>OU696532.1:88349472-93149472 GCA_916048285.2 Bellardia pandia | reverse complement strand
AACATCCGTAAAAATTGCTTGGCATGAGCCGAACGATGTGCCAAGATCATCAGCAACCTCTCTGATAGTGATTCGATGATTATCCAAAATCATTTTCTTCACTGCTTCAATGTTTTCATCGGTTGTTGACGTGCTCGGGCGACCAGGACGAGCATCGTCATTGACATCTTATCGGACTTCCTTAAACCGTGTTCTGCTCATAGTAGACTCACCCAACGCCACAGTCAACATTTCAAATGTCCTTGCGTATTTAATTTAATTTTTTACACAAAACTTAATACAGTTTCTTTGATCCATTTTTTCGAATAGTAAAAAATCGAAGAGCACACCAAAACACGACTAACCTTTTTAACTCGCAAAAACAAACTGACAATCCAAAATGGCTGATATTACCAACATATAATTTTATAATGATTAGTCCATAATTAGTCATAGCTCCCATTTAAGACCAACTGCTGAAAATCGCTTTAACATGCATACATTTTTTTAAAGTGTCTATATCGAGATAGAATTTAACACAACCTATGTATGTATATTTATATTCTCAGAAGTCATGCCTCAAATTTTTAATGATTGGTGTATAGTTGATCATATAGAGCCCATTTCTAAAAAACTGTTATTGCACATATGTATACTGGGTGTAGGGTATTATATATACTCGGACTTGACCGACTATACTTTCTTACTTGGTTTTTATAGAATTGGCTAGCAATAAATTCAAATTCAATAAATTTGAGGGTGCTGTAGCTTAATTGTTAGCGCATTTGATAATTAAGCATGAGTTGGCATTTGTAGCCCGGCTTCGATTCCCAACCGCTGCCACTCAAACAACATCAGTTTCCGATAATTAATAGTTTTCTTTCTATCCATCATAACTAATATTTATCACAGCGCCCTCCTTCGGTGATATAGCATTCAAACGCCACCGAAGTACAATAATTAAATAAAGGCTATTAAATCAAGCTTTATCATTAATGAGCCTACTCACCACCTGAGGCGCTGCAATTCTGCACTAAAAACAAACATAATGCGCAATATCAGAGTTGTGATATAAAAAGCTTTCTTCTTTCACCACCTTTACTTCTCCAACCAATCCCAATTATATATAGGCATATTAATTTCCTGAGTGTTAGTTACTTTTCTTATAAAATAAAATATCTCATATCCATATCGTATCATCAATAATAGCTTAAAATTTAGATGTAAACGCATTTCCAGGCGAATTGTTGAAACGCCCGTCCATGAAAGGCTTTTTAACAAATTCTTATTGATTTTCAGAAGCCCAAATTTATTAGTTGTCTCTTGGTCATTTATTTTTTTAATATGTAATAAACAAACTGCGAAGCTTTTGGCTTATCTGCAGAAAACACCCAGAGCCTTTGGCGGGAATCGAATCCGCAAACCTTTGACTGATAGTCAGTCCGGCACTCTATCGCCTAATAAATGGTGCTGCTGATTTTCAATAGAAATTCTCTGAAGCAATACATACGATATATAGGCGCAACTCATAGTTGTCTGGGGATTCCGATATGCATTCCTTAATACAGATTATATAGTATAATATTTACTATTCCTATACAGTATCGTCAATGAATATTAAAAAAATTACCAACGAAATAAAAAAATTCTGTATACATTCATATACCCCCCTAATATCTACAAGAGTTAAAGTTATAAAACATCACATTCTCTACTCTTATATCTGCATCAAATATTATTTTCGCTGCAAATAACCACAAAATTAAGGACCAGTTTGTGTTCATTTTACATCCATATTTACATCCTGATGAGCACGCCAACAAATGCAAATAAATTATTTTTAAAACAAAATTGACACAAGATATACTTGGTACATATGTATGTATGTATGTATGTACGAGTAGGTATGTATGTAGTATCCCTGAAGAAAACCTAGGGACAAGTGTCTCCAAGTCACCACTTTTGTCTACTATTTTGGTGACTGTTTGCCGACATTGTCAACGGCATGTCACAATACATAGTTATTATTAAATAATTATTTTTTTCAATTGTGTATCCTGATACACTGGGTGATAGTGTGCTGGACTATCCTTCAGAAGGTTACAGGCTCGATTCCCGCCAAAGACCCTGGGTGTTTTCTAATTTATTTTTAGTATTTAATTTTTTTAATAAAACTCACTAGTACTAATGACTGTGTCAATAGTAAGTCAGTACAGTTTCACTATTGACATTTCCTGCAGGGATATTATATTTTTATGAGTATTGGAGATACATATATGTATGTATACATATGTACACGTATTTTTGATACCCTACTACAAAAGCTGGCAACATGTTTCCTTGAAATCGCTTACTCGAATTATATTATTAGTTATTTTATGCAAAACGACAAAATTTAAAAGCATTCATTAGAAGAATAAGATAATAACCATTAAAGTCCACCTTTTGTGGATTCTAACTAATTTTAGAATCTTGTGTAACCTCATGTTTGTAAGCTTATTATTATTATTATTGTTAAAAAAAGCTTGAATTAACAAAGTACTCCATTCTCAAACGTTACTTGGCAACAAAACATTCGTGATCGAGTGAGCTATCGTATCGAAAAATGATTTCGATATCGAAATTATGATAAAATGTACTAAATTTCTTGCTCGATATCGAATGCCATAATCTCAAATAAGAAAATTACGATCAATTTTACTCGATATCGAATGCGGTAATTTGGCCCCTGTTTCCTTTCTTCCATTTCGATGCTTAAAATTGCAGAAGTTTTATTTTCTTCACTTTTATTTATTTCACTTGTAAAATAAATCGATCATAGTGATTTAAAACTAATTAAAATAAAAAATAACGGTTGTTTATTCCTCTTTGTTCTTCATTTTCTATTTACTGCATGAAGTTACCAATTGAAACAATTTTATCTGCATATGTCCTAGAAAGTAGCGGGGATGAAGACAAAATAACAAAAAAAAAAAAAAAAAATCGCCGCAAAGTTTGGGTGAAGAATTGGGTGCTTCATAACTGCACTTTATGAAACCGGATTTATCAATAGATATGCATGTCTATATCCATTTTTTATTTCCTTTAATTTAATTACTTAATTTTCTTCCACTTTTTTCCAATATGTTATTAATGCACACTTTTGTTTGTTTATTTATTTATGTCTATACAGAGTTGCATTTAGAAATAATTTCTCTGACAATGCTGCCATTGACAGAACGTGCGCCAAGATAGCATCGAAAAATAGCAACGCCGGAAATGAAAACGAGGGAATTTTCTAATATCGTTTAGGGGAATCGAGTGGCAACAAATGATTTTAGGAATTCTGGGGCAACGAAAACTGGAACCAATTTTAGCAATTTCGAGAGCAAGAAAGCCCGAAAACGATGTTAGGAATTAAGCGGTAATGTAATTATTCAGCATAAAAAATCCAGAGAAATTCGAGCTCCTCCAAAAATGGTCAGAAAATCTGGGATTCTAAATAAAATAGAATCTCTGCAGTGTCAGGGCATAGACTCAATGGAAATTGAAAGTATACATCCCACTGAATATAAAACGCTTTCCGTGCAAAAAATTGTCAGAGCCGTTCCAGAGAAATTCGAGCTCCTCCAAAAATGGTTAGAAAATCTGTCAATAGATGCATACACTTTGCACATATGACAATTGAAAGTGTTCGACAATTGTCTTAAAACAAAAATGTGTTTACACGATTGTTTCTGTCTGACAATATATTTTTCTTAAAATGTACTGAAAATGTTTTTTCTTACAACGTTGGAAGACAAAAATTTTAAGTTCACCCAATGGTTAGACATTTTCTAAACATTTTTCGGACAACGTTGTAAGATCTGACAACCGTCTATACAAAGCTTTATAATAGCAGTTTGTTATTTTTTTATTATATAAATAAAGTTATTTATTAGTGTCTTAAATATTAGCATTACAATTTTGCTGATTATGTTAATAAGTTTCCTTAAATCGCAAATTTGTAGGGTGTAATAAGATTTTTTCTTATACTATGTTTCCACGGTACATGCTTCGCTCTCTATTCATGCTTCACACCCCAATCATGTGCGAAACAACTTGCTTCACCATACAAAATTTTAAGAGCGAATCAAGTAGATTCATATTGAATCTACTTGCGAAGCACGCGAAATTGCACTCTTCTCTAATTTTTATCGCAAGTTTATCTGCACTAGCTGTAAAAATTTAATATTATTGTAAACAAAGCAAATTATTTTCTTGTTGCTGGAAGTAAAGAAAGTAAATACATACGAATGTATGTTTTTTTTTTCAAATAAGCTAACTAATTTCCACTCACTTTTGTTTGTTCATTAAAAAAATTATTTTCCACAAATTGTAAATTCTGTTTTTATACCCTTCACCATCGTGAGAAGGGTATATATAAGTTTGTCATTCCGTGTGTAATTTCCACAAAAAAATTTTCCGACCCTATAAAGTATATATATTCTGGATCCTTATAGATAGCGAAGTCGATTAAGCCATGTCCGTCTGTCTGTCGGTCTGTCTGTCTGTCTGTCTGTCTATTGAAATTAGTTTTTTGAAGTCCCAAGATATGTTCGGGATCCAAACCTTCAATAATTCTGTCAGAAGTGCTTTCGAGAAGTTTGCTATTTAAAATCAGCAAAATCGGTTTAGGTCAACCAGAGTTATGAACCAATATTTGAGACCACCTCTATAAAAATTTGATATTTTTCGTCCATTTTATTGCAATATTTTGAAATATATTGCAGATAATACCATGAAATTTTGTATACGTTGTTTGTACTATAAAAGAAGAAAGTGTGCGGAAAATAGTAAGAATCGGTCCATGATTTCTCATAGCCCCCATACAAATATATATATTCCCGAAATATGGCTTAATGATAAATAAATGCCTATAAAATTGGAATATCAAGACAAAATTCAGCAAAAATAAGTTTTATGCAAAAATAAATCGCAAAACGAAATTTTTTTAGTTCGGTCCATGTTTGACCATAGACCCCATATAAAGTCCACTTACAAAATTCACTTAAATACATATAAAACAGATATAAATAATGTTAAACGGCTAAAATTTGACATAAATACTCTCTATAGGCAAATAAATTAGTGTACCAAATCTTATGGTGGTCGGCCCAGAAATGGTCATAGCCCCCATACAAAAATCTTCCCGAAATATTGCTCAATTATACATAAATGCCTATAAAATTGGAATATCAAGACAAAATTCAGCAAAAATAAGTTTTATGCAAAAATAAATCGCAAAACGAAATTTTTTTTAGTTCGGGCCATATTTGACCATAGACCCCATATAAAGTCCACTTACAAAATTCACTTAAATACATATAAAACAGATATAAATAATGTTAAACGGCTAAAATTTGACATAAATACTCTTTATAGCCAAATAAATTATTGTACCAAATTTTATGGTGGTCGGCCCAGAAATGGTCATAGCTCCCATACAAGGACCACATCTGAAAAAGACATTTTTCTCTATATATATTGTATAAATATCGTTACCGACTCAAAACTTTGTACAGATCATTTACATATATACAAAAATCATTCCACACAATTTTGTTAATTTCGGTCTATTTTTAACCGTATGCCCCATATAAAGCCCTCTTCCGAAAATCACTTTAATACTCATAAATCGCTTATAAATAAGGGTACCAATCCAAAATTTTACACGGATCATTTATATACATGCCTAAATCAAACTGCTGGAGTTTGAGAATATCGGTCCATATTTGACTATATCCCCCACATAAGACCCACTACCGAAATCCACGTTAATACTAATATATATCTTAAATATACCGTTATTATGATGAAATTCGACGTGAAATATCCTCATATGCATGAAAATAACTGTTCCAAAATATAAGAAGATCGGCCCATAATTTGTCATACCTGCCATATAGAACCATTTCCAAAAAACAAATAAATTCGGGTCAAAAAATATTCTTTTCGGATTTAACCCATATTCGGTCCACATTTTATAATCATGATATATATCGTTGGAAAGGTATTTTTAATACCTTTTATTTAATGTATTACAAATTATCAGACACCCAGTAGTTCCCGAGATATAGGTCTATATATTTTCAACTTTAAGGGCCCGCCCCCTCGAAAATAGGCGTGACCGCCAACAAATTTTTTTTTGCTGGTATCTCCTCTAAAAGCCCTATTTGATTTTGTTTTTTTTTTTTTTTTTTGAAGCAAAATCACTAAAACCGAATTGTACCCCTTTTTATACCCTTCACCATCGTGAGAAGGGTATATATAAGTTTGTCATTCCGTGTGAAATTTCCACAATATAATTTTCCGACCCTATAAAGTATATATATTCTGGATCCTTATAGATAGCGAAGTCGATTAAGCCATGTCCGTCTGTCTGTCTGTCTGTCTGTCTGTCAGTCTGTCTGTCTGGATGTTGAAATCAGTTTTGTGAAGTCCCAAGATATGTTCGGGATCCAAACCTTCAATAATTCTGTCAGAAGTGCTTTCGAGAAGTTTGCTATTTAAAATCAGCAAAATCGGTTTAGGTTAACCAGAGTTATGAACCAATATGTGAGACCACCTCCATAAAAAATTGATATTTTTCGTCCATTTTATTGCAATATTTTGAAATATATTGCAGATAATACCATGAAATTTTGTATACGTTGTTTGTACTATAAAAGAAGAAAGTGTGAGGAAAAAAGTAAAAATCGGTCCATGATTTCTCATAGCCCCCATACAAATATATATATTCCCGAAATATGGCTTAATGATAAATAAATGCCTATAAAATTGGAATATCAAGACAAAATTCAGCAAAAATAAGTTTTATACAAAAAGAAATCACAAACCGAAATTTTTTTTTAGTTCGGTCCATATTTGACCATAGACCCCATATAAAGTCCACTTACAAAATTCACTTAAATACGCATAAAACAGATATAAATAATGTTAAACGGCTAAAATTTGACGTAAATACTCTTTATAGGCAAATAAATTATTGTACCAAATTTTATGGTGATCGGCCCAGAAATGGTCATAGCCCCCATACAAAAATCTTCCCGAAATATTGCTCAATTATACATAAATGCCTATAAAATTGGAATATCAAGACAAAATTCAGCAAAACTAAGTTTTGTGCAAAAAGAAATCGCAAAACGAAATTTTTTTTAGTTCGGTCCATATTTGACCATAGACCCCATATAAAGTCCACTTCCGAAATTCACTTAAATACGCATAAAACAGACATAAATAATGTTAAACGGCTAAAATTTTACATAAATACTCTTTATAGGCAAATAAATTGTTGTACTAAATTTTATGGTGGTCGGCCCACAACTGGTCATAGCTCCCATACAAGGACCACATCTGAAAAAGACATTTTTCCCTATATATATTGTATACATATCGTTACCGACTCAAAACTTTGTACAGATCATGTACATATATACAAAAATCATTCCACACAATTTTGTTAATTTCGGTCTATTTTTAACCGTATGCCGGAAAATCCCTTTAATACTCATAAATCGCTTATAAATAAGGGTACCAATCCAAAATTTTACACGGATCATTTACATACATGCCTAAATCTAACTGCTGGATTTTGAGAATATCGGTCCATATTTGACTATATCCCCCACATAAGGTCCACTACCGAAATCCACGTTAATACTAATATATATCTTAAATATACCGTTATTACGTTGAAATTCTACGTGAAATATCCCCATATGCATGAAAATAACTGTTCCAAAATTTAAGAAGATCGGCCCATAATTTGTCATACCTGCCATATAGAAGCATTTCCAAAAACAAATAAATTCGGGTCAAAAAATATTCTTTTCGGATTTAACCCATATTCGGTCCATATTTTATAATCATGATATATATCGTTGGAAAGATATTTTTAATACCTTTTATTTAATGTATTACAAATTATCAGACACCCAGTAGTTCCCGAGATATAGGCCTATATATTTTCAACTTTAAGGGCCCGCCCCCTCGAAAATAGGCGTGGCCGCCAAAAAAATTTTTTTTTGCTGGTATCTCTTCTAAAATCCCTATTTGTTTTTTTTTTTTTTTTACAAAATCACTAAAACCGAATTGTACCCCTTTTTTATGCTCTGTTTGTTAAATTAAACTCAAGATTATTATGAACATCAGACAGACTCTGTAAATTATGGTAAGAATTGGTAATTAAATCAATTAAAAATGGTAAAAATTAGACAACATTTGAAAATATTTTACATAAATTATGTTGGTCGTAAAATTGTCTTTCAAACAATATATCAAATACTAATAGATAAAATTTGCACTAAGACTGAATAGAAAACACAGAATTAGGATATTCTAGTCTAGTGTAGTTTCTGTATTTCTTACTACGCTTGGGTGAAGGGTATTTAAGATTCGGCACAGCCGAATATAGCACTCTTACTTGTTTTTTATTCTGTTTGTTTATTAAAGACAACTGTCAAATCGAATCAAGTTTATTAGTCATGTAAACAGCATGATTCATAAACATGATTCAGAAGGCGAAGCAGGTGATTCAAGTCGTCGTGGAAACATAGTATTAGACAGCACATCTGATATGCCAACAAACACTTGTACTCACACATAATCACACATTTGCTGATGATACCTACTGCTATTCCAAACATTCATGAAAACCCTCAAGAAGCATCTCGCTACATACAAAATAATATACATACATACATACATATTTGAATTAGAATAAATGATTAAGGCAATGGGAGGAGTACACCCAAACCACGCAACATATATTCGACTAAGAAGAAGGGATACAGCGGATCTGAACCAAAGACAAGAAGAAACAATGCCAACTTCATACATATATATGTATGTATAATTAACAATGGATAAACATTGGCCCTAGCTGGACCAAATAAATCAAATTCATTAGATATAAGACTTGAAATACTTATTGTTAGTTTGTTTCTAATATGTACAATAAATAAATACTCGTAGAATATAATAAACATATAATTTTTATACCCTACACCACAATAGTGGGGAGGGTATATTGGATTTGTGCTGATGTTTGTAACGCCTAGAAATATTGGTCCAACACCCACCTTAAAGTATACGGATCGACTCAGAATCACTTTCTGAGTGGATTTAACGATATTCGTCCGTCTGTACGTCCGTCTGGCTGGCTGTCCATGTAAAGCTTGAGCGCAGAGTACAGGTCGCAATTTAGAAGATATTTTGATAAAATTTTGTAAGTGATATTTTTTCGGCCCAAGACGGATGGAATTGAAACTGGTGGAAATCGGTCCATTATTTCACCTGGCCCCCATACAAATGTCCTCCCGAAATTGGGGTTTACCGCATAACTCACTCAAAAATTTTGGTATCCAAATAATATTTA
Organism: Bellardia pandia; assembly: GCA_916048285.2. NCBI lineage: Eukaryota > Metazoa > Arthropoda > Insecta > Diptera > Calliphoridae > Bellardia > Bellardia pandia. The sequence goes on along the minus strand of OU696532.1, from coordinate 93,140,096 downwards.
ACACAAATACATATGTCCCATATGTACATTGTACACAAACAATACGGTACAACGAAAATCACTTTAACGATCATAAATTTTTTAATAATGTTGGTATCAAATAAAATTCGACACAAATAATATACAGAAATGATGACACCTAATTTTATAATGGTCGGTCCGTAATTAGTCGAAACTCCCAAATAAAACCCTCCACGTAATCAACTTTAACCTTCATAAATCTTTTAAAAGTATTTATATCGAGATAAAGTTTAACATACACAATATTTATATTCCCAGACACTAAATTTTGGGATGATCGGTCCATAATAGGTCATATCTCCCATATAGCGCACATTTCTGAAAAACTGTTTTTTTACTAATACTGGGTGTAGGGTATTATATGGTTGGGCTTGACCGACTATACTTTCTTACTTGTTTTCAGTTTGAATTAAATTTCCCGGCATTCTTGGTATTCTATGGCACTATGAATCTACATTATTGCAGCATTTGGTTCAATTCAGATTATCCTTATAATAAGTAATTCAATGACCATTCAACAAGACCATTTTTCGATTACGAACATTTTGACATAATAAAAATACTATTTGCTGTAGGGTATGTAAATAAATAAAACTTACACATACATACATATTTATAAACTGTTTTTGTAGTAAGCTGTGTGTGTGCAAATCAAATTAAAACACATGTTTCATTTGTGTAAAAGAACAAACATTCTTCCTACGCAACATTACTTTCTCTTTTTTTGTAGTTTGACATGTATATATGTACATACTACATACATACATACATACATATGTACATATGTCCTACAGAAAGTTTTTTTTTTGTAAAATTGTAATTTATTACCTGATAATGTGTAAATACTAAAAATTACATTTACGTAATCCAAAAAGAAAACTAATTTAAAAGCAATTTTATTTCAATCCATTAATACCAGCTCTGTAAACAAAAACATATATGTACATATGTACATGTATTTATTAAATGCAGACTGTTAAAATCTAAAGCGCTGCCGGGTTTACGGTTTTCAACTAGCGCTATGTTTTTAAAAATTAAATAAAAAAATAAAAAGCAATTTACGGAAAACTCATTTAAATTTGTATTGTATTTTGAAAGAGTAGTCAGTCGTAAGGTTTGACAATAATACACGAAAAATGATTTCAGATCTTTAAAATAGCCATAAACAAATTAATCCGGTGGTCTTAGTGGTGGCTAATTAACAGCAGAATTTCGTAAAAATATGCAATCGTAAAATTTTGGTTTGCAATAAAACCATTGTTTCTGTGGTTATGTGACATTTGGCACCATTCAGTTAAAACTAATAAGCTCCATAGATTGAAACGTTTAGCTTGCAAAGGCATGTCAATTATTGCTCTTGGATTTGCAAAAGATCGGTCTTAGATTTCACGAAATGTAGCTTCTACATATCTACCATTTTTATAGTGAATATTCGATCGAATTTGAATTCATTGCAACAATTGTCAAACCTTCTACTAGATACTGATATATCAACCAGTAAAATGTCAAAATTTTCATATTATTCCAATATAGCGCTGTTTGAAAACACAGTTCTTTTTGAAAATCCCATTACATGCGACTTCTATTTAGTACTTTTCACAGACTGCTATGTAAAATTTTATGTTTCTAAGTACAGAAAAAGTCAGAATACTCGTATATAAAAACTACCACCAGCAATTAAAATTCCATATTCCGATTTGTAACTTGAATTAATTAATACAAGAGAATATAACAATAATTTGAAAGTTTCAAATTGAAACAACTGTGTCATTTGCAAACATATTCATATACAACTTGAAGAGAAATAATATCTTATTGTAGAGGAAAAATATTTATTATTATACCCTACACCACCATAGTAGGGAGGGTATATTGGATTAGTGCTGATGTTAAAGTATACCGATCAATTTAGAATCACTTCCTGAGTCGATTTACTGACTGACTGACTGTCCATGTAAAGCTTGTGCGCAGAGTAAAATTTGCTACGTGATATTTTTTCAGCCCAAGGACGGATGGGATTGAATCTGGTGGAAATCGGACCATTATTTCACCTGGCCCCCATACAAATGTCCTCCCGAAATTTTGGTTTACCGATCATAAATCTTTGAATTATGCAAGTATGCAAACAAATTTCACCAAAAATGTGTAGTAAATGGAGCTAAATCACATCTACAAATTTCGTGAAGATCGGTCCATAATTTGTCGTAGCTCCAATATAAGACCCACTTCCGAAAATCACTTAAAAGAGCACAACTCTCTTAAAAATGTTTGTATCCAAATAATATTGAACACAAATATATTTTGTGTATTTAAATATAATATGGTAGAAATTAATGATAATCGGTCCATAACTAGTCGTAGCTCCCATATATGGGTCACTTCCCGAAATCACTTTAAGGACCATAAATCTCTTAAAAATGTTGGTAGTCAAATAAAATTCGACACAAATAAGTTTCTTATATACAGAAATAATGACACTTCAATTTGTAATGGTCGGTCCATAATTAGTCGAAACTCCCATATAAGACCCTCTCCGTAATTTACTTTATCCTCCATAAATCTTTTAAAAGTATTTATATTGAGATAAAGTTTAACACATATAATATTTATATTCACAGAAATTATGAAACTAAATTTTGGGATGATCGGTCCATAATAGGTCATATCTCCCATATAGCGCACATTTCTGAAAAACTGTTTTTTTACATATACTAGATGTAGGGTATTATATGGTCGGGCTTGACCGACTATACTTTTTTACTTGTTTATGTTAATTCTAAAATATTGTTGTAATCATTCTACAACTACATATTTTTTATAATACTTTTAAGTAAAAAAATAAGTTATTAATTTTTAAGTGGCAAAATTATAACGGATTACTTTTGGGACATTGCGAACAAAAACAAGGACAATTTCCTATTACTTTTTAACTTAATTTGTAAGTGAAGTTTTTGCTGGGTTACTTGTTATACCTGCACTACTTATTTAAAAATTGTTATTGATTGAAATCGTTGATATCGTTCTCGAGCCTTTGAGAGTGAAACTTTTGCTGAGCGATGGTGAACATTATCCGAACCATTCACGATTCTTTGTAAAAGAAACGTTTGCATTAATTTCGATGATGATAACATTTTATAAACCACTTATTAGATGGATATATATTAGAGTGCTCATTCAAATAAAAACTTGTTATATTACTTTATTTAAAACTTTTTTTCAATTATTCGAATAATTCGATTAATTTTAAATATTTGAGCGAATTCTTCGATCAAATGTCTTATTCGAATTATTCGTTTTATTCGAACAAAATAAAAATCGATTAATTTGATTACACTAGTAAATATTAGTGTTTTCAAAAAACCGACTTTTTTGAAAACCGGTTAACCCCCCCCCCCCCCCCCCCCCATTAAATAACAAAATAAATTAAACGTAAAAAACAATTAATTTTAAGTTAAAAGACAACAAAAATAACTTAAAAAATAATATTTCAAAAACTACACACAATCCAAATGTTTAGGAGACATTCAATTTGGTTTTTATTAATGATGATACCGAGAACAATCTTTCACGTACAGCTGATGTCGGATTAATAGTAAGAAGAGCATGATAAATCATGTTTAATTTTTCCGTTCTCTTGTTAAATTTTTCCAAATATTCGAACTCATCTGTAAGGTTATTGAGATTAACACATGTGCATTTATTACTCAAGTCTTGAATAGATTTTAACGTCAAGTTTAGTTCTTCATCTAAACTTTCGGAATTTGATAAAATTTCAAAATCTTCAGAGTCACTTTCAGTAGCTTCATTTTCTACAATAAAAAAATAGTCTCTTGTATAGCTGCATAGCAAAGTCTTTAGTAGTAGACTTTGGCGAATATTTTATATATTCGCAAGATTTCGGAAAATAACCATTATATAAATATAAAAATAGTGTATTTAAGGTCATATTTCTCCTTTGGGACATCCTCTCACGTAGACAATGTAGTAGAGTTTGTGATTTTCCAATTGTGTTGAACACAAATTTTAAAATTGCTTCAGATTCCAATAATGTCACAGTATCACTTGAAATCGTATTAACTGCAATATTGAGCGGTAGTAATACGTTCAATACATTATTCAGAATTTTGAATTCCGACTCGGAAAATGTAGTGTATGGTTGATATACGATGTTTGACATAAAATTTTAAAATAATCTGGTGTCCTTCATGTTCTATTACATACTTTTGTAGTTTTTGCTGTTTATCTTGACTTTTATTAAACATTTTAACAACTCTTCTAACTTTGGATATGGTTGGGTAAATCGATGGCGAAAGAACAATATGGCTGACTTCCTAAACGTATATTTACAATGTATCAATATAGTATTAATACCAAGTTGATACATTGTGTAGTTACTTTTTAAATACGTTGCTTACTAATACTTTGCAACCTTATTTATGTACATATATACATTGTATTATTATTAAAAATAAAGTAAACAATGGCGGAAGAAGAAAATATTTTATTGCAATATTTAAGTAAACTTAAAATGTTTTTTTTTGTACAACACTCAGTTTTTATGACTTGCTACATTTATTCTTCGTTGATTAATATTGTCGTGAAAATAAAACATTATTTTGATACTCGTAATAATAATAAAAATCATATTTCAATACATTTGATACTTTTTGTTGCTCCATTTATAATCATCATCCGCTAACCGCCAACTTTGTGCAGAACATAAAATAAAGTACGATACATACATAAATAATATTAAGTAAGCTATTGTATTTTGTGCTTCCATTTTAGAAATTATGTTCATTTCTATTTATAACTTTATTTTCATACACAATTTATCTTAAACAAATGGACTAAGGCGAAAATGAATTATTCGTTCTTAAGGGATGTTGGCGCTAAAAATTTCAACATAAACTTTAATAATTTAAGAATTTTATTTATTTATTTTTTGGCCAAGATGTTATTTTTAAAGTTTTTTGATATTTATTTCTTGTATGTATAAGCTAATTGGGCCTAAATTATTCTATTGTAAATTAAAACCACATTTAATTACAATTTTTTACAATTTACAATAGAATAATTTAGGCTCAATAAGCTTATACAAGAAATAAATATCAAAAAACTTTTTAATAATTTAAGTTATTTTTGTTGTTGTTAATTTTTACAGGAAATTAAAAGAAAATGAAAAAGATATACATAATAATAATAATTGATATACATATTTAATATGTATATCGATGGCTTAATACTAAAAAGACCTAACTCGATTTTTTGTTACTTTACAGACGAAGGATAACGACCTTTATAAAATCCGTAAAATTTTAGATACAACAAATATTTTAATACAATTTTTAATAAAAAAGCAACACATTTTATTTCTCATTTAAAAAAATTTTTATTTTTGTTTTAATAAAGTTATCTAAGATAGGCCTTTTTTCATTGCTATTTTTGAAAAAAAAAAAAATAAATAAAAACATTAAGTTAGGACTTTTTTAAACTAAGTTGAAGATGAGATATTACGAGGTCTGATTAAAAAATAACCGTTACATATTTTCAAATTTCATGAGATACGTATGTTCGATTTTCGCATTTGTTTTCTGTTATGTCTGTTATACATATATGTATGTATGTATGTTGGTAATATCAGCCATTTTAGATTGTCAGTTTGTTTTTGCGAGTTAAAAAGGTTAGTCGTGTGCTCTTCGATTTTTTACTATTCAAAGAAACTGTATTAAGATTTGTGTAAAAAATTAAATTAAATGCACAAGGACATTTGAAATGTTGACTGTGGCGTTGGACGAGTCTACTACGAGCTGAACATAAGTTCAATTGTGGTATAACCGATTTAAGCCGAAGGCCGAGAAGATGTCAATGACGATGCTCTTCCTGGTCGCCCGAGCACGTCAACAACCGATGAAAACATTGAAGCAGTGAAGAAAATGATTTTCGATAATCGTCGAATCACTATCAGAGAGGTTGCTGATGATGTTGGCATATCGTTTGGTTCATGCCAAGCAATTTTTACGGATGTTTTAGACATGCAACGTGTGGCAGCGAAGATTGTTCCAAAATTGCTAAATTTTCCAGATTTCCTCAAAAAGGGCATAACTGGTGACGAATCATGGCTGTATGGCTATGACATTGAAACCAAAGCCCAATCATCCCAATGGAAACGTCCAGAAGAGCCAAGACCGAAAAAAGCACGTCAAGTTCAGTCAAGTGTGAAGGTTTTGCTCACTGTTTTCTTCCACCACGCCATTGGTGCATCATCATCAAACGCACAGAATTATGGAAAAACCAATCATGGATTTTTCACCATGATAACGCACCAGCTCACACTTTGATGATTGTGCGTGAGTTTTTGGCCAAAAACAAAACTGTTATCATGCCTCAACCACCGTATTCACCGGACTTGGCCCCCGCTGACTTTTCCTCTTCCCAAAACTGAAGACACTAATGAAAGGATTGAGGAGATAAAAGCAAAATCGAAACAGGAGCTGTTGGCGATACCAAAAAGCGCATTTCAGAAGTGTTTCGAGGATTGGAGAAAACGCTGGCATAAGTGTATTAATCTGTGGGGGATTACTTGGAAGAGGGGACAAGATAGTTATTGATGAATATAAAAAATACTTTTTAAAAAAATTGAAAATAGCGGTTATTTTTTGATCAGACCTCGTACATATAAATTATTATAATAATTCAGGTTTAAATAATAAACGGAAGTAATTCATGAAATTAAGAGGATTAACAGCCTGTTTATGTAAGATGAATAACTAAAAAAACGCCAAAAATAATTGACGTTTTTCCTATTTTGGGCTATTTTTTTACGAATAACGTAACAATTGACACATTTTTTGGTTTGTGTATAGAGTTTTTAAATGTCAAACAAACGAAAGCAAGACGAAAAAAATATTTCATTCGTTCAAAAGAAATATATGTACTCGTACATATAAGAAACAGAAAAATTTTTAAAAACAATAGGTATAAAATGAAAACTGAAACTAAACAAATAAGAGTGCTATATTCGGCTATGCCGAATCTTATATACCCTTCACCTTTGTTGTGGATGCATAATTATATTATATACATACATACATATGTACTAGGGGTTACATTACCGGTAAACGGTTAACCGGTTTTTCGGTTTTACCGGTCGTATTGATTACCGAATTTACCGGTAAATTTAAAAGAAAAATACCGGCAATTTCGGTAATTGTTGATAAATATTTCATTCCAATTGAAGTTAAATTTAAATATAAAATGTTATATTTTAAGAAATATTTTTTTTTTATTATTAGGTTAAAACTACATAAACCTTAATTGATACAAACTATTGTGACGCTTCGTTCTATATTGAACATGAGAAATGAATGTAACTCGACAAATGATTCAAACGAGTCTTCTGATGATGTAGAAGAAATCCCTGAATCAACCCAGTTAACAATGAAAGACAGGCTACAATTGGCCATTAAAAATCAAAATAAAATAAAATTGAATAAAATTTCCAACGTAACCAATACCACGATTTTAGCAGAAGTAATAAAAAAAGAAATCGCACTCCTTGAAAAAGAACAAAAGCGTGGAAAGTATCTGACGATAGCGTTCAACCACCTCTTGACAGTAAAGCCGACGAGTGTGGAATCAGAAAGAGCTTTTTCTGCAGCAGGGTTAATTTGCACAAAAATTAGAACCAGCCTTAATGACAATACAATTGACACCATTTGCCTATTGCGAGCATATTTTAATACACACACAGATCTATTCAAAAATTAAAATTTTCTCTTAATGATATAATATATTTTAACATTCTTATTTTGTTTTATTAATAATTACATTTGTTTTAAATAACTTTGTTGAACAATGCATTAAACGTTTTATTACTTTAATATATACAGTATTTATCGCTTATATGCATTTCAAATTTTACACGACTTTTCGTGCTTATAAGCGAGAAATGCATGTATAAAAATCGGTTATATTAATTACGAATAGAAAATTACTCATGTTGGGATGCATATAAACGTTAAATGCAAATAACCGACGTGCATATAAGCGATAAATACTGTAACAATATATATTTCTCTTTACACAATTTTAAGCATTTATTTTACTCGTTACTGATAAACTTAAAATTAAACAGAATTACCGGTAAATTACCGATAAACCGGTTTTTAAATAAAAAATTTACCGTTTACCGGTAAAAGCAAATTTCGGTAATTTTATATGCCCTAATATGTACATATATTAGGGCGGGTTAATTCGTAATCTCTAGGTGATTCTGAGAAATTTTGCTCAAGAGACCATAGCTCTAAGTCGGATTTGGAGCCCCCCAAAATTTCAAAATAGATATTTTTCCATATGTATATATGAACATACATAGAATAATTTAATTAAATTCGTCATAAAATCGGATAGAATTAAAATAGATTTCTCAATCTGGGTTTGTTTGAAAGGTACCTTTCAGAATCTGTATTGATACCAATATTTTTTTTTTTTAGTAGATATATTAGGAATTTTTTTTTCGAAAATAGCCTAAAATGAATTCTGAATTTTCTTCGATTTTTTTCCATATTTTTTTTTGCAGATTATGAAAGCTCAGATAATTTCCAACAGCTTTTACTAGCATCAATTTTTTTTGTTTTCGAACTCTTTTTTGTAGGAAAATCGATCTAAAAAAATTAACATTTTCAAGGTTTCAACAAAAAACACTATTTTTACATATTTATTTCAATTTAGTTGTAAATATTATTCTCGACCTACAATTTAATGTTTTAACGTGATAATATTATTTTTTAAGGGCCTTTTTATCGAGGAGTTTTCTTACGACTTTCTAAAGTTTTACGTTTTCCGATGTCTCCTTTACGATTCTTTTCTATAACTCGTTTTGAAACACTCGTTAACCTGAATCTGTTCCACAGTGCTTTTCATTCCGTTCCGCGATTGCGAAAATAATTTTTTTTGTGCGGCAACATAATTTGAAATTATTCATTCCGTTGCTGGGGTATTTTTCCTTTTTGCGTTATTATCTCCATACAAACAGTATTGCGGCATGCCGCAGGAATGAACAATTACATTTTACATATCGATTGATATTTCTTTCCGGTTAGTTTTCCTTTCCGTGCGGAATCAATAATAGTATCAGCCAATATTTCCCTGTATTTTAATGAACAATTACAAATATTAAAACATTTCAACCTTTGACACTTTGATGAATTGGGAAGTTTTATGTTTTCCGATATCTGTAAAGTCTTGAGTGTTTATTTTCTTGCCATTGAGTAATAATACTCTGAATTTGTTTTATTAAATCGTGTCACCAGTATTTATGAATTGCATATTGACCGAATGAAAGACAAAAATTGCATTTTTCGAAGTTATTTTTGATTTTTATTCGCGTACATATTCTTAACCCTTGGCCCACGATGTCGAACGATAACGTTCGCTTAGATAAGACTTAAGACACAAACTTGATCGTGGAATAAACAAACTTGATTGAGTAAAAAAATAGATACGATAAAAAGTTTGTGTCTTAAGTCTTATCTAAGCGAACGTTATCGTTCGACATCGTGGGCCAGGGGGTTAATGATATTTTAAATTGGTATAAACAATTTTCATTCTGCATAACTAGATAACAGTTCCGTTAAAACTAAATGTGAAAGTTTCAAATTTAATGACAATTTTGTTTACAATAATTTAAAGCAAATATTTTTTCTCTTGTAAACGCATTGCCAAATTCAAAGCTGATGAGGAACAGCCATCAGTAAGTACCGACGGAAAGCGGCACGTATTTTTATGCTGAGCATTAGCGCTGATACCGCAGCCCTAAACAAAAGCGTCAACGTTATGTCAAAACGCTAAAAACAGGATTATCAAACAAATAAATAAAACTTATTGTAACTGCTGTTGTTTTATTTTTCTTTTTTTTTGTTTTGTTTTCTTTTGCAACTAAAGCTATGTGTCCACGATGGTCAGATATTACAACGTTGTCATATCTACCAATGTGCTATCAATGAATTGAAAAATTTTTAGCAAAAGGTAAATTGCCAGTTTACACGACTGTAAGAAAACTAACAATTTCATTTGCACACAATTGTCACACAATGAATTTATCTGTCAACCGAAATTGTCAGTTTACACGGTTGTCAGATTGTTGTGTGGCATTGTCAAATTCGTTTTGCAGCTCTGTGTGTATGTTTGAAAATTTTATTAATGCACACTTTAATTTAATTTAAATTTAAATTAAATTTTTTTAAACTTTTTTTAAAAACTTTATTAATGCACACTTTAATTTAATTCTTTAATTTTCTTCCACGTTTTTCAAAAATTTGATCAATGCACACTTGTTTGTTTATTATTTATGTACATACAGAGTTGCATTTAGAAATAATTTCTATGACAATGCTGCCATTGGCAGATGCATAAACTTTGCACATGTGACAATGAAAAGTGTTTGTCAATTGTCTTAAAACAATGACAAAATTGTGTGTTTACACGATTGTTATATGTCTGAAAATATTTTTGTCTTCCAATGTACTGAAAATGCTTTTTCTTACAACGTTGGAAGACAAAAATTTTAAGTTTACATGGTTGTTAGACATTTTCTGCACATTTTCTGACAACGTTGTAATATCTGACCATCGTGGACACATAGCTTAACTTCACTGTGAAACGCCTTGTCAAAATCGGATTTTCGAATAGCAAAGCGTTGCTGCCGCGTTGTTTCTGTATGCTCAATACAAAATGTATGAGCGTGAGAAATTTTGACATTTAAAAAACGCTTACCGTCGGTATTTAGGGATGGCTGGAAGGCATTATCAGATTTAAGTCAAATTTTTACAGTTTGATATATTTATTAGTTTTTAAATTATGAAAATATTTATGCATGTCACAATTTCAAACGAAAATTTTAAATGAATTAAATATTTAATGAGCATACATACGAGTACATGTGTACTTTTTATACAATAGTATTTATTATTACATATTTACAGAATACCATTAAAAACTACTGTATTTGTGAAGGCATCAGCGAGAAACACTCTAAATTATTAACAGACGAACATGATGAGTGTCATGAAATTCAATTAAAAATTCAATAATTTATCAGCATATTTAACAAATTGTCTGGTTCATCAGCGATGCAGCAATATTCGACAACAGCAACATTATTTAAAATAAAAACCTCTCAACTATTTTATTGGCAATTAGTAAAATATTTATTGACATTGGCCCAGCAATAAAACCGAACAACGAATATTGAAATATAAAGAAGGAGAACATTTAATATAAATCATTGTACAACAAGTGGTTGTACGTGTTTTGTGCTGTTCCTGCTGTGCCCGGGCCACGAGAGTGCAACATATTGAGAAAAATTGCATTATTAAATAACAATTGACGGCTGACAATTAAAAGCTTAATGACTGGATTTATGAAATCTACTTTTTTTTTAAATTGCCGATAATTGTATTTCGCATTTGTAGAGAAAGTGTCTGTCATTCTGTTCTGGGTTTGTGTGTGTGTGACGAACATTTTATCATCAACGAAATTCATTTTATACCGTCAAGTTGGAAGGAAAAAATCTATTTACAGCAGTTAATCATTTTTTCACTGGTTCATCATTTGCCAGGGAAATTCGACAGCTAATGGTAAGTGCTTGTACAGAATTATTAAAATATATATTTATGTTCTTTTATCTGATTTTTAAATTATGTAATAAATTGTTAGTTTTACTTATAAAGATGACATTCATTTCGATTCCTTAAATTTCACTCAGCGAACAATTTCTTGTCCGCATATGAATTTTGTCTTGTGTGGACAACTCTTGTCAATGATATGTTGTTGTTCGAACAACGTTGTCAGAACATTTGATGGCACAAATATGTACATTTTTCATACTTTCTTTACATATTCTTAAACATCTTTAACTTTTACATTCTTTTAGTCTAAAACGTGTTAAGAAAATTATTAAAAAATTATTTTTATAAGACATTAAAAATTGTCTGTTTAAAATTTTGATTTGTTTTTTATATATATATAAATATAAACAATAGAATTGTAGCAAAATGTGTTAGTAATTAAAAAATGTTCTTATAAATATGTTGAAAAAAGGATATATGAAAGGATCTGCTTAAAAAAAGAGTTTTCTAAAATTTTCTTAAGGATTCTTAAAGAGCAATAAACTCTACGTTCTTTTTGTTAATGATATGTTAAAAACAAAGTAAATAAAAATCCGTTTTATAAAAACAACAAAATTATTTAATATTTTTTTTTGTTTTATAAATATAATTTTATATTAGCTTTTATACGAAAACAAAAATATACTAAACAAGTCCCAATTTACACGAAGCAATTCTTTTTGAAAACATTGATACAATATTTTTCCTTTTCATCGGTGTTTATACAGCTTATACAATTCTTATTGCTTAAATCGGTCGTATTTTTATATGAGAGCATGTAATACGAATAAGAGAGTAAAACGAATTGCAAGTACAATTGCAAGTACAATCAAGTGCCTAAATAGTAATCTGCTTAGCTTAAAGAATTGCTTCGTGTAAATTGGTACTTACTGCTGTATTTTTACGTCGTTATTGTGCTTCATACGACGTGTTGGGCGAAATTCGTCATTCGCATCAATAATACATTTATTACTTCACTCACTACTTCCAATACCAAAAATAACAAATTCAGATACTGAACTATTACTAATCGAAAAGATAAAGCTCAGAAGCTTTAGAAGCCGTAGGGCAGGGTCTGGCCATAGCTAATTAAAATAGTAAACTGCCCTCTATTTGAACATTACACATTACATTTACGCTTTAAAGGCTGGACTATTAACCTATCACACTGAATGATATAAATATTCCAAAGACGAATTACTTGGAGCCGCTTCCTGATTCAAAACATTTGTAAAAATTCATTCTGAAACCACAATACCATCCGAAACCGCTTGCGAGACTTCTAGCACACAGCCATGAGAGATAGAGTCGCTTGAGGATGGGGTTCAATGTTTGTTCTTAGATTTGTATACTTATTATTAGATCTAAGGAAATTCAACAAATAAATAAAACGTAGACAATGGTTGATTTATTACAGGCTTGGTTCTTTAAATCTCGTGCTTATTCCTAAATTCATTGAACTCCAATAATGAGTAATAAATATTGTTGGTACATACATACTTCTAATCCATTTAGATATTTAGGAGTATTTTTATTTTCCTAGATATCATATTCTCTGTAGTTTATTTTTCTGAACCGATGTATGTATGTCTTCTTGCAATTCATTACAGACACGAACTACATCCGTAAGTGTCGATGACACTGCAGGCGCATTCACAAACGTTGACCAGGTAACTGGCAGTAACGATGAAACACAGACAGATATTTCACATGTCATTGAGACGGCAACCAATGAAGAAAGTACATCGATAGCACCCTCAGTCTCGGTAGATGGCATTTTAGCAAACAAACATACACCCGTGCGGCGGCGTTCACCCAGACAACGCAAAAAAACAATTCTACATGGCGGCAGTGGTGTCGAGGAGCCAACAATAGCAGATGCAACAATTAAATCCATCAAACGTCACAAGGATAGCAATACTAGACCAGATATCATTAGCCAACGAAATCATCGTCAGAGAAATCAACGAAAGCAAGGACATACTTCAGATCCTGATACGGATTCTTCATGTGATTTTACAACCACCACCAGTGCAGCACAACGTCAGCATTATACAAATGTCTTATCAAATACCCGTAACACATATTTCAGAGATTTTGACGGGGAAATCGTTTACGAAGACAACGACAACGAGGCAGACTACTACAGTGATCATGCAATAAAACGAAAAGCTGGAGAAGATGAAGACGAGGAATACGATGAAGAGGATTACGATAATGATGAAGACGAAGAGGACGATGATAATGAAGAGGAGCTGGAAGAGGAAGATGATGATTATTTTATTGAATCTACTTTGACGGAGCGTAAACGTAGTAATACTTCAAGTACGGAGGGTGGGAGTTTGCGTTTTAGCTCCACGCGTGATAAACGTGTCAAACGTAAATCAAAAATGCGTCAATTTTCAACACAACGAACGTTTTCATATGATTCCAATGAGGGTGGCAGTGGGCGTATCATATCAAAGGGACAAATGAGAGGTAAGACGAGTGCGTTTTGAATTCGAAGTGATTCAATTTTAAAGTTTGAAAAGAAAAATTCTCAAAAAAATTAAATTAAAATAAGAAATAACAAAATTTATCTAAAAGAACTGCAGTAAATTTTCAATTTATCAGCCATGTCACAGAACTCAATTTCAATCGAAAGCGGTTTTAATTCCGTAAATTGAGTCTTTAGAAAACGAAAAACGATTTTTTTTCGGAATGAAACCACTTTTGATTTTTTAAAGTGAAAAAAACTCATACTACTAAATTATAATGACAACTAAATAATTAATTTTATTATTTCATTGTTTTTTTTTTAATTTTCTCACTGATATTTTAATAAAATGTCAAAAATTTCAAAGTTGGTGTCAGCAACAAGAAAACTTTTGTCGTTTTTAGATGCATTCTTTAAATTTATTCTTCGTAGCTTTTCAACTGCGTTAACACTTTTTTTTAATTTCTTTGTTAACGCTCTTTTTGTTCACTTTTGTTATACCCATGGTGAAATTACTTTACAAGGTGACAGCATTGCTACAACAATTACAACAAGGCAAGAACAACAGGCATTTTTGTTTGTGTAATATTTTCGTTACTGTTAAAAACATCTGGTATAAAATAAAGAAAACAAACATACAAACATGGATAAAAACAGAAAAAAAAATAAAAAACTAACACTTTTTTTTAGTAAAACAACTCAAAAACCAAACACACTATTTAATATAACATTTTTAAACTATTTTACGCAGATAAAACGGCGACAAAAACTTACTTTTTCAAATACAAAATAATTTTTTAACTTTTTAATATAAACTTTGACTATTTGTAAACAAGTTTTTGACATTTTCATGATAGCAAGAATTTCACCATGAATAGAGCAAAAAATAATCAGCTGGCGCATGTTGTCACCTTGTAAAGTAATTTCACCATGGTTATACCTACTTTTTATTACAAAAATCATATGTTTTTTGTTGTGGGTTACACAACGTCAAGAATGATAAAATAAAGATTACGCCATGCGCATGATTTCCCGTTATGTGACGTAGAAGGGCCATTCTAAGGGTTACCAATAATGTTTCATATGTTAGAATTAAAATTTCTTGCGAAAAATTTATGTTTGATGTGATAGTTGGCAACCTTGTAATTGAAATCTCTGAGAGTTCTAAAATAAAATCTGTTTAAAAAAGAAAAACAAACAAAAAAAAACAACAAAAAATATAAACATGAAGAGTGCAGTGAGCAAATGCAAGCAAAACATGAGTAAAAAAAACAAGTGACAAAAAATTAGCCAATAGAAACACAGAATGTGTGACGTCACAGGGCCTAAATGCGCAGAACATTTTAAAATTTTACGCGCGTTGGCGTAATCTTTATTTTATCATTCTTGCACAACGTTACCATATTTAAGTTAAAAAACAAGATTTAAAAATTTTTTGAGAATAAACAAAATCGATCGGAATCTGGAGAACGCAAAATAAAAACGATCGATTTGCAAATACGGAATTGAAACCATTCCGATCTAATTATGTGACGTGCCTGTATATTTAGTTTATATTAAACATGTGATTTTAAACTACCTACAATTTCTTGATATTTAACTCAAATCAGCTATAGTGCCTCTTTATTTAGGAATATACTCGTATATACATACATACATATATATGTATGTACACTTGTATTTTCAATTTGAATTAAAATTATTACAGAATTCCGGGAAGCTTTCCGTTTATTTGACAAAGATGGCGATGGATGTATAACCAAAGAGGAACTGGGAACAGTAATGCGTTCTTTAGGTCAATTTGCTCGTGTGGAAGAGCTACAAGAAATGTTGCAGGAAATCGATGTTGATGGTAAGTGAAATTTAAACTACATATTTAATATGAATATTTAAATTTTAAACAAAAGGCATGAATTTCTTAAATGAAATAAGTTGTATATGGGTATTTTCATACAACTGTACGTGACATTCGTACGCATATGGAGTAATATAAATCTCACAAAAATAGAAGTTAATGAATAACAATGTTACAGTTATATTGCAGTTAAAAGTTTCTATGTTTGAGAAAAAAATGGGCAGCCTCGAAACTTTGGTGTCGAAAATATCCGATCAAATTAGGTGATAACGTACGTGACAAAAACGGAAGTGGTTTTAAGGCTTTTTTCTTTAAAAATTCCTAAAATAAGCTAAATAATGTACCTTTACAATCCTTTAATATTTAAAGAGAAGTCATTTCTGGTTAGTTTTATATAAAAGAAAAACATAACGTACGTGACAATTTTTCTCGTATATAAATAATGAAATGTAGATAATTTTAGACAAAAATTTGGGGAAAGAAAATAAAAGTGTTAACTTATTCAAAAAACGGTGTGATAATAAAAATAATATCAAATTCATAAAATGTTTATTAATATTAATTCATTACATACTTATTAACTAAACTGTAACATTTTTTCGTAATGAGTAAGCCGTTCGAGCAACATTTATACGTTGACGCATTTTTTGCGTCTTTGGCATCTTCTTTTGCTTCATCTGCCTTCCTTTTGCGATAGGCCCGTTGTCTTTCAGCCTTCTTTTTTGGTGCTCTTTTAGTTTTGCTTTGTCTTTTTTTAACTCTTCCCGCCACCGTTTCATGGTTTTACGACTATTTAAAATAATCTAAATAGAAAATTTGCATTTATCATTGATTTTGATGCATTTAATTTAAATTATTGTACTTACAATAAAATATGGGACACACTTTAAAAGGTAGAAACTTTTTTTTTTATTTCGGTTGAAAAGGAGATTTTAGTTAATATCTTTAATTAGAAGAATTTGGAAGAAATTGTAATCTTCTTTACCTGCGACTGCCCATATACAAATGACAGAGTTAAACAATGTTTTTGCATAACGTACGTGACATTAGAATACCATCAAAAGCAAATCAAAAAAATACCGTTATTCGAGCTTTAACCTCTCGTTTTTCTCATTATTATAGTTATTTGTTATTGCAAATTTATTTTTAAGATGTAATTGTAATGTTTCAAATCTATTAATTTAGTTAATAGCAAAGAGAAAATAATTTATTTTATTTGCAAAAACTGAGTCGAAGAGACATTCAGTTTTTCTCTTCCATTTTTTAGTTTTAAAATTCCAATAACCTGTAAATGCTTCCATATTATGAAAAATCGAATATGTTTCTCTTATTAAATCATATTAAAAAAATATTTTCAAGTACTCTTATTTTTTTGGTCGTGGTTGACATTTTCATGAAACTACCCATATGTATTTGGATGAACTGTCATCTGGATTTTTTAGCAGAACATTTAAATCTAAATGAACGTCCACAGGAAGTATTATTAGTTAAAGTGATAGAAAGCCCCTGAAAAAAAAATTCTAAAACTACTCAGCTTTTTAAACACGCTCGCAAAACTTCTTACACAGATCAAAAGCGATCAAGACGCAGACCCTCAAAATAGGAAATTAATTAAGGGAATTGTTTACGAATTAGACCTATAACACATATTTGAGGTATTAAATAGTTTTAATTGGTTTGCATTCTTAAACTTCATTTACAGGCGATGGCAATGTTAGTTTCGAAGAGTTTGTTGACATCCTGTCAAATATGGCCTACGAAGATAAATCGGGGCTTTCGTCAGCCGACCAAGAAGAACGAGAATTACGAGATGCCTTTCGTGTATTCGATAAGCATAATCGTGGCTATATAACTGCTTCAGATTTAAGAGCCGTACTACAATGTTTGGGAGAGGATCTAGATGAGGAAGAAAGTAAGTATAAATGGACTGGAGACCAATAAAAATCCGAAAACAGTTAAATAAAAGCAATCATGAATAAAAGAGATGTTTTGAACGACTGATGAATATATTAGGTCCGAGACATGAATGAAATCTATAATTTCTTCTTTGTGCTTTTGTGTATCTAGAAGAATAGGAGAGTTGTACTATATTTATAATGAAAATATAATGTAACTGCTGTAGTGACAGTTTACTTTAATCTTAATATTTAAATGGACATTCTTATTTGAATTATACGAGTATATTTTTCTCATTCCTAGTTTAAGAGCTATTCCAACATGTATTTGAAAAAACTTAAATTTATTGTACATATTTGCATTTTCTATTTTTTTATTTTATTTTTTCTATTCAAACAGTTGAGGACATGATTAAAGAAGTAGACGTTGATGGCGATGGTCGCATAGATTTCTATGAATTTGTACATGCTTTAGGAGAGCCAGAGGATTCGCAGGAAAACGATGAGGAAGAAGAAAACACAACATCACCATTGCCAACACCCAAATCAAATGTTTCCATAACGTATGAATAAATTTAAATTTAAACAACAAGAAAACTTTTCAATTTTCTGCAATAAAATATTGAAAAACTTTTTTTTTCGCAAAGTAATTGCAATTTTCTAGAGTCTAGACAAACTTGAAGCACATTAAAATTAACTTTAATAGCAACCAATTACAATCAAAATTTGTAGAAAACCTATAAATCTTGGAGATGAAGAAAAAACCCGAAACAAATTTCTTTTAGCAATTACTTGAACTAAATTTAAAAATACTAATTAAACATACTAATTATTAAATTAGAACTTTTTTTATATTAATAAAAATTACAATCTATGTAAATGCAAATTTTATAAATAATTTTTTAAATTTTAAATTGTATCAACAATCTCAACAATTTTATAAGAGCTGCCAGTAATGAATGAAAACTATTGAACGAAATTTTACAGTAAAACAAAACAACGATAATGGCTGACATTCATTAATTAAATAAGATTCCGGTTTGATTCAAATTTATTCTCTTGACTTGAAAATTACTCTACAGTAGTTATTTATCGACTGCTTTATTCTAATTTCTAATTACATGTAGTAAAGCAAAACAAAATAAAAAACATATCAACTATTTTTGGACTTTTAACTGAGTAGTATAAAAATGAATTAAATAATCGAATATAATCAAATTAAAGCGACTTAAATCAAATTTATGCACTTTATTTAACGTAAAAACATTGGAGATCTAAACAATATTATTTTTTAGATTTATTGTTTTGCATAATCAATTAAGAAAACCTCTTTAAATTATAGCAAATAATAACTGAAGATAAATACATACTTGTACATACATATGTACATACAGCCAAGGAAGAAATTATATGGTACAAATTCCTTTTACTTATTATAATTAAGTATGTAGTAGTAAAAACTCTAATTTTTAATGCTATTTATTACAACGCTGCATCAATTCTCTTCCCAACAACAATAACTTCTCTGATATAGACATCATAAATATCGTTGTTTTCAAGGAAGATCTTTGATGACTTGGGTTGCTTTGGGGTATAGATCACGTTCTCCAATTTGTTTTATTTCTCATAAAATGAATGCGTAGAACTACATAGAATTACTGGACAGTGTTTTTATCGCATTTGCAGAGGAAAATTATAGAAAAAAAAAATTACTTTTTAGCAGGACAACGCCCCTATACATAAAGCTAAAAGAACTAAAGCATTTTTTGAAGAAATGAATATAGCTATTTTGGACTGGCCACCTCTTAGCCCTGATCTAAATCTAGTTAAAAACCTCTGGGGAATTTTAAGTGCCAAAATATATAAAAATGGAAAGAAATTCCTCAAGATGTGTTACAAAAATTAATAAACTCTATGTCACTTCGGTTAAATGAAGTAATTAATAATCGAGGAGGACATTCGCATTATTAAAATTTATATTTGAGTTGAATATATTTAATTAGTTTTAGGTTTCGAATTTTTTCTTATTTTGTACCATTAAATATTTCCTTTAAGAATTTTAATTAACAGTAAAAAATATTTAATAAAAATAAACAAACCCCGAAAATCTTTTAATTTAATTTTTTGTTTCTCTCTACTAAATATAAAAAATATATAAACTTTTACATTAGCTTGAAAACCCAAGAGATTTTTAGAAAAAACACATGTACCATATAATTTCTTCCTTGGCTGTATATTAATTACATTAGTAAATGTTTGACTACTAATTAAAATGGTAAAATCTAATTAAAATAAAACATTAATTATAAAATACATAAATATGTAAATCTATATTTAAATAGTTTTGCTTTTAAATTAACTAACATTTATAAATATGTATTCATAATTAGTTAAATCAAATAGCATAATTATCAATAATGCAATTATTTAACAACTAATATTTATTGTATTTAACTGTAAGTTTAATTTTATTAAAACAAAACTTCATCAAACACTTTTAAATATTTAAATAAAAAATATTCCAAAACTAATAATCCTACAAATAAATTGTGCGTTTTTATTTCTTTGAAATCTTTCACTCAGCTAACTAACGCAGGGTGATTTTTTTTATCAGTTTTATTTTTGGCAAGACTATTTTTGGCAGCCCAGATGTTTTCGTGTAACATGTTACTATTAAACATGTTCAGTTTGGTCTATATTAATATCCATGAATCAACTTAAAAACGAACAATTTGTCGAATTTTATTATCAAAAATCATGATCGGTTAAGAAAGGGCATCGTGCACTACTTTCATTTCATGCTCAGTCAGCATTTCACAGTGAAGTGAGTTGCAAAAGAAAACAAAAAAAAAAAACAACAATGTCTAGCTGTTACAATAAACAGGATCGTTTTATTTATTTGTTTGATAAGCCTGTTTTTATCGTTTTGACATAACGTTGCCGCTTTTATTTAGGGATGGGGTATCAGCGTAAAAAATGTGCTGCTTACCGCCGCTGAACAAGCAAAATTATCATATTTGGTGTGAAGAGCAGCCAGAAGCATTGCAAGAACTGCCAATACATCCCGACAAAAGGCACTATTTGGTGTGGATTATGGACCGGTGCCATCATTTTCAAAGATGACGAAGGCATGAACGTTACTTAGGAAGCAGTACCGTGGGATGATTATAATTTTTTTCATTTTTGCTCGAAATGGAAGAGACTATTTTTATAGTTCATTCCGCTTAAAGGCCAAAAACGGATATAAGCCAAAACTATCATATTTACTTGCAGATATAATCCATAAAATTGCTTATAAAAAAATGGGTTATAGTCCAAATTCGCTTAAAGTCCACAAAAGTTGTGCAACTATAGTAGTGGACTATAAGCGAAAAGTACTGTATTTTTATAAGGGCTCATATCTATAGAGACAAGCCCGCTAATATTGAAGAATTATTTTGTGAGATACCGGCTGATATGTCAAAATTGGACCTAGCGTATGAACCATTTGAGGCGCAGTCGAGGCCAACATTTACATGAAATCATTTTTCAACATTAAATTATATTTTAAACAAATGAAGGCAATTATAGGGTATCAAAAATAATACATAGGTTGTTTATTGTGTAATTCAAAAAGAAAATATAGATCGTTCCATCGACCCAAATAAAGATTTTGCACATTATATACCCTAAAATAAATAGAATTTACGGTACAATATTTTATGAAGTTCGTCCCATAATAGGTGACTTGGTGGTGGATATATAAGATTCAGCACATGTTGGTTCTACGACCACTATTTTGATGTCTTACAAAAGGAATGACAAACTTAATATACTCATTTTGGTGGTGGGTATAAAAATTATATTTTCTTTAATCTTTTGATCCAGTTGAGCAGTTACTGAGAAATAAGCTGATTAATACTTTCAACAATATAAATTTTAATTTTCGCTGGAAACATTGCGTCCACAGTTTTTCCCCATTAAACGGGCTACCCTAACAGTCTGATTACAATTGGAACCGTTTTCGGCAGACCACAGCACTTGTTGATGCTGTTGCCAGTTGCATCTGCATGTGTAGAGATTATAGGAAAGCTGCTAAGAGGTAAGTTTATTTGGTTAAATTGACAGAAGATATATTTATTTGCTTTGTATTAAAATGCTGTTGTTTTTTTTTTATCAACAGAGATAATTTGATTGGGGAAGAGCATAATATTTGGTATTTTTTGTCCATAGAAAGTTTACCAACAATTTGGACAATTTGACAACAAAACTGACATAGTGAAAACCAAGCATTATGGAATAATTTTTAGAGCAAGCTAAAGCTAAAAGTTAGAAAAGATGTAGCAAAGAATATTTTGATCTTGTTTTATTAATATTCCATTTGTTTGCAATGAATATTTAAAAATTATCTTACTTTTGCTTTTCTTAATTCACATAAATTAAAATATTTTAAAAATTTAATTTCAATTGTTCATTGTCTGTAAACTTGTTCACTTGCTCACTTGTTTCTTGATTATTTGCTCCTGTCCTTCTACGTCGTGAGTTCCTGTTTATTTTATAAAGTTTTCTTAGTTTTATTTTCCAAACTGTTGGTCACATAGGTACTTAATTTTAGTGTTAAAGAAGAATTTTATACAAATATCGTTTTTTTTTTTTTTTGCATTTCTATCATAAATATTACCCTTGATTTATTTAGTAGAAATTCCAATAAGTAAAATAAATTATCGAAGAGTTTTTTGTTTTCTAAATAAATCTTATTTTGTGTGTATTCGTATTATGTACCAAACAATATTTAAGGAGACAATTTAAAATTTTATTTGTAGAAAATATTAGTTGTTGTTATTATATATATAAGAAAGTTTGAACTTTCTTAAAGAAACAAATTCTATAAATCTTTGTTTTGCTTATGTTGGTACAAAAAAGTCTTGCTATTTGGCAGACTGAAAACAAAACTTTTTTAATCCGTTTAAGTAAATAAGCAACAATTACGTTATTTTTGTAACTATTGGAGATATCGTACGAAATTCAACATGGTTGGAGCTGAGTTGTTTTTGAGCTAATTTACAATTGTTCGGCTTCGTCTGCATAATGGGGACTAGTGGGCATAGCTGCCAGATTTGACGATTTATCGTAATTTTGACGATTTTTTGTTTCAAAAATAGCATAGTGACGATTTGACGATTTTTTCATTGAAAGTGACGATTTTCTGAATTATTATTTTTTTTTTTCATTTGTTTATTTTATTAATGTTTTTGTTACCAAACTCTCTTTCTTTTTTCGAGATGTTTAGGTACAGTCATAATTTTCATATTCGATACCACTTTGGCACCAACGACCCTCTTTGGGTTAATACTAGTTAGAATCTATTTTGCTCCCCTTCAAATACAACATTGTATGGAGTATTTACATAGATTCTAACTAGTAAACCGATAACGGTATTCTAAACGTTGTTTGTCACCCGGTCCTTTTTAGTTATATAACTAATAAAAATCACTCTCGTTGTATTATCATCGTCAGCTTAACAAGCAATTTTTTATCCTTTCTCAAGGTAATATTTTATTTAATAAAAATCTTAGGATTTTCCTTTATTTTAAAACCAAAACATTTGTGTTTTATTTCTCTTTCATTTCTACGGAAACAGAGACAACAACTATTTTTCTCATTTAGTGCTGTTTTCTCATTAGGCGATTATTATTTTTCCCAACGAAAAACTGCCGATTAAAGAAATTTGTCTCATTTGCTTCTATTCTGTCGCAAAACTAACCAGCCCTCATCTGCCGATTATTTATTTGTTGTACAGATAAATTCAATCAGCTGACATATTTTTTATATGACAATACCTTGAGTTTTTGTAAAAAAATTAAATAGATTTTAGAAAAAATGTTTAATAGAGGAATAAACATTAATTTGATGGAGGATGAACTCGAAGAACATGAATTTCAAATGAATGTTGAAAGAGTTTATCATGCCAGACCTAACTACCTGGCAGACATGGATATTATTTGTTTTATGTCAACAACTTGTCACTTGAAAACAGAGTTCCCAATTTTCACATAAATTTTGAGAGGTATTGCCAATTGAAAATAATGTTACTGTCGGTATATTGAGAAAACCAAAATTGTTAACGGACATATTATCAGTCTAATAAATTTATGCCGACATTTAGTAACAGGCAGTTTGTGGACACATTGAGAAAACGGGCTTTTATATCATAAATATTAAGAAGAACATGACATATATCAAAAACAATTGTTAAGTTTATATTGAGTCTGGATAGTAGAAATTACTTATATATCTGTAAACTGTAAAATTTTTAGAGGAACCAATTTCTGAATTTCAACGGGGAAATTCTACAAAAACTTCTCCAATTTTAACAAAACGTCGAAAGAATATTCAGCCAAATAAATTTAAATAACAAAAATACGGAATTTATAAAATACTGTAAGTCTTGTTTCACACTCTTCAGTTTTAGCTGACTAGTTTTTGTTTAACTTGCCTTTTATTTACACACGTCAGTTAAATTTTCGTATTTTTTAATGCAAATTAACATGCAAGAAACAAAATGAAATAAGAAAATTGAATTGTTCAATTCTCTCAAAATTGAATTGTTCAATTCTCTTTTGAACTTACCATTTCATTCACACACGTCAATTCAATTTTCGTACTTTTTAATGCAAATCAACATGCATGAAAGAAAAAACAAAAGGAAATAAGAAAATTGACTAGTACCGTCAAGTTTGTACCCCTTTATTCTATTTTCCCTTCTCAATCAAGAGCAAAATTAAAATAATAAAAGCAGAGCAGAGCAAGAAAAAGTAAACTTTATGTAGGAAATAAAGTTATGCTTTTAATATTTGTGAGTGGTAGAGTTTTCAATTGTATAAATAGTGTAAATAAAACGGAAATCGGTCGGGTGTTTAATTTAAAGATATTTAATAAGTTAATTTAATTTGTATTTAAGGTAAGTTTTTAATGCAATTAAATTATGAAATTAAATTTATTGACAACTAATTCAAATTTTTTTTTTGTTTTATACACATTTAAAAATACTTTTGAACTAAATTAAATACATTATTTGTTTTTAATACAAAATCGAAAAAAAATGCAAGTAAATCAAAAAACGTTGTGATTTAAAATATCTTTGTATAAAAATCCAAGTGTGAACAATTATCTCCACTGAGGAAAAATTCTCTTTTTTACGACCACTAACACTGTGAACAATTATGTCCACTAAAGAAAAATTCTCTTTTTTACGACCACTAATACTTTGTATATCCTCCGTGTGCCTCGTTATCTCCACGTTATCTTGCACGAATGATCATTTTGTCCCGGTTCAAGCCCAAATATATCAAGACTTGGTAGGTAGGAGTCTTCCAAAATGGTAACGTAATCCATTGCGAACATCTTACCTCTAATGCATCGTAGTACTCCAAGCTGATTTCCACGAAAACATCCCCAAGCCATCAATGATCGTTCCAAAGCCACTTTTAAGTGAGAAGAACCGTAAAAGACGAGTCGATTTTGCCAAAAAGTACAAAGTGTTATATTAAAATATTGATAATAACTTGTACTCATTTGAAGTAATAATGTTTATTTTCATGTTTTAAAAGATATAATAGAAAAATGTAGTATTTCGTAAAATTATTATCTTTCAAAGTAAATATTCATTCCTATTATTAAGTTCTTCTTGTTACAAATTGTGTTAATAAAGGGTGTCCCAACTAGAACGCAATTTTTAAATTTTAAATAAAACACAGGTATTTAAAAAAAATCGTGAAATATCGTAAAGTAGACAGAATGAGGTTATGTATGGAACAAGATATCGTGCAGATGGCCTCCGCGGTTGTGCTGGCACATACGCGATCTTTTAATGAAATTTTCAATGACCTTTTTGCATAAATGCTGCGATATTTCTTTAATGCAGCGTCGGCTTATTCGCGTAAACCATCGACTTCAAAAAACCCCCAAAGAAGAAAATCTAAAGGTGTTAAATCGCACGATCTAGGCGGCCAATTCTGGTCTCCAAAACGCGAAATAACGCGACCGGGAAATGACTGATGCAGCAATTGAATTGTTTCTCTGGCTGTATGACATGTGGCGCCGTCTTGTTGAAACCACATGCCCTCCATATTCATTTCTTCAATTCTAGACAAGAAAAAACTGGTTATCATTTCACGATACCGAACACCATTGACACCATTGCGTTCTAGATGGGGCACCCTTTATATATATGTACATATATTAGAATTGCTCTCAAAGTAAAGATAAAATATAGAATAGGTGGACAATTTTTTAAATTTATAAATTAGGGTTTTTAATTGCGAAAAAGAAAAATTATTAAAAATTTATTTAGTATCAAATTGGTAAAATTCATTGTTTTAAAATAAATAATTTTTTTCTTTCTTTGAAACAAAAGTGAATTAAACCACTGTCTGTATTCGATCTCGAAATGAGGGGAGAATGGAAAAAAGCAACAATGTTAAATAAATAATTAAAATATAGAAAAATGCCCTACACCAATCCTACAGTAAATTAACTATATCAATGCTAATTTTGCTAATTTTTAAATGTATATAAAGTATTATAAAGTTGGTTTTGAACGAGTACTCGTACATATTCTGAGTAATTTTCAAGTTTTTTTTTTTTTACCATGTAAATAAGAATGGGTTTTCTCTTGTTTTACCATTTCATTCATATTAATTTCAAAACACATCCCGGTACTTTTAAATGTATTCAAAGTACCCTTTCACCACAAGTGGTGAATGAGAATATTAAGAGTTTGTTATTCCGTGTGTAACACTGAGAAATATTCATCAGAGACCCAATAAAGTATATATATTATTGATCCTTATGGAATTCCAAGTCGATTGAGCCATGTCCGTCCATCTGTCTGTGTAAAACACTCTCACGTCGAAAATACACAACCGAAATCAACAGAGTTTACAAAAAACATTTATTATTCTCCTAAACAGGTTGATATTGAGTCAGGTATATTAGAATCAGAGTTATGGACCAAATTGTGAGACAACCTCTAAAAATTTTTCTTAAATATATTGCAGATAATGCCATGAAATTTTGTACACTTTATTTCTATGATAAAAGGAGAAATGAAATGAAAATAGTTAAAATCGGTCCATGATGCCTCATAGCCCCCATACAAATATCTTTACGGAATATGGCTCAATGATAAATAATTGTCGTACAGTGGCCAAATTACCGCATTTGTGATCGAATGAGCTATCGTATCGAAAAATGATTTCGATATCGAAATTATGATAAAATGTACTAAATTTCTTGCTCGATATCGAATGCCATAATCTAATGCGGTAATTTGGCCCCAGAATTACATGATGATCGGTTCGTAGTAGGTCATAGCTCCCTTCTGAGGACTACTCCCGAAAACTCATTCACCTATATAAACATCCATATCGAACCGAAATTTTACACAGATTAGTTATAACTGTGTAAAAAATATACTATTGGCTTTTGTGAAAGTTGGCCCATAATTGAGCATAGCTCCCGTACAAGGTCCACTTCCGAGAATAACCATAGGGTATACAGAAGCGACAATCAGTTTCCTGGGGCTTTTTGGTATCTAATTTATTGTGTGTTAAAGTAAATCGCTTCATGTTATACGCTGCAAAAATATAAAAAAGCGCAGTTCTGAAAGAAAGAGATAAATATAAATTCTTGATTATAACTGGAGTATGCATAAAATTCTTATAAATATCGTTATTGAGATGATTTAAAATAAATAGAAATTACAGTATAATATTTTATGAAGTTCGCCCCAAAAGTAGGTGATTTGGTAGTGGGTATAAAAGATTCGGCACAGCCGTATATAAACTCTTACTTGTTTAATATATGTAGGATCCATTGGCTTCTAGGATATTCATTTGTCAAATAACTAAACATGTTCTTTACTGCCTCCCAGAACTGTTGGGATATATAAAAGTATACATATGTATTTATAACATACCTATACATCTATATGACTATATTATACACATGAGAAAATTAAAATAGACCCAGGAAGAAAAGGTCAACAATGCATTAAATTGGTTGTATCAACATTCATTCAGTCATTTTAGTCCTTTTGAATAATAACAGTTGTTGAGGCTGAAGGTAGAATGAAAAAAAAACAAATGAACAGAAAAACTTTATTTTGTTTCCTGTCATTGATAAAGGCAGCCAAAGGAAACATCATCATTTGTGAATGTTCTTCATAAAAACAGAAAACCCAACAGCAATGTATCGGTTCATGAGGTCAAAAGGCAAACACAGCAATCCCAGCAGCCAGACGGACATTGTGTATATTGTACGGGTATGTGATAGAATCAAAAAATAAAAAATAAAAAAAAAATAATTAAAATAAAGGTTATAAAAATAATGCGCCTACTCACCACCAAAGGCGTTGCAATTCTGCACTAAAACAAACATAATGCGCAATTGCAGAGTTGTGATATAAAAGCTTTCTCCCTTCACCACCTTTACTTCTTCAATCTATCCCCTTTCCAAAGAAAGTAATGCAATTATATATAGGCATATTAATTGCCTGTATGCAACCAACATACACATATACACATACACAAACAAGTAATCACCCTGCAGGAAATGTTAATAGTAAAATTATACTGATTACCTATTGACGATGTCACCATTACTACTGACGAATTATACCCTTACTAATGCTATCTACTATTGACATTTAGCACAGGCTTGTCCTACGAAATCTACCAGTAGACTACGTCAATACTGACTAAGTAGTTCTTTTGGGACCACTTTTATCTACACTGTTGGTTATTATTAAACAATTATTCTTTCAATTGTGTCAGCCGATACAGTAGGCGATAGTGTGCCGAACTATTATTCACAGGATTGCGGTTTCGATTCCCGCCAAAGACTCTGGGTGTTTTCTAATTTATTTTTAATTAGCGAAAGCCTTTTAGTATTTTATTTTTTAATAAAACTCCAAAAGTTAGCAAAAAAAAAAAGCAGTTTCACTTTCTATTAAAGAATGTGGACAAAAGTGGTCCCAAAAGAACTACTTAAACAGTATTGACGCAGTCTACTGTTACATTTTCAATGACAAGCTAATGCTTAATGTCTATAGTAGATTACATTGGCTAGGTACACTTGGTCAGTAGTACTACTGACAATGTCAATAGTTAAGCACTACAATTTCACTATTGGGTATATACGAGTATAAATATTATAGCTTTCTTTACATAAAGTGTGTATAATTTAACCAAGTGTTGCGATTTTAAACAATTTAATTGGTTATTAAAAAAATTAATTTTACTTGTTTTAATTTAATTTAATTTCAATTTAATAATATTTATCCAACACTTTTCAGTTACGACAATTAAGTTGCCAGCCCGTATCACAGCAAATGTTTTGCTGGTTTCGTTCGTTTCTTTCTTCCTTCCTTCCTTCATGCATTCATTCACTCATTCATTTATTAATGTCTTTGTCTTAAAGTAGTCATGCATTCAGTTGTTTATTTTTCATTTAATGATTTTAAGTATTTGTTTTTCTTTTTATTTTGATTGTCCTGTGCTTGATATGAGTCCTGAGACTTGAGTTTGGGGAAATTATAAAATACGAATAAATAATAGAAAATCTTTTCATTCTCATACAATGTTCAAGGATTATGCCACCTACACAGATAGAGATAAAACTAAGCCATTTACTCGTATGTAGAACCCAGCATACCATTCTAGGAGTGCTCCGAGAAAGGAGTCTGAAAAGAGTCCAACAAAAGAGAATGTTCGGAGCGAAAGAAAAATTTGCTTGTTACTGTCCTGAGTCGGCACGCAGTATGACTCAGAAATTCCACTTAATTATGTGTTTACCAAAATGTTGTTGTCCTGTTATTTGTGCTTTGAACAAAAAAAAAACATAGCTCTACCACACAAGAATGATAAAAACAAGATTACACAGAGCCAAAAAAAACCTCATAAAAGACTCTTTTCTGACATTTTCTAAGAGCTCTTTCTGACGGACCATTTTCAAATGTAATGACCCTCTTTTCTGAAGGTTTTCCGAGCAATTATGATTGTTTTTTGGGCTCATAAAGAGCGTTAACTCTCCGAAAAAGGTGTCAGAAAGGACTCTTTTCGGACTCATATGGCTTGCTGGGAATATTTCAGTATCTATTTGTATTGTCGTAAAATTAGTACTCGTATTTTATATTTATTGTCGTTATTTTATTGGGTTATATAATTGAGATTTATAAAGGATGGAAGATTTTGCTTATTATTCATTAGTTGACTTAACAAAAGGATTCATTCTTCTACAGTTAGTTCATAGTTCCAAGGGGATTCAATTGAAATAAGTTGTGCTGTTAGAGGAATACACATTTATTTTCCTGCATTCATGCTATTTATGTAAATAGCAATGTGTTTAAAAAAGGGTTTTAAAGTTTGTATTAGGAATACATATACCAAAGCTGAAGATTTCTTTTATGTAAATGGCTTTTTGACACAAGCACAAATTTACACGTGTTTGTGTAAAATGTTTGTGTAAGGAAATTGTTATCTTTCTTTTTCAATGGGATTTAATATTGTTAGAAAATGATCTTTTGAAATTTTTATTTAAAGTGTTTGACCTAAAGGATTTTTTAGGAAAAGTAAGGGGTTTAGATCTAATGGACATGTAAGACACACAAATTGAAAGGATCAATAATGTGAGATATTTAGTTAAGAATTTACAGATGATGTGGTGAGAAAAGGGAAAGTTCGAACCTGCCACAGTGTCCCCGTTTACACAGTCGAACATTTGGAAGAAAAACATTTAGATTGCTAGAAAATTAAGAGTGGGGAAGAGAGAATCAATTTTGTGTTCGGTACTCGGTGAACATGCTTTGTTGACATTTTCTTTGCTGGAATTTACTACAAATTATTACACAGCACGAATAAGAGAAAAGTCAAAAAATAATGAAATGTGTCTGACAACATTGTTCGACAGTGTGACCGCGAATAAAAAAACAAAAGAGAATTCCAGATGTTTTTCTTCCAAATGTTCGACTGTGTAAACGGGGACTCGATTTAATTGTTTAGGTTGTTATTTCTTTCAAGAGAAATTAAATGATAGAGATCTATTAAAATGCAAATCCTTAAACTTTCATATGGTTTAAAGATAACTATGTTAAATGATTTGTCAACTGGGGTCTAATTTTCAGGAAAACAATCCCAAGAAATAAGATGATGTTTCAATTTCCAAGTCCTAAGAATTAAGATTTAGTTAAGTCTCCATTATTTCTTACGATTAAAAACAATTTATGCAAATAAATAATGAAAATCAATCATTAAATCTGCGGAATTCTCGAAAAATTTTCCAGGGTTAACAAAAGGTCGGAAAGTTACGAGTTCGGTTCGGATTAGTAAACGAAGTATAAACAGAAAAAAGTTAAGTGTTTTGAAACTTCCATCTGTGCTATGAACACATGTTAAATTTCTTTTCGATCTGCCAACTCCTTCATATAGAAACAGATGTTCAAAAAAGACGCATCCACGATATTTTTTCCAATTGAAAAATTAAAAATTCGTGGTGTCCTTAAATATTTAAATAAAAATTGTTTATCGGGACAAGAAATTCATAATGATATGGTGAATGTGTTAGGTGAAAGTACTCCTTTCTATGCAACACTTAGAAATTTGGATTGCTGAATTAAAACGAGTTCGTACAAGCATGAGGATGACGTCCAAAAACAGCAACAACAACAGAAATTGAAGCCAAAGTAAATGATATGGTATGAAGTGATCGACGAAAAGTGATACATATATGGGCCGGTGGTCATAAAATGAACTCGATCACTTGGCAAATACTTGCCGAAAAAGACGTAACCACTAAATAAAATATTTTATTTAGAACAGGACACAACAAATATTTACATAGTTTTATTTTCTTTGATGCTGTTTGATCTTGCAAAACTCTTGTAAGAGTAAACAACGTCAAACAAATTTGTACTAAAACATGTGGTTACGCTTTTTTGAGTAAATATTTGCGGCATTAATAAGAACAAATTGCAAATCTAAAATACAACAAACTAAATTAATTGCGATAAAATTAAATCTTGAAAATTAAAAAATACTCGTACTTGAAATACTAATTGTTGCATCACATCACGTCGAAGACTGTTGCAAACTTTTTTCTGATTGCTGTTAGTTTTTAAAGTAGTTTTTGTATCGTAAGCAATCTTACATAAATGAAAATTGTTCATTCATATTGTATTAATGAATATGTACTTGTGTATTAGTTAGATGTATGTATGTGCGAGTATATATGTAGGATAGTTTGTATTTTCTGTCTAATGTACATGTACGTGTACATACGCAAGGTTCGGTACGAATTAAACTTAGAAAATGTCCTTGTTTGACACAATCACACATTCATTCAACTATTATGCCCTCCCTACACATACTTAGACGTGTAACAACATACACAAACACGTATTATTTACATACATCCGAGTACCCAGCAAGCCATATGAGTCCGAAAAGAGTCTCTTCTCGACACCTTTTTCGGAGCGTTAACGCTCTTTATGAGCCCAAAAAACAATCATAATTGCTCCGAAAACCTTCAGAAAAGAGGGTCATTACATTCGAAAATGGTCCGTCAGAAAGAGCTCTTAGATAATGCCAGAAAAGAGTCTTTTATGAGGTTTTTCTTGGGCTCTGTGTAATCTTGTTTTTATCATTCTTGTGTGGTAGAGCTATGTTTTTTTTTTGTTCAAAGCACAAATAGCAGGAGAGCAACGCTTTGGTACACACATAATTAAGTGGAATTTCTGAGTCATACTGCGTGCCGACTCAGGACAGTAACAACAAATTTTTCTTTCGCTCCGAAAATGCTCTTTAGTTGGACTCTTTTCTGACTCCTTTTTTCGGAGCGCTCCGAAAATGCTCTTTTGTTGGACTCTTTTCTGACTCCTTTTTCGGAGCGCTCCTAAAATGGTATGCTGGGATAATTAAGTGGAATTTCAGAGTCATACTGCGTGCCGACTCAGGACAGTAACAAGCAAATTTTTCTTTCGTTTCGAAAATGCTCTTTAGTTAGACTCTTTTCTGACTCCTTTTTTCGGAGCGCTCCGAAAATGCTCTTGTATTGGACTCTTTTCTGACTCCTTTTTCGGAGCGCTCCTAAAATGGTATGCTGGGTAGGTATGTAGCTACATACATATGTATGTATGTGTTCAAGCATGTACAAGTGCTTAAATAAAAACAACAAATAAGTTAGAAGTCTATCAAGTATTACTTTATATATTTGGCCATTGGCCTCTATAATAATAAACTTACCTTATTTTCTTTACTAATTGTGTCCATTTTCACCAAAAAAAATCACAAAAAAAAAAGAAAACAAACTAGATTTGTGTTTTTCGTCAACAAAAATTTACTAAATGCAGTGTTGCATTTTTTTAACAGCTGAAAGCAGTTGCTAAGTTAGTTATAATTTGTGAATAAGATCTTTAACTATTTGTTAACTATTTTTTAGTTTCTGTTTAATAAGTTTCGACTTTAGTTACGATTTCTGAATATGCGCCATTGAGTTTGGTTTGTTTCTTTGCTGTCAGTTAATCGTTACTTTACCCATCAAGAGTAATCAATTGCAGAGTCAGAGTCCTTTTGTAATCCGGAGCATAGTCTTTATAATCAATGTAAATTGACTTCTTTCTAGCAGATGTACCTCTACTTGCTGAAATAATTCAGTAACCGATGGTAAAAATGGTAAATAAAAAGGTAGGAAACATCTATAGTTCGTGGATAGTGACGAGAACTGCTGGGCATTTATTGTTTATACGAGTATGTATGTATACGTATACCAGAATTTGCTCGAATGATGAGTTCAACTAAAATCTGTGCTGGAAACTGTGATGCAATTTAAAATTTATATGTTTTCAATTAGGAACTCATTGCTTTTGGTGTCGGTGATAACTTCTCTCGATTTATATCGAGTTTCCTCAGAAATCGCACTATACGAGTTGTTATAGATGGGATCTCATCAGACGAGTTCAAGATTAATTCAGGGGTACCGCAAGGTTCCGTTCTTTCTCCCACTTTATTTCTCATTTTTATAAATGATCTTCTTTGTCAAACTTCAAACCCTATCTACTCTTTTGCAGATGATAGCAACATTTGCCATTCATACTCATTTAACCATAGACCAAACCCTTTGGAGATTGGGGAAATGAGACAAAATATGAATGATACGCTGAACCGAGATCTTGAAACAATCTCGGAATGGGGTTGTGCGAATAGAGTCGATTTTAACGCACGTAAGACTCAGTGTTGTCTACTAACGCACAAACGCACAACAGATCATGTTGCTTCATCTGTTTTTATGGGCGGTGTAAATATAAAGGAATCAGACGCTCTTGACGTTCTAGGCATGAAAATACAGTGTGATGTCCGCTGGACCAAACACATTTTTCAAGTGTCGAAAGAAGCGCTCAAGTGCCTTGGCTTTTTAAAACGGTGTAGAAAATACTTCACTCCATCTGATCTTCTTACTATTTACACCACCTATATTCGTCCGAAAATGGAATACAACTCTCATGTATGGGCCGGTGCTTCGAAGTCTATTTTGGAGTTACTCGACCGCGTACAGGAGAGGGCGAAGATGCTTATCGGTGACAGTAGGGTATCCAACTCTATTGATTCATTGGAGCATCGTCGCAATGTGGGTTGTGTTTCACTGTTCTATCGATACTATAATGGAATGTGTTCTGCTGAAATTAGGGAACTTGTTCCTGAAACACGCAGTTTTTTACGTAATACACGTTCTTCAGTCAGGGCTCATCCTTTTGTGGTCGACTGGACAGTGGATCGCACAACACACTACAGAGAAAATTCGTTCTTTAGCCGTACTGTCCGTATGTGGAACAAACTCCCAACAGAAGTATTCCCTGCCACTTTCAATATAGGAAAATTCAAGTCAAATGTTCACAAACACTACTCCCGCTATCCTCCCTCCCATAACTTATTTTCCTAGTTCCAACACAATACATTGCATAAGTAGGGGTCATCCCCTGAGTGCTGGTCCAAGAAAAAAAAAAAAAAAAAAAAAAAAACTGCTACCGGATAAAAGAAATTAATGATCCAGGACGAACGTTTTCAAAGGAACTAGTAAAAATTATACTTTGCGCTAAATCATCTGGAACAAAATGTTGCCTGTAAATTAAAGCCCAAAGTCTTCATCCGCAAGAACAATTAGTAAAAATTATAAAAAATCGATCATAATCAAGATGGCAACATCCCAGCATACCATTCTAGGAGCGCTCCGAAAAAGGAGTCAGAAAAGAGTCCAACTAAAAAGTATTTTCGGAGCGAAAGAAAAATTTGCTTAAAAAATTATTTTTTTTTTCATTTTTATATATTTTATTTAAATGAATTCCATTTTTTTTTTACTGTAAATACAATTTATTTATTTTTTTTCCATTTCTAATTTAGTTTATTTGTAAATGAATTCCCTTCTTGTTTAAGTAAAAACAATTTAAAAAAAATGTGAACTTTTAATTCGTTGTATTTTGTTGCAATGACTCTTTTCTGACATGATGTAACAGCTCTTTCAGACCCCAAAAACCCATATAAAAGACTCTTTTCTGACATTATCTAAGAGCTCTTTCTGACGGACCATTTTCGAATGTAATGACCCTCTTTTCTGAAAGTTTTCGGAGCAATTATGATTGTTTTATGGGCTCATAAAGAGCATAAACGCTCCGGAAAAGGTGTCAGAAAAGACTATTTTCGGACTCATATGGCTTGCTGGGATAGACATGTCATCTAACGTCACGAATGTACCTGATAATATACGAGGATTATAGCACCGCAGTTTTTCAATGTTAAACGAATAAACTGTTTCCCATTGCACAATAGTTTTATAAGCATCTTATACAGAAGAACCGTCTAACATAGAGGTCGAGATGGAATTTGATCTGCTATTATAATATTGTTAATCTATATTAAAGGTCTGTTATATTCTTAAAGTAAACGTAACGGGGACATACATATTTTATAGCAATAACTTGTAACTACATATTATTTAAATGCTCTTTCGATCTGGCTTGGAAATATCTGTCTGTATGCACTTTTATTAATTCTTAAGACTTTATTAAATACTTAAAATATGTATGTATCTCTAAATTGTGTTTGCTCTCAAAGACTCTCTTAAGAATGATTGATATTCGCCGCACCTGAACCAGTTTTATAATAAACCCATCACACTAGAAAATTTAGACAAATTGTGCAAATCCCATCTCTGGCTTTAGCTCCTTGACATGCCACACACAACACATTCATACAAACGTTTGTGTGAATTTGTATGCGAGTAAAGGATAAGTTTGTACATGTTTTATGTGTCTTCCTAATGTCTGAAATCCTTCCTCAGTTCTGCTTCTGGTTGTCCTTGTCACTATTGCTGACTGCAAGTATGTGAGTGTGCGGCTCTAAATGTTTAAGAATGTGTCTATGATCAAGGGTCGTGGCTGGAATGCATTTTTTTTGTTAAAGAGAAGTAACACTTAGGCAATTAATATGCCTATATGTATAAAGTAATTGCGTTAGTTTCTTTGGAAAGGGGATAGATTGAAGAAATAAAGGTAATAAATATAGTCGTAATAGATAGAATTATTAAATTATGATTCATGATGTTAAGGGTCTACGACTTATTCTCAAGAAGTCTAAATGTTTAATATGTAATTTCTAAAAATATATATGTATGTACCTTAGAGACTCCAAATTCAAATTTAGTGAAATCTGTTAGGAGCCTTGGTATTGTTTTTAACTGTTCGCTCACCTGGACTGACCAAAGGAGTTTAAAAATAAATAAATAAATAAATAAATAAATAAATAAATAAATAAATAAATAAATAAATCATATCTAATAACCACACTTCTTTCTGCATCTGAAATTTTTGCAAGCTGCAGTGTTAATGATAAGAGGAAAATTAAAACAATATTTAATATATATGTGGTTTAAGAAGATTCGAAACTATTTAAAATTGAGGAATATCGTATTTCTACACAAAATTATCACTACTAAATAACTCAACTACTTTTATGCAAAGATAATATTTACCTAATAATAATAATACAATACTACCAATCAATTATTATAATATTACATTTCTTGCCAGTAAATTCTATTGTGTAGCGCTCTTTAACACTTAGAAATGAGGTACCCACGATACAAGTACCGAACTTTTGAAACGCAAATTGCCCACAAAATGAGGAACCGACCGCCAGAAAAATATCCTACGCTAATGTTTTAAAAAACAACCAAATTCTTCAGATCCCGTTACCCATTAATAATGTCAACATGGAGCAAAATAATTACATATATCCATCTTTTAACTTTAGCCTGCACGAGGCTACAGTAGAAACAATTATACAATCGGTGCATTTCCTGCATCATGTTATGGGTAGCAAAATGTAATCCATGCTATTGCAAGCTGTACTTAATAGGTCATGATCTGTTTGAAAATGTGTTTCTTACTGCCCTTCTGACCCGCAGAAGATACCGGAGAAAAATGATTCGAGTTGACTCTTTGTTAGAATTATCATCACATCACTCAAGCACAATTGTTTCTAAATCGAGTCCCCGAGAAATTCTATCCCCGACTGGTTATTTAGCGACACCAAACACAAAAGAAATTGGATTATGTACGAGTATGTACACATTGTTCTGAAAACATAACGCTAAGAACACCAGAAAATATCAATTAACCTCTTACCAATTTGAATAATGATCTTAAACCGGCGCTTGACTTGCTACCCAAACTCCCCGACTAATCAGATATAATGGAATTTAGTAAATCTTAAGTGAAAAAAGAAGAATTCGAAGAATGTGGCATTTGCACAGATCGCCCTAACTCAAATCTAAGCTAAAAAATTGCATAAAGAGACAAGGATTATAGGAAAACTAAATACTTAGAAAATCTGGATGCAACTCCGCAATCGAATTACTCATTATGACGAGCCACTTAAAATCTTTTAAAGACCTGTCTTATGTAAAGGTGGATTCATCCATTTGTTCCGAACAAAATAATTGTCTGGACAAAAATGAACTAAGTTTCCAATAGGTTATATTTTTTCATGCATACAATAATGCCTTATGTATTTCCATGGCCATCAGCAAAAGCAACTCTTTTTGAAACTTAGGCCTTAATTTTGTAAAACGCAACGCCAAAATTTTCTAAACATTGCGTTAAATTACATTTTGCAAATCACGGCGTTCAAGCAAGTGATTGTTTGTTTGTATCACTTGCGTTGTCTAATTTAACGCCTCCATTTTCTTGGCGCTAGTTTTAAAAGTTGAATTAAAATATTAATTAAAAACAAAATTATTCAATTAATTTAATATTTTGTAGGAACTTTATTAATACGATGTAAGTAAATATATACAAACATATTTATCTATATATATAAAAGAGTAACGTGACTGACTGACTGATTCATTCATCATCGCACAGCCCAAACCGCTAAAGCTAGAAACTTGAAATTCGGCTAATGGGTTCCTTTTACAACATGTAGATCAACTAAGAAGGGAATTTCGGTCGTTAAGGGGGACATCTCCAAAACAAATAAACTTAGAAATAACATTTTAAATGCGTCTGCCTTTAATCAAAAAAAGAGCCGACAGGTGTCTGGTACTATTTTGAAATTCGAAATTCAAGTGACCATATGGGGTAAAAATAGTCCCCGTAGAACGCTCCGTTAACAATCTCCTACATAAATAAACATAGAAATACTATATTAAATGCATCTGGCTCAGATCAATAAAGACTAGAAATCTTTTTGGTACTTTTTTGAAATTCGAATTCCTATGGTCTAAAAATTGTATTCTTTTTTGGTACTTTTTTATCAAAATGTATTTTCTCACTAAAAATTCCATGAACTATTATTTTCAAATAGTACGTATTACGGATAATTATTAGGTACTTTTTTGAAAATTATTTTTTCACGGGTGACAGAAAAGGGACAAAGACGGAGTAAAAACGGACATTTGATATTATATATTCAATTTAAAAATATAAAATATTCTTCCATCCACCCAAAAAAGAACCCAGCACATGCTATTCATGACTCAAATATAAAGGTGTAAAAAGGGTCAAATTTCAGTACACTTATATTGGTACCATTTTGAAATTCATTTCTACTATTCTATTCTATTCTCGCAAACTATGCATCTGATCATGTTTATCTTCGGCAAAGTTGTTGTGCATTAGCCCGGGAAGGTTCCTGAGTTGGTACGACCACGCCCACTTTTTTTAATTGCTTCTGCATAGCTTTTTACAGATTTACTTCAAACAAGTTGCATACACATCTTACTGAAGGCGAGGTAAAAATAAAAATGTTATGTGCCACGCCCACTTTCATGCCCCATCTCAAAAAATAAATGTTTGTATGTATGTCCTTTATAGAAACGTAAACTATGTATTTGATAATGAGATTATCTTTGGCAAAGTGTTTGTGCATGAGCCCGGAAAGGTTCCTGAGTTGATACGACCACGCCTACTTTAACGCCCACTTTTTTAATTAATTACAACGCCGGCCGGGAAGGCCAGACCGCTGGACCGATCTTACTAAAACTTTGACTTACTCATTATTCGTTAAATTCCTGATGTTGACAGTAGAGCGTAATTGGTTTTTTTTCAATAGATATGTATGTCTATGGCGCTTGAAGAATCTTCATCATCCGATGAAGAAGACATATCCATAAGTGCGAACACTTTTTTATACCCCTTAGTAACTTTGTAAGTTTTTTTCTTAACAATTTGAAATAGTTTCTTGATAAATAAGCAACCAAAATTCTTGAGCAGCTGATAGGTTTGTAGCATTGCCAATGCAAAATAAGTGTAGCTTTATGTAAATTTCTATTTTAAATTTCAGTATCAACATTTATAATGGCAACATTAACCACACAATCCTTTGACAGTATTGTAACAACGTAATATATCTGCGTTCGCTAAACGCAATGACGCAGTGATTTACAAAATTTCATATTTTTGGTGACGCGTTCGCAAAAGCGTAGGTGATGCGTTGAACGCAAGGTGATTTACAAAATTAGGACCTTAAAAACCAAAGCAAAATATATCAATGGCCGCTGTGTTACCACTTGTAAAACTAATAGATTTTGTTTACATACGCAGCTTTGATTTTCCAGAAAAATCGTTCGAAATGGTTGAATCGTGCTGCAAAAAACTCGCAGTAAAAACATTTTTCTGCGGACGAACATTTTATTCGGAACAAATGGGTGAATCGATCTTGAAATATTGTATTAAAAAGGCAAATAATAAATACAAATAAAAAAATTATAAACGCTGTACTTTGGAAGTGACAGAAATGTGGAAAGATAAATAAATATCAAACAAAAATGATATCCATGAAGAAACTTCATATATTTTGCAGCATGTGTAAACAAGACAGTATCTAAATAAATTAATGTGACTTTGCTCCAATAAAAAATCAGACATTTGTGTATTAACATTTAAGTACATATGTACTTTGATTTATATAAATATTCATGCGAAAATATTTAAAAATTTTTCTGTTTCAATTCCTTTTAATTTTTAGAGTGTTATTTAAATTTTCAAAGAAATTAAAAAAAACACACTTTGCTTCTGTCCGTTAATTAAATTTATCTCTTCTTTGCTTTTGTTGTTTCAAATGCAAATTAACTAAATTATTTATTACATTATTAAACATGCTCCTTAACACTATTTTACCAAATGGCCAAAGACACTCACTTTTTTATTTGGCTCTTAAGTTTAACAACTGTTTTAAATGGAAATGTTTTTCAATTTTCTGCCACATAACAAGTTTTTCTTTTAAATTTGATGTCCATGTATTTTGTTGTTATTATACCCTACACCACCATAGTGGGGAGGATATATTGGATTTGTGCTAATGTTTGTAACGCCCAGAAATATTGGTCCAACACCCACCTTAAAGTATACCAAACGACTCAGAATCACTTTCTGAGTCGATTTAATAATATCCGTCTGTCCGCCCGTCTGGCTGGCTGGCTGGCTGTCCATGTAAAGTTTGTGCGCAGAATACAGGTCGCAATTTTGAAGATATTTGGATAAAATTTAGTACGTGATATTTTTTCGGCCCAAGGATGGATGGCATTGAAACTGGTGTAAATCGGTCCATTATTTGACCTGGCCCCCATACAAATGTCCTCGCGAAATTGGGGTTTACTGATCATAATCGTTTGAATTATGCAAGTATCCAAACAAACTTATCACAAATGTGTGGTAAATGAAGCCAAATCACATCTGCAAATTTTGTGCAGATCGGTCCATAATTACTCATAGCTCCCATATAAGGCCCACTCCCGAAAATCACTTTAACGATCATAACTCTCTCAAAAATGTTTGTATCCAAATAATATTGAACGCAAATATATTTCATATGCATACAAACAATACGATACAATTTTATTGTGATCGGCCCACAATTAGTCGTAGCTCCCATATAAGGCCCACTTTCGAAATTCATTTTAACGATCATAAATTTCTTAAAAATGTTGGTATTCAAATTTGACACAAATAAGTTTCTTTTATACAGAAATAATGACA
Organism: Bellardia pandia; assembly: GCA_916048285.2. Taxonomy (NCBI): domain Eukaryota; kingdom Metazoa; phylum Arthropoda; class Insecta; order Diptera; family Calliphoridae; genus Bellardia; species Bellardia pandia. The sequence goes on along the minus strand of OU696532.1, from coordinate 93,098,617 downwards.
CCTAATTTTATAATGGTCGGTCCATAATTAGTCGAAACTCCCATGTAAGATCCTCCCCGTAAGCAACTTTACCCTCCATAAATCTTTTAAAAGTATTTATATCTAGTTTAACATACATAAAATTTATATTCACAGACATCATGACACTAAATTTTTGTAGGATCGGTCCATAATAGGTTATTATTTCCATATAGCGCGCATTTCTGATAAACTGTTTTATACATATACTGGGTGTAGGGTATTATATGGTCGGGCTTAACCTACTATACTTTCTTACTTGTTTTTTCTTTTGTTTGTGCTCGTACATGGCATGTTAATTTTTAATGGCGCACAAATGATCATCGTTGGTTGTCCTGTTTTAAAATACGAGAAAAGCAACATCATGTTAAACAGAAAACGTTTTCCATATTTTCTTCTTACTCTTCTTTCATGTATAAATAGAAACATTCAATGTTTAATAATATTGCGCTATTGTCCATCAAGGTCTATGAAGCTGCCTCAAGCAACTCAAAATAATCTATTCCTATAAAGAGACTACATGGAATTTCAAGACAATTAAAATTAGTTTATGACCTGTTATATATATACATAGATATTTGCGTGATAATGTTATAATGAGTTTAGCAAATTATTTTCCTCTCTCAATCTAAAGTAGTAGATTGATCTAATCTAATATAGTATATACTATATACTATGTAGTTCCAAATTAAAATTTAATAAATTTGTTAATTTTTAACAAATTGGTTTCAATACTTCATATAAATACATAGTATGTATTACATACTCGTACGAGTATGTCCAGTGTAGAGTACATATGTAAAATAACAATCAGACAATACGTGTATTCATTATTCATGTATCACTTAAATGTGATACAATTTGAAAAAATGGAAAGAGGATAGAATATGTTTTTCTCCACCAGATAGATATGTGTGTAGATGATGTACCATGGAAATGGTGTCACCACTACAAAGTACACTCAAAATATTTCATAGGTAAAATAAACGAAAATCGTGGTTCATTTTACTAAATTTTTCGTTATTTTGACAAAACGAAATATTTCGTATAATATACAAATGTTTTTCGTTCTTGTTGGGACTTTTTATTTTCCGCATTTCACGAAATATTTGTGTATTTACCAAGATTATTTTGTTAAATTACAAAATAAATGGTTATCTAACGAAAATTTTTCGTAAACAAAGCTTTTAAATTTGGTCTGGTTTACAAAATTAAATAAAAATAAGAAATATATTTCGTAAAAATAATGATAAATTTCGTAAAAATACAAAATTATTTTGTTAATTTTAAAAATATTGCCTCCTGTTATACGAAATTTTCTAAACTTACGAAAAATATTTTGTAGGTATAAGAAAAATTTCAAATTTTTTTCGTTTATTTTACAAAATTTTGTAAAAAAAACGAAATATATTTTGTAAAATCACGAAAATATTTCCTAAATACACGAAAGGTTTCGTTAATATTTCGTAAAGTTACTAAAAATTGTGTAAAAATAAAAAAAAATTTTGTTTATTTTAGAAAAAGTTTCGTTAATTTCTCAAGAAATATTTTTTTATTAAACGAAAAGTTTTGTTTATTTTATAAATAATAGTAAAGGAAAAAATAATAGCATTTCTGCATTAAATTTAGTTTGATTTTGTCGATTGCTTTGGATTTCTACAAAGAAAATTTGTATATTAGTAACTTTTAAACTAAGTTTATATAAAATACACTAACCTTGTATTTTTTTGTACAACATATGCGTAATTGGATTAACATGATGTCCATCTATTTTATAGAACTGAATATTTAAAAAATCCCACATATGGCTGGAAGCTTCAGAATATTTAATTGAAAATACGTGATACGCTTTAAAGCATATGTCTATAGCTTTAGTGATACTGAAAACTTTGTATTTAATGTTGTCAATGTCACAGAAAAATGATAGGGGCTTATACATATATGTCCCCTATAACAGTAATGTAAGGGGCAACTGAACCCTCTGCCACAATTTTTATATCCAACTTCTCTTTATATGACTCTTCAGTTGGTGAAAATGTTATAAAATACCATTTTGATTCCATAATATGTACTATAAAACTTGTTTCCTTTATTAGAACTTTTTGATTTAATTCTTGATGGTGGAAGTAAGGAATGTAAGAGTGTTAAGAATATGATAAATTTGGTATCTAAAAAGTTAAAAAAAATTGCATAACCATTATCCATCAGTAAATAAAATTTAAAAATTTGATTATATTTGTTTATAAAACCTTTCTACTTACTATAGTCAATGCAATTATTTCTTTGTACAAAATCCCAAAGCTTTTTGCCATCTTCACCTTTAAATTTCGATTCGTTTTTTGGAAATATCTTTTGAGTCATGTGCTAGTTTCTTTTTTATTGTGCATTAGTCTAAAATTCTTAGATATGAATGTTTCATTAGGTAAATATATTTTACACAAATAACAATTAATTTTCTTACACTTATTTAAATTTATTTTAATAAATCAAACTATTTTTAACTATTTTTAACTATTTTTAACAAGGCACGACTAACGCTTCTATCTCTTTAATTGTCAGTAAAAGTATGACTTGTTTTGTTATTTTTAAGTTGCATTTAAAACGGTACATTTCATTTTACGAAATTATATTTGTGAAGTGAACGAAATTTCTAAATTTACGAAATTTGTCTCTGTATTTAATATGAAAGTTTCGTATTTTTTGAGAAATTTTTGTAAAATAAACAAAAAAACTTTAACGAAATTTAATTTGTAAAATTCAAAAAATTTCTAAATTTACAAAATTTTCTACAAGATCTAAACACGAAAGTTTTGTATTATAAACGAAATTTTTGTACAATATACAAAAATAATTCTACGAAAAAAATTTTCTAAAATAATGAATTTTGTAAATTTACGAAATAAAAAAATTACTAAAATATCGTATTATGTACAAAACTTTAGTAAAATGTACGAAAATAATTTTACGAAAAACCATTTCGTATTTTTATGCATGAAATATTTTGAGTGTACTAAAAAGAATGAAAGTAAAATACATCGTCAGATATAGCCTTTGTATTGAGGGAATTGGAGAGTAAAAATTAAATATAATCACCTCTTCATGACAGCTTCCGTATTAGTGTGCAGTTTCCTGTGATCACAATTACAAATATCTTTATTAGCGGTTTTTTAATCGAAGTATATTTTGACAACCATCCAGTTTTGAAAAGATAAATTGATCAGGACTACCATTCTCTATATACGCCAGATACGCCTCAAGGCTTCATTAGTTTTTACTTTCTGTTGCTGTTCTGTTCCATGTCGTTCGCTTGTTAAATTTTTGTAGTTAGTTTTTCCGTATAAACGTATCAGCTGTTTTAGGTAAAGAGACAACACATACCGCGAAAATAACCCCCTGGCCCACGATGTCGAACGATAACGTTCACTTAGATAAGACTGGATGAGTCAGAACTTCCGAAGAAGACGTTTAAGCCCCCACCAATTTATCTGAGAGAGCCGACTTCCAGTAAATTGGTACAAGGAATTGTTGCTGTAATAGGTGAAAACATGTTTAGCGTAACCTCAATGAAACATGGAAATATCTGCGAGACAAAGATTCAAGTGAATAGGGAAGATGATTTTCGAAAATTGTCCAACCAGCTGGAAAGGGAGACAAGGGATTTCTATACCTACCAGCTCAAAAGCGCAAAAGGACTCCAAGTCGTTCTAAAGGGTATAGACCCATGTGTTGATCCCGCGGAGATAAAAACCGGTTTAATGGACAAAGGGTTCAAAATCAAGAGCGTAGTGAATATTAGAAACCGTGAAAAGATCCCTCAGCCCATGTTCAGGGTAGAATTGGAACCTGGAGATGTTGTCTTAAAGAAAAATGAGTCCCATCCCATCTACAATCTGATGTACCTTCTGCATCGTAGAATCACCGTGGAAGAACCACATAAGCGTCAGGGACCCGTCCAGTGTCTCAACTGTCAAGAATTTGGTCACACGAAGGCGTATTGTAAATTGCCGACAGTTTGTGTTGCGTGTGGGGAGCTACATGCAACTGCTCAATGCGATAAGTCGAGAACTGACTCAAAAATCAAAAAATGCAGTAACTGCGGAGGTAATCATACCGCAAATTATAGAGGTTGTCCAATTTACACTCATTTGAAAGGCATAAGAACCAACAAGACGTCAGTATTGCCTAATCGCCCTCAACAGCCAAATTTAGCATCGAGTGACAATTTCCCTCAAGTATTACGGTCCACTAGTCATGTAAACGCGCCAAGTTCTAGACAAGTTTCTTACGCAAACGTCGTTAAATGTAATATGCCAGGTCTGGAGCAGGAACCTAAACCCCAATATTCTGAGCCGCATATCAACAATCTAGAGACAACATTGCAGACACTTGTCCAAACTATGAACACTTTCACGACCACCATGACATCCATGATGCAGGAAATGCTGAAAATGCAATCCACTATCTTGCAAGCCATTTTAAAGAAATGATTTATTTAAAAATTTGTTTCTGGAACGCGAACGGCCTCCGCCAACATAAAAATGAACTGGAATACTTCCTGATGGATAAGCAGATTGATGTTATGATGATTGCTGAAACTCACTTGACGTCGACAGGGTACTTCAAAATTAATGGCTACGAGTTCTACGATACTAAAGACCCCCGCGGAAGAGCTTGTGGAGGTTCGGCAATTCTTATAAAGAACAGAATAAAGCATTATCTAATGAATAACATAAGTGAGGATTACCTCCAAGCAACAAACATTTGCATTGAATTCTGTCAATACAAATTTGTTTTATCATCGATTTATTCTCCGCCTCGATTTTCAATAAAAGAACACCAATACCATAACTTCTTTAAATCCCTTGGAGCTAGATTTTTAGTTGCTGGTGACTTTAACGCCAAACACACATTTTGGGGCTCACGTCTGGTAACCCCAAAGGGTCGCGTACTCTTCAACACCATTGCTAAAATGGGCTTAGATGTACTCTCAAGTGGGCATCCCACCTATTGGCCGACGGACCGACGGAAGATTCCCGATGTTATTGACTTTGGGGTAATGAAAAATATCCCTGTAGAATGGATGCAAGTGGATCCTTCACTGGACTTGTCCTCAGATCACTCTCCTACTATCATTTCAATGCATTTCCCTCAAGTGTGTGGTTCTCCATTTATGAACATGACTAAGACCCGAGTAAGTTGGATAAAATACAAAAAGTATTTAAGTTCTCATTGCACGGAAAATGTTGTGTTGAGAACTACCGACGATATTGATGAGTCGATTGGCAACTTTACCGAGGACCTTCGACGAGCTGTGCATCACGCTTCCACTTATCACGTTGAATGTAGAAATAGGACAAACAGAACTTATTTCTCTGAACTCGAACATCTCCTATCAGAAAAAAGAAGAATGAGAAGAGAGTGGCAAATTCACAGGTCTCCTGAACTGAAAGCTAGGCTACGGGAATGCAGAGATATACTAAGACATTTCTTAGAAACCCAAAGAACGGCCTCACTTAGATCTTACTTGGAAGGTCTTGATAGTACCCCACAATCTGACTACTCGTTATGGAGGGCGGCAAGAGGTTTAAAAAGACCAGTAAGAGGAAAACCTCCTTTGCGAAATCCGACTGGTGACTGGGCTAGAAATGATTCCGAGAAGGGGACTTTATTTGTTAACCATTTGAGAAATGTGTTTACTATAAACAACTCAAATAATAACGAATCTGATTTGCCACCACTTGTTATAAGGCCTCCTGTACCTCTAAGACTAAACTTTCGTGATGTCCAAAACGCTATTGGTACTCTGAACCTTAGAAAGGCTCCAGGTATGGATAAAATCAGCAATAAAATGCTTGTGGAGTTACCCCGTGTAGCAAGAAGAATTATCCTCTTTATCTTCAACGCTATTTTACGCCTAGAATACTATCCTGCAGATTGGAAGGTGTCTATGATCACTATGATTCCTAAGCCAGGGAAGGACCATACCAAAGTGGAGTCATATAGGCCAATTAGTCTACTGCCGACAATTTCAAAACTGTTTGAAAAATTGTTAATGACTAAATTGACTCCAATTCTGAATGACACTGAATGTATTCCTAATCATCAATTCGGCTTCAGAGCTAAACACAGCACCATCGAGCAAACACACAGATTGGTAAATGTGATAAGAGGGTCGTTTGAAGACAAAAAATACTGCTCCGCCCTTTTCATTGATGTGTCGCAAGCGTTCGACAAAGTTTGGCATGACGGTTTAATGCACAAAATAAAATTAACTCTGCCTGCTAACACCCATAAACTCATGGAAAGTTATTTATACGGTCGCAAATTTAAAATCAAAGAAGGTGATTTTTTAAGTACCGCTCAGCCTATTGAATCAGGTGTGCCACAGGGTAGCATACTGGGTCCTACTTTATATCTGATATATGCCTCCGACATGCCGTCAGACCCTAAAATCCATACGTCAACTTTTGCAGACGATACAGCCTTTATCAGCGTCCATCAGGACCACCAAGTTGCATCACAGAATTTGCAGAATTATGTTTATAAACTAGAGAATTGGCTAGAGCTTTGGAAAATCAGGGTTAACGAACAGAAATGTATTCATATAACTTTCACATTGCGAAAAGATACCTGCTCGTTCATCAGAATAAATAATCAAATTATCCCGCAACACAATGAAGTCAAATACCTCGGCATTCACCTCGACCGCCGTTTAACTTGGAAGTCTCATATTGAAGCGAAACTTACACAAATGAGATTAAAAGCAGTGCAACTTAATTGGCTAATCGGCAGAAACTCTACATTGAAATTGGATTGCAAACTTTTGTTGTACAATGCAATACTAAAGCCAATCTGGTGCTATGGAATTCAATTATGGGGTACTGCCTCAGCATCCAACATTGAAAAAATTCAAAGGGGTCAAAATAAAATTCTACGTATAATTACTGCAGCACCATGGTATGTTAAAAATTCTCGAATCCACAAAGATCTAGGCGTGCCATTAGTAAAAGTCGAATTTACAAAATATGCGTCAAAGTATGTCAGCAAACTTGAACACCATCCAAACCCCCTTGCACGAGACATCCTTAACTTTAGTGGCCACAATCGGTTGAGAAGGAGGGATACCCTTGCTTTAACTCAAGCGCAAAATAGATGACTGGATCAGTTGATGTGAAATTTTTTTAGTATCATAAAAATTTTTGTCTAGCACTGGCTGGGCTTATTATTTTCTTTTTAGTATTAAGATTTGAATACTTATTGTCATTTCATTTTGAAGATTCAATAAATAATTAAATGCAAAAAAAAAAAAAAAAAAAAAAAAAAAAAAAATTGGAATTCCCACGAAAGGATTTGTTGAAAATATCTTTTTCAACTTTTTTCGACTTTTTTGTGAGATAAGTACAAGGGTAAATTTTTAATGTGCGTAACCTAATTAAAAAGTTTTTAATTGCTAATAAAAGATGTTAAGAGAGTGACAAACAGAGAGGCAGAGAATCAGAGAGAAGGTAAAATGAAAACAATCAAATGCAAACTGTAAACATAAAAGCAGTAAACTTTTGCGAGAAGTTTGCCAAAAACGTAAATAGAAGAGGTAAAATACGAGTAGAGACAAGTAAGGGCGAGTATAAAATTTGTGAAATTTAATGTAACAAATATTAATTTTAAAACAAATAAATACTTTTAGCGGAATTGTTTCGTTAAGCTCCTTTTGGATCATTTTAAATTTTTACGTTTTAAATAAAATAGCAATTTAAAAATCCATATTAAGTTTATTTAATTTTTTATATAAAACCATAAATCTCGATTAAAGAAAAAACACATTTTTGTATTTTATTTCTACTGACCACTTAAGGTGCTATCAGACGGGATGTATTTTACATATGTACTGTCACTTTTTTTACTCATATGTAATTCCGTATGTATGTCAAAATTTCCATTTTACATACGATTCATAATTTTTGCTATCACACGTGCTTATGTTTTTCCGTATGACATAACCTATAAATGTAACAAAATCTGCCTTTTTAACGTTTATAAATTTCAAGAATTGCTTCTTTTGGCCAATCTAACTGCAATATTTATAATAAACATAATTTTTAAAGAAAAAACATATTTTTGTATTTTATTTCTACTGGCCACTAAGAGAAAAATCTAAAATCAACGGCAGCTGAGTGGAAATAAAATAAACTGAAAATTTTACTTTTAAAATTTCTAATTTTATTTTGTGTAGTCAGTCAGCCAAATAAAACAGACATTATGACTGACTGACTGTCTGGATCAGAGAACGGATTGATTGGTTAATGTTAGATTTTGAATACAATCACAAAAAACGAACCTCATGTTGACAACATAAATCAATTCCGTAAAGCAATACATGTCATTATTCACAAAACGGAGTGTATCGAAAAATGATGCTTGCATTGCATGTATTACAAATGTAAACGTATATGTACTCCCAAAAGCAACGAATACTTAACGATTGGTACGAATGATTAACGCTTGGTATGAATGGTTTCAATGCTGATTGTATAAGTTGTACATATTAACAAAAAATATCAAACTTTACTAGTTTACTGTCAACAAATCGCACATAAAGCAACAACCAAAAAATATTTATTTTCTCATTAGGTTTTGTATTGTTTTTGCTCTTTTTTATGTTTTCATTCATTGAAAGCAACGAATACTGGACGAATGGTGTGAATGTTTTTAGTTTTTTTATGTGGCATTGAATTATTTCGTTGCTTGGTGTATAACCGCATAACAAAAAGGGAATGTAAAATAGCAAACAGTAATAAGGAATGAGTAAACAAACAGCAATGCACATTTTTATTATTGTCAAGTAAAAGCAATGAATTTGCGAATGGTTAGCAAATGCGAATGGTCTCGTTCTGTTCTCTGGTCTGGATGACTGTAAGACAGCCAGTAAGCAAGTAAATTCGCTAAAGCGATTTTATCAATTAAAATCCAGCAGTTTGATTTTGGCATGTATGTAGATGATCCGTGTAAAATTTTGCATCGGTACCGTTCTTTATAAGAGATCTATGAGTATTGAAGTGATTTTCGGAAGTGGGCTATGGTCAAATTTGAACCGAAATTCACAAAATTCTGCAATATGATTTTTGTATATATGTAAATTATTTATATAAAGTTTTGGGTCGGTAATGATATTTATAAGATACTAGCTGACCGCCCCGGCTTCGCTCGGTATTTACAAATGATTTGTATTTCATATAGAATTAAAAATTAAGACACAAAATTTCAGTAAAAGAAAAAATATGTCTCAAAAAAGGACATACATACATATGTACATAAGTAATATACATAGGTATGTATATATGTATATTTGCATGCTAAATTTTTTGTGAAACAATGTCATTCAGGGGTGTCATAGAAACCAATATTGGTTTTGCTAATTGTCGGTTTTGAAAACCAATATTGGTTTCATTTGGTTTTGTTAATTTCAAATGTAAATGAAACCAATATCGAAACAGCTGTTGTTTACACTTTTATTATTTTTTATTTTATTTTTTTGCAGAAAATTGACAAAATATTATATTTTTTCATTAATATATCAGTAAAAGTGTTTTTTGTGAAAATAATTGATATCAAATAATTAAAAGGTGATAAGTGCTTATAAATAAAATAAAATGACATCAGCAGTTGTAGCATTTTTGTTATTGGAGACAATGGCCGTTTTGAAGATGTACAGGGCACTTCTTTCTCAAATGGATCTTCGTTGAGACCAACTGCTACGCCGCAAACACCTTCCACCAACTGCGAAATGCCACATAGGTGATGCTTTGCAAACGGTCCACCGCCAGTTGCCCCAGACTCTGTCTTATTTCGAGCTAGTTTTTTTCCCTAGCTCTTCCACTCAGTCCATTTCTGTACGAATAAAAATACATTTCATATAACAATACAATTTGTTCTGTGGAAAAAATTTTGTTTACCTTTTTCCATTCACGTCAAATTGTGGTGGCCCGGCACTATTCAGTGAATCAGCTAGTTCTTCCCATAGGGCATTCAGTGTTGGTATGTTGCGCTTCGTGAAGACTCTAGCTAAATCCGGATATTTTTCCATGAATTCCATGATTATGGTATTTTGTGTACTGTTTTTATGTTTTCCCTATAAAATAAAAAGGTCAATGCAAAAAATTTTCTTTTTATAAAGCAAATATTAAATTAATTTACTTACATTTCTAAAAAATATCCCGCTGCAAAAAAATAAAAACTAAAAAAGCGTGCACAAAAGAAAACTGACAGGAAATTCTATTTCTTACAGATTCATACATTACGGTGTTGCGTTGCTTTACATTCCCATAACCATTTGCACCACTTTACACATAACAATATCCAACAGCTGTTTCTAACTGTTGCAGTTACATTCCATTACAGTCGGCTAACTGAGCCTTAAAACGGACACTAATTCTAGTTTGAACATAAAACCAATAACATTGGTTTCTATGACACCAAAGCATTTTTTCTTATCGGTTTTAAAACAAATTCTGACAATATTGGTTTCTATGAAAAACCTGATTATCTTTTTCGGATCAGAAAAAATAAATGCACTTACGCAGTTAGTTTTGAATAGATAAAACAGTCGTTAAAATTGAACTTATATTCTTAACGGCCTAAAAATGTAAATTTTGTAAAAAATGTCTCTTGTTAAGAAAAATGTGAAGTGAAAATGAGGCAGTAAAATTTAGTTCTTTGAGTTTTTATAAAATTGTCTCATACTTAAAAAAATGAGAAGTGAAAAAGAGGCATTGGTGCCAGTTCTTCAAGTTTCTTCAAAAAATGTCTCTTATTAAGAAAAATGAGAAGTGAAAAGGAAGCAATATATTAAAAACTTAAAATTTCCGAGTTTTACCAGGAATTTTTTAATTATTTTTTTTTACAAAACATGTCCTGAAAATTTCAAATTAAATAAACAAAATCAGCCAAATCGCTCCAGCCGTTCTCACGTAATGCATGGACCAATTCATTTTTAACCATATATATATTTAAAGATTAACGAATTTTTGGGATGTAGTCCTTATATGGGAGCTATGACCAATTATGGGCCGACCACCATAAAATTAATAAGGATTATTTATGTCAAATGTTAACCCTTTAACTTTATTTAAATATGCCTTAAAACCTCTTCCGTTTTTGTCACGTACGTTATCACCTTATTTTGATCGGACATTTTCGACAGCAAAGTTTCGAGGCTGCCCATTTTTTTCTCAAACATAGAAGCTTTTAACTGCAACATAACTGTAACATTGTTTTTCATCAACTTCTATTTTTGTGAGATTTATATTACTCCATATGCGTACGAATGTCGCGTACGGCTGTATGAAAATACCTATATGTACTTTGATTGCAATTGTACGACTAAGGCCCATTATTACAACTTGCCTTTAATGTTCTTAATAATAAAAGGTAACTTTAATTAAAGTGAGGAATAAAGTTACCTTTAAAATTTTTCGTTATTACAACTTCCTTGTAAAATAAAATATTTTTTTTTTTTAAATATGGCAATACCAGTTAAAAACCGATTACTTTTGACAAATTACTTTTTTTTTTTTTTTTTTTTTTTTTTTTTAATATAATTAACAAACACAAACTGCGAAGCTTTTTGGCTTATCTGCAGAAAACACCCAGAGTCTTTGGCAGGAATCGAACCCACAACCCTCTGACTGATAGTCCGGAACATTATCGCCTAGTCTATCGGGGCACCCAAGAAACAGTAAATTTTTTGTGTTTGTGAAAACATTTGTGTGTGAAAAAATATAAATCAAACGTCTGCTTTCCATTTTTGTTTATTAAAGTATTTATTGGCAAAACAAAATTAAAATTATTTTATTTTTCATGAAGTTGGCATTTTTTCCAGAACATATGGCAACTTCAAATACATACCTCACTATAAAATTTAAAGGCAAGATGATCTTCCCTTTAGCTTATCGGTCGGTTTTAGATTAAAGTAAACTTATAATAACCAAATACTTCTTATCTGTCCGATAACATCATACCTTTAGCTATTGTTAAGTTGTAATAATTGGCCTAAATAGGATAGTCAGTAGTGGCCTTTAAACACTATCCTTTAATTGCTCCATTACGAGCTGCTGGAATCTGGCCAGACTATCTCAGGGAACCAAAACCGAGTGCAACTGGTTGTGTAGTGACTTTTAGCACATTATTTAGAACATAAAAACGAAGGTGTGGCCTATTAAGTTATTCTGTACTATTGATGTGTGAGAAAGGGGCATTCGAACTAAATTTTACTAACCTAACAGATCTTCAGGTATCTTCTACGATGCCTCAACATAAACTTTCGTTGTACTAAATTTGTTTACAACTTGACGCTTTTTAGGGAAACACATTAAAATTTATTGTTTTAGAAAGTTTTTTTTTATTATAAACATAAATATTCCAGCAAAATGCATATCCTGCAAACAATTTATTAAAAAATTTATGATAAAATATAAAATTTGTTTAAGGGAAACGAATAAAAAAAAGTTATACTATAGTGAAAAAAGTCATAAGGTGGAAATGAATTTTATAGTAGGGATGCCAATTCTGATCCCGAAAATCCCAGTATTTGTTTCAAAAAATCCCATCATCAGGCAATGTTATACTATGTTTCCACGACGACTTGAATCACCTGCTTCGCCTTCTGAATCATCTTTATGAATCATGCTGTTTACATGACATATAAACTTGATTCGATTAGACAGTTGTTTTTAATAAACAAACAGAATTAAAAAAAAAACAGAATTTACAACAAAAGTGAGTGGAAATTAGTTAGCTTATTTGAAAAAAAACATACATTCGTACGTATTTACTTTCTTTACTTCCAGCAACAAGAAAATAATTTGCTTTGTTTACAATAATATTAAATTTTTACAGCTAGTGCAGATAAACTTGCGATAAAAATTAGAGAAGAGTGAAATTTTTCGTGCTTCGCAAGTAGATTCAATATGAATCTACTTGATTCGGTCTTAAAATTTTGTATGGTGAAGCAAGTTGTTTCACTAAAGATTGGGGTGTGAAGCATGAATAGAGAGCGAAGCATGTACCGTGGAAACATACTATTAGATCATTAGCTTAATACTAAATAGAAATAAACGAATGCATTCAATATTATGATGGAAATTTCCACCATTATGCAAAGAAGAGTTAAAAATTTGTCTTACTTAAACAAATATGTAGTTGTCATTTTAAAACCGGTTAAAGTCGCAGTGATATGAATTTCTGTTGATGTTGCCCTTTTATTTATGTCATTTGGTGAAATCTCTTCTTAAAAGAAACCAAAAGTGAAAGATGATTTACTCAACACTTTTAAATTTAAAAAAAACCAAAATTAAAGAGTGAGTTTGATAATGAGACAGAAATGTTTGATATTAGAAATGAATTAAAACGTTGACTGCGAAACGAATGAAATAATGAATGCAATTTAATAATAATATGGAATAAAATATCTATTGAATAAGAATTATTTCTTTTGGAGGGTGGGAAAGGATTGTTTATGCAATCATCATAATACAAGAATTTGCTAATTTTAATATGAAACAAAAATCCCAGAAATCCCAAAATCATTTATGAAATCCCGAATCCCAGGATTTGAAAAAAGTTCAAATTGGCATCGCTAGTATACAGACAGCTTGGGAAATAAATACATACATATGCACATATGTCATTTTTAAATGGCAGGTCCAATCAAGATAAAGTTATACTCGTATATGCGGATAGCCAAGTAATTTATATTTGGAAATTCTCCAGGCGCAACAGTAGTCGCTCCAACTAGGCCACTTTGAAAAAGTTAATATTTTAGACTTGTGCCATTTTTATAAAGAAAACACTATCTCTAAAGATACAGTCACATTTGGCAAATATTTACTCAAAAAAGCGTAACCACTTTTTTTAGCACAAATTTGTTTGACGTTGTTTACTCTTACAAGAGTTTTGCAAGATCAAACAGCATCAAATAAATTAAAACTAAATATTTGTTGTGATTTGGCGTAAATAAGAAAAGGGTTTTTAAATAAATAAACGAGTTGGAGTTTAAAAAAATAATCGAGTTTAGTGGTTACGTCTTTTTTGGCAAACATTTGCCAAATGTGACCGTACCTTACGACTATAAGGGGGTTTCAACAAAATAAAACAAAGAATTTATATAAAAATCATTTACATTTTTATTTCATTTGAAAGAGTAAGTTTAGGCAATTATAAATGAAAAATTATTTCGGACAGATATCGACCACTACGACGCATACAGACAGCTGTCAATTATTTTATGAAAATTTCCAATTCCATTTTGGCAAAATGGAACGACTATCAAGTGAAATAATCACTTCACGAATTTTGAGTTTTAAGGCTGTAAAAGATACTTTTAAATCGCATATTTTGACGGACATATATAGGATCAAGAAACCATATGCCAGAGACATGAATAACAGGCCAAAATTTAGTTGTTACCCAATACCGTGATCCAGTCTAATTGTCGGAAAACCCATAACCAGGACACATAGCGCAGCATATAGCAATACGAGTAGGTCTAGCATGCCATAGCTTTTCAAATTGATCTTCGTTTGATATTTTGGGAATTCCCTTTGTACTACATACATATTATTTAATTATTTTTCTTAAAATAACTTTAAGTTTCCATACAACTGCTGTGTTCACTTAACTTTAACTTAAAATTAAAAAAAAAAATAATTAAAATATTTTCAGAAAAAAAAACAAGATTTATTTTGGTAATATTAAGACGACAATGCTGCATGCAACCTTCCTTAACTCATGTTAATACGAGTATGTACATCAAGCCAAAATAGAAGCTTTTATTTTGACAACTCAATGTACGAGCGTACAAATGTACTCGTATAGGTATGTAAGAATATGTTTAAATACACAAGTATGAATGAAAAATCCATACATACATACCCGTATATTCACGTTTTCATAATGTTTCTTTCATACAATAAAAAGATGACTTTCAAACATTTAAAATTTATGCAAATAATATTTAAAAGTAAATAAGAAAAATTCAAGGATTATGAGTGCGAGTTAAGATTAGTTTGCATTACTCAAACATACTCGTACCTACATACACACATATGTATGTACATATTTTTGAAGTTTTAGTTTGCTCTTCACAAGCGCCAAAAATACCAAATATTTAGAGGGGTTTCTGTTCAAATTGCATATCATTATACCCTACACCACCATTATGGTGGTAATTATGGTCGGTCCATAATTAGTCGAAACTACCGTATGAAATCCTCTCTTTCACTTTAACCTCCCTAAATGTTTTAAAACTATTTATATCGCAATAAAGTTTAGCACATATAATATTTATATTCACAGAAATCATGACACTAAATTTTGGATGGTCGGTTCACAATAGGTTATATCTCCCATATAACGCCCATTTCTAAAAAACTGGTTTATACATATACTGGGTGTAGGGTATTATATGGTCGGGCTTGACCGACTACACTTTCTTATTTGGTTTTTGTATTATATTGCATATCATATACTCGTATACTAGATAATGTATTGTATAAATATGATATAGGATATGTAAACATATCTACATACTTATGTACATATATTTAAGAGTTGGTATACACAGAAAAAAATAAAAAAGTGTTTCAATTAAAAAATCAGCCCAATCATGAATAAAAAATCCGCGGGAGCTTTTCCCTTTTGAACATTGAATTTGAATATTAAAAATAATAAAATGGAAAAAACTCCCGTGGAATTTTTATTCATGATTGGGCTGAGTATCAATTAAAAAATTGTTTGTTTTTTCACCAGTAAACAAATTAATCCCAGCAATTAAGCATTTAATAAAAAATTGATTGAAATAAATTTTAATTAAATATTAATAATATCAATTAAATGTTTAATTATATTATTAATATTAAATTTCAATTAAATGTTAATAGTATTGATTAAAGGTTTAATATTAAATATGAAAAGCAATTAAAAATTTTATTGAATCATATAAATTTTTACTAGTAATCAATAAAATTTCAATTAAATTATTATTTGAAAGAATTAAAATATTAATTAAATGTATTTTCAAAAGCCAATTAATCTTTTGATGTATTGATTAAAATTTTAAGTGAATTAAAAAAAATTGTTTTTATTTTAAAATCAACATTTTATTGTTTCAATTTATTACAAAATTAATTGTTATACAATTTTAAAATTATTATAATCTTACAGTCTAATTCATAAAAACTTATCAAGGGTTTATAAAAGGCTTATAAAGCAAATATCCATACAAAATTTGCTTTATAAGCCTTTGACAAATTCTATGAATAAGGGGGTAAGAATCAATTTACAAAAATTAAATGTAGTGATAAAAATATATGTAATTATTAATTTTATGAAAAAATGATTTTAAAACTTTTGCTTTAGGGACTTTTTGAATATTTAGTTATTTTTTTATTTATTTATTTATAAATATATAATTTTTATATTTGGGCAATTTCGTGCCAAGTGACCCAACTTTTAAAATCGATGTCTTCCGATTTGGATGAAATTTGCACAAGGTTAGTACTATTGGATAGTAGGCCAGACACAAATTTTCAGCTCTATCAGTCAAGAACTGCCGGAGTTAGAGAGGGTCAAAGTGGGACATTTTGGTCATACAGGGTTTTTTGAAATGAGTGCAAAAAACGGTGGTTTATTTCCTTTAAATAAACCGGATTCTTTTTAATTGCAAAATAAAAGCGTCAAGTAGTTTAAAGAAAATATAACGAGTCTTTATTTATTTAAATGTACACAAAAACAATAGTAAATGAACATTCTGTCTTTCACACACTTCTATTACGGTTTGAAAAAACTTTGATGATTACTTAACGATGACTCAAAACAAACGCAACTAACTTGAGTGGCCCTGCTAGTCTATTTATACACCAATCATAATTTCCAGATGGTTTGGATCTAAGATACCAGAATGTTCATGACTGCAAGTTTAAAATGTTCGTGTCTAGAATATTGAGTCGTTAAAACTTAATGTTGTCATATTGCTCAGCTATTTTTATAACAGGGTGTTATCAATAATGTTTATAAATTAAAACTTTTACAAATGCAAATGATGCTAAAAAAATTTGTGCATGCTGTATGTTGATACCGGCCGTTAAGTTTCATTTGAAATACAAATTCGTAACAATATTATTACAATTTTAATATTATGAAACATATTTGATTTGATTTTTGTACTTATGTGTAATTCAGAAATTATTTATGTGCAATTTGCATTTTTGTTGCTGGCAACACTGATTTCTACCTGTAAATTTGAATTTAAGAGAAAATCAAACGCTGATCGTTAAATAGCCACTGTAATATTGTTGACAAACCTGACTATAAAAAAAGAGAAACAGGCAAAATAAGAGACAATGACAACAAGAAGCAAACAAAAAAATAATAAAACAACAATCTTAATAAAAAACTGCTCCCCCACAGTGAAAAACAGGGCACAAAATAACAAGACATTTTAACACACTCCCCATTGTTTAGTTGATGAAGAACTCTCGGTCGAGTAAGTTGTGTTTATTTTGTTCTGCTAACAATCGTCGTGTAGTGTACAAAAGATAAATTTAAACAAAATTTCTTTTATTTTATATGTATGTATATTCATACACATCATCATATACGGTTATTGTTGTTATGTAGTAGCTGTCAAATAAAATTATTAACAAAAGTCAAAAAAAAAAAATATAAAATAAGTTAACAAACAAATAAATAAATCACTTTCTTCAAAAAAAAAAAAAATAAAAAAAATCAACAAAATAGAATAGTGGCTAAATAATAAGAGTAAAAAAGTAGAATACAAAAATAAAACAATTTAATACAATTAAATTTAATTGAATTTCCAAAATTACGAATTCAAAAAAATACTAAATTTAAAGTGAAAAAGAAGTAAAAAGAAATCAAGCAAAAATTGTGTCTATATCTGAATGCCCGAATAAAAAGCACACAAAATAAAAACAAATTTAAATAAACGGGAGGAAAAAATCGTTTTTTATGTATGTCAAAATTTGATCTTGCCAAAGAGGGGGCTAAACTCGCCTGGCTTACAAATGTGTTTGTGAGTACTATATGTGTATGTTGGTATGTACACATATAAATACATAATGTACATACATAAATACATATATGTAGGTATTAAAGTTCTAAATGTTTAAACAAGAAATAGCAGATGACTCACAAACATCATTATGATGATGACCATTATTATCATGATCTCCCATTTAGCGGCAAACGCTCTCATATTTACGTACTTCTTTCTCTTTTTGGTGTGTTCCTCTAAGTGAGCTTTTCATAATTAAGCAGTGTATTCAGGAATGGCTAATTTAGTTGAAATATATATTAATCAATACTTTTTGGCATCGAAAATTCCAACAGAAATCCATTGTGTAATTAAACAAGGTGAGTGCGAATTAGGCAACAACTAAAGGCTGATTTTTTAAAAGCTATAGGAAAGTTTTTCAAAAAAAAAAACACATACAATTCAGAAAAATGCATGAAATCTTTATTTGAATCGATTGTACGGTCCATATAATTTAATGTTGACCTTGACAGCGCTTCAAATGGTCCATCCGCTTGGTCCAATAAACATACATAGTCTTTCCAACATTTCGGCCGGTATCACACGAATAAATGCTTCAATGTTGTCTTCCAATGCGTCAATTGAAGCGGGCTTGTCTGTATAGACATGAGCTTTAACATAGCCTCACAAAAAATAGTCTAAAGGCGTTATATCGCACGATCTAGGCGGCCAATTGACCGGTCCCGAACGTGAAATTAAATATTCACCGAACTCGCCTCTCAATAAGTCCATTGTGGCGCGTGCTGTGTGGCATGTGGCACCGTCTTGTTGAAACCACATATCATGCAAGTCAAGCTCTTACATTTTGGGCAAAAAAAATTGGGTATCATCTCACGGTAGCGCTCACCATTCACAGTTACGTTACGATTCGCATCATCTTTGAAGAAGTACGGTCCAATGATGCCACCAGCCCATAAACCGTACCAAACTGTGACTTTTTCTGGATACATTGGTAACTCTTGCAATGCTTCTGGCTGATATTCACTCCAAAATCCACAATTCTGCTTATTTACGTACCCATTGAGCCAAAAATGAGCTTCGTCGCTGAACATAATTTTTTGGTAAAAAAGAGCACAATGAACTTTCTCAACAGAGCACGCATTTTGAAAATAAAATTCAATAATTTGCAAGCGTTGTTCGTTTGTAAGTCGATTCATGGTTAAATTATAGAGCAAACTGAAGATGTTTGACAGTAAAACAAAACACGAAACGTGCGTCAGCTGTTTAAACCAGTGTTGCCAGAAAGATAATAGCTAAAAAAAATCACCCTTTACAACACAATACAGAAACAACAGGCATTTGGTTTGTGTAAAATAATGTACTACTTTCAAAAACACTTGAAAAAGTATTACTTTTGAATCTCTTCGAAAATGAACGTGCAAAAAAATACAACTTCAGTGTAAGAAAAGTAAAATAAATACATGTGGATGCTGGTTTTCAAACCTATTGTGCAATTAAATATCCAAATCCGTGACAGCTATTTTCAGTGGTAGTCTGATAACCACTTGAACTACGACTTCCGATCTGAGACTCCACTTTTTATGAGACTCCAGTCTTCAATTAAGTTTTGGCCTGATTTAGATTCCTTTCATTATTTGATAGTAAAGCTGTGTCGTTCATGGACGAACGGGTTAAAATGAACGAATCACTTCATTGAACGGAATGAGCCGGTCATTTAACTGAATGGTTTTCGTTCAATAGTGTACGGATCAATTTCGTTCAGCTGCTGTTTATCAAAAGACAAGAAGAAAATCACATTCAATAAGGGTTGTATTCATTCGTTCAAAGTGAACGATTGAACAATTTGAATGAACGAATCAGTCTTGGATAAATGAACGAAAATGAGCGGTCACTGAAATGAACGACCGGGCACAACTCTATTTGATAGCTGCAATGAATGTATACAAATACGATCTTCCATCAATTGAAAAATATTGGGCAATTGTCAAAGCTAAGTGCAGTAGTTCCTGACAATAGAAAATGTTAGCGATTTGACATAAATATGCAGCCCAGTTGGAAAGCAATGTTATGCAAATCTTAATAAGTGAGCTTCAAGTTCTGGTTCAATCGCATTTATGCTAATGGAGTTTAGGTGGACAAAGCTTTAATACTTGGAGTCAATTAGCTTTTAGTCAGTTTGTATACTTTTTTATTCTCCGTGTATTCAATTTGTTAATGTATTTTGTTTGCCTTTTCCATTAAAATTTGTTAATAAATCCATTATTAACTAAAAATGAACTGAAAACTAAACATCGAACCTAGTTGTAATTAAGTGCATAAGACCAAAAGTAATTTAATAATACCTGTACAAAAAAAAAACCGCTACTAAGGTACTTTTGAACACCAAATTGCATCAACAAAGTAAGAACATATCAACTTTTCCATTCCTGCAAAAATGTTTATAAAGTAAGAGTATTTTTGCCAAGAGAGCGGGCGACTAAAAGGTGGACGGGTGATCGTACATGAAAAATTATTAATTATTGTAATAATGCAAGTCTGTTTGTTGTAAATGCTGTTCAGTGGTTTTTATTATTTTTGGCACTTGTAAAGCTTCTCCAACTGAACACATGTATTACATTCATTGCTTAGATTATGCTTATTACATACTTACATAGGTACATAATTTACTAACGGGTCCGTTATCTAACGTATTTTTTTCAACTAGTACTTATTTCGTGAATGGTAACACTTAGCTAATGTCTGATTTGACAGATAATTAGTTGTATCCTTCCGCTGAACGAATATGGTTGTGTATACACTTGAACAACGCTGGGAAATATTGCGACATTACTTTGAAAATCATGGTAATGTTGCAGAATGTGTGCGAAAATTGCGTACGGATTTTGGAAGAAGAGATGCACCGTCAGCTCCGTATGTTCGTTATCTTGTGAAAAAAGTGAAAAAAACTGACATCCTCATCAATAAACCAAAGCGTGAGAACCCAAAAACAGTGCTTACACCCTAGAATATTTCTGCTGTGGCAGAAAGTGTGCGTAAAGCGCCATCAACATCAATTCACCGTCGTTCTCAACAATTGAACATTTCGGAGACATCATTGAGACGAATTGTGCATAGAGACCTTGGTGTGACGCCATACAAAGTCCAATTGGTTCAGGAGTTTAAGCCAACTGACCATCCAATGCATTTTCGCTTCGCTAAGTGGGCCTGCGATCGACTTAAAGAAGATGACGATTTTGCCAAAAAAAATCATCTTTTCAGATGAAGCTCATTTTGATCTTGGCGGCTACGTAACCAAAGAAAATTGTCGCATTTGGGGCACAGAAAACCCGCACGCATACATT
The DNA here is from genome assembly GCA_916048285.2 of Bellardia pandia. Lineage (NCBI taxonomy): Eukaryota > Metazoa > Arthropoda > Insecta > Diptera > Calliphoridae > Bellardia > Bellardia pandia. Next base: position 93,077,191 of record OU696532.1, on the reverse strand, counting down.
AAAAAGCCGATGCACCCAAAACGAGTCACTGTTTGGTGTGGATTTTAGTCCAGAAGAATAATTGGGCCATTTTTCTTCGAAAATGAGCAAGAAGTGGCCGTTACAGTCAATGGCGATTGTTATCGCGCCATGTTGAACGAATTTTTGTTCACAAAAATTGAAGAGGAGGATATTGGCAACATTTGGTTTCAACAGGACGGCGCTACGTGCCACACAGCCGAAGCTACACTCGATGTTTTGCACCCTGTTTTTGAAGATCGCATTATCAGCCGCAGAGCTGATGTCGTTTGGCCACCTCCGAGCTACGATTTGACACCGTTGGACTATTATTTGTGGGGTACCGTCAAAGATAAGTGTTACGCCGACAAGCCAGACAATTGACGCTTTAAAGGACAATATTCGTGAAGCCATTGGTCAAATACAGCTGCTTAAAAATTGGACTGATCGTGTAGGCTACTGCATGGCCAGCCGAGGCAGCTATTTGAATAAAATTATTTTCCCGTATTAACCGGAAGGATTGTACTTTCAAATAAAAAAAGAAATTTGAGAAAATATTCAGTAGCTTTTTTATAGCATTTTCAAAAAAAAAAGTTATTTGGCGGACCCTTTATTATTTTTATTGTTGATCCAAAAAAAATGTAAAACAGAATACATAGGTACATATGTATGTATGTACTCGTTTGTATGTATGTATGTGAAATTTAATTATGACTATAATTTAACATGTATGTATGTGCGCTTTGATTTTCTATTCAATATTCTGAAAATTCACATTCTACATTTGTTTGGCACCCACACAATACACACAATAATTGAAATTACTGCCGCCTTTTGCCAAGTGTACGACCTTAGAACGCTATAAATTGTTGGTGTGAGAAAATGCCCCAATAGGATGATGGCTGAAATTTGCAACCCTGTACGGTTTAGTTGATTTTACATTTCAGAAATATTTGTCCAACATATTTTTATCAGTTTCAAATATATACATACGAGTATGTACTACATATCTACATAATCAAAATAATAAGCTGCAGTTGAGTTATCGAATAGCTTTTATTGTGTTGTGATAATTTTCAAAGAAAATTTGATTTGCACATGAATCATGATTCATGGAATTATTTTTGAGTTTGTAACAAATAAATTTAAACATACATACTCGTATGTATGTATGTACTAGATTGCTTCATGCCCACATTCACAAGAATTTCCGGCAATTTAAAGTGGAAAATTCATCAATGTTAGTTGATTGAATAAATTTCAGGGCAAAACTAATTTAAGCAAATTACTTTTTTGTTTAGTCAATATTTTGATTTTTCATTTTGTTTTGTTAAAAACTTAAAAAGGCAAGCAAGAGTAGGTACTTAGTAAATAGATTTATTAATCATTTAATTAAATGAAAAGGCTCACTAATTAATCAATATACATAGGTATGTAAATGTGCAGAATTAGCTCTTGTTATGAATTTTGATTGTCGTTGTTTATTACGAAAAAGCGGCATACTCGTAAATTAAAAAAAAATAATTATGGAATACCTACTTACTTGTTTTGAATTTGAAAATACTTTATCATCAAAATGTATACATGTAGCCAAAACATCAAAAGTTAAATGTAATTCGATATAAGTATGTACAGTGGCCGACAAAATTCTACATACGACCATAATATTGGACATTTTATGAGAACATTAGCGCGAAATAATTATGCAGTTTTGTTTGTAATCTATTTTTATTGTATTACCCAAAAAAATTGTTATTGTAATGTAAACTTTAAAAATTATTCATAGTAAACCAACAAAAAGCATTGACAAAAGTCTACATACGACCAGCATGTATGGGATTTTGTTGTTGAATTCAAACAGTAAAATGCTTTTATTTATTTTTTACTTTTCTTGTTGTGTTAAGGGTTTTCTTAAAATAGTATTCAGTTCAAGTTTAGGCGGATTAAATAAATATTTAATAGAAATAATGGCTTCTCGAAAAGAAATATCAATTGGTGTCCGTAATTTTGTTGTAAAGTGCAGAAATGAGAGAAAATCTTTTGGTGAAATAACAAAGCTTTTTAATTTAAGTAAGTCTACAGTTCAGACAATAGTCAATAACTTTAAAAAGACTGGTACAGTTGAAAACAAACAACGTGGAGGTCGCCCAAAAAAACTTAGTCCTAGAGACGTTAGTTTCATTTTAAAAGAAGTGGGCAAAAATCCAAAGGTAAATGCCACAAAATTAGCCGAAGATATCGCAGCAAGATCTGAATTAATTGTACATCCAAGAACTATACAAAGAACTTTAAATAATAATGGTTACCATAGCAGATCTCCTCGCAAAAAACCTCTCATAAGCGAAAAAAAAAATTGCAAACTTCGTTTGGAATTTCCACAAAAGTATATTCAGAACGACATGGATTTCTGGAAGAGAGTTTTGTTCACTAATGAATCTAAATATAACATACATATTTGGAAATGATGGGAGAGATAAAGTTTGGCGAAAAAAAATACAGCGAGTGGAGGCAGCGTGATGGTTTGGGGTGCTATCGCTGCTATACCCTACTTAAAATTTATAAACATAGTTAGTTATTTAGTTGAGATGAGTAGGTTATTTAATATATTTCCACTCGGAAGTCCTACAAGATGAAAACATTTTTTGGAACCATAAATAATGGAAAGATAAACATCTTAGTATCTGCCTATAAGGCATTTAATTGTCCTAATAAGGCTATAGATATCATCTAACTTGCAACCATCGATATCTTCTAAACCAGTATGGAATTGTCGACCCAACTAATGACAGAAAATATCTGCAAATGGAGATCTGGTACCTGCCATCAGGTTCACAGGGAATTGAATATTTGCAATTAACTTTGCACATCCAGTATTGTTTAATACTAAGCAGATTTATCTTCAATACAAACCTACAGTGGCGGCTGTACTTGAAAGGATAGCTACAATCCTTGAAACTCTGCAATCCACTTTGCCCATCCAAGAATGGTTAATTAAAACTTTTAAATACTTTCATCATTAGCAAATCTGAAAACTGTAATCATTCGTTTTACATCGCGCAGATTCGAATTGATTGAAATAAAGCTTGGAGTCCAATACAACATCATTCTACTAAGATAATATATTGAACCCCTTGCGTGGATCTCAGATGGCCCCTATTTCAATAATGTTAAAAGCGAAAATCTTCATTCTAAAAACTGGTTACGTCATGAAGAGCGTTCTCAATAAATTTGCTGTAGGCAAGGTGTAGGAGATTCACTTATGACGTACTTATCAATTCCATTTCTCAAGTATAGATCGATTACAGACTCCAGTATTTAAGAAAAAAGCAAAAAACACACATACAACTTTGTGACAAATAAAGCCAATAAAATCCTTAATAATTATAGGTATATCACAACATTTCTCTAAGGCCAGGTTTACACGATGATTTTTATGACGTCTATTTTTATTAATTCTCTTTTGAAGTTTCTACGAAAATTTGTTTGCATTTATACGACGTTTTTTTTTGACGTCATTTTTTTTACAAATTTTAATTTTTGTTGTAGTCAGGGTTGATTTTCTTGTTGAATCTTCTTGACTTTATTGTTCGTATTAAAAAATTTTCTTTTTCTTTTAATAAATAATTTTAAATTTATGGATACAATGTACGCATTAAAAAAATCACACATATAAATAAATAATTACAGAAATCCAAACAAAATAATTATTTTTCTTGTTTATAAAAATATTCACCTTATTTATTTATTTTATTTTCACTTGAATTTCTAAACGAACTTTTGATTTCAAAATAAGAACAAGAATAAAACGGAAAAACAGATACATAAATGAGTGTAAAGAGAAATATGGAAAAAAACTATGAAAACAGAAATCGTGTCTATTTTTCTACCCCGCTCGCCTACAAACCAAAAGTAACGTCTAAAATTAAACGTCATAAAAATCATCGTGTAAACCTACCCTAAGTGATGAAAACAAACATGTAACTTTAAAAAATGTATAAACATGGAGTTATTTAGTTCATAGTTATTTAAACTAGTAGACACTCTGTGACATGACAACTTAATCAACAACAACACGTACCTACGCAATTATTTCAAAGAATTCCAAATAGGGTCGCTTTATCCATACCGTAAAAAAACGAGACAACAACACCGGAGTTGATCGTAAAACAAGTCATTTTGCAGTCAGCATCCATTAAAATTGTTGTAATACTAAAACTTAATGTGGCTGACTGACTGACAGATAGACAGACATCTTTTGTTCCCATCGTTGTGGTTCACAGTATTAAATATTTATTTAGTAAGAGTAGGAGCCCAGTATACAGTAGAAAGTAATAAGTGTCACATAAATGCGCACTTACACATTAATCCCTGTGGAACAAGAGTTTGTTATTATTTTCTTTTATCTAAAATATTTCTACCGTTTAAAAAGATTACAACTCAAACTCGTATGTGGATAAGAGTAAATATTTCTTTATTGTTTTACTTTTAATGGCGATAAGAAACATTCCGTTTTGTTCTATTGTATGGCAGATAGTACGTGAAAGTAAAGGATCCGCCAAATAACTTTTTTTTTTGAAAATGCTATAAAAAAGCTACTGAATATTTTCTCAAATTTCTTTTTTTATTTGAAAGTACAATCCTTCCGGTTAATAATGGAAAATAATTTTATTCAAATGGCTGCCCCGGCTGGCCATGCAGTAGCCTACACGATCAGTCCAATTTTTAAGCAGCTGTATTTGACCAATGGCTTCACGAATATTGTCCTTTAAAGCGTCAATTGTCTCTGGCTTGTCGGCGTAACACTTATCTTTGACGGCACCCCACAAATAATAGTCCAGCAATGTCAAATCGCAGCTCCGAGGTGGCCAAACGACATCAGCTCTGCGGCTGATAATGCGATCTTCAAAAACAGGGCGCAAAACATCGAGTGTAGATTCGGCTGTGTGGCATGTACCGCCGTCCTGTTGAATTCAATTTTTGTGAACAAAAATTCGTTTAACATGGCCCGATAACAATCGCCATTGACTGTAACGGCCACTCCTTACTCATTTTCGAAGAAAAATTGCCGCACCAAACAGTGACTCGTTTTGGGTGGATCGGCTTTTCAATGTATGCGTGCGGGTTTTCTGTGCCCCAAATGCGACAATTTTCTTTGGTTACATACCAGCCAAGATCAAAATGAGCTTTATCTGAAAAGATGATTTTTTTTTTGGCAAAATCGGCATCTTCTGTATGTCGATCGCAGGCCCACTTAGCGAAGCGAAAACGCATTGGATGGTCAGTTGGCTTAAACTCCTGAACCAATTGGACTTTCTATGGCGTCATACCAAGGTCTTTATGCAAAATTCGTCTCAATGTCTCCGAAATGTTCAATTGTTGAGAACGACGGTGAATTGATGTCGATGTCGCTTCACGCACACTTTCTGCCACAGCAGCAATATTTTCGGGTGTACGCCCTGTTTTTGGCTTTCACGCTTTGGTTTATCGATAAGGATGCCAGTTTCTTTCACTTTTTTTACAAGATAACGAACATACGGAGCGTTGTTCAAGTGTATACACAACCATATTCGTTCAGCGGAAGGATAAAACTAATTATCTGTCAAATCAGACAAGAGCTAAGTGTTACCATACACGAAATAAGCACTAGTTGAAAAAAAAACGTTAGATGGCGGACCCGTTATTTGCACATTTCAGTAAATCTCTATAAAGGTACGGTCACACTTGGCTAAATATCATATATTTGAACTCGTTTATTTATTAAAAAAAACTAAAAAGGTAAAAATAAGAATTGTAAAAAATAATAAAAGTGAAAATAAATAAATATATAAACAAATAAAAAGCAAAGCAAAAGAATTTAAAAAAATCGCGACAACTATTTACGTTTTCATGTACATAAAAAAGAACTGTCAAAATGACACACGAATATGCCGTATAAACGGGATGATTCACAATCATAATTCAATAAACGAAACAAGTGTTTCATATTGCCGTCTGAACATGGTATAAGAATAAACAACGTCAAACAAATGTGTGCTAAAACAAGTGGTTACGCTTATTTGAGTAAATATTCGCCAAATGTGACCGTACCTTTACTTGAATGAGTTTATAGTTAAGGTACGCTTTTAGAAAAAAAAAATAAACTTTATGAGATCACAGTAAGTACTTCTAGTACTGGGACTCTAACCCTGGTTGTTCGTCTATAGTTCAGTAGACCAAACCATCAGACTACACAAAAATTTGAATTCCATGTTTAAAATGTTAATTTCATTGTCAAACAAAGATTTTCGCCCTATTCACCTTAAGCATTATTTATTTATCATACATTCGTATTTAAAATAGATTTAATAAGGTCCTTTTTCATCAAATAGATTTCATGATAATGAATTATTAAAAAATTGCAATTAAAAATTAGTAAAAATAAGGATTTCATCACATTTTTGGAAAACTTAAAAAACGCACCAAAATTTAAAAAAAGCACACCGCGCACCAACTAATAGTGGAAGGTCAATGTAAGCGGCATACGGCCGCGTGCGGCAACACTATTACCAGTGAATAAAAGTTTTGTTTTTTTTTACAAAATTGTACAACTGTGAGAAGCGGCAAAGTAGAATTTTGTTCAAAAAGAACAGCTGATTGTCGCCCGCGGCCGCATGCCGCTTACATTAGCCCTCCACTATAAGAAATTTTTCGCACCAAAAATTTAAAAAATAATCATTCTACAATAACTTCATATACCTACATACATATACATATGTTGGTAGATCACAGAAAAGAAGAGTGATGCAGACTTTAAATAAAATAAATTCGATATCGACCACATTATTAGTCAACGCGGCAATATCATTCTGTTAAAGTTCTTTAATTAAACTAAGTTGTTATTTAATTAAGTTGAAGTTATTACCTATACCAACATTTTTGTTCCAATGTTTTTATAATTTCTATATGAATGACATTTGTCACCCGTTCTATTTACGATTACATATTTCAAAAGTTTATCTATCTCTTGTGTAAATAATTTTATCTATAACCACAAAACACAATCCCAAAACAAATGAATTCAAATAAAAATTGAATCACAGTATTAAACATTAACACATTTAACCCTTTACAAAATAAAAACATTAAAACTCGTTCATTCGCACCCACCCACGCCTTGTTAACCAACCAGAGTAACCTGTAGTTAAAAATAATACCTATCAGCATTAGAAATCTAATAAATATTAATATTTATTTTGCTTTATTTGATATTTATTTTTATGATACATATACATATATACGAGTATGTATCTAAAAATACCTACATACATATTTTTAAGAATTATTCGAATTTCGTCATTCCACTCCCATAAATGGTTTGTTTTGCTTTTTTGGTTCCTCTCACGTACTTTACACTCTATGAATGTTTGTTTGTTTGTATTTTTATGCTCTTAGTTGTTGTTGTTTTCTTTCATTGTTTGTAAACAAAAGTGAACTCAATCTTTTAAATTCTAACATTTCCATTTACCCCTCTTTTATAAACAGACATATACATACGAGTACATACATACCCAATAAACATTATTGTTTGATATCAACTTGATATACATTTGATATCAAATACCATTCTCAAATCTCCAAATGCACCTCAATAGTCCGATTATAGTCTTCTCAACTTAAAAGGCTCATTTTTAATATGGTGATTTTCTTAGTTATCAAATTGAGAAATTTGTGATTCTCAACATGATATCAAAGAAATTTCTCCAATTGGTTTCAAATGTATGGTACGGAATTGTCATATTAAAGAAAGCCCATTTATATAAATTTAAGATATAAACAATGTTTTTTACTTAGTTTTGTAACTTATTTATTATATAAAAAAAACATAAAATAATGAGATCATAAAAAACAATTCATTTGAGTTATTTTTAATAATAAAAAAACATTAATTAATTTGGGAAATATTTTCCTTCTATTCTATTTACATAATTTATCTTCTTATGAAGGCGGTTATTGGCGTGTTGGAAAAATTATATGAGAGTTCTTTCGAACTTGCTGTCTGACAGCAAAGCCACCACCTGCCTTACCTCACTTTTAACTTTCTTTGATCTATTCATTTTTATATTAATTATTTAAACTTTGCTTACCTTTAATTGTCTTTCCTTCACTTAAGTGCACTTTTATTTATTTATATTTTTTAACACTTGCTTTTTTCACTATTTTCACTTCTCTCACATTTGCATATTTGTAATAAATGAATAAATGCAGCCCGCAACATGTGTTTTTTAAACGCTACCATCTGTAAGCGATTGCACAAAATAGCGCCGCCATACGAGAATAAAAAAATTAGAAACAAATCTCAAATTTATCTCAAATCGTATTCAATTTCAAAAAATGTTTGGTCTCAAGTGGAGAAGTGTGGATATCCACTTGAGAATTAAAATTTTTCTCAAAGATTGGATAAAATATTAAATCTCAAATTGATGTCAAGTTGAAAACAAAAAAGGAGAAAACTGTTTCAACTTAAGTTGAGAATTACATTAGAAATCAACTTGAGAATTAAGCTTTTCTCTAACATTGGAGAAATAATTTTTCAATGCATATTGGGTAGTTACAAAACTATACATTTATGTATGTAAGTATGTATATTAGGGTGGCCCCAAAATAAAATTGCAGATGTTCCCGACTAATATGGAAATTTGATTCATTTTAAGACAACGTTTCTCAAGTTTTTTTTTTGTCTTGGGGTCAATATTTGGTAAGCTAGATCAAAGGATAAAAATGTCATTTTTTTAAGTTTTTTGATTTTTTCACATTTCTTCCGAAGGAACTATATGTAAATTTAGTATCATATGAAAGGTGTTTGAGAGGCGCTTTCAATGGGTTATCAAAAATTAAAAAACAATTTTTTTTTAATTCAAAAATTTTTAAAATTTCAGACAAAATTTTAGTGTTTTTTTATTTTTTCATAGAATTTACTTAAATAAATAGTTGAAATTTCGTGATTATAAACATCATGCAATTTAACCCTAAAGGTTTTTCCCGTCATATTATACTTTAATTTCAAGCTAAATTTTTTAACTTAAAATTTTGTAATTTATATACCTACTCATATCGAGCCAAAATAATGTATCCCACACCATAATCGATTGTTGTTTTTTTATCGAAATCGATAGTTCAACATCATTTAAAATTATTAAAATTAAATGTATTACACAAAACAATATTTACATTATAAATTTTAAAATAATGGCTTTATTCAAACTGATTTTATTTAAAAAAAACCTTCCCCTGTAAAATTTTGAGTTTGTGGGATACATTTTTTCGGCGGTTATGGCTCGATATATCGTCACCTAAAATGCCCAAAGACGTAACCCTCATTATCATAATTTTACAGGAGAAGCAAAAAACGTTATAAAATGAAAACTGTTTAATTGAAAATTGCGATTTCTTCACATCTTGTCTTAAGACAACAAACTTCAGGTGACGATATGTACATATCGCGATTTTCAATTAAACAGTTTTAATTTTATAACGTTTTTTGCTTCTCCTGTAAAATTATGATAATAAGGGTTACATCTTTATGCATTTTAAGTGACGATATGTAGATATATGCATGGTGAAATTAAATACTAGGTGATAGCGTAGCGCCAGCTGATTATTCATGGTGAATTTGAAAATGCCAAAAAGTTATATAAAAAAAAAACTTTTTGACAGTGACGAAAGTTTTTCATATAGAAAAATGCCTGTTGTTCTTGCCTTGTTGTAATTGTTGTAGCAATGCGGTCACCTGGTATTTAATTTCACCATGGATATATGTATATCGTCTAATAAAGAAATGTAGTTTTCAAGACATTGCTAAATATAATTAGGGGCTACCCTAATGTACATGTCTACAGAGTGTTGGAGTAAATATTATCGTTATGTTGTTTTGCCCCTAAATGGCACTACATTCTAGAGCAGCAACAACAATAACAATATTTAAAGTGTAAAAAGTGTAAAAATATAACTGGAAAAGTTGTAAGAAAAACAACTTTCCTAATACGTGATTATATTACGAGCTATTATCATGAGTTTTTATGTGCATGAGTGTGTGATCTGGCGAATTTTTATAATCAATAGAACGTTTCATTTCGTTTTCTTAAAGCTGCATTCTTTACCACCAGAATGTTAAGTAATGCATTCTAGAGGTCGCACTATATGATAATTTAAACTCTGTAATATAATATTCGCCAAATGCAGAACTAGAATAATTGGAACTAAAAGTAACCAGTCACATGGCTAGTTTTATGTCCGTTAACTTCCCTCTAAGAAAGTCATCAATTAACTGTATATATAAAAATAACATACCTATTATTTTTTCAACTCAAATTGTGAAAAGTAAATTTGGCGGATATTTTATGTAAAACTAGAACTGGTTCCTATAACCAAATTAACCAGTCGTGAACGCGACAATTTCTATTGCAGTTACCATTACTCTAGAATTGTCTTATTTAGGCAGGATTCCAATACTAGTAAGCATTGCTATAAAAATTTTCAAAGAATACCACGCTCATTATTCCAGACATATCTAAAAATGGAAAGATTTGGATTCAAGTACTTCCCTTTTCAATTTTCTATGGCAGTATTCAAATGACCAGACTAAACTTCATCGAATTCGATTTCCACGCACTAGAATACGAGTAGACAAATATTTATGACACTATAATTTATAAACTCTGCTTTAAAAAAAAAAGAAAAGCATTTTCTTAATGAAATTTTTCCTTCACATGCAATCTTTGGCAGACAGTGAATCAATGACAATGATGATTCATTCATAGCTGATAATAATTTATTAATGGACGTTCACGCTAAAACGTTTAACATGATTACAGCACCTACATATCGTCACCTAAAATGCCCATAATTTTACAGGAGAAGCAAAAAATGTTATAAAATGAAAACTGTTTAATTGAAAATCGCGATATGTACATATCGTCACCTGAAGTTTTTCGTCTATCTTAAGACAAGATGTGAAGAAATGTATATTACAAAATACTTCTTAAATGTATTAAACTTTAAATATTTATATGAAAATTTTCTTTAATACTCATTCATAATTAAGACTATTTATGTAGATATTAAAAATTTTATTAAGTTATTTCTATATTTGTACTTTAAACTTGGTTGGCAGCAATTCCACTATGTATTATGAATTTTAATTAATGAAATACTTGTACAAGTATGTATGATTGTTGAATAATGCACTCGTATTTATTCCAACGCTTTGACAGATGTTTATTAATATCGGCCTCTATTGATTGTAGGAATACATAAATTAAATTGATATAATAATATTTCGCTTGCATGCCATCCACAATTGTTTTATTTTATTGAGAAATGACAGGCATTTAAATGTTTGTTAATTAATATTCGCTAACATTATGTAAAAATTCAAAAGAAAAATAAATAAAATATTCTAAATTGTTTATGCAATTCTTGAAATTGCGCTGAGTGTTATTGAATATGTTGAATTTATCTAACGGTTTAACACTGTTTTAAATATGTATTCGACACATTGCCGAGTTACACATATGTATGTAGTTGTAATATTTCTTGAAAATTAAAAATAACCACGATCTTTAGAGAATATTTATTTGCTCTTACATAACTTTTGCATATGCAAACAACGAATAATATTATGTATGTTTATAATAAATATCTAAATGTAAATATACGATTGTTTTGTGTGTTTCAAATGTTTTCATTTTATAAATCGACTTTTTCGAATTTCAAACTTTTTTCCATAACTAATATTGCAAAATTTTACATTTAATCTTTCGGAGTATACCTTTTTTTTATCAGTTTTATAATATATCTTCAAATCTTGTCGCCACATCTATTGATGCCTGGTAAGGCAAGTCTATAGACCGAGAATTCGGCCATTAGTATCTAAAAATTTTTAAAATTCATATACATGCACATGTACATAAGTATGTATGTATAATGAGTAATACTTAGTGGCGTCTTCTATTCAATTATTGTTTTACTGTCTGTCTGTCAGTTCTTTTATTTGTTTGTAGACATTGGTAACGACTAGTCACTTCTTTTCATAATTTGTGTATTTTTAAGCATTTTGTTTTATTTTGTTGTGATGACATAAAGTTTAGGAATACCCAGCAGTTCTCAGTTAGTTCCCGACCAATGATTTTATATACATACATATGTACATGGATTACAAAGAATATACTCTAATTATAGTGATAATTGACTCTTCAATAGATTGTTTCTATTTTCTAAAGTGCAGTTCAAAAAAGTTTAAATTCGCTTCACTCCAGATTACTTAGAGCCACTAAAGCGACAATTGACTTTACGCTAGAATACCTGGGAAGAATAAAGTAACCAATTGACTTTTATTTGCATTACAAAGAGCACATAATTGTCAATTGACCCTAAAATTTATAAATTGGAGTCAGCAAATGTATTAGACAATTAAGTAGTCAATGTAGAACTTCTGGGTACATATTTTTTTTTATAAACATATAAAGGGTGTCCCAACTAGAACGCAATGGTGTCAATGGTGTTCGATATCGTGAAATGATAACCAGTTTTTTTGCCTTGAATTGAAGAAATGAATGTGGATGGCATGTGGTTTCAACAAGACGGCGCCACATGTCATACAGCCAGAGAAAATGTATCAGTCATGTCCCGGTCGTGTTATTTCGCGTTTTGGAGGCCAGAATTGGCCGCCTAGATCGTGCGATTTAACACCTTTAGATTTTTTGCTTTGGGGTTTTTTGAAGTCGAAGGTTTACGCGAATAAGCCGACGACGACTCAAGCCTTAAAAGAGGTAATTGGACGCTGCATTAATTAAATACCGCAGCATTTATGCAAAAAGGTCAGTGAAAATTTCATTAAAAGATCGCGTGTGTGCCAGCAAAGTCGCGGCGGCCATCTGCACGATATCTTGTTCCATACATAACCTCATTCTGTCTACTTTACGATATAATAAAGTTTCACGATTTGTTTTCTTAAATATCTGTTTTATTTAAAATTTAAAAATTGCGTTCTAGTTGGGACACCCTTTACAATATATATTTACTTTGTTTATACATACATACATACATACATATGTATATGCATGTACATATATAGCAAATATGTACATATTTAGTTGTTGTTCATTTAATAATAAAAATATTGCTGATTCACTAATTTATTGCAATGACTCTTTGTGAGTAGATACGAATAATGTACTTATTTAGTACTTAGACTCCAGGCAGACAGTAATACATTAACTCATTACATATGTACTTGGTTGTATTTGTTGTAATTAGTCAAGAAATGGGCGTAAAACTAATTTAGAGTTTTTAGAATTATTTAAAACTGAACATTTTTATATGGTAACTGTTAGATATTTGTTTATATTGGAATTATATAACAATTAGTTTGTGATTTAATACTCAAATTATCAGGCATGTCACATAGTTCGATCGGAATGATTTCAATCCCGTATTTGCAAATCGATCGATTTTACTTTCCGTTCTCAAGATTCCGATCGATTTTGTTTATTCCAAAAAAAAAAATTTTAAATCTCGTTGTTTAACTTAAATATGATAACGTTGTGTAAACCAAAACAAACAACATATGATTTTTGTAATAAAAAGTAGATATAACAAAAGCAAACAATAAAGCTAGATTTACACGATTGAAATTTTCTTCAAAATTTCTCTTCAAAATGCTTTAAACTGGTGTAAACAGCAAAATTTCTTCAAAAGTTATTGATCAAAATTTATTGAAGAAAACTTTTGAAGATTTTATTGATGCCGTGTAAATGAGCATCAAAATCGCATCTGGCAATATTGATAACAATAAATAATTTGGCAGCATGTTCATTCTTTTGATTCAAAACCATATCAATACTTATACATACATGTGCTGGTGCTATAATATTGATGTGTTTTCCATCTAATGCCCCGATTGAATTGGAAAAATTCCACATTTTATTTATACTTTGGGAAATACTCTCCCTTTCCTCTTCTGTTGCTGGTATCTGTACCAATAGATATTGTTTTTGATATATTTTTTTATTTAATAAATTAGGTTTTACCTTTAAATATTCATCTTTTAATACTTTATATAATGCAGCGCAGACTTCAGGCACAATATTGCATATCGATGATCTTGATCTTTTAAACAAAACATCAGACCTGGGTCACTGACACCAGTCGCTAAAAATCTCAAAGTAATTGCCAGGCGTTTTCCGGGGCATAAAGATTCCTGCATATTAGTATTAGCCTTTTCTATTGATGGGGTGACTAGATTAAACAAATAATCAAAATCGTCTGGTGACATTCGCACTAAGTTTTTGTATAAGTCAGGATCATTCCTCATCAATCGCTCCCTAAAAGAGACAAACCACCCAAAAGAAAAGGTCGAACCCTATGTTCCTTTTGTTTTCTTATTTTTTTTTTTTTTTTGCATTATTATTAGCTACTTCTTCCTACAATAGTAAAAATGTTGATGCTGTGATGATTGCGTCGTCGTCCATACTTATTAATTGGTTTTTTTATAATAATAAATTAATTCACAAAAGAAGCAAAACAGCTGATCAAAGGCAATATTTTCAATATAAAAAGTTTACCAATAGTGTAAATTAGCTTCAACAAATTTTGATCAAATTTTTATCAAAAGATTTTGAAATATATTGAAAGAATATTTCGATCAAATTTTTGAAACGTGTAAATAGAACATCAAAATGAATTTTCAAAATTTTGATAAGACTTCAAAATACCTTCAATCGTGTAAATCTAGCTTAAGAGCGCTAACAAAAAAATTTTAAATAACAGTGAAAAAATTTTTTTTAAAATTCCTGGCATTTAAACTGTTGCTGTTTTAAATGAACAAAGACATCAAAACGCAGTTGAAAAGCTACGAAGAAGAAATTTAAGGGATGCATCTGATCCTCTGTCATATTCCAGTGCTGTGTAAATATTTTTAATTTTTGTAATTTTTTGATAAAAGTTTTCTTTTTGCTGACACAAATTGAGTTTTTCGTAATCAAAACCACTTTCGATCGGAATTGAGTTATGTCACATGGCTGTACGAGTATACATACATACATATATATAATAATGGTTAAAGTTTTGTTAAGTTATTTTACGAGTTTAACTAAGCAGCAAGTCCTACTTTAACTAAAACATCAAATCAACTACAAAACTGTAATAAACATTCACCTGGTTTTTCTTAATATTTCAACATATTTTTTTTTACAAATTAATGGAACAAATATTCCATGTCATAATTGAGGCTGTGTTCCATAAAAAATTATTAATAAAGAAGCGATAAATTAATTAAAAAGATTATTTACATGAAACCCGTAAAGTGTTCATTGAGCCATGAAATTGTGTAAATTCTGTTAAATACTTTTTCAGAAATTGATCATAATTTCTAGCTTGTATAAAACTAATTGGAAGCATTTTAAAAGGAAACAAACAAATAAATTGAAATAATTATGGAAAATAAAATCAATTGATGAAATCAATCTATTAATAAAAGTGTTGTGTATGAAATAAAAATTTCAACAAATACTGGAGCTATAAAAACCAATGATCATTAAGTTAAAATATTAATAAAACAACAATAACACAAATTTGTTTATTCTCACAAACAATTCAAAACAGCTGACATAATTTCTGATTTTAAACTAAAAAACAATCTAAAATATTATTATTACAAAAAAAAAAAAAAATTTAAGAAATGATGACGACGATCACGCTGCTGCTGCAACAATAACAACAACAATACCTTAAAAGTTCAATGAAATAAATTCAATAAAACAAACAATTTATCATATTTGTTAATTAATCTTTCATTTCTACGTTTTTTTTTTTAAGCAAAATTATTTATTTTTTCAATTGGAAGCAAAAGAAAACTACACAAATACACAACTAATTTTATTTAAATTAAGAAATTTTCATTTGGAATAATGCCAGTGTTTCACACAAAAACAATTGAAAGCATTTTAGATCCTGTAGCTCAACAGGTAAGTTTTTCTTTTTCATTTATTGTTAATTTATTATCTGAAATTTATTTATAAATTATTAGATTTTTGTGAAACATTCTATAATTAAATGTGGTTTGAATACATACATAATAACCCCTATCGTGAATAAAAATTCCACATGACATTTGTTCCGTTTTATTATTTTAACATTGAATTTTAATGGGAAAAATGTGAAAAGGGAACAAATTTCATGGGGAAATTTTATTCACGATAGCGGTGAATATGTATGTTGTGGCTTCAAATACCTAAAGTTTTAAAATAACGGGGGTACTACTCTACAGTTGGATTCCAAGGTCGTTGAACTTGTTTGTCAATATATGTATGTATATGTATAGCAACCAAACTTGAGTGCAAACAACAACAACAAACTAAAACATTTAAAATTACTTGAAAATGAAACTAACAGCTGACCGTTGCCAACTGTAATTTATTTTTGGCAACTATCAACTTCATTGAGGTTCAATTGTTATCGATAATCGGGCCATTGTATTTTACTACGAGGGCAATTTCAGAAACTTTTTAGCCTAGCACAGAAAGAGAATATGTAGTTTGTTTTTCAAAAACATTTTTATTTTTCAATATAATCTCCTGAAACTTCAATACACTTAGTCCAATTTTATCTAGCAATTCTATCCCTTGATTAAAATAGTTTTCCTCAAGGTAAAACGCTTGCCAGCTAGAAAACTAAATGGACTCGTTTATTTGAGGTACCCATGATATTGGCTATTTCACGCACTTTTATTCATCGTTGTTGTTGTTGCTATTTTTGGACGTCATACTCATGCTTGTACGACCTCCTTTAAATTCAGCAACCTAAAGCCTCAGTTAGCCGACTGTAATGGAATGTAACTGCAACAGTAAGAAACAGCTGATGGATATTGTGTAAAGTATAGCAAATGGTTATGGAGATGTAAAGTAACGCAACACCGTAATGTACGAATCTGTAAGAAATAGAATTTTCTTAAAATTTTACATCATTACACTACATTCCGTTACAGTCGGCTAACTGAGGCTTAATTTCTAACTGTTGCATATGAAGGAGTACTTTCAACTAACACATTCACCATATCATTATGAATTTCTTGTCCCAATAAAACTTTTTTATTTAAATATTTAATGGGACCACGAATTTCTAATTTTTCCATTGTAAATAAATCGCGGATGCGTCTTTTTAAAAACCTGTTTCTATATGAAGGAATTGCCAGATCGTAAATAAATTGAACATGTGTTTATAGCACAGATGTAAGTTTCCAAAACACTTAAATTTTTTTGTTTATACCGCGCTTTCTGTTTTAGGCTAAGAAGTTTCCGAACCGCTCTCGTACATTTAAGTTTTAATTTGTTTAAATTTTAGGATGAAAAAAAAGACTAATTTATTACAGTCAGGTATGTGATGGAAATCGAAAACGAGTGAGTTTTTGAAGTCCATTTTAAAGTATTTCTAATCAAATTTTTACAATTTTTGTTTTAAGATTCTCTTTAATAACAAATTATATTTATATATTGTGGAATAAAACTGTTTAAATACAGAAATATTACGCAAAAATTAACTTCTAAAAATCACTCGTTTTCGTTTTCGATTTCCATCACATACCTGAGTATAATTTCACATAATTCAGTTATTAAATCGGGGCACCGATCTTGCAATTAAACACCACTGGATTACTTTTGATGGGGTTATATTAAAGATAAAGTCAATACTAAGCCAATCGAATCGATTACAGCCTTAAAACTCAAAATCTGTGACATGATTAAGGAAATGAACCCGCTATTTTGCCAAAATGTGATTGAAAATTTTGACAAAAGAAACGACATTTGTATGTGTAGTATTTTAGGTTATAATTTTTAATATAAATTTTAAATAATTCTAATTTATTTTGAAAACAAAGTTCTCTTTGATTTTATGTGAAAAATGAACCTTAGAAATGTTCCTCACTAACGAAGTAAGTAGTCCATGGGAAATGCTTTATTTAATGAGGAATTTCAGAAAATCTGTTCTAGTTCAAAAATCTACATATTTTAAATACCAACACCAAAACTTATTTAACAACCCACCTATTTCAAATAAAAAACAACGTAAACAGACACTTTGCATAAAAATGATTAATATGCTTTTTGTTTTTTTGTAATCTACGACAATTAAAATGTGTAATTAAATTTTGACATAAAGTAGCAATTTTGTATAATTTTGTGTTTTTGTTTTTAAACTTTTGCCACTTGCAGCATATGCTGCATGTCAAATGATAAATGGCGTTTAAGTTTTAATTGAAATAATCAAGGAAACATAATTCAAACAGAAATATTTCTTAGAGCAATTTAGAAGGTAAATCAGCAAAGAAATTTAGATTTTGTCTATTTCATTATATCAAAAATTATAAAAGGCTTTTTGAAGATTCTATTTGTCAGTGTAATTATTCAGCACTTTTAAAATACGTATTTAGCAAACTGATTTGACTACAGCATGGGAATACAGAAGGTGATAATTGCTACTTAAAGCCTTTCAAGAGCATTACGAGTGGCTGGGCAGAGAAGTAGTACTAACGATATATAGTTTCGGGACATTATATTCACTCAATTAAAATTGTCTATAATCTAAGTGTTTAATGAATTTATTCTTTTCACTATCTGCAACACAAAAACAAATTTTATATAGGAAGCATCTATATACATACATATTTTATATGTATGTACTCGTATTTGTTTTAAATTAAAAAAACAATAAGGGTATTCATGATATTGATTAAAATTACCGTTTGTGCAATTGGGCAAACGTGCGAGACTCGCTGCATGAAGCCCCTTTTTAAGTTTTGTGCAATCTAGAAAAACGTAAGTTTGTGAGAAACGTCAATTCAAAAATAAATAAAATAAAATAATCTTAAAATTGTTTAGTTTTTTTGATGGTAAGCAAAAATCCTATGTTACTTTTCGCTTTTGTTTGCTTATAGATAATCAATGTTTAAACTTATGTTCTTGCAGCTGGAGAATATTTACGCTATGCAATGCCATTTGCTCATTCAGTTCCGAAATCACACAAATTTATTTTTCAAATGTCTTTTTCTTTTCAAAAGTAATTAAAAATCAGCTGTT
Source organism: Bellardia pandia (assembly GCA_916048285.2). Taxonomy (NCBI): domain Eukaryota; kingdom Metazoa; phylum Arthropoda; class Insecta; order Diptera; family Calliphoridae; genus Bellardia; species Bellardia pandia. The sequence continues at coordinate 93,058,085 of OU696532.1, read as the reverse complement.
GTGCCAAAATTGTTGGGCAAATTTACAAAGTATGTGTAAATAATTTTTCATGTAATTTTTGCAATTCATTTACGAAGACGAAATTTACAGTTTGCACAATTGGCGAGACTTTTTTTTTTTTTTTTAAATATAATTAACAAACACAAACTGCGAAGCTTTTTGGCTTATCTGCAGAAAACATCCAGAGTCTTTGGCGGGAATCGAACCCGCAACCCTCTGACTGAGTGTCTGGCACACTATCGCCTAGTCTATCGGGGCACCCATCATGAAGACCCTCAATAATGTTTGTTTCTTAAAGAAATACATATGTATGAACAAATATCTCACGTTCAGATTTAGTTTTAACAACCGTAAACGTAAAACTCCTACAGTTATTGCCACAAACTACATAATAGCTAAAAAATAAAATATCAAACTGAATATGATTACGAGTACTTTGGAAATTATTCTCTAGCATTTCATGAATGAACGTCATAGGATGCAAAAACGCGTAGGTACAAACGACATTGATCTTGCCAAAGTAATAATACCTGCTCACTTAATTAAACGGCAGTAACACAAAATAAATATTTTTGTTTTTTTTTAACTTTTCATTTAGTCGGCTTTTAATCTGACTATTTTTGGTTACAAAAAAACGTTAACATATTGTTAGCTATTGTTTTTATTATAGCCTTGAATAATAGGTGATGATTGTGTTTATGTAGACACTATTGGCATTCCCGGTCAATGGTGATTAAAGAACCTAAACGTTAATAATTAACATATTTATTTTGTGATTGGTATCCACAAGGTGGCGTAAAAGTAATCCTCCTATCAGAAAATGCTATAAATTTTGCGATTGGCCCCTAATGTCAGTTCTGTTTTGACATTTGTGTAGTAAACACATGCGAAATACACGTTAATAAACAATATTACGCAACACTGTTCCAGAACGCGGAATATTGCTGACTATTTATTTGACCAATAATCGGTCGGTGACTTTGGCACAACGTGAATTTCGTCGCAGATTTCCTGGCCGTCCAACGCCTACTGGTGAAACACTGCGACGTTTAGCCGCTCGCCTCGAAAAGACTGGCACACGAGATACTGCCAGGCGTGGCAGACCCCGGAGACGACATGCCACGCAAATGGGTATCAGTCGACGATCTTTACAGCGAATTTTGGTACAAGATTTGAAGATGTTTCCGTACAAAGTCCAGACGGTGCATCAGCTGTTAGCTGCTGACCGCCAATCGCGTCTAACATACGCTCAAGTCATCCTTAATCACCACCAAGAGGAAGATGAGTTTTGGCGATTTGCACTGGCCAGCAAGATCGCCGGATTTGACCGCTCCAGACTTCTTTTTGTGGGGCTTTTTGAAGTCGCGGGTTTATGTCAACAAGCCTCAGAATCTTGCAGCTCTTAAAGACAATATCCGTCAAGAATGTGAGGACCTATCGCCGGAAGTTTTGGCCAAAGTGATGGAAAATGCCATAAAAAGGGCTGAAATGACAATCAACTGTGGCGGCGGCCATTTACATGACATCATATTCTCAACTTGATGTAAAAGACCAAATAAAAATAATCCACAAGAAGAATCATAGTTTTTCATTTTTTTTTTAATTACAGCCAAAAATCATCGGAAGTTTACTTTTGCGCCACCTTGTACAATCCCACCAGTAATGATTATTATATTTATTAAAGCAGAACTATGGTTAGTTGTGGACTAATACATTTTTTACAACTTTTTTTTTTTTTAAAGAGAAGTAACCTTCAGGCAATTAATATGCCTATATATAATTGCGTTACTTTCTTTGGAAAGGGGATAGATTGAAGAAGTAAAGGTGGTGAAAGTAAAAGAAAGCTTTATATCACAACTGTGCAATTGCGCATTATGTTTGTTTTTAGTGCATAATTGCAGCGCCTCTGGTGGTGAGTAGGCGCCTTATTTTTTAAAGCTTGATTTTATAGTCTTTATTTAATTATTTTACTTCGGTGGCGTTTGAATGCTATACCACCACCGAAGGAGGGCGCTGTGATAAATATTAGTTATGATGGATAGAAAGAAAACTAATAATTATCAGAAACTTATGTTGTTTGAGTAGCAGCGGCTGGGAATCGAACCCGGGCTACAAATACCAACTCATGCTTAATAATCAAATGCGCTAACAATTAAGTTACAGCACCCTGAATTAATACTATTCCCATGATTCAATTCTGCAATTACCACGAATCTGGTAAAATGGAATCATTAACATTTTGCCTATTCCACTAATCTCTGACTGAATTGGTCTGAAGAATTAAATGGTTAGACATAAATAATATATAGGTTTGAAAGTTTAGAGAAATAAGAACTTGAGTTAGAAGTATTAATGGAAATAATAAATAATAATTATTACCGATAACAAAATCAATTAGTTCTGACAAAAGTGCACCATGTCATACCTTATCAAACACCTTTAACGATATATTTTCTCCAAAATGCTTAATGACACGTCACGATCTTTCCCATAGCAAGAGGCTAGCAAGTATCACGGCTGCCAAATTGAAGCTTTATTGTTGGTTAGGACAATCTAGGCTTAAAGATTAGTGCCAGCACAATTTCAAAATAATGGTTACCATAGTTACCAATAGCTAAGGTATCACTGTTTTCAGCGTTTTATTACTACTTCAGGTTCTAATTGCAAGATTCTAAATGAAAATTCACAACATGATTCTGTTTTCTGTCATGGCTTAAACATTGTCGTCCAAGAAAAAAAGATTCCGATGAAATACCTAAAGAAATGGTTACGCTTAGCCCAAATAGCCTTTTTGTAGATAAAAGTTGAATGTGTGAAAATAGCTAAGAGTGTAAAGTTTAGAGACTTTTTTCCCAAATAATTGTGATTACTCCTACATAACAAATAGTTGAGGAAGGAAGCAAGGATTCCTATTTGACACACCATGAAAGTTGCATAACTGGATTCAATATATAATGGTGTGGAATTGTTTATTTAATAAAGAAATCATCACCCCTATCGTGAATAAAAATTCCACATTAAATTTGTTCCTTTTATTTTTTTAACATTGAATTTTAATAGGAAAAATGTGAAAAGGGAACAAATTTCACGTGAAATTTTTATTCACTATAGGGGTGCATATCAAATATTGGTATTAAACGTACTTATCTCTTCGAAGTTTCCGAATGATGATTTTTCTATTTGGAATTTATCTGACCCAAATGCAAATTTACATTGCTGTTAACTGAAACAGATTCTGACTTCTGACGACTTAAGCTTATATTTAAGAAGTAACTAAAAACGAAACCGGAAAGTTGTTGCCACTTTATCAAACCGTACACCACCGCAGTTGGGTGGGTGCGTATTATGTGTTTTTGCTGTTTAGCCTAATATCCACCTTAAAGTGCACCTTTCAGAAATCACTTTCTGAATGCCCTCGTCTGTTTGCCCATGTAAACATTGTAGTCATACTACAGATCGCAATTTTGGAGGTCCTAAAGAAGTCCCCATAGAAAATGATTTCTATGAATAAAAATTTATAATTAGTTCAGCAGAACTTTCCAACACTCAAAATTTCCATGACATAATTTGTTTGAAATCGGTTCACGGTTGACCATGGCCCTATATAACGAGTATTTTCGCAATTATTTTATGACTCATAAATATCTTATAAATGTTTGTACAGAGATACAGTTCTCCACAAAAAAAAAGTTTTATAAAAATTGCTCTTTTATTTAACCCTTTCTCTGTCCTGTGTATCACATATGATGCAGAGCAAGTTGCTTTCATACGCTTCTCTATCACATATGTATGTATATATGATTCAAAAATTAAAATTTTGGACGTACGGCATAAATTTTTTTGTATGGGGACTCTAACGAAAATCACTGTATAGAAGACAAGTCAAAACCTTTATAATTTTGAAGGATTAGTTCCCCGCTAAAAAGTGCGTATAAAAAATATCACTTAATCAAAGTCTTTGACAATTTCAAAATAAAATGGATCTTAAATTAGAACTTTTATAAACAAATAATCACAATATAATAATAGCTGGTAAAGGATATTATAGGTACTCGTATATATATAATCGGGCATGATCGTCTATTTTTTTTATTATTCCATTAAAAAATTATAAATTGTTTAATATTAATGGGTTATAGTACTTGCGTTCCGATTACGAACTTTTTATTAAGTTTTGAATATTAATGTTTTCATTAAGATTTTTGTAATTATTAAAAGAAAAGACCTAAAGCTTTACCTCCTTATTCAGAAACGATTATTAAATTTAACAAACGTTTATTAAGGCAAATTTTATATGGAAATCTGTCTTAATAAACGTTTGTTAAATTTAATAATCGTTTTTGAATAAGGGGGTTAATAATTACCAAAATCTTAATAAAAAAAGGTCAAATAAACAATAATAATAAAGATTAATATTTTCTTTTCATTTATTTGCAAATGTTATTATTTAGATTTTTATTAAAACAAACAACACAAAATTAAAAACCTCAATGAAAAAAAAAACATCTATCAAAATTTGGATGACTAACACCTTTTTCGACGTCCGATTTACAGTACTTAACCAAATGAACTGTCTTACACTAAAAAAAACATCTGTCCAGATCTTACTACACCCACAAACGAATACATATACAATTTCATTTTAAAGATCATCATGATGAAAGCTTGACGTTAGGATTATTCATCTACCAATTTGAAATTGTCTCATGTACTACAGCTTTTCTACGCTAATTTGGCTGTTGTTTATAAAATTTTATAATTTTGATCTGATGCCAAAAATGTATTTAGTTTTTGTTTTTTGAATATAGTATTTTTTAAAACAGTTTTACATATCGTCACCGAAAATCCAAAAGGCCGTAACTACACATTTTACTTTTTTACAGGAAAAACAAAAAATTTTATTGATATTTCTTTTATTTCGGCTCGAGTTCATTAAATTTAATTTTTCATTAAATTATTTTTACTGAAGGTAGGAATTGTTACATGAAAATTATTATTAAAATTTTTATTGATAATTTTTCTTGGCTTAGGATTCGAAGCTTTATGAATTTAAGACTATTTAATTTTTATTGGCTGAATTTAAGAATTAACTATTGCGGATTTGGTTTAATAAAAACATTATAAAATAATAGTAGTTTTTTAGTAATTGTACTTAAGGCCTTTTGGAATCGTTTGGAACCGTAACAACAAACAAATTTTTTAATAAAAGTTAAGATTAGGACGAAAAAATTCCGCTTTTCACTCTTATTAAACATTTCTTACTTTTTGTTTTCTGTGTGTGAAATATAAAAGACACACACCACATTACAACGAGTTTAATGGATTCGATAAAAATGTACTTTATTTAAGAAAATAAACCAAAATAAAAAATAAAAAAAAACGAAAATTCATTATTGTATTCTTTGTACGTTCTATACGTTTCGTTATTGAAGTTGCTACTAATTTGCGCTTCATTATATCCCAAACCTTCTGAATTGGGTTTAAGTCTGGCGATTTAGGTGGGCTATGGAGCTGTCTGGAAGCAGAATAAAGCAACCACTCTTTCACAGAAAGTGCGTTGTGCTTGGGATTGTTATCCTGTTGAAAAATTTAACGGGATCCAAGGCCCAAGCTGTCGACGGATGCTTGCAAATTTCTTTCCAATATACTCTTGAAGTATGTTGATACATGATCCCAAACCATTACATTGCCACCACCGTGTTTTACCATAGGAACCAAATTTTGGGTTTGAAGGGCAGTGTTTGGTTTGCGCCAGACCTTTTCACGGCCAACGCTTCCAAATAAATTAAATTTGCTCTCGTCTGTAAAAAGAACTCTTTTCCAAAACCCAGCGTCTTTGTTTCTTTTTCGGGGAACTCGGCTTTTATATCAATTTTCTCGCAATGATCTTAGAACAGTTCTTGGATGAACATTTTTGTTGTAGTTATTAGCGATATCATCGGCAAGTTGTGGTGCACTTATTCTTGGATTCTCTTTCACTTCTTTTACGATGTGGTTAACATCACGATTGGTAAGTTTTTTTGGACGGCCGCTTTTTGGAATATTTGCCACGGAGCCATTTTCCTTATATTTTGTAATTATATTTTGGATACTTGAAAATGGCACATTTAATAATTTTCCTATTTCCCGATAGGATTTTCCTTCGTTGAAACATTTTATTATTAAATGTTTAATGCTGGACTCAATTTCTTTACCTGCCCATAATACAAAGTTCTGGCTTGTAAGAACATAATTTTATCGAAACATAAAATATAATTGTATGTACTTTGTATTTGAGAAATGAAAGAGTTCTTTGTTTTGCAAGATGTATTTAAACTTTTGTCGAGTGAATTTTATCGTATTTATACGAATTACCGTTATGTTCGTAATGAAGTCTATATTTTTTGTTATTGTATTTTGTTATTTATAAAACTAAATAAAACTGTATACTTTAAGTTTTCCTGAAACGTTTACTTTTCTTAAAACAATCAGTTTTTGAGGTGTATTTACACTTTAGTCTCTGACTGTATGTACTTTGGTTTTCTTCTTCTGGCGAAATGTTCGTTCCAAGTATATCATTGAAATTTACCCAATTTCTTAACATTTTCTCATTTAGTCCTAACGTAGACAAAAACATACCAGCGCACGTTTAGAATAATGCTTTAAATAATACTTTTTCGTAATCGATCTTGTAGAGTTTTCTACGCGAACACTGTTTACGTTTGTCTGTTCAACGAGATTATTAACATACTCGTATGTATCGTATATGTTTTTCTGATCCCAAGACATTTTCCAGAAGCTATTAAATATTTCCTTGCGAGTTTGTTCTGAACACATTGCACAATGACACAATGGAGTTCTTGTACACAATTTTGAAGTACATACACCCATCTTTAAGTTGTATTGATGCTTTTTCACAAATATTGCCTTCTGTTAGGCCCGTGTATTGTTTTCCTTTCATTCGGTTTATTTTATTTTCACATTTTTTATCACTATCAGTATCAATTTTATTATTTGGTAAGACACAAATATCCACAGCGTCCTTGTTACTAATTTGAAAGAATTTAACTTTCAACTAACAGTTAAGCAAATGTCAACTTCGTTTTAATATATTTCGTTTTTTTTTAATTAAAAGTGTCGTTACAACTTTTTGGTTTATACAGTTATTAACATTGTAGTTGGGGCCTTTTGAAATGTATTAATAAAATCGACGTTTTTCGGCATATGAGAGCAAAATTTTAAAGAAAGATGTAAAGATGTATTTTGGTTAATTAAATAATAAGCAATCAAAAAATCGATTTTGAATTTTTTGTAGTTACGGCCTTTTGGCTTCTTGGTGACGATATATTGAAATTTAAATCAACATAAGAATCTTTAATAAGGCAGACAGATTTAGCCTTTTTATTTACCTTTTAGCCTCGAAATTTAAGTTTTTAGCTTCTGGCTGTTTTAGACATTTTGTTTGTTTTAGTGCAGCATTACAGCGCCACTGGTCGTGAGTAGGCGCATTATTTTTTAAAGCTTGATTTTGTAGCATTTATTTAATTATTTTACTTTGGTGGCGTTTGAATGCTATACCACCACCGAAGGAGGGCGCTGTGATAAATATTAGTTATGATGGATAGAAAGAAAACTAATTTACACTATCCTAAATGTGAATTAATTCAAACTAATTTGAATAGATTTTGCAAACTTTTTTTCACATTCGATAAATAATTTACTAATTAATTTTATTCTCTACTTACCCCAGGTATCTCGCTTAGTTATTCTCCACGAAGAAGCCGAAGATGGCAACGCCATGCCAGATCTCAGTCGTCCGGTACAGGTTGTATCCGCTGCCGTTACAAATCTTGTAAAGGTGGGCCGTGACACCATCAACAGTTCGGATGACAAGATTCTCCGCCAAGATATGCCATCAGCATTGCAACGCGTTGAGACTGCCTCGCAGTTGCTTGAAGAAGCTTCAGATATGTTGCGTGCCGATCCATATTCAGGAACTGCACGCAAAAAGCTAATTGAAGGAAGCCGCGGTATACTGCAAGGCACCTCTTCGCTCTTGCTCTGCTTTGACGAGTCCGAAGTACGGAAAATTATACAGGAATGTAAGCGAGTATTGGACTATCTCGCGGTGGCCGAAGTCATCAATAGCATGGAGGATTTAGTACAATTCCTCAAAGACTTGTCGCCATGCTTAAGCAAAGTTTCTCGTGAAGTTGGTGCGCGCGAAAAGGAATTAACCCATCAGGTGCATAGTGAAATATTGGTGCGTTGTTTGGAGCAGGTTAAGATTTTGGCACCCATCCTCATCTGCAGCATGAAAGTATATATTCATATTGTGGAGCAACAGGGTAAGGGTGTGGAAGAAGCTGCCGAGAATCGCAACTACTTGGCCTCTCGTATGAGTGATGAAATCCAAGAGATAATACGTGTTCTACAGTTGACCACCTATGATGAAGATACTAGTGAATTAGATAATTTAACTGTTTTGAAGAAACTAAACAATGCTATCAACACTAAAGCAGAGTTGGCCAACGATTGGCTTAACAATCCCTATGCCTTGCGTGGCGGAGTGGGCGAAAAAGCTTTACGTCAAATCATCGAAAATGCCAACGAGATTTCTGAACGTTGTTTGCCTCAAGATTCGTATCCCATACGTCGTTTGGCTGATGAAATTACCGCTATGACCAACAGTCTGTGTGAATTGCGCCAAGATGGTAAGGGAGCGTCACCCCAAGCGGAATCCTTGGCACGCAGTATACGTCAGAAATTGGGTGATTTGCAATCCCAAATTCAACACGCCGTTGTAGGTGTAGATAAGGCTGGAGTACAACAAACGGCCCATACCATCCAGGGTCGTTTGGAACAGGCTGTTAAATGGTTGCAGAATCCTGAAGTAAATGATGGAGGTTTAGGTGAACGTGCAGTTAATTTGATTGTGGAAGAAGGTCGGAAGGTAGCTGAAGGTTGTCCTGGTCACCAAAAGGCCGAAATCATGCAATTGTGTGACGAAGTCGAGCGTCTGAAGCGCCAAGCGGCTGGAAACACTCCGGTAGCCAAAGAAGCTGCCAAGAAATTAACACAAAATCTGCACGAACTTAAAGCTGCTGTACAAAATGCTCTGGTCAATCGCATCGTACAAGATTTTATGGATGTTAGTACCCCTTTGAAACAATTCACTGATGCTGTAATGTTGCCCGAAGGTACTCCTGGACGAGAACAGAATTTCAACCAGAAGTCCAATAACTTGCAAGCATTTAGTGATCGTGCCTCGAAAACGTCACGAATGGTGGCTGCTGGTGGTGCTTGTGGCAATAAGAAAATTGCCGAAATTTTACTCTCCTCAGCTACGCAGGTGGACTCGATGACACCACAGCTGATCAATGCTGGTCGCATTCGCATGAATTACCCAGCCAGCAAAGCTGCCGATGAGCATTTGCAAAATTTAAAACAACAATATGCCGATACTGTTTTGCGCATGCGTACTTTGTGTGATCAAGCCACCGATCCTGCCGATTTTATTAAAACTTCCGAGGAACACATGCAAATGTATGCGAAACTCTGTGAGGATGCCATTCATGCCAAACAGCCCCAGAAAATGGTCGACAACACTTCGAATATTGCCCGTTTGATCAATCGTGTCTTGCTAGTGGCCAAACAAGAAGCTGATAATTCAGAAGATCCCATATTTACGGCGAAACTAAATGCTGCTACAAACCGTTTGGAAAGTTCTTTACCCGCCATGGTAGGCGATGCTAAGCGTGTAGCTACCAATATCAATGACCCAGCTGCAGCTCAAGCCTGGAAAAATTCATTCCAAAGAGTAAGTAACATTAAGTGATTTAATTATAGAGGTATTATTATATATGTTTATTATTCTGATAGCTTTTGGGAGATGTGCGCGATGTGAGAACTGCTATGGCTCCACCAGCACCACCATTGCCCGATATGCCACCACCACCAATTCCAGAATTCAGCGCCATGCACTTGTCAAATCAAAATGGTATGTTGATTTCAAATAACCTACTGCTTCTCTCAATATATTAATGTGAATCTTTTATTTTAGCCGAACGCGCTCCTCCAAGACCTCCTCTACCCCGTGAAGGTTTGGCTCCCCAGAGACCACCACCACCAGAAACTGATGATGAAGACGAAGGCGTGTTCCGTACTATGCCTCATGCCAATCAACCTATTTTGGTAAGTTTGCGGACAAAATATATGCCGCAAAACTTTGATTTGGGTTTAAATAAGAACAATTAAATTAAAGATCCAGTAATACGAGTAATCTTTGAAATTTGAATTAGCTTTTGATTTTTTGTTGTCGATATTGTTCTCCAAACATTTATGTAACTCATAAACTCGTTCGATTTAAATACAAATTTCTTTTAATGCTCTCCAATAGATTGCTGCCCGTGGCCTCCATCAAGAAGTACGTCAATGGTCTTCCAAAGATAACGAAATCATTGCCGCCGCTAAGCGTATGGCTATTTTGATGGCCCGCCTTTCTGATTTGGTGCAATCCGATTCTCGTGGTAGTAAACGTGAACTGATTGCCACAGCGAAGAAAATTGCCGAAGCCTCCGAGGATGTTACTCGTCTAGCCAAGGAATTGGCCCGCCAATGCACTGATCGCCGTATTCGTACCAACTTACTGCAAGTTTGCGAACGTATACCAACTATTGGTACACAATTGAAAATTCTATCCACCGTCAAAGCCACCATGTTGGGTGCCCAAGGTTCCGATGAAGATCGTGAAGCTACCGAAATGTTGGTAGGCAATGCCCAAAATCTTATGCAAAGTGTAAGTACATATATTATGCAATCACTAAACCTACACTTAAGAAGTTTACAAATTTGTATCAACATTTTTAATTATGTAGGTTAAAGAAACTGTGCGTGCTGCTGAAGGTGCTAGCATCAAGATCCGTTCAGATCATACCAATCGTTTGCAATGGGTCCGTCGCCAACCTTGGTATCAATACTAAGAGAATAATGTAAAGGTTGCTACATCTACAACTTGTCTATATTATGTTGATTTTCATTTTTTTTTTACTTAAAACTATTAACTTTAGTGCCTTAATATTAACAATGATTGTGAATTAATTAATGATATGATATTTATTATTACTCTTAATTACTTTATTTGTGCTCATTATCAAAATATAACAATATTTGATATAATTGTTTTCTTTTTTTAAGTTTTTAAGTGTCTACATTCTCTACAACGAATTTGCTGCTTCTTTACCACTGCTACTACTTAATTTCTCTACATACATACATACATACATACATACATACATACATACATATGAAATCTTGACGGTTTGTGTGCAATACAATAAAATTATCTTCAATTATTCTTAGTTTACAAATTCATAATGACCAGCATTTAATAAATATTTCAAATTGTATTTACAGTAGGCCATCATTGTAAAACAAAATGGTTTTGTCAAATTTTATTAAAAGTAAAAATTATTTAGTATTTTGTTCGATTTCATACATAATTGCAATTTTTAAATGTATTACTAATATTAAAAAAATATTTTGATTAAATCTTGTTGATTTTAATTATGTATAATGTAATGTGTCCAAAAATTAAAATCCTTAAAAATAAAAATAAACTAGTTTGTTTCATCGAAGCATATAATGAATTTTACATTTTAAAATTCTATATGAACATGTAATTTTATTTAAAAACAATTTTAATGCGTAAGTTGTCAAACGCCAAAGAATCCTATTTGAATATATCTCAGGAAATTCGCTTTAAACTATTTTGGGCCATATGTATGTATATGGATTCAAGTTTTACAATAAATACATATGTTACAATTCATAAATATACATATCGCTGGCTTAACATGTAAAGGCTCTAAGTACATATTTTACAATCAGCCTTATTATGAGTTTCGTTGTCGTAAAAAGAAAACGACACTCATAATAAGGCTGAATATTACAGGAGAGACAAAAAACAATCAAACTTTTTTTGAATAAACATTTTTGAAATCTGTAAATGCAATTTGTTTTTGTATTTTTCTTTGTTTTTTATTTGCCTAAATGAAAAAATAAGTATTTGCCGAGATAAAAGCTTTTTTGGACTTAGAGCCTTTTCTGTTGCTTAGTTTGTATGTTTTCATGGACTTAGATCTTTTTCTTAAATCCTCCAATCAGAAAATGCTATAAATTTTGCGAGGCCCCTAATGTCAGTTCTGTTTTGACATTTGTGTAGTAAACACAAGCGAAATACACGTTAATAAACAATGTTACGGTACACTTCTCCAGAACGCTGAATATTGCTGACAGAACTGACATTAGGGGCCTCGCAAAATTTATAGCATTTTCTGATAGGAGGATTACTTTTGCGCCACCTTGTATGTAAAAAGTTAAAGTTTGTTTTGATTATTGTAAAAAAAAAAGAAACAGAATTTATTCAAAAATATGAATAACATCATTATTGTAATTTCTATTTCGATATTTGTATATACTTGTACATAATGAAAACAAAAATTATTTAGTCTTATTTCTTTGCTGTTTTAAAAAAGTATGTAATATTAATTTAACTTTTTAATGGATTTAAAAGTAAGATAACTGGCGACGACTATTTCTATTCGTATGGAAAATCGTTATAAAATGTATGGTATTTTGTAGGCAAAGTGGATTTTAGATATTGTAAGTCTGCGAACTTTCTAGTCTTTAGTTTTTTTCTTTCTTGATGAAGTTGCTGTAAATCCGACTAGTCTAGTACGACTACATTTTCATTTATTTTTTGGTGGAGATTTTTCCATTCATCAGGAAATCTAAGTTTGAAATTAATTTCACCATTTGGTGTGTATTTTGATGGGGGGCGTCACTTTGGAATCGCCTTTTCCACGACCAGGGCGAATATTTTTACAAAATTGTAATTTGTTAATTTTTTTTTTTTAAATAATGATCCAAATAAGTAACATCATGCCGATTAATGTCATGACTGTCAATGGTGTTGATACTCAAAACAACGAGAGTGTAGCCAATGAGAAATAATATTATGTCAATTGGTTGGACTCTCAGACTATTCCGCGCGAAACAATTGATATGCCAACATTGAAAGAATTAAGATATTACACAAAGATGTGATAAATTGGACTTAGCGCCTTTACTCATCACTACAAAACAACAACAAATGAGATAACTGTATTTTTTTTTTTTTTTTTTTTTGTAATCGATGTATTTTTACTTATTGAACACAACTGCATCAAAATCTCAATTTCTAAAAAAGTGGACTTAGAGCCTTTACATGTTAAGCCAGCGATATACACACATACTTGCATATATATATACAATTTCAATAAACTTAAACATTTTATTTGTTACGGGTCATTTTGATTAGCGTGGTTTCAGAATAGCTTTGGCATGTTTGTCTCAGGCAGGTCCCAACCCATTCGCCAGGTACGTGTCCAAACATAAAAAAAAAATTGATAATACTACACAAAACAGATACTACACTTACTATACACATGAACAATTCTAAAACAGTTGTTTGTCTCTTTTGCCCTCCCGAACATGTCGTAATTGCATCCGCACAGATTTCTATACGACCCAAAATCCGCCTGACCAGTTATACACTTACCACTACATCAATGTCTGTACCTTTTTTAATTAAGGGAACACTTTATCATTAATTTTAAATTAAATTACATATCATAATTAAATAAATAATGAATTAAATAGATTTAACCTACAACAATCTACATCTATATACATACATATATAAAAATGAAATGGTCCATGTATGTAATGTCATCACGTGAGAACGGCTGGAGCGATTCTCAGGAGATGGTTTGTGAAGAAAAAAATTCAAGTGAGTCCAGTCAACTTTAATTTAAAAAAGCCTACTTTAGGGATGCTGTACAAATTTAGATATTTCGTTTGCAAATAAATAAGAACAGGCAGGTTGTGAATATATCTTATCATATGATTTATATTATTTGATCTTATTCTTTATCTTTCTATGTATATATGTATATAAAAATTAAATGGCATCACGTCAAAACTGCGGGAGCGATTTGGCTGATTTTTTTTTATTCTATTCAAAATTTTCAGGAGATGGTTTGTAAAAAAAATTAAAAAATTCCTGGTAAAACTCGGAAATTTTAAGTTTTTAATATATTGCCTCCTTTTCACTTCTCATTTTTCTTAATAAGACACATTTTTTGAAGAAACTTGACGAACTGGCACCAACGCCTCCTTTTCACTTCTCATTTTTTTAAGTATGAAATGATATGTAATACCAATCATTAGTAAATATCGAGCGAAGGCGGGGCGGTCAGCTAGTTAACAATAAAACATAACCTACATATATATATGTACATATACAATTTTCCTTTCATTATTTCGGTTTATTTTATCTTTCCCCTAGATCTCAAGTTAAATTTTGTTCTAAATCACGGATTTATCAAATCTGTCATTCGTTTACTATACCTGAAGGAGCTCCTTAAGATAATATATCAGACACTGTCTTTTCTTTTGTAATTAATTTTTTTGCTTTAAGGGACTTTAGAGGGAGAAGTGTATGTATATAAACACAATAACGACACACACACAAACTGTACATTAAACATTACACTTATAATTTTTTGTTCACAAGGCACAGTTACCCCCTGACCCACGATGTCGAACGATAACGTTCGCTTAGATAAGACTTAAGACACAAACTTTGTATCGTATCTATTTTTTTATCTATCATAGTTGGGCACATTCCAGTACCAGTAAAATTTCAATTACCAGTAAATTGTTTTACTGGTAATTGAAATCAACTTCAAGTACCAGTAAATTTTTAATGGTAATGAAAATGAAATTCCATTACCTGTAAATTTTTACTGGTAATTAAATGAAAATTCCAGTACCAGTAAAAATTTACTGGTAATTAAAAAAAATAGCAGTACCAGTAAAAATTTAATAAAATTTAAAAAAATGTATGCATATTCAAAAAAAATATATTTTTTTAGAAGTTTATATTAATGTAAATTATATTGAGACAATTCAATCAAAATTAAAAAAAAACAGAAAAAGAAACAAAATTACTATTTATTTTTTTCTAAAAATTATTTTTTTTTTACCATTACAAAATATACTGCATTACTATTTCCATTACCAATAAACTTTTACTGGTACTGCAATTTTTCATTTAATTACCAGTAAATGTTTACTGGTAATGTAATTTTTGTTAATTAGAAATAAATATTTACTGGTACTGGAATTCAATCTTCATTACCAGTAAAAATTTACTGGTAATTAAATGAAAAATTGCAGTACCAGTAAAAGTTTATTGGTAATGGAAATAGTAATGCAGTACTTTTTTAATGGTTTTTGCCCATCTATGCTATCTATGTACTCTAGAATTTTATACGTAAACTGCCTTCATATACTTCTTGCTATCAATTTCTTTTTGTTGGTATTTTCTAATTTGTTCGTTTTTCGAAGATATTTAAAAATGTTTTTAATTTAATTTTATCTGGCTATTTTCCGGTTGTGCGGCTCGGGTTCTTTTTGTGTTCGGATTTTCGGAAGAGGGCTTTACATAGGGCTACGGTTAAAATTTTGTGGGATAATTTTTCACGTCAAGTGACCCAATGTTAAAAATCGATTTGGATGAAATATGCAGCAAGGTTAGTACTATTGGATAGTAGGCCAGACACAAATTTTCAGCTCTATCAGTGCAGAAGTGCCAGAGTTAGAGGGGGTCAAAGTTGTACATTTTTTTAAATGAGTGTAACTTTTCACCTATTGGTCCTAGCAAAAATTGTTTAAAGGACTTTAGATAGCTATTTCTTTAATCATTCCAAAAATATTTTTTTTTTAATTTTTAAAACATGTTTTTTTAATTTTTTTTTTTTAATTTTTTCAATTTGGGCCAATTTTTTCTCAAAAGAAAGCTAATACAATTTACTTTGAGGCCTTTATAATCGAGTGGAATATCTATCAAAAAATTTATTTTTTAACTCAAGAATAGAATTTTTCAATATTTGGCACATGTATCATTTTCATTTATATATTAATTTTATTAAATTATTTATTATTATTATTCTTATTTAGTATTCTGCAATATACACACAAAAAAAAATATATTGTGACGGCAAATAATTTTAGCATTTGATGATTTTGCTATTGGGGTGAATAAAAACTTGTTGGAGTAAATGAAAACCTTTTGTCGCAAGAAATTTTCCAACAATATTTTTTTTACCACAACAACATGAAAGTATTTGAAGTTTTTTAACAGCAAAATTATTTGTTGCAAATAGAATAACTTTTGTCGTTAAAGGTTTTCCTCTAAAATAACGGCACATTGAAAATTGCTGTTAACGTAAATGATTTGCATTTGCAGGAAATAACAATTTTTGTTGCCATAAAATATTTATTTTTTTGAATCAAATAATATTACTGTTGTCGTAAAAATATGTGGCAATGCCGCTCTTTAAAATGAACTAAAACTCTCTTTTTAGTGATTCAGTTAAAAGGTTATACTACGACTACAAAACAATTACAAAAAACAGCAGGTAATTTCTTATTTTGTGATACACTAAAGCGATCTGTCAATGTTGTTTTTGTAATTGAATTGTAGACGTAGTATAACCTTATAACTGAATCACTCTACAACTCTGATGATTGTTACTTTATTATCATTGCGATCAGTATTGAGTAGTTTGTCAGAGTGAAACAAGTGAAAAGTGTGCTTTTTAGTTTTAAAGTAATTAAAATAAAAATTAAAGTGTTTCAAATAAACAAACAACAATATCGGAAGATATTTTTCAGGAAACTATTTGTACGGTGGATTTATCCAATGAAGTGGTTGCATTGCTTTCAACAATGAATATTTCACTGGAAACAATTTCTACATTCATAGAATGCGGCATCAACAAAGTCGATATTTTGAAAATAATGCATTCAAAAGACATCGACGAAGTATTTTCAAAATTAGGAAGGGGGTTTATCGGAGAAAAAATCATTTTTCGCCATGAATTGCAAAAGTGGCGGAATCAAAATAAGGTACGTAAGGTTAATTTGTTCATTTACTTGTACATTCTTATGAACTTTTTGCACGCTTGTAACAAAAGTTACTATACATAAACTATGTATAGTTTACATATTTCCAAAACATAAAACATACATTCATACATATGAAAATAAGAGAAAATAGACAAAATTTTCATTAACCCCCTGGCCCACGATGTCGAACGATAACGTTCGCTTAGATAAGACTTAAGAGACAAACTTGATTATGGAATAAACAAACTTGATTGAGTTAAAATATAGATACGATAAAAACTTTGTGTCTTAAGTCTTATCTAAACGAACGGTATCGTTCGACATCGTGGGCCAGGGGGTAATATTCTTGCACTATAATTCAAATGTACATACAATAAGAATCTTAAAATGTTTGTATGTATTTACTACATTCAAGACCACAGGCTTTTTATCTTTTTGGGATTCCCCCTTTTGCATGCACGTATTATTGATTAATCAACATTACGAATAAAGAAAAATGTAAACAAAAAAATAGTGTTACCGTGTTGTAAGCTGCAAAATAGTGTTACCGTGCTGTTATAAGAATAGACAATAAATGCTAATACATACTATTGTACAATTATGAAAAAAATATTATAATTATTTTATGTTTTATATTTATCAATATGGACAGCTTCCATTAATATTTTGCTGTGGATCGGACATAACAATCACTAATTCAAATCAAACTTCAAACGAAGTGAACAATTGGGTTAATACCAATCAATCTTACCCTCATAATTATGACATAAAAAACATTCTAAGTAAAACAATTACAGGAATAGACATTCTGAAAAATTATGAAAAAAATTATATGTTATCTGACATTGAACAAAATAATGTGGTTCGCATAGTTATTGATAATTTTATCATGAATGGTATTAAAATGGATGCCAAAGTCATGACGGCAGTGGCACAAGCAATTACTTTTGTTTTCCCGAACGAAAATGAATGCACTTATTTCATTCCACGTAGTGCCAAAAAAAATGCATCAGGAAAACTATATGACAGATACTACAATGAAAAACACAGGCGCAAGGCCATGGACTCAAATTCGTCAAAAAAGTTTAAATCTGCTGAGCAAAGCACTGTACAAATGCCTGAGTTGAATTTAACAGAATATAATGACTTCATGTCTAATAAAAATTGGCTAGTACACAATATTCCTACAAATTTGAAACAAATATGGCAGCAAACATCTGAAAATCGGCTAAAAGAAAATAAAACATCACTGGACGAATTTTTAAAAGCATGGCCTAGATACAAAGACCCTAACGGATTTGAACTTATTGATGTGGATTTCGAAACAATGCATCCAGGAAAAAAATCTTTATTGCTTGAAAAAATTGATTCCTTTGAGAAAAACGTTTCCGAAATATTATTCGCAACAAGTATCAAAGATAAACTAAATTTGCAGAATTTTGAAAAATATAAATCGGCAGAAAATCTTGGTAAGTTGATGAGAAAATATATATTATTTGCTTTAATTTATTGCATGAAAAATATTTTTACAGATTCGCGACATCTTTATTTATTTTATTTACTACATGCTGTTATAACTCCTCCACGCATCAACAAGGGAGCGAAACCATCTATATCTGATGCACAAAATGATATGATTGGCCATATAATAAATATAAACAATTTGATCCAGTGGGAAGATGATGCCAGATCTCTTATTGCGAAAGAAAAGCTTACATTGCAGCCTAAAATACTAGTGGTTGGTGAATCGTTGGATAAGTTGAGCGAATTTTACGTACTTTTTAGTGGCGTACGATATAAGGTGGAAACCTTACTTCGTGCTGTCGATTTGATAATTAAAATATGTTTCGTCATGGATTTAGAATATTCCAAAAAGAGCAAATATGTATGGGTATTTTTACAAAATTACGTTTATAACATTCCTTCACAAGATAAAATTGCAAAATTAGAAACTATATTAAACAAACTTAAAAAACTTTAAACGTTATCAAAAAATTTTATTAAAAAAATGCCCACACATAATTGCTCTATTTGCTCCGACGTTTTTGACAATGCTTATTTGTTACTTTCTCATTTAAAGGATGTGCATATGACTCCAAATACCTTTCAATATTATTGTAATTTTAACGAATGCAATAAGTATTATCAAAATTTTTATAAATTCAAACAACATGTTATAAAACACGACAAGTGTATGGTATATTCTCAAAAGACAACATACGAAGGCAACATAAATAAAAATCTACCAACAACAAGTCTTAGCACCTGTACAAAATCAACTGAAGAACCAATATTTCAACTAAATATTCCGGATATTAATAACTTAAAAGCATCTATTTTGAAAAATACCATATCAATGAGTTTGAGATTGCATTCACGATCAAATATTGCCAGAAATAATGTGCCGGAAATACAAAAAGATATAACATGTGTTATTACTCCTTTAATAAACACTCTTGACTTATATATTCCATTTCTTCCTGAAGATGCTCAATCTTCATTCTCCGAATTAATTAATATTGCCAGAAACCCGTTTCAAGATATCGATTCAGAATATAAATTTTTCAAACAGTTAGAACAATTAGACCTTTTCAAATTTCCAAAGCAGTTTTTAATATCAAAAGATTTAGATGAAATATTTGTTCGTGGACAGCCAACATTGGAAGCCAATAATACTGAGTGTTGTTTTTGCGATATAAAATACCAACTACAAAAATATTTCGAAAGTCCCAATGTTCTAGATTATACGCTGAAAAATATTGAGCAAATAAAATCAAACGGTAAATTAAACCACTTTATTATGGGTCATTTGTGGAAATCAAAGATGGAAAATTTTGGAGATAAAATTGTTTTTCCGATATTTGTTTATTTTGATGACTTCCAGATAAACGATGCACTTGGACCACGTAAACATTCTATTTGCGGTATTTACTTTTCTATACCAGTAGTTCCTCAACACCAGTTAAGTTACTTAAGAAATATTTTTGTAGCTGGTTTTATTAATGCAAAAGATTTGGGTTATTTTGGCAACGAGGCCTCACTCAAACCTCTTATTGATGTTTTGGAAGATTTGAGCATCAACGGATTAAATTTTGAAATTAATGGACAAACGACAACTATATACTTCGTTCTTGGACAAATATTGGGTGATAATTTGGGACTCAATGAAGTTTTGAGCTTCCAAACAAGTTTTAACAGCAATTATTTTTGTAGGAATTGTACGTTGTCGAAAGAAGAATGTAAAAAAACTTTTTCTGAAATAGAACAAAAAATTCGTGATAAAAATGTGTACTTAGAAGAAATTGCTGAAGCTAGCTCACAAGGGGCTATTGTGTCAGCAGTAAAGGAAAATTCTGTATGGAATAAATTATCTTACTTCCATGTCACTGATAACACATGTTACGATATCATGCACGATATTTTTTTGGGTGTTGCAAAATATAATATTCCAAAAATTTTAAATTATTTTATATATGATAAAAAATTTTTTACATTAGATGCTTTTAATTGTCGAAAACAGTTATTTGATTACGGGTCTACAGATTTGCAGAATATAAGTTCTCCCATAACCAAAACGCAAATCAAAAATGTTAATATTAAAATGAATGCCGCCCAAATGAAACTATTTTTAGAAACTATTTTACTTTTAATTGGCGACTTGGTAAATGAAAACGACATAGTATATAAGTTTCTTATTAATTTCATAAAAATTGTTCATCTAATTTTATTAGATGAATTTGATAATGACATTATAAAATTATTACAAGATTTGATTTTCGAACACAACAAATCGTATGTAACAATTTTTGAGGAACATTTAAAACCAAAATATCATTTTCTTACACATTACCCTACAGCCATAAAAAAAATAGGTCCTCTAAAGCATGTTTGGTGCTTCAGATTTGAAGGAAAGCACGCTGCTTTCAAACAGTATGCCCATGTTATCGGATCTCGTAAGAATATACCATATACATTGTGTGTAAAACATTGTCTTAATTTTTCGCTACATTTAGTTGAAAACACTTTCTTTAAAGATGACTTTGAGTTTAATAGAACTAAAACTATTGATTTGACAACACTTAATTTTTACAAAAATTTATGTACAGATTTAACCACTGGCTTTGAAATTGAAAAAATTATTTTTAAAGGAATTGTTTTTACAAAAGGAGACTTTGTACATTTTAGAAATGTTAAAGCAATTATCCTTAATATATTTTATAAAATGGAAAATGAAATATACTTAATACTTCAGGAAGTAAAAACTGATTTTTTTGAAAAATTTCAAGGCTTTGTTATATTACAAGAAATGAATGCTTATTATTTAAAAAAAATTGAATTATTTTTAAGCTCAAAACCCCGAAAAATAAATATTTTAAACAATAAACTTAAAATTGCAAGAATTTAAAATAAATATTCTCAAACTAAAAATAATGTTTTCATTTATATTATATACCTTACCAATATTTGCATTTGCGACAAAAGTATATTAAACTGTTGAGGCAACAATTTCTGCATTTGCGACAAAAGTATATTGAACTGTTGTGGCAACAATTTCTGCATTTGCGACAACAGCAACTGAACTGTTGAGGCAACAATTTCTGCATTTGCGACAAAAGTATATTGAACTGTTGTGGCAACAATATTTGCATTTGCGACAAAAGTATATTGAACTGTTGTGGCAACAATTTCTGCATTTGCGACAACAGCAACTGAACTGTTGAGGCAACAATTTCTGCATTTGCGACAACAGCAACTGAACCGTTGGGGCAACAAATATGACATTTTAGGCAACATTTTTAACTTTGCCTCTACAATGAATTTACACTTTGGGACAAAAGAAACAGACTTTTTGGTACAAATGCAAAATGTTGTTGGGCACAATCCGAATGTAAATTCTATTTGAATTAAAATCAAATTTTCTTGGCATTACAGTTTTTTTTTTTGTGTGTATGTATTTTAAAAAACTGCAAGAAAAATGTTAAAAAATATCAAACTATTATAGAGGTTGTCTCACATTTTGGTCCATAACTCTGGTTCGCCTAAACTGATTTTGCTGATTTTCAATACCAAACTGCTTAGGAGAACTATAAGTAGTTTTTTTTTAAACTTTGTTGATTTCGGTTGTTTCCTTTGGACGTGAGAATGTTTTACAGAGACAGACAGACAGAAAGACGTACATGGCTCAATCGACTTAGAATTTCATAAGGACCAATAATATATATACTTTATTGGGTCTCAGATGAGTATTTCTCAGTGTTACACACGGAATGACCCTCATTCTGCACTTATGGTGGTGGAGGGTATAAAAACATCCCAATACAAAACAACACACACGGATAAATAAAAAAATACACAAACATTAACTAATAAAACTAAAACTACAAAATTAAAAACAATTGGCCCAAATTGATTGTTTAAAGAAAAGTAAAAGTTTCAGGAAAACTTAAAGTATACAGTTTTATTTAGTTTTATAAATAACAAAATAAAATAACAAAAAATATAGACCTCATTACGAACATAACGGTAATTCTTAAAAATACGATAAAATTCACTCGAAAAAAGTTTAAATACATCTTGGAATGTTAATAAATTTTGTTTAAATAAATTAAAAAAGAAAACATTTCAATACTTTTTGGACCGCCATGGCTATCAATAACTGTGGCATAGAAAATACCAAGTTTTCTGTTTCAGAAGGCGATATTTCTGACCAGATTCTTTTAATAGCTTCTTTAAGCGACTTTTTGCTCGTTATTGAAGTTGTTACTAATTTGCGCATCATTATATCCCAAACGTGCTCAATTGGGTTTAAGTCTGGCGATTGACATTGGCTATGGAGCTGTCTGGGATCAGAATAAAGCAACCACTCTTTCACAGAAAGTGCGGTGTGCTTGGGATCGTTATCCTGTTGAAAGATCAAACGGGATCCAAGGCCAAAGATGTCGACGGATGCTTGCAAATTGCTTTCCAATATACTCTTTTAAGTATGTTGATTCATGATCCCATCAATAAACTCCAAATTTTCAACCCACGCTGCTCCAATCGCTGCCAAAGTATTACATTGCCACCACCGTGTTTTACCGTAGGAACCAAATTTTGGGTTTGAAGGGCAGTGTTTGGCTTGCGCCAGACCTTTGCACGGCCATCGCTTCCAAATAAATTAAATTTGCTCTCGTCTGTAAAAATAACTCTTTTCCAAAACTCAGCGTCTTTGTTTCTGTACTTATGTCCAAACTCCAGTCTAAGTTTTCTGTTTTTTCACTTACTAGTGGCCTTTTTCGGGGAACTCGGCTTTTATATCAATTTTCTCGCAATGATCTTAGAACAGTTCTTGGATGAACATTTTTGTTATAGTTATTAGCGATATCATCTGCAAGTTTTGGTGCACTTATTTTTGGATTCTTTTTCACTTCTTTTACGATGTGGTTAACATCACGATTGGTAAGTTTTTTTGGACGACCGCTTCTTGGAATATTTGCTACGGAGTCATTTTCCTTATATTTTCTAATTATATTTTGGATACTTGAAAATGGCACATTTAATAATTTTCCTATTTCCCGATAAGATTTTCCTTCGTTGAAACGTTTTATTATTAAATGATTAATGATGGACTCAATTTCTTTACCTTTGCCCATAATTATCGACAAAACTTGCAATGCTGTCAATAAAAAGACTACTAATACAAGTTCTGGCTTGTAAGAACATAATTTCACCGAAACATAAAGTATAATTGTACTTTGTTTTTGAGAAATGAAAGAGAGTTCTTTGTTTTGCAAGATGTATTTAAACTTTTATCTAGTGAATTTTATCGTATTTTTAAGAATTACCGTTATGTTCGTAATGAAGTCTATATTTTTTGTTATTTTATTTTGTTATTTATAAAACTAAATAAACCTGTATACTGTAAGTTTTCCTGAAGCGTTTACTTTTCTTTAAACAATCAATTTTTGAGGTGTATTTAAACTTTAGTCTCTGACTGTACATAAAACAAAATAAAATATTTTAGGATTATTGGATAGCGGGTTCCAAATACGAGAGATTCTGACCAAAAAGCATGTTCATAAGTACATCTTAAAATCATATCTATAAGTATTTGAGGAGATCGACTTAAATGAAAAAACACTATGTTATGGCTGGTATAAATTATCTGATAGAATATTAAAAGAAGTTTTTCAAAGCAGAAGGATTATAAGGAAAATTTAAAATCCTAACTATACAACATTCGCAATAAAAAAACAAACTTATAATTTTACTGATTTAATGGCTGGTATTATTGATTCCGAATGGAAAGGAGACCCAAGCGGAAAGAAATATCGATCGATATGTAAAATGTTTGTAATTATTCATTCCTGCGGCATGCCGCAATACTGTCTGTGTAAAGATTATACCGCAAAAAGGACGAATACTGCAGCAACGGAATGAATAATTCTACCTTATATGTAGACGGGTAAAGATGGGTGCCTCCTATGCAAAAAATTTCTTTTATCCTTAAGGCATTTTCGAAAAAAGATTAAAAATCGCAAAATTAAAATGTAGAGATAAAACTTGACCTGAGAATTCAAGGTGGAAATGATTACTCAAGATAAAGTATTCAATAAGTGGGACTAAGCTTGTGTTCTAGAGTTAATATTTATATTTTGGCGCATACATTTTATAGTTACACGGGGTACCTATTTGAGCATTAAAAAAAAGTTAAAAGCACTAGCAACGAAGGCTTAACGCCTTATATAAGTTTTTTTTAAGAATTCAAATACTTTGTTAAAATTATTATAAGTTGGAGTTTTTAATAGATCAACAATGTTAGCAGATTGACAAATCGATACACGTTAGCTTAAGAGGACCGGACAGTCTGCTAAGATGTGGAGAACTGTTAATGGTGAATTGTTAGAAAAAATTTTGTTCATTAGGTATTAGTGAGTATGTGTTAGACGTAATCTTTTAATGCATTTGTTTTGTAGGCAGTTGCTTGTAGATGGCAGGGTTAAGGGCTGTTTTGTGGAATTAAAGATCTTGTAGTGGTGGTTGTATTTGTTCCATTTGATTTCTAAGGACTTATTAAGTTTTGTGGAGACACATCTGGTTAAGAATTTTTTGAATGATTAGAATAGTTTTGTGTTATGCTATATATTGTCTTATTTCTTATATTGAAATGAGCAAAATCGGCCCAACCAAAATTTTTAGAAAAACTAAGAGCAAAAGTAAACAAAAACCCCTAGATTTTTTGATCAAAATATATTAAAAACTTTATTATTTATCAATATATGTACATTGTACATGTGTTGTTGTAGAAAACATTGAATTTACATGAAATTAACTGATATTTTCTAGTAAAAGAAAATAGGGTGAATTCGATCTAAACGAAAACACTCTTGTTTTCTTGAAGATTTGTAATATTATTGAAGATGCTGTTGGTAAAATCTTTTAAGTCATTCCAGTCTACTTTTTGAATCATAAATAAAATTCCAAATTGTGGCGAAAAATTAAAAGAATTATTGTTTATGTTTTTTAGTATACATATACATACATATGTATTTCATATATTTAAAGTGGCTTTGTTCTTAATTACATAATTTGTATTGACAACTTTAATTTAAATTTATTTATTTTAAGTACTTCTTCTATTAATTCTTATCTATTTAAAACGAAGTATAAATTTAGACTGTATTTAGGAAACAATTTTGGAATACAATAAATATTTAATTTTTCCATTTTGGTAAGAGTAGAAAACTGGCATGTTATACGACATTTTTAGCATCACGTGGTATACGATGAGTTAAATGCTGAGCTGGTATGAAACCGGTGTCACCCAAATACTTTATGGACACATTTCCAGAAGGTTGTATAGTAATCCAGGTAATGGAAGCGTGATTAATATTAATTCTCAACCAAGCTTCAGGGGGGAATTGCAAAGCACGACAAACAAAATAACGTATGACATTTCCATGACCCACAATCAGTGTATATGTATCGTTCTTTTCACTGGGATCAGCACGGTGAAAATAACGCCTAAAGCCGGCCTCAATGCGTGCACCATCACGGAAAAACTGCTACAGTATTAGTTTTGCAAAAAAATAAGGAATTGACAAACAAAATTCAGATATAATGATATAAATTCAAACTCACAGATTCCTCTGGTCTCCAGTGACCCACTGGTGGTTGGGGAGGTATAGGCGCACCCTCCCTTATATAAGGACAATGTTTGATATCTTTCGAATTAAAACTAATCTCTTTTAAAATAATATCTGCAGTTTCTTGGGCTCTTGTCATAGTCGAAACTATGACTTTATTCCAGTTAATACCCAATTCATCAAGCCTCTTACCCGTGTACTTGGCTTGAAGACGACCCCTTTCAGTAAGACGATGTGTGTCATCGCTATCGCCAGCATCTAAATACTCCCCATGTCTAATGAGTATAATGTGTCTGGCTGCTTTGGGGCAAGACTTTTCCAATTCACTATTGTAGCGATTTTGTTCTTGTGGCGTATCGTTTTTCATAGGCTTTACCAGGCTCTTTGGACTGCGACAATCCCAGTTGCTGTCCCACAATGCGCAAGGATTAACCGGTTTATCGCTATTTGTCCATGAAGCAAGCACAGTATTTTGTGGCTCCTTCACACGCTGGTAGAAATAAGCCCCTAATCCTGCTCCAGTACCTAAAGCTACAATGCCAAATTTTCGAACACTCGTCCACATCACCATATTGTTCAACTTTTGTATGAAACTACCACAAAGATTCTATGAAATCCAGTCAACTAAAAGCGCGTATAATAAAATGCAATTGTACTTTTTAACAGTGTTGTAAGTATTTTTACAGTCCCTATTCCCAGTTAACGTTTTTATATCTCCAAAACTCCTCAACATGTTATGAATTAAACTCTAAAGAATATCTTGGAGAGCACCAGTAGTAGACAATTGCTGTAAATCTAAAAGAGCTCAAAATTATTTTTTTTAATATCATACTTCTTGATGTATTTTTTTTTTTCTAAAAATTACTTTTGGATTAAAAATAAGCTGTAAAGAAAAAATCCTATACCTGCCGATCTACACAACTACATGTACATATTTATTGAAGTATGATTGAAATTTAATTTAAAAACGATTGCTGATATAGAGATAACATACACTGGTGTTCAAAATTAATTGCATGTTCAAAATGATTTTACTTAAAGGGTCATAAAATGATAAATAATGAAAGAAATTTTATCAAATGTTTATCATTTATTTTTTATTGTATTAGGGGAAAAACAATATTTAAAGTAATGATAACGTAACAAAAGCAAAAAATTCAAAATAAAAACATAAAGCAATTAACTCAGTTTGCCCGTTTTCCAGAATCCATTAAAAGTGTTTTTTTTAGTATGGTATATCGTTATCATAGCCAATGTACATATATCTACTTTAAAAATCCTTTATTTGGTGATAAACTAACTGTCTTGGCAACAACGTTTTTATATACAAAAAAATCACAATTCACAATAAGCACCCAAACAGGACTGCCGTTGGTTAACATAAATTTGTATTGATGGCGATTGCCTAGAAATGTTTAAATGTTAAATAAATTATTTTTAAATTTTGAAGGATTATCATAACTGACAGTTGTATCTACATCACAGAGTGGATATATGTACATGTATATCAGTTAAAATAACGTTTAAATATAAATATAATAATGTTTAAATACTAATAATGTTTAAATACTAATAAATACTAATATTGTTTAAATACTTAAATTTATAATATAAGTTGTAAAATATTTAGTGGTACTTAATTAAACTGTACTACGTTTGTCCTTAAGCCGGTAATATGGAAATTCAATGGACAAACCGCGAAATAAAAAAAACGACTTCAAAGTAAAGTTTGGTAAAATCTATAAATAATTAAAAATATGTTTGACTGTTTAAGTTAACGTGTTAAATTAACATTTTAGACTTGTTTGTTGCCTAAGTGAAGAAATTGATTTGGTTGATATGTATAGGTCAAAAGAGAGAACTAAGTATTGTCGAAAGAATAACCAAATTTAGCAAATATCAATTATTAAATATTTGCTTGCAAAAAATACTTCTATTCACAACAAAATAATTATTTTTCTATATAAATATTGTTACATTTACAAATAAAATTATTACATACATACATTTTATTTAAATTTATTAGCGATTTTTCCTAATAAAAACGCGTTTATGTCATCATTCCGTACATTTTCAATAATTTTAAACATCTGGTATGGTGTCATGGTTGCAAAATGAATGTAACAAATGTCATTCACAATAACAAACATTTTATGTTTTGGATTTAGTTGACTGCAAGGAACACGTGCATTGAAGAAAATTACGAAAATATTTAAATAAAATGAAAATTAAAAAGGATAAAAAACAAGAAAAACGTTCTCATAACGAGGAATCATCGAAGCAAACGAAAGAACCCAATAAATCTAACAAGAAACTCAAGTTAAAAAGTGTAGAAAAGGAAAATGTTGACGAGACAGCGACTCAATCTACTCCCGTGGCCGATAAATCTTTCAAATCTGTAGATACTAATATTTTCAAGTATTTTACAGAACTTACTAACGATGAGGAAAAGACTCGCATGGAAGCAGCTTTACACCTGTTGCAACAGATTCATCGCACTAAAGAGCCAGAGAAGGTAAGGAAATTTGTTTACTTAAAAAGAACACATTTTTAATACCATGTGTAAATATTTCTTTTATAGCGACAAAAAGAATTGGCGTATACCTTAAAACGTTTGATACGTGGTTGTGGTGCTTCAACCAATGTCTCACGAGCTGGTTTCTTTACCGGCTTGGTAGGATTTTTGAAGTCATTTAATCAAGATGAACTAACAATTGAGCATATTTTTGAAACGCTAAACAAGGAATTACATGTGGGGGCCACCATTGCTAATAAGGAAGATGCGGATGCAGTTGTGGGTAAAATCTTAGTTTGTGGAGCTTTATTGCATTCCGGCCGTTTAGCTGAAGCCAATAGTGAACATTTGGAACAAGTCACAAGCATTCTATTGCAATCCACACGTCATCGCACCTATCATGCCTCTTTAGGTTTCTCTTTTCTATGTGAAATTATTGAAAATGTAAGTACATGTGTCTCCTAACAGTATTTTTTAAAATTTTATTTTACAAATTTTTAATCGAAGTTCACTTCAAGTTAAATATACAACTTATTTGAAAATAAATTGTGTACACTACATTTATTTTTGAATATTTCTGTTAGATGTTTTACATAGCCTTCCGTTGAAAAGCATAAATGCAAAATCATACAAAAATATTCAAAGACACTAGCAAAATGTAATGCATTTTCTGGCCTGCTAAAGCCGTCATCAGCATTCTTTGTGTCATAGTGTTTCATTTTCAAACCTTGTATATTTAACTTTTTTTTATTCATTAATTAAATGAGAATTATTCCTCTTGCGAGTATAAATTGTAAAATTTAAAAATTTTTAATCGAAGTTCACTTCAAGTTAAATATACAACTTATTTGAAAATAAATTGTGTACACTACATTTATTTTTGAATATTTCTGTTAGATGTTTTACATAGCCTTCCGTTGGAAAGCATAAATGCAAAATCATACAAAAATATTCAAAGACACTAGCAAAATGTAATGCATTTTCTGGCCTGCTAAAGCCGTCATCAGCATTCTTTGTGTCTAATAGTGTTTTATTCTCAAACTCTGTATATTTAACTTTTTTTTATAAATTAAATGAGAATTATTCCTCTTGCGAGTATTAATAAACAAATTTTAAAAAATTTTAATCTAAGTTGCCTTCAAGTTAAATATACAATTTATTTGAAAATAAATTGTTACACTACATTTATTTTTGAATATTTCTGTTATATGTTTTACATAGCCTTCCGTTGGAAAGCATAAATGTAAAAACATACAAAAATATTCAAATATTTGCTAGTGTCTTTGAATATTTTTGTATGATTTTGCATTTATGCTTTCCAACGGAAGGCTATGTAAAACATCTAACAGAAATATTCAAAAATAAATGTAGTGTACACAATTTATTTTCAAATAAGTTGTATATTTAACTTGAAGTGAACTTCGATTAAAAATTTTTAAATTTTACAATTTATACTCGCAAGAGGAATAATTCTCATTTAATTCATTTTATTTTACTTAAAAAAAAATATAAAAATAAATATATATTTTAACCAAGAAAAAATTATAGTTGCCAATTAGAATACCGCAATAATTGAAAATAAAACTATTTTATTACAGTTATCACAGAAACAATTTGAGTCGTCCGTATGGCCTCTTCTTCAAAAGGAATTAATCAAACCCTGGCCTAAACAATCATTACAAACTATTCACTGCTTGATATCTGTACAAAAAAAGTTTCCCAACGCTGTTAACGCAAAATTTTTGAAACTTAATTTTAACGGTAACGAACTGCTGAACCCAGAAAGTTTCCAATATTTACACAAAATCTTTTGGGAGCACAGTAATACCGATATTCTTACTCATCCAGCATTTGAATCATTCGGTTCCTACATAGCCTCGAGTAAACATCTGACACAATTTTGGTGCGACACTGTTGATCCTGGTCTGGAAAATCCTACAAAATTGTTAGAAGTTGAAACTTTAAAAATATTGACTGATATTTTAGACAATTTAAATATGGAACAAACAAATGTGCATGAATTATTAACCGACAATTTTATGCGCATGTTTATTGAGGGTTTGAAAAATCTGAAACAAAAGAAAGACGAAACTTTGAAAGCTTTCTATGCGGATTTCTTAGAGTCTCTGGTAAAATGCTGCGGAAAACTAACCAAGGATGCTGCCAAAGTGGCTATAATTAAGCGATTAATTTTACCTCCTGGTATCTTTAATATTGAAAAATTCACTGGCCATCGCATAGTGCATCAATTAATTAACAATTTGGAAGAGGAAGGTGTTAAAGATATTTTCCATTTATACAAGAGTATATTTTTAGCCACTCTAGCCAAAAATCCCGAAAACGCTGCAGAGAATTGGTTGAATTTTGAGCGTTTAAATGCCGGATACATTCTGCAACATTTACTACAACACAAGGCTGTACAAGCATCATACAAATGGCGCGAAGACCAATTGAAATTCCTTTTCACATGTGGCATTTTTTATGTAACTGACTCGGCCGAGATCTGTAAGAAAGAAATAGCTGGTTCTTTTAGCAAAGATTTTGCCGATCAATGCAAGAACATGTTCTACACTTGCTTACAAAGCAAATTGAGCGATATCCAACAAGAGCAACAATTGCTATTTAATTTAGCCGAATACTGCCAAGAGAAAATGTTGCAAAAACATGCAGCTAAATATTTTAGAATACAAAAGTTTGATGAAACTTTACAAAAATCTTGGAATAGTATGTTTGAGAGCGTGGCACAGTCAAAGAAGACTGTTGTAAAAGATAAAGCGAACAAAAAGAAAAAATCTGCTGATGTGACCAGCAAAAGTGACAGCAAATTGCAAACAGTTTTCAACATATTGTTGTTGAACATGGGACTGCAGTTGTTCCGTGAAGCAGAAATGGCTGGTCCTGCTGTTGATGATCTATTAAAGTGCCTGGAAAAGACTAATCAGCAAACAAAAAGTAAGAAGAAGGTCAAGAAATCTATGAACGCATCATCAGAACAGGAGGAAGAGCCCGAATGGATAGAAGTTGTAGTGGATCTGTTTCTACATTTGCTTTCGCAGAATAATAGTGCTCTGCGCAATATTGTAAATGCTTTATTCCCCCATCTGTGTGGTAATTTATCCCTGTCGGCGGTGCATCAAATTTTGGCTATGTTGGATATGAAGGATGGCAACAATCCTTTGAGTACTAAAAATGAAGATGAGGAGGATGATGACGGTGAAGAAGAGGAAAAGGAGGATGAAGAAATGGAAACTCAGGAGAATGGGGTAGATGCAGAAAGCGATGAAGAAACTGAGGAAGACGACGATGATGAGGATGAAGATGATGACGATGAGGCTGAGGACGATGATGATGAAGAAGGTGTTACTGCTAGCGATAAGCTACGCAATGCCATTTCTCAGGCATTAATAGCAAGCGGTTCTACTGGCGGTGTCGATGATGATATGGAATCGGTAGATTTAAATGAAATGACCGAGGAAGAAGGTCGTAAACTTGATGAAGCTTTAGCCAATGCATTCAAGGCCTTGAAGAAATCCAGTGGTGGTAATTCACAAACTAGAAAATCAAAAGGTTATCGGGTGAAAACCACAACTGTTATGCATTTCCGCATTAGAGTTTTAGATTTAATTGAAATCTACTTGCAACAAAAACCTTCCTTGCTTATTTCCATTGAAATCATGTTGGCTCTCTTTAACATGCTGGAATACTGTGTCGGCGATGAAATGAAGCCCTTGCAAATTAAAGTAGAAAAAGTTTTAACAAAACTTACTTCACACAAAAATTATACCACCGATGATGAAATTAACGAAGAAAACTTTGTTGACTTTATACGTTTAATTGTTGAAAAGAAAGCCCCCACAATAATCTACGACATCGTCAACAAAATGCGCAACAAATGCACATGTTTCCTAATAGCAAATGCCTCCAAAATAAATTCTGACGAAAATGTCAACAAAATATCGAAACTGTGCCAGGAATATACTCAAGAATTTATTAAATCACGCAATCCCATAATAAACATTACTTTAATATCGGACATATTCAAATTACGTTGGCGTAATGTTTGGAATATTGCCGATGATCTAACCCAACAAGGTCTTAATTTACAAACTCGCATCTTTAGACGTATACAAATCTATGAAGTGTTATCAGTACTTTACAAAAATCACGAATTGCAGAAACAAAACGAAAATTTGTCAAAGAAGCATTTTAAGAAAATTGAAAAATCCCTAAGTACTCACCTAAAGGCGCTAAGTGAAAACACTTCTGTTAAACATTCTCCCAAAGAATTTCAAACTTTGTTGGATCTATTACTCAACGCTGAAAAAACCCATCAACGTCTCAAATTACAAACTGTATTAACATCCGAAAGCATATTGAACTCGGTGCAAACCCTTAGGAAACACATACGATTAGAGTCTGCCCAAATCTATCACCGTTTTTGCAATAAATTCAAACTGGAAGTTATTCGCAATACAGAAGTACAAAACAAGTCAAAGGCGCAACACGATTCCGAATCCGAAAGTGGGGGTGATGAAGAAACAAAAGATGATGAACAAGAAACGAAATCAGAAACAATCGCTCAAAAGCGTAAAATTTCGGCAAAAGACTTGCGCAAACAAAAGAAGCAAAAGAAACAACATCGCTTGGAGGCGGCATCTCGTGGTCTAAATGGCGGCATAGGTTTTTCGCAAAGAAATGGCAATAATGCCAACTCCGATGAGGATGACGGCAACAACGAAGATTCCTCATAATGTAGTAATTTTATATTTTAACTTACATATATACATATGTATGTATACAATTAGATTTTTGAAATACATACATACATATTAATTATATGTATGTATGTAGTAATTTTTAAAATCTTTTGCATTATTTAAAACTTATTTTTAGTTTTAAATAAATTTTTAATCCAAATTGTTATGTTAGATGTAAAAGATATTTTTTTTTATTCAAATGTAACATACTTATTAAATATAAATTTGTTTTTCACATAAATGTATAATTTCAATAAAAGTGGACGATATGAATCAATAACGTTTATAAATTTAATATCCATCTAATTTTGACTATATCGAATTGTCTATCCTTGGACATTTTGAACAAACCATTTAAAATTGCATATTATAATGGAACAAGAATCTAACAATTTAACTAAGGGCCTGATTCAGAAAGACGACCGGAAAACAATTTTAAGATTTTTGTATGAAAATCACTTAGTTTTCAAATACATATGTAACTTTTGAGTGATTGTCATACAAAAGCTTGGAAATGGTTCTGCGGTCGTGCTTCTGAATTAATAATTTATATTCCTGTTTTTATTATTTGGTATTTTTCTAAAAATATTTGGATAATGTTTGTAGTAAATTTAAAATTTTACAAATAATTTTTATCTCTATATATCGATTGTCTCATGTAGAACTCGCATATTTGAAACTTTACAGGAGAAGGTAAAAACATAATAGAAACTGTAATATTCAACATGTAACTTTTTTGTACAACTGCTTATAAAAGCGTTATTTTTTACACTATTGTAATAAATTTTTGTGAGGAGGTGTATTTGCGTTAAATGCATCGGAATCGCAAAAAAACAAATTTCGAAAAAATAGCGAGTTAGGGCCTTTCTACATGAGACCAACGATATATAAAAATTACGTGTATGTTCGTGATCGCTAAACTCAAACTACTGGACCGATTTTGACCAAAATTTATATGCATGCTCTATGGGCCGCGAGTAGTGTTTCTGTGTAGTTTGAAGTTCGTCAGACAGATGGCGCAATATTTAGTTTTTTTGTGTTTTTGCACCGTAACTCAATAAAATAACGCGATAACCCTATATTATGTGCTTAATCGGCGTGTGGCGGTGGTACTTACTGTGTTGGTACGACCACGCCTACTCTGACGCCCACTTTTTTTAATTGATTAATTGCTTCTGCATGGCTTACTGAAGGCGAGGTAAAAATAAAATTTTTATGTGTCACGCCCACTTTTACGCCCCATCACAAAAAATTAATGTTTGTATGTATGTCCTTTATAGAATCGTAAACTATGCATTTGGTCATGTGATGATCTTCCGCAAAGTTATTGTGCATGAGTCCCGGAAGATTTCTCAGTTGGTATGACCACGCCTACTTTAATAATATATAAAAATTAATGTATGTCTGCATGTTTGTGTTTAATAGGAGGCCAAACCCTTGGCCTGATCTTCCTGAAATTTTGACAGCATGTTACTGCGACTCTGGAAGGAATAATAGGCTATATACTGTTTTGATTGGACAAACGGCCTATATAACCCAAAAATTTAAATCGCCATAAAAATCGTAATATAGTCTTAACTACTGGACCGATCATCATTAAATTTTCACAATAGTATATTCTTACGAAATTGTAAATTCGTGACTATATAAAGTTGTAAGTGGGCAAAGGGGCATGGCCTTGCCCACTGAAATGCATCGCTTTGAAATACGTCAAATCAATCAAGCAACCCATAAGGCCGTTAATTATCCTGTTGAGTTCTTAAATTTAATATAATTAATTTAATAGAAGCGACTATTATAACAGGAAAATATAAAGGTACAGATGTACTTTTGCCACGCATTCCAAGCTACCAACAGATTTACCATTCGATTTTAAACAATTGCAGTTTCCTGTTCGGTTAGAGGTTGCGATGACTGTTAACATCCCGTATAGGAAAACCCACCGATTTATATGTGTATGCTACTGATGGGCAAACTATTTTTTTATAACGAGGGGGGGTAGCGAAGCACACCGGGTTTAGCTAGTTACTTATATTTTGTTGGAAAGACAATTCGTGATAGTTTAAGACTATGATACATTCTTTTTTAAAAAATAATGTTCTAACGATTTTGTAAATGATTTACCAGTAACAGCGATTTTTTATTTTACATCTGGCCATATTTTCATAAGTAAAATATGGCTTGGCAACACGAAATGTCAAAACAAGACATCAATTCCGGCTGAATGGTGGTGGTGGTCTTTTTTCCACATCTGACAAAAAATTTTGCAATAAATTTAGTTTTAATATTTTAATTAATAAAAAGATTTAATAGCATAGATTAAGACATCTGTGTTTAATAGTATTTGTGTTATTAAAAATATAATACACAATTTTAATTAATAAAGTGAAATCATCATGAAAAAAGTGTTGATGGTGGCTGAAAAGCCATCTTTGGCGGCATCGTTGGCACAAATTTTGTCAAATGGAAGAAGTACTTCTAAAAAAGGTTAATTTTAAACAGTGATGTCATGAAAACTATTGTTTATTAAATAATTAACGTTTATTTTTAAGGCACTAGCAATTCGTGTTCTACTCATGAGTGGACGGGTCCCTTCAAGGGCTCAAATGTTGTGTTTCGCATGACTTCAGTGTGTGGTCATGTGATGTCACTGGATTTCATTGGCAAATACAATTCCTGGGATAGAGTGGATCCCGTTGAATTGTTTGGTTGCCCCACCGAAAAGAAAGAAGCGAATCCCAAACAACATATGCGCAGTTTCCTGGCTCAAGAAGCCAAAGGTTGCGATTATTTGGTATTATGGCTGGATTGCGATAAAGAAGGCGAAAACATTTGCTATGAAGTTATGGATGCTGTGTCAAGAGTTATAAACAATGTTTATAATCGAAGTGTAACATATCGAGCGCACTTTTCGGCTATTACAGAAAAGGATATTAAAGGCGCCATGGAAACTTTGGGGTTTCCTAATGAAAATGAAGCCAAATCAGTGGATGCTAGGCAGGAATTGGATTTACGTATAGGTTGTGCTTTTACACGATTCCAGACTAAATTTTTCCAGGGCCGTTACGGAGACTTGGATGCTTCTTTAATCTCATATGGTCCCTGTCAGACGCCGACATTGGGTTTTTGTGTTAAACGTCATGACGACATTCAAACATTTAAACCGGAAAGTTTTTGGTATTTGCAACTGACTGCTGGTCAGCCAGAATTCACATTTGATTGGGCCCGCGGTCGAGTATTCAAAAAGGATATTGCCATAATGTTATTAAATATTGTAAAGAATCAAAAGGAGGGTCTGTAAGTATAAAATGTATAAAACAGAAATATTGGTAGTTTGTGAATACGAGTAAGATTGAAGAAAGTCGGTTATTAGTTTCACTTATTTTTTATTATAAATATTACTGAAAGAAATCAGTATTATGGCAATTTAGCTATCTATTATCGGATTGAAAATAACTCATATATATTAATTATTCGTTAAATATCTCTTAAAACATTATTTGAACTCAAATGTTTTGATATAATTTAAAAGGTATTGAATTGCCAATTATGAAAAACATAATAAATAAAAATTCTCTAAACAGCTTTTAGTTAGATTTAGGCGTTTTCTTCTTCGACAAGAATATAATTGCTAAATTGAATGAGAGCAGAAAACAAATTTTACACCAGTAGTCTAAAGATATGGTCACACATGGAAAATATTTACTCAAAAAAGAATAAACACTTGTTTTAGCACACATTTGTTTGAAGTTGTTTACTCTTACAAGAGTTTTGCAAGATCAAACAACATCAAATAAAATAAGACTTAATATTTGTTGTGCTTTCCTAAATAAACGAGTTTAAAAATATTTTATTTACTGGATACATCTTTTTCGGCAAATATGTGACTGTACCATAAGAATATTTAAGAAAATAAACTAATTTTATTTCACATCTACCATAAGTACACTAAATAAATTTGATTAGACGATGTGATATGTATGTGATAGAAGACCGACATAATCAATTTCATTAAACTCATTTATTTTTAATTAACTTTCTTTTAGAATTGACAGTGTTGTTTCGAAAGAACAATTTAAAGGGCGACCCCAGGCTTTAAATACTGTGGAATTGATGCGTATCTGTAGTTCAGGATTGGGAATTGGTCCATTTCAGGCAATGCAAATAGCAGAACGACTCTATACACAGGGTTATATAAGTTATCCCCGTACAGAAACAAATCAATATCCGGCTAATTTTGATTTAAAGTGAGTATATAAGTGAAATTTGGAATGAAACATGAAATAAAAAAAAATAATGTTCTTGTAATATTGCACCACATTTAACCTGATTTAGTGCTGTACTACACATTTTAAAGCCCTCTTCGGAATTTGGTACTGAAGCCCAGGCTATACTGAGTGATTTCAATCCACCCCGCAAGGGTAAAGATGCCGGTGACCATCCTCCCATTACCCCAATGAAGTTGGCTTCTCGAAATGATTTTGAAAGAGACACATGGCGAGTGTATGATTTCATTTGCAGACACTTTTTAGGCACCATATCAAAAGATTTAAAATATCGTACAACTGTAGTCAAAATGCGCGTCGGCATGGAGAATTTCTCATGTACGGCAAATGTTTTAATAGATCCTGGTTTTACTAAAGTTATGACTTGGCAGGCATTTGGTCGAGATGAAGCCATA
Source organism: Bellardia pandia (assembly GCA_916048285.2). NCBI lineage: Eukaryota > Metazoa > Arthropoda > Insecta > Diptera > Calliphoridae > Bellardia > Bellardia pandia. Next base: position 93,020,012 of record OU696532.1, on the reverse strand, counting down.
CCACCGTTCAATGAGGGCGATCGTGTTCAATTCAACGACGTACGCATGACAGAAAGTCAAACTAGTCCGCCCGACTACTTGACAGAAGCTGAATTGATTACTCTAATGGAACAGCACGGTATTGGTACAGATGCTTCAATACCCGTGCATATCAATAATATATGTCAGCGTAATTATGTGACAATTGAGAGTGGTCGTAAACTTATACCTACAACGCTGGGTATTGTCTTGGTACATGGCTATCAAAAGGTAGTTTTGTAAAAAAAATTAACATGAATTTTAATATATATTTGTATAATTTTAAAGATTGATCCAGAATTGGTGTTACCCACCATGCGCTCTGAAGTGGAGGGCATGCTGACTCTTATATCTAAGGGATCGGCTAATTTTAATGCTGTCCTTAAACATGCTATCGATATTTTCCGTTTGAAATTCTTATATTTTGTTAAGAACATATCGAATATGGATAGTTTGTTTGAGGTGTCATTCTCTCCTTTGGCCGAGTCTGGTAAGTCTCATTCGCGCTGTGGCAAATGTCGGCGTTATATGAAGTACATACAATCGAAACCAGCACGTCTGCATTGTTCGCAATGCGATGAGACCTACTCATTGCCCAACGGTGGCAATGTTAAGGTGTATCGTGAATTCAAATGTCCTTTGGATGACTTTGAATTGCTGGCCTTTACCACCGGTACTAAGGGTAGATCGTACCCCTTCTGTCCCTACTGTTATAACAATCCTCCGTTCAGGGAAATGCCTAAAAATGCCGGTTGTAATTCTTGCACACATCCCACCTGCCCTCATTCTCTGAATACTTTGGGTATATCAGGATGTGTTGAGTGTGAGTTTGGCGTTCTTGTATTAGACCCTACATTAGCTCCAAGTTGGAAAATTGGCTGCAACAGATGCGATGTTATAATCAATTGCTTCAAAGGAGCTACAAAAATAACAGTAGAGGGTAAATTTAAAAAAAAGAAAAACAATTCTATATTTTGTATTATAATTACTGAATCTTTGTTTATTTTACAGAAGATAAATGCGATGATTGTGGCGCTCAAACGGTTAAGGTTTTATACAAATCGGACAAGACGAAATTCAAAGACGGCACGGAGGAAAAATCTGGTTGCATATTCTGTTCTTCAGAGTTTACTCATTTAGTAGAAAAACATCGTGCAGTAGCATCTCGACCAGTAAACATCAGAGGTGGTCGTGGGGGTCGAGGCGGCGGCAGAGGTGGTAGTAAAGGTGGACGTGGGGGCGGTGGTGGTAGAGGAGGCCGTGGTGGTTCACGTCAACCCAAAGACAAAATGGCGCAATTAGCAGCTTATTTTGTTTAAAATAAACGAATTTTATTCAAAATACTTTTACAAATTGCTAATGTTGTAAATTTCAACATTTAATGTATTTTATTTTCACTACTTTACATACATATTTATTGAACAAGAAATTAAACAGTTTTATCACAATGTTTAATGCATTTATAGTAATTTTTATGTATAATGCCAATTATAGAAAAATAAAGTGTGAGTAAAAAACGAAAACAAAGTTTTTTTTTTAAATACCGTTGCAATAATTTTATTTAAATGTGTAAGATACGTTTGTAGGTTGGGTTTTATTTAAAAAAAAAATATATTTTTATAGATCCTTAACGACGGGATCTTTCTAAGAAATAAATATTTTTTTATTTATTTACTAATCGACCATGAGTCGATTAACCGATGTCCTTCCGTCCGTCTGGCTGGCTGTACATGTAAAGCTTGTGCGCAGAATACAGGTCGCAATTTTGAAGATATTTCAATAAAATTTGGTACGTGATATTTTTCTGCCTGAGGACGGATGTGATTAAAACTGGTGGAAATCTGTCCATTATTTCACCTGGCCCCCATACAAATGTCCTCCCGAAATAGGAGTTTAACGATCATAAATGTTTGAATTATACAAATATCTAAACAAATTTCATCAAAAATGAGTGGTTAATGAAACCAAATCACAACTACAAATTTTGTGCAGATCGGTCCATAATTAGTCGTAGCTCCATATATAAGGCCCACTTCCGAAAATCACTTTAAAGAGCATAACTCCCTCAAAAATGTTGGTATCCAAATAATATTAAACGCAAATATATTTAAAACCAATTATGGTTGTTCTATCGTTGTACGCGGTTTTATTTGCACGATTTTAAATTGCCATGACACTTGACGTTACAAAATTGGACTTACAGTTCAACCGAATATATTGATAAAAGTAGAAAAAACGAAAAACCAATAACGCTGCATAGAGCTATCGGTATAATAGAAATTGATTGCATAAAATAAACTGTGACGTGAAAAACGAGCATTTTTCTGTTAATTTTTTTTTAGTTTTAATATATTAAATTATTGCATTTTTGCAATAAATATTTTTTTGTTAGACTATAACATATTTTCTTTAAATATCACAATTTTTTTTTTAAGTTCCTGTTAGTTTTCTTTCTATTTAGATTTGAAAACAAAAAAATGCACTGCATAAAATAAGCTGTGAGCTACTGTATATAACTTTGTTTACTATACATCACTATACATATTATAATCACTTATTTAAATTTGGAATTATGGAAACTTGTCAAAAAATTATAAATTAAAACAAATATATTTATTCGTTATATTCGACTGTTCTACATATAATTAATCGTTATTCAAAATTGGCAAGTTTAAATTCTTAAAGATCATTATTACAAATTAATTAATAGATACAAATTAAAGTATGTACATATGTATTTTAATTTGTATTAAAAGAATTTCTGTTACGATTTAATTTTTTTTTTTTGGAAAACGTAACACAAGTTACTGTCATTTTACTACCAAGTACAAGCATTAAGTCTTTCTAATGAATTATTTATATTCAATGGCAAAATGAATAAAGAATAACCATGAACATTTTTCTATTTTGCTTGGGAATCGTGGTATGTATTTGTTTTTCACATCTATTACTAGCAGACATCTAAATATTATAACAATGACATTGATCATTAAAAATTTCTCATACGAGTAACTCCAACATATTCCGAAATGCATCAGTGTGTGCATAAATATTTTATTAAAGCCCTTTTATACTATTAGATTTTTACGAAACACTTTTGTGTCGTATATTTAACATAAGATTTTACATATGTACATACATATGTCGTATTATTAGACTATTCAAAAAAAAAAAACGGTTTTTGGGTTATTCGAAAAATTGCCGTTTTTTGGAACACGATCACTAAAGTTTCTCGAAAAGAAGCGTGTTTCCAATAATACTAGCATGCCCATATAATACATGCTTCCTTCCATTCACCTATAGCGTTATGTCTGAAGGCCGTATTTAAAGCCATTTTCCCGGCCATTGGATCGTACGTAGGGCTTTTGTTATCAGCATTGCTTTAGAAACTTGTCCAGTGTTTTCCACCAGACAGCCACCCCTAGAAGAGTATCGGTTTGATAACCGCTTCAAATACCCAGTTTATGCAACGAGGTCTAATGCCTATGTCAATGGATTTGAATAATTTTTGAAAATTATGAAACCAATGACGAACCGGAGAAAGTAAATCACATTTTAGAAAATCCAATAAAAATACATATGTATGTAGATAAATAAAAGTTTTATGCCCTTATTCATAAAAACTTACAACAGGTTTATAAAGCAAATTTCCATACAAAATTTGTTTTATAAACCTGTTGTAAGTTTTATGAATAAGGGCATTATAATTTTTGATAATTTTAGTTGGGCTCGAGTTCATTTAAATTTAATTTTCATTAAATTATTATTTTTACTGAAGGTAGGAATTGTTTTTACAACATGAAATCTTATTAAAAATTTTATTGATGATATTGAAAATTATCAAAAATTGTAAAATTAACAGTTCAACTAAAAATAATAATTGTTCATAAAAGTTTTATACAATTAGGCAAAAAATGCATAGGATCATATTTCTCTCAGAGGTGCGTATTACAATCACAGTTAGCATGTATTACAGTTATGCATGCATGTATACATATGTACGTATATGTATATATACATATGTATGTATATATTGATGGCAGTGATGAAATTATAACAAAATAAAATTTGGTTTATACATACATACATATATACATATATTTGCAAACAATTTTTTTATTCGTTTTCGCATAAAATGATATTTATTTTATTATTACTCGTATTATATACAACCACATCGTTGGTCAATGTCACCCGTAAATTTAAAAGTCTACATAATGCGTTTGTTTGTACATACATACATATGTATGTATGTATTTCGTTTCAGTAATGAACATGATTTTAACAACAATATTTGAAGTTAATTGCCATTAAATGTCCAATGGAAATGTTTCCATTGTCTTGACACAATATTTATGTTGATAACATAATTAAGTATCAATTGGAAACATCAAAACTGCAAATAAACACAAATATGAATTTATATAGAAACATACCCAGCAGTTCTGGTGATCCGACTATAAGTGATAGTTGGAATGAGTAAAGTAATGTATTGACTTGTCTATGCATAACGTGACCATACATCCCGCTTTTGGCGGGATTCTCCCGTTTTTTTGAAGGCCTTAATTTTATATCCTGTTTTTCAAATTAAAATCCCGCTTTTTGCTAATTTGGAAGAAAATATAAAAACTCAAAACTGTGATTGTTAAACGTTTTTTTAAACATTTTAATTTAATGTACGTAATTTTCCTAACAGATTATAATGACAATGATATTATCGTTAAAGTATTTTACTAGCAATGAATGAAAAGTAAATATTGCAGTTACTGAAATGTTCATCTCATTTTCTAAGTATTGCGTGGTTATTCATGTACAGATAATCCTGGGGCCAAATTACCGCATTCGTGATCGAATGAGCTATCGTATCGAAAAATGATTTCGATAGCGAAATTATGATAAAATGTAGACTCGACAAATCATAATAGACTTACATAGAAATAGGTAAAATTGTTGAAAGGCATCACTGTACAATAAAAAAAAATATAAAAAAGTATACCAAACAAAGGTGTCTTACAAAAACTGAAGTAAGAGCTATAGTTAGAGAAGTACGATCCAATTCAACATCTAGTGCTGTAAAAATAGCTAATAATGTTACCAAAAACTTTTGGAAAAACTGTTAGCATGAATACGATTAGAAGATATTTTCATCAAAATAGCCGCATGGTAGAGTGCAACATTAGAAGACATCCAAACCTCCAAAATTGTGAAATAGTGGTGATCAATCATTGTCCAAAAACTTTATCTCATCCTCCGCATTCCCCAGACGTCAATCCAATTGCGCACCTGTGGGAATATCTGAACAAAAAATTAGGAAAAGAAATATTTCGTGCAAGAATAACCAAAGGTAATAGAGGATGAATGGAACAAAACTTTGCCTGATTTCACTAAAAACTCGTTAATTCTATGTCTTGAAGATTAATTGTTAGCTGTGGTAAAGACAAAAATATTAAAAATGTTAAATACAATTTGTATATATGTACGTGTTTACTTTATTTTGACGCGAAAAAGCTGGTACTTTTCGCTTAAAATTTAACCCTCTGCTGGGTGAGAAGGCCTCTGAGAACTTTTTCATTTTCAAACTGAAATTACTCCTTGATCGTCCATGAGAAGTATACCCGAACCCCACATATATTCCAAGAAAATTTTATATAGAATTATCTTCAAGGCGATCCGACCAATAGTTGAGTTTCTATTATGATGTAAAACTGTTTAGTACGGGAACGTGTGAAAAGGTCCGCTGGGACCTTGTACTGAAATTTCAAGAAATCATTAATACTTTCTTTTGTCTTGTTTTATTATTTGAACACATCACAAACGTGTTCTTTGAACTTTAGTTACTTTTTGGTTTAATTTATTGTGCCTTTCCTAAAAAACATAATAAACCATCCCCTTTTCAATTTTTGTTAATTGCTTTATATTTGCACACATCACAAATGTGTTTTTATACCCTACACCACCATAGTGGGGAGGGTATATTGTTTGTAACGGCCAGAAATATTGGTTCACCCACCTTAAAGTATACCGATCGACTCAGAATCACTTTCTGAGTCGATATCCGTCCGTCCGTCTGGCTGGCTGTCCATGTAAACCTTGTGCGCAGAGTACAGGTCGCAATTTTGATGATATTTCGATAAAATTTGGTACGTGATATTTTTTCGCCCGAAGGATGGATGGAATTGAAACTGGTGGAAATCGGTCTATTATTTCACGCATACAAATGTCCTCCCGAAATATGGGTTTAACAATCATAAATGTTTGAATTATGCAACTATCCAAACAAATTTCACCAAAAAGTTTAACAGTATAATACTTATATTCACAGAAAATTTTGGATGCTCGGTCCACAATAGGTCATATTTCTCATATAGCGACCATTTCTGAAAAACTGATTTATACATATACTGGGTGTAGGGATTATATGGTCAGGCTTGACCGACTTTACTTTCGTACTTGTTTTTTTTTTAATTTTAGTTACTTTTTGCTACTTTTGTTAAATAAAAATTAAATTAAATAATTCATTAATTCATTCATTTACATTCATTACATGTAAAATTAGTAAATAATAGAAAAGCAAAACTAAAAATGGCGTTTTTATATAAAATTCCACACAAATATAAATAGGTCATAGATATAGAGTCCACTGTGAACATTAATTAGCCAGCAAATCTATGACTTACAGAGGTCAAGGATTAGGAAAAGGTGGTGGTTCATCCGAAATCTAATTTTTTTCTTGACATTACTTACTTGGACTCTACTGGAGTGAAGAATTATCGGGACCACTTTCATGACGTCATCGTATATTTCTCAATGAGGTTGAATATATTCCTTATCTTTACGATCTATCTATGAATCACAACTGGACCGTTGCTTAAAGAACTAAGTATGTCGCTATTCGACCGGACAAGCTGCTTAACCTAACCCCAGCTTGCTATTTCTAACATTCCAAAACTAAGGCAGATAACACAAGCATTTGTTATGTATCACTATTATACCTTTAAAAATCTAACCTGAACTAGGAGTTTAAACAGATTGTACCAGAATTAATTAAAATTAAATTAAAAATTATGACACGTTAAATGTATGATTTTCGAATTGCTATTTGTCAAAATTTACTCTTTTCGCTTAATTTTCATCGAAAGCGGAAGTATTTTGTTTTGTTTTGTATTTTTTTTTTTTTTTTCAAATAAAACAAAAGTTAACTTCTACTAATACATTTAAAAATGCATTTGAAATATGCATACATACAATAAACTCGTACATATGTATGTATGTAGAGTAAACATACAAAATGTAACACGTACGAGTACGTTTCATATTAAATAGATCTGATAAAATTAGGGTTTCAGTGGATGTCATTAACATTTGCAATCAAATAATTTTCTAAAATAATGACAACAATATTTGTGTGTTTATTTTCAATTTTACTTTAAAATCCCACAAACACACAAAATGTCTCATTTAAAAGGTAGTTTCAATTTAGATTTCAAGTTAATGGATTCAAAAATTAACACCTTTATGTGGATTGAGTCTAAAAAACTACTTACAATTTGGTTTATTTTCTACATTTGTACATTTGTTTTAATTTGTTTAGTACAAAAGATTTTATTGTTTGACATTACTTTATTCGTTAAGTTACGCCAAAAACATGTACATAGTTTATTTAATTATATTATTTTTTGTAAAATCAACCTCAAAACTAACGTTAGGGGCGTTTGAAACTAAAATTTTTCTAACAACTTGCTCTTTGTTAACAATTGATGTGAAAATGACTATTTGTACAATATTTATATACGAGTAGGTTTGTGTGTAAATTGATTGGTTTAAACTTTAAAGAAACATTCAGACTCGAAGGAAGAAACCACAGCGAAATATCAAGTTTATTTGATTAAATATTTTAGCAAATTGTTATTCGCTTATAAATTATCCGTATGTAGTCAAATTGTTTTAAAGATTATGTGGAGAAAACACGAACAAATTCATCATCATTTACTGCATAAAAGATTTATTAAAAAAAAACATTCTGTAAGAAATGAATTTTGTTGGGTTCAAGTTGTTTAAATTTCAGAAAGAGGGCGTGGCATAGGGCATTAATTATTAACTCCCTTATTCATAAAAACTTACAACAGGTTTATAAAGCAAATTTCCATACAAAATTTGCTTTATTAATAAATATTTATATCTATAGCGAAATTTAAAATCTAGCATATGAAAAAAGTTTCTTTGCAATCCAAGGAATAGTTTTTGAGTTGTAAAAATTGAATGATAAATATTTTGTTAAGTGGCCGGTAATGGAGCAAAGTTGCTACCCAGCGCTCCGAAAAAGGAGTCAGAAAAGAGTCCAACTTAAAAGCATTTTCGGAGCGAAAGAAAAATTTGCTTAAAAAATTAATTTTTTTCCATTTTTATATATTTTTTTTAAATGAATTCCATTTTGTTTATTTTTTACTGTAAATATAATTTATTTAATTTTTTCCCATTTCTAATTTAGTTTATTTGTAAATGAATTCCCTTTTTGTTTAAGTAAAAACAATTAAAAAAAAATAATAAATGTGAACTTTTAATTTGTTGTATTTAAAATTGCAATGACTCTTTTTTGACATGATGTAAGAGCTCTTTCAGAGCCCAAAAAGCCTTCATAAAAGACTCTTTTCTGACATTATCTAAGAGCTCTTTCTGACGGACCATTTTCGAATGTAACGACCATCTTTTCTGAAGGTTTTCGGAGCAATAATGATTGTTTTTTGGGCTCATAAAGTGCATGAACGCTCCTGAAGAGGTGTCAGAAAATACTCTTTTCGGACTCATATGGCTTGCTGGGTACATAAACCAAGTTTTAAACAGATCTGGATTAATTGGGTATCATTGGAACGATATGAAATTCTAGTTTATATATCAATCAAAATAAAGCATTAAATTCAAAATTATATTTGAAAGTTTTTAAAATAAACTTTGTTTTATTAATTTTAACAAAGTAGGCGTCCCCCTGCCACGCGATTGTTTCCTTGTGTAAACGGTCACTATGTATGATTGGTGATAACCGAACAAAAAAAAACATTTATATTCAAACTTGCCGCGTGACTAGTACCAGAGATAAGACATAGGGACCGGTTCTTGTTTTAAACCTTAAATATGAAAGAAACCTGTCACTTTAACATAACGAAATCCACTGCCCTAGATTGGACAGGTCACTGAACAAGATCATAAAATAATATTGGTCATAAAACATTATTAAAAGCAAATCTGATAAAAATATTTGTTTTTTATTATTAAAAAATTTAAAAATATAAGTGGTATGTCCTCTTTTTTTTGACATTTAATGGTATATTACATTTAAAAACAATAAACACAAATATCTCGCTGGTATATAACCCAACTAGCTTTTTGTAACCGGTGCTGCCCGGGATATTATTAATATTTTATTCCTGACCACTGATCATTTAACACTTTGGAAATCTGTTTTAAGAATAGCACACAAACGAAGCATGTTTTGTGTGTAAAGTGGCAGTTTATTCGAAACAAATTCATTAACTATTTCGAAAAATTAATTTTTGAACAACTCAATGTTGAAATTCAGATTTTAAATCTCTGGTTGATGATAACTGTTAAATTTTTTTTTTCTTAATTTTTCCTTTCTAAACGTATAATTGAGCTTGTTAATCGCACATATTTCTGAAAATGAATAAACTAACATTTAAAATTTGAATAGCCTTCGTTATTTTCACGTCTTTGGCCATAATGTTAATTGCTAATGCAAATTGTGTGCTAATAAATGTTTTCATCATTAAAGGAACAGATGACCCGATTCCCCTTTTTAAGTATTTTTATATATGTAAGACTACTGTTTATATAAATAAATATGGGTAACATCAAAAAACATTAAGGTCATCAATACAAGTAGACTATTAAACATTTGATCCCTTAAATAGAAATACATACTTATACTTAATTGTTATGTACTTAATAATCCTTAAAGGTTAACTACCGAAAAAGACCTTTCCTAATAAATATTTTTCTGATTGCAGAGAGACAAAATTTTTTTTTATTAGTTTACAACAAAGTAAACAAAAAGTATCAACTATTTTTTACTCTTTATTCCTCTAATTTTAGGTTTAACTTATATTTCTATTTAGATGTCGTATTATGAAAAATTAACTTTTCAAAAAATTGTCTTAAAACAACGAAAACGGTTTTTACCTAATTTATCACTTCCAGGTCCAAGCCTTGCAAATAGATCTATCTGCGTTCTGCATTTCAATAAAATTAGTTTATCCGTTTGGCTTTACCGGGTTTCCCCTTTTTATCCGGACCTGGTCTAAGTTTTGAAAAAATATATAGCCTGTTCACATTTTTAAGAATGAATATATTTACGTTTCAAATTTCAATAAAATCGGTTCAGCCGTTTGGTCTTGCGGGTTTTTCCCTTTTTATCCCTTTCAGATCCAAGTATTGAAAAATAATATTGCTAATTGCCGCTTCCAAGCATAGATCTATCTACGTTATGAATTTCATTAAAATCGGTTCAGCCGTTTAGGCGTGATTAATGTTCAACATAGGGGACAACTTCCCGAATAGATATAAATATTTGAAAATGAGTCGGTGCTTTAAACTCTTTTTCTTTTCAATGGAGGCTGTGTGAATAAAATGCGGTCATTGAGCCGACTTAATATCGAGTCAACTTAACATCTTTTTTTTATATTTATTTTATGCATGCTTGTACTAAGTACATGACATTTTTGTACTAAATTTTAATCAACACATAAATGCTAAGAAATTTTTGCAAAATAGTATTTTTGTTTTAATAAATAAACATGCAGTTTACATACATACATATGTATGTACATATATGTACTCGTATGTATTTATTTGCGTATGTATGTACAAATACTTGGTAATTTAATATTGTTTACTTTTGTGTGTAAAAAGACCGCCATTGTGATTTGTAGTTCGTTACTGTTATGTTTTTTATCGTTTTGTTTGTTTATTTTCTATTGTCCGATAACGATAAAAAATATACTACATAAATATTGACCACCAAAACCCAGTTTAAACAATCAAGTTTATAAAGTTCATGTCAAAAAATCTGAAAAAAATATTTTATGTATTACGTATTTCAATATAGAGAGGTCTGATCAAAAAATAACCGTTATTTTTAATTTTTTCAAAAAGTATTTATTTATTCATCAATAACTATCTTGTCCCCTTCAATACACAATACACTTATTCCAGCGTTTTTTCCAATCCTCGAAACACTTCTGAAACGCCCTTTTTGGTATCGCCAACAGCTCCTGTTTTGATTTTTTTATCTCCTCAATCGTAGCAAAACGATTTCCTTTCATCAGTGTCTTCAGGAAGAGGAAAAAGTCAGCGGGGGCTAGGACGAGCATCGTCATTGACATCCTCTTGGCCTTCCTTAAACCGGTTACACCACAATTGAACTTGTGTTCTGCTCATAGTAGACTCGCCCAACGCCACAGTCAACATTTTAAATGTCCTTGCACATTTAACTTAATTTTTTTACACCAAACTTAATACAGTTTCTTTGATTAAAAAAAATTTGCGTAAAAAATCGAAGAGCACACCAAAACACGACTAACCTTTTTATCTGCCAAAAACAAACTGACAATCCAAAATGGCTGATATTAACAACATACATATACATATGTATAACAGACATGTGTACCAACATAACAGAAAAAAAATGCAAAAATTGAACATGCGTAACTCTCGACATTTGAAAATTACGGTTATTTTTTGATCAGACCTCGTAAGCAATTGTTAAATATTGGAAAACGTCAGCCAAAAGACGTTTTACCAACTAGTACATATGTACGACATACATGTATGTACATGACATACACGCATGAATTAAACATAATTAGGTTAGAACAGATTTCTATACCCACCACCAAAAAGATGGAGGGTGTATTAAGTATATTAAGTTAACATTGAAATATTGGTCGTAGAACCAAAAAATATATATATTCCTGGTTCTTATAAGATTCTGAGACTATCTAACCATGTCCGTCCGCCTGTTTATCTGTTGAAGGCACGATAGAGCTTCGAAAAATATCATAGAACAATGAAAAACGGCAAAATCGGATCAGTAGGATCCGAGGTATAGTCCAAAGTTTTAGACAACCTCAAAATTTTTTAGATATTTTTGCTATTTTCTTCAAATATTATGCAGATAATATCATAAAATTTTGCACATTTTATTTTTATTTTAAAAAGACTGTTCAGAATGGTAGGAATCGGTCCACGATTTTTCATAGTCCCCATACAAATGTCTTTCCGAAATATGGCTTTACGGTACATAAATGTCTATAGAAATGCAAATAATATATGTAAATACAAAATTATGCAAAAATAAGTTTTATGCAAAGTGAAATTTCAAAACAATATTTTGTTTGCATCGGTCCATATTTTGGCATAGCCTCATATAAAATCCACTTCCGATCACTTAAGTTCGCATTAATCTCTTAAAAAATTACTATCGAGTTGAAATTCAACAGAAATAATCAAAATGCCTACAAAATGTATAAATCGTCATACTAAATTTCATGATGATCGGTCCATATTTGACCATAGACCCCATATGAAGGCATCACTTCACTTAAATGCGCATAAATCTCTGAAAAAAATCCCTATCAAGTTGAAATTCATTACAAATAATTTACATATACATACCAATTAGCGCACAGAATTTCATGATGATTGGCTTATAATAGGTCATAAGGACTACTCCCGAAAACTCATTAACCTACATAAAAATTCATATCGAACCGAAATTTCACACAGATCAGTTATAATTATGTAAAAACTATACTATGTATTGGCTTTTGTGAAAAATGGTCCATATGACATACAAGCTCCACTTTCGAGAATAACCACAGAGTATACTGAGGAGAGAATTGAATCGACGTGGGACAATCTGACAATTTCTGGATCGTTATACTCCGACAACACATTAGCATTGACATGCGGGATTTGTTTTCACAATTCGTAGATTCATTATTTAAAAAAATAAAAATTGCACCCAATTTCGAGATCTTGTACGCATTACACAAATATTATTACTGTTTCTATTAAACTGTCCAATTATTTACTCAAATGTAATAAATATACTTTAAAGGAAACTATGTATATTTTTTTTACAAATAAGAAAGAGTTATTAAAATACAAAAAAATATATTCAAAGCTTCTATGTTACCACGTCCAATATTAACCCCTTAAAATTAAACCGGTAGATTTAAATAATAAATCAAATTTAATCATAATTTTAACTGACTGCCAAACATCCATATGATAGTAGCCATTTTGCCACAAGGTTGATTATGATCTGTGATAGACACTTGTTCTTGTAATGTACTGGTTGATGGATTCAGCCATTTACATAAATACTTAGGTTTCATTTTGGCTTTACCACTGTCTAGTGTATTTTGCTCACAGGCTATAATCCATCTAAGATCAGCCCCCTTCTTTGGTCATAATGCGAACGTTCCTGTTCCGACAAAGGCACAGATCTATCATTGTACGCATGCTTGCTGTGGTTGGTCAGACCCCCACAATCTACATCTGGTAAGTATTTCTGTATCCCATGTCCCTCTACCTGGAAGTCAATGATGGTGGATCTCATCGTCTAACTTTCTGACAAACCATAGCCGGCCATGTCTTTATCGTCGGACTCATAATAGTTTAATTCTTTAATACCGAAGATGTATCCTAAGTCTACGTCTGAGTCCACTTTGTTTTGAATAATATAAAGTCTGTCCGCTCTGTGAACTCCGGTAGAAAAGCCAGGATTTCCGTCTGATCACAGTCATTCCGGTGCACTCAAATAAAAGTACACACGTTACGCTACAGATTTCCGAATCCTCAAACAAGCAGCCTTTGTTTCTCTTCATTTCATTGGAGTCAGCATAGCATCAAAGAATGCCACAGCCGCTCATAACATAGAGTTCAAGCGGTAAGAGATGTGAGATTGGTTCCTATAGAATGTTCTGAATATTATGAAATTTTAACTGCATCATATAAGAAGAATGAAATAATTTTTCAAAATGAAAAATTTTTATATTCGTAAATCATAATTTTGGCCCATAGTTCATGATTTTCGGATAAATCTAAATTCAATTCATAACAAATTTCAAATTCAGAAATAACAATTCAGAAGAAAGCGTTGTCATGAACAATTGCAACCAAATGTTCCAAGTATCAATTCGGAAATAATATTGAAAATTTTTAATACTTTCACAAATTACATGGAGTTTTTTTTTTAAATAATTTATGTATATAAAATAGCAATTTCAACAAACATACATACATAAATAAATTTAATACATAAATACTCGTATGTACTTGTAGATTCTGTACTTTTGAATGGCCATTGTTGTACACATGCGCTAAGTAATAGACAAAAAACTTCAAATATTAAAAAACAATGCTTCTTAAGTATTCGTACTTAGTCAACATTTTAAAATCACTATAAAAGCTAAAAACTCTCATGAATTGAGCATTAGTAGCTGTCTAGTAGTTTTAGCACGCTAATTGTTCGCAGTATCTGAGAAACAAACCGAAAAAAACGTGTTAGAACAAATATAAACAACATGAAGTGCTTTGTAAGTGTCCTCGAAAGGATTAAAGGATTAAAAAATAAATAAATTAAAACTATATAACATATTAGTGCAATTACATATACATACATGCATACATACATACTTATGTGAATGAAATTATGTAAATCGTTTTAGACCATATGCGTATTCGTTTTTGCTCTTGCCGTTGTCGCAAGAGCTGATGAGGACTTGGTGGCTTCGGCTTCAGAGAATTCGCAAAATACACAGGAACTATCGGGATCAGCAAGTAGTCTAAGTCCGTGGCAAGATAAACATCAGGAAAAACGTTATGTTGGTGGTTATGCTGGTGTCGGTGGATATGGCACAGGTTTAGATACACTTGGCGGCTACGGTGCAGGTTACTATAATCCATACCAATCGAAATTAGGTTTAGGTAAGTTGGAACTTCTATTTTCTTCGAAATTTACAAAGCCAAACAAATATTAATGTCAATTTAAATGACATACTCTCATCTATTTTTGGGAAATAACAAAATTTCAACTTTATATCTTCATATATATGTATTTCTACTCAAAATAAAATGGAGTATCTGATTACAAATACAAATGTTTAAATTTTGCACATTGTTTTCAGTATTGAAATTTTCTGTTTTTGAAAAAATATTCTTAAATTTTAATTCGGAGAAAATTCGTATTAGTTATCCTTTTGAAATTTAACTGAAATTGTAACTAAATAAATCTCTTAAAATCCTCGTTCTTAGATGGTTATGCCGGTTATCCAGGCTATAACGGATATACTGGAGGCTATGGTGGTCTGTCTGGATATGGTGGCTATGGTGGTTATGGAGGTAATGGCGCTTACACTGGTGGCTACAATTCATATCCCTACAATTTCTACAACAATCGCTTAAGTGGTGCATATCCCTATGCACGTCCTGGCTATGCCGGTTATGGCAGTTATCCATCAAGCTACTATTCCAGCAATTATGGCAACAGCGTTATTGGTGGCGGTTTGGGTGCTTTAGGTACACCCGGCTTCGCACCACCCGTAGTTGGTGCTGGTTACCAATATGGTGCCGGTATTTCCGGCACTACTTATTAAATAAATTTAAACAGTATTTTTCTATTTTTCAAGTTTAGAATAAATTTTGAAATTTTTTACATAATTTAAATATACACGCATAAATCTCATTCTTTTATTGTATTACAAAGACACATTTTCGAAATGTACAATATATGTATAACTTTTGGCAACACTGAAACTTTCATTTAACCCTGCCAACATTTTCTATTGCTGAAGTGACTCAGAAGTGACGCTAAGAAGTTAAAACTCATCTTCTGCGATACCATTTTCTGATCGTAGAAGTGTCTTCCGTATTGAGAAGTTGTACCCCCCGGAAGTAACTTCAAGATGTCACTTCAGCGTAACTTCAAGAAGCCGCCTCTCTTTTGCTTTTGATTTTTTGCCTTTACAGATAATACACTCATATTGACTATGGGATAACAAATATGTAAAAACTACAACAATAACAACAACAAAACAAAACCACACTTTACCACTGACCGACCACAGCAAATGACAAAATAAAACTAATTTCGATGATGTCGAAAAGTTCTTTTTTGCATTCTTTTCATTTCTTTTATAACGGGGCATGTGATCGGCTGGTGTTGTAAACAACAAACAATCTACCAAACGTCGTCTGGATGATTAAAAGACGACTGCAATGTAAATTCTTATTGTTAACGTCTGGAAGTGAGTAAGACGTAACGCCTTTGACGATGGACGATGCAAGAAACTTCCAATTGCTGGCAGGGTACATACGTATGTAGGTCTTGTACAATATATTTATGTATGTATGTATGTGTGTATGTAAACAGAAAGTACCAACAACATTTGTACAACTATTGTAAATTCAGACGACGTATGCTTTCGAGAAGTTTGCTATTTATAATCAGCAAAATCCGTGCATAAATAACGCAGATATGAGCAAAAATCCGAGACAACTTCTGAAAATTTCATCAAAAAAACTATTAAACAAAGTGTATTAATATATGTAATACATATATGTGTATGTACCCAGCTAGCATTTTGTGAAAAAAATTATCAAAAAATAATCACATTTGATTATTCTAGATGATTAAAACTATCGAATATGCACACATTTTCTAATCAGAAATTATTCTGTCATCGGGAGAGAATGGTACCCTGCATATGACTATTCCTGACTAATCATTTCTGATATCTGCTTTTATGCAGTTTCCATGTATATTTGTTATCATTTTTAAGTTAAATTTGCAATCATTTTATAGTCATATTTTGTATTGTTTTTGATTCATTTTTTATACACATCTGACTATAATTTGCGATCATTTTGTGATAACATTTTCTATTATTTCTGACCAATTTCTTAGGCACATCTTGCTATAAATGAAAAACATTTTACATTTTTTATTATATTTAAATTTATTTTATTTTAAATTAATGTTAAATTAGATATAACAGTGGAAAAACTTATGGGAAAATCACTTGCCCAATTACCCAATAATTCACAAATATTACATTCGTCTTCTTCACTATCACTGCTGGAAAAGGCGTTTTCATTTCCATCACTTTCAAATTTATAACCAACTTCTGGACAGTCTATAATCTGCTCTTCCATATTTTGTTGAACTCAAACATCACTTGACATAATTTTTTCAGCTTCTCTTTTAGCTATGCGCCATTATTTCAGTACCTGACATTATTCCAGTACCTTTTTAAACTCACTTTATTTATTCACTTATTTATTTTTATTAATTATTCCAAATGTACATATATTTTTTATTGTATTCAAAAAACAAGACTTCTCTTTTCAAAATAATTGCAACTCATGAAATCTGTATTTATTTAAGATGTCCCGCTACAATGGTAAACGAAGCAAAAAAATCTTGACCAACAAACCAAAATGAAACACACAACTAAACATGAAATTGCTGTTGTTTGCATAGATCAGTTTTTAATCATCCAGAATAAACATATCTGTCTGTTCCTTTTGAATAATTGCTGTCTCTCGGCCTCACTCTAACCCAGAGTAGTGAAAAATAACTCTGGCAAACGATAAAAAAAAATAGATCAGTTTTTAATCATCAAGAATAAACATATTTGTCTGTTCCTTTTGACTAATTGTATGAAAACTCAGTTATTAATCAGCGAAAGTAGTCAAATATGATTAAGTAAGATGACTACCGAAAATTCAATCATGAAAATGCTAGCTGGGTATGTATATACATATCGTTGGTCTCATGTAGAAAGGTCCTAACTCGCTATTTTTTCGAAATTTGTTTTTTTGCGATTCCGATGCATTTAACGCAAATACACCTCCTCACAAAAATTTATTGCAATAGTGTAAAAAATAAAGCTTTTATAAGCAGTTGTACAAAAAAAGTTACTTGTTGAATATTACAGTTTCTATTATGTTTTTACCTTCTCCTGTAAAGTTTCAAATATGCGAGTTAGGGCCTTTCTACATGAGACCATCGATATATAATATAATTATGCATCCACAACAAAGGTGAAGGGTATATAAGATTCACCATATCCGAATATAGCACTCTTACTTGTTAGTAATAATTTTGTACTTATTGTGCGCAGGTATGAAGATCTTTGCGTTAAAAAGGCCGGAGGGAAAATAATATAACATTATCGAAGGAAACATGACAAATAAATTGAAAACATTTGTGATATGTTTAGTATGTAAATGTTGTCAAGAAGTCAACAATTTAGTAAATTGGTCTATAGTTTCTGAAACATTTAAAATTTACCACAGAATGGTTGACCAAAATCGTTGAATGCAAGGAAGGAAAGACTAATACCCCTGAAACCCCGTTTAAACTTACATTTATTCCGACCATCTATTAAAAACACTATAACCGATGTAAACAATGAAAAAATCTACAGGGTACTGAGAGCCATAAATACATACGATAGTATGTTAAGGTAAAAACCAATTGTTTTGCAAATTAACAAATTGATCGATTAAAAAAAATTCGAACTAACATAAACAAACTCCGCGATACGGGTCTTCTAATTTATGCCCCTATTGCGGTTCACAACTTTTTTAATAATTTGGTCGTCTTTCATAAATCGGTATTGCCATTCACAACTTATATGTTGTAGAGTTAATGTAGAGTTAAGGTCGGGTTGACTGACAGACGACCAAACTTAGTTGAGTTGAGAACGGCAATAGGGGCATTAGTCTCTATTTTCATCCCTGACTCTTAACTTTTGCTAACCTGGGGCCAAATTACCGCATTCGATATCGAGTAAAATTTATCGTAGTTTTCTTATTTGAGATTATGGTAAGAAATTTAGTACATTTTATCATAATTTCGATATCGAAATCAGTTTTCGATACGATAGTTCATTCGATCACGAATGCGGTAATTTATCCCCTGCTGAATTTGTTCCACAATATATTACTAATAACAATTGGAATATACATACATATGTAAATATGTATATGACACGTATTTATTTTTTATTGAATTTTTTCATTTCCTGTAATGATGATTGCAAACATAGATGACGCCATATGACAACCCGTTTTCATACAATTGCCAACAATTTGGACAATTTGACAACAAAAATGACATAGTTAAAACGCGGCCTTACAGAAAAACCTATATTGATAACATGTTACGTGAAAAAGATATAAAAACTTTTTGAAACTATTAGCATTACTACATATATTTGTTGATTTCATGGAAGATTGTTCCAAAGACGAGCGGCATGTACATAAAACTGCCATTCAGACACTAGGAATTGATGTCGAGGTTTTATAATATTTCGATTTCTAGACGATTGGAAGAAACGTATTTTTTCAAATATATATTTGGGAGTTTAAGTATTTATAATGTTGTGCAAGAATACAAGAATACGAATTTTTAATAGGCTATCAAGTGAAACTCCGTAAAGTTTTTTGGAAACAGCAGAAAAATTATCAAACCTTCTCAATTCATACACATATCTTATAATGCTGTTAAACAATATATTAAGCTTACTTTTACTACTCGCACCCATAAATTAGAGAAGGAATCAGATATGCCTTGGCTAGTAGGGTTCTTATTCTTCTTGGTGTAAAATATTGTGTAGACCAGAGAGCTCGTAACTTTATGTATGTTTGACCAACCAGTGAGTTTATATGATCAGTCCATGTCAAATTGCTATTGAAAATTATACCAAGATTTTTCGCTGAATTAACAATTTCAATTTTTTCGCCATTTAAAACAATATCTTCAGAAATGTAACGATTTAAGTTCCTTTTACATATTACAATGCATTTAGATTTGTATGGATTCAAACAGAGTCCGTTTGCACAAGCCCAGAGGTAAATTTTGTTCAAATCCTCATTTAGAGATGATATGCCTGAAACTATATTTTGAACAGAGCTACTTAGTGTAAGTTGCACTATTCAATAAATAAATGAAAAGTGAAAAGAAAAAATATATTCACCCCTATCGTGAATAAAAATCATCTGCGTATAAATGGATGTTACATTTAGAGAGTTGGTTTGCAAATCGTTTATATATAATGAAAATAAAAGTGGGTTTAAAATAGAACCTTGAAGCTCTCCACTATTAAGGGATACGATATCTGACAATATAAACAAACACCGATTATGTGCGGTTCGTTAGATACGAAGATATAAGTTTTGTAGAAGTGTCGTTAAACCGAAAAAAGTGTTCCAGTTTTTTAATGAGTATATCATTGTCTACCGTATCGAACGCCTTAGAATGGTCTAGAAGCACTAAAAAATTCATACTACATTCATCTAATCCTTGACGTATATTTTCGCTAACCTCCACAAGAGCCGTAACGCAGCTGTGATTCTAACGAAAACCCGATTGCGTGCTGGAAAGTAAACTATGAGTATCAACATATTCCATTATTTGTGTGTACAAGAGCTTCTCTAAAACCTCCAGTTTTTGTTTTCGTCAAATAGTATCGTTCATGATAGTATGTAGCGTCTAACTTCTACTGCATATTATTATGGAACTTTTATAAACAGATAGAAAAATAATAAACCTCCTACCAGAAAAAATTAAGAAATATTCGAAAATTAAAGTAGCGATGGGACTTATTAAAATTTTGTAAATAACATTAGAGACTTTAAAAAACCTTATTTAGATGAAATTTCATTTAAATAATTTAATGTATTAAAGGTTCCGATTCCGCTGCGAAGTCGACTGACACAAGTATTTAGTACAACGTAAAAATCAAACATTTTACTATGTCCTGATCAAAGTCACTTTTACGAGTTTGCCAACGGTATCAGAGCCACACTACTAATCTGAAGCCATTTTGCCAATTATGGCTCTCTTAAATAGAGCAAATATACACTTAGGTCTTTTTTTATGCGGTAGATGCGTTCCAAAGAAAACCGCATAAAGAAAATCCGCATAAAAAAGGCTGATTTTCACACAAAATGGATGATTCGTTCCAAAAAGTTGAAAAACCGCATAACTTCAAATTAAGGTGTAAAAGTTAGACCAAAATCGCATAAAAAAGTCACAAGATAAAAAATAACCAAAAACAATTCATTTATTTATTATAAAAATCACATAAAAAGGGGGAAAACAGTCAATTTTATTACATTTATCTGCTTAAACAGGTTTATAAAAGTTAAAAATGTACGAACTAAAAACCAAAAAAAAATCATTTATAGAATTTAAAATTTGATACTTAAATGTAATATGTAATGTCTTACCATATATCGGAATCACTACTTGATAATGCATACAATCTTTATTTAGAATATTTTGATCTGTTTTTTTAAAAATAATTTGTCATTAATTTTTGAGTTGTATTTTTTTTAACTGATTGTGTTGTTGGCGATATCCTGACATAAGGTTACAAATTTATCTATTGAGTTTAAAGGCTTTTTCAGTATTTGGTTCGTTCAGAAGGATTTGATTTTGTACCTCATTAGCTGGCTTTTCATAATTTTCTTTCAAATTTTGAAAATTACTATGCAGTAGTGATGCCAACAAAATAATTCTGAAAACTCAATGAAAACAATAATACATACAAAAAAAGTCGATTTTAAAACCGCATAACTTCAAATCCGCATAAAAATAAACCGCATAAAAACAGACCTAAGTGTATAGTTATTAGTTTTAGTTATAAGATTTGAATATATATTGTAAGGCCTAGAAAGTAAATGCAGATTCAATAAATAAATGAAAAGTGAAAAGAAAAAATATATTCACCCCTATCGTGAATAAAAATTTCTATTATGATTGAAAGTCATAAGATGGTTATTATTCTAACCCAGAATTAACCTTTATTATAATAAAACAAAACAGATTAATTAAAAAACAAATTAAATATAAAACAAATTAAATATAAAACAAATTAACAAAATAAAATATAGTTACCGCGTATATACTTGTGTGTTTGTTACAATAGACGAGATGACAATGTACAAAATGACCGCGTACAATATTTTAGCGGTAAACGATAACAAAGAAAATATATATATAAAATGCAGTTGAATTTAGTACTACCCCACAATAGCTTATTTGGGGATGCCAACAATTTCACATGAAATTTGTTCCCTTTTATTTTTTTAACATTGAATTTAATAGGAAAAATATGAAAAGTGAACAAATTTCATGTGGAATTTTTATTCACGATAGGGGTGATTGTTACATTGCATTGAATATACATAATGACATTTATATTGCCTAAATTATCGGTAGATCTGCCTTAATTTTACGTTAATACTAATACACTATGAAGACACATAAGATAATCTGTATCCTGGGGGGTTACTCTCTATTGCGATGCGAAAGCAAATGCGATGCGATAACCGTACAATTTGTATGCTTATCGCATCGCATTTGCTTTCGCATTGCAATAGAGTAACCCCCTGAAATTATTGCGTCCGAAATTTCAAAATACATTAATTACTCAAAAAGCAATATTCGAATGAATATTGTCCGGTTTTGCCTATCCTATTTAATTAGAATCTGGCTTCTATCGTTTTAACATATGGGACAATCAATACTTCTGAAAAATCTACTTGTATTTGCCCTCCTTTTTTAATACAATCATATGGTTGAAGAATTGTGTTTATTAATCAAGTTGTTTATATTAAAATTACTCTTCCCTAATTATCTGGATGATATCTTCTATCTTTTTGATATCAAATTTGTAAATGTTTAAGCCCAATATAACTTTTCTAAATAATAGCTAATTTATTAAACACATATTTAATTTATTTCGCAGTAATATTGTTAAATACACATTTACATAAATATGTTAAGATTATTAATGATTCGAAAATATTAAAGGAGTAGATATAGGTTTTTTGTTTATAAATTGAACTAAATAAAAATATACAATAAATACTATGCTATAAAGGAATGCAGATAGGACATTTTTAAATGAAAGAAAAACAATGATAAATATTTTCACAAATAAAAACAATTTAAGTATACTTTCTAATATTTGCACTTCACTATCGAGCAAATCTCTGAGATATTTTTTCTAGCTCATGAAGGATAGGATACATTTAATCCTCCTTCAGTCCGTTACCCCATTCCTTGGCAATCATATAAATAGCATGTTGATTTAGTTTTGGTCCAATTAATGGATTCATTTGAGCCATGTAACAGCACAGCCAGAAAAGCCAACATGTCGCACCAGTTAAAATTAATGTACAACGTATAAGATTTTGATGTGGACCTTTTGGTGTCATCAATGGCAAACCAATTCCAACGCTGGCCCATATAGCAGTGAAGAATAAAATAGGGAAGAATGCTGCACCCATTTTTTTAATTTTTAGTAGAAAATTGTTGCAATTTTTTCTTATATTTACTATGAAGAACAAAAAATCAATTTTTACGTTTCTATACACAAAATACAATAATGACGTTTTTGTTTTCAATAATGACACTTTCTTTAATGTTGTTATTCACAGTGGGATAATGCTTCAATATTTCAACAAATCAGGGGTTGCAAAACAATCAAAATTGGAACGATTCACAAGAAAACGAAACATTTTGCACTATCAAATTTTCGATGTTTCCCATGCAATTTTCCATACCCAAACTATAATTTGCGTACACATTGGTCCGCCATTTATAAAAATTATAAATAAACTATAAAGTGTGAAGTTAATTCAACATATTTTTCCAACAGAGATAATGTAATAATGTATATATTTATTCTGTTTTTCATATTTTTAAGCAAGTGCATAAAATGGTACATCTGTATAAGTCAAATTATACGGCAGCATCTAGTATTGATAATAACAACGGCCATTGGTGATATTATAATGTGTCCAGGAATAGAAAATATTCTAGTAATATGTATAACTATCCTTATCATTCGATTGGGTTAATTGATATCTTTCGTTCTTTAAGAACTGCCTTTTGTTTATATTTTTGCAGCGTGTATCGATAAAGCGATTTACTTTAAAACATAAAAATTAGATACAAAAAAGGAATATACCTTTCCCTTTCTATGAAAATTGCCCTAGGAAACTGATTTTGGTATTTTTCAAACGTCAACATTGTTACCTCAGTATACTTTGTGGTGGTTAATATAATGCGACGGTTTTAATTTGGATGTGATCCAACTAATCATAATAATTAACAATGTTAATAATAAAAACCGCATGTGAAAACTAACGTAACAATAAAATAGATTAATGATTACATATTTTTGAGGACGGATTTTGCCCTATTTTGGTGAACAAATGTTCTTCATGTGTAAGCGTAGCTACGTAAGAGTCAAATAACGCAAAGTAGTTGACTAATTAAGCATTATGTCAAAATACAACTATGTGTTGTGGGGAGTGGTTAATTTGTTGTTGTCAATATTAGTAAACACTTGTTTCATATATTGTTTTGTTTAATTAATTCTAATTTTCTAATTACAAAAATTATCTTATTGAAAGATGAATTCATGGAAAATAGCTATAATAACAATAATAGCAATTTATTACTGTACACAAGGTAAATAAAATTAGAAGAAAAACAACTTCTCTAACTATTGAGCCACTCATTGTAATTTCAGTTAATTTTGTTGCTGGCTTGGAATGTTATGTTTGCTCCAATCAGACAGGTAATGTGGAAAAGTGTTTGAATACGATTAAAACATGTGAACCAGGTGAAGATGTCTGTGGCACTGAAATACGTTGGGGCAGTCAGCCATATTTCTCTCAAGGAGCCCTTAAACAATATTACGTTTCGAAGCGTTGCATGACTAAATCAATGTGTCAGACGAAACGAAGACGTCATATGCCCTATTGCACACATATTTGGTACGAAGACTGGTCTTGTCACGAATGCTGCCAGGGCGATAGATGTAATTACTTTGTAATTGTAAGTATTTATTTTATAATTCTGACAAAATAAAATTCCTACACATGCATAAATATGTATAACAATAGCATCTGTTTACTACTGACTTAGCTTTATATCTGGAAGTTGTGATTCTAGTTCTTTATCGTTTTGTTAATAGAAAATAGGTTCAGAACAAACTCATATCACCCATATTTCGTTCACAAATTAGAAAACTCTATAAAAAATCAAATAGTTTTGAAATGAAAGAAAAGTTTATATAGAAAATGTCAATGGAACTCTGTGTTTTTAATACAAAGCAGAACGATTCAGAAGATATGTTTTTAAACATCATTTACCGTTTTTCTCAATGTTTCACTTTTTACTAATTAAAGTAGTAAAATTTAAGGAATCAAATTGTTATAAATCCTTTAAAAAATATTTTTTTTTTATATTTTACAGAGCGGGTCTACAAAATTACAGATGCATTTACTGACAACAATTGCTGGGATAGCGTTATCCCTGTTCATAACCATAAAACGACAATAAATGTAAGATACCATCTGCAGATAAAGAATAACAAAGTCGTGTTTAATTATATACATTATTCTTAAACAGCATTTTTAAAAATAATCTAATATTTATACAATTAACCAAGAATCTCTCAACATTTTATATTGATATAAAGCAAAGTTTTTAATACAAAATATTAAATATAGAATTAAACTATCGTTTTTTATGCACAATAGACCTATATAGTATAAAATGTTTGACTATCCAAAAAGTGACCTTACAAATCGTATATATTTTTTGAATGTAATATAAGTTTTGTATTTTTTTAAATTATCTCAAATTGTTTACCATTTACATTCCGTCCATTATTGTAATTAGAGAATTGCAGTATATTTTTATATACAATAAAATAAACATATAATTAAAATAAACCAAATTGTTTATGTTTTGTTTAAGATAAAAATCTTTTAATTTACAGACCGCGTATGGTCATGAATATAAAGTGGCTAATAAGTAATATCTGATAGTGTTAAATATTTTTCAACTGTCACATTAACTTGTGAAATTTCTTAACAAGCTGTTAAAACATTGAGCGTAGTATTTCAATAAGTTTTTACATTTTATTCGTACATTTAGTTGTTAAGGAATCAACAATGGAGCACGACATTAGAACCGAAAATAAAATTTCCGTGCAAAGCTTTAATAATAATGAGTAATAAGTTATAATAATTTTATTTAATTTTCAACGATAATACATATCTTAATTTTTTTAAAGACAAGCCGACCATCAGAGACAACGACAAATGGAGAGACAAAAAAATGTTAGATGCCGCAGAAATTGTCTAAATTCTACAACTTCCGCTGTGGTTATTTTACTACATAATATGTTAAATACACGTATATTACTGTAGTTTTATTGCTATTTTCGTGATTTAATTATTTAAATGGATAATTTGTGATTTTTTAAAAAATATTTCATTTTTTAAATGATAAACAATATGATTGTTTATTTCGGTCATATAGGTACATACACATTAAAAAAAACTGATAAGTTATCAAAAAATCTTTTAAATTGTGTAATAAATATCAACTTTTATTGCTGAGAAGAATATTTAATCAAATATTTGAACTCAACAAGTGTTCCTCAAAGTCGGTCGTTTCTGATTTTTTTGATGTAGACGATGTTTATCATGTCAATATGTGCTAGAACGTGATCTAAAATTTGGTGCTTACAAATTTATATTCAGGTTAATTAATTAGAAAGTTTCCGTAAATTTCAGTTTATATCTACTGTCTGATTTTTCTATCAAGGTACTCACACAGATGTTTGATGAGATTAAGGTCTGGGGAATGTGGTGGATGATCAAGAGTCTTAGGAGTTCGGTATAACAACCATTCCCTAACAATTTTCGATGTATGTTTGGGATCGTTGTCTTGTTGGAAAATCCAGTTTCTTGGCAATCCTAATTTTTTAACACTTGAAGTAACATTGAGTCAATGAAAACTAAGTTTCCGACTCCAGAAGCCGCCACGCAGACCCAAACCACAACCGAGCCTCCGCCGTGTTTTACGGTGCTTGTAACACACTTTTCGATAAAAGCTTTATTCTTTGCCCGCCAAATTTTTGGAGGCTTTTTCACTCCAAATATCTCAAAATTGCTCTCATCGGTGTACAAAATATTTTTCCAGAAGTCTAGAGCCTCATTTTGGTACTTTTTTGCAAATGCCATTCGCTTCTGTTATTTACTTTAGAAATGTAAGGTTTTATTCGTGGCACTCTGCCATACAGTCCATTATTGTGGAGTGCCCTTCTTATTGTGCTGGCACTCGCTGATTTGTCAGATGTCTCGGTTATATTCTTTGATAATTGAACAGCACTTGACACTGGATTAGCCTTCACTTCTCGTCCTATTGCTCGAACTTGCGTATCAGTAAGCCGTTTTGGTCGTCCAGGTCGGGGTAAATTCTCAACCGTATGATGCTTCACATATTTATCAATAATTTTTTTATGGTATAGTGATTCCTTCCAACGATTTCCCCAATTTCGCGCAGAGATTTTTGTTTTTTATGTAAATCTAAAACCACTTTTCGCATTGGTGGTTTTTTGACGCGTAAAATCATCAGTATTTTAAAATTAAGAGAATTATTTTTGTTTTTCTTTACAATTTTTTACAGAGTTAAGCTCTTAATAATAAATAATAATAATAAAATCTTTTATACAAAATAACTGTTTACTTATTTTTGATACATCAAACAAAATATCGCTATGCAATTTCTTTTTACATAAATCCTATTTTTGATGAATATTTCGGGAAGAAATTTGTATGGAGGCTATGAGAAATCATGGACCGATTCCATTTTAAGCATAGTTTTTCCTATTATTATGCAATATATTTAAACAAAATATGAAAAAATTGGTGAAAAATAGCAAATTGTTATGGAGGTTGTATCCATCACATTCTGATTCATAGCTCTGGTTCTACTATACCGATTTTGCAGATTTCCATTAGCAAACTTTCTTTTGCATCTAAATAAAAACACACATTAGCTTTTTTATTTATTAAATCTAAACTTTATTATACATAATTTATAATACATTATACAAACTACTCTTTTGTGTTTTGTATTTGTGTGCTTCCTAAAACACAAAATTCATTTAATACCCTTATAAACCCAAATAAAGCAACATAATATTAGAGAAGCCTTTAGTACTGATGCTTTAAACAACAAAAAAGCAGGAGGTATTTCAGTTGGAATATTTCATTGGATATAGAAAATTATATATAGCAATTTTAATATAAATATTATTATAATAACAAAATTTAGAAGTATTTTAAAACTCTCAAGCTGTTTAAAACTTTGCTTAGTAGTAATTATTCAGCAAGAAATGTGGTTTTATTTGTATTTTTTATTATTTCAATAATTCATTTTATTATAATTATTAAATTATAGTTTATTTATGTATGTGGAAAAAATCACAATTATTGTTTAAATCAACAACTACATTTTAAAGCATATTATTTAGAAGGACCTAAGAGAGGAGTTTAATAAAATAATTTAAATCAATTAAATGTTTCATATGTTTAAATTATTTACTTGTTCATATTCTGTTGTTTATAAAGAGAATTATTTAAGAGAATTTTATCGTAACGAAAATATATAAGAATAGAATAGAATAGAATAGAAAAGAAACTGGAATTATAGCACAAACAGGCACACTTAAATACTTTCATCAATACAAAATAAAGTAAATGTGGAATATGTATGTGCTTGATTTAGAAAAAAAAAGAATAATTATTTACAATTTACAATTCATCTTTGTGCAGCAGAGTGTAGCGATTCTTAGAAGGACCCAATTTCTTAAATGTCGACTCTGGCGGCGAGGTATTAACAACTTCACTTTGTACATCGTTACTAGATGGATCAGGGCCATAATGGAATTCACTAGAAATAAATAAAGGCATCACGTAATTAAGATATTAATATACTCAACAAATGAAATATTTACCGATGTAATTTTCCACTATATAAATCTTGTAAAAATTGTTTTAGTTTTCCGGGCGTGTACATATCCTTAAAGTTGGGGAATAAGTACATGTGTCTAAATGAATCGATGGCAATCAGAGGCAAATCATCTTCCGATTTACCCAAATGATGTAAAGGATGAGCAAAACGTTTACCATCAGCCGTAAGGAAGTTAATGTTTTCTAAAGAAACAAACAAATGTTTATAAAAAAAAAGATGCCAACAACTTAAAAAAAAACTTACGTTTTTCATCCAATAACTGATGATCAATAATGGCCTTATAATCCTTAATAGAATTGGTATCGTCTGGATGGTGGAACATTATCAAAAATGGTAAACCTTCTTCGGTTAATTCTTCAGCATTCTCAAATGTTATCTCTCGCACTAATGGTACGCATTTTTCTTGAATCCAAATCTTCAATTCGTCGAAATTCTTTAAACTACCAGTGTAAGTTTCATCATTTTCATGACTGACAGCTACATCGGGTCTAAAGACAATAATTGGAGAGCCTATAAAAGAAGAATGAGCAAAAATTATTATTTTTATGTGTATTACAGTTTAAATATGTATATGTATGCTTTTTGTCAAAATAATGTTAAATAAACTAATGTCTAGTTGGCAGATTTGTAAAATTATTGACAAAAGCTTACGACTGGACAACAAACTCAACAGAGTGAAATTTGTTTTTTCATTTATTTATTTTAAATAACCCCTGAAGATGGTCAACAAAGTTGACCGAAATATTGGGAATAAAATAAAATAGAATTTTTAAAACAAAATATTTTTATATTTTTCATTTAAAAATTCGTTACCTTATGACCTTATGCTGAACAAAAATTTACAAACAACAAAACTAAAGGTCAACAATTTACAACTTTATACAAATTATTTTCTAAATTTTATCTTAATTTAACAATTTATGTTTAATTATTCATTTGGTTGGAGGGCTATTTAGTGAAATGTGTGTATGTAATTATGTATTTACATACATATATATTTACTTTAATTTAGATTATCAGCTGGTTTCTACATTTGTAAAATGAAGTGGAAGTGACATTTTCGTTAAATTTGTGTTCCAAATTTTGTAAAAATGATATGAAATGAAAAATATTTTTTCCAGTTGGGTTCGTCGTACAATAAAAGTTGTACTCTTTTTCTAGAACGCCGGTGGTATTGAAAACGATTTTAGTTTCACTTCGTAGTAGAATATAGAATCTAGGCGTAGTATATGTTTATTTAGGAAATAACTGTGTAATATATTTAATTTGTTGGCTTAGTAAGGCTTTGTATATTCAGGGGTGTCATAGAAACCAATATTGTCAGAATTGGTTTTAAAACCGACGAGAAAAAATGCTTTGGTGTCATAGAAATATCTCGATATTTATTGAACGTGTAGCAGTGGAAAGAAGTTAAAAGGGTAATCAGGGGAAAGTGTCCATCAATGTGGAATCTTATAAAGGATGTGTGGATTGCAATACCGCTACATGCTCGTCAAAATTTAGTCGACTCAATGCCTAGAAGATGTGCTACTGTTCTGGATAACAAATGATCCGCAACAAAGTTCTAAGGCTTTATGCAACAATATTCAGTATAAATATTTATTTAGTTTTACTTAAGTTAGTTATAGTTTTAAAATTTCATGAAGTGTCCCTATTTTTTTCACACGTTAAACTATATGAATTCATACAAAATCACAAAAAAATCAAAATATATTATGGGAATAACAAAAATTTCGTTATTAATCTTTTTTCTACCGTTTAAGAAAAAATAAATCGTTTAAACAAGAACGAATTTCTGATTTTTTATCCGGTTGTAAATAAATTGTAAGTTTGTGTGGGCACTGTCCCTATTATTTTTCACATGACTGTATCTCCTGAGTTGTCTAGTTTTAAGGGAAGGATTCATAATATAAAATTTAAACTAACCAACATATAATTTTATTTTATCTTGAAAATATACAATTAAAATATTATTTTTATACATATAATTAAATAAATAATAAAAAAAAACAAAAATTAAGACAAACACAAAAAATAATATAAAAACAAAATAAAACAATAATTACCTAAAGAAATTTTCTGTGTAATATTACCTAGTGGTTTATCTTCAACTCCTTTGCGGTTACAGATTAACAAAGAAGATTAAGAAGATTTATAGTTAATACAGTTAGTTAGTATTCAAACAAAAGAGAAATATAAACATTAACAACAAAATTTTTAAATTAAAAGCATGCAAATTAAAGCAATTTATTTATTTAAATATATTTATTGTTTAAAAAAGAAACCTACCTGGTGGATGCATGGCTTGAGCAGCATCGCCAAAGCCAACATGGAATTGGCACTCGTCTTTTAGATTTGTAGCCACCTTACGGAATGTATCATATTCTGGTTGATCCCGACGATCGAAATAACCGATTATGATGCGTTTTTTCGAGTCAAGATTTTCCAAATCTCTCAATGTGCTAAACTCTTTGATGGGATCTTCTAATTGCTTTTTCACAAATTCCAAGAAAGCATCCGCCGAACGTTGTCCGCGATATTCACGTTTACTCAATTGTCCATTGTGTACAATTTTCAATGTGGGATATTTAGTAATATGGAAACGTGATGCTACAGATGTCTCTTTATCACAATCTACTTTACCCATCACCACTTTGCCAGCGTCAGGAAAAGCTTCTTTAACCTGTAAACGGTGAAAAATAAAAATTATTTTTGATTTGTTTTTGTTATAAAGTACATGCATAGTTGATTGATGATGGACTTACCTTATCGGCGGCTTCGCTGAAAATTGGCGCTAATAAATTACTAAAACGACACCATTCTGCATAGAAATTTAAAAATACCAATTCATTGGAGGCTGTAATATAAAAACAAAATAAAAACGTTTTTACATTAATTTTTATAAAGACAATAGAAACAAGTAAGAGTGCTATATTCGGCTGTGCCGAATCTTAAATACCCTTCACCTAAGCGTAATAAGAAATACAGAAACTACACTAGACTAGAATATCCTAATTCTGTGTTTTCTATTCAGTCTTAGTGCAAATTTTATTAGTATTTGATATATTGTTTGAAAGACAATTTTACGACCAACATAATTTATGTTAAATATTTTGAAATGTTGTCAAATTTTTACCATTTTTAATTGTCTGATGTTCATAATAATCTTGAGTGTAATTTAACAAACAGAGTATAAAAAAGGGGTACAATTCGGTTTTAGTGATTTTGCTCAAAAAAAAAAAAAAAAAAACAAAATCAAATAGGGCTTTTACAGGAGATACCAGCAAAAAAAAATTTTGTTGCCGGTCACGCCTATTTTCGAGGGGGGCGGGCCCTTAAAGTTGAAAATACATAGGCCTATATCTCGGGAACTACTGGGTGTCTGATAATTTATAATACATTAAATAAAAGGTATTAAAAATACCTTTCCAACGATATATATCATGATTATAAAATATGGACCGAATATGGGTTAAATCCGAAAAGAATATTTTTTGACCCGAATTTATTTGTTTTTTGGAAATGGTTCTATATGGCAGGTATGACAAATTATGGGCCGATCTTCTTAAATTTTGGAACAGTTATTTTCATGCATATGAGGATATTTCACGTCGAATTTCAACATAATAACGGTATATATACGATATATATTAGTATTAACGTGGATTTCGAGAGTGGACCTTATGTGGGGGATATAGTCAAATATGGACCGATATTCTCAAAATCCAGCAGTTAGATTTAGGCATGTATATAAATGATCCGTGTAAAATTTTGGATTGGTACCCTTATTTATAAGCGATTTATGAGTATTAAAGTGATTTTCGGAAGAGGGCTTTATATGGGGCATACGGTTAAAAATAGACCGAAATTCACAAAATTTTGTGGGATGATTTTTGTATATATTAAAATGATCTGTGCAAGGTTTTGAGTCGGTACCGATATTTATACAATATATATAGGGAAAAATCTCTTTTTCAGATGTGGTCCTTGTATGGGAGCTATGACCAGTTCTGGGCCGACTACCATAAAATTTAGTACAACAATTTATTTGCCTATAAAGAGTATTTATGTCAAATTTTAGCCGTTTAACATTATTTATATCTCTTTTACACGTATTTAAGTGAATTTTGGAAGTGGACTTTATATGGGGTCTATGGTCAAACATGGACCGAATTAAAAAAAATTTCGTTTTGCGATTTCTTTTTGTATAAAACTTATTTTTGCTGAATTTTGTCTTGATATTCCAATTTTATAGGCATTTATTTATCATTAAGCCATATTTCGGGAATATATATATTTGTATGGGGGCTATAAGAAATCATGGACCGATTCTTACTATTTTCCGCACACTTTCTTCTTTTATAGTGCAAACAACGTATACAAAATTTCATGGTATTATCTGCAATAGTTTTCAAAATATTGCAATAAAATGGATGAAAAATATCAAATTTTTATGGAGGTGGTCTCACATATAGGTTCATAACTCTGGTTAACCTAAACCGATTTTGCTGATTTTAAATAGCAAACTTCTCGAAAGCACTTCTGACAGAATTATTGAAGGTTGGGATCCCGAGTATATCTGGGGACTTCAAAAAACTGATTTCAACAGACAGACAGACAGACAGACGGACATGGCTTAATCAACTTCGCTATCTATAAGGATCCAGAATATATATACTTTATAGGGTCGGAAAATTTTTTTGTGGAAATTACACACGGAATGACAAACTTATATATACCCTTCTCACGATGGTGAAGGGTATAAAAATAGAGAAATCATTAAAAGGTATACAGTGGAATCTCCCATGAGCGGACACCGAAGGGACCGTTGAAATGTGTCCGTACAAGGGGGCTGTCCGGCCAAGAGGAAACTGCAAATTTAAATCAACAAAACTTTGCCTAATATTGTTTGTTTTTATTTAGATATTTTTATTAAAAAAATAAACAATTCAATTCGGTTTAATAACAAAAAATCATTAAATGTAGCTCCATATGTAATAAAAGTTTAAAATGTTTTATGAGTACTCTTTTTATCCATTTCAAAAAGTCCCGCCCACACTAATGTATAAAAACGAATGAACAATGCTTTCCAAAGTACAATAAGCAAACGCACATCGATTATTATTTGGGGAATCCCCTAAATCGCGTAAGTAATGGCATAGGTTACAAGCTGTTGGTCAAATAGGTTTGTACACCATACGTATGCACCACAAAAATTCCAAAAATTAGTATTGTCTACTCTCCGAAGCAGAAGCGTAAATTGTAAAAAAAATGTTAGATTGAAAACATTATGTAAGAGAGAAAATATTTGCTATACCCACATTTAACTATGTATGTATGTTATGTGATGTAGTAAATATGATAAACCGTGCCCTGTTGTTAAAGCGAACAAATTAAAAGGGTCTTGGCAAGCTTATTTGTATTTTATGACATGAAAAATTCGGAAAAAAATAAGCTAAATGTCCGTCCAATAGAATTTCTTTTATCAAGCGGATGTCCGCGTCCGCTCATGAGAAGCGTCCGTTCAAAGGAAAGCGACTGCAATGCTTTTCTTATGGAGCGCTGCCGGGACCTAGCAAAAATGTCCGTCTAATGGGAGTATCCGCTTATGGGAAGTGTCCGTAAAGGGAGATTTCACTGTACATATATATATTTTACAAAAACAGTAAGATTTTTCTTTTAAATTTTACTGTTAAAACTACATATGTACAAGGTCTGATCAAAAAATAACCGTTATTTTAAATTTTTTCAAAAAGTATTTATTTATTCATAAATAACTATCTTGTCCCCTTCAAAGTAATCCCCCTCAGATATAATACACTTATGCCAGCGTTTTTTCAAATCCTCGAAACATTTCTGAAATGCGCTTTTTGGTATGTTGTTGTTGCAACAGCAGTAATTGCTGAGTTGACAACCCTTGGCCAAGTGATCTCGGGTCATTCCGGTGCGGTCATTCGCCAACAGCTCCTGTTTCGATTTTTCTTTTATCTCCTCAATCGTAACAAAACGCTTTCCTTTCATCGGTGTCTTCAGTTTTGGCTTATCATGGTGCAAAAGCCATGATTAGGTTTTCCACAATTCTCTTCGTTTTTGACAAATTGCTTCGCGCAAACGGCGCATAACTTCAAGGTAGTATTCCTTATTAACCGTACGACCTTGTGGGAAGAATTAATGATGCACCACGCCATTGCAGTTAAACAAAACAGTGAGCAAAATCTTCACATTTGACCGAACTTGACGTGCTTTTTTCGGTCTTGGCTCTTTTGTTTCCATTGGGATGATTGGGCTTTGGTTTCAATGTCATAGTCATACACCCATGATTTGTCACCAGTTATGACCTTTTTGAGGAAATCTGGATCGTCATTGACGAGTGCATGCGACGTTATTTTTGCTCAAAATTTTGCAATTTTGGAAAAATCTTTGCTGCCGCACGTTTTATGCCTAAAACATTCGTAAAAATTGCTTGGCATTAGACGAACGATATGCCAACATCATCAGCAACCTCTCTGATAGTGATTCGACGATTCAATGTTTTCATCGGTTGTTGACGTGATCGGGCGACCAAAACGAGCATCTTCATTGACATCTTCTCGGCCTTCCTTCAACCGGTTATACCACAATTGAACTTGTGTTCTGCTCATAGTAGACTCGCCCAACGCCACAGTCAACATTTCAAATGTGCTTGCGCATTTAATTTCATTTTTTACACAAAACTTAATACAGTTTCTTTGATCTATAGTAAAAAATCAAACACGACGACTAAGAGGCCTTTTAGATGATGCAATTAATTGCATGCAATTTTTTCAATTCTCTTTTAAAATTGCTACGTAAAATGTTGTGCACTTATACGATGCAATTTTACGTGCAACAAATCATGCAATTTTTTGACGTTTAATTACACATTCCTCTCTAGTTTTTCATTCGCAACAAAGAAAACAAAATTTTAAAATATATGTAAATATAATATGCAAAAAATATATGTACATATGTATGTATATAAAATAATATACATACATACATTTACATAAATACAATATACAAAAATTTTAAAAAATATAAAAAATGGAAGATTTTAATACAGAAGAAGTAATTGAAAATGTTCCTGCGCATTAATTTTTATAAAGCACACTTCAAAGTCAGAATAAGAATAAAACAAAATAAGTAAAACACAAACGATGGTAAAAGGAAATGTCAAAAAATTGCATGACAAACGAAGTCGTGCAACTTTTTCTACCCCTCTTGCTTCTCTCACCCGTTCGCCAACAAATATCAGTTGCATGCAATTAATTGCATGCAAAATTGCATCGTCTAAAGGGCCTCTAACCTTTTTATCTGTCAAAAACAAACTGACAATCCAAAATGGCTGATATTACCAACATACATATACATATGTATAACAGACATGTGTACCAACATAACAGAAAAAAATGCGAAAATCGTAACTCACGAAATTTGAAAATAACGGTTATTGTTGATCAAACCTCGTATTTTCTATTCCATAGAAAGACGAATTAACATCATAAAAACCTGAAAATGTAATTTTAGTGCAAGTGTGTCCGCATTTAACACCAAAACAAATTTAGAATATTTTCAATGCACAATTTACTTTACATTGTATGTATTAACAATCAACATTCTGTATACAATTAACAGAGCCCTACCTTCTTTATTAAACGAAT
Source organism: Bellardia pandia (assembly GCA_916048285.2). Lineage (NCBI taxonomy): Eukaryota > Metazoa > Arthropoda > Insecta > Diptera > Calliphoridae > Bellardia > Bellardia pandia. Next base: position 92,983,376 of record OU696532.1, on the reverse strand, counting down.
GACCCTGGTAACAAAATAAAGCATAAAGATTGATTTAAGAACATTAATAATCGGACCAATCATGAATAAATAACCCGCGGGTGTTTTTTCCTTATTTATTTTTTAACATTGAATTTGAATAGGAAAAATGGGAAAAGGGAAAAAACTCCTGCGGAATTTTTATTCATGATTGGGATGAATGTTTTTTTTTTTAAGCAACAAGTTACTCCATTTAGAATAATAACGATATTAGCTTATTATTATTTTAAAAAATTACAAAAATTCTCTGTTTGATCGAATTTTTCATTATTTTAATATTAAAGCGAATCACGATTTCGTATTGTTTTACCTGCTGGTTTTTGTAAAAAAAAAAACAATATTCAGCGCTTAACCCATTTAAGCCCAAACAAAAACCACCGGAAAAAAATCAATTTTATTTTTAAATTCATTATATATAAAAAAATTAAGATATATTTTTTTGGAAATATGTTATACATAATGTCTGAACTTTTAGTTAATCAATTATGAAAACATATTATGAATAATGTCAAAAACTTTGTTGTATGGCGCCAATATTGAAGTGTTCCCAAATTGGCACAGCGGGCGTAAATGAGTTAAAAAAGAAGCATTTAGCAATGGAAAAAGTCTGTAAAATCTGTTTACATCGGAAAGTACAATCTGTAATATATGTAGGTTAAAATGCTTTGTTTTCTAAACAAAGAAGCATTTAGAAAAACCTAACGTGATATGAAGAATGTATTGAAAAAAAGGGATTGAATTGATTGAACCAAAAATATTGAAGGCTAGTCAAAAGAAGACACTAAAATTCATCTTATAAAAATTCGTGCTTTTGTTTTAATGTATCGCATTAACTGCTGCACAACATTTAGATTCACTCCGCTTGAAGTATTATTGACATTTGTCCAATATTGTTCAATTAACCGAAGCGGGAGACAAATAATGGATTCATTTATTTTTCTATTACATCGATATCAATCCATTGCAGCTATTAAAAAATGACAGGGAGCTTCAACATAAAAATTTGGTCCGTGTGCTGCTGAGGTCTGATATTCTCCATCCATAACAAGACAGCTGTTGAAGTTCATTAAATGTATGCCTTCTTCTAAACGTAGTATTTAATTGGTTACTTTAAATACTATTTTAACATTGTCGGATTTTCAGGGAATTTGTGCACAATTTTCTTTCTATTTTGATTTTTTTTTAACATCTTTGTAGTGTTGCCCATTTTTTATGTGAACATTGCATTATCTATTCAATATGTATGATATATTTAAATGTCTTGGTGGCACTATTGTCTTCAATAACTATTTAACAATTCGGATAATGGATACCTCTAAGAGCATACACATATTTTCCTACTTATGACAAAACTTAATTCTTGTTTTTTGAGACCTCATCTGGTATAATAATTTGGATTGTCTTGAGATGTTCGAAAATTCGCTATGATTTTAACCTTCGACTTAGTGATCATTATTAAAACATACCTAGAATACCATATTATTTTATATATTTTATTGACATACATACTCTTTGATAAAAATATCAAATTTAACACGTTCAACGATTTGGAATAATTAGCCCCATTTGGCAAATATTTCAAAATAGATTTTACTTGCAGCGATTTGTTTGCATACGAAAACATACATAAAAGAAACAATAGAAAATTATGTTTTACTTATGAAAACCTGTTCAAATTTGTTTTTTTTTTTAGCGCAAATTTAAATGATGAGTATTTTTTACATAACTGCCCAAAACAGATAAAAAAGCAAATCAGTGAAAGTTATTAAGTTTTTCGAATTTAAAAGTTTAGTGTTACATATACATACATACATATACATATGTATGTATAAAGATGCACAATAAATGAAACAATACCAGTATTATTACAAAAGTATTATCAGTGCGAATGAAAAACCTATTGTATGAATATTAATTAAAACAGATTTATTGAACAGCTGTTTAAGCTAAAGTTATAAGGAAATAAAGTAAAGTAAATAATTAATAAAGTAAAGTCAATTATTTCAGAACAATATATCAGAACAATTTTACGAAAAATGAAGTTATTTAATTAGCCAAATGAATAGCGATTGTTAACTACATATTTTATTAATAACAAAACGAATTAAATCTAGCATTAAAAACTAAGCGCTGAATCTAACTGCTTTAAAATGTTTAACAAAATGTTATATAGATAATCGTAAAAATTGTCGTACTTGAGAGGGTTTGTGTATTCTGAACCGAATTGAAAATGTTTTAACATATATAAAAAGTTTATTTAGATACCTAAAGCCATAGAAACCAAATACCCATACGAACCAATAACTACACGTCTTAAATGTGTCATTCAACCAGAACTTATAACTGATAAAAATACAAAAAAAAAACTAAACCATTGATAACTTAATTGACAATTACATGTTGTGTTTATTGTAGCACAAAAATATATTTAAGACAAGAGTACAATTAAGTCGAAAATGCAATTACCACAAAAATTAATTCTCTGTAAAATGTAATGTAATATTGATAACAAAAGAACACGCTTATAAACAAATTAACAATGAAGACGTTTTACACTCAAAAAATCGTTGAACTGAAACATTTATTTTATTGATTCTTTGAGCAATAGGTACAACTCCGACTAAATCGCTTTTTACGATAATGAACTGGCTCTAAATACTGCCGTAAGGCTAAATACAATAGGCGCTTGAAAGCATGTACATTATGGCCATGCTAGCATAATCGAAGATGTAAACTGTCTTCCTGATAATATTGATTGAGCACTACGAGCTTATCTGTCTATACGGATGCCTCCAAAAAAAGGGGAGATTTGGCGGCGGTGTCGACATGCAAAAAATTGGAATTAGGATGTCGTTTAGAATTCCAAATTAATGTAGCATTCTACAGTCCGAGATATCGGCTATAAAAATAGCAGGTAACTGGATCAAGTATAACAAAATATCAGGCAGGGATATACGTATATATACGATAGCCAGGCTGCAATAGTCTCTAACTGGTGTATACACTACATCGAACTTGGTCCAGGAATGCCGCACATCTTTAAATAGGATGGCGAGACATTTAATAGTTTCACTCGTATGGGTGCGTGGACATGAAGACATAATTGGAAACCTTGTTGCTGATAATTTAACAAAGAATGGTTCCATGCTACCTAATGATGACATTAATCATCTATGCGGTATTCCGCTATCAGCATGCAAGCAACGAATAGGCAAATTTTACTATGAGCTTGCTCAGACCAGGTGGGCAAATGAACACACCTGTGTTATCTGGCCTAGGCTAAATATAGAACGAACGTTGTATGTTCTAAAACTACAACGATCACAATTAAGCGACTTAGTGTCAGTGATTACAGGACACTGCAAATTCGCACTCATGCCAGAAGATTAGGTCTGCCCTATAATGATTTCTGCAGGAGTTGTAAAGATGAAGAATGTGTACCTTGCGTAACACCTTCTTCGGACAACCATCCTTCAATAATCTATCTGAAATATCAGACTTGAAATTAGAGCGTATCAATTCTTCATTAGGAATAGCAATTGGCTATCATGATTTTGGACCCAATCCCTTCACTTACAGTGGAAATACTGGCTATTAAGCGGCTCGGAGTATTTACTCCATCTTTTCTTCTAAACCTTTCAGACCCGACATCTTCTCTTGACATTTTCTTCTTCTATCTGTCCACATTTACTCTCTCTATGTCTCTATATTATAGAGTCTATAACATCTATCCCCTTTCTTCTTTCTTCTATTCATCTCTTCTCAGGCAACGCAAAAGGACTAACGAATGGACCTACATAAGTGAGCTGTGCTAACTATGGCTGCCCGCTGACCTAACCTATTGACTATTGTATAAGGAATGAAAGTTTGTTTGTTAATAGTTTTTCTTCAACTTTTGTTTATTCTAACAGAATTTTAATCTATCCACTTAGAAATAAAGCAACCAAATAACAATGCTGCTTAACTTTTGTTATTAATGTTTAAACTTATAGTGGCAAGCAAATGTTTTGTTATTGCACTTTATAAAAGTTTGTGACGGTATTTAAGAGTTCATAATTATATACATAGGTATTTATTCAATATTATTTAACTATATCTACTATGACGCATTCATAGTATAATAATTGCATATAGATATTTTAGCTGAGCAATATTATAATTACTTCGACCATTATATGGTGGCATGGTATGAATCAGGAGAGATAAGTTTTATAAAATTTACGGTTATAAACTTCCTTTTTGAATATGCATGTATGTATGTACATTAGGGTGGGGCGTTTTTGTATGGGAAAAAATAAAAGTTAATTAATAAAGTTCTAATAGTAATATTTTTCTGTCTTAGACTTAAAAAGGTAATACTTAAAAAAAATATTCAATTAAGTGATATCTTTGGCCCGCGCATGCGTCTTAAAATTTTTGGAATTTTCATAAAAACACTTTCCATTTAAACTAAGACAGCAAAAGATTACTATTAGAACTTTATTAATTAACTTTTATTTTTTCCCATACACAAGCGATCCACCCTACTTTGTAGTAAATGCACGGGCTCTTACATTTAAAATATTTCAATAAAATTTTAAAGACTTCCATTTGAACTAGTAACACAACAAAATTTTGCTATTAGAAGACGATCTAAGACAAAACAAAATTTCACCCCACCCTAATATGCATACCTTATTATAGGTATAAAATATCTTAATATTTTTGAAAACTATTCAAATTGGTTTATTAGAGAAGTTAAATATGCTAATATAAAAAAATTATAAAAGTTAAATTTTTATAAATAAATCAAATATTTCATTTCTTAAACGTTTTTATCTTATGATTGCATTCTCTATGATCTATGACATAGATATACTAACAACCGACATTTATAACTGTAAAACTTCTAAATCAAAAGAGAAAAAAAAAACAAATGGTAGGTATGTCATTAATTTTAAATTCTAAAATAGGTACCTACCTACTTTTAATCGTGAACAAATTAAAGTTAACCCATCTACTAAAAATCACTTTAACAAATTGAGAATTGTTATTTGTGTTAAGTTAAACAAAGAGAGGTTTTTCTATGAATGCATGTGTATGTATTGATAAATATTAGAAAAATAAAAACAACAACTAAATGATACCGAAATAAAAGTGTGAATTGATTTGTTTTTATTTTACTTTGCATACTATATATTTGTTTTTTACATTTTTTTTCAACGAAAACAACAACATAAGATGATGTGACACGTCAAAAGGAACCACTAAATTTGAGACAATATCCTATATACACACCCATACACAAACAAACTTAATTGACACCCACAGTTACAAATTTAATAATAAATTATTCGTATATAAACAATATTAAGTGCCAAACATTATATGTGATAATAACATACCCAATTTTCCAGTCAAGATAACACAACTAATTACAATTAAAAAGAGATTATAAAAGCATTCTTATACGAATCTTACTTACCTAAAGTCATATCAATATTTTCACTGGTTAATGATACCGCCCCACTATCTGTGGGATGGTAGAAAACATAAAATATCTGTAATGTTGCAAATAAATTTGTATTATTAAACAAATAAATAATATTCCATGTACATTAATATGCAATAAAATGGATAAATAGTATTACCGGTACTCAAATCACAAAGTAAAAAAAACTGTCTAGCATACGTGTTTCTTTTGATTTTCCATTAACCATATATACCGCTATTTATCCATTATATCTAATTAATTTTTCCATTTCTGGTTTCTTACCATAAATATTGCAAAATAATAACATTTTCTAGGATTCCACAGATGCATTTTACTAATTTTTATTGTTATGTTTTTAATAAATAACTTAATTTCTAGAAAATTATACAAGATTTTTACGTGCGCGATTTAATTATTTCCACACTTGCGTCTTTTTTTTACAAACCTTATATTCAGTTAATTCACTTTTTCGCTAGTTTTCTCATTTCTCTTCTTTCGCAATCTATTTTTTTTTTTTTGTTAATAAAACAGAGCTGTTTTTTACATGCAGTTCCAGAAAACAAACACAAGAAAAAATTAACAGTTGAAATCAACCACAAAATTAGGTAACACCTTTTTTTTGCATATGGCACGTGCTTCTATATATGTTGTTAGAATCATATAGATAAACATATAGCAAAGTTTCGCTTTTTAAGCTATGTATAGACGGTCGTCAGTTATTACAACGTTGTCATATTTAGCAATGTGCTAGCAATGTACTGACATTGAAAAATTGTTAGCAAAAAGTAAATTGTCAGTTCAGACGACTGTAAGAAAACTTACAATTTCATTGGCACACAATTGTCACACAATGAATTTATCTGTCAACCGAAATTCTTTTTCCAAAATGTTATATAATGCACACTTATTTGTTTATTTATGTATATACATAGTTGCATTTAGAAATAATTAATTGCCATAGTATTGCTGCCAATAGCAGATGCATAAACTTTGCACATATGACAATGAAAAGTGTTTGACAATTGCCTTAAAACAATGACAGTGACAAAAATTTGTGTTTACACGATTGTTAGATGTCTGACAATATTTTTGTCTTGCAATGTACTGAAAATGCTTTTTCTTACAACGTTGGAAGACAAAAATTTGAAGTTCACACGGTTGTTAGACATTTTCTGAACATTTTTCGGACAACGTTGTAATATCTGACGACCATCCTTGTCAGTACATTGCTAGCACATTGCTAGATCTGACAACATTGTCAGATCTTACAACGTTGCCAGAAAAATGTTCAGAAAATGTCTAACAACCGTGTGAACTTAAAATTTTTGTCTTCCAATGTTGTAACAAAAAGCATTGTCAATTTACCTTTTGCTAACAATTTTTCAATGTTGAGCAGTATGGCAACATAAGTTTTAACGCTTTTAGCTGAATATTCTAGACAAGAACTTTATAATATCTCAGCTCCTAACCACCCAGAAATAATGTTAGTGTTTATTGTGAGTCTTTGTTGAGTGAACATCAAATCGTTCTCAAACTATAATTGAAGTTTATGTTTAAAGTAAATTGTACACCGCCAACCTAATCACAACCAAAAAAAAAAAAAAAAAAAAAATTTCCTACTCCATTAGTAGTAGTTCTTCCTTTTTATTTAAAATTATTAACTTTATTTGTCTGTATTGTAAGGGAGTTAGAGGTTATTTAATTTCTAATGTGTCTTTATTTTTTTAATAGCGCTTTAAATAATTAAATTTCTTCTTATTTTTTAGGGTCAATATGATTTATACCTTATATTTCTACTTATGAAATTATTAATTATTCTTTAATTGTTGTAGTTTCCTGAATGGGTTTTACCAAAAACTGATAATTAAAACAACAGGGTGTCATCTTTCTCTTTTTTAACCAGTTATCCGAACACTGGTATTTTAACGTTTTCTATTAATTTGAAGCACCATGTTAATTTTATTGACGTTGTTTTTTTACCCCATTCATTCACATTTTCATCACACGAATCATATTTTGTAAGAAATTTTCAGAAGTCCAACTCTATTCTGAAAATTTTATTTAGTTCGTGCGTTAAAATAAACGATAAAAATAATAGAAATTATTAAAGCATCATACTTAACCTTTGATGTTCAAATATATTAATAGAAAATATTTGATTTGACAAATAAAAACCAAAAAAGGAAAATATTGGGCTGGCATAGTTAACAAAGAAAAAAAAAGCAAGTGAAAAAACAAAAACCTTTTAAAACAAAGAAGATAAAGAACAAAACAAAGTGAAACGAAAAAAATAAAGACGACAATATAAAAGCAAAATGTAAGTGTTTAAACAAATTAAAACAAATAACAAAAAGTGAAAAAAACTATATTTGTTAAAAGAAATGTATGCGGTCACCCTGAGAACAAACAACCTGAAAGAATAATTACAAAAATTATAAAGAAAGAAAGAACTGCCGTTAAGGTCGTATACTGTGGGTAAATGATTGCCAGAGAAAAGAACAGACAAAAAAGATAAAATTAAAAAAAAGTACAGACATATACAATCGTAATAACGAGTATATATGAAAAAAGCAATAAATAAAATCGAGATAAATTAACAATTTCGTACGTTCTTTTGTTTGTTGACTTGTGAAAAAAAAATTATAAACAAAATGTTAAAAATCTTTTGTTTGTAAACCATTTTTGTTGTGTTTTAATTTTGCTACTACAAATTTAAATACAAATTTGTAACATTAAGTTAACAATTTTTATTGAATATAAGTGTTTAATTCTGTTTTATAATCATTATATTGTTCAACGTCAGTTCAAAATATTTCCATTGCTTTTTTTCCAATTTTCCTTTAATTGATAATTAGTTCATTTCAATTTTTATTATCATTATTTGCAGATTGATTTGTCATCAAAGTTTTAAGAAAAAGACATCAATATTAATTGTTGGGTAAGTGCCTGCAATTGTCATACATTTATTAGTTCATATAATTTTATCGGTTAGTTTTTTTTTTCGTTAATTTGCTTTGAATTTAGCTTTTTGCTGTAAAGATCTCATAATACACATACACATTTTTCCAATTAGTTCATAGATTTTTCTTATGGTGTCCTTCCGAATGCCACTTTATTTTATAGTCGCAATAATTGTATTTTGTTGTACTGCATTGCATTGGACTTTGTACTTGTTTTGCCGGTTTTTACTGTATCTGGGCTGGCCATACAAATGTTAGTTTTAAGTCGTTTTTTTAGTTTCTAAAGGCCATGATATAGAATACTTTTTAGTACAACTGCAAATGTCTCCTAACATGTTTTTTTTAATGAAAAGGTAAAAAGTAAGTTTATTTCATAAAATTGTCAATATAATCGAAAAATCACTGACAGTCGACAAAAGAAAAATGATGAAATTTTTACTGCTTAAATCGTTCGTATTTCTATTTGAGAATATACACACATTTGTATACACATAAATATGTATGTAATACGAATAAGAGAGTAACACGAATTGCTAGTACAATCAAGTGTGTCCTCGTCTTATATTCCCCTCCCGCCGATGTCTAAAAGATAATCAGCTTAGCTTAATTGCTTCGTAAAAATTGGGACTAATGAAAGCAAGCATGGTCACTTAAAGTGAAAGAGAGGGTAAAAACATAACAATAGATCATTAAGCTTAAACAAAACAAAAGGAAATAAGAAAATTGACTAGTACCGTCAAGTTTGTTTCCCTTTTATTCTCTTTTCCCCTCTCACCCAAAAATACTTGCCTTGAAGAGTAGAGTTGTGCTCGGTCGTTCATTTCAGTGACCGGTCATTTTCGTTCATTTATCCAAGACTGATTCGTTCATTCAATTCGTTCAATCGTTCACTTTGAACGAATGAATACAAACCTTTTTGAATGTGATTTTCTTCTTGTCTTGTGATAAACATCAGCTGAACGTACACTATTGAACGGAAACCATTTAGTTAAATGACCGGCTCATTCCGTTCAATGAAGTGATCCGTTCATTTTAACCCGTTCGTTAATGAACGATACAGCTCTGTTGAAGAGTCATACGTAATTGAAGGGTGTGAAAGCGGACTTGATTTGCTACGGGTTTCTTTGAGATTTAAGTTGTCAATATATAAAAAAGCAACTGCAAGCTTGTGTTTCAACACAAACAAATAAATAGATCTTAAATTTTATTAGAGCTTCTAAGTTGATACATATCATGATTTGTTTATGTACATATGTATGTATGTATATGCGAGACTTAATTTTGTTGAATTTTATTTGAATATCAATATTTTAAAAGAGTAATGTGAGTTAAAGGCTTTTGTTGAACTGGTCTCATATATGGTCTAAGTCAATTATAGATCGATCTGTACATAATTGTTAAATGTCATTTCTTTTCATATTAAAATAGATACTAATATAAATCCGACAGTTAGTACCAATAATCTCCAATTGAGGGAGGATATTTGTAAAACAATGATGATAATATTGTATCAAATTTAAGCAATTGCAAAAAGCTTGGTTAGAAAAACACGACTGTAATGACGGATGTGGTTAAATCTGTTCAGTATGTGATTCTAATCGGTCGATATTACATTCAACATGACAGCATAGAAGACCGTTTGTAATTCTTATAAAATAAAAGTTACGAAATTTTCAATCGTATATAAACTTCAGTGTCACCATTAAACTTTCCAGTATTATATTCACATCATTAATTATGTGACAATATTGATACTATGTATTTATATAGAATGACAAGCTCTATATATACCAAATTAATAAAATTGCTCGTTATGCTGATTGTCTTTTTTACTTGATAAATCTGTATAACCTTATTACCTTATAAGAAACCTAAATAAAGGCTTTTAAATAAAACTATTTAAATCTTTTTCTCTATTAAACTGTTGGTTACACTGTATAAGAAATGTGTAATATCTAGTGGACAATAAATAAAAAATTAGAACGCAAATAAATAAAACGAAATTCTAAAACAAATTGAGTATACACATACATACATACATACATATTGCTTTCAAGAGGAAAAATTATTCACAAATAATAAGACAAACAAATATGCATATACATACATACGTACGTACATACACACATGCATACATAAATACAGTACAAACATTATACATATTTAAATTCAAGCTAAAATAAGGTATGTAATTAAACTTTATTTACAGAATTTGATTACCATTGCTCTATTTGTTAGTCAGACAACATGTATGTCTGTTTAAAGCTTTTAAAAATGTATTATTGTCTCAATTTTTTCTGCTTAAATCATTTGTACATACCTAGATAAAATTACAATAATATTAGCTTTTTTGACAAATTTTTCTCTGTTAATAATTGTGATAGTAACTGTGCCTGAGTAATTCCAATCAATGCATTTCATATGCACATGTTTTGACATAAATTTCTTAATAAACTAATATCGTTTACATCTGAACTTAATATTTATAAACACTTTCGATACGAGCAATAGAAATAGATTTTTTTTTTTATTTTCGTAAGTATAACAATAGATATTTACATATTATGACGAATATTGAAATTGCATTGTCATGTTTTGTATCTTTTTATTATTTTCATTTATTTTCGCATCTATAGCTTATTTTCATTTTGTTATGGTTTTGTGGGTAAGAGAAGTGTTTCAATTTTGTCTTATTTCAAATTTATTGTTGATTATTATTATTTTCTACTATTGCTGGTACCCTATAAATTTATTTAATGTGTAAAATTATGCCATTTAAATGTGACTAACTAAAGCTAGATTTACATGATTGAAATTTTTTTTAAAATTTCTCTTCAAAATGTTTCAAACTCGTGTAAACAGCAAAATTTCATCAAAATTTATTTAATAGTTATTAATAACTTAACGTTTTTAACAATGTTGAAAAGCTATGAAAACGTTGTGCCAATTTTTTCTTCAATGCGAACATGTGATGAAAATTTTACAAATAATGTAAGTTTATAGGTATGCAAATTATATTAAAACAAATTCCTACAATTTCCACACAAAGTGAGAGAAGCCTGTTGTTGTTGTTGTAACAGCTAGAACTAATTAATTTTTAATCCGGGGGTTCTGCCATAAGGTCCAGACCAAGAAACTGGGCTACTTTTACTGGATTGGTCCATAAATCCATTGGACGAAGTGAAGTGTGGTTGGCTGGACAATTGAAGATGTGGTTGGTGTCGTGAGGACCCTGGCCACATGCAGGGCATATGTTGGGGACGGCACGGTCTATGCGGGACCAAAAGGCGTTAAGTCTATTGCTCCATCCCGATCTCAGTTGTGCCAGAACTACTCTTGTGTTCCGCGGCAGTTGTTGTTCCGTATCTGCAATAGGCGGTGGGCGGCCTCCAAGTACGACATTCATGCTGTATCTTGCGACCGTGGTATGGATGGCATCTCTGTGAATGTCGTTCAAATCTGCTACATACGAGTTTTGATCTAAAGGATCCTGTGTATATCTTCGTATGTCTTGCTCGTATATTCGAAGGTCCTTCCTGTAAAAATCGAGAGTTCAATTTATGTTGTTTTAACAAATCTTAGAGTGTAACCAAGTCATCTACTACTAGCTAATTATATATTATGTCTATTTTGTCTTTTGTTTTTGTGTTTAACATTATTTTCTCTGTTTTGTTCTGTATATTTTTCTATATACATATGTAGGTATGTATTTGTTATTGCTAAAAGATTTTGTGATGATAATGATGCTAACAATCTATTCATCGTGTTTATATACACAAATATTAAAAAAAAACACAAAACCCATTAAAATGCAATAAATGGTTTATGCGAAAATACTATATCATCACACAAAATAGTTTTTAACAGCTGTTTAAAAATAAGTGATTTCTTGTGTAAATTTGGAAGTTTTGTTTGACCTGTAGTACGAAATGTATGTAAATAAGACCAAGAGTGTTTAAAAAGGGTTGTGGGAACTTAGTGTTTATGGGAAATAAACAACAAAGTAACGATTTTAAATCAATACAATATACATATATCATATATATTTAAAATCGTATACATATGTATGTACATTCATACTTATTGGCGTTTCGTCCATAAAAAGGCTTATGTGTATTTATTCAACCATTATATAGCCTTATTAAATGTCCATTAAGTTGCAGGAGATCTTAATCAGACCAATCGCAAAATTAATGTTATTAATTTTACACTTCAATTCCTATATGATGGTGTTGACAAACTAATTATCGACCACATTATTTGTCTTTAAATTTCAAAATAAAAATGCATTAAGTATTGGGTTTTTAAACTTCAGTTCCGATATGATGGCATCGACAAACTGAACTGCTGGTATAATTGCGGTGTAGATTACCGTGTTTTATCGTATTTGATTATTTCGGTGTAACAAAGCTTTCCGATCATTCCCACTTAATGCTTGATTAGTTTGATTAGCACATTTCAAAAAAAAAAAAAACTTAAAAAGTCTTTCGATTCGCCAAAGGTGAAACTTTATTAATATATTAAAAGCCCAACAACTCAAGACATTTCCAATGTTGATTGATACTAAAAATACGATTTAAAAGAAATTAAATATACATGTACAAATGTATTGCGAGTGCACTACACTTAGTCGCATATCAAATTTTGAACATTTGTGTGAACTACTTTAATGGTTTACCAGATAGACGACCGACATACAGTGGGTGGCCAAATTATTAGTTACACTATATCAATTAAGATTCAACCGCTTTTAATACGTATATAAATTTATTTATCGTAACAGATGTTTTCGTATTTTAGTTCTGGTAATACTGTTAAATATTTTGTGCAGTGTCAACAATGATTGGTGACAATGCAGTTGTAGATCATTATCTGTCATTCTGCTCTGAAGTGTGAAATATGCAATTTTGATTAAATTGATTAAAGTCTGGCATCACGATGAAGAACTAAAAGAAAATGTTCAAAAATGCATTCAGAGCATGCCAAAAAGGGTGCAAGCTGTAATTGATGCCAAAGAATTTTCTACGAAATATTAAGATTTTTTTTCGAAAAATTTTGTAATATTTCTTTTCCTTAAATATATATTTTTTTATTTATTTATTTATTAATATCAATACAAAGAAGCCTTCATGGCCAAGAACATGTATTGTTGGTGAAATATCTATGTATGTACATATGTTAACTTAGTAATTATTAAAAACAGAATATTACTAAATATATAAAAGAAACTGAAATAAAAGATAAAAATGAAGTTATTTTTAATTGAATTAAACACTTAATTTACCTAAAAAAAACAATAAAAGGATAAATTTCCACTATTTTGAAATGTTATACGGCTTCAAACTAAATAATTTTGATTGTGTAACTAATAATTTGGCCACCCACTGTACAGACACCGTATTAAGTATCTGATGGCATTGTTTATACTCGTTCGACAATACGAATATGTGCGTATTTAATTCATTAGTACGAGTATTTTTGTACACGCATGTTTTTTCTATGGAATGTTGATGGTACTTGAAACTCCATAGATATTTTAGCTTTCGATATAGTTTCAATTTTCACACTCAATAATATAAGGTTTAACTAACAACAACAACAATGATTAAAATTAAAAAAAAAAAAACGTATCTGTACATACATTAATGAATGGAAGAGATATCACCAATTTTGGAATGTTTGTGGTTGGTTGTAATGTGTGTTTATTTAGGCACTTATAAATAAATGGCTGCAACGTAAATGCATTATGTAGTCTAATAAACAAATACTATTTATGTTTTATTAGTTTCTAGACTTCGTAATTTGTATGCGTTGAATTCCATTAAAGTGTTGTGCGAAAGTTTTTGAAACTTTTTTTAACCCTTCAACATTACTTTCTATGAAAAGCTTTGTTAGTTATCAGTGTCAGTGGTCAGTGTCACATCCGCAATATTTAGACGTATTGGCCTCAAAAGCAATTTCTAATTGCTCGGATAGTTACTGGAAGACATACGATTCCGTGAAGCCCGGTTTCTCTATCTCATATCATTTAAGGCAACACAAAAGGATCAATGTATGCACCTACGTGACCTTTACAATTATGTCTGCCTGCTGGCCTAACCTAAGTTGTTGCCCAATAAGACTAAATCCAGACACCATGACACCAACATTTATAAACGCCCCCTAGATTAAGATTAAAGTAGCAATGCAGTGGAATGGAGCTGGGTAACCTTTTGTCTATCTGGTTTGAATACCTATCACCACGTTATTGTTACCCAGACTGACTTATGTATGTTGTATTTTGGTTTAGATTTACCATATGAATAAAATCTTTTATTTGTCTACGGGATTAGTTTGCTTTATTTTTTTTATACTTTGATCAAATTTTGATCGGGGATAACTTGGAGCGATTTTATTTATATTTTCTGTCAAAATTGCTCAGTGAAACCTTTCACTTCTACATACAGCATTCCCACGACAGCCGGTTCTACGCATCGGAATGGCCCGAATTTATTCTGCCAAGGGCTGTCAACATCAGTAACTACTATATATTTTTAAAATCGGAGCAACATCTTCCAGCATTGTTGCTCCAAATCCTTTTGGTCCGTGCCGGAATTGAAATAAATCCCGGACCATGGTTCTGCACAGTATGCCAGAACAGACTGCACCACATGTCCACCAAATTAAGGTGCAACTCTTGTATGGGCTGGTGTCACCTCAGAAATTGCTCCGGAGGGAGTGGTCAAAAAATTTCGTCGCGCCATGCTGCCAACGATGAAACTCATCAGCGTCATCGACATCGTCTAGTATATACGCCACACCAGCGTCATCGACATCGTCTAGTATATACGCCACACCACCGCAATCACAATTACAGCAGCAACAACAACTTCTACCTGTGATTGCTTTCCGCAGACCTGGGGCGATATCCATATTGCTGTTCATCTGCAATGGCCTCCAAAGTAAAATAGCTGAGATAACTAGATTTATGCAAACAAAACAACATCGTGGTTAATGCGGTCCAGGAGACAAAACTGACGAAAAATTCCAGTCTGCTCAGTTGTAACGGATACAATATTCTCCGAAAAGACCGCACCAGAGATTACGGTGGAGGCATCGCATTCATAATACATAACACCGTGCAGTATAGAGCTGTATCTCTTGACACTAGAACCTTGAAGCTCAAGGTATTGCGGTAAGATTGGAGCTTTATAATGTCTACGTTCCGCCAGTACCCAGCTGTTTAACAGGCTACCGCCCCGACATTAGGACATTCCTAAATGGCGATACACGCCTAGTGCTTGGGGATTTTAACGCGCAACACCAACTTTGGCACTCTAATTTAGGGGAAGACCAAAGGGGTACGTCGTTAGCGGAACAAATTGACGAATCGGACTGAATGATGATGCCCCCACACGGGATGCCACTCGGCCAAGGGCTGTCAACTCAGCAATTACTGCTGTTACAACAACAACAAAATAGCGAGTCCTGGAATTACCACGACAGCCGGTTCTACGCACCGGAATGACCCGATATCACTCGGCCAAGGACTGTCAACTCAGCAATTACTGCTGTTACAACAACAACAACATAGCGAGTCCTGGTCTAATCAACTACGCAACCTGGCGAGCAGTAGTTACTCTAGGATCAGATCATCTACACAACGATTTCATCGCTTCTGAACGCCGTACTTACATCAACCAGAAGAAAGCAGACTGGCACGGCTTCAGAAACTTCACTGATCACATCTTTAATGGTCTTCCTACACCTTCTAACATACACCAAGCAAAAAGGAAATTTCGCGAAACCATCACAGCAGCACCTGCTCGCTTCATTCCAGTTGTTACCCGTAGTTCGCCCGAACTTCCCAGCAGAAGCTGCGGGACTAGCAGATGAGCGTGATGAGATCAGAAATACCAAACCTGACAATCCAAGAATCACACTGCTGAACCATAACATCAGCAGGTTGGTAAATGAGGATAAGTGGAAGAAATGGTTAGATCATTTAAAAAACTGCAACTTAAGTTCAGGAGTTGGTAAGTTGTGGTCAACGGTCCGATCTCTCTCTAACCCAATGAAGAGAGATGACAGGGTCGCGATTAAGTTCGCTGATAACACTATATCAGACCCTAAACGATGCTCGCGCGCGTTCTGCCGGCTATTTATTGAGCACCCCGAGAGATACAAGGCGAAACGAAGTGTTGTACGTAAACTACACAACCTTGCAGTCTCAGACATACCACAACTATTTACATCAACTGAACGGGGAGTTTAATATCTGACATCGGTTTTTAACCTGTCAGTAAGGAGCCTGATAATACCCGGTGCCTGGAAAAAAGGTAGAGTCATAAGCATACTAAAACCTGGGAAAGATGCGACTGAGGGAACATCCTACAGACCGATTTCCCTTTTATCACCGGTCACAAAGACTAGAGGCTCTTCTCCTCCCCCAACTAACCCGACACCTACCAGCTGCACGTCACCAGCATGAATTCCGTAAAATGCACAGTACTACCACAGCATTAACCGTCATTACTACTCAGATCTCACAGGGCTTGAACCAGCAGAGGCCTTGCGAAACGACGATCCTCGTTGCGCTCGATCTATCGAATGCTTTCGATACCGTCAGCCATGTTACCCTCTTCCAAGACATCCTGCATTCCACAGGATGTCTTGGAGATGGATCGTGAACTATCTGAGTGGCCGTCAATCGTTCGATGAGTTTGAAGACAAACGCTCACAACCTCGTAGAGTTAAACAAGGAGATCCTCAGGACGGGGTCCTGTCGCCACTTGTGTTTAACTTTTACATCTCTAAGCTCCTCAACTTTTCACAGGGAGTGGAAGTGATATCATACGCGGACGATTGCACATTATTGGCAACAGGCCACAACATTGTTGACTTATGTGATCTAGTGAATAGTTATCTCAGTGAAATACACGCTTTGTTCACTGCAAGGAACCTGCAACTATCACCAACGAAGTCTTGAGCAACACTCTTCACCACCTAGACGAAGAAGGTAAAAATTAATCTTGGCATAGTAGTCGACGGCACACAAATTCTGACAGTGAACCACCCAAAAATCTTGATAGCCTGTTTATCTCCTCAGCTTACGCCACTGCAATCTCGCACAAATTGCGAAGTAGAAACAAGGTACTTAAAGCGCTAGCCGGCAGCACTTGGCGTATGGATAAAGAAATCTTGTTGGCTACCTATAAGACGATTGGCCGGTCAGTTGTAAACTACGCTGCCCCAGTGTGGTCACCTCCGTTGAGTGATAGCCAGTGGAGAAACATACAAAGCTGCAAAAATGCTGCCTTACGCACCATCACAGGCTGCAAGCTTATTTGCAGAACACCATCTACATGAGGAAACGAAGGTTCTACCTGTAATGAAACATAATGTCATGCTGACAAAACAGTTCCTCCTGGGATGTCATCGGAGGAATCACCCAAGCTTTAACATCACACAGCTGGAGTCTCCCCACAGGCATGTCAGGAAGGACCTTCGAATATACGAGCAAGACATACGAAGATATACACAAGATCCACTAGATCAAAAGTCGTATGTAGCACCTTTGAACGACATTCACAGAGATACGATCAATACAACGGTCGCAGGATAACGCATGAATGTCGTACTTGGAGACCGCCCATTGCAGATACTGAAAAACAAGAGACAAGAAGCCAAGAGTAGTTCTGGCACAACTGAGATCGGAATGGAGCAATATGCTTAACGCCCTGCATGTGGACAAGGTTCTTATGACACCAACCACATATTCAATTGCCCAGCCAACCATACTTTACTTCGTCCAATGGATTTATGGACCAATCCAGTAGAAGTAGTCCAATTTCTTGGTCTGGACCTTATTGCAGAACCCCCGGATTAAAACTTATTTAGTTCTAGCTGTTACAACAACAGCATTCTGAGCCTTGCTACTTTTAACAACAATATTCAAACAGCTTCAATTAATCAATTCTTACAGTTTCCTACTCCGTTTGTTTATTAAAGAATCTATCAAAGAATTATTTAAAATCAAGAAACCACAAATTTTCCAGTATTCAAATATAAACACTTGAATAAAATTTTGAAATGACCAAAATTAAATGATTTTTATTCAATCAATTTAATAAAAGTATCTGCTTCTTTCGGTAAAAAAAGATAACAGATTTATTGTTGATGCTTATGGCCAGTTTTTAACTTGATATTTAAATACGGAATTAGTTAATTTTTCCTTAAACTTAAGTTGTATTTAAAATACGGTTTCATTTTTTCAGTTTCAAATTAAGTTTGGTATTTAAATATGATAAAAGTATAGTAGCACTATAAAATGTCAAAAAAATATAAACAACTTCTTCATTTAACAACAATTACAACAATTTGTAAACTAAATGGACAAAAGCTGCATCATTTATATCCTCTTAACCTAAATTCATTGTTTTAGTTGATATTAGTTGATATTGATAATAATAAGCACAATGTTTTTATTCGCGGCGTGTTTATTTATTGAATATTTTTTATCAAATAATAAAAAAAACTTCAATGCGCAATTTTCATAATTTGCAGAACTGTCAAAATCATGCGGTAGTATGAAAAACTTAAAGGCCCAACTATAATATGCATAAGCAAGCTTAAGCAAATTGCAAAAGTTAACGAAAAGGCTGTGAAATGCATAAGCAATTCAGAGTTAACTTTCAGGTGGCTACAATGACTTTGAAACTTTTTGTCCACAGTTGCTCATTTATGTTTAAAAAAAATGTTTTTATTTTAACAAAAAGCCATTAAATGACTATATTTTATAAATATTATTATATTATTTTATAATTAAAAGAAAACTTCGTACCGAAACGCATAATTTTTCCTTTTTTTTTTAATTTATCGGCAAAAGTACTAAAATGTACAGCTGTGGCAGCACTACATTGTAAATAATAATAAACGTTTACATATGTTTTGTTAATTTTCGTATTGTGTTTGCAAAAATGGAGGAAAAACTTAAAAATTTAAATAATTCAATTTTTGATATTTTCTATTAGTTAGGCTTAAGTTCATTGAATTTAATTTTCATTAAATTATTTTTACTAAAGAAGGAATTGTTTAACAACTTGAAAAAATGTTTATTTTTGATAATTTTTCTGACTAGGATTCGAACCTGGGTTGTTGGTTGAATTTACATATATGTTTCGAGAAACACCACTTTCTCTCATCAGAATTCTTTACGTTCTGACCCTTGCACCACTACGGTGCCTGCTAGTCAACAGACAACATCAATCCTTTAACCAGTGACTGGTGGTTCGAAGTTTTCTGTAATTATCATTTTTTATTAATTTCTATTTAAGTTGTTGTTTTTCCTTTTCTTCAGTTTTTTCTTTCGCATTCATGTCGAGACTCGAAAACCTGAATACATTTGTTTTGTTATGTTTGTTGTGCACTTTCGTACACATGTAAACATTACGGCTTGTGCCTTAGCTATAGGATAATTAGTAGTATTTTGTTGAACTGTTAATATTTCAATTTTTGATATTTTCTATTAGTTAGGCTTAAGTTCATTGAATTTAATTTTCATTAAATTATTTTTACTGAAGAAGGAATTGTTTAACAACTTGAAAAAATTTTTATTTTTGATAATTTTTCTGACTAGGATTCGAACCTGGGTTGTTGGTTGAATTTACATATATGTTTCGAGAAACACCACTTTCTCTCATTAAATAATATAAAAATATTAAAGGTAGCGATTGAAGGCCTGTGCACATTAAAAGAAATAAGTGAACTACACTGTAAAAGCAGAAGACGCTCTTGTTCTGTCAGAGAAATAAACCGCGACAGAAAGACATTTTTGTTAAAATAAAAAGGGTCCCTTTTATTGTAAAGGCACTTATTTTTTCCGCATTTTCTATTAAATTTAAAATAAATATATTTTCTTCTTTCTCCATTTTGTTCAAAACACAAACAAACAACAACAAGCAGCTGATTCCGTACAGAATGTGCGATCAGTTTCGCTTTTTGCTTAAGCAAATGACAGTTGAAAAACTTAACGAAAAGTTTCGTTAAGTACATTATAGTTTGCCACATACAATTATATATGCATATGCTAGCTTAAGCAAACGTGCGAACACATATAATTATAGTTGGGCCTTAAGTTGTATTTAAATGGACGTAGTCAGTGATTTAAGTTGTATTTAAATATGATCTATAAAAATGAATTTGGTATTTAAACAGAACTTAAGTTTAAACTCAATTTAATTTTTAAGTTAAAAACTGGCCATTAGTCCATGAAGGGTATGAAATTAATACTTTCACTAAATACGAAAGCTGTCACTATATGTATATCTCAATGAATTGAAAATATTTTTATAAGAAGTGAGAAAAATTACAGCAGAGATGTTGGCAATCATTTGAGTAAATCAATTAAAATAAAAACATTTTCAAATTTCAATTCATACCTAGTGCAAATTTTCCAATTTGAATTTAATACTAACCTTTCAGTTCAGAAAAGGTTATAATAAAAAAACCAAGACGGATTAATTTGAAAATAAGCCACTTTTACTGAAAATAAAGTCCTCGACAACACAAGGCCTAAATAAAATATCATTTATCATTCGACTTTTGACCACAAGTCATGTTCATTTAGTGCTTTTTTCAGTTCTTCGTTATGCAAACTATTATTAATGTTTGAATATTTCTATGATTTCACTTCCACTTAATGGTTTTTTTTTTGTTGCTAATGATGACAATGATGTTGCTTTTGATTATGTGGTTGACCCAAATTCTCTTCGTTATTGAATGCATTTACTGCATCCGTTTAAATGTTTGCGACAAACAAAACACAGACTGTCTCTCTATAATTGTTAAAGTACTCATTAGAAAAGAAAACACAAAAGAACTAAAGACTTAATGGACCTTTCGCATTCCTCTTTACAATCCAATAAGGTCAGTGATGATGTATTTATTTGTGTCCTTATGTTTAATAAGATTTACTCACAAAGAAATTGCAATATATGTATTTCTTTAAATGTACAAGAAACCACTTCAATTATGTATGCAATTTTTAATGTTAATTGTATAATTTTTGCATTTTATACAAGAATGTTTTTGTAAAGTTGCATTTCGTATTGTTTTTTTTTTTTAAGTTAGTTGATTTTTAAACAATTTACTTCGTGCATTTTTATTTTCTGTTAAGATATTAAGCATTAGGGAAGTATTTGAGATTTGTTTGTTTTAGCACTTTCCATTTGATTTTACCTTCTAAATGATTCATCGTGCGTTAAACTAAACGCCCATTTTCTGCGATTCAGAGAAAGTTTTTCATTTGTTAGTTAAAACATTAAACAAATTTTAAACTTAGGTTATAAATCGATACTATCAGATTGCTAAATGAAAACAGCATTTAGATCAGGATTTTGACTTGAAGATTAAATATCAATTAATAATCACATTAGTTAATCTAAAAAAATATATAATTTAAATGGTTTCTCTTACCATAGACAACGTCTGAAAATATCATAATTAATTTTTGAAAACATTAAGTTGTGTGTCTGGCTAAAGAAAACTATTTGGAAAAATTACGAAATCTCAAAAATACAAGTTTCTTCAACTCTAGCAAACTATTAGTTCTTGTTGCAAAATCACTATTATAGATCTACAACTACAAGGTGGCGCAAAAGTAATCCTCCTATCAGAAAATGCTATAAATTTTGCGAGGCCCCTAATGTCAGTTCTGTTTTGACATTTGTGTAGTAAACACATGCGAAATACACGTTCATAAACAATGTTACGCTACACTGCTCCAGAACGCGGAGTATTGCTGACAGAACTGACATTAGGGGCCTCGCAAAATTTATAGCATTTTCTGATAGGAGGATTACTTTTGCGCCACCTTGTACTATATCTACATACATACATATATCTATAGAATTAGTGATATGCAAACACTGCGTTTTATAGCGTTTTATAGAAACTAGTTATTTACAGTTGGTTGTAGACTTGGTCTATAGAACTTATGAAAACTTCATAGAAACAATTAAAAACAAGTAAGAAAATATAGTCCGTTAAGCAAAAACACCGATCATCCAAATATTGCTTGTGTTAAATTTTATCTCAATATAAACACTTTTAAAAGATTTATGCTTGTTAAAGCGATTTTCAGAAGTGGTGGGTCTTATATGGAAACTCTGACTAATTATAGACCGATCGTGTTTTGATTTTTATTTGGATAGCGAAATTTTTAAGAGATTTATGCTTTTTGAAAATGATTTTCGGAAGAGGGAATTATATGGAAACTATGGTCAATTATGAACCGATCTACACAAAATTTGTTGATGTGATTAGGCCTAATATACAACTTATTTGTGAAAAAAAATTGGTTTGGATACGTGCATAAATTAAACATTTGTGACCGATAAACCACTATTTCGGGACGACATATGTATGGGGGCTAGGTGAAATAATGTACCAGGCCGAAAAAATATCACGTACAGAATTTTCTATGCGGCACTTCCTCCAGCTTCAGTCCATTGCTTGGATTGTTCCTTTGGCTCTGGAGTATAGTGGTGGTCGCATCAACAGTTATGAAACTACGCTTAAAATTCACTTTATTTTTTCGTCTTTTTTGAACATCTGTTTCTATATGAAGGAGTTGGCAGATCGAAAATAAATTTAACATGTGTTCATAGCACAGATGTACATAAGTTTCCAAAATACTTAACTTTTTTTTTGTTTATACCACGCTTTCTGTTCTAGGCTAAGAAGTTTACGAACCGCCCTCGTACTATTTCAATATCTATTAAATTTGAAACAAATTTTTCTTTTGCGAGCACTTATATATAAAAATATAAGAATGTAAACTATTTTAAGCACACTTAGTTCAAGATGCTAATCAGGATGCGAAATGGAATTTTTTCAACTCAGCGATCTAAAATTAGAAAAATTTTATTATTTTTATATTAGCGTAGAAAATTCAGAGCATTTTCTATAGATAATATTGTTATACTGTCCAAAAAAATTTAAGTTGAATTTATATCGTTTTACAACTTTTTAGTAGTGGTACCGTTTAGGTTAGGTTAGAAGGCTGGTGTGAGGTTGTCCCCACACCATCACCCAGAGACCAATACGGTCCATTGTGATGCCTTTTGGAAATGAATTGAGACACTTAGTACGTTCCACGCCTAAGCCCTCACAAATCCCCTTCCCCTGTTGCGCAGCCAGGCCATATTCATTACGAATCCTTTGAGATCCCCGAGCCTACAACTCGAGACATCCCCTAATTCGCTTATGAATCTACTGCCTAGCCACCTCAACCTGCTAACTTGTAATCAGGGACAATGGCACATAATGTGCTCGATCGTCTTTAGCTCCTCTGGGTCCTCGCATAACCCGCATATGTCTGACAAGTTAGATCCCATTATCCTTGCCATTCTACCTATCATACCATGGCCCGTGATAACGCCTATCATGGTTCTTACGCAGACCTTGCTCTCGTCCAGTAACGATTCCGAGTCGGACTTCCTGAGCACCGGCCATATCGTCCTTGACACTCGGCAGTCCGTTTTCCCAGGCCCTATTTGTCTCACCTAGAACCCATTCCCTGATTTTCACATAAAATAAACCTATTGGAGGCCTGACCGCCGCCTGGCAATCAGGATCCTCCGAATCTGAGCCGAGACTCGCCAACTCATCAGCCATTTCATTTCCACTGATGTTGGTACCCAGCAAAGTCTCAGCACGTATTCGCCTGCGATTTCTCCTAGAGCTCTCCTACAATCATCGACCAACCTGGAGGTCACATAACAGCCCCCTACCGCTCTAAGAGCCGCTTGGCTGTCCACATATATAGTGACCTCCAGCCCCTTGTCAATGTTGTCTCTTATCAGTTCTACGGCCTTTAAGATCCCTAGAACCTCAGCCTGGAAAACACTACAGTCGTCGGGAAGCCTATATGATCTTCTGATGTCAAGATTCTCAATGTAGAGTGGTACGGTTTAAAACCTTTCGTATGCGCAGCACCTTGATGCTATCATCAAGAATTTCGCTATTGTAAAATAACCTAATATCCTTTTTAATATTAATTGAAAAAAGAATAAGCGTTCACAAATATTAACTAAACGTTTTTGTTTTAATTATTTGACACAATAGAATAAGCTGTTTAATCATCTATCAAATTTTTAAGCTGAAAACATCAATATAATATCAACAGAAATTAGTTCGTAATAGCAAAAAAAAAAAAACAAGTTGTTTTATATTAAATTCAACAGAGTCGAGTTTTAAACCGTAATAGGGGCAAGTATAAGTATCAACTTTTCCTTCCCATCGATTTTAATTTATTTTCAAGAAAAACACTATTTGAGGGATGCCTGTCTATAAACTGAAACTAAAAAAAATATTTAGTATACAACATAGTGGCCACCCCCCACCCCGCCCCTGTATAGTATTCGAAACTCTCTCTGCCCTACTCTCAGTGTGAGTGTATTTTATTTATGTTTTATCTCATTATCATTACTATGCGGCATTTTTGAGTCAGCTGTTCCGATGCTCGTACCACATTCAATACGGTATTCAAGCGTAAAGAGACCTGCCAGCCAACCAGCCAGCCAGCCAGCCAGTCAGTCTGTTTGTGTATGTATGTAATGTATGTTTTCATGGCACAATATGTTGTAACAATAAATATGAAAACAATAGTCTCCATCAGTGTCATTTGTGCTACATAAATAAACGGTTGGTTGTCTGTTGTCGTCGTCGCCGTCACTGTAGTCTATGTCTGGCTGTTTTTTTTATTTTTTATCGTTTATCAGTAACGGTGATGAATAATGACCCCATATTGCTTTGATATTCTGAAACGGTATTTCTTTCTTTAAGAGTAACTGCTGTCGTTATTATAAAGTGTTCTTACTTGTATTGGCAGTATTTATATCATGTGTTTTTTCTGCATTTGACAATTACAGCAATTAATTACATACATACTCGTACATACTCGAATAAAAGTGGAAAGTGGTTATTTAAAAGTTTGCCGCAAAGTCTAATGTGTACGCGCAAAATAAAAACTTGTTGTACTGTGTTGTGTTCAATTTAAATTTAACGGATAATGTTGTGGTAGGTCTAAAGAGATGTGGCATCTAAAATTGTTTCATAAAACTTTAAATAAACAAAAATTAAAATAAACAAATTTAAAAAGCAGAGATCGAACTGGTCCACTTTAATTTTAGTGGTTAATTCGCACCATTTACCATTTAAAATTAGTTCTTTGCAGTGTGACCAGATCTCAAAAAGCTAAACTGCTAAATCAGATTAAAAATAAGCTAAACTATGCTAAAACTTGTTTTAAAATGCCAAAAAAATGTGCTAAAATTTTTAAAATACTTTCTTGAATTTTTTTTTTACAATTTGAGGTACGCATGATCAAAAAAATAAACTTTTTATATAAATAATACAACTTTAAACTCAAGAACAAAACTAATTAAGGTTCTCTTCAGGGGTCTAACCTTAAAGAGTTGTTAAATATTTTTTTTCATAATTTTCATACAAATTTCCATATTTTTTTTATTGTATCAGACCTTAACTAAGTCTTCTG
This sequence comes from Bellardia pandia, assembly GCA_916048285.2. Lineage (NCBI taxonomy): Eukaryota > Metazoa > Arthropoda > Insecta > Diptera > Calliphoridae > Bellardia > Bellardia pandia. The sequence continues at coordinate 92,957,386 of OU696532.1, read as the reverse complement.
TAATTTGAAAACATTTATTTAATCTTTTTAATCCAATATAAAGGATAGAATTCATGGTATTTAAAATCATTATGTTTCTTATTTTTTTATACCCTATTGGCTTTTTGCTGATGTTTGTAACTAGGCTTGCCAGACGTACTGCATTTAGAAGTACGCGTACTTTTTTTTACTAATTGTACTTCTGTCTGCATAAGACCTAAAGAAGTACGCAAATGTACTTTTTTCAGTCTCTGTACTTTTTTATTTTTTTTTTAAGGAACAATTTCTTATTTGATAGCAAATATTTTGCTTAGTGTAAAGAAGCAACTTCAAGTTATTTAAATCGCCCTGTAAAAAGTATGCAGTAGAAGCACTTAACAGATTTGGGTAATTCTCACCCATTTTCAATATCCACCGACGCTTCCAACAAAGGTAATAAAAACTTTCCAGATTGTTATAAGACATTTTAATAAAGACAAGGGAGTCTGCACAAAACTTAAGTTTCTACAGCTCCGATTCAGAAATATCAATAGACATATCAAATGCATTAATATCAAAATTGGAGGACCGACAACTTACTATAACTAGCGTAACAAGTTTTTGCGCAGATAATGCGAACGTTAATTTTGGATCGAAGAAAAGTGTATTTGTTAAATTAAAAAAAGCAATCCCAATATTATATCTTTAAAGACTTTTGCTCAAAATATTTCAGAAGAAAATTCTGTTGAAGAAAAATGGAAAACATTCCTAAAAAAAGTGGATCATATCCCAATTTCGAAAAAATTTGTATGTTTATATTTTCAATTCCTCATTCTAATGCGGCAACCGAGAGAATTTTTAGTTTGATGTTAAATTGTTGGAGAAAGGAACGAAACAAGCTTCTAATGGAAAATGTAGAAAGCGTATTAATAATAAAAACAAATTTGAGTACACTTGGAATGAATTTTGCAATTTTTTAAAAACGGAAGATGGTAAAAATAGAATAGTTAACCAAGTCCAAAAAAGCGATAAATATTTATAATTTTTTCAAGTGGCCAAAAAACAAGTTGTATTAAAACATTTTAATTTTATTGTATATTTATTTAATTTTATTGTATATATTTTAATTTTTATTGTTTTAAAACATTTAATATAGAATAGAAAAAAATTATTTTATTTTTTAAAAATAAAATCTAACACACCTAACTAATTTTAAGTTATTTTTTATTACACAAAAATATATATGATGTCTTATTTTTGTTTTGTTTTTATTATTTGTTATTTTCTTCATTGAATTGTTTTGTTAATACTGAATTTCCTAGTTCTTAGTTACATCAATTATTTCTTTTATGTACTCAATTTTATGATTTTTTTTTTAAATAAAAAATGTACTTTTATTTTCTTATTTGTACTGCTGTTTTTACTTCGATTTGATATCTGTACTTTTCTTTGTCGATTTTATATCTGGCAACTCTATTTATAACACTCAAAAATCTTATGCTTGGTTTTCACTATGTCAGTTTTGTTGTCAAATTGTCCAAATTGTTGGTAATTTCATAACAATTTAGACAATTTGACAACAAAACTGACATAGTGAAAACCTAGCATTAGTCTAACACCCACCTTAAAGTATACCAATCGACTCAGAAATACTTTTTGATTTGATTTAATGGCTGTCCTCTTAGGACAGGTCGTAATTTTGAAGATATTTCGATTGTTGAAATTGGTCTATTATTTCAATTAGCCCCCATACAAATGTTCACTCTAAATAGGGCTTTATCGATCATAAGTTGTATTTGAAACTTAAATACACCTACAAATTTTGTGCAGATCGTTAAATAATAGCTCCCATATATGTTCCACTTCCGAAAATCACTTTAACGGGCATAACTCTCTTAAAATTAATAATATACAGTATAAATAAGTTGCATATACTTATATAGAAATCATGACACCTAATTTTATACAGATTGGTCGATAATTAGTTACAGCTCCCACCTCTAAAAATCACTTCAACATGCATTATAATCGGGCTTGACCGACTATACGTTCTTACTTGGTTTTTATAGAATTCATTCCACTAAATACCTATACGTTTAACTTCTAAATAACTAAAAAAGCTGAAAGGAGTTTTCATTAAACGCATTCTTGTATTTACAAACTTGCTTCCAAAATTCTACGGTTGAGTTTTGATTTTCCCACTCATATGAAGTTAATTTTTGCCATTTTAGTCTTATCTGTTAATAAATTTGTCATTTATTCTCTAAAATGTTCCTATAAATTTCTTTATTTGATTTTCAAGCTTTTTTCAACAGAAAATAAATTTATATTTTTAAAATTTTTAAATGCTAAAAAATGTTAAATGTAAAATTTTGCGGCTAAATGAAAATAAAGTAAGCTAAATTTAGCCGCAAAAATGCTAAAATGGTCACACTGGTTCTTTGTTTTATATCACTGAGAGAGCGATTTATAAGAGCACATTTTAGCAGTGTTGCCATTTTGACGCTTTTCGGGTATTTTTTGACGCTTTGTCTATTTTTTTGGTGCAGTTTTGGAAGAAGTCCAAAAAGTAAATCTAGCTTTTGAGTCAGCCAATGTGGACCATGTCAAGATTTACAGCAATTTGTATTACCTGATTAAAAGTATTACAAACTTTGATTATCTTGAAGGCAATTTAGATGAAAGCGTTAACGAATTTTGTTATCTTGGCTATCATTTCGAAAAGTCTTGCAGAGATTATAAAATAATTGAACAATTTAATAGAATTTACAAAATATCACGTACTCGAACTAAGACGTAGACTTCCTTCAAATTTTATATTGCTTCAAAAATATCGTTATTTAGTGTTGACAATATTTTTAAAAATAGCGAAGCGGATATTATTGATTTCATACAAAACTTCATTGATGATTCGTCTCTAATAAATAAAACAGAAATTTCCCTAAATAATCTAACGTTGTAAAAATGGAAAAATATTGAAAGAACTGATGAATTTTAGATTAAAGTCTACAATTTTAAAAATTCTTTGGGAGAAAATCCTTTTCATGAACTAGCTGACTTTGTTATTCGTATACTTTCTTTTCCTTACTCAAATGCCGAAGTCAAAAGAACGTTTAGTTTAATGAATTTTTATAACAAAGATCAGAAACAAACTTTCTTTCAACTCAGCCAAGAGTTTGTTGTTGCAATTACAAATTACCTTCAAGTGTTTACTTAAAAATTAATTTAAATCAAACTTATAAAAGGTCTGAATATTTCAATAAATCTGTTTTGTGGTCCGATGATTATGAAACAGATGTATTTGAAAATTAAATTGTTTTTCTATAAAACTTTATATTTTGTTTTTTTATGAATTGTTATTTTATTTTAATTTTTTGTTTACTCCTGGTAACTGAATTGATAATAAAATTAATTATTTATTTAAAAATTTTAATATGCTTTTTGATATTCTAAGTTTCTTGTTTTTTACCATTTGTTTTATTGCCAATTTTAATCTTTTTTAGGTGTTATTTGCAAAGCAAAACAACATGATACCAAAAATTTTGTTAAATTTTTTTTGACGCTTTTTACCCTTTTTTTTTTGTAATTTTTTACCCTTTTTACCCGTTTTTACTATACACTTGACGCTTTTCTTTATTTCTAAAATGGCAACACTGCATTTTAGGTTTGTGGTCAGTGTGACCATTTTGACATTTTTGCAGCTAGATTTAGCATTTTTATTTTTATTTAGCTGCAAATTTTCGATTTAGCATTTGGCATTTTTTTTAGCATTTTTTAATAATTTAATAGTTTCTTTGACGCTACCAAAAATGTTTGCAGCGGCTTTAACGCATTTTTAAAGAATAATATTTAATATTTAAGCGTATCTGCTGTTGTAAATAATCATGGCGATGTCACGTGTAATTGTACATACAAGTTGGTTACCAAAAATAAAACCCTTATGTAAAATAACCAATTTTGGCAGACATAAAGAAAAACATGTGAGTTGTAAACTTAAAAATACATACATAAGCTAAAACACGTACTGCCATGGTGAAATTAAATACCAGGTGACCGCATTGATACAACAATTACAACAAGGCAAGAACAACAGGCATTTTTCTATATGAAAAACTTTCGTCACTGTCAAAAAGTTTTTTTTTTATATAACTTTTTGGCATTTTCAAATTCACCATGAATAATCAGCTGGCGCTACGCTATCACCTAGTATTTAATTTCACCATGCGTACTGCCGTATTTATAAAAAATAAAGTAGGCTTGAAGTGTGCTTTTAGACAAAATTTTCATACAAAATTTTCTTAAAGCACATCTGAAGTCTACTTTAATTTTTTATAAATACGGCAGGTAGTGTATATCGATGGTCTCATGTAGAAAGGCTCTAACTCGCATATTTGAAACTTTACAGGAGAAGGTAAAAACATAATAGAAACTGTAATATTCAACATGTAACTTTTTTTGTACAACTGCTTATAAAAGCGTTATTTTTTACACTATTGCAATAAATTTTTGTGAGGAGGTGTATTTGCGTTAAATGCATTGGAATTGCACAAAAAACTAATTTCGAAAAAATAGCGAGTTAGGGCCTTTCTACATGAGACCAACGATATGCAACTTTAGAACATATAAAATACATAAAATGTTACATGAATTAATGGTCGCTTTTGTCCAAAAATGTTCTATATATAATTACATACATATGTATGTATGAAAGACTGAAAAATATATATTTTTAGTTTTTGTTTTATAATTTTTAAGAAAATATATAATTTGTTTTGTGTTTGAGTTCGATGTGGTTTTATTTATAAAGGGTGTCCCAACTAGAACGCAAGGGTGTCAATGGTGTTCGGTATCGTGAAATGATAACCAGTTTTTTCTTGCCTAGAATTGAAGAAATGAATGTGGATGGCATGTGGTTTCAACAAGACGGCGCCACATGTCATACAGCCAGAGAAAATGCATCAGTCATTTCCCCGTCGTGTTATTTCGCGTTTTGGAGACCAGAATTGGTCGCCTAGATCGTGCGATTTAACACCTTTATATTTTTTTCTTTGGGGTTTTTTCAAGTCGATGGTTTACGCGAATAAGCCGACGACGACTCAAGCCTTAAAAGAGGAAATTGGACGCTGCATTAATGAAATACCGCAGCATTTATGCAAAAAGATCATTGAAAATTTCATTAAAAGATCGCGTGTGTGCCAGCAAAGCCGCGGCGGCCATCTGCACGATATCTTGTTCCATACATAACCTCATTCTGTCTACTTTACGATATAATAAAGTTTCACGATTTTTGTTTTAAATATCTGTGTTTTATTTAAAATTTAAAAATTGCGTTCTAGTTGGGACACCCTTTATAATGAAACATAATTTGTAGAAACAGCGGTACAAATAGTGAAGAATTTCTTCATAATATTATTAAAAAAAATTTAGCATTTTTTTTTTTGGCATTTAAAAATCCATTTAGCATTTTTTAGCATTATTTTCACTTCTCATTTGTCTTAATAAGAGACATTTTTTGAAGAAACTTGAAGAACTGACACCAAAACATGCAATGGTTAAAACGCTGATGCCAAACACTATTAAAGCAAAGATAATTATAAGAAAGTTTAAAGGTGAAGAAGTGCTTATCCCCAGGATACCTATGAAATCAAGTGATCTACAATTTAATTTTAAACGCGTCCAATTTTCAGTTCGCCTTGCATTCGCAATGACGATAATTAAATCTCAAGGACAATCTTTAAAAGTGTGTGGGTTAAATCTAGAATCCAAATGTTTTTCCCACGGTCAATTGTATGTTGCGTGTTCGAGAGTCGGTACACCGTCATTACTATTTATTTTCTGCCCCAATAGAAGAATAAAAAACATTGTGCCGTATTCATAAACAAAAAAGTAGACTTAAGTGTGCTTTTAGAAGAAGCACACGTGAAAATGAATAATGAATTTTGTATGAAAATTTTGTCTAAAAGCACACTTAAAGTCTACTTTTTTGTTTATGAATATAAAAATTAACATTGATTTTCAAACAAAGATTTTTGAAGAATTTTTCGTATTTAAAATACATTTTTTCATCGTATAGATTTCATGAGTTATGAATTATTAAAAAACTGCAATTAAAAATTAGTAAAAATAAAGATTTCATTAAATTTTCAAAAAAATTAAAAAACACAAAAAAAATTTTGCAGTGTTGAATGAAATGGTTGAGTACAAACAGGTGTATTTTATTGTAGAAAGATTTTTTCTCACACTGAAACAAAAAGTTGTGTTGAATTTGCTTTGGTGCCACCAAAAATTCAAAAGCGCACCAAAATTTAAAAAAAGCGCACCGCGCACCAACTAATAAATTTTTCGCACCAAAAATTTAAAAAAGCACCAAAAATGGTGCGAAACGCACCAAGTTGACAACGCTCACTATTGCAACATTTTGGATCAATTAAATGTAAAAATTCGGGAAAAACGTTCTGGCTTACAACACAAAAAAAAAATAATTTCATGTGTGGAATTTTTATTCACGATAGGGGTGAATAACTAAAATCAACGAATTAAAGTACGAGTGACTTGACTTGATGTTGAAGGCCTTGAGGAAAACTATTTTAATCAAGGGTAGAATTGCTACACAGAAAAAATAAAAATGAGTTTCAATTAAAATATTTGTGGAATCAATTAAAAATGTAATTGAAATCGGACCTGTAAACAAAATGATAGCATCAATTTAAAAAAAATTTAAGATTTAATTTAAAATATCAGAAAAAGTAATTGAATGAATTAAAATTTTAATTGAAAATTATTTTAAAATCAATTAAAGGTTTAATTGAAAAAAAAAAATGATTTTTTTCTCTGTGTAGATAGATAAGCGCTGGACTAAGTGTATTGAAAATTCAGGGGATTATATTGAAAAATAAAAACGTTTTTGAAAAACCAACTATTCTCTTTCTGTGCCAGGCTAAGAAGTTTCCGAATCGCCCCCGTAGTCACATGACTGAAGATAGAAGTTGGTGACTTAAGAAAATGCATTTATAAAAACCACTGGTAACTCTGCAGTAGGTCAGCAGAAAAATTGTTGGAGAACGATAAAAACAATAATTTATTGGCGTTTAAATATTTAAAACATTCAAAAACACACTCATACGCGTACGCGTACATATTGATGAGGATTTCCCTTTCTTTTAAGCAAACGCAAACAAATGCTGCAATGTCACCAAATAATTTTTAAACTCGTGCGACAGCAAATTCGCATGTGTTTTTAGTAGTGCAGTGGACTCGTAAGCATTCAATGTGTTTTGGCTGTTTATTAATAAAAATTAGAAAATGTTAAATTTCGAAAATGAAAGTGTTTGTTTTTTATTTATTTATTTTTTCTTTGTTCGTTTTATATAGCAACAAATACTTTTTATACACAAGTCGTTTTTGAGCGTTATTTATTTTGCCATTGTTTTTTTTTTTTTTTTTGGTGCAAGTTATCATTTTATTTGGATACCCTACTTCATGATAAATAAATGGCTATTGTAGAATGAACAGGTTTATAAAGCAAATTTCCATACAAAATCTGCTTTATAAACCTCTTATAAACCTGTTGTAAGTTTTATGAATAAGGGCATTATTCTGTGTTTTCTATTCAGTCTTAATGCAAATTTGATTAGTATTTGATATATTCAGACATGTCACAGAATTTATTTCCGTTCGGAAGTGGAATTAATTCCGTATTTTGCTTCTATAGAAAAAGTAAAATGAAACATTTTTTCGGAATGAAACCACTTTTAATTTCCTATGTGGAGTTGTAATTTTAAGCATTTCTAGGTTTCATTCCGAAAAAATTATTCGTTTTGCTTTTTTATAGAAGCAAAAAACGGAATTAATTCCACTTCCGAACGGAATTAAATTCTGTGATAGGGCTGATAGTTTGAAAGACAATTTTACGACCAACTTAATTTATGTTAAGTATTTTGAAATTTTATCTAATTTCGACCATTTATAATTGATGTAATTACCGATTATTACTGTAATTTACAAAGTTTGTCTAGTTTTCATAATAATCTTGATTGTAAGCTAACAATTTATAAAATTAAAAGAACATTTTTCCATATTCACAACAAGTTACGAAACAGAGTATAAAAAAGGATAAGATATAAGATGAGGCTTTTTTGTTTGAATTTGATCTCAATAACATTATTTACAAAAGATGGACTGATAGCTTCTAAATCCAGTATCCACTAATGTGATTTCTATATATTTTAGGCTTATTTTTGTTGAATTTCATCTCAATTGCGTTATTTACAAGAGTTGTATGGTTGGTTGTTATGCTCGGAAGTGGACTTAATTCAGGAGCTATTATTGACTGACAGCTACAAAATCCAGTAGCTTAATTGCCGTATAATCGATACTAATATGATTTCTGGATTAAAATTACTGATCCATATAAAAGTTGGTTCGATATCGATATTTATTACTGATCCATATAAAAGTTGGTTCGATATCGATATTTATTTATTTATTTTCGGAAATGGTTCTTAATGGCAGCTATGACAAATTATGGGCCGATCTTCTTAAATTTTAGAACAGTTATTTTCATGCATATGAGGATGTTTCACGTCGAATTTCATCATAATAACGGTATATTTAAGATATATATTAGTATTAACGTGGATTTCGAGAATGGACCTTATGTGGGGGATATTGTCAAATATTCTCAAAATCCAGCAGTTTGATTTAGGCATGTATGTAAATGATCCGTGTAAAATTTTGGATTGGTACCCTTATTTATAAGAGATTTATGAGTATTAAAGTGATTTTCCGAAGAGGGCTTTATATGGGGCATACGGTTAAAAATAGACCGAAATTCACAAAATTTTGTGGGATGATTTTTGTATATATTAAAATGATCTGTGCAAAGTTTTGAGTCGGTACCGATATTTATACAATATATATAGGGAAAAATGTATTTTTCAGATGTGGTCCTTGTATGGGAGCTATGACCAGTTGTGGGCCGACCACCATAAAATTTAGTACAACAATTTATTTCCCTATAAAGTGTATTTATGTCAAATTTTAGCCGTTTAACATTATTTATATCTGTTTTATACGTATTTAAATGAATTTTGGAAGTGGACTTTATATGGGGTTTATGGTCAAACATGGACCGAACTAAAAAAAATTTCGTTTTGCGATTTGTTTTCGCATAAAACTTATTTTTGATGAATTTTGTCTTGATATTCCAATTTTATAGGCATTTATGTATAATTGAGCAATATTTCGGGAAGAGTTTTGTATGGGAGCAATGAGAAATCATGGACCGATTCTTACTATTTTCCGCACACTTTCTGCTTTTATCGTACAAACAACGTATACAAAATTTCATGGTATTATCTGCAATATATTTCGAAATATTGCAATAAAATGGACAAAAAATATCAAATTTTTATGGAGGTTGCCTCACATATTGGTCCATAACTCTGGTTGGCCTAAACCGGTTTTGCTGATTTTCAATACCAAAGTTACCTGCAAAATAATCTGGAAATTTCGTTCAGTTAAGTTGTATAGTTTGGACGTGAGAGTGTTTTACACAGACAGACAGACAAACGGACATGGCTATATCGACTTAGAATTTAATAAGGACCAAGAAAATATATATGTACTTTGTTGGGTCTCAGACAGTGATGGAAAATTCATTACTATTGTACTATTTTCAGTACTTTTTCACAACAAAAATACCACAGTACCCCCACATCATATTTAGTACTCTTTGTTTGTTTTGCTTTATTCCCTGTTTAGAAATTCAGCGTTACTATTTTTATAATCATTGACCACATTGGCTTCAAAACAAGAACATAAGGAATGCACAAATTCGTTATTCGTGTTATTTATTTGATCTGCGATAAGCTGCTAATCTACAAAAGTAAACAGATACATAAAGAATTTAAGTTGTTTGTGGTACTATTTTGATAAATTTTTTAAATTTCTTATGTTTCGTACATTTTTGTAATTCTCATTTCTTGTTTGAGATTTTTTGTGCATCATATGAGTTTGAAAACTTCAAACATATTGGTGAACGATCTATTAATGATATGGCATTAACACTAACAAAATGCAGGCATGCTATATGTTTATTATCTTAACCCAAAACAAATAAAAAATTTTGAAACATGTACATATTTTTAAATAAAAATGAATGTTGTTATAATAGTTTTTTTTTATTAAACTGAATTAATTTTATTTTTTAATAATTTTTAAATGGGTTTTTAATTTTATTTTTTAATAAAAATATGTTTCCTAAAAAGTACCAAAATGTTCAAAAAAGTATTTTTTTGTTGACGGTCAGTACCATTTCAATTTATAATTTTTCCATCACTGGTCTCAGATGAATATTAAAAAAGTTTTACACGGAATGACAAACGTAATATACCCTTATGCACCACTCTTGGTGGTGGAGGGTATAAAAACAAGCTATATTTTAATTATGCTTACTTGATTATGTAAATTACTTATGAAATTTTTCAATGCTCTGATTAAATTTAACCCTAAAACCCATTTCGTAACAGCTGTACAGTTATATTTGTCGGCCTTGTCTGACTATATTTTCTCACTCATTTCTTTATATTTTTTGTATTTGGTTTATGTTTTTATTTTTGGTGTATATTTTTGTTAAAAGCAAAAAAAAAATTAAAACGAGAAACAACAATTTTCAAGGTTATATAAATAAATATACTCGAACACTAATCATCAAGTTGTATATGCGATAACGCATGCCAGCCAAAAAGAAAAATTAAAAAAAAATGCATTAGAACAAACAGTTTAAATATTCTAACACTTAGTGGAATTACGAGTATATTAAAGACATGCCCCTTTTGCTCAATAGTTAATGAAAAATATGTTGAAGCTGTGCGTTCACATGAAATAAATATGAAATTATGTCAATATCAATTAAGAGCCAACCCTTATCAAATAAATGTCAAACAGTGCCCGAGTACATTTTATGATTCTTTTAAAATTAACAGATTTAGGAGCATTTTTTTTAAACACTTAATTTTAAAAATAGTTTTGAATGATTTCGTAAAACATTTTCACATAAAATCCGGTAGCATTTATATTAATGTAACAAACAAATCTAATGGATACTTTTAAACTACAAATTGATATTAAATTATTATTATTTAATTAAAGAAATTAAAATAAATTTTCTCTTTGATTGATTGTATTAAGTGTTGAATTCTCATTTCGATCCACCTGCAAGTATACTTATTTCAAATCGCCAAAATATTTTTTTTTATTTGGAAGAACTACACCATCACTTCGCTTTAACTTTCCCAATATTGTTCTATTGGCTAAAGCTGGGGACAATTAGGGGCATTTACATTGAAGTGTGGAGCTTAAGTGACAAACTGCAAGTCGGCAAATCAATCCTTTTTCTCAAATTTATCACCTGGGTACTTACTACATTTGTAAAATAAAGTGGAAGTAAAATTTTCATTAAGTTTGTGTTCTAAATGTTGTAAACGTGTTTTGAAAAGTAAAACATCATTTCTAGTTTGGTTGATGGTAGAATTAAAAGTTTCACTAGTTTTTTAGAGCGCCGTGAAAATGTCTATATGTAATTGAAAATGATGTCAGTTTCACTTTGTAGAATCTAGGCGTATAAGTGTTTGTATATTGTTGGATGTATATTTTAGAAATTCGGGATTCATAACAGATGGCGTATCTTTAGTAACTTACTGTGAGCGTCAATATAAAGTTAACACCTAATAATGTGCAAGTACAAATTTAAAACAAAATATATTGCATAATTTATAAGTAACTTAGCAAAAACTAGAAAAATAAAGAACATAAAAAATAATTCAATGCTTGCAAGAAACATTTCTTTACCTTGTTTTTTGTCCAGATATTCCCACACGTGCTAGATTGCAACCACTCTTTTACAATTTTAAAGGTAAGCTTAGCATGAATTTAGCTCTGCGCGAGTTCTAATTTGCAGCAATACAACCCCAGACTTTAACAGCCGCCGCCATGTTTTACCGTCTTAGTATCACATTTATTACTAAAGGCTTCGTTCTTGGTTCGCCATATTTTTGGGGGGCTTCTGACTGCAATCATCAGTGGAAAGAATATTATTCCAAAAAATTTGTGCCTCGTGTACATACATATTTGTTTGCGAAATTCAAACATTTTGTTTAGTTGTTCATTGATATAAAGGGCTTCTTACGTGTCACTCTAATTCTTATCGTATTCTCGCTTACAGATTTTCCAGAGATTTTCGTAAATTTTTCAACTATTTTTTTTTTTTTAAGAGAAGTAACCTTCAGGCAATTAATATGCCTATATATATACTTGTGTTACTTTCTTTGGAAAGGGGATAGTTGAAGAAGTAAAGGTGGTGAAAGTAGAAGAAAGCTTTTTTTATATCACAACTCTGCAATTGCGCATTATGTTTGTTTTTAGTGCAGAATAGCAGCGCCATTGGTGATGAGTAGGCGCCTTATTTTTAAAGCTTGATTTATAGCCTTTATTAAATTATTTTACTTCGGTGGCCTTTGAGTGCTATACCACTACCGAAGGAGTGCGCTGTGATAAATATTAGTCATGATAGATAGAAAACTAATAATTATCAGAAACTGATGTTGTTTGAGTGGCAGCGGCTGGGAATCGAACCCGGGCTACAAATACCAACTCATGTTTAATGATCAAATGCGCTAACCAATTAAGCTACAGCACTAGATGTAAGTGCTGTAAGACGCTTTGGACGATTTGCACCAGGAAAATTTTCTACGGTATTCTGTTTGATAATTGTTTTTAATGTACGGCGATGCCTTTAAACTGTGTTACCTATTTCACGCAGGAATTTATCTTTTCTATGTAAAGGTATGGTCACACATAGCAAATATTTACTCAAAAAAGCGTAACCACTTTTTTAGCACAAATTAGTTTGACGTTGTTTACTCTTACAAGAGTTTTGCAAGATCAAACAACATCAAATAAATAAAACTTAATATTAGTTGTGTTTTTTTTTCCTAAATAAATGAAGTTTTTTTTAAATAAATAAACTAGTTCAAATATATTTTATTAAGTGGTTGCGTTTTTCGGCAAATATTTGCCAAGTATGACCGTACCTTTAGGTTTCGAAATTTAATGCATGTTAACAGCTAGATGGACATTAGAAAAAGTTGTATTCAGTCAACCCCTAGGATTAAAAATAATATAAAAACAATTCCAGAAATATTTTTTTTATTTTTTTGTCACGCCTACAAATAGCGCCCTTTTAGTATTTTGTCGCTATTTTTAGTCCGATCATTTTGTATACCGGTGTCCATGGCTCTGTAAGGGCTACACTTTGTCCTTAATCATTTTTTACTACCACTTCAAATTCTAGTCATGACTTTTAAAAATTCGTTCAAAAATATTTAGCATTATTGTGGCTACGAACCAAGTTTTTAAAAGAACTGTTTGCGGCTAAGAACGTTTTAAGACACTCTCGGATACCCTGTTGTGAAGTGAAGCGTATCCCAGAGCCTGCATTCTGCATCGACCGATACAAATAGAAGACGGTAGGTGCAAGGTCTGGACTATAAGGTGGGCGAGGAAAAAATTTTCAATCTCCTTTTTATACCCTTCACCTTCATGAGAAGGATATACATATATAAGTTTGTCATTCCTTTTCTAATTTCCACAATATAATTTTCCGACTCTATAAAGTATATATATTCTGGATCCCTATAGATAGCGGAGTCTATTAAGTCATGTCCGTCTGTCTGTTGAAATCAGTTTTCTGAAGTCCCCAGATATCTTCGGGATACAAATTTTCAATAATTCTGTCAGACATGCTTTCGAGAAGTTTGCTATTTAAAATCAGCAAAATCCGTCCATAAATAACGGAGATATGAGCAAAAATCCGATACAACCTCTGAAAATTTCATCAAAAGATGGCGTTGATCAAACAAAGTGTACTAATATTGTTACGAACAAATTCATCAACATATGGCGTGTTTATCGACATAATTATGCATAATATAATTATGCATCCACAACAAAGGTGAAGGGTATATAAGATTCGGCATAGCCGAATATAGCACTCTTAAGCTAGATTTACACGATTGAAATTTTCTTAAAAATGCAACATTTTGCTGTTTACACGAGTTTGAAGCATTTTGAAGAGCACTTTTGAAGAAAATTTCAATCGTGTAAATCTAGCTTTATTTGTTCTAAATAGTTTTTAATAACTTTTGCAACATGTGGCCGAGCGTTGCTTTCATGATTGGCCACATATTCTGGGTGTTTTTCGGGCAATGCTTGCTTTAAACGAATCATCTGCATTCGGTAAAGGTCTGGTCAGATTTCAGCAGCTCATAATAGATAGGATTCTTTTGGTCCAACCAAATACAGATCTATACCTTAGGGTCATGGCTATTAGGTTTGAAATTGCTGCTTGAGTAGCTGCCAATAAGTTTTCAAGCTCTTGTTGAGTTTGACAACAATCTTTATGGAGCAATACTTCCAACTCTTGGTCTTCAATGTTATCATAAAATTCGACATTTTCGAAGCAAAACAAAATTTGTTGTTTGCACTATAATGTTCAATAACTAAATGAGAATAAATTACAGATATGTACATACATATGTGCCCAAGCTTCAAAATGACAAAATGAAGTTACGGTGCTGTTATGTGAACTCCAAGCTAGTTGATGGTTGTAGGAGGGCTCTGGAGGGAGTCTTAGAAATGTATACGTTTAGGCTGTGCTGGGTACTGGGTCACTGTGAAATCGCCGGCAATGTGGTGGCTGATGAGTTGGCGAGACTGGGCCTCCAATAGGCTTCTATTATGAAAAGATTAGGAAATGGGTTCTAAGTGCGACCAATCAGGCCTGAGGAAACCGGACGTACTACCGGGTGTCACGGACGCTGTGGCCGGTGCTTAGGAAGTCCGATTCAGAGTCGTTTCTGGGCAGGAGTAGGGTCTGCGTTAGGACCATGATGGGTCACTGCATGATAGGCAGGATGGCGGTCAGAATGGGATCCGAATTGTCGGATATGTGCAGGTTGTGTGAGCACCCGGATGAGCTGGAGACGGGCCCAAGTTGCAGGGCAGCAGGCTGAGGTGGCTGGGTAATAGATTCTTGGGCGAATTAGGGGATGTCTCGGGCTGTGGGCTAGAGAGTCTGATAGGATTCGTAATGGGAATGGCCTGGCTACGCGGTAGTAGACTGGGTGCTGGTCGCTACACGTGATAGACTTATGTCTGAGTAGGGTTTGGTCCGATCTCTTTCTTCTCTTTATATTCTATTCTTTTTTTTCTTATTTTGTGCTTTCGCTTTTTATTTCAGCTACTTTCCATACTTTTATTTCTATCCGTCACAATGGACCGTATTGGTATCTGGGTGAGGGTGTGAGGATGACTTCACACCAGCCTTTCTATCTAACCTAACCTACTAAAGACTAGAGTTGTGCCCGGTCGTCCATTTATCCAAGACTGATTCGTTCATTCAATTCGTTCAATCGTTCACTTTGAACGAATGAATACAACCCTTATTGAATGTGATTTTCTTCTTGTCTTTTGATAAACAGCAGCTGAATGAAATTGATCCGTACACTATTGAAAGAAAACCGTTCAGTTAAATGACCGGCTCATTCCGTTCACTGAAGTGATCTGATCATTTTAACCCGTTCGTTCATGAACGACACAGCTCTACTAAAGACCAAATCCGAGTTCAAAAGATACGCCATCTATTATGAATCCAGCATTTTTCATTTACCTATGCGAGTATACATACACCCAATCTTTCTGATATCTACAATACAAATTTGATTAATTTTCATAAAAATTCTTTGTTTTATTTTAAAATACTTTGCAATATTTTCGGCTATATTTTAAATCTAAAAATTACACAAAAGCCTTTGTACCAAACTCGCTTTTGATGGATAGATAATAAAGGCGAGACAAAAACTTTCTCTGCTTTATTGACATTCTTGTCCCATTTAACTTAGAATATGCATAACGTTGCGTAGCTTTTCGTTTGTTCCACAAGGATTTTATTGGGAGTTCGATATTCTTTTTAAAGAATAGGTCCTCTGCTAAATGTAAATGTATTGAGTAATTAATCATATACTTGAATTAAGGATTCTGGTTAAAACTAAACGACAGCAAATGTGCTAGAAAAGTGGCACACGTTTGCTTTATAAATTATCTAATAAAGGTATGTATTTACATATATATATATGTATATCTAATATACAAATACATATGTACAATACACCATGGTTTATTTATTATAATTTCTTCTTTATAGCATTTAAACCAATACTTTCCTCTTACATACATATGTACATAAGTATGCACAATGAATTTTTTCCATGTGCTTTTTTTTATTTTACTACTAAATGTTTTACGTTACGATTTGTGAACTGCGCAGTACTTCATCTTAAGAACATTTGTACGTGTATCCTTCTTATTCCTCCTTTTTCATACAGTCCTCTAACAAAAAGCACATGCTTTAGACGAAAAAAAAATCATTATGGAAGAAATAATTTTTAATTATTGAATGTCTATTAGACAACATAAAGGTACTACTGAGTGATGAATGCCCTATAATTTGTTGATGCAATTTAAATATTTCAAATACTCGTATGTTGGTTGAAAGAACTATTGTGGTTGTGGTTATATACATATGAACATATTTACGGCTTTATAATAAATATGCTATTGGAAATTGACTCAAGTTTAATAATATAGTTAATGTTTGTTTTAAATTAAATCTCAAAAAATTTAAATCCTTAAGTTGTGGTCTTTTTAATACTATGAAGATTTGTTTTAAAAATATCCTAGTTGCACACGCATCGCTGAGGCCAGTGAGAAATAGTTATTGGTGAAATACACGCTTAATCTTATTATGTATATTGAATTTATAACAAAATTAAAATAAATAATGTGTTATTTAAATTCTTTAAAAAAAAAATTGTTTAAAATATATGTACAAGTACATTTGTTGTTAAAATATGTATATTGATTACTCGATTCATTTGAAAACATTGCAGGTTGGTTTATACTTTGATTTTTATCAATCGATAGAATCTCGTAACTTCTTAAACGTCAGTTGCACAATTGTCCTTTCCAGCAATTTATTTGAAAGTTCATAGAACATTAAACCATTGTGAGATGGCCTTGTAGGACCCCCTTGATTTCGTTTTCGGAAAGGGAACAGTGTTTTGAATTCAACCGACTATTTGAAGGGTGTGCGGTGTTTATGGACTACTCAAAGATGGAGGGTAGGCACCGGATCCGGGATTTTCGTCATAGGAAGTCTATGACGAATGTAGTGTTTTTTTTAAGCTGAGATCCTGGCGATCTCAGACTTAGTAATGGCTGTTACGCATTACAAGAGGTGAAAGGTTGACTACATATGTATGTTTATAGTCAAGGCGGATCGAAACTAGTTAGTGACTATAGAGAAGCCCTGAGAAGCAAGAAGGTGGATGATGATCTGTCTTTTATATAGAGATATGTATAACTAAAAGATATCTGAATTGAGACAACCGATCCTGGAGTAACAGAACGGACTGTAAAGGGTCAAGGACCATACGGACCAAGTTGAACTTACCAGGTACCAAGTTACTGTTGGGATTGGGTAGGATTAGTCTGAGAATTTTCCACAATTTTTGTGACACATATATTTAAAAATTTTATAAATTGATCTTCTTGTTACTTGTTATATCATTAAGTAATGTATGTTCTTTTGTCTTTGCAGCTAAATGGAGGCATCTGATGGATCGCCCCCACCATCACTGTGTATGATACGAGCTGCAGAACTATTTCCTAAACCTCAAATGGAGAAGGAAGACCTACAACTAAAAGTCCCATTTCAGGAACGTAAGTTTTGTTATAAATTTTCAAATCATAAACATAAAAATTCCACATGAAATTTGTACCCTTTTCACATTTTTCCTATTAAAATTCAATGTTAAAAAAATAAAAGGGAACAAATTTCATGTGGAATTTTTATTCACGATAGGGCTGACATATTATTTAAAAGAATTTCCAATATTTCAAGTTGATATCATATTTAATTATGGAATATTTTCTAGTTGCTGGCGAGTCAGTCAAGTATTTGGGGCGTACCGATGATGGCGTACTGGCCTTATCGAATTATCGCATATTTTTACAAAAATCATCTACAAATGTTGAAACGTCCATACCACTTGGTCTCATTGAATCGGCTCAATGCAGAGATTTGTTTCATTTGATTATTTGCTGTAAAGATGCCAGCACTGTAAGGTGTTCATTTGAAACAGCCGAGCAATGTACAGAATGGCAGAGGCGCATACAAATGTCAGTGGGAGTTCCAGAAACACTGGAATCTATATTTGCGTTTCCTTTCTGCTCGTGGGCATGTGATAGTTTAAACAATGGCCAGGCTCAAATGGGCCCTACAGCCAATGGAGTGAACTCAGCTGCAGAGAATGGGCAAAATCCATCATCATATTCAATTACAGATTACGGGGAGCGATTACAGAAAACGTCTTCTCGCTATGAAGATGATTTTATGCGTGAAGTAGAACGTTTGGGCTTTGATCTCAACGGTTCGTGGCGCATTTCGCAAGCCAATGAAGATTTCAAACTGTGTCCCTCATATCCTCTGAAGCTTTTAGTACCCTGTTGCATTTCTGATGAGACTTTACAGAATGTAGCTAATTTTCGGGGTTCTCGCCGATTGCCGGCCGTTGTATGGCGTCATCGAAAATCTGGAGCTGTAATAGCCAGATGCAGTCAACCCGAAGTTGGATGGTTGGGTTGGCGCAATACCAAAGATGAGCAATTGTTGAAAGCATTGGCGGATGCCTGTGCTTTTGATCGTGGTGAACAAATGCGTCAATTGGCAAACACCTTACAGTCTGCACAAAGTGTTCAAATGCCATCTGCAGATAGTTCACCATCCAGTCCAGACGGTAGTCACGAAGAGGTTGCTCTCGATGAAGTCAGAGTAAGTGAATATATTTAATCAACATTTCTATTTTATAAATGACAATTTGTTTAAATTTTTTTGTATTTTTCTTTTAATAGAAAGTTTTAATTGTTGATGCTCGTAGCTACACATCAGCTGTTACAAATCGTGCCCGTGGTGGTGGTTGCGAGTGTATTGAATATTATCCTTGTGCAGAAATTGAATTCATGAATCTAGGCAACATCCATGTTATACGTAAAAGTTTTCACGCATTACGACAGTTATGTGCCTCACCGCCAGATGTACCAAAGTAAGTTTTGAAATTAAAATTCTATTCAAAGTTAATATTTTATTAAATATAAAATTTTTTTTTTGCCTATGTTTATTTCCAAAGTTGGTTGGGTCTATTGGAGAAGACAATGTGGCTACAACATCTTTCTGGCCTTTTGGCTGCTTCAATGACAGTGTGTCATGCGATTGAGAATAAAGGTCGCCCAGTATTAGTGCATTGCTCGGATGGCTGGGATCGTACACCGCAAATTGTGGCCACTGCACAATTATGTTTGGATCCATATTATCGTACGGTTGAGGTACAGAGAAACACCCTGATAAAAATATTTAAAACAAATTAATAAATATTTCTGAATATTTTGTAGGGATTTCGAGTTTTAGTAGAACGGGAATGGCTTAGTTATGGCCACAAATTTGCTGATCGTTGCGGTCATGGTCCAGGTTCGGAGGAACTCAATGAACGTTGTCCAGTATTTTTGCAATGGTTGGATTTAGTTCATCAAATACACAAACAATTTCGCTGCAGTTTTGAATTTAGTATGGGTTACTTGGTAAATTGTATATTTGTCTTTTTAATAAAAAAGTAGATTACTTTTAAACAATTCTCTTTATTACAAAATTTAGATTAAATTGGCACAGCATTCCCACTCTGGCTTATTTGGCAATTTCTTATGCAACACATTGAAGGAACGCCTGGAAAATTCTGTCTTTGAAAGAACATTCTCTGTGTGGTCGTTTTTATCTGGACCCATGTATCGCAATCCATTGTATAAACCAAATAAGGATAAAGTTTTATGGCCGGCACATAATGTTCGAGATTTATCATTGTGGACTGAAGTGTATCTGGGCAGTTTGGGTGGGAATCAACAGAATTCTATTGATTTTCCAGCGTATATAAACGAAAGTTTAATGGGTTCCATAAGTAAGTAAATTAATACATATGTAACTTATTTGTGTGAATATTTTTTATACGTTTATCTTAGGCTCCATGTCCAAGACAAGATCTTATGGTGATTTAATAACGGCTGGATTCATACAAAATAGTATTTCAAGACGTTCTAGTGATCCAAACATGACAGTAGACCCAAAGTGAGTTAATTATATTCAATTTTAGATGTTACCTAACCTACAAGTTTCACTACGTTGGTGTCCACATGCTCCCTATCACAAATAAAAAGTTAAATAGGGAAAGACGTAGTATAATGGTTAACTATAAAATTTTTACTCCAGAATTCACGATAGTGCGTAACGAAGAGGTAGAATATTCTAAAGAAGATTTCCAATTAGGATGAAAGAAGGATTCATTCCTTAGTCAAAACGAATGCCCGCAATGTGGCGGTCTTAGGATTTTTTCAATAAAGTAACTATGTACTTCCTACTTCCGATATTTCAGAAAGGCTGCTGAAAGATATATCACATAAAGAGTGTGTACTAATTCCAGGTAGATGGTGGAACAAAAATTTTGCCCGATTTTGTGAAACCAATTTGAATGAATCTTATCGCTGCTTGAAGATCTGTATCATACCCAAAACTCTACTTATATAATATCAGACCTTATAATGGCCTGAAGAAAACTAAAACCTTAGGGAGCCTCAAATTCCTCGGTGTAAAAACCACAGCCAAAATGCTGTCGGTGTAAACTCAACACAACGGGAAGCTAAAATTTCTCGAGAAGGTCCACATGACCCTTATTTGATGCGGGAAGGACGAATTCACTACTTAGTTTTCTTCGCAACCTAATTAGGCTTATTGTCTCTCTACTTACAGGTCACTGTACTTTTGGGACACACGCCAAAAGACTGGGTCTACAACAACTTTTGTAGAAGTTGCCACTCACAACGAGGAGGAAGAGGAAACAGTCATCCACTTCCTCTGCGAATGCCCGGCCCTATCGCTGAAAAGGGAACGGATACTCGGGGCACCCTGTCTTTCATGTTTGGGTGAACTATCAAGGATAAATCCAAGATGCATCAACACCTTTGCCAAGGAATCTGGATGGTTCGTTAGGGAAGCAACCAATGCAGAGTGAAACCGATATTTTGTCCACCAACGGGTAACACAATGGGATCAACAAGATGGACCCAAGTGAGCTATTTTCAAGAACGGCTGCCCACGTAACCTAACCTAAGGTGACCAAACGGTTTTTGAGCAAATGATGGCAATTTATTATATTTCGATGGGACACATCGCGTTTAGTCTTGCGGACTCAGACTAGCGCTAGCGTCACCAGTAAATCAAATGGAATCCTGTTTAACATCAACATTGACTTTGTTGGAGTCGTTGGTTATTGGACTCAGAATCGCCTTTTTCTCTTAGCAGACCTTCTAGAAGTAGAGTAGACCTTCTAGGAGTAGTGTTTGTTCGGGTTTGTCTGGGTAATTGCAGCTCACTATTCGAAATTGCAGGAGTTTGTTCACTTTGTGTTAGACTTACACAATCGTTAGATGGATTTATGACCTGGATGCCGCTGCAATCCAAAATTTAATAAGTTAGAACAGAGTGCTCAATTACATAGTTACAATTGTTTGGAAGTGCCACTAAGAGCATTGAGGGGGTTTTTTTTTGAGTTTTTGCTTGATGTAGGTGTTGCGATAGGATCTGTACTAGGGTGCAACATTATTTAGGCATTCTTGGAAATTGTTCAGTTTGATGAATATTGGTGATGGTACTCTGCAATCAATCAATATTGTGGGGATTAGAATGATTTGGCTTAAGAGTGACACGCTGCATGGGAATCCATGTTTGCTCATCATTAATTATTTGCAATCTTATTACAAATTATAAAATAATTTTAAAATTTAAATAAATTAAAAATATTTAACTAAAGTTTATGGCATTTCAGTCTAACAATCGGTTCAAATTCTGAAAACAATTCTATAGCCGATTTGCAATCAGACGAACGTGAAGAATCGCCTGATTTATTAGCGAGTTTCATAAACGATACGACAAGAAAACTAGAAAATCTCACAAACGAATTAAACAATCATGACAATGATGACTTTAAAATTGCATCAAAACACATGGAAAGCAACCTTAAAGAAACAATTTGCACAGAATCAACAGACTGTAGCAATGAAACAATTGAATTGGATGACACCAATTACCCAAAAGAGCTAAATGGCACTGCCACATCGGTTAGTGAACCAACTGACAGCGCTTATGCAACAAAACTCCAACAGTTTTTAACACAACCACCACCATCTTCAATTCAAGCACTGCAAACAATATCAACAAATAATAAAAAAGAGGAGGTACCACACGATTTTCCCAAATCCTTAGAAAATGGTCATAATGGTGTTGAACGTACCAGTAAGGGAATAACTATAGAAAAGCATTTGTCGTTAAGTTTGAATTTAATGCAAAGTGTAGAACTAGACGGTAAGCTAAATAATACCTAATGCAGAATGTGCTTTTCTATTCAATAACCCATTATAATTTATATTTAAAGATCCTTTGTGCAGCAACCTGGAATCATCATATAATGGCTCAACGTCAACAAATGGTAAACTAGATAACTCACAGAGCATGTGGCATGGTTCGGTTAACACCAGTACCGATACTCTTGTACCCTTGGTAGAAACCAAATCACAAAATGGCAGCGCAACAATTACGCCCATGACTTGCAATGAATTAATCAGTACTGATGCCACAGATGCTGGCGAATGTTTACAGAAGCACTCCGATACCACAGCTGCCTCTTTAGTGAATACTCAAAAACAGCAAACAGAACAATTTATTGGCGATAAATGTAAAAACACTAATGTTAGCACAAATTTTAATATTTTGCCAAAAGTACATTCATCAACGCCCAGTAGCAACAGCAACATTGCAATAAGACCAAATCAATTGTCCACCAATGGTAGCAGTCTGATCGCAGCACCATCTTCTTCATTAACGACGACATCAATAGCAATTGCTGAAATTGCAAGCAATAATAAAATTCAAAATAATCTCACAAACAGAAATAATGACAATAAAGATTCCTCCACATCACTGCTCAGCGGCGATAGTGTGACACCGAATGCCCCATCCAGCGGCATGGAGGAGAGCATATTCATATTACCTGAACATCAAAAATTAGAAATTTCATTTAGTGGCAAGTGCGAACTGATTGCCGCTAATGCAACTACCTCGTCAGGTTCCAATATGACTCCAAATCATTCATTATATTCAACAAACACTACAGCGACAGCAGCTACATTGGATACGTTCACAAACCAAAATGTATCACCATATGCAACTGCTGCCACAACCACAACAACATCGGCAGCCGCTGCCACCACAGCTATGTCTAGCCAAAGACGGAGGCGCACGTCTTCGTCGAATTCAAAACGAGATAATTTTGGCGTTGCCGCAAAACAAATAAACAGCAGGTTTGTACAGCCACCAACCAGTAGAGTCAATAATATTATAATCAAATAATTTGCGTTTATTTGCCTTACAGTTATCTGTCCCGTTTCTCATTGCCTGGTGGTGTACGTTCGTTACCAATGACACCACCGGGTTTGACTGAACGACCACAAGTTACTATTTCCTGCCCTGATGGTCTCGCTCATGCTTTAAGCGAAGAAAATATAAGACTTCAACAAATTGTTCATGAACATAAGGTAACTTTTAGAAATTATCAATCAAAAATTCGTTTTTTATCTTATAAAATTTACGTTATTTTAATACCACCCATCACATTAACGAATTGAGTTAACAGAGATTGTCAGATAGGGAAGAATTAAGGTTTTTAAAAAAAATTAATAAAAATTTAGTTTATAATCAAGAAATTTCAACAATTTATTTAAGTAAATTCTATGAAAACATAAAAAAACACTAAAATTTTGTCTGAAATTTTAAAAATTTTTCAATTAAAAAAAAATAGTTTTTTAATTTTTGATAAACCATTGAATGCGCCTCTCAAAGACCTTTCATATAATGCCAAATTTACATATAGTTCCTTTGGAAGAAATGTTAAAAAATCAAAAAGCCTCTAAAAAGGACATTTTTATCCTTTGATCCAGCTCACCAAATATTGAACCCAGGACAAAAACAATTGAGAAACGTAGTCTTAAAATGAATCAAATTTTCATATTAGTCGGGAACATCGATACCTTATTTTTTCTCAATACAAACGGGGCCACCCTAATGTACATATGTAGGTCTTTTTGTTGATGCAACAACGTTATGTTTACAAATCATAACATAATCTACATACATATATGAAAATATTATTTCAATGGTCACAATTTTTAATTAATTTTCAGTTACGCGAAGATGTATTACTGCGCGAAATTCATGACATGCGAATGGCTCTCTTAAAGAAAATATGTCCCAGTTGTAACAATGCCAATGCAAACGCAACCAATGATGAACAGGTGAATATAAACTCATAATAAACACAATTTAAAACAAAAAATCAATATGTATAAGAAAAACAAAACAAATAATTTAAGCAAAACTAATAAATTATTAATTAATATACATAAATTTACTTGTGTATTATACAGACATATTACTATAAATATATACAATATATACAATATTATATTGTAGTTTCAAGTATAATGACGATTTGTAGATTATTTAAATTTATTATTATTTTTTGTTTTCAGTTGCTAATATTATTTTAAACATATTTTTTTATTTTATTTTTTAGTATATGTTTAATAATACAGAGAGAGAAAGCTTTTTACTTTGCTGATTCCAAAGTACTTACAGTCATGTGAAAAATAATAGGGACAGTGCCCACCCAAACTTACAATTTATTTACAACCGGATAAAAAATCGAAAAAATTTTCTAGTTTAAACGATTTATTTTTTCTTAAACGGTAGAAAAAAGATTAATAACAAAATTTTTGCTATTCCCATAATATATATTGATTTTTTTGTGATTTTGTATGAATTCATATAGTTTAACGTGTGAAAAAAATAGGGACACTTCATGAAATTTTAAAACTATAACTAACTTAAGTAAAACTAAATAGATATTTATACTGAATATTGTTGCATAAAGCCTTAGAACTTTGTTGCGGATCATTTGTTATCCAGAACAGTAGCACATCTTCTAGGCATTGAGTCGACTAAATTTTTACGAGCATGTAGCGGTATTGCATTCCACACATCCTTTATTATAAGATTCCACTTTCTTTCCACAAATTTTCTATTGGGTTCAAATCAGGGGACTGTGCTGGTCATTCTAAAATATTGATTTTGTTGTCCTGGGTCCACTTCTTTGTGTACTTTGCCGTATGCTTTGGGTCACTATCCTGCTGGAAGATCCATTTGAGTGACATATTTTCTTCTGCATACGGCAGCCTTGTATTTTTCTAAATTTCATTATTTCATTACATTCTAGATACGATATAGAGGACCCACACCATAATAAGAGAATAACCCCCATACTATGATGCTACCACTACCATTTTTGACCGTCTTTAAAGTATATTTTGGATTGAATTCTTGATGGATAGGTCTTCTTACATGGTGGACACCTCAATCAGAAAAAACACAAGTTTACTTTTGTTTCATCGGACCATCTTTAGGCCATTTTTGATGATTTTTGATTTGATATGATTTTTAGCAAACTCTAATCTTTGTTTTATATTCTTTTTTGGATAACAATGACACTTTTCTTGCACTACGGGCTCTACATTCCTCACCGATGAGTGTTTTTCGAATAGATGATGTGTCAACGCACATGTTTAAATCATTTTTTATTCGTTTAAATGTGATAAATGGATCTTTTTTTACGCATCGAATGATACTTCTCTATATAGTAGGTGTAATTATTGGTTTTCTACTACGGGTTTCATCTTTGGGAATCCATTTAAGAGCAACCATCGTTTTTGAAATTCCGAGCATTTGTGAAATTATTCTGTACGAATGTCCGCTTTTACTTAGATTTTAAATATTATTTCGAGTAGCGTGATCGCAATGCACACTTCTACCCATATTCGCCTAAAAAGTTACAAAATGCAATTAATTTTGCAATTAATGTGAAGCTATGAATTTGTTTTACTCATTTACTTACAAAAAAAGGTTTTTTTTTTTTTAATTTTTATTATTGTCTTTCCCTACAAAAAATGAGTCTACTCTATACATGCGTGTATGGACTACTCCACAGTGGAGTAGGAGTACTCCAAATGTAGCCAAAGTGTATGAAAAAAACATGCTCCAGTTTACATTGCAATGACCTAGGGTTGGACCACATTACATTTGTGTACACACAAAACAACTCCATAGCTCACTTTGTTGAAAGTACTCCATAGAGCACATACACAAACTACTTTTTAAAGTACACTATTGTACTACTCTATGGTGTAGCCAAAGGGAGTTTTTGGAATCAGCCTTTTTAATTTGATTTACTGAAAATATGTTAACAGTAAACTAAAATAAATTTTGTATGAATTTCTATAGTACATTTGTTTTATTTTGCAGTTAAATTAAGAAATTAATGCCTATAATATACATACATATGTAAAGTAACAGGCAAACAAAAACAAAAGAATAATTTTATTGCACTTCAATAGACATGACAGTAGTGTTGCCAGAGTTGTAGATTTACGCGAAACTTTTTTAGTGTTGTCAAACAGTTGCAATTTAAAATGCTTGTGAACAATGAATTAATCCATGGCTGCAATACATAGGAGTAGTCCAAAGAGTACTCCTTTGGACCATGTAACCCAATATTTTTTGTAGGGTTTTACCAAAACGAGAAACTGTCCCTATTATTTTTCACAGCAGAAATAGCGCACTTTACAAATAAAATAATTTGTTATCAAAACGAAGGAAAAAAACACAAATTGTAACGGGATTTGTTAATGTCGTTTACAATCATTTCAAAACAACTCTCTTTTATCACTAATTCGTTCATTTTATATGAATACGGAAGCACCAAAGACGTCGAATACAAGTGTCCCTATTATTTTTCACATGACTGTATGTATTAATCAATTTATTTTTGTATCTATAAACGATGATGTCAGGATGATGTTTTTAAAAGAAGTTTTAATTAATTAAACGAAATAACATTGAAGTTAGTGTTTTTTTTAATGAAAGTTGGCATTGCAACAATTTTCTTTTAAACATTCATATTTATTGATATATTTGGTAGTACATTTAAAAACAAATATTTTTGACATTTTTAGTTCTTTATTATAAAGATCAACTTTTAAAATACTGTGACTCTTCAGAAGATTGTGTATATGTGTCACGGTCGTCTACAAATCCCACAGATTTGGGTACAATTGGTATTCATCCTCCCGTTATGAGTGAGCTGTTGCTGTAGTGACTCTTTTATTTTGTACAGCTGTAGTGATTCTAATTGTATTGTCTGGCAATATTTTGTAATACTAATAAACAGATTATGTTATAATAGATCATAATATAGATGCCTGACTCGCACAATTAACTTTGCCCACGCAGCACATGTCTCAAACAAACAAAATGCTTTCTATAATAAATTTAAATAAACTCACTTCCATATACATACGAGTATACAAAAAAAATCTTATAGGAGACGTGTATTTATTAAATAAAAATTCTCTTATTTCAAAAAGATTGCGATGCGAAAGCAAAATCGATGCGTAAGAGTATCAATTTGTACGCTTATCGCATCGAATTTGCTTTTGCATCGCAATAGAGAGTAACCCCCCAGAAATAATACTATTTCCAAACGATATTTCAGTCCTGAGAAATACATCAAATCAGAATATTAATCAAATCTACCACACTTTAAAACAAACAAATCTGAATGATTAACAAAATGTACTCGTATTTCATGCTCAATTATTAGAACTACATATCGTCACCTAAAATGCCCAAAGACGTAACCCTCATTATCATAATTTTGCAGAAGAAGCAAAAAACGTTATAAAATGAAAACTGTTTAATTGAAAATCGCGATTTCTTTACATCTTGTCTTAAGATAGACGACAAACTTCAGGTGACGATATGTACATATCGCGATTTTCATTTTATAACGTTTTTTGCTTCTCCTGTAAAATTATGATAATGAGGGTTACGTCTTTGGGCATTTTAGGTGACGATATATTCTTCAATGTAACTACAAAGTGTAAATATCAGGAGCTAATGATGATAGCAGCAGAGTCGTATAGTTTCTAAATCTTAGATTTAATTTCTATGATTAAATGTAATACATTTATGAATTATAAAAATGTTTAAACGACACATGGAGAAAATTTAAATACATATTTCATTTGACATAAAGCCATATTACGGGCATTTAATTGTTTTGATAACGCAAAATGTTTATTATTGGAACTGCTTTGGAATCAGACAGTTTTTGAAATTCTCTTTTAGTCTCCTTTTTGTTTTGTATGCATTATAATAATAAACATAATAATAATAATCAACAATAACAGAAAAATCAACATGACTGTTCAGCAACATGTTGCCATCAACACAGTAGACAAAGATTTCATCATTCAAATCATATGTATCGTTATTGTTGTCAATATCATAGAAAACGCCGTCAGCGATATTGCAGTCAACGATCATATGATCATGAATCCAATTATGACAACTACGATGACAACGACGACGACATTAATAACGATGATGGTGACTATGCCGATGTTGATAGTGATGATAATAGTTCGGTATCTGCGGTTAGTTGCCATATAAAGTTATTTATTTTTTGTTTTTATTTTTACATTGTGTTCCTTTTTGCTTTTAAATCGTCAAATAAGTGTACGTTTGAAAATCATTGGTTGAAAAGTGAATGCAAGTTATGAAAATTATGGTAGTTTTTATTATCAGCCATGTCACACAATTTAATTCCGTTCGGAAGTGGAATTAATTCTGTATTTTGCTTCTATGGAAAATGTACAAGGAACATTTTTTTTGGAATGAAACCACTTTTAATTTGCTATGTGGAATTGTAATTTTAAGCAATTCTAGGTCTCACTCCGAAAATATGTTTCGTTTTACTTTTTCTATAGAAGCAACATACGGCTGTATATGAGTCATTCCATGTCAAACGGTACGAATTTGGGAAAAAATTTAACGCAATGATTCCGATTTTTATGGAAATTTGCAGATTTAGTCCTCTACAAATTCTACTTCATCCCCGATGAGAAAAAAAAATATGAAAATTGTTTTTCAAAAGTTATGACCAATTGAACTTTGGTGAAATGGATCCCATTAATAGTGCCGTCAAATTTTATGATTGGGTGAATAAAAACGTCAAGAATATTCATACAGAGTTCTTTAATAACTATCAATATGAAGATAGGAAAACACCTAAAGGAGCGCTTTGACAAAGCGAAAATAATTTCTGGAACACTTGGCTACCACGCATTCATTCCACAACCCGATAAAAAGAATTAAAGTTCAGACAACATCATCTTCTGAGCAGTACTGTATTAAGACGGTATACAACGCATAACATTTATTTCTTCACTGTATATTTTGTATTCTTTTTTACTGTAAATATTACACATGACTGAACTACGTTTTCTTTGTTTTTTGTTGTTGTTTGTATCTTGTGTTAATAAACTATCGAAAAATATATTTTTTTCTATATTCCTAGAAATTTTTGTTGCTTGTGCAAAAGGTATAAGGTAAAAAAAATCGTTAAAAATAGAACGCATTATTTCACCACTTCAAAACTCACACAGTCTGTAAAAAAGACCTATAAGAACACACTCTCAAAATTTAAAAAAAAAAAAAGATGTAATCAGTTTGAAAATCGAAATAAGAGGATGAAAATGATACAAACTTAAAAAAATGCTATGGGGATATGTCATACCGCTTTGGTATTTTAGAATAAATTGAAATTACCTTCAAAACAAGGTATAGCACATTAAAATCGGTGCAGTATTTCAGGAGTTACATGCGATTGGTCATAACATTTGAAAAAAAAAATTTTATATTTTTTTCTTGAAACACGTATAAAATATTTTTCAGAGAAGAATGCATACACAAACTGCCGAAGCAATCCAAGTTAGTGATGTAAAAAATACGTACCGTTTGACATGGAATGACTCATATGTATGTTTGCCACAAATGTTTGTAATTTCGATATTGTATAATTTTGCATACAAGTATTTGCTAAGTTCTTAGTCGGAATTAATGAGAAATAATTGTGATTAATACATTCGATGAAACCAATGATTTGAGACATTTTTTATTTTAATTTATTAAGAAAGCTTTCTTGTAATTACTACAACTACTACTACTACTATTACCAGATATAAATAATATGGCTGTATTCTTAAGATTTTGCTTAGAGAACTTTCCAGTTGTCAATAACAGCATGAAATCGTCTTAAATTAACTTATACAATTTTTTTTATTTAATTTTGCTTGCAATTGAATACAATTATCTAAACAATAATTTTTTACTTTCTTATATTTGCTTTTTGTTGGAATAAATGAAATAGTGTTCTGCACTGGATAATGTTGAAAATGCTTCAATTTGCTCTTGGGAAGCTGTTGAAGACCGCAGTACTAGCGGTCCTTCGTCCTGCACTACTACCAGTTCCTCAATACAACCAAATGCTACAAGTGTTTTATGGGTGCCCGATCATGCCGTTTCACGTTGCACCAGTTGTCAAACTGAATTCTGGCTCGGCCGAAGAAAACATCATTGCCGGTGCGCATTATAATTTTGTTTTTCAATTACTGTCACTTTTATTATTTAATATTAATATTCATACTATTATTTGCATACACACAATGTTTTTCGTTGTTTCTTGTATCTGTAACTAACAGCTATAACTTTAAATTTCTAAACAATTATTGTTTTTTTTTTTTTTTTTTTTTTTTTTTTTTTTTTTTTTTTTTTTTTTTTTTTTTGTCATACATCTTATTACATATTTGCACAACTTTGTGTTCTTATTAGAATTAAAATATTAATCTTTATGTTTACTACCAAGTAGTATGTAGAGTGTAATCTGCAATGCATAACCAAAATTATTAATTTTAAATGCAATTTTTTGATTTGAATTTATTTAGAAGCCACATATCAACTAACTTTTTTGGTACTATGGACTTTCAGTAACTATATGTAGTATTTCTAGCAATGGCTAGTCGACTAAGTTATAAAAAGATTTGTCAATTTAAACCCTTGTTATTTATAGTGGTTATATCAACACATCAATTTATATCAATATCAATATGCTAGCGTCACAAAATAATGTCTTTAAATGGCAGTGTATACAACAAAGCCAAAACTTATCACTAGTATGGCTAATTAAAACTTTCAACTATAAAAATAAAACAAACTGAAACGTTGACAAACGTTGGTATTGATATACAGCCATGTCACAGAATTTATTTCCGTTCGGAAGTGGAATTAATTCCGTATTTTACTTCTATAGAAAAAGTAAAACGAAACATTTTTTCGGAATGAAAGCACTTTTACTTTTCTATGTGGAATTGTAATTTTAAGAATTTTTAGGTTTCATTCCGAAAAAAATGTTTCATTTTACTTTTTCTATAGAAGCAAAATACGGAATTAAAATCACTTCCGAACGGAAATAAATTCTGTGACATGGCTGATAAACTTCAGTTAAAATTGCACTACCAGGTACCGTTATGATTAGTCTAAATAGGACCCATATAAAACAGTCTTCCAAATAGACTGTCTCTCTTGAATGATTTGCTAATATTTTTGGGGAAATAGACAAATTCCATCAAACTATAATGATATTACTTAGACCTTACACCACAATAGTTTGTGCTGATGTTCGTAACGACCAAACATGTTAGTCTAACATTTACCCTATAGTCCGTACGTATGGAGTTCTATATGCAGAAAAATGTTGATGTTGACTAATGATCCCATATAAGGCCTACTTCTGAAAATCACTTTAACGAAAAACAAAACTGTTTTAAAAATGTTATTTTTAAAATAAAATTCAACACAATTGAGTCTGATACTATATATGTATACACAAATCGTGCTAACTGATTTCATAAAGATCGCTTCATATTTAACCATAGCTGACATATAAAGCCTATTTCCGAAAAACACTTTAACGGGCCAAAAATGTCTTAAAAATGTCCAAATGAAATTCAACACAAATAAGTTTTATATACACAAAAATTAGAAGAAAAATGTTTTTGCTTTCATAGACGGTGTAGGGTATAATATGGTCGGGCTTGACCACTATACTTTATCAATTAAAAATACAATTAAAGCAAAGTCTTGGCTATTTGCAATATCTATCTCGATTATTATTTAGACCTGATTTTTAAAGACTTTTTAAAAGTTTTTAATTAATAAAAAACGCTGAAATTAAATCTGTAGATTTTTTAACTAAACTAGAAAAATTAACACAACCAGTTATGTGATGGAAGTCGAAAACGAATAAGTTTTGGAAGTACATTTTAATGCATTTCTAATCTAATTTTTAAAATTTTTCTTTTAAGATTCTCTTTAGTAGCCCAATATCTTTATATTTTATGTAATAAAACTTTTCCAAAACAGAAATATTACGAAAAAATTTAATTCTAAAACTCATTCGTTTTCGATTTCCATCACATGCCTGAATATAAACACAAATTTAAGCTAGATTTACACGATTGAAGGTATTTTGAAGTCTTATCAAAATTTTGAAAATTTATTTTGATGTTCTCAAAATTTTCTTTCAATATACTTCAAAATCTTTTGATAAAAATTTGATCAAAATTTGTTGAAGCTAATTTACACTATTGGTAAACTTTTTATAGAGCTGTTTTGCTTCTTTTGTGAATTAATTTATTATTATAAAAAAAAAACCAATTAATAACTATGGACGACGACGCAATCATCACAGCATCAACATTTTTACTATTGGAGGAAGAAGTAGCTGACAATAATGCAAAAAAAAAAAAAACGAAGAAAACAAAAGGAACATAGGGTTCGATCTTTTCTTTTGGAAGGTATGTCTCTTTTAGGGAGCGATTGATAAGGAATGATCCTGACTTATACAAAAACTTTGTGTGAATGTCACCAGACGATTTTGATTATTTGCTTAATCTCGTCACCCCATCAATAGAAAAGGCTAATACTAATATGCGGGAATCTTTATGCCCCGGAAAACACCTGGCAATTATTTTGAGATTTTTAATGACTGGGGACAGTTACCCAAGTCTGGTGTTCTTGTTTAAAAGATCAAGATAATCGATATGCAATATTGTGCCTGAAGTCTGCGCTGCATTATATAAAGTAATAAAAGATGAATTTTTAAATTAAATAAAAAAAACATATCAAAAATAATATATATTGGTACAGATGCCAGCAACAGAAGAGGAATGGGAGAGTATTTCCCAAAGTATAAATAAAATGTGCAATTTTCCCAATTCAATCGGGGCATTAGATGGAAAACACATCAATATTATAGCACCAGCACTTGTATAAGTATTGATATGGTTTTGAATCAAAAGAATGAACATGATGTTAAATTATTCATTGTTATCAATATTGCCAGATGCGATTTTGATGCTTATTTACACGGCATCAATAAAAGTTTTCTTCAATAAATTTTGAAAAAAGTTTGCTGTTTACACGAGTTTAAAGAATTTTGAAGAGAAATTTTGAAAAAAATTTCAATCGTGTAAATCTAGCTTTATTCTTGGGCGTTCAAAAAATTATATATGTAGATTAAGAAAATTTATTTATTTTTTTATTTATTTTACTAAATTTGTAATCATTTTCTTTAAAATTAAAATTAAATTGAAAATTATAAATAAATGTGATGAAAATCGATCGATTTGAGAAGGTGTGATGTATTTCTTAAAGTTTTACTTGCAATTAGGCATATATTGCAATACAAATTTTCAGCAATGGACAAAATAAACATAATGGGTGGCATTATTGATTCCGCACAGAAAGAAATATCGATCGCTATGTAAAATGTAATTATTCATTCCTACGGCATGCCGCAATACTGTCTGTGTAGAGATGATGCCACAAAAAGTTAAAATACCTTAGCAACTGAATGAATAATTTCAAATTATGCTTCCGCACAAAAAATTTCGTTCCGCATTCACGGAACGCAATGATTAATAACGGAATCAATAATAAATTCATTACATTCACCCCTATCGTGAATAAAAATTCCACATGAAATTTGTTCCCTTTTCACACTTTTCCTTTAAAAATTAAATGTTAAAAATATAAAAGGGAAAAAATTTCATGTGGAATTTTTATTTATTTTTAAAAACATTTCGTTTTCTTAATCGATTTTCAACACTTGATTGTTTATTTTTTTTTTACAAAACACTTCAATACACAAAGGTAATAATTTTTTATTTTATTTAAAGTATACATATATTGAGTTCATTTATAAAGTTGGATCGCGGGACTTTCATAACATATGTAGATGTATTCTATTCTGTTGTATCTGTAATCCATTCTACTCCTACTTTACTTACTCGAATTTTCATCTTATTTAACGTCTTAATCACTTGTTTATTTGCAAGCTATGTATTTAATTTTATTTTGAAATTTTCCATCATTCAAATATTTTAAAGCTTAAAACTAAAGAATCAAATTAATTCGTAGTAACTATTAATTTTGTTTTCTTTTCCTCCCTTTTTATTTTTTATACACATTTTCTTTTATTGCACCAAATACAGATCATGTGGTCAAATATTTTGTGCTGATTGCTCAGAGTTCTGGGCACCATTGCCAGATATAAAACTGTTTAGTCCAGCGAGACTTTGTGGACCATGTTATCATTCGGTAACAACACGTATGCAGCAAGTAAACAATCAGTTGCAAAACAGTACGCTAATGCACTTGCAACAAAGCGCTACGAAACCAGCAGCAACATCAAAAGCCTGAAATGATATGACGGCAAAGCCCGCATCAGCAGCAGCAGAAACAGAAGAAGTAGCAGCAGCACCAGCAGCAGCAGCATCATCATCATCATTATTGTTATGCCAATAAATTATAAAAACAGCAACAACTTTTACTATTACCACTACTACCACTACTACATAATTACATGCCAATATATAAATTATAAAATTATTTTGGATTTATGCAAATTATGTATGTATTTATAATATGTTAATTAATCCATTGTTTTTAAAATTAAAATACATTTAATGTAAAAAAAAAATCATTAATTAACAATGTAAAACAGCAACTTAAAAGTTAACAACCGACCAGACGGACAAAAAACAAACAGAAAACACAACATAAAAGCAGGCAAAGACACGATTCGAATGGTACCAGATTTAGAGCAAGTGAAAGAGCAATTACAATTGAGCCACAAGCCTCAAAATTCACATTTTAGCTTAATTATTTTTGATTTTTAGTTGAAAATGAAATTAAATTTTGTTTAAATGCATTTTAAATTTAATTTTATTGTATTCTTATTCATTATCTGCTTAATGCTATTATAATTATAATTATTACTATTATTGTATGTATTTTGAGTCATGTGAATCACGCCCATAGTAGTAAATATACATAATAATATTTAAGGCCAAATTTTGCTACTTCCTATTAGTTTCTCCCAAAAGACTTTACTATTTTTAGTGTTCGTAAAGTATTATTATTATTATTATATTCTTTAACTCTACAGCTTGACTAAAGAGGAAATTTATGTTTTCTGTTCTTGGAAACAAGACTCAATTTTTCACCCAAGCACATTTGCTTTATTTACTTTAGCAGACTCGCATTAGAAATTTCTTTTATATATACATATTTATAAAAAGAGTTCCATAAAATGCCAAGGAGATAATTTTACTCGTTCCCAGCAAACACTTATATGTATGATAAAAAAGCAGTTCATGCCGGGGTACAATTGATGATGAAGTGCTTCGATTTTGGTACGTCATGTGTTTTAAATATTCGGCTCTTTAACAATGATTACCTACGTCCACGTTTGAAAAGATTTTCGAAGGAAAATCAAATGCACAATAATTAAGCTTCATATTTATTTCGAAATTAAATCGAAAAACACTTAAATTTCACTCAAATTTTAAATTGGCATGAAATGTCAGATCATATTTTAAAACTGTTTTGGTTGATATTCGATTTGTATTGTACTGTACACTTTAAACGACAGACAGATTTTGACAACTGTTTTCTATTTTTTCTTACTACAATTAAGAGCTAGTAGTGCTTTAAATTACTTTGGGTTTTTTTTTTAATAAATAAATTTAATCCAATAAGACGGACAGAAATGTAATTTGTTTTATGGAATTTGCAGTATAATCTACTAGGAGAGAATGCAATTGAAAATGTTTAAAAAATTCAGCAATGGGCGAGGAAATTATATAATTCGATTTAACTCTTTTGGCCTTCTTTTATAGAGTTATTGCTAAATTAATCCCACAAAACGGACATTTGTGTTATCGACCAATCGAGAGTACATTTGATATACATAATTGTAGTTGTAGATTCTTAAGTACCAGTGCATGCTCTTGTAAGCCGTTCAAAACAATGAGTCAATGTGTAGGAATGTGGCTGTGTATGCTGCATGCTTGACATGGACTCAAGGCTAGAATTACAATTGTAATCAAAGCTGTTGAAGATGAACGGATGTCCTGATAACAATTTATAAGGATAAATAAAATTACACCTGTGGTCACAGAATTCCATTGCGATCAAAGTAAAATCCACTTCTCATTTTGTTTCTTCAGAAAAAGTAAAACGATTCTTGTTGTTGTTTGAATAAACAAAAGGTCTGCAAATTAAAATCGAAAAAAGACGCAATTATTAAATCTTTTGGAAATGAACAAAATCACATGAAATCTAAAGAAGCCAACATAAAATAGTTTTGAATAACAACTACGAACTTGAAAGCATTTCGAAGAAAACATATTTGCTGCGCATTAATAAACTCAATGTGAGCTCAATTCAGTAAAATCTTAATTCGAAATTAATAATGTTACCATGAAACAATTTCTAAAGAACTATTTCTATATATGTACAAGGTGGCGCAAAAGTAATCCTCCTATCAGAAAATGCTATAAATTTTGCGATGGCCCTAATGTCAGTTCTGTTTTGACATTTGAGTAGTAAACACATGCGAAATACACGTTAATAAACAATATTACGCAACACTGCTCCAGAACGCGGAATATTGATGACTATTTATTAAACCAATAATCGGTCGGTGACAGCCAAAAAACATCGGAAGTTTACTTTTGCGCCACCTTGTATCATATCAAAGGAATAGAATTCAGTCATTGCCACCTGCTCAGTAAATCGAATCCGAGTAACGTTTTTGATTTTAAAACGAATGTCAATAATTATTTTTCGAAAATCGCTCGTTTTTGAAATCACTTGATTTACACTACAGGGAATGATTATTGAATTAATTGAATAAATGGAATTATTTGATTCATAATAGTAGGTATTCATTACAGCTTTGAATGATTAAATTTTTGTTAATTCATATCAAATACAAATCAATATGCAAAATATTTTTTCAATGAATTTTTTATTTTCAATCTTTTAAAAAATGAACTGAAAACTTGAATGATTCACCGTCATTTTCACGATGTCAGGTTAGTTGTTAACGTAAAATTATACTGTCTGTTAAAATAATTATGGCATGAAAGCTGTTAGTATAACTTTAGGTTAAAAAATAACTAGAAAGCAAGATTAATATATTTTATTAAGCTAAATCTTAATGGATTTGAAATAAAGACGATTTAAATGATTAATTTGGAAATTAATACCATAAAGAATGTATTATTAAAGTAATGAATTCAAGTACTAGGGAAATTTGGAAAATTGCTGATTTTGAAATTTAAATTAAAAAATAATTTTATCGAACCTTTGGTTTAAGGTAATTAATCACGTGGCTTAAATTTACTATAAATATGCAAGCACATGTGGCTGAAATTTGTTTACTCATCGAACAAAGTCTAGTTCGTTAATGAATTTGTGTCGTGTGCACAACACTTGTCGTTGTTATGTTCTTGTTCAAACAACTTTGTCAGAACACTTATTCGCACTGCTATGTCTACCATCGAATGGAATTTTCATACAAAAGGACCGACTAAAAAAATAAACATCTACACGTTTTCCCTACGCAGGATAACATGAACAAAAATATGTGTCCGTAAGATGTGAAAAGTAGAGAGCATTCGATCGAACTTAAATGCAACTAGTCACTTTTGCACGTTTAAAAATCCTGACAGGAATTCATTTAACACATACATACATACATAATATGAATTGCTTGAGTTGTTTTTAAATCAATTTGTTTATTGGGATTTATTTATTAGTTTCTAATTTATTTACTATGCTAGCAATATCAAAGCTATGGGAATTTTCGGTTTTATGCTTTTGCTTTCTGTATTTTATTAATTTGTTCACCTAAGTTTATTTTTCTATATGAATACATACATATGTACATTTCATGTATTATTTCATTACGAATGAATTGCTTGCCAGTCTTTTGGAATAACATTGTTTACTTTTCAATACAGGAAACATTGTTACATTGTTATAATAAAAACTAAAAGTACTACATATTTTAAAAATGAATGTTAATAAACGAAATAAAAATATTATCTATAAATACATACATACATACTTATATCAAAAGAAATTTGTTATCGGAGACTATACAATTACATAAATATATACATGCATATATCACATACATATGTATATCATAATCCATAATCATTATATCAATTAAAATAAAAATATACATGCATACATATCGCACCCTAATTACAAAAGGTTGACAACTCCAAATACTAAAATTTTCAGGAGAGACAAAAACCTGTTCATCGTGCACAAGCAACACACTTCACATAAAAATACACATAACTGTATTTTTCCAGTTAAAGAAGATGGTGATGTATAAGAAATTTTTGCAGTAGTCAGAGATGTGTACTCTGAATTAATTTATGGAAAAAAAGTCAGTTTTGGATTGAATTTTGAGTTGTGACCCTTTTGTATTTAGGGTGTGATGTATTTATATGAAAAAAAGGAGAGACAAAGGAATTAGCATTTAGGCCTTATTAAACAGTGGATGCCAGGTTTTTAAAACTAAATGATCGTTTAAAGGCAGTTAAACTGTACATGTTTAGACATTTAATATGGCAATACCATAACATACATACAAACAAAATTGGGAATATTTAAAAATAATTATTTTTTAGTTTCTTTATGTTTTGAAATTGTTATATATTGCTGAATATATACGAGTACATATTTTTAAGACGATTTGGACAATTCAACCAACTTTGGTTTCAATGACTGAAATTTTCAATGCATCTAGTATGTATGTGTTCATTACTGCTGTTAACATTTTAATAGATTTTCTAAGAATTTATTTCAATGATTTAACTGGTATACATACATATATAAAAATTGAAAAAGATATTGATAATTGATTCTAGATTTGCTTGTTCATTAACATTTGCATATTTTAAATAGTTATACATACATACAACAAATCAAAGGTAAAAGCACCCAATGGCTGCTTTCGTTTATTGTGGTTTCAAACCGCAACAGTTTTTGATAAGATTACAATTTATAGTTAAGTTAATAGACTTAAAACTAAGTATGTAAAAAGCTCTTACACCACTCCCCTTTCCCAATCAATCACAACATATTTTTTTTTTAATTTTTGGAGCCGCACTTTGAACAAAAAACGAACCATTAAGAATTTTTATATTTATTTTAAACTGAAATGAAAGCTTAAGTAATATAAAAGTATACATACATACATATATAAGTATGGAGTCGAATTGTTGACTTCTAATGCTTAAAACCATGGTGTAACTATACTAGGTGAGTGCAGTAGGACAGCTGACTGACTTTGTTTACAATTTACTTGTGTCAAAAGTAATACTTTTTCAAGTGTTTTTGACAGTAGTATATACATTATATTACACAAACAAAATACCTGTTGTTTCTGTATTGTGTTGTATTTGTTGCCGATTTGCACTCACCTTGTATAGTTACACCATGCTTAAAACTTTGCTGTCGTAAACTTGCATTAAAAATATTTTGAATCATTGTAATCCATTATTTATAAAGGAAACAAAAACAAAAAACAAAAACAACAACCGAAAGAAACAAACTGTTTATTAAATGTGTATTGAAAATAAATATTCTATTGTCAGGTTCTATTGATAAGTTCATTTAATTAATTATTATATGTAATTATCTGCCTAAATATTAATTTGAAAATATTATTTTTCCCATGTAAATGTTTGTAAATTTATACTCTTTATGTTTATAACTAAACTTTTATTTTATTTAACCAATTATCGCTCAACGAACATGTATTTTTATTCAATCTAAATCCAATACTGGAAGCTAATTTACTATTTAATTATTTTAAATACATGGATTATTTTGATTATTGTTTAAGCAATTTTGTTTATTTATAAATAACATTTTCTAAATTCTGTAATAAAATTAAAATTAAAGAACAAAAAATCTAAACTCGCCTTCCGCGTTTGGATTGAATAATCACTGCAAGAATCTTTGTAATAATTTCTCCTTTTTTTTTTGTTTGTTTGTTTCGTGACGAACTTTTTATTGTTTTTATGTTTGGTTTTTTCTTGAATTTACTTCATTGTTATTAAATAATTTATTTTAATTTGTTTTCTAACAATAATTTAGTTGCTAAATTAAAAAACAAAAAAAAAAACTAAAACAAACTCTAAATAAATCTTGTTGCTTGAAAAAGAAATGAAAATATATCTTAGTAAAATAAAGAACTTTTCAAAATTCTGCCAAAAATTATCTAAAATTTGTGGTTTTATTTCATTCTTATTCCATATGGCCAAGTTGCCTACATATCGCACCCTAAATACAAAGGGTTCACAAAATAGTCTCTGTTAATTTTTAAACTTTTATTGTATTATTCTTCTTTATTGTGAACGATGAGATATCAGACGATGATTATCAAATCAAACATCGTAGAGAAATATAATCCAATAATAAGAAATTTGTTCTTTAAGCCATGACGGGTGCAACATGAATGAAATTTCTGTTCGCGCCAAATCTATGAATCTTAATGCTTCGAAGTGCGCAACAAATTTATATTTAAGCTTACGTCTAAACAAAATTATATTATAATAAAATATAGATATTTTACTCTAAATTTGCATGAAAAAAAGTATCAAATATGTAGTGTGATTTGAAAATTGGTGTTAATAGTAAATAAGTGAATACTTTTTAAAAATAATTACATTCAAATGTAGGCCGCGATTACGCTGTAGGTGTTTCCTACAGAAGGTCCAATTGTCTATAATTCTTACCAGTATTGATAACGTTAACTAGCGAATTACGATTTTTGAATTAACATAACCTCAAAGAAAAGAAACCAGTGGTGTAATATCACAAGTTCTAGGTGGCCAGTAGGCAGGCGTGGACTGTGAAATTAGCTGGTCATCAAAATTATGATCCAATAAAGCCATTGATTATTTCACATATCTCTCAAAGAACAATGCTTTTTGTAATACAGCTGAATAATTTGAGGACGTTGTTTCGGTATGGGTCTTTCCATGATGAATTGTCAAACAATACTGAATAAGATGATGACATGATGACCAGTCTCTCGTGATCTGTGATAAAAAAAACAACTGTAAACTAAATGGATTCACGTCAATAATTTTTGGCACAGTACAGACCGGTTTTAGTTCCCTATCATTATTCTTAAATATTAACCTCCTTATTCAAAAACGATTATTAAATTTAACAAACGTTTATTATTATATGCAAATCTGTCATAATAAACGTTTGTTACATTTAATAATCGTTTTTTAATAAGGGGGTAACTAATTAGTATCAATTTGTGGTTCAATAGTGCATATTTCGCTTTTTTTTATTAGATTTCCTGTGAACAATGCTTTAATTGAAACTAACAAAGCTTTGAAACTTGAATATATTTTTACAAAATTAGCCAATTAAACTTTCAAATTGCTTATTATTCATAGATGTGTTACTGCAATTGCTGTGGACGATTAAATCATAATATGTAGTATGTATGTACATACTAACAGCAAGTATTTATAATATTAACAAAAGTTTCAAGTATTGTAAAGTTTATTATTTATATACGAGTATGTATGTAAGTTTATTATGTTCCTCTATAGGTAGTATAGCCAAATGGAGATAACAACAATGGTATATGATAATGTTGACCTGCCATACATTTGACCACAATCTCAATAAATGGATAAAAACATTCCACACCTAAACCGTCGTAATATTTCTGAACATCAAACTGTAATTTATAAATGCCACTTGTAAAATCGTATGTTTCTAATAGTTGACTAGCACGACCATCTTTGTCGGTAGCAGCCTGTTTTAGTTCTTGCCACTGTTGATTCTTCAGCAGACGGTATACAGTAAAAGGAACTTCTGCGGCTGCCTTACCCAGAGATGTATCCAAAATATGGGTGGACAAGGTGCGAGTATCTTTCGGCAGTTCAGGTTCTAAACCCTAAAAACATAAATATTTGATATGAAAATATTTTTGCCCGCAAATTGATATACATAATTCAAGTATTGCTTACCTCTCCTGTTTCCACTCGCAAGCGTATACGTTCCCATCCAGAACTCATTTTGAACTGTTTATATGATACTTAAAGACATTTCAATGATTGCAGATTCATAGGTTTTATCATTTATCTCCATATACTGATTGTATACAAGTACATATGTATGTACATATGTACATACTCGTGCATATGTGCAAACAAATATTTCTACATTATATTATAATCTTTTTATCTTTTACATACATATGTATGTACATACTTGTACATACATACATCTGTATGAATGTTAAAATACATGAGCTGATTTTGATGCATGTGCCCGTGGCTGTGTATCTGTCTGTTATCGCCTGTGAATGAGCAGTTAAATTGTAATATTTTTATCTTGCGATCACAGTAGAAGATTGTTTAAAAAATTTATGAATATCTTGCATATACAGTTAAAAAAAAATAATATTATAAAAATGATATACCTAAACAAATACGACTAACAAATGAAATGATGATACATTAAAAAACTAAAAACACTCGCACCATTCGTTCAGTATTCGTTGACCTGTTTGAGTAATTAATGTATTTGTGTATAGTTTTGGCCTACTGATATGTTTTTGTACTTCAAAAAATGCAGCACGCAGAAATGTTGGTAAAAGTAAATAACGATGTTTTTAATACCATAAAAAAACTCAAAAAGTAAAACTTGAGGTTGAACTTTTCATTCAATAAGCAATGCATGGTATTCGTCATACTTCATTTTTTTGAATGGTGTCATGTATTGCTTTTCTCAAATGATGTGAATTAACAACAACACCCAGCATACCATTCTAGGAGCGCTCCGAAAAAGGAGTCTGAAAAGAGTCCATCAAAAGAGCATTTTCGGAGCGAAAGAAAAATTTGCTTGTTACTGTCCTAAGTCGGCATGCAGTATAACTCAGAAATTCCACTTCATTATGTGTGTACCAAAGCGTTGTTGTCCTGTTATTTGTGCTTTGAACAAAAAAAAAACATAGCTTTACCACACAAGAATGATAAAAACAAGATTACACAGAGCCCAAAAACCCTCATAAAATACTCTTTTCTGACATTATCTAAGAGCTCTTTAAGAGCCCAAAAAAACCCCTCATAAAAGACTCTTGTCTAACATTATCTAAAAGCTCTTCTGATGGACCATTTTCGAATGTAATGACCCTATTTTCTGAAGGTTTTCGGAACAATTATGATTGTTTTTTAGGCTCATAAAGAGCGTCAACGTTCCGAAAAAGGTGTCAGAAAAGACTTTTTCGGACTCATATAGCTTGCTGGGCATGCTCACATTTTTTGATTGCATTCGAAAGCATCAAATTCTGCATTCAAACCGTTCTCTGATAGGAATCATCTATAACTAAAAGATTTTTCAACGAGAACTTTATTTTTTAAAATACATAAAAAAAAACAAAGAATTTATACGAAAATCATCAAAATTCTTATTGAATTCCGTATTATTTCTATTTTATTTAAATTTATTTGATATTTTTGGATATT
Organism: Bellardia pandia; assembly: GCA_916048285.2. Lineage (NCBI taxonomy): Eukaryota > Metazoa > Arthropoda > Insecta > Diptera > Calliphoridae > Bellardia > Bellardia pandia. The sequence goes on along the minus strand of OU696532.1, from coordinate 92,913,274 downwards.
TTTCGACGTTATGTTAAAAAAGGAAAAATTTCTTTCTTTTTGTTGAATTTCCCCGTTGAATTTCAAAAATTGTTTTCTCTAAAAATTTTATTTAATTCAGGGAATTCAGCACATAAACTATATGTCTTAACAAAAATTTAAAATTAAAAAAAACAAAAAATTCACCATTCGGACACTTTTGCACAGTACAAGAAATAAACATTATCGCTATAACGCAAAAAAATTATTATTGCCGTAAAATTACTGAAAAATTAAATTTATATATCTTGCAATAATAACCAAGGGGTCGACAAAGACTGCTTTCTGATGGTGATGCCCGGCAGATTGAACGTTTTCATCTACATAATAAGTTCAACAAGACACCGAAAAATGCTGCAAAAAGTATTGATAAGGATGTCAGTTCCTGGACGGTTAGACGCGCATTAAATATAATTGATTTAGTAGCTAGCACTTTCCGATAGAAATGTGAAGAAACGCTTTCATTTCTGTAAAACCCACAAAGATTGAACAGTAGACGAGTGGAAAATGGTTATTTGGATCGACGAAACGAAAGTCAACCGATACAGTCTGATGGAAAAGAATCCTTAATGCAAAACATCCGCAAAACTGCTTCTTAATATTGCTTTTTTTAATTATTTCTTTATAATAATAACAAAGACCTGCTGAAATAAATATAATCAATAAGACGTTTTTTTTTAATAAAAATATGACTTTGCTAGCAAAATTTTTAAATTTGGGACCCATTCAACATTTGTATAGAAAAAAGTGATTCGATTTGTGTCGTTTCGGTTTGAGTCGTTTTTCCCCGGTCGCTATTAACGACGCAAATCGGGGCTCTAGTGTAATATTATTTGGAATTAATATATTATACTCAACAATTTGTCAATAATTTATTAACTAATAATTTAAATTATCTATCTTATCATATTATAAGAAATTATCACTAGCATTTATTTAGTTTTCGTCTTGAAATATGTAGGTAAGTAGGTTTCTTAATTAAATGAGATAATAGTTCTTATTTAACAAAAAAGAGGCATTAAGATTTTGAAAACTTTGATTTGAAAAATTTATATTTTGTGGATGGAAATTTTTTCATTCAACAAAGAAAAAACCAGCAACTTTTTAAAGATGACAAATTTTACTGCATACAATTCCTGTATTCTTTTTTTTTAAGTTCGATAAATACAACAAACCCTTTTTAATCTTAATCAAATCAACAGTACGCATGAACGACGACACAGACAGAAGATGAGGAAAGAAGAAAAAAAAAGAGAAACGTGGAAAAGCGGCGGAAGCCAAAGAAGGCAGAAAGAAAGAAAAAGTGGGACGGGCGAATGGAAAATGGAAGCGGGATAAAGTAGAAGGAAAAAAGTGATCCCGTCGGGTCGCCAAAAAATTTTTCTGCTCGTGTTAGATTTAGAAATTCACCTCAAAATACCGTTATTGGAAATTTTTATGGACATTGAAAACTTTTCATCCCTAAAAGTAGACAATGTGTTTTTTTAGTTTTACGGGGTGGTTGCTAAATTAACTAGCTAAATAAAGAAAAGTCCTAATATTATTTTTTTTCTATGGGGTTAAAATAATTTAAAAAGCATGATGGATGGAATGCCGATTAAGAAAATTTTCAGAATTCAGAACGTGACTTTCAAAGAAAAAATCGTCAGTCAAATCGCCACTTTGCTATTTTGAAAGAAAACACGTCAAAATGTCGATAAATCTGGCAGTCTCGTTTTAAAAGGTAGCTTTATCGTAAACCCACACACACTCATGTTTACGATATAAGTTTCTGTTATCGATAGATGCACATTGATAGACAGCGCCATCTAATCGCGAAGTAGAGCATTTGAAAATTTAGGTTCATTAATAGATGGCGCGTTAAATTGTTTGTAATGTTGCCACCGGAAATGTTTCAAAAATATAAATAAATAAGCATACGTAGGTAAATGCATACATAGTGCATTTATACATAATTTTAGAAAATATGAAAATCAGTTGAAACAACGTTTCCTACATACATACATTATTATTTATTTTAATATACATACATATATTTATATATTATTTCACCCACAAAACTTGTTAAGGTTTTGTTTTGATTTGTTGAATTTATTTATCAAAAAACGCTAATAGTCTGTATTTCTGCATTTGATTCGATATGATATAAACTACTGACTATAAGTATTTAGAATTTTAATTATAACTACAGCTATCCGCTATTAGATTTGTATTTGTCTAAACTTAGTTAGACGGCTACTTCTAAGTCTTTAAGAATATTATTTGCGTTTAATATCGCGATTTTCTAAAATATTCTTAATTAAAACGAAGTATCGTTATTTGTTATTTGCGAAAATTTAACATTGTTAAATATATGTACTTATATATGTATATTCGTGCATCGTTTCCAAAATTACTAGATTTAGTTTTTCAAGAATAGAAGAAATAGAAGGGTTAACTTCTATACGATTTTGAAATTCTGATTAACTACATTTTAAGCTTTAGTTTTTGGATTCAGTCTCAAAATCATTTAATGTGAATTAATGTGTCAGAAACTCCCGTTGTTCGATAATTCAACCAACAATTTCTTGTCGTAATAATCATCTTATATGTAGATGCATATTAAAGATCAAATTGATATCAGTACCAAAATGTTCATAAAATTTAATAAAATTATTACATTGCACTATTACTAATACATAGTAACTTAAATGAAAAATTTATCTACATATTTCATCTGAATTGCCAAATTTTGATGCAACAGTATTTTGAATTGTACCTAATGACTCGTGGTAGTGTCTTAAATGTATCAAAAAAGTACAATTGTACCATGTTCGCCAACACTGATTTAGCTCTTCATGTTGCTGTTTGTCATACTACTATAATCGATATAAAACATGTTATCGACTCTTGTACTAATCATGTATGTACAGTTTTACAGCGACATCTAGTTATTGATAAAAAAAAAATACATAAGATTTTATTTTCATTACCAGATGGCGCGAAATCTTATTCAGCCACAAATGCTACCGGAAGTAAGCCAAAGACAAAATAATAAAAATCTACAACAAACATTATTAATTTTTAATGTTTAATTTAACAAAGTTTTACAGTCAGAAATAATAACTCCGAAATTTAACAGTACACTGCAAAATAATGTAACTATAAAAAGTCTTTTAAAAATGTTTTTATGTATTTATAATATCTGGCTTTAGACACAATACTCTTGACTCTGTTCTTTATAGAGCTTTAGACATTTACGCCAATTATAGGCCTAGTATATCCTAAGTCTGTCTTTTCTATTCAGTTTTAGTGCAAATTTTATTATTATTTTATACCTACATATATTGTTTGAAAGACAATATGTATTACCTGTTGGCCGTAATTCAATAATGTGATTTTATTTTAAATGTTTTGAAATTTTATCTAATTTCGACCATTTATAATTGCTGTAATTACCGATTCTTACTGTAATTTACAGAGTTGGTCTGATTTTAATATGTAATAATCTTGAGTGTAATTTAACAATTTATAAAATCAAAACAACATTTTTTTATATTCACAACAAGTTAAGAAACAGATTATAAAAAAGAATAAGATATAAATAAGGTGAGACTTTTTTGTTCAAATGTACTTTACTTTATTGATAACAGTAGGCAGACATCTTGAAAAAAAAAACGGGTTTCTTTATTATTTCAACGGTAATAATGTTTTCTAATAAATATAATCCACAGTAATGTTACCTTTTTTGTTTAAACGGCAGTCAATCTCCACAGATAACGATTAGAGAGAGGTACATATCTCCAGACACAACTACTGTTTCTCTCTTTTAATTTTGTAACATAACAACAATCATTCAACGGTTCCACGTAAAATATTAATTTTGCGACTACGCCAGAGGAAAGTTATATTAAAATTCGATATAAAGTAAAAGTAAATAAGCTTTATTACAATTTATTGTCTCTAGTTAAACAAGTTAACGTGCGAACATTAGATGTCTACTTAGGAATTATAGTCAAATATAAAGATAATTTAAGTCGTCAGATCAACCAGAAACAATGGTTGCTAAAAGTGATAACAAACATATATGCATACATACATACATGTACATACTCGTATGTAGGTATAAATAATAAAAATAGTACAGACATTCGAAGTAGTAACGGTTCTGCGAGTATAAATGTTTGAAAATAGTTATCATGCCTTTTGATATTAATATTTTCTCACACGCGTCTGACAATGGATTAAATAAATGGTAGTGGATACAATTTTTGTTATTTTTCTTAACGTATATTTATTTTATTTTCCGGCATAATTAACATGGCAAAGCAACCATCAGAACCAACAACTGCTGCCACCATTGATGAAGCTCTGGAAAAGACACGTAAATAAGTGCAAAACTACACCTAAGGAAACAAATTCGAATTACAACTCTTACAATTACAGATTTTGGTAAATTCAATATTAAACTCATAGTTTTTTCGGGTCTTGTATTGAATAATGTGATTTTGGAATCGGTTGGCATTAGTTTTGCTTTGCCTGTTGTTGCCTGTGATTTAAATTTGTCCTATCAGGAGCAAGGCATCTTGGGAGCTGTTTGCTTTTTAGGTATCATCTTTAGTTCTCATTTATGGGGATTTTTGGCTGATACCAAGGGTCGCAAGCAGACAATGAAACCAACATTGTTTTTAGCATTTTTGGTGACATTCGTATCCACTTTCTCCTTCAATTTCATAATGATGGCAATTTTGCGTTTTTTAAATGGAGTCTTGTAAGTATAGCACAATTTAAATTTTATTTAAAAATATATTTTAAAATACAATAATTTTAAATAGAACTAGTATCAGACATATGCAAGCGTTCTAGATCTAGTCGTAAAACTAATCCATTTCGCCGAAAAAAGGATTTCGTGGTGGACAAGTTTTACATGTTGTATAATTATCTTAGAATGAATTCAAAAATCGTAACTAGTTCCACAAATGAGAAAATCAAACAAAAACCACTCAAGAAAAAACTAGTTGTAGAACAATTTTTGGACCAGCACTCAGGAGACGACCCCTACTTATGCAATGCATTTTGTTGGTTATGGGAGGGAGGATAGAGGGAGTAGTGTTTATGAACATTTGACTTGAATTTTCCTATATTGAAAGTGACAGGGAATACATCTGCTGGTAGTTTATTCCACATACGGCTAAAGAATGAGTTTTCCTTGTAGTGTGTTGTGCGATCCACTGTCCAGTCGACCCTGACTGAAGAACGTGTATTACGTTAAAAACTACGTGGTTCAGGAACAAGTTTCCTGATTTCAGCAGAACACATTTTATTATAGTATCGATAGAACAGTGAAACAGAACCCACATTGCGACGATGCTCCAATGAATCAATAGAGTTGGATATTCTACTGTCACCGATAAGCATCTTCGCCCTCTCCTGTACGCAGTCGAGTAACTCCAAATTAGACTTCGAAGTACCGACCCATACATGAGAGCCCCATTTCTGAAAAACTGTTTTATACATATACTAGACTATACTTTCTTACTTGTTTTAATTATTGTTTTGCAATTTTAGGATATCGGCTGGTTCAGCTACCATTTTCGCCTATTTAGGCGAATTTCATTGTCAACAGAATCGCAACAGAGCAATACTATGTGGAGCTTTAATGAGTGCCTTCAGTGCCATACTCTTTCCAATTATTGCGTGGATTTTCATTAATCAAGAATGGGAGTTCGATATACCATTTCTGCCAATTGTCTATAAACCCTGGCGTTTATATTTTCTTATGTGTGGCGTTTCTGGGCTTGGATGCTGTATATTTTTAGGATACTTGCCCGAAAGTCCAAAATATCTACTCGGTGTGAATAGAGCAGATGAAGCTTTGGATGTTTTGATAAATATGCACCGTACAAATACTCAAGGAAACAAAAAACTTAGAGATGACTGTTTTACGGTAAGTTAAAATAAAAAGAAATTGTTAACAGTTTTATTTAATTATTTAGTGATTACAAATATTTAATTATTTATTTAGATTACAACACTTTTGCCAGATTTGGATACTCCAATACGCAAAAAAGGTTTGGATGATCCAAAATCAGTTGCATCAGTACTGCAGTTAATATGGGATCAAACAGCTCCACTCTTTATGAGACAACACATTCGCAAAACCTGCTTGGCTGCCTTAATACAATTTATCATATTTTTTACTGCCCATGGAGTGTACATGTGGTTCCCTTATATACTCAATAATACCATGTTATATACAGAACACCATAAGGAACCTTTATGTCTTTGTGATATTTTAAGATTTACACAATCCTCGAATTTTTCCATAGCAAATAGTTTCAATGATAATCAGGTAAGTTTGCTATATAATTTTAATTATTTTGATCGTATTTTTTATACATATTATTGTGGCCAATTTTCATATAAAAAATGTTTTTTCAACTGTCATTTTTTTTTGTGACATCACCTTTAAAATAAATTTGTTTTTTATTTGTCGATGTCAGCTGTTCGACGCTTTCAAAAATAGAAAGTAAACGAACTTTTCGCTTTTCAAGCGTCAAGTGTGTAACTTAAAATATACGACTACTACATTAATTCTACTTTTTTGACAGTTGTTTAGAACGCGAGAAACGCGTAAACGCTTGGTGTGGACTTTCAGTTTTATGAGGAATTTGAATCAATAGTTCAAAACGTAGAGTTCTTGACAAAAAATAATTTCAACATTTTTAAAATGTGTTTAATTAGTTAATATTTATATTTAATATATTGAACTAGCTGACCGCCCCGGCTTCGCTCGGTATTTACTATTGATTTGTATTTCATAGAATAAGATGTATTCACAACCTGCCTGCTCTTATTTATTTGCAAATTTGTACAGCATACTTTAGGGGACTTTTTTTTCAAATGTTGAATTTTTCAGGAAAAAAATCATAACTGGAGAATGGCTAGACCGATTTTGGATTTCAAAATCAACTAACCATCATCACTCCTCCCTGTACCTTCCCTAAAAATTTTATGGCAATCGGTCGAGCCGTTCTCGAGTTATGGAGTGACAATCAAAATGTACACTTATTTTTATATATATAGATTAGTTAATATATTTTGATTTTGAGTTTATAATTTGTACCTACTTTTGAAAAACTACTGACAATTTCCAGATTTTGTTTTGCGGGGTTGTCAGTCAGGTTATTTGACAGATGCCGCCAAAATATTATGTCCGCCACGGACTGTTGACATTAATCACGTCAACATTATTATTCAATTAATAGATTAAACGTAATTTCAGAGCTGCCAATAATCAGTTCTTCAGTTCAAACTTGTAAAATTTCCCGAAATCGCGAAAAACTAAATTATTCAAGTAATCATTATACAAGTAATAATGGAGCTCTTTGATTAATTAGAAATTTAATTATTTAGGATGAATGAGATTAATTTTATCAAATATACAATTACTGTTTTAAAAACTTATAGCATAGGTATCATTCACCCCTATCGTGAATAAAAATTCCACATGAAATTTGTTCCCTTTTCACATTTTTCCTAATAAAATTCAATGTTAAAACAATAAAAGGGAACAAATTTCATGTGGAATTTTTATTCACGATAGGGGTGATTATTTAATCGAATAAATTGTACATACGTTTAGATTTCAGTGATATGACTCTGGCAAACAATTATTGCTTAATTTGAATAAAAATTCGAAAATGTGTTTTTTCGAATTGAATTAAATAAAGAATATTCGACGGTTACGAATATTATATTGCCTTCACCTTAATATAAAAGAAACTAATTTGGTGTGATTCCGATATTAAGTGGCTCGGAATTTGAACACATGCAGAGTCGTTTAATATGTTAAATTAAAGCTTAATATTAGATTATACACTACCTTTACTTAGTATATATAAACAAGTCCATAGGCGATCATAATTTCTAAATTGCAAAGAACTTTAATTTGAGAGCAGGCGAGTTTCACCATTGGTTAACTAATTTGAAAAATTCCCTCAATGCTGATAACTTAGAAAGTAATTCTTACAGATTTGAGTTATTATGTTTCCTAGACGTTACTAACCCAGTCTATCATAGGCCGATTTAATTAATTCAAATAATTGTAATCTATAGGTTATTTGAGGAATTTGGAAACCAAGACAGATCTGTACATCTCTAAATCAAATCAGCTATCTATAAATATCCAGTTTATACATACAGCTATGGACAGAGAAATAGCGCACCAATGTTCTATGAAGTGCCAAACATATTATATTGAAAAATGGAACGATAATAACATGGAATTCTATGCTATCATTTTGCTCCAGTCTGATTTTCTAAAAATTCGTTGATAATGCCCTGTTAACTTTTACACGACCTTTATTTTGTTATTTCGATTTTAAACAATAATAGTTGATACTAATTTCGGTGGTAAATTCTTGTGTAATTTAAGAAAAATATTTTTTTTCATTAATTTTGTCAACCAAAATGGGAAGAAAACCGCACTGTTCACTTGAGAAAAAAGTTTATTTGGAAACTTCATCAAAAAGGGTACAAAACAAAAAAAAAAAAAAAAACAACTAATTGGATGTTCTCGAAAGATGGGTTATAATCACCCCTATCGTGAATAAAAATTACACATGAAATTTGTTCTCTTTTCACATTTTCCTATTAAAATTCAATGTTAAAAAATAAAAGGGAACAAATTTCATGTGGAATTTTTATTCACGATAGGGGTGATTGTCATTAAATGTGTTAAATCAGATGAAATTAAAACGTTTGTGCATCGAGATAAAAACCTAGAAACTAATCCCCATTACACCACTAAAACAGTAAAATGCGCTATTTCTCTGTCCATAGCTATATGTACCTTATGTGTTGCAAATGAAAACTACAGAAATTATAAACGGAATTGCAAGGCTATCAGGGGTGCCATAGAAACCAATATTGTCATGCTTGGTTTTCACTATGTCAGTTTTGTTGTCAAATTGTCTAAATTGTTGGTAATTTCATAACAATTTGGACAATTTGACAACAAAACTGACATAGTGAAAACCAAGCATCAGAATTGGTTTTAAAACCGACAAGAAAAAATGCTTTGGAGTCATAGGGCACTGCTACACGTTGAATAAATATCGTGATACTAGAAATATCTTGATATTTATTGAACGTGTAGCAGTGCCCTATGGCACCAAAGCATTTTTTTGTAAAACTTACATACATACATAAATATAATACTGAATGTTTTATTTTCAGAGCAATGGCTGTTTGTATTTCGTTAATGCTGGGACGCATTGGCAGTGTGACAGGAAGCAATGTAATGGGTGCCTTAATAGAAACCCACTGTGAAGCAGCTTTATATAGTTCATCAAGTGCATTAATATTGGCCGGTTGTTTGGGTTTTCTAATGCCAAAAACCCAGGTCAATGAAAAGCCAATCAACAGTAATGATAGTGAAAATAACTAGTTTTAGTATGTATTAATTAGTATAGCAAATTATTACATTAATAATAATATGTATGTAGTAATAAAAATAATGCAACAAATAAAAGATAATTGTTTTGTTTGTTTTACCTTAGTTAATTGTCTTTAATGTGGTAATTGTCCGGAATCATTGATAACAATTGTTTTGCCAGTTTTACCCGATTGACTACCAATAGCTTCAATTTTCTTTACAATATCCATGCCATCGACAACTCTGCCAAACACAACATGACGGTTATCCAACCATGAAGTTTTGACGGTGGTGATAAAAAATTGTGAGCCATTTGTATTGGGTCCAGCATTGGCCATAGACAAAGTACCCTGTTCAGTGTGTTTCAAAATGAAATTCTCATCATCAAATTTATTGCCATAAATCGATTTGCCGCCAGTGCCATTGTGAGCAGTAAAGTCACCGCCCTGACACATAAAATTCGGTATTACACGATGAAATGTCGATCCCTTGTAACCGTAACCCTTCTCTCCCGTACAAAGAGCTCTAAAGTTTTCGGCAGTTTTAGGCACCACGTCAGCGTGCAGCTGTAAATAAGTGTTTAAAAAATGCAAAAGAAAAAACTAAATATTTATAGTATGGATGCCTTTATTATTAAATTTTATTAATACTCAACCATTAACCAATTTTATTACAGAAATTTCATTTGAATTCACAAAAATTTATACGAATGGCCCAAAAATGTTCCTATAATAAAATTGTTATGGCACAATACTTATTTTATTTGGTTACAATTAGAATATTTTAACTATTATATGTATGTATGTATGTATGTATATGTATACCTATATTTATGTATATACATAAATACATATGTAAATATTTGTATCTAATAATAACTACAATAACAACTTAATCTACTTTAATTCACCACAATCATCAATAACAATTTGCTTCATTGGGCGGCCTTCTGGACAACCGTACGATTCCATTTTCTTAACAACATCCATGCCTTGTATAACTTGACCAAAAACTACATGTTGTCCATCTAGCCAGGGCGTTTTTACCGTACAAATGAAAAATTGTGAGCCATTAGTATTTGGACCTGCATTGGCCATGGATAGAATGCCGGGACCAGTGTGCTTAAGTTTAAAATTCTCATCCTTGAATGTGGTGCCATAGATTGATTTGCCACCAGTACCATCGTTCTTTGTAAAATCACCACCTTGACACATAAAATTTGGTATGACGCGATGAAAAGTGCAACCTTTAAAACCATAGCCTTTTTTGCCCGTACATAGGACACGGAAATTTTCGGCTGTTTTTGGAACCACATCTTTGCGTAACTGAAATAAATTATTATTTATGAACCTCAAAACTAGTACAAATAATACTGGAAGTAAATACTGACGGAAAACTGATGCATAATGAAAAATCTTCAGACTTGAACTTTTTTATACAATCACAAACTTAAAATCGAAAATATTTAGAAAATTAGTTTTAGTAATCTGGCGTATATTGAATTGAGTTTAACTGGTCAATTTAAATCAGTGAAGCGAACATTACAAAGATCTGTCTATTCGTTTACCTGCACGTTTAAATATTTTCCAATATGAAGTTTGTATTGAAAACTTCCAAAGCTTATAACAATGGATTAACATAAATCTCAGTTACATATTATTATTATTAAGTGAGGCTTCATGCACCACGACCTATGAGATCTTTTGTGCAGCCTTGAAGTTTCATCATGTTAAATTTAGGCTATGTATAAAGCCAATTATTTTTTTAGATGAGAGATCAATTACATCCCCTGGGGCCATAAAGGCCCTTCCGAGCCATCTTGCTCTGCGTATTGCCAGCATTGGACAGTCGCAAAGAATATGTTCAGAGGTTTCGGCTTCAAGTTCACAAAACCTACACTGATCATTCGCAACATTACCTAGAGTTACATATATTCTTCTGTTAAATAAAGTATGCCTTTAGTAAATCAAATTTCATGATTAAGGCTCAGATTACCGTTCACAAAACTAAGTATTTTGATGTTGCCGCCGCGACTCTGCTGACGTCGTTCTCTTTTGGTGTCCCTTCTAAATTCATCGTCTGTTCACATGATGAAACATTTTTTTTTTATATAAATTAGGTTGGCGGAGAATTAATCCCTCAAATTGTCAGGTTATCCCACGATCGATTCAAGTGAGTCCCAAGTCGACCTATACCTTCATATAGGAAGCTGGAACGCTTAAATCTTGTATTAACAAAAAATTTAGCATGTGACTAATGCACAACTTCGAAAAACCGTAATGCGGTACAGTTAGACGACGCCAAGCATTAACCAATGCAAAAGTGAGACGCAACTCTCTCGAAGGCAGCGAAAAAAGGACGGCCTGGCCTGATTGCCCTTAAGCGATAATGACAATGACGCGCGAGTTCTTTCTCCACCCAGAGCTGAATTACGACTGTGAAACATTTATTGCACCATTCTTGCGACATTTTGACATTAAATTGTGCGTTTCTCCTATTTCGCTCATTATTAAAATTAAAACAACAATTTGTTTTCTTTTTAATTTACAGTTATTTATTCGGAGTGTTGCCAAAAATGTTCTGTTCTGTAATCCCATAAAGTGAAATTTCATCGTAACTGGTAAATGAAACAAAAATAATACAAGAGAAAAGAAGAAATATCAAATTTGTCGCTTTGTTTCACAAAACCTGCGACTCTAGTTACTCCGTAGTACTTACTCCCTCTATGCGATTACGATTCACAACACTTGTCGGCTTATAGCGTGTTCAGATATGACCCTTAATTGCGTTAATCGCAATTAACGCCATTATTGAGCTCAATATTCCATATAAAATCTCAATTAATTATTGCGCAATAAGTACGAAATTGTTATAATATTGAGTAAGATTTCGAATGCAACACTGTTCACAACTGTGTTTAGTGAACAAAATTGTATAAACTGCCAAATGTCAACAAAAGAAATCATTAAAAAATCAATGTGGAGGTAAGTTTGTTTACGTAGAAACACAACAACCATATAGAGTATTTTTTGTATTATTTTCCAATTGTCAAATGATTATTGAGTAAGCTGAAAATTGCGTATGCCTGAACACTTAAAATAATATTGTCAATTAACCGAATATTGACTCAATTAAGTTTCATATCTGAACACAGTATTAATCGTTTTGTAGGCGAGACAACACAACATTTTAGTGTTGTGAAAGATTTTTTTTTAATATAATTACCAAACACAAACTGCGAAGCTTTTTGGCTTATCTGCAGAAAACACCCAGAATCGAACCCGCAACTCTCTAACTGATAGTCCGGCACACTATCGCCTAGTCTATCGGGCCACTCAAAATTCTAATCGGGTCCTAAGAACCAATACTTCAACACATTGCGCCACAAAATTGTAACTGAGCCTAATTTAAATGAAATTAAATTAATTATGCATATGTACTTATATTTTGGAATATATAACATACAGCATCTGCAGTTTATGATTTTTTGGTTTATAATTTTTAAATCTTTTGGGTTTGACAAAACTCCCCTCAAACAGTGGTAAAATTAAAGGCAATATACATATTAGATAATTAGGGATTATTATTATGTTGCGGCAGTTTAGCAATTGTTTTAAAGGACAATTATTGATCACATATTTATCAACTTCGTTTCGTTTTTCTATGTAGATTCTGAAAACTATTTCCGAAATAGAAGACATTCTCAATAGAAAAAAAGGTATTTTAGCTTTAATAACCGCATTAATAGTACTTGACTTGATATGTACATATGTAAAGTACTGCTGAAAATTATAGCGCACTTTAATTTATTTTATAATATTCATTATATTTTTTCAAAAAATTAAAAAGTGGTTTGTTTTTTGGTTTTAAATTAACATATTTATTCAAATTTATTAAATCAATATCACAATTCAGTTTAAAATAATAAAAAACTCGAGGTTGTTTAATAAAAGAAGTTGTAGTGAACGGATTACTATTAAACTCGAAATTCAGGAAAAAATTCATTTAAACAAAATTTTATCGATTACTTTCATTCAAAATTTAGTATATGTAAATAACATTATAAATATCATTTTAATCGGTAGGTCTTTTAAATTGCTATGTTAAATAATTGGTATACGAAACCATACATGTACAGAGCTATTGCTGTAGAAATGTTTAATGTTTGTAAAGCTTTTTGTTATTTACCAACGTTGATCACCGTCAGCGTTTATTTATTTATTTTTATTTATTTATTTATTTCCAATTCTATACACAAGACTTAAAGTCTCTTATTGCAGTATAGAACATTGTTTTAGCAGAAACATTAAAAAGAAAAAAAAATTATAATTCTTAAAGATAAAGTGTTTAAACTAATTAATTTATAAATTTATAAAAGAAAACAAAAAAGAAAAAGAAAAGTGTTTAGTTAACAAATTAACATGTAAAAAAATCAATAATGCATTTTTTAAATCTCAGTGCGTTACTTATTATTTGTATGTTGTGCGGGAGTAGATTCCAAAGCCGGATTGCATTAAGAAAAAATTGCCAATCAGAAGTTAAACAATGATGTCTAAACAATAAGATTCGCTTTCCTCTATTAGAACTCAATAGGGTTAAGCGGTTATAGAGATGTTGTGGTTGTTGGGTATACACGATTTTGTGCATGAACAGGAGTACTCTTGTTTTGAGTATGGCATCAAACTGAATACCATATAGTTTTGCCGTAAAAGGCGAAACAGAATCAAACCTTTTCACGCCATATACATAGCGCACAATACTTTTGTAAACTGAGTTTAGTTTTCTTGTACTTGCGGTATCGCATTTGGCAAATAATTCGCATCCATACATCAGAACTGGCAATAAATAGGTTTTTGCAAGAAGTACTCTTATTTTGACAGGTGTGCAATACTGCGTTTGCCAGAGAGTTCTAAGCATGGAATACGTACGGCCACATGCATAATTAATATGATTGCTCCATGTCAGGTTCTTATTAAAGATAATTCCAAGATTTTTTGCTGAGTTTACCCTTTCTATACGTGTGTCATTAAGAAAAATATCCGGTATATGATCACTTATAGTAGTCCGTTTTTGGATTAGAAGATATTTAGACTTTTTTGGATTGATACTAAGACCATTAGCAGTAGCCCATTTATAAATATGTTTTAACTCAGTATTTAGAGTTAAGACACACTGTTCAATTTTAGATAAATCACAACTGATGTAAATTTGTATATCGTCAGCATACATTCTGATTTTACTGTGCGTAAGTTGACTCGGCAGGTCATTAGCATAAAGCGAGAATAGTAGAGGCCCAATAATTGACCCCTGCGGTACACCTCTCATAACAGGTAGTAAATTTGATTTATCGTTACCACTTTGAACATACTGATGCCTGTTGGTAAGATATGTAAATACTAGTTGTGTAGCGGCTGTAGAAAACATAAACATGTGCTGTAGTTTATAACATAGGACGTTATGATCGACTGTATCAAAAGCTTTCGAATTGTCTAAAAGTACTAAAATATTGGTTTTTCGTTCATCTATTTCACTTCTTATATCTTCCGCAACATCTACAAGAGCAGTTATGCAACTGTGTTTTTGCCGAAACCCAGATTGCTTATCATTAAGCAAATTATGATCATTTACGAAATTAGATATCTGACTATGTATTATCCTCTCAAATATTTTGGACATAAAGGGTAAAATAGCGATTGGCCTATATTCTGATTTAGTTTTAGGTATTGGTATAATTTTAGATTTTTTCCAATTTGTAATTTCCAATTTGTAATTTAATGTTGTTAATGTAAAGAAATTGCTTAGAATTTATCTGTACAAGAATGAATTGTGTTAAATGTTACTCGAATTGGATTTTGACACCGTTGGCAAATTTGAGAAAGTCTCACAAAAAGGGGATTTATTAAAAAAAAGGGGCACCACTTTTAAAAAGATGGAAAATAAACAAAACAAAAATAAAAATCGTATTTTTTCATTTAAATAATAATAAAAAAACTAATATGTATCAAGTAAAACAAAAAAAAGGTACACAAAAAGTGGCAAGGCATCTGTAAAAGGGTCAAATTGCCACTTTAGTCGCATAATAAAAGAAGTTGTAGTGAACGGATTACTATTAAACTCGAAATTCAGGAAAAAATTCATTTAAACAAAATTTTATCGATTACTTTCATTCAAAATTTAGTATATGTAAATAACATTATAAATATCATTTTAATCGGTAGGTCTTTTAAATTGCTATGTTAAATAATTGGTATACGAAACCATACATGTACAGAGCTATTGCTGTAGAAATGTTTAATGTTTGTAAAGCTTTTTGTTATTTACCAACGTTGATCACCGTCAGCGTTACCGTTGGCAAATTTGAGAAAGTCTCACAAAAAGGGGATTTATTAAAAAAAAGGGGCACCACTTTTAAAAAGATGGAAAATAAACAAAACAAAAATAAAAATCGTATTTTTTCATTTAAATAATAATAAAAAAACTAATATGTATCAAGTAAAACAAAAAAAAGGTACACAAAAAGTGGCAAGGCATCTGTAAAAGGGTCAAATTGCCACTTTAGTCGCATCAACGGTAACGCTGATCACCGTAACTAAAGCAACATTCTCTAGCAACATGTTATGCAGAGAGATAAAGTAAACATTACAGCTAAACATAGTAAGCTGTCTTAATTCAGAATATAAACAATAATTACCTAATTAAATTATTAAATGCACCGTATGTAGTAAATATTTATAATTTGTTTTGAATTTTACGAAATCGGCATAAAGTATTTTTTTATTACATATCTACACCAATGTCTCTCATTTCATGTTATTAATATCTGATTTCGGCATGGCAAGATTATTTTTTTTTCCGACATTGCCATATTTAAATAGGTAGAGTAAAAGATCATTACAAAAGTTAATAAAGAATAGACAGAAGAAAAAGGGAAGAAATTTTTTTGTGTCTGACTTTACACTCTTCTTCGAGCTTTGATTTGGCGGAAAATTCCCAAGATGGAGCATTGCGATTAAGATATTAACCGAGCTTACATCATAATTGGCAAATAACTGGATTTAAAGATCATAATTAAGAAGACTTCAATTTTCAATTAACAAAATTCTTTTTTTGTAAAATAATTAAAATTTTATAAACCAGTACTTAATTAGTGCAAAATTTAACACCAGCATTGATTAAAAGGAAACCTTGTTCAAAAGAGGCCAAAGACCCACGAGGTCTGCCCAAGGTTCTGGAAATCACCCTGGAATGGTGTATATCACTCAGGAACGTAAAATTGACATTAACTTCCAAATCGCACAATAGAAACGAAAGGGAAACCCCTATCGTACGAAGAGAAGTCCCGACTGGGTCAATCGGAGCATAAGTGATACACCAACGTTTAAAGAGGAAGACACCATCAGCAGGTTTAAGATTTTCAAAATCTAACTTTTACCATCCAATTAATAGCAACACCTAGAGCTCGCATTTTGGTAACATAACCTCAATCTTCAACCCCAATATAAGATTATATCATTCACGTTTCGAACATCGATTTTAAAGTTTACAACTTTTTATTATTTCCGACGTTGTCACCCAAATTACGCCAAAACCGATGGTCAAATCATGGTCAGAAATTTAAATTAGTAAATTTTCTAAAACCTAAAATTTTCAACCACATTTTTTTTAAACTTTGCAACTCGAAATTATATAATTAAAACTATGTCATTTAAATTAGATATCAATACCGTAATAATTGCTACAAATTAATATATAAGTTCTAGATGAAAATCGAAAAAACAAACAAATTTTTTTTTAAATAATTAATAGTCGTAAACTACCTACTGTAGCGATATTTTGGATACAAAACTAAATGATCATTATTATTCTGAATTTTTAACTTAAGCTTTTTATTATTCCCAAATGATCATTACGTTTTTATCCGCAACTTCAACTTAATGAGTACATTAACGGTTTGCTTAAAATGTTTGTTTTAATTTGTCTCCATTAACTCATAATCAACTTGAATTACTGTAAATAGATTGTAAGTTATTTTACGACATCGGTGTGAGCACTAATAGGCTAAATTATACCTCGTAACCAAAATTAATATTGGGGAATATAAAAATTTTTGCAGTAATCCATTTCCAGCTTCAACTCCACATGTTCATCGTACTCTTGAAGGCCTTCCAGATCAACGACAACATACATGTTTGGTGAGTCCACAAATTTATAAACCTCCCTAATATCATTTTGTTATGTCTGAGCAGCAATAAAGATAATGATTCTATGTAATACTTCATTAGTATGATTGCAACATCCTATTGATGAGCGTAATTTTCAAAACTTACTTACTAAATATCTTTATTGCTGATACATACATACTTTTTACATTCTTATATTTTGGTTATTTTTTTTTTTTAATTTTTTTTGGTTTTGCTTTTAAGATTTCTATATCTTGTTTTTACCGAAATACACAAGAATAATAGTTACTGTTATTTAATACATATTCCGTAAAAACTTATTTAGAACACTATTAATGCTCTCACAGTTATATATAGATCTAGAAAGTTTGGTAAATTAAACCTAGTAATAGCAAAATTTTGTTTAACCGAACTCTAACAATTTATATAATATAAACAGTATCTCTAATCGATCTATGTTAGTTTTTTTTTAATTTAATAATTATACATGTTAATATTAATAAACAAATGAATAAATTATAAATTTGACAGAATGTCAGGCTAAATTAAATTCAAGTGTTTTCTTAAGTTGATAAGCAGTTAGGTGTGTAACTATAGTGGGGTCCTAAAAACATCATAGTCGTTAGGACATAGAGATTGGGAGGGTTTTGAGGCTTGCCTATCACATTTTTCCTATTAATGTTTTAATGATAAAACAATAAAAGGGAACAAATTTCATGTGGAATTTTTATCCACGATAGGGGTGATAGTCAAATATGGATCGATATTCTCAAAATCCAGCAGTTTGATTTTGGCATATACATACATACGTAAATGATCCGTGTAAAATTTTGAATCGGTACCATTATTTATAAGAGATTTTTGAGTATTGAAGTGATTTACGGAAGAGGGCCTTATATGGGGGATGCGGTGAAATATGGACCGAAATTCACCAAATTTTGTGGAATGATTTTTGTGCATGATATATAAAATGATATATAAATATAAAGTTTTGAGTCTTGAGTATTTAAGTAAATTTTGGATGTGGACATTTGGACAAAATTTCGTTTTGCGATTTCATTGACACTTATTTTTGCCGAATTTGGTCTAGATATTCCAATTTTATAGGCATTTATTTATAATTAAACCATATTTCGGGAAGATATTTTTATGGGGGCTATGAGAAATCATGGACCGATTTTTACTATTTTCCTCACACGTTCTTTTTTTATCCAAAAAATAACGTGTACAAAATTTCATAGCATATTTCAAAAAATTGGAAGAACATTTTTTAAAAATATCAAATTTTTATGGAGGTTGTCTCATACTTTGATCCATAACTCTGGTTCTACTATACCGATTTTGCTGATTTTCAATACCAAACCGCTTAGGAGAATTATAAACGGGTTTTCATAAACTCTGTTGATTTTGGTTGTGTCTTTTGGACGTGAGAGTGTTTTACGCAGACAGGCAGACAGACGCTCAATCGACTTAGAATATATCATAAGGATCAAGAATATACATATATACTTTGTTGGGTCTCAGATGAATATTTTTCAGTGTTGCACACGGAATGACAAACTTATATGTATATACCCTCATTTACAACTTATATATGTTGATGGAGGGTATAAAAACGGCACACTTCACTTTCAAACTTGCATTTGCATTAAAATTTATATAGAAGTTAAGCAAACATAAAAATATTATTAACTTGTGACGTAACAAGAAGAAATTTTGCTCTCAAGTTTACACTCACAGTTTTTGTAAAATATAACGGACCTGCGCAATCTTTATTATAATGAATAACATAAGTGAGGATTACCTCCAAGCAACAAACATTTGCATTGAATTCTGTCAATACAAATTTGTTTTATCATCGATTTATTCTCCGCCTCGATTTTCAATAAAAGAACACCAATACCATAACTTCTTTAAATCCCTTGGAGCTAGATTTTTAGTTGCTGGTGACTTTAACGCCAAACACACATTTTGGGGTTCACGTCTGGTAACCCCAAAGGGTCGCGTACTCTTCAACACCATTGCTAAAATGGGCTTAGATGTACTCTCAAGTGGACATCCCACCTATTGGCCGACGGACCGACGGAAGATTCACGATGTTATTGACTTTGGGGTAGTGAAAAATATCCCTGTAGAATGGATGCAAGTGGAACCTTCACTGGACTTGTCCTCAGATCACTCTCCTACTATCATTTCAATGCATTTCCCTCAAGTGTGTGGTTCTCCATTTATGAACATGACTAAGACCCGAGTAAGTTGGATAAAATACAAAAAGTATTTAAGTTCTCATTGCACGGAAAATGTTGTGTTGAGAACTACCGCCGATATTGATGAGTCGATTGGCAACTTTACCGAGGACCTTCGACGAGCTGTGCATCACGCTTCCACTTATCACGTTGAATGTAGAAATAGGACAAACAGAACTTATTTCTCTGAACTCGAACATCTCCTATCAGAAAAAAGAAGAATGAGAAGAGAGTGGCAAATTCACAGGTCTCCTTCGAGTTTTTTTAACTTTTGGGGTTTTATTAGTCGTTATCGAATAATATGTATCGAAATTTCTAATGACAGGGGGGAAATTTCGATACATATTATTCGATAACGACTAATAAAACCACAAAAGTTAAAAAAAACTCGAACTCACGAGTAAGTATTCGATCGTATACGACTGCCAGAATTAGCCCCAGCTGAAAGCTAGGCTACGGGAATGCAGAGATATACTAAGACATTTCTTAGAAACCCAAAGAACGGCCTCACTTAGATCTTACTTGGAAGGTCTTGATAGTACCCCACAATCTGACTACTCGTTATGGAGGGCGGCAAGAGGTTTAAAAAGACCAGTGAGAGGAAAACCTCCTTTGCGAAATCCGACTGGTGACTGGGCTAGAAATGATTCCGAGAAAGGGACATTATTTGTTAACCATTTGAGAAATGTGTTTACTATAAACAACTCAAATAATAACGAATCTGATTTGCCACCACTTGTTATAAGGCCTCCTGTACCTCTAAGACTAAACTTTCGTGATGTCCAAAACGCTATTGGTACTCTGAACCTTAGAAAGGCTCCAGGTATGGATAAAATCAGCAATAAAATGCTTGTGGAGTTACCTCGTGTAGCAAGAAGAATTATCCTCTTTATCTTCAACGCTATTTTACGCCTAGAATACTATCCTGCAGATTGGAAGGTGTCTATGATCACTATGATTCCTAAGTCAGAGAAGGACCACACCAAAGTGGAGTCATATAGGCCAATTAGTCTACTGCCGACAATTTCAAAACTGTTTGAAAAATTGTTAATGACTACGTTGACTCCAATTCTGAATGACACTGAATGTATTCCTAATCATCAATTCGGCTTCAGAGCTAAACACAGCACCATCGAACAAACTCACAGATTGGTAAATGTGATAAGAGGGTCGTTTGAAGACAAAAAATACTGCTCCGCCCTTTTCATTGATGTGTCGCAAGCGTTCGACAAAGTTTGGCATGACGGTTTAATGCACAAAATAAAATTAACTCTGCCTGCTAACACCCATAAACTCATGGAAAGTTATTTATACGGTCGCAAATTTAAAATCAAAGAAGGTGATTTTTTAAGTACCGCTCAGCCAATTGAATCAGGTGTGCCACAGGGTAGCATACTGGGTCCTACTTTATATTTGATTCATGCCTCCGACATGCCGTCAGACCCCAAAATCCACACGTCAACTTTTGCAGACGATACAGCCTTTATCAGCGTCCATAAGGACCACCAAGTTGCATCACAGAATTTGCAGAATTATGTTTATAAGCTAGAGAATTGGCTAGAGCTTTGGAAAATCAGGGTTAACGAACAAAAATGTATTCATATAACACTCACATTGCGAAAAGATACCTGCTCGTTCATCAGAATAAATAATCAAATTATCCCGCAACACAATGAAGTCAAATACCTCGGCATTCACCTCGACCGCCGTTTAACTTGGAAGTCTCATATTGAAGCGAAACTTACACAAATGAGATTAAAAGCAGTGCAACTTATGCCCCTATTGTCGTTCTCAACTCAACTAAGTTTGGTCGTCTGTCAGTCAACCCGACTTTAACTCAACCAAATTATTTTTTGGTATTGTGTAACACAACGATTTTTAGTTGTAATTGTTATGGCGTTGCCGACATGAAATATCGATTTCATGTTGGCAACACCATGCATTTTATTTGTAAAGTGAAGAAAAAAAAACGCAAAAAAATCAAGTTTTTATAAAATAAAAAGAATGGATTTAAGTTTGGATTATTTTTTGAAGACGAAAATCATGACGCTAATACAAATGTTCTACGTATACGTAGAAAAATACGCGATGATTCCAATCCTCTTGAGCTACCCAGTGCGAACTAAGAAATTTCCAAAATAAGTAACAAATATGTTTGTATAATAAGTATTATTTTTCATAGAGGCAATTTTCTTTTGCTTAATTTGTAAAAGCTGCTTGTTTATTTCATAATTTTTATAACTGTTTTTCTCCAAATCCTTAATACGTTTTTAAAGTTTAGCTTGTGTCTCGCATTGTTTTCTCAGAAGTTCCAGACGCTCTTGTTCTGGTGATTTTTTTTCTTTTCTTGGCTGATGTGTTTATTATCTCAGTTTCATTTGTAAAGATTTGTTCCATGTCGAGATTTTGATGAGTTTCTAAAGCCGGATTTGTTGACGGACCAACGTTTTCAACGCCGAAAGTATGTCCAGATGGTGCTACTTGGTCATTTAGTGATAACAGCTGGGACACGCAATCCTCAAGTACATTAAGCGGAATTTCTTGTGAAGGAACACCACCTGCTGCTTGTTGGTTTTATTTATTATTAGCAAGTTTTTTTTAATACTTGCTTTGTAATGAATCCAAACCTATATGAAGTAAAAATTCTAATAAAATGTCTGTTTACAATAATTAAGATGTCATATACTTACACGTTGCCATTCGAAGGATGTTCTTGTAGGTGGGCCCAAGCTATTCAATTCTATTGTAAATCCTTCCCACGCTTCCTTACACTGAGTTTTAGTCATCTCAAATTTTTGCTTTCCTTTAGCAAGTTCTGGATTTTTTTTCCATCAGCTGCACAAGTCGCTCAAATTGGGCTTTGGTTGTTATTTTGACTGTCCTGCGTATGTGTATTAATCATTTAATTAATTATATTAAGATCAAAAAACACCTATACTTACGATTTTTCCATTTTTTTTATCTTTTTTGTATTATTTTTTTAAAGGAAATGTATTAAAAATTTTATTTAAATCTATAACCGACAAAGACTCAACTGCTAATAAGCAGTTGTGTATATTTATCGTTTTTGTCAACCAAACTCATCCAAAATGGTGAACCGCAATACTATTAAACACAACCAAAAAATCAGCAGCACAACCAAAAAGTCAACTACATTTAAGTTGTGAATGGCAATACCGATTTATGAAAGACGACCAAATTATTAAAAAAGTTGTGAACCGCAATAGGGGCATTAATTGGCTAATCGGCAGAAACTCTACATTGAAATTGGATTGCAAACTTTTGTTGTACAATGCAATACTAAAGCCAATCTGGTGCTATGGAATTCAATTATGGGGTACTGCCTCAGCATCCAACATTGAAAAAATTCAAAGGGGTCAAAATAAAATTCTACGTATAATTACTGCAGCACCATGGTATGTTAAAAATTCTCGAATCCACAAAGATCTAGGCATTCCTTTGGTGAAAGTCGAATTTACAAAATATGCGTCAAAGTACGTCAGCAAACTTGAACACCATCCAAACCCACTTGCACGAGACATCCTCAACTTTAGTGGCCACAATTGGTTGAGAAGGAGGGATACCCTTGCTTTAACTCAAGCGCAAAACAGATGACTGGATCAGTTGATGTGAAATTTTTTTTAGTATCATAAAAATTTTTGTCTAGCACTGGCTGGGCTTATTATTTTCTGTTTAGTATTAAGATTTGAATACTTATTGTCATTTCATATATGAAGATTCAATAAATAATTAAAAGCAAAAAAAAAATCTTTATTATTTGATTCATGGACTAAGTTTATATGAGGGAAAGATGAAATTGCGAAGAAAAGTAAGAAATGAGGCTAAACGAAATAGTGGCTAGGCCACACATAAATCTTATTATGAAAACTAAAAGAAAATTCTACCTGCACCGCCTTTTCGGAGACATTCGAGTATTTTTATATAAAAATAAAAAAATGGCCTCAGCTCCAAAAAGGCATTGTAGAGGCGAGTTGGCAATATAGTATATATTTAAAGCATTTTACTTCTTAACATAATATTATAAATACAAAATAGAAAAAAACTATGAATATAAATTCATAATGTATGTGAAGTAATAAATTATTCAAAATGTTACATTAAAATGACTCGTATGTTTTGTATTAGATAATTTTTAACGTAATTTCGATACGATAGCTCATTCGATCACGAATGCGGTAATTTGGCCCCTGACATTTTCAAGGCCTAAATTTCTTCTGTACCATGTAAGAAGTTTTGGAATCGAAAAAAAAAACATTTTTCCCCCTTAAGGCCCAACTATAATATGCATAAGCAAGCTTAAGCAAATTGCAAAAGTTAACGAAAAGGCTGTCAAATGCATAACCAGTTCAGAGTTAACTTTCAGGTGGCTACAATGACTTTGAAACTTTTTGTCCACAGTTGCTCATTTATGTTTAAAAAAAATGTTTTTATTTTAACAAAAAGCCATTAAATGACTATATTTTATAAATATTATTATATTATTTTATAATTAAAAGAAAACTTCGTACCCGAAACGCATAATTTTTCCTTTTTATTAATTTATCGGCAAAAGTACTAAAATGTACAGCTGTGGCAGCACTACATTGTAAATAATAATAAACGTTTACATATGTATGTTTTGTTAATTTTCGTATTGTGTTTGCAAAAATGGAGAAAAAACTTAAAAATTTAAAAATATTAAAGTTAGCGCTTGAAGGCCTGTGCACATTAAAAGAAATAAGTGAACTACACTGTAAAAGAAGAAGACGATCTTGTTCTGTCAGAGAAATAAACCACGACAGAAAGACATTTTTGTTAAAATAAAAAGGGCCCTTATTATTATAAAGGCACTTATTTTTTCCACATTTTCTATTAAATTTAAACTAAATGTATTTTCTTCTTTTTCCATTTTGTTAAAAACACAAACAAACAACAAACAGCTGATTCCGTACGGAATATGCGATCAGTTTCGCTTTTTGCTTAAGCAAATGACAGTTGAAAAACTTAACGAAAAGTTTCGTTAAGTACACTATAGTTTGCCACATACAATTTATATGTATTCGCAGGGTTGCTTAAGCTAGCATATGCACATTATAGTTGGGCCTTTATTCATAAAAACATATTGAATCTACTTGCGAAGCACGAAAAATTGCACTCTTCTCTAATTTTTATCGCAAGTTTATCTGCACTAGCTGTAAAAATTTAATATTATTGTAAACAAAGCAAATTATTTTCATGTTGTTGGAAGTAAAGAAAGTAAATACGTACGAATGTGTTTTTTTTTTTCAAATAAGCTAACTAATTTCCACTCACTTTTGTTTGTCCATTAAAAAAAATTATTTTCCACAAATTGTAAATTCTGTTTTTTTTATTCTGTTTGCTCATTAAAGACAACTGTCAAATCGAATCAAGTTTATAAGTCATGTAAACAGCATGATTCATAAACATAATTCAGAAGGCGAAGCAGGTGATTCAAGTCGTCGTGGAAACATAGTATTACAAAAGCAAAATAAATCAGTCGCCGCAGTATTACCACTTGTAAAACTAATAGATTTTGTTTACATATGGCAGATTTGATTTTCCAGAAAAAAAGAACTTCAAAAAACTCAATTTTTCTCTGGACAAAATTTTTGTTCGGAACAAATGGGTGAATCCACCTGAATCGTATATATACCTATAAAATTAAATAAAAATTGACATGACAGTATTCCGAAATTTATGTCTATCGTATACAGTCCGACCGAAACTAATATTCGGTCAGAAAATCGACATTCGGCCTAATCCGAAACTAACCAACCAAAGTTTTTAAAATATACCATTCATTTCCAGAATAAAATATTTATTTTAATTAATATTATAACATGTTTAGATAATTTTAAGGTGCCCTAAAGTACCGACACTAACTACACTTCATAAAACTAGTTTTTTTTATTTTCAAATAACAAATTTTTATAAAAGAACAATGTTTACCGTATTCTCATATACCTATATTTTATTATAAAATATGTATATGTAGGTACATATTTATTGTATTCTGTAAATCTATGGTTTCCTTTATAAGTTTCGGTATTTGGACAAAATATGACCGAAGGCCGAAATTGTTTGCCCTAATCCTTAAACGAAACCGAATACTCGGTCGGAGTAGCAATTCAAGTTGTTTTAAATGATATCGAAACATTTTCGATCGTTTGTTTTAGGAAATATTTACGATTACATATAACTTTTTTGGGATTGTTTTGATAAAACATGCTAAAAACACAAAAGCAAAGCTCTAGAAGAAACACCATCTAGTTGGCAATACAAAATTTTAGGTTTTAAGCTTCTTTTATTTCAACCAACAAAATAAAAAATGAAGGTATAAAAACTTCAATTAGCAAAAATAATCTAATTACTAGACTAGTAAGATTTTATATCATTTTATTTGTACAGTATATACATACATATTTAATCTTCTACCATTTACCATTACCATGTACAAATGTATGTATATTAGGGTGGGGCGTTTTTATATGGGAAAAAATAAAAATTAATAAAGTTCTAATAGTAATATTTTGCTTAAAAAGGTAATACTTCAAAAAAATATTCAATTAAGTGATATCTTTAGCCCGCTCATGCGTCTTAAAATTTTTGGAATTTTCATACAGGCATGTGATGGAAATCGAAAACGAATCAGTTTTGGAAATACATTTTAATTCTCGTTCGTAGCCCAATATCTTTATATTTTAGGTGATAAAAGTTCTTCAATACAGAAATTTTACGAACAAATTGACTTCTAAAACTCATTCGTTTTCGTTTTCGATTTCCATCACATGCCTGATAGACTCTACAACGACTGCGATAATATTGAAGTTTAAATGAAAAATGTTTTTATGAAAATTCCAAAAATTTTAAGACGCATGCGCGGGCTAAAGATATCACTTAATTGAATATTTTTTTTTCAAGTCTAAGACAGCAAAATATTACTATTAGAACTTTATTAATTAACTTTTATTTTTCCATACACAAGCGATCCACCATACTTTGTATTGTAGTCAATGCGCGGGCTCTTACATTTAAATTATTTCAATAAAATTTTAAAGACTTCCATTTGAACTAGTAACACAACAAAATTTTGCTACATATTAGAAGACGATCTAAAACATAACAAAATTTCACCCCACCCTAATGTATATATAGAATTAAAACACAAGAAAACACAATTTTTGGACAGGAAAAAAGTAGAATGTTTTATTTTTTGTAAAATAATAAAAAAGGTTTTCTCTTCATTTGGGAATAATATTGAGTGAACAATAATATAATTATATTTTAAGCATATTTCTTGAAATAAGCATACAATTGGTAATTTTTACGATTTCAAACTGTTTTTTTTTTTTTTTTTTGTGAAAGAGAAGAAACAGAGAAAGGAAAGTGAAGACGTTGTTTTTAATCATTTTTAGTTTAGTTCAATATGTTTTAGTTTAAATGCTTTTTCATCTTTCATTTGTTGTGTTTGCTGTTACACTGTTACGATGACTCTTAAAATTACAATTATTAAAATAGTTTTGTTGTTGTCGTTTATATGATAATGGCGTTATGCTTACAGAGCACCAGAGTCAGCGACAACGATCTTCTTGTTTGTCTTGCCGGATTGGGTGCCGTAACCTTCGATTTGCTTAACGATATCCATGCCTTCAACGACTTGACCGAAGACAACGTGTTTGTTGTCCAACCAGGCGGTCTTGACGGTACAGATGAAGAATTGGGAACCGTTGGTGTTAGGACCAGCATTGGCCATCGACAAAATACCTGGGCCGGTGTGCTTCAAGGTGAAGTTCTCGTCAGCGAACTTGTTGCCATAGATGGATTTACCGCCGGTTCCGTTGTGATTTGTGAAATCGCCACCCTGGCACATGAAGTTGGGAATGACACGATGGAAAGAGGAACCCTTGTAGCCGAAACCCTTTTCACCGGTGCAGAGAGCGCGGAAATTCTCAGCGGTCTTTGGAACAACATCGTTACGGAGCTGCAGAAATAGAAATATATAACATGTGACGTGCACAAATGATTATTTATATTTTTGCTTGTTTGTTTGATTTTCTTTTATTTTAATTCTATTTGGTTAATTTGTATGATTATTTTTAATAGATATATATTCTAACAAACACTATTGATTTCTGGACAAGCACTTCTTAGTGCAGCATCCATCCATACTCGTGTTTAGAAATCAGACACTTTCACATTAAATAAGTATGTACACACAATAAATTAAATACTTTGTAGTTAGGATCATAATGAATAAGAAAAACTATAATAAGTATAAATGTTGCTTTTGCAAAAAATTATCTCTATATTCGCAGTGTGAATTTTTATAAAAAAATGTGAATCAACATTATTTAACTTTGTTAGAAAACAGAAATGTATGTAAAATAAACTATTGCAATTGACCACAATCGGCAATAATAATTCTCTTGCTAGTCTTTCCCGATTGACTACCCATTCGCTCCATATTCTTCACTATATCCAGGCCATCAATGACTTGGCCAAACACAACATGACGATCATCCAACCATGTTGTCTTAATTGTGCATATGAAAAACTGTGATCCATTCGAATTTGGTCCTGCATTGGCCATGGACAGTGTACCAATTCCGGTATGTTTTAATATAAAGTTTTCATCATCGAATTTATGGCCGTAAATTGATTTACCCCCAGTCCCATTGTGAGCAGTAAAATCGCCACCTTGACACATAAAATCCGTTATTATGCGATGAAAACTAGAACCCTTATAACCGAAACCTTTTTCGCCGGTGCACAGAGCACGAAAATTCTCGGCAGTCTTTGGCACAACATCTGGACGTAGCTATAAAATATAGTAATTATACAAACTTATTTAAACAAAGGCATAAAGTTAAATTGTTTTCACATTAACATTTCGTTTACTTATTGTTAATATTTGTTAAATACCTACATATGCATTGTCTATAGAAAAATGTATTTATTGTAAACCAACGTGCTTTAAGGAATACAAGTGTGAAATCTTTTTTCATATATTATTGTTTTCTTTTTTTTATAGAATCATTCATGCATCAGTAATTTATTGTTAAATTACACGGAAACTCAAATGAATCTATTTTATGTATACCTATATGTATGTATATCTTTATTTTGTTAAACCAACGTTTTTCAATGAGAAAATATTATCAAAACTTGGACTCTTTCAAATCTTATTTGCAAAAATCACATATTTTTCATATATATAGTGTTAAAATATAAGTACCTAGATTGAATAACATACATTATTTATTGTCAAAAATACTCAATAGTAAAAACTACAAAAATAATAGGAATATGTCCAGTTAATATGTTGGACCATAACTTGTTTCCATTTCTAATTTTGGATACTAAACTGATGTGGTTAATTGTGGTTGTCTCTTAGATGAATTTGTCTGCGTTACACAGGGTATATAAAATAATCAAATATTTCCACATTTACATTAATTGCTGTTAAAATTATAAAATTAAGGAAAAATTTAACTTAAAATTTCTTTCTTATAATGCTAAACAACTTTGCAAGTATGTTTTCTATATATTTATACCAGGAGTGCCCAAAAGTTGCTTATGTAAGAGCGTTAAACAAAAACAAAATCTAAATTGACGATCACAGTCACCAATGTTTACCAGTAGAGCATACGAAAGTGTTGTTGCTTTGCGCTTGCGTGTATAAAGTGAAGTACGACAAAAAAAAAAAAAAACAAATAAGGCAAAGTTGTTTGTGTATTTCGTATTGCTAGTGCTGAGTGCTGTAATGAGTGTACAAAACACACAGCTTATAGCTAAGAGTTTTTACAAATACAAAAGAGCACTCCTGATTTATACCCTTCACCGTCGTGAGGGTAATTGTAATTTCCACAATATAATTTTCCGACCCTATAAAGTATATATATTCTGGATCCTTATAGATAGCGGAGTCTATTAAGCCATGTCCGTCTGTCTGTCTGTTGAAATCAATTTTCTCAAGTCTCCAGATATCTTCGGGATACAAATCTTCAATAATTCTGTCAGACATGCTTTCGAGAAGTTTGCTATTTAAAATCAGCAAAATCCGTCCATAAATAACGTATATGAGCAAAAATCCGAGACAACCTCTGAAAATTTCATCAAAAAAACTATCAAACCAAGTGTATTTTAAGGGAGTCTAAAATAATATTTATGTGTTGACTGCCCATCGGTAAGAGAGATTGGCAAGACAAGAACCACCCCAACCGGCTGATTGCTAGCTTTTTAAATGGCTTCCGTTAGTCTTGAGAACCTCTGAAAGCTAAAAGAAAATCACCGATGCAATCTCTGAATTTTGTTGTCATTCTTTAGAGAAAATAGTCTGGTTCATTACATAAATTGTATGTGTAATATACATATGTATATAGTATGCAACAAAGGTGAAGGGTGTATAAGATTCGGCATAGCCGAATATAGCACTCTTACTTGTTTTATTTAAAAATAACTCATAAGTAACCAGTTTTGTATGAAATTTAGTTCTATCGTTTAACATATTTGACAAAAATATAAAAAATTGGCAACACGTAAACTTGAAAATGAATCACAGAATAATTGTATCTAGTATAATAGAAGTGGCGTTTAAAACATTTTAGTTGAAATAGTTATGACATCAGTTAAATAAAAAAAAAACATACAATACAGATTACGTGATGGAAGTTTGATTAATAAAAGAATTGAGAAAAATATAAAAAAGTTAATAGAAACCTACATTGTAACATAGATTAATAAATTTATTATTTCATAACAATATACCTATTAACTGGTCATTCATCTGTCATAACTATGTACATATCCTAAGAGTGTGACGTAAAACTTCTTTATTTTGAAACCTTTTTACTATATTTTTAGGATATCCTTGAGTATCGACAAACAACTTAAAAAAACAAGCACAAACTACATATTAACCCAATTTCAATTACCGTCTACTTATTACAAATAAAATGAATACACAACTTGACCTTTGATTTATTAGATTTATTGTAATCATTATTTCTTCTGATTTAAGGACACATGTCGTCCGATGACAACAATAACAAAGTGAAAGGCAGACGGTTAAATTATTGACCTACCTTTCAACTATATATTCAATAATAATTAATCGATTATCTTATGCCAATAAAGAAAAACAAATGTAGGTGGATCGACGATACTAATATCCTAATATGATGGTGCTAGGTGGGTTGGTAGAGTGTTGTTGTTGTGTTTGTCTGTTCTCTACCTTTTGACGCTGTCATTTACAATACATATAAATAAATTGTACTAACTACTATTATTCTAAAACATTCTTGCAATTACATACATAATAATACGTATGTAAATAAATACACTGAAATTAGTACAGAAAATTAATACCTACATATGTATATATATGTACATCTGTACACTTAAACACTACATACATACATATACATATGTATGTATGTATGTATATGTAAATTATACAAATGAAAGTAAAATTAAAAGTTAATCACCCCTTATTTGCAAAACGAATCCAAATAGCGCTATTCGCTATTAAAAGAATATATGTACATATGTACATATTTTGCTGTTCTGTAAACCAAATTCCCATGATATAATTGTTTTACTTTTGAGTAAACAAACCTGTTTCAATATACAAGTACAAATATGTATATCAAGCTATGTGCAAAACATCAATTTGACAATTACATATTCGTTTTTTAAAATCGCTTGTTTTTGAAATCACTCACTAAATCTACAGAGCAGAAGGGAATATACATACATACCTATATGAAATAAATATCTAATAACAACATAGTGCAAAATTACTTTCGAAAATATGTAATTTCTATGAAATCACTCACTAAATCTACAGAGCAGAAGGGAATATACATACATACCTATATGAAATAAATATCTAATAACAACATAGTGCAAAATTACTTTCGAAAATATGTAATTTCTATGATAGATTATATTTCCAATGTCATGTCCTTTTTTCAATCATTTTTCTGTATTCATATCTACTTGTTATTCCTAAGGTCTAACGTTTAATTAAGGTTCATAGACTAGGGGAGATGAAAAAATAATTTGGCTCGTATGCATTTATAATTAAAGTGAAACTCTGCAAACAAATACCTACTTTTTTCAAATGTTATCAAATTCATAAACAACTGCAAAGGTACATTATAATTGTTTTAGCTTAGTGTCCGCATGGGTGGAGTTGAAATGAATGCTTAATTGGTTTTGTTTTTAAGGACATCGTAAATATTTTAAAAGCTAATTTTATGACGTCAGTTAATAGTTATTGCTTTTAATATTTAAATATCTATTTCAAAAAAGTATTACATACAAAATATGTAATTGTAACAAATATGTAATCATCTTGTCATCTCTGTTATAGAAAGACAAATTTGTTAATTAGTAAAATAATGCAAATAGGCATATGTATTTTTTTTTAGTGACAACATTTCGGCATTTCGTTTTTGTATTTCGAAGTTTCACAATTAAGGGTAGTGAACAACCTGATCTCTTGAGAAACAAAGAACATACATTTACAAACGTGCAACAATATTACATATTAATAATTTCTAATAGAAAAATACTAAAAAAAAATTAAACATACCTATAATTTCATAGGGCTTTAATTAAAGAAAAAGTTAGCACACATGTACTTTTTCTTTAATCCTAATTTTAATGTAAATATACCTATAATCAGTAACAAAAACATTTGTATAAAGTGGGATGTTAAACATTATACATAATTGCATGATTTTTATAATGTAAACTTTTAAAATAAAGATTGAAATTAATACAAATACCTACTGCATTTACCCCTACTTAGGTATATCTAAAAAAATTTTAGACACTTAAATAGGCTCGAAAGATATTATTTCCTAATCTACATACCTATATCTACATAAATGCATTTCGCTAAGGCATTTAATGTACCCAGCATTATGCATACAAATTTAAAAATTCGAGTTTTTTTTTAATAAAAAGGGTATTAAATCAAAGGGCATATTCTAGCAGGATCACCAAAATCAAACATACTTATGATCAAAACGTAATTAAAAAAAAAAAATGATGACCCACCCTACTTCATACTAAGTAGGTACATATACTTTTGAAAAGATAAAAAAATCAACAATTTATAACAGTTTAAATGACTGTTCGCTTTCTTTATGAATTACAGAGATAATTATATTGCCAAATAAAATGTATATTAAACAAATTACAAAAAAAAATCAATAGGTACAATGAAATATATTTAGTAATGAGTACACAAAACAAAACATTTAGCAGGGCAGGAGAACAAAAATTACTAATTTTAAAATGTGTATTTTATTTGCAACTCATGCGCTCATGCTCAAGGTCACAACTGGTCATTTGCATTTAGGTGGAAATTCAATGTCTGTTTTTAGAATTTACTATTAAAGTGTAATAGTTTATTTTCCGAACAATGTTTAATAAAACATAAAATAGAACACGTTTCTTAAAAATATTCAACAAAAATAATTTTGTATACAAAAACATGAACAAAACGTGTGTCGTGATAAAAAATAAGTACAAAAAGAACAAAATGGAAAATTCCAAAATGAATTCACACCAGCAGCGCAGCAACAGAGCTGTTTGAAACAACAACAAAATTCACAAAAAGTAAAGCATAGCTGAGCCGCTTTATTTCATGGGAACGAAAAAACACGCGAGAAGGGGTAAAAACAAGGCAAACAAAGTGATTAGCAATAGAATTTATTAAAATAATCAACACTACCATACTAAAATAGCAAGACACAAATGTAGTATGTATAAAAACGTTTGTATAGAAAAAAGCACACAATAACAACAAGAACCAAGCCGGCCGGCTGGATGGCTAGCAGACAGAAAGCGCGAAAACTGGATTCACCCATTTGTTAAAAAAATTTTTTTACTGAAGGTGGATTCACCCATTCGTTCTTAACAAAAATTGTGTTCGAACATTTTTTTTATATATGAAGAAATCTTTCTTCGGAAAAAATTTGTGTTAAGTACATACAAATGGGTGAATCCACCTTGAGAGTTTTTTGCAGCACAATTCACCCATTTCGAACGATTTTTCTGAAAAATCAAAACTGCCATATGTAAACAAAATCTATTAGTTTTACAAGTGCGGCCATTGATTTATTTTGCTTTGGGTTTTAAGTGTCAAAATACAAATATTAAATTATTTTAAAGTATTGTGAATTCAGAATCAGATAGTCCCCGTTTATACAGTCGAACATTTGGAAGAAAAACATCTGGAATTCTCTTTTGTTTTTTCATTCGCGGTCACACTGTCGAACAATGTTGTCAGACACATTTCATTATTATTTGCTTTTTTGTCATTTCTCTTAGACCTGTTTCACACTCATCAGTTCTGACTCGTCAAGTATTTTTCAATGAGAAGGAAAAAGATAATTTTCTCTTGACAGTCAGAACTGATGAGTGTGAAACAGGACTTATTCGTGCTGTGTAATAATTTGTAATTTCCAGCAAATAAAATGACAACAAAGCATGTTCACCGAGTACCGAACACAAAATTTATTCTCTCTTCCCCACCCGTAATTTTCTAACAAGCTAATTATTTTTCTTCCAAATGTTCAAAATGAATGAAAAAAGAAAGTTGCTTTTGCTGAAGGCAATGGAAATACATAAGGCATTGTTATTTGTATGAAAAAATGCAACCTATTGGCAACTCAATTCATTTTTGTGAGAAAAAAAATATAAAATTAAACCATTTCAAGCTCGTAAAAGATATTTTATCTCTCAAAAAGAGACGTCAAAATTTAAATAAAAAAAAAATTGTTAGAACAAATTTTTGTTAAGAACCAATAGGTGAATCAACCTGAAGTGTGTGTGCTGGGGGTAATTCGATTTGGATTGATTAAATTCTGCTGTTTAAACATTTCAAACGATTCAATTATTTTCCACTACACAATTGTTCGTTCACTCGACAACGTTGGAAATAGAGATGCCACTATTTCCTTTTTATCGGAATTCGTATACGCCACTATTCACACCAACACATGCGCCCACTGGTTAATCATTCCACAATACAAATACACAGCGTCACAGTCATCGTCAACGTTTTGCTAACCAACAACTTACAAATTGCAAGATGTCTTTTTATTTTCCTTTTTCTTAAAATATTCTCTAACCTAACCTCACTTTCACACTTTAAGGAAAAAAAAATAATATAAAACTGTGTACACGGACAAAAAGCCCTAAAGATAATTCATGTCAAATATGTAAAAAAAAATTTGTACACTCAAAACACACACACTTTTTATCTTAAATATGATGAGAATGCAAAAAAACTTAGGTTATAACAAGATATTACTATGTATTTTCAATTAGTGTAAATATACGATGGTATGTGGTAATGAATACATTGTACATACATATGTATAAATTGTAAAATTCTCTTACCTCCATAACAATACGGCCCAAAGGTTGACCGTCAGCGGTCATATCAAAGAAGACACGAGGTAAACCCATTTTTCCTTTGCTAGCAAAATTGCGTACACTGAGAAATCCAAATAGCAACTGATTCGTTTTAATTCCAGTTGTCAATGGCGAGGCTTGAATATTTGTTGTTCTGGCAAAAATGGCGATAGGCTGCGACGCGCCAACTGTCATTTGACGACAGCATCGTGCCAGTGTTGCCCCTAGGAAAGACATATTTACCTGTATTTACCACTTTATTACAGCAAAATTTACAATATAATTTATTTAAAACAATTTTGTTTTAATTCGTGTCTTCTCTACAATTCACGTGCTTTAAGTGATAGAATAGCGGTATCACTTTTGGAAAAATATTGCGTAAGTTTTTTTTTGTGATGCCAGATTGTTACTATCTACGAAATATACCAAAAATCAAAGGATAATTTCCAAAATAATGCGATTATTGTATTTTCGGTTTTAAATGTGTATAATTTGATTCTTATTTTCATTAGTTTCGTAAAATTTAAAACAAATTTGTTTTCTTTTTATTTAATTTGTAAATATTTTTATATACGTTTGCAGCTCTTCATTAGTGTTACAGTAAGCATTTTTATCTGCATCGTAAAGTTGACATACATATGAATATTTTTCGAATGTTATTGAAAACGTAAATTCTTAAATCAAATTTATATGTACATACATGTATATACCTATATTTAAGTA
Source organism: Bellardia pandia (assembly GCA_916048285.2). Classification (NCBI taxonomy): domain Eukaryota; kingdom Metazoa; phylum Arthropoda; class Insecta; order Diptera; family Calliphoridae; genus Bellardia; species Bellardia pandia. Next base: position 92,877,233 of record OU696532.1, on the reverse strand, counting down.
TTTATTACTAAAACAATATTTAATATATGTATTTTAAAAAACAAACTTTTCAATTGTTCGTATTCTGACAATACCTTAAAGAATTAAGTCCATGAATTTATTCGTAATGAATTATTTTTAAATTGATATGATTTTTTGATTTTGCAGAGCTCATTAAAGAATTTAACGGAGAGTTTTTACCACAAAGTATACTTTGTGGTTTTTACAATTCAATTACTTATATATTGAACATCATGTTAACATATTCAACATCGTCTATGCTTCCTATAAATTTTTTTGCGAGACATGGTTACCACATATTTTCCATATATTTTTAAAAACGTCAAACGTATTCAAGTCTGGCAGCTGAAAATTAAATTTGAGAAAAATAAACAAACAAAAATCTAAACCACTGGGTAAATACTTGGACGTAAAACTCACAAAAGTACCAGTTGTTTTGTAGGGTAATGTAAAAACGACCTATAAAAGTGTACCACACACTGCAAGAAAATATATGTATGTATATATAAATTTTGTAACTATGTATATATAAAAATTGTATAAAACTAGCGTTATTATATACAATTTCGATATTTCGGTAACGACATTTCTACGATAATGATAAGTTCTGGAATAATATAAGCGTATTATTTATTTATTGATATCATTGAAAATGTCAATTCAAAATATATAATTGAGATATACTTGGTAAAAGTCTTTTTAACAGATTTTTCACTCTACACTTTGCGCTAGTGCATCTGAAATTAAGAAGTTAAACCTCTTCTTGGAAATGCATAGAAACTACGTGAGTATTAAAGTATTGCCTGTAAATTATATTCTTTCAAATAAATCATATTTGGAACCTAAATCCCTCAAGATTTTATTAATTCTTCGTAAAGACAAAACTCACCCTTCCAAAGATACATTAAGAACAACTACAAAAGATGGACAAATCGAATAAATAAATGCAAAGAATAAATCTCAACATAAATTAATTTTAATTAAGAAATATACTTTTTTGTTTTCATATAAGAAATCGCTAGAATTCGCGTTAATGTTCCAAATAGTTTTCTCGCTAAATTACAGTTTCAAAATCACTAGATTTTACGCGAAACTCGCTAATTTATCATCACTGACAAAGGTCTAAGCAACTGAAGAAAAGTCGGAAAATTCAATAAGTGAAGAAAAGTATAATTGCAATAATAATAATAAAAAATAATTCTTAGATTGCAGAAAAGTGCAATTTCTTTAAAGAAATTATATAGTTTAGTAACGGAAGCAATTAGAAGGTAAATAGAAATTCGAATTACAAAGTAAAGTTAAAAGTAAGTTTATTGATTTCAAAGGAATAAATTCAACCTTCAAAGATGGTAAAAATCAAAATAAAAATGGAAGTATGAAAGAAGGATAATAATGTAAGGCAATAAATAATACAACGAAATATGTACGCGTCATATTCTATTGTTGTTGACACAATAGAAGGCGAATTTATTTTCATAGTAATTTCTAATCTATTTTTAAATTTAACCGCAATATGGTTTTTTATAAAATTGTATATATGTATATTTTTTTTTTTTGCAAATGTACCAATTACAGTAACAACAATATTTTAAGTAAAAACTCACATCTCGAAATATTAACACACAATGCCATCTTGTGGTGGTCCAGTATATCAACCCACAACGGTCTCATATGAGCCTCGTTCAGGTGGCGGTAATGGTTCAGGAGGTGGTCTAGGATTTTTAGGGCCAGCCTCTTCAATTGGAGTGGATTCTCCCTTGCGCATATTTCGCAAACCTAAACCTCAATTAGCTCTTCTCTTGTTTGCATTAATTGCATTAGCCGCAGGAATTGCTATGCTGGCGAGTGGTGCAACTGACTGGATTGAAGACCAAGAAATTGTTAGACTACAACAACAGCAGGCGCCCATTGAACAAACCACTGACGATGAAGTAAGTGAAACTCAAACAGAAGTTGTGAGCCCCTGTGTCAACATTCCCTTAGGCATACTGCTGGGTGGCGTATTTATGACTTGTCTGGGCATAGCTGGAATGGGTTAGTTTTTCTTTATTAATACGTAAGTTTTATAAAAAAAAAAGTTTTTTTGTTTTATTTCAGGACTTTATTTAAAAGTTGCTGATTGGCGACGCAACTGTGTATGTCCCTGTCCGTGTCCATTTTTCGACAAAAAACAATCGCTGGCTCGTCAATTGCAATGTCAAAATGTTGATGGAGGTTGTGGCCAAGGTATTATGGCCTTGAATCCTTCCACAGATCCTTTAGTTTCGCACACACAGTATGCTCCTGTTTCGGAGTTGCCCTCGTTGCGTGCCGATGATGAGGAACGTCGTAATTTAATGCCCGATAATAAGGACTGGTAAGTTTTTTTTTGTAAAAAGAAAATTCAAAAAATCTATATTTCCTTTCACAAGCTTTTATCGGCTTTCGGTTATGGATATATTTAAGAGCGACTAAAATATATATACTCGAATAATTACTGGTATAAGTATTGTAATAGCTTTAGTTAAGGAGATTATAATTATTATTTTAGGTGTTCGGTTTAACAAAACGACAATCCTGAGATATTGGAATTATCTGTAAAAATATTATAACTAGATGGCATTTGCGGGCGTTGCTACGCCACCAATTCAAATTAATTTGAAAGAAAGACATTACACTAATATTCAATTAATTTTGAGTAATTTTATTGATTTTGTTCATTTTGAAAAAAAAGTAGGCGGTCGAAAAAAGTATTCTTAGTCATGCCGGAGTCTTATGGGTCGATTACGGATGGCAACCGAACCTCACTTAGGTCCATACATTGGTTCTTTTGTGTTGCCTGAAAAGAAATGAATAGAAGATAGCAGAGGGGGGATAGATGTTGTAGAGATAGATAGAGAGTAGATGTGGATAGGTAGGAGAAGAAAATGTCAAGAGAAGATGAAGATGTCGGGCCCGGAAGGTTAGAGGAAAAGATGGAGTAAAATACTCCGAGCCACCTTATAGCCAGTAGTTCCATTTCAAGTGAAGGGATTGGGTCTCAAATCATGATATCCAATTGCTATTTCTAATGAAGCCATTGATACGCTCTAATTTTAAATCTGATACTTCAGATAGATTATTGAAGGACGGTTGTCCCAAGAAGGTATTACGCATGGTGCACATTGCTGTACAATGAAAGAGAAGATGAGAGATTGTTATTTCCTCTTCTTCATCTTTACAACTCTTACAGAAATCATTGCAGGGGAGGCCTAATCTTCTGGCATGATTGCCAAATTTTCAGTGTCCAGTAATTACTTGCACTAATGGCGAAAGGCTTAACTAATGATTCTTTATTCGCAATGCTTAGTTTGCAATAAGAATACCAAGTAATAGTTAAACAATAGTTAGTATTTTAGTTTACCAATGGTTAACTAATGACAGAGAATTCTGCCATAAGTCGCTTAATTGTGATCGTTGTAATTTTAGCACATACAACGTCCGTTCTTTATTTAGCCTAGCCCAGATAAGTCGTGTTATTACACAGGTGTGTTCATTTGCCTGGTCTGAACAAGCTCATAGTAAAATTTGCTAATTCGCTGATTGCATGCTATTAGTGGAATACCGCATAAATGATCAATATCATCATCAGGTAGCATGGAACCATTCTTTGCTAAGTTATCAGCAACAAGGTTTTCAATTATGTCTCCATGTCCACGCACCCATACGAGTGACACTATTGAATGTCTCGCCATCCTATTTAAGGATGTGCGGCATTCCTGGAGCAAGTTCGATGTAGTGTATACACCAGTTAGAGACTTAATTGCAGCCTGGCTATCAGTATATATACGAATATCCCTGCCTGATATTTTGTTATAACTGATCCAGTTGGCTGCTCTTTTCATACATAGCCTTAGTCTTATTCACATTAATACGTAAAAAGTTACAATTATTCTTATTATTAAAGAAGAAGTTTGTTTTCCATTTTACAGCCTCAGCAGTGCTGAAGAATCTGACCGTATGCTTGAACCAGATCCACGAATTGTTTTACGTCCTGTCGGTCGTGTTGAAGATGCTTAAATTATTATAACCATAATAATGAATACAAATAGCAGTGAATGAAAAAATGTAACAAGAAATCTCAACAATCAACACCAACTCGTAATATCTACTTTAATTATTTTACATTGTCTTGTAAATTTAGTTTCATACATTTTATTAAAATATATTTATTTTATTTAAATGGAACGTTGTCTCAAGCAAACAAACAAACACACAATATTAATTATATTCGAATTTATATGCATACAAAAATAATAATAATTTACTAACAAAACTAAAATTCATATAAAATATGAATAAAAAATAAATTAAAAAACAATATCAAAACCAAATGATAATAAATAAATTAAAAGAAATTTGTATTTAAAAATTTTCAATCAGTACAACTAACTGCTAGTGCTGCTTTAAACATGATTTACTATATATTTTTGCTAGTACTACTTGTTAATAATTGTCATGATGACTAATGTGAATGGGTAATTTTTAATTTCTTATAACTTTTAGAATTATGTTCATGAATTTAATTGTTTAATTCAATTATTTTACTCATAAAGGATAAGGGTAGATTTACGATTGAATTGTAATGTACAAACAAATAACAAATATGAAAATTTAAAGACATTCGATATATTTTTGCCAGGCTATTGTACTTAAATTTTAGTATGTAATATATTTTTTTTACTGATTAATTATTAAGAATCTCATTTTAAATTATACTTCAATATATTACATACATATGTATATGTATTAAATGTATTGACTCCGTCGTTCTTTTTTTTAGGACTTAATACATGTTTTATTTATAATTTTTTGAAAATATGTACTTACAAATGTATGTACTTAATACTTTAGCTCTACTACTATATATAAATGGCCGAATATTAATAATCTTACTTAAGTAGAATATTAACAAACAAGAGCCATTTACAATATACATACATATGTATGTATGTATTACATATAACTTTTTGCGAATTAGCTTAATAATTTTATGAATATATATTTAATTTTATTGTTCATTTTATCATTATTTAATTTTCTTTTTAAGATTAAAATTACAAAAGAAAAAACACGTACCAATTTAAATGCAGTTTGTTAATATAGCACGTCCATTGCAAGCAAGAAATTTAAAAAATAATAATAAAAAATAATATATTAAAAAATCGTGTGTGTGTCTTATAAAATTTTAATTTTTTCAAGTAGAAATAAAAGTTATTTTTTGATATTTCAGGCTATTAATTAAACAACACCAATTTAGCTAAAACCAACACTAAAAAATCTCCATAATTCAAAAAAGTACGCCAATTAGAAAAGGTCTCAATAAGTCTCACCTGATTTAGTTTTTATATGTATACTAGCTTTTTGTACCCGGCGCTGCCCGGGATATTATTGATCTTTCATTCCTGGCCGCTGATCATTTAATATTTTGGAAATCTGTTTTAAGAAAAGCACACAAACGAAGCATGTTTCGGGTGTAAAGTGGCAGTTTATTTTGTAGGAGAAAAAAAAAACACATTCATACAACTCAAATTCTTTTATGGAACAGCATTTTTTCGAAACAAATTTATTAACTACTAGCTGACCGCCCTGGCTTCGCTCGGTATTTACTATTGATTGGTATTTCATACTTAAAAAAAATGACAAGTGAAAATGAGGCAGTAAAATTTATTTGAGTTTTCATACTTAAAAAAATGAGAAGTGAAAAGAAGGCTTTTGTGCCAGTTCTTCAAGTTTCTTCAAAAAAAGGAGGCAATATATTAAAAACTTAAAATTTCCGAGTTTTACCAGGAATTTTTTAATTTTTTTTTTACAAACCATCTGAAAATTATTAATTTTTATAGATATAGAATAAGATGTACATATTCACAACCTGCCTGTTCTTATTTCTGTTTTTTTAATTTCTGTTATTCTCAATGCGTTTTTATAATAAAAATTTCCACAACAATCAACATAAACGCATTCATATTAGAAGAAGAACGAAGAAACTAAATAAAAAATTTCTGTATGTCTATTAATTTCACAACTGTAAAAAGGGACTAAAATAATTTTTTCCACTGCTTTCCAAATCGCTAGATTTGACGAAAAAAATAGCTAAATTCTCATCACTGCTCAGATGGGTTTTAAAGAATATTTAAGTGATTCCCCTTTTTAATAATAAAAGCACCATGAATTTGAGTGTGTCATTTATTATCATGTGTGTGGCTCATTCTGATTGACATATATACTACATATAATATAAATTGTGCTTAGCGCGTGTATTACTTCAATTTAAATAAATAAAGGTAGAGTATAAAATTAAATTAAAATATTGTGCATGCGGACAATATAAAATACTGAAAAATAATTTTAGCAATGGAATCGGAGCAACATTCACTTAAAGAAAACGAAGATCGCAAATTGTATTTTTTGCAGACAGAAAAGATGGCAGATTGTGATTTCTTGGTTGGTAAATCAGCACCAAATCAAAAAAAATTTGCTGCTCATAGACAAATTTTAGCAATGGCTTCACCCGTATTCGAGAAACTATTTGATGGACAACTGCCAATTCCAAATGATCCTATTTTGATACCAGATATTGAACCCGATGCTTTCCAATCCATGTTGGAATATATTTACTCAGATAGTTTTACTGTTACATCTGTCGACTTGGCCTACCAGTTGTACCATGCAGCTAAGAAATATATGTTAAGTCAATTGTTGGAAAAATGTATTATCTATCTAAATTCAAACTTAAATACGGGAAATGTATGCCAGATTTACGAATTTGCCGAATTTTACGATGAGCTTGATTTGAAGCAGAAAAGTTTGCAGGTAAATTGGTATAAAAATATAATATTTGTTTAAATTAAATAAATTATTGCATTTAATACATGTAGATGATAATTAGTAGGACTTACGAAATTTTGACTCATCCAAGCTTTAATAACATTAAAATGTCTACACTAATGGTCATATTAGCTCAAGATGAATTAAATATTAACTCTGAAATGGATTTATTTAATGCTGTATCAAGATTAGCTAAACATATAAAACTACTTAGAGACACATCTATGCAGAATGCTGAAGAGAGCAATATGCATATTGCCACGGTGTCTACTAATGAAGGTTTAGTGGCCGGTGGTATAGAAAATAATGAAGAAATCCGAAGATTGAAAAAAATCCAAGAAATAAAAGAAATCCTAATAAGGGATATGTATACCAAACAATTAACAATTAAAGAGTATTTGTTGAAAAAAATGCATGCGATGTTCAAAACGATGTTTTGAATGTTTTATTAAAAATGTGCAAGCCCATTTTTTCATGAATTGCTGATGCCTGCGGTATTTTGCAGCTCTAATTTCAGTCATAACAAAAATTTCCAATATATATATGTATCTGAATGTATGAATTTACGAAAATTATTAAAAATTAATTTTTAAATTTTGTTTACATATTGACAAATAAAAGAATACATACACTAAACACTATGATTTCTAAGAGAGATTTCTCAAAAATAATTTATTTTTTTGAAGGTTGATCGTTTTAACTATTCAACAAAAAATATATCATATATTGTTCTTAATACTACATTTACACCTACGCAAAATCTAGTAATTTTAATGAAATCTTAAAGAAAATTTTTGGCGTTTACATTACTATTTGACATATGCCCCTATTGCCGTTCTCAACTCAACTAAGTTTGGTCGTCTGTCAGTCAACCCGACTTTAAAGGCCCAACTATAATATGCATATGCTAGCTTAAGCAAACGTGCGAACACATATAAAATGTATGTGGCAAACTATAATGTACTTAACGAAACTTTTCGTTAAGTTTTTCAACTGTCATTTGCTTAAGCAAAAAGCGAAACTGATCGCACATTCTGTACGGAATCAGCTGTTTGTTGTTGTTTGTTTGTGTTTTGAACAAAATGGAAGAAAATATATTTATTTTAAATGTAATAATAATTACAATAAAAGGCACCCTTTTTATTTTAACAAAAATGTCTTTCTGTCGCGGTTATTTCTCTGACAGAACAAGAGCGTCTTCTTCTTTTACAGTGTAGTTCACTTATTTCTTTTAATGTGCACAACCCTTCAAGCGCTAACTTTAATATTTTTATATTATTAAAATTAAGTTTTTTCTCCATTTTTGCAAACACAATACGAAAATCAACAAAACATATGTAAACGTTTACTATTATTTACAATGTAGTGCTGCCACAGCTGTACATTTTAGTACTTTTGCCGAAAAATTAAAAAAAAGGAAAAATTATGCGTTTCGGGTACGAAGTTTTCTTTTAATTATAAAATAATATAATAATATTTATAAAATATAGTCATTTAATGGGTTTTTGTTAAAATAAAAACATTTTTTTAAACATAAATGAGCAACTGTGGACAAAAAGTTTCAAAGTCAATGTAGCCACCTAAAAGTTAACTCTGAACTGGTTATGCATTTGACAGCCTTTTCGTTAACTTTTGCAATTTGCTTAAGCTAGCATATGCATATTATAGTTGGGTCTTAACTCTACATTAACTCTACTACATATAAGTTGTGAATGGCAATACCGATTTATGAAAGACGACCAAATTATTAAAAAAGTTGTGAACCGCAATAGGGGCAATATTCAGCCCAATCATGAATAAAAATTCCGCGGGAGTTTTTTTCCTTTTTCCCATTTTTCCTATTCAAATTCAATGTTAAAAAAATAAAAAGGGAAAAAACTCTCGAGAATTTTTTATTCATGATTGGGCTGATTGTTGGATTTCATTTTCATAATAAAAACAGCTGATTGAAAATGAATTATATTGTAAACTTTTAGTAACAAAAATGGAGAGACAAAAACAAATTGTATTATATTTTACATTCAGATGTGAAAAAACAATCGGAATTAACATTTTTGCGTAAAAAAAAACAGCAGGGGTGTTACTCTCTATTGCGATGCGATAACCGTAAAATTTGTATGCTTATCGCATTTGCTTTCGCATCGCAATAGAGAGTAACCCCCAGCATTTGTTAAACATAAGGTTTCACAAACTTCTGCAAGTGTAATACACGCTATTATTATATAGAAGGTTGGAATGGACAGACGTAAGTATGGGAAATAAGTGGCGTAATTTAACGAAATACGTTTATATTCAGCCTTATTATGAGTTGTTTTCTTTTTACGACAACGTTAAAGATTAAATTTGTTTCTTTAATCTATTACTAAACAGTTGTTTATTCGTTTCTTTAATCTATTACTAAACAGTCGTCGTAAAAAGAACACGACTCTCATAATAAGGCTGATTATCATAGCTGCCAGATTTGACGATTTTTGGTTTCAAAAATAGCAAAATGACGATTTGACGATTTTTTCATTGAAAGTGACGATTTTCTGAATTATTAAAAATTTCTATCATTTGTTAGTTTTATTAATGTTTTTGTTACCAAATTCTCTCTTTTTTTGAGATAACAACGATTTTTCTCATTTAGTATTATAAATTTTAAGAAGAACATGTCATATTTCAAAAACAACTAAGTTATAGTCGTGTTTTCTTAATTATTGTTGTTAAGTTCAAGTAAAATTATTCCAAATAATATTGAGACAGGATAGTCGAAATTACTTATTTATCTGTAAACATAAAAATCATGCCCCTATTGCGGTTCACAACTTTTTTAATAATTTGGTCGTCTTTCATAAATCGGTATTGCCATTCACAACTTATATGTAGTAGAGTTAATGTAGAGTTAAAGTCGGGTTGACTGACAGACGACCAAACTTAGTTGAGTTGAGAACGGCAATAGGGGCCACAGAGTATAACAGAGGGGACAACTTTGACAGTTCAAAATCGCTACAATCAGCTGACACAGTAGGTATATTAAAAAGAGAAAGAAAATATTTTCTGTTAGTAAATTTGTAATGTGAAAAAGCAAAGCACTATATAAAAGACGAAATTTATGAACAAAGCAAAATAAACAAAACAATTTTGTGTCAAAGCAAAATCTGTGGCAAAATAAATCAAACAATTAATTTGTGTTGTGTTAAATTATTTAATGTGATTCCTTCAAATATAATTAATTATAATCTGTGCTTTGTATATTTTACGGTTAAGTACGTTGTGTTTTGTATAATCTGCAAAAATAATAATAATAGAAATACATGCACTTACCTTTTCCACCAAAATTGAATTTTATTTGAGTCAGAAATAAAGAAAAATAGTAACATAAAGAAACCGACAAGGCAGTTCTCAAAGAAAGAGACAAGAAAAAACCTACACTATCTTTGCTCTTCTGTCACCTCTGTTATACTCTGTGATAGGGGCATCAGTTTTAAATACTGAATTCCATGAACTAAAATTTTAAGAGGAAACAATTTCTGAATTTTCACGGGGAAATTCTTCTACAAAAACTTCTCCTGCTCCAAATAAATTTAAATAACAAAAATACGGAATTCTTTGAAAATAAGTACCTGTACTAGTATATGATGGATGAATTGAATACTATACTCAAAATGATATTTAAAACTTAATAAAATAAATTGTCTTGACATTGTAATTTAACCTGAATTAATTAAATATGCTAAATTCAGATATTTATTTATAAAATAATGTAGTCTTGTTTCACACTCGTCAGTTTTAGCTCACTAGTTTTTGTTTAAGTCTCTTTTGAACTTGCCATTTCATTTACATACGTCAAATCAATTTTCGTACTTTTTAATGTAAATCAACATGCATGAAAAAAAAATAAAAGGAAATAAGAAAATTGACAGTACCGTCAAGCTTGTACCCCTTTTGTTCTCTTTTCCCTTCTCATCCAAAAATACTTGCCTTGACGAGTCAGAACTATAGAAGTGAAAACGGACTAAGATATTTGGCATTATATTTTTTGTGATTTCTTATTTAAAAAGTATGTACGTATTTTGATATTAATTGTACAAGAGACTATATAAACTTGAACTTTTATGTTTGCGCTTAAATAAAAATTTCAAAATACTATTAGAAATAGTGACTTTTTATTTTTCCGATTTTTTGACGATTTTTAAAATTCGAAATGACGATTTTTTTCTTTTTTATCGGGATTTTGCCCTGCTGATTATAGACTCGCCACGGCTCGTTTTATGAGGAAGATGTGCCTATTATGCCAGAAGAAACGTTCATAGAGCATTTTCGAATGAGTCGGCAAACATTTCAATTGCTGTGTTCGAAGTTGACGTCAATGACAAAGACAAAACAAAGAAATGTTTATTTATTTATTTAGTATACGGTGTAGTTTGCCGAAAATTTATTTTATATCCCGCTCTTTTTATTTTTTTTTTAAATTTTTTTTTGTGGAACTCAAGTTTTTCTTGTTCAGTGCTGTATTTTTTAGTACTTACACATTTTTTTTAAATGTGTATTAAATCAAATGAAAGAATAATTTATTAAACAAAATTTAAATTAATACAATGTTAAAAATAATAAATTGTTCAATATTATTTCCAACGTTTATAACCATAATCACCCCTAAACACTCAAATTATAATAAAATTTCAATTGAAATTACTTACTTAGTTCAGATCAGGGTTTTACAGGAAATTAAGTTCAAATTAATAAAGGAAATAACAAGAAATTAATAATTCAACTACTATTAAATATTCGCCTATGTTATATATTCCAATACGAAGTGAAACTGGGGGGTTACTGCGTATTTCGATTCGAAAAGAAAATCATTCGAATTTGTAACTTTTTACATTGTATTTCGAAAGCTTTTGCTTTCGAATCGAAATACGCAGTAACCCCCCTGAATTCGTTTTCAATTCCCCGTCTACATTTCATTTTGGATGAACCAAACTAAAGTGATATTTTACTTTTCAAACCATTAATGAAAATTTCACTTCTACGTCATTTTACAAATGTAGAACCAAAATTTAATGTAGAGATGTACATAGCTAAATATATTACAAACTTTGGAGCCCCGTCCACTCTAAAGTGGCCGACAAATAATTTTCTTTATTTGAATTAAAATAAAAAAAAAACTTAGTGATAAAATTTTGGAAGTGATTTTAAAAATGTCACTAAAACCGACTTAAGCCATATCTTGTTCAGAACGAAGGGGTGAATCAACCTTAAGAAAAAAATATAATTCCAAAAACAAATGCCAATTATCTAAACATCTTGAACAAGTGAAACTCAAAATTTTCAAATCAAATTGCCAATTATCTAAACATCTTGAACAAGTGAAACTCAAAATTTTCAAATCAAGTTGCCTGTTACGAAAGCGTGGCAGAAGATAATGACTGACAACGTTGCTGAGAGCTTTTCCTGACGAAGAACTGCAGATAAGAAGTGCATTAGAGCCTTCACTGTCACCACTGCCATTCGTCGTAAGTGAAATAAGTTTAATAGGTTTAAATTTTTATAGTTAAATTTTTATGTTCATATTTAAATTCTATTGCAGAAACTTTCGCTGAAAATGGAGGCAAGGAAGAGGACTTTGTGTTTGCCTTTAAGTCAAATTTCCAGTGCGCAAAAAATCGTATTAAAATTAAAACAAGAAAAGTAAATTAAAATAATGATTTTTTAAATTAAGTTCCTATTTTTATATTTTAATTTAATATTTCTTATTAATAAAAAAAATTTTAATATTAAAAATGATTATTTAAATGTTTCAATAAAAAAACATATCCAAAACAAAGTAAATGTTTAAAACGCTTACTAATTTCATTAAAAATAAGTGTCTTTTAAGCATTTAGAAAACGTGTAATTAAATTACTTAAAAAACATGTTTTGCAATCGTTTTTTTAACACTTATAAAATTGGGTGCTTTTTGATTATAAAACCCTTGCTTTGATGTCTTTTGTAAAGGTTTTTATAAGCGTTTTATAAGTGTTTTGCTTACATTTGAACGCTTACAAAACGCTTATTTTTATATGTAAATGCTGGCTGGGTTATTATTATATTATATTTAAACAAAGACAGTTTAATAAATACATACATTAAACATTAATAAAAATAAAAACTATATAGTTCATTCATTTACATATGTCACGTTTAAGTAAAAATAAAATGGCAAATCCAGTCGCTTTCTTCACTGCCTATTACCTAAAATTGTTTGTGTTGGAAAATTCACTTAATAAAACCTTATAGGCGACGATCAGGTTCAGCCAGCCTAAAATATGAAATATTTATGGTAAGAAATTAAATTGACATGTGATTAGTCTAACATTAGTCATACCTGTGTATTTTTATAAAGTTTTGTGGTACTAATGTCATATCCTGAGGTGTTAAGAACGAATATTGACGAAGGACACGTTTACGACCTTCATCGATAAGCAATCGCGTCATATACTCACGGTTAACTTCGTCCTTTTGAAAAACGATATAAATATAAATTAAATATGGTAGGTATGTAGTAGATATTATAAAATAATAATAATGTACAAATAGAAAACACTTACTGTAAACACATCGTATTCATCGAGAAAGTAAAATGGATGATCTACGCAAGACCATAACGATATTAAAAATGCTACTGTGCTGTATGAACGTTCTCCCCCTGAAAGTGCTTTGGTGCTGGATACAGCATTTTTATTGTGATCACGTGGCACAACAGAAATTTTTAATTTCTTCTCCTGATGATCGATATCAATATTACCCACAAAGTCTCGTAATTTTAAAATCATCTAAATGGAATAAATTAAGTATATATTTGATTTTATAATTATGTACATATCGCACCTGTTCAACAAAAGGGTAGTAACTCAAAAATTTCCATTTTTCAGTAGAGGCAAAAAACTGTTTATGTTTTTGTTGATATATAAATATGTACATACATAGTAACTCTGAAGATATGAAGAGTGACATAACTGTATTTCTTTAAAGAAAGAGTAGACAAAATAATGGGAGATTTTTACAGTGGGTAGAGTAGGTCATTATGTATCGTTTTTTTTTTTTTTTTGAATAAAAAGTGAAAATTTCAAAATTTTGAGTTAATACCCTTTTGTTGAACAGATGCGATACATACATACAGTGGGGAGCAGAGGTGAGAACATGTTTGTATTTTCTGCATTGTAAAGATCATAAAAATGGTAAAAATGGAGCGATTTTTAAATTTCTTTTTCTATTTTAATTCTTATTTAGTTCTTTACATAATTCTTAATAATAGAAATAAAAGCCCAATACAACAAGATTGTAATTTAAATAGCAACAAAACAACTTGTATGTACTCAGTTTTGCTCACACTTGTTATCAACCAAATAATTGAAACATTTATTAATTTACCGTTATTTGAAATTAAGTTTTGAAATTTGTTGCTGCAATCTTTAGTTTTGTCAATATGAATTTTAGTTTTAAATCATAATTGAATAACTCCGTGTTCCAAAAACGTCGTTTTTTTTTTAATTTAAAAAAGTAAAAGTTAATATTTTTTGAAAAATGAAGAAACTATCGATAGCCGTGGAAAATTTCATAATAAATAAAACAAATGATGACTCCTCGTCACGTATGATAGCAAAAGAGCTTAATATAAACCAATCAGTAGTTGTTAGAGTGTTAAAACGGCGAAATGTAGCTTCTAAAGACAGGCTTTCAGTCGCCAACGATTATTATCTGATGGAGACGCACGCCCTATAATGAGAAAAATGAGAGCAGACACGTCTTTAGTCCTAAAAGAAGCTTCCTGAGCAATAAATACAAATGTTAGCCGATGTACAGCAAGAAGAGCGCTACACAATATTGGATACATCTCAGCTGTAAAAAACCTAAACCAGCACTGTCAGATAAAAATGTTTCAGCACGTTTAAAATTCGACAGACTACACAAAGATTGGACTGTTGATGGTCAGATAAATCCAAGTTTAACCGATATCAATCTGATGGTAAAAAGTATCATTGGCGTCGATAGCGGGAGAGTATATAACGATACCATGTTAAACAGATTGTAAAGCATCATCATGGTTTGGGGTTACTTTACATTGTGGCATGTTGGTAGATTACAAAAGATTTATGAAATCATGAGAAAAGAAGACTATTTAAAAATATTGCAGATTCAACTTCCCGATTTTGTAGATCTGAGCGCATACCCTGAGTAAGAAGTTGTGTTTCAACAGGATGGAGACCCAAAACACACCTCGAAAATCGTTAAGGAATGGTTGAATGGGCAAACATTTCAATTGATGCAGTTGCCTCCGCAAAGTCCCGACCTCAATCCAATTGAAAATTTGTGGTAAATTGTGAAAAGACGGTTGGGACAGTATCGAACAGCTCCGTCGAACTTCGCTGAGTTGTGGCGACGTGTGGAGCTGGAGTGGCAGAGAATTCCACATGAAATTATCCAAAAGTTGGTTGAAAGTATGCCCAATCGCATAAATAGTGTATTAAAAAATAAAGGGCTGTGGACTAAGTACTAAAAATTTAAAAGTTTTTGTTTGTTTTCTGAAAGTGCAAAACTGAGTACATAAGATTTAATTTTATTTAATTTAGTTTGTTCCCTGAATACGTAGTTTTTTTGTTTTGTTTTAAGATCATTATTGTATTCCACTAATTAATAAATAAAATAAAAAAGTAATAATTTAAATCGCTTTGTTATTACCATTTTTATGCACCTGCAAATGCAGAAAATAAGAAAATGTACTCACCTCTGCTCCCCACTGTATGTATGTATGTACATACAGTGTATCACAAACTATTTTTCACGAGAAATTTGTTTTGTTTTTATTAAAGTATTTTTTTTTTGTTGCATTTTATTAATTTGAAGGTCACAAAAGTATTTAGCTTTTTTTAATCCTTTTAATTGTTTTTTTTTTTTTGAGTTTTAAGTCTTTTTCTTAATTTTTGTATTTCTTTTGCAAAAAAGATACATGTTCGGGCATGTGATGGAAATCGAAAACGAATGAGTTTTGGAAGTACATTTTAATGCATTTCTAATCTAATTTTTAAAAATTTTCTTTTAAGATTCTCTTTAGTAACCAAATATCTTTATATTTTATGTAATAAAACTTTTCCAAAACAGAAATATTACGAACAAATTTAATTCTTAAACTCATTCGTTTTCGATTTCCTTCCATCACATGCCTGGTTACATATGTATATTACAATTATTGTTAGTAATAATTTTTTTCCTTATTGCCCTTGGTTGTAAAGAGCTTTGTGTTAAACATGCCAAAAGGAAAAGAATTGAACTCTTCAGAGAAAAAAATTATTTTATACCTCTACTATTTCTATGGAGCTCAGGTCCGAGCCTTGAGGAGGTGTTGGCAAGTGTTTGGTATTGTACAAAAGCTAAATTTTAACATCTAAAACTGTGTATTTTGAGTCATTATATATATTAGTTATGATAGATAGAAGAAAACAAATAATTATCAGAAACTGATGTTGTTTGAGTGGCAGCGGCCGGGAATCACCCGGGCTACAAATGCCAACTCATGCTTAATGATCAAATGCGCTAACCAATTAAGCTACAGCAGAAATGCAGCACCATATCACACAACCGCCATCATAATTAACAGTGGATTTTATATTAATTTTTTAATGCTTGATGAAATGTTGCATTTGCTTTCGTCATAAGAATATAACATATTGGCGGCACACAAAATTTTTATTTTTATGGATCGCAGGGGATGAGCCGTTAATTTCCAAAACAAATGATTTTTACCTAATGCTATATATTATGGCTCTCAGCATCATATGTACAAATTTTCGTTGCTTACATTGGTATGTGTTCTTAGTTGGTCGTTAATCTCTGGCCCGGATAAATGTAATTTTAAACGGTTTCACATGGTTATTATTCATTCCTGCCCTGCATTCAACGATTTTGGACGGCCATTCTGTGGTAAAATTTAAAATGCTTTCGCGAAAATATATACCACCTATCCTTTGAAAAAAAAAAACACAAAAATTCAAAGAACAATTAAAAAAAAAAAAAAAATAATTGACATTTCCAAAAAGCGATATAGTTTTATGATCTGTAATTTGTGATGAAAATAAATAAAATGCAACAACAACTAAATAAAAAGGACATTGTTACAATTTCTTTTTTATGAGTTTCCCATTTTACAAAATGTCTGCCAAATAAATATGTAAATGAAAAACAAATTTCTCTGGGTAATGAATAGACAATAGTAAATGTAAACTTACCCCAAAAGACAATTGCAAAATGACTGCCATATGTTCCTTCAGTTTTTTCAAAAAATCAAAGCGAAATTTTAAGGATTTTCTTAGCTAAACAAAATAAAAAAGACATGTGTAGGTATGTAAAATAAAAAATAATTTGTTGAAAATGTTTAACTAATTCAAAAGTAATATTTAGTAATACTTACCATATGTATTGATATTTTAATATTATCAAATGTTCCCTGATTAGCCTCTAATGATTCTTTCTTTGTAGCAATTAAATCCCTTATTGCCTGGGGATCTAGGTTGCTTGGCTTGCCGTGTTTCAGCTGGGCTTTTATCTTTGCTATTCTGTCTCGTATACTGTCCAAAGTTTCCTCAGTGTCAATACGCTTACCCTTTCCTTTGGCCTCAGCTAAAGCCACATCGAAACTTTCCAAAAGTTCCCTTCTTTCACACTGGCACCTATCGAGTTTAGTTTCTAACTCCGTTAATTTGTCACGATTTATAGATTCATTGTTGTTAATGCTTCGAAGTTTCAGTTTTAGTTTATCCGATTGAGACTGAAATTATTTATTATTTGATAACTGGACAAATGGCATATATTTGAAGTTTAACAAATTCAGTAATGGTCTGTCTCTGTCTCTCGGGACAAATGATTTTTGTGAAGAATTACAGTTTTGTAGAATATTATGTCCTGTTTCACACTCATCAGTTCTGACTGTCAAGTCAAGTATTTTTCAATGAGAAAGAAAAAGATAAAAGATAATTTTCTCTTTCCTTCTTAATGAAAAATACTTGACTTGACGAGTCAGAACTGATGAGTGTGAAACAGGACTAATTAATATTGGCCAAAAAATGTTAATTCTGTCAAATATTCTGCCCTATGTTACTACGATTTAAGAATACGTATTCTCTTTAATTTACCTGATGTGTTTCTATTTCTCGTTTTATTTCTTCTAGAACGGCTTTTTGTGCATTGAGTTTCTCTTCAAATACTTCCTTATCCCTTTCCTTGTCGGATTGTTGAATACGTTTTTCAGTTAGATCTTCTTCGACTTTGTCAAGTCGCACCTTAGTCTCATCCATTTCTTTTTTCTAAATTAATCGTTAATTATTATTAAACTTGTAAATGGACTGGCAAAAAATATTAAAAAAGTGGAATTTAAAAGAATTTATTTGTATTCTGATCTTCAAACGCGAATTGCTGTAAATGAAACACATTCTTAGTAAACTGAAATAATAATAAAATGGAATTAGTTAACGCCGGTACTTGCTTATTCAATGAATAATTATTCCAAAGTGAAGAAAGGTAAATTAGTAGAACCTTGCCCTTCCATCACTGTGATAATGGTATACGATGAGAGTGACTTGATAGCCCAAGAAGCCGGTCAAGATGGCACAGAAGATGCCAGTATTTATTTATTTATTTTATTTGGTCTATAGATTTACAAAATCCTTACAGACTACAGATTTACATATTTAAAAATAGAATGATATTTCTCTTTGCAACATTACAAGGATAACATTATAGCAATCATTAAAATTTTTGCAAATGCGGCGGAGCGAATCATTATTTGCGTAGACAGATCTGTTATTCGTCAGTCTTAGAAGTTGAAAATTGCGAGTTGTTCTAGCTGGAATATTAAAATTTATTTGGCCAAGCAGGAACTGGGAATTTACTTCACCACGAATTAATCCAATCAGAAATGTAATACCCAGCATTATACGGCGACTTTTTAAGGTTGAGTCTGTTCTCGTATGGTGGCAGCACAAAAGAGTTCCATCCGAGGTGACGTAAACAAAATATCAAAAACTGTTTTTGAACAGATTCAATGCTGTTAATATGAATACTATAGCAAGGATCCCAAATGATACAACCATATTCTAGAATGGGGCGAACCAAGGCAGTATATAGCTGTTTGGTAATATATGGGTCAGAAAACTCCTTAGACCATGAATCCAAGCACACCGAAAGCTTTATTAACTGTCAGCGCAATATGATCACAGAAGTTTAGTCTGTGATTTAGCAAAATTCCAAGATCAACAATAGTGTTAACTTCTTCCAGAGTTGTACTATTTATATTATAGTTCGAATTAATTTTGTTATTTCTGTAAAACGACATGTGTTTGCATTTTTTTATATTAAGTTCCATTAAATGGATTCTGCATCATTGAGAAAACATGTCTAGATCTTCCTGTAGAAGACGTATATCATTAGAATTTTCCAATTTTCCATCCAAGGATGACATTGGGAAGATCATTTATAAAAAGTGTAAATAGAACAGGAGTGAGGTACTCCTGAAGTAACTTTAATAACGTTTGAAACAGCTTCTCTAAACTTTACTTGTTCTATTGGATAAGTAAGAACTCAACCATTTTAAAGTCGGAATGCTAAAACCCATCAGCGATAATTTTTGAAGTAAAACTTTGTCAAATGCCTTACTAAAATCTGTGTATATTACGTCAGTTTGCAGTTTATTTACAAAACCATTATTTATTTAAAGTAGTAAATTCAAGTAAGTTTGTTGTTGTAGAACGCAATTTGCAGAAACCATGTTGACGAGTAGACAATAAAGAGGATGTTTGATGCGATAGGATATCAGTAAGGATTTTCTCTAATAATTTAGGGATAGCATTTAATTTAGCGATTCCACGGTAGTTTGATACTTTAATTTTGCTTCCACTTTTAAACAAAGGAATGCCACAATGCAACTAATTAGGAGAAGACTAGGCACGATACAAGTTATGTAGGGTATAAGAACGGTACTTATCTTGGAAAGATGTTCCCGAAAGATCCTTTGCTGTTAACGGCTAGCGAAAGGTACCTAACCAGAAAACACAGGTTTGCGGATTAGGGGTATAGGGAGTTACTACGCTTGTCCCGACACTGCGGACAAGGTAGAACTTGTATCTTAACACGTAATGAACTGAATCTAATACTTTCTTTCTCTTTGCAAAGGTAGTGGAATTCGTATCCACAAAAACTAAGTCTATATTATTCCTTATTACACAAACAGTGGATTTCGAATGTAATTTTTTTTAGTCAAATTTTGGCACCCAACTTTTCCACCTGCTAATATCATATATATTGTATATAACACAGTATGTGCAGAAACTTAAGCACAAACTCATTTTTATCTTGCAATATGTATATTGATTTATGTATGTCCACAATATATGCAGATGCTTTAACAGACCAAAAATAAAACGTTGTGTATGCTATATGTACTACCGGAGTCTAGTATTATACCTAAATATATTCAAATGGTATACAAGGCAATATCAAAATACCTGTTCAAATATGTATAGAATTGTGCATTTGAAATGTTGCTAGACCATTTGATCTAAATGATATACATACTTTGCTTTTGCATTAGATCAGCTAAATGCAAACAGCAATGGAGTTTGAGCTTATAATTATAATTTATATACATACTTACCAAATACTCAATTTCATTATTGTAGTCTGCATATTCCACATTTTGCAGTTCCCTTATTTTATCTTGCAGTTCGCCAAGTTCGTTTTCA
Organism: Bellardia pandia; assembly: GCA_916048285.2. Taxonomy (NCBI): domain Eukaryota; kingdom Metazoa; phylum Arthropoda; class Insecta; order Diptera; family Calliphoridae; genus Bellardia; species Bellardia pandia. The sequence goes on along the minus strand of OU696532.1, from coordinate 92,856,633 downwards.
TGTTGGCGCAATTTATCGCGTTTTTGTTGTATATTTTTCAAGTCTTGTGGTATTTGCTGTCCTGTGTGTTGCAGATCGACTTCGAGACCTTTATATTTATTCTCAAGGGATGCTTTCTCATTGACCAAATTCCTTTAACAAATAGATTCAAAATACAGTATAATATAATCGAAAAGACTTTAGAGGGACAAGTGAGTTTATTCATTACCTAATGCGCTCATCAATATTAACTTGTATGAAATTGGCTTGTCTAATTTTAGTTGTATACATGCGATAATTAGGCATGGGGAAATATTCGAAAATAACATTATTTTCATTTAAAACGATCGCTTTATTCAGATTTCGTGGAACATTTGCACGATTAGATGTTACACTTTCAGCGATTTCTTTGCTGTCAGTTATAAGTATAGTCTCAATTTGTACACGATCTATAAGACAATTCATTACTACTGGATCGTTGCACTTTATCTCGTTCATGGCTAAAAGTGTACCCTGCGGCGGACGTACACACCCCTCGCTTACGTTGTGTACTTGATTGCGGAATGTCGTTGTAATTATATTTGGAGAATTTCGGGTAAATCTATTTAGAATCATTCCTAATGTCTCGCGATCTTTTGTATTATTAACAATAAAAGAATTTAACAGTGGCCCACCTAATATATTTTCAATAACATCACGATACTGACGCCTAGGCACCTCTACATAACTACCGATTGGTCCTCTTGGTAGTTGGGAGAATTTTCCTTCGGAATGAGCCTTTTTTATTTGATTTATTAACTGGGGCATGTGTTCGCCATAAATTGAAAGTTTATTTTTTACACTCGCTTTCACATTCTCGATTTGTACATTTTGCATACCTAAATATTGAGTATAAATTTATAAACTGTTGTACATATTACTAGCAATGGAAACTTACGTATTGCATCCATACATTCCCTTTGTTGTCGCTTGATTTCATGGATGACTTGTTCCTTTTGCGATTTATTATCGTTAAGTAGTTTCAATTCACGTTTTAAATTTTCTATCAATGGCTTTACGTGCATTTCAGATTGATTGGCGTAATCTTCTATGTTTTTCTGATTTTCAGCTCGCAAAGCCTCAACATCATTTTGATTGCTATGAACATAATGAATTCAAATAAAAGTGAGAGTTTTTATTAATTTCTTTTTTCAATACAAAAGTTTGCAAATAATAATTTACCCTTTGGAACGTTCCGTAATGTGTTGATTTATTTCTTCAATTTGTTTTTCTAAACGTGATTTTTTCTTTTTCAAAGAATCAATTATTTCCTTGCACTCCATTGACAATTTTATATGTGCATCAAGTTTTCCTTTGACATCTCTATAAGACATGTTTTCACGTTGATATTCCATATTTTTTGTTGAAATAATGTCATCATTTTTTCTGAAAGTTTTTAAGTGTTAATTTCTATATTATTATTTATATTTTGACGCTTGTAGCGTTTTATAAAGCAATTGTTTGCTAGATTTATCCAGCTAACTAACACAAATAATTAAGTCTTTTAATATCTTTCAAAGAAGAACATTCGACAATACATAGTTACAACGCGAATTTTTATTTTAACAAGAGCTAAGCCAAGCTTAATTAGATATACTTACTTGATTTCCTGATTTATCACTAAATTTACTTTATCCTTGTTTTGAATTGTCTGCTGAATTTCTTTTTCTTTATTCTGGTATTTTTCAAGTTTTTCATCAATTTCTCTTAGAGTGTCTTCCTTTTGTTTTACTAATAACCAAGCTTTTTCTATTTCAGAACTCAATAACTCGTCCTTTAATGAAAATGACAAACTTGAACGGATGATTAAATTTATATTGGATTTTTCATACCTTCAATTTTTCAAAAGATAATATCTGTTTAAGTTGATCCTCATGTTCATTTATATCTTCACGTTGTTTGTCTAATTTCTAAAAAAAAATTAATTAAATTATGTGTACATATGTATGTTTTATTAAAGAGCGGCACAAACACAACAAAAATGTTTTACAAGCATTTCATGAAATTCCAATTGGAATTTCATGCACACTAATTAATTAGTGTGTATGTATGTATTACTGTCCTGCAAATAATATTGGACTTCAGTCTCGTCTCATCGAACTGTTCGGACGTGTTACTTTTAGTGCGGCTGAATTTTCAGTGAAAAAGTGTAAAAAGTTGAAATTAAACAAAAAAGTGAAAAAAAAAATCGTAATAGGTTAAAATATAAAAAAAAAAAAAAAAAACATTACAAATCGTATAAAAACTGTATGAGTGTTCCTCTCAGATGTAATTCTGAGAAAGAGCTTAGCTCGTCTAGAAAAACTAAATGGCTCTCTGAGGAAGAATCCATAAAAAAATCTCTGGAAAATTTTCTCACTACAAGTGCCATAGAACGGCGTCGTTCCTGTTCGCCCAATATAGTGATTATAACAGATGAAAAAACATCATCTTCATCAAATAGTGCAGTCAAACCCAAAAAACAAGTAGGTATGGATAAGTACATAACCGTTCTCAAGCGACAGAGGAGCCCGAAGTCTGCTCAAGTGTCATCAAATGCAAAAGCTCCTAAGACCGTGAGTAATGATCAAAATAGGTTTGCTCTCCTCCAGACGGATGAGCCAGAACTTCCGAAGAAGACGTTTAAGCCCCCACCAATTTATCTGAGAGAGCCGACTTCCAGTAAATTGGTACAAGGAATTGTTGCTGTAATAGGTGAAAACATGTTTAGCGTAACCTCAATGAAACATGGAAATATCTGCGAGACAAAGATACAAGTGAATAGGGAAGATGATTTTCGAAAATTGTCCAACCAGCTGGAAAGGGAGACTAGGGATTTCTATACCTACCAGCTCAAAAGCGCAAAAGGACTCCAAGTCGTTCTTCAGGGTATAGACCCATGTGTTGATCCCGCGGAGATAAAAACCGGTTTAATGGATAAAGGGTTCAAAATCAAAGCGTAGTGAATATTAGAAACCGTGAAAAGATCCCTCAGCCCATGTTCAGGGTAGAATTGGAACCTGGAGATGTTGTCTTAAAGAAAAACGAGTCCCATCTCATCTACAACCTGATGTACCTTCTGCATCGTAGAATCACCGTGGAAGAACCACATAAGCGTCAGGGACCCGTCCAGTGTCTCAACTGTCAAGAATTTGGTCGCACCAAAGCGTATTGTAAATTGCCGACAGTTTGTGTTGCGTGTGGGGAGCTACATGCAACTGCTCAATGCGATAAGTCGAGAACTGACTCAAAAATTAAAAAATGCAGTAACTGCGGAGGTAATCATACCGCAAATTATAGAGGTTGTCCAATTTACACTCATTTGAAAGGCATAAGAACCAACAAGACGTCAGTATTGCCTAATCATCCTCAACAGCCAAATTTAGCATCGAGTGACAATTTCCCTCAATTATTACGGTCCACTAGTCATGAAAACGCGCCTAGTTCTAGACAAGTTTCTTACGCTAACGTGGTTAAATCCAATATGCCAGGTTTGGAGCAGGCACCTAAATCACAATATTACGAGCCTAATATTAACACTCTAGAGACTACATTGCAGACACTTGTCCAAACCATAAACACTTTTACGACCACCATGACATCCATGATGCAGGAAATGCTGAAAATGCAATCCACTATCTTGCAAGCCATTTTAAAGAAATGATTTATTTAAAAATTTGTTTCTGGAACGCGAACGGCCTCCGCCAACATAAAAATGAACTGGAATACTTCCTGATGGATAAGCAGATTGATGTACTTCAAAATTAATGGCTACGAGTTCTACGATACTAAAGACCCCTGCGGAAGAGCTTGTGGAGGTTCGGCAATTCTTATAAAGAACAGAATAAAGCATTATCTAATGAATAACATAAGTGAGGATTACCTCCAAGCAACAAACATTTGCATTGAATTCTGTCAATACAAATTTGTTTTATCATCGATTTATTCTCCGCCTCGATTTTCAATAAAAGAACACCAATACCATAACTTCTTTAAATCCCTTGGAGCTAGATTTTTAGTTGCTGGTGACTTTAACGCCAAACACACATTTTGGGGTTCACGTCTGGTAACCCCAAAGGGTCGCGTACTCTTCAACACCATTGCTAAAATGGGCTTAGATGGAAGATTCCCGATGTTATTGACTTTGGGGTAGTGAAAAAAATCCCTGTAGAATGGATGCAAGTGGATCCTTCACTGGACTTGTCCTCAGATCACTCTCCTACCATCATTTCAATGCATTTCCCTCAAGTGTGTGGTTCTCCATTTATGAACATGACTAAGACCCGAGTAAGTTGGATAAAATACAAAAAGTATTTAAGTTCTCATTGCACGGAAAATGTTGTGTTGAGAACTACCGACGATATTGATGAGTCGATTGGCAACTTTACCGAGGACCTTCGACGAGCTGTGCATCACGCTTCCACTTATCACGTTGAATGTAGAAATAGGACAAACAGAACTTATTTCTCTGAACTCGAACATCTCCTATCAGAAAAAAGAAGAATGAGAAGAGAGTGGCAAATTCACAGGTCTCCTGAACTGAAAGCTAGGCTACGGGAATGCAGAGATATACTAAGACATTTCTTAGAAACCCAAAGAACGGCCTCACTTAGATCTTACTTGGAAGGTCTTGATATTACCCCACAATCTGACTACTCGTTATGGAGGGCGGCAAGAGGTTTAAAAAGACCAGTAAGAGGAAAACCTCCTTTGCGAAATCCGACTGGTGACTGGGCTAGAAATGATTCCGAGAAAGGGACATTATTTGTTAACCATTTGAGAAATGTGTTTACTATAAACAACTCAAATAATAACGAATCTGATTTGCCACCACTTGTTATAAGGCCTCCTGTACCTCTAAGACTAAACTTTCGTGATGTCCAAAACGCTATTGGTACTCTGAACCTTAGAAAGGCTCCAGGTATGGATAAAATCAGCAATAAAATGCTTGTGGAGTTACCTCGTGTAGCAAGAAGAATTATCCTCTTTATCTTCAACGCAATTTTACGCCTAGAATACTATCTTGCAGATTGGAAGGTGTCTATGATCACTATGATTCCTAAGCCAGGGAAGGACCACACCAAAGTGGAGTCATATAGGCCAATTAGTCTACTGCCGACAATTTCAAAACTGTTTGAAAAATTGTTAATGACTAAGTTGACTCCAATTCTGAATGACACTGAATGTATTCCTAATCATCAATTCGGCTTCAGGGCTAAACACAGCACCATCGAGCAAACACACAGATTGGTAAATGTGATAAGAGGGTCGTTTGAAGACAAAAAATACTGCTCCGCCCTTTTCATTGATGTGTCGCAAGCGTTCGACAAAGTTTGGCATGACGGTTTAATGCACAAAATAAAATTAACTCTGCCTGCTAACACCCATAAACTCATGGAAAGTTATTTATACGGTCGCAAATTTAAAATCAAAGAAGGTGATTTTTTAAGTACCGCTCAGCCAATTGAATCAGGTGTGCCACAGGGTAGCATACTGGGTCCTACTTTATATTTGATTTATGCCTCCGACATGCCGTCAGACCCCAAAATCCACACGTCAACTTTTGCAGACGATACAGCCTTTATCAGCGTCCATAAGGACCACCAAGTTGCATCACAGAATTTGCAGAATTATGTTTATAAGCTAGAGAATTGGCTAGAGCTTTGGAAAATCAGGGTTAACGAACAAAAATGTATTCATATAACTTTCACATTGCGAAAAGATACCTGCTCGTTCATCAGAATAAATAATCAAATTATCCCGCAACACAATGAAGTCAAATACCTCGGCATTCACCTCGACCGCCGTTTAACTTGGAAGTCTCATATTGAAGCGAAACTTACACAAATGAGATTAAAAGCAGTGCAACTTAATTGGCTAATCGGCAGAAACTCTACATTGAAATTGGATTGCAAACTTTTGTTGTACAATGCAATACTAAAGCCAATCTGGTGCTATGGAATTCAATTATGGGGTACTGCCTCAGCATCCAACATTGAAAAAATTCAAAGGGGTCAAAATAAAATTCTACGTATAATTACTGCAGCACCATGGTATGTTAAAAATTCTCGAATCCACAAAGATCTAGGCGTGCCATTAGTAAAAGTTGAATTTACAAAATATGCGTCAAAGTATGTCAGCAAACTTGAACACCATCCAAACCCACTTGCACGAGACATCCTTAACTTTAGTGGCCACAATCGGTTGAGAGGACTGGATCAGTTGATGTGAAATTTTTTAGTATCATAAAAATTTTTGTCTAGCTCTGGCTGGGCTTATTATTTTCTTTTTAGTATTAAGATTTGAATACTTATTGTTATTTCATATATGAAGATTCAATAAATAATTAAAAGCAAAAAAAAAAAATATATTTTATTCTTTTAATTTTAATTAATAATTGCAATTTTATATTTACTTAGCTTAAAAATTTTTAAAATAAGAATGTAGGAATAGTAATCTATTTACAGATTTTGGTCCTAAACGGTTTCTTTTTTCTGTAATAAAATTTCCAGCCAATGAAAATGCTCTTTCTGCTGCTGCACTGCTAGCAGGAATGGCATGAATTTGCACTGCAATTTTTGAAAGGTTTTGAAAAGACTTTTCACTTGATTTCCACCACCTGATTATATCAAATTCTTCACTCAGTATAACATTTTCCTTACAGTACAATTCTATTTCCTCTGCAGGAGAATTGGGAGTGCTTAAATTATGGTTTGGGATCAATTCAGAAAAAAAGAAATTAATATCTTTTTGGAATTGGGACGAAGTTGAAGGTTCTATGTCTTTTGAAACGCTTGTTTGGTTGGTTTACGTGGTAGTTCACTACGTGCGAACACTTAAGTAGAGTCGAAGGGACCACACCACTCGTCAGATTTAATGTCTTGTACAACATACTGTAGCTAATATGTGTGTGCAAAAAAGTCGTGTCTTGCTAGACCCAACCTGTAGCTGTGAGATATCTCAGCAGGTCATTAAGTTTTGACCCGGCTACCTCACCAAGGTCGTTCAGTGTGTAGTTCCCCATGAATTTATGTCTCCTGACATACAGGGCTGGGCATTCGCAGAGAAGGTGAAAAATCGTTTCCTCTTTTTCTCTATCCTTACAGCTACGACAATGGTCGTTAAAAGGGAGTCCCAGGCGATTTGCGTGCTTGCCTAACGTCCAGTGTCCCGTTAATACTGCCAGCAATCTTGATATATCCTTCCTATTTCGAGTTATCAGTTGCATAGTACGTTTCTCGTTGAAAGATGGCCACATCAACTGGGCTATCCTACATGTGTCTAAATTACGCCATCTATACTCAGCCTTTGCAAGAAAATGTCTGAGGGTGATACCTTTGATGGTCCCCAGTGGAATCGCTACTGAGACCACATTGGAGATATCTAAGGCAGATCCCGTTCTGGGTAATTCGTCTGCCCGTTCATTGCCGTAGTGGTTCCTATGCGCAGGCACCTAGACCAAGGTAATGCCAGATAGACGACCTAGCCTTGACAGAGAATTCCTACATTGCCTAACTAGTGAAGATGAAATTGTGTAGGCATTAAGTGAGAGGAGTGCCGCCTGACTGTCGACAAAAATACCTATATTGCCGCTAATGTTATGATCGTGTAATGTATTACAAGCTGCCATGATTGCAAAAATTTCCGCCTGGAAAACACTGCACTCATTCGGAAGACGATACGAGATGTCTACCCCAGGTTCGTCACAGAAGACCCAAGAACCAACACTCACTATTCCACTCACTCCTGGAGGGAATTAAGACCCTGAATATCCTATCAAAATCCGTGTATGGAGTAATGTAGTCAGATGGTTGGAGAACGTTTGAAGGCAACTGGCCAAGAATCCCCGCGTGGCCATATATTCTCGATTTCCAACAACCGGACGCTTGAAGCCTCGCTGCGCTGCAGGCAGAAGTGGCCATTATGTGAAGGTCAATTGGCATAAGGTGCAATATAGTGTTCAGTGCCTCTGAAGGACTAGTCCTTAGTGCACCTGTTATGCCTATGCAGGCTGATCTCTGAACTTTGTATAGTTGGTCTACGACATCCTTTTAGTTGCAGTCCACCATACAAGAGATCCGTAAGTAAGAATTGGACGTACTATAGCCGTATACATCCATTTTACTATGCTGGGACTAAGTCCCCATTTCCTACCAAACATCTTACGACAGGTGTAATAGGCCACCGTTGCCTTATTTACCCTGTGTTGAGTATTTAGCTTCCATGACAATTTAGAAAGGGGGATTTCGCAGTTTTTCAACATTGGAAGTTTGAAGCTTGGAATCTTGGTATTCGTCGTGAAAAGTACAAGTTCCGTTTTGCTCGGGTTTACCCCAAGACCGTTAACTGTGTCGAGCAACCTCAAAGCAGTGGACATAATCTCACTGATCACGTCCGGAAACAGACCTGGTACGAGTATCACCACATCGCCCGCATAAGCAACAACTTTTATCCCCCTACTGTCTAGATCAATGAGAATCGAGTTAATAACGATAAGCCACAGTAGTGTAATCCAATACTGATTGATGACATAGATCATCTTAATAATTTATTTCGTGGACAAGATCCTTTTGCTGCTGCTGACGATATTTCAAATCTATCCCGCACAGCTGAATATAATTAGAATTTTATTTTATATCATTAATTTAAATTTTTTCTTTAATTTTAATTTTTTATTTTTTTTATTTTTTTTTTAACTGTTTTTAACGTGCGTTACTTACTCTATCATTTCACTAATTATCAATGAATAATAACTCGAGAATACGTTCCAGAGATAATACGGCGAATATGATTAAGGTTCTTGCTAATCAAAAGGAGGGTATAAAAGTATGTCATATAAATGCTCAAAGCCTAAGAAGAAAAATTGACGAATTCAGATTTATATTTGAGAACTCATCTATAGATATTATTTGTGTATCTGAAACCTGGTTTGACTCTAATATCACAGATTTGTCTGTCTCGCTGAATGGTTATTGTATACGTAGAGTTGATAGAGAAGATGGATACGGTGGTGTTGCTATGTATATTAGAAACGGCATTAATTTTAATATCAAGTACACCTCTAAAGACATATGTGACTATGGTGATTTTGACAGTACAGATCCCATTAATCTAGTTGAGTACTTATTTTTAGAGGTAAAACATGATGGGCGTAAATTGCTAGTAGGAAGTGTTTATAGACCTAACAAAAATATCAACACCAGGCGGTTTATTCAAATGTTAGAAGTGACAACTGCCATGTATGATAATATTATTATAACAGGCGATTTTAATTCAAATCTCTTAGCAGATCATAGTCTTTTGGACGCATTTTTAGCACTTGGCTTAGTCTTACCGAACACCACTACACCTACTCATTTCACTGAATCAAACAACACACTTCTGGATTTATTTTTAGCAGACAATGAATCTAATATATTACTCTACGATCAGCTCTCAGCCCCATGTTTCTCTAAGCATGATTTAATTTTTATGACTTACAATTTTCAACTAGCATCGTCTGTTCAAATTATTACTTTTCGTGATTTTAAAAACATCAACTCTAGATTGCTTGAACAAGAATTCCTTTCGCCAATCGATTTGGCACACGTTATATTATTTAAGATCCGTTGACGATCAGCTTGCCTTTCTTGAGTACAACCTTGATAATCTTTTTAACCTTACAGTTCCATTAAAAACTAGCATTATTTCTAATAAACTTAAACCGTGGATTTCAAATGATATCAAACAATCTATAAATCATAGAAATTATGTCTATGACAGATGGAAGAGGTTTAAGACAAGGGAACTACGTGATGAGTACATTACTGCCAAGAAAAAAGTTAATAAACTGATAAAAAAAAGCAAAATCTGATTTCTTTACTGATAAATTCTCTACCGCGCTCAGTACTAAAAAAACATGGAAAACTATTCGTGAGATTGGTATCGGACAATCTTCTAATCCAGAGCCTTGCACTTTAGATGCTGATATTATTAATGAAAATTTTTTAAATATTCCCATGGAAGAAGCAGATGAGAGTTATTATACCAATGCTACTGGTAGTAGCTTAAGCTCCTTTTTTTCCTTCGTGGCTGTAAATCAATGTGACGTTTCTACAAGTTTGTTATCAATAAAATCCAAATCGGCTGGGGCGGATGGAATAAATCCAAAGTTTCTGAAAATGTAATTGCCTCCACTACTTCCCTTTATTACCTTTATCTTCAATAAAATTTTAACTACAAGCCAATTTCCCTCAAACTGGAAAATTTCAAAAATTGTTCCCATTCCGAAAAATGGTTCTGAATACAGACCGATAGCTATACTGCCTTTCTTATCCAAAGCCTTCGAAAGAATTATGCACAACCAAATCACTAGTTTTCTTGACATAAATAAACTTCAAACCGATAGACAATCAGGTTTTAGAAAGGAACATAGTTGCTTGTCAGCGTTAGTAGATGTCACTGAGGAAATTCGAAGGGAAGTCGACTATGGTAAAATTGTTTTTTTGATACTCTTAGACCATTCAAAGGCTTTCGACACAGTCGATCACAATATCCTTTGTTATAAACTAAGCAAATTCTTTAATTTTTCTTCTACTGCCATTAAATTATTATCGACGTACCTTTCTAAAAGATACCAATATGTAGCTACACAAGCCAAAAACTCTAAAGTTCTTCCTGTGAAAAGAGGAGTTCCACAAGGCTCAATGATCTCCCAAGCATATTAGTTGAATGCAAGGTTAGAATGTATGCGGATGATGTCCAACTTTATACCAGTTGTAACTATGAGATGGTTGACCAGTGCATTTCGTCCATAAATCAAGAATTGCTTCGTATTAATGCGTGGGCTTCAGCTAATGGCCTAATCATAAATCCGAAAAAATCTAAATGCATCGTTATTAAAAAACGATTATCACATTTCAATATTATACCCTATTTTACAATTAATAATCAAAATATTGAGGTCGTGAAGTCGGCTAAGAATCTCGGTATAATTTTCAACAATAATCTTACCTGGGCCGATCACATTAATCATGCTTGCGGTCGTACTTTCGGTATGTTAAGAACAATTTGGCCTACCCAGTACTGCACACCTCTTAAGATTAGAGTGCTCCTGGCCAAAACTTATCTAATACCTATTTTACTTTACGGATGTGAGCTTTTCGCTAGGTGTGATACTGTTAGTAAAAGAAAATTAAATGTTGCCTATAATAGCATCATACGCTATGTATATGGCCTAAAAAGACGCTCTGGTGTATCCATGTTCTCTTCATTGTTGTACGGATTAAATTTTGACAACCTACTAAACTTTAGAGTTTTGGTCTTTATGCACAAAATTGTTTATACCCAGCAACCTGATCACCTTTTCTGCAAGCTATCTTTTGCGCATAACTGTAGAGGCAGAAGAATAAGAACTCTGGCATACAAAACTCTAATGTCTCAGTGGCACTTCTCTGTTTTCGCTGTATATCTATGGAACTCTATTTCTTACAATTATCAAGTCTTAAGTAACGCGCGACAATTTAAATATAATCTTATACAACTGTTTTCAGAATAATTATGTTATTAAAATTACTTTATTGTAATATCTAATTATGAACTTATACATTTATGTACTTCTTTATACAGGCCTACATTTAGTTGCTTAATATTTTATGTACTTATCCAGTCTAATAATTTTTAATTTTTTTGCTTAAACAATATTCTTTTTATTATAAATAACTTTTTCTTTTACATATATTGTTCATTTTGTATTTCATTAAAAATTATTTGTGAAGAATAACTTATGTTTGTTAAGGGTTTATTTGGCATATATACAAAGCTGTCAAATGGACTCTAAATGGGATTGCGATTTTCTCTATATGTAATATAAACTTATCTTTATTTTTAATTTCTATTTAAATTATAATTTTAATTATTGTCAAATTTAAAATATACTTTTGTAAACTTTGAATTAATCAGTTCCATACTGAAAAATAAGACCTATGGTCTTGTGTATGGCACAATACAAATAACAATAAATAAAATAAAAAATAAATAAATAGTGGGGAGATTACTCCTCCCTGTGCACTCCACTCTCTCAACTTGCTTAGATTTAACGGTATTACCAAGATTTGCTGTGACTATTCTTGAATTCAACATGGTAACTATCCAGTTATTGATATATTCTTCAACATCTAGGTTAGTAAGAGCTTGCTAAATTGCAAGAGTAGTCACATTATTAAAAGCACCCTCTATATCTAGAAAGACTGCCATTGTATATTGTTTAAATTCGAGAGATCTCTCTATAACCCTTAAAACCTCATGCAGAGCTGTATCTGTAGAGCGACCCTTAAGGTAGGCATGCTGACTGTTTGAGAGCCATTTCGAACCCTCAAGGCGCTGCCTAATGTGAGCGTCAATGAGTCTTTCCAACGTCTTAAGTTGAAAAGATGAAAGACTAATTGGACGGAAATCCTTCGCCTTCTCATGACTTCTTTTGCCAATTTTGGGAATAAAAACGACCCTGACTCTCCTCCAGTTAACCGGAACATGGTTGAGGGAGAGACAGAGCGTAAAAATTCTATGAAGCCAGGGAATGATATGCCTTTTTGCACTCTCTACAAATGAAAATTGCGTTGTTGAATCGGGGGTAGATGGAATTTCTGTTATAGAATGTGATGATGTTGATGGCAGTAATAATGCGATGTTGTTAATTAACGAAATGCAAAAATGTTTAATTTCATGCAAGTCGGCATGTTGATATTTGTTAGCAGGCGGATATAAAAAAATGCTGTTTTATGCTATAAACTTATGTTTGCTAACCAAATTTTGTCAATATTGCTATTAATTTTTTCCTTTAAGGAAGCTATGGCACTTACATCTGTAGTCTTAGGAACACATAGTTTTTTGACTTTTTTAATAGACGGTATGACATAATATAAAGAGGGAGAGCTGCATAGTTGCAGTTTTTTAAATATGGTAACAAAATCATCGCATAAATCCACTAGTTCTTTAAGAATTGAAATACTTATTAACAATAATCGCTGACTTTCTTCCTTCTCTTTTAATATTTCATTTATATGCGACCAGTTATCTACTATCGATTTAAACATGGTAAAATTTGAATTCCAGCAGGTGGGGCATTAATTTTTTAATGATGTTGGAAGCTGGTGCTGTAGGTTGGCTTTTTTGCAATATTTTACAATTTTCTTGCAGGCCTCAACCAATTCTTTTAACTCTTCGGTTTCTTTAAAAGGGTGCTCTAAGACATTTGCAAACAAATGGCTACTGCAATTAAGTCGTACATTATTTTCTAATGCTTTAATAACGTTCGATCCTCTGTCCGTTATAAATTTTATGTCATCTATATTGTTAATGCCAAATTCCTCAAATAAACTGTGCAACTTACTTCTAATATTATAACCTGTTTATCTTTCGAAATCCATCGATTTCAGTCCCAAAATAATGTCATAAAATTTGTATTTTTTTCGTAGTGTAAAGTTACTCCCAAAAAATTTCTGTGTACAAATTATCTGTCCAAAGATCAATTGTTGCAGATGCGCCTCCGCTTTGAACAGCTTCAGATATCTCGTCCTTGATTTCTAATTTTTTTTCATCAGCGGGCTTCTGCGTAGTACGGGAAAGTGTTATTGCGTTAGGAAGCAAAGCGTCAACATCAACTTGTTCTCCGTACTTGGCGCCAATATTAATTAGAAACTTTGTCAGTTTCATGAAACCTGAACCACTGATAGCAGAAAAAGACTGACAGTCCTCACTTACACATGCTATACAGACGTTATCAGCAGCTTTTCTGTCTTCTGTTGCAACAGTTTTTAAAACAGCCGGCTCCTCTTTCAGCAATTGGCAACATTTATGACGGCTTAAATTTGATGTTTGTTTCGGCGAATACTTTAACACATTGGAGCATTTTCTGCAGTATAAGTAGACCTCCAGTACTTGCTCGTTTTCCATAATTATTTCACTTAATATGGACCATATTGTACTTTTTCATTTACGGCGCGGCGACAAGGTGTAAACGTTGTTGGAAATTTTACTTAGGATACAGTTTTTACCGTCTGCCATATTTGCTAAATTTTAGCCATTAATCGGGCACATGTTTCACAATAAAAAACAAACAAAAGACAAGCAATCAAAACAAAACCAAATGTTTATCAATGTTAATTTGGTTATGTTGTTTGCATTGTTGGTATATCATATTGCTCAAGCCACACAGACGGTCGGTTCAAACATGTTGTATGAATTAATGAGAATAAGAACGTTTAGCCACAATGAATTTACTGCAAGCTTTTCTCTTGCCTGTGCATACTTGTTCATAAAATGCTTTTGTTAATTCTACTCATAATCAGAATTTGATGGGTACAGCAAAATTAATATGATTTTTAATCAATTCTGATCATTGAATTTTTTTAATTCACATTTGGAAAAACAATTAAAACAACACAAAACAAATAAAAATAAATGATATTATTTAATAGCACTCCTGTTTACATTTTTACGCTTTTTTTTTTGTGTTTGTTCTAGTGTACTCGATGCTTTTGGTGTAAGTAATTTACCATTTTTTTTATTTCATTGTATGTTTTTGTTTTGATGTTCTACTTCATTTGAACATACAAGCAGTAACAAAACTATAGAGAGAAACTTTTCGAATGGTGCTTGTTTTGTGTTAATGAGACCCATGTTTTGTTATGCTTGTTTTGTTGATAACGTTTACACTGAAATACGCGGCTTGGAAGTAGTGTGCTTTAGATTACAGAACTTTGAATACATTTTGTGCAGCTCTTTAGTATGTATGTATGTACAATATACGTGTATATTTGTATTTACAATAAAATAAAAATAATTCTAAAATTTATTTTAAAAAATATTAAATTTACAATAAAAGTTATTAACCAAAGCATTACAATTACGAAATGTTTAGAATTCATAAAAGACATTTTCAAGGCTTAAAAAGAGAATATATTTATGTTAAGAGTTAAACATATTAAGAAATGATTCAATAAAGGCAGGTAGGTAAATACTTTTCTGTAAATTTAATATTCTAAAAACAGTTTTTACGTTTTCTCTACAGATATTGCAATCCTATAAAAACTACTTACAATTTTATAAATACTCAATTCCTGCATATGGGATCTGTGCAAATGCAAACATTCGTTGAGTTTTTCCATTACTACATCCACTTGTGTGGCCTTAAGAAAAAGGCTATAATTTTTTGATGGCTCAAGTCTAAAAATCAATTGTCAACCAAAAAAATATACATAATAGAATATATTTGTTTAATTATCTTCTTATCCAACTTACTCTTTAAGAAATTCACGAGCACTATCTTGATTTAGGACAAAAACTGGATTGTCAACTTGTACGTTATGATACATTAAAATGCGATGCAAATCATCAATTTTTTTGCTAATAACTACACCGTTTGCAGACTTTATGGTATATGTACCAGAAGTTATTGATATTGTACGAACAATTGTAATTTTTTCGCCATAAACGTTTGGTTCATATGGCTGTGGACCATCGTTGGCAATTTCGATTTCAATTTTAGCCATCGTTTCTCCATTTTTAATGAAACCTTTAACAAAACATACACATTTTGCATATTAGCATTTATTACACATTTTAACAGATTTTTATTATTACATTCATAAACAACACAAGATAACAAAAAATTACCTTTAACACTGCTTGATCGATTAGTGTCTTTAGCTTTTCCCCCTAAGCCTAAAACTAATGCTGCCAAAATAGCACTCTTTCCACTGCCATTGCTTCCCACTAAGAAATTAACACGCGAGTGGAAGTCAATCACCATATTCGAATGACACATAAAATTGGTCAATCGCATGTGTAAAATTTTCCCGCAACGTCTTGAATCTTCATTTGAACGCTGGCTTTGTGACTGAAACATAAAAAGGAATACATGTTACAAATACAAAATTTGGTCACATTTCAAAATTTCTCCTAAACACTCTTATATATTTAAAAAAATAAAAATCAGCCTATTATCAAGACAATGAACTTCTTCAGGAAAATTATAAAAATAGTGCCTGAATTTCTAACACTTTTAATGCTTCAAGGTGACAAATTTTTAAAATTTTAAATTAAAAACTGAAGTGTTTTTAGTTATACGTTGTGATTTTGAATTAATTAATATTTTATTTGTGTTTTCTAGTTTTAAATGTTACTAAAGAACCGCTTAAAATGTGGTGTCAACTTCTGCTTGATACATCGAACAGTTCGGACGTGTTACTTTTAGTGCGGCTGAATTTTCGGTGAAAAAATCGTAATAGGTGAAAAAGTATAAAAAGTTAAATTAAATAAAAAAGTGGAAAAAAAACTCGTAATAGGTGAAAAACTTTACAAAGTCAAATAATTGCACTAGGTGCAATAAAAAATTAATAAATTGTAATAATTTATTTTTAATTATTTGAAAACTACAAAATTAAATACAGTGAGACAGTGAATGAGTAGCAATTCTAACAGTGCGAGTGGGCCCCAGAGCCGAAATGCTTATTTCGTGTTGAGCTCGGCAAGTGTTAGTAATGAGAACATTAAAAATCCCGAATTTAATAAAAACTACTTAACTGTGAAACCAAAAATAAGCACAAATCTGAATTTAAGTGCAAGTGCACCAAACTTGAATAAATGTGTTGAACAGGGCACAAACTTAGCCCAAAGCATATTTAATTTAAATAGAAAAATCACTGAAGGACCGTCTTCTTCACGGTCCTCGTTATCAAATATTGGAGACGCGTCAACAGCTGCAAAAGGCACATTAAGTCCTACAAATAAGACCGCTCCTATAGTTGCTGTTGAAGAAAAACAAAAAACACAGGTAGGAATGGACCGTTATATAACAGTATCGAAGAGAGGCAGAAGCCCAAAATCTGCCGAAATTACACCAGCCGCAAAATTATCAAAGAATGCTGAAGAGCCACGCTCGCAAAATCGTTTTGCCATCCTCCAAGAGAAAAATGATGTCCCTAACGCTGTGAATAAGCCAGTAAAACCACCTCCAATATATTTAAGAGAAAAAAATTCAAACGAACTTATAAAAATATTAGTTTTATTAATTGGTGAAAATTCTTTTTATGTGACTCCAATTAAGCGTGGCAATATTAATGAAACAAAGATTCAGGTTAATAATGAAAACGACTATCGGAGAATAGTTTCGGAATTTGAAAAACGCAAAAAGAATTTTTACACGTATCAACTTAAAAGCGCAAAAGGTCTACAAGTCGTAATTAAGGGAATTGATTCTTTTGTTGATACTGAGGAGATTAACCCTTTACGGCGCAAGAACGCCAATTTTTTCTGTTTTCTTGTATTAGATAGAAAATAAAACATAAATAAAGGAAAAATTTTCAAAAAATTTTTTATTAAAAATTAAATAATGATTTTGGACAAAATATAATTTGTTGCAGAAATGCAACATTGCATCAATAGCTCTTATTTATTGCTGTTGAACTTATACTAAATGAACATCTTTAAAACAGTTATTTTGCTTATTGTAACATAAA
Source organism: Bellardia pandia (assembly GCA_916048285.2). Taxonomy (NCBI): domain Eukaryota; kingdom Metazoa; phylum Arthropoda; class Insecta; order Diptera; family Calliphoridae; genus Bellardia; species Bellardia pandia. The sequence continues at coordinate 92,839,138 of OU696532.1, read as the reverse complement.
GCAATGCCGCATTTTTCGCATAATGTTTGCGTATAACCATTACATTTTAGAAATTTGAATCTCATCCGTTTTTCAGTCCATGCTGGCCAGTGCCCTAATTGGTCCATCTTCACATTTCTTGGAGGTACGTACGTCCCGCTCAAGATCTTTTTGTTTTGAATTAGCCATTCAACATCACTTCCCCGTTTTGCACGGTTGACTGTCTCATATTTACATAAGGTCTCAGCTATATTGAGTCTGAACTCTGCAGAGTTAAGGGCCTTACTAGTACTACCATTTTCAGCATGTATTCTTTTATGTAACAGCCATGAATTGCACATAGTCATATCAAGAAAATGGTAAAAAAAAATCATATGCCCCATCGATTCTACGTAGCTTAATTGTTGTGGTTAAGTTTCTCAATTAATGGTCGGATTTTATACAAACGATCAGAATCATCATGGTTGTATGGTAGCATTTTGCTGTTATCGTTGAAATGAAGCAACTGATTAATCATCTGAAATCTTTTTTCCGGCATCATCTCCCGTACCGGTGCAAAGCTTATGTTGTCGGACCAATACATTTTTGTATTTGGCATATGAACGATCGACATATAATAAACGATACCAATGAACTGACGTATCTCCTGACTATTCACATTAATTGACTTATTTTAATCTTTCTGCACAGAATATAAATTGGTCTGGTCTCTTATAAAGTATATTATATCCTCTGGAAACAAATATGAAAATACCTCAAAAGGGGTATCTAGGCAAAGTATCTCTGGTGGTAACGTTTTAGACCCAAGAAAACGTAGTTGCTCATCATTTAAAGTTAAGCTTTTCGTTTTCAATACAGTTTTTGCGTTTGATATACGGCCAGATAACTTTGGAGCTGCTTTAGCGGAGGTAGTAGGAGAAGCTGTTACTGGAAATAAATCAGTGGTGGATGTAGTTGATAGATCGTCTGCAAAATCAGGAACATCTTCTTTGTTAGGCGGCAACTCTAATTCCTCATCAGAGCTTTCATCCTCATTCGCTTCTTGATTGTATGGTGGATCAGTGACATCATCGTCATCAGAAAAATCAAGTCCATCTTCGCTATCTTCCCACTCTGCTGGAATATTTTCCAAGTCTTTAATAGTCAAATTATGCACTTTTTTGCTAATTTTACAACTACGAAGATGAAGGGAAAATATTGTTAAATAATGGGCCTCAATACGCAGTGTTGCAGATATGCAACAAACAAAAATCAGTATAAAACACTAACGAAATTGGTTTTGCAAAAAAAACTTGCAATTTATTTTTGAAATATATTGTATTACCTTTCACTTTCACAAATTTCAAGAGCAGAATATGAGTATTTCTTCAAGAAATTATTTTTCGCAAATTGACTAAATGCTTGCAAAACCAGTTTTTACACGTGCACCACTTGAGGTGAACATATGCCATCTAGTCTGCTTTTCATTAGAAAAATTTGTTTCCAAACATAAGAACACTTTGTTGCCAAACTACAACATTAAGCTAAATCGGCTTATCGGCATCTGCGGTATTTTAACACTAACTTTAAGGGTATGTTGCAGAAATGCAACATGGCGCCGTAAAGGGTTAAGAGCAGTTTGGCCGACAAAGGCTTTAAAATCAAGGCCGTATCAAATATAAGAAACAGAGATAGGATCCCTCAACCATTATTTAGAGTGGAGTTAGAACCTGGTGATGTTAAGCTGAAGAAAAATGAAACACATCCTATATATAACTTAAAATTCATAATGCACCGAAGAGTTACAGTGGAAGAACCTCATAAGCGATCTGGCCCAGTACAGTGTTCGAACTGCCAAGAATATAGTCACACTAAATCTTATTGTAAGTTGCCTACTGTTTGTGTTGTTTGTGGGGATCTTCATGACACCTCAAAGTGCGATAAACCTAAGGATGATTCCAGGGTAAAAAGATGCAGCAATTGCGGTGGAAACCACACTGCCAACTACAGGGGTTGCCCTGTTTTCGGGGTCGTTAAACGCTCCTTGATCAACAAACCCGCTTCTACCCCTACTCAGACGACAAAAGTACCTATTACAATTATTCCCCCCGTAGCACAAGCATCCACTAGCCAATTTTAATATGCCAACGTGCTAAGATCTAACCAACCAACAGTGCAAAATGAATCACCAATAAATGATACAAACAGCCATAATTTTAGCCGTCTTGAAGGTATAATGGAGAATCTGGCGCAATCCATGAATCATTTCATGACAAGCATGACAAGTATGATGCAGGAGATGCAAAAAATGCAGTCCACGCTACTGCAGGCCATACTTAATAGACCATGAACTGTCTCAAAATATGTTTCTGGAACGCAAACGGCATACGCCAACACAAAAATGAACTTGAATATTTTCTTTTTAATAAGAAAATTGATGTAATGCTGATTTCCGAGACTCATATGACGTCGAGAAGCATTTTTAAAATAAGTGGTTATACATTCTACGACACCAAGGACCCCAGAGATAGATCATGTGGTGGCTCGGCAATATTGGTCAAATCGCGAATCAAACACCATTCATTGGGTGGTCTTTCAGAGTGCTACCTTCAAGCAACAAACATCTGTATTGAGAACTTTTGTCAAAACCTCGTGATTTCGTCAGTTTACTGTCCGCCCAGATTTTCAATAACAAAAGATCAGTATAGAGATTTTTACAAATCACTAGGTAGCCGTTTCATAGCGGCTGGCGACTACAATGCTAAGCATACATTCTGGGGCTCACGACTCGTTAGCCCTAAAGGTCGTATCTTGTACGACTCCCTGTCTGAAATGGGACTGAATGTGATTTCAACTGGTCAACCAACTTATTGGCCAACTGACCAGCAAAAAATTCCTGACGTTATCGATTTCGGCGTGGCGAAAGGGGTATCCCCGGAACTCATTGAAGTCGAGGCTTCACTGGATCTTTCTTCAGATCACTCACCCACTGTAATCACCATCAGAAGTCCTCAGCAAAGCGTAACTGATGCCTTACTTCTTGTCAAACGTCTGAATTGGTTAAAATACAAAAAATACATCAGCACTCACTGCACAGAGAAACTCCCGTTAAAAACTGCTGAAGACATCGATGCCTGTATAAAAAGTCTTAATGAACATGTCGAGAAAGCCGCAGAACATGCTTCTTCCACTTACCGCCCGAATAGGTACAACAGAGTTTTTTCTGCAGATGTTGAGCAACTATTGTCTGAAAAAAGGAGAGTCCGAAGAGAGTGGCAACAACACAGATCGCCCCAACTTAAAACTAGGTTGAGAGAATGTACCAAAAACCTTAGGATCTTGCTAGAAGCGCAAAAAGCAGCGTCTCTCAAACAACATCTGGAAGGTCTAGACGCAACTTCCCAGTCAAATTATTCATTATGGCGTGCAGTCCGAAATCTGAGAAAACCCGTAATCGCAAAACCTCCACTGCGTACTTTGAACGGATCTTGGGCACGAAATAACGAAGAAAAAGGCAACCTTTTCGTAAGTCATTTAAAAAATGTATTCACTCCCAATACGGATACTGACATTAGCGAACTACCGCCTGTTGTTGCCAGACCACCTGTACAAATAAGATTTCAATATCTGGAGGTTGTTGAGGCTATTGATAATTTAAATGTTAAAAAAGCACCTGGGTTTGATAAAATCAGCAATAAAATGATTTTTGAGCTGCCTCGCATTGCAAAAAGATTAATCCTCTTTCTTTTTAATGCCATCTTACGGCTTGAGTACTACCCTCCGGTTTGGAAAATTGCACTAGTAAAGATGATTCCTAAGCCGGGAAAAGATCCTTGCAAAGTTGAGTCGTATAGGCCAATAAGTCTATTACCAACTATGTCCAAATTATTCGAGAAATTGCTTATAACCAAGCTGACTCCGATTTTGAATGAAAACAACTGCATTCCCAATCACCAGTTTGGCTTCAGACGTCAACACAGTACAATAGAACAAACACATAGATTGGTACAAGTCATAAGAAAAACCTTTGAGGAAAAGAGATACTGTTCGGCACTCTTTATTGACGTCTCTCAAGCTTTCGACAAAGTATGGCATGAAGGCCTGATATCTAAATTAAAGCAGAACTTGCCGGTGAATCTTCAACACCTACTATGGAAATACTTAATCGACCGTCAGTTTATGATTAAAGAAGGTGATTATTTAAGCCGTCCTCAACCTATAGGTGCTGGCGTCCCTCAAGGTAGTATCTTAGGACCAATTCTATACTTGCTGTACACAGCAGACATGCCAACAAACAATGAAATTCACACGTCAACATTTGCTGATGATACGGCATTTCTCAGTACTCACAAAGATCCAAAAGATGCCTCGATTCAATTACAGCACCACGTAACGCAAGTGGAGAAATGGGCAAGACAATGGGGAATAAAAATAAATGAACAGAAATGCACCCACGTAACATTTACTCTACGTAGGGAATCATGTCCCCCTATTCGTATTAATGACCATATAGTGCCTCAAAACTCACACGTGAAATATCTTGGTATTCATCTGGACCGTCGCCTCACATGGAAACCACATATAGATGCTAAGCTGACTCAAATGAAACTGAAAGCAGCCCAAATTCATTGGCTCATCGGCAGAAACTCCGTCCTTCGGCTCGATTGTAAGCTTCTACTCTACAACTCAATCTTAAAGCCAATTTGGTGCTATGGTATCCAGTTATGGGGCACTGCCTCCAACTCCAATATTGAGAAAATTCAACGCCGTCAAAACAAAATTCTACGAATGATAACTACCGCTCCTTGGTATATTAAAAACAACAACATACACAACGATCTTGATGTTCCACTTGTCAAATGGGAAATAACTAAACACGTGGCCCTTTATTTGGGTAAGCTGGAAACTCATCCAAATCCCCTCGCTCGAGACATCTTACAACATCCCGGTCATAGCCGTTTGAGAAGGAGGGACACCACCGCTCTCAGATGAATAAATACAAGTTGCTCATTATATCCTATCGAATTTGAAAACTAGATTTTGCCTAGCATTGGCTGGACTTATCTTAATTAACTTTAGTTTTAAGATTTGAATACCTATTGTTAGTTCATTTAAAATGAAGATACAATAAAAAAGAATATGCAAAAAAAAAAAAAAAAAAAAAAAAAAAAAAACTTCTTTTGTATACAATAAAGCACAATATGAACGGCCGAGCGGAAGGATTTTCTCCTTCATGGTATACAGAATACCGGCTTCGCATAATAAAGATTTCCTGTATTGGTAAACGGATTTTCTTCTCTATGGTAAATTAAAGCTTAATTTATTGACTTTTAAATTCATACTAGACATCTGCATGAATGCAAAAGAAATCACCCATGAGACAACCACAAAAATTAATGGCACATATTCATTCAATTCATTTGCAATGAGAAGCAATGCGTGAGTGCAAAAGAAACTTGAGTTGTTTAAAGTATGAAAACATCGAACTCGTTCAATTTGCAGCATTCACACAACCCACGATTCACACTCGGCACAACTCGGTAAGCATTGAATATGGTTGCTTTGGTATGAATGTATGTTGTATGTTGGCACATATGAGAAAAATACGTGTACGACTTTGTTATATACAATGAGTTTGTAAGGCGCTGTCGAATTATACAATATTATTCGAGTTACCCGAGTTAATTAAATAAACATCTACAGGAAAAATATAATTTTTACTTTTTTAAAGTTTTTAATTATTTCTTAGTAAAAAAAAACAAAAAAGTATATAACACAAATAAATATTGAATTCATAAATAAGGTCAAATAAAGATTAAACAAGTAAAAAAGTACAGCAGGTCAAGCCCGACCATATATTACCCTACACCCAGTATATGTATAAAAAGTTTTTCAGAAATGGGCGCTATATGGGAGATATAACTAATTATGGACCGATCATCCAAGAATTTAGTGTCATGATGCCTGTGAATATACATAAGTATTCAGAGATGGGCATAATGCACTATATTTTTAGTGCACTAACAATTTCACTACCAATATTTACTTAGTGGTAGTGCTATTAAAATTTCACTACCACTAAATGGTTAGTGGTAGTGCAATTTGATGTTGTATTTTCAGGCTTTCATTTAAATGTTTACAGTATTTTTCATTTTATTTCCGACATATTGGCTTTTCTTAAAACAAGCATTTCAAAGTTGCTGTCGCTCAGGTTTTGCCTTCTAGATCGATTGATAATCCCAGCAAAAGAAAACAAACGTTCCACTGGGGCTGAAGATGGAAGTGTAAACATTTAAATGAAAGCCTGAAAATATACCTTTAATTTTCTATTATATTACATAATTCAACCAAATTGCTTTGATTTTTTTACAATACGACAAAATTTAAAAGTAGTGCAATTTATTTTTAAATACCACTACATTTAATAGTGGAATTTTTTTTTTAAATACCACTAAATTTGATAGTGCAATTATTTTTTAAATACCACTAAATTTAATAGTAGTTATGGAGCTTAAAATGAATTACGGTTCTTATATGGGAGTTTCGAGTAATTATGGACCGATTGTAATAAAATTGGACCGTATTATTTTTAGACATATGAAATATATTTTCGTTCAATATTATTTGGATACCGACATTTTTAAGTGAGTTACTCTCTTTAAAGTGATTTTCGGAAGTGGGCCTTATATGGAGGCTACGACTAATTATGGACCGATCCTGACAAAATTTGTAGATGTGATTTAGCTTCATTTATTACTAATTTGTGGTGAAATTTGTTTGCATACTTTTGTAATTCAAACATTTATGATCGTTAAACTCTTATTTCGGGAGTGCAGATGAAATAGTGGACAGATTTCCACCAGTTTCAATCCCATCCGTCCTTGGGCCGAAAAAATATCACGTACCAAATTTTATTGAAATATCCTTAAAATTGCGACCTGTACTCTGCGCACAAGCTTTACATGGACAGCCAGACGGACGGACATCGTTAAATCCACTTAGAAAGTGATTCTGAGTCGATCCGTATACTTTAAGGAGGGTGTTGGATTAATATTTCTGGGCGTTACAAACATCAGCACAAATCCCACTATGATGGTGTAAGGTATAAAAAAGTTTCTATAAGTGTTATTTATTTTATTAATATAAATAGCCAAGAAATTAAGCTTCAATTTAAGGTATGATATGTGTCTATAGGTGCTATAATCACAGAATTATAAGATCTGAAAAAGTAAAAAAAAAACATTTTTTCAAAAATTTGTATACAGGATAGGATTTTTTCCTCTATGATTTACAAAATACAGGCTTCGCATAGTACAGATTTCTTGTATTGCGGACGGAAGGATATTCTCCTCTATGGAATACTGAACACAAGCTTCACATAGTACAGATTTGCTCTACTATGAAGAATTTTCTCCTTTCTTTAATATTTTCGGATCTATATTTCTTACATGGTCATATTATACCTTAAATTAAAGCTTAATTTGGTGACTTTAAAATTTTGTTATCTATTTACCTACTCATTAGACCTTTTTCCCAGATTTTTTAAAAAAATATCGGATCAAAAAATAATTTTCCCAAATTAACCTATAGGTGGTCAATATAAATAGGCCATGTTGTATATCGTTGGGTAGGTCATTAGCTTTAGGTAGGTCTTTACCTATCATTTGATATATACATACCTATATCGTCTAATACAGAAATGTAGTGATTGTAGCCTAGTATGTAGATATCTACAGTTCGGTATTTGTATAACAAAATTTAAAAGGTGTATAACTCGTAAAGTGTAGGAGAGTGGGCAAACATTTTTGCATTTTTAGGTATAGAAGTTAATAGGATATCATCTGTAAATATTAAAATACAAGCTGCTGTCACGGTCTTGATTTATGCCTTACTCTGCAAAAGAACAGATAATTATATGGCCAAAAACGCCAACACTAATTGCGGACTATTTCATGTAAGATTGAAATTTCATTGTCAATATAAAATTATGTTTTAATAAAATTAAAAAGTAAATTTCATAATTTGATTGATGAAATGTTTTTGTAGGATGTTTAATTAAATGAGATGTTAGTATATTTACTAAAAAAAATATTGATTCAAAAGTTTTAATACTCTAGTCATTTTATAAATATTTTTGAGCATTACAAATAAATTAAATACATAGTTGCAAAATACATTACCAAAGTAGTGTTTTGTGTAAAATTTTCATTGGTATAATTTCGACGCTTCGAGACACTTTCTTTTTGGGAGTCTTCAGCTCCACCCGGACGATTGCGTTTTCTAGTTAAACTCAAACTCATATTTGATTAAGCCTTACAAATAATCTTGCTCCAATTTAGTTTAATTAATTAGTTTTTTTTTTGCAAAAATAAAATAAAATTTTTTCGTAAACAAAAAACTTTGTTGGCGGGGAGAATACTGTTGCCTGAATAGAGTTGCCAGCAGTATATTTTGTCTAGGATTTACCAAAACATGTTGCCACTAGGGCTGCCAGACTAATTCTGGAAAAATCGTCAAAACTCTGATAAAAAGTAGTTTTAAATTTTATTTAAACAAAAACACAATACAGTAGACGCTCGGTTATATGAACTAATTCAAACATAGCCTGTTCACTAAATGGAGAAGTTCACATAATCGAGAGAATATAAAATAAGTAATTCAAATGTGCAAGAGAAGCAAAGCTTGCGCCTTTGTCCAAGCTTGCCAAAATGTCACTTTTTTCAGATAACGTTAACACCTCGCGCTTCATCTTCGATGTACTATGTAAGAAACACTAATGATCTCAAAAGACAACCACTCAACAACTCAACACTCAAAACATTAAAAAAAATCAACGGTTGCAGGTTCTTCACTTATTTCGGGGAAAAACATACTTCTAATAAGACAAACATTTAAAAAAAATCAACGGTTGAAAGCTGTTCACATAATAGAGATAGGCTGTGTTCACTCTTTAGAACCTCATGTGTTTAAATTTTGTTGTTCACTATTCTGGATGTTTACATAACTGGATATTCATATAACCGAGCGTCTACTGTAATTTGCAGAAAAATAAGTCCATGCCATTATATTTTGTTAACATAGGAATTCTATGGAATTTCCACTTTGAATTTCTAAAATTTAAAATGTTAAAACAATAACTTCAAATCTAAAAAAATACTTTACGGAATTCAGAATCTAATCATGTTTACCAATAAAAACAGGAATTTCTACTATCCTGATGATTTACTACGATCGTTATTTTGAATCAACACCTTCATAAGCGTCACTATAAGTTTTGTTTTTCAAATATGTCATGTTCTTTTTACTCCTTATGATATTAATTGAGAAAAAATGTTGTTGCCCCAAAAAAAGAATAATAAAAAACTAATAATGTATTTTTTTATAATTCAGAAAATGGTATTGTTATTTTTGAAACAAAATCGCTAAAATGGCGTCAAATCTGGCAGCTATGATTGTCATATATAATACGTAAATATCAGATTAGCCAACATTTAATTGCATGTAACCGTACCGTTTACTTAACGTAAGTCCCCGTTTACATTATGAGATTTTTGTCGCTACAATTTATGTCATTTCGTTTAAAAATTGCGTTTGCGTTTACATTGTGGGATTTTTTGTGGAAAACTACGAATGAGGGAACGAAACTTTTCTCAAGAGTCATGGATATGCGTACCCCTTTTAATACGTGTCACCGCTCTCGCCTACAAAGCAAGAATCGCAGCGACAAAATGTTTGCTGCAACTGACAGCTACAAAATAGCAAAAGTATGTACCTACTACAAAATTTAGGTTGTTTTTATCTTCGGAGTATGTAATCCCAAGTCTTGATGAGTCATTGTTTTTTGCGCACAAGAACAAAACGTCAGTCGCAAGTCCAACTGAAATTTGTTTATACACTACTTTTCGCTTATAGTCACATCGCTTAGTTGCATGCAATGTTGTGACTATTATCGCTAATGTGATTACAGTCGGGCCTCGATTATGCGTGATTCGATTAACCGGTAACCCCGATTAACCGTGATGAAAAAATATCAGTCTATTGTTTTAAATGTTTTCAAATTGTTTGCTTCGATTAACCGTGATTACTTCTATTATCCGTGATGGCAGAATTTTTTTTTATTAACTTCAAATTCATGCATACAATATAATAAACATGAAAACGGGGAATTTCCTTGTTTGCATACGATGACTCAGAAGCATTTAAAAGTGATTAGAGTAATTTTGAAATTTGGGAATTGAGGGTGATTAGATCTAAATATATTTAGCATTACATCGTTACCAGTGGTAAAAAGACAAAGAAGAAACGTTTTAAATATTGAAGATAAAGTTAAAATAATTAACGAGCATTCAAAAAAAATTGTGGGTGTTAAAATATTAGCTCAAAAATACGAAGTTTTAAAAAGAATATTTTTTTTTTAATATAAATATTTATGTCCACCAATGTATTTATTAGTATCGTTTGATATCGTTGGAAAGGTATTTTTTTATATATTTAGTGTGATGTACTATAAATTATCAGACATCTAGTAGTTTCCGAGATATTGGCTCATATATTTTGAATTTAAAAAACCCACCCACTCGAATATAGGCGTAATCGACAAACAATTTTTATATTACTTTTATCACCTCTAAAACCCCTATTTGTTTGATGACATTTTTTTTAGCAATGCCACCAAAACAGACTTGTTCCGTACGACGTTCGTAAATGTTTATTTTTATCTTTTGAAAAACCTAAATGTGAAATATAGGTCAACGGAATATTTACGAGGTAGAAATAAAGACTCATTAAAAAAATATCCATTCCAATCAGATATGGCAAATTCTATGACATTTTCTTTAAACTTTAGTTAGAAGAGACTTCGTACGGGTTGCTCTTCCATGAAGCCCACTTTCCATCAAACTGTGCGAAATAGTTCGCTTAGAAAACGTAGCATTTAATTTTTCTTGAATTTCGCTTTGGATGTCTGCTTTAGAGATTCGCCTTATCACGCGGTCGCTTTGAAAACCTTGATGAAATTTCACACAATCAAAACTATGTTTAAATGAATTTATTTATATAATTGTATTTTCAATTTGATTTCAACCTTTCTTTATTTAGTTGTGAAATTGATCTGATAAATGTTTTTCTTTACATAAACATATCGAGCCATAACCGCCGAAAAAATGTATCCCACAAACTCAAAATTTTACAGGGGAAGGTTTTTTTTAAATAAAATCAGTTTGAATAAAGCCATTATTTTAAAATTTATAATGTAAATATTGTTTTGTGTAATACATTTAATTTTAATAATTTTAAATGATGTTGAACTATCGATTTCGATAAAAAACAACAATCGATTATGGTGTGGGATACATTATTTTGGCGGTAATGGCTCGATATGTATTATTATTTATTGTGTGTGTTTGCTGAATGAATGCATTATGCTTTAAAATTAAAGTTAAACTTCTACTTCTTGGCGGTAACGGTGTCGGTTTTCTTTACTACTTTGCCAGTGGGCTTTGAATCGGTTACTTTTTTTGCAGCTGGTGTTGTGAGCTCCTTGGGTTTCGTCGATTTTTCACTGTTATTTTTTTGTGGCATTGGTTTGTTGACTTTATCAGTTTTTGTTGTCAGCTTTTCTTTTTCATCTTTAGTTTTTTCCTTCTCCTTGTCGTCTTTCGGCTTTTCTTTTTCCTTATTTTCCTTGGGCTTCTCTTTTTCTTTGTCATCTTTTTTAGTTTCCTTGTCCTTTTCTTTTTCCTTATTTTCCTTGGGCTTCTCTTTTTCTTTGTCATCTTTTTTAGTTTCCTTGTCCTTTTCTTTTTCCTTATTTTCCTTGGGCTTCTCTTTTTCTTTGTCATCTTTTTTAGTTTCCTTGTCCTTTTCTTTGTCGTCTTTAATGTTCTCTTTTTCTTTGTCATCCTTTATTTTCTCTTTTTCTTTGTCATCTTTTACTTTCTCCTTTTCTTTGTCATCTTTAGACTTTTCTTTTTCTTTATCATCTTTCTGAGTTTCCTTATCTTTGTCATCCTTTGATTTTACCTCAGATTCTTTATCTTTAGACTTGTCCTTCTCCTTATCGTCCTTGTCTTTGTCTCGAGTTCTATTGAAAACAAATTATGTATATTAATATTAATTGCCTATTTTAAATGTATTTTTTATTATTACCCTTCTGTTTTAGCATCCTTGTCCTTATCCTTTTCTCGTACGAAATAGGGTGCTACCCTCGTGTAAATATAGGATAAAGTGGAATTTTGATCTCGGTATTTGCGCTAAATTAAATTTACTACAGTTAACAAGAATGTACTTATATAGCAATAAAATAATTGATTACTTACATTTAAGGAATAGAAATCTTGATTGGCATCTGCTAATTTGCGTGAAATACTTTTGATCTCAGATTGCATATCCTTGATCTTAGCGCTTGACTTGTTATGGTCTTTCTGTAAATCAGTGTGTTGTTTAAGCAAATCATTGTAAAGTTTTTCCAAATCTGAATAATTCCTTTCAGTGCGATTGATTTGATTTATCAATTTGCCCACATGCACAACAGTGCCATTGAAGTTTATAAGTCCTATTAGAAAACAAATAAAAATATATGTATAACAGTAATCTTTTCCAATTAAATTTTCGATCATCATTTTCGTATACATATATGTACATATGTATATAGAAGCTATCACCATTGCTTGCCACTGAAATACCCTTCTATGTTCAAGCTCTGAAGGTGCATAATTCATAACCAAGCTGGTACATTATACTTCAATATTCCTAAATGGGTTGATGATGAAACACTACGAGGTAAGACTGTTCTGGATTGTTTTGGAGGTAATCCAATTTAGGACCAATTGTGCAAGAGTAGATACTGCTATTGCATCTAGATAATATCAACTATACAATTAGAGTTGTACTGACACAACTGGCGACAGGAAGGACTAACAACCTCAATGACTTCAGGTCTCGCATAGACCACGCCGCACACTGTGGCCACTGCGGCAATAAATCAATTTGGACCTTCTGTCCGATTTTGATGATTTTTGCACAGATGGTTAAAAACTATCTGAAGGTCATGTGTGGAAAATTTCATGCAAATACCTCCATTGGTTTTCTGTCGCGAGCAGCGCAAAGTTGAAGTATGTGAACAAGTCTCAAATGTGATAGTTTTCTATGTTATATTCAAAAGCTTGTTACTTATAAACTATACACCGAATGTTCCTTATAAGTATTTTTTCACTTAAAATAGACATTAAGCATTATGTAAATTAAAAAAAAAATTTTAAAAAATTTAAAAAAAAAATTTCCTTTGACAATATATTTTGAGCCAAAAAAATAAACATTTATGATTTTCTTTTAGACTTTTAGTTGTGTGCGAAGCAGTGCGACACATGGAGTCATATACCAAATTAAAGCTGAGAGTCTCAGCTAACAGACTAAAAAAAAAAAACCTGCCCCAATTTGCCCGCCGCCGAAAAAACAATGAAAAACCAAAAAATTACAGTAAAAAATATGCGTTATTTTACGCGTGCAAAAACAAATGCGCATTCTTTCTTTCTTTGCTACTCGTGCATAAAGTTTTGATACATGGTAGCAAAATTGTATCTGAGGCCATTCTACCTATAGGTAGGTTAAATATACAATTTGTTTCATACATTTTAAATTAACATATGGTTTATTTTTCAAAGTAATGTTATCAGAAGAAGCACAGGAAGCGAGGAACAAAGATTATAGACGTTATAGGCTATATCACTCGCGCAAGACTGGGCGCTGTTCTACTAACGAAGACGTAATGCATCATTTGTTGATATCCACCGACCCATATATCAATTCATTTAGAACGAAATTTAAGCTTAAAAAATTAGATTATCACGAAGATGTAAAAAAGTTGTTAGTAAATGAAATAGAGTGAAACTGACAAAATTTTTGTATTGGAGTTGTATGGGGGGTGGGTGTTACAGTGGGCGGATTTTCTTCATATTTTCAAAACAGCATTTGATAGATGTTATATGCATTTTTGCGAAAAATAAACATTCTAGTTACAAATTTACAGAAGATATGGCATTTTTGAAATATCATTTGTATGGGAGGTGGGCGTAAAAGTGGGCGGATTAAGTTCATATTTTCAGGAGCTCATTCTACAATTATAATATTAACGTTTTATGAAAACTGAGTTGATATATTTAAAATCATGGAAGTTATGCCACATTTTCTATTTAAGTTGTATGGGAGGTGGGCGTAAAAGTGGGCGTATTAAAAAAAAAAAAAAAACTAAAATTCTTAAAAAATTTAACATAAATGTGTGCAAAATTTCATGAAGCTCCGAAACCTCCTTGATTTAAGGCCATTAAATGCACTACACGGCCACAGTGTGCGCCGTCTCCAACTTATGCCCAGTTTTCCAAATATTTAACTGTCCAGTTACCTCCACTTTCGTACGTGTTACAATCAATCCCTAGTGTGGTTTCTAAGAAATTTACAATGAATTTGAAGATAGTATCTGTGATTGTGAGCCAGAGAATATTTCCTGCTTTATCAATGGAATAAAGTGGCTTAATGATAGATAATAGAGTACTTATAGAAAGGAGAATTTCCCCTTAGAAAGTTCCTTATTGTTGTTGAAGGGATTCACAATAGATTCAAAGATTTCGGAGTGGAAGTTTAAGTAAGTACACTGCTTTCTGTACTTACTAACTCATACCCGTCTACAAATATAAATAAGAGATAATTTAACTTACCATCTTTGTTTTCATCATCTTCAATAGCAGATACTTGATTGTGGACATTATTTCTGCTAAATACAAACTCGAATTGATTATTGCCAGCAGCAATACATTGAAATTCTTCAAGTGGTAAATTATCGACATCTTCAATGGCTGGTGTGGATTCCAAAGATTCTTCCTTGTCCGTTAGTTTCCTAAATTAAATAATATAATAAAGTATTATTATATTACAGTGTTGTGTAATATGAAAACCGCAAAACTAACAGCGAATCGTATTCATCGTTTTTTTTTTTTTGTTCGTGCTTACCGATAGTAAATAGCCTGACGTGTAGCCAATTTTCCCAGCACTTTTTTGATTTGCGAACGCGACAAATTCAAACCCAAGACTGTAAACAACTCTTCCAAATCCTTTTCAAAAATGTAACCGCAATGGGTAGTATCGAAGTAAACAAAGGAGAGTAGTAGTTGTGGTTTGACCACCACCATTTTCTTGTCACTAACAGATAATTCTCGTTCCTTGCCATTAGCTGTTGAGATGGATGTGCTAATTTTACGTTTCCTTGATTCGGATTTTATGGATTGTGAATCATCGTTATGCTGATCCTTGGTGGATTTGTCTTCACTGCTAGTTTTGGTTTCTTTTTTCGAAGGTTTTTCTTTTTCATCATCCTTTTCTTTAGTTTCGGCCTTGATTTCCTTGTTGGTATTCGTTTCCTTTTTAATTTCCTCCGTTGTTTCGGTTTTTTCCTTTTTAATATCATCTTCCGTGTTCATTTCCGTGATTTCACAGGTGTTATTTGCAGCAGCAGCTTCTTCATATAGATATATCTCCTTATAAATGTTAAACGCAAAGTCGCGCATTAACATGTCATTAAAGAGTTCGCCAAATAATGAGACCTAAAGTTGCAAAACAATTGTATGAATTTAGAACTTTTTAACACAATAAAACCCACCTCGAAGAAACGTTCTTTAGCATCATCTGGATGATAATCTAATAAAACAGACAAAGACATAATGGCACATTCAAATTTACCGCCTTTAGCCTGTCTATTGGGATGCACTAGAATATGCGGAGTAGAGGGTAAAGTGTAGCGGAGTAAAAGTTGTTCCTTTTCTCTTTCGCTCATTTCCTTCAAAGCATTTTCCTATTAAAATACATTAATTTATTAAACAGGAAGAATATAAGGTTTGATAGCAATTTCGTTTTTGTGCACAAAATCTTTTGGAAAAAAATTCATGGTTGTTAAGATTCCTGAAACAAAAGTCAATGAATTACCTCGGGATTTTTACTCGAATCGTATTCATCGAGTATAACAATGTCACTTAATTCAAAGTCAATTATATCAGCCCAATCTTCTTGATCTTCTTTTTCATTTTTGCCTTTAGAAACATTCTTTTTGTCGGAGGTTGCTTTTCCTTTGGATTTTCCATCGCTGGCTTTGACATCTGATGGCCTCTTTACGGGTTTCTTTTTATTTGCCTCTGAGACTTTTTTATCAGTGGCCTTAGATGTTGCGATAGAATCTACGTCCATTTTTTCTTCATCCTTGTTGTCTTTAGCATTGGAATCGTTTAGGTTTTTGGCAGCAATCTTTTTTTGAGGCGATGACTGCTGTTGTTTGTTTTTGCCTCTATTTCTAGTTTCTTCGGATTTTTCAGTATTTAAAGCCTTTGCTAAGCGGGCCATAACGACATTGCGTACACCTTTCGAAAAATGTATATATAAACGTTTTATTATTAAAGTGATAAACAAAATGAATATTTACCCACCTTTATCGGGCAAATTGCGAGCCAAAAGTTCATCACGTATTTCCTGAACTTTCATGGTCTTTAAATCCAACAGCGAGTAATGTGTCGGTTCTGGAGCTGGTTCATCCTGTAACATATACATGAGATGACATTAAAACACTTTACTAATTTACGCACCCCATTTTAATTAAACATGTACATTAAATTTAACAAACATTTCAATGTACCATTCATCATCCAGAGTAGGTAATGATGGATGGTGGGTAGGTTTTAAAATACTGCCTCATTGGATAAAGTTCGAAAAATTATGATTAAATTTTTGTAAACTACTGAACTATCCGTATCGCGCAGCATAGAAATTCTGCTTAAAAGAAGCAAAGAAGAGTAAGTCTAAATAAAATGATTTAAAATCGTGAAACTTAACAAAACAAAAATATTTGTTTGCAGGCAGTATTAGAAGAAAGAAAAAGTCTAATAAATTTAAAATGTAAATTAACAAAATAAAATTATAGCTAAATTGAATGTGTGCAGAAAGTCAACAGAGAGGAGGATCATATTGACCGTCGTCTCCCTCTTCTTATTCGTTAAACAAATTTGAGACGATGAGACATTAAAGGTTTGTCCATTCGCCAGCTGAGTGTGACTGAAAGGGACAGTGAATAGATAAAACTGATTGATTTTGAACTAAATAATCACTTATTGTCTAGAAAACTAAAAAATAATAAAAACTTAAACTATTTTGAATAATTGTTTGTGCCTTTTCGTTAACAATATCATCACCAACTTGGTCAGTTACATTTTCATCTGCAACTACGGCCGCAGTAGTTTCATCGCCGTCATGTCTATCATCTGTTGTCTCAATAGCTTCATTTTCATCAGCAGCTTCAGCGCCACTAACATCCGCCGATGCTGTCGAGTCATCAATTTCTTCCACTGGCTCTTCTTCGCCTGGGTGTTCGCCTTCGCCTTCTTCTTTTCCATCTACAACTTCACATTCATCGTCATTATTTTCTGCAGTAGATTCATCGTTGTCAGCTGGGCTTTCTTCTACGCCTTCATCGGCCAACGTAGAGTCGTCTGCCATTTCAACGTCAGTAGTTTTGTCGTTGTCCTCGTTTGCATTTGCCGAAGCGGCGGCGACTAAAGCCGTTCGGCGAGCTATAACCTCCTCAGCGGCAGTTTTGTAATCTTGGGTCAATGTTTGCCACTCTTCAATGCTGGGCATGCATGAATGCACATCGGGCAAATAAATAACAACAGTTTCTACGCGAGGTGATCCATCTTTATCCATATTTTTGTACTCAGTGCGATGATAGTAGAGTTCCACAAAACGATACCTAATCGAGTAGAGCAGAATTATACAGATGCAGATGAAGGAAAACAACGTTGTAACACATCATGGCCAGTATTTAATTTTTCCAAATCACATCCACATCAGCCAAAGGATTAATCGATGGTAGAATGATTTAATCAACCAATCAATTTGCACAAGCCGAACAAATTGTTCATGTTAAGAAGTCAAAACAGCAACATAAGCAAGCAATCGATCGATAGAGCGAGCCAGCCAACATCAACCAGCCAACAGTCCAAATAAGCGATGAGCACCAACCACGAGCAACAGTTATGAAATGGTGATGAGTTTTGTATTCGTTTTGTATTGTTTTAAATATTACATATTTATTTTTTGAGTTTCAGTACAACAAATTGTTCGCGTAAATAAACATGGAAAAGAAAGAAAAAAATCATAAGGAATGTGGCATAAAACTATGCATAATGCTGGTTAGAAAAAAAAATTATAAAAACAACAACATTACAATTACAAATTTTTATAATTTATAAAGTAGAGAAATCAAATTTAGAATTAGAGAATCAAATAAATTTGTTCCTATATTTTGCTCTTTACATATATACAGAAGATATTTGTATATATATTATTATTTTTTCTTTTTGCTTTAAAGTGCTCTTAGCATAATTTAGCTGAAAATAGACGTGGAGTTTCGTTTTATAATTGTTAAAAAAATAATAATAAACAGTAATAATAATAATCATAGTATAATAAAAAAAATTACTTAATTATTTAAGTTTGAACTCTCTAGATGCCATTTCAACACATTTCAAGAGGAATTATTCTTTAACTTTAAAGAAGATTTCATCACGAAATTCAGCATTTGTCAACTAGATTTATATGTAAGTATGTATATGTATATCTATATTCATTGAATTTGTGTATAAAAGAATTCTCGTTTCATTAATCATACATACCATTGGGTACAATTGGACAAATCAATACCAGTAAGAGCTTTGCAAGTACGTATGGCTGTACGTATTAGAACAGATGGATCTGTATCGGGATTTTCACCATCCAATGATGGTGACCAAGGCCCACCTATGGCCATTGGTCCGACGCGACCCTTTACGCCCACCAAAAAGTTTATTAAACGCGACGGATGTACAGCACGATGATGCGCGTCATCCTCATCATTTTCGAAGCACTTTTTATAGATTTCAGCAATGGGTGGTAATGACATGAGCATTACTTTGGCCGAATACAAATAGTTGGCGTCAGCCGGTTCTAATAAATCGGGATTTGGTTTAGTTGGTGGTTCAACGCTTTCATGCATTATACGAAATTGGCATGGGCGTCTCAACGAGAAGGGATTTTCGGTTGTAAACGTGTCCGACCATTTGACATTGGCATGGAAATAATCTGATGGAATGTAAAGATTTGTGTAACGTTGACGCAAATCTTGCACGCTAGCAGTTTTACTGTAATAAAGTAAAATAAAAAAAAAAAAACAATTTGATACAGTTTTTGAATAAAAAAAAAGATTAAATTAATGAAAAATATGCAAGGATATATTTTATTTAGTTTGAATTTCTGCACATTTATATAGCTTTTTATTATTAACACTTTTCTGAACTAAAGGCAATGGAAAACATAAGCAAACATAGAACAATTGTTTCTATCATTTTCCTGTTGAAATGTCTTAAATATAAAATTGCATATACCTATTGTTCTTATATCTTTTTGCACACAAGTTCGCGATTAGGCTATTAACGTATGATCATTAAAAATATTCATAGAAAGTTTATCAGCATAGATTTACGTAAGATCATCAGCAGTTTGACAGCAAGAATTGACAAAGCTATTCTTTTTTATGTAGATAATCTTCACAAATATCACACATTAACAATTTTTTATTATTGCCAAGCTTCTAATTGCTTCGTCTTAGTGTCATAAGGACCTCAAACGTGTCTCACTGATATGTGGATGACTCTTTAAAAATTTACGCTTATACGTTAGAAATACTTACATAGATAATAACGATTTCGGTATTTGAACCGTATAACGCTTTATAGTTTTAGCACGACGAACTTTAGGTCCTGCACGTTGCAATTCTGTTTCGCGAGCACGCTCCTTTTCTTTTTCACGTTCACGATCCGGCACTTCACGTTCTTTTTTTCTAGACTCGCCGCGATCTCGTTCCTTTTCATTGCGAGCAGAATGATTACCTCGTCCTTCAACAGCTGCAGCGCCACCACGGCTATTAGCTGCTGTTCCGCGATCACGACTACGATTGTGATCTTCACGTCTTCTTTTGCGATCATTCTCAGCCTGCAGGATAAACAAATTACAAACAAATTTCAAGTCTAAGTTAAATATTCCTATAATAAATTTTACAAACCTCATCCCTATCACGGGAACGGCGTAAACGATCTCTATCTCGATGATCCCGTTCATGTCTACCACGTATGGGAGAATGTTTGGGCGAACCTCGGCGCATCTGGCTGAGTTGATATTCATTGGGTGGTGCCACAGTACTATAAACTCCTTTATTCGAACCCATCAGGGGTTGTGGTTGTTGCATTAATTGAACACGAGTGGCATTCCACTTAAATTGCCCATTATTCGAATAGGTGGCCTCAAAAATGACACGATCTCCTAGTTTGGGTTCTAGGCCCTTGCAAACATTGCGGTAAAAAAATACCTCATCATTAACAAGACCACAATCATTACTCATTTTTGTTACAGTTCCAATGGAATTGTGCGTTTGAGCGTTACCACCTTGTTGAAAAGCAACTGGGTTTAAACCACTTCTAGGCTGTGGATATGAAACCGAATTTCCTGCGCCAGCAGGATATATATTACCACTGCCAGCACCCTGCATGCCCCCATGACTGAACGCCGCCATGTTATTTTGCTGTGCACTTTGCATAAACATTTGCGTACCTTGGTGAAATCCGCCAGATTGTGGATGACCTTGCATTACATTACGCTGCCATGGAGCATTGGACTGATTACCGTATGACATCTTTAACAAACTATTACAATATTTTGCAAATTACTTTCTTTAGATTTATTTAATTTTTTACACTTTAATTGCAGCAAAAAAGAAAAATGCCGACCACTTTTAATACAGCGTTGTCAGTATTTTCAGTTCTCATCCCCAGTTAGGGTTGCCAGATTTAAAATCGATTATATCATTAAATTATATACACTACATTTATAATTTATTTTCAAATAACAAGGCATATTGATTGATTATTGTAATCAATATGCTTTGTTCAAATAAGTTGTATATTTAACTTGAAGTGAACTTCGATTAACAATTTTTAAAATTTTACAATTTATACTCGCAAGAGGAATAATTCTCATTTAATCATTATATATTATAATATATTAAAGTAGTTTGTTTTTAACTATTTGTTAAATTTGTCAATATAAAAATATTATAACATTAATCAGATTTAAACTGAAATTGCAATTTTTTTGCAGAAGCGATCAATCGATAATTGTTAAGTTATATTAGTTTGATTGGGAGTAGAATACGAATGACTTATTTTTCTTGTTTTTAATGTTACCATAGGGTTAAAACTGCTTTTCAAAATGGAATTTTAAATCTAAAATAAATTAAAAGCAATAAACAATTTTTTTTTGAATTTTCAATAAATCTCTTAAATCTCCAATTTAGAATTGGAGATAATACCGGAAGCTGGCAGCACTGACCACCTATAGTTTTGACAAGCACATGAAAAAGTTTTTCAGTTGCATATTTAGGTATCGTTTAAAAATGTAATACTCTTGAATACAACTGATTTTTACTACATTTTATACAAACACCAAGATTGCTATATTAACGATATTCTGAGTTTTGAATTTTATTAAGCAAGTTTTAAAATATATATTAGGCATAATTTGAAATGACTCATATCAACTGAAAATGCCAATTTTATGTCAAAAATAGTTTGATTTTGACATTTTTGTCTTATATAGAAGGAACTAATTTTTAGTTTTCTAAATTTGTTAGGTAACATTTTAAGTGCTATGCATTATTTAAAGTGGTCTTATTATTTTAAAATCATCCGCTAAAGTTTGAAAAATATATTATAGTTTTAATACTGTGGACAAGACAGAGATGTTTAACAAATTAATTTACAACTGGGTGGGGTACGGCAAATTATATTTTCTTTTTCATCAAAATTTTAAAGCCTATTGTAAAATAGCGTATTAAATTAAAATATCTTAAAACCAAGTTGTATGTACATCTTAAGAATTATTATACATATATATATAGTATATACCTACATATATATGTATATATAAATTTTATATGTATACATATACAGTCATGGTCATATAATTAAAACATAACTCCAATCTCAATCAATTTAAAATTTTTAATGTGTCTTTTGTAATTTCAACGGCACTTTTCCACAATAATTTTCCGTTTTATGTCTTATACTCTTACACCCTGGCCCAAGATGTCGAACAATAACGTTCGCTTAGATAAGACTTAAGACACAAACTTGATTGTGGAATAAACAAACTTGATTGAGTAAAAAATAGATACGATAACAAGTTTGTGTCTTAAGTCTTATCTAAGTGAACGTTATCGTTCGACATCGTGGGCCTGGGGGTTAATTTCCCAGTTATGTCTCTCTATCATCAATTTACCAAAGTATTAAAAAAAGTAGTCAAAATTAGGTATGGATAAAGCACCAACTTGTTGCGAAGAAGAAAGGAAACTTTAAATAACCTAAAAAGCTCTCGTAAAACCGTATTACAAATTTCTAATGAGCTTGGTTTCACCAGAGGAAAAGTAACAACGCCATCAATCATTTATTCATATGAGATAAACAGCCAAAACAAACAAAAGAGAATAATAATAAAACAGCTATTTGTCCAACTCCATTGTCGATTTTCATTAATTTATTTTCGTAAATTTATGATTCGGTTTTAAAGAGGCGCTATTAAAAGCAGCCATGCTTAGAAGTAAGTAGTGAACAATTTTTTTGTTATCTTCCATAAGTAGGGAATATATTGAATAAGTCAGTCGAAATTTAGCTCTGGGTGGAGAAAGAACTCGCGCGTCGTTGGCATTATCGCTTAAGGGCAATCAGGCCGTCCTTTTTTCGCTGCCTTCGAGAGAATTGCGTCTCACTTTTGCATTGGTTAATGCTTGGCGTTGTCTAACTGTACCGCATTACGGTTTTTCGAAGTTGTGCATTAGTCACATGCTAAATTTGTTGTTTTAATACAGAGGTGATCATTTCATAGAACAATTGCTTATTGGCCCAACCCACTACTTTGTTATGCTCTTTTAATTCAGTTGTCTTTCACAAGGCAAATGGTACACATGCTTAGCGGATGCTTTGAATGTTTTTTTGAAACAGTACGTTAAAAAATTATGGTACCATTACGAGAAGTTTTTGTAATCAAAAATGCATTTAGTAATTCTCAATGCCTTTTGTGTTATAAAACATTTAAAGGTCAATGGGAAACCTTTTTTTAATTTTCAAGATAGGTTTAAAGATTTTGATACCCTTGAACCATTTCTTGATCTTTTTAAAGCCCCCTTTAAAGTTGAAGTTACAAAATATGAGTTAAAAATACAAACGGAACTCAATATTTTGCGAAGCGAAATAATTTTTTAATATTTTTTAAACCGAAACAATTTTTTAGGTTTACTATTTTATAAAAATCGATCGTTTACTTTTTCGTTTTACTGTACCTTTAAATTTGTCTCATTTTCTCACCAATACATAAGCATTTAAATTTTGATCACCTCTGTTTTAATACAAGATTTAAGTGTTCCAGCTTCCTATATGAAGGTATAGGTCGACTTGGGACTTACTTAAATCGATCGTGGGATAACCTGACAATTTGAGGGATTAATTCTCCGCCAACCTAATTTATATTAAAAAAAATTGAATAAGTTATTTTTAATGTAGGAATCTTTATTATTGCTCTAAACAACAACAATCTTTGATATTTTACTTAGAGTTTTAGGCGCGACCACAAAGCATACTACTTTGTTGGTTGTCCATTGGGAAAGTCTAATTTTTGCTCAATCTGTTTAGTATTACTACCAGTATATTGGAAGTTAAGACTTGTTACGCGCTGCTTTACATACATTGGTTCTCAACCCATTTCGTTCTGCGCGTAAGCATATAACCTTCTCCCATGCCGACGAACAATTAAACTACTAAAGAAAAGGCAAAAATAAAATGCAAATTATCAAAAAAAAAAAAAAAAACAAGTAAGAAAGTATAGTCGGTCAAGCCCGACCATATAATACCCTATACCCAGTATATGTATAAAACAGTTTTTCAGAAATGTGCGCTATATGGGAGATATGACCTCTTATGGACCGATCATCCAAATATTTAGTGTCATGATTTCTGTGAATATAAATATTGTGTATGTTATACTTTATCTCGATATAAATACTTTTAAAAAATTTATGGAGGTTAAAGTTGATTACGGAGAGGGTCTTATATGGGAGTTTCGACTAATTACGGACCGACCATTATAAAATTACGTGTCATTATTTCTGTATATTATTTTTATCGAATTTTATTTGATTACCAACATTCTTAAGAAATTTATGATCGTTAACGTGACTTTCGGAAGTGGGCCATTTATGGGAGCTACAATTAATTATGGACCGATCATAATAAAATTGTACCATATTATTTGTATGCATATAAAATATAGTTGCGTTCAATATTATTTGGATACCAACATTTTTGAGTGAGTTATGCTCTTTAAAATGATTTTCGGAAGTGGGCCTTATATGGGAGCTACGACTACTTATGGACCGATCGTCATAAAATTCTACCATAATATATGTATATGTACTAAACATATTTGTGTTCAATATCATTTGGATAGCAACATTTTTAAGAGAGTTATACTCTTTGAAGTGTTTTTCGAAAGTGGGTCTTACAATGGAGCTACGACTAATTATGGACCGATCATCATAAACGTCTACCATATTTGTGTTCAATATTGTTTGGATACCAAGATTTTTAAGAGAGTTATGTTCTTTTAAGTGATTTTCGGACGTGGGATTTATATGGGGGCTACGACTAATTATGGACCGATCTTCTTGAAATTTGTAAATGTTTTAGCTTCATTTATTACTAGTTTTTGGTGAAATTTGTTGGCATACTTG
Organism: Bellardia pandia; assembly: GCA_916048285.2. Classification (NCBI taxonomy): domain Eukaryota; kingdom Metazoa; phylum Arthropoda; class Insecta; order Diptera; family Calliphoridae; genus Bellardia; species Bellardia pandia. The sequence continues at coordinate 92,814,276 of OU696532.1, read as the reverse complement.
CATAATTCAAAGATTTATGACCGGTAAACCCCAATTTCGGGAGGTCATTTGTATGGGGGCTAGGTGTAATAATGGACCGATTTCCACCAGTTTCAATCCCATCCATCCTTGAGCCGAAAAAATATCACGTACCAAATTTTATCGAAATATCTTCAAAATTGCGACCTGTACTCTCCGCACAAGCTTTACATGGACAGCCAGCCAGACGGACGGACGGACATCGTTAAATCGTGGTGGGTGTTGGACCAATATTTCTGGGCGTTACAAACATATGCACAAATCCAATATGCCCTCCCCACTATGGTGGTGTAGGGTATAAATATAAAAGAGTTATGCTCATTTAAGTGACTTTCGGAAGTGGGCCTTATATTTCATCGTACAAATTCAAATCACTTGTTTTGAAAGTATCTTGATTATTTTTTTTTCGACAGTATAATTACATGATAGATGAGGAACATGATATTGGCAAAGGTCCAAACACCGTTGTGAGCATCTTACATTTGTTGGATAACAACAAAATATTTTCTATATTTGTTTATAAACTTTTGTATTTATTGTATTATCAATTTACCTATGATTTTTGTTTAAATAGTTTTCAATTATTTTAATAAAAATTTTCACTACTTTTGTGACTTTCAAACTATAAAGAAACTTTTTATAATTGTATAGAAATCCAATAGGTTATGGGTCCAGCGTTCTTGAATAAAACAGAATAAAAATTATTTAAAAGAATGGAGACTAAAGCCGTGTTTCAACTTCTTAATAATACGAACTATTTTACCTGGAAGTTCAAGATGCAAATGTATCTTATTCAACTGGATTTATGGGATGTAATTGAAAAGCCAACTCCTGCGGAACAATCAGAAGTTTTCCAAAGAAGGAATCAAAAGGCTAGTGCTGCTATTGCTATGTGTGTAGAAAATTCTCAAATACATTATATAAGAGGACTCAGTTCAGCTAAAGAAGTATGGGTGAAGTTGCAAAAAGCTCATGAACGTAAGACTATGACATCAAAATTGCACTTACTTCGAAGGCTATATGATAAGCGAATGTCTGAAGGTGATAATATGCAGCAACATCTAGATTCCCTAAACGTTATGCGTGCTCAGTTGTTGGATCGTGGTGAAGACATAAAGGATAGCTCTATGGTGGCTATAATGCTTAACAGTCTGCCGAAAACATTTTCTGCTTTAGTTACATCTATTGAGGGTCAACCTGAAGAAACAATCTCATTGGAATACGTTATGGAGAAATTGCTTGATGAATCTGAACGGCGTGATGAAGGTAATGGTAATGAAGGTGAAAATAGTGCTTTGAAAAGTCAGCAATTTAAAAAGAAAAAGCCAATTAAGTGCTTCCATTGCAACAAATTGGGGCATGTTAAAAAGGATTGTTTTAAATGGAAGAAACAAAACGCAACAATGTCAGAAAGTAGTCGCCCCGAACATGAAGTTTGTTTACAAGTTGCCTCTGGACGCGGATGGGTTATTGATTCCGGTGCATCAATACATATGACAAGCAATCGTACATGTTTTAAGAAGCTTGAGGAAACATCTAGTAAGGTGTATATAGCAGATGGTAGATGCTTAGATGCTGTTGGTATTGGTAATGGGTATGTTGATGGTAAATATAACAAATTATTCTTACAAAATGTTCTGTATGTTCCTGATCTGAATGGCAGCCTTTTATCTGTGAAAGCAATGGTTAAGAAGGGATTTTCTGTCAAGTTTAAAAATATGAAATGTTTTATTCAAAAAGAAAATAAGTTAATTGCGGATGGAATTTTAGACGAGAATTTATATATTCTTTCTGAGTCAATAAATAATGAAGCTTTTGTGTCTGAATGTTGTTTTGGATGTATACATCTGTGGCATCGTCGCCTAGGTCATCGAAATATTGTTGACATAAAGAAGTTAAACCAATTTTGTAATGAATTACATATAGAAAAATGTAATGACAGTGATTTTTGTGATACTTGCGCCAAGTCTAAATTATCTAAAGTTCCGTTTCCGAAAGAAAGCTCAAGTCGTTCTACAGAATTGTTAAATATAATCCATTCCGATGTTTGTGGCCCTTTCCAAGTTAATTCTCAAAGTGGTAAGAGATATTTTTGTTCATTCATTGATGATTATTCTCGATACACAAAGTTATATGCATTAGAAAGGAAGAGCGAAGTATTTTCTAAATTTAAAGAGTTTGTTAAAGAAGTAGAAACTTTTACAAATAAAAAGGTTAAAATATTGCGATGCGATAATGGAGGAGAATATATAAATAGCGACATGAAATTATTCCTTAAAAATTCTGGTATTATTTTGCAAACAACTGTCCCCTACTGTCCTGAACAAAATGGCGTGGCTGAACGCAAGAATCGAACTTTGGTTGAGATGGTACGTGCAATGCTGAATGAAGCAAATCTTCCAAAGAACCTGTGGGCTGAATGCGTAATGGCTGCGAATTATATTCAAAATCGTCTACCCAGTAAATCTGTAAGTTCAACTCCATTTGAACGTTGGTTTGGTAGAAAGCCAAATTTAAATCATATTAGGGTATATGGAAGTAAAGCATTTGTTCAAATACCAAAGTGTAAAAGACAGAAACTTGATGACGTTTCTGTTGAGGGAATTTTGGTGGGATACGAAGAAAATGTGAAAGGTTATAGAATACTGAGAAAAGATTCTAATAAAATTATAATTAGTAAAGACGTAAAGTTCGAAGAACAGTTTTTAATTCCGAAAGAAGCCAAGGATAATCATAAAGAAGATAGGATTCCAATTAATATTACCGTACATGAGAAAGATGAAAATAAGAACAATGTAGTAAACTCTAATGCAGTAGAGACACAAGGACCAAATCAAGAAGTCGGTTTTCCACAGACAACAGGGCCTCAGCTTAATAGATCTGAAGATCAACCAATTGAAAATATTATTTTTCCACAGACAGGAGAACCTCAGCTTCGTCGATCTGAACGATTAAAAGATAAACCTTCTATAAATTGGTCTGAACAATTAAATGAATTGTTTTTAGTACAAACTTTAAATAAGTATATTGTGCCTAAATCTTGGGATGAAATGATAAAAATGGAAAACCCTGAACGAGAAATGTGGATAAATGCAGCAAGTGAAGAATATCGATCTCTTATAGAGAATAAAACTTGGGTATTATCAAAGTTACCTCCTGACAAGAAAATCGTCGGATGTAAATGGGTTTTCCAACTCAAAAGTGATAACGTAAATAAGCCAAAGTATAAAGCTCGCTTGGTGGCCAAAGGTTACACCCAATCTTTTGGGAAAGATTATGATGAAACGTTCGCACCTGTTGGTAAATTCGTTACTTTAAGAACTCTATTGGCAGTCAGTGCAGTGAAAAAGTACGCAGTAAAACATTTTGATGTAAAGTCAGCTTTCTTAAATGGGATCATACAAGAAGAAATTTATATGGAACAACCCAAAGGTTTCATTCAAGAAGATAATGCGAATTTAGTTTGTAAACTGCATAAATCTATCTATGGTTTAAAACAAGCTGCAAAATGTTGGTATGATAAACTCAATGAAGTTTTAATTAAAATTGGTTTTACCAGAAGCAAAGCAGATACATGTTTGTATATAAAACAAATTGAAGATAATATTGTATATTTATTAATTTACGTAGATGCTATTTTAGTATGCAGTAAAAATAATAATGAAACTTTGAAAATTTATAAAGAATTAAATAATCATTTTGAAATTAAAGATTTGGGTATCGTTTCATCATACTTAGGAATTCAAATTGAAAAGAATTCTGAAGGAGATTTTTTATTACATCAACAGGAGAAAATTAAAAAGCTTATAATTGAAAGTGAACTAGAAGATGCTAAACCATGTTATATACCAATGGATCCTGAATTTGTAAAAATTAACACTGAAGAAAATTTACTCCCAAATAATGAAAAATACAGATCCATTCTTGGTATGTTATTACATATTTCTATTACAACAAGACCGGATATAGCAGCAGCGGTTTCCATTTTATGTAGAAGAGTAGAATCACCTCGCAAATGTGACTGGGAAGCTGCAAAGAAAATCGTTCGCTACTTGCAAACAACAATAAACAGTAAAATTATTTTAAAATGCAATACAAATTTAAATATTCAATGCTTCACAGATGCAAATTGGGCAGGTGATGGAGATCGCAAGTCAACTAGTGGATACGTAATTTTATTAGGATGCAATTTAGTTTCTTGGTCATCAAAGAAACAATCAACAATCGCTTTATCATCAACCGAAGCAGAATTTATTGCAGCATCTTATGCTGGTCAAGAGCTTATGTGGCTGTTACAATTAATTGACGATATGAACATTACAATTACCAAACCCATTCCAATGTATGAAGACAACCAAAGTTGTATCAAAATAATAACATCATCAAAGTTCAGTGCTAGAACGAAGCACATAGATGTTAAATACCATCATATCAAAAATTTGAAAGAAAATGGCTTTATAGATATCAAATATTGCACTTCAAAGCAACAGTTAGCTGATTTTCTTACCAAACCGTTACCTTTATCGTCGTTTAGAAACCTCATTACCAAAATATTATGTTGAGAGGGGATGTTGGATAACAACAAAATATTTTCTATATTTGTTTATAAACTTTTGTATTTATTGTATTATCAATTTACCTATGATTTTTGTTTAAATAGTTTTCAATTATTTTAATAAAAATTTTCACTACTTTTGTGACTTTCAAACTATAAAGAAACTTTTTATAATTGGATAGAAATCCAATAACATTATCATTTGGAAACGTATTGCAAAAATGTCCAAACAATTGTACTTTTCTGCGATAATTGTGTTGGACAAAATAAGAATAATGTTATGATATCATATCTGCAATGATGGCTGGTTCGAGGACTCAACCATTTTATTAAATTTCCTATTGACGGGGCATACTAAGTTTGCCCCAGATCGGTTTTTCGGTATTTTCAAGGCCAGGTATGCTATCACTAATATTGATACATATGAAGAGTTGCTGCAATGCGTCGTACAATCGTCACTAAGTGGCCATAATACAGCTGTTTCGTCGAAAAAAGTCGTTTGGTATGAATGGGATAGTTATTTTAAACCATTCTACAAGCCAGGTATTACACAATGCCACCATTTTATAATGGACAAAAACTCTTTGAAAACCAAAAAATTTGCTGACAGTAAAGATGTTGAATCATTTCAACTGTCATTAATCCCAGTTGATGTCACCATCCCCGAAATTATTCAACCAGTCGGTTTATCTCTGCAGCGTCAGTGGTATATTTATCAGAATCTCAGAAACCAAGCTTCAGACCCCACGAATGCGGATATTTTGGCTCCATTACCATCGAAAAATGTCATCAAAAAATCTGAGGATGCTTCACCAGCCACCAAAGTGGCATCGAAGGAACCAAAGGCTTCATCGTCAAAACCTAAACCGAAGAAGTCTGTAGCTTCATCTTCAAATCAAGATCCAAAAAAGAAAGAACTGAAGAAACCTGCGACTTCAACTGCAATAAAAAAAATCAAGAAAACTAAGCCCTCATCTCCAGAAGGAGATTCGAAAAAACGAGCAACTTCAAAGGTTTCAACAAGGATAGCGACGAATAAAACTACTTAATACTTCTAAATAAATATTTTTGTGCAAAACAGATTTTTTTTTTGTAAAATCGTTGTTGCAGCGTTCAATCTTGTTTTTAAATTTTTCAATTTCATTTATTATCTTGATTCTGGATTTTCAATAAAATTCTGCTTTTCTTTCATTTGTGCTCTTCTTTCTCTACATTTTTAGTACACTTCTAAACAAGTTAAACAAAATAATTTCTCAATAAAGCCATTGTACACAAATAACTATCGTAATACATCTGAATAATTTATGGACGTTGTTGAGGTTTGAGCCTTTCCATAACTATGATGAATTGTCAAATAATACTGAATAAAAATAAGATGACAAATAAAAAGAGGTCTAAAAGAATTACAGATGTAAGTATGTACATTAGAGTGCTGCAAAAAAATAAAATTGCGAATTTTTCCGTTTCAAAATTGTTGGGTCCTGTGTTGGAAAGGGTTAGCATATTATTATTTTATACGCAATACAAAATTTTTAGTTTGCTTTTATTTTTAATCAAAGGCACCATTCAAATGCACAGTGTTTTTCATGGTTTTTAAATTTTAAGATAATTGTCGCCCCAAGTGCGTTGATGATATATTTTTCTCAAGTTTCATTAAAGTCGACTCAAAAATGTAAACATTCTCTATCTTTCCGTCAGAAATTCCAAATATAGCGAAATATGACCTGAATATGAATATGAGTAAAACCATGTATACAATGGTGTAACCAACCATACAAGGTGAGTGCAGTAGCACAGCTGACTGACCTTGTTTACAATTTGCTTATGTCAAAAGTAATTAATACTTTTTCAAGTGTTTTTGGACAGCTATTTACACAAACAAAATTCCTGTTGTTTCTGTATTGATAATTATATGATAATTAGTTTCTAAATAAGATAAAATTATTTGACAAAAATTGGGTATTAAGAGAATGCCAATGTTCTTTGGATTCTTGTTGCCGATTTGCACTCACCTTGTATAATTACACGTACATATGCATTCACCCTGATTAAAATTCGAAACCTGTTTTCTAAATAAAAATTGTCAAACGAAATTCGTATTTTTATATTTTTTTAGTATTTTACAATTCCATACATATGTACTTATTTTATATTTGCGTATTAATTTGTCATTCAGTTAATTTAAATCCAGCATGCAACGTGAAATATTGCCAAATGTGCCAAAATATGGCACCCGGGTTGTAAGATCTAGTAAGTTAAAATTATAAACATTTATGAAAATTAAAACGAAATCCATCAAAATTTCTAGCGGACACGGTATTTGGATTCTCGGAAAGAGTGTTGGTGTTTTTATCTTATTTATTGTTTCTAGTGACGTTTCCGCTAACGATATATTTTTGTTTAAAAACTGCAACGGTTTTCCAGCGTGTGGTCATATTCCGTTTGGGACGTTTAAGGTTAGTACGTAAGAAAATCGAATTGGTTTTGGTAAATGTTTATAATTATTGATTATAAATTGTATTACAGAAAAGGTGGTGTAAGAGGACCGGGTTTAGTTTTTATTTTACCCTGCATTGATGAATATGTCAAGGTTGATTTACGCACACAATCGTTCGATGTACACCCCCAAGAGATTTTAACGAGAGATTCTGTGACCATACAAGTGGATGCTGTTGTATACTACAGTATTCGAAATCCGCTAGACTCGGTTATACAAATTTCAAATGTGCGAGATTCTACGAAACTGCTGGCCCAGACAACTTTGCGCAATGTCATTGGCACAACTAATTTAATGGAATTGTTAACGGCCAAGGGGACGTTGTCGAAAAAAATTGAAAATATTTTAGACGAGGCTACGGACCCTTGGGGAGTTAAAGTGGAACGTGTTGAAATGTAAGATTTTATTTTAATTTTCCTATCGAATTACGAAATAAGCTCTCAAAATTTCTAAACTCAACACTTTTTGGATTTAATTTTTCAATTAACTGTATACCTGTATATTTTTACTTTTGTTTAACAGTAAAGATGTACGCCTTCCAGTTTCTATGCAAAGGGCTATGGCTGCTGAGGCCGAGGCAATACGAGAAGCTAAAGCTAAAATCGTAGCAGCCGAGGGCGAATTGAATGCTTCCAAGGCCTTAAAGGATGCATCCGATGTAATGTCTGCGAATCCCATTACATTACAGGTATTTTTGTTTTTTCAAAACCATGCATTTTATAATTAATTACTTAATCTTTCCTATCAGCTCCGCTATTTACAAACTTTGGCGACCATTTCCAGTGAAAAGAACTCTACTATTGTCTTTCCCTTTCCCATAGAATTAATGTCTGTAGGCGTGCCTTTAGGTGTACCCACATCTCCCGCAAATTAAACTGAATATATATGTACTCGTATGTAAATACAATAAAATAATAAAGGGTTCATTATTATTAACAGTAAATATTAAACAGCTCAGTTAAATATTCTTCAAATAATTCGAAATTAGAAAAATTTTCAAAACAACAGCAGTTAAATCTAATAAAATACTGTCAACTTATTTTTAAAATTTTGAAAATGTTATTAATAATAAAAATAAGTCAGACCGTAATTATCGTTATCATTTACATACCATTGCCGAAATAAGACAAAACGCCGTTATCGCCAAGTCATCTTTAGCATTTTAACGCTTCGAGTCGGTAGCCAACCTTGAACCAATATTTTTATGGAAACCATCTAATTATATTTAATAGGTTGTGGGAAATCATCTTAGGATAAATGTCCGCACATATTATAATATCTATCGCAGATTATTCGTAAAATATGAAATCAGAGAGGAACATATCGCGGAAGTGTTTTTTATAGTGTTCTGTAAGATTCTGACTGAATTCGGACAGTAATTTTATTATCGAGGAGGATAAAACGGGCAAAATGGGTAAAACCTATGCCCTTATATGTATTATACAGCATTAATAAACATAAAAATTAATTCTATAGGCAATTTTAAATGTCTCCGGCTTAAATAAAGAAAAAATCGGAAAGGTGTCTGGTACTTTCTGGAATTCAACATTTTATGTGGTCAAAACTAGTAAAAATGGTATCCGTAGAATCCTATGGTAGCCTTTGCATCTGATAAATAAATAAACATAGAAAACTCATCCGGCGTAAATCAATAAAGTGCAGAAAATTGTTTGGTACTTTTTTGAAATTCGAATTCTTAAGGTCTGAAAATTGTATCCATTTTGGTACTTTTTTGTTTCATAAAAAAAAAAAACATTTTTTTTTCTTTTTTCTACCTAACGGACAAATCGGAGACCGAGCGGGGTCTCAAGATGCTATGTGGAACTTAAACATTAGAGGGTAAAAAAGGCATCCTACAGTACACATTATGACGGTTAAGATTGGTTGAAATAGGTTTATTACTTCACCTAGCCCCATACAAATGTCCTTCCCAAATAGGAGTTTATCGATTATAAATGTTTCATGTCGAATCAAATATCGTCATAAATAAGCTGTATAGTATATGAAACCTAATCGCATTTACAAATTTTATGCAGATCGGTCCATAATTGACCACAGCTCACATATAAGGCCCACTTTCGAAAATCACTTTAGGGAGCATAACTGTCTTAATAATGTTGGTGTCCAATTTTCATATACATATATGGTGAATTTCACGTCAAGTGACCCAGTTTTAAAAATCGATATCTTCCGATTTGGACGAAATTCGCACCAAGGTTAGTACTATTGGATAGTAGGCCAGACACAAATTTTGAGCTCTATCAGTCCAGAAGTGCCGGAGTTAGAGGGGGTCAAAGTTGGACATTTTGGTCATACTTTAGATAGCTATTTCTTCAATCATTCCAAAAATATTTTTTTTTAATTTAAATTTTTTTTTGTTTTTAATTTTTTTTTAATTTGGTGAAAGCTTATAATCGCTTAATGGGATGCGAGTGAGATATCTATCAAAAAAATTATTTTTTAACTCAAGAATAGGATTTTTCAATATTTGGCACAAGTATCATTTTCATTTATATATTAATTTTATTAAATTATTTATTATTATTATTCTTATTTAGTTTTATTATCTATCTATATATATAAAATTCAATGTATGTATGTATGTATGTATGTATGTAACGTATAGACTCCAAAACGGCTGAGCCGATTTTGATGAAATTTTCACAGCATGTTACTGTGACTCTGAAAGGAATAATAGGGTACTTTTTTTTACCACGCCCACTTTTACGCCCACTTTTTTAAAATATTGTAATTGGAGACCAAACCTCTGGACCGATATTTTTGAAATTTTCACAGCATTTACCTGGGACTCTGGTATGATTAATAGGGTACTTTTTTTACCACGCCCATTTTTACGCCCACTTTTTAAAAATTATGTAATTGCTCCCATATAGTTTTTAACAGATTTACTTCAAATTGTATACACATTATATTTGAAATTTTTGAAAGTTTTATACTTTTTGTTCTCTATACAAATTTGTTCATTCCAACGTATTTTTTTATTTGGTAGTATATTGCTCTTAATACTGTTTACGTCGCCATATAACTATGAACCACGCCTACTTCATCGCCCCCTTTTTTTAATTCAGATACTTACTTATACCACTAACAATGTTTGCTATACAAAATACTTTTTTTGTAATATGTATTTACCTAAAGTTTTATATACTTTTTAACTACATACATTTTTTTATTACCAAATCCCCATTTTTCGCCCCATTTCACCTTAAATTATATTGCTTTTAATCTATATATATATAAATGAATGTGTGTCTGTATGTTTGTGCTTAATAGGAGGCCAAACCCTTTTACCAATCTGCCTGATATTTTTACAACATGTTACTGTGACTCTGGAAGGAATAATAGGCTATATGAAGTTTTGATTGTACAAACGGGGGTGGCACCGCCCATATAACCCACAAATTTAACCCGCCATATTTTGGGCATTTTTTGACGTACGTCGGTGATATTTGGTACATATGGTATTGGCATAATTAGGAATACGTACCAGGAGAAAAGTGAGTGAGACCACGCCCCTTTTTAGGAAAATTAAACATCGTAATATAGTCTTAACTACTGGACCGATCGTCATTAAATTTTCACAACAGGATATTCTTACGAAATAATAAATTCTTGACTATGTAAGTGGACAAAGGGGCATGGTCTCGCCTAAAGCATTGCAATAAATACATTAAAATTAAATAAATAAATGTTTGTAAATATATAAATACGTTTTACTTTATTTTATGACGAGGGGGGGGGGGGTAGCAAAGCACACCGGGTTTAGCTAGTAAGTAATAAATAGGAAAAAAAAAATAAAATAGTGCATATGGTAAAAATTGAAACACTTTCAAGACGCAACATATATTTAGTTTTAATTTATTTGTTGCTGTTTGATCTTGCAAAACTCTTGTAAGAGTAAACAACGTCAAACAAATTTGTGCTAAAACAAGAGGTTACGCTTTTTTGAGTAAATATTTGCCAAGTGTGACTGTACCTTTATTTTTCTAGTTTTTGTTAATGCTTTAGTTACTTATGAATTATGCAATATATTTTGTTTTAAATTTGTACTGCTACCTTTCTTACCCATATGTAATTCCGTATGTATGTATGTCAAAATTTCCATTTTACATACGATTCATAATTTTTGCTATCCGTATGACATAACCTATAAATGTAAACAAAAGCTGACTTTTTAACGTGTATAAATTTCAAGAATTGTTTCTTTTGGCCAATCTAACTGCAATAAATATAATAAACATAATTTAATTTATAAAAATCGAAAAATACTTACTTTTCCATGTTCTTTATCCATTTTCTTTAATTTTTCTTTACAATATATTTTTTCAAACAATTTTGTTTCAAAACAAACCAGCTGTTTTGTTTATATACATATGTTTGTTACAGGAAAATAGAGCGTGTTCTAATCGAAAAAATTACATACATATGTATTTCCACATGTATTTTACACATGCAAAGTTGCATATGTATCACACAATGTGTACAACTTTTACAGATGGAAAATTTGACAGCACATATACATCCCGTCTGATAGCACATTTAAAACATTGGATTTAAATTTTGCTTTCTATCTTTATACCATCGAAAATCTTCTAACAATTGTTTTTCTATTATTTTATTCAGGTGGCCGAGTCTAGCTTGGATTAACTACTCCAATTACAGTTTTTAATTTTCAAATACCTATAATGTCTATAAATTAAAAACAATTTTGCCTGACAGTGTACGAACGTATAAACAAATTATTTTCAAAAAGAAAATACCACAAATTGTATTAATTGAAAGATATGTATATAAAAATTAGAAACAAATGTCCAACAACATTTGTGGTCGTTACTTAAAACTATTAATTTAATTTCGTTGTGATAAGTTTTATCGCTTGATTACGTTGAATTCCAAATGCATTGTACATGCTGTTGTGGTAAATTGATAAATAATTTAATTTATTAAGAACCATTATGTTGTTTTTCATAACATTTTTGAAGATTAGTACAACCCCAACATTTGTTTTTGTTTTCGATATTATCTAGAGATAACTTATTTATTAATATGTTGCTTTTTATTTTTGTGATCGCGATTTTATGTGAAATCCCAGTAGTACAGTTTCTTTCTTTTTTTTTAATATCATAATGATAATAAGAAATTACTTGATCTAACCTAATGAATGGAGTATAGCAGTGGAACCCTCTTCTGTGACCCAAATTTAAGTTCAGCTACTTAGGGTGTAATACAGAATAAAATAAAGAGTAAACAGCAATTAATTGTTTTTTGCTTAACTACTCCTAGACTGCTTTTAAGTCTGAAGTTGAAAAAATACAATTTTTCACATAATTTTAATATACCTGTTTATTTTATTTTGACGCATAAAGTCTGGTACATTTCCATTAAAACTGAATTATTTTTTTAAGTTTCTTATTTTTCTAGCTTTCCTTAATTTTTCACAATATGCAATATGTTTTGTTTTAAATTTTTACTTGTAGTAAAATGTTTTTTAAACAATATTAGGTGTTTTACGTAAACAGATATGAAAATAGCTCCCATATAAAACTCACTCCTCCCGAAAAGCCAATAAACGTTAAAAAATAAAAACCTTCAATTGGTTTTATTAGAAGTTTTTGTGAGAATTGATTCCTAATTGACCATACACGTAAAGTCGAATCAAAGATAGTAACATAAAATCCATTATAAGTACATAATTCAATTTACAATATTCAATACTTCTTGCTAACGCGCAATAATGTTTATTTTTTTCACGAAATCCTAAAATTAAAAGTGTCTTTCTTAATATGTTTATTGTAAAATTAAAACTTCACATACATACATACTCGTATGTGGGTCAATTTCATTAAAAACGCAATTTTTGTGTCCCCGCACTTTACACTACTATTTTAAGTAAAAAAAAATGTGAGAGTGATCACTGATCAGCGAGGAATATGTAACAAAAAAACGTAATTCTCAAATTTGTATGTTTGTTTTTTGTTTATTCAGAATGGTATTTTGTTTCTCCCTCTGACTGCTTCCATGCAAAAGCATGTGCCCACCGTTAGAATTTTTAGTAAACAAAATAAAATAAAATCAAGAAAAAAATAAATATGCAACATTTAATAACAGTTTTCGAATTATTGCGTTTCTTTTTTGTGTTTTGATTTGTTATAATCGTCAAAACTTAATTAGTGCGAATTTGGCGTTGCAAAGAAAGGTTGTCCCCACAATTTGCATTGAGCGTAAATTTTTTATAAATCAAGTAATATTACTAGTTTTCAATTTCAAGTTTAAATAAAGTAAATAACGTAAGGAAAGTACAAACTTTAAAGCGGAAAAAAAAATCTATTAAAAAAGTGTGCATTTGCGTAGTTTTTGTGAACACCATGATAAGAGCGCGATAAAATTACATGAGCGTCATGCTAATTTTTTTTAAAAGTGAATATATTAAATGTAAAAAATTAAAGTTTACAATCATTGTTTACATTTTTTCTACTCATTTTTTAATAATTTGTGAATTTGAGAAATAAATTGCCTACGAAAAAACACCAAAATAGACAAACATTTCATGAGCATTACTTTTGAAATATTTTGCTTCATAGCTAAAAATGCTTAATTTAGATTTTATTTTTTAATTTTCAAGAGTAAAACAACAAAATTAACGGCGGCTGAAATAGCACGGAGATATCGAGAGAAAATAAACCTCGATGAAGCGCGTAATGTCGAATTTAAAGGAAAGATGAAAGAAAGGTATAATCGTAGTATATTTGAGCTTAATTTTTATTGTTACTGACTGATTCTGTTTTTGCCACAAACTTAATTCGAAATTGGTAAAATGAAAAAAAATAACAAAGCCGCTTGTTATTTCATGAAGTTTATACAGATTCAGAATAAGAATTTGAATGAAAATTTATAAATTAAATTAAATTAAGTTAAGTTATTGTTTTGTGTCAAATATTTACATATGTGTATAAGGTTCTTCAAGAATTACTTCCTTTTTTCCATTTTTGTTAAATATGAATAAGAATAAGAATATGTTCAGTTTTGTATGAAAATTTTTGTTTTTTTAAGAATTTTTATTTTTTTTTATTTACTTTTTGTAAAAGAATAAAATTTTTTTTCGTTAAACTTTAAATTTGGCATTATTTCTTGTTTACGTGCAAAAAAATTTTTTGATCGTCACAAAATATCTTGAGCGTCATACTTAGTTTTTTTTCCCTTAAAACGCTTATAATTGCTTTTTTGTTAAATACATTGTTACAAGCCTATTACTTTGCAAGTAACCTCTAAGTTCAAGTCTTTTTTTTAACAAAAATTTACATATTTTCATCTTAAAATTTTAAAATAACTAGTCACTTAAAAAAAAAAAATAAAAAACAAGGTGAATCGTGATTTTATGTTTATAATCGAAAAGGTGATTTTCGCAAAATTTATGCTTGAGAAACAAAAGAACATCGTAGTAAGTTTGAATTTCAAATATACATATTTGCATTTTTAGCGATTTTTTATACATATTTGGTGTATGACGCTCAAGATAGAAATCATAGAAAACCTAACAAAATCCAAAAATATTGATTTTTTGAGAGCCTAAAAGAACCACCGGATACTTCGTCAATTTTTACATAAATTGGCCACTCTTACAGGCGAATTGAAAAAACTTGAAAAATAAGCAAAACAAAACTCGTTGTGTACTTTTTTTTTTTTTTTTTGAAATTGACCCATGTACATACATACATACTTACGTTTTCTTATTTAATTATTTTAAAAATCAAACCACAAAATAAATTTTTAATATTTGCTATTTAATATTTTATAAATAAAATAACACAAATGACCCGATAAAATTAAGGATAAAATTATGGTTTGTAATTACATACATATGTATGTACATATATCAGTTAATTTATTTTCAAGCTAATTTTGCAAATTCAATAACTCTTTTAAAATTTCAGTATAGACTTCAATGCCCCGCAAATAAATGTCCGCTTTAAGATTCTCATCATGATCGTGCATTAGTGTCGGAGTAGTAATCATGGGAGAAAAGCCAATTGAGGGCACACCAAGTTCACGCAAAAACTGGATATCACTGCCGCCTATATAAACATGGGCTTCTAAAGCTAGATTCCTGCAATATAATAATTTATATTTAAAAAACAAAGAATAAAATTATACAAAACTGCTTAAAGATTGTCTAACTCTTCTGACATTTTAGTAAAAGCTTTTTGCATAGCACTCCAATAGGGATTGGTATGGTCGACTTTGGTGGGCGGGGCCGTGTCACATCTTAAAATCCATTCCCATTTAATGTCACCCCCAGCTTCAGTGCACCATTTTTGCAAACGTTGTTCGAATTCCTTTAGATCTACATCGACCGCTATGCGCATATTGAAGCAGGCCTCTAATTGTGAGGGCACAACATTGGGTAGTACGCCTCCTTTCATCATGGTCAAGTTAATACTTGTCACATCTCCCATTTGCAAGTCGGAATTTGTTTTCAAACGTTTCTTCTCGGCGGAACGAAATGTTAGAATTTTATTCAAGAAATTAGCTAGTTTTTCACCGGCCGTATTTTCCATCATGATAGAACCATGACCGGCAGGTCCATTGAATTTAAAATTAATTTCTGTTTATAATAAAAGTTGAAAATTCAAATGGTAAAATTTTAAATATAATATTTTAAACTACAAACATATGTACATAGTTTTATGTTATGAAATATGTATGTACGACTATGTATTTAAACCCGTCACTGTAAATCTAAGACTTACGCCATATACTTCTTTCCGCATAATATGCGACAAATTTCTCATCGTCTGTTGGCGAACCTTCATCCAAAGCAAATCCAACATTTAAATCGCGAAAATCTTTGCTTCTACTAAATTTTAGCATGCCGTATTCTCCACTAATCTCTTCGTCTGGCACAAAGAGAACGTGGAGAGTTCGTTTGATTTGAATATTTGATTTCTTTAGCGAACGTATTGCTCCGAAATATTGCATGCCAATGCATTTACAATCCTGAGCACCTCTTGCAAATATTCTACCCTCAGCATCAATCTCGGCTGCAAACGGAGGATGTGTCCATTTGTCAGCAAAGACAGGCACCACATCCATGTGTGAATTCACTAAAATCGTTGGTAATTCTGGATTAGTACCGATCCAGGAGGCAATAAATATGGGCGTTTTTAAGCTGCTATCAAAGTGAACAATTTTATAGGACAGTTGCAAGGAATCAGCTTGTCTGCTAAGAAATTTGATGCATGATTCTATAGCAGATGGATAAAGGATAAATAAATAATTGAGTATACGAGTATATACATATGTATAGTTGTAAACGTACTTTTCCTTACCATAATCAACATTTGGGTGAACACTTGGTATTCTTAAATATTCCTGAAACAATTTTATTTCTTCATTATTTTTAAAATACTCCATTTTATATCCTGCGTTTTCTTTTACAACTTATAGATTGACTTTGTAACATCAACTGAGTCATTTCGCTATTTTTCATTGGCTATTTATTTAATTGTGGTTGACAACGGAAAAGAAATATAAAGTTTCATATTTGAAATAGATAAATTTTACTCGTGTGTAACGAGTACGAATCATACCCAGTGGGAAAAATTGCAAGTGCTTTCATTTATAGGCCGCACAGTGGCTCAGAATTCAATTTCATCTGCCAAAAGTCTAATTTTACTATTAGCAGAAAGCTGCAAGTGTCCTCTTTAACCCCAAATATACCTTTTCACCTGCATGGACCAGCCTGTAGAACACTTTTTTTCATTTGAATGAAATTACTCAAATTATTTTACCTGTTTTTAAGACTCAAATATTCGTATGTGTATGTACCATGCCTCATGTAAGTTCCCTGCAAATAGTATTGGACTACGTGATCCATTTTAGATGAAATGGACTACTACAACATGGTCCAATTGAATGCAGTCATGGACCATGTCATAGTTAAACAAGAGTTTGTAGTTAAACGACATGGTTTCGTGTTAACACGATTGCATATTGAGTTGTTGTTGTTTAAAACTAACCCTCTTGAGTACTCCATGGAGTAGTTTGGAACTACTCCGATGGGTTATATGGTCCAATCCTAGGACATCGCAATGTTAAATGGACCACCTTTTTTTCATATATTTGGAGTAGTTTTGGACTAGTCTTTAAATACATGTATGGACAAGTCGCGTTATTTGCAGGGTTGTGATTAATATATATGTACGAGTATTATCAACATATTTAGGACTTGTAGCGAATTTTTACCTATTTTTAGCCCTTTTTAGTTTTTCAGGAATTTTTTATTCTATCGGTTTATGCTACCTGGGTGCACAATATGATGTAATTCAAGGATAAAAGCCAGTTGTATTCGGATCAGAGATCGGCAATGAATCGTTTTTTTACGATTCACAACTACTCATAACATTTTAAGTATAAGTGGTTTTACATCATTGAAATTTAACTATTCTGAGTTACTCAAACTCACAACAACGTTGACTTATAAATGCGGGTGGATATACGTACCATACCATTCCCAATATGTTTGATTCATAAACAACGGTATTAAGATTACATTTTAAGAAAAATACTCACATACTCATAAAGTATTCAACTCAGTTGAGTCATTGAAAAAAAATTTCAGCATATTCCGTTAGGTATTTATACAAAATAAGTAAAAAAGAAATATAAAAACATACAAGTAAGTTTATAGGAAAACATATTGGGGAAAATATAATATTTATTATTTTATATAATTTTTATAAGCGGACTGTAAAAATGAACGACTCTCGCATGAGTGTATGCGAGTCATACTTATTTTTTTTTATCGTCTACGTACATTGAGTTAAGGAGAGTCAAAATAAACAACATCATACATGAGATTAAGTCTGAATATAATGAGTACTTCAAACTTTAAAGATGAATATTGGTTTGATGATATTGAGACAAGTATGAGTACGTATAAGTACGACAAATTATAAGTCATGATTCAAGTATACTCACTTTTTCAGTACTCATAACTGATCTCTGATTCGGATACAAACTTATCTAAGCAGACACAATGGAATTTTAAAATATATATAAAAAATGGAGAACTTTAGCTAAGATGTTTCAAGTTACGTTCAGAGCAAAGTAAACGTAAGTATTTTCCTTCAGCACCGAAATACAATTGGACATACAAAATAAAATCATTGTTTTCATCAAAAAACCTTAACAAGTCGCTACAAAAAGTTGGATGGAGTAAACATATGTAAATTTTGAAAGCAGCTTTGCAAACTTGTTAGAGGGTGAACCGGAAAAAGCATTAGATAATACTGATGATAGTTATGATTTGGATTTTGGTCTTACAGAATCAATAAGAAAAAAATTACACCAACAAGAAGTTTCGAAGTAGCATATCCTTTGTTGTCCAGAACGCTCTTTAAGCGTTTAGGAATTGATTTCACCAAGTTCCATTTCCATTAGAGTTTGACGATTTTTTGAGACATTCTTGATATCCTGATATAATTACCAATGTTAAAAATTTAGTCGTTCGTTATCGATATCGAATTTTTGTCTGTGTGAGTTTGTAGTTAAGTTCTATTACACGAAGCAATTCTTATTAAAAGGATTGATACAATTTTTTCCTTGCAATTTCTTCGGTGCTCACACAGCACAATTCTTATTGCTCGCTCTTAATTTTATTTGATAGATACACACATTTGAGCCTTTTTGACGAATAAGAGAGTAAAACGAATTGAAACAAAATCAAGTGTGTACTTGTCTTATCTTCTTCTTAAGGTGCCATCAGACGGGATGTATTTTACATATGTACTGTCACTTTTCTTACCCATATGTAATTCCGTATGTATGTCAAAATTTCCATTTTACATACGATTCATAATTTTTGCTATCACACCTGCTTATGTTTTTCCGTATGACATAACCTATAAATTTAAACAGAAGCTGACTTTTTAACGTGTATAAATTTCAATAATTGCTTCTTTTGGCCAATCTAACTGCAATAAATATAATAAACATAATTTAATTTATTAAAAATTAATTTTCTTTAATTTTTTTTACAATATATTTTTTCAAACAATTTTGTTTCAAAACAAAACAGCTGTTTTGTTTATGTTTGTCACAGGAAAATAGAGCGTGTTCTAATCGAAAAAATTACATATGTATTTCCACATGTATTTTACATATGCAAAGTTTCATATGTATCACACGATGTGTACAACTTTTACAGATGGAAAATTTGACAGTACATATGTAAAATACATCCCGTCTGATGGCACCTTTAGTCCGATGCTTATATTAAAGAATTGCTTCATATAAATTGCGTCTTATTAACAAATATTAAAAATGATACCGTGGAGATCTAAAAAGTAAAATTTATTCATTCCTACATACTCGTATATAGTTGGTACAAAATCCATTAAGCTATTTTCCATCCCTGATTTAAACAAGTTATATAGAGATTGTGCAAACAATAATGAGCGACAAATACATACGAGTATGTGTTTTAAATTATAAAAGCAAGACACGTACATCTGATTTTTTTTAGATTAATAAAACGAGATAAGTTGAAATATACTTAATATCAATTTGCTTCAAACTTAAATTACAAATAAAACAACATTTTGTGCATATTAAATAGAAATAAACTTCAGATATGTACAAACATAGCAGAAGCATAAAAGTGTAGCAAGTTCTTCATATACCATAATTGGTGGAAATCGGTCCATTATTTTACCGCACCAGCATACAAATGTCCTCCCGAAATAGGAGTTTAACGATCACAAATGTTTAAATTATGCAAGTATCCAAACAAATGAGTCATATTTTTCATATACAAATAATATGGTCCAATTTTGTGATGATCGGTCCATAATTAGTCGTAGCTCCCATATGGCGCCCATTTCTGAAAAACTGTTTTATACATATACTGGGTGTAGGGTATTATGTGGCCGGGCTTCACCATATAATACTTTTTTACTTGTTTTTTATTATCATTATGATATTAAAAACTGTACTACTGGGATTTCACATGAAATCGCGATCACAAAAATAAAAAGCAACATATTAATAAATAAGTTATCTCTAGATAATATCGAAAACAAAAACAAATGTTGGGGTTGTACTAATCTTCAAAAATGTTATGAAAAACAACATAATGGTTCTTAATAAATTAAATTATTTATCAATTTACCACAACAGCATGTACAATGCATTTGGAATTCAACGTAATCAAGCGATAAAACTTATCACAACGAAATTAAATTAATAGTTTTAAGTAACGACCACAAATATTGTTGGACATTTGTTTCTAATTTTTATATACATATCTTTCAATTAATACAATTTGTGGTATTTTCTTTTTGAAAATAATTTGTTTATACGTTCGTACACTGTCAGGCAAAATTGTTTTTAATTTATAGACATTATAGGTATTTGAAAATTAAAAACTGTAATTGGAGTAGTTAATCCAAGCTAGACTCGGCCACCTGAATAAAATAATAGAAAAACAATTGTTAGAAGATTTTCGATGGTATAAAGATAGAAAGCAAAATTTAAATCCAATGTTTTAAATGTTGTATCAGACGGGATGTATATGTGCTGTCAAATTTTCCATCTGTAAAAGTTGTACACATTGTGTGATACATATGCAACTTTGCATGTGTAAAATACATGTGGAAATACATATGTATGTAATTTTTTCGATTAGAACACGCTCTATTTTCCTGTAACAAACATATGTATATAAACAAAACAGCTGGTTTGTTTTGAAACAAAATTGTTTGAAAAAATATATTGTAAAGAAAAATTAAAGAAAATGGATAAAGAACATGGAAAAGTAAGTATTTTTCGATTTTTATAAATTAAATTATGTTTATTATATTTATTGCAGTTAGATTGGCCAAAAGAAACAATTCTTGAAATTTATACACGTTAAAAGTCAGCTTTTGTTTACATTTATAGGTTATGTCATACGGAAAAAAAGAAGCTGGTGTGATAGCAAAAATTATGAATTGTATGTAAAATGGAAATTTTGACATACATACGGAATTACATATGGGTAAGAAAAGTGACAGCACATAAAGGGTGTTTTTTTTACAGGTTTGTTTTTCGAAAAGAGATAAAACTGTCATTTTGTGGTCAAATCTGGCAACTCTAATGTCATTTATGTTCAGTTTGGTTTGCCATTTCATCATAAACAGGTTGACAAAAGAACAACGCTTGCAAATCGTGCAAATTTATTTCGAAAATAACGGTTCAGTTCGCGAAGTTTACCGCAAGCTCCGTCCATTTTATGGTCGACATAATCGTCCATCAGAGCAATTAATTCGGTTAACCATGGATCGTTTTCGCACTACGTTTACTCTATGTGATAATACGCATCCGCAGAGACGTCGAACAGTGCGCACTGAAGAAACAATTGCCGCTGTAGAGCAAAGTGTTGAAGAGGACCCGAATTAATGGAGACCGGTATAGAGCCATGATAACCGACTATTTTGTTCCCGAATTGGATGGCATGAATGTGGGTGAGTTGTGGTTCCAACAAGACGGCGCTACATGCCACACAGCGCACGCCACAATCGATTTATTGAAGGAAACATTCGATGAGCGCATACTTTCGCGGAATGGACCTGTCAATTGGCCACCAAGATCGTGTGATTTGACACCATTGGATTATTTTATTTGGGGATATGTGAAGTCGCTCGTCTACGCCAACAAACCAGAAACGTTAGGGGAATTGGAAGCCAACATTCGTGGCGTTATTGCCGACATACGGCCCCATATGCTCGAAAAAGTGGTTGAAAATTGGACCTGTAGAATTGGCTTTATTCGAGCCAGCCGCGGCGGCCACATGCCTGAAATCATATTTAAACATTAATGGCATAAAATTATCCTTCCAATAAAGCCAAATTGATGGTCATTAAAACGATTTTCTTGTGTTTTATTTCAATTCGAAGTTCTATATCTCTCAAAAAACACCCTATATGTAAAATACATCCCGTCTGATAGTTGTTGTAGATGTTTTGGTCACTATATCGTGGTCCAATTATATTGTTTAAAAAAATTCTGAATGAAATCTGTTTTATCCAATTGACCGACTTTGCTTGTCAAACCTTCTATCATTTTTTTTTTTGCAGAAATTTTATATTTAATGGATCTGCTGGTCATGGATCGTTGTTTCTAAAAAATACGGCAGGCGAAAAATTTAAACTTTTCTGAAATAAAGTTTTAACTTATCGTTATCGGCAGAGGTCAAATGTATTGAAACCAATGCCACATTAAAAATTGGTGATGTGACTAGCATTAACGTGACTATAATTTTGTTGTACCTTCGCAATTGGAAGCCTGTTACGATATGCGCATTGCTGTTGATGTGGATCTCAAGAAATTCGAAAATATTTTGTAAAAATGATGCTACGAGCGGGTTGTGACATAGAATGGGAATTGGTTTTTAGATGTAACACGGTTCCACCTACAAAGGTTAATCAAACCTATTCACTGCTGTGCCATTCAAAGAGTTTTCAAAAAAATGTAAATATAAAAAAAATATAAAACTTAAGTTCTTTTGAAACTTTTTATTCGGAAATTTTTTATTGTACAACGAATCTAGTTCTGGAGGCTCATCTTTTCACAGGTGACACTGATATTTAGTTTTTGCGTGATATTGGATTCTCTCCCATGTACAATAGACCAACATTTATGCATGATCATGATGAATATCTGAAGACGGATGTTTACTTGCACGGCATAGAAATTTATGAGGAAATTCTTAAGCAACTATTGAATTTGTAAATTTAGATATACGACTATGTATGTATGTGTGTAGATGTAGGTACACAAATATTACTTACAATTTTTGTTGTTACCAATAAATAAATGAAGGCGATAGATATTCTTTTAAACTCCGCTATCGAATTGCTCTAGTTTTGTTTGTAGTTCTTTGTTGATTTTAGTTGCAGGCAAACCACATTTTGGATCATTGGAGCAATTTTCTAGAAGATCATTAAATATTATTGCAATTTAGATGAATATTCTTTATTTGATTTAATTATTATACCCTCCACCACCACAAGTGGTGAATTAGGGTATATATGCATGTATGTATGTACATACATACATATGTATAACAGTGTCATTACGGGAGTACCATTGAGAAATAGTCATCTATGATCCAACAAAGTACATACATCAATACCTCACTTTGCGTTGGGGTTACGTTCCAAAAACACTACGCAAATTGAAACGACCAAAGTGAAGATTTTCTATACCAAACCATGCACAATGGTTTTTTTCGTTTTTTTGGCATAGTCAATTTTTTCTTTGTTAAGTATTTTAAAATTTTGTTGATTTTTAATTTTTAAACACCCTAGTTAGATAAAAACATTTAACATGTGGAGCAACACTATTCTGTTTGCGTGCTGTTAAAGTCAGCTGATTATGTACCAGATATTTTGTGTGAAATTTGGGGGAAAATTTTGCAACTTTGACTGTTTGTTCTGGCGAAAGTTTATACAAAAGTGAAAAGGATTAATATGGAAAACGATTGTCCAGGTATGTAAAACTATAGTTTACTAATGTTTGTGTAGTTCTTATGTGTTTTTGTGCAATTGTACCGTGTTTCGTTTATGTATATTTTTAAAATGAGCTTAAAAAGTGTAGTTGTGCTTCGTGGATCAGTACTTTTGCATGGCAAAGCGTTGCAAAAAGTTGTTAATGAGAAGTTATTAACCAAAGTGTGCAGATTAATAAGAAACTAATCTTTTTTGTCCGAATCCACACGTTCTCAAAAAATCAAATTTTTCTAGTACAATATGGTTGACATTTGGAGCAACAACAATCGCTCAGGAGACGCCGTACAACAGCACATATTAGAAAGCATTGCTCAAAAGTATTTAAATAACCTGAACATTAAGTCAATAAATGAAAAAGTAAAATCCTTCGTCAATTATTTATATAAATAAACACTTACCGAAGTGTAATTTAACTCTGGAAAGATTTAAGGGAAATCACTCAAAATGGCTTGCCAAAAGCATATTCATAGAAATCACTGGTCATTATGCGTTAGCAAATAAAGTGGGTCACCCAAAATGTGATTACAAAAGTGCTGGTCCTCGTCTGAAAAGAAAATTAGCCGCGGAACTCTCAGAGGAGTCACTGAAATGAACGACCGGGCACAACTTTACTTAGCTCCCTTACTCATACATACTGCCACAATAGTAGATGAATACTGAAATTTGAATTTGTATAATTATTTTTTTTTTCTTTTCATCAAATATTTCACATTTTCCTATTTAAATTCAATGTTAAAAAAATAAAAGTGAACAAATTTCACGTGGAATTTTTATTCACGATAGAGGTGAATATTATTAATGGAAACGTCAAAAACCTAGTTGCATGTTGGCCAGATCGGCTATATAGCAGCTATATGAAATAGTTCACCAAATCATATTAAACTTGGTAGGTCATTTTGGAAGCATAAAAAATGTACACAAACAAAATTTCAATTCAATAGCTTTTAAATTAGAGTTTGTGCCAAAATAAACGAAAAAAAACCATAGTGCCATGTAAAGATCGAAGATAGGTTATAGGGTTACACCAATACCTCGCTTTGCGTCGTTTCGTTTTGAGTTTTTTCAAAGTTGCGTTGCTGCTTAATTAGTGCTAATTTTCACTCGTTAGATTTTCGAGGCTTCGAGTCTTTAATAATACAATATGTATCTGGTGAAATGATTGATTACCCTACAAGCTAAAAATATGATATAAAATGTGCAAGTAGTTGTCGTTTCTCTTCTATTTTCTAACACTGTATATGAAAAATACTACAAAAAATTTGGGCTAAAACTGAATAAAAAAACACTGAATAAATGATATTCTAGTCCTAACAACAGTGTAGTTTTTTTATATTGGATTTGTGCTGATGCTTGTAACGCTCAGAAATATTGGTCCAACACAAACCTTAAAGTATACCGATCGACTCAGAATCACTTTCTGAGTCGATATCCGTCCGTCCGTCTGGCTGGCTGTCAATGTAAAGCTTGTGCGCAGAGTACAGGTCGCAATTTTGAAGATATTTCAATAAAATTTGGTACGGGTTTGAAACTGCTGGAAATCGAACCATTATTTCACCTACAAATGTCCTCCAGAAATATGGGTTTAACGATCATAAATGTTTGAATTATGCAACTATCCAAACAAATTTCATCAAAAATGAGTGGTAAATGAAGCCAAATCAGATCACAAATTTTGTGCAGATTGGTCTATAATAACTCGTAGCTCCCATATAAGGCCCACTTCCGAAAATCACTTTAAAGAGCATACATAACTCGCTCAAAAATGTTGGTATACAAATAATATTTGACAAAAATAAGTTTCTTATATACAGAAATAATGACACCTGATTTTATAATGATCGGCTCATAATAAGTCGAAACTCCCATATAAGGCCCACTTTCGAAATTCACTTTAAGGATCATAAATTTCTTAAAAATTTTGGTATCCAAATAAAATTTGACAAAAATAAGTTTCTTATATACAGAAATAATGACACCTGGTTTTATAATGATCGGCCCATAATTAGGCGAAACTCCCATATAAGACCACTTTGTAATTCAATTTAAGCTCCATAAATCTTTTAAAAGTATTTATATCAAGATAAAGTATAACATACATATATAACATATATTCACACACATCATTGGATGATCGGTCCACAATAGGTTATATATCCCATATAACCACCATTTCTGAAAAACGTTTTTGTACATATACTGGGTGTAGGGTATTATATGGTCGGGTTTGACCGACTATACTTTCTTACTTGTTGTAATTCTCATTATACCTATTTAAAATTTGGCATTGTCGAATATAGCACTCTAATTTGTTTTTGCCTGATGATGATTTTTGATGAGATGAAAAATTTTTAAAATCGTCTTTCTAATCTTAAATCTACTTTAAGACTAGCCCGTCTAATTTTTGTAGAATAGTGTCACATTCATACTATCAAATCAGCCATCTAGTTAAATAAACTTACCGCCAGCTTCACTTGCTGTAACAAGTTTACCATGTAAAAGCGTCATAAGTTTTCTCATTACTGCCATTGGAAATGGAAATATCACAGTATGATTATTATCAGCCGATATTGAAGCTAATGTTTGCAAATAGCGAAGCTGTAGGTAAAAATTAACAAAACTTATAATTTTACACCCACCCAATTTCAAAATATTTTACTTAATAAGTTACTTGCAGAGCAATTGGATTGGATTTGATAATATCTGAAGCAGCTTTTAGATTGATCGAGGCATCCAGTTCACCATGAGCAGCGGCTAATTTAGCTTGTGCCTCACGATCAGCCTCTTGTTCTGCAGCCATGGCTCTTTGCATGTTTCTTGGCAAATGAATTTGCTTTCTGTTTTGAGTTATAAAACTGTATATGTACATAACAAGTTTTATGTTGTCTCATGTCAGCTTACATTTCTACACGTTCCACCCTAACTCCCCACTTCCAGGTGGCTTCGTCCAAAATATGTTCCACAGTTTTTGACAACGCCTCCTTTGAAGTTAATAGCTCCATCAAGTCTTTCGTACCCACAATAGTACGAAGAGTGGCCTGTGCTAGCAATTTGGTAGATACGCGTACATTTGCAATGTTTACAACCGAATCCAAAGGATTTCGTATGCTGTAGTAGACGACTGCATTCACTTGTATTGAAACGGAATCTTTTGTAATAATTTCCTGGGGATTAACATCGAATGATCGCGTACGTAAATCGACTTTAACATATTCATCTATACAGGGTAGCATAAATACTAAACCCGGCCCCATAGCACCACCTTGCCTTAAATGATGTTGATAATTTACGAGTAAGTAAATATAATTGCATTACGAGTACATACCTGATTTTACCCAATCTAAATACAATAATGCGTTCGAAAACTGTTGCGGTTTTTAGGCAAAATATAATTGCAATGGGAAATGTAAGAATGAAGAGGAGGTACGATAGCAATATAATAAAATATTCAAGGATTTTAAATGTTGTTACACCTGCATATGTACATATGTAAGTAGTTAGGTTAGATAATTAGCAAATCGAAAGATATTGGATATTCCACTTACCTGTCTGTATAGTGGACTGATTACTTTTTATTACGTTGGGCAATTCTGTTTGTTCCATGTTTTCTATTTATCCAAAAGTAAATACAAATTAAAATGTAAAATGTAAAAAAAAATATTTTGTTTCGTCAGTTTTGAAATTGAAAGCAATAGGGAATAGTTCAGAACATGGTGTAATTATACAAGGTGAGTGCAAATCGGCAACAAATACTACACAATACAAAAATAACAGGCATTTTGTTTGTGTAAAATTATGTCCTACTGTCAAAAACTCATCATAATAATCGATGTCTTCCAATTTGGATGAAATTTTCACCAAGGTTAGTACTATTGGACAGACACAAATTTTCAGCTCTATCAGTCAAGAACTGCCGGAGTTAGAGGGGGTCAAAGTTGGACATTTTGGTCATACAGGGTTTTAAATGAGTGTAACTTTTCACCTATTGGTCCTAGCAAAAATAGATAGCTATTTCTTCAACTTTGTCTGATGTTCATAATTTTTTTTCAAAATGGGCCTTTTTTTCTCAAAAGAAAGTAATAAGAAATACAGAAACTACACTGGTTATAGACCTAGTCTTAGTGCAAATATTATTAGTATTTTATATATTGTTTGAAAGACAATATTACCTGTTGGTCGTAATTCATTAATGTGATTTTATTTTAAATGTTTTGAAATTTTATCTAATTTTAACCATTTATAATTGTTATAATTACCAATTCTTACTGTAATTTACAGAGTTTGTCTAATTTTCATAATAATCTTGAGTGTAATTTAACAAACAGAGGGAACAATTCGGTTTTAGAGGAGATGCCAGCAAAAAAATTTGTTGCCGGTCACGCCTATTTTCGAGGGGGCGGGCTCGTTAAGTTGAAAATAAAGGCCTCTATCTCGGAAACTACTGGGTGTCTGATAATTTGTAATACATTAAATAAAAGGTACCTTTCCAACGATATATATCATGATTATAAAATATGGACCGAATATGGGTTAAATCTGAAAAGAATATTTTTTGACCCGATTTTTTTTTTTTTGAAATGGTTCTTATATGGCAGCTATGACAAATTATGGGCCGATCTTCTTAAATTTTGGAAGAGTTATTTTCATGCATATGAGGATATTTCACGTCGAATTTCAACATAATAACGGTATATATAAGATATATATTAGTATTAACGTGGATTTTGAGAATGGACCTTATGTGGGGCATATAGTTAAATATTAACCGATATTCTCAAAATCCAGCAGTTTGATTTAGGCATGCATGTAAATGATCCGTGTAAAATGTTGGATTGGTACCCTTATTAATAAGAGATTTATGAGTATAAAAGTGATTTTCGGAATAGGGCTTTATATATACATAATTTTGTGAGATGATTTTTGTATATATGTAAATGATCTGTGCAAAGTTTTGAGTCGGTACCGATATTTATACGATATATATAGGGATAAATTACTATTTTTGGATATGGTTCTTATATGGGAGCTATGATCAATTATGGACCGGCCATCATAAAATTTAGTACAACAATTTATTTACCTATAAGGATTATTTATGTCAAATTTTAGCCGTTTAACATTATTTATATCAATTTTACACGTATTTAAGTGAATTTTGGAAGTGGACTTTATATGGGGTCTATGGTCAAACATGGACCGAACTAAAAATAATTTCGTTTTGCGATTTATTTTTGTATGAAACTTATTTCTGCTGAATTTTGTATTGATATTTCAATTTTATAATCATTTATTTATCAGTAAGCCATATTTCGGGAATATATATATTTGTATGGGGGCTATGAGAAATCGTGGACCTATTCTTACTATGTTTCTCATACTTTCTTCTTTTATTATAAAAACGTCGTATATAAAATTTCATGGGAATATCTAAACTATATTTAAAAATATAGCAAGAAAATGTTTAAAAATATAAATTTTTAATGGAGGTTGTCTTACATTTTGATCCATAACTCTTGTTCTACTGAACCGATTTTGCTGATTTTCAATACCAAACTGCTTAGGAGAACTATAAACGGTTTTTTGTAAACTTTGTTGATTTCGGTTGTGTCCTTTGGACGTGAGAGTGTTTTACACAGACAGACAGACGGACGGACATGGCTCAATCGACTTAGAATGTTGGGTCTCGAATGAGTATTTCTCAGTGTTACACACGGAATAACAAACTTATACCTATATACACTCATTCGCCACTTATGGTGGTGGAGGGTATAAAAAGGTGAAAGACTGTTAACGTTTATTAAGATCAGCCGCAATTAAAATATTTTGTCTCTCACCAAAGCATTAAAAAACAATAAAAACTTATAAATGTCCTACCAAACCATCCATGTAAACAAAAATCAATTTATAACAGTTATTATGAGTGATTTATTTTTGCAAACAAAATATAAATCACAATTTTGATTTTTGATTATATGGACGAGTTATTTCGGTCTCTGATTATAACACATTTAAATGAAATTAATTTTATGTAAACTTTAAAAATCATCATCAATTTATTTTAATTTAATTGCACTCCATAATCAATAACCAATAAGTAATAATATAACAGTCACATTGAAATCAAGTCAAATTTTCAAAAATTAGGCATTCAATACGGCAGGAATAAGTTTCCTGTAGATCTCAATGCCCTTCAGATATGTGTCAGCCTTTAGGAATTCATCGTGGTCGTGCAACAAGACAGGAGTATTGTTCATGGGAGAGAAGCCAATGGCAGGAACACCAACGTGACGGGTATGGCGACTATCAGTGCCACCAGGGAAGACCAATATATTTAGTTTTAAACCTCTGTTGTTGAGAAAACACACATTAAATAGAGTTGCTAATTAGAAAACATATTGAAAATATGCTGCAACTTACAAATCTTTGACAAGGCAATTTTCAAATGCTACCCAGTAAGGATTTGAGCTGTCGATTTTAGTGGGTTCAACTTTAGGTTCCTTTTGTTCAAATTCCAATTCAATGTCACCGCCAGCTTCGACACACCATTGACGAACCTAAAAAAACACAAACAATTATAAACTCGTATATATGTACATAGAAGTGAACACTTGGTAATTCAAGTAGATATTAACCTCTTTTTCAAATTCGACATGATCTACGGTAATGGCAAGTCTTATATCGAAACCCATTTGCATGAATGGAGGAATTACATTACTTTGAACACCACCACTCAAGGTAGTTAAATTGACAGTGGTTACATCGCCAATAGTTAAATTAGGATCACTTTCTAGACGTTTCGATTCGTGTTCTCTAAATGCCATCATTTTGTTTAAGATGAAATGCAGCTTTTCGCCTACAGTGTTCTTTAACAGCAACGAACCATGTCCAGCTTGGCCGCTGATTTTGAAGTGGATTTCTTTAAAAAAAAATAATTGTTAGGTTTTGTTTCCTTGCGTTAAACATCGAAGAGAAACACTTACGCCATATAGATCTTTCGGCGTTATATACTTTGAATACATCATTTTCGGAAGCGATACCCTCATCCAAGGAAAAGCCAATATTCAGTTTTTTAAAATCATCGGTCTTAACAAAGGCTTCCATTCCCAAATGTCCTCCGATTTCTTCATCTGTAAAGTGAAATACAAACACATTAAAATCAAGGCCAACTATAAATTTCGTAAGTAGGCCTTATATGGGAAGTACATATAATATTGTTAAATAATCTTAACAATATAAAATTTAAAAGAATAATCTCAAGCAAAATAATTAAATAAAAACCTACAATAGATCTTATCAAACCTTAAAGTAATAAAGATCAGTTTATGAAAGTAAAAACATACATATAAAAGATTTTTTTAATTGTTTGTCTACTCTACTTTTAAGATTTAATTTATGACAGCTGTGGCGCGCCGTTCTTATTTTTTTACACTTACCAGGCACAAACATTACATGGACCGTTCTCTTCATGGTGGTGCCAGCCTTTTTTAATGCGCGTATGGCTGCCAAATATTGCATTCCTACGCATTTCATGTCTTGTGAGCCACGGGCGAATATACGACCCTCCTCATCCATTTCGGCACCAAATGGTTGATGTTTCCACTTGTCAGCAAATACCGGCACAACATCCATGTGGGAATTCAATACCACTGAGGGCAATTCAGACTGGGTACCTTGCCATGTTATTACGACAATGGGTAAAGTCTTTTTGGCAGGATAATAGATCGTTATTGGTAGACCTAGATCGGAAGCTTGTTTTTTAAGGAATTGAACGCATGGCTCTGCAAAGTAAATATGCAAATTAAATTCGCGTTATTTAAATAATAATCTTATCTACTAAATGATAAAAATAATTATTTTATTACTACATACTATTATTGAGGTGTTTATTTATTTTAATCTATTACCCCTATCGTGAATAAAAATTCCACATGAAATTTGTTCCCTTTTATTTTTTTAACATTGAATTTTAATAGGAAAAATGTGAAAAGGGAATAGGGGTGTATATTTATAAAAGAGTAAAGTGACTGACTGACTGACTGACTGATTCATTCATCATCGCACAGCCCAAACCGCTAAAGCTAGAAACTTGAAATTCGGGTAATGGGTTCCTTTTACAACATGTAGATCCAGTAAGAAGGGATTTTTGGAAATTCTGTCGTTAAGGGGGACAATTGGGGCAAAAACGGGTAACACCAGTACCTCTATATCTCCAAAACAAATAAACTTAGAAATAATCACCCCTTTCGTGATTAAAAATTCCACATGAAATTTGTTCCCTTTTATTTTTTTAACATTGAATTTTAATAGGAAAAATGTGAAAAGGGAACAAATTTCATGTGGAATTTTTATTAATCAAAAAAGAGCCGACAGGTGTCTGGTACTTTTTTGAAATTCGAAATTCAAGTGACCATATGGGGTAAAAATAGTCCCAGTAGAACGCTCCGTTAACATATATGTATGTCTTCTATATAAATAAACATATAAATACTATATTAAATGCAGCTGGCTCAGATCAATAAAGACTAGAAATTTTTTTGGTACTTTTTTGAAATTCGAATTCCTATGGCCTAAAAATTGTATTCTTTTTTTGGTATTTTTTTTTATCAAAATATATTTTCTCACTAAGAATTCCATGAACTATTATTTTCAAATAGTACGTATTACGGATAATTAATAGGTACTTTTTTGGAAAGTATTTTTTCACGGGTGACAAAAAAGGGACAAAAACGGGGTAAAAACGGACTTTTGATATTATTTATTCAATTAAAAAAAAAAAAAAACGATTAAATATTCTTCCATCCACACAAAAAAGAACTCAGAACATGCTATTCATGACTCAAATATAAAGGTGTAAAAAAGCCAAATTTCAGTACACTTATATCGGTACTTTTTTTGAAATTCATTTCTACTATTCTATTTTATTTATAATTGTTATAATTGTCTAAAACAAAGTATTCGTTGAAATCTCTTTTAGTTATGATGTGGGTTCCAATATAGGGTCCATGTTAAATGGTGTAAAGTTGCAATATAATAAAAACAAGTAAACAAAATCTCTATTTCATCTCTCTTAAAATTGAATAAGCTATAATGCATGGTGTAACTATACAAGGTGAGTGCAGTAGCACAGCTGACTGACTTTGTTTACAATTTACTTGTGTCAAAATTAATACTTTTTCAAGTGTTTTTGGGAGTACTACATTATTTTACATAAACAACATGCCTGTTGTTTCTGTTTTGTGTTGTATTTGTTGCCGATTTGCACTCACCTTGTATAGTTACACCATGCTATAATGTTTCCTTATTTCAAAACTATGTATATTCTTGACATACTAAAATAGGAAACCAATATTTTGCTGTCAGCCAGCCAGTCAACTTTCAGTGTAAATTTAATTTTGGCTTTTCACACACACACAATATGGCTGGAGGTTACATTGATTTTGTTATTAAGCGTATATTATTTTTTTTATAGAACATATGGACAAACCTATATGGATATTCATTGTACGAGTATGTTTGTATGTATATCCATATCCTTAAAAACAGTCACACAATGTTTAAAAACTTTCTTGCAGTGCATGCCAAAGGTCAAGGAAGTTTTTAAAGCAATGGGTTGTTGTTATATGTGGTAAGAATTAAAATGTATAATTTAGAGGAAGAAGTATTGCAAAATATTTGGGTGACAGAGAGAGAGAGACTCATTTCAAAATAAGTTTTAAAAACAACTCAAATTTACAAGATATTGAAGAATTCCACACAAGGCGATCTGATTAATACGGGTTTCTTTAAAGCTAATTAGGATTTTAATTGGTAGCATACAATTTGAGCCACCTTAATTTTTATACGTTGTAAACAAATACTAGACTAGAAATTCAATATTTTTATTATAGTAGACAAAGACGCCGCGTTTTGACTAGTATACATATATGCATGAATTAGTTACATAAGTACGTACGTATGTATGTATGTATGTATATTGTATAATGTACAAAAGAGTCAGCATTATATTGACATATGCACCATTTCACCTTAATACGAAGAAAGTGAAAAATAACTTGTTTTTTTACTGATGATATTCTTACATTCCATGTTAATTTTACCTAAAATTATCAAGACGTTTTATTCACAAAAAGAAAGTATTTTAGTGGTCATTTGGTGGCAAATTTATCACAGATTATTATTAGATTAGTCGGAAGTTTCAGGCTAAGTTTAAGTTTTGACATTGAGCTCCACATCAGCAGAACTATCACTTATCATTTAGCCTATATAGAATAATACATATATGTAATACAACTAGCCCAAGAACTTATTTTATTCTCCTTATCCCAAACTTCAACCATTATAATTTGTCTAGCAGTAAGGTCAAGGCGTATTAATAAGGTGACTGCAGAAAATCAGCTGATTATGAATTCGCTGTGAAACAATGTATTTCATCTGTTAAACTTTTTTTTATATGTAATTACTAGCTAAACCCGGTGTGCTTCGCTACCCCCCTCCCCCACACGTTATAAAATAAAATAAAATGTATTTATATATTTACAAACATTTATTTATTTAATTTTAATGTATTTATTGCAATGCTTTAGGACATACAATATTTTTAGTTTTGACCATTGCAAAGCCGTGGTGATCGATATTACGCAGTAAAATAACTGGCACTCCAATTTTAAGTTGTAGAACATGTGGTGGAAAGCCTGGCACATCGAGTGAATTTAAGAACTCAACAAGATAATTAACGGCCTTATGGGTTGCTTGATTGATTTGACGCATTTCAAAGTCTCCATCTTCATCTTCTCCATATGGAAAAATAATAGGATACTGAAGCGCGTCATATGAGCGATGCATTTCAGTGGGCGAGGCCATGCCCCTTTGTCCACTTACATAGTCAAGAATTTATTATTTCGTAAGAATATGCTATTGTGAATATTTAATGACGATCGGTCCAGTAGTTAAGACTATATTACGATTTTTAATTTTCCTAAAAAAGGAGCGTGGTCCCACCCACTTTTCAAGGTAAAATGGGCTGAAAAAGGGGGATTTGGTAATAAAAAAATGTATGACTACCTTATCTGTGGATAAAAAGTATATAAAATACATATTACAAAAAAAGTATTTTGTATAGCAAACATTGTTAGTGGTATAAGTATCTGAATTAAAAAAAGCGGGCGGTGAAGTGGGCGTGGTTCATAGTTATATGGCGACATTAACCGTATTAAGAGCAATATACTACTAAATATAAAAAATACGTTGGAAGGAGCAAATTTGTATAGAGAACAAAAAGTTTAAAACTTTCAAACAAAATTTGGTGTGAAAAGAGGCGTGAAAGGGGGCGTGGCGTAAGAAATGTTTATTTTTACCTCGCCTGGAGCAAGAATGATAAAATAAAGATTACGTCATGCGCATGATTTCCCGTTATGTTCCATTCTAAGGGTTACCAAGAATGTTTCATGTGTTAGAATTAAAATTTCTTGCGAAAAATGTATGTTTTATGTGATAGTTGGCAACCTTGCAATTGAAATCTCCGAGAGTTCTAAAATAAAATCTGTTTAAAAAAGAAAAACAAACAAAAAAAAAACAACAAAAAATATAAACATGAAGGGTGCAGTGAGCAAATGCAAGCAAAACATCAGCAAAAAAACAAGTGAGAAAAAATTAGCCAATAGAAACACAGAACGCGCGACGTCACAGTTCCAAAATGCGCAGAACATTTTAAAATTTTACGCGCGTTGGCGTAATCTTTATTTTATCATTCTTGGCCTGGAGTATATAATGTGTATACAATTTGAAGTAAATCTGCTAAAAACTATATGGGAGCAATTACATAATTTTAAAAAAGTGGGAATAAAAGTGATACTAGAAATATCTCGATATTTATTGAACGTGTAGCAGTGCCCTATGACACCAAACAATTTTTTCTTGTTGGTTTTAAAACCAATTCTGCCAATATTGGTTTGTATAACACCCCTGATTAATTCGCTTTGAATAAGGTATTTCATAAACAACTTGTAACTTGTAAAGTGTTTTTTTCTTTTTTAACAAAATCTTTGCAACACATAAATGTTTTAACATTTTACATGTTGACATATCAGTAGTAGAAACTTTGACAATTGTTCGAAAATACATATCGTAAAATTCGTAATATTTTCGATCAACATACTCGTACATAATTGTCCTTCTTAGATCGCTAGTAGGAAGTTGATAAAATTCCCGCAGTTAAGCTTCTGAAAATCCAAAATTAATTGTTGAGAAGACTCTCTCTGCTGAAGGAATCACGGTGGGCCTGATTGGGCTATTTATTTTCTCCTAATGTTGATGGTATGAATATCAATATCACATGCGTTTTCAACATGTGCCACATGTAACACAACCACCGAAACAATAAATTCATTGCAATCCAATTTTTTCGATCACGTAATCTACAAAATATATCCACAATTTTGCCAAAATGTGATTAAAAATGTTGATCAAATAATGATGGACATCTGACCGATATCATTTTTCTTTATCTATTTTGTACAGAAAATTAAGTAATTAACAATATTTTCTGTAGATTATCTTGGGTATAACCGCATATAAACAGATATTAAAATAATAATTTTTTACCACGATATTGTAAAAAATCATTCATATTTGGATATTATTTTGATACCTAAAACAACTTTAATATTCTATGAGACAAGATTCTAAGTTTAACTCGATAACAACTACTTTTAAAATACAGCCAAGGAAGAAATTATATGATACAAATTCCTTTTACTTATTATAATTAATGGCGTTTTCTTTTCTGGCAAAAATGTTACACGTTTTTCCCATTTCGCATCTTTTTTTAATTTTTTGTGTTCTTTTCTGAAAAAATATCAACACTGCTAAAGTGTAGTGTGTTCTTTTATATAAATGTTACACTATAAATTTAAAAAATTGTGCACCTTTCACACTCTGTATTTTTAGAGGGGGAGAATCGCACGATAAAACAGCTGACATTTGTTTTGTTTTCATTTCCGGCGTTGCTATTTTTCGATGCTATCTTGGCGCACGTATGATTGTGTATTTGTGTTAAGAAACAAAAAAAAATATACAAAATGGAAAATATTACTACATTTTTATGTGCTGAAAAAATTTTGGATAACTTGTTGGATTAATCTTCATCATCTGATGATGATGAAATATTTTATATGATTATGGAAAGAAATCCACAACCGCGTGTGAAAGGCTTTTGGAGAACGTAATTAATGAATACTCTGAAGTTGATGTACATATGTAAAATTTCATAGGACAATATATGTATATAATTTTTATAGTTTAAGAAGAATTTGCGTATTAGTCGTGAAGGTGTCATTGGTCTTTTTGAGAGATATTCATTGTCTTATTTCAAGCGATCTTACCAGGGAGCTATCTGCTTCTTCTTTTTTAACAAAAAAACAAAAATAGCTGTACATGAAAAAAATTGTTACACTGTTGTAATTTTATGTTCTATTCTAACCATTAAAAATGCGACATCTTTAAAATGTAGGGTAAACATTATAAAAATGTACATAATAAAGGTGTAACATTTTATTTCAGAAAAGAAAACACCATAAGTAGTAGTAAAAACTCTAATTTTTAATGCTCTTTATTACAACGCTGCATCCCAACAAGAATAACTTTTCTGATGTAGACATCATAAATTTACCGTTATTTTTTTGCTTTCTGTTTATATCGTTGTTTTCATATGAAATAATTATATGGTACAAGTAAAATTTTTAACAGATTTTTCTAACAATTTACAACTAAAACAAATTTTTTGATGCAAACAATATTATTTGGTGTAAGTGCAAAACAATATTATTAAAAGCAAATAAAATAATGTTTTTGTGTGAAAATTATTGAATTTTAGGCAAAAATGTCACGTGGAAAACAACTTTCGTTGATAGAACGTACGCAAATTGACGACCATACAAAATTACTTGGCGGATCCAATATCATACGGCACCAAAAAAAGATCTGGTAGAAAACCAACAGTTACTGACCGCGATAGACGATCAATCAAGCGCCTAGCTATCACAAATAATTTCAGTTGTAACCAAATAAAGTCGGAGCTGGGACTAAATGTGACCAAAAGACGGATTAACCAAATTCTAAATGAATTTCTAAATGTGACAAAATAAAAAATGATTCCCTAACCACGATTGACTCTTAGACACAAGACAGCCAGATTATCGTTCTTTGAAAAGTATACATTACGTTTTATTCAGCGATGAAAAAAATTTAACCTTGATAGACCTGATGGATTCCAATATTATTGAAGCGAAAAAGGCGGCGATACACAAACCAGAATAGTACGCAATTTTCTAGGAGGATCTTTGATGACTTGGGTTGCTTTTGGGTATAGAGGACGTTCTCCAATTTGTTTTATTTCTCATAAAATGAATGCGGAGAACTACGTAGAATTACTGGACAGTGTTTTTATTGCATTCGCTGAGGAAAATTATGGAAATAATTTTACTTTTCAGCAGGACAACACCTAAAGCCAAAAGAACTTAAGCATTTTTTGAAGAAAAGGATATAGTTGTTTTGGACTGGCCACCTTTTAGCCCTGATCTAAAGCCAGTTGAAAACCTCTGGGGAATTTTAAGTGCCGAAATATATAAAAATGGAATGACTCCTTAAAGGAGCTCAAAGAAGCTTTAGTAAAAAAATGAAAAGAAATTCCTCAAGATGTGTTACAAAAACTAATAAACTCTATGTCACTTCGGTTAAATGAAGTTATTAAAAATCGAGGAGGATATTCGCATTATTAAAATTTATATTTGGTTTTAGGTTTCGAATTTTTTCTTTTTTTGTACCATATAAATATTTCCTATAAGAATTTGAATTAACAATAAAAAGTATTAATAAAAATAAACAAACCCTGAAAATCTTTTAATTTTAATTTTGATATTTTCTTTTTAGTTAGGCTTAAGTTCATTGAATTTAATTTTCATTAAATTGTTTTTACTTTTATTTTTTTTTTAATTTAATTTTTTGTTTCTCTCTACTAAATATAAAAAATATATAAATTTTTACATTAGCTTTAAAACCCAAAACACATGTACCATATAATTTCTTCCTTGGCTATATATAAATCTAAGTTAACATAATTTGCTGACCCAGATTTTTTTTCAAGCCAAAGATTTGTTGCTTTTCAAATATAAAATTCAAAACTTATTTTTGAATTAGAGATAATTTGGAGACTTGAATTTTCTAAATTGAATATCTAGGTACATACATTTTTTAAACATTTTGATTATAACAGATTTCCGTTAATATAAAAAATATGAATTTCCTTTTTATACTTATTATATTTACAAATGTTTATGAAAAATGACAGACAGGAAATGCAAACAACTCTGATTAGTACGGAAACACAGCAATTGTAACTTAATTGTCAATTCAATTACTGCTACTGTTATTTAAATCAAATTAAAAAAACACTCAAGTAATAAAATAAAAAAGAAAAGTACAAGTATTTGTATTTAAATAAAACAAATAGGTACTTACCATAATCCACATTTGGATGAACACTGGGAATGCGCAAATATTCCCGAAATATTTTAATTTCTTCATTATTTTCCCAAGCACTCATTTTGTTTTCTGTAAATTTATCTATTTTTTTATTAAACTAGTTTAGTAATTTTTTTTACACAATACAAAAATTATTTTGCGTTTAATTTAATAAAACTTTTGCTTTCAATATTTTAAAATTTAAATGCTTATGTGTGTTTGTATATTTTTAATTAAATTTAATTGTTTCTTTTTGTTGTATGGAATCAGCTGTTTTGTTGACGAAAAACAACAAATATTCAAAAAACTTTGCACTCTCACTTTAGGTATTACTTTGTGGATCGGCTTCTTAATGCACACTGAAATATTTTAATCTTTTTCGCTGGCTTTTTAAACAAATTAAGAGTGTTTTTGCATTTGTTTGTTTGGTCTCTTTGTGGCTGCAAACACAACAACTCTTCAATAAAACATTCGAACAAATCCATACATATGTAAATACATACATATGTCATACATCCATACATATGGATAAGTGTTTAACTGCAAGTACTAATTAGGGGGGTAAATAAATTTAAAAGTTACTTTTAACTGATTGTTGGAATGTTGAATTTGAATGAATAATAACTATACAAAAGGGGTTTCAACCCCTTGTTACAGTCCTGTTGATGGCACATGTCAGTGATATCCATATCATCAAATAACGGTGCAAATTTAGTTGTTAACTTCACTTGATAGCGAGATCCATGCAGCGTAACCGCATTTTCTGCCAGATTTTCTGCTCTTGAATTCCCAGAAGCCCATATGCAGCAATTTTATCAAGCAATCAACGATCCCAGAAGCCCATATTATATTGACCGAAAATATAACAATTTTAATGCAATTTACTTTTTAGAGATCAACCATTATAATAATAAATTTTCGAGCTAAATTTAATTCACTGTAAAAATTGTCAAAGCTTTTACTATTGATGTATCAACAATCTGTAGTAATTCCAATATGTCCCTATTGAAAAACTAAAAATTGGTCAAACAATTTGTTTAAAAAAGTGTAAGTAAAAGTATAAATTTCCCAACCCATATTCATGATTTTGAAAGTTTTCGGTAATTTTAGGCTCAAGTGCTCATTTATGGTTTATTTTCCAGTCTTTTTGTAAATGGTATAAAAAATTTGGCCCCTAATTCAGTAAAATTTATAAAAGTCTGGGGCCAAATTACCGCATTCGTGATCGGATGAGCTATCGTTTCGAAAAATGATTTCGATATCGAAATTATGATAAAATGTACTAAATTTCTTGCTCGATATCGTATTCCATAATCTCAAATAAGAAAATTACGATCAATTTTACTCGATATCGAATGCGGTAATTTGGCCCCTGACTAGAAAATTTTTATGAAAATCACTAATTTTTTATACCCTTCACCTTCATGAGAAGTGTATATATAAGTTTGTCATTCCGTTTGTAATTTCCACAATATAACTTTACGACCCTATAAAGTATATATATTCTGGATCCTTATAGATAGCGGAGTCTATTAAGTCATGCCCGTCTGTCTGGCTGTTGAAATCAATTGTCTGAAGTCCCCAGATATCTTCGGGATCCAAATTTTCAATAATTCTGTGAGACATACTTTCGAGAAGTTTGCTATTTAAAATCAGCAAAATCCGTCCATATACTTTAAGGTGGGACCAACATTTATGGGTGTTACAAACATCAGCACAAATCCAATATACCCTCCCCACTATGGTGGTGTAGGGTATAATAATAAATAATTTTTAATAATTTAATGTTTTTGTTTTCATATAACAGCTGATGGATAGAGTGGGCATATTTAAGTTAAAATCTTAATGAAGTATCATTTGTTCTTTTAATATTTAAGGATGTTTTGTTTTTAAGAATTATCAAAGCAATTGCAAGATTGTAGTGTTTTTTTTTTTTTTGTTGAATAAACATTTATCCATATTTGAGTTCAGCGTGGCGAAATTATGCAAATATTATATTTTTTCCGTGAATGACTTTTCAAAAATCGATAGGATTCTATAAATTTGTCGAATTAGTTACTTTTTGACATATGGCCAGATAATTAAACAAATTGTTACTTCTTTGGATTTGAAACCATTAGTGCTCAAAATCTGCTGTTGAAGACCTAACTAAGTCTATTTTCAAAAGCCTAAGTGATTTTGTGTAAATTTTTTAGCAATTTAGAGTAAATATTAGTTTATTTTATGCAGAAATTTGTGAAATTCTTTAAAGATCGCCTAATTGCTTTATACATATCTAAGTTTGTTACTAATCAGGTTTATAGGGTTTCAAAATGCCATCGTTCAATAGCGTCTGATATTTACCTACTAAATACTACTGGATTTGGAAAGAGTTGATCAGAGTTGACAAACCAAATATTTTCAAGTTTTCCTGTAAACACAATGGCGCATAAGCATAGTCATAGAAAAAGCATACTTTAAGCAAAAGCATGCTTTTGTTTTAAATTCAGAACAAAATTTATATGTTTTTGTTGTTTAAAAGTCTACTTTTACTTTGCTTTTTCTATGACTATGATTATGGGCCAATGACTTCAGTACATGTTAAAAATATATATTATACATAATTCTTAGTTTTTATTATCTCATTAATATGCACATATTGCATTATTTATTCCAGTGTCATTCACGTCCACTGCAAAGATTCCGTTGCAATGCCCAGATCTTAGGCTGAGGTTTTAATATTCTAGAATCGATAGTATGATAATACATAAATTTATAATGGATATTAATGTTGTAAGTTGGTTCGTACCACCCTAATAATACTTATAATCTATAACATTTTGTTTATGAATTCAAATTAGTGGGCATGTAGATACATACATATGTACAAATTATGAAGACTTTTTCTTTAAATGACCACAAACACATATACTCGTATGATTGTGTGTGTAATTTATCATTAAGAAAATAATTTCATTTATCAGAAAAGAGAAGATTTTAGTATGGAATAATTTTAATGTTAAAATCAGTCGTTGTGATAAACATTCAACGATAACAATCACAATCACAAATACCACACAGTGGCCCATAGATAATGTTTTGGCAAATTATATTTAAACAAACAATGCTAGAAAAAATTTGATAAAAAAGACCTTAAGATATGCTACATAAATTAGCATTAAATCATTTTCCGATTAGATTAGATTAGATTAGATTAGTGCTGGCAAATTCTACTACCTTCCATTACTTAATAATATTCAATACTTTTCATTTGGGTACTCAATACTACTCGATACTTTTAACGGATTTTTTGAAATTGTAACGCATACTTTTTATCTGCAAATTGAAGTAGTTTCTTCAAAAAATAAAAATAGATCTTCAACTATTATTGGTTTTGTATGTCTTTTATTATTAAATCAAAAATAAATGTAAAGCTAACTTTTAATTCAACCTTAACAACAACTTAGGAAATAATTAAAATAAATTCTTTTGAAAATTAATGAATTTTGTAGCTTAACATTGTTGTCTTTTTATACAGTGATGTATTTTTATGCACTATTTTACCCACTCAACTTGCTTAAAAATACAACTCAGAAAGTATCGAGTAACTACTTTTGAGTATTGAGTATCCACAAAAAAGGACCAAAAGGCCGACGAAGTTTTGAATAAACCCATGTTATAGGAAACTTTTCAACGATTTCAAATATGCCACTCTTAATAATATCACATTTTTAGTTTAGAAGATATAACCGTTCAAAGTTGACCGACTTTCGGTTTTCAAAAAAACACACAATTTTTAGTCAATTTGTTGCGATTTCAGGTGTAATATCACGAAAAAAAGGTAACGAATCGCCATATTTTTTCTTTGTATTGATTGATGTATTTATTAAATGTATTGATAAAAAAATTACCTAATGTTTTGGTACCAGGAGAACAGAATCCAGTAGTAGGTTGAAACTGCATATTGTAAATATTTCAACGCTTATAACTCCTGAATGGCTGAACTAATGTTTAAAAGGTATTGGCATCCACTGAAAGCGTGAGAATCGTAATTTTCTCTGAATGTAAAAATATTTTTAATAGTTCATCAAAAGCGGGAGATAAAGCGTGAAATAGTAGAAAATTAAGTATAACTCGGCAACTATTGGAGGTACTTAAATGAAGCTTACTTTATCAGATAGCTGACTTCATAACGCTTTCAACGAGTACCCATATCATGGAAATCGATAAAGCCAACTCGGAGTTATGACCATTTAAACCTAATAGTTTTCATGTAAAACGCTAAACGAGATTGTTTTGATTTGCGTCCATAAAGCCAATTCGGAATTATGACCATTTAAACCTAATAGTTTTCATGTAAAACGCTAAATGTTTTGATTTGCGTCCATAAAGCCAACTCGGTGTTATGACCATTTAAACCTAATAGTTTTCATGTAAAACGCTAAATGAGATTGTTTTGATTTGCGTCCATAAAGCCAACTCGGAGTTATGACCATTTAAACCTAATAGTTTTCATGTAAAACGCTAAACGAGATTAATTTGATTTGCGTCCATAAAAGACTTTAAAAATGTTGGCCGAACTAATGTTTTGGTACCAGGAGAACAGAATCCAGTAGTAGGTTGAAACTGCATATTGTAAATATTTAAACGCTTATAACTTCTGAACGGCTGAACTAATGTTTAAGATATTGGCATCCACTGAAAGCGTGAGAATCGTACTTTTCTCTGAATTTAAAAATATTTTTAATAGTTCATCATAAGCGGGAGATAAAGCGTGAAATAGTAGAAAATTAAGTATAACTCGGCAACTATTGGAGATACTTAAATGAAACTTACTTTATCAGATAGCTGACTTCATAACGCTTTCAACGAGTACCCATATCATGGAAATCGATAAAGCCAACTCGGAGTTATGACCATTTAAACCTAATAGTTTTCATGTAAAACGCTAAACGAGATTGTTTTGATTTGCGTCCATAAAGCCAATTCGGAGTTATGACCATTTAAACCTAATAGTTTTCATGTAAAACGCTAAACGAGATTAATTTGATTTGCGTCCATAAAAGACTTTAAAAATGTTGGCCGAACTAATGTTTTGGTACCAGGAGAACAGAATCCAGTAGTAGGTTGAAACTGCATATTGTAAATATTTAAACGCTTATAACTTCTGAACGGCTGAACTAATGTTTAAGATATTGGCATCCACTGAAAGCGTGAGAATCGTACTTTTCTCTGAATTTAAAAATATTTTTAATAGTTCATCATAAGCGGGAGATAAAGCGTGAAATAGTAGAAAATTAAGTATAACTCGGCAACTATTGGAGATACTTAAATGAAACTTACTTTATCAGATAGCTGACTTCATAACGCTTTCAACGAGTACCCATATCATGGAAATCGATAAAGCCAACTCGGAGTTATGACCATTTAAACCTAATAGTTTTCATGTAAAACGCTAAACGAGATTGTTTTGATTTGCGTCCATAAAGCCAATTCGGAATTATGACCATTTAAACCTAATAGTTTTCATGTAAAACGCTAAATGTTTTGATTTGCGTCCATAAAGCCAACTCGGTGTTATGACCATTTAAACCTAATAGTTTTCATGTAAAACGCTAAACGAGATTGTTTTGATTTGCGTCCATAAAGCCAATTCGGAGTTATGACCATTTA
Source organism: Bellardia pandia (assembly GCA_916048285.2). NCBI lineage: Eukaryota > Metazoa > Arthropoda > Insecta > Diptera > Calliphoridae > Bellardia > Bellardia pandia. Next base: position 92,769,473 of record OU696532.1, on the reverse strand, counting down.
AACCTAATAGTTTTCATGTAAAACGCTAAACGAGATTGTTTTGATTTGCGTCCATAAAAGACTTTAAAAATGTTGGCCGAACTAATGTTTTGGTACCAGGAGAACAGAATCCAGTAGTAGGTTGAAACTGCATATTGTAAATATTTAAACGCTTATAACTAATGAATGGCTGAACTAATGTTTAAGATATTGGCATCCACTGAAGGCCTGAGAATCGTACTTTTCTCTGAATGTAAAAATATTTTTAATAGTTCATCATAAGCGGGAGATAAAACGTGAAATAGTGGAAAATTAAGTATAACTCGGCAACTATTGGAGATACTTAAATGAAACTTACTTTATCAGATAGCTGACTTCGTAACGCTTTCAACGAGTACCCATATCATGGAAATCGATAAAGCCAACTCGGAGTTATGACTATTTAAACCTAATAGTTTTCATGTAAAACGCTAAACGAGATTGTTTTGATTTGCGTCCATAAAAGACTTTAAAAATGTTGGCCGAACTAATGTTTTGGTACCAGGAGAACAGAATCCAGTAGTAGGTTGAAACTGCATATTGTAAATATTTAAACGCTTATAACTCCTGAATGGCTGAACTAATGTTTAAGATATTGGCATCCACTGAAGGCCTGAGAATCGTACTTTTCTCTGAATGTAAAAATATTTTTAATAGTTCATCATAAGCGGGAGATAAAACGTGAAATAGTGGAAAATTAAGTATAACTCGGCAACTATTGGAGATACTTAAATGAAACTTACTTTATCAGATAGCTGACTTCGTAACGCTTTCAACGAGTACCCATATCATGGAAATCGATAAAGCCAACTCGGAGTTATGACTATTTAAACCTAATAGTTTTCATGTAAAACGCTAAACGAGATTGTTTTGATTTGCGTCCATAAAAGACTTTAAAAATGTTGGCCGAACTAATGTTTTGGTACCAGGAGAACAGAATCCAGTAGTAGGTTGAAACTGCATATTGTAAATATTTAAACGCTTATAACTCCTGAATGGCTGAACTAATGTTTAAGATATTGGCATCCACTGAAGGCCTGAGAATCGTACTTTTCTCTGAATGTAAAAATATTTTTAATAGTTCATCATAAGCGGGAGATAAAACGTGAAATAGTAGAAAATTAAGTATATCTCGGCAACTATTGGAGATACTTAAATGAAACTTACTTTATCAGATAGCTGACTTCGTAACGCTTTCAACGAGTACCCATATCATGGAAATCGATAAAGCCAACTCGGAGTTATGACTATTTAAACCTAATAGTTTTCATGTAAAACGCTAAACGAGATTGTTTTGATTTGCGTCCATAAAAGACTTTAAAAATGTTGGCCGAACTAATGTTTTGGTACCAGGAGAACAGAATCCAGAAGTAGGTTGAAACTGCATATTGTATATATTCATAACGCTTTCAATGAGTACCCATATCATGGAAATCCATAAAGCCAACTCGAAGTTATGACCATTTAAACCTAATAGTTTTCATGTAAAACGCTAAACGAGATTGTTTTGATTTGCGTCCATAAAGCCAATTCGGAGTTATGACCATTTAAACCTAATAGTTTTCATGTAAAACGCTAAACGAGATTGTTTTGATTTGCGTCCATAAAGCCAATTCGGAGTTATGACCATTTAAACCTAATAGTTTTCATGTAAAACGCTAAACGAGATTAATTCGATTTGCGTCCATAAAAGACTTTAAAAATGTTGGCCGAACTAATGTTTTGGTACCAGGAGAACAGAATCCAGAAGTAGGTTGAAACTGCATATTGTAAATATTCATAACGCTTTCAATGAGTACCCATATCATGCAAATCCATAAAGCCAACTCGGAGTTATGACCATTTAAATCTAATAGTTTTCATGTAAAACGCTAAACGAGATTGTTTTGATTTGCGTCCATAAAAGACTTTAAAAATGTTGGCCGAACTAATGTTTTGGTACCAGGAGAACAGAATCCAGAAGTAGGTTGAAACTGCATATTGTAAATATTCATAACGCTTTCAACGAGTACCCATATCATGGAAATCGATAAAGCCAACTCGGAGTTATGACCATTTAAACCTAATAGTTTTCATGTAAAACGCTAAACGAGATTGTTTTGATTTGCGTCCATAAAAGACTTTAAAAATGTTGGCCGAACTAATGTTTTGGTACCAGGAGAACAGAATCCAGAAGTAGGTTGAAACTGCATATTGTAAATATTCATAACGCTTTCAACGAGTACCCATATCATGGAAATCCATAAAGCCAACTCGGAGTTATGACCATTTAAACCTAATAGTTTTCATGTAAAACGCTAAACGAGATTGTTTTGATTTGCGTCCATAAAGCCAATTCGGAGTTATGACCATTTAAACCTAATAGTTTTCATGTAAAACGCTAAATGAGATTGTTTTGATTTGCGTCCATAAAGCCAACTCGGAGTTATGACCATTTAAACCTAATAGTTTTCATGTAAAACGCTAAACGAGATTGTTTTGATTTGCGTCCATAAAGCCAATTCGGAGTTATGACCATTTAAACCTAATAGTTTTCATGTAAAACGCTAAATGAGATTGTTTTGATTTGCGTCCATAAAGCCAACTCGGAGTTATGACCATTTAAACCTAATAGTTTTCATGTAAAACGCTAAACGAGATTGTTTTGATTTGCGTCCATAAAAGACTTTAAAAATGTTGGCCGAACTAATGTTTTGGTACCAGGAGAACAGAATCCAGTAGTAGGTTGAAACTGCATATTGTAAATATTTAAACGCTTATAACTTCTGAACGGCTGAACTAATGTTTAAGATATTGGCATCCACTGAAAGCGTGAGAATCGTACTTTTCTCTGAATGTAAAAATATTTTTAATAGTTCATCATAAGCGGGAGATAAAACGTGAAATAGTGGAAAATTAAGTATATCTCGGCAACTATTGGAGATACTTAAATGAAGCTTACTTTATCAGATAGCTGACTTCATAACGCTTTCAACGAGTACCCATATCATGGAAATCGATAAAGCCAACTCGGAGTTATGACCATTTAAACCTAATAGTTTTCATGTAAAACGCTAAACGAGATTGTTTTGATTTGCGTCCATAAAAGACTTTAAAAATGTTGGCCGAACTAATGTTTTGGTACCAAGAGAACAGAATCCAGTAGTAGGTTGAAACTGCATATTGTAAATATTTAAACGCTTATAACTTCTGAACGGCTGAACTAATGTTTAAGATATTGGCATCCACTGAAAGCGTGAGAATCGTACCTTTCTCTGAATGTAAAAATATTTTTAATAGTTCATCATAAGCGGGAGATAAAACGTGAAATAGTGCAAAATTAAGTATATCTCGGCAACTATTGGAGAAACTTAAATGAAGCTTACTTTATCAGATAGCTGACTTCATAACGCTTTCAACGAGTACCCATATCATGGAAATCGATAAAGCCAACTCGGAGTTATGACCATTTAAACCTAATAGTTTTCATGTAAAACGCTAAACGAGATTGTTTTGATTTGCGTCCATAAAGCCAATTCGGAGTTATGACCATTTAAACCTAATAGTTTTCATGTAAAACGCTAAACGAGATTAATTCGATTTGCGTCCATAAAAGACTTTAAAAATGTTGGCCGAACTAATGTTTTGGTACCAGGAGAACAGAATCCAGAAGTAGGTTGAAACTGCATATTGTAAATATTCATAACGCTTTCAATGAGTACCCATATCATGGAAATCCATAAAGCCAACTCGGAGTTATGACCATTTAAACCTAATAGTTTTCATGTAAAACGCTAAACGAGATTGTTTTGATTTGCGTCCATAAAGCCAATTCGGAGTTATGACCATTTAAACCTAATAGTTTTCATGTAAAACGCTAAACGAGATTAATTTGATTTGCGTTTATAAAAGACTTTAAAAATGTTGGCCGAACTAATGTTTTGGTACCAGGAGAACAGAATCCAGAAGTAGGTTGAAACTGCATATTGTAAATATTCATAACGCTTTCAATGAGTACCCATATCATGGAAATCCATAAAGCCAACTCGGAGTTATGACCATTTAAACCTAATAGTTTTCATGTAAAACGCTAAACGAGATTGTTTTGATTTGCGTCCATAAAGCCAATTCGGAGTTATGACCATTTAAACCTAATAGTTTTCATGTAAAACGCTAAACGAGATTAATTCGATTTGCGTCCATAAAAGACTTTAAAAATGTTGGCCGAACTAATGTTTTGGTACCAGGAGAACAGAATTCAGAAGTAGGTTGAAACTGCATATTGTAAATATTTAAACGCTTATAACTTCTGAACGGCTGAACTAATGTTTAAGATATTGGCATCCACTGAAAGCGTGAGAATCGTACTTTTCTCTGAATGTAAAAATATTTTTAATAGTTCATCATAAGCGGGAGATAAAACGTGAAATAGTGGAAAATTAAGTATATCTCGGCAACTATTGGAGATACTTAAATGAAGCTTACTTTATCAGACAGCTGACTTCATAACGCTTTCAACGAGTACCCATATCATGGAAATCGATAAAGCCAACTCGGAGTTATGACCATTTAAACCTAATAGTTTTCATGTAAAACGCTAAACGAGATTGTTTTGATTTGCGTTCATAAAGCCAATTCGGAGTTATGACCATTTAAACCTAATAGTTTTCATGTAAAACGCTAAACGAGATTAATTTGATTTGCGTTTATAAAAGACTTTAAAAATGTTGGCCGAATTAATGTTTTGGTACCAGGAGAACAGAATCCAGAAGTAGGTTGAAACTGCATATTGTAAATATTCATAACGCTTTCAATGAGTACCCATATCATGGAAATCCATAAAGCCAACTCGGAGTTATGACCATTTAAACCTAATAGTTTTCATGTAAAACGCTAAACGAGATTGTTTTGATTTGCGTCCATAAAGCCAATTCGGAGTTATGACCATTTAAACCTAATAGTTTTCATGTAAAACGCTAAACGAGATTAATTCGATTTGCGTCCATAAAAGACTTTAAAAATGTTGGCCGAACTAATGTTTTGGTACCAGGAGAACAGAATCCAGAAGTAGGTTGAAACTGCATATTGTAAATATTCATAACGCTTTCAACGAGTACCCATATCATGGAAATCGATAAAGCCAACTCGGAGTTATGACCATTTAAACCTAATAGTTTTCATGTAAAACGCTAAATGAGATTGTTTTGATTTGCGTCCATAAAGCCAACTCGGTGTTATGACCATTTAAACCTAATAGTTTTCATGTAAAACGCTAAATGAGATTGTTTTGATTTGCGTCCATAAAGCCAATTCGGAGTTATGACCATTTAAACCTAATAGTTTTCATGTAAAACGCTAAACGAGATTAATTTGATTTGCGTTTATAAAAGACTTTAAAAATGTTGGCCGAACTAATGTTTTGGTACCAGGAGAACAGAATCCAGAAGTAGGTTGAAACTGCATATTGTAAATATTCATAACGCTTTCAACGAGTACCCATATCATGGAAATCGATAAAGCCAACTCGGAGTTATGACCATTTAAACCTAATAGTTTTCATGTAAAACGCTAAATGAGATTGTTTTGATTTGCGTCCATAAAGCCAACTCGGTGTTATGACCATTTAAACCTAATAGTTTTCATGTAAAACGCTAAATGAGATTGTTTTGATTTGCGTCCATAAAGCCAATTCGGAGTTATGACCATTTAAACCTAATAGTTTTCATGTAAAACGCTAAACGAGATTAATTTGATTTGCGTTTATAAAAGACTTTAAAAATGTTGGCCGAACTAATGTTTTGGTACCAGGAGAACAGAATCCAGAAGTAGGTTGAAACTGCATATTGTAAATATTCATAACGCTTTCAACGAGTACCCATATCATGGAAATCGATAAAGCCAACTCGGAGTTATGACCATTTAAACCTAATAGTTTTCATGTAAAACGCTAAATGAGATTGTTTTGATTTGCGTCCATAAAGCCAACTCGGTGTTATGACCATTTAAACCTAATAGTTTTCATGTAAAACGCTAAATGAGATTGTTTTGATTTGCGTCCATACAGCCAATTCGGTGTTATGACCATTTAAACCTAATAGTTTTCATGTAAAACGCTAAACGAGATTGTTTTGATTTGCGTCCATAAAGCCAACTCGGAGTTATGACCATTTAAACCTAATAGTTTTCATGTAAAACGCTAAACGAGATTGTTTTGATTTGCGTCCATAAAAGACTTTAAAAATGTTGGCCGAACTAATGTTTTGGTACCAGGAGAACAGAATCCAGAAGTAGGTTGAAACTGCATATTGTAAATATTCATAACGCTTTCAACGAGTACCCATATCATGGAAATCGATAAAGCCAACTCGGAGTTATGACCATTTAAACCTAATAGTTTTCATGTAAAACGCTAAACGAGATTGTTTTGATTTGCGTCCATAAAAGACTTTAAAAATGTTGGCCGAACTAATGTTTTGGTACCAGGAGAACAGAATCCAGAAGTAGGTTGAAACTGCATATTGTAAATATTCATAACGCTTTCAACGAGTACCCATATCATGGAAATCGATAAAGCCAACTCGGAGTTATGACCATTTAAACCTAATAGTTTTCATGTAAAACGCTAAACGAGATTGTTTTGATTTGCGTCCATAAAAGACTTTAAAAATGTTGGCCGAACTAATGTTTTGGTACCAAGAGAACAGAATCCAGTAGTAGGTTGAAACTGCATATTGTAAATATTTAAACGCTTATAACTTCTGAACGGCTGAACTAATGTTTAAGATATTGGCATCCACTGAAAGCGTGAGAATCGTACTTTTCTCTGAATGTAAAAATATTTTTAATAGTTCATCATAAGCGGGAGATAAAACGTGAAATAGTGCAAAATTAAGTATATCTCGGCAACTATTGGAGAAACTTAAATGAAGCTTACTTTATCAGATAGCTGACTTCATAACGCTTTCAACGAGTACCCATATCATGGAAATCGATAAAGCCAACTCGGAGTTATGACCATTTAAACCTAATAGTTTTCATGTAAAACGCTAAACGAGATTGTTTTGATTTGCGTCCATAAAGCCAATTCGGAGTTATGACCATTTAAACCTAATAGTTTTCATGTAAAACGCTGAACGAGATTAATTCGATTTGCGTCCATAAAAGACTTTAAAAATGTTGGCCGAACTAATGTTTTGGTACCAGGAGAACAGAATCCAGAAGTAGGTTGAAACTGCATATTGTAAATATTCATAACGCTTTCAACGAGTACCCATATCATGGAAATCGATAAAGCCAACTCGGAGTTATGACCATTTAAACCTAATAGTTTTCATGTAAAACGCTAAATGAGATTGTTTTGATTTGCGTCCATAAAGCCAACTCGGTGTTATGACCATTTAAACCTAATAGTTTTCATGTAAAACGCTAAATGAGATTGTTTTGATTTGCGTCCATAAAGCCAATTCGGAGTTATGACCATTTAAACCTAATAGTTTTCATGTAAAACGCTAAACGAGATTAATTTGATTTGCGTTTATAAAAGACTTTAAAAATGTTGGCCGAACTAATGTTTTGGTACCAGGAGAACAGAATCCAGAAGTAGGTTGAAACTGCATATTGTAAATATTCATAACGCTTTCAATGAGTACCCATATCATGGAAATCCATAAAGCCAACTCGGAGTTATGACCATTTAAACCTAATAGTTTTCATGTAAAACGCTAAACGAGATTGTTTTGATTTGCGTCCATAAAGCCAATTCGGAGTTATGACCATTTAAACCTAATAGTTTTCATGTAAAACGCTAAACGAGATTAATTTGATTTGCGTTTATAAAAGACTTTAAAAATGTTGGCCGAACTAATGTTTTGGTACCAGGAGAACAGAATCCAGAAGTAGGTTGAAACTGCATATTGTAAATATTCATAACGCTTTCAATGAGTACCCATATCATGGAAATCCATAAAGCCAACTCGGAGTTATGACCATTTAAACCTAATAGTTTTCATGTAAAACGCTAAACGAGATTGTTTTGATTTGCGTCCATAAAGCCAATTCGGAGTTATGACCATTTAAACCTAATAGTTTTCATGTAAAACGCTAAACGAGATTAATTCGATTTGCGTCCATAAAAGACTTTAAAAATGTTGGCCGAACTAATGTTTTGGTACCAGGAGAACAGAATTCAGAAGTAGGTTGAAACTGCATATTGTAAATATTTAAACGCTTATAACTTCTGAATGGCTGAACTAATGTTTAAGATATTGGCATCCACTGAAAGCGTGAGAATCGTACTTTTCTCTGAATGTAAAAATATTTTTAATAGTTCATCATAAGCGGGAGATAAAACGTGAAATAGTGGAAAATTAAGTATATCTCGGCAACTATTGGAGATACTTAAATGAAGCTTACTTTATCAGATAGCTGACTTCATAACGCTTTCAACGAGTACCCATATCATGGAAATCGATAAAGCCAACTCGGAGTTATGACCATTTAAACCTAATAGTTTTCATGTAAAACGCTAAACGAGATTGTTTTGATTTGCGTTCATAAAGCCAATTCGGAGTTATGACCATTTAAACCTAATAGTTTTCATGTAAAACGCTAAACGAGATTAATTTGATTTGCGTTTATAAAAGACTTTAAAAATGTTGGCCGAACTAATGTTTTGGTACCAGGAGAACAGAATCCAGAAGTAGGTTGAAACTGCATATTGTAAATATTCATAACGCTTTCAATGAGTACCCATATCATGGAAATCCATAAAGCCAACTCGGAGTTATGACCATTTAAACCTAATAGTTTTCATGTAAAACGCTAAACGAGATTGTTTTGATTTGCGTCCATAAAGCCAATTCGGAGTTATGACCATTTAAACCTAATAGTTTTCATGTAAAACGCTAAACGAGATTAATTCGATTTGCGTCCATAAAAGACTTTAAAAATGTTGGCCGAACTAATGTTTTGGTACCAGGAGAACAGAATCCAGAAGTAGGTTGAAACTGCATATTGTAAATATTCATAACGCTTTCAACGAGTACCCATATCATGGAAATCGATAAAGCCAACTCGGAGTTATGACCATTTAAACCTAATAGTTTTCATGTAAAACGCTAAATGAGATTGTTTTGATTTGCGTCCATAAAGCCAACTCGGTGTTATGACCATTTAAACCTAATAGTTTTCATGTAAAACGCTAAATGAGATTGTTTTGATTTGCGTCCATAAAGCCAATTCGGAGTTATGACCATTTAAACCTAATAGTTTTCATGTAAAACGCTAAACGAGATTAATTTGATTTGCGTTTATAAAAGACTTTAAAAATGTTGGCCGAACTAATGTTTTGGTACCAGGAGAACAGAATCCAGAAGTAGGTTGAAACTGCATATTGTAAATATTCATAACGCTTTCAACGAGTACCCATATCATGGAAATCGATAAAGCCAACTCGGAGTTATGACCATTTAAACCTAATAGTTTTCATGTAAAACGCTAAATGAGATTGTTTTGATTTGCGTCCATAAAGCCAACTCGGTGTTATGACCATTTAAACCTAATAGTTTTCATGTAAAACGCTAAATGAGATTGTTTTGATTTGCGTCCATAAAGCCAATTCGGTGTTATGACCATTTAAACCTAATAGTTTTCATGTAAAACGCTAAACGAGATTGTTTTGATTTGCGTCCATAAAGCCAACTCGGAGTTATGACCATTTAAACCTAATAGTTTTCATGTAAAACGCTAAACGAGATTGTTTTGATTTGCGTCCATAAAAGACTTTAAAAATGTTGGCCGAACTAATGTTTTGGTACCAGGAGAACAGAATCCAGAAGTAGGTTGAAACTGCATATTGTAAATATTCATAACGCTTTCAACGAGTACCCATATCATGGAAATCGATAAAGCCAACTCGGAGTTATGACCATTTAAACCTAATAGTTTTCATGTAAAACGCTAAACGAGATTGTTTTGATTTGCGTCCATAAAAGACTTTAAAAATGTTGGCCGAACTAATGTTTTGGTACCAGGAGAACAGAATCCAGAAGTAGGTTGAAACTGCATATTGTAAATATTCATAACGCTTTCAACGAGTACCCATATCATGGAAATCGATAAAGCCAACTCGGAGTTATGACCATTTAAACCTAATAGTTTTCATGTAAAACGCTAAACGAGATTGTTTTGATTTGCGTCCATAAAAGACTTTAAAAATGTTGGCCGAACTAATGTTTTGGTACCAGGAGAACAGAATCCAGAAGTAGGTTGAAACTGCATATTGTAAATATTCATAACGCTTTCAACGAGTACCCATATCATGGAAATCGATAAAGCCAACTCGGAGTTATGACCATTTAAACCTAATAGTTTTCATGTAAAACGCTAAACGAGATTGTTTTGATTTGCGTCCATAAAAGACTTTAAAAATGTTGGCCGAACTAATGTTTTGGTACCAAGAGAACAGAATCCAGTAGTAGGTTGAAACTGCATATTGTAAATATTTAAACGCTTATAACTTCTGAACGGCTGAACTAATGTTTAAGATATTGGCATCCACTGAAAGCGTGAGAATCGTACTTTTCTCTGAATGTAAAAATATTTTTAATAGTTCATCATAAGCGGGAGATAAAACGTGAAATAGTGGAAAATTAAGTATATCTCGGCAACTATTGGAGATACTTAAATGAAGCTTACTTTATCAGATAGCTGACTTCATAACGCTTTCAACGAGTACCCATATCATGGAAATCGATAAAGCCAACTCGGAGTTATGACCATTTAAACCTAATAGTTTTCATGTAAAACGCTAAACGAGATTGTTTTGATTTGCGTTCATAAAGCCAATTCGGAGTTATGACCATTTAAACCTAATAGTTTTCATGTAAAACGCTAAACGAGATTAATTTGATTTGCGTTTATAAAAGACTTTAAAAATGTTGGCCGAACTAATGTTTTGGTACCAGGAGAACAGAATCCAGAAGTAGGTTGAAACTGCATATTGTAAATATTCATAACGCTTTCAATGAGTACCCATATCATGGAAATCCATAAAGCCAACTCGGAGTTATGACCATTTAAACCTAATAGTTTTCATGTAAAACGCTAAACGAGATTGTTTTGATTTGCGTCCATAAAGCCAATTCGGAGTTATGACCATTTAAACCTAATAGTTTTCATGTAAAACGCTAAACGAGATTAATTCGATTTGCGTCCATAAAAGACTTTAAAAATGTTGGCCGAACTAATGTTTTGGTACCAGGAGAACAGAATCCAGAAGTAGGTTGAAACTGCATATTGTAAATATTCATAACGCTTTCAACGAGTACCCATATCATGGAAATCGATAAAGCCAACTCGGAGTTATGACCATTTAAACCTAATAGTTTTCATGTAAAACGCTAAATGAGATTGTTTTGATTTGCGTCCATAAAGCCAACTCGGTGTTATGACCATTTAAACCTAATAGTTTTCATGTAAAACGCTAAATGAGATTGTTTTGATTTGCGTCCATAAAGCCAATTCGGAGTTATGACCATTTAAACCTAATAGTTTTCATGTAAAACGCTAAACGAGATTAATTTGATTTGCGTTTATAAAAGACTTTAAAAATGTTGGCCGAACTAATGTTTTGGTACCAGGAGAACAGAATCCAGAAGTAGGTTGAAACTGCATATTGTAAATATTCATAACGCTTTCAACGAGTACCCATATCATGGAAATCGATAAAGCCAACTCGGAGTTATGACCATTTAAACCTAATAGTTTTCATGTAAAACGCTAAATGAGATTGTTTTGATTTGCGTCCATAAAGCCAACTCGGTGTTATGACCATTTAAACCTAATAGTTTTCATGTAAAACGCTAAATGAGATTGTTTTGATTTGCGTCCATAAAGCCAATTCGGTGTTATGACCATTTAAACCTAATAGTTTTCATGTAAAACGCTAAACGAGATTGTTTTGATTTGCGTCCATAAAGCCAACTCGGAGTTATGACCATTTAAACCTAATAGTTTTCATGTAAAACGCTAAACGAGATTGTTTTGATTTGCGTCCATAAAAGACTTTAAAAATGTTGGCCGAACTAATGTTTTGGTACCAGGAGAACAGAATCCAGAAGTAGGTTGAAACTGCATATTGTAAATATTCATAACGCTTTCAACGAGTACCCATATCATGGAAATCGATAAAGCCAACTCGGAGTTATGACCATTTAAACCTAATAGTTTTCATGTAAAACGCTAAACGAGATTGTTTTGATTTGCGTCCATAAAAGACTTTAAAAATGTTGGCCGAACTAATGTTTTGGTACCAGGAGAACAGAATCCAGAAGTAGGTTGAAACTGCATATTGTAAATATTCATAACGCTTTCAACGAGTACCCATATCATGGAAATCGATAAAGCCAACTCGGAGTTATGACCATTTAAACCTAATAGTTTTCATGTAAAACGCTAAACGAGATTGTTTTGATTTGCGTCCATAAAAGACTTTAAAAATGTTGGTCGAACTAATGTTTTGGTACCAGGAGAACAGAATCCAGAAGTAGGTTGAAACTGCATATTGTAAATATTCATAACGCTTTCAACGAGTACCCATATCATGGAAATCGATAAAGCCAACTCGGAGTTATGACCATTTAAACCTAATAGTTTTCATGTAAAACGCTAAACGAGATTGTTTTGATTTGCGTCCATAAAAGACTTTAAAAATGTTGGCCGAACTAATATTTTGGTACCAAGAGAACAGAATCCAGTAGTAGGTTGAAACTGCATATTGTAAATATTTAAACGCTTATAACTTCTGAACGGCTGAACTAATGTTTAAGATATTGGCATCCACTGAAAGCGTGAGAATCGTACTTTTCTCTGAATGTAAAAATATTTTTAATAGTTCATCATAAGCGGGAGATAAAACGTGAAATAGTGGAAAATTAAGTATATCTCGGCAACTATTGGAGATACTTAAATGAAGCTTACTTTATCAGATAGCTGACTTCATAACGCTTTCAACGAGTACCCATATCATGGAAATCGATAAAGCCAACTCGGAGTTATGACCATTTAAACCTAATAGTTTTCATGTAAAACGCTAAACGAGATTGTTTTGATTTGCGTCCATAAAAGACTTTAAAAATGTTGGCCGAACTAATGTTTTGGTACCAAGAGAACAGAATCCAGTAGTAGGTTGAAACTGCATATTGTAAATATTTAAACGCTTATAACTTCTGAACGGCTGAACTAATGTTTAAGATATTGGCATCCACTGAAAGCGTGAGAATCGTACCTTTCTCTGAATGTAAAAATATTTTTAATAGTTCATCATAAGCGGGAGATAAAACGTGAAATAGTGGAAAATTAAGTATATCTCGGCAACTATTGGAGATACTTAAATGAAACTTACTTTATCAGATAGCTGACTTCATAACACTTTCAACGAGTACCCATATCATGGAAATCGATAAAGCCAACTCGGAGTTATGACCATTTAAACCTAATAGTTTTCATGTAAAACGCTAAACGAGATTAATTTGATTTGCGTTTATAAAAGACTTTAAAAATGTTGGCCGAACTAATGTTTTGGTACCAGGAGAACAGAATCCAGAAGTAGGTTGAAACTGCATATTGTAAATATTCATAACGCTTTCAATGAGTACCCATATCATGGAAATCCATAAAGCCAACTCGGAGTTATGACCATTTAAACCTAATAGTTTTCATGTAAAACCTAAACGAGATTGTTTTGATTTGCGTCCATAAAAGACTTTAAAAATGTTGGCCGAACTAATGTTTTGGTACCAGGAGAACAGAATCCAGTAGTAGGTTGAAACTGCATATTGTAAATATTTAAACGCTTATAACTTCTGAACGGCTGAACTAATGTTTAAGATATTGGCATCCACTGAAAGCGTGAGAATCGTACCTTTCTCTGAATGTAAAAATATTTTTAATAGTTCATCATAAGCGGGAGATAAAACGTGAAATAGTGGAAAATTAAGTATATCTCGGCAACTATTGGAGATACTTAAATGAAACTTACTATATCAGATAGCTGACTTCATAACGCTTTCAACGAGTACCCATATCATGGAAATCGATAAAGCCAACTCGGAGTTATGACTATTTAAACCTAATAGTTTTCATGTAAAACGCTTTCAACGAGTACCCATATCATGGAAATCGATAAAGCCAACTCGGAGTTATGACTATTTAAACCTAATAGTTTTCATGTAAAACGCTAAACGAGATTGTTTTGATTTGCGTCCATAAAGCCAATTCGGAGTTATGACCATTTAAACCTAATAGTTTTCATGTAAAACGCTAAACGAGATTGTTTTGATTTGCGTCCATAAAGCCAACTCGGAGTTATGACCATTTAAACCTAATAGTTTTCATGTAAAACGCTAAACGAGATTGTTTTGATTTGCGTCCATAAAGCCAACTCGGAGTTATGACCATTTAAACCTAATAGTTTTCATGTAAAACGCTAAACGAGATTGTTTTGATTTGCGTCCATAAAAGACTTAAAATTTTTACAAGTATAGCAGAATTGCATAAGCAGCTGATAATGTTTAAACGCATGCCACTTCTAAACGGTTGAAGCTGTGAAGAAGTATGCCCATGAAAGTGTATGGGCGCTGATTTATGTTGGTTTAGGGGGAGTTATAAAAAGTACTGTTGCATGTATTTGCGTTTATGCCGGGCGGAGTTAACCGTTTTAAATAAACACAGTTTATTAGTGTTAATGGTAATACTGCGAAATTAAATGTAGAGGGTGTTTTTTTGAGAAGTATAGAACTTCGAATTGAAATAAAACACAAGAAAATCGTTTTAATGACCATCAATTTGGCTTTACTGGAAGGATAATTTTATGCCATTAATGTTTAAATATGATTTCAGGCATGTAGCCGCCGCGGCTGGCTCGAATAAAGCCAATTCTACAGGTCAAATTTTCAACCACTTTTTCGAGCATATGGGGCCGTATGTCGGCAATAACGCCACGAATGTTGGCTTCCAATTCCCCTAACGTTTCTGGTTTGTTGGCGTAGACGAGCGACTTCACATATCCCCAAATAAAATAATCCAATGGTGTCAAATCACACGATCTTGGTGGCCAATTGACAGGTCCATTCCGCGAAATTATGCGCTCATCGAATGTTTCCTTCAATAAATCGATTGTGGCGTGCGCTGTGTGGCATGTAGCGCCGTCTTGTTGGAACCACAACTCATCCACATTCATGCCATCGAATTCGGGAACAAAATAGTCGGTTACCATTAACGGTAGCTGCCTCTCCAGCATTATTTCGGAACAAGTATGGCCCAATGACTCCACCAGCCCATAGAGCACACCAAACAGTCAGTTTTTGTGGATGTAATGGCGTCTCAAGGGTCTCATGTGGATTCTCTTCACTCCAAATGGGGCAATTTTGCTTGTTGACGTAGCCATTCAACCAAAAATGAGCCTCATCACTGAACAAAATTTTGCGATGAAAATCAGCATCGAGATCAATCTCATTTTCGGCCCATACACCAAAATCACGACGCATTGCATGGTCTCGCGGCTTTAATTCTTGAACAAGCTGGATCTTGTAAGGTCGCAAGCCAAGATCTTTGCGCAAAATCTTCCATAAAGTTGATGGACAAAGCTCCAATTGCTGTGCACGGTGGCGAATCGATTCATTCGGGTCCTCTTCAACAAATTGCTCTACAGCGGCAATTGTTTCTTCGGTGCGCACTGTTCGACGTCTCTGCGGATGCGTATTATCACATAGAGTAAACGTAGTGCGAAAACGATCCATGGTTAACCGAATTAATTGCTCTGATGGACGATTATGTCGACCATAAAATGGACGGAGCTTGCGGTAAACTTCGCGAACTGAACCGTTATTTTCGAAATAAATTTGCACGATTTGCAAGCGTTGTTCTTTTGTCAACCTGTTCATGATGAAATGGCAAACCAAATAAATGACATTAGAGTTGCCAGATTTGAGCACAAAATGCCAGTTTTATCTCTTTTCGAAAAACAAACCTTTTTTTATTCAGGTACTCTAAGGATTTATCAATAAATAATAAACAATTCGTGTGAATTTCGCTAGTCAGTTCCGGTGAAGACAATAGTTTTACTTTTTTTTGTTTCATATCCAAAGAATAGATCATGCTAAATAAAGTATTTTTGCGTACTTTATTATTCTCATAAAGTATAGAGTAAAATTACTAGAAATAACGTACAATACTTTATTATAAAGTACGGGTGGCAAGCCTACTTGTAACTCAGATTATAAATTTTAATAAGACATTTTTTATTTTATTATAAGATGTTTGTTTATTTTATTTATTTGTTATTTATTTACTAATTAATGTTATCATGGTTAATAAGTGCAAACAAATTGCAATTCAAATGTTCAACTTCTAAGCGGCTTCAAATGTTTAAGTTTCAATCTACTCTGCTCACTTGGCATATTCGTGTGACACCTTATTTGATCCTTCCTACCAACCTGATCCTTCGAATATGGAATTGGTATTAGCTTATGGCTGTAGAGATTTGTGTGCAAATTTCATATCTATATACATTTGTATGTAGGTAAGGATATGCTTGTCAATAGAATCTGTAAAAGGAAAAGAAAAAAACTAATTCAATGGGTATATAAAAGACCAAGTACAATCATAATTTAATTAAATAATAGAAGAATCAATTTAAACAAAAGCAAAAAGGTAAGAAAGTATAGTCGATCAAACCGACCAAATACTATCCTACACCCAGTATACATTTATAGACAGTTCAATTCCAAACCATGCTATGTCGACTTAGCATGTTTTTAATTTTTTTGAGTTTTTGAATTTAGATTTAGTCCAATCAATAGTTATAAACAACAAAGTTCTACCTCATATGGTTTTTTAGATATCGCCTGTAAACTTTAGGACAGTGTTGCCATTTTGACGCTTTTTTAAAAAAGGGTATTTTTTGACGCTTTTTCTATTTTTTTGGTGCAGTTTTGGAAGAAGTCCAAAAAGTAAATCTAGCTTTCGAGTCAGCCAATGCGGACCATGTCAAGCTTTACAGCGATTTGTATTACCTGATTAAAAGTATTACAAACTTTGATTATCTAGAAGGTAATTTAGATGAAAGCGTTAACGAAGTTTGTTATCTTGGCTATCATTTCGAAAAGTCTTGCAGAGATTATAAAATAATTGAACAATTTAATAGAATTTACAAAATATCACGTACTCGAACTAAGACGTAGACTTCCTTCAAATTTTATATTGCTTCAAAAATATCGTTATTAAGTGTTGACAATATTTTTAAAAATAGCGAAGCGGATATTATTGATTTCATACAAAACTTCATTGATGATTCGTCTCTAATAAATAAAATAGAAATTTCCCTAAAGGATCTAACGTTGTAAAAATGGAAAAATATTGAAAGAACTGATGCATTTGGATTGAAGTCTACAATTTTAAAAATTCTTTGGGAGAAAATCCTTTTCATGAACTAGCTGACTTTGTTATTCGTATACTTTCTTTTCCTTACTCAAATGCCGAAGTCGAAAGAACGTTTAGTTTAATGAATTTTTTTAAACCAACGTTCAGAAACCGACTTTCTTTAAACTCAGCCAACTCAGCCAAAAGTTTGTTGTTGCAATTAGAAATTACCTTCAAGTGTTTACTTAAAAATTAATTCAAATCAATCTTATAAAAAGAAAATTAAATTGTTTTTCTATAAAACTTTATATTTTGTTTCTTATGAATTGTTATTTTATTTTAATTTTTTGTTTACTCCTGGTAACTGAATTGATAATAAAATTAATTATTTATTTAAAAATTTTAACATGCTTTTTGATATTTTAAGTTTCTTGTTTTTCCCCCCTTTGTTTTATTGCCAATTTTAATCTTTTTTTAGGTGTTATTTGCAAAGCAAAACAACATGATACCAACATTTTTGTTAAATTTTTTTGGCGCTTTTTACCCTTTTTTTGTAATTTTTTACCCTTTTTACCCGTTTTTACTATACACTTGACGCTTTTGTTTATTTCTAAAATTGAAACATTGCTTTAGGAGCTTTTCCTGCAAAACTCACTTTTTCGACTTAACATGTTTTGGAATTGAGCTGTCGATATGTGTATGTATAAACACATTTAATAAGAAATGGGCGCTATATGGGAGTGCAGAAACTTGGGGATTATGAGTTTAGCGACAAGTGGACTGTATTGAGTTAGAGATAATTGTAAAACCAGCATAAATCAGAGAAATTATTAGAGGATATTTGTTAAGATATGGAAGTAGAATTTAATAGAAAATAACTATTTTTGGGTAAATTATTCGGATTGTGTAAATAGTGTCTTTGTAACTCATTGTGTAACCTAACTTTTGTGTGTGTATGTGTGTGGTATGTGTAACGTGACCATACGTCCCGTTTTCAGGTACTTTGTGCCGTTGTCCCCGACAACAACTCCGGGACGCAAAAATGTCCCAGTTTTAGAAATTCGCAAAATAAAGTTGTTGATTTGTTCAAAAATGTAAGAACAAATCTTAAAATTTGTTAAAGATAATTTTTTAATATATGTATGTATGTATGTATGTACAAACATATATGTATGTATGTATGTATGTGCAAAGATCTAGAAAAACTTAATTGGGCGAATTTAACAGAAGTACCACAGTGGGAAGATGTTCAAAAAGTTCGATCGGGTCGATCTTCTTAAATTTTGGAACAGTTATTTTCATGCATATGAGGATATTTCACGTCGAATTTCAACATAATAACGGTATATTTAAAATATATATTAGTTTTAACGTGGATTTCGAGCAGTTTGATTTAGGCATGTAAATGATCCGTGTAAAATTTTGGATTGGTAGCCTTATTTATAAGAGATTTATGAATATTAAAGTGATTTTTGGAAGAGGGCTTTATATGGGGCATACGGTTAAAAATAGACCGAAATTCACATAATTTTGTGAGATGATTTTTGTATATATGTAAATGATCTGTGCAAAGTTTTGAGTCGGTACCGATATTTATACAATATATATAGGGAAAAATGTCTTTTTCACATGTGGTCCTTGTATAGGAGCTATGGCCAGTTCTGGGCCGACAATCATAAAATTTAGTACAACAATTTATTTGCCTATAAAGAGTATTTATGTCAAATTTTAGCCGTTTACCATTATTTATATCTGTTTTATACGTATTTAAGTGAATTTTGGAAGTGGACTTTATATGGGGTCTATGGTCAAACATGGACCGAACTAAAAATAATTTCGTTTTTCGATTTCTTTTTGCATAAAACTTATTTTTGCTGAATTTTGTCTTGATAGTCCAATTTTATAGGCATTTATGTATAATTGAGCAATATTTCGGGAAGATTTTTGTATGGGGGCTATGAGAAATCATGGACCGATTCTTACTATTTTCCGCACATTTTCTTCTTTTATCATACAAACAACGTATACAAAATTTCATGATATTATCTGCAATATATTTCAAAATATTGCAAAAAAATGGACAAAAAATATCAAATTTTCATGGAGGTTGTCTCACATATTGGTCCATAACTTTAAATAGCGAACTTCTCGAAAGCATTTCTGACAGAATTATTGAAGATTTGGATCCCGAAGATATCTCAACAACACTCAGACAGACAGACGGACATGGCTTAATAGACTCCGCTATCTATAAGGATCCAGAATATATATACTTTATAGGGTCGGAAAATTATATTGTGGAAATTACAAACGGAATGACAAACTTATATATACCCTTCTCATGAAAGTGAAGGGTATAACAAGCATTTTTTAAGAACTACTATTTAGATTTATGTATAATATTAAATCACATATACAATGTGTTTTTAGTTATTAAATCAAAAAAAGATATGCACTCTAAGCTTAAAAGTAATGTAAAAAATTTATGTATGACAAGCACTGATGGCAAACATGGTACAATTGTACTTTTTTTGATACATTTTAAACACAGTTGGTACCGTGGTATTACCTACCACGAGTCATATGGTACAATTTCAAAATAAAAATTTGGTATTTCAGATGAAACAGATAAATATCAGCCATGTCACAGAATTTAATTCCGTTCGGAAGTGGAATTATTTCCGTATTTTGCTTCTAAAGAAAAAGTAAAACGAACAATTGATTTCATTCCGAACAAATTTTTCGTTTCGCTTTTTTATATATTAAACTAGCTGACCGCCCCGGCTTCGCTCGGTATTTACTATTGATTTGTATTTCATAAAATAAGATGTATTCACAACCTGCCTGCTCTTATTTATTTGCAAATTTGTACAGCATACTTTAGGGGACTTTTTTTTTCAAATGTTGATTTTTTTCAGGAAAAAAATCATAACTGGAGAATGGCTAGACCGATTTTGGATTTCAAAATCAACTAACCATCATCACTCCTCCCTGTACCTTCCCTAAAAATTTTATGGCAATCGGTCGAGCCGTTCTCGAGTTATGGAGTGACAATCAAAATGTACACTTATTTTTATATATATAGATTTCATGAACATTTTGGAAATGATATAAGATGATTATTACAATAAATTTTTGGTTGAATTATCGAACAATATGATTACATTAAATGATTTTGAGGCTAAATTCAAAAACTAAAGCTTAAAATGTAGTTAATCAGGATTTCAAAATCGTTAGAAGTTAACTCTTCTATTTCTTTTATTCTTACAATAATAATTCTAGTTATTTTGAAAATATATATATTTACCAAGGTTAACTTTTCGCAAATGAAAGTTTTATGATTATTTAACAAATATTAAAAATGGTAGCATGGAGGTCTAAAAAGTACATTTTATTTATATAGTTGGTACGAAAAACAAAAACCCATTTTCCATCACTGATGACAAGTTGTTTTGATTGTATGCAATTCCCACAAATTTGTGCTCTTTACAATTGCTCTGACCAATATTACTGCTAGATTTAGCATTTTGTTTCTCGAAAATGCATTGAAATTTTTAAAAATTATGCTAAATGCTTTTTAGCATAATTTTCTTTATAAAAAAATTTTTTTCTCGAAAAATTTTTTACTATTTTACTCCAAAAAATACTTTTGGAAAATTAAAAAATAACTCTTATTAATATTTCAACTAAATTTCTTTCGGTGTGGTAAGTAAATGAACACGGAAATTTTTTAATTAATATATGAAATGTAATCTATTAAAACAAGTCAACAATTGTTAGGAACAAAATTAGAAAAAACTTTAATTTATATTTGTAACATTTGAAATAAAAATTGTATTGTTGCATTGAAAAAATTTAGCACTTATTTTTTCTTCTGTAGAACATTTTTGCACTTAGTTTTTCAAGTTTTAACATATTTTGAAATTAATTTTCTGGCAACACTGTTACTATGAAATTAAATTTAACCAAAAAAAAACATTAAGCCCAAAAGATTTTGAATCGTGCTAAATGGAATAAAATAGTGTAAAAAAATTTTTAAATCGTGTTAAATCAAAACCGTGTAAAAACAGAATTAGGTGTAGTTCTCTAGATCTTTAACACAATCCCAAAAAATCCCGGTATTTTTTTTTTGGGATTTTCGGGATCGGCATCCCTAGTGTAAACTTATTGTCTACAGTGATTGTGGTTCCAATTGTAAGCAAGCTGTTAAGGACCCGTTCAGATTAGGCAACTTTAATTGCGCAAGCATAATTTTCATTTTGATTTATTTTCTTTTGAACGTCAAAAACAAATAAATATTCCAAGACAAGAATGACAGCAGCTACAGAATTTCCAAGTACAAACAACCGACCTTTCCTCTCACACCCACAAACACAATACTTGCGCAAATAAAGTTGTCTAATCTGAAAGGGGCCTAAGCTTCCTCTATGCGATTTTTTTTATATGTAGTAAACCGCACAAAATTAAAATTTATATTATTTTTATTACGATTTCTCTAAAGCTCCATCTTTTACATAGAGTGACCAAGTGACTGCCAAGGAAGGAGGAGAGAAAATAAATGTATATAGGTGAATATGAAATATACACTAAAATTTTAAAATGTATGTACTCGTATGTACAAGTATATTAAAATTGTTATTTATTTTTTTTTTTATAGTAAATAATTATAATCCACATTGTTTTAGAAATATGTACGATTGATTAATCAATAATATAATTATATCATAGATAGATTTTAAAAAGACTTTGTAGCCTGGCGTCGTACCTATGTAAGTAGATGCATACACACTTAACGATTCAAATAGTTTAATTGAAAATTGTCGTTTTTCATTAAAAATTATATGAAAATCTATTTAACACTAGATTTAGAGAGTACTAGAAACTATTGTTTTCGAGTTTTGAAACTG
Organism: Bellardia pandia; assembly: GCA_916048285.2. Taxonomy (NCBI): domain Eukaryota; kingdom Metazoa; phylum Arthropoda; class Insecta; order Diptera; family Calliphoridae; genus Bellardia; species Bellardia pandia. Next base: position 92,747,151 of record OU696532.1, on the reverse strand, counting down.
TATGTATGAGTAATTGTATTCACACCTACAAAGTGAACTTCCCTGGCTGATACTAAGTGCGCGACCACACTGAGTGTCGATCATTAGTGCATGTAAGATTATCAAAACGTTCGGACGTACAGAGAATAATATAATAAAAACAAAATAGCAAAATCAAAAACAAAAACCACAATCTAATACAACATTAAGTGACCTATCGAATTAGTATTCCATAATTATTGAAATACTTTAATAACAACAAAAATTAAATAAACAAAAGATTAAAAACAAGTTTTAACAGTTACAATTTTGATCTTAATTGACGTGTGTCTATTAAACAAGGGGAAGGAACATGGCCAACGATTGGAAACATAACGAAGAAATACAATATTTTTGTGAATATTTGCGTATACCTAGTGTGCACCCACAGCCCGATTACAGTAAGTGGAAACTTTCCGCACTTGATTATTATTGAGTGACAAATAGCTGAATATAGAAATATACTCGTAAATATCACCAACTTTGCTATCTCATGATACCTATTTAGTGTCAGTGTTAAATCATTTCTGTGACATACATATGCACAATGTACATATGATAAATGAATGTACATACATACACACATCTGATTATGATTTTCAGTTTGTGTAAACAAGTGAGTAATAATATTTAGAAGTCATTTAGTGTTTTTGTATAAACAAAATGTTTAATCTAAAATGTAATTTAAGTAAATTACTGTTCGCAACTGATAAAATTGAAAATGCGAGGCTTGTTTGCGAATTATAATATACCTACAGTGGCACAGTAAAGTATACTTAACCCCTTGAAAAAGGAAAATTTTTTTTCCACACAATATTTAAATTTCACGTCAAGTGACCCAATTTTAAAAATCGATGTCTTCCGATTTGGATGAAATTTGCACCAAGGTTAGTACTATTGGATAGTAGGCCAGAGACAAATTTTCTATCAGCCCAGAAGTGCCGGAGTTAGAGGGGGTTAAAGTTGGATATTGTGGTCAATTTTGGTCATACAGGGTTTTTTTTTAAATGAGTGTAACTTTTTACCTATTGGTCCTAGCAAAAATTGTCCAAAGGACTGTAGATAGCTATTTCTTCAATCATTTCAAAAATATTTTTTTTTAAATTAAAAAAAAAAAATTTTAATTTTTTTTTCAATTTGGGCCCTTTTTTTCTCAAAAGAAAGCTTATACAATTTACTTTAATAAGGCCTTTATAATCGCTTAATGGGATGCGAGTGGGATATCTATCAAAAAAATTATTTTTTAACTCAAGAATAGGATTTTTCAATATTTGGCACATGTATCATTTAGTTAAGATCGGTCCATAATTAGTCGTAGCTGCCATATAAGGCCCACTTCGGAAAATCTCTTAAAAGAGCATAACTCACTCAAAAATGTTGGTATCCAAATAATATTTAACACAAATATGTTTTGTATATATACATATAACATGGTAGAATTTTATGACGATCGGTCCATAATTAGTCGTAGGTACCATATAAGGCCCACTTCCCGAAATCTCTTTAAGAACCATAAATCTCTTAAAAATGTTGTTATTCGAATAAAATTTAACAAAAATGAGTTTCTTATGTACAAATAGGTTGACACCTAATTTTATAATAGTCGGTCCATAATTAGTCGAAACTCTCATATAAGACCCTCTCCGTAATTCACTTTATCCTCCATAAATCTTTTAAAAGTATTTATATCGAGAGAAAGTTTAACACATACAATATTTATATTCACAGACATCATGACACAAAATTTTTTGATGATCGGTCTACAATAGGTTATATCTCCCATATAACGCCCATTTCTGAAAAACTGTTTTATACATATACAGGATGTAGGGTATTATATGGTCGGGGTTGACCGACTATACTTTCTTATTTGTTTTTGAATAAAAACTGTATTTTTGACTTTTTTGTTTGAATGCATAGGAAGAAGAAGAAGAAAAAGAAGAAGAGAAAATAACTAAGGAATTCAAAAAATGAGGAAATATACATTTTATCAATGATACCGATGATTCCGATGATGATAAAATTTATTATTTTATAAATATGTAATTTGAAACGATATAGATGGGCAGATAGCGGCATCAATTTAGTAATGGTTGTAATGGTTAAAATAGGTTTTCCGAAATGTTATGTCAGATATAGTCAAAAGAACTTTGTACCTATGATTTATTGAGTGACCCGATAGACTAGGCGATATAATGCTGGACTATCAGTCAAAGGGTTGCGGGTTCGATTCCCGCCAAAGACTCTGGGTGTTTTCTGCAGATAAGTCAAAAGCTTCGCAGTTTGTTAATTATAAAACAAATTGATAATTGAAAAGACATTTAAAAAAATAAAAATATATTTGAAAATTGTTCCATATATGGCTGATATACATATGTAAGCTGCAACCCAAGAATATAAAATAGCGTAACCTCTTACTTTAGCACAAGTTTGTTTGACAATATTCAATCATACAAATGTTTTGTAAGAGGAAAGTGCATCAAGTGAAATTTGTCCTTAGTAAAAGAAGTTTTCCAAATAAGCACATGAATTAAAATAATTTTTATTTAGGGGTTATGTGTTTTTCCTTAACTAATTCTATGTTTGTCGTGGCTTTAAATTTGCAAAAAATTTTAATATATGTATATCTGGGAGTCTAATTTGTGAGTAAAGATAATATGATATTTAAAAAGCTTTCGACCGAACATAGCAAAATAGTCTATCGAATAATACGACTGTATTTATGCTCCAATTCCGGGGATACTAGCCACTCTTGCACATCAATAAACACTCGTATCTCCATGCCAAACCATCTTCTGATGCATGAGTAGATCTATCTGGGTATCTTCCTTGATCTTCCATTGTTCACGAGCTACCGTATCATTTTCAAAATGAAATATTTTTAAACTACTGCGCAGTATAAGAATGGATTGCTTGTGGTAGGTGCGCCACACAGCAAACGCCTCAGTAGACAATTTGCATGAACGATTTGAGGGTATGGTTATATTTCGTCATAGTAATTTTTGATGGCCACCAAGATCGCAGGTAAAAGCCAATAATACCTATTCGTTCAAAGACATCGCTCAAATTAAAATGGAAACTATCCGTAAAGTCGTAATGGTACAAGGCCTTGAGGGACATTTGAACAGTGGCATGTTCCTTAAGCTGCGGTCACATTTGACAAATATTTGCCGAAAAAAAGATCTAGCCACTAATTAAAATATATTTGAGCCCGTTTATTTGCTTAAACAAACTTTTCTTATTTAGGGCAAGACGCAACATATATTTACCCCCTGGCCCACGATGTCGAACGATAACGTTCGCTTATATAAGACTTAAGACACAAACTTGATTGTGAAATAAATAAACTTGATTGAGTAAAAAATAGATACAATAAAAAGTGTGTGTCTTAAGCCTTATCTAAGCGAACGTTATCGTTCGACATCGTGGGCCAGGGGGTTAGTTTTAATTTATTTGTTGCTGTCTGATCTTGCAAAACTCTTGTAAGAATAAACAACGTCCAACAAATTTGTGCTAAAACAAGTGGTTATGCTTTTTTGAGTAAATATTTGCCAAATGTGACCGTACCTTTATATAGCGTCTTTTAACTAGTTTTATTTTATTTTAATATCTGTTAAAACTGGAAATGAAACCTACAAGTGTACCAGTTCTGTGTTGGTTACCTTTCGTGTAGGGCATTCTAAAATTATTGAATATAAAAATATAATTTTGAGTATGTGACAGTTATACTTACAGGAATTATTAGTTTTTGTTTTAATTTTTTTTATTTATTTATTGAATCTGCCTTTACTTCATAGACCTGACAACAAGTATTCAAATCTTATACCTAAACCAGTTGAGAGAGCCATAATGGGCAAATGGGTCTTAAATTAGCAGGGTGTTAGATCAGCTCTACGAGGACTTGTTCCCTTTTGAGTTCTAGTAAGCAGTCTCGCAAGCGGGTTCGGATGGTTTTGCAACTTCAAGATATACATATCTCTCACGAATTTTTCTGAACTCATCTTTAACCACTGATACTTCTAAGTCTCTGTGAATGTTTTCATTTCTTATATACCATGGTGCTCCCGTCATGGTGCTAAGAATTTTGGATTGTGGCCTCCGTATAAGATTAATACAGGTATTACTAGCAGTTTCCCATACTTGAATACCATACATATGTCCAAATTGATTTTAAAACAGTCTTAGTGTTCAGACTATCTTCAGAATTATTAATTAAATCAAATATCTAAAATGGACGCTTTCAATTGTTATTAATTTAAAAATACATACTCGCACATACATACATACATATTTATTATTTTTTCAGAACCCTGTGTGGAATTTTTAAGAAAACAATCTCAATTGCTGGGCATGCCCATGCGTGTCTATTATCCAGTAAATGAAGAAAATCCTATTGTCATACTAACATGGGCTGGCACAGATTTAAGTTTGCCCGGAATCTTGCTCAATTCGCACATGGATGTTGTACCGGTATTTCCCGAAAACTGGACACATCCACCATTTGCAGCTAAAATCGATGAAGAGGGTCGTATTTACGCACGCGGTACACAGGATATGAAATGTGTTGGAATGCAATATTTAGGAGCTCTGCGTTCATTGAAACGAAGTGGCGTACAATTCAAACGAACTATATATTGTTCATTTGTGCCAGGTTAAATAAACGATTGCTTTTAAATATACGAGTATGTAGGTGTAACATTGATAATATAAATTTTGATTTGTTTCTACAGACGAGGAAATGGGTGGAGGTCTTGGCATGAGACCATTTGTTAAAACTTGTGATTTTAAGTCTCTAAATATTGGTTTCTCTTTGGACGAAGGTTTAGCTTCACCCACTGATGTCTACCCAGTGTTTTATGCTGAACGTAGTGTATGGCGTAAGTATAAGCAAACAAAATTCCATTCCATGTCATCTTTAGTTTCCTAAATGATAATTCATTAATTTGTCAATAAATTGCATTCATTAGGTGTATATTTTCACATCAATGGCAATGCGGGTCACGGTTCTTTGTTGCTAAAAAAAACGGCTGGCGAAAAGCTCAATTATATTTTATATAAAATGATGTCACTACGTGCAGAGCAGGTCCGTCGTTTGGAAAATGATTCACAACTAACAATCGGTGATGTAACAACCATTAATCTAACCAAAATTTCCGGTGGCGTACAAAGTAACGTTATACCGCCAAAAATGATGTTGTGCTTTGATGTTCGCTTAGATTTAAATGTTGATCATAAAGAATTTGAAGCCAAGGTAAAAACAACAAAAATAAAATTATGAACACTAAACATTTGGTAACATTTTATATGTAGCTGCATCAATGGTGCAATGAAGCTGGTGGGGATATAGAAATTACCTACGATCAGAAACGCCCTCGTGTCGCGCCTACTGCTACCGATAATAGTAATCCATATTGGTTGGCCTTCAAAAAGGCCACCGATGAAATGTAAGTACAATTTTCATTGTATTTAATCCGCTTAAAATGACTACTTCATTATTTTTATCTTATTTTGTAGGGGTCTTAAAATTGAACGTCAAATATTTACTGGTGGCACTGATAGCCGTTACATACGCCAAGTTGGTATTCCCGCTTTAGGCTTTTCCCCAATGAATAACACTCCAGTATTGTTGCACGATCACGACGAGTTCATACGAACTGATACATATTTGCAGGGCATTGAAATTTATAAGAAAATTATCTCAAATTTGGCAAATGTCTGATTTTTTGTGTCTTGATGTTTAAAGAGTCTTTATGCAATGCTGTTCATTTAGTGTTAATATTACAATCTCATTTGTTAAAGTATCACACTTTGGTTTGTAAATTAAAAATTTTAATATAGAATTACTTTGTTTTCTCCAAACTCAACTCTATGGACTTTGGACCGACCTAACAATACATTACATTTTATATTTACATGACCTTTTGGCCTTGACATGCATTTTTAAATGGAATCCTAATTCCATTTCAATAGTAAACGGTTAGGCAATCATCTTTTCCTTAAGGTATTAATATTCCATTTTGTAGCCAGATTTCGATTATACGAAGCTGATTCTGCAACATTTCAGACGTCTTAATTATCGTTTGCATACGTTGCTATAGTTAAATTGTGACAGATAGGCATTTCTCCAAACGGAGAATCATCGCCACTAACATGAACAAAGAAAGATCTATCATGTAAATACGATTTACAGTCAAAACTCTATATAACGAATTCCAAGGGACTAGATATTTAGTTCACTATAAATAAAATTCGCTATATAGAAAAGAAAAACAATTTTGTTCCTTTTTCAGTTATTTTGGTTTGAATAACATTTTTCCACTTTTCTTCTTCAATATAATATTCTGACACATTTAGAGAAGTAAACACAGTATTTGGTAAGTTGGTTTTCATTTTCAATTAGATACGGAAACCTTAACGATTTTTAAATTTTTCAAGCCAGCCTGACTTGCTTCAAATTCTTCGTGACCCAATTCTTCAGCGATTTGTTTTGCTTTTTCTCTCAGTATTGGTCCAGACAAAGGAAGATTCCTACAACGTTGAAATTCGTTATATGGAGATTGAAAACGCTTCAATCTAGAAGTTACGATCGCAAAAATGCTATGTTATAAGGAAATATACGCTATAGGGAAATTCGTTATATGGAGAATATAATACACTCAAGCTAGACCTAAAACACAATGTTCTTATAATTGCTTCGGAATAAAGAAAATTCGTTATATAGGAGTTCGTTATAGAGAGTTTCGACTGTCAATAATAAATAATAAGTGGCAGGAAGCAGTTGTTTTATTTTATACAAAAGACTGCAGTGCCATACTCTGCCAAATGCTGGACTGATATCTATACATACAGCTGAGCAATATAATTTGTTTTCCAGGACTTTCTAAATCCAAATTAATGATCTGGGGTAATGTTTCTATGTTTTAATATCGGAAGTAACCTTCTTAATAAGAGCCTTTCAAATACTTTGGAAAATATATGTAATAATCTTATGGTTCTGGGGGGTTACTCTCTATTGCGATGCGAAAGGTAAATGCGATAAGAGTACAAATTGGTACGCAAACGCTTTCACAAAATAATTTGAAAAAGTAGCAACACTGGCACCACAAAGTAAACAATAGCAAAGAATGACAAAATTAAATGTCAAAACTTGTAAATGAAAACGTTTTTGCTTACTTACATGATGCGTTCCCTTTGCGTTTGATATTGTGTTATTGCAAGAGATTTGCGCTTAACGGACGAAGAGAAAATACGAAAACGCAATAAAGGCTACCAATTGTTTGATTACGTTCAATTTTTCTTTCGCATCGCAATAGAGAGTAATCCCCCTGTTTATTAGTTTTTCCGTTTATTAGTTTTTAATAGTATTATTATTTTTGCATAGTATCATTGTGATGGATAGCAGTTCATGAATGAATTAAATAATGTGGTCAAAAGAATTACATATTCCTTTTATGGGTAGTAACTTGACAACTTTTTCACTAATACGATCCTGGGGATTTCAAGTTATTTAGATTTCTTACCGTATCTTGAATTTCTAAATTTTGAAGAATTTTTGCTGTTTACACGAGTTTGAAGCATTTTGAAGAGCAATTTTGAAGAAAATTTCAATCGTGTAAATCTAGCTTTAGTGTTTGAAACAATTTATTAAAGCAATTCCATTAATCGTTGGTAATCAAACAGGTCGCTATGTTCTTACATTACGTGTATGTAATATCTCAGGAGTTTTTAAGATTTTTCCAGATTTCAAGGATAAACACGCAAAAACTTATATTTTTAAAAACCAACTATATATATTGCCTATTTATGAACCAATTTTGGATATGCCTTCAATTTGAGTGGTTCTGAGGACTTTATCTGATATATTAATACCACCTGAGTAACCTGGAGCCTTCGCAAAGTTTATTTCAGCCAAATTAGAAGTCGTATATCGATTTACCAATTCATGATGGAGGGTTTAAGAATAATTAACTGAATGATGTTTACAAGTAGATCTTGGACAACAAACATTGCTGATGACGCCCTTGGCAGGGTAGAAAATGCAATTCAGTGTGCCATTTGTCTAGAAAAATATAGTTTTCACAATGGTATTCTTCGAGTTATTAATTCAAAAAAAAATTAACTCAAGCCAAATTAAAAAAAAAATCTCTAATAATAAATATAACAAGTAAGAGTGCTATATTCGGCTGTGCCGAATCTTAAATACCCTTCACCTAAGCGTAATAAGAAATACAGAAACTACACTAGACTAGAATATCCTAATTCTGTGTTTTCTATTCAGTGTTAGTACAAATTTTATTAGTATTTGATATATTGTTTGAAACATAATTTTACGACCAACATAATTTATGTTAAATATTTTGAAATATTGTCTAATTTTTACCATTTTTAATTGATTTAATTACCAATTCTTACCATAACTTTCAGAGTCTGTCTGATGTTCATAATAATCTTCAGTGTAATTTAACAAACAGAGTATAAAAAAAAAAACAAACAGAGTATAAAAAAGGGGTACAATTCGATTTTAGTGATTTTGCTCAAAAAAAAAAAAAAAAAAACAAAATGAAATAGGGCTTTTAGAGGAGATACCAGCAAAAAAAAAATTTATTGGCGGTCACGCCTATTTTCGAAGGGGCGGGCCCGTAAAGTTGAAAATATATAGGCCTATATCTCGGGAACTACTGGGTGCTTGATAATTTGTAATACACTAAATGAAAGGTATTAAAAATACCTTTCCAACGATATATATCATGATTATAAAATATAGACCGAATATGGGTTAAATCCGAAAAAAATCTTTTTTGACCCGAATTTATTTGTTTTTTGGAAATGGTTCTTATATGGCAGCTATGACAAATTATGGGCCGATCTTCTTAAATTTTGGAACAGTTATTTTCATGCATATGAGGATATTTCACGTCGAATTTCAACATAATAACGCTATATTAAGATATATATTAGTATTAAAGTGGATTTCGAGAGTGGACCTTATGTGGGGGATATAGTCAAATATGGACCGATATTCTCAAAATCCAGCAGTTAGATTTAGGCATGTATGTAAATGATCCGTGTAACATTTTGGATTGGTACCCTTATTTATAAGCGATTTATGAGTATTAAAGTGATTTTCCGAAGAGGGCTTTATATGGGGCATACAGTTAAAAATAGACCGAAATTAACAAAATTTTGTGAAATGATTTTTGTATATATTAAAATGATCTGTGCAAAGTTTTGAGTCGGTACCGATATTTATACAATATATATAGGGAAAAATGTCTTTTTCAGATGTGGTCCTTGTATGGGAGCTATGACCAGTTCTGCGCCGACTACCATAAAATTTAGTACAACAATTTATTTGCCTATAAAGAGTATTTATGTCAAATTTTAGCCGTTTAACATTATTTATATCTGTTTTATACGTATTTAAATGAATTTTGGAAGTGGACTTTATATGGGGTCTATGGTCAAACATGGACCGAACTAAAAAAAATTTCGTTTTGCAATTTCTTTTTGCATAAAACTTATTTTTGCTGAATTTTGTCGTGATATTCCAATTTTATAGGCATTTATGTATAATTGAGCAATATTTCGGGAAGATTTTTGTATGGGGGCTATGACCAATTTTGGGCCGACCACCATAAAATTTAGTACAACAATTTATTTGTCTATAAAGAGTCTTTATGTCAAATTTTAGCCGTTTAGCATTATTCATATCTGTTTTATACGTATTTAAATGAATTTTGGAAGTGGACTTTATATGGGGTCTATGGTCAAACATGGACCGAACTAAAAAAAATTTCGTTTTGCGATTTCTGTTTGTGTAAAACTTATTTTAGCTGAATTTTGTCTTGATATCCCTATTTTATAGGCATTTATTTATCATTAAGCCATATTTCGGGAATATATATATTTGTATGGGGGCTATGAGAAATCATGGACCGATTCTTACTATTTTCCGCACACTTTCTTCTTTTGTCATACAAACAACGTATACAAAATTTCATAGTATTATCTCCAATATATTTCAAAATATTGCAATAAAATGGACGAAAAATATCAAATTTTTATAGAGGTGGTCTCACATATTGGTTCATAACTCTGGTTGACCTAAACCGATTTTGCTGATTTTAAATAGCAAACTTCTCGAAAGCACTTCTGACAGAATTATTGAAGGTTTGGATCCCGAGAATATCTGGGGACTTCAAAAAACTGATTTCAACAGACAGACAGACAGACAGACAGACAGACAGACGGACATCGCTTAATCGACTTCGCTATCTATAAGGATCCAGAATATATATACTTTATAGGGTCGGAAAATTTTTTTGTGGAAATTACACACGGAATGACAAACTTATATATACCCTTCTCACGATGGTGAAGGGTATAAAAAGGGGTACAATTCGATTTTAGTGATTTTGCTCAAAAAAAAAAAAAAAAAACAAAATGAAATAGGGCTTTTAGAGGAGATACCAGCAAAAAAAAATTTGTTGGCGGTCACGCCTATTTTCGAGGGGGCGGGCCCTTAAAGTTGAAAATATATAGGCCTATATCTCGGGAACTACTGGGTGTCTGATAATTTGTAATACATTAAATAAAAGGTATTAAAAATACCTTTCCAACGATATATATCATGATTATAAGATATGGACCAAATATGGGTTAAATTCGAAAAGAATATTTTTTGACCCCAATTTATTTGTTTTTTGGAAATGGTTCTATATGGCAGCTATGACAAATTATGGGCCGATCTTCTTAAATTTTGGAACAGTTATTTTCATACATATGAGGATATTTCACGTCGAATTTCAACATAATAACGCTATATATAAGATATATATTAGTATTAACGTGGATTTCGAGAGTGAACCTTATGTGGGGGATATAGTCAAATATGGACCGATATTCTCAAAATCCAGCAGTTAGATTTAGGCATGTATGTAAATGATCCGTGTAAAATTTTGGATTGGTACCCTTATTTATAAGCGATTTATGAGTATTAAAGTGATTTTCCGAAGAGGGCTTTATATGGGACATACGGTTAAAAATAGACCGAAATTAACAAAATTTTGTGAAATGATTTTTGTATATATTAAAATGATCTGTGCAAAGTTTTGAGTCGGTACCGATATTTATACAATATATATAGGGAAAAATGTCTTTTTCAGATGTGGTCCTTGTATAGGATCTATGACCAGTTCTGGGCCGACTACCATAAAATTTAGTACAACAATTTATTTGCCTATAAAGAGTATTTATGTCAAATTTATCTGTTTTATGCGTATTTAAATGAATTTTGGAAGTGGACTTTATATGGGGTCTATGGTCAAACATGGACCGAACTAAAAAAAATTTCGTTTTGCGATTTCTTTTTGCATAAAACTTATTTTTGCTGAATTTTGTCGTGATATTCTAATTTTATAGGCATTTATGTATAATTGAGCAATATTTCGGGAAGATTTTTGTATGGGGGCTATGACCAATTTTGGGCCGACCACCATAAAATTTAGTACAACAATTTATTTGTCTATAAAGAGTATTTATGTCAAATTTTAGCCGTTTAACATTATTTATATCTGTTTTATGCGTATTTAAATGAATTTTGGAAGTGGACTTTATATGGGGTCTATGGTGAAACATGGACCGAACTAAAAAAAATTTCGTTTTGCGATTTCTTTTTGTGTAAAACTTATTTTAGCTGAATTTTGTCTTGATATCCCTATTTTATAGGCATTTATTTATCATTAAGCCATATTTCGGGAATATATATATTTGTATGGGGGCTATGAGAAATCATGGACCGATTCTTACTATTTTCCGCACACTTTCTTCTTTTGTCATACAAACAACGTATACAAAATTTCATAGTATTATCTCCAATATATTTCAAAATATTGCAATAAAATGGACGAAAAATATCAAATTTTTATAGAGGTGGTCTCACATATTGGTTCATAACTCTGGTTGACCTAAACCGATTTTGCTGATTTTAAATAGCAAACTTCTTGAAAGCACTTCTGACAGAATTATTGAAGGTTTGGATCCCGAGTATATCTGGGGACTTCAAAAAACTGATTTCAACAGACAGACAGACAGACAGACGGACATGGCTTAATCGACTTCGCTATCTATAAGGATCCAGAATATATATACTTTATAGGGTCGGAAAATTTTTTTGTGGAAATTACAAACGGAATGACAAACTTATATATACCCTTCTCACGATGGTGAAGGGTATAAAATGTTCAAACATAGTATTCTCTTTTAATAAACTGTCTTATTTCTATATAATGAATCGATTATTTTAAAACCCTAAAAATGATATTTGATGACGAACTAAACATATGTACATACTCGTGTTATTAATGAGTATATGTATGTAGTTGTGTATGGCTGACATGTTTGTACATTCATAATTTTTAAATTATGAATTGAATTGTTTGTGCAAACGTACAATATCTAATAATTTCCAATTATGTTCTTTATGTACAAGTACATATGTACATATGTACATACATAATAACTATGTATTGTGTATGTATTTATGTAAATAATTCCACCAAATAACCTAAGACTATGATGAACTTACTACCATAAATATTGTTCTCGCAAGGTTGTCTTATGTTTAATTAATAATAAAAAGAAATACAATAATTTATGAAAAAAAATTCAATATTACACTTTAAAGTTCGATTATGTTACGAATATAAATTTTGAAAAGTGTTTATTTACACTTTCAACATATCGGCAACGATTACTTAGGAAACCGATCACGTGCAGAGGTAAATAGAAAAATGAAAACATACATACATACATACAAACAAACAAACATGCATATGCATGTACATATGTACATGATTATAACTTTAATTAAAGCCAAGAAAACTAAACTAACGAAATTTAAAAAAAACAACAATAAAAAAGAGGCCTATTTTTTGTTTTTAGAACTTATCATTATGAATAATGTAAAAATTATTTTAAACACTTCTACTGGTATCTACATACAGTCAAAGACTAAAGTTTAAATACACCTCAAAAATTGATTGTTTAAAGAAAAGTAAAAGTTTCAGGAAAACTTATAGTATACAGTTTTATTTAGTTTTATAAATAACAAAATAAAATAACAAAAAATATAGACCTCATTACGAACATAACGGTAATTCTTAAAAATACGACAAAATTCACTCGACAAAAGTTTAAATACATCTTGGAATGTTAATAATTTTTTTTTAGATAAATTAAAAAAGGAAACATTTCAATACTTTTTGGACCGCCATGGCTATCAATAACTGTCTGCAAGCGGCGTGGCATAGAAAGTACCAAGTTTTCTGTTTCAGAAGGCGATATTTCTGACCAGATTCTTTTAAGAGCTTCTTTAAGCGACTTTTTGCTCGTTATTGAAGTTGCTACTAATTTGCGCTTCATTATATCCCAAACGTGCTCAATTGGGTTTAAGTCTGGCGATTAACGTTGGCTATGGAGCTGTCTGGGATCAGAGTAAAGCAACCACTCTTTCACAGAAAGTGCGGTGTGCTTGGGATCGTTATCCTGTTGAAAGATCAAACGGAATACAAGGCCAAAGATGTCGACGGATGCTTGCAAATTGCTTTCCAATATACTCTTTTAAGTATGTTGATTCATGATCCCATCAATAATCTCCAAATTTTCAACCCACGCTGCTCCAATCGCTCGCCAAACTATTACATTGCCACCACCGTGTTTTACCGTAGGAACCAAATTTTGGGTTTGAAGGGCAGTGTTTGGCTTGCGCCAGACCTTTGCACGGCCATCGCTTCCAAATAAATTAAATTTGCTCTCGTCTGTAAAAAGAACTCTTTTCCAAAACTCAGCGTCTTTGTTTCTGTACTTATGTCCAAACTCCAGTCTAAGTTTTCTGTTTTTTCACTTATTAGTGGCCTTTTTCGGGGAACTCGGCTTTTATATCCATTTTCTCGCAATGCTCTTCGAACAGTTCTTGGATGAACATTTTTGTTATAGTTATTAGCGATATCATCTGCAAGTTTTGGTGCACTTATTCTTGGATTCTTTTTCACTTCTTCTACGATGTGGTTAACATCACGATTGGTAAGTTTTTTTGGACGACCGCTTCTTGGAATATTTTCTACGGAGTCATTATCCTTATATTTTCTAATTATATTTTGGTTACTTAAAAATGGCACATTTAATAATTTTTCTATTTCCCGATAAGATTTTCCTTCGTTGAAACGTTTTATTATTAAATGTTTAATGATGGACTCAATTTCTTTACCTTTGTCCGTAATTTTCGACAAAACTTGTAATGCTGACAATAAAAAGACTACTAATACAAGTTCTGGCTTGTAGGAACATAATTTCACCGAAACATAAAGTATAATTGTACTTTGTTTTTGAGAAATGAAAGAGAGTTCTTTGTTTTACAAGATGTATTTAAACTTTTGTCTAGTGAATTTTATCGCATTTTTAAGAATTACCGTTATGTTTGTAATGAAGTTTATATTTTTTGTTATTGTATTTTGTTATTTATATAACTAAATAAAACTGTATACTTTAAGTTTTCCTGAAGCGTTTACTTTTCTTTAAACAATCAATTTTTGAGGTGTATTTAAACTTTAGTCTTTGACTGTATGTACATGTCATAAATTGAAATTCGTCAAAGATACACGACTAAGCAGAACTGTCATTGTCACAGTCTAGTGGCATTGTGAGGAAGAGCTTCCTAGTTTTGATATACATATAAGAACGGAATTTTCAATATCTCATCAGTACAGTCATTCATAACTTCAATCAACGAACATTGTTTTCTACTAAAGAATTCTACAATTTGAAAAATGTTTAAATTTACCGCAATTGTAGTTTTGGTTTTCGCCATTTGTGTTGTAGCCGATCCTATTCGCCAGAAACCCCTAAGAAGACGAGTATTGGCTCGCCAACAAGTGCTGCCAACACCAGCACCGATAGGATATCCAGCAGCAGGTGTTACACCAGAAATACCATTCGATTTGCCCACAGAAACTGAAAACCCCGATGTTGTATACGGAGTACCAGAAATCGCAACACAACAACCGGATGAAATTTATGGCCCACCAGAAGTTGATGCCCAACAACCTGATGAAGTATACGGTCCACCCGAATCCGATGAGATTTACAGTTCCCCAGAATCCCAAACTGTACAACCCGATGCTGTTTATGGGCCACCCGAAACTGACGCCGTTCCCGAGATAATTGAAGAAGTAGCAGAAGAAACTGAAGACGAAACCATAGAATTGGCTGAAGATTTAGATGAAGTTGATGCAGAAGTTGTCGTTGATGAAAATGGTGCTGTGATTTCCATCTCCACTACATTTGAAAAACCAGCTCGCTTGGTCTATCAACGTTTTCCACAAAGCCGTCAACCTCCAACTGCTGTACCTGCTCGTTTGACCAAAGTCAAAGTTATCAAGCCTGCAAATTTTGTATATACAACTAGATTTCAAAGCTTCCCAAGGAACTAATTAAGTTCATAGTTGTTAATGTAATTGTAATTAAAATTCTTTGTTTTTATTAGTTGTTTTAATTTTTAATAAAATTTGTTTCTACTTGGAAGAAATTAAATTAAATTAAATTGTCTTTTCTTTAATGTCCAATTTAGGATATAAATCACAATATTTACAAAGGCTAATTCCGGTGATCTATGTTTTGATGTAATGCTGCAAAATACAATTACATACTCACATTCTTGGCAGTAATTAAGACAATGCTCTGGTTTACATTTAATAAAAAAATTTATATTCTTAAAAATCGGGCAAGTTAGCATTATCTTTTAACCGATTCAAATCTGTAGCCAA
Source organism: Bellardia pandia (assembly GCA_916048285.2). NCBI lineage: Eukaryota > Metazoa > Arthropoda > Insecta > Diptera > Calliphoridae > Bellardia > Bellardia pandia. The sequence goes on along the minus strand of OU696532.1, from coordinate 92,731,312 downwards.
ATTTTAAAATAAGCACAACCAAAGCTATATTAAGTTTGTCATTCCGTTTGTAACACATCGTAATATTGGTCGTAGAACCAAAAAGTCTGTATATTATGGGTCCTTATATGATTCTAAGACGATCTAGCCATGTCCGTCCGGCACGGTAGAGCTTCGAAAAAAATACGGTTGTCAGATCTTACAACGTTGTCAGAAAAATGTTCAGAAAATGTCTAACAACCGTGTAAACTTAAAATTTTTGTCTTCCAACGTTGTAAGAAAAAGCATTGACAAGTTACCTTTTGCTAACAATTTTTCAATGACAGTACATTGCTAGCACATTGCTAGATCTGACAACGTTGTAATATCTGACGACTGTCTATACATAGCTACATTTCTAGTATCACTAGAAATATCACGATATTTATTGAACGTGTAGCATGCAATATTGATGGATAGCGATCTATATCGCAGAATGGACTAAAATATGAAATCCAGATCGCGGATCGTGGATCTCGTGATAAATATTGAACGTGTAGCATTTTCAGTCAGTAAAAAGTGACAAATAAAAGAAATAAAATTAAATTAAACAAACAAAATTAAAACAATTGACAAAATTTGTGTATTGTAATAAAGAGTAATGGCAGAATACAATGAAACCGAGTGGGTTCTACCGGTGGAATCAGAATTAACCAATACAAAAAATGATTTTAAAAGATTTAATTTTTAATTTGGAGGCAAAATAGCTGAACAGGCTTTCTTTTGGTTTTCTTGCGACAGTGATAAACGACCCGCACAGCACAAAAATAACATAAATACTGATCCAAATATCACGATATTTATTGAACGCGTAGCAGTAGGATCCGATTTATATACAAAAGTTTCAAACAACCTTGATATTTTTCCAATATTTTTTTCTATTAACTTCAACTTTACTTTGTTTTTATTATAGAAGAAAAAGTCCTGTTGAAAATTGTAAGAATCGTTCCACGATTTCTCATAGCCCCTATACAAATGTCTTCCCGGAATATAACTTTATGGTACATAAATGTCTATAGAAAAGCAGTATCCATACAAAATTCTACAAAAATAAGTTTCAAGCTAAAATGAAATCTCAAAACGATATTTTTTTTTGCAGCGCTCCATATTTTGACATAGCTCCAACTAAAATCGACTTCCGAAAATCACTTAAATGCGTATAAATAAATCTTTTAAAAAAATTACTATCAAGTTGAAATTCATTATAAATAATTAACATACATATACATATGTAAACACATATAAATCGTCGTACAGAACTTTATGATGATCTGCTTATAATAGGCCATAGCTTTCTTTCCCGAAAACTCATTAATCTACAAAAACATCCATATCGAAACGAAATTTTACACAGATCAGTTATAAGTATGTAAAAATTATACTACTGGCTTTTGTGAAAGTTGGTCCATAATTGGCCATAGCTCCCATACAAGCTCCACTTAATAAACACACAGTTTAAAGAGGTGACAATTTTAACGTTTCAAAAATCAGCTTCCTAAGGCAGTTTCCTAAGACAAATACAAATTCCTGATTATTAACTGAAATATGCATAAAAAGCTTGTAAATATCGTTATGGAGATGAAATTCAACCAAAATAAACCTAAAATAAATCTGTACATACCTATACAAAGATGATTTGATGGTGGGTATACGATACAAGATTCAGCACAGACGAATAAAAACTCTTACTTGTTTTTAAATAACAATAACTTTATTAAATATGTAAATAATTAAATGATTAAATACTTTTCTATTTAAAAATTAATTACGATGTCCTCCATTAACAGCTGCGCAAGTCGATGCAAAGAGAAAAATCATCTAAGGAAATTGTCACCGACGAATTAGTCGCTGTGTAAATTCGTTTTAGAAGGTTTTAGTCCCCTGTACCTCCACGTGATATTACAACAATACGGAATAGAATTAAAGTCGGAAAGCGAATAGAAATGCACTCAAACTGTAACTTTTATCAGCCTATATCGGAACGGATCCTGTTATGTTCTTCATTAAAAACGAATTAAAAATAATTGACAAATTTTAAATCTTATATCTAAAGAATTTTAATAATTTAGTCCAGCCAATGCTGGACAAAAATTGTTTGACCATGTAAGTATTAAGTAAACATTCTTTCTTCTTATCTTCCGCTCAGATCCCTTCTTCTTAGTCGAATATAGCCACTATTATCTTATATGTTACGGGCTAATGGATTTGGGTGCATCTAAAGCTTTTTTAAGTGTTTTTTTCATGTTATTGGATCTCAGTTTTTGCCAAAAGCACGTTTAGGTTTTAATGAATATTCGAATTTTTATATACCGAAAAGAAAAGAAAATCATTCCTACTTTGCCGATTATAAACGATAGCAAATGGAAGGTGTAAATGGACAGCTCTTTGAGAATGGACGTATAGATTTTTTTATTCTATTATACAAGGTGGCGCAAAAGTAAACTTCCGATGTTTTTTGGCTGTCACCGACCGATTATTGGTCAAATAAATAGTCAGCAATATTCCGCGTTCTGGAGCAGTGTAGCGTAACATTGTTTATTAACGTGTATTTCGCATGTGTTTACTACACAAATGTCAAAACAGAACTGACATTAGGGGCCAATCGCAAAATTTATAGCATTTTCTGATAGGAGGATTACTTTTGCGCCACCTTGTACACATACATATAACTTGCGGTAAGTACTAGAAGATTGATCGATTTGACGGTGAAAGCAGCCGATTCACTATTTGACGATTTACATACAATATATAAATTTCATTATAATCGGAAATCGTCCGCTTTTAAGGATTAATGTATTGCTAGATTTGGACAATTTATGTCCTGCTTTCACAACTTTGAAGTTTTTAATCAGCTTAATCAGAAATATATTTGTGAGTGTTGGAAAATCAAAAAATGTCACAAATTCTTTCAAAATTGACATTGTCCATTTCAATGATTGCAAAAAGTCTAAAGCTACAAAAAGTACTGCAAATTATGTTAAAAACGATACAATCAAACCCTGAACAAAAAAAAAAAAAAACAAGCAAACAAAAAAAACCAGAGAAAAAATATAATGAAAACAAACAAGGAACTTAGAAAGAAAGAAAAGGGACTAGCCGTCAATAAATTCTGGGGCCAAATTAGCGTATTCGCTATCGAGTAAAATTGATCGTAATTTTCTTATTTGAGATTATGGCATTCGATATCGAGCAAGAAATTTAGTACATTTTATCATAATTTCGATATCGAAATCATTTTTCGATACGATAGCTCATTCGATCACGAATGCGGTAATTTGGCCCCTGGTTTTCAAATCTATCGTGCAATAAAATTTCTTCATAATAAAGTTTCAATCAAATTCAACAACTGCCTTATTATGAATGCTAAAACTTATGTAAAATGTACCTAAGAGCCATCCCTAATTTTTAACTGTCAAAATTTATTACAATAAACGGGTCGTTTTATTTATTTGTTTGATAACATAACGTTGCCGCTTTTGTTTAGGTATGGCGTATCTGCGTTAACGCTCAGCGTAAAAAACGTGCCGCTTACCGCCGGTATTTAGGGATGGCTCTAAATGTCTACGGCCAGTTAAATAATGTTTTGTTACAAATATAATAAAACATGTATGTATGTATGCGGCCGGATTTTGTGTGAACAGTGCTTTGTTTTTATTACAATTATCAACTTTGAAACAATGTCTATTCTTGAGAAATTAATAAATATTTGCATAAACTATAATTAGTAGTATTTTTGTTGAACTATTAATATTTCAATTTTGATATTTTTCTTTTAGTTAGGCTTAAGTTCATTTGAATTTAATTTTCATTAAATTGTTTTTACTGAAGAAAGAATTATTTAACAACTTGAAAAAAATTTTATTTTTGATAATTTTTCTGACTAGGATTCGAACCTGGGTTGTTGGTTGAATTGACATATGTTTCGAGAAACACCACTTTCTCTCATCAGAATTCTTTACGTTCTGACCATTGCACCACTACGGTGCCTGCTAGTCAACAGACAACATCAATCCTTTAACCAGTGACTGGTGGTTCGAAGTTTTCTGTAAATTATCATTTTTTATTAATTTTCAACATTACGAGTATTTCGATATTTAAAAAATGCTCTACATTATTAATATCACAAAGTTTGTTGTCAAAAAAATTAGTAGTGCACTCTTTGAATGCAAAATTTGTTCTCTTATGTGGGATTTTTGGATCACTTTTTTATACTTTGTTGCTCTTTATCATAAAATATTTATTAATTTTCTAAATGGATCAGAATTTTATAAGAAAAATTAAAACACATAATTATCATAAATGTTACGCGTATAAAATTGATCGACACATTTGCAACCATGAATTTTCTTGTCATGAACTATTGTATAAATATTAGAAGCACAATTTGTAATTTTTACAATTTTTTTTTTTTGAATTTACACGTTCGCAACACACACTTATTGGAAATTCTTAAAAAATTTAAAAGAAAAAAAAAATTGTTTATTAAGCCAAAATGTACAGTATGTATTTAAATGGTAAAGTGTCCAAAAATGTATGACTAAATTGACGGTCGATGAAGGTTAAAGAATCAGTGTTAAATAAAAAGCAATGAATATTTAATTAAAAAGTTTGTACGAGTATTTAATTGATTTCGAAATAAGTCAAACTAACAGTTTACTTTAAACATTTGAATCGACAGGCAGGAATAATTTGATCGTATATACATACATACATACATACATACTCGTACATAAATAAGTGTTGTGTTGTGTTAATAAATATTAAAGATTATATTATATAAATATATAAAATATTTCTATAAATACGAATAATCATTAAATATAACCAAATCAACCAAAGAGCAAATGGCTAAAATATTTGCAAGTGTTTTAATATTAAGTGTTATTTGCACTATTACCTTGGCTGAGCCTGGAGTTCACACAATACGGATACGTTTTCCAGGACCCAGTAGTGATAAAATTGTGCTGCCAAAACGAGAAAAACAAGAAGTTGCACCTTATCCAGCGGCTGGGTTTAAGCCTGAATTAGTTTTTGAACTGCCAGAACCAACATATTTACCACCAGTAGAACCTGAGCTTACTTATGGACCACCAGAGGTTGTTTATGGTCCTCCAGCTAATACCTATGGTCCACCAGAGCCCCAAGTTACTTATGGAGCACCGGAACAAGAGTTAACTTATGATCCCCCTTCTGATACATACGGACCACCCGATCTAACCTATGGACCACCTGAAGTCAACGACTTCCAGTCGGCAGCCATTGTCAATGCACCCCTGAAACTTGCAACACAATTTACACCACCAAGACCTAACAAGGCTGTAAATTTCCGCCCAATTCGGCCACAATCCGCAGCCATTGTGAATGCACCCTTAAGACCTGTTAGTCATTTGATTGCACCACGTCCCGGACGTGTGATTGCTTTTCGCCCTAGACGTCCTCAATCCCAGACTCAACAATTATTTGCTAAAACTTCTCTTACACTACCACGTGTAGAACGTTTAACAGAATTCCGTCCCAGACGTGTTTCCAACCAGCGACCACATTCAAATCGTTTCAGTCGTCCATTACCTACCAGCATTTTTGGAAACTCGAATAATGGACGTTCCGGACGTAAATTACCCTCGAACATTTTCTCAAATTAAATTATTTTATCTACATTTAAAATAGTTCTTATTTGAAATTATCTTCATACTTTATACTTGTTTTTATTCGTTAAAATCTATTGTTATTGTTATAATAATTTGTTGTTAATATTATTAAATATGTACTTGTAATTTTGTATTCGTTATTAAAGTTTTTCTACTTGGGTTTTTATATAAAAACTAGCTAAACCCGGTGTGCTTCGCTACCCCCCCCCTCGTTATAAAAAAATAAAACGTATTTATATATTTACAAAAATGTATTTATTTGATTTTAATTTATTTATTACAATGCTTCAGGATATACAATATTTTTAGTTTGCCCATCAGGAGCATACACATATAAATCGGTCGGTTTTCCTACACGGGATGTTAACAGTCATCGCAAACGCTAACCGAACAGGAAACTGTAATTGTTTAAAATCGAATGGTAAATCTGATGGTAGCATTGGAATGCGTGGCAAAAGTACATCTGTACCTTTATATTTTCCTGTTATAATAGTCGCTTCTATTAAATTATTTCTCAGTTTTTTTTACTGCAAGTCGAGTGCCATTGAAAGCCGTGGTGATCGATATTACGCAGTAAAATAATTGGCACTCCAATTTTTAGTTTTAGCACATGTGGTGGAAAGCCTGGCACATCGAGTGAATTTAAGAACTCAATAGGATAATTAACGGCCTTATAGGTTGCTTGACTGATTTGAAGCATTTCAAAGTGATATATACATATATATATTTTAAATGAGATCATATTTTTATATCATATGCATTCAAAAAAAATCTGTTATTTTTTTCTTTACAACACTTGTAAGAAAGCCTTCTCTCTATTTATTTCATAAAATAAATATGTGTGTGTGTGTGCAAATGTGTGTATTTAACTGCTGCTATATTCAAAATTTTGTTTTATTCAAAGTTGACGTTTTAGAGCTTTATGGTTGGGTTGACGTTTTAGAGTAGGCAATGTAAAAAAAGGGTTGACGTTTTGGGATGTTGACGTAAATGAGCGTTAACGTTCTCCCGATTGCACTATATAATGATACCAAAGCCAGGAAAGGATTTGGCGGTACCATCCTCTTATATAAAATATTTGAGAAAATATCTCAAAAGAAAAAGATATATTAATTAGAGAAATAATTGAACTAATATTATCTTTAAGAGAAAAGTTTTATTCTTTCAGGCTAATAGTTCGAATTTTCAAATAATTTCAAAGAATACTATTATTCTAAACATCGTCTATTTAACTCACCGTTTTTTATAGTTTTTGAATAATCAAAGCGTTATCCCAGTTATTAATTTAGTTTCCGTTTAACTAGTGAGATAAGAAATTTTTTTTAACTTAAACAATATTGTGCGGCTATCTTTTTAGATGTCGCATAGACCTTTGATAAAGTTTGGCATAAAAGTCTAATACATAAGATTAAATAGTACAGTGATTATGTGACAAGAGCAGGAGTTCCACAGGAGAGTGTTCTCGGACCAACACTTTACTTGATATACACAATTACGTATTGGATTATTTAAATCCTTATACCCTAGACAGACATAGAATTTGCATACCATGTTAGTATACTATACTACATGTGTGTTAACTTGTACTACAATTAAACCATAAAACAAGCTGGTTTATATCTGGTATCAATACTACGAAAATAATCGTTGTATAAATGTAGTATGTTGTCTGTAGCTGTGTTCAATAAATATTGGGGAAACCCTCTCACAAAATCGATTGTCAGTTCTTTTAATGACAGTTATATTTTATTTAATTTCTTTTCATTTTTTTTATCAAAACCCAGCCAACATTTACATATAAAAATAAGATTTCAAATGTAAGCAAGGAAAATTTATCTATATTTTTCAGTACAGAACTTGCAGCCGCACCGTTTCATATATGCTCAAAAATGTCGGTGCTTCTGCGCATAACACTTTTCTGCCTTTTTGCTACAGACATTAAATAAGTAGATAATTACCCTTTTTTGATAGCAAATGATAATTAAAAGTATCAAACACACTTAATTTAACAACTTTAACAACAATTTTAACATTATTAACACAACTTATTAGCACAATTTTTAACAGCGAGAATGACACGTTTCGCTTAAATTTATGAAACACTTGCATTTGCAAGCAAATTGTCAACGACATTCGCAAAACTCTTATTTATGCAAGCTTGCTGCAATCTTAATTTACAAAACGCTTGCCAATGTGTTTACTGGGAAAGTAAAAACAAAAATACTAGTATATGTACTGCATGTCTGTCAAGGCAATTTAGTATCAAAAACCATAGTATTTGTATTATGGTATAGAAATCCTATGTCTGTCAGGGGTATTAATTACGTTTTTAAATAAAAGCAACTTTTTATTTAGTTTAAATTATTTATTTAAACTTAAAATAAAAATCATAAGTGGCCGAAACGAAATAATATACATATAAAGAGGTATATAAAACAATTACTGCAATTAAAACTCCCAGAAGATGCATACTGTTAGCAAAAAAACTGAATTTTCAACTTCAACCTTTTTGTATGGCAGCAAGTAAAAATCTACCCTGGCTGGTTAAGGAAAACATGTTTATTCTATCCTTGAATGGCCTTGCGAAAGACTCAACCTCGTCCACCATATTCAAAGAAATGTTTAACACTATTGCTAAAACTTTTGTGTGATAACAACTGGAAATTTCTATGCACTGATGGTTCAAAATGTGCCGAGCATACAACTTTTGTAGTTGTAGAAAATAATGGCAAATTAATCAGTTACGGTTTCGTTGATCAGTTTTGCTCTAATTTCACTGCTGAGGCTTTAGCTATACATATGGCAGCGGAGTATGCAGCAGAAAACAACTCCAAATCCATTATTTGCTCAGACAGCCTTTCGTCAATACTTGCAATAAAAAAACTCAAGGTATGAATCGTCATTAATAAAGAAAATCCGCAACGTCTGCAACAACAACAACAAAACAAAAATCATGTGGGTTCCATCTCACGGTGGCATCATCGGAAACGAACAGGCTGACCAAGCAGCTGAGGATGCAAAACGTTGTCCCCTTATCAAATTCGAGACCTTGGAAGCTAACACCAGCACCGATATGCCCACATGCAACTCAAATTTCAACGTTACGCATATTCTTGACGAATGTCCCAGCTTCAACATATCCAGAAACCGTATTGTCCAAACTAGTTTGAACACTAAAATTATAAAATGAAAATTTATATAATTTTTATATTAATTATTAAACCGCAATTAATATAAGCATTTGTAGTGTAAGCTATATCGTAAAAGACACAAAATGTGGCAGCGCTAAGTTTTCAATCGCCAGTTTCCGTTAAAAACACGAAGTTTTAACGTACTGGAAATTTAATAACTAACTAACATATTTTACAAGAAAAGAAAACTCACTTACTTTAAAACCATCAAGAAGCTTAGTTCTTATTAGAAATCTAAACTTATCTAAAAACTAAATAATTACAAATTAATATACACATACACATTTATTTAAAAATTAAAATTTTATATACTTACCTTTGCCTTTACATTAAAAACTAAAATATCGAACATTGAAGAATTTAAAATAAAGGAAACTGAATTATAATTATATACAAGCTAAAACAAAAGGTGATATTTATTCTATACGAACCAGCCTATGAGTTTTGTCATTTAACCCCTTAATTTCTCTCAACCCACAATTATAATTATTCAATTTCTGAGTAATTATAATTGTATCTTTATTATAGATTACCCCCTTTAATCCTGCTATAGGTCAAACCCCTTTTTTTCTCATCATCACTTTGGTTAACATCTATAATAAAGATATTATAATACTCGCCAAAAGTATTCACGTATATTTGGAACAATAACTCCAACTAGCCTTCTCAAAAGTACTTGCAAGGAAAACATTAATCTTATCAACATATTTTTAAGACAAACCTGTTTACATAATCTCATATAAAATACAAGCTGACCCGGTCCGCGTTGTTGGCCCTAAGCACTGCGACTCTTTTAACGGCGGCAACAATCGAGTCCATGTTACTTTGGGCCTTTCACCGTCATCCGCCAATGCACATTGGAGGCAGTTGGCGGCTAGCGACGAATTTATGGCGTGTGTGTATTTTTGAAGCAAACAACCATGGTGAAATTAAATACCAGGTGACAGCATTGCTACAACAATTACAACAAGGCAAGAACAACAGGCATTTTTCTATATGAAAAACTTTCGTCACTGTCAAAAAGTTTTTTTTTTATATAACTTTTTGGCATTTTCAAATTCACCATGAATAATCAGCTGGCGCTACGCTGTCACCTAGTATTTAAATTCACCTTGCAAACAACGCTCAATATTTACGTAAATGCGATACCATATAATATCAAAACACAGCACACAAAAAAAATAAATGCATTGAATGAAAATGAATACACATGTCGATCCAGTCGTGTAGTTGCAGTGTAGTTGAATAACCTAGATACCGACTGCAGCGCCATCTGCCGGGCTGGTTTGTGAATGTATACCATCCAAGGTGGCACCCAAACGCATGCAAAAGAAATGTATTCAGTGACATACACACGTACAGTAGAATTATATACATAAAGAAGATTTGTAGGAAGGTACCACGCGTCTTTATCAAATCCCGCCCATATTTGCAGCAGCACTTAAAAAATGCACACCAAACCGACGTTCCAAATTTTGTTCAAATACCGTTATCAGGAGCAAAAATAATAGATTTTTAATTTGTGGTTTGTATGGGAGGTACCACGCCCCTTTGTCCATTTGGACCGAATTGTAAATCTAAACCACCCGGGTAGCCACCTAAACGCATACAAAAAATTAAGCCGTTTAGGAGAAGTTCAGTCACAACACACGTACAGTAGAATTATATACATACATATATAAAGATAAAATCGAGTCGAAAACCTAAAATCCTTTACGTTTTAATAATTATGTATTTATTTAAATTTAAAATTATATTTAATTAATGTATTGGATTATTTATTATACCTGATTACGTTTTTATAATTATTATTAATTTACAATTCTTTATTATGATTTTTGATTTTTGTTATGTAACTTTACTGTGCGGCTGTCATAATCTAATTGCTCTACTGCTTGTTACTTAATCATGATTGTGCATGCCTTGAGTTGTTTACTTAAATTGTAACTGTCTTTATAACAACAATAATATCATAAATTTTAATATACAGTACTTTTCGCTTATAGTCACATCTCTTAGTTGCACGCAATGTTGTGACTACTTATATCGCTAATGTGATTATAAGACTAATTTTTTTTATATGCCACAATATGGCATATAAGCAAAATCGGATATAAACAATTTATATGATTATAAAAATAGAATAACAACGTTTAAATCAGCTTGCAAGGAATTTTTATATAGTAAAATGGAAACTTCTGTAATAACTTAAATTCAGTAGTAATTTCTCTTCATAGCATTGTATACTTTTTAATTTAATAAATATATCTTACTTTTATTAATTAATTTTATATGTACATTTAACAAATAATATATTTTGTCAACTTACCCTAATAATGCTTTTAAGGCGTTGGAGTCATAATTAAAATGAATTAATAAAATGCCATTCAATATTCTGAAAAAAAAAATTCATTTATATATATGTATATAGTATGTATGCATATGCATTGTATACGTTATAAACAAATACATACCGTATTTACCGGACGATAAGACGCTTCGGACCATAAGACGCACCCCAAAATTTTATATATGTATAAATTTTTAGAAATAAGTAAGGTTTGGACGATAAGACGAATCGGACCATAAGACGCACACTGATTTTAGGCCAAATTTTCAGAGTAAAAAGGTTAAAACACAAAAATGTCGAAATAAACACACGGTTGTATTTTACCATTTGATTTTCAGTACATTTTATTGGTTTGTAGCTTAAATTGCTATGTAATATTATCTAAAGCAGGATTTCCCAGGCCCCAAGAATGATAAAATAAAGATTACGCCATGCGCATGATTTCCCGTTATGTGACGTAGAAGGTCCATTCTAAGGGTTACCAAGAATGTTTCATGTGTTAGAATTAAAATTTCTTGCGAAAAATGTATGTTTTATGTGATAGTTGGCAACCTTGCAATTGAGTTCTCTGAGAGTTTTAAAATAAAATCTGTTTAAAAAAGAAAAACAAACAAAAAAAACAACAAAAATATAAACATGAAGAGTGCAGTGAGCAAATGCAAGCAAAACATGAGTAAAAAAAACAAGTGAGAAAAAATTACCCAATAGAAACACAGAATGTGTGACGTCACAGGGCCAAAATGCGCAGAACATTTTAAAATTTTACGCGTGTTGGCGTAATCTTTATTTTATCATTCTTGTTTTGGATGACAGTCAACTGCTATTGAAAATTCCACATGAACAATTGCCACTTTAATTACTTCGCTGTGAAAAAATAATATTGCCAGATACATTTCATATGTTTTTCACAAAATGAACAGAGTATTTATTCTACTTCTGCAACAACTTTTCATGAAAATTTCATGTGATTTTTTTTAACATGTATTTTGACAGCATTGCACTTGAAATTTTGAACAGAGAAAATCTCATTGCCTACTTTTAGGATGACAAATTTTCAATGACCTAAAAACTTTGGAATAACGGAATTTGTGGTGAATTTCTAAAAACTCTCCACGAATTTTTATACTTACCACGATTTGTATACTCAACACGATTTTTTATACTCACCACGATTTTTACTCACCACGATTTTTTACTCACCACGATTTTTAATACTCACCACGATTTTTTATATTCACCACGATTTTTACCACATTTTTAAATTCACTCATTACACGAAATTTCATGAGAAAAAAGCGCACCGCGCACCAACTAAAGAATTTTTCGCACCAAAAATTTAAAAAAACACCAAAAATGGTGCGAAACGCACCAAGTTGACAACGCTGTGTAAATACACTATAAGATATAGTGTAAAAACGGCTGGCATATGTTTGATACTTCATTTTATACGAAATAACGTTGCCAATCACGACAAAACTGTTTTCAATACGAATTTCTACAACCATGTTAGTTAAAAAAAAAAAAAAAACTACGCGTTGTTATATACATTTTCGCCTTGCATTGTCTGGATTAGGAAAATTATTTTTTTTAACAGTAAAATCAATGCAGAAAATTGTTAAATTGAAACAAAAGTGTTTAAAAAACAATTAATATTGTGATGTGAAATTAGTCTTTGTAAAAAACTACGATAATTTATTTCATAAACTCACGTAAAGATATTTGAGTTCGGCATTCAATACACCCCTACTCTTCTACCTGTGTCCACCGACAAGACCAAATAAAACAGACTAGCGGCGAAAATGATTTGAGACAATTTTCACTTTTGGAACAAAAGGAATTTTTTCATACCATACAAGATAATTTCTCCAACACATAGTCGCCAGACTATAAAATTCGTTTTCATTTGAAATTTAATTTATTGCAATTGGAAACCTCTTATTTTTAAGTTTTCCTTTCGTTTACTTTGTGTGATAGAAGTGTTTTATTTGTTGGGTGCTTTCACAAAACGATTCTCTGCATACACATTTCATATACATAAGTTCAAACAGACATACCCACTCTCTAGTGAGGCTATCATCGTCATTAGACACATCAAAGTTGGTTGTCGTCGCCTTTTGCATCTTTACAAATAAAAGCATCATCTTTAAATTTTAGGTAAGTTATTGTATATACTTACTACTTACAGATGTGCATATATGTATTTGATTTGTGTCTGTCCTTCAATACAAAAAATAAGGAAGAAACAATCAGAGAAGATGTGATAAGAGGGTGTCCGAAAGGTTACTATCGGATTGGGGGGAAGAGGACATTGCGCATAGTGTATGCATTTGTGTATTTTTGTCTTGTTGTTTTTGTTGTTGCTGAAATCTATTGTACGTACATATATGTATGAACATAAACATTTGTTTTCGTTGTCGTTATTGTTTCGAACGTATTTACATGAATACAAACAACAAACAAGCTTACATACATATGTACATCTATTTAGCAGTGCCATTGACCGTTGATTTTTTCTCAGCCGTCAATACCACTTTGAATTTCCATAAAAGTAGAAAATGTTTATTTTCCTATGTTCTACCAAATAGATAAGAGTTTTAGATTCAATTTTAAAAGCGATAATTGTAACTAATATTGGTAGGAAAATACAAAGTCTTGAAATGATAAATCATACATTACAACATTAAGCGCAACTGAAAATTAACAATTTATAACTACTTATGTATTATAAAAATAACAAAAAATAATTCATTTTATTTGCAGAGCTTAAACTTTTTAGAATTTGATTTAGCCTTTTTCCTTTGTTTTTCTCATTAAAAATTTGTTGTTAATTTATACATTACTTAATACATTAACTACATACAGTTTTGGAAAAAAGAATAGCCAATATTTGAATGTAAACAAATTATTATAAATTTTATATATGTACATACATATACATATACCTATATAGGTCAATTTAAAACAAAACGCAATTTTTGTGTCCCCGCACTTTACACTACTGTTTTAGGTAAAAAAACAAAAATGTAAGAGTGATCACTGATCAGCGAGGAATATGTAACAAAAAAACGTAATTCTCAAATTTGTATGTTTGTTTTTTTGTTTATTCAGAATGGTGTTTTGTTTGTCCCTCTGACTGATTCCATACAAAAGCATGTGTCCCCCGTTAGAATTTTTAGTAATCAAAATAAAATCATGAAAAAAGTAAATATGCAACATTTAATAACAGTTTTCGAATTATTGCGTTTCTTTCTTGTGTTTTGATTTGTTATAGTCGTCAAAACTTATAGCCTGTTCAGCGATCTCGAACGATAACGTTCTGGATTAGCTAAGACTTAAGACACAAACTTGATTGTGGAATAAACAAACTTGATTGAGTAAAAAATAGATACGATAAAAAGGTAATCTAAGCGCACGTTATCGTTCGAGATCGCTGAACAAGCTATTAATTAGAGCGAATTTGGCGTTGCAAAGAAAGGTTGTCCCCCACAATTTGCATTGAGCGTCACTTTTTTATAAATCAAGTAATATTACTAGTTTTCAATTTGCATTTAAATAAAGTAAATAACTCAAGTAAAGTACAAACTTTAATTATTACAAAAGTGAAAAAGCGAAAAAAAAATTATCAAAAAAGTGTGTATTTGCGTAGTTTTTGTGAACACCATGGTAAGGGCGCGATAAAATTTCATGAGCGTCACGCTAATTTTTTTAAAATGTAAAAAATTGAAGTTTACAATCATTGTTTACATGGTCTCAACTCATTTTTTTATAATTTGTGAATTTGAGAATTAAATTGCCTATGAAAAAACACCAAAATAGGCAAACATTTCATGAGCATCACTTTTGAAATATTTTGCTTCATAGCTTAAACTGCTTAATTTAGATTTTCTTTTTTAATTTTCAAAAGTAAAACAACAAAATTAACAGTGGCTGAAATAGCACGGAGATATCGAGAGAAAATAAAGCTCGATAAAGCGCGTAATGACGAATATAAAAGAAAGATGAAAGAAAGGTATAATCGTGGTATATTTGAGCTTAATTTTTATTGTTACTGACTGATTCTGTTTTTGCCACAAACTTAATTCGAAATTGGTAAAAATGAATGAGAATGAAAAAAAAACAAAGCCGCTTGTTATTTCATGAAGTTTATACAGATTCAGAATAAGAATTTGAATGAAAATTTATAAATTAAATTAAGTTAAGTTATTTGATAGTGTGATAGTTTTGTGTCAAATATTTCCATATGTGTTCTTCAAGAATTACTTCCTTTTTTCCATTTTTGTTAAATATGTACATCAAAGAATATATACATGTTTAGTTTTGTATGAAAATTTTTGTTTTTCTGTTATTTAGTTTTTGTAAAAGAATAAACTTTTTTTCGTTAAACTTTAGATTTGGCATTATTTTTTGTTTACGTGGAACAAAATCACTTGATCGTCACAAAATATTGAGCGTCACACTTAGTTTTTTTTTAACGCTTATAATTGCAGTTTTTTAAATACATTGTTACAAGCCTATTACTTTGCAAGTAACCTCTAAGCTCAAGTGTTTTTTTTTTACCAAAAATTTACATATTTTCATCTTAAAATTTTAAAATAACTAGTCACTTTAAAAAAAAATTAAAAATCAGGTGAATCGTGATTTTGTGTTTATAATCGAAAGGGTGATTTTTGCAAATGTCAATCTTGAGAAACAAAAGAACATCGTAGAAAGCTTGAATTTCAAATATTTTTGCATTTTTAGCGATTTTTTATACATATTTGGTGTGTGACGCTATATTGTATTGTTGTATCAATTTAATATAGCTTACAAACTGTTTTCAGCATTATGATGTTTAATTTTGGGATCTCAAATTTTAGCATCATCAACATCCTTATCTGGAATTACTACAGACCAGGAATGTAACACATTCCATTGATATTTTGCATTGATATCTCTCTCTAGCAATGTCTTTCAAAAAAATCAGTTTCAGCGTCGTTTTTTTCCTACAATAATTATAGTTGCAGCTTTTTTTAATGTTTCTACTTCATGTAAAATGGTCGAATGTAGTTCCCCGCTTTGTTTTTATAGCTAAACCAATCAGTTTTCAGGAAGAAAGCAGCTTCATGTCATCTATTTTCACTTAATTCTGTTAAATATCATATAATTTTTATTAAAATAAGTTGTAAGTTGAACTGATTACAAAATATACACCAGATCAGATAAGTTTAAGCACACCACGATATCTGATATCGCTTTAAAGATTAATAGCTTTATTGGCCAATCAACACAAAAATATTTTATAATTTATAATTCCTTAGACACAAGGTATGAAGAACTAGAAAACAACGTAAATCAATGTAAAAAGAAGTTTAGGCATACATTTGACAAGTTTTATCGCTTTAAAGATTAATAGCTTAATTGGCCAATCAACACAAAAATATTTTATAATTTATAATTCCTTAGACACAAGGTATGAAGAACTAGAAAACAACGCAAATCAATGTAAAAAGAAGTTTAGGCATACATTTGACAAGTTTTAATACATGAGTCGTTTTTGTAAACGTAATATTTCGTTAGACCTCCTTTGGTCTTGATTATTGCTTTAAAACGGCGGGCATACTTCTTTATCAAGTGTATATTTTCCCATTCAACGGGAAGTGCTTCATTAAGAGATTCTTTTAATGTTATGAGATGTTTTTTTTTTATTTTTTCTCCAATAAGTACCAAACGTGCTTCGTATACTGGCGACTGCGAAGGTGCAATATGCAATGATAGATAATATGTATATAACCAATGTTTTGTTTAGTAAACTTGTTTTTTTTTATTTTTTTATTGTCGAAACAAGAACTTCCCATTTAAACCCAGCTTTGCAACACTTTGTGGTAAAATTTCTTTCAGATGGACTAGGCGTTAGTGTGCCAGACTATCAATCAGAGGGTTCGATTCCCGCCAAAGACTCTGGGTGTTTTCTGCAGGCAAGCCAAAAGCTTCGCAGTTTTGTTTGTTAAATATATATTATACTAGCTGACCGCCCCGGCTTCGCTCGGTATTTACTATTGATTTGTATTTCATAGAATAAGATGTATTCACAACCTGCCTGCTCTTATTTATTTGCAAATTTGTACAGCATACTTTAGGGGACTTTTTTTTTCAAATGTTGAATATTTTCAGGAAAAAAATCATAACTGGAGAATGGCTAGACCGATTTTGGATTTCAAAATCAACTAACCATCATCACTCCTCCCTGTACCTTCCCTAAAAATTTTATGGCAATCGGTCGAGCCGTTCTCGAGTTATGGAGTGACAATCAAAATGTACACTTATTTTTATATATATAGATAAAAAAAAGGCTTATTTGTCCATTTTATATAAAGATAAGATTTTTCACTCCAGATGCCGCCATACACTATAACACCATAACATTTCCCCACCATGTCTTAACAAAAAAAAATTTTTTTAGATCTTTCTTTGCTTTTCGGGAAATTTTTTTTTTTGAGGACCATCAAATGTTGAACTTTGATTTATTGCTAAATATTACGCTAATCCAGAATGTTTCAGACTAATTAATATGAAGTTTATGAATTCTAATCTCTTTTTTTTTTCAGAAAGTAACAGCTTGCGACGGGGAGCCCTTCCCTGGGGCCAAATTACCGCATTCGTGATCGAATGAGCTATCGTATCGAAAAATGATTTCGATATCGAAATTATGATAAAATGTACTAAATTTCTTGCTCGATATCGAATGCCATAATCTCAAATAAGAAAATTACGATCAATTTTACTCGATATCGAATGCGGTAATTTGGCCCCTGATAACCTGCTTTATGCAGAGCATAAAGTGGTTTTTGGATTAAAGTTTTCCTGAAAACTTTTCTTTGCACATTATCACAGCCGAAATCTTTGGATTTTGACTATCTAACACTAGTGTAGGGCTTCTGTACTAGGACGCCAATTTCACAATTTGGTTTAATTTTACGGACGTCTAACGAAATTTCTGAACGATTACCGACTTTGCTGTTTTTGCCACAAAAAAATATCCGGGATAATTTTTGACATTTGAAACTTGGCTAATATGCAAATAACAAGTTGTTCGCCCTTAATAATCATGATTCGAATGTCAATTTATAGAAACATGTAATAATCAGACAGATAATAGTCAGAATTAATAAGAAAATACCATAATTACCTATGTGATGGAAATCGAAAACGAAAACGAGTGAGTGTTAGAAGTTAATTTTTTCGTAAT
The DNA here is from genome assembly GCA_916048285.2 of Bellardia pandia. NCBI lineage: Eukaryota > Metazoa > Arthropoda > Insecta > Diptera > Calliphoridae > Bellardia > Bellardia pandia. Next base: position 92,712,880 of record OU696532.1, on the reverse strand, counting down.
ATTTCTGTATTGAAACAGTTTTATCCCACAAAATATAAAGATAATTTGCTATTAAAGAGAAACTTGAAACAAAAATTTTAAAAATTTGATTAGAAATACTTTAAAATGAACTTCAAAAACTCACTCGTTTTCGATTTCATCACATACCTGAATATGTATATTAAAAACCTGCCAAATAAGTACTAGAACAAACCTAATATTTGCCATTTACTAGTTCATAGCGAAATAAAAGCAAATTTGTTGAATGTATTGTAAATAAACACCTGTGTAATATAATTAATTACAAACAAAATATAAAATTCGTTTGATGTGTTTTTGCTATTCATTTACCAATTAAAATAATATGAAATATTGTTTTTTTGCAAATAATTATTTGACAAACAGTATATTGCAATCTTACTTTTATTTTGCGTAAATTTTCTTTTGATTAAAAGTCAAAACGAAATCATTAAAGTAGCTAAACCAACTTAAGGCAAATACCATTTCAATTGAATGGACAACAATATTTTTGTAACTTAAAAAATGTTTTTTTTTATTTGTTAAAAAAACACGATTTATAGGACTACGAACCGATTTTGAACTTCCTATACAAATTTTATTTTCAAAACTGTATTTCCTATGTTTGTAGGTGATAAAATATAATCATCATTTAAATATAATTTGTATGATTAATGAAGATAAATTTATTTGTAAGAGTATTTCATTTTTATTTTTAATCAATTACACTTAGATTTTTAGAATCACAAATAAAATCATTTGTTTATCTTCTAATTCTAATAAAGTTATGTCTGCTACCGCCGGAAAACGGAAAGAAATCTATAAATACTTGGCGCCATGGCCATTATACTCCATGAATTGGAGCGTACGTCCAGATAAGCGATTTCGTTTAGCTCTAGGAAGTTTTATTGAAGAATACAATAATAAAGTTCAAATTATAAGTCTGGATGAGGACACAAGTGAGTTCAGTGCTAAAAGGTGAGTAGAATGCATTCCCACAAATACATATAACCTATCTAAGAACATGAAATGTTTTTTTTTTATTGTAAAGCACATTCGATCATCCATACCCAACTACAAAAATTATGTGGATACCCGATTCAAAGGGAATATATCCCGATTTACTGGCCACAAGCGGTGATTATTTACGTGTTTGGCGTGCTGGCGAACCAGACACACGATTAGAATGTGTACTCAATAATAATAAAAACAGCGATTTCTGTGCACCCTTGACATCGTTTGACTGGAATGAAGTGGATCCTAATTTAGTGGGGACTTCATCAATCGACACAACATGCACTATATGGGGTCTGGAAACGGGTCAACCACATGGTCGTGTTTATGTTGCAGGTCATGTTAAAACACAATTAATTGCCCACGATAAGGAGGTGTACGATATTGCTTTTTCAAGGGCTGGTGGAGGTCGTGATATGTTTGCTTCTGTGGGTGCAGATGGTTCTGTTCGTATGTTTGATTTGAGACATTTGGAACATTCAACAATTATCTATGAGGTAAATAAGATCCAAATGATAATTAAATAAATAAAAAAAAAAAATTGTTATTGAATTTATTTCAGGATCCCACACATACGGCTTTATTACGTTTGGCTTGGAACAAACAAGATCCAAATTATTTAGCAACTGTTGCTATGGACTCATGTGAAGTAATAATATTAGACGTTCGTGTTCCTTGTACACCTGTTGCAAGACTGAGCAATCATAGAGCGTGCGTAAACGGTATTGCGTGGGCGCCGCACAGGTAAATTGTTTGTAAATTATTCATTTAGCCATTAGAACATGACTTGTGATAGGAATTGTGAATGTTCACAATTATCTGTAGCAATAATTGGCTTCTAACGCGGCCATTTAAAGTAACATTTTTAGGCAATTTGCCAACGTTCTTTCTGATATTGCACAAGTATAAAAATTTAATGTTTGGTATAACATAACAAGTTATATGCTGATATCTCCACAATTGATATTCGTAATTATGTAGAAAGGGTAATACCATTTTATATCGGTCTGATCTGGATTTTTATCAACTCCGATTTCGTGAAATTAAGTATACGCGACTCATAAAACTAAGCCCTTATCGTAAGTGGTTCATATTTTAGTTGGTTAGTTTGAGAAGGGTAGTGTAAGAAACACACTTCAAGTTCAAGAATAACTAACATAGTGGAAGAAACAGGTAGAAAATAGATTTAATTTGTACAGTTTTCTTATGAACCCGAAAATGTCCTACAGACCCCGACATCTTCAAGTCAAAAATAAAATTCCATAATAACATAACCATCCATTAGCATTCTGGTAACCAAAGTATTCAATGGACTCTAATTCCTCGGGACATGTTAGTCCTGTGGTATCACTGATACATCTACTACTCAAGAATAGTTCAGGGCCAAACGTTGCAAGCTGGTGAGCATTTTCGTTACCTTCAATTTCCTGTTGATATTTTGTAGCCCTGTAAATTGGAATATCTCAAATATTTTTGTAAAAAATTAACTATGTTTAATAATTTAACTATGTTATATGTTATGATCTGATAGTGTAGTTTCAGCTTTACAAATATTAATATAAAACCACATTTTCTATATTTTGGTTAAAGATCAGTTTCAACCGTTTTGGAACTATGCAGGCATGTGATGGAAATTGAAAACGAATCAGTTTTGGAAATACATTTTAATGCATTTATAATCTAATTTTAAAAATTTTTTTTTAAGATTCTCTTTAGTAGCACAATATTTTTATATTTTATGTGATAAAAGTTTTTCAATACATAAATATTATGAAAAAATTGACTTCTGAAACTCATTCTGTTTAAAGCAGGAAATTGATGGTTGGAAACTGAAGAGGAGATCAGTGGAATGTAAATAAAATAACTTTGATTATTTTATTTACTCGAAATAAAACCCCAATAAGAAATGAAAAGAAATGAACAAATAAAATATTAGGGTTTTGGACAAATTTAATTTCTTTTATTGCGGATTGAATTACCTATTTTCTTGTTAAGCTCAGAACTCACACTTAATTATAATATGGAAGAAAAAAAACGGAAGCAGTGTTAGGACATATTTAGCCAACTTGACGTTTACCTTTAGGCGTTAAAAAACTTAGAAAGAGATGAATAGTTATGTTTATAATTATTCATCTAGGTAACTTACAGCTTTTATATATAATAAACGAAAACTAAGTTTGTTAGAGTTATAGGGTTAAAACATGAACATATTATGTTGTTGGCGTAAACATTGCCGCCCGCCTTGCAGGATACGTGCAAATTAATGAAGGAAGTCATGTGGCCATGTCCTAATACTGCTGTAGAACAAACATTATTTAGAAAAGGTAGACTTAAAATTAATAAGTAAAAAAAAAAAGGAATTAATAATAAGTAATAAGAATTCAATTCAATTTTAGTAATATTCAAGTTCTTACATACTAAATACAAATGTAAATTTTGTAGAAATTAACAATTCAATGAATAAGATTAAATAAATGTACGTTTCGTATTTTGCATGCCTAAAAGTGCATTTCGAAATTATAGTGAACATGGACCATAAATAGTCCACCCGAAAATGGTGCTTTGTGCTGTAGGACAGCCAGGTTTTGAAAAAACACCTTCAAGATTGACCTTATGATAAAGGTCTGCACCGATAATGATGTCGATCGAAGCCGATTCGTAGAATTTAGAATCGGCGAGGAACATATCACGGAAATGTTTCTTATAGTCTTCGGGAATGGATTCAGACGGGGTTCGGAGAGTTATGCGATTGTCGACACGGAATGTTCCCTCGATTTTGGAACTCGAATCGAATCGGGATTTTAGAATTATTGGACAAAATGTTTCGTCTCGTAAACTAAACGCTGTTAAGTTCAGTTTATCCACGAACCTTTTCGAAACTCTACTAACGGTAGATCCTGAGTCAAGTAAACATCTTGCGTGGGTAGAAGAAACCTTAACAAGGACGGTAGGCAAAAGGATTACTATATTTTGGCGTAATATCGAGGTCAATGAAGTTGATTTTGAGGTCAAAGGTATTGATGTTTCTGCTTCCGACTTGGACGAAGAGTTGCTTTTCCGATAGTTTGTAGGACGTGGAGAAGGCGAACGAGATCTTGAGCGGCGTGACAATAAGTCTTTCACTAGACGTGGATTCACATGCAGGAGGGTGTGGTGGCATTTGTGGCAATGCTTGCATCCGTGCTTTGAAAAGCATATGCCATGTGAATGCTCATGTGCTAGGCAGTTGGAACAATATTTGTGCTTACGAACAGCATTGATGCGATCACTTATATTCATCGCCAAAAATTTCCTACAGGTGCGCAAAGGATGTGGTCTGTTACATATTCTGCATGGAAAAGCATTATATGATCTGGTAAGTCCATCGCGGAAACTTTTCGAGTTGGAGGAAGTGGTTTTAGGCATGTTAATCTGAAAAAGAAAATATAATAAGTAAAGAAAAGAGTAGAAAAGTAGACACCTAAGATTCTGTCGGCAGAAGAATAAGTTTAACGATTGGACGAGTTATCATTCCTCGTTGTGTTAATATTTCAGCAACGCGTACTCGATTATCTAACCCACTGTAGATTTTCGAAACTCTACCAAGTCGCCATGAATTTGGTGGTAGGTTTTCATCTCTTACGACGACGAGTGCACCTTCCTGTAGATTTTGTTCAGGATTTTTCCATTTTATTCTCTTATGAAGCTCTTTCAGATATTCATTTTTCCATCGTTGGCAGAAATTTTGGTGAACAAGTTTTAATTTTTGCCATCGGTTAGTTATGGATACGGAAGAATCATTTATTTGTGGGTCTATAGGTGCGAGGATAGGTGATCCTATAAGGAAATGACCTGGAGTTAGGGCGCAGAGATCTGATGGATCAGTGGACATAGGAGATATCGGACGGGAATTCAAGCAAGATTCAATTTTTGACAATAGTGTGGAGAACTCTTCATATGTGTATTTAAAACAACCTGCCGTTTTCCGGAAATGAGCTTTAAAACTTTTTACTCCAGCCTCCCATAGTCCGCCCATATGAGGGGCACCTGCTGGAATAAAATGCCACGTGATATTTTGTTGTGCATAGATCGTTTGAATGCGTTGTTGTGTAGTTTTAAGAAACTCTTTCGCTAGTATGCGAGATGCCCCAACGAAGTTTGTGCCATTGTCCGAATAAAGGTTTAAAGGGCATCCCCGACGTGACACGAATCTACTGAATGCTGCTAGGAAGACGGGAGATGAGAGGTCGGATGTAGCCTCTAAATGAATAGCTTTTGTAGAAAAACAAACGAAGACACATACATATCCTTTTGTAATTCGGCAACCTCGACCAGAATAGCTCTTAATGTCGAAAGGACCCGCGAAATCTAGTCCTGTATTAGTAAATGGACGACTGAATTCACAACGTTCGGGCGGCAAGGCTGCCATTATTTGCTTTTGACAGCGTTTCTTATATATGAGACATGTCTTACATTTGTTTATTGTAGATTTTATGAGATTTTTGGCTTTCGGGATCCAATATTGTGTACGAAGCACTCGAAGAACTAATTGATTTCCACCGTGTAAACTGATATCGTGGATAAATTTTACCAGAAGTCTAGCGAATTGTGAATTGTATGGTATGATTATCGGGTGTTTTTCATTATACGATAGGTTCGAAGACAACTCCAATCGACCACAAGAACGGATTAAACCTTCTGGATCCAAAAACGGGTTAAGGTTCAGAATACTGCTAGATTTTGGAAGAATTTGTCGAGATGAAAGAGCTTTGTAGTCATTTGCAAACGCAACCTTTTGACAAACAGAAATAAGTTTGTCGCGGATCGAAATTATTTCGAAACTAGTAATCGAGGTGGAGCCTCTGTAGAAATTTGAACGAAATCGTGGATGAGTTCTGTAGAAAAACCTGTAAACATATGCCATCACACGCATTGCCCTGGAAAAGGATGAAAACCTTTCTAACAAATCTTCAAAGTCCGAAAAGTATGTAAAATGTACTCGAATAGGCTTGATTTCTAGGTTTGTAGTTGGAATATTAGACAAATTTCGACTTGGCCAATCGGAAACAGACTTCTTAAGCCAAGATGGACCAAACCACCATATTTCACTCTTCTTTAATTCAAGGGGTGAGAGCCCACGGCTTGCTAAATCAGCAGGATTTTCCTCGGAGGCTACATGATTCCATCTAGAAAAGGGGACGATTTGCGTAATTTTTGAAACACGGTTAGCTACGAAAGTTAGCCAATTACATGGTGGTTTTGCTAGCCAAGAAATCACAATAGTCGAATCTGTCCAGCATGATATTGTATAGTTATCGATATCTAGAAACGGCAGCACGTTTTCAATCATCTCAGCAAGAAGTAGTGCTCCACACAGTTCAAGTCGCGGAATGGACAGGGTCTTGATTGGAGCAACTTTGGTTTTAGAAGATATCAAGTTTGTTTGAACCGAACTATTTGTTGAAACTCGAATGTATAATGCTGCTGCGTATGCCTTCTCCGAGGCATCGCAGAATCCATGGAATTGGACTTCAGCATGCGGAATATAACCAATCCATCGAGGAATCCGTATGGAATTGATTGAAGAATAACTCTCCTCGAACAACTTCCACTGATTGAGAGTATCAGGAGATAGGCTCTCGTCCCAATCCGTACCATCTATCCATATTTTTTGCATAAGTATTTTAGCAAGAACTATACATGGAGCTAACCATCCAGCGGGGTCAAACAATTTAGCAATTCTCGAAAGTACTTCTCTTTTTGTGTATATAGTTATTTTCTCGAATTGTTTTGCATCGAAATAAAATTCATCGGAATTAGCCTTCCAACGAATACCAAGCGTCTTTGTAGAACTATTATCCTCGAATTTCAGAAAGTGTTCATGAAGTAAATGGTCCTTTGGAATATCTTCTAATATGTCCACGGAATTGGACGTCCATTTTCTCAGCTCGAACCCAGCTGATTGTAGAGCTCGGATTAGCTCGTTTTTTGCTTGAATAGCATCGCTTTTTGAATGTGATCCGGTCAAAACGTCGTCTACATACATTGATTTTTGAAGAATTGAGCTTGCTAATGGAAAAGTGTTCTGAACATCGTCCGATAGCTGTAGAAGCGTTCGAATTGCCAAATATGGCGCACAATTCACACCGAAGGTGACTGTTTTCAATTCATAGTCATGTATTGGACTATTTGGAGAATCGCGGAATAGAATTCGCTGGTATGGAGTGTGTCTTGGATCAACTAGTATCTGCCTATACATTTTTTGAATGTCAGCATTGAAAACAAACTTAAAGAATCGCCACCGAAGAATGAGTAATGTAAGATCGTTTTGCAGTATCGGACCTACATGTAGAACAGAATTCAGACTCGACCCATTAGAAGAAGGAGACGAGGCATTGAAAACTACACGGACCTTCGTAGTGATGCTCTCAGGCTTAATGACGGCATGATGCGGAAGATAGTATACCTTATCTTCTGTCAACTTGGGAGAGTTGACTTTGGTCATATGACCAAGTTCTTCGTATTCACGTACAACTTTGTCATATTCCAATTTAAGGTCAGGATTTCGAATCAGTCTAGCTTCATTTCTAAGAAATTGTGCCATTGCACTGGATCTAGAATTACCAATGTTTGGATTATTTGGAAAACCTTCCTTAAAAGGTAACGAAACCACGTAACGGCCATCTGAATTTCTCGTTGTCGTTTGAACATACAGTTCTTCACATGCTCGATCAGAAGCAGATAAAAAGTTCTTCTTTGGAAGATTCTCCACCTCCCAAAAGCGTGAAATTGCCTTATCTAAGGTAATTTCACAAAAATTTGAAACAACAGTAAGACTGGGATTGGAGTGACGAGAAATTGGACCAGTAAGAATCCACCCGAAAATGGTTTCTTGGGCTAAAAGCGATTCACAAACGTTATGTATAATCCCTGAACGAAGAATCAAAGGAAAAACGTCACCACCAATCAACATGTCAATTTTCGAACTTGAATAGAACTTAGGGTCTGCTAACTGAATATCAGGAAAATTCGAAAATGTAGAAAGAGAAAGGCTTTGAGAGGGGAGATTATTAGATAAGTGAGGAACTACTAGAGCTGTAACAGGAATTGCAATGTCGCTATTTATGTTGGACCCTAATACCAGCGTACATTGATGTTGAACTTTTGCGGAAATGGTATTATTTAACCCCGAAATCTGAGCATTAATAGGGTCTGATGGTAGATTATAGGTGTTAAAAAGGCGTTCTGAGATAAAAGTACCTTCTGACCCAGAATCTATTAACGCTCTCACTTGGTATTTCGTGCCTAAATGAAGAATATTCACCCAAGCTGTTCCCAAAAGTACACCCTTTGAATTCGAAGCGAAACAAGATTGAACATGAGCTGAAGTTGAAGCTTTGGTGGACTGTATTGTATTTGAATTCGAAGATGAAAAAGGAGCTGAATTAGGATTGAGGGTAGAACTCGAACTTGGACCTTGGAAATTTGCATGAGAGTTATCAACTTCCTTATGAAGAAGAGTATTGTGCTGTTTTTTGCATTTGAAACATTTATGTTTGCTAGTGCAGTTTTTTACGCTATGGGTTTTTGAAAAGCAATTCAGACACAAGCCCTCCTTTTTTATCTCAGTAAAGCGTTGTTCATAACTCATTTTCAGAAATTTAGGGCACTTACGGATCGTATGTTCTTCTTTTGGACACAGTTGGCACTTAGGAAGGGATACATTAGTCTGAAAGCTATGAACCTTTTTATTGGAAGTAGAATTGGAATTATTCTTTGCTTTCGAATCAGTAGGTTTAGGTCCACTTGACCCACGAATCTCAGACACCGATTCTAGAGTCCTATAGCGGTTAGTTAGGAATTTATCTAATTCTAACCACTGTGGAATAGAGGTCTTATCTTTCAACTGTTGTTCCCATAATGTTAATGTATTCTCTGGAAGTTTACTTGTACATAAAAATACGAAAATAGGATCCCAGCTTGCTACATCTATATTATACAGTTTGAGGATAGAGAGACAGGAATTAATATCTCTTTGCAATTGTTTTATAGAGTTGCCAGATTCGGAATGACAAGCCTTTAGGTTAAATAGAATCTTTAGCTGACCGTTAACCAATATCCTTCGGTTTTCATATTGTAAACATAGATTTCTCCATGCCAAGTCGAAACCTTGATTTGTTAAGGGACATTTTTGAACTATTTCTCTGGCTTCACCTGTTGTTTTTCGCGTTAAAAAGAACAATTTTTCGACATTGCTGGCCCGAGAATTGGATACGACAGCGTTAAACATATCTCGAAAGGTTGGCCAGGAGGAATAGTCACCATTAAAAGTTTCGATATCCACAGGCGGCAAGTGAAAACTTCCGGAATTGGAGGACAAATTTTGTGCTAAATCATGCGATGAACAAGGTCGATCGGAAATACCGGCTTGAGGAGGTAATACTTCGGGCTTTGAAGTTTGCTGGCTACGAAGCTCATCCGAAATCTGGCACAACTTTGTCAAACAATTACAATAGGTGATATACGTATTTTTGTACTTTTCCTTAAATGATTCTAAATCAATTGGATCATCAGGCTCTCTAGTCTCCTTTTCCGCTTCCACTAAAAATTCTGAGTAGGCCATTCCAATACGGCTCCAGCTCGTCTTAATTTCGTTGCGATGCACCTCGAGTGCATGTTGCGAAGTCAACGGATACCTGTTGCTATTTAAATCAGCCTCAAACTCAACTATATTATCTGCGAGTCGAATAAATTTATCTAACGACATCTTGAATCTTTTTAAACAATATCAGATATTGTATGAATTTCGAACAAAAGTAGGTTTGAAAACAAATGAGCGACTAAATTATGAAAAGCCAAGCGAAATCTTATACCAAATATCAAAGAATGAGCAATCGATAATAGTATGATATGACAAAATGGTAGAGAAATAATAACGCAAAGATTAATTAAGGAAATATGTATAAATGCCAAATTATGTATATCGAATCTTTACAAATAGAACCAAAAAAAATTTTAAGATCTTATTTTCGAAAATTGGACTAAAATGTAAATCAAAACTTTAATGAACAATTAAGAATTGATTCATTGGAATCACTGCAATGAAAAAAGTTTGAATCTATTTAATTATCTGAAGCTACAATCAGCTGTTGACTATGGAAAAACCAACTAAAGTTCATTAACCTTTTAGATAGTGGATGCAAAAGTAAATATATTGGAACGATTTGAAAATAATAGGCCTGTTCACTGATCGATGATCGAAAAAGGAAAGAATTTTATGAAAAATTGCAATTATTTTCGAAATTTCTAAACAAGTATAATTGTACTAGTAATATTCTGAAAATGTCACTATACTTAAGGTACAAAAAAATACTAAAACAAGAAATATAGTTCCGCTCACAAATCCAAGAAATTGATTTACAAGTTGAATGAGCGCACCTATTGTTTTCTTTTACTTGTACAAAATCACTGGAATGTATATTAAAAACCAAACAGAGTTACCGCGGTGCTTTTTTAATTATGTTGTTTATTATAAATTTCAAATTCTCGGGATAAGAAATGGAGTTTAAAGGAAAATTGGACAAAGGAAAGGCTGTTAAACGAATTAAAATTGAATAGATTCAAGTTTAACTTATATGTAGGTATATTAAATTTTTCCCAATACAACCTTTAAATTAAATTTGCAATGTAACTTTTAATCCAATTTTATTTTAAATCTGCTGCAAATTTTTTCAGGAATAGAAAAATAATAACAAGAAACAAGAGAAATTGTAATTTTATCGAATTTTAAACAAATAATTTTTTTTTGTTTAATTTTATGAATTGTTTGTCTTGTATGTATACTGTTTTTCTAATTAGTAAAATAAATTTCTGGTAACCCTTATGCTTTGGAATGAATTCTCAGTAGAAGAGACTAAGAGTCCGAAGTAGAAAAAGAGAAAGATAGAAGGGGAAACAATGTTTGGAAGAGATCAACAAAATTCTTTAAGCTAAAAGAGTTTAACTGCTCGTACCCTTTGCTAATAAAATGTAAGAGAGCAACAAATTGTATGTAAATAAACAGAGAATAAAAGGGGTAAATGTATTAAATATAAATAGGAGAATGTAGGAACAAATTGAAAGGTAATTTTTACGAGGAAAAAATGTATGGAAAAAAAGGGAAATTTATAAACGGAGTAAATTTTTGTTAAACTGAAAAAAAAAGGAAAATAAATATTTATGTTCGTACCGTTAAGAATAGGAAAAAAGATGAAAGATGCCCTACATAACGCACTGGACGAACGATTTGAAGTTTGTGTGTTATGAATTTTTTGTAGGTATAAGATGAAAAACTTACGGCCAATGATGCAATTTTCTTCCTCTGCAGTTTGTCACGTTTTTCAGAAATAACACTTCGCTGCTGACTCTTTTCCTATATGTTGTTATCCTCTTTCTTTAGGTTTTTTTTTTTTTTGAAAATTTCGTTTTTCTTTTTCTCACTTTTTAAATTTATTTCTTTTTGAATTTCTTTTTAGTTTTAATATAAAAATTCTAATTTTCTTTATTGTGTTATTATGTATGTATGTTATTTATTATTTATTTCCAAAAATCTTCAATTTGATGAATTGATTTTGTTCTACATACAGCACGTTGTAACGAGAACCGAACAAAAAAGGTAGCACTGACGCGTAGGAATCGAAATGCACTCACTAACTAAATTGGAATAAATGCAAAATACTAAACATACCTTAATGTTAAGAACTAGATGATGAGATGATGTTTGTTGTAATTATAATCCAATCGCAAGAGAATGAAAGACTGATTTCCAATCCGGCTCGAAGGACCAATGTTTAAAGCAGGAAATTGATGGTTGGAAACTGAAGAGGAGATCAGTGGAATGTAAATAAAATAACTTTGATTATTTTATTTACTCGAAATAAAACCCCAATAAGAAATGAAAAGAAATGAACAAATAAAATATTAGGGTTTTGGACAAATTTAATTTCTTTTATTGCGGATTGAATTACCTATTTTCTTGTTAAGCTCAGAACTCACACTTAATTATAATATGGAAGAAAAAAAACGGAAGCAGTGTTAGGACATATTTAGCCAACTTGACGTTTACCTTTAGGCGTTAAAAAACTTAGAAAGAGATGAATAGTTATGTTTATAATTATTCATCTAGGTAACTTACAGCTTTTATATATAATAAACGAAAACTAAGTTTGTTAGAGTTATAGGGTTAAAACATGAACATATTATGTTGTTGGCGTAAACACATTCGTTTTCGATTTCCATCACATGTCTGATAGTAAATTTTTGTTCTGTTTGTAAAATGCACATTTAAAAGTAGAATATATGATTTGAAAGAAATTAAAAATTACCTAGTATGTACAATCGAATTTATTCGTATAGAGTTCCAGTAGGCGTATTTGATGTTAAATCCCCTTTCAGTGCCTCCTGTGTATTCCTTCTTTAGCGTAGTTTACTGTCCAAGAATTTTAAATACTGTGCTTCATCAGCTAGTGTAAGTTCTACTCCTCCGAGTTTCGGCGGCGTGTAACAGCCTGTTTATAGAACGCGACTCGCTGATAAAAACCGCTGAAATGTGAGCGGTTTTGTTATTTTGGGTCATAGAACACGACTGTTGACAAGTTTGTTAAAAAACGTAACTGCTGTCAATTTATTTGGTATATACAAGACGGTTAGAGTCGCCGTAGTGTCAAAATTGGACGAATATAGAATTGTGTTCGCGCGTAAAATTTAATCACAATTTCATTGAAAAAGGCAAACACGAAATGGATATTTCAACAAAAAAAAAAGTAAGTACACATTGATATCAAAAATGTTTTTTTAGTTTATTTCGACTTGTTAAATTTTCAGCATTAAAATAACTACAGCAATACAGTTTTGGTAATTGGTGGATTGCATGGTGGAGTTTCCACACTTGGCCACAGGAGCTCCTCAGTTTGGTAGCAGCAAATCTACTATGGAATGTACTTGGGAGACTGTGGCAATTAAAATAAATGTTTGTTGAAAAAATATATCTGAAAATAAAGACAAAATTTTAATACATTCATACATACATTAATGAATATATTCATACTTCAATCAATTTACACTTATTTGTTTAAAAAGTTAGGGAAGACTCCTTGTTTTAATAGAAAACGTTTTATAATTTTTTTTTATCAAAAAATTTTAAAAATTCGTTAAATTTTGTTTTGCTTTTTTGTTTGTTTATGTTTATTTGATATTTTTCATAAAATTTTGTATGAAGAAATATAAACAAAAAATATTTTTTAACACGTTGGCAATAGTAGGGTTTCAAACTACTTTGACATATGCGCGAATTAACGTAAGTGGCACGACAAAATCGACTCGTGTTCTATAAACGCTATTTATTTCTCACTCGTTCACCGGTCGTCGAGTCGCGAGTTGAGCGAGTCGCGTTCTATAAACAGGCTGTAACTCATTATATTAAATCTTAAGAGAACAAGAACCGTTAATTAGTTTGAGAAGGCAAGTCTTTACGTTGTAAATTCCTATATATTAGCTATTTAATATTATGATATATCTTCCTTGTAGTAATAATGTATTTAATGTGTGTATTCTTTAATTGTCTAGTTCCTGTCATATATGCACTGCCGGTGATGATCACCAAGCACTGATCTGGGATATTCAGCAAATGCCACGTGCAATCGAGGATCCAATTTTAGCTTATACAGCCGCCGAAGGTGAAGTCAATCAAATTCAATGGGGTGCAACGCAACCCGATTGGATAGCAATTTGTTATAACAAAGCTTGTGAGATCTTGCGTGTCTAAAAGCAGCATCATGGGAATACTGCTCAAAGGAGGCCGTATATAAGACAAATTCTCGTGTATGCACCACAACAGCCACAACCACAGCCACAACAAAATTTAATTATAATTATTACTATAAAACAAAAAAAAAACTCTTATACTACAATTAATTATAATTATTATCATTTATATTGTCATTATTATAACTCTTATTATGTATTCATATTGTTTTAATTTGCGTTAACAACAACAATTATTAACAACAATAAAAGTTATAATAATGGTGATGAAATTATTGAAGAAGAAAGTGAAATGTAAACGATCGACAACACTTAATGTGTGTGATTTTGTTTAATAATATTTAAAAACTTTTCTTTAACTCTTTCTTTTTGCACACCATAACAAAAACAGAACAAAAATATAATAATATAGAACACAGCAGCATCTAGATGAAATCCATTAAACAATTTCTTTACCATTTGTTTGCCAAACAAAAATAATATTAACAAGAAAAATGTAGCGATTCTGTAAAAAAATTCATATTTAACATAATTGCTTTTGTAGACAATTAGGTTTTTTAATTTGTAAGTTTATAATTATAGTTTTCAAATTATTTATATTTTATTTATCAATACTTTAAGTGTAAAAAAACAAAACAAACAAAAAAATAATAATTAGACGTAATAATTGACAATGAACGATTATGTTAAAAAAATCAAATTAAAACAAAAAGAAACAAACGCTCACAAAAACTCCTTTTGTTTTTTATTATTATTTTTTAATATATTCTACTTTGTTGTAAAATTAACATTTATTTTCTTTTAATTTTTTTTGTTTTTACAATTAGGTAATTTAAGTAAAGGCGTACTTGGCATATCTTAGGAGCATATAAAAATCGCTCAAAAAGGATTTTCAAATGCGCCTAAATTAAAAATATGTCATGTCACTTCTTAAGCTTCGAAAACTACACAAAAGATAATTCATTACAGTGGAAAAGTATTTAAACTTTTTTTTCGGTAGAACATAATTCGGAAATCCATATTTTCAATCCATTTACAAATGGATGTCAAAGTCAGCTTTTACCGGAAATAATTAGTTTCCATAATGACTCTTGATATTGAGATGTGTTCGCTTAAGAGCATTAAAACACTATTTTCAAAAACAAAATTCAAATTAAAAAATAATAAAGTAATGACTTTCAACAAATCCTACCAAAGCTTTTGGTAGATAATAAGCCATGTCACAGAACTTAATTCCGTTCGGAAATGGAATTAATTTCGTACAACGAACAATTTTTTCATATATAGATGCTTAAAATTACGATGCCACGAAACAAATTAAAAGTGGTTTCATTCCGAAAAAAAATTTTCGTTTTGCTTTTTCTATAGAAGCAAAAAACGGAATTAATTCCACTTCCGAATGGAATTAATTCTGTGACATGGCTATCATTTTCGAATTGCAATCCAATGCTACCAATTTGAAAGATTTTATTTTCGATCCGTATAACGCCATATCGAATAAAAAATTTATTTTTCCACTTTTAAATGTTCTGTTCTAACTTATTTTGAGTTTAGTTTTTACTAAAATTTTTTAAATTTCATTATTATTTCCAAAGAAATCTAATCAAAATAATTTTACTTTAAAAACATCTATTTGACTACATAAACAGATTGCAAGAACAACAAAAACTCTGAAAAAATAACCAAACAATTTTTTATACAACAACAACAAAAATCCTACCTCGTTTTCCATTAAGGATGATTTGAAAAAGGAAAAAATTTAAATAAAAGAATTACAAAATTTTTAAATTAAGTAAAAAAAAATAAAAAAAAACTCGAGAAAAGAATTGAAATTTAGCCTTATTTACTGAAAAAAAATTAAAACAATGACATATTCCAGTAAAAGCAAAAAACAAAACGAAATAATAAGGACTTTTTTTAATTTTGTTATGAAAAAAAGCAAATAAATGAAATGCACTGTTTCCCAAACGATTCATACGCACTCAGTGTAAAACAAAAAAAAATATTCATTTAAAACATTAACCGATTGTAAGTTCAAACCATATAAAAATTATAATATGTATTTCCTTGCTAGTACAACAACATAACACATTGATTAGTACGTAAATTGCTGCAAGAGTTATCTTTTCGACAGCAGACTTGAGTTTTTTATTCTCAGTATTATTAATATATGATGTAAGCTGATTTTTTGAGTATTGGATCCAATATCGGTTTATGCAAATCGTAAGATTCTGTATATTACTAGATTACCACCGAATTCGAATTAACCCTAAAATCGGCATGATCGGAAAAAATTTGACCGAAATTGAAACTTTTATAAGAAAAAATAGTTTAAATACTATGTAATTTTAAAGGAGAATATAATGCATTAAAACTTGTAAATCATGTGGATTTAATTTGCATAACATTAAGAAAATTATTTTTAAAAATGAAAAATCATTCGAATGTGGATTTAAATGCCATTCTCAAATTAGCGTTATCATTTAAATACAGTTACCTCTAAATCATCGTTACATTCAACATAGTTTTCAAGTTTAAAGTGATACATTTTCAAACAATTTTTCTGCTGATAATAATTCATATCAGCAATAATAGCTCATCATTTTGTTGTTGACATTCTCCAGAGGAATGAAAATAGGCTTCGAGAGAAAAACCAGCGGGCTGCTCGATTGATTGAATACACAATTGTTAAGGTGGATTCACCAATTCGTTCTTAACAAAAAATTTGTTCTAACAATTTTTTTTTAAATGAAGTTTGACGACGCTCTTTTTGAGAGAGAGATAGAAAATATATTTTACAACCTTGAATTGGTTTAATTTTATATTTCGACAGCTCAATTCCAAAACATGCTAAATCGAAAAAGTGAGTTTTGCAGGAAAAGATCCTAAAGTTTACAGGCGATATCTAAAAAACCATATGAGGTAGAATTTTGTTGTTTATAACTATTGATTGGACTAGCCAATCACAACTAAAATTTCACAGAATTTAAGTTGAAAAAGTCTAAATTCAAAAACGCAAAAAAATTAAAAACATGCTAAGACGACATAGCATGGTTTGGAATTGAACTGTCGATTTATTCTGGACAAAAATGAATTGAGTTGCCAATAGGTTGCATTTGTTCATACAAATAACAATGTATTTCCGTGGTCATCAGCAAAAGCAACTTTCTTTTTTCAATCATTTTGAATTTATATCTGTGATTTTGAATAAACAATACTTTAAAATAATTTAATATTTGTATTTTGACACTTAAAACCCAAAGCAAAATAAATCCCAGGCCGCACTTGTAAAACTAATAGATTTTGTTTACATATGGCAGCCTTGATTTTTCAGAAAAATCGTTCGAAATGGGTGAATCGTGCTGCAAAAAACTCTCAGTAAAAAAAATTTTTTTTGTTAAGAACAAATGGTGAATCCACCTTTAAGCCGCTACAACTGAAGTGTCAAAAATAAATTACAAAGTTTTAATGAATATTAATTCGTTGAAAACTCTATAGCAGTGCTTCGGAAATGTAACATAAATTTTAAGATGACGGGGTAATAAGAGCTTATACTGACGTCTAATAAACAAGTATTTATTCATATATGTGCATGCATATATAATATTATAATCCAGTCATTACTAAACTATATTAAAATAATAATGATATGTTATTACCAAATTTTAGCTGTATTATAGTCAAAGTATCAGATGTTTTAAATTTAATATCTTCAAAGCCCTGCTGAGGGGTTATTGTGTATTTCGATTTAAAAGCAAAAGCTATCGAAATACAATGTAAAAAGTATACAAATTATAACGATTTTCTGTTTGAATCGAAATACACAAACACCCCTATCGTGAATAAAAATTCCATATGAAATTTGTTCCCTTTTATTTTTTTTAACATTGAATTTTAAAGGAAAAATGTGAAAAGGAAACAAATAATAACCCCCCGGATGGGTAAAGAAAGTTTACAAATTGTAAATACTTTCTTTTTGTTGTTTAAATTTTAATAAAATTGTTGATTCTATGAACAAACACTCAACAGAAATTAAAATTAAAAGCTGAATATTTGAGCTTACCAAATCGAAGTAGTATTTTAGTCTGGGTTTTCACTCCAACAATGTCTTCACTCAATTCAAACTACCCAAAGTGAGAAAACAATTACAGTAGGTGAAATAATGTGAAAGTGAGACTCAAAATTGTTGGAAGTCTAAAAATAGTAATCAGCCTGCCTGATCGTTTTTATGTTACGATCAGGTTGGGTTTAACAAATAACCGGACTTTTAAAAAATAGGTTGCGTTTATAATTGCAGTAAATTTGTGCATCACAGATGCAACGATCCTCAACTTTTTGTATCTGGAAATACTATAATAGGGTAATTGCAAAAAATGTTTATTAACACTGTCAGCAATTTGAATTGACAAAAAATGTTTTAAATTTAAATTTTCAATCACTAAATTTCTATTTTGCTAGTTACACTATTACTGCATTGACGAACGTGCCCATAGTGATCTTATCGCGAAGGGAAACAGTGTGCCTATAAACCGATGCAAACAAGAGACAGGAATACAAAACAAAAAAAAAATAAGCAGCTTTTTTATGATTTCTATCTATAATATAAATAAAATATATGTATATTTTGCAAAAATAAACAATAAATTACAAAAACAGAAAAAAAAAAACAAAGAACACAACAATAATTGTTAAGTGGGTATGGAGAGTGCTCTTTAATTGTTTACAAATTAAACTTGACGACTGTATTAAATATTGAGTAAAAATCAATAGTTAAAAATTAAAAAAAAAAATAATAAAAATACAATACAAAAATACACACTCACACGATAAAACCATACATACTTATGCTGTATATTTTTTATTAAGAATTTTTTATTACAATTTATCATGAAGCGAAACAAAATCTACATATATAGTACTTATAAACAATGGAAGAGATCTAGTTTGAATTTATTTTTTATTTTGTCACATTCAAAGCTAAACTCTCTTCATCATTTAATTCTTATTTATTCATACATACATAAATTTGTTTGATACAAGATTTGTAACGTCAATGTCATCTTCATTATAATCATCATTAATTTCTTTATGATATTATTGAATATAAAAGGAAAACATAGAACAAAAACTCAAATTTAACATCAATAGAACTGATACATCTTAAAGGTAATTAATTAAATAAATAAAACATTAATACAAATAAAAAAAGAAAAACAAAAACAGAGCCCAACTCATTATTAATTGTCACTACAATTTAGATTTACTTAATAAACAAACCAACAACAAACAAAAAAACTATAACAAATTATATGAACACATGTAAAGAAACCCAAAGCAAAAAAGTAATAATTAAAACATAAGAATATCATAATCAGTAAAAATAAACAGCAACAACAACAATTCTATCCTGTGAGAGAGAAAATAAGATTGTGAACACAAAATTTAGAAGACAACAACACAACAACAAAAAACACAAATTCCACTTACAAAAATAAAACCACAATAAATTTCCCCAACAACAGACGACTGTATTCATATTTTACAAATACATACTCACTTTACATACAATATAGCCGCCCCTCTCCACTACAAGTAAAACAATTTATTAGTGAGTCCCAATTTATACGAAGCAATTTTTATTGAAATGATTGATATTATTTTCTCCTTGAAATTTCTTCGGTGTTCATACAACACAATTTTATTGCTTAAATCGCTCGTATTTTTATTTGAAAGTATACACACACATTTGTATACACATATGTATGTATGTAATACGAATAAGAGAGTAACACGAGATGCTAGTGTACTCGACCCACTTGATTGATCTTACCCTCACCCCGATTGCTAAAAGGTAATCAGCTTAGCTTAAAGAATTGCTTTGTCTAAATTGGGACTAATAATAAGTACGTAGTACGTACATCCATATTTAACACATTAAAAATTATCTCTTTAATAATTCATTTTATAAAAATGTATTTTCGTTAAATTTAATAAATTGAAAATTTAGAATTTCCTTTGAAGAAACAAAATTATGCAATAATCTGAAAATTATGTTTGATTTCAAATTTTATCAACAGTAATTGAGAAAATATCAATTGAACCATTTAAAATTGGGGGAAAAAAAAACAATTGGAAACTGATATCTTTCGTTTTAAATTCAGATCTTTTCAGAAATTTAATAATTTGAATTGTTCTATTCCAAATTAGAAATGAAATCTCATTTCATTTGTTCTTTGTTCTGAATTTGAAATGGAAAATCTCATTTTCTGAAATTGAACTTGAAAATCTTATTTTTAATAAATTTTTTTTGCATTCTAAATTTGTATTTAATATTTTTTAAAACTCAGTTGGTATGTATATCTCATTTCCAATTGTTTTTTCTGAATTGTAAATGTAGTCTCATTTTCTCCGTTTAAACTGTTATTTTTTTAATATGAAATGTAAAGTTCTCATTTGAAATTAATGATGGTATAGAGTATAACTGAGAACTGAGTTTTGAATATTTTCGCTAAATCTAAAATATACAAATGACTTTTAAAAAAATAAGGTTATGCAATAACAATCAAAAACATTAAGTTTGATTTCAATATACGAACTCTTCTAAAATATCAATCTCAATTTCACTATGCTGATAGCACGACTAAAATGATTTTAAATGATTGTCGATTAACTTTTTGTTGGTTACAGCGATTTTGCAAAGTTTCAACACGAAACATTTGAGAATTACAGAGAATCAATCAGCCTTCTTACGAGTGTCGTTGTAGTAGTCGTTTTTCTTTGATACTTTATATTTAAATTTTTCAACATCCACAAGTATTATCTAATAAATTCTGAATATTGAGACCAAGATTCCCAATCTAATCAGAAGCTTCATTATCCCTTGCCAAGTCTTGACAAGCCATGTTTTGTTTGTACTAAAACAAAACGTCGGCGTAATTACGGACACAAATTTGTTCTTGTTCTTTTATAAGGAGAAATTCTTTAAAATGGCGAAATTTTTATGTGAAAATTACTTGTGATGACAGACATAGCTGTGCGAAAAAATGTTTTGATAACAAACAAAACATCGACAAGATTTCTCCACAAAGACAAAATTTATGTGCCGACAAGGAATTGTTTGCTAAGTGAACAAATTAATTGCATGAAACATCAATTTTTACAGAATATTACCGGCAAGTAGTTACAAGAATTGTCCACTCAAATAAAATTGCAGATTGTATATTGCACTAATAACTATTTATATTTAGTCCGATTGTTATGTTAAGGCCAAAAAAAACTTTGTTTTTAAAAACGTTCCAACACATGTTTTACACTTTATTCATATTTTGTCTCATGGCCACAAATGCTAAAGACGTTCCAACAACAAGATGCTTCGATGGTAACAAATAAGATAATGTTAATCGATAGATTTCTGAAATTTTACTTAACATCTCTTCATTGATCTCACTAATAAGCCATATCAACTGCTAAATTGTTATTGGTATAGATCTTAAAATGAAGATAACTTTAAAGTTTAAAATACAAAGATGTATACAATAAACTTTGTTGTTTCAAGAGAAGATACTTTATGAAAATTTCATTCATTCAATAAAGCCATTGTTATATCGACATTAAAATTAGATGTAATCAGTCCAATCATGAATAAAAAATTCGCGGGAGTTTTTTCCCTTTTATTTTTTTAACATTGAATTTGAATAGGAAAAGGGAAAAAACTCCCGCGGAATTTTTATTCATGATTGGGCTGAATGATTTTGTAGACTGGTTTAAATCCGATTACACTAGTGCTGGCAAAGTATTGAGTAATTTGAAACGTGTACCTACATATATTTATTCGTAGGAAAATAATTTCGAATTGGAATGTATATTAATAAAATCCTAAAACTTTGTAATATTCATATAATAAAGTTAATAAAATTAAACATTTCAAAACATTTTATTGCACTTTGAAAATTTGTAATAATAAGTAGTTGCTAAACAATTTCGAAATGCTTCTAATTTAAAATAAAACTCAATTAGAAAGTTATGATTGTATAGTATAATCAATCCACTTTTAATTCTATGTATATAATTCCATTAAATAAATATTTGTTAGTTCATTCATGTTGTAAAAAGTTTTTTTTTTTGTTTATTTGTTCATTACTATACCAAACACAAAATTAAGCAAAATGTATTATTAAACAAAATTATATAAAGAAAAATTCATA
This sequence comes from Bellardia pandia, assembly GCA_916048285.2. Lineage (NCBI taxonomy): Eukaryota > Metazoa > Arthropoda > Insecta > Diptera > Calliphoridae > Bellardia > Bellardia pandia. The sequence goes on along the minus strand of OU696532.1, from coordinate 92,690,885 downwards.
CAAAATTTGCTTGCCACATATCCAAACACAAGAATATTCGTATTTAAATAACACCACAACATACTGATGATGATTCAAGGACAAAGAAAAAATAAACTATAGATTATGTAAAGTTTACATAAAATTACTCGTACATAAGAAATAATAAAGTAAAACAATAAAAAATAAAAGATTTTTAATTAAATAAGACAAACAGTGTTTTTTTAAATAGCCAGTCGATTTAAATTAAGTCCGGAATTTGTTCATCAGTGTTGCTGCAGATGGTATTGAGTTTGACAGTTCCTTTCAGTTCTCGGTGCCTAAGAAATGATAAATATAATATAAAGAAATTGTTTACTATATCAATAAATTTGTATATATCGTCACCTAAAATGCCCAAAGACGTAACCCTCATTATTATAATTTTACACGAGAAGCAAAAAACGTTGAAAATCGCGATATGTACATATCGTCACCTGAAGTTTGTCGTCTATCTTAAGACAAGATGTCAAGAAATCGCGATTTTCAATTAAACAGTTTTCATTTTATAACGTTTTCTGCTTCTGTAAAATTATGATAATGAGGGTTACGTTTTTGGGCATTTTAGGTGACGATATGTACATAAATGATTTTTAATAAATTATGTTTCCCCTTTCTTCTACAAACATTCCAAAATATCTAATTCTGTCTAATTCTGTTCTCTCGACTACAACACAACATGCATTTTATTAAAATTAAGCCGATAAGTGTTGTGAATCGTAATCGAAGTTTACAACATACAATATCAAAATACTTAGTGTTGTAAACGGTAATTGGGGCCTTAATATGGGGCGTTCCTACAATAGTACACGATATAATTTTCGAATATAAAAATACGAGAAATACATACATATGTACATTTCAGTTCCTTTTATATGTTTTGTTAATTTTTTTATAAATTATTTTTAATAACTTAAAAATTCAATTGTTTTTTAAAAACTTGATGTAAGTAACTAATTCTTAGTAAAAACTTTTGGTTAATAGCTAAAAGGAAAGTCCATGCTAAACAATACTCGGACTACTCTTCGATAGCGTTTTTCTGATAAAGATGGAACAACGACATTTGGTCCACTCATGGAACTAAATTTGAGACTGTACCTTAGGCAAAGTATTAGTATCAAGGAATATCAGACAAGAATATGCACATTGTTACTGATGTTAAAAGGGCTATTATATCCCTTCATTGTAGGGGTAGTTCCCTATGCGCCAGCTGTCAAGTGAGTCTAAAAACCCCGTTCCCTAAGTAATGTGTATCTATTTTGGAGATAGCGACGTATTCATCGTTTGCCATAATTTTTGGGCGCCTATACATAAAATGGAATTGTCCGGCTGACCGGCGAAGGCTGGATTAAGGGCAATATCTCTTTGCCAATAAATGATGGAAGCGAAAGTCCACTTTTATTCGCAACAGAAACATCCGGGCTTGCAGAAACTTAATTAAAGCAACTTATGTGAGGTGTTAACTAGTATATTTTAACTCTTTAGTTCTCATATATGGTCACAAACCATATAGAGATGTCACGAAACGGACACGGCAAACGTTGATTTGCCTTAAAATTTTATTTTTATTGGAAATTGGAAAGGTTTCATGCCAATCGGTCTATTATAATAAGAAAGGCCACCAGTGCCATTTTTGAAAAGGGGCGTGGCATTGCCTACTTCCACCAAAGATTTATAGTATCCAGCTGACACGGAAGAAAGATGAAAGACAAATAATAAAATAATTTCATTTTCTTTATTTTGAAATAATATGTACTTGCATGTGGCAACGGGGGGTAACAGTGTCGATCGATTTGAACAATATGTCATTGCCGGGCAATGATTATTGTATTTTGAAGTTAATAGCGTCAACATCGATATTTTTTGGAGCTAAAATAGCTCGTTCACGAAGCCACGCATGATTAATGTAATTAGCTTGCAAATGTGGAAATATGCTTTCAATCAATGCATCTTTCGTATTTACCATGTTGCAGAAATTTTCTGGCAATTTCATATATTGTGTGTCTCCATGCAATGGTATTATTCCATTTCCAATGTTAAGCAATTGCTCGGAGAATGATATTGCCAATGGATCGTTTTGCAGTTGTACACGTATATTTTTGTTAATATTTTGTTCAAATACCGTTATCAGGAGCAAAAATAATAGATTTTTAATTTGTGGTTTGTATGGGAGGTACCACGCCCTTTGTCCAATTGGACCGAATTGTAAATTTAAACCACCCGGGGCGCCAAATCGGTCCAGCCGTTTAGGAGGAGTTCAGTCACAACACACATACAGTAGAATTATATATATAAAGAAGATATGTATCTCTTTCTTTGGGAACAGCCTTTTTTATATTATTCTTCATGTAAAAGAAATCGATTTAATTTAACACACAAGAACATGGGTATCAAAAATTACTTACCCGTTATAGAATCTTTCAGTAGCAGCCTCAATTGGTTTAACTAAAAAATAAATAAAAAATGTTACAATTTTGGCTAATATTATTTTGTTATTAAATAGTTAGACTTTGTTAGACACATACCCAACCATTTGGGTATTTTCATTCCTTTTAAAAGAACTTGCGATTTTATACGCAATTTTGTTATTCAATAAAATTTACATAGTGTGTAACTTTTAATATTATTATTAATTTCTTAATTTGTTGTAAAATAATATTTAATTCAACCAATAAATCAAAATATTAAAAAAATACATTTATAATTTGTTCTTGTATTAAATCGCGAGTTTTCAAATTTGAATGCAATAAGAACTTCCATTATTATTGTTCAAAAACTTCTAAATTTCTAAAGGTACGGTCACATTTGACAAATATTTCCTCAAAAAAGCGTAACCACTTGTTTTAGCACAAATTTGTTTGACGTTGTTTGCTCTTACAAGAGTTTTGCAAGATCAAACAGCATCAAATAAATTAAAACTAAATATTTGTTGTGCTTTGGCCTAAATAAGAAAAGTTTTTTTAAGTAAACAAATGAGTTCAAATAAATGTTATTTAGTGGTTACGTCATTTTCGGCAAATATTTGCCAAATGTGACCGTACCTTAAGTGTTTTTTCTGTGTTCTTTAGAAATTAAGTATTACAGTCGACTCTTGATAATTTGAAATTCAAGGGACCAGAGAAAAAGTTCAAATAATCGAGATTTTATATTAACGAGAGTTCAAATTAACAAGAGAAGATAGAAAAAATTCAAATTAACAAGAGTTTAATTAAAATTTAAGATTTTTTATTGTGAACTTTCTTACAGTTACATATACAGGGGATGGCCAAATTATTAGTTACACTTATTAATTAAGATTCAACCGCTTTTAATACGTATATATATTTATTTCTTGTACCAGATGTTTTCGTATTTTAATTCTGGTAATACTGTTAAATATTTTGTGCAGTGTCAACAATGATTGGTGACATTAGAGTGCAGTTGTATATCATTATCTGTCACTCTGCTCTGAAGTGTGAAATATGCAATTTTGATTAATAAATTTAAAGTCTGGCATCACGATAAAGAACTATAAGAAAATGTTCAAAAATGCATTCAGAGCATGCCAAAAAGGGTGCAAGCTGTAATTGATGCCAAAGAAGGTTCTACGAAATATTAAGATTTTTTTTCGAAAAATTTTGTAATATTTCTTTTCTTCAAATATATATTTTTAAAACAAAAGAATTTATTTTTAATGAATTAGAAACACTTAATTTACCTAAAAGAACAAATAAAAGGATAAATTTCCACTATTTTAAAATGTTATACGGCTTCAAACTAAACAATGTTGCATGTGTAACTAATAATTTGGCCACCCACTGTATATATGTACATACATACATATGTATAAGAACATATGTAATTATAATGAAAAGAAGTCCGTAATTTTTTTTTAATATAATTAACAAACACAAACTGCGAAGCTTTTCGGCTTATCTGCAGAAAACACCCAAAGTCTTTGGCGGGAATCGAACCCGCAACCCTCTGACTGATAGTCCGGCAAACTATCTTTGTCCAATGAATTTTCAATTGTGATTAAAGCTGAAAAGATATCGTCACTTGTATCCGTGCTGAGAGCGTAGGAGCGTAATGTAGTAAGACTCTTCATTGCTTCACTTAATTAATGAAACTGGAATTGTTGGTTCCTCATCTTCGTCTGCTTCATCTTCCTCAGCCAAAGAAGTCAAATTCAACAGTTCAGCGTCGGTTATGGCACCATAGACACTGATATTATTGTCAGTCTACTTGAACATAGTTTTCAAAACTCAATTCTTCAGAGTTAGGCAGAAGTCTCCATCCTGGATGAGAGTGCGTAACTTCTGGTGGCTCTGATAATGCAGCTAAAGACATTTTCGTAAAACCGCACTTTGTGAAGCAGTTAAAAAGGGTTGTAGAATTTATAGTTCTCCAGTCTTTCTCAATCATGATTATAGCTGTTAAAAGTGTTATGACCGCTTTCTGACCGACTCTTTTCAATGCTATCCAACATATTAGAAACAATTTCTCTGCGGTAGAGGGTTTTAAAATTTTGGATAATGCCTTGGTCTACAGGCTGCAATTTAGATGTTGTGTTGGGTGGAAAATAAACCAATTTCACGTGGTCTAATAGTGGTGGATTATTGTGCACCATGGAGTTATCCAAAAACAATAAGATTTTGTGTCTTTCTCGTTTCATGTCACTATTAATCGACACCAACCATTCATTAAAAAAAATCTGGGGCCAAATTACCGCATTCGATATCGAGTAAAATTGATCGTAATTTTCTTATTTGAGATTATGGCATTCGATATCGAGCAAGAAATTTAGTACATTTTATCATAATTTCGATATCGAATTCATTTTTCGATACGATAGCTCATTCGATTACGAATGCGGTAATTTGGCCCCTGTATTCATTCATGATTTTTTGTTTGACCGCTAAGTTGTCGCGCAAGATGTCATTTCTATAAAGCAGCGCATATAAACTAAAATAAATCATTGTTTTATTTATTTTATATTTTGCATAAATAATATAATAATTCAAATTATAGATCGTGGAGCCAAAAAATTCAAATTATAGCGTGTCGGCGATAAATATACCAATCAAAAAAATTCAAATTACCGAGGGGACCAAATTACATAGATTTTTTTCAATTTATTAAATGTTTTTCAAGGGACCTGGAAAACATTTGAAATTATCGCGAGATTCAAATTAACGAATTTCAAATTATCAAGAGTCGACTGTTTTTTTAATATAAAACAACAACTCACCTTTTAATTTAGATGCTAATATTTCATGTTGACATAACTTTGCAACTTTTATAACTAATTGACCAGTTATTTGGGAACGTTGTACTGCAGCATCGGATGGTTTAACTTCATCATTAAGGGCTATTTGAAAAATTTTACCCTTTACTGTTACTCTGATGTAATTAACTTCGATTTCCACTTTAATGTGCGAAGTATCGAGGAATCTGAAAATATTAATTGTTGCTAAACAAAGTGTATACGATACTAATGTGTTATTTGGCCAAATCCAATAGTCAGCTAATTGGGCCTATATTATTTATTGTAAATAAAAAAGTTTTCTTTACATGTTTTCCAACGTTTCGTCAATTATTAAAGTGTATACGAGTATGCAGAAAAATTTATTTTTTGAATTAGGGGGAGCTACATTCGTTAATGTGTCAACAGAAGGTCTCATAAGTTATTTTCCATTTTTTCAATGTATTCCAGCAAAGAACACAGGAAAATACAAATTGTTTACCTTTGCTCTACCGACTTTTACCATACTCTATGGAAAAATCCCTAAAGTAAATATTTATATACATACATATGTATGTATGCATGTACGTACTTGTAAACCTCCAGTTTTAATATGTATTCGTCATCTTCGTCATTTAGAGTAAATTGCAATTGGGATTTGTTAACATTGTATGGACGTCCACATGGAGCAAATAGTTGTGGCTCTGTGCGATTTTTTTTGAACTCGGAAACATTACCATTCGTTTCACGTACTTTACGATGATATTTAGCAATTTCTTGACGTATTTCAGGGCAATTTTCACTCTTTGAGTCCCAAAATGTTTTTATGCGTTCATCCTCATCTTCAATATTGGACATTTTAGCCTCAAGTTCTTCTTTTTGTCGGAGAAAACGTATTTTTTGTTCATCACGCTGCATTGCATAATTGGCTTGTTTTTGTATAATAACAGAACGATATGTCTTCAAAAGTGGTTTAACCTGCAACTTCTGAGTCAATGTTATCTCTTGGCAGTCTAAACTTTCCAACTGGGGCAAAGTTGCAATCACGAATTCCCTATAATTGCTGTAATCACAACAAGGATTTCCAGTCAATATCAGTGATCTTAAATTATAATTATTCTTGAGACTTTCAATAGATGTCAGTTCGCCAATAAAGTTTAATGTTAAATCCAATTTATTTAATGACTCCAACTTTTCCAAATTCTCTACTCGTTCAATATTATTTAAAGCCAAATTCAAATACTCCAATCGTTTAAATTTGTATAAATTTTCAATTTTAGATATTAGATTCGACTGCAAGAGTAAAATCTTTAGTTCCCGACACCAATTGTGCAAATGCTCTATACGTTCAATATCTTCCTGATGCAGTGAAAGTTCCTCTAATGTACTTATTAGACATTCATTATGTTCAGACTTTTTGCGCACTAATTCTTCAGTAACTATAAAAAATTTTAAATGGCTATTTATTAAGGATGTATTATTTAGAAATATTAAAATTGTTCTTACTGCGAACCATGGTAAAAAAAACGTTGAGCAAAATATTACAAATAATTATGTATTAAAAAAAGTTTATTTATTATGGTTTCCATAGTTACAATGTTAAGTTTTTTTAAACAGGGAGAGTAAAGGTATGGCAAATATTTACTCAAAAACGCCTAACCACTTGTTTTAGCACAAATTTGTTTGACGTTGTTTACTCTTACAAGAGTTTTTTTGCAAGATCAAACAGCATTAAATAAAATAAGACTAAATATTTGTTGTCTTGTACTAAATAAATAAACGATTTCAAAAATATTTTATTTAGTGGTTACATCTTTTTCGGCAAATATTTGCCAAGTGTGACCGTACCTTAAGAAATATTACTCTCTTCACAGATGCTTGTGCTGCTTGTGAGAGAGAGTTCACCGCAGATATTTGACGGAAAATGTAAACATCAAAATTAATTAATTTACTATATTTTTTAGATTATTAAACTAATTGTTCGACCTTTTTATCTTTATTAAAAATTATATTTTCTTCAAGCTTAAGGTGAAAAATTTATTTTATTTATTTCTTACTAGCTGATCCGGCAAACTTTGTTGTGCCTTCAGGTTTGGGGTATGTTTTATTTAAATCTGCAATTTAAATGAATTGTGTTTTAGGTGTTTTATTTATATTTTGATAAATGAATATTTATGTACATACCCTGCAGGAGACTAGTATTGTACTAGTACAAAAATCACCAGTACTAGTTCCCAACTGTAATATATAAAAATATAATCTATATATATAAAATTCAATGTATGTATGTATGTAACGTATAGACTCCAAAACGGCTGAGCCGATTTTGATGAAATTTTTACAGCATGCTACTGTGACTCTGGAAGGAATAATAGGGTACTTTTTTTACCACGCCCACTTTTACTCCCACTTTTTTAAAATATTGTAATTGGAGACCAAACCTCTGGACCGATATTTTTAAAATTTTCACAGCATTTAACTGGGACTTTGGTATGATTAATAGGGTACTTTTTTTTGACCACGCCCATTTTTACGCCTACTTTTTAAAAATTATGTAATTGCTCCCATATAGTTTTTAACAGATTTACTTCAAATTGTATACACATTATATACTCCAGGCGAGGTAGAAATAAAGATTTCTTAAGCCACGCCCCTTTAACGCCCCTTTTCACGCCAAATTTTTGAAAGTTTTATACTTTTTGTTCTCTATACAAATTTGTTCATTCCAACGTATTTTTTTTATTTGGTAGTATATTGCTCTTAATACTGTTAACGTCGCCATATAACTATGAACCACGCCTACTTCATCGCCCCCTTTTTTTAATTCAGATACTTACTTATACCACTAACAATGTTTGCTATACAAAATACTTTTTTTGTAATATGTATTTACCTAAAGTTTGTTACGGTAGCGAAACTTATATTTTTTTTATTCTAAATGTTATTCCTTCTGACCACCGTATTATTATGAAAAGAGAGAGCTTTCTTAAGTTCGATCTGAGCAACATCACTGTTAAGATTACATTAAATAATGTTGTACAAGGTTGTTATCTCTGGTATGTTGGATATGTTAGAGTATGTACGTATGGATGTAAATCAGTTACTGTATATATATAAGTTAATGCAGAATAGGTAAATTCCATTCAATCTATTTTTTTGTTTGCCCCTCTACGTACTTCTTTTATCGTTTTAAACCTTTCTGCCGATGTTTAACATTAAATAATATTCATTACTTTAATTCATGGTGATAACTCAAAAAGAAAAGACCTACATAAATCCGTTAGTTATTGAAAGAGAAACAAAATTAGCAACGTGTACTTTAATTTTTCAAGAAGTTTCGAATTACATCACGCGATAACTTATTGTAAGTACAGTTTTTATTTGCATAAAAGGTCTATATCTGATAAACTTATTTAATATTTAGAAACCTACAAATCTTTCAACGATTTCAAAAATATAATTAACGCTAGATGACTGCTCATTTTCCGGAGGGTACTCCAATCATCCACCAAAATTATATGTGACTCGATTTCCTTATACCTAACAAAATTAAGCCTGCGTAGTGACCGAGAATTGTTGTTGGGGACTCCTGCTACTTTAAGGACGATAATTCCAAGGCTGTTGTGGATCCCCGACCTTTCAATTATAGTCATTATAAAATCGTATTATTGGATATTTTTAATTACTGCAATTAAAACTAAATTTAGTATCACAGTATAAGTACAAGGAGCCAGGGTGTATCCCTAAATAATTTTTGTTACGATATATGTACTTGGAATTTGTAATTATAGAGGAATTATTGTCGAAGGAAAAGAAGTGTCACATAATCGGACTTTTTATCGACATCACAATCCGGAGGACTGGCCAGCTGAAGGAAAAGTGAGTAAGTACCAAAAAATGTAATATAACTATTTTCTTTGCCATGATTTCTTTATTTTTATAAATTCCATGTTTAAAATTTCATATATACCTTTATAACTAAATCACGTAGAATTTAATCAATGAGTGCATAGAGTGAATACCCTAACTCTTTTTACTTATACTCATACTCAAATTTAAATTCAGAAATGATCTGTTATGATCCATAACATTCTGTTAAGTTCTTTTTTGATCTTTCTATGTAGTATTGTTCTTAAGCTAAATTGTAAACAAGAGGAATAGAATTTATCGTGACGTCATAACATTGTATGTTGTGAATATTTGTTTGCTTTATTATTTTGAAAGCTCAACTTAAATATTCAATAAAATTATGGTTGTTGTAAATATGAATCTGTAAAGTTCTTTTTAATTTCGACTTAAGCCATTGGTCGTTGTTGTTTTTGGGATTCTCCATAAATTATACATCAATAGGAATAGAGAATCAACGGTAGGGAGGGCGACAAAATAAACAGGGCGCTAACCATCTGGTCTTTGGGCATTCGTTTATTTATCATTTTAGTTTCAGAATGGGTGATATAGTTTCAATAGTTATGTGTTATCGGTTGTAGAGTTCATTTTTTTTGTAGGCACGTAGAATTTTTGTTTACGGCTGTGAATTAAGGACTGCAAAGACTCACCCCGGTTGCCGACGAGCTAGACCGTAACCAGTACGTGCCGAGTGCAATCCTACAATTCATTATACAGCAGGTGGGCCGTAACAAGTTTTATATACTTTTTAACTACATATGTGTGTCTGTATGTTTGTGCTTAATAGGAGGCCAAACCCTTGGACCAATCTGCCTGAAATAGCATATTACTGTGACTCTGGAAGGAATAATAGTCTATATGAAGTTTTGATTGTGCAAACGGGGGTGGCACCGCCCATATAACCCACAAATTTAACCCGCCATATTTTGGGCACTTTTTGACGTACGCCGGTGATATTTGGTATATATGGTATTGGCATAATTAGGAATACGTACCAGGAAAAAAGTGAGTGGGACCACGCCCCTTTTTAGGAAAATTAAACATCGTAATATAGTCTTAACTACTGGACCGATCGTCATTAAATTTTCACAACAGAATATTCTTACGAAATAATAAATTCTTGACTATGTAAGTGGACAAAGGGGCATGGTCTCGCCTAAAGCATTGCAATAAATACATTAAAATTAAATAAATAAATGTTTGTAAATATATAAATACGTTTTATTTTATTTTATGACGTGGGGGGGGGGAGCAAAGCACACCGGGTTTAGCTAGTCTATATATAAAATTGAATGTATGTATGTATGTAACGTATGGACTCCAAAACGGCTGAGCCGATTTTGATGAAATTTTCACAGCATGTTATAGTGACTCTGGAAGGAATAATAGGGTATATGAAATTTCGATTGTACAAACGAGGGTGGCACCGCCCATATAACCCAAAAATTTAAATCGCCATATTTTGGGCATATTTTGACCTACGTCAATGATAAAAGTGGGTGGGAACAAGCCCCATTTTAGGAAAATTAAACATCGTAATATAGTCTTAACTACTGGACCGATCGTAATTAAATTTTCACAATAGGATATTCTTACGAAATAATAAATTCTTGACAAAGGGGCATGGCCTCGCCCACTGAAATGCATCGCTCATATGACGCGCTTCAGTATCCTATTATTTTTCCATTTGGAGAAGATAAAGATGGAGACTTTGAAATGCGTCAAATGAATCAAGCAACCCGTAAGGCCGTTAATTATCCTGTTGAGAGCGTAATATCGATCTCCACGGCTTCGCAATGGCACTCGACTTACAGTAAAAAAAAAACTGGTACAGATGTACTTTTGCTACGCATTCCAATGCTACCAACAGATTTACTACAGTAAAGTACGGATAAATGCACATCGGTTTTCGCCCGACTTTTTGTGCACTTATCCATTCTTTGCATTTATGCTAACCTCGGATAAGTGCACAAATATTGCAATTACACAATTATTGCGTAAATGTAAACTTTTTGCATTTACATATAGTTACAGAGAAAGAAATCAAACTATGTACATATGTTTCTTAAAATATAAGATAAAATAGACTGTTGATGATTTTTATAAACAAAGTTTAATTTTATTGGTAATTCATGTACATATGTATATTTTTGTTTGCCTTATAGGGTTCAATAAAAAACTTAAAAACCTAAATCATAAAGTTTTAACGTACATACTACACATATGTATGTTTACCAACTTTCATGTATATTATGTAAAAAAATTTTTTTTACAAAACTTAAAAAATCAATTCTATTTTAGTATTGCATTTATACATACAAAGTTGTACTAAAAATGTCTCTTGAGGCTTAAAATTATTATGCACTTAGGCATTTTTTGCATTAATCCGTGTTGCACTTATCCGTGCATTTTTACATGATAAAGTATAAAAGAGGCGAATGGCTTCGAAACACGTTGCACTTAAGCGTTTTTTGCATTTATTCGTGTTGCACTTATCCGGTTTTTACTGTATTCGATTTTATACAATTTTTTCGTGTTCGGTTAGCGTTTGCGATGACTGTTAACAAAGCTCAAGGTTAATATCCCGTGTATATGTGTATGCTCCTGATGGGCAAACTAAAAATATTGTATGTCCTAAAGTATTGCAATAAATACATTAAAATTAAATAAATAAATATTTGTAAATACATATATAAATACGTTTTATTTTATTTTATAACGAGGGGTTTAGCTAGTATGTACATAATATGTGACATATGAGTTTACTTGAATAAAAAAAAAATAAAATGAAAAACATCGATAACGAAAAATTAATTTCAGAAATAAAAAATACAAATTGTTGACTTTATTTATGTAGTAAAAAAATCAATTTAATTTTTTGGCCGCTTAAATATGAAGCGCTTATTTCCCTACCTTCAAAAAGTATAAGCGGCAAAAACAGCTGATTGCCGCACAGCTGCGGCCGCATGCCGCTTACATTGGCCTTACATGCCGAACTTAAATACAAAAAAATACATTTGCATTTGTTTATTTTTAAAACAAAATTATCTAAATGTAGACATTGTACAGACATGTGTTCCGACTTACATACCTTGTTCTTATAAATTCTTCAATGTTACAAAATTCAACAAAGATAAAGTTTTATATGGTAGGTATTAAAATATACATACACTCAATTCTGTTTATGTTATGTGGTAGATACGTTCCTGAGCAAAACGCATAAAAAAAGACACTATCTACATTGAAAAAAATAGGGATAAATAACCTAAAGGTGTTTGAAGAAGGGAGGATTATATGCATATTTAAAACAAATTGAAATCACGAGTTAAAAATTGGTTTTTTATTACACTTTTCTTAGAAATTAAATGATAATTATACCTAGTCATTATCTTCACTTGTTGACAATGCACGTGACTGTTTCTGAGCTGGTACGAAATCGCTATCATCGCTGCTGTAGCTAGTCAACAATTCGGGTAATACTAATTCTCCCTCTTTAGACCCAGTGCTAATTCCAACGATTTAATTTAAATTTATAAAAAAAATTATAATTTTTGATATTTTTTACCTTTTCTAATAAAAACAAAACACATTAAAATTACACCAGGGACCAACTTACCGCATTCGATATCGAGTAAAATTTATCGTAATATTCTTATTTGAGATTATGGCATTCGAAATCGAGCAAGAAATTTAGTACATTTTATCATAATTTCGACATCTAAATCATTTTTCGATGCGATAGCTCATTCGATCACGAATGCGGTAATTTGGCCCCAGGAAACTCACAAAAACCTTCACTGATATCGACTTAAATCACAGCATACAGAACAGAAATGAGCATAACCGCCGTACATTATACGAGAAAAAATAAAAATTATTGTTACATACGAAATAATGCAACCCTATTTTTATGTAACATATATAACAGCCCAGTCTTTATTCAAATGTTTTACCGGCTTTTAAGAACGAAGTAAGGTTAGAAACTCTCTGGTGTTAGCAGCGTCGTGGTGTGGTCGTAACTTTTATATAATAACTTTGTACTTTTATTTAGCTTTCAATAAATGAATTAAATTAGTTTTAATACGCGTGTACTTATTTTACCCCCATTCACAACATAATTGGCGACGAGGATTAAAGAACATCCAAAGTGAAAGAAAGTATAAAATTATTTCATCGCAAATACATTTTACGACATTTTTTTTGTGTTCTCCATAATGGCGACATCACCATCACCACTAGAAGCAGTGTTAACGAAAATTCTTGTACAACAACAAGATGCATCAAGGCGTCAGGAGCAACAAATTGTATTGCAACAGCAGCAGCTTCAAAAACAGCTTGATATGTTTGAACGCCAAGAGAGATACATGGTCGCTCAGCAGCAAACATTCCAAGGTATTGTTAATAGTGATTCTTCAATGGCACCAGGTGTAATGAACGAAGCTAACAACTCATTACAAACATCAGTTTTCAACAGAGAACAACTCATGGACATATTGGCAAAACAAATGAATGAATTTGTTTATGATCCAGAGGAAAACCGTACTTTTGGTGCATGGTACTCAAGATATGAGGATTTATTTAATATTGATGCTCAAAATCTATCAGACGCAGACAAAACGCGTTTACTTTTAAGGAAAGTCAGTCAACCGGTGTACCAGCAATATGCAGACGTAGTCTTGCCGTCGAAACCAACGGAAATTTCTTTCGAAATCACTCTGGAAAAACTCAAAACCATGTTTAGTGTTCGTGAATCACTTTTTAGTAGCCGCTATAAGTGTTTTCAAACAACTAAATCTGAATCGGAAAACTATGGTACCTACATTGCAAAGGTCAACCGCCACTGTGAAAATTTTCAGTTGGACAAATTTACAAAAGACAATCTAAAATGTCTCATTTTTGTCAGTGGTCTTCAATCAACAAAAGATGCAAGTTTCCGTAATGAAGTTTTAAGAATGTTGGAGGAGGAAAAAGCCGAGAAGCCAGTTACTTTAGAATTCATCAACAAGGAAATACAGCGAACACTTCAACGTCAGCAGGATACAAAAATGATTGGTAATATTCAACAGACATCTGTAACACATGCCATTCATACAAAGCCTCACAACAGTAGGTATAACACAAATCATAAAAAGGAAAATGCAAAGATTCCGTCAACACCATGTTGGTTATGTGGTGCTATGCACTATTCAAGCACTTGCCAATACAGAAATCATAAATGTAAGCAGTGTCATAGAGTAGGTCACAAAGAGGGTTACTGCAACGTAAATGCTGCAACAAAGTCCAACAACAACAACGGACAATTGTCAAGTTCAAACACGAATCGTCGTGCAAAAGCAGCAAATTCAGACAAAAATCAACACGCAAATTCTAATAAGAATTCGGCGCAAACGAAAACCATCGATAACAATATCGATAACGTTTTTCATCGTAAACATGTCAACATTGTGATAAACAATCATAACGCCGAACTTCAACTGGACACAGCTTCAGATATATCAATCATATCAGAACAAATGTGGATGAACGTTGGTCGTCCCACATTAACAACTACAAAAAGAACAGTACGTGATGCAAATCAAAATAAAATCAATTTTATTGGAGAATTCAAAGCGAATGTTGAATTTCACAACACAACAACAACAATGAGTATTTTTGTTACAACAGTTCAAGCATTGAACATTGCAGGTACAGATTTTTTCGAAGCATTTGGTCTTTGGGAAATTCCAATCAACTCTTTTTGCAAATCAATACAGCAATCAACAGATTCCAGTCATCTTATTGCAAATTTTAAGAAAGAATTTCCTCAAGTTTTCGGAAGTGAGATGGGTCATTGTACTAAAATCAAAATTCATCTACCCCTCAAACCAAATGCAATTCCAAAATTTTGTCCTAAACGTCCAGTACCGTATTCAGTACATTCCTTAGTGGATGCTGAACTTGATCGTTTACAAAAAGCGGGAGTTATATCACCAACTAATTTTTCGGAGTGGGCAGCACCCATAGTTACAGTGAGACGCTCAAGTGGAAGAATAAGAATCTGTGGAGACTATTCAACAGGTCTCAACGAAAATGTTGAACCTCATTTTCATCCACTACCACTACCAGAGGACATCTTTATGTGCCTAAATAATCGTAAGTATTTTACTAGATTGGATTTTAACGATGCCTATATGCAGTTCGAGGTGGATGACTCAACCAAATCCATCTTGACCATCAATACACATCGAGGTTTATACACGTTTAATAGACTAGTTCCTGGAATTAAATCAGCACCAGGTGCATTTCAACAAGCTATAGAGAAAATTCTCTCAGGTATTACAGAAGCTACCGCTTACTTGGATGATGTTATCATTGCAAGTGAAACTCTTCAACAGCACCTTGAATCAATTCGTCAAGTATTACAACGATTCACTGAATACAACTTGACAGTGAACTGGGATAAATGTGAATTTATTCAACCTCAAATCAAATATTTGGGTCATATCGTTGATTCAAATGGCATCAAACCAAATCCGGACAAAATTTCTTCAATCGTTAATTTGCCGAGACCTCAGAACGTAAGTGAGCTTAGGTCATTTCTTGGTTCCATCAACTTCTATGGGAAATTTATTGACACAATCAGATCCCTTAGATATCCACTCGACAAATTACTGGAAACAAAAACAAAATGGCATTGGTCATCTGACTGTGAACAGTCATTTCAAAAATTTAAAACAATTTTATTATCAGATTTAATGCTTACCCATTACAATCCCAAGTTACCCATAATGGTTTCAGCAGACGCGTCAATGCAGGGTCTTGGAGCACAAATATCACACATCATGCCTGACGGAACGGAAAAACCAGTTGCACATGCATCACGGTCATTGACTCCAGCAGAAAAAAACTATGGTCAAATTGAGAAGGAAGCCCTTGCCTTAGTTTTTGCAGTCAAGAAATTCCATCGAATGGTATATGGTAGAAAATTTTTACTACGTACTGATCATAAACCTTTATTGGCCATATTTGGGTCAAGAAAGGGTATTCCCGTTCATTCAGCCAGCAGACTACAGAGATGGGCTCTCACCATGATGACATATGATTTTGATATCGAATACGTAAACACAGATGATTTTGGTAACGTTGATATGTTATCCCGACTGCTACCTTCAAGACAACAGGAAGAGGAAGATTTTGTAATAGCTTGTGCTACACTTGAATTTAACATTAAATCCATCGTAGAGGACAATCTTCAATCTATTCCGCTTACTCATCATATGATTCAAGTAGCTACAGGTAAGGATATCATTATACAACAAGTCATTCATCACGTTCAAACATCATGGCCAAAGAAGTCTAAAGATCTCAGCAACAACGACTTAATTCCATATTTTAACCGTAAATCATCATTATCAGTAGTAGACAACTGTCTTCTAACTGGTGAACGTATAGTCATTCCTCAAACTTTCAAAAAAAGAATTTTAAAAATTCTTCATAAAGGTCATCAGGGTCAACAACGTATGAAGTCGATTGCCCGAAGTAAAGTATATTGGCCTAACATTGATCAGGAAATAGAAGATTTTGTGCGTCTATGTCCACAGTGTCAAATTAATACAAAGTCACCACCAAAAACAACATTATGTTCTTGGCCAGTATCAACCAGACCGTTACAACGTGTACATATTGATATAGCAGGTCCGATCCGATCTCAATATTATTTGGTAATCATAGATTCATTTTCAAAATGGCCCGAAGTATATCAATGCAGCACAATTTCAAGTAAAAAGATCATCGAACTAATGTCTGACTACAGCAACAGATTTGGTTATCCAGAACTGTTAGTATCGGATAATGGAACTCAGTTTGTGAGTTCAGAATTTCAACAATTTTGCAATCATCGTGGTATTCAACATATGAGGACTGCTCCATACCATCCACAAAGCAATGGTCAAGCGGAACGATATGTTGACATAATCAAAACAGCGATTAAAAAAGCCTATGATTGTGATTCCAATGATAATATACATCTTCAACAATTTTTACTTCAATATCGATCAACTCCAAACTCAAATTGCGTGGGAGAAAAAACTCCGGCAGAACTATTCATTGGTAGAAAACTTCGTACGGAAATCGATCTTCTAAAACCACAAAGTTCATCCGACATAATTCGTAACGAGAAAATGGAAACCCAATACAACAAGAAACATGGTTCTAAAAATCGTAATTTTCAAATCAATCAACAAGTGTTCATCAAAATCTACAAAAACAACAAAATGGTATGGCAGCCAGGAGTAATCAAGGAAAAAGTTGGTGAAGTAAATTACCAAGTAGAAATCCAGAATAGTGATACAAATAGAATCATCAAATCACATGCAAATCAGATTCGTGAACGTTATGCGGATATCGATCCAGTCGAAGATGATTTTATTTCATATGATTTACAACCTTTGTTCAACAACCAACCCATTGAAACTGAACATCAAAATTCGGAATCATTCAATTCTCAATTAGATGATCAGGATGGCAATGAACTAATCAATACATCATCATATGCACACAACACTTCTAATGAGGACATTTTATCATCACCAAGACGTTCCACCCGTAACAGACGTAGACCAGCATGGCACCGGGATTACGAGATTCATCAATAACAAGGAGGGAAATGTTACATACGAAATAATGCAACCCTATTTTTATGTAACATATATAACAGCCCAGTCTTTATTCAAATGTTTTACCGGCTTTTAAGAACGAAGTAAGGTTAGAAACTCTCTGGTGTTAGCAGCGTCGTGGTGTGGTCGTAACTTTTATATAATAACTTTGTACTTTTATTTAGCTTTCAATAAATGAATTAAATTAGTTTTAATACGCGTGTACTTATTTTACCCCCATTCACAACAATTATAAACTAGGATTTCCATTAAAAGAAAATCAAAAATCATAAAAAACTGGGATGCGTTTTTTTGTTTATGTTTTTTACACTCACTTTTACTGTTCGCGTTCGTCGGCACCTGTTGAATGACAAAAAAATATTTAAATTTTTAGGCAAAAAATACTTTTTCCCTTCATACATTCATTTTTAACTTCGAAAGTGATGCACATATAGGAAAACGGTATAGAAACAGATTAGAGAAATTGTAATTCTTAATTTTTCTAAATTTGTTTCATCAAAATCGGACAAGTGGTTCTCGAGTTATGTTAAACTACGTTTTTGCCAAAATGTTACAACTAAGCGAAAAAACATCAAGATAAGGAAAAAATTTAAAAGGTCATAAAAAAAACTGACACATACGAACGCCAAACCCTTTGAGGGTTTTACTATACTGACCTAGTAGCATCACCCTGACTTGGAATTTCTCACCCCCAGACAATAATCCCAAAAATGTTCCACAGTGTTATTTGTCCCACTTTGCAAGAGTTCTCTTAACACTACTATTCTTTTCATCGAATCTATCCCAACAAACCAAGGCATAATCAAAATGTAACTAAATTCAAGAAATAACTTATAATTAAGAATTTTCTACAACATTTCATAAGCATACTTATGATGGGTTTATTTTATTGTAAATTATGAACACTTTTAAAATAATCCTTCAAAAACGCTTCGTATAACAATAGTATTTGCAATAATACTTACTATATACTAAGTAAGAAAAACAAGATTTACAAATGTGATTATAAAAGACTTATACTCGTAATAGTTTTGTAAGTGTTTTCGGTAAAAAGATCCCGTTATTTTATTTCTTGATTTTCTTATTATTGTTCTTCTTTATTTCAGTCTTTTTCTTTTGTTTGACAAAATCAGTGTATTAAATTGTTTAAGAGTGGTATTTTAATAAATTACAAAATAAAAATAATATAAAATTTGTGTTAAAAAAGGTAATTAAAATTAAATTCTAAAAATGTCATATAAATTTAAACACAGTGTTCGAAAGGAATCAAAAGAAATTGTTGAATTGCTTTTAAATGTTAAAAAACCTAAAATAAACGATTCGAGTGAAGTTCCAGCCAGCTCTAGTCAGATTAGTTTCAATTTTAGTGATGAAAATTTGGGTGAAAGTGAAAACGAGGTTTCAAGTTCTGAAGAAGATGTTGAATCTGACATAATTGATGTGCGTAGCCTGAGTACATCAAAAGCCATAAGAAGTAATATACTATATATAGTACCTATTTATACATTTATTAATGCATTCGTTTTTTTAATTTTATAGATGCCGCAATTTCTATTGGATTGGGTGAAGACGAGTTTATAAAATGTACAAAATCATTTTTCCAATTTGCCAAAAATAGACAAATATGCAAAACTAAATATAAGGAAAAGTCTAAAATTGTAAAGAATTAAAGTTATATGTAAATTATTTACTAGTTTTGCTATATCTTACTATTTTCATGAATTTCGTTTGTTTGCTTTTTATATTTTTAAGAATATTTTTAATTTTTCATTTTACATCTATGTATTATAAATTGTATACATATAAAAATGAAAAACATGAAAAAATAATTAAAAATAAAAATATATAAAATTTAAAAAGAATTGTTTTAATTGAATTTATAAGCTTAAAAAATGTTACAAAAATAAGCATACTTTAATCATGTTTCAAAAACTATTTTCCAGTAAGCTTATTTCAAATTTGCGCTTCTAAACTTGTTGTAAGTTTCAACTAGAAATATTATCACAAGGGTTCAATTTTCTTGATAAAATAATTGTTAACAAGCCTTTTACAATAATTATCATAACAGTTTTGCAAACGTAACGCTTATGGTAGTAAGTTTGTTACAAACGATTTTTAAAGCCTTTTGGTTTGTTGGGATGTCTATACATTTGAATAAGTATGGGTGAGTGTTTGCTCTTCATAATATTTATATTATATTCAGACTTTTATTTGAAAATAAATTCTCTTTATTACTCTTAAATCATTACAATTCATTTTAAACTGTATACTCGCAAGAATGATAAAATAAAGATTACGCCAACACGCGTAAAATTTTAAAATGTTCTGCGCATTTTGGCCCTGTGACGTCACACATTCTGTGTTTCTATTGGCTAATTTTTTCTCACTTGTTTTTTTTTTTACTCATGTTTTGCTTGCATTTGCTCACTGCACTCATCATGTTTATATTTTTGTTGTTTTTTTTTTTTTTTTGTTTTTCTTTTTTAAACAGATTTTATTTTAGAACTCTCAGAGAACTCAATTGCAAGGTTGCCAACTATCACATAAAACATACATTTTTCGCAAGAAATTTTAATTCTAACACATGAAACATTCTTGGTAACCCTTGGAATGGACCTTCTACGTCACATAACCGGAAATCATGCGCATGGCGTAATCTTTATTTTATCATTCTTGGTATACTCGTACATATATAAATATGTACATCAATTGCAATAAAAAAATTGTAGTCAATTAGTAACGCTCACAATTTACGTGAGATCAGTATTCAGTTGTCGAGTTCGTATCAGTATCATATTAGTTATTTTTTTTTATACATACATACATATATATTTTAAAACTATAAATATTTATACATTGATAAGATTCACCCCTAAATATATTTGTGTGAAAAAATGACCAGCAATAATAAGGTGGAATATACGAAAGACGATGGAGTGGTTGATATACTACGTCCCCTCAATGAAGAAGAGTTTTGTGAGTTATTGGAATTATATCGAGAAAAATACAAATCAAATGGGTTTCAATACTTACTCCTATTCACGCAATACCAGTGGAACAAACAATTGCGTGAGCTAAATATCAACAAGGAAAATCATGAATGGATTTCGTTTCGAAAAACATTCTACACGCATCGTAATGTGGATTTTCGTAAACACGGAACGTATGTCTGTTTGCATCAAGATTTAGTGAGTATGCATACAAAATATGTTAAAATTGGAACTACATATACATACATACATATGTACATATATTGTACATCCGTCGGTTATTTTATGCAACCACTTGATTTCATATTCGAAAACTAATGAAGGTTTCCTAGAGTGAAGATTTCTTGAATGAAAAGTATTCGAAATTTGTCAAGCATTTTAAAAAATAATTCATAGCGCAAGGTAGAAAGTAGTTGATAATGCCAAAAATTTGATTATTATTAAATTTAATCTTGGTACACAAAATGTGTTATACATATGTACATATGTATGTATACATATACATAATGTATAATGAGGGTTAGAATTTTTTACGGAAACTTTACACTTTTCAAATATAAATTTTATATTTTATATTATGTATTTTGAAGTAGTTTTTGAAAAACCTTTAACTTTAAACGTCTTGTATTTTATTATATAGAGAATGTATTCTCCAAAAAGTATAGAAATAAAGGTTACGGCCATGCGCATGATTTCTCATTTGATGACGTTGTTTGTGCTTTTTCACGGGTTGTCAAGTGTAGAAATCCTTAAGATTTTCGATTTTCTTATAAAAAATATATGAAAAATATGGCAAATATTGAATTGTTTCTATCATATTAGACAGTATATATAAATATTTATAGTATGAAGTTCAGTTATGCTAAATTTAAAATTTGAAGCTCTAAAATATGTTTCGTAATTCGACCCTCATAGTTCCCAGACCAATTATAATCAAAGGAGTTATAGGTGTAGCACTCTTCCAAATCGAATTGTACCAACACAAGTATAATTATACCAACTTTGCATTCCTGATTGGCATGACTGTTCCATATTTATAAAGACGAAAAATCGTGATTCGATCAGATTTTGCAACTATTCGTACAAACATTCAAAAATATACAAACTTTTAGAAAAGCAATTAATTGTAAAACAATTAATTACAGGTTTAACAAGTGTGAAGAATCTTATATACCCACTCTTCTATTCAGAATCTTCAAGGCAAGTATTTTTGGGTGAGAAGGGAAAAGAGAATAAAAGGGGTACAAACTTGACGGTACTAGTAAATGTTCTTATATCCGAAAGAGTGTGAACGAAATGGCAAGTTCAAAAGAAAATTGAACAAAAACTGGTCAGCTAAATATTTAAGAGTGCGAAACAGGACTATGGGACGAACTTCATAAAATATTGTACCGCAATTTCTATTCATTTTAGGATTATTTTAGTAGAATTTCATGCCAAATGTATGCTTTTGCTTTCGAATCGAAATACGGAGTAACCCCCCAGTTTTTGTTTGGAATACCAATTTTCGATCGTAGCGTAACTGAATGCGGAGACGTAATCGAAACTCAGAATAGGGGTGACTATCTTTTATAGAATTATTTTTATAATTCAACAAGGAGACTGAACCAATAAATAATCTACGTTTAAATATAATTTGGAACTTAAAAACCTTTTCTCAAAAATTGTATTTTGTGGTGACTAATTTACAAAATAATATTATACTTTCAGATTCAAAGTGTCGCTTTTCATACTTGGGAACCGAACTACAATGAATTGTTAGAATGTTTAAGTAAAACGAAATTAATAGAGTGGAAAAGTGGTCCTCTACTTATAAGTGTTGCATTTGAATGCAGTGAAGCAGTAAAGGATATCGCCTTATCAAAAGGAGGCTCAATACAAAAAGCTCGACAATGTCAAGGTTTCGTTTTAAAGTACGACAAGTCTTTAAAGGTGAAAGTACCCAGGTAAAATTTTTATCAAGTCTTCAACTCTATCAGTGCTTGATAATCAAGTTAAATCTATTAAAAAAATATCGACAACTTCTGTCATTTGTTTAAACATTTTTCGCTCATTAAAAAAATACTCACTTTTATATGTTTATCAGCCTTCCCGAGGGCTATATTGAAACAACTGTGCAGGCGCAGCATGCCGATTTAATACATTCTCTTTGGGCAAACAATAGAGAAGCTTCATTGAACTACATTAAAGGTTTTATCAAATTAAAAAGATGTATTGGCATTATGGAAGAATCCACAAATAGTCTTGTTGGTTGGATTTTTCAAAATGAATTCTCTGGTTTTGGGTGAGTGTTAACTGTCTTAATTTTTACGAACACGTTTAATTAAACTTTATTTTGAAAAAATGTTCAGCATACTTCAAGTTTTGCCATCAGCTCAGCGAAAGGGTATTGGTCAATA
The DNA here is from genome assembly GCA_916048285.2 of Bellardia pandia. Classification (NCBI taxonomy): domain Eukaryota; kingdom Metazoa; phylum Arthropoda; class Insecta; order Diptera; family Calliphoridae; genus Bellardia; species Bellardia pandia. Next base: position 92,667,694 of record OU696532.1, on the reverse strand, counting down.
TTTGGCGATCTCTATGAGCAAACTAATAGCTACATCATCGAAAATTCATTCATCAGCTTTTGTTGTTGTAGGAAATATAAAATCTGAATCCTTACTAAAAAAAATCGGCTATGAAAAGTTTGTTGTGTACGAATGGATTCAATTAAATAAAATTAATTAAAGTGATAAAAAAGTATTAATTGTTAACTGTTAGAACAAAATCAAGGAAGTTGAACGAATGTTACTGATTTTACATGTGTTTTTTACAATATACATACGTATAATAAACTCCAGTAAAAATAATTAATTATAATTGATTTTTTTCTAAGTTTTTAATAACCAGAAATGTCAATAATAAACTTCCTAATGTTCATTAAAAAAGAAACGACATTATTACTTTCAAGTTGTTTAGAATAAGTCATGGTGCAAATATATGTATAGTTGCACCATGGAATAAGTTTTACTTTTTTTTTTAATAAACAAAATACATATTTATGTATTTGTCAACGTTTTTTGTTTTCTCTCTACTATATATACAAAAGTTTGCGTCAATAATTTTTTGTTTCTAATGGCCGAATTCACAGTCTTTAGTTAGCTAATGACAAAGGCTTAACTAATGATTCTTTATTCGCAGGGTGCCCCGATAGACTAGGCGATAGTATGCCGAACTATCAGTCAGAGGGTTGCGGGTTCGATTCCTGCCAAAGACTCTGGGTGTTTTCTGCAGACAAGCCAAAAAGCTTCGCAGTTTGTGTTTGTTTTATTAAAAAAAAAAAAAAAAAAAAATGCTTAGTTTGCCATAAGAATAACAAGTATTAGTTAAAGAACAGTTAGTATATTAGTTTACCAATGGTTAACTAATGACTGAGAATTCAGACATAAATGTTTTCTTAAACTTTAAAAATAGGAAGTTTATGGTAATAGTTTATAATATTTCGTATTTTTCTAAATATTAGTGTATTTACATTTTTAAATATTGCAAAAAAAAAGAAAACAGACTTAAATAAAAAAGGGTAATTATTTTACATTAAACATCATTGATTGGTTAGAAAAATATGTAACAAAAATACTGAGAAATGAAATTAAATCACATTCACAATGTTTTACGAGTACAAGAATATGGCAAAACTAAAATTAAAATTATAGCTTGTAGATGTGAAAATAATTTTTTAACTTAAAATTTAACTTTTTTATATATGTATGTTTATATAAATAAAATTGATTAGTATTTCTAAATTCCATTGTATTACACTGGTATAAAGTCATTAAAATTGAACTAAACAAATAAAAGACGAGCTGTACTACTATTAGGCACAGTACTGCCATTAGCCAAAAGGCTATTTGCGACATTTTTCGAACTAAAGCCATTAGGAATTTTGTGATTTGTCGTAACTGAACCACGGTAATAGGGATCAACATTATCTTGCAATGAAGTATATTTGATATTACTTTTTTGTATGGTGGTAGGTATAATAGATTTATCTCTACTTATTTGTTTTGCCTAAAATGAAAATGATAAATATACATATATTCAACTAAGTAATTTTACATTTAAAAAATATTATAAATAAATACCTACCCTATTGTAGCATAATACACCTAATATAGCCAAGGTCATGCCTAAGCAATTTACCCATGTAACTGGATTTCCTAATATCAACAGGGATACGGCTATAACAAAAATGCGTTTAGATGCACTAGCCACGGCATAAGTAAGCGGCGTAACAAGTGATAACACAGAAAATGCAATTATGTTTTGAAGCCAATTCAAAACTCCGTCGGCAAACAATAACGCTATAACACGATAATCTAAATTTATCTGAAATATATAGTATTATTTTATTTATTAGTTTGTAAAATTAAAAAATAAAATATGAAAAGTAGTTACAATAGCCGAATGTTGAATAACTTGGAAACTGTCAACATATATCCAAATGGGCAAAAACATGAATAAAGCTAATTTACCAAGCAAATGCAATAGCCGTAAGTGATGAATTCCAGTATCTTTTAGCACCTTTTTGAATAAACAAAATATAAATATTGTAGAAAAAGATTAAAAGTTGATAATGTTACAACAAAATAGAATGTGCAAAATACATACATACATATAAGAATTTTGTTAAATACAAATTTTAATTGATTTTCTGCACAGAGATTTCTATTATTATAAGATTCTCTGCAAGCCATGCACCAATAATTTTATTGTATGTATAGGTACTAATTCAAAGATTATCTTTTATTAAACATTCCAAAAAATACATGCCTTTTTTGAAAATATATTTTGCAAGGAAAAGCCCATGGTTGATATTAAAGCCGATACTAAGCCCATCATGTTGAAAGAAATTTCTGTCATAGTTGCAATTCCAACTCCAGTTATAATTGGTAGCAAACTCAAATAGACCAGTGTTGGCTGTTTCTCACGAAATATTAAACGTGTCAGTATCACCGTAAATAAAGGCATGGTGGCTTTAACTGAGCAAAGATATCAAATGTTAAAAAATAATATACATTAGCAAATTAATAAACAAATTGCAATTGTTATTAGAAAATATACACGTCACTAACTTCGTTTTGTTGTAATTAGAAAACGTCTTTAAAAAGTTACCTGTATGGGCATAAGATACGGGTACTTTCCACAGAGAAATATGTGATGTTACAGATGCTAAAAATTTACCAAAAGCCAGAGGAACTATCAATCGTAGATAATAGTCCCGTGGTATATCCTGATATTTTCGTATCCGCCATAAATTAAAGAATGGTCCACTGTACAATGTGATGCTACATAGCTGGATCATTGTCACCGTCATGGGGTACGGAAATTCATTTAGAACCATTTTACCAATAACATTGTTACTGGATGAAATAATATACCAAAGGATGCATAATATTAAAACAACCAGAACATGCCTAGAGCCAGTGCGTCTACCATCTCCGCCATTCATCTTTCACACTAATCACTTTTATTGTGTGCAACAGACAAATATAAATTTTTGAATCTTTATAATTCTTATTTGAATTTGTCACACGAAATTATTTAACTTAACTTAATATTTATTGTTGACACTTCATTTTGACTTTGGAAAAATAAAATGTTGGCAAATTATATTATCGCCGTGAACCATAGCTGCCAGATTTGACGATTTGTCGTCATTTTGACGATTCTTTGTTTCGAAAATAGCAAAGTGACGATTTTTTCATTGAAAGTGACGATGTTCTGAATTATTACAATTTTCTATCATTTGTTTTATTAATGTTTTTGTTACCAAATTTTTCTCATTTAATATCATAAATATTAAGAAGAACATGAAATATTTCAAAACCAAAACTAAGTAATAGTAGTGTTTTCTTAATTATTGACAATTGTTAAGTTTAAGTATAATAATTCCAAATAATAGTAGAAATTAATTATCTGTAAACGTAAAAAGCAATTTTAAATGCTGAATTCCATGAACTTAAATTTTTAAAGGAAACAATTTTTGAATTTCAACGGGGTGGGAAATTCTACAAAAACTTCTCTTATAATAACAAAACGTCGAAAGAATATTCATTCAAATAAATTTAAATGACAAAAATACGGAAATCTTAGAAAATAAGTCCTGATGGATGAATTGAATTCTATACTCAAAATGTTATTTAAAACTTAATAAACTAAATTGTTTTGACATTGTAATTTAACCTGAATTAATAAAATATGCTAAATTCAGATATTTATTTATAAAATACTGTAAGTCTTGTTTTACACTCTTCAGTTTTAGCTGACCAGTTTTGTTCAATTCTCTTTTGAACTTGCCATTTCATTTACACACGTAAATTCAATTTTAGTACTTAATGCAAATCAACATGCATGAAAGAAAAAAACAAAAGGAAATAAGAAATTTGACTAGTATCGTCCAGTATTTACTCCTTTTATTCTCTTTTCCTTCTCATCCAAAAATACTTGCCTTGACGAGTCAGAATTGAAAAGTGTGAAAGCGGACTAAGATATTATAAAAATATTACACAAGTAGTGTTTAACATTATATTTTTATGATTTCTTATTTAAAACGTTAAAATTTATGTATATTGGTATGTATTGTACAAGAGACTTTATAAACTTGAATTTTTATGTCTTTGTTTAAATAAAAATTTCAAAATACTATTAGAAAAAGTGACTTTATTTTTTCCATTTTTTTGACGATTATTAAAATTCGAAATGACGATTTTTTTCTTTTTTATCGGGATTTTGACGATTTTTTCCGAAATTCATCTGGCAGCAAATCGACAACAAATGCAAAACAAAACAGAAACAACAGGCATTTTGTTTGTTTAAAATAATGTACTTCTGTCAAAAATACTTGAAAATGTATTACTATTGGCATAAGTAAATTGTAAATAAAGTCAGTCAGCTGGGCTACTGCACTCACCTTGTATATTTACACCATGGCCATGGTGAAATTACTTTACAAGGTAATGTTGAAGAGCCAGCTGGGTTTTTATTCACGTTCGTTATGTGAAACTTTTTTTGCTTTTGTGCTTTCAAAAATAAACAAGAAATTTTTAATAAAAATTTTAACAGAAAAAATAAAAAAAAATCTGTATTTCATTTAATTTTTATATTGATTTAATATATTTGAATGCCTTAATTAAAATTTGCCACTTGGAATCACTAGGCGGTGTGCGTGTTGCAGCAGAGCCTTGCTGCTCTGGGATTCTAAATAAAATAGAATCTGGGCAGTGTCAGGGCATAGACCCAATGGAAATTGAAAGTATACATCCTACTGAATATAAAAAGCTTTTCGAGCATTTTGTCATATACCTTGTGGTTGCTATTTTTTTTTTTTTTTTTTTTTTTTTTGGAAATATATAGAAATTTGATTGGAAATTGCAAGGTTATCCTGTGATAAACCTTTGTCTTGGGCACGGAAATGGCACGCTGGTAGTCGCTGCGGCTGTAGCTCGCCGGAAAAGGGGGGGTTGTTTTTCCGTTAGGTTTCACAATTAAAAATTTCGTGCCATATGTAGTTAGTTAAAAAAAAAAGAAAAGCAGAACAAGTTCGGAGGTAGTATCATTTATTTTTGGTTATCCTATCTGATATAAGCATTGGACAAAAAAAAGGAACATTACATTAAAGACATTAGTGGACTCGAGTCTCCAGGAATAGGTGGTATGTTCCTGTGCAGGCTGCCCTCCCACATCGACTTGGTTGAGTCGTCCATGACACCATTCATGCCTGTTTCGGAAATGAATCTTTTTTGAATTGTGTCCCTAATAAAAACTTTACCTAATAGTTCCTTTTCTTTGTTAAGCCTAGCTACATTTCAACCAAATAATAAGCAGTTAGTGCATAATGTATATAAATTACATAGATTTATTAAAAATAGGGTTGAGTGATATACATACTACAATTCAGTGTTTTATACAACTTAACAATATGAATACATATACATACATAATACAAATAATACAAAAAAAACTATATGTGTAAAATTTTAATATACAAGATAATAAACAAAAAACAAATTAATTACGATGGCAAAATGACTATTAATTTAACATAATTTATAATCTTCATGAATTATCATTATTTAGGTTTAGATATTTTTATTATTATGATTATTATAATTATTGGTATTATTATTTTTATTATTTTATTATTATTATGGTTATTATTATTATTAGTTTTATAATTATTATTTTATTATTTTATCATTATTAAGTTTTCTCTATTTTTATTAGTTAAGTTTATTTTAAGTTTAAGTTATTTTAACTTATTATGTGTTATTATTTTGTTATATGCTAAATTCTTATATTTATTTTATATTGAGTTTTTGTTTTTTTTTTTTGTTTTATTTATTCATTTACTTATTTGTTAAATGAGATAATATTTATTTAATTATTTATAATTAAAGGTCTACTTGTTCTCATTGTCTAATAGTCATAGTTTATATATGTATGTACCATGTATTTCTAAGTTTAATTGACTCAAAATTCGTTTAAATTACTACTCAAGTGGAGCATCAAGAAATTTCTTGTTTAACTCAAATGCAGAATTTTGAATCAATTATTCATTAAACAAATAATAATAATTGGTTAGTATTTTATATATACTGTTGTTGTTTTATATTTCCTTTTTTTTACTTTTTTTCTTTTTTTGTTTTAGTTTGTATGTAACCTAGGATTATAATAATATAATGTAATATAATATAATAGATTTTAAATTCTTTTAGCATAAAAATTATTTACATAAGTATAAATGTTATTAAATTATTATTTATTCTTATCTACAACTAATTAATTTATAATTTAATCTTATAGTAAAAAAACTCTTGGTGAACAATTAACATTTACTATTGAGTTTGTTTTTTTTTCTTTTCTTTTATTGGCAATGTCACTCAAGTCGTGTGAAAGTCAAAACAAAAAGGTGAGGGAATTCACGTGACTTTATATCTGTATGTATGTCTAGCGGTATTTTATTAGGTATTAAATTTTATTCCGTTTTCTAACGGTATCTATTTTTTTACTTTTTTCTTAGATTGGAATTGTTTTTTTTTTTTTTTTGCTCAGAAATATTACTTATCTGTTACTCCCAGTGCAGGGTTTTATAGCGCCTTTTCTGTTGAGTTTCGGTTCTTGTCCCTGTTGCTATAATCTAGCCGAGATGTAGAGTGGTGATTTTTCTTATTATTGGTTGAGCTATTTCCTCCCGTCTTTCATGACTCGCACATAGGTGGCTCTGATATGAATATCTATAGTTTACAAATCATGTTGAACGAAATGGTTAACATTCTACATTCATACACACATACATCTATAACCAAAATCTAGTTAAATTCCCTTACTGAATGTTTGATTTTATATTTTAAATATATAAATATCAAATTCACATTCCGTAAGGAAATTTAAATTATTTTTAGTTTTAAATACTATTCTGTTTTTTTTTTTTTACTCTTACCTCTATTTCTTTTTTTGTTGTAATTTTAAATTAAAGTTTTAGTTTCTTTTTACGGTGAATTCAAAAAAATCATTTGTTGGAATTCTTTCACTACTAGTACATGTGCATATATAATTTAAACACTTCACACAATGTAACTTTATGGCTTGCTGTGACTAAATGTTCTTAAGCTTAGTGGTGCGCAAGGTGATCACCGTCCCTACCGCTAGCTTTTTTGTCTTCGGTTTTTTTTGTCAGTTTTTCTATGTTAATTTGTATTGTCATCCGATTCATTGTTGAACCTTTCATACAACCCTTCATGCACTGTATTACCGCCATGACGTTACCGCCCCCTATATGTCATTTTGTGAGCCATATCATATGTTCATGTGGCAGTAACAGAGTTGTCTAAAATGAATTTCAAAACAAATAAACTCAATAAGCAAGGAAAAAAACATAAACGCCGCACAATTAGAGAATTCTTTTCTTTTAATATTTTATTTAAAAAAAAAAATAGAGCTAATAAATACAAAAATGATGAATTCTTGCTAGCGGGCAGCTGTCACAATCCCACGATCGATTTAAGCCCAAAGACGACTCCCTGCCAGCAATTGGAAGTTTCTTTCATCGTCCATCGTCAAAGGCGTTACGTCTTACTCACTTCCAGACGTTAATTGGAAGATAACAATAAAAATTTACATTGCAGTCGTCTTTTAATCATCCAGTTGTTTACAACACCAGCCGAAAATGACATGTCCCGTTATAAAAGAAATGAAAAGAATGCAAAAAAGAAGTTTTCGACATCATCGAAATTAGTTTTATTTTGTCATTTGCTGTGGTCGGTCAGTGGTAAAGTGTGATTTCGATTTGTTATTGTTGTAGTTTTTACATATGTGTTATCCCATAGTCAATATGAGTGTGTTATCTGTAAAGGCAAACAAAAATCAAAAGCAAAAGAGAGGCGAATAAAATAACTTCTGGAAGTTACGCTGAAGTGACTTCTTGAAGTTACTCTGAAGTGACTTCTGGAAGTTACTTCCGGGGGGTACAACTTCTCAATACGGAAGACACTTCTACGATCAGAAAATGGTATCGCAGAAGATGAGTTTAAACTTCTTAGCGTCACTTCCGCAATAGAAAATGTTGGCAGGGCTATAACCTTCATATAGGAAACACCTTAACGTGATACATTTAAACGACGCCAAGTATTGACCAATGCAAGAGTGAGACGCAAATCTCGCGAAGACAGCGCAAAAAGAACGGCCTGATTACATTTAAGCAATAATGACAATGACGCGCGATTTGTTTCTCCACCCAGAGTTGAATTATGGCTGTTCTTGCTGCTATGAAGGAAAATACTTCAAAGCGTAGGATAATAATTCTTTCTTTTATGCACGTGTTTAGGAAAATCAACCGCAGACATAAAGAAGATATAGACACACTGTTATAAACATAGCTGAGCAATATGGCAACATTAAGTTTAACGACTTTTGCTGAATATTCTAGATGGCAGCAAGCACCTGTTTAAAATGACAAACGAAATTACAAAAATTCCCGAATTCTTTTTTTTAAAGCATAAATACAACCACCGTCATCCCCTCCCACCAACATCCATAGAATTGGTGAATTTAAAAAAGTGGTGAAAAAATCATGGTGAGTTTTTAGAAATTCACCACAAATACCGTTGTTCGTTGGCATTGAAAATTTGTCACCCTAAAAGTAGGCAATGGGGCTTTTTTTACAGTTTTACGAGGTGGTTTGTTAACAACACTATATAAAGAGAACACACACACACCACTTTTAAAAGTCAAACAAAAACATTTTTTGACCATTCTTCATTAAAATTAAAATTATTTTTATAAATCATTTTTGTTGTGGTAGAGATAAAACGAGTGGAAAGAAAAACTTGACTTATAAAATTACACTTGTGGCAAAGTTTTTTTATTATATACATATGTATGTATATACTTTTTTTACATATACAGTACTTTTTGCTTATAGCGAACTTGAAGGGACTGAACAAAATGGTTCGTTTTAAACGAAGTTCGCTTAAATGAAGACTTGAAAAAAACCATTTATATAAGTCTATTTATTAAAACATTATATTTTAATACAAAAAATTTGTTTTTAAAAAAATCAGTCATTTTAGTTTGCTTATTACCAATCATTGACCACTCCACATTGACTTCAGCCGCCTCTTCAAATATTTTTCCCCTACTGATGTTGTGGCGTCTTTTAAATCGAACAATCCAACTTTCGCTGCACTTAAATTCGGAGTAGTTAAGCTTTTTTCCAAATTCTTGTGCTTTCGCCTGTAAAACGGCATTGGTTATATGTAGTCAAATTACTGTCTCTTTTCTGAGTAAACCTTAAAATGGTCGAGTTCTATGAAACAAAATGTTTGAGTAGTTTTGTTCAAAATTAGTTAGGACCAAGTCCTTATTTTTCCAAATTGTAGCAATTGTTGACTTGTTGAGGCCCAATTCTTGGCATATTTGCTTTTGTTTTGCACTTTGTTGTAAGCGTTTTATTATTTTATATTTCTCTTTTAAAGAAAATCATTTTCTTTGTGTTTCATTTGGTACTACGCACAGTGGCACTTTTGCGGAAAAAATAAGGTTTTTCAACTTTTCAATTTTAAAATTTTAATGATTTGGTTTTGTAAAGAAGTATTTGGATAAGAAAAAATCAACAAGGTTTTTTATGAAAAGTGAAATTTTGTAGTTAAAAAAACTAATAGAAGTCAACGGAAATTTATTCAATGAAATTATATTAAAATTACTGCCCAAATAAAGAATTTTTTTGTGTGTAAGTTTATAGCTATGGCTTTTGTTTTATTTTTTAGTGAAAATATAGCACTTACTTTTTTATAAAAAAAAAGAATTATTAAAATTGGAAAAGTAAACTAATTATTATAATTTATGTTGCGGCTGGTATTTTGTTGGCTGTTATTTCTTTGCTTCTCCTAGGATTGTTTTTTTTTAATTGTTATATATATTGTGGGTTTTTTTTTTTGTTTAATTTTGTTAAATTTTATTTTTCTTATTAAGTATTTTTTTTTTACTTTTGCCGTCTGACGTCTAGAGTTAATTGTCTGTTTTGTTTTGCTTTGTTCATTTACAAATGTTACAGTGTAGTCAATTATGGTAGTAGACGTAAGGGGAGCATGGCAATGCTCCGTATGTTGAAAACAGGGTCGGCATTTTCATTCAAGTTGTAGTGGAACACGGTGAGAAAAATGGTTAATTTTGAATTTTGAAATTTAAGAATGGGCAGATTGAAAAGAAAACCTAGATGAGAAAATATAGTAAAATTTTGTATGTATATTTAAATAAAAAAAAAAAAAAAAAAAAAAAGATGGACATTTGGCGGCAAGAAATAAAGTCGAGAAAATTCTAAAATGAAAAGAAAATATGGCGATGCATAAAGAAAAATAAAAATATTGGAAGATTAAGAAAAAAAAATGGAAATTTTGGAAGATCTGTAGGAAAATAAGTAAGATAAAATTTGTAGTACAGATCAAATGTGAAAAGCGAGTCAAGGTGATCACACATAAAAAAATTTGATGAAGAGTCTTTTTTAAAATAAATTTCAATATTTTTTTAAGTTAATTGTACAAAGAAAAAAATTTCTTGTTTAAATAACTTTATTTAACGCAACTTAAAAGTCCTGTGAAACTCATCCTGGGAGGAGTAACAAAGTGCAACCGGAGGAATAGTTGAAGATTAAACTTAAAACGTAAGAGTAGTTTGTGAAATGTGTAAAGCAAAAAAAAAAGTAAAGAAATTGATTTTGTTTGTTTAGCTGGCTGGGGATAGAGAAGGTAAATTACCTGTACATATCGAGGCGGGATATTTAATAATTTTCCCAGGACAGAAGGAGTGTGATCCAGAACTGTAAATACTGCTACCACAGCCAGGTAAAAAAAAAAAAAAAAAAAAAAAAAAAAAGAAAAGAACGAAAAAATTACAATAATTGGAATTTATGCACAGGCTTCCGAAGGAGAATATTTATCTATAATTAAGGAGGAGAAAAATAATATAAAACCAATAATAATTAGGGAAGTTACATTAAGAATTTAGGTTATAGTTTTTATTAGCTTTAATTTTCTTTATTTTTATATTTGAATTACTAAATTATACAGTACAGCGAACGGTTTTGTGTAATATGAATACCGCCTAAAATATGTTTTTTTTTGTGTTTGCTAAAAAAAGTATTACGCCGGAAGTAAAATTGTTCTACAAAGTTAAATCGTTTTGTTTAGTGTCATTTTTTTGTGTTATTGGTCCTGAGAATGTTAAGGGCACAGTGCTAGCCTTAGGGAGCTCCTTCAGGTTAGGTAAATTTCAGAAATTAGAAAATTATAAAGAAAATGGTTTAGCCAAAAAAAGAGGTATTTTATTTGGAGGTATTGGAAGAAATTGTTAAAAAAAATTGTTGAAATAATTACATACGCGGTGTATAAAAGAAAATCTTTTCCTGTACGTCATAAATTTAAGTATTGGAAAAAAAAAAAAAATTTTAGTAGTAGTCATGGTGAAATTAAATACCAGGTGACAGCATTGCTACAACAATTACAACAAGGCAAGAACAACAGGCATTTTTCTATATGAAAAACTTTCGTCACTGTCAAAAAGTTTTTTTTTTATATAGCTTTTTGACTAGGTGGCGCTACGCTGTCACCTAGTATTTAAATTCACCTTGGTAGTAGTTTTTAATTAATTTAGACATTGTTGTTTTGTGAAACTTAGATTTAAAAATCCAATTTATTTTCTCTTTATAATAAAATATGTAATCTGTTATTTTAAATTGAAATTCAAAGAAATGGAATTTTTGGCTTAAATTTAAAGGATTAATGGCATGAAGGTAACATAAAGTTGGAGAAGTCGAGTGGTTTTGTGGGTCACAAATAAATGTGTGGTGGATTTCTTTTGTGACATGGCAGGGTGGGCAAACCGGGGCATAACAACCGCTTCCTGAAAAGAAAAAAAGAAATAAAGTATCATTTGTAGGGTATATTTGTGTTTGTGTATTGCGTAAATAGCACTTGATTTTTTTTATGTGCAGCGTACCCAGTGAGCAGGGTTAGAACCTTCTGGGATTTGTTCACCGTGGCTAGTCGGAAACCTCATTGGCCACTACGGCTGTAACATTTATCAAAAATTATACTAAAAAATATCAACTTTTCACTTTTTGATGGAAAAAACTTTATGTGCTTTGCCTTGCTTAGCCCTCTAACTATAAAAAAATGAAAGGTTCCAGTCTGTACTTTCAATTAATAAAAAAAAAACTACCGCCAATTACCGTCCCTTTTAGTAACATCGATTTTAATTTCAAAAGTCACTTCCAATTTTTCATAAAAATGCTCAATAAGACAAAAAATTGGGCATACTTTCAGGCTGTCGGAAATTAAAGCTTGAAACGATTTATAAGTAAAACATTATTTTTGTTTACGAATATGTAAGCGTAATGAAATTGAATGACATTTCAATCGAAATAAAAACATAATATAGTTTTCATGTCTTAAAATATATTAAATTTCATTCATAAACTTATATATGTAGTTCATATTAATATGACAAATTTAAATTATATGCGTCGGACACTGCGAAACTGTTCGTACAAAAATATAGTTGGTTTTATATGCCTGTTACGGACCACAAAGTACTAATGATTGGTAAAGATATAATTGATGTTGCCCTATTACCAATAGGAATGCTTTCAGAGGAAGCCAGAAACAAAGATTACAGGAAGTATCGATTTATGTTTTCGAGAAAGTGTGATCGAATTTCCACAAATACTGATGTATTCAACAGACTTCTTATAACTTCGAATCCTTACATAAGTAGCATAAGGCGTCATTCGAACAAAATTTCCTTCGAACTAGATCCCATTGTTAAAGATATGGTGCTTAAATAATATTACAAATAAAAACTAACACAATTTTTCGCCTGTTACATATTCAATTAAAACATTGTATATTATATTGGATTTTTATCAAGCTGAAAGGTATAAATAACCTCATTTGGCGTCTCAATATTGGCAACACCATTTTTTTCATTAGAAAGCATTAAAAAGGGTTCATTATTATATCAATTTGTTTCAATGACTTAGGTTTTACACACTTTAACTTGGCATATACTTGACTAGAAAAGCGGCATGCATTTGTGCGATATTTTCGGTGTATTTGAAGGCTAATATCTTTCGAGGAGGGTTGTTGGGGATATTCTCTTCTTTTGTATGGAGACAACAGATGTTTAACGTTTGAATAAAAATTAGTATTTTTAACTTATATTAAATTTTCATATGATTCTAGACAGGGAAGAAAGACACCTAAAATCTACAATTTTCAGTTTTCGTGGCATCCCCAATATGTTTAATTTTTTTTCATAAGGAGAACTCAATTAAGAAGTGTCCCGAATTTCAAGTCCCTAGGTCCAAAAATAAAAATTTTGACAAGTGCAGTTATATGGGAGGTGGGTGTGGCAGTGGGCGGTTTTCCAAGATTTTTTCAAAATTTCTTAATTTAGCCCAAAGAAGTGTTTTTGCAAAATTTCATTGCTGTACGACCACTCCTTCTATTTTTTTCCAAGAAATGTATGGGATGGTGCCACTGTGCTACGTACGTCTTGTAACTTCACACAAACAAACATTAAACTTAGGTAAATTCCCTGAATCGAGAACATAGGGAAAAAACACAGCGTGTTAGTGGTGCCAATGCAAAAACATTATTTTTTGTTCATAGCACCACATTTTGGTTCGTTTTAACCGAAAAATAAACAAGTTTTACATGCAAATAAAGTTCATTGCAACCGAAAGTTCACTTTAAACGGGTTCGTAATAAGCGAAAAAAATGCATGGTATTTTAAAATAAATTTTAATGGAAATGGTCAAAAAAAGTTTGTGTTTGTTTCACATATAAAAAAGTGGTGTGTGTGTTTTCTTTATATATAGTTAATTCAGCAACCACCCCGTAAAACTGTAAAAAAGTCACCATTGCCTACTTTTAGGGTGACAAATTTTAATTGAAATATTTTATACCATAATAATTAATTTTAAGTCATCATTCACAATAGAAAATTTTTAGAGAATTTTGCAACCGTTTTAAATTTATTCCAAACATTTGACAGCTGTCAAGCGCACAAGAGCATTTGCTAAAACGCTGCGGCTGACAAAAAAGCATTCTTTAAAATTTGTTTGTTAATTTCAATAGGACTTTTTAAATACAAGAACATGGAACCAATGGCATTAGGAAGTCCAAGTGGTAGCCCTGCTACAAATCAATATTTACCATCATTCCTATTGGGAGAACAGCAAACACCTACAGCACCCAGAAACAACACACTGTCACCAAATAAGGCGGGAGCAAGAAATGTCTCCTTTGGATTTGCAACATCTCCTAGTGGACTGGCAGCAAACTCACCTCAAGATTACAATCGATCTGTATTAGGTCAGAAAACACTCTTTGGTGGATATCAACAAACTCCTTCAACTGTTCAAAATATCACAAACTACCCAGGAACGCCAATTCAAAGCCATAACGCCAGTATGTCCGGACCACCTACACAAGGCTTATTCGATTCTTTGCGCAATGAGCGCAATCAAGTCCAGACACCAACACGCTCTCTGCAACCACAACCCCAATTTGTTACACCAGTGATGGGACAACAGAATGGCAGCTTCAATGCGGCATATAATATTAACCAGAGTGCACATGAATCATACATGGGTAATAATGCTTCTTTTAATGTCTCACGAATTGGTGTAATGTCTCCTTTAATGCCTGGGACACCCAACGCAAATAATACCGGTAGTATTAATGCCTCTCTAATGATGCAGTGTCCACCTCAACCACGTTACACTGAATTTTGGGTAACTGTTTTCGGGTTTCCTTCTAGCGCAACTTCGACGGTATTACAACATTTTGCCCAATGTGGTACTATTGTTGATAAAGTATTTCCCTCTCAAAATGGCAATTGGGTTCACCTGAAATTCTCATCAAGGCTGGAATGTGACAAGGCCCTGAACTATAATGAAAAAATATTAGCCAATAATATAATGATTGGTGTTACACAATGCAAAGACAAAAGCATAATTGATAAAGAGAACCAATGCGAAAACAATACGACGTAAGTAAATTTTTCCTAAAAAATGCAACAAATCTATCTAAAAATTGTACATTGTTTATACCAGCAGCAGTACACTTACTCCAAAAGTACGTCCACTGGCTCAAACCGCCTACAAGAGTGCTCAAAATGATACTTCAGTCGTGACGGGCGTTAATGCACCTCAGAAGAGCTCCGGTATAATGAACAAAGCTATGGATTTATTTTTTGGTTGGTAAAATTTACTTTATGCTAATTATAGGCATTTTACTGCTTAAATTTATAATTTATTGCTAAACAATAATAATTTACACGAATGTTTTCTTTAAAACCATTTAGTTTAATTTTATACCTTTCATTAATTGCAATTTTGAAACTTATTTCGCAAAGAAATTTTATAAATCTTCAAAAAACAAATTTTCATTTAATATATTTTTGCACTTTACTTGGATCATTAGGGACGAATGTAAGTATGTATGTAATTTTAAATAAATTTAAAAGATTTTTTAATCGTATATAAAATCGAACTTGGAAGCACATGTGGCACATTGTATGTATTCAAATTGATATGTACATATATATTTCTATTCCATAATACGGACTTAATTAGCAAAAACATTTTTGATGTACAGATTTAATAGCGTCGAGTCCGTAAGATAAATATGATATTTGAAATGCTTCCCTATCTAAAGAGTCCTGAATATATTTGGACTAAAATGTATACAGGATATTAAGATGTCAAACACAGTAAGTAAATATCAGTTATGACGTGTCATCTGAACGAGGTATAATAAAACGAGATTTAAAGGTTTTGTATACAATAAAAATCGAATCTCTTAAAGTAAGATTTTAATGGTGTTTATTACATGCATATTTATTTTATATTATATTTTTAACATCTACCAGTTACAAATGAATGACATAAAATTTATAAATTAAAGTAGTATTTAGGTACGACTTCTAAAATGTTTTTTATTTTGTTTCATTTCTTTGATAATTCTAATATATTTTAGTAATCAAACTGATAAAACTTTAAAAGGTAATCAAATGATGCTGATAAAAACAAAAACACTTATTTGGGTTCAATAAGGGCAGTTTCCAAATCTTTAATTTTGAAATAATTAACTTCACTGGCATCCAATTTTGATTGGGCCCACATAATAAGTTTCAATAAAAACATAATTTTGGGTGTTGAGTCTGCACTGTGTTCACATTTGAGAATTGCAGCATTCAATTCACTGGCAATCTTTTAATAAATAAAAAAAAACAATAATGTAATTTAGTTTTTCACTACTTATATGGGATTACCTTCTGTCTGTGAGATTGCTCCAGTAGATATCCAAATGGACAATCCTCGGGTTTTTCAAAGGCCAGAAGTGCCATAGTTCTTTCTAATTCGCTCAAAAGCTCTCGATTTTCCTCTCCAGCTTCTGCTAATTTATCTTGGGCAAATGTTAAAGCATCTTCAATTTTGCCAACTCTGTAGAAATTAAATAATTTTTCGGTAAAACTTATTACTCACAAATAATTTTGTGTAATTTTCATCTGAAATAAAAATTTGCTTATAAAAATATTTTTAAATACGTAAGATTCTTGCAAAATTAGTTTATCACCCATGACCTTCATAAATATTCTTCGTTAGATGAGAATGCCCCTCTGGACGTATTTGCTTCTATAGTAAAGTAAAACGAAAATTGTTTAGAAATCAAACCACTTTAAATTTGCTATGTGGAATTGAAATTTTAAGAATTTCTAGATTTCATTTCGAAAAAATTGTTCGTTTTACTTTTTCTATAGAAGCAAAATACGGAATTAATTCCACTTCCGAACGGAATTAAATTCTGTGACATGGCTGATAATTGTATATAGTATATGTATGTACATACATATGATATAAATGTAACCTATCTCCGAATACATAAGTATTGAGCTTGTTATATATGAATATTTTGTAATTTGTTAAATAGGTTTCTACTTACCTAATGAGTTCAATTAGTTGTAGTTGCTGTAAATGGAAAAACAAATAACGGTCATTGTCCAACAATTCCGGATGCAGCTGATTGACCAAATGTGCTGCCTCCTGTATAACACCAGTTTGAACAGCTTCGCGTATTAGAATACGATCATCCAATGAGTTTAGTTCAATGCTAGGTTCCAAACCAGCTTCAATTTGAAATTTTTCTGCTGCTTCCTTAAATCCCTCTGAATGCAATAAATCATTTTTTAGCACATTGGTGTTTGTATTTTAAGTATTCATTTACCCACCTGTTATCAAATAATTCATTATTAAACGATTCATGGCGCCTTGTTTAAAAGGAAATTGTTCCAGACGCATCAACCACTCCTCCTTCGTAATCCCACCGTTTTTGTCGTTGTAGCTCATTTTTCTATTTTTCCTTATTTTTCCAATTTTGAAGCCGTTTTTAAAACAAGAAAAATATAATAAAATTGTTACTTTCAACCGAGACTTTATGATCTTGTGTTTATTAAATTTTTTCAATCGTTTAATTAATGATTACAAGCAAAAATTGTTATTAAATCCGCAAAAAGATTTTTTTTTTCACCAAAAACAAAAGAAGTTCAGCTACATAAAGAGCACAGACTAACATAAAGAGAAATAACAAAAATGACTCTACTTCTTTCTACAGTTTGATATTCAGAAAGAATGATAACAAAGAAACTTTCAAATCGCACCAAAAAAAATGTATGTATGTATCATAGCTGCCAGATTTGACGAATTATCATGGCTGCCAGATTTGGCGATTTTTTTATTGAAAGTGACGATTTTCTGAATTTTTCTAATTTTCTATCATTTGTTTGTTTTTTTAAATTTTTGTTACCAAATTCTCTCTTTTTTTAAGACAACAACTATTTTTCTCATTTAATATAATAAATATTAAGAATAAAAGAACATATTTCAAGAACAAAACGAAGTAATGGTAGTGTTTTCTAATTATTGACAATTGTTAAGTTCACGTATAATAATTCCAAATAATATTGAGTCAGGATAGTAGAAATTACTTATTTTATTGGTAAATATAAAAATCAATTAAATGCTGAATTCCATGAACTAACATTTTTAGAGAAAACAATTTCTAAATTTCAACGGGGAAATTCTGCAAAAACTTCTCCTATTACAAGGTGGCGCAAAAGTAATCCTCCTATGGCAGTTCTGTTTTGACATTTGTGTAGTATACACATGCGAAATACACGTTAATAAACAATGTTACGCAACACTGCTCTAGAACGCGGAATATTGCTGACTATTTATTTGACCAATAATTTTTTAATTACAGCCAAAAAACATCGGAAGTTTACTTTTGCGCCACCTTGTATAACAAAACGTCGAAAGAATATTCAGCCAAATAAATTAACATAAATAACATAAATACGGAAATCTTTTAAAATAAGTACCTGTGGATGAATAGGATTCTATACTCAAAATATTATTTAAAACTTAATAAACTAAATTGTTTTGACATTGTAATTTAACCTTAATAAATAAAACATGCTAAATTAAACATTTATTTATAAAATACTGTAATTCTAGTTTCATACTCTTCAGTT
The DNA here is from genome assembly GCA_916048285.2 of Bellardia pandia. Taxonomy (NCBI): domain Eukaryota; kingdom Metazoa; phylum Arthropoda; class Insecta; order Diptera; family Calliphoridae; genus Bellardia; species Bellardia pandia. The sequence continues at coordinate 92,649,132 of OU696532.1, read as the reverse complement.
TTAGCTGACCAGTTTTTGTTAAATTTTCTTTTGAACTTGCCATTTCATTTATACACGTCAATTCAATTTTCGTACATTTTAATTCAACTCAACATGCATGAAAGAAAAAAAACAAAAAGAAATAAGAAAATTGACTAGTATCGTTAAGTTTGTACTCCTTTTGTTCTCTTTTCCCTTAGCATCCAAAAATACTTGCCTTGACCAGTCAAAATTGAAGAGAGTGAAGGCAGACTAAAATATAAAAATATTACGCAGGCTGTGTTTAACATTTTATTTTTTGTGATTTCTTATTTAAAAAGTTAAAATTTATGTATTTTGATATGTTTTGTACAAGAGACTATATAAACTTGAAGTTTTATGTTTTAGTTAAATAAAAATTTAAAAATACTATTAGAAATAGTGACTTTTTATTTTTCCGATTTTTTGAAGCCTTTTTAAATTCGAAATGACGATTTTTTTATTTTTATCGGGATTTTGACAATTTTTTCCGAAATTCATCTGGCAGCCCTGGTATTTATTATAGGCTGTTTTCATAATCGCTTCTTCCAATTACCTGTGTTGCCAACTTAATACTTTGTACTAGATCAAGGCATATTGATAACAAGGTAGTGTTAAGATTACAACAAACACAATAAATAAACAAATTTTGACAATTAGAAACTTGTAAACATAAACGACGTTTGACATAAGAAAACTACCAAAAAAAAAAATCAGCTGTGTCTTCAACACTACCTATTCAATATGCCTTGTACTAGATTTAGCATTTTGTTTCTCGAAAATGCATTGAAATTTTTAAAAATTATGCTTTTCAAGCTTGGCCGACAATTTTTTTTATTTAAAATTAAAAACTCTGCTAGTGATAAAATTTTAAAAGTGATTTGAAAAATATTACTAAATCTAACTTCAGCCCAGCAGCTTACGTATCTTATCACAATAAAATTGGATTTTGACAAAAAGAATTTTACAAAATAAAAATACTTAAAATAAAAATTGCAGTATGATTTCCAAAATTTAAAGCTGCGGTCCTTACCAGGGTTAATAGCAAACAGCTGAGTGCTATTACAAATTGTTTCATAAACTGAACATATTCAATAAGTATAAACTGAACATACACTTTATGAGAAACGTCAAAGACGCAAACGTTTTGTTTTCCTTTTTTATGTGCGGCATTTTCTTGAAGAAAAATTGTATATTTTATCGTGCAAATCTTTTAAAATTGTATTAAAACGAAAATTAAACACAGTTAAAATTTATTTAGATTTCATTAATAACACTACACTTTCAACAGATTCGAAACGAACTATTTTCTTAAGGCCGAAAAATGTCAAAGAATAGTTCAGGGTAGGATATAATAACTTAAATTGCATAAAATTTAATTAAATATAGAATGATTTTTTATATTTACAGAAGAGATCGGGACCGTGAAAGGGATCGTGAATATGAAAGAGAGCGTGACAGAGATCGTGATAGAGAAAGAAAACGGCGTTATTCCAGAAGTAGATCCCGATCACCAAAGGACAACAGGTTCGCGCGTAATGGTAATGGCAACAACAGAATAAGGGATGAAAGAAAACGTGATCGCAATGAACGTGATCTAAGGGATATGGAACGAAATAGGCGCGATGATAAACGGAGAAGGCAATCTCCATCTAAAACAAAAGATTATGAACGTGAAAAATTGTACGTAAATAAAATCAAATAACTTGGCTATAGTTTCATATATTTACAATTTTAATATTTTTAGTCGTCAAGCAGAACGCGATCGAGAGCGAGAACGCGAAAAGGAACGGAACGAAAGGGATCGTGAACGAGAACGACAAAGAGACAGAGAAAGGGAACGTGAGCGAGAACGTGACCGTGAACGAGAAGTTGAATATGTACGCAATACAACCTCTACACCACCAATAATAATCAAAGCAGATTCCAGTAGCTCAGCGTCTGAGGAAGAACTTGATAAAGAAGAGGAACAAAAGCGTTTAGAGCTTGAGATGATTAAACGTCGTGAACGCATTGAACGATGGCGTGCCGAACGTAAGCTCAAAGAAATGGAAGCAAACCAGAAGGAATTCAAATCAGTACTACCGCCATCGACTACTATTCCTTCGGTAAAAAAATGGAGTCTTGAAGACGAGTCTGAAGAGGAGGATAACAGTTTTACAGTTGACATCAAAAAAGAGCCGGACTCGCCGCCATCTAAATTCCATCGCATTAAAAAACCCAAAGATGACGATGATGACGAAAAAGTTTATAGATTAAAATCGAAGAGTATAGTAATCGCCGCCAAGGCGAAAATCGAAGCACTCAGAGAAGAAGAGGAGGCTAAAGAAGAAAAACAAAAGTTGCAAATTCAGCTACAACAGCAAAAGATCCTACAACAGCAGTTAGAACAAAGAAAACTGCAGCAAAAGCTAGAAATAGAGAAACTTGACGAAAAGTCAAATACTACAGATGATGCTGGCAATAATGTGACGGCAGAGGAAGACGATGAAATTGATCCATTGGATGCTTATATGCAAGAAGTCGACAAAGAAGTACGCAACGTTAATCATATTATTACCCAGCCCAAGCAACATCAACAGGGTGTTGTTATTCTTACTGGCGTGGCAAAAAAAACCACAAAGGACAAAAATAAAGGTGAACTACTTGAACAAAACATGGACAGTCTAGAGTATTCTAGCGAAGAGGAATTGGAAGATATAAAGGATACCGCAGCCAGTTTAGCAAATAAACATCGTAAAGAATTAGCTAAAATCGATCATTCCGGCGTTGATTACGCAGCATTTCGTAAAAATTTCTATGTCGAAGTACCAGAGCTTTCCCGCATGACACAGCAAGAAGTTGAAAAATATCGCACGGAATTGGAAGGAATACAAGTTAAGGGCAAAGGTTGTCCAAAGCCAATTAAGGTACGTTGTTTAGAATTTCAAGGAGATCTTATTAAAAGATTTGGTTAGTGTATAAAGTGTTTTACAAAATCCAAAATGTTATTACTTTTATATAAAATGTTTAAAAAAAAAATTAAGAAATACATACTTACATATGTATGTACATACATATATACATATGTTCATAATTATACGAATTGTTCATAATACCAAATTCATTTGCTTTCGTTTTATTTTTCAGACGTGGGCTCAATGCGGTGTTAGCAAAAAGGAAATGGATATTCTACGTAAATTATGTTTTGAAAAACCAACTCCCATACAATGTCAAGCGATTCCGGCCATTATGTCTGGACGTGATCTAATAGGTATTGCTAAAACAGGCAGTGGTAAAACGCTAGCATTCATTTTACCAATGTTTAGGCACATTTTGGATCAAACTCCATTAGAAGACGGCGATGGACCAATTTCGATAATAATGGCTCCTACCCGTGAATTATGTATGCAAATTGGCAAAGATATTAGGAAATTTGCAAAGAGTTTGAATTTACGAGCGGTATGTGTCTACGGCGGTACTGGTATCTCGGAGCAGATCGCTGAATTAAAAAGGGGCGCCGAAATAATTGTATGTACTCCGGGCCGTATGATAGACATGTTGGCCGCTAATTCGGGACGTGTAACTAATTTAAAACGTGTTACATATATAGTTTTGGACGAAGCGGATCGTATGTTCGATATGGGGTTTGAACCACAAGTGATGCGCATCATAGATAATGTGCGACCAGATCGGCAGACGGTTATGTTTAGTGCCACATTCCCTCGTCAAATGGAAGCTTTGGCACGTCGCATTCTAAAGAAACCGATAGAAGTAATTGTTGGCGCCCGGTCAATAGTGTGCAAAGATGTCGAACAGCATGTTGCCATAATGGAGGATGATGCTAAATTCTTTAAACTTTTAGAACTATTAGGCGTATATCAGGAAAAGGGTAGTATCATAGTTTTTGTTGATAAACAAGAGAATGCCGATATACTTTTGCGCGATCTAATGAAGGCTTCATATCCCTGTATGAGTCTGCACGGAGGCATTGATCAGTTCGATAGAGATTCGACAATTCTAGACTTTAAATCTGGTAAGGTGCGTTTACTGATAGCTACATCTGTAGCAGCTCGTGGTTTAGATGTGAAGGATTTAATTTTAGTTGTTAATTATGATGTACCCAATCACTATGAAGATTATGTTCATAGGTAAGTTTAGTATAACCCATAAATGGCATCTTTTTATCAAGTTTTTCACAATTAAAAAAAATATTTCTTTGCAGATGTGGTCGAACAGGCCGTGCCGGCAAAAAGGGAAGTGCATGGACTTTTCTCACCCACGAGCAAGGCCGTTATGGTGGGGACATTATAAGAGCATTGGAACTAGCTGAATCCACAGTACCCGAAGACTTGCAAAAATTGTGGAATGATTATAAAAATGCTCAAGAAGCTGAAGGAAAGAAAGTTCATACTGGTGGTGGTTTTAGTGGCAAAGGTTTTAAATTCGATGAGCAAGAAGCGAATGCCGCCAAGGAAAGCAAAAAACTGCAGAAAGCTGCTCTGGGTCTTGCTGATTCAGATGATGAAGAGGATATCGAACAAGATATTGATCAGCAAATTGAACAACTGTTTGCAGCAAAACGCACCGTCAAGGATACTTCCATACCCACTCCTGCAGTTACTATGGTAGCCACCCCTACGGCGGGCAGTACGGTCATTGCAGCTGCCACCGCTCCCGCAGCTTCTGTCACTACGACACCAGTTACTGGGGGTATGGGCTCTGATAAGCTGGAATTGGCTAAACGGCTGGCATCAAAGATCAGCTCCAATAAGAATTTAGGAGTCGATGGTAAGGTTAGCACTCAAGTGGCTGCCGATGCTATACTCAAGGGTACCGCAACTGGACAGCCAATGATTACTGCCCGTTCTGTAGTGGAACAGTTGGCTGCCAAACTGAACAATAAACTTAATTATCAACCCAAAGACGAAGAGGAAAGTGCTACCATATCTGGACTTCTTCCAAATCAACCCAATTCATTCACAAAATATGAAGAAGAACTAGAAATTAATGATTTCCCCCAACAAGCTCGTTGGAAAGTTACTTCCAAAGAAGCTTTGGCTCAAATATCCGAATATTCGGAAGCTGGTCTTACGGTGCGCGGCACCTATGTACCAACTGGTAAAAATCCCCCCGAAGGTGAGCGCAAACTCTACTTGGCAATAGAAAGCTGCAGTGAACTGGCTGTACAAAAAGCGAAACGGGAAATAACCCGTCTTATCAAGGAAGAATTGCTTAAACTTAGTTCAGCCCATCACGTCTTCAATAAGGGAAGATATAAAGTACTTTAATTTATTTTTATTTTCTTTTTTGACAGTAATACAAACATGTTTTTTTCTAAGCGTTCTAATTCTATTTCTAGTAATATAATGGACTTTATTTTGTAAGAATCGTAACGATTTTAAAAAATGAAATAAAATGAATACAAAACATGATTTAGTTAACACATTAACGGTTTAATATTCATTTAATTTATATTTATGTATTAGCGCAATTAGCGATTAGAGCAATTCGTAAAAAAAAACTCTAGAATGTCAAAATTATGGTCTTTCTTTTCTGTTAGTCCTGTAACTAAAACCATAAATATATAAACAAATACACAATTAATACCTAAACAAAAAAAAACAGATACCGGTGGATAACAATAACACATCATATACAGTGGACGGGTCAATGCACTCTCTCCTTCGGCCTTGAAACCTAATGCATTTCCTCTTAGGGAAAGTGAAAAAACATTTAATTTTCTCTTACTTTTGCCCTACCACAGTGCTGCCAGTATTTTTTTAGAGCTTATCCCCAATTTTTGATTTGTCATCCCCAAAAATCCCCAAATTGATTTTTTTTTATTAAATTTTTTTTTTCTTGCAAAATTTTTATTTTATTTAAAAAATAATATAAAAATAATAATAAAAATTCATTTTTATCGATAGCTACTTATATTAGTATTCAAACTAATTAGATTTGTAATTATAAATATTGTAAAGAAAAAATTACACATAATTTAATATATAGAAGTAAAGGGAGTTTTTTTTGAGAGGTATAGAACTTCGAATTGAAATAAAACACAAGAAAATCGTTTTAATGACCATCAATTTGGCATTATTGGAAGGATAATTTTATGCCATTAATGTTTAAATATGATTTCAGGCATGTGGCCTCCGCGGCTGGCTCGAATAAAGCAAATTCTACAGGTCCAATTTTCAACCACTTTTTCGAGCATATGGGGCCGTATGTCGGCAATAACGCCACGAATGTTGGCTTTCAATTCCCCTAACGTTTCTGGTTTGTTGGCGTAGACGAGCGACTTCACATATCCCCAAAGAAAATAATCCAATGGTGTCAAATCACACGATCTTGGTGGCCAATTGACAGGTCCATTCCGCGAAATTATGCGCTCATCGAATGTTTCCTTCAATAAATCGATTGTGGCGTGCGCTGTGTGGCATGTAGCGCCGTCTTGTTGGAACCACAACTCATCCACATTCATGTCATCCAATTCGGGAACAAAATAGTCGGTTATCATGGCTCTATACCGGTCTCCATTAATTCGGGTCCTCTTCAACACTTTGCTCTACAGCGGCAATTGTTTCTTCGGTGCGCACTGTTCGACGTCTCTGTGGATGCGTATTATCACACAGAGTAAACGTAGTGCGAAAACGATCCATGGTTAACCGAATTAATTGCTCTGATGGCCGATTATGTCGACCATAAAATGGACGCAGCTTGCAGTAAACTTCGCGAACTGAACCGTTATTTTCGAAATAAATTTGCACGATTTGCAAGCGTTGTTCTTTTGTCAACCTGTTCATCACAGACTAGTCTGTGCTGTTCATGATGAAATGGCAAACCAAACTGAACATAAATGACATAAGAGTTGCCAGATTTGACCACAAAATGCCAGTTTTATCTCTTTTCGCAAGGCATATGGATTATAAGGTAGCGTTGAAGACACAGCTGATTTTTTTTTTTGGTAGTTTTCTTATGTCAAACGTCGTTTATGTTTACAAGTTTCTAATTGTCAAAATTTGATTATTTATTGTGTTTGTTGTAATCTTAACGCTACCTTATAATCCATATGCCTTGTCTTTTCGAAAAACAAACCTGTAAAAAAACACTCTATATAAAAAATTATATAGCATTTCAAAAACTTCAAAATCAAAATCTTCTGATTCATCAGCCTCAGAAATTTTATTGTACATATTGCTTGTATTAAAAAGCTGTAACATTTCAGCAGTTGGATTAAATTTCTCAAAACAAATTTAATTACATATTTTTAAAGTATTAAGTTTATTCTGAGAAGTGCTTCCAATAATTCATATTGTTACGTATTTTTGTCTTGGTAGTAATCATTATTGAAAAAACGCGTTCAACGCAAGCGTTAGACTTTAAAAATATACTCGTATATGTATATTTCAAACCTTTTGCCCAATCTTCGCGTTCCCAAGAAGCATTATGATTTTTGTTAATAAAATTAGTATTTGCAGCCATACACTATAAATAATAACACACAAAAGCACATTTTTTAGCTCCAAAATCATTCTTGTTACCATCACTTTAAAAAAATATCCCCAAAAATCCCTTAAAATTGTGTTGTCATCCCCAACAAATCCCCGGATCACCAAGATGAAATTTTTATCCCAAATCACGAAAAAAAATCCTCAATTTGGGGATAAATACCCTAAACTGACCACGCTGCCCTACCAGTAACTCTTACGACATAGTCTGGTAACACCCCTCCTACTATAAAATACAACACTACATTTAAATTCCCTCTCAATACTTCCAGTCAGCACATTTTTTGTCACAACAAGAAGAAGAAACATAACAAAACACTACGATCGTAAAGCTAATGAAAAAAAAACATTTTCTTTCAGCGCTACACAAAACAAATACCATTCCTAAATACGTTAGCTTAACCAGACCAGGCGTATTTTAGGAATATTTTCTTATAGAAAATTCGACCGCAACAAACTAGACGAACAACCAGGGTTAGAGTACCAGTGGAATCCTAACAAATTCTATTGGAAAAAATCAAATAGAAGTACTTTAACTAGAAAACAAAAATATATAAAAAAGTACCAAATATGTACTGAAATTAGCTTTTTTACCTATTAGTACTTTAGTTCCGAATATCATATTGTGAGTTAAAATTTGAGTGGTTAAATGCTTATTTTATCTTTATTAGCTCATTTATTAAAAAAAATGCTTTTACTAATAAGCGTTGATAAAAAGTTTTTTGTAGAATTTATGATATTAAAAAATTTCAAATTAATTTAATAAATATTTGAAACATAACCGAAATTCTTAACTTGGTGCGTTTTTTTGTAAATGGTGCGCTTTTTTCTCCATTTTGGTGCGTTTCAAAGTTGACAACGCTGGTAATAAATGTTAATTTGCAAAGAAGAAACTGATATCTTTCGAATGATATATTTGATATATATGATTGGCTTCGAAATACATTGAAATCGAAATTCACAATAACCCTGCAGTATTCTTCCCTTTATATATTTAGGTTGATTGTTGACCTAAATTTTTGTACCCATAAAATTAATAAAATTGTTATTATATTAATTTATTGGTAAATATGTGAACTGTATTAAATATTTTTGTACATCATATAGAAAATTAAAAATAATCTGGGATGATAAAATCATGAAAAACAGAATGGTTTATGTTAAAGCTTGATAAAAAAAATAATTGCAAACAAAATATAACAGCAAGGGCATATATAATCAATTAAGACTCTTCCTTCTGCCTTCTTCCGTTTTAATAATAGAGTCTAAGACATTTTCCAAATTTTGTGTAGCTTCGGATAATTCCGTATTGTCGCTATAAGAATCTTCTACAATTTCTTTTACTTTATGCAATAAAAGTTTAAAATTTTTCATTTCAGTTTCACGAGTACGTATTTTTAAGACGACGTCTTCGTCATTCTCATAACAATTAAGTGCATCTTTAGAGGGAACTTCAGTAAGTACACCTAAAGTTTGGGGAGGTGATGTTAATGATGGTGGATGTGATGAATGATGGGGAGGTGATGTTGAGGAGGATAAACGTTTTTGATTAAACCACAAACTCAAATCATTTATAGAGTAATCCGATTTATTTGCATCCAAATAACTGCGATTAATATCAGCGCCATTTACTATATAATTAAATGCAATTCATTATTTTTCTTACATTTTTTTTAAGCAATAATTTACTTACTTGAATGTGTTAGATTGTCTTTAGTGTTTAGTGTGTGATGGTTTATAGTAACTATATTAGTTTGTTGATTAAGAACGGCGCTAAAATTATCTAAGCCTGTTGGGGTTTTAACTAAATTGAATCGATTTGGCGTGCTAGACGTTGGATATGAGCTCATTGTAACTGAGGAGGTTTGCTGTTAAAAATTAATTACGTTTTTTATATACTCATGTAAAATAAAATATTTGTTTGAAATTACCGAAAAGTTGCGCATTTCTGTTATAATATTCATTAAAAATTGCTGATGATCATTTAGGAATCTCGAGATTTCGTCTTGGGTTGATGTTTGCACACACTTCAATTGCAGTTCCAATTTTCTAAGGCCACAATAAAAATATATTACAACAATAATTATATTTATTTTTTTTAAAGTCATACTCATTTTGATGCAATAGTTTGTCTATAATTAATTGCAGTTTTCCAGAAATATTTAACGCATTTAGAGCAGTTGTAGTCAAACAGGACAATGATGCTAAAATATAACTATAAATTATTATAATTTTATTAAACAGTACCATTAACTTACAATCTATTTTTTGTGAATTTGAGCTTTGTATCTTGTCACTTGGTGATTGGGGTTGCCTTGAGTTTTGCACAGCAATTGCTGCTGCTGCTTTAACACTAACCGTAGACGCATTCGAAGTTCGATTGGTGGCTATTGTTATTAATTCAGTGTCATTATGAGCTACTGTTTCATTCGCATTACAAAATCCTTTAGATTCTTCTTCGTTAAACGTCTTGGAATTGCAAATAAATACAGTACACAGTTTCGCAAAATAATGTGAAAAGTTTTTTGTTGGTAAATCCTGTAAAATGAAGTTTATTACAAATATTAAATATATGTACATACATATTTTTTTATCAGTAATAAAATATTTATTTACCTCAGTGAAAACTTCATACATTTTATGACCCGCAATATGTTTATTGGTGGTATAACCGGTGGCAAAACATTTCAAACACAATGATAGATCTTTGCAGGACTGACACTTGAATCTTATTCCGGTTATTTTGTCTATATGACAGGAAGCACAAACATTTAGATGGATTAGTTTCTCGGTATCCTCTATCCGTTTTATTAGTGCTACTAAATTTGCATAGATTAGAAAACGAGTTTGTGTTGTCCATAGGGAGTGGAATTGGTAATCGGTAAGTCCAGATAAGTTATGAATCTGAAAATATATTTTTTATTATTTTATTTCATATTATTAAGCTGCTTAAATATTTCAATTAATTTGTAGTATGTAATACTCACTCTAGCATAACACTGATCCATAACTAAAGATATATTTTGCGATCCATATGCAGTTCCTTCGCCAATATAAGAAAATATTTTACCCAAAATATTTAATAAATATTCAAAATTCAATTTAGGTACAGACTTTGTCTTTTTGTGATTTAGTAAATTGTAAAATTCTGGAATCATTTGATCGGTAGCATATAATTTACACAGCAATAGAAAAGTAATTTTGATCTCCAGCAATGATATTGAATGACGACGATGTCTACAAATATATAATGTTTCCTTTAATAATCAATTATTTTGTATTATTTCTAAGGAGACTTACGGATCATAAATATTCCAAAAGAAATTGGAAAGAATTGCTGTAGCAGATTCCAATGTATATGATGGTAACTTGGTGAAATGACCCAACTTTTCACATGCGTAATATACATCATGTATAAGAGAGGTTAATTGGAAAGGTGGTACCATTAGATTGATATCCCCATCACGTATGCCATGTCGTTCCATAACAGCCAATACTAGTTTATATGGGATATTGCTAGCTGTTAAAGTACAATAATTTAATAAATCATAAATCCTATGTATATTTTTACTTACTAAAAAAGATTTTCTGTAATGACACAAATTTTGCTGCACAACGATAAACTGTATACTTATAATTTTTGAACTCATAGTTTAGTTGACTTATAATTGCATTAAGCTTTGGAAATTCATAGATTTGATCTTTTTTGCCGCCACCATACGTATAATTACAAACACTTGTTGCCATGCTGAGTTTAATATTTATACAATGTGGTACATCTAACATTTAAATTTTTCTTGACGGCAAAACTAAAAATACATAAAAACAAGTTAATTTGTGGTAGAAATTGCCGATTTAATTAAATTTTGCAAAAGGTTTTATTTAATCACACAAGGAAAATATAAGTTTGCTCGTTCATAAGTGCACTGAAATTCATTGACAAAGAAGTGTTGCCATAAAGTATTGTGATTTGCCTTGAAAATATATTTCTTTGCTGTGTTGCATTGCAAACTGCATTTATGAAGCCATCCACAGTTTGTTACTCCTTGTTTACAGTCAAATATATTTCCTGTTAATTGCTTTATGCCCAATTTTTTTTTAATTATCCTCCAATTTAGAAATTATTTACTTTTGCAATTACAATACATGTATAGCACAGACTAACATGTATAGTTTGCTGCAAAATGTACTTATTCGTTGTCAAACTGAATTTGAAAATATTTGCAATTATAAGTTGGCTGTAGTGCTGCGCTATTCACAGTAGTACTAAACGAAGATGCCATACTTTTTAAATTCAAACAATATTAAGAATTTTTATAAATAAAAGTCATTGAAAATTTGTCACCCTAAAAGTAGGCACATTTTTACGGAGTGTTTGCTGAATTAACATGTTGTATACATAGTGATAACATGTTTACCAAATGTTGTATGTTGATAAACATACTCTTTATACCGGCCGTTAAATTTAAATTGAAATACAATTTCGTAACAACCCTGCAAATAACGCGACTAGTCCATACATGCATGTAAAGACTAGTCCAAAGAGGAGTAGGAGTACTCCAAAACTACTCCAAATATATGAAAAAAAGGTGGTCCATTTAACATTGCGATGTCCTAGGACTGGACCATATAACCCTTCGGAGTAGTCCCAAAACTACTCCATGGAGTACTCACGAGGGTTAGTTTTAAACAACAACAACAACTCAATATGCAATCGTGTTAATACGAAACCATGTCGTTTAACTACAAACTCTTGTTTAACTATGGCATGGTCCATGACTGCATTACATTGGACCATGTTGTGAGTAGTCCATATCATCTAAAATGGATCACGTAGTCCAATATTATTTGCAGGGAATATATACACACATACATTCAAGTCAAATGTTCATAAACATTACTCCCTCTATCCTCCCTCCCATAACCTATTTTCCTAGTTCCAACACAATGCATTGCATAAGTAGGGGCCATCCCCTGAGTGCTGGTCCAAGAAACAAAAATATTTACAAGTATTTACTAATGTGAAGGAGAAAATTTTACAAAAACCTATTTAAAGCCGATTAAGATAAAAAAAAACTATACTACTACTAAAATTACGATGATAAAAGGTATATTAATATTAATATACTTGTTTAGTTTTTTATCCACAAAGACTTTAAAGAATCTGTTGGGTAGGAAATGTTGTATAATTTTTATAATCCCAATTGGATAGTTAAATGTTTTTAATCTGAAAATTAAACCGTCCTATACTACTTGTTGATTTGCCAACATTGAAATTACTTATTATCATTTTTAATAATGGCTGTAAAGTATTATGTTCACTTCTAAATCGAAATTGATCGTCAATCAAGGCAATAAATAACTATATGATAGAGGACGAGGACGAATAGTCTGCTGACGACTTATTAGGTTTAAGAATTTGAATTTTTTTAGAAATTTTCCAAACAGAAGGAAAGTAACATAATTTTAAGCATGCATTAAATATACATACATAGTTGTGAGAAAGTAAACATTTATTTGGTAAATTTTTTAGGCATTTCTTATTTTTTCCTATATTCTTGTGCAGTCAAAACTCCCCTAAAATCATAAATGACATAAATAATCTGAACGCCTACGATTTTCAATTATAAAAGTGTTTATAAAGTGTTTAATAAGCAGCGTATGTGGCAGCTTTTTCGCTTTGCGTACAAAATTTATTAAACTCAGTGGTTGTTGCTCCAATTGTAATCAATTTGTTAAACAGCAGGGATATTTGTGTATTAAAAAAGAATACATATCATAATAATATCATATAATAAAATAAGAATTCCATAGCGAGACCTTGCTTTCACAAGTGTTTAACAGCAACTCATTTAAATTTGATCTCTGAGATCACAAGAAAGTAACAAACGAGTGCTCATTGAAAGGATTTCATTGGAAGACATTCTTGGTGTACCTCAATGAAGTAATTACCTTAAAGAAATCCTTTAAGGTGTATCAGCGGCTGAATTAAAAATGTTCATTGCTCCAGACGGCAGACAAATGAAGATAAAACAGGCCGCGGCCGAAACAGTTTCATGAATTACACACTTTTTAAGCAAATTCCCAGCAAATTCTTCCAAATAGAACTATTGTGTAACATGAAGTGAAATCCTATCAGTACTAGAGTGTATGAAAAATTACCACACTTTCTACTGAGTGTTGTTGTTGTTGTAACAGCAGTAATTGCTGAGTAGATAGCCCTTGGCCGAGTGATTTTGGGTCATTCCGGTGCGTTGAACCGGCTGTCGTGGGAATGTCTTTCATTTTGCCTTTAGCCAATTAAGCGACTTCAGGGCTATGACTTCAGCATCGAGTACGGGAAAGCTGAGAAATATGACCAAGACAACCGTGCAATGTTTATTACAAGCGTGCACATAATAATAAGGAATAGAATGAGTCCTCAATGTTCAACTATAGCATATAGATTCCAGTTAAGATTGGTCTGTGGCACAAATATTTGTCCCAATACTAGTATATGTATACAATATCGAGTTATATAATAAAGACCTTATTTGATTATGACGATAACCGCTTACCAAGTAAACTAACCAAACTCACAATAGAAAAAAAATCGTATTGGTATAAACACATAGAAAAACTAGCTTGGGATGTAACTACAATACAAATTTCCGAATGCGTTTCAAGAGAGAACTGGGAACGTTTAAGATTTGATATACTAACCGGGCTAAAAAGAAAAGAAAGAGAAAACCACCTACTACAGGCAACCAGAACAAATCGTTTTTATTCAAAACTTAACTACAAGGAGCAACAAACATATTTCGAAATCTATAATAATACGACGGCAGTAAGCTACATCTTTAAAGCCAGATGTGACCTGATTGAGCTCAATGGAACTAGATTTCAGACACATAGGCCCCGCATATGCTCTTTATGTAATAGAAACGAAACGGAAAATATTCTGCACTTTATTGCCATATGTCCAATTTTACGGGAAATCCGCTATAAATATTTTAAAAGAACCACAATAACTGAAAATGATTTAATAAATATCTTAAATAATGCAAAGCAAAACTTTAAAGTTATATATCTTTTTGTTATAGATGCAACAGGTTATCGAAAACAGCTTATTGATGAATTTAATTATTAATCTAAATTAAACATAAAACACAATTGTTATAATTTAAATCACAATATCTATCCGACTGACGACATTGGTCAAAGTCGTATGTTCTATTTACTTTAAATTTTTTTATATAACTTTGTAACAACAGAAATGAATTAAAAAAAAAAAAAAAAAAAAAAAAAAAAAAAAAAAAATAAAGAACAATTAACTAACTAACTAACAATATCGATTACAGAAGATGTCAGAAAACCCGCAATAAAATATCCGTCGAAAGTTTATAAATATTTACTTATACCATATGTATGTATATGGAGACCAATCTATTTAGCACCACAAAGAAATAAACGAGTCTCGTGACGGTACCAATGGTGATCATCGAGGGGTAATAAAAATCTTACAAAAGTTAAAAAAAAGTTTCTAGGATCGTTTATTACATTGCAGCTGCCAATTAGAAAGCAAATTGTACACAATATAGGTATGTACATACATACATATGTATATTATCCTCAAGGATAATAACTAATAATGAAATAAATCTAATGGGTCAATTACGGATGGCAACCGAACATTAGTGGAGTTGACAGTTGTCAAAAAATATTATTGCAGATGGCAACTGGACAGAGAAGATAATTTTCTCTTCTTCCTCCTCGTTAGTGACAGCTTCTACAGTAATCATTGTACTGTAGACCTAGTCTTCTGGCGTGTGCTCCAAAGTACAGTGACCTTTATGGAGACAATAAGCCTTATTAGGTTACGACGAAAACTAAGCAATGAATTTGTCCGTCCCACATAAAATACGCAATGGAACAAGTAGTTTTCGTTCGACCACTTTTCTTGAACCTATCTAAACATTTCATTTTTAACAAGTATTTTCAGCCCTGTAAGCCCTCTTCAGTCAGCATTGCACCCTTCCTGACCTTTCCCCTCCTGGAGCCGTCAGTAAAAACCCTTACTACACCATTGGGAGGCTAGAGTCCATCTATCCATAAGTTCCTATTCGGGATACATGTAGAGAATCGCATATTGAAAAAAGGTTTCGGTATAAATGTTATTTTATTTTGTATCCTCTTCTAAGGTATGTTTATAAACATATATACATATAAAATATTCAGTATATTTATACATAGTTGGTAATTAGGATTTGCTAGCGGCAGCTCCCAACAAAACGGGGTCTGGTTTTGCACGTTTGGGTAATGTAGCAGCTCTTAAATATGGATTATCAATATTTGGATTTTCTAGAATAGCCTTATTTGTGCTTGAATTTGGTTTAATGTCGTTTTCAAGCTTGGTATCTTTCTCAGTCTTTTCTGATTTCTTTTCCGACTCTTCCACTCCAGGACCATTACTGTTGTTATTACTTCCAACGCCTTCATTGCCAGGGCTTTCTTCTTCATTGCTACTTTCATTTTCATCGTCATCTACGGAATTTCAATAAAATGTAAAAAACGAAATCCAATATTTCTGAACACTTACCTTTACAATCTTCAGTGCGATTGGCCACTAAATAATGATACTCCAGTTCTTCAAAATCAAAAACTTGATCGGTTGGATTTAAAGCAGCTAAATATGGAGGAAATGCTGGTTTACAGGCTATTACTGAAAATAAATATACATATACATATTTTGTTTTAACGCATCAATTTAATATGATTTGCATACATGGAAACATATTATCTTCTGTATCGAAAAGACTATGAGTTTCTGTAGTTTTTGCCAAAAACTTTGTCAGTGCCTTTTCTATATCCCTTTTCTGGGTGGCGGCCTTTTCTCGTATAGCTTCATACTCTGTTACGGGTTGTTTATGTGTCTATAACGATGTTAAATATTTGTAATTATGATGATTTTACTAAAGACTCAAAGATTAGTTACCGGTGTCCGGACATATGCATGTGGATCTGGAAAAAGAGGCAAATAAGGTAAAATGTGTGAAGGATGTTGCGATTTAGTCCCTGCTTGCAGAAGGTTCAATTGCTTTTGCTGCTGTTGTTGTGCGGGCATTGTTATTATTTGTCTTTCTTCCCTTTTGGCAAATGCCTCAATGCCTTGCAGTGATATTCCCATATTTACCAAAGAAACGACAACATCGCCTATTACGGGTATTGTACGTCCGGACAGTTCACAATAGCTTCTGGCGGATTGTCCAACTTCAACTAGCACTAAATATATTCAACATAGTTATTTTTATAGTTTTGTGTTAATGAAAAATAAATCTACAAGGGATTGCTTCAACTTACTACTCTGGAGCATTTCTGTCAGCGTCTCTAAGCATTCTTTGTCCACGCTATCGAAACCCTTTTCCATTAACATTTGTGAAACTGCTACACTTAAGATTTTACGTCGTGCATTACCAGTCGGTTGAACGGTTTCAGCTTTATCCATATTATTTATTTATTCTTTAAATTATCTATTATTATTTAATGAATATTAAACAAATGAATTCTTAATTTTGTATCGCCGTGAACAAAACAAACTCTGGGATTTGTAACAAACCATAACAAACTATTGTGAATGGTGTGTGGTGAGTTTTTTTATAAAAGTCGCTGATCAGTGTTGTCAAATACGTAATTTTTTTAAACGTTTTAAATTCAGTTAAATTTTAAACAGCGTTGCCAAATGTGCAGATTTATCTGTTTTTTGCAGTTTTTTAAAGTGCAAAACAGGCTTGCAGATTTTTACTCTAAAAAACAATTTTTTTAAATCAATGCAGATTTTTAAATTTTATTCGAATAAAACAAATTAATTTTATTCCCACTCTATGTGGAATTTTGCGGACCAAAGATTTAAAAAAAAAAATTCAATTGCACAAATTTTGTACAAACAAAAGAAATGGAAACTAAATTTAATAAGAATATGTAGTTGTACATATACATACAAAAGTATGTCTAAGTTCTAAAAAACAGTTAAGTCTTTCTTTATACATATTTTATTTTGTATAAAGTTGCAATTTAATAGTGATTTATTTTTAGTTGTGTCATATAATAAAAATTTTGAATTGAGTCACTTTTGAAGAATTTGTACGATATTATTTAATTTTGTTTTGAAGGTGCCGATTTTTTTCGAAAAAAAAATGATTTTTTTGGGGAATTGTCAGATTTTGTAAAAAAATATGACAACACTGATTGTAAATGACGTCAGGAACAAATGGGCATTAAACAAAATGTATCATTGTGTAGATTTGTTAGTGTAAATGCGGTTTGTTAAAAAGTCCATTCCATTCATTTCTAATTTGTAAACTAACAAACCCAAACATAACCTAAAATACATTGAACAAACTTATGTGTTTTATAAACAACAATTGCTAATGTTGATGCAAATAAGTAAATAATGAAATTTTTTTTAGAAATCAATAATAACTAAAACACATTTAATCAAAATAAAATTAATTTGTAAATTTTGTGGATTATTTATTAGAATTTTGTGGATTAATAGAATTTTTGTGCATTATAAGCAATAATTGTATTATAAATTTCTCTATAAATTCTAAACGGGAACTTGTGCATCATATGGGGCATACCCCCTATGTTCCATTTTTTTGTGGAAAAATCTATACGGAATTTGATTTCTACGCTTATTAGCTATTAATTCCTGTTGTCCGATATGATGCACAAGCTCCCGTTTAGATTTTGTAGGGAAATTTATAAAACAATTATTGCTTATAATGCACACAAATTCTAATAAATAATCCACAAAATTCTAATAATCCACAAAATTCACAAATTAATTTTATTTTGATTAAATGTGTTTTAGTTATTATTGATTTATTGATTTTTAAAAAAATTTCATTTACTTATTTGCATCGACATTAGCAATTGTTGTTTATAAACACATAAGTTTGTTCAAAGTATTTTAGGTTATGTTTGGGTTTGTTAGTTTTCAAATTAGAAACGAATGGAATGGACTTTTTAACAAACCGCATTTACACTAACAAATATACACAATTATACATAAACAACAACAAACTATTTTCACCACTCAAGAAAAAAATTTTTGTTTTGATAAATCAGCTGTTACGGTTTGTTATAAAATTGTTGAGTTTGATTTGTTCACGGGCGTACAATTTTATAACAAACCGTAACAGCTGATTTATCAAAACAAACATTTTTTTCTTGAGTGGTGAAAATAGTTTGTTGTTGTTTATGTATAATTGTGTATATTTGTTAGTGTAAATGCGGTTTGTTAAAAAGTCCATTCCATTCGTTTCTAATTTGAAAACTAACAAACCCAAACATAACCTAAAATACATTGAACAAACTGTAGCAATATATTATTAGTGTAGCTATCTATTTTATTAACAGTGTACTTGTCATTATGGTTTACTTCTTTAAGTGTATTCTACTTTCAGGGATAACGGTTTATTTATTTGTTCTAGAATATTCTTAGTAACTATATTTATCTCTTTCCTACTTATACATGATATATTAAGAAAGCGCAGCAAGCGAAACATGTCATAGTTTGTAAGATTATTTTAAATACTGATGATGCATTAATAAAGTACCCGCCAAACAGTGAAGAAGTGTTTTAATTAAAAGAGACTATAATTTTCAGAAATGGGATACAAGAAAAAATTTAAATTTTTTTTACACACGCTAGTGTTTTCTATAAAATAATATAAAGTTTATTAATAATTTTGTTTAAAAATATTTGCTATAAAGTGTTTGATTAAAATAAAAATATAAGAGACTGCAAAGGACAGATATTAACGAATTAGTAAAAAAAAGAAGAAGCCTTTTAAACAAACGTGTGAAATTGAAATAAAAAATTTTCTGAAAATAAATTGAAAACTATTTGCAAATAAGGAACAGGTTTTGTAAATTCAAGAAAAGGAAAAAAAGTTAGACACTGACAATGGATAAAAGTGTGTGTGGCAACAATTATACGGTGGCGCAGTTGCGTATGTGGTTGCAGCATTTAAATATGTCGTCGTCAGGTTCTAAAAGCGCACTTCTAGTTAGATTGAATGAAGTGGCGCCAGAAGAAAGAGGGGAATACCCAACAAATGAAGGTGAAGAACTTGAAAATGAAAGTGAAGAAAATGATCGTGGTGAAAATGATTGTGTAATAGAACAAGAAACAAACGATTGCCAGACAAATGAAAGTGAAATTGCAACAAATGATTGTACATTACAACAACAACAGCATAAGGGT
Organism: Bellardia pandia; assembly: GCA_916048285.2. Classification (NCBI taxonomy): domain Eukaryota; kingdom Metazoa; phylum Arthropoda; class Insecta; order Diptera; family Calliphoridae; genus Bellardia; species Bellardia pandia. The sequence goes on along the minus strand of OU696532.1, from coordinate 92,629,392 downwards.
AGAAATACTTTTGATTTGTTGAGAAAAGAGTTGGAAATTATGAAACGTGAAAGAGAGGTACTACGTAAGGAAAATGATTTGCTGAAAATGATTGCTGAATACGAAAAGAAACGTGACAAAGAAAGTGTGGAAAATGCTAATAAAGGCAAAAATAAAGAGACAATGAGTGTATGCGCTACAAATGAAGGGGAGCATTCTGAAAACGTTAAGGTAGATGTACCATTTAGCATTTTAAAAGATATAATACCTGATTATGAGGGTTTATTGTGTCCTGAATTGTGGATTATACAATTTAATAGCATAAATGTCAAGTATAGTGTAGATGAAAATACACTCAAGGCGCTTTTAATGTGCAAATTAAAGGGAAAGGCCCAGGCGTGGTTACATTCGAAGCCAAATTTTATAAATGAAAGTGCTGATGCAATTCTGAAAGAAATGAAGAACATTTTTTCTACAAAAGAAAATAAATTAATAATGCGTCGCAGATTTGAAGCACGTAAATGGAAGTATGAAGAATCGTTTACTGATTACTACAACGATAAAATTGTGTTGGCAAACAAAGTTGGTATTGATGATGATGAGCTAATTGACAACATAATTGAAGGTATTCCTGATGAACAACTTCGGGTACAAGCTATTCTACAATGTTATACGGATAAGACACAACTTCTGCAAGCTTTTTCGAAAATTGAAATGAATCAAAAGAAACAACAGTTGGCGAATAAAAATGAACAGATGGGTGGTGAAAAGAAATTTAGATGCTACAACTGTAATTCGTTTGGACATTTTGCAACAGCATGTAAGAAACCAAAACGTGAGATGGGTGCCTGTTATGGATGTGGCAGCATGGAACATCGCGTTAACGCTTGTCCGGAACGAAAAGCAGCAGTCCAGTATATGGATGGTAATGAATATGTAAGGTATTTAAAATTTTCTTTAAATTCTAGTTTTAATTATAATTTTTCTTTAGAATGCCTAATCGATTCGGGTAGTCCAGTCAGTTTTGTGAAAAAATCTAAAGTTTTAAATGAAATGAATTTAAATGATCTTATATGTTCTAATTTTGGATTTTTTGGGATTAATAAATCGAAATTAAATGTTTATGGAAAATTTAACTGTTTTATTATTGTAAATGAGAAAATTATAAATATAGAAATTTTGGTCGTTTCTGACGAATCGATGGCATTTGAATGTGTACTGGGTAGAGATTTTTTGAGGAAAGCTGATTTTAAATTGATATCTGTTATAAAAGAAAATTTTTTGAATGATGATAAGGATTTTTGTAATGCAATTATGTCTATTGATTTAAGAAATGATGATAATTTTGAACTTAATGTTGGGGACAGTGTAAATTATGAAAGTAAAATTAAACTATATAAATTATATAATGATAATTATGTGCGACCTGAACGTCCTTCTAAACCAAAAGTGTATAGTGAGCTAAAGTTGAATTTGAACGATTATAAGACTTTTAATTGTAATCCCAGGAGATTATCATACGCGGAGAAAACGGAATTGCAAATTTTATTGGACGAATATATGGAAAAGGGGTATATAAGGCCGAGTGAGTCAGAATTTGGGCAAAATTTCAGTTTATGGGGGACACCCCTGGGGGAAAAAAAAAATGCCACGCCCCCTTAAATATCGGCTGCAAAAACCGCCCGATCTGGCAACTATGGCTATTTTTGGAATCGTGAAGACATTAGCTTTCATTTGATACCCATATTGTCTACGTAGGTGGGCCGGGTCGTTTTTCGACTGCCACGCCCATAGGGGGCGTGAGCCCCCTTTTTCATTATGATTTTCGTACTCCTGGGAACATTCTGAAGGGGATGGCATATTTAGATTTTTTCTCTAGGGGTGTCCCCCATAAACTGAAATTCAGCCAGAATTTGTTTCTCCTATCGTGTTAGTTAGGAAGAAGACTGGGGATTTGAGAATGTGTGTGGACTACAGAGTTTTGAACAAGGTGACGGCTAAGGACAGTTATCCTATTCCACTGATTGATGATCTTTTAGATAGACTTGCTGGGAAGAAGATTTTTACTAAATTAGACTTGAAAAATGGATTTTTCCACGTTTTTGTTCATCCTGATTCTGTTAAATATACATCTTTTGTTACGCCATTGGGTCAATTTGAATTTTTGAGAATGCCGTTTGGTCTGAAAAATGCTCCTTCGGTTTTTCAAAGGTTTGTTAATAAAGTTTTCGCTGATATGGTTAGGGACGATAGGATAATAATTTATTTGGATGACATCATGATTGCTACGGTTGATATTTATGAACATTTAGAGATTTTGGAAAAGGTTTTTAGGCGATTAGTTGAGAATAATTTGGAACTGAGGAATGATAAGTGCGAATTTTTACAAACATCGGTGAAGTATTTGGGGTATACTATAGATGGCAATGACATTAGTGCTGATGATAAGGGGTTACAGGCTATAAGGGATTTTCCAATTCCGGACAAGCAACATTCAGTACAAAGTTTTTTGGGGTTGTGCTCATATTTTCGAAGATTTGTTAAAGACTTTTCTCTAATTGCAAAACCATTGTATGACTTGACGAAAAAGGATAGAAAATTTGTTTTTGGTGAATTAGAATTAAAATGTTTTGAATTGCTCAAGGAAAAGTTGATGGAGTCACCTGTACTTGCATTGTTTGATCCCAGGGATGAGACTGAGCTTCATTGTGACGCGAGTGCTATTGGTTTTGGAGCTGTGTTATTGCAGAAGAAGGAAGACGGCAAATTTCATCCAATTTTCTATTTTTCCAAAAGGACAACGGATACAGAATCAAAATATCACAGTTTTGAACTTGAAACTCTCGCAATAATTTATGCATTGAAGCGGTTCCGTATATATCTTCAGGGTAGGAAATTTAGAATTGTGACTGATTGTAATTCTTTAACTATGACGTTGAATAGAAAAGAGCTGAATCCAAGGATAGCACGGTGGGCTTTAGAGCTACAAAACTACGAATACGAGCTTGAGCATCGTCCTGGAAAGAGAATGCAGCATGTTGACGCGTTGAGCAGGAGTACTAATATAATGATAATAGAGTCGAATACATTTGAGGAGAATCTGATCATATGTCAAAATAGGGATCAGAAGTTAAGAGACTTAAAGGAAAAGCTTGAGATCAGTGAGCACACTTTGTACGAAATGAGGAATGGAGTACTGTATAGGAAGACAAAGGGAGGTAATCTATTGTTTTATGTTCCCGGGGAAATGGAGGATCATGTTTTATACAAATACCACGATGAAATGGGACATGTTGGTATTGATAAAATGACCGAGCTTATTTTGAAGAGTTATTGGTTTTCAGGGATCAGAGCCAAGGCTGCCAGGCATATAGAAAATTGTATGAATTGTATAGCGTATTCTTCTAAGCATGGTAAGGAAGAGGGGTTTTTGCATAGTATTCCTAAATCGAATAAGCCATTTGATGTTGTGCATATAGACCACTATGGACCGGTGGATAATGGTCGAACGGTGAAACATATTTTGGTGGTTGTTGATGCTTGTACTAAATTCGTAAGGTTATATCCGACAAAAACTACTAATTCGAAGGAGGCAATTATGGTGTTGAAGGATTATTTTAGATCATACAGTCGTCCGAGAACAGTGATAAGTGATCGGGGAGCATGTTTCACGTCGAAGGAGTTTTCGGAATTTTTAAAGGAGAATAATGTTTCCCATATTCTAATAGCAACTGGTTCGCCACAGGCGAATGGCCAGGTTGAAAGGGTGAATAGATCGATTGGCCCAATGTTGGCGAAATTAGTGGATGTGGAAAGGGGAATATTCTGGGATCATGTGCTTGAACAGGTTGAACATACTTTGAATAATACCGTGCATAGGGCTGTTGGGGAGCATCCGAGCGTTATGTTGTTTGGTGCAGGGCAAAAGGGGAAGGTTGTTGATTTGTTAAGGGAATGTCTGGATGTTAGTGCAGAGCGAAAGGAAGATCACAGTACTATAAGATTGAAAGCGGCTGATAGACAGATAAAGTTACAGGAGTATAATAGGGATTATGTTGATAAAAGGAGAAAGGCACCTAGGGTATATGGGCACGGGGACTACGTAATGGTGAAAAATTTTGACTCTACGGCCGGCGTATCCAAAAAATTAATTCCAAAGTATAAGGGTCCATATAGGGTATCGAAAGTCTTACGTAATGATCGTTATTTACTGGAGGATGTGGAAGGGTTCCAACAGTCACGTACTGCATATAAAGGTGTTTGGGCAGTCTCTAATATACGCCCATGGTTTAGAGGACGCGAAGGGTCATGTATATTATAAGAGATCAGGGGATCTCGCTGTCAGGACGGCCGAATTGTAGCAATATATTATTAGTGTAGCTATCTATTTTATTAACAGTGTACTTGTCATTATGGTTTACTTCTTTAAGTGTATTATACTTTCAGGGATAACGGTTTATTTATTTGTTCTAGAATATTCTTAGTAACTATATTTATCTCTTTCCTACTTATACATGATATATTAAGAAAGCGCAGCAAGCGAAACATGTCATAGTTTGTAAGATTATTTTAAATACTGATGATGCATTAATAAAATACCCGCCAAACAGTGAAGAAGTGTTTTAATTAAAAGAGACTATAAAACTTATGTGTTTATAAACGCCCGTGAACAAATCAAACTCAACAATTTTATAACAAACCGTAACAGCTGATTTATCAAAACAAACATTTTTTTCTTGAGTGGTGAAAATAGTTTGTTGTTGTTTATGTATAATTGTGTATATTTGTTAGTGTAAATGCGGTTTGTTAAAAAGTCCATTCCATTCGTTTCTAATTTGAAAACTAACAAACCCAAACATAACCTAAAATACATTGAACAAACTTATGTGTTTATAAACAACAATTGCTAATGTCGATGCAAATAAGTAAATGAAATTTTTTTAGAAATCAATAATAACTAAAACACATTTAATCAAAATAAAATTAATTTGTGAATTTTGTGGATTATTAGAATTTTGTGGATTATTTATTAGAATTTGTGTGCATTATAAGCAATAATTGTTTTATAAATTTCCCTACAAAATCTAAACGGGAGCTTGTGCATCATATCGGACAACAGGAATTAATAGCTAATAAGCGTAGAAATCAAATTCCGTATAGATTTTTCCACAAAAAAATGGAACATAGGGGGTATGCCCCATATGATGCACAAGTTCCCGTTTAGAATTTATAGAGAAATTTATAATACAATTATTGCTTATAATGCACAAAAATTCTATTAATCCACAAAATTCTAATAAATAATCCACAAAATTTACAAATTAATTTTATTTTGATTAAATGTGTTTTAGTTATTATTGATTTCTAAAAAAAATTTCATTATTTACTTATTTGCATCAACATTAGCAATTGTTGTTTATAAAACACATAAGTTTGTTCAATGTATTTTAGGTTTGTTAGTTTACAAATTAGAAATGAATGGAATGGACTTTTTAACAAACCGCATTTACACTAACAAATCTACACAATGATACATTTTGTTTAATGCCCATTTGTTCCTGACGTCATTTACAATCAGTGTTGTCATATTTTTTTACAAAATCTGACAATTCCCCAAAAAAATCATTTTTTTTTTCGAAAAAAATCGGCACCTTCAAAACAAAATTAAATAATATCGTACAAATTCTTCAAAAGTGACTCAATTCAAAATTTTTATTATATGACACAACTAAAAATAAATCACTATTAAATTGCAACTTTATACAAAATAAAACATGTATAAAGAAAGACTTAACTGTTTTTTAGAACTTAGACATACTTTTGTATGTATATGTACAACTACATATTCTTATTAAATTTAGTTTCCATTTCTTTTGTTTGTACAAAATTTGTGCAATTGAATTTTTTTTTTAAATCTTTGGTCCGCAAAATTCCACATAGAGTGGGAATAAAATTAATTTGTTTTATTCGAATAAAATTTAAAAATCTGCATTGATTTAAAAAAATTGTTTTTTAGAGTAAAAATCTGCAAGCCTGTTTTGCACTTTAAAAAACTGCAAAAAACAGATAAATCTGCACATTTGGCAACGCTGTTTAAAATTTAACTGAATTTAAAACGTTTAAAAAAATTACGTATTTGACAACACTGATCAGCGACTTTTATAAAAAAAACTCACCACACACCATTCACAATAGTGTGTTATGGTTTGTTACAAATCCCAGTTTGTGTTGTTCACGGCGTTTAAAATTGTTGAGTTTGATTTGTTCACGGGCGTTAATTTTGTTTACAAACACTAAAAATAATTCACAATAGTAATGTAAATGAATAATAGCGTTGCCAGATATTTGTGAAATACTGAAAATGGACTTAATTTAAAAACGCTTAAATTGGCATTTATAATAAGTACTAGCTAAAACCCGGTGTGCTTCGCTACCCGTATCGTAATGAAATAAAAAGTTTAAAGTTAAACAAATATACCGTATTTGCCGTACGATAAGACGCATCCTGATTTTAAGTCAAATTTTCAGAGTAAAAAGGTGCGTCTTATATATAGCCTATAGCTCCTTCCAGACATACAGTAATATATATGAAAATTTCAAGCAAATCGGTTCAGCCGTCTATATATGGAAAATATATATGTAAGTTAACACGCGCTTATAACTAAGCAATTCTTTAATTTAGGTCATAAGCTTATTCTGAAATGTGAAGTTTGCCTTCCGCTGGTTTCACATTTTATTTCGTAGTCATAAGTTCATTTACTCTAACATTAATTTTGTTCATTCTGTTACTAACAAAAAGCCAGAAGAAGTAATCCATGCTACAATGACCGAACTCGAGTAGGAAATAACCGATAAAGCTCAAAAAACTCAATTAGAAAGGGATAACCCATCAAGGAAAAATAGAATTTTTGAAGTAGGAGAAAAGGTATTAATGAGGAACAACAAACGATTAGGAAATAAGCTCATACCACTGTATACGGAGAAAACAGTACACGCTAACTTAGGAAACACGGTTCTTATTGAGAGGAGGGTGGTCCATAAGGACAATATAAGATAAATTTAAGATTTTATTGTATTTTTTAGGTTTGTTATCATCATACCAGCGGTAATTTTACCAGTTCAGCCAAGCTTATCGATTACTCACACTCGAAATATATTCCGGTATATGACAGAAATGTGACTATTTGGGAGGATTACGGCTACTTGAGGCATTCCGCCAACCTTACAATGTATGGTGAACTTATCAACGAGACAGTAAACTTAACAGACATATTCCCGCAATCGCACATGAAGAAAATATTAGAATCCGACATTCTTCATGTGAACACGCTGTTGTCCGCTCTCAGAATCTACCATAGACAAGCTCGAAGTCTCAACTTTCTGGAAACAGCTTTGAAGGTTATCGCGGGAACCCCTGACATTGATGATTTTGAAAAAACCAAGTCCGTACAAGAACAACTATTAGCAGAAAGCAATAGACAGATTGAAATTAATACAGAAATTAGTCAACAATTACAAGGCCTGGCGAGTGCTGTAAATTCAATAATAGAAACAGCGAAGTCGAAGGACAAAATAAACACGGACAAACTATACGAGACATTGATAGCCAAAAATAGAATTTATAAGCCTCCAAAGTTTAATATTATCTTTAAGTTTGGCAAAGGTAAATATTATAGATCCGTCTATCCTCGACAATGAAGAGGTAAAATTGATTGTAAATGATGAAAGCTTAATAGTGTCTGACTATTAAGGTATTACAAAATAATGATTTATTGTACTTCGTTGTAAAATTCCCTAAGCCCAAGAAGTTATGTAAGAAAGTCATCGTGCTCCCGGTTCCTCACAATGCAACGTAAATAATTCCACAACACGCGCCCAACAATTTGTAGAAGGAACATCGGCACAATGTAGCCCCCAGACGAATGATCTTGACAAAGTATTGGTGATGGATGACGGAATTATAGTAATACATATATGATGCAGTCGTACAGCTAATAGAAAACTATAATGCTGAGCAAGTTATTACAGGCACTTATCTCATACTGTTTGATAACGAAGTCAGTATAAATGGGACACGTTATGTTAACAGAGGAGTTACGGGAAGAGCCCAGGTGTGCCCAACATTCCAAACCTGAAGATAACTGGTCATAAGGATGTCATCAATCTTCCGATGCTTCATGATATGAATTTGAAAAATATCCACTACATTAGAGATCTAAGGGTGGAGGCTAAAACAGGACCGATTCTCAGCGGCCTTATCGCACTGGCTTGCTCTGTTATATTGTACCTTATAAATATGTATGTCATTTGAATGGTATTCATGCACATCTCTGATTTGTATGTACCTATATACTTTACAAATGAAAATTGTAGAAATTTCAAACGGAATAAGGAAAATAAAAAAATTTCACGACCGCAATTTTTTAGTTTTATTTGTATGTACTTCAATACTTAAGCTTACTAATATTTTCACATTGCACGCAAAGTTATGATGGTTTAAAGATTTAAAAAAATTAATAAACTACGGGTTTTACTCAACTGAATTTCATCATATGTATGCCCTAACTACTGATGTTGAGAAGTTTAAACTGAATTGATTAAAGCCCAGTAAATATGTTTAATGTGAATACAGTACTAAACAATTTTATTATGATTAAAAAAGTATGTATATTACTCGTTTTAGGAATTTTTTAGTACTATTTCGATATTAAAATTATTCAATGATATTCGTATATATGTTTGTACATATATAACGTTATATGTACATCAATACTAGCTTAAAAAACATAGTATTTATAAATATCGGCACAGCCGTACGATATTAAATATAAATACTTTGTACATATGTAATACTCTTATAACTATAGGCCTATTTTATTTTCCATTACATCAAGAGCTACAATGTCGGAATTTAATTGTAGTTTACAAAGTTCCTCCTGAGTTTGTTTCGAGTTTGTTTTCTTTGTTGCACCGCGAAGTATTTCTTGAAGTTGTAATAATTCTTGGCGCAAAACATTTTCGAATTCGACTACACATTTAGAAGCTTTTGTATTTTTACCGCAATTCGTAATATTTAGAATGTTACATTTAACTGTCAGAAGATCATTAAGAAATGTTTTTATCAAAAGCAATGTTTTATCTAAACTTCGACAATAAATTTTCAACGTCGTTATACAGTGTTCATTGTCATCTTCAGCTATTTGTGTCATTCGAAGGATTAGACTTCCAAACCATAATGATGAGGGGTTTTTATTGTAAAAAACTAGATTGAAATAAGTACTATCTGGATTGCAATCTAAAGTTGGTGTTAGTTTCGTAAAATCTAAATTTTTCTGTATAAAATGTTCAAAGACTTCCAAATCCTTAAAACTGGCGAAGGTGATTTTTAAATTTGTTTCCTGTGATGTCGTGGCAATTGTTAGAAAATCTTGATGTAGAGTATGAGGTAAAAATTTAAGTTCACATTGTGAACGTTCCTCAAATAGCATTTTGTGGAAATCTAGGTTTTGTAAAAACAATTGCAACAGCATGGTAAATCTTGATTTTGTTGTGTCAGTTGTAACATCCAAATGTCTTACTACCTCGTAATTTAGTATAAGTGGGCTTTCTTTTAAAGAAATTATCTGAGATATTTTAAATTTTATTATTAAAACCGCAAATGATTCCGGTAGTATTTGTAAGTCTCCATTAGAACACCATATATCTCCCTGTAGTTGTTCATCTTCGCATTCAAGAAAGGTTTCTAATGCATCTAATTGGTCGAATTTTAACTTTAATTGAAACAAACGGTACTGCAGTTGAATTGAGTTTTTCGGAGATTGAGTTGTTTGTATGACGGGCGTTAGATTGCGTATAATACTGAGACTGGGATCCGAGCATTGATTCACTAATGGTACGCCTATAATCAAATTATCATGTGCTGTAAAACGTTTCCAAATATCTCCACATCGGCTTAATATCAGCTTCTCCTCAGGTTTAATAGAGCGTAAAAAGGGCTGACCCAATGTTAGATTATTTTGTACGCTGTAAAACGAATGTGCAGTGATTGATTTATGCAGTTGTAACTCAGTCTTAGCACTACGTATGCGTGCTAATAATTGACGCATCTCAAACTTTTTACCTTCTACATCCAATTCTTCGCTTGCAACTTGTTTACCTTCAAAATCGGTTTTCAAAAAATCTTTGTTTAGAAACGTAAATTCTACAACTGGACAGAATTTGATAGAACCATGTATTATTTTATAACTGCGGACATCTTCATATTGGGCAGTTATTTCAAAACCTTTGAAGTCCGGCAGACGATTCAGTACAATGCATTTGTCCCAACAGTGGATTATAACATAGATTTTATAAACATTAAGAGCGTGAAACATGTATTTTCCCATAGATATTTGATTTTGTACATTTTCTGCCATTTGTGGTAAGAGGCTGGAGGTTTCATACCATTTGCCTCTAGGTCCTTTATAATTTTGTAAATTATTTGCCACTTTACTTAAACATGTTTCGTGGAGATCAATGCTGGCAACAAGTTGTTTCTGGCAAAATTCTAGAAATTTTAAATTTTTTGTTAGTACCCAGCATGATTTTTGCTTATTAATATCAATAAAACAATCACAAAAAACCATATATTCTTTTATAAATTCAGGTATTTCTCTCTTTACACTGGGATACATGACTTTATAAAAAACTATACGAATAAAATATAGAAATAAAGGATAATATAAAAATTATTTAAATTTCATAGCAAAATTCATACAGAAGCCAGTGCTGCCAGTATTATTCATCCTCATTAGGGTGTCCAGGTTTATTAAAATAAATAGATATAAACTAGAAGAATTTTAGAAGCTTTAGCGAACAATGTAATAACATTTTCCATAATATTAATTTTAACTTTTTTCAAAAATATTTATATGCAATCTATATCGTAAATTTTTGAATGTTGTTTTCATCAAATGATTTTTAATCAATAGGATATATGCTCTAATGGAACAAACCAAGATCTTTGTAACACTTTATATTTTAATAGTTATTTCAGTTAGTATGTATTCACATTTTCTGTATTGGAGGCATATGGCCGGACGCCATATGCCACAAAATGTAGTTTTTGAATCACAGCGTTAATAAATTTTACCATATTGTATATCATATTACAGGTATTTTCAAGCACTCTTCAATGATATCAATATCGTCCTGATAATTTAATGATAAAATAACTCTAAATTCCTACAACTCCAAAACTAAGAGATAGCGTGCACAAATTTTAACGTTTTTATACATATAATTAGAGAAGATATCAACACACATTGACACGATCTTGATTTATGCCTTAGTTTATGTCATTATTAAATTCCACAAAGCGTTGCTAGTTTTAGTTAGCTTAAATTCCTAAAAACGTAAATCTTTCGTTGCCATTTAGATATGGCAATTGTCAAGTCAAACTATTGTGAATGATATTGGACATATGTTTTCCACAATTTTCTTATGTTTTCAAAACAAAGTTGCCACAGGTGAATAAGTTTAAACATTTTGTTAATAAAATTACAGGTTCTAAGGAATATTTAGTGAATTATTATATGTATTTTCAAAATTTTTGGTTTATTTTGTGTACTGAATGTAACTAATTGTGTGAATTGTTACTAAGTTCTTACAAAAAAAAAAAAAAAAAAATCTTGCAACTTAGTCTTGGCAACTCTAAAAATCTTTTGTTTTTCTCTTCATTTTATTTTCATTGACGTCGTTTCAAGAATTTCTTTTCTACTTTGCTTTCGGTTTCGTCGCGAGTGTAAAAGAATTTTCCGCGAGTGTAAGCAAAATAGAATAAAATCTTGAAAAAAATTAAATAAAATAACATACAACCCGTTGATATTAATAAAAGCACAAATAAAATGAATATGAAGTAAAAATAATAAACTTCTCCAAATTTCTATAAAACTTCTATGAAAAAATCAAATGCAAATGTAAAGTAAATTTGTAAGAAAATAAAAAAAGATACAGGGTGTGCTTTCTGTGTTTGACAGTGTAACAGAAGTCGAAGGGTAGGGCTCAGAAAGAAAATCCCTTTCCAAAAATTTAATAACGTTATTACAAATATATATTGTAATAAAGTGAAAATAGTTTTTATAGCTTAAAATCGGTAAAACAAATTCTACTTGACACGCTGTATTCTACCACTACCGATAAAAGTCTGTTATTTGTCGTAATTTTTGTAAAAGTTTGTTCTGAAAAACGTGCATAAAGTGCGTGAAAAAACAAAAAAAAATATAAATTCTACTTCTTAATTAGTTCAACTACCTGCCAACAAGCCAGCCAACCTACCGTCTGCCTGTTTAGCATTCACACACAAAAATATAACACAATGGTAAGTTTCACTGGCGCATTTTATTTAATGTCACCAAATTTCTTTAATGTAATAAAATGTACATGTATGTATGCATGTGTGTGAGGACAATAATGACGATTTTGTAGTTTGTTTTCGCAAGCATTTTTGAGTGCCCTTTGTTTCATTTATGTAGGTAACGAAGGTGGTCTAGCGTTTAGAATATTTTCCTTTAAATTTTAACTGTGGGCTATGGTCGCATTTTATTTACGCTAGATGCCTATCCATGATAAATCAATATCATGATATAATAGCAAATATCTTCTGTAGTTAATAATAATGGTTATCATTGAATATTGCACCTATATAAAACTCCTTTGATCATATAAAGGGTGTCTCAACTAGAACGCTATTTTTAAATTTTGCGCCATTCGAAGTGTCATTGTTTGACATTTGAACAATTGTTATTGTTTGCTAGTAGAAGGTACGAGGTTAGTAAAAATGGAGCGCTACACGAATGAACAACGCTTTATCATTGTGAAATTGTTTTACCAAAATGGTGAAAGTTTTGCGGCTACAGTTCGCAAATTGCGATCAATTTGGGGTCACAATAATGCTAAAAAAGAGTCAACTGTAAAGAGATTAATGGATAAATTTACTGAAACTGGGTCTGTTAGTGATGCAAAGACAACAACGCGCCTTCGATCAGGTCGATCGACCGAAAATGTCGCAGCTGTACGTGACGATATCGCTCAAACTCCATCCACCTCAATTCGACACAGAGCTCATCAAATTGGTGTCTCCAAATCCACTATGCAGCGAATTTTGACGAAAGATTTGCATTTTCATGCATACAAAGTTCAATTGACTAAGGAATTGAAGCCAGCGAAGGGAGTTCAGTAATTGGGTATTGGAGAGACAACATGAAAATGCTAATTTTTCCGATAAAATCATCTTCCGTGACGAGGCCCATTTCCATCTTGATGGCTTCGTCAATAGGCAGAATTGTCGCATTTGGGGCGAAGAAAATCCTTGAGTGATTCACGAGAAGCAAATGCATCCTCAACGTGTCACTGTGTGGTGTGGTTTTTGGGCTGGAGGAATCATTGGTCCTTTTTTTATGAAAAATGAGGCAGGTCAAGCGCAAACAGTCAATGGTGTTCGGTATCGTGAAATGATAACAAGTTTTTTCTTGCCTAGAATTGAAGAAATGAATGTAGCTGCCTTTCAGGTGTTTTTGGCATCCTGCTACCGTGAACATGATAGTATCTTTAGGGATATCGATTAAAGCCAGCTTATTATGCTACGATTCAATGGACTTTACAATGTGCGTGAAGTTAGCTCCGTCAGTTAGCTCCGTTTTTAACATTACCTGTGTTAATGTATAATTTAACATACTTACTACTCATCGACTGTTAAGTTAACAGAGCTGCATTTTTTTATCTCAGTTATTATTTTATTATTAAAAACTAAGAAAAAACATCAGTATCGATTATTCAGATAATATATAGAAATTAATACACTTTGTAGATATTAAATAAAAATAAAATTTTTTTATGAAGAGTATCTGCTTTTACAGAATTGTCTTAGTAAAAAAGTGGTACATGAAAATGTTAAAAAAAGTACCAAAACTAGAAATCGTGCGCGATCTGTGCTATATAGGGTGGATAGCCATCACTTCAGAGATATCATAACTATATAGCTTATAGTCAGAATGTATATCAGATCGGAGATATATAATTTTCAAAATGGAGAAATTTAACATTTTGCCAAAAGTGGTACATGAAAAATGTGTGTGAAGATAAATTTAAATTTAACTAGCACAGACTAAAACCGCAATTTTTAGCTAAGCCCATTTTGCACTTAACAGAACACTGTTATTCACTTAACAGCCATCATACTTAGAGGATTTTTGACCATTGTGGAAATTAGGAAAAGGGCTCGGGTATGACACTATATGGAAATGGTGGTCCTATGGTCACTTTATACAACTGTAATAGTGGGATATCTGAAATAATTTTGGGATTCCAGATAATTTGAGTTTTATGCAAAAATAAATCTGGAGAGGATTTTTGGCCATTGTGGAAATTAGGAAAAGGGCTCGGGTATGACACTATATGGAAAAGTTGGTCCTATGGTCACTTTATACAACTGTAATAGTGGGAAAGTGCATAAGTTGAACAGTTTGATACTTGATACAAAACGTTTACATTATAGCGATCTTTTTGTTCCCCCTAATCTGAGCACCATGACTTTTATTATAAGTTTCAAAATATCGCTCGCATTGTTACTGATAAATGGAATACAATGGTTTAATAAATTAGTTTGTCTCAGTTATATTTCATTAATGTTACCGAATCAGCTATTTTGCCTTAATGAACTTTCTATGTTATATAATTTATGTAGGTGGTTTAATAAAAGTTAAAAGTGTACCACTAGAAATAAAGATTAATTGAGCCCGATTTTAGAAATATTACACTGACATTTTCTTAAGACGGCCATTTAAAACGCCCTTGTTAATGTTTACAGTGCATCGCTAGACTTAAAGTAATAACAACAATACTTCTTTTAACCAGACCAAGGCTAGTACTTGCCATCCCGACAAGGCTTTACTTGGGAACAATCTTAAACAGAATTATCTACAATATATTCCTGATTAGTGAACTAGTACTAGTAGTGTGTGCTAGTATGTATGTTTTTTTTTATTTGTGGTTTTTTTATATTGTGCACACTTTGTACACTATGAAAAAACACAAGCGCTACAAGGAAAATAAGACTTGCTTTTGCTGTTGCTGCCAAACATTCACAGTTTATAGCTCAGAAAAGAATAAAAAAAGAAAGAAATCATTAACTGTAAGTTTTAAGCAGCAGTAAATTTTTTAAAGTGAATTGCTGTGGCTGACTGCGCCAGTAAATAACATTACATAGTAAAGCTAGTCCCGGATCACACACTGCCAGAGAGAAAGAGAGAGGGGTCCCTTCTCCTCAGTGTCTGATCCGGGATAATAATAGTTAAAGTTAAGCACATACGTAGTGCTTGAAAATAGTTAAGCATTTTTAAACCCTGCTGTAATATACGAGCTGCGATCAAATGGATACTGTACATACACACCTCAGTAGAATCTCCTCGTATATACGAAGATCCTGTCTGACATGCCTTGGGGGAGTCTCCAATTGTGTGATATGGAAGTTTGGATGACTCCTCCGGAGACATTCCTTTAGGAACTATTTAGTCAACATGACGTTGTGTTCCTTGACTGGAAGAACCTTAGTTTCCTCGTGAAGGTGGTGTTCGAGGGTTATTTGAAGACAGACTGTAACGGTCTTTAAGGCTGGATATTGAAAGCTTTGAATATTTCTTCACTGGGTATCATTCAAAGAAGGTGACTACACTGGAGCAGTGTAGTTAACCACCAACAGTTCAATCATCTTGTGCTACCGGCTAGCGTGATTGCAGTGTCGTGTGCTAAGGAGGTGAAATGGCCCTCAAATGTGGCACCCAAGATTTTTGGGCGGTTCACTGTCGGAATTTGTATGCCGTCGACCATGATGCCTGAGATGAGTTTTACCTCCTTCGTCTAGGTGGTGAACACTGTTGCCGATGATTTCGTTGGTGATTATTGCAGTGTACGTACAGTATAGAAATTGTATTTCGTCGAGATAACCACTTAGCAAGCCGCAAAGCTCCTCAATGTTGTCGCCCGTCGCCATGATGGTGCAATAGTCCGCATAGATAATTACCTCCATTCCTTGTGGGTGCATTGGGAGTTTAGAGAGGTAGAAGTTAAACGGAAGTTAAAGGGACTCCTTGTTTTACTCTACGGGGTTTTTGCGATCTGAGTGATTATTGAGGATAATGCTGTGGTGGTGCTATGCATCTTTCGGAATCCATGCTGGTGACGAGCTGTTGGTAGTGGATTCGCATACCAGTGATGAAATTAGCCTGTACGATTGTTTCTTACTTGCGTTTTTCCTAGGTTTTAATAGTATGGATATTCCGTCGGGTTCTATGGGCTTTGAAGGCTTAGCAGCATTAATGGTGCAATGTAGTTATAGATATGTGGCAACCCTTATTGTCAGTTGTCGTTATTCCTTATATATATTCTTTCTAGTATACATACAATTTTCTACTTCGATATTAGTTAATGTCTGGATCACGCTGGTAACAGCATGAGCTTTTTTGTTTTATAAAAATAAAGATTGAATTCCTATTGAAATATTATTATTAATCAATTGCGTGTATTATTTTCAATCTAAAGACATAACAAATAATAGCGACGAGGATTTAAATCGAAAAATAGAAAATAAAGAATTTAATAAAGAGTGCAGACCTAAAGGCAAACGAAGAAAAAAAAAAGTATAATATTTCAATTGGTCGTGAACGGTCTTAACCTCAAAATAAAATGGAAGCTCAAGTGCAGCAGTTGCTACAGGCAATAACGGCCATGACAACAACGATGCAACAACAACATCAACAAATGCTACGGAACCAACAAACGAGCAGCACCAGCGTAAATATAATTTCAAACTTCGATGTATTTGACCCGAAGATGGAGTCATTCAAAACATATAAGGAACGCCTTGAAAATCATTTCAATATTAAGAAGAGGTCTTTGGGGACAAAGAGATGTGTGCAAAATTGCTTTTACAATATATTGGTTCACCGACGTACTCCCAGTTATCAACATTGGCATCGCCCAAAAACATAAATGAATTGAAATATGATGAGATAGTAACGCTATTAGAAGCACATTTTTGTCCCACAAAGAACGTTTTAGTGGAACAACATAAATTTCTTTCTGAAATTCAAAATAGCGAACAATCTTTGGCAGACTTTGTAGCTGTTTTACAGAAAAGGGTAATGGACTGTGGATTTGTATGTGAATGTGGAAAGTCGGTCGCAGATATTTTTCTAAGGTCTCAACAAATACTACAGGACCCAGAATCAACAATGAAACAAGTAATCGAAAAAGCAACAACACTTGAAGCTGCTACAATAAACAACAAAATAATAGCAAACAACGCAACAGGTTCATCGGCAGATATTCATCAAGTTCGTCAACATGTTATTAATCATAATTATCGTGCTCGTGGTAGAAATCGAAATCGAAGTTTTTCCATAGATAGAAATTCAAAATCATCGACAAGAGTTAACTACAGAGAATTGGGCATAGAAGGTTTGTGTCTAAGATGTGGCAGAAGTATGTAATCATTTATCGAAAGAGTGCAGAGTAGATAAAAAAATGTTAAAATGTAATTCATGTGGCAAGACTGGTCATGTGCAAAAAGTTTGTATTCAGGATAGAATGAAACAAAAGAAATCAAGGAATGTAAACAACAATACAGCTACATCATATGCAATTAAATCGTATACAACAGAAGATGATGAATATTTTGGCGTAAATCAAATTATCGATATTTATGATAATAGTGCTGTGCATATATCATCTATAGATGCAGAGAAATTTTATACAGATGCTTTCATTAATGGAAAAAAACAAAAATTCGAAGACGACTCAGGTGCCGGCTACACTGCCGGAAAATCAATTTTTGAAATTAAATATCAAAACACCGCTTAGAAAAACAAATATTGCTTTTCGTGTCTATACGGATGATGTTTTTGTGGCGATTGGAGTCGTAAGTGTAGACGTAATGTACAAAAATGTAAAATCGAAAGAAGATTTGTACATTGTATCATCAAAACGTACGGCGTTACTGGGACGTGTGTGGATACGTCATTTGAAAATTAATCTAAATGAAATCGATGAAGACAGTGCTAAAATCAACACTAGCGACAACATAAATTCGGTATCAGAAATTGAGCGACAATTTCCGGAAATCTTTGAGGAAAGAGTTGGATGCATTCCAGATTTGGTCTGTAGTCTAAAGTTACAACAGGGAGCAAAACCTGTGTTTTTAAAGGAAAGGCAAGTACCTTTCGCGCTACGTGAGAAGGTGGAACATGAACTGGATCAGCTAGAACGAGACGGTATAATTACAAGAGTTAATACCAGCAATTGGGGTTCGCCTTTGGTGGTGATACCAAAACCTGATGGTAATGTTCGACTGTGCGTGGACTATAAGGTAGCCGTTAACCCTCAACTAGAAGCCGCACATTATCCAATCAAAAGAATTGATGAGATTTTCAACAGTCTAAAGAACTCCAAGTATTTCTGCAAGTTGGATCTTTACAAAGCATATCTTCATGTACGTGTGGATGATGACAGTAAAGCAGTGCAAACTATTTCAACACACAGAGGAACGTATCAAATGAATCGATTATCTTTTGGAATTAAAACTGCTCCCAGTGAGTTTAACCGTATACTAGACCAAATTCTACAAGGCCTCGAGGGTACGATTTCGTACTTTCACGATATAATCATCCATGGCACAACGTTGAAAGAATGTGAAGAACGACTCATCAAATGTTTTGAGAGATTGAATAAATATCAATTGCATATCAACAAGAAAAAATGCGAATATTTTAAAGATGAAATAAAATACCTTGGTTACGTGGTAAGCCATAACAAATTATCGAAATGTCAAGATAAAGTGCAGGCGATCGTAAATATGCCAAAACCACAGAATATAGGAGAAAGACGAAGATTCCTAGGGATGATTACCTATTATTCGAAATTTTTACCAGATGTCTCAACACTCACATACCCGCTACGTCAACTTTTAGAAAAAAATAGAAAATTTATGTGGACAGAAAAATGTGAAGAAGCATTTAAAAATCTCAAGCAAGAAATACTTAAAGACAGGGTTATGTTGTTGTTGTTGTTGTAACAGCAGTAATTGCTGAGTTGACAGCCCTTGGCCGAGTGATATCGGGTCATTCCGGTGCGTAGAACCGGCAGTCGTGGGAATGAAAGACAGGGTTATAGTACCTTTTAATGAATCATTGCCAGTGACGTTAGCGTGTGACGCAAGTCCAACGGGCATAGCTGCGGTATTATCTCATATTGTGGAGGGAGAGGAGCGTCCTGTCGCGTTTATTTCAAGAGCATTGACGAGAGCAGAACAGAATTACAGCCAGCTCGACAGGGAAGCATTAGCAATAATTTTTGCTGTCGATAAATTTTATATGTATCTGCAAAACTACTTCGTTATGCTTCTTTCCTACAAGGATTCGATTACCAAATACAACATCGTAAAGCGGAACAAAATGTAAACGCGGATTGTTTATCAAGGGCACCAGTGAACGAAGCTCAGCCGTTTAAACATTTTTTGGATGAAGAGGTGTGTAATGTGCAGGACCAGAAGATTAATCAAATATCAACACTTTCGATCAATGCTACAACAATTTCAAACGAAACAGAACGCGACGAAGAACTTTTTAAACTAAAAACGGATTTATTGAATGGAAAAAATTACGATCCTGATTATTCAATTCAAGATGGTGTAATATTTAAAGGTGAGTGTGTTATGTTACTAATGAGTTTACGTGCAGAAATTTTAAGAGAATTACATTACACACACTTGGGTGTAGTAAAAATGAAGCAGCTTGCAAGAAAGTACTGCTTTTGGAAGGGCATTGACTCTGATATAGAGCGATTGGTGAAATCTTGTATTAATTGTGCAGAAGTGGGGAAAGGTCCACCGAAAGTAATAACTCATCATTGGGGAGAGCCAAGCGACAATTTCGAAAGAGTCCACATTGACTATGCTGGACCATTTCTAAACCATTATTTTTTCGTACTGGTCGATGCGAAATCGAAATGGCCTGAGATTAGGATGATAAAAGATGCTCCAACATCTGAAAAGACAATATCGTCACTACAGGATATTTGTGCAACACATGGTTTACCGCAAATCATAGTATCAGACAATGCAACGATATTCCAAAGTGCAATGTTTCGGGAATATTGTTTTGAAAATGGAATTATCCAGAAGTTTATAGCGCCGGGACATCCAGCGACCAATGGATTGGCGGAGAGATACGTCCAAACTTTAAAGAGAAAGTTAAAAGCGATGAATAACGAAGGGTTACCCTTGAATATTATGGTACGGGAAATCCTGTTTCGCTATAGGGCAACTCCATTGGCAAATGGCCAAACCCCAGCTCAAATGTACTTGGGACGTGAATTGAGAATTAAACTAGATGCTATGCGGCCATCAACGCAAGTAGAATCAACAATATCGACCCCCGTAGTGCGTCAACTTGGCGTGGGAGATAGAGTACAAGTGCGGTGGTTCCACGAAAATAAACCCACTTGGAAATTTGGTATAGTGAAACGCAAGTTTGGACAACTTCACTATCAAGTAAAATTAGATGATGGATATGAATTAAAACGCCATATAAACCAATTGTACAAATCTGGTGTGGAGCAACCGAAAAAGTCTGTAAGCTTTGCGAAACCACCCGCTCAACAAAAGCCAAAAACGGACGAAATCTACGTCGAACACAGAGTTACCAACCCGGCTAGTCAACCAGTGCCAGTTATACAACCTACCTTAGTATCAACACCTGAAGGAAGCGTAAGAAGATCGAATCGGGTTAGACGACCTCCGGTCCATTTAGAGGACCACGTATGCTATTAAGCGTGGGAGACTGCAATGTAGTTATAGATATGTGGCAACCCTTATTGTCAGTTGTCGTTATTCCTTATATATATTCTTTCTAGTATACATACAATTTTCTACTTCGATATTAGTTAATGTCTGGATCACGCTGGTAACAGCATGAGCTTTTTTGTTTTATAAAAATAAAGATTGAATTCCTATTGAAATATTATTATTAATCAATTGCGTGTATTATTTTCAATCTAAAGACATAACAAATGGCATCTGCAACTTCAGTTGGCGTGTAAAATTGTATTGTGTCCGAGACTCGAAGATCATGTAATTTGCATACAATACTTCTTTTCACCTTATCTCTCTTAGGGTGCTCAATAATAAACCGGCTAGAAGCGCGTGCGCTCCTCTTAGGGTTGGATATAGTGGTGTCTGCAAACTAAATTGCGACTCTGCTATCCTACTTCGCCAGGTTGGAGAGAGACCGAACTGTATACCACAACTTGCCAACTTTCTGAACTCAAGTTTCAGTTCTTCAAATGATCCATCCATTTGTTCGGATGTCATCCCGCTTATCTGCGAGTCCCGCTGCTTCTGTTGGGAAGTGCGGCCGTACTACGGATATTCGACGAACGGGGATGACGCGAGCGGCTGCTGCTGTGACAGTTTCACGGAACGGTTAGTGAGCTGATCCCAGAGAAATAACTGCACACCAGGTTGTGCGGCTGATTAGACCAGGACTTGCTATTGTGATGTCAGGCGAACTAGCACATTTACCCATAATCCGTGTGGGGGCATCGTCATTTAGTGTGCAGAAGATGGATTCGTTGATCTTTTCCGCCAGTGGCGCTCCTTTCTGGTCTCCTCCAAGACTTGAGTGCCAGAGCTGGTGGTCAGCGTTGAAGTCCCCAAGAACCCACTCCCATTCATGTGTTAGTCCGGACCAATTGCTGAGGTAAAGCCTGCCCAAACAAGAGTTGAACCTTAATTGAGTCGACTTATGGTTCAGTCTGATCGGGCAAACTGAACAGAACAATGACCTTAAATTTTGCTCACCTCCGTCTTGGACCAATATGATTCGGTGCAGCAATGCCGGAAGATGCTGCTTCGAGATTAAAAATTGTTTAGTTCTTGTTGCTGGGTTGACAGCCCTTGGCCGAAAAGTTTCGGGTCATTCCGGTACGTAGAAATGGGTGTCGTGGGAATGATCTTTCAATCAATCTTTTACAGTCTTTAACGATGCCTGGCTATGAACATATACCTATCTAAGCTTTCTGTCTACATTCAACTAAAAGACATCATATTATCGATCTCTGCCTTTTCCATCTTCTGTTCATCAGTATATATCGCATCATTCCTTTTTTTTAACAAACAAACTGCAAAGCCTTTTTTTGGCTTCTAAATTTGATGATATTATATACTTTACAACTGATTAAGGCATCAAGTCCTGCAGAGAAACAATTGTTCATACAAGTAAAGCTATGTATGCAGCATATAACAATGCTGCATAATTAATAATTAATTTTGACTAACGACTTCCTAGCACATCCTACAAAAATCTGGAATACTATTGCTCCATATAAAGTCCCCCATGGTGTTGTTGTAACAGCTAGAACTAATTAATTTTTAATTTTTAATCCGGGGGTTCTGCAATAAGATCCAGACCAAGAAACTGGGCAACTTCTACTGGATTGGTTCATAAATCCATTGGACAAAGAGGAGTGTGGTTGGCTGGGTAATTGAAGATGTGGTTGGTGTCGTGAGGACCCTGGCCACATGCAGAGCATAGGTTGGGACGGCATGGCCTATGTGGGACCAAAAGGCGTTAAGTCTATTGCTTCATCGCGATCTCAGTTGTGCCAGAACTACTCTTTCGTGGCAGTTGTTGTTCGGTATCTGCAATGGGCGGCCTGTGTGATGTTAAAGCATGGGTGATTCCTCCGATGACATCCCAGGAGGAACTGTTTTGTCAGCATGACATTATGTTCCTTTACGGGTAGAACCTTCGTTTCCTCATGTAGATGGTGCGTAAGGGGCATTTTGGCAGCTTTGTATGTTTCTCCACTGGGTATCACTCAACGAAGGTGACCACACTGGGGCAGCGTAGTTTACCACTGACCGGCCAATCGTTTTATAGGTATACGCCAAGTGCTACCGGCTAACGCTTTAAGTACCTTATTTCTACTTCGCAGTTTGTGCGTGATTGCAGTAGCGTGAGCTGAGGAGGTAAACAGGCTATCAAACGTGACTCCCAAGATTTTTGGGTGGTTCACTGTTGTGTGCCGTCGACTTCTATGCCAAGATTAATTTTTATCTCCTTCGTCCAGGTGGTGAAGAGGGTTGCTGAAGACTTCGTTGGTGATAGTTGCAGGTTCCTTGCATTGAAGAAAGCGTGTATTTCACTGAGATAACTAATCACTTTGATTTCACTATTCACATGGTGTAATCATGACCTGGTGTTTATGTTTATGTCCTTGGCGCTATTATAATCCTTGGGAGATAAAGGAGACACCAGTGCCACGAGTTTTCACGGTCTCGAAACTGGTTACAGTTTGATTATTTCAAAACTTTTTAACTCGCAGCTGACTAGAGTCTTATCGAGAACTATGGAATGAGTTAGATGCTCGGGAATTTGTTCCCTAACTGATAATTGGTTTAGGTCCCTTCGGGGTACACGTAGTGGCTGTGGTTAATACCCAAAGCGAAAAAGAATGACAGTTGGTTAAAAGACTGATGTTTGTTTGCGCAACAAATTTCGGGCAAACAAATTGTCTTTAGGTGCTGTTGCCGAAACAACAGAGCCGTTGAAAGTATTGGAGACACTTAGCTCTGTGCTTAGACTTTCGTTGAGGATCTGACAGCCGTCATTGACAATATCGCTGATTGCTAATCAATGCACTTCGGTTGTTGGTATGAGGTGATTGCTGCTTTTTCAGTATTGATCATTGGGTCATGCTAATTGACTAAGCTATTGATAGCATGGATTAGATATCCCAATCTCTTAAGCAAAGTACTCGTTACATTGATCGTTGCAGTCATGTACGAAAAATTGCTAATTGTATGTTCCTGGCAAGTTCATACAAGTATGTTCTTTGTTCTTGCTGGACATACAATGCGGTGGTAAGCCGAGTTCACCCGAAGTAAACTTGAAAACATCTGTCGCATGATGATTCTGACTCTTATTTGGCGTTGACCCGTTAATGCACCCACCAAAAACCCTAGTATGCAGTAACAGTAACTTGGTACTGCTAGGTTTAACATTGGCCATATTGTCCTTGGTCCAGATACATTTTGCATCTCTCCTAAGCACTTTCTTCTTTAAGCTTTTATATGTCCGCAATCTCATTATCCTGAACGTTGCATTGCCCTGGAACACAGCACAACCCAACAGTGTAAAGACTCAGCAGCAGTCTCAGGGCTATTATTCAGTCCCTAACTAATTTGGATCCGACTGCTTGTCTCTTCATTTGGTTTCACGTCCATTTTTTGCGATACTCGCAAAGAAATGATACGAACTTTTATAATTCCGCTAATTTTAGGCCAACAACAGACTTTGCCTGCAAAGTAACCTTTGTCAAGTTTGGAGTCTCACACTATTATAGTTTTTCAGATATAGCGTTACAAATTATACATAGCTTAAGAAATGTCACGCTTACTATCGTTTATTTATCCAAATTGTATGACTTTTACTGTACTCAAATCTCAATTACTATTAAAATAAACTCCTATACGTTACTAACACATATTATTTTTATTAAATGGGAATATATATATGCAGCTTCTATTTAATAAATGTTACTTATAATTAATTGTATAGGTAATATAAAATAATATGCTTTATAAGTAAGTTATGACGTCAAAATCAACAGGTAATCACTTTATACAGATCAACTTTATTTAAAATTCTGTAAAGATTTTAACATTTATTCTCCAACAATACAATACATTTCCACAACGCAATAAAGCTTAACGCCCAAACAATATTGTGCTATGTTAGCGGCAGATAATACTACAGCTGATTTTCACACACGTATAAACAACTACACTTACCTGGTAAATCCACAGTAGCCCATATATAGTAGGTGGAAGCGTATTCTGTTAACTAGCAAAAACGCAAAAAAAAAAAAAATAAATAAATAAACTTTATTAAAACCGCTTTAGTTAATGAATGAAGCAACACAATGAATCAGTATCATTTTGACTTTCCAGCCAACTGAAGATTGTGTCAATTAGTTGTAAAAAAGTACTATTAAACTTTTTGGACTACAAGTAATAAAAATAAATTGTCATATCTTAAGTTTTAAGGGGCATTTACAATTTTGTTTTATTATTTTTTTAGTTATACAGTGTAGAGAATTTATTGTTTTTTAAGCTCCTTTTGAGAAATGTTTTTCTACAATCTCATTTAAAAAATCAACAATTTTTTGGTATAGATACATACTTGTGTTTATATTATTATAATAATATTAGTATTTCATATAATCGCACAGGCACTAGTACAACTACAAGTATTTTTTATTTTCTTGAATATGTACTCATATTACACATTTACTTGTAGCTATTTTATTTAATTAACTCAAGTTTTATAATAAAAGAAATCTTATCAAATTTTCATATATAGAGTTCGCCAATTGTTACACGAAGGGGTGCTCAAAAAGCCAAAATTCAAACTCGCGCAATGGTCAAATCAGCAGTGACTGCAGCCACAGTAAATTCAGTAGAGAATCGGAAACCGAGTGCGGCACTTCTGGAAGTAAAACGTAAAGCAAAATTATTGAAAATGCAACAGCAGAATCAACAAGAAACTGTAGTTAAGGACATATTTCAAAATGTAAGTTAACGTTAGGTATAATGCATATATGTACATATACGTATGTAGGTAAATACAAAAATAACTTTTTTTTAAATGGTTCTTGTAGGCGGTGAATGCAAAATACATGACTCAGCGTCCCACTGGCCTAATTTACGATCAATCCATGTCTCAACATCATTGTCTCTGGGATAGCGAACATCCAGAATGCCCAGAAAGATTCATACGTGTTTTAGATCGGTATGTAGACACAATAACCATAAATTATTTTGATATATTTACATATGCATATATTTCTGTTATTCTGTTATATGGTTGTGCAGTCATTTGTGTTAATTTTGTTGTATACATATAACTATTAAATTATAGAGTTTTAAAACTATGGTGTTATAAACGTCTGTTTGTATATACATTAGAATGTTTTTATTTATATGGAACATAAAGAAAGTCATGTGGGTGAAGATAAATATGAAATTTAATTCCCTAGACACAAACCATTTATGTTAACAGAGTCATGTTAACTACTTAACAGAGAAAATGTTAAAGTTTTACTGCCGTATTCATAAAAAATAAAGTAGGTTTGAAGTGTGCTTTTAGACAAATTTTCATACAAAATTTTCTTAAAGTAAATTTAAAGTCTACTTTAATTGTTTATGAATAAGGGCATTAAACTTCAATATATAACTTCATTAATTATATTTTAACACAAAAACAGTCCGAAATAATTAAAAAAAATCAGAATCTATAAAAAATGTCTCAGAAAATTTAAATATTAGTAAAAAGTTGTAAATTGTTGACCTTTATTTTTGTTGTTTGTAAATTTTGTTCGGCATTTTTTTGTTCAATAAATAATAATAAAAAAAAGTTAAAAAAAATATGTAGGTATATCGAATTTTGAAATTTTAACATTTTCTCTGTTAAGTAGTTAACATGACTCTGTTAACATAAATGGTTTGTGTCTAGGGAGTTAAATTTCAAATTTATCTTCACGCACATAAGAAAGTCATTGAACAGATAAAAAATTAGTCAGATATCTTCTCATTACCTAAAGTAATGACTTAGCAATCTGCGTGATATATGATGAGCCCTGTTTCTATACCGACAGAGTATATCAAAATAGGTTACTGTCATTAAACATTAATTTCAGAAATAATTGGGTCTAGACTATGTTCTCCAGTGGTGAATAAATGCCCTTCTATTTAACTTTATATAAAATAAACGATTAAATTATCAATTAAATTAGAATTGGTCTTAGCTGGATAGCAAAATATACAAATGAGAAGTAAAGAGAAAGCAAGAGAAGGCAATTAATATGCCTATATATAATTGCGTTACTTTCTTTGGAAAGGGGATTGATTGAAGAAGTAAAGGTGGTGAGTGTAGAAGAAGGCTTTAAGAAAATAGAATTAAAAAACCTTTGCAGACATTAACAACTGTCCGATTGCTACTTATTTGATATTTGATTATATTAATCTGATAACAACGAAGGCAAAAAATATACAAAGTAATCTTATCACTCAACTTTAAATCAAAATAAAGTTTTTTTTTTTAATATCTTAGATTTTGATTACAATAAACATTAGTGTTATGTAATGATTTACAATTTACTTATGGCGGAATTCACAGTCTTTAGTTAGCTAATGACAAAGGCTTAACTAATGATTCTTTATTCGCAATTCTTAGTTTTCCATAAGAATAACAAGTAATAGTTAAACAATAGTTAGTATTTTAGTTTATCAATGGTTAACTAATGACCGAGAATTCGGCCATTAGAGTTTAATTAAAAATTAATCGAACATATTTTGAAGATTACATTATTGCTAAATAATAACGTGTAAATATTTTAATTATTTTCAGTTGTAAAGAATTGAATTTAGTTGAACGCTGCCAAATTTTACCTTCAAGACGAGCTACGAAGGATGAAGTAATGCTCCTTCATAGTGATGAACACTATCAATTATTAGAGAAGACTTCGGGTGTTAGTGATGATGTCAAATTGGAAGATTTAAGTTCACAATTTGACTCGGTTTATATACATCCGGTAAACATTTTATTGCCTTTATACTAACATAAAGTATTAACATAATATTAAACTTTTATTGATAGACCACATTTGATTTGTCGTTATTGGCTGCGGGCTCAACAATTGATTTAGTTGAAGGCGTTATTAATGGTAGCATACAAAATGGCATGGCCATTATTCGTCCTCCTGGACATCATGCTATGAAAGCGGAATTTAATGGGTACATAAATGTTCTAATGCTTAACTATATTATACATATGTATTAATATTAATTTTCACTCTTAGCTATTGTTTCTTTAATAATGTGGCAATAGCATCACAGTATGCCTTAGATATATTGAAATTGCAAAAAATCATGATAATCGATTGGGATGTTCATCATGGCCAAGGTACACAAAGATTCTTTTACAATGATCCGAGGTATTTGAAGACTGTTAAATGTTTAATGTGTCTGAGTTAAATAAATTGTTTATTACAGAGTACTTTTTTGTTCAATACATCGTTTTGAACATGGCACCTTTTGGCCTAACCTAAAAGAATCCGATTTCGATGCTATTGGCCATGGTCCAGGTTTGGGTTACAATTTCAATTTACCCCTCAATAAGAAGGGGATGGGCAATGGTGATTATTTGGCGATATTTCAACAAATATTGATTCCAGTTGCCGTGGAATTTCAACCAGAATTGATAATTATTTCTGCCGGTTATGATGCAGCTTTGGGTTGTCCTGAGGGCGAAATGGAAGTAACACCGGCCTTTTATCCTCATCTAATTAATCCTTTAATTAAGTTGGCGAATTCACGTTTGGCTGTCGTTTTGGAAGGAGGCTATTGTTTAGATTCGTTAGCAGAGGGAGCCGCTCTAACACTGAGAGCTTTATTGGGTGAACCTTGTCCTTTACTGGTGGAGAAAATACAGCCACCGAGTGCTTCCATACAGGAGTCCATATTAAATTGCATTTATTCTCATCGTCCATATTGGAAATGTTTGCAGGTGCAAGATTCCTACACCATGGAAGATTTAAATAATGTTAACCCCCAACCGAATCTACATAAAGTTAATCGTATATTTATTGGTGGTGCCCCATTGCCCGAACGTTTTCCTACACGTGGTACTGCTCCCAAAATTCCACTGGATGTCGAAGAACAAAATTTAATACGCCTTCAGAGACTAAAAAAAGGTGAGTTTTTTAAAACATCAAATTAATTTGTAAAAAAAAGACACTGTTTTCTATTGATGGCTTTAGAAACCAAATTGTTTTCGCCACAAGTACGCGTCTGCTATGTTTACGACGAATTTATGCTGAAACATTTGAATACCTATGAGGAGGGACATCCCGAACAACCCGAGCGTATAAGTAAAATATTTGAAATGCATCAAGAGTACAATTTATTAATTCGTATGCAGCATGTGCAATCACGTACGGCTACAACCGATGAAATCTGTTTAGCCCATACTCGATCCCATGTAAATGCAATACGTCGTATTGGTGAGAAAGATGAACTTCAAAACATGGGCGCCAAATACAATTCCGTCTATTTTCATCCCTCAACATTTGATTGTGCCACACTAGCGGCCGGTTCTGTGCTGCAGGTGGTCGATAAAGTTGTTAAAGGCGAGGCTCGCAGTGGAGTTTGTATTGTACGGCCACCGGGACATCATGCTGAATCTGATGTTCCTCATGGTTTTTGTATATTCAATAATGTGGCCATTGCTGCCCAGTATGCCATCAGAGATCATGGTCTCAAGCGGGTGCTTATTGTGGATTGGGATGTCCATCATGGCAACGGCACTCAGCACATATTCGAATCGAATCCTCAGGTGTTGTATATAAGTATTCATCGTTACGACAATGCCACATTCTTCCCGAAAAGCAAAGATGGTGACTATGATGCTGTGGGTAAGGGGGCTGGTGTAGGATTTAATGTTAACATTCCCTGGAACAAGGTAAGTACGACAGACAACAACATCAACAAAATATTCGACAGTGTAAAATGTATTAATTCCTTTAATTGCTTTTACAGAAAGGCATGGGTGATTTGGAGTATGTGATGGCCTTTCAGCACATCATCATGCCCATAGCATATGAATTTGATCCAGAATTGGTTTTAGTTTCCGCTGGCTTTGATGCTGCCATAGGAGATCCACTTGGTGGCTGTAAGGTGACCCCTGAAGCTTATGGTCTCTTTACACACTGGCTGTCGGCATTGGCTAATGGCCGCATTATTGTCTGCTTAGAAGGAGGCTACAATGTCAATTCCATATCATATGCTATGACAATGTGTACGAAATCCTTACTGGGGGATCCCATACCAGCTATTAATTTAAATGGCAGCGTTTCGCGGCCTCCTACGGTGGCCTATTTAAGCTGTATAGAAACGCTGCAGAACTGTATTCGAGTGCAACAACGGTATTGGAAAAGTTTAGCTTTCGGAAAGAGATTGCCACAGACTTCGGGTGAAAACAACAATGAGGATTTTCTTTCTGCTACTTTACAAAATTTAGATATTACAAGGGATGATGTCCAAGGCGCTGCTGGTGGTTCCCAGGACTCGGACACCAATGTGTCGCTAGAGGCAAGTGGCAGTAAACCGAAGGTAAAAGTAAAAACTCTTACAGAATTTCTCACAGAGCACATGCAGGTAATTAATAGTTGTTCATGAAACATGTCTAACGTTTATACCAAGAATCAATGATGGCTTAATGATATTAACCATTTAAAATATATTTTAAATATTTTCATGTCTGATCTACTACCACTACTACTCTTCCAACTATGCACGTTGAATAACAATTAATGAACAAACATTAAACAAATTATAAATAATCAACCAACCACCTGACTGACACATTTCATCAACGTTTTTAAACATACACATGTAAAACAGGCTTTTGAAAATAATGAAATGTTTGCTGTTGTTCCATTAAAAAATTGTCCTCATTTGTCCCAGTTGCGTCCAGGGGATGCTCCCAAAAGTAAGCATAACAATATGTTTTGTCTGGTTGTTAATTTGTTCATTGATCGGCTCCATTTACTTATTTTGTGTTTTCATATTCATTTGCGAATTGGCTGGCTTGTTGTTTTTATTTTTTTTCTGTTTGGCTTTTATTTGGTGATTTGTTAAGAATTGCATTTATATTATTATATTAATACATACATATTACATCATTTTACAACCATTTTTTGTTTGTTTGTTTATTTTTTTTTTATAAAATCATACATTCATAGTAGATAGTATTTCTAAAAAAAATATGGTTGAGTATCATTATATTGCCTTTGTTTTCGTTTAATTTACACATTCTTAAACATGGGAGCGGTATAAATTATATTGCCCTGTGAGAATTTATTTAATAATTTAAATGCTTAAAACACTTCTAAACAATGCGTTAATAGTTCTATTAATATTTTATTTAAACTTAGAGGTTTTTAGAGGTATTTTTTTAACATTTCTTTAGCCAATAGAAAGTGTTTTTATTTAACACATAAGAACAAATTTTATATTTTCTTGAAGATAGTCATAAATCCTATTTTGAATCTTTAAATTTTTGAATATTTATTACATTTTTCTGTGTATAATGCAAATAGCGAAGTTGGATATTGTTAAGCTGTGGTTACGTTTAATTTCAAAGTAATCACATAAAATTATTTGTATATGTTACTCCACTAATGCCTTCTCATAAACTTAATTCAAGATTGTAACAGAAACGAATACATGTGGTTTACCAGCAATGCCACAAATACCAATGTGAGAGTAAAACGCTAAACTGTTATGCTTGGTTTTCACTATGTCATTTTTGTTGTCAAATTGTCCAAATTGTTGGCAATTGTATGAAAACGGGTTGTCATATGGCGTCATCTATATTGAAAACATAGTGTTAGAAGTAAAAAAAGTCAACTGCAGTAATAATTACAGTGACGGACGAGTTATTTAACTTAACATTTTACTTAGAACCTCATGAGGACTTTTTGGACAGATTTGTTCTTAATAAATTACATTTTGCTACGATTTATCAATTCAAATTAACCCCCTGGCCCACGATGTCGAACGATAACGTTCGCTTAGATAAGACTTAAGACACAAGCTTGATTGTGGAATAAACAAACTTGATTGAGTAAAAAATAGATACGATAAAAAGTTTGTGTCTTAAGTCTTATCTAAGCGAACGTTATCGTTCGACATCGTGTGCCAGGGGGTAAATATCTTACAGCGTTGACAAAATAATCATACAGGCATGTGATGGAAATCGAACACGAAAACGAATGAGTTTTAGAAGTACATTTGTATACTTTTTACATTGTATTTCAAAAGCAAAAGCTTTCGAATCGAAATACGCAGTAACCGCCCTGAAATTGAAAATACGTTCCAATTGCAGGAATAAATTTTTGTTCTACCATGTATTTCATCTGCAAATTACGAATTTCAGTTTTTCAATACAGAAATATTACGAAAAAATTGAATTGCTAAAACTCATTAATTTTCGTTTTCGATTTCCATCACATGCCTGATAATCTACGTAATCCGCCTGTATATAATAAAATAAATCACAATGAAATTTATGTCATTGGAAGTTGTGTTAGTTCCGAGATACATGCATTAGTGGCTTGTATACGTTGTTTGGTTTGAGTACTTAACTTAATAATAACGTGCGAGAATTTTGGCAACAATTTTCACCGCCTGGTCGAAGGAGGTAAAACTTAATTTAGACACAAATTCCAACATATGTAAGGCAATTCTTTGTAAAGTACTAATCAAGATTTCACAATCCTTCGTCATCAGATTAAATTTCGTAAAATATACAGCACATACATAAATAAATAAATAAGATAAAATCGGTAAACGAACGATGCTTACCACTGACACTGGTATTCTACCACACTGACCTTTCAACCACACAACCTTAATAGGTAAAGTGTGAAATATTTTAGTGATCCAAAGTAGTTTGTCAGATTTAGAAACACTTGCTTTAATCCTTGACGAAATAATCATAGGGATTCCTTCTACTCTTTTTATGTTATTTTGCAATTTGTTACGAGAAGAAATTCGCTTGAATTTGTATGATTTGAAAATTATTACATACACAATCACCCCTATCGTGAATAAAAATTCCACATGAAATTTGTTCACTTCACATTTTTCCTATAACAATTCAATGTTAAAAAAATAAAAGGGAACAAATTTCATGTGGAATTTTTATTCACGATGGGGATGATTAACTTCGTTCAACTTACTTCATTGTCGCACGTCTATGGCAGACTTTACACACAGCATTAATGTTAGAATCAACTCTTGAGCTAATTTTTTTTTATGATCTGTAAATACAGCCATTTGAAATGATGTTCGATCTATAAGTCATACTAAAAGTAAAATGAAATTAATTAAAAGTTGTCATTATTATAAGAAGAAAATAAAAATAAACTATTTATTAACTTTCGAATCAGTTCGAAGATTTTTTTCATGTATTACAAATTCTAAATTATTATTATATTTTTTTTTTGATGTCTGCTTATTAGGGGTTTTTTAAGTTTAAAGATGTTTTGTTTACATTAGACCATGCAAATTGTAAATATATTTATTGTTATTATGATTACATTTACCACAGTTACCTAAATCATTAGAGCTAATAAAGGTTTTATAATGTTCTTTGTCTTCTTTCTTTTGTTTTATATTTGTTTGAGCTTTTAGTTTATATTTTTTTCTCTATTATTTAGTGCTCTGTAAAATGTGCTTAATTCTTTTTTAATATAAATATTTTAACATATTTACAGTGTGAATTCTGAACAATAAAATAATATTAAGTTTTCTATATATATTTTTTAAATAATTAGCAATAAATACATCAACGCCCTGCCATGAATGTTCATCGACGGCTGAAAATTGGATGTGTCTTAGTTGTCATAGAGTTTTGTGCGGCCGTTACGTTATGGAGCACATGCTATATCATAGTTTGGAAGTATCCCATCCATTAGCATTAAGTTTTAGTGATTTATCCGTATGGTGTTATCCGTGTGAATCCTATATTGATAATAGTAAATTACATGTCTACAAGAACTTGGCTCATCGCCATAAATTTGGCGAAGACATGCAGTGGTCATACGATGATGATGGCGCTCAACAACATAAACATAACAATTGCAATAGTGATACGGATAGCTATGACGACGAAGACAGCAGTGATAGTTTAAGACAGCAACTTGAAAATACCTATTATATACAATTGAATTATGATACAAATAACTGACATTTGCTTTCGGTACTGCTTGGGTCAGTACAGCATCAAATATGTTTGCTGTTTCCTTTTTTGCGTCCTGTTTTTCAATATGCTTTACAATATATTTGGCCTTTTCTACAACGTTTATGTGCGAATATTTTACATTATTTTATGGCAAATTGATCGGATGATTAAAAAACTAAAACTAACTATATTATTTTTAAAATACGTACATATACATATGTACATATATTAGATTAAATACATATAAATACCTTACAATTTTCCATTTGACCAATGAGGCACAAGATTATCTCCATTTATTACTTTTCACCTTGCCAAAGCTCTTTACAATAATACATACATACCTAATTGCAAGTACATACATATTTCCTTTTTTTGCTTTATATGTAAATTCACTTGTTAGTAATAATCTAAAACTGAGCACTTACAGACTAATTATTGACTAATTATTATTCTTTGAAATATTAAATGAAGAAAACTGTTGAAACATTTTTATATATTTTATTTCTTGTTACGTCTATTTAATTATTTTCGTTTTTATGAAATAACTGAACATGACTATGTGTAAACTTTACTTTAACAGCTAAAACATAAAATAAATTTTGTTAAAATCTTGTTATATTGTATTTTCGAAATTAAACAATTTTTCTTTAAATAAACAAACTAATATTAACAAAAAATAAAAAATACATCCTAAATAACTAAATTAACTAAAATTTAACTTTAACAAACATATATTATTAGAAACTAACCTAGAGTTGAATGTAAGTTATTTATTAAGTTAAATTAAAAATGAAACTGAAATACATAATAATATTTCATAGATACAAATTTATAGTTAAAACATAATGACTATATACATACGAGTACATACATACATACTATATATCAAATACAAATACATATGTATATTCTTACATGCATAAAATAATGCATGCTTGTACTTATAATTATAACAATAATTATAATAATGCATCAATAAATATTATATAATAATTATCTATGTTTAAGTATTAAAGTTAATCATAGTGTTACGTATAGTTCAATGTGCAACACAAACAAATCGTAAAAATAAACAACAAATTAATACTAAAATATTCTATATACATACATATGTAATCGAATTTTTATTATCTTCACATCAACATAATCGAAACTCTATTTAGACATTCACAGACATTCTGGTAATAAAATATCAATATTGTTTTTAGGTCACATGAAGTCGCAAAAAGTCAACAAAATTGACAATGTGACGAAGCAACAACTCTGCACCCTCAATGAATATGCCTCCACACGGATATATAACTTCTTCACTGCAAGTAGGTATTACCAGTGTAGTTACAACAAAAGTCTTCATCTTCCAGACAATGGCGGTGAATCCTAATCTTGAAGTCGATATATTTTAGAAGTTGTCAAATGGGTCGATTACGGATGGCAACCGAATCTGTGTGAAGTTGACAGTTGCCAAAAACATATTACAGATGGCAACTGACAACTGTAAGCTGTTAACTTCAGTTGCCGAACATGGCAACCGAGAATTTGTAATTGCTTTGATTTTTATTTTAAGTGGTAAATTTTAAATGTTAGTTATTTTGTTGTTAAACTATTTATATTTTTAATATATAAATGTTTATTTTCCACTCGAAAATTAAACACAAAAGTTGCCTTACATAATAACAACTTGCATGTCAGTTGCGTTGCCTATTGGCAACCCAACTCCAGTTTGGTTGCTATACATAATCGACCTAAAAGCTTCTTTATCCCCTCCTCTAATAGGACATAAAAAATCTTGTTACAATGTCAAGTTGACAAAACAGTTTGTCCTTCATGTATTCGGAAAAATATACAGAGTAGGGGAAATCGAAATCAACTTTTAACATACAGTGGCACAGTAAAGTCTGCATACCCTCTTAAAAAACGGGGTTTTGGGTTATCTATGAACAATTTAGCAATAAAGTTCATTTCAAACAAATTCAATCGAACAACAAACAATAAAACAAACATTTTTTTCCACACAATATTTATTAACAAAACTATATAAAATTCATTTTTCAAACACAGAAAAGTCTGCGTACGGCTAAGTGGAAAAGTAAATAAAATGGATCTCCGTACTTCAGGCATCTTCACGAGATACCGTTAGTTAGAAAAAAGTTTAATTGTTGTTAATTTTGCAGTTAATTTTGTTATTTAAAGAAAATGCGTAAAGAAATTTGTGTAAAAGTGCGTGAGCTTAAAGCCCTCTTCCGAAAATCACTTCAGTACTCATAAATCTCTAATAAATATCGATACCGATCCAAAATTTTACACGGATCATTTACATATATGCCAAAATCAAACTGCTGGATTTTGAGAATATCGGTTCATATTTGATATCCCCCACATAAGGTCCATTTCCGAAATCTACGCTAATACTAATATATATGTTAAACATACCGTTATTATGTTGAAATTCGACGTAAAATATCCTCATATGCATAAAAATCACTGTTACAAAATTTAAGAAGATCGACCCATAATTTGTCATAGCTGCCATATAAGAACCATTTCCGAAAAACAAATAAACCCACAAAAATGTCTAACAAATATTGATATCGAACCAACTTTTCTAGAGTAACCCCCCAGTAATTTTAATCCAGAAATTATAATTTTATTTTATTTTCCTCGACCTTTTTAATGATTTTTATTAAATAATTTTTAAGCTTGATGTCACTTTTTGTTATTTATAAAATATTTTTTTATTTTTATATATAATTAACTCAATATTTTGATTTCCTTTGGAAATCTTCTTCAGGAGTTATTTTAATATTACAAGGTGGCGCAAAAGTAAACTTCCGATGTTTTTTGGCTGTCACCGACCGATTATTGATCAAATAAATAGTCAGCAATATTCCGCGTTCTGGAGCAATGTAACGTAACATTGTTTATTAACGTGTATTTCGCATGTGTTTACTACACAAATGTCAAAACAGAACTGACATTAGGGGCCTCGCAAAATTTATAACATTTTCTGATAGGAGGATTACTTTTGCGCCACCTTGTATAATAAATTTTCTATGTGTTAAAAAATTTTTTTGATATAAGTTTGAAAGGGGTTGACAAAATTGAAAATATGTTTTACAGAAAAATAATTTTAAATTTTCGATATTAACATTGAACAGTAAATAATTTTAACAGAAATATAGTAACAATAATGAATAATAACATTTTGGAATGATAACATTTTTTAAATACATAAATTGTGTTAATTTCTCCTATTATTAATATTTATATTTTTGTTCAATAGGTGTCTGTAATTTTGAGCTAAGTTTTCTGTGTCTTTTTTAAAATTTATTCTTCTATCTGATGGTACATTATGGATATGTAACATTTCTAACATGTATCTTCGTTTTGTATGATTTTCTATGTTCAATATAGATGTGTTATCAAAATCTGAATAATGGTTAAAATCTCTACAATGGATTGATAAAGATGGTTTTTGTGTTGAATTATAAATTATAATTTCTATATTTCTGGTCATGTCTATGTCCTGCTAATCTACTTTTAAGTTTTGTCCCTGTTGTTCCTATATATATATTTTGTTACATTGCTCGTTACTATTACCACCTCAAGAAATTTTATATACTAAATTTGATAGATATCTTTTCTAATCTATCTAGTTTTTGTGAATAATCTTCCTACGTTATTATTCACCTTATGTGCCATTTTGTATGTTGTTTTGTTATATATGTTTAAATGTTCTATTCTTTCTGAAAATCCAGGTATATATGATATTGACTTTTGGTTCTGAAATTCCATTATTAATATAGGATTTCCTTGTATTAAATTTTTTTATTCATTTGCAAATGAGTTCATTAGGAAAACTATTATCTTTTAAGATATTTCTAATTATTTCTTTATTTTTCTTATGAAATCTAATGTCACTACATTTAGTAATTGTTAATATTCCTTCTATAAGATTTTTAGCAGTATTTATAATAATTCTTTTTGGGTGTTTTGAGAAATAATTTAAAATTCTTCCAGATGAAGTTGGTTTTTTATACCAATCAAATATTAAATTGTTTCCCCTTCTTGTAACTAATATATCAAAATATGAAACTGAAGAATTTAATTCTTTTTCAATAGTAAATTTTATATTCTGATCAAATGAATGTTGATAATAAAATATCGATTTTATTTTCTTCAATTATACAAAATAAGTCATCTAAATATTTTGTACCCGAAGTTGGGCGCTATATGAGCGAAAGAGGCATTAATTTTAAAATTCTGTTGAGAATAGACACATTTAGAGCATCGGAATGTCCAATTTTGCTTTCTTTCGCCAAATACAACATCACTAATACAGCCGCTGGAACAAGGAATTATTGCAACATTTAAGATCTACTATGTGAAGCAAACATTCATTTGCATTTTAGATAAATTAACGAATGATTTATGTCACAGACGCGTGAAATAAATTTTCTATTATGGACGGTGTTAAATATGCTGGATTAGAGCAAACAAAATTGAAAGAATCGACCTTAAACGCATGTTGTAGAGTACTTTGGTCAGATTGTGTTAAAAATTGCAGCCCAGTGTCTTCTAATACGGTTGAGTATTCTAGCATCATAGCAATATTACAAGATGATGAAGAAGAAGGCTTTGATGATTTATCGTCTGCAGATATCAACGAATTATTTTTAGATAAGTCACTTAGCGATAATGAAATCATTGGTTTTGCGCTTGAGACACCTGAAACCAAAGAAATTAGCGATGACGACTAAGAGGTTCCTAAACTCAATGCAATTAAAAAAATGTAGTTAAAAAAGGACTCCAAATGGCAGCCAAATTGGGCGATCATTTATGTGAGCATGATTCTAATGAGAAGAGAGCCGTAAAATTTCAACGTGAACTGAAATTATTAATGGTTAGTTATCGTGAATTATATAACAGTTTTATAAAAACTGAAAGTCAACGATTAATAACGGAATTTGGACTGAAATCATGATTTTGAAAATATTTCTAGCGATGAACGTGATGTCTTTCGTAAACGAATGCGATTATCAGAAAGTGATACTGATTAAAAGATATACATACATATCTCATAATTATATAACAAAATAGTTTTATGGTTTTTTGTGATTACTTTTCTAAATGAACTCTTTTTTTTCTATTATTTTTTGTTTAAATAAAATATGTTTGTGCAACATGAATTTGAATTATTTATCTTATTTTACCTGATTTTTCATACGTGGAACCAATTACGCCCTTTTTTTAAGCGAGTTTTCGAGGAACGTATCTATCGCGTGTATTTGCTTTTTGGTCAAATTTATGCGGCATAAATGCTAAACAAATTTTAATTTAATGATTTCATTAACCCTACCACAGGCATTAAGAATATACATATTATGTATGTATTTTGAATTAAAATCACAAAGGATTTTAATTACCAGAAAGAGCGAAAAAGTCTTCAAAAATGTAAGGTGACTAAATCACTTTCTGAATCAACTGTATATACCAAAATTAACACGTTTAACAGTAACATCTTACACGAAAACATGTGAGCTGCCAAAACAGGCTTGCCAAAAAATCACCCTTTATTATGTTACTGATTCGCTGCACAAAAAGGTAAGATATTTGTGTTCTAAGGCGCTAAAAAGCTTGATGTAAACTAAGCCCTTGCGTCTAAGTTCTTGCTGTACACCAAATATTTCCTTAATGACTACTTATGTAAAGGGTGGTTAAATTGTAAAGGCCGATGTTGATTGTGAACCACACCTAAACGCCAAGCTTTTTTCCGAATTTTATTTGACATTTCTCTATTTCAGACTTACTCAATTTGAACCATGGAGAGATACACAATAACGTGTTAAAGTTATCCAGACTTATTATGAAAATGGGCGTTCAAATCAAAATGCATATCGTGCACTTCGTGATTTTTTTGGTCAATTTGATCGTCCAAATGTGCGTACAATCGCAAAAATCGTGGAAAAATTCGAGCAAACCGGGTCTGTATAAGATGTGAGAACACCAGTGCATGCTCGTACAGCTCGTACTGCAGAAAATATTGCTGCTGTTCGCCATAGTGTGGCTGAAGAGCCGTCCACCTCAACTAGTCGTCGTGCCCAACAATTGCACCTCTCACGCTCGTCGTTGATGAACATTATGCATAAAGACTTGAATTTACACGCTTACAAGGTGCAATTGGCTCAAGAACTAAAGCCTCTTGACCATTCCAAACGTCGTGAATGGGCAGAATGGTGGCAAGAAATGGCAACAGTGGATGATCAATTTTCGAAGAAAATCATCTTCAGTGATGAGGCACATTTTCACCTCAGTGGATTCGTCAATAAACAGAATTGCCGCATTTGGGGGAATGAGAATCCAAGAGTGATTGTCGAAAAACCAATGCACCCACAAAGAGTGACTGTTTGGTGCGGTTTATGGGCTGGCGACATCATCGGGCCGTATTTTTTCCAAAATGAGGCCGGTCAGGCAGTTACTGTGAATGGTGTTCGCTATCGTGAGATGATAACGAACTTTTTATGGCCCGAATTGGAAGATATGGATGTGGACGATATGTGGTTTCAGCAGGACGGTGCCACTTGCCACACAGCTAACGAAACAATGGCTCTTTTGCGCAACAAATTCAATGGCCGTGTTATCTCACGTAATGGCGATGTCAATTGGCCGCCAAAATCATGTGAGTTGACACCGTTGGACTTTTTTCTTTGGGGTTATTTGAAAGAAAAGGTATACGTTGATAAGCCAGCAACAATTCAAGAGCTAAAGGATGTGATAATTCGGCACATTAACGGCATAGAACCTCCATTATGCCTCAGGGTCATCGAAAATTTAGACCATCGGATGGAGGTGAGCCGCCGTGGTCGCGGCGCCCATTTGGCCGATATTTTATTCCATAAATAATTGAGTAATACCAATATATCATAATAAAATAAAATTACAATAATTTCCTAAATAATTTGTGTTTTATTCAAAATCAACATCGGCCCTTGAAATTTAACCACCCTTTATATGGATCAAAACATGCTCCAAGACGGCAAGATTGTTATAGCATATAAAACTACGAAGAATTTGTCGACACGGGTAGAGGTACTGGTTGCAAAATATTGGAAAATTTTTAAAAAGTTAAAACAACTTGAAACTAACATTTCAGCAACAAAATGCACCAATTCATATAAACTTATACATACTCAAGAATCAATCTCTGTTTTTAAGATCCAATAACTATTGAAAGCATTATTCGTAATTATACCATATAACAAATAAAAAAGTGTTTCTAGAATATTGACAGTACTGTGTAATTGGTTACAAATAAATGAAAAAGATTTAAGTAAATTTGGTAGGGTAGAAATTAAGCTTGAAAAGATTTTTAAGCTAGTTAAGAATAAGAGAGTTT
Organism: Bellardia pandia; assembly: GCA_916048285.2. Lineage (NCBI taxonomy): Eukaryota > Metazoa > Arthropoda > Insecta > Diptera > Calliphoridae > Bellardia > Bellardia pandia. The sequence continues at coordinate 92,588,118 of OU696532.1, read as the reverse complement.
CTATACAAAATAAATTCATTTAATCTTTCGTGTTTTACAAGAATTTTGTTAATTTTTACAATATTCCTTAATATATGTAAATAGCGCTTATTTATATACATATGTATTTTTAAAAATTTAAATATGCACTATACCTACCAATGCACTGTGGGCAAAAAGCGATATTATTGACATTAATTGTAGTTTTAAAGCTAGCTAGGTCAGGTCAGGTTTTGGCATACATTCGGCATAGGTGCACCTCGGCTTTTTTTATTTTTGTTATTTGATATATATGTCACTAGAAAGCTGTTTCAAAAATCGGTAAGTTTGCATCTAAAAATATTTTATTTCATTAACCCATTAGGGGCCAGTACTAAAAAAACAATTTCTTAACCTCACTTTTTGGATAAAACCACTTACGTTTAATGTGTTTATATTTTTTGGTAGACTTAGATGATAGACAAGGCTTAGCATTTTTGTTAAGGTATACAACTGCTCATTAGCCCTTCAAAGACCGGAGATATTTAAATTATTCTTACATTTTATTTTCCAGAAACTTGTCATTTTACAAACCATATATGATTTTCTAACTTAAAATCTTATCCATGCATGTAAAGGGCTTACGCCATATTTAAGATTATTTGGTTTAACGCCAAAGATTTTCGAGTTGTAGTCATGGGGTTTTAACAGTTGATTTAGCTTAGCACCACATAGTGGGCAGGATTTACATGATTTAGTACTAGTTAAAATATTCAGAACTTTACCATCTATAAGAGTCATATGTGCTTCATATTTAACAAGAATGTTTTTGCCCTTGTGTACAAAGATGTGTTCTCGGATGTTTTTAATTTGAATATCTAACTTACTATTTTCACTTAAAATAAGTTCAGTAGTTTCTTTTATAAATTCCATTTTTAGAGGCCGGCAGAATCTGACAGACTGCGCAGAGTTATTTAGCCAAATATGTAATTCTATTTAGCTCATCTATTAATTTCAATGGAACTATGGTTGTCACAAAGAGTGAATGGTCTAGTCCAATATGTTCATCCAATTGAAATCGTTGTTTATATGAACTCTGTCCTGTCGAACCATCGAACCCATAACTTACAATTAATTTGCAATGTGTTGGTGCAGCAACATCAACGACGTCCTTCTACAAGGTGGCGCAAAAGTAATCCTCCTATCAGAAAATGCTATAAATTTTGCGATTGGCCCCTAATGTCAGTTCTGTTTTGACATTTGTGTAGTAAACACATGCGAAATACACGTTAATAAACAATGTTACGTTACATTGCTCCAGAACGCGGAATATTGCTGACTATTTATTTTACCAATAATCGGTCGGTGACTTTGGCACAACGTGAATTTCGTCGCAGATTTCCTGGCCGTCCAACGGCTACTGGTTAAACACTGCGACGTTTAGCCGCTCGCCTCGAAAAGACTGGCACAACACGAGATGCTGCCTGGCGTGGCAGACCCCGGAGTAGCCGTTCTGCAGAGAATATTGCTGCTGTAGCCGAGGATGTCATGGAAGCGCCGTCGACAGCGAATTTTGGTACAAGATTTGAAGATGTTTCCGTACAAAGTCCAGACGGTGCATCAGCTGTTACCTGCTGACCGCCAATCGCGTCTAACATACGCTTAAGCCATCCTTAATCACCACCAAGAGGAAGATGATTTTTCATCAAAAATAATCATGAGTGATGAGGCCCATTTCCATCTTAACGGGTACGTAAATAAGCAAAATTTACGGTCGCTATTTTCGCTGGAGGAGTCATCGGACCTTTTTTCTTCGAAGACGTCGCGGGCCAAACGGTTACTGTGAATGGTGAGCGCTACAGAGCAATGATCAACGAGTTCTTTTTGCCGCAACTTGATGAATTGGGATTGGAAAACATGTGGTTCCAACAGGACGGTGCAACGGCGCAGTGTGTGCCAAACCGATATGCTGAAGGATGCATTTCCCGGGCGCCTAATCTCCCGTTTAAGCGATTTGCACTGGCCAGCAATATCGCCTGATTTGACCGCTCCAGACTTCTTTTTGTGGGACTTTTTGAAGTCGAGGGTTTATGTCAACAAGCCTCAGACTCTTGCAGCTCTTAAAGACAATATCCGTCAAGAATGTGAGGACCTATCGCCGGAAGTTTTGGCCAAAGTGATGGAAAATGCTATAAAAAGGGCTCAAATGACAATCAACTGTGGCGGCGGCCATTTACATGACATCATATTCTCGACTTGATGTAAAAAAATTAAAAGACCAAATAAAAATAATCCACAAGAAGAATCAAAGTTTTTCATTTTTTTTAATTACAGCCAAAAAACATCGGAAGTTTACTTTTGCGCCACCTTGTACATTTCAAGTATGCGATCAGCTGTATGGTCCAATAAATTTTGTTTTAGTATCACAATAGTTGATTTCCTTAGGTCTGCAATTCAATTTTGATTTTGCAATCTCGGAGTAAGAGGTTGTTATAGTGCACCCAGAGCATATACATACATATGTATGTGTGTATGTATGTACATTCGATTAAGATATTAATATTTAGTTATTGTTACCTTTTAAAAAGAAAAAAATCTAGAAGCATTTATATTCGAGTAATTAATGAATGAATCACTTCGATTGTATTATACATCCATCCAAGTGGCGAAAATCGTTAGATCTGATTAAGGTGATTATTAAAGAACTTACTCGTATTAATGACATTTTTATCGTAAATAACCAATGAATGTGTTTATAATTACGTATGTAGATGGTTTAGATATCCAAACTTTGACCGTGCATAACATATTTTAATTCTATCTAACCCGTGCTAGCTTAAGTTTTCGTATTACTATTTAAGCTGAATTCACTACACTCAAAAAAATTGAGTAATCCGTACTTAAATCAATCCGTGGCGGTGTCAATAGTAGGGTAAGTACGGAATTTCTTATTCCGAGTACAAAATACTTGATTCAAGTACGGATTCATCAAGCCAAAAAAATCTTAATTTTAGCTCTCCTTAAGAATTGCTGAGATTGAATTAATCCCTAAATAAGCTTGATTCAAGAATTATAAACTAGATTTAAGCACGAATTCGCACTTGATGTAATCCAAAAATGAGACTGATTTAAGTATGTCCGAGTTTGAATTAATCCCAAAATGAGCTTGGTTCAAGAATTTTGAAAAAGATTTAAGCTCTAATTCATATTTGATGTAATCCTAAAATCGGACTGATTTAAGAATGCCCGAGATATAATTAATCCCAAAATGAGCTAAATATTACGAGATAAATACTTCAGGTCTCGGTCGGCTAACTACGGCTACAATATTGTCTGTGTACCAAAGCGTTGTTGTCCTGTTATTTGTGCTTTGAACAAAAGAAAAAAACAGCTGTACCACACAAGCATGATAAAAACAAGATTACACAGAGCCCAAAAAAACCCCATAAGAGACTCTTTTTCTGACATTATCTAAGAGCTCTTTCAGAGCCCAAAAACCTTCATAAAAGACTCTTTTGTGACATTATCTAAGAGCTCTTTCTGACGGACAATTTTCGAATGTAATGACTCTCTTTTCTGAAGGTTTTCGTGTGTTTTGGGCTCATAAAGAGCGTTAACGCTCAGAAACAGGTGTCAGAAAAGACTCTTTTCGGACTCATATGGCTTGCTGGGGGTATGCTGGGATGGAAGTATGTATGCATGTAGTATGTATATACATATGTAGTTTGTACTTTATTAGAGAATTAAACTTCGCAGTAAATATGTATATGTACATATATGTATGTAGGAATTTGTGCATTATTTGAAGATACATTTTGTAAATTTAAATCAGAGGTCGGCAAAGCGTAAAATGAGGTTGTGTGTGTGAGCAAACTACCCAGCAAACATAAACATAATTATATAAATTATACAAAACAACTTAGATAGGAAACATACACTCACAATGTATTTTCCGTAACATATAAGAAATTAACAACGAGATTGATATACAAACGGAACTTCTAATACTTCAAAAGCTGATTACATGCATGTTACCAAATGTATTATCAATCATAAAATATTTTTCGTAATTTATTATTAATTTGAAATGTTTGTTGGGAAGTATTTCTGAAAAAAATATAAAAGCATCCGCCGCATGTGCACACATTGCTGTCTCAATGACGACTGAATAAAAGAGATTAAGCGTATGTGTGAAGTGCTCTCTGCACTATTGTGCTATAGGATGCCGACCTCTGATTTAAATGTACTTTATTATAAAACAAGAATTAAATGTTTTTTTTTGTTTTTAAAAAAGGGTAACAAATAGATTAATAAAATTTACTTTTCAGCGATTTTGTCTTTTTAACACACAATATATGTACATATGTATGCCAATAAAAAACTCGTTGGACCACATAATTCGCCGTAATATCCACAGACATGCGCTCATTTAAATCGTTTAAAATTTTTATCCGCAACGATAGAACAGACACATAAAAAACGTCCGGAAAGTGCTACCAGACGATTTGGTGATTGGATTTGACTCGTTTCAAATCTATATATATAAAATTCAATGTATGTATGTATGTATGTATGTATGTATGTAACGTATAGACTCCAAAACGGCTGAGCCGATTTTGATGAAATTTTCACAGCATGTTACTGTGACTCTGGAAGGAATAATAGGGTACTTTTTTTACCACGCCCACTTTTACGCCCACTTTTTTTAAATATTGTAATTGGAGACCAAACCTCTGGACCGCTATTTTTGAAATTTTCACAGCATTTAACTGGGACTCTGGTATGATTAATAGGGTACTTTTTTTTGACCACGCCCATTTTTACGCCCACTTTTTAAAAATTATGTAATTGCTCCCATATAGTTTTTAACAGATTTACTTCAAATTGTATACACATTATATACTCCAGGCGAGGTAAAAATAAAGATTTCTTAAGCCACGCCCCTTTCACGCCCCTTTTCACGCCAAATTTTTGAAAGTTTTATTCTCTATACAAATTTGTTCATTCCAATGTATTTTTTTTATTTGGTAGTATATTGCTCTTAATACTGTTAACGTCGCCATATAACTATGAACTACGCCTACTTCATCGCCCCCTTTTTTTAATTCAGATACTTACTTATACCACTAACAATGTTTGCTATACAAAATACTTTTTTTGTAATATGTATTTACCTAAAGTTTTATATACTTTTTAACTACATACATTTTTTTATTACCAAATCCCCATTTTTCGCCCCATTTCACCTTAAATTATATTGCTTTTAATCTATATATATATAAATGAATGTGTGTCTGTATGTTTGTGCTTAATAGGAGGCCAAACCCTTGGACCAATCTGCCTGAAATTTTTACAGCATGTTACTGTGACTCTGGAAGGAATAATAGGCTATATGAAGTTTTGATTGTACAAACGGGGGTGGCACCGCCCATATAACCCACAAATTTTACCCGCCATATTGTGGGCATTTTTTGACGTACGTCGGTGATATTTGGTACATATGGTATTGGCATAATTAAGAATACGTACCAGGAGAAAAGTGAGTGAGACCACGCCCCTGTTTAGAAAAATTAAACATCGTAATATAGTCTTAACTACTGGACCGATCGTCATTAAATTTTCACAACAGGATATTCTTACGAAATATTAAATTCTTGACTATGTAAGTGGACAAAGGGGCATGGTCTCGCCTGAAGCATTGCAATAAATACATTAAAATTAAATAAATAATAGCCTGTTCGCCGATCTCGAACGTTAACGTTCGCTTAGATAAGACTTAAGACATAAACTTGATTGTGGAATAAACAAACTTGATTGAGTAAAAAAATAGATACGATAAAAAGTTTGTGTCTTAAGTCTTATCTAAGCGAACGTTAACTTTCGAGATCGGCGAACAGGCTATAAATGTTTGTAAATATATAAATACGTTTTATTTTATTTTATGACGAGGGGGGGGGGTAGCAAAGCACACCGGGTTTAGCTAGTTAGTAATAAAAATCAAAATATCTATGTATAAATATCTTAAAGTTTGATTATTTATTATTTTTATATCCAACAAGTTACAAAGGTATTTCAAACTTAGTTTAGCACTGGCAGAATTTAATTAAATACGACTGCGAATAATTCATTGAATTGCTAAAGTTCTAACATTTTCTTATAAAATTAGCAATCAATCGAATCATAATAATTTTCTTAAGTTCAAATAAATGACTTAAGAAATTCTTCCTTCATTAATTTTATAAGAGATTAAATACAGTTAAACAAAATACAGTGCGTTTGGAGATTTATAAAATTTTAACATCTAATATTAATTTATTTATATCTTAAAGTTCTTTATACCTATAACGGGGGTTTCAACAAGAACTTTGTTTCCCAACAGGGGCATATCGGAAAAACTTCAAAATTTTGATAATTTACTTGTTGGCAGATAGACAGTAACGTTAATGACAATTGTAGAATTCAATTAAATTTCGCTCGAGACTTCAATATAAAAATGGTGGACCTTTTAAAAACTCCAGTGATATTTTCGGTAATCAGCATTCTGAGACAGCTATTTACAACACAGAGCGGGTTTACAAGCCTGAATCAGAATGCGATTCTGGGTCGAATTTTCGGAGTTCTGGGTGTTATAGTTTTATGGCTGGCCAAAAGCGCAAAATCCATGTGGCTACACTGCGAACAACTTTTTCTTATAAAAGTAATAATTAACAACAACCAAACATCATCAACATCTTTATGTATTAACTACGAACAGCAACATGAATTGTATTACATTAAATCACACAATCACGAGAGAAATCCACGAACGAGCCCCTTTTACCCTTGTTTTTTTGCGTGTTTTCTTCTTTTATTATTATTTTCTGTTTTGTTTTTGTTATAATAACACATGACTTGTTTTCTCTGGCAATAAAACGCAAACGTTTTTATTTGCTTTTGTAGCAAGAATTCTCGTTGGTGAGACATCATGTAGTCTAGTGACATTTTTACTCAGTTACCAAAGACCCATTGGTATGTGCTCGCAGAGACAATCATCACCAATTTAAACGTTTTTTTTTGCTTCATACAGTTGTGTTGTTGTTGTTTTTGTTGCTTTCAGGTTAAGAGGTAAATGCGGCGATTTGGTTCCTTAGTCGGTTTAGTAACGTTCTAGTTGTCAGTTGTCGTTCACCGTTGAGCGGACGACGTGTGATTATAAATCATTTTTCCTTCTCTCTCGTTGTATGTGTGATAGATTTACTGCGGTGTGAAGTTTAAACAAAAAATTAATTAATTTCAAAAATATATTAAAAAATAAACAGAAAGAACTGTTTAAGGTATACTTTTATTTGATTTATTATAATTTTTGGTAGTTTTCAATCGGTTTCATCCATCCATACATACATACATACATACATAATTACCATAATACCAGATTTATTTATGTACATACATACATATATATGTACATATTTTTTATGTATTATTAAAAACATTTTTATTTAAAAAAAAATTACCAATTTGAGCAGTAAATAAATAAAAATTAAAAAAAAAAATTTATAAAAATAATTGAAAAAACCAAAAGATTTTAGCTGAATTGGTAAAAATAAAAGTGAATTTGATTTTTTTTTTCTGTAGAGTGTGGGTTTGCTTAAAGAAGCTGAAAAGAACTCACGCATACTTTGCAACGTTTTCTTTTTATTTCTATTAAATTTATTTGCAAACAAAAAAATATTTTTCTGCTGACTGTGAGTGTTTTGTGTGGTTGTGATGTTTTTCGATAAAATAAAAGATTTTGGTTGTGAATTGTGAACAAAAATCAATTTTATGTGTGTGTGTGAACAAATGTTAGAAAAAATTAAAAAAAAAAAACTTTCTAAAATTATATCTACAATAATTTTTTAGCATCTTTCTTTTATACTCTTTCCATAATTAATACAAAGTACGAAAAATATAATTAAAAATAAATTTTAAAAAGTAAATACATACATACCTACATATAAATAAACAAATCAACAAAATAAATTCACAATAAGTCCAGGTTCACATTTTCTTTAATACGTTAATACGAGGAGTGCGAATTTCAAAAACAGGACCTGAAGAAAACGTTAACTAAAATAGAATTATATAATCTCTGAAAAAAGATCGAAAAAGAGCAGCGGAAGCGTGACGACAACGACGACAGAAGTTATAGCAAAAATACAAAAATAACAAAAACCATCATTAAGAAAAAATTCGGCATAAAATCCATTGAAATATATGTATACACATTCATATTCATACAACCACCCATTCACTCAAATATCTGCATACATATGTATGTATGTATGTATATTTATTTGTTATATAGGAGGTACATACACACAAAACAACATTAAACTGACAGTGTTTAATGAAGTACATACAGGGTGTTTTCACTTATTTTCATTCCTTATTTATTTTCCAATATTAATGACACTTCTTGTTATTGTTGTGGTTCTTGTTTTGCCCAACATTTCTATACACTTACTCACGTACTCGCTCATATGCGTCAATTATTTGTTTCTGTTCTCAACTCCAAAAATTTGACATTTGAAAAATTAAGATTTAATTTGATTTAATTTTTACCGAAAAACGAGTCTATATCAGGGCTAAAAAATAGAATTTTTAAATTTATACCAATTGTACTAAAGTGAGCCACTCTGTAACGTATTCCAAATATCTGTCAAACGCTTTAATAAAATATTTTCCAATTCTTATCCAGAAATATAAGTAAATTTTTGATTTTTCAAAATGTGATAGTTTGGAATCTGCATTATCGTTATATACAAAATCCATAAAACCTGCCCATGTTTTGTGACACATCTAAATAATTTGGATCCATGGACACTTTTTTAACACCTTTTAAACATCGTAATAGTCCACATCCCATTCTGAGAAAATATTATATTAGCTTAAATTTATAAATTTGTAATTACAGGCTTATAAAACAAATAATTTCGTATACAATGTTATTATTAATATTTGTTAATATTATTAGTAAATGAAGTTTAAAATATAAATTTCACGAGTTTAGCTAATAAATGTTAAATTGTTGATAATTAATCAGTTGATTACTACTTCATTAGCACATTATAAAGTCATGAGGGCAAAGTATACTAACTGTCGTATTCATAAAAAATAAAGTAGGTTTGAAGTGTGCTTTTAGACAAAATTTTCTTAAAGTTCACTTGAAGTCTACTTTAATTTTTTATGAATTAGACCGTAAATATTTATGTGCTACTTCAAGATATTAAAATTTTCTTTTATTATTAACACTTTCAATCCCACTGTATAAGTATTTTAAATGTTTTTCATAATTTTTTTTTAAACGTTTTCCTTTTTTTAGTACAAAAATTGATTTTGCTGTCAAGCTTAAAATATCAATTGTGTGCCAATTTTTGTTCATAAATTCAAAAAGAAAATCCCAGACAATTTACTAGTTGTTACACAAGTCAGCCAGTAAGTGAGAGAGGGTCTGTTTGAAAAATAAAATATATAACACACAAGAATTGTGTGTTATTTTTAACGATTTATTTTGAATTCGCCTCAAAAATACGAAGTCCTGTCAAGTACGGAAGTTTATTCGGTTCCTCTTTAAACGCTGTTTTTATGTTTGTGTATGTGTGTATGTACAAAGAAGAGAAAACGTCAGAGAGTTTGTGTGAAATTTTAGTTAAATAAAATTATTTTCTTTTAAAATTTAGCGTAAATTAGAATTTGTGCGTATTAAAATAAAACAAGAGTTTTCTAATAAATACAAAACATAAACAAAGAAAGCGTAAACACTGCAAATTATTTGTTCCTTTTACTTCAAGACAAGTAAAACAAAATAAAACAAAACAAAAGCAGATAAACAAATATTAAACGAAACAAAACACATAAAACTCAATTTATTTGAAAATAAAAATCCTAGTGCGCGTGTGTAATGGCGTTTTTGCGTTCCATCTGTGCTCAACGTACAAATTTAGTTTATAGTTATAGTTCCAGCAGCCTTGTTTCAACAAGTTGGTCGAGCACCGTTCGACAATTGAGTCATGATTCGAAGGACAATGCAAGTGAATTGAATTATCAACAACGCTCATCCAGTCATTATTATTCCACTCATCATCATAATCGTTATAATCAACAACAACAACTGTTTTTAGCCAATGCTCTCTTCACACCCGATTTCAATCAACATTATCATCGCGTCCATACAAATGCCAGAAATTCTCAAACTGTAGCCGCCACCCAAAGCATTACGGATGACGATAAAGTTTCGACTGTTTCGAAGAAGGCTCACCGTAAGCAAACCCCAACACCAAATGTCCCCGAAAATCCCCAACGTGATCCATTGGACGTTAGTTTCAATGATCCTATTGCGGCATTCAAGAGCAAAACAACATGGGAGCTAGTACGCGCCTATCTTGTCTACATTATTTGTTCCAGTGAAAAACTCGTAGAGCATAACATGAAGGTAAGTTTTAAATGTTTTCTATTCTACAATATTAAGACACTACTCAAAGTTTGTAGCCTTCAAGGAAATATCGTTATGTTGTTAAAATTGTTTAAGCTTGAATTAAAGGTATTATTGTGAATGATTTTCATTTCGAACAGAATTACAAAATAACTTATCCATATGTGATTCATTATACCCTTGTTCTTGACTGTATACTTCATACAATTGAATCTTGTACGTATTGAAGTCAATATAAGGCAGTAATTTTACGTAATTTTTAATCTAAATATGTGGTTTTCAAATCTGTAAATATTCAGTGAAAACTTAAATGATTTCCTTTCTCTATAGGCTTTTTTCTTTACCACCCTAAAAAGTTCTGGAAACGAGAAACATTTCTTAGGAATTTATATTAATAAAGATTTTATATAATCCATAAACCATTGGGGTTAAACTAAACTATTATACATGTTACAATAAGGGTTAATAATAAAGAAACATGTAATAAAAAATCATCACTTGCGGACATATATATAACTGAATTTTAAGCAAAGAATATTTATTATTGCTATATTATCAATCCAATATCCAAAATAAAACAAATTTCTTTGGGTTAGTTCCGAAACCTGTAGCACAAACAATATTGGTTTTAGTCTTTCGAAAATGATAGAAAATCTTTCTTAAAAGTATGCTAGTTGATGGAATACAATAATTCTATTGCTCTTAATAATTTAACTGTTCTTATATCTCTGAGATTCAAACAAAAAATACAACTAAAACTTAAAAAATGAACACAGTAGTATACCTTACACCACCGTAGTGGGGAGGGTATATTGGATTTGTCCAACACCCACTTAAATTATACTCATCGACTCAGAATCAGTTCCTGAGTCGACTTAGCGATCTCCGTCCGTCCGTTTGGCTTGTTGGCTGACTGTCCATGCGCAGAGTACAGGTCGCAATTTGAAGATATTTTTATAAAATTTGGTACATAATATTTTTTCGACCCAAGGACGGTTGGAATTGATAATGGTTGCAATCGGTTCATTATATCACCTGGCCCCCATACAAATGTCCTCCGGAAATAGGAGTTTATCTGTCATAAATGTATGATATATGTTCATATCGAAACAAATTTCGCCACAAATAAGTTGTACATGAAACCTATACAGCTCCCATAAAAGGCCCACTGCCGAAAATCACTTTAACGAACATTACTCTCTTTAAAAAAAATGGTATCCAAAAAATATTCAACACAAATCATTCGGCCCAATTTTATGATGTTCGGTTCATGATCGGTTCGTAGTCGTAGCTTCCATATAAAGCCTACTTCCGAAAATCACTTTAACGACCATAATTCTCTTAAAAATGTTGGTATCCAAATAAAATTCAATTCAAATACGTTTCACATATACAGATATCATGCCAACTTATTTTATAAAGGTCGGTTCATAATTGGTCAAAGCTCTCATATAAGATCCTCTTTGAAAATCACTTTAACACGTGTAAATCTTTTAAAAGTGTTTATATCGAGATAAAATTTAACACAAAAAATATTTATATGCTCAGAAGCCACACCACTAAATTTATGGATGATCCGTCCATAAACAGTCATAGCTCCCATATAGCGGCCATTTCAGAAAAACTGTTTTTACACATATACAAGGTGTAACGTATTATATGGGCGGGCTTGACCGACCATAAATTCTTACCGGTTTTACTCTAACAAAGTAAAACACATCTAGAGAAGGTCACAAACGAGTTTTTTAAATAACGTATTCATTGTGACATTAAGATTGCCATAATGAATCTATAATTATCTGTTAAATAATAACAAAACGATATCTGGGCTACAAATTTTATTGAGTGTTTATAATTATATTTTTTCGTTTTTGTATGGTATAATTTTTAATTTCAGTTTAACTTAAGATTATAATTATTATTTGTTTGCCGCTTTCGTTTAAAATCAATTTCATACACATTTGAAAGTCTTATAAGATATTATACGGAGTTTTTAGGATCAAACAATTGTAGAATGTAGAATGTCTAACCAATAATTAAATATGGTCGAATTTTTCTATGTAAAAAATGAACTTTATAATAATTAAATTGTAGATTCGTATATTCACATTTGCAGCTGTTTAACTAATTAAATACAGGGGCCAAATTACCGCATTCGTGATCGAGCTATCGTATCGAAAAATGATTTCGATAGCGAAATTATGATAAAATGTACTAAATTTCTTGCTTGATATCGAATGCCATAATCTCAAATAAGAAAATTACGATCAATTTTACTCGATATCGAATGCGGTAATTTGGCCCCTGTTTTTGTCAAATGTTAAATGAATAAAATGAATACGTATGTTGTCAACAGTACTGAAATGTTGTAGCACGGAAATATACTCGTACTTCATTGCGTTCTGCTGACATTTCAGTAAAAATAAAGATTTGAAATTTTCAGCAGAGCTGTTTTTTGAATGGTATAATTAATTAACACATGAATATTATCATTAGTAATTAAAAACCTCCGTGAAATCACTTTCAATACCCTGTATTTATTTTTTGTTTATTTTTTACTGCTGATCTTAATAGCTACATTAATAGACAAATATTTTACTCAATACTCAATTTTATAGACAGTAACTAAAATACACAGAGGAGTCTTTAAATATAAAAAAACCGTAATTAAATACAATTGTAAAAAAACCTTGCTACCTTGCCACAGTGGAAACCAAAATGAAGTAGAAATATATGAAAAATTAAAATAAAAACAGCATAAGAAATTAATAATTAAACATTTATAAAAATTCACTTATTTATTTGATTAAATTTCCAAACGTTTGATGTCATTTTTTGTTAAAAGATAATCCAATTTTTATAATTACTTCCAAGGTGAATTTAAATACTAGGTGATAGCGTAGCGCCAGCTGATTATTCATGGTGAATTTGAAAATGTCAAAAAGTTATATAAAAAAAAAACTTTTTGACAGTGACGAAAGTTTTTCATATAGAAAAATGCCTGTTGTTCTTGCCTTGTTGTAATTGTTGTAGCAATGCGGTCACCTGGTATTTAATTTCACCATGATTACTTCTATGAAATATTCCGATATGTGAAAATCTATCGAATTTAAAACCATTAATTGAATTTAAAACCATTTTGAACCAATGGTTTGTTCTTTTCTTGCTATAAATATATGTAGCACAGACAACAAATAACAAATAACTTAAAATAATTTAGAAAAAGTATCAACATTAAAGTTGAAATTGTTTTGTTTTCAAAATCGATTTATTTCAAATACCCGATTACCAATTAATTTTAATCCAATTTTTTCCATTCATCACATCATTTTTCGTGTTCAAATCGGTTCGTTTTTACAATCAATTTAAATAGGATGAGCAGTCTTGCTGTATCTAAAATTACAAACTCATTTGATTTAGTACATACTGCATAAAAGGTGTCAATTTACCTTCTCCTAGCACTGGTAATTTCTTTTAATATCGTGGTTTTCAACAACAAATTTGTTTTGCAACAGGAGCGTATTGGAATAACGTGAGGTTTGACATTTTATTTATTGACATATTAGTAATATAATATTTGACAATGAATTCTATTTTTCTGGAAAAATATTGAATGTATAACTTAAAAATGCGGGTTTTTTTTTAATTTTAGCTTTTATTTTTCTACAATATAAATTCATTCAAAGTATTGGCCATTGCAACATATGGATTTCGCTATAAAATAACTGCTTTTCATCTGAAGTGAAGCGCATCTCAGAATATTACGCTTTAGTGATTGGCCTCATATTTTGGGTATTTTTCGGCCAATGCTTAATACAAACAAATCATTTGCATTTGCTATAGGTTCTCTGTGATGGTCTGGTCAGATTTCAGCAGCTCATAATAAATGAGAATTACCTTAGCATCATGGATATTTGTCTTTGTTGTCGATTCGGCTGTTTGGTCTAGCTTCACATACGATCTTACGCTTCGGGTTATTGTAATGGTGGCAAAAAAAATTGTCATTTTCGAAGTAATAAAAACTTTGTTGTTTACATTATAATGTTCAATGACTAGGTGAAAATAAATGACAGATATGTTCAGAGCAACTGAAGTAACTGTGTCAAGACGGCGACTCTTCCTTTCCAATCGTCGATGATGAGCAAAATCCAATCGTCGACGATGAGCAAAGAATACTTAAACGACGATTGTGGGGTAACATAAAAAACACTTGTCCGACAAACATCAAAATGACTCGTGAAAGTATCATTTTGAAGAGCTAAATACGATCGTTGACTGCAAACAATTTTCCAATGCTCGCCAAAATGCGTAAACGACGATTCACTCGTCCAACAAACGTCGCGTCGTTTGGAAGCGAAAAATATAAATCTACTCTAACAATCGTCTGAACGATTAAAAAAAGAGTCGCGAAATGATCGCGCTCGTCAAACAATCATCCAAATGCTAGCTGGGAAGCTATAGTTCTGTGTGTTAGCATCTTTTAAAGCTGCTTTATACAATTTTAAAAGAAAGAGAGTGTTAAAATCATTTGAAATCTACAAAATTTTAATTTTCATTTCAATGTTATACATACAAGTTTTTTTCGATACTGTAGGTATGTCATTATGGTAATACAACACATGTATGTATGTAGGTATGAGTAATTTTATTGTACATACACCACTGCAAATTTGCCGGCATTTGTCCATGTAGTTTATTTACTTATAAATAAATAAATAAATATTTACTTGTTTTATATACATACATACAGCAGCTAAACCAGTGTGAGTACATTAGCGAAAAGGCTAAAATAAAAACTGCTTACAATTCAAACGAAAGTTACTAAAGCGTAAAATGAAAAAAACATTTAAACATCAGCTCAGAAGATGAAAGATTAGAAAACGAATATACAGACAGACAAACAAAATAATAAAATAAATGTGGAACAACTAGACGCTGAATTTAGTCTTAATACTAGATGGATGAATAGCTGTTTGGTTTGGATGAATGTTAGCATTGGCGAGAAGAGAACGGAAAAACCGGTAGAGAATCTAAACAAGCATGTTGTGTTTGAACTACAATTTAGATACATTCTCACGTGATGGTTATAAAAAACCCCATTATAGCTGGTTATACCCCATACAAGTACGAGTATTATGTATAATTCACGTCAATGTGGTGAAGGAGTAAGCAGAAACTAAAAATAGAAATACTTTTTCAAATCTATTATTTATTGGTGAATTGAGAAAAATTGCTAAGGAAAAAGTTCGACCTTGATATACATACATACATACATACATATGTATGTATGTATTAACGTATTAAGCTTATTCTATTCAAAACTAATTGTATTGAGTAACCTACATTAAGGGTGGCTTAAGTCGGTTTTAGTGACTTTTTTCAAATCACTACCAAAATTTTATCACTAATATAATTTTAAATTCTGATTAAAATAAAAAAATTGGGGCGGTCACGCCTACTTTCGAGTGGGCGGGGCTCCAAAGTTTGTTATATATTTAGCTATATCTTGAAAACTCCTTTTTTTATTAGACGATATATATATCAAATGATAGGTATTTTAAAGACCTTGAAAACGATATGTAACATGACCTATTTATATGGACCACCTATTGATAAATTTCGCAAAATTATTTTTCGATCCGAAATTTTTTTAAAAAATCTAAAAATCTGGGAAAAAGGTCTATATGTATGAGTAAGTAGATAAATTACAATATTTTCAAGTCAAGAAATTAAGCTTTAATTTAAGGTATAACATGACCATGTAGGCAATATAAATCCGAAGATATTAAAGAAGGATTATGACATTTCACCATAAATACAATCTGTACTATGCGAAGCCAGTATTCTGTATACCATGGAGGAGAAAATCCTTCCGCCCGGCCATAGGCCAGCAATACAGGAAATTTGTACAATGCGAAGCCGGTATTCTGTATATCATAGAGGAAAAACTCCTATCCTGCATACAAAATTCTGAAAAAATGTGTTCTTTAAATTTTTCAGATCTTATAATTCTATGATTATAGTACCTACAGACACATATGATACCTTAAATTAAAGCTTATAGTCTTGGCTATATATTAATAAACTAAAATAACTTTTATATAGACTTTTTTTTAATTTTTTAGATATTAAAAAAAAATTCGGGTCAAAAAATATTCTTTTCGGATTTAACCCATAGTCGGTCCATATTTTATAAACATGATATATATTTAATTTAATGTATTACAAATTATCAGACACCCAGTAGTTCCCGAGATATAGGCCTATATATTTTTAACTTTAAGGGCCCGCCCCCTCGAAAATAGGCGTGACCGCCAACAATTTTTTTTTGCTGTCATCTCTAAAAGCCCTATTTGATGATTTTTTTTTTGAGCAAAGTCACTAAAACCGATTTGTACCTTAAGGGTTGCCATAAAGTTTATTGTAACCTGTTTATAAAGATTTTTTTTCTCAAGAATTTCGGTATAAAAATTATTAAAATTGTATTGAAAATAATTACTTTTGAAAATTATAAATAAGAAAGGATATTGCACAAATGTCCAAAGACCACGATTCTTTTATCGAAATTTTCAATCACATCTTGCAAAAGAGCGGGTCTATTGCGCTAATTTCGGCACGGATGTTGAGTTTTAAGACAATCGATTCAATTGGCTCTATCAGCCATGTCACAGAATTTAATTCCGTTCGGAAGTGGAATTAATTCTGTATTTTGCTTCTGTAGAAAAAGTAAAAGGAACATTTTTTTCGGAATGAAACCACTTTTAATTTGCTATGTGGATTTGTAATTTTAAGCATTTCTAGGTTTCATTCCGAAAAATGCACCACGTGAAAGAGCGTCTCAAAAACTATAGAAACAAAAAAAGTGGAAAATTTTTTTTGAGTCATAAGCCACCTTTTCATAGGCCGGGTAACATATATTGAAAATGTTGCTCTCTAGTCTATGTGTACAACTAATATCAAGGATATTGAAAATATACCTTCCTTTTTGAAGTGTATTGCTTTATAAGGCGGTTTTTAGGATCTTTTTTTTTAACAATCACAAGGAAATTTATAAAGACTTTTTAGATTTGGACATTAGGGGTCAATGACCAATAAATATCCTATTGATACAGAACTAAATCTGGGATGTAAATAATTAACGATATACATATGTAATAATAATAATAATCTTATTAATATTCTTTTTAACATTTTGCATTTAGTGTTCAAAAATGTAGTGAATTTTAAATTTTAGTGAGGCACATTTTATATTCAAATTAATATAATATAATTTAAAACAAAACCAATCGAGTTAAGGTTGGTGAAATTGGCAATAATTTATGTCACACAAATTTTAAAAGTTTTGTGTTTATTTTGTATATTTAATACAACAATTTGAGCAGACATCTATTACGTTTTGTAACGTATTCACTATTTTTTTATTACAGTATTTGACCGACAAAAAACGACTACTGGGTTTCTTTAAGAAGCTAAAGCTTTAAACGAAAATTCCCATTCCTATGCACAATTTACACACACTTAAGCAGTGAACAGACAAGCCCCCAAAAATGAACCGAATGCTTAAACGCAATTGGCTGATAATCGAGGTAATACATAAAACACTTTCATAGATATAAACATACACGCACACAATTATTCAAACTGAAAGATACTTTTTGAGAAAAACAGAAAAATACTCTACAGATAGTAGAGCATTTGTGCCCTAGGTGCTAGATACATTTTATTAGTGTCAAAACACTTGCAATTTTTATACTTGTAGTTGTATAAATTTTCTATGTGACGTTTAAGTATAAGATAGAGAGTAAAAAAAAATTATAAATTTTCTGATTTTGTTTAAATGTTTGTCGTACGGATGGGTGAAAGTATCTAAGTATGTACAAACATGTACGAGAATGTAGCGTATACGCTTTTCGTGATTTATAATTTTCTATTTAATTTTTGTAGGTCTAAGCAAAAATAAAACAATAATTTTTATAAATATTTTTGAT
Organism: Bellardia pandia; assembly: GCA_916048285.2. Classification (NCBI taxonomy): domain Eukaryota; kingdom Metazoa; phylum Arthropoda; class Insecta; order Diptera; family Calliphoridae; genus Bellardia; species Bellardia pandia. The sequence goes on along the minus strand of OU696532.1, from coordinate 92,569,719 downwards.
GTACACTTAAGTACACAAATTCACATACATATTTACATACGAATATAACAACCACCTACACAATACAACATTATATAATATCGGGTGAATTAGGGTGACTCATTTCATTTTATTGCTTGAATTTTATATTGTTTTGTAGACTGTCAAAAGTTTCGTGAGTTATACAACAAAGACTTACCATATACCGTAAGATATTATTAAAACGCATGATCAAGACATTACCTTAATATTTTGTAAAAAAAATAAATAATATTCCTTTTAACGATATTAAAATTAATCGAATTATTCGAATAATTGATTTTTTTTTTAAATAAAATAAGAAATACATTTTTCTCTTTATCAAGTCGTAGGGGAGAGGCACGTTTATACCCGAGGCACCTTTGAACTATGTTGATAAAATCTCAGTTTAACATTTTTTCCGACCCTTAACCGAGTTTTTCACATGTCAACCTTGTTTTCTAGCAACGTTAACAACTTTTGTTGGGTGAACAAGTTTTCGCAGTGCCATTGTAAATTTTTTAATTTTTTTTTGTAAGAGTGTAAGAAGTATTCAGTGATCGTTTTCTTTCGTAAAAGAAATTTATTGCAGTCCAAAATTCATTTCAAACAAATTTAATTTAAGTTATTTGATATTTATATAAAAAAAATATTTATTAAAAATTTCCGTGAAATGGCATGCCAGTTCAGGTTTGAACAAAGAAAAAGGGGCACCTTTGAACATGTTAATTTATCAACCGAAGTACCAAACATTGTTGATTCTCTCTTATTTTCTGAAAATGACGAATCCAATGCTGAAATCGCAAGGCCTTTTCCATCTTAATAATATAAAACTTATTTCTGATCTGAATTTTTTTATTTTTTAATTGTTAATGTTTATGTTTTTTTTAATAAATAAATCGAATTTATTATATATATAAAAAATATAACTGTTTATGTTATTTTTGGACATAAGCGCTACAAGAAAAAATTGCCGTTCAAAACTGCCCCAGCCTAGTTCAAAGCTGCCCTGTATGGGGGGGCACATTTGAACACAATGGCTTCGTCCATTAAAAAAAATAAAAAAAAAATATAAATCGAACTAAAAATAAGTTACTTGTAGACTTAATCTAAAGTTTATTTACATATATATTAGTTAAATTATGTAAAAAGTCAATAATTCAAAAATATAAATTTTTATGTGGCTTGAAAGCAAAAAGTGTTCTAAGGTGCCCCCTATCCCCTACGTAATGTCGTATCGTCAACAACATTATCAACTAAAATTCAGCATTACTTTCAATATCACTTACTTCTGAGATGAGTTTGGTTTGGTTAACTGAATTGAAGTTGACAAACGTGGATCCTCCTGACCAATTTTAAGTGAATTATTTGCAACCAAAAAGATTTTTAACAATAAAAAAGCTCTACAAAGCACATAAAAAACAATTATAAAAAACTGTGAAAAAGATAACTTTTAACTATTCGTTATTCGAAAATGGTAATTTTTAATTATTCGAATAATTATTCATAAAAAATTGTTCAAGTATTCTAATGAAAATTATTTGAATGGATGCCCTAGTGCTTAGTGCATATGTATGTTTAGGGAGACCTTCAAATATGAAATGTTAGTATTGATTGACGAAAGTGTTATAAACTTATTCTGCACTTTAAAATCCAACAAGAGTGTATGTATATTGTATTTGTTCTATTGTGGAAATACATACATATGTATGTATATGATCCAAATGTGTTAAATCACATATGTAATACTGCAAGTATTTCAGAAGAATTTCAATGTTTATCAAAATAAAAATTTAAAAAGACTAATGCTGTTGCAAAGCTGCAGATGAAATTAATTCAATTCCTCATCATGAAGATATCTACGAAGTTATTAAATTATTAAATAAATTATCCAATCTCCAACTGCCAGAACCCGTAGCCAATCTCGTGACAGGGCCATCCGAGACTTCGACTTATGGTCGTCAAATACATACAAAGTCGGTTATGTAGTTAGAGTAGACCCCTAAACTTTCTACAGTACAATCTAGTCAATTAAATTGTCTTGCAGATGAGAATCGGTTTTAGCCAGTTAGTCCGCAACGTATGTATATAATAATGATATATGTAAATGACAGCATTACTCAGCATCCAGAATAGCTTTAATTTATTTCATTGGGAGACATTAGCATTCATGGACCAATTTAGATTTCGTATTTCCACCAGAGAGAGATTAAATCGCAAATTTGTTGTCGTCACATATTTGAATATTCACCCCATATATATTGTATTTATGACCTGTGTAATACTGCTTTGATCAGGCAGCCTGAATTGGAACCATTCATAGGTAATTTTGAGAATTTCGTAAAATATATTCAATATTTTGATTCTGAAAGGAGAAAGGACTTATATCGGTTAAGTAAAATTAGTGATTGATCTCTCCACAATATTAGTGTAGGGTATAAAAAGACTTAAATCCATTAAAAGTGGAAAAAATATCAGCAATCCACAACATAACAATTCTGAAAAATCACCTATCGTCGGTCTTTCAGTTCAAGTAAGAATTAAGAGCTTTCTGGATTGGTTTAGATTTTAATTTTAACTGGGGCCAAATTACCGCATTCGATATCGAGTAAAATTTATAACATTTTATCATAATTTTGATATCGAAATCAGTTTTCGATACAATAGCTCATTCGATCACGAATGCAGTAATTTGGCCCCTGATCTATTTATTATACCGTTTTCCACTCACTGCAAATGATAAACTCACGTGAACGAATCAATCACTTAATCAGTTAATTGTTTTTAACTATAATTTACCATTTATAATCATATGAAAAATGTCTTTGTTAAATAACTAAATAAAATTAAACAATTATAAATTAATAATGACAAGTAACAATTTTAAGCGACGTTCAATGTAAAAATTCATCTGATACATAAACATTTTATAGTGAGTGTGAATTCGTAATTGCTGATCCCCAGTCAAACATTTGAGTCTATTTTTTATTCTATATATTAAAATTTATAGCAATATAAAATATCTTAATGGGGGGTACACGAACTGATGTAAATAATTTTAGGAACACCAAATAACAAAATGACTGAAATTTGCAATTTGTTTCCCATCTACTTGTACAACTCTCTCTGAAGTGTTGGAAGGTTCAAATTCGGACTTACTTATATGCTATTTAACGCTCTTCAAATCCTAAAGGAACCAGTATCTCCTTGGCATATACTAGCTTATACACATCGTAAATCGATCCTAAGCAATAAAAAACGTTTCCAATAGTTATTATAATTAGCTCTACTGTACATATTACATACATACATGCACACATACGTATGAATATATTTACAACCAGCATTCTTTGTGTGCAAATTGAAAATAATTGTTTATTTTTTCAATAATTTGTTGTTTATATATTTTTTCGCTTTGGTTTTTTAAATCGTAACAATGTTTAATGCAGCATAAATATTGTTCACATGATTATATGAATTTGTTGCTGTTTCTAAGTGCATGTAAACAAATTCATATTAATGCATACAAATGTTTGTACAAATAAATATGTATGTATATAAATATGCATGCACCTGCATACCCAACAGTTCTGGGGACTGTCCCTGAACTAGTGATTATATCCACCATTTAAGGTCACCTCTAGTTACATAATTGCCTATTTGACTAGTTATTTTAACAAGAGCGTGTCCAGGAGAAAGTTAGTCGCCCTTCATTGATTACAAAGACTATACTATGGATTACAAAAGTTTAATTGCTGGCATTTGGCTCTGTATTAGATTACTTCTTATGAGTAAAATATTTGCGATTTGTTTCACCTTACAAATTACAAACAGTCAAGTACTCGTAGTTAAAGATTCGTGAAAAATGGAGACCAAGGCATATTGATTATCAATATGCCTTGATTATAATCAATATGCCTTGATGGAGACTTAACATTGTCATTATTAAAATAAACTCTCTGTCAATCTGAGCTGTCAGATTTGACGATTTTTAGTTTCAAAAATAGCAAAGTGACGATTTGACGATTTTTTCATTGAAAGTGACGATTTTCTGAATTATTAAAATTTTCTATCATTTGTTTGTTTTATTAATGTTTTTGTTATAAAATTCTCTCTTTTCTTTGAAACAACAACTATTTTTCTCATTTAATATCATAAATATTAATGTTTATTGACAATTGTTGAGTTTAAGTATAATAATTCCAAATAATATTAAGTCAGGATAGTAGAAACCACTCATTTATTGGGTAAACATGAAAATCTATTTTAAATGAAATTAATTCCATGAACTAAAATTTTTAGAGGAAACAATTTCTGCACTTTAACGGGGAAATTTTACAGAAATTTCGCCTATTTGAACAAAAAGCCCAAAGAATATTCAGCCAAATATACTTAAATAACAAAAATACGGAATTCTTTAAAAATAAGTACCTGTATATAATGAATAATATGGATTCTATATTCAAAATGTTATTTAAAACTTAATAAACTAAATTGTTTTGACATTGTAATTTAACCAGAATTAATAAAATATGCTAAATTCAGATATTTATTTATAAAATACTGTTAGTCTTGTTTCGCACTCTACAGTTTTAGCTGACCAGTTTTTGTTCAATTCTCTTTTCAACTTGCCATTTCATTTATCAACAATCATGAAATCAACATACATGAAAAAAAACAAAAGGAAATAAGAAAATTGACTATTACCGTCTTGTTCTCTTTTCCCTTCTCATCCAAAAATGCTTGCCTTGTCCGAATTAAAGAATGTGAAAGCGGACTAAAATATACAGCCCAATCATGAATAAAAATTCCGCGGAAGTTTTTTCCCTTTTCTCATTTTTCCTATTCAAATTCAATGTTAAAAAAATGAAAAAAAAATGATCTTCTTACTATTTACACCACCTATATTCGTCCGAAAATGGAATACAACTCTCATGTATGGGCCGGTGCTTCGAAGTCTATTTTGGAGTTACTCGACCGCGTACAGGAGAGGGCGAAGATGCTTATCGGTGACAGTAGGGTATCCAACTCTATTGATTCATTGGAGCATCGTCGCAATGTGGGTTGTGTTTCACTTTTCTATCGATACTATAATGGAATGTGTTCTGCTGATATTAGGGAACTTGTTCCTGAAACACGCAGTTTTTTACGTAATACACGTTCTTCAGTCAGGGCTCATCCTTTTGTGGTCGACTGGACAGTGGATCGCACAACACACTACAGGGAAAATTCGTTCTTTAGCCGTACTGTCCGTATGTGGAACAAACTCCCAACAGAAGTATTCCCTGCCACTTTCAATATAGGAAAATTCAAGTCAAATATTCACAAACACTACTCCCGCTATCCTCCCTCCCGTAACCTATTTTCCTAGTTCCAACACAATGCATTACATAAGTAGGGGTCATCCCCTGAGTGCTGGTCCAAGAAAAAAAAAAAAAAAAAAAAAAAAAAGGGAAAAAACTCCCACGGATTTTTATTCAGGATTGGGCTGATAATAAAAATATTACACAAGTTGTGTTTAACATAATATTTTTTGTGATTTCTTTTTTATCTTTTTTATCGGGATTTTGACGATTTTTTCCGAAATACATCTGCCAGCCCTGCATATATAATTCTCTTAAAATTTAGCCGTAAATGATGTTTAGTCAATAGAATTATTATCGTAATTGATATTTTTTATATTCGTTTGTATAATTTACTTAAAAAAGTACCTAAAAACTCAAGCACGTGTTTGTTTAAGTGTTTTATTTTCAACTTCCAGACAATGGAAACTTTTATATTTTTTGGTTTGTTTGTAATTTATTCCATTAAAATGCCAAAATAAACTGAATTGGCAAAAATACACGATTATATAATGATTCTACAGTCGTCATAAAACAAACTTTTGCATTTGCAAACAGTAAAATATTTATAGTGAATCACAGCTTGTGATAAATGTACGAGTATGTAATTTGTAAAAGTACTTATGTATGTGAGTAAAATAGAGAGAGAGAGAGAATCTGTGACCGTTAAGTAGGTGGCAGACCAGCTGTCGGCAAAATAAGTCGACAATAAAGTACTTTTTGCACATGTTTTTACATAATTCGCTTTTTGATTTAAAAAAAAAAATAAAACATAATATTTCATTGTACTTTTGTTTTGAAATGAAAGCATAAATTGTGTATTTACCTATACATTGAAATGTTTGAATATGTAAACATTGATCAAGTTTATTAAAAACAAGCAGATAAGTAGCTTTTAATGTTAATAATTTAATAGTAATATAAAGTTACTAAAGAGTGATTTTGTTTAGAGCTTTCGGATTTGATTTAAAAACACATACAATTTACAGAAATGTATGAAATCTTTATTTGAGTCCATAGAACGATGTATGTATATAATTCAATATTCAAAGATTATTTGACCTGGATCCAATTTTGGCATACTCTCTCCAATATTTCGGCCGGTATCTTACGAGTAAATTCTTCAATATTAGCTTCACAGGCACCGTCTTGTTGAAACCAGCCAAGTCGAACATTGTTCGTTTGTAAGTTACATATAGAGTCTATATTATAGACCAAACTGAATAGTAACATGTTACACGAAAGCAGCTGGGCTGCCAGTATTTAGTATACCCAAAAAGAAAAATCATCCTTTACATGGACCATATAGCAATTGATTTGTCATCAAAACTTTTATTACTTTTATTCTAAAGGGGTTTTGAATAAAAAATACTTTTATTATTTTTATTATAAAGGGGGTTTTAATAAAAAATACGTTTTCCAAAAGTGTACCTACTCGTATATTGGAATAACATGAAAGTTTTGACATTGTTGCAATGAAATCTATTTCGCTCTCAAATTCACCATGAAAACGCTGAATCTGTAAAAGTAGCATTTCGTAAAATTCGTGATATTTCGCTGTTAAGAATTGCTCAATAAAATTACTACATTTAGGTTTCTGGAAATCCAGAGCCATTGTTGAGAAGCTTTTGCTGAACTTGTCTCTGTATGGTGCGCTATGTGATCAGAAGGCGGCTGTAAATAAATAGGGACACGTTGAATGGATCACAATATTGAGAGAGATATACAACAACATTTTCACAACATTTTTGGTGATAAAGATATCACTGACATGTTGTTTCAATAGGATGTTGAAATGTCACACATTCACAAAAACATTGAAACATTTACAAACCCAATTTCCCGATCGTATAATTTTACGAAATTTGACTGTTAATTGGCGATCATGCGATTTAACACCACTGTATTTTTTTTTTGGAGAACTATGTTAAAAAAAGATTCTATACAGGACCATCGCATCAATTGTAGACTTAAAACTGAAAACTCCTGACTTAATTAACGAATATGCCCGCCATTTTTCCGTTTGAGTGCGTGGTCTTGGTGAATATCTGTCCGATATCATTTTTTCATTTATACTTATGACGAATAAAATTACCACCTGCGTTCTACATTTGTAAAATGAAGTGAAAGTAAAATTTTAATTAAGTTGTGTTCTAAATTTTGTGAAAATGATTTGATAAGTAAAATATCACTTTTAGTTTGGTTCATCGTAGTGTAAAAGTTTCACTCGTTTCCTAGATCGCCGTGAAATTGCCCATGTGGAATTGAAAACGAATTCAGTTTTACTTCGTGGTGGAGTATAGAACATAGGCATATATGTGGAATGTTTTATAGTGAATTATTATTTAAAAAACCAAAGTCTATCAATATTTCATTTTTTAAATCTTTTAAAGTTGTATATTGTTTTGCCTTTGAAAACACTTTGGCGAAAAGATTTTCCCAAAGGTCTTCTATTGGATTGAGATCGGGACTTACGGCTGGCCACTCTAATACTGGTATACTATGGGTGTTAAAAAAATTTGTTGTTTTACGTGCAACATGAATCGAATCCTTATCTGTATATGTATAATTCAGCTGCAAAGTTTATTAAATTATTCTTTAGAAGATCAACATTCAGCATTAATTTTGCTTGGCACTATAAATGTTCGAGATTTTCATCGAGCTCCCAATGCAACCAATCAGAGATCCACCACTATGGTTTCGCTAAAAACACGTTTAACGGGGGCGTCTTGTATCATGCCAATGTTTATGGTGACCGTCAGGACCATCCAAAATAAACTTTTTTCGTCGCTGAATATAACCGTTTCAAATTCTTCATCCTAAAATTTTAATTTTTCAGCAAACAAACAAGCTCTTTTGAGGCGCTGAGTTAGGTACGGTTTTGCTATTTTGTTTTCATATTTAAGACTATTATCCTCTTTTAGCAGTTGTTGTATACGCTGCCGGGTAACACTGAGGTCCAGTTCTACAGCTCATGTTTTCATCTGTTGCTAAATGTCGATTTCGCCGCTTAGTCCTAGTGTCTATGGTTGAAATCCGACTACTGCGTTTTTTTGCCATAGTTTTTTGAATCTTTTAGAAAATTGCACCATCGATCTCACTAATCGGTATCCCAGGATGCCGCGTTCCTCATTAGTTAATTCAGTTCCATGTGCCATTATTTACTGCAAATTATTGAAGAAACAAGTTTTTCTATATATGTATATGTAAATGTATATATTTGCAATACTTACATCACAAAAAGTACATATATATTTAATTAAAACCAAAGAAGGAGTATATATCATAACTTTTTATCATCTGAAACTTGACTGTCAAGCAATGGACATATTGGTTGTTCTTTTTTAGATGTACTCGTATAAAGCTTTAAGTTGGCAACATTTTTTTAACTGGCGGCCATTTTCTCAGCTGTCATGTGATTTATGTTCTGAAGTCGCGAAATGATTAAGCACTTGGAGGGCAATATTCGCCGCATTATTTCCGATATACGGAAATAATAATGACATATATTTACTCAAAAGAGCGTAACGAATATTTTTTGTATAAATTTGTTTGACGATCAAATAAAATAAAACTTAACTTCTATTGTGACCTTTTCTTAGTAAAATAGGTTTTTGAAATAAAAACAAGAATTAAAACAACTGGTTTTAATGTGGTTACATCATTTTCGTAAAATATTTACCATATGTGGCCTTAGCTTAAGAGTATGGCTTAAAAAACGTGGATCTTTATTTTCTGAAAATTGCTTATTTTAAAAACTTTCCTCTTTTTTGTATTGATTTAACATTAAAAATTTAAGGAAATTTTTGACTAATCGATGTTCATAGGACCCTGAGTTGTGCTCTTAACTAACAATTGTTTGCTTGATAAGATAATGAATGATGCCAAACAATAATCACACATACATATAGTATGTATGTATATGGTTCGGCATCATTATCACACCTTGACCGTCAGAAAGTTTCATATAAAAATCGACAGGCAATTACTGTTTCTAAAAGCTTCGAAATTTTTTAGCTATAAACGTATAAAATCTTATAAGCATCCTCAAATGCATGTATGAATATTGTAATTTAATTTTCTTTAACGAATTTATAATTTTGTGATAAAGAAAATGAGACACCTACATCAATGACATGAATGGCTGGTTCTAGAATTTATTGGCTTCCTTTTAGTTGTTTGAGTTACTTTGAATTGAATATTAAACAAATTGAACAAATGAAATTAATTATTTTTCACTTTTCCAAATTCTTTTTTTTTTAAATTAATGAAATGAAAAACAAACACACAAACAAAATAACAACAAAATTTTTAGCTAATGAAAGTGGCAAATACTATACTGGGAGATAAATTGTTTACAGCACTAATGAAGGCAACATTTTATGGACATTTTGTCGCTGGTGAAGATCAAATAAAAATTATACCAACACTCGAAAGGTAATTTTATAAAAACTATTAAATTAACTAATGCTTTTTTCTTTTCTTTTTTCTTTTCTTTACAATTTTTATTTAATATATTTATTATATTTGGATTAAACATATTTGGAAAATATCAACCTGCTTATTATTTGCCATAAACTGTAAACGAATATTAAATGCGCTAAAATCAAATCAACTCAATAATAATAATAATGTTTCCTGAAAAACACTGTACCTTTAATACAATTATACCTACACATGTTTTCCACTCCACTCCACTCCACTCCACTCACTCTCCTTCCACAATTTTGGGTTTTGTTGTTTAAATACTTTCCTGTGTTTGAATTGTATTTTGATTGATTTTTCATGCGGTTCGTCCACAACATATTTCCAGTTGATGAAATTCGCCAGAACCGTATTGGGTGGCACACTTTTTGAACTTTTAATGAAATCAACTTTCTATGGACATTTTGTTGCTGGCGAGAATCGTCATACGATTGTACCAAAGCTTGAGAGGTTTTCTTTCTATTTTTATTTTGTATTTAAACCATTTATTAATTATTATTTACAAATACGAATACATATTAATTTCATGTTTTCTATTGCATAATCAATTAATAATTGTATTAATCACATTGTATTTGTGTAACTCTTTGTCTATGAGCACATACGTTTACTTTTCTGTACTACAAAATTAAATTAATTACATAATTTTAAGAACTCTTCAAATTACATACCAATTATAAAAAATCTTTAGCTTTAGCATGGCATGTTCTTTATGTCAAGAATATTAAATAAGATATTGATTGAATTCCAAATTTACAGTGTCATATTTACTTTAATTCAAAATTTCCAACACCAAGCCCCATTTACATTTAAAGTAATTGTCTCTCCCAGCAAATGGTTTGAATAATCTCAAATCGCCCTGCTACCCCGAAACTAGCAGTTCTTTAAAAAAAAATACACTATTTAAGGCGAATCTATAAAAACCATACATAGAACTATTAGACCGACCCCTTGATACTTAAAATTCCATGCCTAGCGATAAAAGTAATATTAGGTCAACTAAAATAATTTAGGAAATGCCTTCTATAGTTAAAAATACTTGTGCAGTTAATGCTTGTAAAAATGTCAGAAATAATCATTAGATCTTAATTTAATTATTTATTTCGTTTGATGACGTTTACTCTTGCAAAACATTTGTAGGAGAGCTTTTATGAAATTTAGTTTTGATTCTTTGGAATAAAGGTTTTGGAATTTTGTTGGGTTGTTATTTTTGTTAGGAAATTCGAAAAGAATCATGATCGAATTGAATCTTTAGCGACCAATTTTATTTCAGTATGGTATTTTGAGTATAACTTAAAAATGTGGCATTCATAACAGATGACGTATCTTTCGAGTGCGGGTTTTGTTTTCAGTAGGTTAGGTTAGGTCAGCAGGCAGCCATAACTAGTAAAGCCCACTTAAGACCAAGCATTGGTCCTTTTGTGTTGCCTGAAAAGAAATTAATGGAGAGAGGATAGATATTATAGAGGTAGAAAGAGATTGTATGTGGATAGATAGTAGAAAGAGAAAAAGATATCAAGAGAACATGAAGATGTCGGGTCCAGAAGTTTAGAGAAAAAGATGGAGTAAAAACTCCGAGCCAGTAGTTCCATTTCAAGTGAAGGGATCGGATGTCATCATAACAACCAATTGCTATTTCTAATGAAAGCGTTGATACGATCCAATTTCAAGTCTGATATTCCAGACAGGTCATTGAAGTACGGTTGTCCCAAGAGGCTGTTGCGCATGGTGTACATTGCCGTACAATGACATAGACGATGAGGTATTGTCTCCTCCTCTTCGTCATCATTACAACTCCTACAGAAATCATTGTAAGGGGGTCCTAATCTTCTGGCATGATTGCCGAATTTGCAGTGTCCGGTGATTAATTTCTCAATACGTTGTTTGCATGCTGTTAGTGGAATACCACATAGATGATCAATGTCATCATCAGGTAGCATGGAACCAGTCTTTGCTAAGTTATCAGCAACCAGGTTTCCTGTTATGTATCTATGTCCACGCACCCATACGAGTGACACTGTTGAATGTCTCGCCATCCTATTTAAGGATGTGCGGCATTCCTGGACCAAGGTCGATGTAGTGTATACACCAGTTAGAGACTTAATTGCAGCCTGGATGTCAGTATATATACGAATATCCCTGCCCGATATCCTGTTATCACTGATCCAGTTGGCCGATATCTCGGACTGTAGGATGCTACATTCATTTGGAGTTCTGAACATCATTCTTATTCCAAATTCATGAATGTAACTTATGTTTCATTTTCAGTAACTTATGTTTCATTTTGAAGGATACATACTCGTACATACATACTGTAAACAACAATGTTTCTATTTTTTCCCTGCCATATGCGAGAAGTTTTGCTTTACTTCTTTACTTTGAAAAGAGTATCGTTGAAGCACACCGATTGCCACCGAAGCTTATGGTGAATATGTTTCATCGATTTCAAAGTGCGAGAGAAGGTTTGTGCGGTTCAAAAGTGATGATTTTGACACGGAAGACAAAAATCGCTTAGGCCAGTCAAAAAAGTTTAAAATCCAAGAAAACCATTGCAAGCATTACAGAACTCAAGAAGAACTTGCAAAATCATTGGGAGCTGCTCAAGCAGGAATTTCAAAACGTTTGCAAGCACCAGGATTCTGCCAAAAGCAGATAAATTTAGTACCATATTAATTAAAGCCGAGAGACCTTGAGAGAAGACATCGAAATGCTGCTTAAACGCTATAAAAGGAAATAATTATTTGCACCGAATCAAAATCAATCCATTACGATCGACACTAAAGCAAATATCCATAGCGCTAAGGTAATGCACTGTATGTGGTGGGACCAAAAGGTTCTTATCTATTATTAGCCGTTAAAATCTGGCCAGACCATCACAGTGAACCAGTACCGAATGCAACTGATTCGTTTGAAGCGAGGCACGCACAGAATATGCGTGCAGCAATACCTGTTAAAAAACTCTTTAGAACTTGCGCGATCGGACTACTATTTATTTCTTTCTTTGCTTTTGGTGCGCAATCCATAAGTTGCTTCAAGGATTGGAAAAAGTCAAGTCAAAAGAAAAGCTAAAACTTAGAAAAAAAATCCACATTTTTAAGGTATACGAGCACGCGCAATAGATTTAATACTTTTTAGTCATACATAGATACATATGCACATGTATAGAGTTTTTCTACAAAATTAAAATCAATGTGTTTTCCTCTATTAGAACCAATTTGCCCTTGAAAAACATAAATTAAACAAATTGAAAAAAAAAGTTGAATTGGTCTCTGTCTTTTTTTTCTAACAACAAATTAATTTTAATCAAAATTTTTAACTATACTCTACATACACTGTCCAAAATGATTCGTCTGTCAAGGACAAGCCAAGTCTCATCACTGCGTTTCTGTCAGGTTCAATATAACAATTTAATAATATATAGTTATATAAATAAAAAACGTGCTTTTGTCACACATGTGATTGTTTTCTTTTATAATTTTTCCACAATTTTATTGTACTCGAAATTGTCAATTCATTCATTCATACATCTAACACACATTTGCCGTAAAGATTTTTTTTACACTTTGGTTCGTTCAAATATGGATATGGAAACAAGTGCTAGTGAACGAACAAATTTAATAACCTGATTAAATTTAATAAATATGTATGAATGAAACAAACATTAAAATTGTTCTACTAACTGCCATCAACAAATTATTATTATGTATTATTATTTTTCATTTGCTCGTGTATGTTTGTTTGACTCTGCTACACTCAGAAATAAATTGATAAAGTCCTAATTTAATTAGCTGAAAATAGATACATAGATTTAATTTGAATGAATAAATTTGTTTTTACAATTAACCCAAAGTTTAAATAAATTTAGTAGTAGTGACTCATAATGAAATTATCAGAGTGACGATAATATATAGTTAGAGTGATTCATTTAGACATTTTTGAATTTTAAATAAAACACTTTAAATATACTGCAATACTATTTCCAATTGTATTTCCGAATTTTCTAATAGAAATGCAGTTTAAATTTTCTGGCACACAAATGGAAAACTCTGAAATACGATTTAAAAGTTCGGAAATAGAATATAAATTTCTAAAATTGATATGAAAGTTGCTAAAATATAATGGAAAATTTCTTTAATATTGCCCGAAAGAATAGTCTGCCATTTACTTTGGAAAAATATTTTCTTTCAAATGTTGGCTGTGACTGCTCCATTTGGAAGGCCTAATTTTCGATTATTGTCCAGCATTGCTATCGGTAACTTGCGAATTATCAGCCCAATCATGAATAAAAATTCCACGGGAGTTTTTCCCTTCTTATTTTTTTAACATTAAATTTGAATAGGAAAAATGGGAGAAGCGAAACGACTCCCGCGGAATTTGTATTCATGATTGGGCTAAATATCTTTCGTAACTATTCCAACGTTTTGAGTTGTTCTAATTTACAGTAAGGCAGACATAGTTGAACGAACAAAAGTTCTGATAACGCTGAACAGGAACATAAGATCAACTATAGTTGTCTACACGTGGCAAATTCAAGTGCGCACAAGAAATTTTTCACTATTGCAATTGGTGCAAGATATAGTTAAATTTTGACAAAACGTAAATTTAATAACTCAATTCTCTTTATTAGACATTCTAGAAAATATAGGCAGTGTTTGAAACAAATTACTAATTAAGTTTTTTGAGTGTAGTTACCTTCAGACACGCAAAACACTAACATCACTATTTTAAATATGTATCTATCTGTACATTTGCATGTAACAAAACTAATTATACTGCATATAGTATTTTGTACAATAAACGAATCTCAAATTATTGATATGTATATGTATCTATATAAAATTTTCAGATTACGCTCGTTTGGTGTCAAGCCAATTTTGGATTACTCCGTGGAAGAGGATCTTTCGCAAGAGGAAGCTGAGAAACGTGAAGTTGAGTAAGTAACAATTGGAAATGAACTATTTATGAATATTATAATGTTAAATCAAAAGATTTTTGGTACCGGGTTTTTTAATGATAACAGTAATTTTGATTCGACTTAAATCTATATATGTATATAAAAATGGTGTAAAAAATGTATAGTAATTCATAAAATGTAAAATTTTTTCTCAGTTGTTCGTATTTTCGAGGAGAAGGTTTTTACGGAAGAAAATTTTGGAACATCCCTCCGGAAAAGTCGAAAAATTGAAAAAATCTAAAATCGAGTTTTTCTATGAAATTTTGTGTAAAATTATTCCTTAATGGCTTTCCAAATCAAAAAATAGAAATTTCTAAATCATGAAAAATGCGAAACGCGGAAAATTGGAAAATCTCTTCGCAAAAGTCGGAAAATGGGAAATCTTGAAAATCGAGCTTTAGTATGAAATTTTATTAAAAATGAAACCAGTTTCCACAATTTAACTTTAAAATTATTAGAGCTTTTATTGACTTCAGCAGGACGCTTAGAAAATTCTAGATGAATACATAAAAAGTTAGTATATACATATTAATAGAAAAATGAAATAAAAGGCGATGTTGCCATATCTATTATAAAAATTATATAGGGTCACCATGCCAATAATTTAACAATTGGGAATTCATTAAGTTCAATAAAAAATAGTTACGAATTTGAAATTGTTGTCATACAAATATATTTCCAACAAATTTTGTGTGAAATTATTCCTTAATTGCTTTCCAAATCAGAAAATAGAAAGTTCTTATTGTAAATCATGGGAAATTGCGGAAAATGGGAAAATCTCACCGCAAAAGTAGGAAAGTTGGAAAATTGATTTTTTTGTACGAAATTTTGTGTGAAATTATTCCTTAATGGCTTTTCAAATGAAAAAATAGAAAGTTCTTGGTGTAAAACATGGGAAAATGAGGAAAATTGGAAAAATCTAAAAAAAAAAACGGTACGCGGTTGTCCGTCAAGAAGCTAATGAACAATGTGATTCAGGCGACAATCATCAAGAGCAAATTCAAAGGAGAGGAGTTCCTTATCCCACGAATTCCCATTATTCCAACTGACCTTCCATTCCAATTCAAGCGGATTCAGTTCAATCAATAAATCGCAAGGCCAATCACTAGAAGTCTGTGGCATTAATCTCGAATTTCCCTGTTTTTCGCACGGTCAGCTGTACGTTGCATGTTCGCGTGTTGGGAAACCGACTTCGTAATTTGAAAACACCGGAAAATCGAACAACATTGTTCATCAAATCGCTCTCTACTAGTATACTGATTCCATTCAAATAAATCTCATTGAAAATTTAAATATTTGTGTTGTATTATTACTCTAAAGTTTGTCTGAAGGCTTAAAATTGGGGCGAGGCGAAGTGCGCCGGGTTTGCTAGTTTATAATAAAATTTACAAAAATTAAAAATAAGCTGATATTTTAGATTCCAAAAAGCAATTTTAAATTACCGGTATATATGATTATATCGTTAAAGGTAATTGTCGTTATTTCGGTTACGATCTGCAAGGTATTTTAAGGGTAACTGCTTTTTTCAATTAGCCCTTTTATAGAAACCTATTTTGTGAATGATTTGATTGCATTGGTTCAGTTTCCAATAAATTTTTAATTTTAACTGAAAATATCACAGTCAAGTGTAAAAGTCTGTCACATACTGTTCCTTTATTTAATAATTTTAATAATTTATTTACTTTTAGATCTTCTGTCTCTAGTGCTGGCGATGTTGCCGAAGATGATGTCATGCCCCAGTATCATGTAGATAAATCATTTGCCGATCGCCGTTATAAGGTTAACAGTGCTAGAACTTACTTCTACTTGAATGAGGCTACTTGCGAACGTAACATGGAAACGTTTATTAAATGTTTGGAAGCTGTTTCAGGTAATAATTTTCTACAATATTTTAAAAACAAAACTTTTTTTCTGCGTGTCTATACTTACAGCGCTGACAATTATGTCATAACCACACGTCTTGTTTTGTTTATACAATTACAAAATGGCGCAGAATTTCGGACACAAATTTGTCCATGTCCGTGTTTGCAATTTTTAAAATCGAATTACATTTGATGTTAGACATACACATATACATACGAGGTCTGATCAAAAAATAACTGTTATTTTAATTTTTTTCAAAAAGTATTTATTTATTCATCAAAAACTATCTTGTCCCCTTCAAAGTAATCCGCCTCAGATATAATACATTCATGGCAGCGTTTTTCCAATCCTCGAAACACTTCTGAAACGCGCTTTTTGGTATCGCCAACAGCTCCTGTTTCGATTTTTCTTTTATCTCCTCAATCGTAGCCAAACGCTTTCCTTTCATCGGTGTCTTCAGTTTTGGGAAGAGGAAAAACTCAGCGGGGCCAACCGGTGAATTGTGGCATGATAATGGTTTTGTTTTTGGCCAAAAACTCACGCACAAGCATCGATGTGTGAGCTAGTGCGTTATTATGCTGCAAAATCCATGGTTGGTTTTTCCACAATTCTGTGCGTTTCTGACGAATTGCTTCGCGCAAACGCGCGATAACTTCAAGGTAGTATTCCTTATTGGCCGCACGACCTTGTGGCAAGAATTCATGATACACCACGCCATTGCAGTCGAAGAAAACAGTGAGCAAAACCATCACATTTGACCGAACTTGACATGCTTTTTTCGGTCTTGGCTCTACTGGACGTTGCCATTGGGATGATTGGGCTTTGATTTCAATGTCATAGCTATACACCCATGATTCGTCACCAGTTATGGCCTTTTTGAGGAAATCTGGATCGTCGTTGACGATGTTCAACAGCTTCTGAGCGATGCTCATGTGACGTTGTTTTGCTCAAAATTTAGTAATTTTGGAACAATCTTCGCTGCCGCACGTTGCATGCCTAAAACATTCGTAAAAATTGCTTGCCATGAACCGAACGATATGCCAAGATCATCAGCAACCTCACTGATAGTGATTCGACGATTATCCAAAATCATTTTTTTCACTGCTTCAATGTTTTCATTGGTTGTTGACGTGCTCGGGCGACCAGGACGAGCATCGTCAATAACATCTTCTCGGCCTTCCCTCAATCGGTTATACCACAATTGAACTTGTGTTATTCTCATAGTAGACTCGCCAAACACCACAGTCAACATTTCAAATGTCCTTGCGCATTTAATTTAATTTTTTACACAAAACTTAAAACAGTTTCTTGGATCCATTTTTTTCGAATAGTAAAAAATCGAAGAGCACCCCAAAACACGACTAACCTTTTTATCTGTCAAAAACAAACTGACAATCCAAAATGGCTGATATTATCAACATATATAACAGACATGTGTAACAACATAAAATGCGAAAATCAAACATACGTAACTCATGAAATTTGAAAATACCGGTTATTTTTTATCAGACCACGTAGTGCTGCGCACAGATGTTCTAAGAACGCTGTCCGAACAAGAATTGTCTACACGAGACAAATTCATGTGCGGACAAGGAATTGTTCGCTGTGTTCAAACATACATATATGGAATGTTAAGACCGGGCGTAACGATGCAATAATATTAATAAAATGAGTTTGATAATTTTTGCTCTTGACAAGAATTTGAATTATAATCATGACAAAAATTTATTTATTTATAAAGTAGTATAGACACAGGCAAATAATGTTATTTTGAGAAATGCATGCGAATTGTTTATTTCAATAATTATATTTGATTTTGTTTCTTAATTATTTGAAATGTTTTGAAATATACAAATGTTTTTTAAACATCATGTATTTTTTTTTATTGAATTTCTAAAAACACAGACATCTGCGCAGACATTCTAATTAGCACACAAATTGTAATTCTTAATTTTTATTGGCTAGAAACAAAAAAAAAATACTCTTAAATAACAGGTAACACCACCATTGTAACGTGATAAATAAATTATTATAAATGGAACAAAATTAGAAAATTTTATTCGAAACAATTGTGTTCCGCAAATGCGTATCGTTACGTAATAACCTGACGTAACCATAGCAAATAGTTATCAAATATACATACTCGTATGCACACATGTATAGAAACCAAAATTAGGTTTTGTGACTTTACATATGTATGTACATATATCGTTTAGAATAGAAGGAAATGGAAATGGTTCTCATTAGCTTTTATTTCTTCTTTATGTTTACCTCAAACCTCTAAAATTTTAACCGATGTCAACTTTGTTTCCATTCTGCTGTTAATGAAAATGAGGTCAATTCCATTTCAAAATGATTTATATTTGTTGTTTTATTTCAGCTAATTCTTAAACTTACAAGTTATTATCCGAGTTATTTAAAATTTTTTTTAATGACTTTTTTAATTATTTATGCTTGAGGTCTTTATATTAATAAAATATTATATTTATTATTTTCGATATTTCGCTAACCTTTGGTTAGCATCGTCAGGAAATTATTAACAAATTTTTCAATAATTTCCTGACGATGCTAACCAAAGGTTAGCGAAATATCGAAAATAATAAATATAATAAAGACCTCAAGCTTAAATAATTAAAAAGTCATTATAAAAATAAAGGTCAAATAAGAATAAAATAACATTTAAAATTTTTTTTCATTTAAACTTTATTTATAAGCACTTTCAAATTCCAAATTAACTACCTTCACAAGTTGTGGAAATAATTCATTAATTAAAATTACAGTTCTTCCAATCAGATACTTTTCATCGTCCATATTGTCTCGTTGAATAAAGGCGAATCGAATGCCTGTTTACACTTTTACACACTAGGCTTCGATTGGATATATGATTGCTAATCGGTGTACAACACAAAGTGGAATTTTATCTTTCCTCTACTGTTCTTCGATGAGAAATTACACGGTTCAGAAATTGGTCCTCCTCGAGAGAACGAAATCTATCAAAGATACTGCTAAATATCTGGTCTTAGTGCCTGAGTTTGGCTATTGATTTTATATATTAGTGTAGATGACCATGGGTCTTAACTGTGTAGATTATCTTGTAATGATAGGAGTGCCCCGATAGACTAGGCGATAGAGTGCCGGACTATCAGTCAAAGGGTTGCGGATTCGATTCCCGCCAAAGACCTGGGTGTTTTCTGCAGATAAGCTAAAAACTTCGCAGTTTGTATTTGTTAATTTAAAAAAAAAACCATTAGATCCATAGCGAGATGGCGAGACATTCGTAGGTGTAGCTAATTTGGGTTTGCGAGCACGCCAGTTGTTCGGTAACTTTGTTGTGGATGATATTGTTAAACAAGGGTTGATGAAGGATGGGTTCATGAACTCACAAAATGTTAGCTGTTAATCCTGGGAATTTGTATGTACTTGATCAGATAAGATGGGACGACGAATCCACATGTATATTTTTGCAAGAATTGTGTTTACTTTGGATCTCTTATCAATGATCAACCCATTATAATGGCAATTCCACCATTTGGGAAACAAAATGGCTAGAGATGAAGAATACGCTAAACAGGGTAACATAACGAAATCGAAGACAGGAGACAGACTCTAGTGAGTTGCTTCAACGATAAAAAGATAGATGATGTTCCTGCTCATTGAATCTAAACTAATGTACTTGCTAGGTTTGTCCCCAAAGTTAGGCATTTTTCGGAATAAAGTTGGGGGAGAAACATCTTTATTTGGGGACTGGGAATTTTCTTGAATATTTATAGTTGCGTTCGGGACAACGATGATTGAAATAGAAATGTGACTGCATTAGGCATTGTGATTTTATATGAACATTCCTTTTATGTAAAGATAAAACAGGAAGCCTAATTATACTCTTCGTCTTGTGTGGTAAGACTACATATAATTTGTAATTTACACAAAATTAATTTGGCCCATATAATATATACATTCTGGTTCCTTCCAGGTATCGATGCCCTTCAGTTGGTTGAAATAGGTGAGGCTTCAATATATCAAACTTAATTATCGTGAGAATTTTGATATTGAAAATCATCATTGGCAAGATACACATATAAGCTAAAAACTGTGAAAACAAGATTTTCAATATTTTATTGAATGTATTTGACAGTATTTGACTAGTGTTTGATTTAACAAAAATTAAATTAAGATTAATTAATTAAGCTGGATATTCATATATTTTTTCAGCAAAAGTTTATTTATATTAGGAAATAGTAATTACAATAATTCAAAACCCAACTTATTTTCTCATAATCATCAAATTGTGGAGAGGTAACATGTTTGCTACCTTATAATTGGAAGTTTTCTTCTGAAATGTCATTCAACACAATGTTAATTTTAAAACTTTAACTCCAACTTTTTTATA
The DNA here is from genome assembly GCA_916048285.2 of Bellardia pandia. Taxonomy (NCBI): domain Eukaryota; kingdom Metazoa; phylum Arthropoda; class Insecta; order Diptera; family Calliphoridae; genus Bellardia; species Bellardia pandia. The sequence goes on along the minus strand of OU696532.1, from coordinate 92,548,691 downwards.
TCTTTATAACTTCTTGTTATGGCTTTAAATTGGATTTAAAATAAATATTGTTTCAAACAAAAGCAATGTTCTTAACGAGCGAGAATCACTTTCTGAGTCGATTTAACGATGTCTGTCCGTCCGTCTGGCTGGCTATCCATGTAAAGCTTGTGCGTAGAGTACAGGTCGCAATTTTGAAGATATTTGAATAAAATTTAGTACGTGATATTTTTTCGGCCCAAGGACAGGTGGAAATCGGTAAATTATTTCACCTTGCCCCCATACAAATGTCTTCCTGAAATTGGGGTTTACCAATCATAAATGTTTGAATTATGCAAGGAACCAAACAAATTTCATCACAAATGAGTGGTAAATGAAGCCAAATCACATCTACAAATTTTGTGCAGATCGCTCCATAATTAGTCGTAACTCCCATATAAGGCCCACTTCCGAAAATCTCTTTAAAGAGCATAACTCACTCAAAAATGTTGGTATCCAAATAATATTTTACACAAATATATCTCATATGTATACAACCAATACAGTACAATTTTATTGTGATCGGTCCATAATTTGTCGTAGCTCCCATATAAGGCCCACTTCCGAAAATCTTTTTAACGTTCATAAATTTCTTAAGAACATTGGTAATCAAATAAAGTTCGACACAAATAATATACAGAAATGATGACATTTAATTTTATAATGGTCGGTTCGTAATTAGTCGAAACTCCCATATAAGACCCTCCCCGTAATCAGCTTTAACTTCCATAAAATTATTAAAAGTATTTATATCGAGATAAAGTTCATACACAATATTTATATTCACAAAAATCATGACACTAAATTTTTGGATGATCGGTCGATAATAGCGCACATTTCTGAAAAGAATTGTTTTATGTATATACTGGGTGTAGGGTATTATATGGTCGGACTTGACCGACTATACTTTCTTACTTGTTTTAATTGTGTTTGTGTACATTTAAATAAATAAAGACTCGTTATACATGTTTTCTTCAAACTACTTGACGCTTTTATTTTGCATTGAAAAAGAATCCGGTTTATTTAAAGGAAATAAACCACCGTTTTTAAAAGGTAAAAACGTAACAATATATTATATATACATATGTATGTATATAATATAATTATGCATCCACAACAAAGGTGAAGGGTATTTAATATTCGGCACTCTTACTTGTTTTAATATTAATTAATTTACAAATTTAACCTGAATATGCAATTAATATTTTAAATAAATATGTATATTGGGTCGAATTATTCATTCAATTCCGAGATTGCGGAAAGAAATTTCTTTGTGCGAAAGCATAATTTGAAATTAATTATTCTGTTGCTGTGGTATTTTTACTTTTTGCGGCATCATCTCTACACAGACAGTATTGCGGCATGCCGCAGGAATCAATATATTTTATATCAATATTTCTTTCCGCTTCGGTTTTCCTTTCCGTGAGGAATCAATAATACCTCCCATTAACTTTTAGATATCTCATTTTACACCATATGTCTGTATTTATGAACATTTATGAGCATTTCTTCATTGAGTCTATTATTTATTTAGGCATTCATAATTTATTTATTGTTTATAAAACAAATATAAACAAAATTTAAAAATGTTTGGTCTTTAATTCAAAATAAGCACATTTTTAAATTATCATTATGAATACATAAAATTTCTAAAACACAACCAACACACATTTAGCAATACCTCTAGCGAATTGAAATCTATGTATTACAAATGTACGAGTACATACATACATACGTATACGAGTATTCCCTGCCAACATTTTCTATTGCGGAAGTGACTCAGAAGTGACGCTAAGAAGTTGAAACTCATCTTCTGCGATACCATTTTCTGATCGTAGAAGTGTCTTCCGTATTGAGAAGTTGTACCCCCCGGAAGTAACTTCCAGAAGTCACTTCAGCGTAACTTCAAGAAGTCACTTCAGCGTAACTTCCAGAAGTTATTTTCTTCGCCTCTCTTTTGCTTTTGATTTTTGTTTGCCTTTACAGATAATACACTCACTCATATTGATTATGGGATAACAAATATGTAAAAACTACAACAATAACAATAACAAATCGAAACCACACTTTACCACTGACCGACCAGAGCAAATGACAAAATAAAACTAATTTCTATGATGTCGAAAACTTCTTTTTTGCATTCTTTTCATTTCATTTATAACGGGACATGTCATTTTCGGCTGGTGTTGTAAACAACAATCTTCCCAACATCGTCTGGATGACTAAAAGACGACTGCAATGTAAATTGTTATTGTTCTCTTCCAATTAACGTCTGGAAGTGAGTAAGACGTAACGCCTTTGACGATGGACGATGAAAGAAACTTCCAATTGCTGGCAGGGTTCTGAAATATGTACATCAGTTATCATAATTATTTAGAAAAACAAAATATTTTAAATTTATCTAAAATCGCTTTCGTTTCTACTTTGTACGATTCTTTGTTTCGCTTTCATGCGAAAATGAAACTGAATTAGATGTACTTACGAGTTGGAATATTATTTATGTACCCTCATGCAACCAGATGAAATTTTTTTAAACAAAATCATGTACAATTTGAAATAAATGTACGACGACATTTTGTTAAATTACACATAATACCAAAAATAAGTGAAAACGTGTGGAAGCATTGCCAAGAATTAAAAAAAAACAACAAAACAAAAAAAAAAAAAAAAAAAAAAAAAAAAAAAGACAATTTAAATACATATAATTAAATGTACGAGTATTTGAAAATATTTTAACAATATCGTGTTTTTTCTTTTTATACGATTTTGGTTAATTTATTTGTTGGTGAATTTGTCTTACGAAATTTGTACTATAAAATATTGTACGAATACATATGTACGATATGTATGTATGTATGTACGAGTATGTAGTAAGTTCTATTGTATAGAATAAAAAGCAATAAATTAAGAATAAAAAACAACAAAAATTTATAAATTTAAGCAGATGCTTTTTGTCACACGATTTTTCATATCGGCTGACGAAAATCGTAGGTCTTCATTATTTAAATTTAAAAATAGAGACATACATATTTCTGTACATACATACTATGTACATTAGGGTGTCCCAAACAATTTCTTTCTTTCTGATATACATAGGTGCTCAATCAAAATTTAATAGCTTATAGGGTAAAGTATTTGTGAGTTTTTTTTAAGAATTTTCGGTCGTGCAAAAAAAACCGCAGTTTTCGGCCTTTTTTTAACTTTACTCATAACTTGGTTAATACCACGGGTTTCTTCACTCCTGAGGAAACAGTTTTAAAGAAAAGTATCCAAGCTTTATTCCTGTGTAAAAAACTAAACTTATAACTTTTGGTTATGAGTTTACTCATTTAGATACCCTAAATTACAATTTTTCGTATTTTTTTAAAAAAAATTGTAAGAACTCTTTACAACTTTTTAAGTTTAAATGAAAACGAAAAAAAACTAATGACGCAGTTTAAAAGACAAATTAATTCTAATTAATATGAATAAACAATTTTTAAATTTGTTCTTACCGTTCCTGAGTTAAACCCGTTTTTATCTTTATACCCAGTATATGTTATTAGAAGCTGTTTGCCAGTTTACCAATCATACCCAATCAACAAAAAAAAAAAAAAAACCTTTTCTTTTGCTCTGTGAAAAATCATTTATTGAGATTTTTGCGATGTAGTTCTATACCTTGCAATAAATTCTGGAAATCAGTTTCAGAAGTTGTGACCAAAAAGAAGCCAAAGCCACACCTCGTTCTGCCACATCATTTACCACTTGTAATTGTTGAACTTTTTTCTTTGCCTCTTAAAATGACTTGTCGGCTGTCCAATTCTCTGGATCTATTTTTAAAAAATCGTCTGAAATATTGCAAGCTTCAAAAAAAGTTCGACTGGCTTTTGAAATGAATTGTAGAATTTCTTTATTTCTAAAGTTTTCTTCTGTTAAAGTTACATTTGCTACTACATAATCGCTGTATGGAGTATCTGCAAGTTTTTTTTTGTCATTAAGCGCAAAGTTTTTGTGTCGATACGTTCATCAAAAAACGCTAAGGCAGCCAATTTCGGAGTTAAGTACCACTGATGACCTAGAACAGTTTAAAGCGAGGCTTCTGCAACTGCTTTATTAATAATTTTATAACTAACCAATTCCTTTAATAGGCTCAGATCGAGGGCACTGGCAGAGGTACTAATATTTAATAATTATTCATAAAATAAATGAACTAAATTCAAGCAAGGCATCAACTGTTGATTTGTCTATATAAGATTGCAACTGGTTTCGGAAAATGCATATTTTCAAAGAATAGATAATTTTCATCATCCAGCGAGCCCGATTTATAGCTCCTGGAGCTTTTACTGTTGAATAGGGCATAGATTTATCACCCAAAAAGATCAGACTCAGATGGAGTAGTTCTTTATAGTCCTCTCTTGGTTGCGTGTCTTCAAGTTGGACTTTAATAAAATTGCTTAAGTCTTCGCGTATTGGTTCCGGAATAATCTTTTCAACAATTTTGTGATTTATGCAGTCGGAAAAACTAGATTTGTAATAGACTCCCACCTCTTCTGGAGTGTGGCGAAAATTTTTATTGTTTGCTGTTCAATATTAAGCGCCTTGAAGGTTGAGCCAGCCACAAGCTCCAGCATATGATGCCGGCAGGCCAAAAATATGTGGTCTCTTTTTAGTTTTTGGCAAAGTAACGATTTAGATCAATAAATGTCAGAAGTTAATGACAGTTAAAACCCGAATGTTATAATCTTGCCAGATCTATTATTCATTCAATCCCTGAAGATATTGGGAAAAATCCAATTAAACAGCGGATTAACTTGAAATGATATTCACAGAAATCACTTTAAAGACCCAACTATAAAAATTTATGGAAAAATACAATAATTATAACGAAAACAGTATCACCATTTTTAAGGTAGAAACTATAAAAATAGAGTAACTCGGGAACTGTAGGACAAAATTCCATTTTTCTTTTTCTTAATTGTTTAGAACTTATCGGTATTCAAAATCGCGTCACTAGTTTTTATACCTTTCATATAAATTTGAAAAGTAATAAACCATTTTTTACAGAATTTGTTAATTATTGTTACAAAAATACTTAATATGTGAAATCGTAATGGACAAAAATATTGCCGGAACTTATAGTTTTTGCATATGGAAATAAAGTTTGGGAAATTCTCTTTAGAAATATTTGGTAAAAAAATTAAATGAACGTGGTTATTGACAAAATTATGAGTTAAGTTTGAAAAATACTTGATTTGCGCGACCTCTAAATCTCTTCGTAAAAATCTAAAAAAAAAAATTCAAAAATACTGGACCCTATAAGCTTTCAAATTATGCTTGAGCCTCTTACAAAAAAATGTTTGGGACACCTTAATGTACATACGAGTACACATGTAGCCTTATATAAATTTCATTATTTAATTTATTATTAATTAAATGTCTGTATAAATACAAACATTTAATTAAACTACTTTGAAAATTCTTCATAATTTTTTTTTTAATACTACAATGTAAAAATGGTTTTTACTTTGTTGCTAAATATAATGGAAGGAAAGTATTTGTTAAATGTTCTTGAAAATCCTTTTTCTATGAGTTTGTTCAGAGATATATTCTGCCATTCCTCAGCCATTTATGAATCACCGATTTTGATACCGATACCTGATACATTGGTGTTTCATTTATGTTTGTAAATTACTTGAAGACCTGCGGAAAGTTAATCTCAACATACATACATCGCTATATCGACTTTGCTAACTGTAAGAATTTAGAATGTTTATATACAACCTATCAGTCGTGATGATAAAACTTCTATGTTCCTAATATAATTGTGGGACGAAATCTTAAAGCTCAAAGCCTCTCCGATTATAAAGTCGAGATAAACTTTTAACAAGGACTTGTAGACTTTTGTTACCAAAATTGAAGAAATCATCAGGATTTGTTTGTTTGTTTCTTTTATTTGCATACGTAATTTGTGTCTATATTTAACAATACTTTAAGCAATTTAATAGTACCCTAATTTTCTATATTATTTGACAACAAATGAATCTAACACTGGTGAAGAAATAAAAAAATAAGTAAAAATTAAAAAATTAAAATTCTAAACTGTAGTCTAGAGGCAACTTTTTTATTTACATTTTAAATGCATGATGTTAAACTAATTAGATTTAATTTTTAATTGAAATTTGAAGGCAATGTGATTGAAATTGTTTTAGAAATGGTTTGCAGCAAAAGTTAACGAGAACCAAATCCAAAATCTTGGCACCTTCTAGACGTCTTAAAAATTGGAAGACAAACATCATGAATATGGATTTTAAGAGACATAATTTAACGTCTTATAGATCTTTGACACATAATTGGTACTTAGAAAGGCCGATAACAGATAGATAGGAGGATGTCAAAAATCTCGGAATATATTTTGTTCCGTATCAAGGCCTTTGGTAAAATTATAGTATTTTAGTGTTACTCTTGAGGTAGTCTATGACATTTACCTTGAGGCTGCCTTAACCTTTATAAATGCAAATTGAAATATCTAAACTGCATGAACTTATTGATACACATCCAATGAATTTTATACTTATACTATTTAATCTGACATAAAAACTAATTTAAGAAATAGTATCCTAAATTTATACTGTGATTAGTTAAATACAAAGCTTCGAATTTATTTAATTATTGGTTGTATAGATAGGACACTTTCGGTCCTACCAAATACAAACCTTGTCTTTGGTGTCGATTTGGTTGGTTGGCCAGGCTTCACATACGATCTCTTACGCTTGAATTATCTTAATGGATCAACTTTTAATAGCAAGTACTGATTCAGTGAAAAATTATTTTTTGCTTTTTGATAACGTTGAAGCAACATTTCGGGCATTCTAAATCTTTTTAAAGATTTTCCTTCTTTTGGATGAGTCCAAATATTTGAAATTGCGCTTGTGTAGCTCTCAATGACTTTGCAAGCTCTTGTTGAGTCTTCTTGGTGTAATGCCTCTAATTCTTGGTTTGTAAACATTTTTGTTTTCCGCGTCAAAATCACCATTTCTGAACCGCACAAAACATGTCTCGCACGTTAAAACCGATGGAATACATTCGCCATAAGCTTCGGCCATTTAATAAATAAATAAAAGGAGTAAAGCAAAACTTTTTACATATTTTTTGTTTGTTGTTTGTTGACATAAAATTCGACATTTTCGAAACAAACAAAAACTGTTGGTTAGATATTAATTTTTAATAAATAAAGTTGTCAGATCATACAATGTTGTCAGATCTAGCAATGTGCTAGTAATGTACTGACATTGAAAAATTGTTAGCAAAAGGTAAATTGTCAATGCTTTTTCTTACAACGTTGGAAGACAAAAATTTCAAGTTCACACGGTGGTTAGACATTTTCTGAACATTTTTCTGAGAACGTTGTAAGACCTGACAATCGTTAACAAAGGTTAAGATATAATAAATGACAGATATGTACCCTTCAAAATTACACATAAGTTACTAATGACAATAACCGCTTTCAAAAGATTTGCTTTATGTTAAAAATCCTGCATTTCTAGATGCCGCCGGAAATTACTAGAAAACGGCGCTATTGTATAAATAGAACAAACAGGGCCACTCGAAGTTAGTTTATTGTAAGTTATCGTTGAGTGAACATCAAAGCGATCTCAAACTGTAATTTAAGTGTTTAAAATAAATTGTATAGTGTGTTCAAAGACAGATTGATTTATAATTAAAACTACTTGACGTTTATTTAAAACACATAAATCATAGTTTTCAAAAGGTAAAAACGTAACAATATTTTAACGAGTGCTGAAAATAATAATGTACAGAAATTTTAAGAAAATTATTGAATAAATTTGTTTGATATTTTTGGAATTTGTATTAAAGATACAATTTAATAATTCAATTAGGAATTGATTCTATAAATAATGAATGCAATACCTCTAATTCTCAAGGGAATTAAGTGCAATAATTCGTAATGAATGCTTTAATTGAGATCAGATTTATTTTGATTTTGAAAATAGAATTATGAATTGATTTTTTTTCGAACCTTTGTTAAATAAAACTTTAGAAATAGTAATTTTACATTAAACAGCGATTAGTTAAACACACAAATGTTTTGTTATTAAAGCAAACAACAACAATTGTTTGCATATTTCTAATTTTATTTGTTGTTTATTTAATATTATTTACTTTTTAACTAATTTAATTCTAATGTTATTATTTTTTTTTATATTTCTACATTAATAAATATAAAACTCAATTGGCACAATTAATCATCGTCATCTTCATCATCAAATTAACCAAACGAATGGTGCATCTCCCCTACCTGAACTAACCCACATTACCTACATACTAATCATCATCGTGGCCCGCAATATTGTGAACTGAAATTAAATGCAAACAAAAACAATTGAAACCCAACAATTTCAAAATCAATTTAATCTCTTTAATTTGTGTGCGGGTGTGTATGAATGAATGAGCCGTGGTTCGTGTTTGTGTTGAAATAAATTTGGTCTTTCCCCCTCCTGCTGGCGCCACCTGTGAACTAACTACTCCAAATGCAATTAAAACCTTCATTTGATCCACGCAACGAATTGAAACGAAAAACCAATTACATTTCTTTCTTTCTTATTATTATTTTTATATTTATTTTTTTATAATTTATTACTAATAATATTACTCCTACCTACTTGTATTATTACACCTTGCTATAAATGTGAATATTGATATGAAAAACAAAAACAAATAATAACACAGTCGATGATGAAAAGTATTTCCCTCGACGCATAGCAGAGGGTAAGCTTACAAACTAACTAGCAATCCAATCTTAATCCATTTTAATTTCTATTAGTGGTTACTAAATGTTGTTTTATATTCACAGTTGTTCTATTTAATGCAGAGCTGCAAAAGAATTAATATCATTAATAGGAAACATCTAAAAATGTGCTAAAAATTATGTTTGACTGCTTTCTGAAAGGTTGACTTCTAGCGGGAAAATCTTGATTAAGTTTAATAAGCCAAATTTTAATTATAATAACAATGTCGAGAGAAATTAGTTTTTAACTTTTTGTGAAAGCATGATAAAATAAGTCTCTTGTATCTCTGCTCAGTATTTAAGTAGTTAGTTAGTTGCTGTAGTTTGCATGTAATAAATTGCTAGTTGTGTTTTGTTGTCTATAGTAGTAAATAATGTATTTATGTATAAATGTGAATATATTAGAGGTACATGATTTACATACAAACATACACACTCCCTTCCCAAGTACTCGAATATGTACATTTTAAGAATTTCGAACATTGCCGGTCTGATTAACGTTTACCCGTTTCTGCGGCCAAATAAGAAACTCTTATTTTCAAAATTTTACATCTTTTTAAACAAATTCTAAAGATATAAGAATTGCTCTTTAACCCCCCGTTGCACCATGCAAGTAATTGCATACTTGCGAGTAGAGTATACATATAATCTACGAAAACTACCGAAAAACAACAATATTTGTTTCAGTGGCTACACTAGCAAGTGCAAGTTTATTTTTAAATGTCGTCAACAAAGAAACTTCAAACCAATTTTTTTCATAAAATTCTGTTAATTTTCATACGCATATGGATGCAGTATTGCCGTATTGTCAAAAAAAAAAAATACGGAAAAAAATTTTTTAATTTTTTTTTTAATAAATGCATGAAATTTATATTTAAAAATTCTATTAAGATGTGTTGTGTAATAGTTTTGTGCCTTTTTTTATAATTTTTTGTAAAACCCTGAAAATTTGTTATAAACATAACTTTTATTTTAACACTGGTATCACTGTTTATTCATTTGTCATTCTACTTACGGCAAGTGCCAAAAATTTACTTACAAGCAAATTCTCTTGCAAGTTGAGCTGTAAGTGCGAAAAATATGATTGTTTTAGTAAAAAACTGTAAGTGTATTGAGTTTTTCGAATGTGCACTTGCATGTGGCAACGGGGGGTAAGGTTTTGACCACGATTTTGTGAATACGTCATAATTTTACACTGTTGCTCAGTTTTAACAAAATACATTCCAAACATTATTACTACAGAGTCTATTCAAATAACGCTCCTCGCAATAATCAAACAATTTCTTACAAATACTTATTCGAAAAACTTAAAAATAATAATAATTTAGAACCGAATAATAATTATTTACGCATTTTCCTTAACTTGTGTCCAGGGACTCATAATGATAGGTGAAATTTTGATAAATTCGAAAATTGTCCAACGATTTTTGACTTTTATATATTTTTACAATATATAGATAATTCAGTATGCATTACGATGCCGTTATAACTAAATTCTGGATCTTTATATGTAGTAAAGTCAATATACATACATATGTGAATAACCCATTGTTCGTGAGCTGTTTGAAATAAGTTTTCGGAACGGTACGAATATATAAACTATTGCTATTGGAAATTGGCAAAATTAAGTTCATGAATGGTTGAGATTTAAACAGAAAACCGCAACACTATCTCGATATTTAGTAGATTTTCACTCTTCAGTCTTGATATTAAGCTCTAATGCATAATATAGGTTACTCGTTCTCGTATAAATTTCTTTGGATTTTACAGTAACAACTGAACCAACTGGTAAAAAAAAAGTTAAAAGTTCAGGTCACAATTTTTCAGATATTAACATAAAATTTGTTACATAATAATAATAATTATTAATAAATTGTTTATTAAACCTAAATACAAATGCACATTTTTTGCAAAAAGGTCGCTAATTGACCATTTTCATATAAGACCCACTTCTGAATATCACTTTAATGACCATAAACCTCTTAAAAATGTTGGTATCCAAATAAAAGTGTCATATACATATACAGAAATCACAACACCAAATTTTATAACGGCCAGTCCATAATTAGTCAAAGTTCCACACTTTCTTGTTATCATTGAATTCCGGCTATTTTAACAATCAACTCATAAACCGAAATAAGTGCCGAATTACGGCATCCGATATCGAAATATAGCGCTTAGTCAACATTTCGACACTACAATTTTTAATCAATCGTTTTTAAAATTCGTATTTATATTATCGTTTTCTCTCAGCTAAAAAATCGTATGTAATAAATGTGTCTAATAATTTGTTAGGGATGCGTCTTGTGTGATGAAAGGTACTTAATAAAAAAAAAGCAGTAAAATAGCAGTAAAATAATCTTTTATCTTGTGTATATTATAAAAAACTCATTAAAAAGTCTTAAAAATGCATAACAAAATAATATTGTAATATACTTATAAACCAATAGATGACACTTATCTAAAAGTCTTTCTATTCTTTAATGATCAATGTCCAAAAAAAAGTATTCGACCTTGACCCACGTACGAGTACATACAGAAATCTGTATGTATGCATGTACATATGTATGTAATTATTGTGGGCTTTCTAATAGTTTATATATGCTCATAGTTTGACAGCTAAATAAAAAGTACATTTCATTTATATAGTTGGTACGAAATACCAAAACCCATTTTCCAACACTTGTGTGGAGAACATTAAACGTTATTATGCATTTGAAATTTACATAAACAATACGATTAAACATGAATAAACGTAGTGAAATTAATTTATAGAAAAATGCTTTACGAGTAATGTGTATAATTTGTCATTGTATTCATTATTGATATTGTTTGTTTTTCATTAATCTTTACTTTATATGTATTATTTTTTTTATTCTATTTTTAGGCGCAACCTTTGGTACTGGCATAACAGCTATTAAATTAACCGCCCTGGGTCGTCCTCAACTTTTGGTATGTTCTTTTCATATAATTTATATTTGTACAATTAAAGATATGTATTGTATTTTTACACGCAAAGAAAATACTGAAGTTTTTTTTTTTTGTTAATACTAGTATGCACTTAAACTGATTACTTTGATGAGCTTTAAAGTAATCGGGTTTTTTCTGGGGCGATATTTTCACGACAGCCGAAGAAGTAGTTTTTAAGTTAAGGCAAAGCGATCTCTGGGAGAGTCCTAACATCATTCATTAAGGGCGATTCTATGGGCACTGCTACACTTTCAATAAATACCGGCGCTGCAATTCTGCACTAAAAACAAAAAATAATGCGCAATTGCAGAGTTGTGATATAAAAAGCTTTCTTCTGTCACCACCTTTACTTCTTCAACTATCCCCTTTCCAAAGAAAGTAAGACCTTTTTCACACTCATCAGTTCTGACTCGTCAAGTCAAGTATTTTTCAATGAAAAGGAAAGAGAAAATTATCTTATCTCTTTTCTTCTCATTGAAAAATACTTGACTTGACAGTCAGAACTGATGAGTGTGAAACAGGACTAACGCAATTATATATAGGCATATTAATTGCCTGAGTGTTACTTTCCTTAAAAAAAAAAAAAACTAAATTATGCAAGAAAATTCTTTGCGTGTATAACAATTTCTAATAATAATTTTATATCCTAAATTACATCATAACCATTTACCTCTTGTATTTTTATTCATATATGTATGTAGCTACAACTTTCTGAAGTCATTATGCGCACACGTAAATATATGGAAGATTTGGTTGGTGGTCAAGGCAATGTTTTAACTCACCACAAGACTATTAAGGATTTGGAAAAATACTATGCCAGTTTGGGCTCTGACAATAAAAATGTTCAAGAATTTCTTAAGAATGTTACCTCCGATAAAGAAGGGTAATGAACAAATAGTAAACAATTTACGAGTACATACTCGTATGTAAATGAGATGATTTTGTTAATGAATATCTATTTGTTTCTTTTTTCAGTATTTTGCATTTGTTTCCCTGGTCTGGTATTGTGGATGAGGACTCACAATTGAGTGATACTTTTAGAGTGCCCGATCCTAAAACAGGTCAAATGCGTCGTTTGATCTCACAAATTCCGCCCAAAGAGGAAGAAATGTTTAGAAACATGATACGTCGTCTAAATACTATTGTTAAGGTATGTACTCGTATTTGCAATATGGGGCCAAATTACCGCATTCGATATCGAGTAAAATTGATCGTATTTTTCTTATTTGAGATAATGGCATTCGATATCGAGCAAGAAATTTAGTACATTTTATCATAATTTCGATATCGAAATCATTTTTCGATACGATAGCTCATTCGATCAAGAATGCGGTAATTTGGTCCCTGCTTAATGCTCTTGAGTAATGATTGTTTTAAATGTGGCGATTTTAGACTGCCGAAGAATTGGATGTGCGTATTATGATTGATGCTGAACAGACTTATTTCCAACCCGCTATTTCACGTATTACACTGGAGATGATGCGTAAATACAACAAGGACAAGGCTATTGTATTCAATACATACCAATGCTATTTGCGCGAAGCCTATAGAGAGGTAAACTTTTAAACTCTCTCTCTCTTTCTCCCTAATTGTACATAAATGTCTCTGACAATTAATTGTTTTGAATTCCGTTAATAGGTTAACACCGATTTGGAACAAGCTAAACGTCAAAACTTTTATTTCGGTGCCAAATTGGTACGCGGCGCTTATATGGAACAAGAACGTGCTAGAGCCAGTGCTCTTGGTTATCCCGATCCCGTCAATCCTAATTATGAGGCTACTACCGAAATGTATCACAAAACTTTAACAGAATGTTTGAGAAGAATTAAGGTAGGATTATCATATCAAGTGCCTTTAAATTACAGGTTTTAAATGTTTTTCTTTCTCATTTTTCAAAAATCTAGATTATTAAAGATAGTGGCGATGATGCTAAAAAGATTGGTATTATGGTAGCTTCCCACAATGAAGACACTGTTCGTTATGCCATTGAGAAAATGAAAGAAATCGGTATTTCGCCCGAAGATAAAGTCATTTGCTTCGGCCAACTATTGGGCATGTGTGATTATATAACTTTCCCCTTAGGCAAGTGTAACTCAAAAGCCATTTTTGAATATGTTCATTAGACTAATATATTTTTTTACAGGTCAAGCTGGTTACTCGGCCTACAAGTATATTCCATACGGCCCAGTTCAAGAGGTGTTGCCATATCTCTCGCGCAGAGCACAAGAAAACAAGGGTGTCCTTAAGAAAATCCAAAAAGAGAAACGTCTTTTATCTGCCGAAATTCGCCGACGACTGTTGCGTGGTCAATTGTTTTACAAACCCAAGGGAAATTATGTTCCCATATAAATTGCTCCCTCTCCTCTGACTACACTTATACACACACACACACCTACACCCTAAGCAAAAAATAACACAAAAACTCATTAAAAAAAATATATTTTTACAAAACACATTTGCATACTTACAGGCGCTAAATTTTAACAGCAAAAACACATACACATCGTCATCGCTATGATACATTATTTAGGACATGAAACATTTTGTAACAAAAACTCGAACTATTGCATAGAAATGTATTCCAATGTATTTAACTACAAAGCAAATGATCACACAAAATTCAAATATTTTTAAAATTATATAAAAAAGAAAAAATATAAGAAACTGCTAGACACAGTTAGATGGTGTAAAGGCCGCATTAAAACGTTTGTATGTAGATGTGTTTTGAAGAAGGAAAATTAGGAGAAAGAAGAATAGAATAGAAACAGAATCGAATCAAAACGAATCTAGCATTTTCACTATTCATTAAGAAAACAAAGAAACAAACAAATTAAAAATAAATTGTATGTCATGGATTTTTAATGAAAGACTAAGAAAAAGTATTTCGAAATGTTGCTGTTAAATTGAAAAACTATTTTTTTTTAGAAAAATAAATAATTTTGATTTTAACAAATTGTAACTGTCAAAGAACTAAATGTAGTCATTTAAATTGTTTAAATTTTGAACTTGTTTTATTTCCGAGTCATGTATTGTAAATTTATACGTCTAATACCATATATGTATATTAAGTACACACACAAACACTCACACACTCTCAAACATCCGTCTCCACAGGGGATGTTAAAATAGTAGGAAATTTTAAATTTACAATATTGATAAATATATTAAAATTACTATGTATTTTATTTAAGTTTTCTCTTTTAAACGAAATCTTTGAAATTGTCAGAGAAAATTAAAAAGATAATTTTACATTTTGAAACTCAGTCATCTTAATTTCTTTTCAAGTTTTCAAATTATGAACAAATTTAAGCTACACTTATTTAATTAAATGTCTTTTTAGTTTATTTTACTATGTAAAATTGTTTTAGTTCTGTTTTGCATTGTTCCTGTTTGTGTTTAGCCCGTTTTGTCCTCATATGTTTGTTAAATCTTATTGTTTTAAAATTGATTTTTAAAATAAATCAAGCATTATTATTTTTATTTCTCTTGGGAAAAACAAAGATTGTATAAATAAAAACTGAAGAATTCTTTTAAATTATGTTTGTTGCTTTTATTTTATACATTGCCTTAATTTTGTAATTCATACACAGCTGTTTTTTTTTGTAATTTTAATTTGTGTTAATCTATAATTTTACTATTTTGTGTTTTATTTTTATTTATATTATAATAATTATAATTTACGTAATATTAAATCAATTATGTTCTAATTTCTTAATTTTATTTACAAATTATGTACGTTTATCAGTAAAAGTAAATAAATTTCTGAAAATGTCTTGAAAAAAAGCTACACAATTATATTTTCATACTATTTTCATTCTAAGATCTGTTGTTCGATATTATTTTTTAATATTTGAGTGTGAAATTTTGCGCTAATTTGCACATGCAGGTGTAAGCAAAATAAAAAGCAGGCTGCTCGCCTAATTCTTAGAAACCTATGATTGAAACAACAGGTTATTCTGTAAAAGATTCCTTATCATCTTCATCTTTTAACTGTCACTTCATACAGAAATTATAGAAATCTTAAACTAAATGTGTTTAATAATGTTCCGTTGCAGAGTTGCGATAAATTATACTAGGTTCCGAATCTATCGCCCATGTTCTGAAAAACGCAAAACGCTAGAAATTTGCCGATTACAAACCGCTAGTGTATACTGAAGCGATCTGGCTTATTTTATCGAAACTGCACTTTACATTAACACAAAATGAAATGATGCACAATTTAAATTCAATATGTTTTCTTTTTATTTAAGCTAAAGCTTGTAACATTTTTCCACGATTTTAATTAAAAAAATATGCAATTTAAAAATTTTCTTTAAGTTTGTAAAATTGTCTGTTTCAATTGTTTAATTTTGAACTAGCGATTTGTGCAAACAGCTGATCAACTTGATCTTCGAAAAATAATGTAATGCATTTTAATTTGAAATTTACATATTTATTTGTTTACGTTATTTTATGACAAAACATTTGTTTTTATTGTTCGAACATAGCTTCAAAAATTGCAAAACGCTAGCAAATCGTAGCGATTTCAAAACAGCGTAGCGTTTTGCATTTTAAAACTGTATGCGATTTGAAAACGCTGCGTTTTTCAGGACATGGGCGTATTGCACGTATTTAAAATACAATTATATATATCGTTGGTCTCATGTAGAAAGGCCCTAACTCGCTATTTTTTCGAAATTACAGCTCCTCACAAAAAATTATTGGAATAGTGTAAAAAATAACGCTTTTATAAGCAGTTGTACAAAAAAAGTTACATGTTGAATATTACAGTTTCTATTATGTTTTTACCTTCTCCTGTAAAGTTTCAAATATGCGAGTTAGGGCCTTTCTACATGAGACCATCGATATATAGCTTTCAGCGACATCGACTACTTTTCACAGAGCATAACACACTCTGTCCCATTCGTGTGCAACTCCATAACGCCCTGGTTAGTACTCTTAGTTGTCATGGCATTTATGACTGCGTATGATAGTATGACATTGTGTTCGAACCTTCATAATCCAATTATTTAAAGATAAGTTGCTGCCAGCGACCTCTTAAGTGCTTCAGACTTGTTATAGTTATCTGGCTATGAATTCTTAAACATTGAAAACAATAATTGATTGAATTTAATCTTATATAAAGTTACTATATGCTCTTGTCGGCCACTGCAAATTTGCAAATTACTTTGTAAAGCTTGGGGTTGCAACAAGTACCTGTATATTGAGTAATCGAAAATATTCATATTTCACAACAATCCTGTTGCAATCACATGTCCTCCAGTCCCAATTAATCATAGTCATTCAGACAGTCAGTGCTAAAATAAAAGAATAAATGAGGCCCGGTAATTTCTTTGCCATAAATGGAACTAAACAAAATTTTGGTCTTCTTGAAATATGAGTAGAATCCTAGTGTCCGAGGAACACTATATACTGATGGTCACAAGTAGAAAGACCTTAACTCCAATAATTGTAACTTTACAGGAGAAGTTATAACAGTTAAAGAATTTTGCTCATCTGTCTGTCGAAACGAATGTAGGAGAGTGTGAAACATAGAGTGAATAAGACTAATAGTGGAAGGCCAATGTAAGCGGCAACAGTATTACCAGTGAATAAAAGTTTTGTTTTTTTTTTTTACAAAATTATTCAAAAATTATTATTCAAATTTTATATTATTCAAATTTTGAAGTATCGCAATTTACTTAATCTGGCAATGCTGTGAGAAGCGGCAAAGTAGAATTTTGTTCAACTTTTGTTCAAAAAGAACAGCTGATTGCCGCCCGCGGCCGCATGCCGCTTACATTGGCCTTCCACTATAAAGGCGACACTTGTTTTAAAACGAATAAATAGTCGCTTCCTATATAGACCGAAATTAGTCTCTAGACATTCATTTCCTGGTGTAGTCCATGCAAACAATTTATAAATGAAAAGTTCATTAGAAAATGTAATTAAATGAACAAAAGAAGAAAATGTTTATTACAATTAATAATGTTAACTAAATAAAAATGACAATAATAAATAACATGTTAAAATAATAAACGATGAAATTAAATGAAGAAATTAAAAACACAAAAAATCACTATTAAAAAAAAATTAAGAAAAACTTAATAAGAAATTTTCAACATTTTCACGAAGATGTTCTTTATTATTATGTATGTATAATTACAATTAAAAAAAAAACAGAATATAGCTTAATTACCTTATTTAATTGACTTATATTTACAGGCATATAATAACAAATAAAGGCTTTTAGTTTAAGCTGATCTTGAGTTCCATTTGCAATTTATTTATTTTTAATTTTCCCAATTTATTTCAACCCTGTCTGCTCATCTTTCATCTTTGTAGGAATACAAATCAATTATGTAGTTCCTTATTTATATATCTACACACACACATGTACGAGTATATGTAGATTTTATTAATTATTATTATTATTTCTAGCAAACCTATTTACAATTTAATTATGTATGAATGAATGCTTTTTATATTAAAATGTAATACAATTATTAAATAGAAAAATCTAGTTCTATTTTATAAATAAATTAAACATATTATTATTCATGATTAAATTACTTGCATTATTATTATTATTATTATTATTATGTATGTATAATTAATTAATAATTAATTAATTCGAATAAAACAACAATAATAAAAAACAAACAAATATTTATTGAAATCGTTCTTATGTAATGTGTATTTGCAAAAGTTTTATTGTACTCATGAAATAATAATAATTAAAACAAAAGCCGAAAATTATTTAAATAAATATTTCAGTGTTAAAAAAGATAACCGCGAAAAGATTGTGTTAATTTCATTTTTAATTTAGTTTTAATTATTAATACAATACGAGTAAGTGGTAAGCACCCAGCAAGTCATATGAGTCCAAAAAGAGTCTTTTCTGACACTTTTTCCGGAGCGTTAACGCTCTTTATGAGCCCAAAACACAATCATAATTGCTCCGCAAACCTTCAGAAAAGAGGGGCATTACATTTGAAAATTGTCCGTCAGAAAGAGCTCTTAGATAATGTCAGAAAAGAGTTGTTTATGAGGGTTTTTTTGGGCTCAGAAAGAGCTCTTACATCATGTCAAAAAAGAGTCATTGCAACAAATTTAAAGGTTGCATTTATTATTTTTTTTTTAATTGTTTTTACCTCAACAAAAAGGGACTCGCTGCTGCACCGAATTGGAAGGATGTAGAAACAATGATCAAATTTATGGTTGAAAAGAAATGAATAAAACCTGAAGACGAGTTTGGTTACAAAATTAGCGAATGGAATAAAAATAATCCTCCTACTAAGCCACGTTCTACTAAACCACATCAACGTTGGGTGGAATGTTTCAAACATTTTCAAAAAAAGAATGTACCTTACACTCGCTTCGTGCGAATCATTGAATTTATATTTTGTTTGCCAGCAACATCTGCAAGTGTAGAATGTATATTTTCGATGATCGCAAAATTATGGACAAAAGAAAAATCGCAACTCAAGCTAGATACTTTGAAACAGGGTTTAAAAATGCTTAACTATTTTCAAGCACTACGTACCTATGTACATATGTGCTTAACTTTAACTAGAAGAAAATACACAAGCAAAAGCAGAGCACAAAGTCAAAAACAAAAATAAAACTATTGACTCAGTCAATTTGACTGTAGCTTTACTATGTGATTTTATTTACAGCCACAGTCAGCCACAGCAATTCACTTTAAAAAATTTGCTGCTGAGAAAAAAATTAGTTTTTCTTAGATTTTCAATATTTTAGTTTTTTAGATAATAATGCTGTTTTTGTATTCTATTATTCATACATATATTATTAACAAATATTAATTTTATTTTTCTTATTTTCAGAATGTTCTTTTACCTCATCATAAAAAATGCATACGCAGGGAATGTAAAACACGATGACTCGTTAATTATATTATATCAAATTTTCCACAGGAACTACTTACTACTACTGCACTTGATTTAATTTTAATATAAAAACCAATAAAATAATATAAAATATGTAAATAAATATTTCTTTTCAATGACTTTAATTTATAATTAATTCTGCATAATTTTTAAACATTTTTTTTAAATTTTCTATTTTCTTCCTCAACGACGTCACCAAAAATTTTATTTTTCAAAGAGACATGTTTAAATCAGTTTTTTTAATACCAGGCGCACAGAATGTGAAAAAAACAACAAGCTGAACTTTTTATAAAATTTTACAAAAAAAAATCAAAGCATACTTTGGGGATGTAAATAGTATTTGAATCACCTTGTTAAGTGTTTTCGGAAAACAGGGCTACTCAAATACTTTCCACAGCCTGAAACTATGCTTTGAGTTTTTTTCTTAGCAAATTTTATTTTAGGACAAAACTCCTTGGAAAATATTTTTTTCATGATACAGAATACAGGCTAATGAAAATTGTTCAAGAACACTTTAAACATAAATGACGAAACGGAATGAAACAAAAGCACTGTGATATTTAAAACAGATCATAAAATTTCGCATAAAAATGAATAAGATATATAATATTTATTTGCATGACAACATTTTTAATTACTTTGTTAGCATTGTTTTATAAAACAAAACTAAATTTTATAAAACGGGACAGAACACAATTAAAAAAAATACTTACAAACTTAAATAAATTAACCAAAACAAAACGCATATTTAACGATCATCTGTTTATATTTTATTTCATGTAATAAATAATACATACAATTTGTAATAGCAATAAACATATATGTATGTATGTATATACACATGTACAAATTAGCATTCATTAATTTGATATCCTGGTTCCTTCTATTTGAAATATTGGGCTTCTTCAAATATCCAGTGATTTTTTAGTCATCAGTATTTTAAATCCTTCTTCCATAATCATCTAAAAGAAAAAAAATGTGCAATATTGTGTAAGTCTCAAACGAATAAGATATATTCAGATATAAATATAATAAATCGTCCAAAACAAATAAAAATATTGTATAACTTTCGAAACTTATGAGAACGTTTTTCTTACAAATATTTGAAAGTGATTCATATATGTATGTTTATGAATGTTTGTATTGTACGAGTAGATATGTATGAGAATAAATATACATGAGTACATACGTACATATGGTGTATTTCACGTCAAGTGGCCCAATGTTTAAAATCGATTTGGTTAAAATTTGCACCAAGGTTAGTACTATTGTCTACTTTACGATATAATAAAGTTGCATGATGTTTTTTTTTATAAATCTGTGTTTTATTTAAAATTTAAAAATTGCGTTCTAGTTGGGACACCCTTTACTTATACATATACATACTCTGTGCTGTTGCTTGCTCACTAACAAAGTTTTTATTGTAAGCTAAGCAGATATTTGTGTGTTTTTGCTAATTCATAGTCAGCACATTTAACGTTGCTTTGAAACATATGCTATTTCTCAAATATAATTTAAAGTACGAATGCGTTGAATTTTACAATTTTTTTAAAGAATCCCCAACATTGCTAAAGCAAATTTAATCACAGGATAAATACGATTTTAAACAAAAAGCGACAGAAAATTATATTCAAATTACTTATAACATTATAATTGTCTAAATTTAACTTGAATAATAAAGTTTTTTTCCCATAAGTTTGAATGGTCCGGATTTTAGTACTTTTTTGGAAAAATTACCCGGTTTCGCTCAAAATTGAGGTGGTCACACTAATTATAATTAAAATTACAATAAATCTAAAAGTTAAAAGCACTAGCATCAATGGCTATTGGCTTAATATTTCTTGAATTAAGTATTTATTCCTTTTTTTGTTAGGCTGTGAAAAGAAATTTTCTTTAAGAATTCAAAGACTTTGGATATATTCGTATTACTACTATTTGGAGTTTTTAAAATTTCAACAAGGTTAGAGGACTTAAAACTTGATGCACGTAGACTGAAGAGTCCACTAAGTTGTGGAAGACAGTTAATGGCGAGGAGCTGAAAATAGAACATATTGGCTGTGTAGTTTTGTTCAATAAATATTGATGAGTGAGACGGGTATCTGTTAATCGCAGCCTTGTGTGTTGGGTTGAAAGTTTTGTAGTACAGGTGCTTATATTCGTTCCATTTACGTTCTAAAGAAATATTAAGTTTTGTGGTGGCACATCTGGTTACAAATTGTTTTGATTTTGGAATTAATAAATATGTGGGATGTAGGCACACAGACGTAGCCGCGCCAATGTGACTAGGAACCCATAGTAACTTAACATTTGTTCTCCTTAAGATTAAGTTAAGATTATAAGCTTCTCTTAATTGAATTTGATTTCAAATTTACAAAAGATTTATGGGTTTCATAAAAGAAGTGGACCAATTATGGACCGATGGCTTCTAAATCCAGTATCCACTAATGTGATAATGTGATTTCTATATATTTTAGGCTTATTTGGGTTGAATTTCATCTCAATAACGTTATTTACAAGAGTTGTATGGTTGCTATTGCCAATTGTTGACTGACGGCTAAAAAATCCAGTGTAGCATAATCACCGTATAACCGATATTAGTATCAATTTGAAATTTCTGATTTGTATTCTAATTGGTTCGATATCGATAATTTATAAGGTATTTGGCAAATATTTAGCCAAATGTGACCGTACCTTAATAATTATCGATATCGAACCAATTAGAACCAGACCTGGGGGGTCTCAATTACATTTTGTATTTAATTACACCTATAATTACACAATTACATGTAATTGTAATTGAATTTTTTCAATTACAATTACATTTTTTTTGTAATTGAAAAAGAAGTAAAAATCAATTACAATTACATGTAATTGTAATTGAAGATTTCTTAAATTACAATTACATGTAATTGTAATTGAAGATTTCTTAAATTACAATTACATGTAATTGTAATTGGAAAAAATCCAATTATAATTACATTTAATTGGAAAAAAAAATTTTCAATTTTGTTCAATTACAAGTAATTATTTGTTGATTAATTACAATTACAATTACTTGTAATTAGTAATTGAACATTTTCAATTACAATTACATGTAATGTGTATTTGATTTTTTTCAATTAACAATTACAAGTAATTGTAATTGACATTTTTCAATTACAATTACATTTCATTGTAATTGAGTTAAGTCCTTACTTTCAATTACAATTACTTGTAATTGTAATTTAGACTACCTCAATTACAAATTACATGTAATTGTAATTGTAATTGAAATGTAATTGAGATCCCCCAGGTCTGATTAGACCACACTTTTGTTTGACGTTGTTTACTCTTACAAGAGTTTTGCAAGATCAAACAGCATCAAATAAATTAAAACCAAATAGACACAACAATCTTGTCCTAAATAAGAAAAGTTTTTTTTTAAATAAATATACGATTTCAAATTAAAATATGTATGTTATTTAGTGGTTACGCCTTTATGACAAATCATGGGCCGATCTATCTAAATTATTGCAACAGTGAATTTTATGCATATGAGGATATCTCTTGTTCAATTTCAACATAATAAAAGGTTTTTTAAAGATACTTATTCACCCCTAGCGTGAATAAGAATTCCACATGAAATTTGTTCCCTTTTGTTTTTTCAACATTGAATTGATTATTATTTATTATTAATAAGAGATTTATGAGTATTGAAGTGATTTTCGGAAGCCGGCTTTATATTGGGAATACGGTCAATAATGGACCGAAATTCACAAAATTCTGTAGAATGATTTTTGTTTATATGTAAATGATCTATATAAAGTTTTGAGTCGCTACCGATATTTATATGATATGTATAATTATTAATGACTTTTTCAGATGTGGTCTTTATATGGGAGCTATGACCAATTATGGACCAACCCTTATAAAATTTAGTACAATAATTCATACATATATCTACATATAAGAATTATTTGTGTCGAATTTTAACCTGGTAACAATATTTATATTAGTTTTATACGTATTTAAGTGAAATTTGTAAGTGGACTTTATATGGGGTCCATGGTCAAACATGGACCGAACTGAAAAAATTTCATTAATTAGAGAATGAATTGAACTAATATTTATCTTTTTAAGCGAAAAGTCTTTTTATTCAGGCTAATAGTTCGAATATTCAAGAATACTGTTGTAAAGTACTGGAACAATTGGCAAAATTTCGTTTTGCGATTTCTTCTTACATTACACTTATTTTTGCTGAATTTTGTATTAATATTCCATATTTCAGGAAGATATTTGTATGTATGGGACTATGAGAAATAACGGACCTATTCTTACTATTTTTATTACACTTTTTTCTTTTGTCATAAAAATAACGTGTACAAAATTTCATGGTATTATCTGCAATATATTTAAAAATATTGCAAGAACAATTTTTGAAAATATTAAATCTTTATAAAGGTTGTCTCATATTTTGGTCCATAACTCTGGTTCTACTATACCGATTATGCTGATTTTCAATAGCAAAGTTACCTAGAAAATAAGAAAGATTTTTCTGGAAATTTTCTTTAGTTAAGTTGTGTATTTTGGACGTGAAAGTGTTTTACACAGACAGACAGATCAACTTAGAATTTCAAGAAAATATTCTTGATCTGGGGTTCTCAGATGAATATTAACAAAGAGTCACACGGAATGACAAACGCAGGGAGGGAGGCTGGGACTGATTGAAACCGATGTACTTTAAAGGACTTTTAAAATAATATTTTTATTTATATTTTGGTATCATTTAATAGACCCTGAAAATCCGCATCGCAAATAAAGTCCAATTGATGATAACCTAATCATTACTAGTTTGTATGTTTTTTTTGCCATTTCTATTATTTCAAAACTTCACTCAATTCGTTGTGTACATTCAAAATTGTAATTAATATTGAAATATATTTTTAAAAACTTTAAGACTTAATAGTAAACGTTATGATCAAATTGCAAATATGCAATTTTGTAGGAAATCGAATTAGATAAAATTCGTCAAAAGAAATGGGAAGTGAGAAAACTCGAAATAGGAAACTTGTTATTTAATGCGGTCGGCCTAATGCATTGTATTATATGAGTTTACGAGTATACAATGCAATCGAATAAAATTCACTTTTTACAACTTTTCTTTTCAATAAAAAGAAAAAAGAAAATAAATATTATGATGATTATCTCCAAGCATACCTAAATATGTAGATGACCAATGCAAATGCAATCAGTTTAATACTTGCAGCTAGATTTTAAGGCATATCATAGGTTGCAAAATGAAAAGCCAATCTATCAATAACGAACATAAAACGCTTAGCCATAAATGGTCATCAGCTTTCGAAATTCGAATGTATGCATGTATGTATGCATGTATATATGTATGTATAAAAACCAAAGTGCAATGGACTGTGAGCACCATAAATGTTTAGCATATAATACATGTGCTTTTTGCATTTTCTACTTTAATTATTCGTTTTTCATTTATTTATTAATTTCATTTTATCTACAAACAAAAAACTTTCAAAACAAAAATTTATCATTTCTTTCGATCTATTTGTACTGTTTTTCTAAAACATGATTTATGCATTGTAGTCTTTAAATTACTTTCATAATGAACAAATGGTTTTTATTAAATTTTCTAATTTACGCGAATGTATTTCCGTCGTTGATCAAAAAGCAATTCGTTAGTGCAAATGCCGCCATTATAACCAGTGTCAATTATGCATTTGAGACTTTTAGTCCCTACGCCTTGATACGGTTCTTCGAATTCAGTGACAAGGAATGGAATATAACGGAAAAATGCTTTAGGGACATGTATGTTTATGTGGATGGTTTAAGAAATGGTGAATACTGGGCTGTTAAATGTAGGTATAATTAATAGTTTAATTCAAAAACAAGTGTTAATTTGATTAATTACGTATTATGTATTTTGTATTTTGGCAAGTGTATGATGCCACTAGTTATTATGCCGGCGCAGCATTTTCGGGAACTTCAACTCGCCTGCATAATCCGAATGTTTGTCGTATGCTGTCAAAACAATTCAATGATAATATCAAAATTCATCGTCATCCATCAGAGACGAAATTGTATGTTTTGCCTTTTGATGTTCATTTAATATCGGGACATTTTCTTATGGAAATTGCCCATGATAATTTTTTTCGGGTAAGTGCCATTCAAATCGTTTTTACCTTCACCAAAGTATGCCTAAAGACAAAGATTAAAAGAATTGTTGGTAATAAAAAATATTTGAGAAATATTTTTGATAGTTTTTTTTTTAAATCGGCCAAGTATGGATCCTAATTCCTGGACGGTCTTCCAAAACAAACATTTTCTGTATATAATTATATTTTATAATTAAGTATATAATTTTTAAATTTATTAAAAGTTTATAAAGCAAATTTTTTATTTTATAAATAAAATTTTATAAACCATTAATAATTTAAAAGCAATAATAACATTACATTGAAATATTAAACTGACAAAAATATTATCAATTTCACCTTTAATTTATATATTAATCCCAATAGACCAAACCCCTTTAGAAAAATATTATAATAAAGCTTGAGAGCATAAGCCTTAAGCTTTAAAAAGACTTGAGAAACTATAGAAAAACACTTTTAAATTATTGTAGAATAATCAAAAAGGAACCCTCGTGATAATAGTATTGAAATAATTATTTAATAAGCTTATATTTTCAATTTTAGAAAAAGCTTCTCCAAATAATATTTTATTAAACTAAATAAAGATAAGCTTATTCCAATAATTGTAGAATAAGCTTATTTCAACAATTGTAGAATTTGGTTATGCTTGCAAATAAGAAAACTCGGAGCTTTGGCTACCGACGACAAGTCTTTCTCCTTAAAAAAATAAATTTTTTTTTTTTTGCATATTCTTTTTTATTGTATCTTCATTTTAAATGAACTAACAATAGGTATTCAAATCTTAAAACTAAAGTTAATTAAGATAAGTCCAGCCAATGCTAGGCAAAATCTAGTTTTCAAATTCGATAGGATATAATGAGCAACTTGTATTTATTCATCTGAGAGCGGTGGTGTCCCTCCTTCTCAAACGGCTATGACCGGGATGTTGTAAGATGTCTCGAGCGAGGGGATTTGGATGAGTCTCCAGCTTACCCAAATAAAGGGCCACGTGTTTAGTTATTTCCCATTTGACAAGTGGAACATCAAGATCGTTGTGTATGTTGTTGTTTTTAATATACCAAGGAGCGGTAGTTATCATTCGTAGAATTTTGTTTTGACGGCGTTGAATTTTCTCAATATTGGAGTTGGAGGCAGTGCCCCATAACTGGATACCATAGCACCAAATTGGCTTTAAGATTGAGTTGTAGAGTAGAAGCTTACAATCGAGCCGAAGGACGGAGTTTCTGCCGATGAGCCAATGAATTTGGGCTGCTTTCAGTTTCATTTGAGTCAGCTTAGCATCTATATGTGGTTTCCATGTGAGGCGACGGTCCAGATGAATACCAAGATATTTCACGTGTGAGTTTTGAGGCACTATATGGTCATTAATACGAATAGGGGGACATGATTCCCTACGTAGAGTAAAAGTTACGTGGGTGCATTTCTGTTCATTTATTTTTATTCCCCATTGTCTTGCCCATTTCTCCACTTGCGTTACGTGGTGCTGTAATTGAATCGAGGCATCTTTTGGATCTTTGTGAGTACTGAGAAATGCCGTATCATCAGCAAATGTTGACGTGTGAATTTCATTGTTTGTTGGCATGTCTGCTGTGTACAGCAAGTATAGAATTGGTCCTAAGATACTACCTTGAGGGACGCCAGCACCTATAGGTTGAGGACGGCTTAAATAATCACCTTCTTTAATCATAAACTGACGGTCGATTAAGTATTTCCATAGTAGGTGTTGAAGATTCACCGGCAAGTTCTGCTTTAATTTAGATATCAGGCCTTCATGCCATACTTTGTCGAAAGCTTGAGAGACGTCAATAAAGAGTGCCGAACAGTATCTCTTTTCCTCAAAGGTTTTTCTTATGACTTGTACCAATCTATGTGTTTGTTCTATTGTACTGTGTTGACGTCTGAAGCCAAACTGGTGATTGGGAATGCAGTTGTTTTCATTCAAAATCGGAGTCAGCTTGGTTAAAAGCAATTTCTCGAATAATTTGGACATAGTTGGTAATAGACTTATTGGCCTATACGACTCAACTTTGCAAGGATCTTTTCCCGGCTTAGGAATCATCTTTACTAGTGCAATTTTCCAAACCGGAGGGTAGTACTCAAGCCGTAAGATGGCATTAAAAAGAAAGAGGATTAATCTTTTTGCAATGCGAGGCAGCTCAAAAATCATTTTATTGCTGATTTTATCAAACCCAGGTGCTTTTTTAACATTTAAATTATCAATAGCCTCAACAACCTCCAGATATTGAAATCTTATTTGTACAGGTGGTCTGGCAACAACAGGCGGTAGTTCGCTAATGTCAGTATCCGTATTGGGAGTGAATACATTTTTTAAATGACTTACGAAAAGGTTGCCTTTTTCTTCGTTATTTCGTGCCCAAGATCCGTTCAAAGTACGCAGTGGAGGTTTTGCGATTACGGGTTTTCTCAGATTTCGGACTGCACGCCATAATGAATAATTTGACTGGGAAGTTGCGTCTAGACCTTCCAGATGTTGTTTGAGAGACACTGCTTTTTGCGCTTCTAGCAAGATCCTAAGGTTTTTGGTACATTCTCTCAACCTAGTTTTAAGTTGGGGCGATCTGTGTTGTTGCCACTCTCTTCGGACTCTCCTTTTTTCAGACAATAGTTGCTCAACATCTGCAGAAAAAACTCTGTTGTACCTATTCGGGCGGTAAGTGGAAGAAGCATGTTCTGCGGCTTTCTCGACATGTTCATTAAGACTTTTTATACAGGCATCGATGTCTTCAGCAGTTTTTAACGGGAGTTTCTCTGTGCAGTGAGTGCTGATGTATTTTTTGTATTTTAACCAATTCAGACGTTTGACAAGAAGTGAGGCATCAGTTACGATTTGCTGAGGACTTCTGATGGTGATTACAGTGGGTGAGTGATCTGAAGAAAGATCCAGTGAAGCCTCGACTTCAATGAGTTCCGGGGATACCCCTTTCGCCACGCCGAAATCGATAACGTCAGGAATTTTTTGCTGGTCAGTTGGCCAATAAGTTGGTTGACCAGTTGAAATCACATTCAGTCCCATTTCAGACAGGGAGTCGTACAAGATACGACCTTTAGGGCTAACGAGTCGTGATCCCCAGAATGTATGCTTAGCATTGTAGTCGCCAGCCGCTATGAAACGGCTACCTAGTGATTTGTAAAAATCTCTATACTGATCTTTTGTTATTGAAAATCTGGGCGGACAGTAAACTGACGAAATCACGAGGTTTTGACAAAAGTTCTCAATACAGATGTTTGTTGCTTGAAGATAACACTCTGAAAGACCACCCAATGAATGGTGTTTGATTCGCGATTTGACCAATATTGCCGAGCCACCACATGATCTATCTCTGGGGTCCTTGGTGTCGTAGAATGTATAACCACTTATTTTAAAAATGCTTCTCGACGTCATATGAGTCTCGGAAATCAGCATTACATCAATTTTCTTATTAAAAAGAAAATATTCAAGTTCATTTTTTTGTTGGCGTATGCCGTTTGCGTTCCAGAAACATATTTTGAGACAGTTCATGGTCTATTAAGTATGGCCTGCAGTAGCGTGGACTGCATTTTTTGCATCTCCTGCATCATACTTGTCATGCTTGTCATGAAATGGTTCATGGATTGCGCCAGATTCTCCATTATACCTTCAAGACGGCTAAAATTGTGGCTGTTTGTATCATTTATTGGTGATTCATTTTGCACTGTTGGTTGGTTAGATCTTAGCACGTTGGCATATGAAAATTGGCTAGTGGATGCTTGTGCTACGGAGGGAATAATTGTAATAGGTACTTTTGTCGTCTGAGAAGCGGGTTTGTTGATCAAGGAGCGTTTAACAACCCCGAAAACAGGGCAACCCCTGTAGTTGGCAGTGTGGTTTCCACCGCAATTGCTGCATCTTTTTACCCTGGAATCATCCTTAGGTTTATCGCACTTTGAGGTGTCATGAAGATCCCCACAAACAACACAAACAGTAGGCAACTTACAATAAGATTTAGTGTGACTATATTCTTGGCAGTTCGAACACTGTACTGGGCCAGATCGCTTATGAGGTTCTTCCACTGTAACTCTTCGGTGCATTATGAATTTCAAGTCATATATAGGATGTGTTTCATTTTTCTTCAGCTTAACATCACCAGGTTCTAACTCCACTCTAAATAATGGTTGAGGGATCCTATCTCTGTTTCTTATATTTGATACGGCCTTGATTTTAAAGCCTTTGTCGGCCAAACTGCTCTTAAGCTCCTCAGGATCAACAAAAGAATCAATTCCCTTAATTACGACTTGTAGACCTTTTGCGCTTTTAAGTTGATACGTGTAAAAATTGTTTTTGCGTTTTTCAAATTCCGAAACTATTCTTCGATAGTCGTTTTCATTATTAACCTGAATCTTTGTTTCATTAATATTGCCACGCTTAATTGGAGTCACATAAAAAGAATTTTCACCAATTAATGAAACTAATAATTTTATAAGTTCGTTTGAGTTTTTTTCTCTTAAATATATTGGAGGTGGTTTTACTGGTTTATTCACAGCGTTAGGGACATCATTTTTCTCTTGGAGGATGGCAAAACGATTTTGCGAGCGTGGCTCTTCAGCATTCTTTGATAATTTTGCGGCTGGTGTAATTTCGGCAGATTTTGGGCTTCTGCCTCTCTTCGATACTGTTATATAACGGTCCATTCCTACCTGTGTTTTTTGTTTTTCTTCAACAGCAACTATATTTGTAGGACTTAATGTGCCTTTTGCAGCTGTTGACGTCTCTCCAATATTTGATAACGAGGACCGTGAAGAAGACGGTCCTTCAGTGATTTTTCTATTTAAATTAAATATGCTTTGGGCTAAGTTTGTGCCCTGTTCAACACATTTATTCAAGTTTGGTGCACTTGCACTTAAATTCAGATTTGTGCTTATTTTTGGTTTCACAGTTAAGTAGTTTTTATTAAATTCGGGATTTTTAATGTTCTCATTACTAACACTTGCCGAGCTCAACACGAAATAAGCATTTCGGCTCTGGGGCCCACTCGCACTGTTAGAATTGTTACTCATTCACTGTCTCACTGTATTTAATTTTGTAGTTTTCAAGTAATTAAAAATAAATTATTACAATTTATTAATTTTTTATTGCACCTAGTGCAATTATTTGACTTTGTAAAGTTTTTTACCTATTACGAGTTTTTTTTCCACTTTTTTATTTAATTTAACTTTTTATACTTTTTCACCTATTACGATTTTTCACCGAAAATTCAGCCGCACTAAAAGTAACACGTCCGAACTGTTCGATGTATCAAGCAATTTTTTTTGATTTTTATTTTGCAAAAATAAATAAAAAAAAATCTTTAATGGCATTCATAGTTAAAAAAGGAAAAAGTTACCCCCTGGCCCACGATGTCGAACGATAACGTTCGCGTAGATAAGACTTAAGACACAAACTTTTTATCGTATCTATTTTTTTTCTCAATCAAGTTTGTTTATTCCACAATGAAGTTTGTGTCTTAAGTCTTATCTAAGCGAACGTTATCGTTCGACATCGTGGGCCAGAGGGTTACTTTTGTAAGAGTAAAATTTTTTTTGATGACTTTTGAAATAATTTTTAAATGTTTCTGACCTTTTCAATTAATGTTCAATGTGGAATTTGACAGTTGATTATTTTATCTTATTAAAAATGCTAAAGAATGTCCAAATCCCGGCATTTTAGGGATCGGGATTTCGGGTTTGGCATCCCTAATTAAAATCTTTTTTTTTTTTTTGAGGTTAAAAGTATTTAAAATTAAGTGAGGCGAATGAAGTACATTTTAAAATTGTCCTGTAAGTCCCCGTTTACACAGGGAAACATTTTGTTTGGCAGAAAGGCACGGGTGGGGAAGAGAATATGAAATTTGTTTCCCGTTCTCGGAGACACGCTTTGTGCTTTCATTCTTATTGTTTACATTTGCTATGCTTTTTGACATTTGCTTTAATTCCTTTCGGCGTGCTTTGTTCTCTATGTTTTATATTTAATATATCGTCACTAAAATGCCCAATTATATATATATGTATATATAATTATACAGGAGAAACAAAAAACGTTATAAAATGAAAACTGTTTAATAGAAAATCGCGATATGTACATATCGTCACCTGATAACGACGGTTACGTCTTTGGGCATTTTAGGTGACGATATGTATAAAAAAAATAAATGTTTTTATAAATTTTATCTTTTATAACATTAGCAAATCAAATACAATAGAAATTAAAAAAACAACACTGCAATTAGACGAATTAAAAAAAAAAAAAAAAACAAACATAAACTGGAATGTTTCCGACAACAATGTTTCCTGTATGACCACAAAGGAAAATACAAAAGAGAATTCCACATGTTTTCCTTCCAAATGTTTCCCTGTGTAAACGGGGACTTATGGCTCTGCAACGATTATTTAATTTTAACATTGAACACATACCATGTACGAGTACATATTTATTTTTATTCTATTTCTATATTATGTCTGTAGTTTGAAAAAATCCAACAAATGATATGTTTTCCGAAATCGTGCACTAATGCGGACATGGAAAGTGTTTTGGACGTTTATCTCTTTCAAACGACCATTTTCGTGAGAAATGTGACATATTTAAGACATCGAATTGTAACTGACAATTATAAAATTTATGAAGATTTCAACTTTTATATAATGATGTAAGTAATAATAGTTGTTAAGAAATGTTTATATGCATGTAAAACTTATTTTTATTTGTAAAAAAATTAAAACTCGTAACTAACGATTTACTTATATCTTGAGATCAAAATATTAAATAACATCAATATGGTGGGATATTCGTTGGACTTGGTTAATTATCAGTTACGATATGATCATTATAAATATTGTCTTATTATTTTAGAATAATTCTCTGCGGATCGATATTAATTCATCTGACAGTATTTATAGCCAAACATTACATAGCAGAACTAAATCGTTCTACTTTAAGTGAACAACATTTGCAGCAACATGCAGGCGGTTCACTGAAAATTAATACTCTGATAAATATTGCTGAATGGAAAAATACTTTGGAAAGTGTTGATATGAAACAATTTGCTATGACTCGTTTCAAAACCAATGAGAGTGGTAGGTAATAATCTTTAGATACTGAATATAAAAGAAAATAATTTTTTTTTTATATTTTTACTTTTTTAAGAAAGTTTACCAAAAATTGTCTCTAGACAAAATTCGTATTGCTTTGAAGAACTGCTGGAGTTCGTATCTCTGCCCAATGTGGTTTATAATTTATTTCAGACTTCTTCTACCCCTTTATGTGGCCTGATGTTTATGTTTTCCTTCATGTTTATTTGTCTACATTTGGTGGCTGAATACAGTTTCATGTCCAATACCATGGACTTGGGTTTGGCCAACAACAAAGTGAAACAGCGTGTTGCCATGCTGCAACGCTACGCTTATATAATGGATGTTTATTTTCTAATTAAGTGAGTTATACAAATTAACGATACACATTTTAATTGCCGTATGAATTAAAAGTAATTTATTTTCCTTTTAGTGGGGCGAATTTATCGTATGACTTTTTCAAATCGCTACCAAAGGATAAATTTAATGTTTTTGAACAATTAAAACACGTCTTAAAACTTGTACTGAAAAAACTATTTGGGTAAATTATTTTATTTGTTTGTGTAATCTTTAAGTAGGCACAAAACTGTGCAAACTATTTTCATTTAATAATAATACAAGGATATTCAATACATAATTACATATTGCAATAACTATAAATAATAATTAAATTGATTGCATGTAGGTATAAACATTCCAAAATGTCAACCAATAAATAAATTCAGTTTAAAAGCATTGTGAGCCTTATTATCCCTGAGAGTTATTAGTTACCCTCGTAGCAAGCGTGGATTGGTACAAATTCCATACAACATTCATGTATGTACATAAACATTTCACTATCCTATCAACATTGTTGCTAAAACAATTACTTAAGCACAAAAATCATTTATCAGCCTTAAGTTATGCTATATATATATTTTTATATATTTCATTAATGTTTAACATCTTTGTATAGGTTTGTTAAACTATGAAAATATGAGATTGAAAAAAGGCCAAATATTCATACACATTTGTAACTGTAGCTTACTTTATTGCAGTTCAACTCCATCGCATTGCTTTCTGTTGTATGCAGCTCAACTGTTAGACAAATATTTCCATTACAATGTTACATTGGAATTGCCTTCTAGAGACTATAAAAATTGTCCGCAAAACATGTTTAGTAACATCTTCTACATGGACACATATTTTCCACCAACTGACAGGGTAAGTTAAACTTAATACCGCATAAAAATTAGAATCGCATAATTAAAAGAAATTACAGTTAAAATGTTAATGAATCTTCTCTGCTTTTTGTTTAAGTGCATGCCTTGGACTTGGTTTATATCTCTGCAAATACAGTTCTATGTCACCTCATGTTTACTAATGCTTCTGGTGGAGATACAATTGCGTTATTCCATCATTATTGGCACTACCATATTTTGCATTTCAATAGTGGCAGCCACATTGTGGTCTCTGGGTCCCATCTATGAATACGGTTATACGTGAGTTGTAATTTGTGTGAGAGTTTTAAATAAAACAGAAAATTATTTTGAAAACTTCTCTAGCACAACTTTACTGTATGAATTGATCAATTTCAATTTGATATTGGACAATATTTGTTTGTTTATCATTCCTCATCTGTTGGGCATTTGTTTGGGTCACATCATTTACAAAATAAATCATAATTTCAATATCAACTTATTTTTTGTAGTCTCGGGTAATTGCGGTTAAATTTCATTTCAATTATTTAATTTAATATTTTGTTTATTATATCATAGGTTGGCTGTTCTCTTTTACCCTGATTGCTTCTTATATATTTGGCCTCAATTTGATTCTGCATCAAGTAAATAAATTGACCAAAGCCTTCCTTATTGTTACTACCCATATAATATGGTGCTGTATTTTATTTTGGACTGTTCTATCAGCCATGTCCAATTATGGAGGTATGTATCCATAAATACGAATTTTTTTATTATTACCGATAATAGTCTTACAGCCGAACAACACTAAAGCTTTGTGCGATATAATTTATAGTTAGCACCGGACGGAACGGGTTCTATGTTATTCGAAAAATGTATTAAAAAAACAGTTTTAAATACGGGTTTAGCTTAAAAAACTGTTGAACAGTTTACCATTATGAAATTATTCACCCATTTTCAAAATATGTTCGATCGTTAAAAAACTTTTTGGTCTTTTAAAAAACGCACTAGATTCGTAAGAATTGGAATCTCCAAACCATTCAAGATGTCTTAGACATGATGACAGCTTAACACTATTGTAAAGATAGTGTCAGATGTAACCGGAGCTTTTTCAGTAGTTGTTGTAAAGAAGAAATTGACGAAAATGAATGTATGCTTACGACTGTACGAGAAACCTCCTGATGTAGTAGACCCTTGCAGCTGCAAGTATAAGGTCTAACACTACATCCAAAAAAACAACTGAAATAAATGATGCTTCTTCGGGCTGAGCTAACAATTCAAGAACAATGCCCAGACACCTAGAAACTTTGGCAGATGAAGCAGTGCTGAGTTTATTTGAGAGAAATATCCTCTATCAATGGATCTGTGAGCTGCATGGCATGTTAAAGAGGCTAGAAAATGTCAGAACCGAACATTTCAGCTATAAATTCGATAAATCACAACTACCAAGAGAGAGATCATTGGAAATCTTTAGCAGACATACATAGACCAACAACAGGTTGCAGAGTCAAGCAAAATTAAGAGTTTTGTTTTATAAATATGTATGTATGTACATATAATTTTTTCAGTGCAAACTTTAGTGCAAATGAGTCAATGAATTAATTTTTAAATGAAGAGTATTTAAATATTAATCAATTAAAATCGGTCTTGGCAACGGAGACTTTTTTTAAATTGTCCCCACAAATGTTTGCTATGAAAGAAAATTAAATATTCCTTGTTCCTAGTAACAGTACATTTGAAGATAGTAAGTATTTAAAATGGAAAGCAAATACAAAGAGTTTGTAGAGTTTAAACCCAAAAATTAAAAAAAAATAATTTATTTAAAAAACTCGCTAAAAACATTAACGTTTATGTATCACTATTATCGCATTTCTGAATTACATACATATGTATATAAATTGTTTTTGGCTTTTCAGATGTGATTTACAAAATTTTAAGTTTCAAATACGCCCATGTTTTCGAAAAACTTACACCGATTAATTTAATCATCACGCCCATAATAATACGTCTGCTGGTGTTTACGGCCGATGTGCCCATATATTGGTCAACAGGACAATCTGTAGGTTCATAATGAAAACGAATAAATTCCACTTTGCTGTAACTGTTGTATAATTTCAGATAGCCCTATATGTTGGCTGTACGCTGTTTATACAAGTGAGTTCATTGTTGCTCTACATTTTACTTGATGGTCCACTAATGGCTGCACTTGAAAATATACTTGGCAATAATTTATAGGAAATAGACTTTATAATAAAAATTAAAACACAGCAACAATAATAAAATTATGCAACAATTTAACGACGGTGTGTGAAATGCCTTTGTGAAAATATATATAGTTTGATTTAAGAAAAAAAAAACATATTTACATAATTATGTTTGTAATCATTATAATCAACATTAGCAGATAAAATGTATGTTTATTTACGTGTAACGAAATTACCAACAATAACCACAACAACTACACTATGCCAGACATGACTAACTGTAAATGTTGGTCAATTTTAATTACTCCTTATTTCTTATTCTTCATCTCTCTCTGTCTTGCTCTTTCTCTGAGTGTCTTGTAATTTGAGTAAATATAATGGCAACAACAACAACATCCTCATCATCATTGTAAACAATAACAATAAAATAATCATGTAATAAAAGTCTTGAAAAAACCGCGTAAATTAGCGTGACGAAATACAAGTATTTTGGTTTAAAATTTTATTTTATTTTTACAATTTTTGTTTGTTTCTTATTTATTTTCCTATGCTTTCATTGTAACATCCATTCATTCATTCATTTACGAATATAAGTTGTATTACCAAATACGTATTTTTGTTTCTTTCCTTAAAATAAATATTTTGTTAAAGAAATTACAAAAACAATAAAGTTATTTAATATGAAATGTATTTGTTGTTTTCCCACTGTTTTCTTCAATTTAACTGTTGTTTTATTTGTGTTTTATTACCCAGCCATTGTTGTATTATGCTGTGATTTGTGTTTTATTTATTTTTTTTAATTTCCAGGTGAAATATTGTGAAATGTACAATAAATTGTTGTTGCCACAATTATAAATATAAAAGCTATATAATGTAATATACCTAAGTACATAAACCTAATTTTAATCTACTAACTAATCTTGCATTATATAAACTGCTGCTGCTAACGAAAATGACTTTTAAGCATTTTGTAATAATATTTTATATGTATGTATGTGTATCTAGAATCCTTTAACTGCAGGAAAATATTGAACAATGTACATACATACATGCATATGTATGTATGTATGTATGTATGTATGTATGTATGAGTGCATCCAACCAACAGTTGACAATATAAAAGGTCTGTTGAGGTCGACCGTTGATGGAATGTAACTACAAACTAACTTAATCGTACTTTAGAGCGATTATAAAACCTTTGTGATAGAAAATTTACAAACGTCTGCAAAATTACAAACAATGTTCTTCTAGGTTCTTACAAATTACAAATATTATGTTGGAATAAAAACAAAACATTGACAGGAGTTGCCCACACGAGAAAAATGCATGTGCTGTCATGAAATTGTGAATAAATTTAAGGCATATCAAGACGATTCAGATTCCGACCAACATTTATGATATCAGTCCTACTACAGCAGACTTGGATTTTTTTTAACAAAATTAAATGATTAGAAAGCAATCAAAATCATAAAACCTTTTAAATAAAATGTTTAATTTTGAAATACACAATGAGTTAAGAAAAATAATTTACTTCATAATTAAAATAATTAATTACGAAAAAACTTTTTAACTTACAACATTTCTAATATTGTTTTCCGGTTGCTTTTATGCCCACCACCAAAAAGATGGGGTATATTAATTTTGTCATTCCGTTTGAAACACATCGAAATATTAGTCGTAGAAAAGGTATATATATTCTGGATACTTATATTATCCAAAGACGATCTAGTCATGTCCATGCGTCTGTTGAAGGCACGATAGAGCTTAAAAAAGGTCTTAGAAGAATTTAATTTTTTTCCAAACATTCTTACTTTCACCGAAATGGTATTGAAAATGGGCAAAAAAAGTCCAGTACGACCCGACTTATAGACCAAAGTTTCAGATAACCTCGATATTTTTCAAATATGTTTTGGTATTTTCTTTAAATATAATGTAAATAATATCATGAAATTGTGTACACTTTATTTTTATTATAGAAGTACAAGTCCACGATTTCTCATAGCCATCGCACAAATGTCTTCCCGGATTATGGCTGTATGGTATATACATGTCTATAGAAAAGCAGTATCTATACAAAATTCTGTAAAAATAAGTTTCATGAAAAGTGAAATCTCAAAACGATATTTATTTTGCCTTGGTCCATATTTTGACATAACCCTGAAAATCACTTAACTGCGCATAAATCCCTTATGATTATTAGGTTGAAATTCAACAAAAATAATCCACATATACATATACAGCCCAATCATGAATAAAAATTCCGCGGGAGTTTCTTTTCCTTTTCCCATTTTTCCTATTCAAATTCAATGTTAAAAAAAATAAAAAGGGGAAAAAACTCTCGCGGAATTTTTATTCATGATTGGGCTGATAAATTGCCGTACCAAATGATTGGTCCATATTTAACTATAGCCCCCATATAAAGTTCACTTTCGAAAATCACTTAATTGCGCTGAAATATTTTATATAATAACTATCAAGTTGAAATTCAACACAAATCGTCTATACGAGTACATATATAAAAATCGTCATACTCAATTCTAAGACGATCGGTCCATTGATTGACAGTAGCCTCCATATAAAGTCCACTTCGAAAAATTACTTAAATGCATATAAATCTCTTATACAAATCACTATCAACTGAAATTCAATACAAATAATTCACATATACATATAAATCGTCGTACAGAATTTCATGCTGATCGGCCCATAATAGATCATAGCTCTCTTATGAGGGTTACTCCCGAAAACTCATTAACCTATATAAACATGCATATCGTACCGAAATTTTACGCAGATAAGTTATAAGTAAAATTGTACTATGGGCTTTTGTGAAAGTTGTTTCATAATTGGACATTATAATTAACAAACACAAACTACGAAGCTTTTTGGCTTATCTGCAGAAAACACCCAGAGTCTTTGGCAGGAATCGAACCCGCAACCCTCTGACTGATAGTCCGGCAAACTATCGCCTAGTCTATCGGGGCACTCCTCTTCCGAGAATAACTACAGAGTATACAGAGGTGACAATTTTGACGTTTCAAAAACTCAAAATTAGTTCATAAATAAATAGAAATTACGGTATAAAATTTTATGACGATCGCCCTATAGTGATTTGGTGGTGGGTATATAAGATTCGGCACAGCCGAATATAAATAAAGCTTGTTTAAATTTCTTTTAAAACCTTAATGTTGCATTATTTTGTCTAAATAATTAATTGCTCTTGCCATTAAATTTAAAAAACACTAACTTTATTTTATTATGTTTTAATGGTCATGGCAAAGTTAAATTCAAAAATTTATTATTTCAAATAATTAATTAATCGTGATACTTTTAATGCATAACATTTGATTAACATGAAGTATTATATTATTGTATTATATTAACTTAAATAAACGTTTGCAGTTATTTGTAAGAAAGATTTAAGCTCAAAGTTTCTAAAAAATCAACTATAAAATAGTTCCGGTCTTATTTTCTGCCGTTCATAAATAATATTGCAAGTCCCTTTGTGCCAGTAAATGAAAGTACAGGTGATAGGATATCCCTTGTGCATATAGTGTATTTTTCAGATTTTCGAAAGTGGTGATTGTATGCGAGCTACGTTCAATTATCGATCGATCTGCCAAAAAAAATGTTAAATATGATTTAATTTGATATTATATAAAACTTATTTGTAGCGAAATTTGCCTATAACGTCCTATTTAGGGAGGGAGCTAGATGAAATAATGGAACGATATTAACCAGTTACAATAGGCTTTGTTCACGGCCAAAAAAAGGAATATACCAAATTCTATTCTAATATCTTCAAAATTGTGCCCACTACATTGTGCATAAAGTTTACATGGTAAGCGAGCCAAACGGACGGATGAACATCGTTAAATACTCGATATATATGTAGGTATTTAAGGTTGGTATAAGAATAATATTTTTGGGTTACAAACACCTGCACAAATGCGTTTGGTTGTATAGGGCATACAGTTGCTATCTTTACGCAGATGACTTATTTGTTATAGTCTCCAAGACAATTTATAAAGTCGTGGAAATGTAGCTAATATTTTTTTCTTCAAGCTTGCACTATAATACATCCTATTTACATAAATATATTGTCCCGATAAGGGGCACTCGAGGGTTTTTATATACAAATCTAGATTTTTATTTTGAAATAAACTGTATATTCAAATTTTGCTAAACGAGAGATTATATTAGCGCAATTCACAATCTTGTGTAAATGGTATTGCATCATTGCATTTGCAAAAAGGTTTAGCATGTGTTTGCTCTACACTAACAAAATACACAGCAAGAGCAAACATATGCTAAACCTTTTTGCAAATACAATAATGTAATACCATTTACACAAGATTATGAATTGCGCTATTAATTTGTAATGAAAAATATTAACAAAAAACATTACGTATGTATGAGGTTAGCATAAAAAGTTATAATCTAAGCTTAAAAACAAAATATAAAAAATAAAGAATCTACCAGAATTTTCTGTTATTTTTGTTTCGAAGTTCTCTATTACTTAAACTGCTGTCAGATCTATTTGAATTATACATAAAATTAGAATTGATAGCCCTACCATTAGCTAGTCTTAATTTGTGATAAAATATTGGAATATTATGTTCATCTTGGATAATATTTAATATTTATGATTCTGCTGGACCCAGTCTCTTTTCAACAGCATTTGAAATGTAAGCAAAACCTGTGTAGCATGGTGTCATTATTAAATTATTTTCGGTGCAGTATCAGCTCCTCAAAATGTAATTTCTAATTAGGTTAATTTATTATACAAGTTTTTGTTTGAAACATATTTTAAATAATTGCTTTGCGTTGATCTAAATAACGAAATAGTTTTTCCATGTAGGAAGGTAAGGTGTTGAATCATATAGGACAACTATATGTAAGAATCGGTCTTATGAGCGATTATTTTTACCGATATTTTTATGTATTTTGAGTAAAATAGAGATTTGTACATGAAAAACATGTCCTATCAGAAAATGCTATAAATTTTGCGAGGCCCCTAATGTCAGTTCTGTTTTGACATTTGTGTAGTAAACACATGCGAAATACACGTTAAGGTGCCATCAGACGGGATGTATTTTACATATGTACTGTCACTTTTCTTACCCATATATAATTCCGTATGTATGTCAAAATTTCCATTTTACATACGATTCATAATTTTTGCTATCACACCTGCTTATATTTTTCCGTATGACATAACCTATAAATGTAAACAAAAGCTGACTTTTTAACGTGTATAAATTTCAATAATTGCTTCTATAATAAACATAATTTAATTTATTAAAAATTAATGTTCTTTAATTTTTTTTACAATATATTTTTTCAAACAATTTTGTTTCAAAACAAAACAGCTGTTTTGTTTATGTTTGTCACAGGAAAATAGAGCGTGTTCTAATCGAAAAAATTACATATGTATTTCCACATGTATTTTACACATGCAAAGTTTCATATGTATCACACGATGTGTACAACTTTTACAGATGGAAAATTTGACAGTACATATGTAAAATACATCCCGTCTGATGGCACCTTTAATAAGCAATGTTACGCTACACTGCTCCAGAACGCTGAATATTGCAGAACTGACATTAGGGGCCAATCGCAAAATTTATAGCATTTTTCTGATAGGAGGATTACTTTTGCGCCACCCTGTACTTGTATTCCCAAGTATAGGACAGATTGTTTCTTTGTAATTAATATTTGGCTTAAACTTGATCTCAATTCAAAGGATTTCCAATTCTTTTTTATGTTGCTGTTACATTTGCCTACAGGGGGCCTAAATAATATTTTTATACATTTATTTATATTTAACTTCATAAACCAATCAACTGCTAACTGTTCTACAAAAAAAAAAAAAACAAATATGAAAACAAATACGGTTGTTTAATACTACCGTTAAGTGGTCTTGATTCATAAATTATTATGAAACTGAAGATTTAAAATTTATCAAAGTCATTAATTTTACAACAACTAAGTCCCAAAATGGCGGTTATAACTTACCCTTCTTTTTGGTACAAATTACCCCAGAAAGCGGTATCAACAAGCTTATGCTCCTTTTTTTTTTGCAATAATCAGAGAACTTTCTTGACAAAATATCTCAAAATATTTCATATAAACGTTAATTCACTAATTCTTATTAGTAGAAGATTAGACCTTTAACTTTTATTGGAAAACCACAATCCTGATATTGTACTTCTCAACGAAACGAAACTAAATGCGAGGCATAGATAATATGAGCTTTAACAATTATAATATGACTAGCTTTTTGTACCCGGCGCTGCCCGGGATATTATTGATCTTTTATTCCTGGCCGCTGGTCATTTAACATTTTGGTAATCTGTTTTAAGAATGGCACACTAATGAAGCATGTTTTGTGTGTAAAGTGGCAGTTTATTCTGGAGGAGAAAAAACATTCATACAAATGAAATTCTCTTATGGGACAGCATTTTATCGAAACAAATTCATTAACTATCGTATTTCGAAAAATAAATTTTTGAACAACGCATTTTAAATCTTTGGTTGATGATAAATTTGTTTTCTTAATTTTCTCTTTCTAAACGTATATTTGAGCTTGTTAATCGTACATATGTACATATTTTTGGCCATAATGTATAAGATCTTAATTGCTATTGAAAATTGTGTGCTAATAAATTTGTTCATCATTAAAGGAACAGATGATCCGATTCCCCTTCTTAAGTATTTTTATGTATATAAGACTAGTGTTTATTAAAAGAATATGTTTCAGAAATTTTAAACTGGTTTTCGGTTCACATAAGATTTTGAAAAATGTTGAGAAGGGCTAATGTTGCCGTTGCAACGCGTATTTTCTAGTTGGTTCTACACGAAAATTGCATTTTCTTACATACATACATACATATGTACATTACATACATTAATAAAGACGCTATGGCGCAAAATTTTTTGCAGATCAAAAATTATGAAAATTTTATGTTTTTGTCTGGATTTCATGTTTGACATTTGTGCCCGAAACAACAACGAAATATGTATGTGCAACAAAATTATAAAATCAAGTTTCTTTTTAACAGTTATTGCTGACATTGACATAAATAAAATAATATTACAAGCAGACATATGAATTAAATATGTACATAAACATTTATAAACAAAAAAAAAGACATACTACATTTTTTTACAAACATTAATTGCTATTTAATAAATTTGTTGATGACAATTGGACAACACAATTTCACATATCAATTATTTTGCATACGAGTACACAAACTAATTGACATTTGACAATTGTTGAAAATAAAATAATTAACAAGATTAATGGGTAAAAACACGCTGATTGAGAAAAAAGTCTTATTTTTTTAAAGGGTTTGTTTGGAATTACTTGTTTGTAAAATTGTTCCTAAGTGAAAAGGCTAGGAAATGGTTATTAAAAATGCCTAATCTTTATTTACATGGGTAAATTGTTGTAAATATTATTACGATTCATAAAATAAACTAATTTAATCAGTTTTATTCAGACACATAATCCCGTTAAGATGGCGATAGATTAGAGTTGCGGCGGTAATAAATGAGATGCTGATGTGTGAAAAACATGACGGGCCAACATACACACATTGTACATACATACATACATACGTTCAATATAACCAATACAAAAAAATTAATGAGCATGTTCA
Organism: Bellardia pandia; assembly: GCA_916048285.2. Lineage (NCBI taxonomy): Eukaryota > Metazoa > Arthropoda > Insecta > Diptera > Calliphoridae > Bellardia > Bellardia pandia. The sequence continues at coordinate 92,504,736 of OU696532.1, read as the reverse complement.
CACAGTCGTAAACATACAAACCGACAATTTTTAGATATGTATGAATAAAAAAAAAGTGAAAGTGTCAAAATGAATCATTTAGGACTAATTGTTTGTTTACCCACATTATGCATAATACCAACAAACAATCTGTTCGTCCCTCCAACCATAGGTCTGTCTGACAGTTGTAATATTTTTGAAAGCATTTACAAATAGAAACGTTCAAGCATGGTGTAACTATACTAGGTGAGTGCAGTAGCACAGCTGACTGACTTTGTTTACAATTTACTTACATATATCAAAAGTAATACATTTTTTGACAGTAGTACATTATTTTACACAAGCGAAATGCCTGTTGTTTCTGTATTGTGTTGTATTTATTGCCGATTCGCACTCACCTGGTATAATTACACCATGCATATGTATGTAAGTATGTATACTTATACTTGTACATACATATTTATGTAGATACCCAATAAGCATTTTGGCTGGAATTAAAGTGGAATTACATTTGAAATCCAGACACAATTTCCAAGTTCCAGTGTTTAATTACAGTTGAAAAAAGTTGGTTTCAATAACGAATCCAGCAAAATTAACCATTGAATTACAGTCGAACAATTACAGTGTAATTCCAGCCTTGAATAACAGTATGATTCAAGTCGAACCGAACCTGTTTACCGTTGAATTAAAGCATGGAATTTCAGACTGGAAAGAGGATGGAATTCAAATGTAATTCCAGCTTGTATTCACACTGGAATTCCAACATTTGAATTCACAAACAAATTGTGCTTATTGGGTAGTTAAATTTCAGTTTTTAATTATTTAAATGTACATAAGTCCGGCGATCAGTCAGTGTGGCGGTCATTTTGTACATATTTTTTCATTTGATAAAATTCGTAGTAAAGTCAATAAAAGTACAAAATAAATATTTGATTATCAACGCAGTTTCCAAATCGAAATGTTTTGTTACGAATTAGCGTGTGATTTACGAAAATAAGAAAAGAAAGATAGCAAGAGGGAGAAAGGAAATAAAAAAATGTGTGAGTGTATTATAATCTACAGCAATATTTAAACTACAGTTAGTTTTATGTACATACATGTATGTTTATACGAGTGCATATTTAAATTATTTACCAATATGATGACAGCTGATTGTGACAGCAACTACACCAAGCGGATAGATGTGAACAATTTACTGAATGTATTGCCCACACACATATTTGCGTGAGAGATTACTTATTTAACTTCTTAAATGACAGTTAATCAGTTCCATATATAAAAACTGTATTCTACAATTTAATTTCTAATTCATTTGATAATTTCGAGTTGTTTAACAGAAATTAAAAATGTTTGTAAAATTAACTCATTGACAAGTCAGAACAGAAGACTTTTTCTAAATTTGCCGATTTTACTTAAAAGCCAATGATTCGGACTAATACGATTTTTTTTAACTTTTTCAATGTCCCAATCAATACTTCCAGCTAAATACCGTGCTTTCATAGATCTTAAAGAAATCATTGCAACTTGGAGGTTAAATTGTAGAAAAAAATTGTTAATACATATGACCTGGTACAAAACTTTGTAATTGGGAACTAAAGGAATATAGTTATGTTCGCATTGTAATACTAATGGCTAAATTCACAGTCTTTAGTTAACTAATGACAAAGGCTTAAATAATGATTCTTTATTCGCAATGCTTAGTTTGCCATAAGAATACCAAGTAATAGCTAAACAATAGTTAGTAGTTTAGTTTACCAATGGTTAACTAATGACCGAGAATTCGGCCATAAATGAAATGATTCGCTGTACCTTTTTCATAAAAATAACCAAATCTACTTATTTTATCTGTCTGCAGTTTTTAGGTCAAATTTGCCGGGTATTTTCTTAAAAGGCTATGATATTGGATATTTATAGAAGTTTACTTTCAGGAGAAGCTCTTGATGTCACCGATCCCATTTTGGATATACTTCAGGTGGCTCTGGATTAATACCAATTGAGATAGTTGGTTTGAAGACTAGGTGATTACTACAACTCAATGAGTGAGTTTTATTGCACAATGTTATTCCTAATCTGGTGATTAACGGAATAATAATCACCAGATTAACGGAAGAAGAATGTTTGTTGGATAAAGTATTTACAGATAGATCTAAGAATGAGATAGGTACAGGTGCTGGTGTCTTAATAGAGAAGACTAACTAGACTTTCGTAGAGTCTACCACCGAATGTTGCTTCCTCCAGAGACAGGTTTTTGGATCTTTAATGCTTTTGGATTAAATATTTAAAAGTTTAGAGTGGGAAATAATATTACATACGAACTTGCGAGACCAGTTTCGGTACTGTATAGATGTGAGACCTCCAACGAACTGAAAAATGTCAAGGCCATCATGGCACAGGGGCCAAATTACCGCATTGATATTGAGTAAAATTGATCGTAATTTTCTTATTTGAGATTATGGCATTCGATATCGAGCAAGATACATTTTATCATAATTTCCACATCGAAATCATTTTTCGATACGATAGCTTATTCGATTAAGAATGCGGTAATTTGGCCCCAGGCTTATACAGATGTAATCTGTCGACCTATGATAACGTATTACTTTTTAATAATGGCTTAATCTTTATATTTATTTATATTTTATCTAAGGGAAACTCAATGGAACAAAGCTGGATATTTACTTTATGTATATTACCCTTTCCAGCCAAGATAAATTAACCACCAATTAAAGTAAAGATAGAAAAGAATCGCATAGTGTAGTCTGTTTACTAACACGACTTTTGATATTGACTCCCTAATTATCAAATCTGTGTGTGTTCGCTCCAATTCGTCCCAATCGTCCGATTTCCAATTAGATTTATCACTTTTAATATTCTAGAATCTAGATTCACTCTTACTTTAAGACGGCATTTTTTTGCAAAACTCTTGCATTAATTCTCCTGCCAAAGCATTTGCAATAAATACAAATTATTGTTCTTCCAAGGATTTTCAGGTACTTAGTTTTATATTTCTATACGATTCACATGAAATAGTCTCATAAGCCATAAACATTACTCGTTATGGAGGCTATAAACTGACCTTGAATATAACAAATCGAAATATAATTTTTATATTTGGTTTTATGAGATAATTAAATAATATTTATTTCGCTAAAATTTATATGTTTTAGATATAAAAACGACATAATTATTTAACATTTTCCGGTGGATTTTGCATGCTGCCAGTGGAAGCATTCATACATTCCCATACGAAAAAACAATCCAACCAAACAAACAATCAACATAACAAATAAAGTAAAATAATAAAAGTTCAAAATGTTGCAATAACAAAAAAACTTCCAAAATCCTAAAAGAGGGCATGACTCGTCAGATTGCAAACCAGGTTTATTATCATTTTTTTATTTCACATTATTTATTCCATTTTACCAAAAAAAAATTGGCACATATTATGTAAAAAAAATCAACCAAAATATATGTATGAGATATACAACAACAAAAATCAATGTAAAAGGCAAAAATGTTGAAAATAAACAAAAAAAAAAAAAAAATAAAAAATATCACTGAAATACAAACAAAAGGTAAATACTAGGAGAGTAAAGATAACACGACTTCAAACTCATTTATACAGATTATAAATCTCATACAATCCAAATGTCTTGTGTGTAAATATGTTAGTGTAAATCTCGGTATATTTTCAATATGGTGCACAGTGGGACAGAATTCATTATGTATAGTCTAGCATTTTTACATTAGATAAAGAATGGTAACAAAATTGTGGCTAATGAATCTTAAAATTTAACGAACATAAACAAGACAAATGACAGTAGTTGATGTTGCCTAAAACAATATGACTATTTATGTCCCGGTGGCGGGTTTAGAATGATGAATTTTAATTTTATGAAAAAAGGATTTTAAGGCAATTGAAATTAGTGGCTGCAATTCCAGGGAGCATTTGGACTACAACAAATCTATGAAATTCATACTTTGAAAACATTTCTATCAGATCGCTCAGTATCGCTCATTAAAATTCAACCGTAATTTATTCATAATTCCTTATTTTTTTAATAATTAACAAAGACAAACTGCGAAGCTTTTGGATTATCTGCAGAAAACACCCAGAGTCTTTGGCGAGAATCGAACCCGCAAACCATTGACTAATAGTCCGGCACTCTATCGCCTAGTCTATCGGGGCACTCAATTTACAATATTTTTAGTATAATACTTTTACAAAATCGAAATGAGAATTCTGTTTGTTAAGTTTGTCGCCTGATTTAAAGTTTGTCTCTTGGTTTTGAGTCTTTCAGCTGCTAAATCCGAATTTTTGACTAAATAAATATTCTTCTGCGCGATTGGTAGCTATTTTTCTAAGAAAGTAAAATTTATTTTTACCACCACAACTGATTTTACACCATAAGCCCTGATTTTTTTAAATCTCTGATCCTACTATGTAGGAACTCCATCATGCTTATAACAGGAGATGATAAACCGAAACTCCAAAATAAGTCGGAGACTTCACATTCTCTTGATACACCTTTTTGTACGTCAAGGAGGCTTACAATAAAATAACTCCGGACTCGATAATTAAGGTGTTAAATGTGGTAGTAAAAAAATATTTCATTGATTACCGTGCTAATGGGTTCTTCATGAAAGTGTTTCGTCTTTATATCGACTTTCTCAACAAGTGTTTTCTTTTTCATTAAGGTTTTGATTTTTACTTGTTGACATGTCAATAGTGGAAGCTGTTGCAATTGTTGCAATGAATTCAAATTGACAATGGTGGATCTGTAAAGTTACATTTCATAAAATTCGTTATATTTTCAGTCAACAATATCGTTGAGAACAAAGGCGTTGAGAAGCCTTTGCATGCTAAACGGGTCACTGATATTATAATTTTTTTTAAACTCGGTTGAATATGTAATATGGATCACAGCGAAGTAGAATCGCCATTTTTCTAAAATGTGAATATTTTTTTAAAAGAAATTTACATTTCAATGATTTTTATATAAATTATTTGTTTTATTTAAAAAAACAAAGAATCGTCTTAATTCGCTATGAAGTAAATACAGATTGAATAAATAAATCCAAAGGTTTGTTGATAAACTTAGCAAAATCTTACCTTTTCTGCTGGGCCTGGAATATGTTGACATGCTCTTAGTCTGTTCTAGATACATGCGTGGGCGTACGACTGAATAGCTTAGGAGCCATTGGAAAATATTGCGAATGCTACTGCTTCATATTTCGTCTGTCGTAATTGGAGTGGATTGGTTAACACTACCGAGCTAATGATGGTGTTAATTATGAAGAGAACATTGAAAACTTTAATTGTCACTATCACGTTGGGAATAAGGAAACTAGTGCTTTTGGTTTTGTACTTAATCATTTAAAGATCACATTAAGAATCTAATTTTATTGGTCATGGATATTGATTACATCTAGCACTCAATTGCCAATATTTACTTAAATTTAGCTTTATTTAATTAAAAATGCATTCAATTATATTTCCAAAATGTTTTGATTTAGTCCTACTGTAAATTGGTACTAGTACCTTTTACAGTGGCTAGAGTTAATGAAGTGAGTTGTTTTTGTTGAGACCAGTGGAGTCTGCTAGATGGTTGATGTTTTGTATACACACTCTTGCCGCATACAACAACAAAATATATTTATATCAGAGGTGGACAAAATCGTTTTACACTTGTATTAGTGAGATAATGTGAGAGTTATTTAAAGTACTGTGACAAGCAAAAGTTGTCACAAAGATTTTCGTATGAGGAATTAAATTAAACGAAATCGTCTACATTAATGCTGTCATGAGAGTTTCGTAAGAGCAGTATATGTTTCAAAGACATAGAACTAATTTTATTACGTTGTTTACTACAAATGAATTTTAGATCCGAAAAATTTTTTTTATATTTTTTAAATATTTGATGACATAAAAGACATTGTAGGTTTCCAAACGCATTGTTTATCATAAAATAATCTTTTAATTGCATTGCCATTTATATCAACCACTGAAATTGTAAAAAAATCTTTAAGCATCAAGCTAACATGTGCATTTGCCAAAGTCTGTTGAGCGACTAAAGTTTATATTGCCATTTATATTACCGACTGTAATTGGAAAAAAATCTCTCTTTTGAGCGACTAAACTGAAGAGCATAAGAAAAAGGGGGGCGTTGATTATAAACAATTGTTTGGTGAAATGTCCATCAATGATTTATATGTATGTACATAAATCCTACTGTAAAGAAATATTATGCAATTTTCAATGACCTTTCTTTTTTTGAGCTTTGCGTTGTTTTTGTTTTTGCTTCATGTTTTGTTATTTCATACATTTCATTTCCCCTCCTTACTCTCTTCTTGAGGTGTGACTGTGTATTTTGGTTTGGTTTTTTTTTTTATTTATGAATAATTAGGCACAACCAAAAATTGGTAAAATCACAAAGCCAAAGAAATGTGGATGAATATTTCTGCAAATTATGAATAATTAATGAATATATGTACTATATTTTTTTTAAATGTTGTGGTAGTCTCAAAATTTGTTGTTTGCTTTCAACACAAATTAAGCTTCTTAGCAATAAATACGAAAAAATCAATATTAAGTTTAAGTTAAGAATGGACACAATATCTTAGTTTTTAAATAATTTTGTCAGACACACACAACATTTATTTTATATACAATAGTTATGTATATAGGTACATATATATATAGGTATACAGGTACATAAATATGTATGTCGGTATATTAAAAAATGTTTATTATAGTTCGATGGTACTTGATTTAACCTACTTATTTACACAGTTATAATTTGTATGTGTGCATAATGGAGAAACAAATGGAAGCCGTTAATTAGTTTGGCATACTTTACAAAAGAGAAATATTTTCTCTGTGTTGTTGTTTAAAAAGAGAGTCAGATTGATCACGTTCCTTCTTCATTTTGATTTTTGTCATAAAAAGTACTACATGAAATAAATAATGCAAAACAGATGAGAGATTTTGATGTTTCTTTTTCAGGAGTTACAATTTTATTTATTATGGTTATTTCAATTTATATACATTCATACATACATATGTATTAAGAATTCAGTGTTATCAAATCAGTAAAACTAAACATCTATAATAAAGAATTGTTTTATTATCGTAAACAAATTTTTAATGTTAGAACACATGAATCGCTCGCATCTTGTTGTAAGCAATGAAACCATCCTTCATTGACTTACATAGTTAATTCTGTGGCCTTTTGTTTTTCTTTCTTATCTGTCAGCAGCGATGCCATAGGTATATTAAGTTTTCCCTTTTTTGCAAGGTTTTCGAGAGGCAAAAAGTTTTTTTTTTATGAAAAAAAAGTTCTTTGGAATTCAAAATTCACACAATTGTTATTGATTTCGATAGGTAAACTAATCTCTTATACACGTACATACATATGGATATTATAAATGCCTTTGTAAGTTTGTTTGTTTGTTCCGCAATCACGCACATGAAGTGCCACTAGGCTTTACATTTTTTCAAGACTTGTGTGGTTCTTATATCATATCATTAGGAATTCAAGGAGGCCACCATCTAAAACTAAAATTACTGAAAAATATTTTAAAAATTTTTGTAGAGATTATGACTGTCTTAAAGTCAAGCAATAGTCTGATTTACATACCCAGCAAGTCATATGAGTCCGAAAAAGAGTCTTTTGTGGCACCTTTTCCGGAGAGTTCATGCTCTTTATAAGCCCAAAAAACAATCATTATTGCTCCGAAACCCTTCAGAAAAGAGGGTCATTACATTCGAAAATGGTCCGTCAGAAAGAGCTCTTAGATAATGTCATAAAAGAGTATTTTATGAGGGTTTTTTGAGCTCAGAAAGAGCTCTTACATCATGACAAAAAAGAGTCATTGCAATTTTAAATACAACAAATTTAAAGGTCGCATTTATTATTATTTTTTTAATTCATTTACAAATAAACTAAATTAGATATGGAAAAAAATTAAATAAATTGTATTTACAGTAAAAAAAAAAAAATTAAATAAAATATATAAAAATGGGAAAAAAAATATTTTTTAAGCAAATTTTTCTTTCGCTCCGTAAATGCTTTTTAGTTGGACTCTTTTCTGACTCCTTTTTCAGCGCGCTCCGAAAATGCTCTTTAGTTGGACTCTTTTCTGACTCCTTTTTCGGAGCGCTCCTAGAATGGTATGCTGGGTAGTTAATAATCTATATTACAGAATATTAATTAAATCTCATCCTGGACTTTTGTCAATTTAGACAATCAATTTGTTTTTGAATTTAATCACTTTCAAATTAAGTAACATGGATTGTTAATTTATGGGTTGTATGGCGGATTTTATTTTGATCTTCACCAATCCATCACATAAGCTGGGATATTATGAACTCTATTTTAAAGTTGTTGTGTAAGATTGATATTTGTTTGTGTGTTTTTGTGTAAATTTAATTACAAACTATTTTTTATATCTCAACACTATTTTACAGTTTCCTTTCCATTTGGAAACATCAAATGCCTGTTGCCAAATTTTGTAAATTCAGTAGAGAATGAAAAATATTTTGGCAATAAGTTTGTCATATTAACAACACTGATCTGAGCAAATTTGTACTTGTGTTGTTATGTCATGCTAAAACAAAACATGCAAAATGAAACAACCTGGAATAAATAATTCTGATGGTAAAAGATACAGATACTTTAGCAGATACAGTTAAACAGATACACACAAATAAGTGCATGTATGGATGTATCTCAAAGGTACAATGTAACCATGTGTCTGCTTTAAAGGTACTAAATAGTTTTTTAGATATACATATGTATATGTTGTATGTATGTACATATGTACAACCAGTTTAAAACTTGAATTTTTATTTAATTTACTCGTTTGTTGTTATTTAAAATTACCTTTTGTTGTAATTGTTTCTGGTTTTGAGATAAAAGAAGGATGTTTTTCTTAAATCTTAAGTTGAAAAAAACTCCATAGAATCAATTTAAAAAAATGCTTATGCATTAAGAAGTATTTCATTGATGTAAACAATTTAATTTAAATTGAGTTCAAGGCGGATTAAAAGTTTCTACAAATAACACATTTCTTTTAAAATTCATCACCAAAAAGTATTTAATGACTAATCAATATCTATTTTTCGAAATTCAAATAAATCATTATTTCGCAATAAGAAAAACCCAGAATATTAAAACATATTAAGTGTTAATATTTAAAATAAATTTGTTTTTGTAAAGCAGAAAATCCTTGTAGATATTATATGTTAAATGTTATTAATTTTCCAATGAATCATTTCAAAAGTGTTTAAGAGAGTTTTTAAAAATTAATCATATTTGAGTCATTTATGACTCCTCTGTGCGATTAAAGAAGGCATATATGAGCTCATTTTCTGGTCATAAATGATTGTTTTCTCGGGAGAAAATTGCACCATATCCGCGACTCTTCTTGAAGAGTCTTTTATTACCCGATTGTCTAATGAGTTTCGACACATTTATGACTCATATTTTTAATGATTTGCAAGTCTTTTTCGACTCATTTTTTAATCGTACATATTTGGAACAAGTCGGTTTTAGTGACTTAGCTAAAAAAAAAGAAAAATTTCATCAAATAGGGCTTTTACAGGAGATGACAGCAAAAAAAATTTGTTAGCGGTCACGCCTATTTTCGAGGGGGTGGGCCCTTAAAGTTGAAAATATATAGGCCTATATCTCGGGAACTACTGGCTTTCTGATAATTTGTAATACATTAAATTAAAGGTATTAAAAATACCTATATCATGATTATAAAATATGGACCGAATATGGGTTAAATCCGAAAAGAATATTGGGGCAGAAAGTGAATAGTCCTGACGGTGTACCGACTCTCGAGCACGCAACATTCAATTGACCGTGGGAAAAACATTGGGATTCTAGATTTAACCCACACACTTTTAAAGTTGGTCCTTGAGATTTATTTATCGTCAGTTCTTCAAAAAATGGTTCTTATTAAGAAAACTGGGAAGTGAAAAGGAGGCAATATATTAAACACTTAAAATTTCCGAGTTTTACCAGGAATTTTTTAATTTTTTTTTACAAACCATCTCCTGAGAATTTCGAATCGAAAAATAAATCAGCCAAATCGCTCCAGCCATTCTCATTACATATTTGGACCATTTCATTTACATACATATATATATATATATATATATATATATTAGACTACCCCTTATGAAGATATTCAAAGAATATCGAAATATTGGAAATATTTAAATAAATTATAAAAAAACATTTAAAACTTATGACCTCGAGTGTAGTGTGTTCTTTTCTATAAATGTCACACTATAAATTTAAAAAATGGTGCACCTTTCACACTGTATTGTTAGAGGGGGAGAATCGCACGATAAAACAGCTGACATTTGTTTTGTTTATGAATGTGTATTCGTGTTAAGAAACAAAAAAAAATATACAAAATGGAAAATATTACTACTTTATGTGCTGAAAAAATTTTGGATGATTGTTGGATTTATCTTCATCATCTGATGATGATAAAATATTTTATATGATTTTGGAGAGAAATCCACAACCGCGAGTGAAAGGCTTTGTAGAGAACGTAATTAATGAATACTCTGAAGTTGATGTATGTCAAATTTAATAGGACAATATCTCCTACTTCTTATATATGTATGTAATGTATGTTTATATATATAATTTTTATAGTTTAAGAAGAATTTTCGTATTAGTTGGGAAGGTGCCATTGGTCTTTTTGAGAGATATTCATTGTCTTATTTCAAGCGATCTTACCAAGCGATCTTATCTGCTTCTTCTTTTTTAACAAAAAAAAAAAAAAAAAAAAAAACAGCTGTACATGAAAAAAATTGTTACACTGTTGTGATTTTATGTTTTATTCTGACCATTAAAAATGCGACATCTTTAAAATGTGAAATAAACATTATAAAAATGTACATAATAAAGGTGTAACATTTTATTTTAGAAAAGACAACACCATAAGTTAGTTATGATTTGTGAATAAGATCTTTAACTATTTGTGAACTATTTTTTAGTTTCTGTATAATAAGTTTCGACTTTAGTTACGATTTCTGAATATGCGCCATAGATTCACCGAATAACGTTCTACTTAAATTATTTGCACCCAAAGATTAACAAAATGTTTTAGTGCAATTTTCTACTTTTTTTATTGGGAGAAATTTCATTCATGCTTGTTTTTATAAGTTGCACTTTTATAGTGTTAAACTTATTATCAGGTCAAATTGCTTATTTAACTAATTAACATGAAAATATTTATTTAAATTTGGCGTAAACAGTTTTCAAATTCGAGTCACACAATATTCAAAATATCCAGATAAGGGAGTCATGCCAGATTTGAAGAAAGATGTAACGGACAGTTTGAGAAAATTGTTCTTTTAATCAAACACATATGTACGAGTAGGTACATATGTACATATTTGTAATATTGTATATTAAATATCTAATATATACCTTTAACTATATTTGTATATACATACATACAAACTTATGGATGTATGTACAAATGTACCTACGAGTGTATACTAAAAATATTACGTGTTTTTGTTTTGTTGTTTTTTTTTTTTTTGGGACATTTGCATCATAATGTTGGCCACAAAACTTAAAAATCGAGAAAATACAAGCAACCAGCCAGCTATCGTCTGTAATAGGGTAAAGACAATAATAAAACCCAACAAACATTACCACATTTACACTTACGTACCAACTAAATACTTTAAACAATCAATGAAAGCATATTACACCATTTATCTAAATCATTTTCAACATAATAATAAAAATACTCTAATATGCTGAATCTGAATTGTTCTTTCTTATTTCCGTCAGAGCAGTTGCTGGAGATGTTTGCGAGTTCCTTACCTGCGGTCATATAGATCTAAATAATGCCAGTGGCTGGCTGCTTCTAGAAGAAGATTGTAGAAATATGTATAAATTATTTTCAAATTCTGACAAATACCAAACACACAACTTTTCTCAGATAATAAAGACTTGACCATACCATTGTCCTATTGTATGTCGAAGCTATTCTGAATTTTTAAATGAGAAAAAGTTAATCAATTTGGGTTTCGTTAACGTCACGGAACAATTGAGCAAGTTAATTGGAGAGATAACTGGAGAGATAAGAAAACCTTTAAATTGAAGAATGATATATTGTTCGGAAATATTGTATTTTTAGGTCGGACAGTTTATTTACAATTAAGTACAATGATTACATGACAAGAGAATATAATATTAGTGCTGCCTTTCCACAAGGAAGGGTCTTTAAACTTAACTCTATTTTATTACACCTACTACCCCATATGTTTGAAGGTAAGGAAATTGTCCACCAGTCACACTTAACAATGTTATTAATATTATAACTTAGTCAGACCATGTTATATGGTTGGTAATCAGTTGGATGGACAACTTACTTGGCATCGTCATATTAAAACCAACAGATTTTACATTAAATTAATAGCCACATGCCTTCACTGGTTAATCAGTGACTAATCAAAAAGTTATCCTGTATAAAAGCTTTTTAAAATCAATTTAGAAACATGGATTCCAATTATCGATCTTATATGGAGAGCTCAATCAAAAATTCTTACAACCATGACGGGTGCACTATGGTACACAAGAATTAAGAGCATTCACAGGACCTTGGCAGTACCTCTAGTGAGGGATGAGTTGAGAAAAATCCGTGTATATTAAAACTACAATGCCTCCCGCCTGCTTTACTTCTGGCATAGAACAAGGCATCACAGAGCCGACTTACCTCTAGTTAGAGAACAATTAGTTTTAACTTGAGTTGAGGCCTAATGACATTCTTCAATAAATAAATAAAACTTTAAAAATGATGTCTCCATGTTCACGTAACCATTTAAGTGTGACTCTTGATTGTCCCGATACAAGATCTTCATACAATATATATTTATACAATATATGATAAATTCGTCAATTGCTTAAATCTTGGCCAGAGTTTATCGATATTTACCAGACCAGACTGAGAAAAGCTTAACCCGAAAAATACTGTAGTAATCTGACAGTGTAGAAGTCTCAAGGCTTCATTAGTCTTTACTTTCTGTTGCTGTTCTGTTCCGTGTCGTTCTGTTGTTAAATTTTTGTAGTTAGTTTTTCCGTATAAACGTATCAGCTGTTTTAGGTAAACAGACAACACAACGCGAAAATAAATCAAAAATACAAATCAAAGTTTTTTTTATTATACAATATGTCATTACTTTCGGCTAAACTAATGAGTTTTTCGTCATCGTTTATTTTTTATATTTTTATAACTTTTATACAAAAACTTAATTAAATTCAAAGAAATTGAAAATTTTTGCAATAAACCAAACATTTTTTTATTACGCGGATGTCAGCTGTTTTGTGCTGTCACTTACAATTACTTAGCAAATTTTTGTTTTCAGCAGGTTCGTCCGCAACGGCACGGAAAGTAACAACACAACTAACGACTTCTACAAATTTTCTATTTAACAGAATCAAGTCAGCTGATTCGAAACGGAACAGAAACTAAAGACTAATTCTGCCTTCATTCTAAAACTTTTGCTAAAAAAACAGTCCTTCGAAACAATCACAAAACGAATGCTTTAAAATACTAAAAAAATATATATGCAGTTAATTTTACGATAATACAGCTTAAATTGCGCGTAAAGAGTAGAGAATGTCAAGGAAATGGTGTAGACTGTCAATCAATGCAATGGCTGCTGTCTGTACTTAAAATATTTTTGCAGCATTAAAGGTAAACAAATGGATCTAATAGTAAAGTGAAAAACTGAATGAATGCATGACTGAATGACTGACTGAACGAACGATCTAATGAGCGAATATGCAAGTCATACGAACGATCCCCGCATTAATACACACAATGTAAATAAAAATTGAAAATTTCAAAAAATAAAACTAAAAATTAAAAGTATGTACTGCAGCACAACAAAATTCCAGCTTGAACTTTTCGCCAACGAAAGAAGAAAACAAACGGCTTTTCAGTTCACTTTCGTTTGTCGAACCATTAAGACGCGCAACAAAACCCAACCACAACACAACAGCAAGAAACATTTATTCCATTGGATTTCGAATAATTAAAGGTCTTAACAAAACGTTTTTTTTTAACGATTTTTAACAGAAAATTAAAAGATATAAAATAAAAACGACATCACAAATATCACTCGCACTTTTATGTTGTCTCTCATTTTTAACAATTTTTATCACTTTTATTTATTTATCTTCAAGTTTATATCTGTGTGTGCATGGTTAGATGTAAAAAAAAAACACTACTCGATTCATAACTAAAATTGTATCTATGAGTTTGCATTGTCTTGTCTTGTTTTGTGTTAAGTTGAGTTGAGATTGAAACTGAAGACTGAAGCTGATACCGAGCTGCGGTGCGTGTTGAAATATTTAGCATATTTTTATAAGCGTTGAAGACGCGCAGACGCAATTCATAATCGTGCGATCGGACAAGTCGGTCGGTCGTTTAATCTTTAAAACGCGCTTGCTTTAATGGCAACATTACGTTGAAATAAACCAAACGGAAAGTAAATCTTACAAATACAATATAATAACGAATATATCAAAAATATTTTTAGAAATATTAAAAAACGACTTCAAAATACGTTACGAATTTTAAAATTACAAAAAAAGTTCTAAAATAAAACAACAAAATACAAAATATTTTATGAATAAATTATTGAAAAAAAATATATAAATATAAATAATAATTTAATATTACATAAGAAAAATAAAAGAAAATACATAATAATAAACAAATAAATCAAATAAATGGTGTTAACAAATATTTACTCTTGGCTAAAGTGAAAGTTATTTTTTACCAAAAATAATTTTTGTCATTTACTCAATAATATAAACCAAAATAAAAATACAACAATTAACAACAACATCAACAAAAAAATCAAATAAAGCAACACAAAAATGCATGTGTTTTCTTTAAGCCTGTGGGCTGCTCTACTAGTCCACATCACATGGACTGAGGCAGCCATCGATCAGAATAGTGACAGTGAAATGACAAAATTAACAAATCTCACAAACATGCTCAGTGATCAAATGACTTCCCTGAATTTACGTCTTCACGATGTAGATATTTCAGCAACTGTGACAAATATTGATTTAACGAATACACTACGGCTCAAGGATATGCTGAATGTATTCGATCTGAATGTGATCGCTTCACAATGGATTAATATTAGAAGCGAATTCTCAGCAAATTGTTCACACGATATTTATAAATATTTACAAGGATTAAGCAAATCCGACATGTGGTCTGTGAAAAGTAAGTTTTTAAATTGTAAATTTAGGTTTATACGGAATTTCTATTTTTCAGAAGTGCGCAAATTTTAAGTTCTTTTTTTCGTTTTTAACAAAAATAAAAAAGTTAATTTCGATTTAAGAATTCATGAACAAATTCTTCGTGTTCTCCTAATACGTTAACAATACTTAAATATCATTAGTGAGTGAGTGGACAATCGGAGACAGTTTGGGTGCAATTTCAATTTTAACGGCTGAGTTTCCGAAGATCCCTAAAGCATTAACAGAATGGTTGTGTGTAAAAAATCAGCTGTAAATAATATTTAAACAATATCGAAATATATATGACCTCAAGCGTAATAAAAATACAATTTTATTATTTAAACATTATTTATTATTTTATATAAAACAAACATAAACTTTAAAGCATTTTGGCTTGTCTGCAGAATGCACGCAGAGTCTTTGGCAGGATAAGGAACAAGCAACTCATCTTGTCATTAGGCGATTATCTTTTTTCCCAACGAAAAACTGCTGATTAAAGAAATTAGGTTTTCTCAATGTCTCATTTGCTTCTATTCTGTCGCAAAACTAACCAGCTCTCATCTGCCGATTATTTATTTGTTGTACAGATAAATTCAATCAGCTGACTGCTGTTCATATTTCTTATGTGCCATTACCTTGAGTTTTTGTAAAAAAATATTAAATAGCTTTTAGAAAAAATGTTAAATAGAGGAATAAACATTAATTTGATGGAGAATGAACTCGAAGAACATGAATTCCAAGTGAATGTTGAAAGAGACCTAACTACCTGGCAGACATGGATATTATTTATTTTTTAGAATATTTGTTTTTTTGAATTTATTTGTTGTTATTTTTTCACATTTGGAAAACAGCTGAATTATGTCAACAACTTGTTACTTGAAGACAGAGTTCCCAATTTTCACATAAATTTTGAGAGGTATTGCCAAATGAAAATAATTATTCTGTCGGTATTTCGAGAAAACCAAAATTGTTAACGGACATATTATCAGTCCATAAATTTATGTCGACATATAGTAACAGGCAGTTTGTGGACACATTAAAAAAACGGGCCTCAGACTGATAAACCAGTTGATTACTTAGAATTTTAATATATAAAAACGAAGATTGGCTCAAAATTAATATTACCAAATATGAATTATGAATTATTCCTGGTCCCTATTTTCTTAAATTTAATGTATCAATTTAAGGATTTAAAAAAAAATGTATTTTATAGCTGGGATTTTAGTCACTAATGGATGTACATGGGTTTGTTTTTAAGTTATTAAATATATGTATATCTTCCCAATTTGTTTCAAAGTCTCAAAAAACAAGTAACAAACTGTAAACGGAGGGCATGGATTTTATTCAATAAACTAAATTATGAATGAAACCTAAATATTCGAATGAATTATGAACTAAAATATTGGGATTTATGAATGTGCTTAAAGCATTATTCAAATAAAACCCGGTCAATTTGGGGTTTTCTTCGATAACAATCCATTGGACTTTTTGAATAATGACAGGGAGTTAAATCGGGCTATAACTTTACTCAAGAGTGGTGACGTCTAATAACAGGCATCAAACGATTTTGCAGGCATTATTTTCACTACGATTTGGATATGAAATTACGCGACAGGTTTAAAGCGTATTCTTCTTGCGCACTTACACTAGCGTTGTATTTTTATTGGCGGTCATTAATGAAAAGGCCCGGATTTTGCTTTAATACAGGTAGTAATGCCGGTTTCTACGTTTCTTACGTTTACGAAATACACAAATGTTTATTATTAAAAGAATTAAATTTTTCTTACAAGTGATTTTTTATAAAAGATGGTTTACATAAAAAGCAAAACAAAAACAATACGATTACGTGTTTAAAGTTTAAACACAAACATTATTGCAAAACATTTATTGATTTTTTTTTACTTATTTTCCAATTCAACAATTATTTAGTTAAACATAAAAAAACTAACCCGTAAAGGTAAAACCATAAAGGTTTGTCAAAATGAAATATTAAACAAGCGTTTGGAAAATAATTAACACTTTCAATTTAATTTAATTAAATTAACCCAGATTTTGAAGGGGAAAAAACTGTTGTACTATTAAAGTAAATTAAGTACTTTATTAAGTAGGTAATAATATTTTTTGGTTATAAAACGTTGTCGTAAAACGTTGGTAAATTCAAATCAAATTTCGGCAGTAAATTTATGTTTTAGTGATAGGATTTATGAAAATAGGTTAAAAATTTATTGAATTGTCTTTTAATTATACTTAGCTACAAGGTTAGTTAATACAAATCCATAAACAAACAAATAAACAATAAACTGAAACAAAACTAAACATTTGCCAAAATATCAAGCTTATTTTTCAAGCCCCAGCCAATTATCAAGAAAGCGGCTGAAGTTGAATAGTCGGTCGATTTGTTTGTCGACATGCCTGATTTGAAGGACTTGTATTGAATGTTGCAATAAAAATTCTACCAACATTTTTAGCAACTTAATTAATTGTTTATTCGCTTCTTTATTTTTTATAACATATGGCTGTTTTTGGTTTAGCCAGCCATTCAAGTCGAAACAATTAAAAATTCTAATGTGATTAATAGAATTAGAATTGTTGGAATGTACTAAAATTGCATACAAATAGCAATTTTACAAATCTATAATAATGTCATCATCCACGCCACTTTTTTTTATCATACACTCAAAAAGTCCCTCAGTCAAAATAACTGTAACCGGCAATGTTGGTAATTGAAAAAGTACATCTTTGAAAACTGAAAAGATTTGAATAGGAAAAAATATATATGCCCTACTTCTATTTCCTATAAAGACTATGGATGTAGGTATGTCATACATACATACGAGTACATACAGTTCAACCTTGGTATAAGGAATCTTAAGGGGATTAACTAGAAAAAAAAACGTTATATCGAATAATTCGTTACAATGAGGTTCGTTATATCGAGGTGAAGTTGCACTTTTATTCGTTATAACGAGGTAATAAAAAATTTTGTATGTATATTAAATATCATCTGTTTACCATGTTATAGCGAACGATTTCCGCTAATAAATCAAAACACATTTGAATGAAAACACTGTATTTTGTAGTTTTAAAATTCAAAAATAGTTTACATTTATTTCATATTACAGCCGTTAGTCTAATGCATGCTGCTCTTGACTACGAATGTTGGTTTGCTGGAGACGTTGTCGTTGCAAACACAATAATTTTGTGTGTTTCTGTTTCATATAATTTGGATTAATTGATGGAAATCGTTATGAAAAGGTTGTAAGTTGACAAAATTCGTTAAATAGAGGTAAATAATTCTTTCTATTTCGTTAGGCTGCAGTGAATGAAAATTCGTTATAACGAGGCTATTGACAAATGTATTCGTAATAGAGAGGTTTATTTTGTATTAAATCTTATGGAGGGTTGTAGGGGATTTAAAAAAATTCGTTAAATCGAGGAATTCGTTATAGTGAGGGTCGTTATATCAAGGTTTTACTGTATTACTAGCTGACTATTATGTGCTTAAGCTTTTAAGTATAGATTTATTTAAGGGATCAAAGTTATATAGTATGTTACATGGGTTCGGAAATTCAAGAAAAATAGTGAAAATACTTAATAGTTTTGGTGCTTTTTTTGGTACCTTTTTATTCAATTTCTTTAAAGAGATAGAATTGAATTTTTAGCTTTGTACAATCAAAAAAATTGTATTAGATAAGTAGTTTTTCTGTTTACATTGGAGAATCCCGTATATTAACCTTAATATACGAGTAAAAATGCCGAAAACAATCTGTAACAATCATTTAAGTACAGTTTGCAGAGATGCTATTGTTAAATGTTTTGTACTCAAATTGTGATCTCTAAAATTTGGTAAGCCCTAAAAGTATTAATTTTTTCTTATGTTGGTCATATTTATGCAATCTTGAATATCGATTTCTTTATTGGCACAAAATTTTCAGCGACAATTTGGATTTTACACATTATAATCAAAAGACGCAAAAAGTTCAGATTGTACGATTTAGGCCCATTATTACAACTTGGAAGTATTTGGTTATTATAAGTTTACTTAAATCTAAAACCGAACGATAAGCTAAAGGGAAGATCATCTTGCCTTTAAATTTTATGGTGAGGTTTATGTATTTGAAGTTGCCATATGTTCTGGAAAAAATGTCAACTTAATGAAAAATAAATTAATTTTAATTTTGTTTTGCCAATAAATAATTTGATAAACCAAAATGGAAAGCAAATATTTTCACAAACACAAACAATTTACTGTTTCTTGTCAGTAATTTGTCAAAAGTAATCGGTTTGTAACAGGTATTGCCATATTTCAGAAAAAAAATATTTTATTTTACAAGGAAGTTGTAATAACGAAACATTTTAAAGGTCACTTTATTCCTCACTTTAATTAAAGTTACCTTTCACTATTAAGAACATTAGAGGCAAGTTGTAATAATGGCCCTTAAACTATAAAAATTTAAAATTTAAGTTTGCAAATTGTCAGAGAATCGGATTAACAATCTACGATTTGTAAATTAAAATTTTTAAATTTTTGGTAACAGAAGAGTGTTTGATAAAACAACATTTAATACGGAACATTTCAATATTTCAAATGGTCAGCGGTCAGGAATAAAAGATAAGAAATCCCCGAACAAGACCGGGTTCAAAAATCTAGTACATATTACATAAATTTCCAATTAACACCGCTTTTGGATTGAATAAAATATATGTCAACCATCAAGATATTTATCCAGCATACATATTCAAATTAGTTTGAAATATTTTTAAAACTTCAAACTATTTACAATGCGCGTGTGAGTATGTACATATGTATGTACGAGTACGTATGAATTTTTTAGCCAAGTTTTTGTTTTCTTTGAGCGTATAAACATTTCAAGTTATTACGCAACATTATGATAATTATTAGCAATAGTAATGCATCAGCAGCATTCATCTTTAATGAAAATAAAAGCGGTTGCTTATTCCGTTTTGGATTTTACACTCTTTTGACCAACTTGTAACAGAAAAAACTAAATCTAGTTTTGGTTTGTTGCACTTTTAATTAGTCAAGTTGATGATAATGATGATCAAGATCTCAACGATCATCATGTTGTGAATGCGAATAATAGCAATAAAAATAATACTGATAATGATGATGATGATGAAGATGATGACTTACTAACCACTATAACAACTTGAAACACGTATCTATAGTAAGCGTCAGTAGTTTTTTTAATTTAATTTTTATTTTTTTTTTGGTTTTTGTAAATCAAAAGTATGTCAACCACTTTGTATAAATAGTCGTAACATCCAATGTCTTATACCAAAAACAAAAAAACCCCTTGATACCAAACCATCCAGTTTTATTTATTTTTTTTTAATATAAAAATAAGTTTTCTTGAAGAGTACAAAAAAAATTATAAAATACCTTATTGCATCCGTACAGCGTTTGGTGCTGTTGTTATTATTTTGGACTTACTCTTGGCATCTGCTCATTATTCAATGATCAAGATCAATGGCTTAGTGGGCTGCTTAAAATGACCGTTTAGTATAGAATGTTAATAAAAAAAACTGAATTCTTTTTTATGAATTTAAATTTGTTTCTTTTTAACAAATTTATGCCAATTAGAAGTAAAAATTTTTAATTTTATAAACACCCACTCTATAGCATATCAATCTGTTTGGCATAATTAAGAACTTTTTAATCAACAATTACAAACATAATTTTATTGCCTCAAGGAAGCCTATTGAAATGGGTTAAAAACCAGTCCAATATTTCTCCTAGCCATCTTTCAATAGAACTTAAACAATTTTGTAGTGAGAGTTAAATTTACATTTAAGTTCTTGTACAAAATTGTGTGTCAATTCTAGGGTTTCTAATCGGAAAAATGTTCGGCAATATGTTGCAATACCTGTTAAAAACTCTTTAGAAAGAAGTGGTTGGTAGAGTTTTGCCTCAACTGCCTTATAGTACAGAGCTTGCCCCGTCTGACTACTATTTGTTTCGATTGATGCAGAGCGCACTCTCTGTGATACGCTTTACTTCAGAATAGGGTATCTTGATTGGTTCTTGGCCTCAAAAATGATTTTGTCGCGGAACCCAAATGTTGTCAGAAAGATGAGGCAAATACTTTGCATACATTTTTATTGTTTCAGTGCTTCAAAATAAAAGTTACAAATTTAAAAAAATGTCGCAGTTTTAAGTTACGCAGCCAATAGTTTTTAAAAATTCCCGAAAATTTTGATAATTTTTAGTTAGGTTTAGTTCATTAAATTTAATTTTCATTAAATTATTATTTTTACTGAAGGTAGGAATTGTTTTTACAACATGAAATCTTATTAAAAAATGTTTGATAATTTTTCTTGGCTGAACTGGGGATTGAACCTGGGTTGAATTTGCATATTTCAAGAATCACCACATTCTCTCATCAGAATTCTTTGCGTTCTAACCTCTGCCTGCTAGCCAACAGACAAACATCAATCTTTTAACCAGTTGTTCGAAATTTGCTGTAATTATCATTTTTCAATTTATTTACATGTTGCTTTCCTTTTTTCTTCATGTTTGTAGATTATATCGGTAATTTTTTTACAATCTTTCTTCTGAAAGGAACAATATTCACATGCGTTGTGATGATCAAATTTATGACCTATCAAATGCATTATTGAATCCATAGATATTTTCGTTTCCAAAAACAGACAAGTTAAGAGGAATTTTGACTGAAGTCACCTGAGCAAAAAGTTTTCAACCACTCTCTATTCGCAAAAACCCACTTATCACACCAAAAAATAGTTTTCTCTGTGAATCAAAAAATTCTAGTTATTTTTTAACCTGACGTTATATGTAGTAACAATTTTCATGCAAAAATTATTATTTTAACTTAAAGTTAAAAAATATCAATATATCGTGAAAATTAGCTTTAAAAGATGAGTAATTTCGACTTAAAACAAATTGAAATTTTATGTGCTAAAAGGAATTATTAAGCACATAAAATTGCAAATTTTCTATAAACAAAACAATGACAATATTTCCGGATTTTTACAGACTTCGGACCTTTAAATCATTTAATAAAATAATAGATTTTTTGAATGTTGGTCGATGAAAAATATTAATGTATAACCTCCTTATTCAAAAACGATTATTAAATATAACAAACGTTTATTAAGCAAATTTGTATGTCCAAATCTGTCATAATAAACGTTTGTTAAATTTAATAATCGTTTTTGAATAAGGGGTAAATATCGGCCATATATGTACCATTATACAACTTTGAACCTAATTAAAATAACCAAAGCAAACAATTTTTATTTCATGAATATGGAAAAAGTTCGCGATACACGAAGAAAATATTTGAGCAAAATTGTTTACCTTTTAGACATCGGGGTGAGGGGAAAATAAGACGAGTATGTACACACTCGATTGTACTAGCAATTCCTGTACTTGTTACATACGAATGAGAGAGTAACACATCCATACATATGTGTATACAAATGTGTGTCTCCTCTCACTCAAATAAAAATACGAGTGATTTAAGAAAAAATTTGTGTAAAAATAAAAGAAATTTTATGGATAGGGATCAATTATTGTTTTCGTGCAATCGCGACCCTAGTATCAATACTTAAAATTAATTAAAGATTTATTTTCCTAATGACATAGAGAGTCAAGGAATTGCTTGGCGTTTTAGAAGTGTATTTTGTTTATTATCATAGACATTTTTGATTGACATTGTTTTGAATATTCAAAAACAGCATGACTGATAAAGTCAGGTTTCGTGTGTAAATTTTTGTAGGGTCTAAAACAAACAATTATACAGATTTTAGTTTCAACAGGGTCGACTCAATAGCAGTTGAATCGGCAAAGTTCCTAATAAATTTTTAAATACATATATAATCCTCAAAATGTACATGGACGGACAGAAAGTAATTATGAGTCGATTAGTAAACTATAAGGTGGTGTGGGTATCGAGCCAATACAATTGGGTGTTACTGCAACAAGGAATTATGAATACTTATGTTTGTGTTCAGAATTACAAAAATTTTACCAATCGAATCTATCGTTATGATGATTAGCATACAATTGTATGTATAAAATTTTGCTAATAAATTTCATGACTTCAAAATTAAATTTACAACCGTTGCACTGTGAGCTAAAAGTAAGATTTTTTGGCATAAAGTCAATTGTTTTTTTTTATTCATATTTTGAAATTTAAATGATTTCCTTAATCTAGATACCCATATTAGAAAAAAAGATTATTAAATATAAATTTGGGTGGCAACCCTATCTTGCTGGCATGCTTTTAAAGTCAGCTGATTAAATATCACTTTGGTTTGGTACAAGTGGCGGTAAACATCAGCTGAGTTCGAGTGCTTGTGAAAGTTGAAGTTGAATAAAATTAAAAAGTGTTGTTTGTTATGGAAAATATTAGTGGAGGTATGCAAAATTATTACCTGCTACCAATTCGGTCATTATTATGTGTTGTTGTCCAATTGTGCAATGTTTTATTTATGTATAACATTAGATTAAACATAACATTTACATATACATACATATGTATGTGTTTGTGTTTCGTGGATTATAATTTTTGAAAAGCAAACCAGTGCAAAAACTTGCAAATAGCATCTTATTAATTAAATTGTGTAGATTAATGAATAAGTAACCATTATCGCTCCAATTTGCTCCATTAAAAATAATAGCATTTTTGCTCATGCAGGCAAATCGGCCAGATCGGCTATATATCAGCTATATGAAATTGTGCACCAAATCATATGAAAATTGGTAGGTCATCTTGGGACCATAAAAAATGTATACAAACCAAATTTCAAATCAATAGCTTCATAAACAAAAAAGTTGGGGCAAATCGGCCAGATCGGCTATATATCAGCTATATGAAATTGTGCACCAAATCATATGAAAATTGGTAGGTCATCTTGGGACCATAAAAAATGTATACAAACCAAATTTCAATTCAATAGCAAAAATAAACAGAAAAAACCCATGGTGCGTTGTCACGTTAACAAGAACATATGTAAATATGTACGAGTATGTGTAGGTAATTTGCATATTTTTGAAAGATTCATGGACAGAAATATGTAAATTCATTCATAAACCGTATTGAAATGTTATTTTGCATAACATTGAAATATTGAAATTGTTTACTTTGTACGGTCTAATAAAATTATGTACTAATACAAATACATAGTAAATTTATTAATGTTGTGGTCATTGTCTAAAATTTTCTAAAAATAAAAATAATTAATACACCAAGTGTGTTTACAAACTAAATGTTTTTTTTAATTATAAATAATACCTTAAAATGATAGCTTCTGCTATGAATTAACATGATTTTTAAAATATTCAATTCGATTAAACATGCAAATACTATTAAGCTAATTAAGAGCCATCCCTAAATACCGGCGGCAAGCGTTTTTTAACTGTCAAAATTTCTCATGCTCATACATTTTGTATGGAGCATACCGAAACAACACGGCGGCAACGCTTTGCTATTGGAAAATCAGATTTTGACAAGACGTTTCGCAGTAAAGTCAGTTGCAAAAGAAAAAAAGGCCTGTATTTAGGGATGGCTCTAAGGGGTTAAAATTATTCTTTGAATACTTTAAATAAATTACGAGTTTAAAGTACTCAAGAAGATTTCCAGCAGCTGACATTTGACAGCTCTATTTTATTAAAGTTTTGTTACAAATGAGGCACTCTGTAACTGTGATTAATTAATTTGGACGTTTATTTTGAAATTGACACCAAATCACAAATAATCTGAATTAACAGTTAACTTATAAATAGTTTTTCAAAATTATACAATATTTGTTAAAGCAATATTAACAGAAGATAGTATCTATTATATGGATATTTATAATAGTGGTATTATACAATTAATGTTTGTTCATTGTTTCTTATTGTTTTCGTGCTGTTAAATTGTGCGCCATTAATGGAAACAATAAAAATAGACTCGAGCAAAAAATGCTTCAAAAATCAAGACAATACAAGTAAAACTAAAACTGAAACAATGTAAACAAACAAAAAATACCATTCATTATTTATTAACTACAATATTATTTTTGAATACATATTTACTCGTAGCCAAATACTTTTTCTTAGCATATTTTTTTGAAAGAAATTATGTTGCGTGACGTTCAGCTTAAGAAAATTGTGTTTAATTTTAATAAAACTTGTACTGGCTGTCGCTTGGTCTGTCTGTTCAAAGTCATTAGCTTAAAAAAACATTTTCATAAGTTTACAATACAATTAACAAGAAATTGAGAAAAAAAACCTAACGTCCTTCATTTGCCATGAAGCAAAATACATTTCATTGTTTCAACACAACATTGTATGTTTATTTTTGTTTCCCTATGCAGATTTTATTTAACAATAACTAAAAGCTAAATAGCAGCTTAAACCCAGCAATTATTTGTTGTTTTTTTTTCATTTCATATTAAGATTTGAAATTATAAATGTTGAGAAATATTATATTATTATATTTTAATAATTCTAAACTTGATCAAATCTAAATGTTTGCTGGCTTTCTGCAGATTAATTTGTACAATTAAAACAAAATTACCAATGTTTAAATATGTCAGGTGTTCATTTGTAAAAAACGTTTATTGACATTTTTAATTCCAATTGTGCAGGATAAAACAAATTGCATAGAATTTATTAAACAATTTTAAATTAAAGTGTTTAAGGGAGGTATTTATATTTTAAAAGCCCATATTTTCAACTAAGATCTTAAAGGGTTAAAACAAATAAAATCCTAATTAAATATTTGAATGCGTAAACAAAAACGTTTGAACATTCAAACGCTCTTTTATTTTTAAAAGAAACTTATTTTTTGTGTTTGCCCATAAACAATAATAAAATGCAAATATTGGTTAATATTTTTAAATACGTAAAACTCATTGTATCTAAATACTTATAAATTTCAAAGATACACTTGTTAGATTGTTTGTTTAAATTGTCTGTCTACTCTCTCGTTTTATGTATCGGCATTTAGGGATGGCTGTAAATGACAGGTTTTTTTTGAGAAGCCTTTCCGACTTGCAAAAGTTTTTAAAATTTTTCATAAAATGATAGTTTGTATGCAATCAGAGTTGTATTTTCTAATACAGCTGATAAGAAAACAACAATGTCAATGTAATTTAAATGGCGGAAAATTGCGTTTGTTTACATTATACTACGTTTCTACGGTACATGCTTCGCTCTCTATTCATGCTTCACACCCCAATCATGAGTGAAACAACTTGCTTCACCATACAAAATTTTAAGAGCGAATCAAGTAGATTCATATTGAAGCAACTTGCGAAGCACAAAAAAATTGCACTCTTCTCTAATTTTTATCGCAAGTTTATCTGCACTAGCTTTAAAAATTTAATATTATTGTAAACAAAGCAAATTATTTTCTTGTTGCTGTAAAGAAAGTAAATACGTACGAATGTATGTTTTTTGTTTCAAATAAGCTAACTAATTTCCACTCAGTTTTTTTGTCCATTAAAAAAAATATTTTCCACAAATTGTAAATTCTGTTTTTTTGTTAAAAACAACTGTCAAATCGAATCAAGTTTTTTGGTCATGTAAACAGCATGATTCATAAACATGATTCAGAGAGCGAAGCAGGTGATTCAAGTCGTCGTGGAAACATAGTATTAGCAAAATTATATGTTTTTGCATCTTTTTTGTGTAATAGTGTGACACCTTTGACAGACTTTGTTGCGATTTTTTTTTTGAGTTTGATAGAAATCGGTCAGATTTTCCAGTGAATGAATCGTACGATTGTGTAGGATAGTATATCACGACCTTAAGTTTTTTTGGCCGTATTAAGAATGTCTGCATTGCATAAAGAAACAATATTGAATGTTCTTAAGTATTAAGTAAACAAATGATTTTCTTCTTCCATGAGTTGAACCAAGCCCCTGCACTTGAAATATAAAATTTGTATTCGTTTATAAATGTTGACATTTTTAATTATACTCGTAAATACGTTTATTACTATTAACACTATTAGCTATTTAACAAATAATACAAGTATTAGTTATTAGCAAATTTAAATAATTTTGCCAAAATGTTAATAAATATTCTTAGAACTAAGAATTGCCATTATAATAATAAAAACTTTGTTAAATGTTAATGTTCATTCTTTGAGTTTAGTTGGAAATACAAATAATAAATGTTAAATAATCATCATATGTATAAACAAATCTTATCCACCTTTATTACTACATTTAGAGAATTGAAATACATAAAGTTCGAAAACTGTTCTGATTTAAACCATTATGTAAATTGAAATCAGTGGTCGGCATAAAGAGAACATTAAACATGAATAGTAACAGCATATTAAAAACTTTATTTCTCCGTTATAATAGAATTATGGTTCTCATTTTATAATTTGCACAAACATTTATGCCGACCGCTGAACTTTACCCACGACATCATAAAATTCCAAAAAGAGCTTTGCAAAACAATTCTACAGACAAAATTGCTGCCAAAAGTTTAGTTGTTCAACAAATAAATATGAAAATTATACGTCGCAAATATTCTTCCAAGTTAATTCTAAATATTTATATTTGTTTAATTTAATTGATAATTACAAGTATTGTATGTAATGTAAATAAAAATAAAATTTTACATTACGAACTTGCAAAACTAATGACGTTCACAAAAACAATAAATTTTAAAATTCAAGTTAGTTTGCATATTAAGTTCCAGAAAATATTTCATTTTATATTTTACTACAAATTCAAAAAGGATTTTGGGCTTGTACCATGTTAGGCTATATTCCAAGGAAACAGGCCTTTGCAAGTAGTTCACTTGAGGCCATTTGAGAGGCGAACAGCAGGGCGCTATTCCACAAAACAACTTATCAACTATTAATTTTGCTTTTTTGCACAATTTTTCGTCAATTTGCAAAACTTTATGTTCTTCAGAATTATACATTTTGATAAGTGATAAGTTGAAATTTGATAAGTGTAATTTTTTTTTATAAAAGAGAAGTAACACTCAGGCAATTAATATGCCTTATATATAATTGCGTTACTTTCTTTGGAAAGGGGATATTTGAAGATGTAAAGGTGGTGAAAGAAGAAAGCTTTTTATATCACAACTCTGCAATTGTGCATTATGTTTGTTTTAGTGCAGAATTGCAGCGCCTCTGGTGGTGAGTAGGCGCATTAATGTTAAGCATGATTTTATAGCCTTTATTTAATTATTTTACTTCGGTGGCGAGATTTGGTTCCCTGTCATTATTCAATAATTATTGGTTGTGTTATGAACCGATTTCATAATTCATTGAAATTTGTATATACATCAAAATAAATTGTCAATGTAAACTTTGGTTGCAATAATAAAATTTTAAAATTAAAAACAATCATCATGTAAAGGGTTTTTTTTTATTGTTAATGTCCCTTAAATATTTATTAATTCAATTATTTCCGTACAAATAAACTATGATTAGTAATAGTACGAGTATGTAGGCAGGTAGGTATGTCGATAAAACTTGGACTTGATTGATTTACGTACTCGTATATTCAAATGTTGTTCGTATGAGTGTTTGTAAAAATTTATCAATTAATTTGTTTATTTTGAAAATTAGCTTCTTCATGCTGAGGTGTTATATATGTATATACATATGTACAATGTACGAGTATATATTTTTTAAATTCATTCTTAAACGTTATTTTGTTAATGATAAATATTTATTTTAAATGCTTTGTTTTATTATTTTGAGCCATTTAATTTGTTATATAATATTTTGCAACTGAAATGAAAACGATTTACGCATGTGTGAAATACGCACCTTATTAATCATGTTGATTATATTTTTAAATATTTAAATAAATACATTATGCAATGTAAACACAAATATATGTATGTATTTAATATGTATATGACAAATGTATGTATTTACAATTACTACTCGCATTACGAGATGTAAACAATTGCCTTGGCCTTATTGTGATCAATTTGATTATAAAATATTTATATTAGATGTCCTTAAGGTGCGGTCACATTTGGCAAATATTTACTCAAAAAAGCGTAACCACTTGTTTTAGCACAAATTTGTTTGACGTTGTTTACTCTTACAAGAGTAAAATAAAACTAAATATTTGTTTTGCTTTGGCCTTAATAATAAAGTTTTTTTTTAATAAATAAACGAGTTCAAATATATGTTATTTAGTGGTTACGTCTTTTTCGGCAAATATTTGCCAAATGTGACCGTACCTTTAGAATAAAAACGTATGTATAATATTTGTTATACGTACTCACGAACGGACAATATTTGTGTTCTTTTTGATCAAAATATTTATTCAGTATTTTATTCAAATCAAGTTACACTTATTTAATATTAATCAAGTATACAAAAAGTATACAAAAATAAATTTCAAATAAATTTTTATGTTTAAATAGAAGTAAATCTTCGAATAAAACATTTTATAAAAAATTAATCAATATAATATTATTGGAATCCTATACAATATACGAGTAGATTTATTTATTAAGACACTAAAAATAGATTGTTTTGTTTGTTTGACCACTTCCACACTCAGCACTTTTGAGTTTTATTTTATTTAACATTGTAAGTACACTCGTATAGAAAATGTCGATATTATCCCAGACTATCCCAACCTACTAGATAATATTCTAACAATATTGTTAACACCCTTCTCCTTATCCTTTCATCACCTATAAATTAAACACCGACATAGAAAATAAATTTATTAGCTAATCGTCTCTATAATTACACCTAATTTATCCCCAAGTACCTTAATCGAAATAATGTCAGAGAACAGAAAATGATCCTATAACTTTTGGATATCTGTAGAATATCAGCTAATCAATGTATTTTGCTAAATGTATTTTTAATGTCTTAAGGATTTCAGTATT
Source organism: Bellardia pandia (assembly GCA_916048285.2). Lineage (NCBI taxonomy): Eukaryota > Metazoa > Arthropoda > Insecta > Diptera > Calliphoridae > Bellardia > Bellardia pandia. Next base: position 92,474,589 of record OU696532.1, on the reverse strand, counting down.
TCAGATACAAGTAAATATGTATGTATATTTATACCCTACATCACCATAGTGGGGAGGGTATATTGGATTTGTGCTGATGTTTATAACGCCCAGAAATATTGGTCCAACACCCACCTTAAAGTATACCGAACGACTCAGAAACACGATGTCCGTCCGTCCGCCCGTCTGGCTGTCCATGTAAAGCTTGTGCGCAGAGTACAGGTCGCAATTTTGAAGATATTTGGATAAAATTTAGTATGTACGTGATATTTTTTCTGCTCAAGGACGGATGGGATTGAAACTGATGCAAATCTGTCCATTATTTCACCTGGCACCCATACAAATGTCCTCCCGAAATTGGGGTTTACTGATCATAAATGTTTGAAATATGCAAGTATCCAAACAAATTTCACCACAAATTATTAATAAATGGAGATAAATCACATCTAAAAATTTTGTGAAGATCGGTCTATAATTAGTCGTAGCTGCCATATAAGGCCCACTTCCGAAAATCACTTTCACGATCACAAATTTCTTAAAAATATTGGTATTCAAATTTGCAACAAATAAGTTTCTTTTATACAGAAATAATGACACCTAATTTTATAATGGTCGGCCCATAATTAGTCGAAACTCCCATATAAAACCCTCTCCGTAATTCAATTTAAGCTCTTTTCTTTTAAATCTTTAAATCTTTTAAAAGTATTTATATCGCGATAAAATTTAACACATATAATATTTATATTCATAGACATCATGACACTAAATTTTTGGATGATCGGTCCACAATAGGTTATATCTCCCATATAACGCCCATTTCTGTAAAACTGTTTTATACATATACTGGGTGTAGGGTATTATATAGTCGGGCTTGACCGACTATACTTTCTTACTTGTTTGTATTGTTTTGCTTAATAATTATTTCAAATTTACGTATGTAAATTATTTAAAGGAAGCACAAAGATGAAACCTATTGGATTTTTATTCAGTAATTTTGTACTTCATCGAAGCGTGTGTTAGTAGAACACATTCTTCAGATTGATTATTAAGAAAATGCATATTTATATAACAAAAGGTAGCAACTTTTCCCATGTTTGGTCATTTTATTATTTTTAATATACTCGTATCTGCCAATTCTACTCTTCACATAAAGATCTAATTGTTCTTTAAATTTAAAAACAATCGAACTATCATCGGTTTAGGTGTAATTGTCTTAATTGCTAATAAACATACAGTGGTGGTCATATAATTAAAGCTTTCATCAGAACAGGAACTTATTCAATTTATTTTCTATTTATGAAGAGATAACAAACAAATTTTCTTCACTAATTAATTCTAAGCCTGGCTGCTTTTAGTGCGGTATCATAAATCTGAAAATAAACAAAAAAATCTATGAAAATAAAAAGAAAATCGTTAATGGCGTTGGACAAATAATTAAAACCACTGTTTTTTCTTAATAATTCCCCAAATTCCGCCAAATAATTACCAATTTACCTTTAATTTTTTGTCGGATAGCCCTTATTTGTTATCACATGAAGACATCTATTTGGCGTACTTTCAACTAAATGCCTGCAAATTAAAATTGGTATAGCTTTCTGAACGGCTTCAATGTTTTTCCATAATTCATTAAAATTTTTGCTGTTTTTCTCTTTCAAACTTTTCTCAACTTTGTTCCAAACGTTCTCAATTGCAAGAATTTCAGGAGACTGTGTTGGCCATTTTAAAACATTTACAGCCATCCCTAAATACCGACGGTAAGTGGTTTTTAAATATCAAAAATGTATAAGCATTTTGTATGGAGCATACCGAAACAATGCGGCGGCAACGCTTTGCTATTGAAAAATCCGATTTTGACAAGGCGTTTCACAGTGAAGTTAGTTACAAAAGAAAACAAAACAAACAAAAAAAAAGAAATAAAACAACAATATCCAGCTGTTACAATAAACAGGTTCGTTTTATTTATTTGTTTGATAACCCTGTTTTTATCATAACGTTGCCGCTTTTGTTTAGGGATGGGGTATCAGCATTAACGCTCAGCATAAAAATACGTTCCGCTTTCCGTCGATATTTAGGAGTGGCTGTAACTTAAAACGTACGACTACATTGATTCTACTTTTTTGGCAGTTGTTTAGAACGCGAGAAACGCGTAAACGCTTGGTATGGACTTTCAGCTTAAAACAAATGGATTAAATATTTTCCAAATCCGACCGTACGTTTACTACTAAAAATTTAAATTGGTCTCTTTCTATAAGAAGAGAAGTGCAAGGTAAAATGAGTTAATTACAAGGTCATTGTGACAAATACATATATATGTACATATATACTTATAAACATAAATAAACATTAACAAATAAAAAAAAAATCTCAATGTGAATCAATTATAATATAATGCGTAATCTGGCGACTCTGGAATTTGTAACCTTTATACTTAATTCCATAAACAACAACAAACAAACAAACAAGTACAAACAACACATCAAAACAAGATCACTTTGCTGCTCACTCTAGCATTTGTAAACATTTAATAATGGCCTTTGGCCATTAAACAAGTGGAGAAATATAAAAACAACATTAATCCATAGATATCATTAGTGTGTTTGTTACACATACATACATGCATAAATAATACGCCTCCGAAAAATCACTCATACGCATGCGCATACTCACAGTTATGTTTTTTTTTCTACTACTACATATTTACATATGTAAATAAACGTTAATGTGTATTTCAATTGACCGCATGCGTTTTTTTAATTTGAACAATATGTATGTACATTTGGACAAATAAAAATCATGATGACTCAGGATAAATTATCTTTTTTTGTTCCTTTATTTTATTTGTCAAATTATAATTTATTTAAGCAATCATTGAAATAGTTATACTTACGTACATATTTACTTATGGTAGGTACAGTATACGAGGGTATATTGAAAAGAGTTTAAAAAGCATGAGCATATTAATTTAATGATTTGCCATAATCACGCAGAATAAGTAGCTTTGTTTTCTTTTGATGATTTGTAGTAATGCAAAAAATTTGTAATAATAATAAATAATAAAGAAGAATACACACACATTGTAAAAACATAAGTAAGAAATATGTTTAATTCCCGAACTCTATTTCTCAATAAATGGTGAGTTAAATAGATGATATTTACAAGTAGATCTTGGACAATAAACATTGCTAATGACGCCCTTGGCAGGGTAGAAAATGCATTCCAGTGTGCCATTTGTCTAGAAAAATATAGTTTCACAATGGTATTCTTCGAGTTATTAATTAAAAAATGAACTCAAGCCAAATGAAAAATGTTCTCTGATTTGTAGAATATTTCAACACTAGTTTAATTAGATTTTTATACAACTTTTCGATTTAGCCTCGTATATACATCAATGTGCTTGTGCAAAACAAACCATTTATGTATGCAATAATAGAGCATGGGTCTGTTTTTGCTATTTTATTTAATTTCTTAAGTTCCATTTAAGTTTAAATTTTTCATTAATACCTAAAACTCAAATTTGTCTGACGCAATCGATGTCTGTCAATAATTTGCTTATTTTATAAGTTTGACCAATTTTCGTTAATGGCTTGTGAATGTTTTCATTCATGTGCAAATGTTTTGTTTGGTTTTCTTTCGAAATCGGTTAAAATTATTTCATTTAGTATGTGTACTATGATTGAATTGAATTGTTTTGTTGTTAACTTTACAGTATGTTGGCCAACAACCCCATAAATAGAGCAGTGGAGTGTGTTTTTAACATTAAATGCATTTGCCAAATTGTTGTTTTTGTAGGTGTAACAGTGACATTTACCCACTTGGAACATTTAACAGTTGTATGATATGTAAACAAATGCAACGAATTTTGGTCACCTTATGGTAAATATTAAATTATCTGTAGCAGTTTATTAGAAACAGTATTTGAAAGAAATTGAAATACTGCAATAGGCTTTGGTCATAATAACTTTTCACATGGTTCTTGGATCAACAAAATGCGACCACAGCTTTAACTTACTCGCTTTGTCTAATTTTGACACTTTTCAAAAATCAAAATTGGCAAATAAAATCACGAGTTTTTCAATGTTAATGGAGATTTAAAGTTAATATTTAAAAGCATTAAATTGTCTATGTTTAATATAGACCACACCACTTATCAGAGATTATAACTATATTAGCAAGTAGTTACAAACTAAAAATGTTATTTAGCTAAGTTCTTGATATATCATATAGGTAGGGTTGCCATACGTCCTCTTTTCCCCGGACACCATCCTCTTTTTTAGGGCGTCCGGGGTAGTCCTACTTCTTTTTTTGAAAGTGTCCTGGGTTTGTCCTACTTTTAAAACTTTAATTTATAATTTCGTTTTATTGCATCGAAAGTATTGTTGGCATTGATGTATACATTTTTTAAATACACACGATGTCATGACATGCTTTTTTGTGTAAACATATTGTGTTTGATGTTTTTGGCCGCCATATGCGCCTTCACAATTTTAAACGGCTTTGACTTTTGGCCTTTGTTTAAGTGTCTTATGCCCGTAATTTTAACAAATAGATAACTATTAGAGTTTATACCAATTACTTTTCCTTACCTAGCCGGAAAAAAGAATTTGGTAATTTTAACGTTTTTTTTACCTATGTACTGACTGCATTCGGTGAAAAATGTGGTAACATTGGTGTTTGACGTTTAGAGTTACATCAATTAATTGCTAAATTTAATTGTTTGCAACGACTTTTTTAGTTTTGTCTAGAAATGTCTGGAAAAGGTGCCAAAAGAAGGGCTAGTTTATTGGAGGGGGAAAAAACAGCTGATGCACTTTTCTTTGAAAGACGAAATCTTCTTATAAATTCCAAATCATTCCAAATTCCCTGAATGTGTGTGTTAACCTTTGGGAATTTTGTTTTATGATATTTCTCAAAGTTCTTAGTTCTAGAAGTTCTGAATTCAGTGGACACCAGAAAGAAACAAATTAAACACAGAAACTATTTCTTATATTATTCAAGTCAAATATAATTTTGATATGAATTGTCAAGTGTTTTATGAATATTTAAAAAAATGCGATAATAATATATTGGTTCAAATTGAAAGCGCTGAAAAATATACATGAAACTAGACAACTTCTATTAAAAATGCGAAGTTTTAAAATGAATTTGTTAATTTTTATGTTGTAGTAGTTATGAGATCAGACTGATAAAATATCATTTTTTTAATATTTTGTTTAAGTTTTGTTTTGTTGTTATATGTAAATAGAATTTTAAATTTGTTTTGTGTACTTTAAGGCGTTGTTTTTTTTAATATTTTGCTACAGAGTATTGTCCTCTTTTTAAGGGTAAATGTCCGGCTTTTTTTTGGTCGACATCCTCTTTTTCTCAAAATGAATATGGTAACCCTACATATAGGTCGTCCAGTCTCAGATCTGAAGATGCCGGAATCTGTACCAATAGTCATTGATAGCCTACACTTTTAATTGTTCAGAGTGATATTGCTGCAGATAACTAATGGTTAGTTCTTCCGACTAAAAACAAAGTAATGACAGACGCTTACACTCACCGAATATGTATAGACAAAAATGCAGGAAACAGTATAATTCCTGATAAGATTGATAAATTAACCTGAATACTGAATATTAAAGTTCATATGGATTATTTTATAGTTGGAAAGAATTTCGCTGCACTGTTAGTGTTGAGGAAGATTTCAAGAGATTCTGTAGAAGTTTCAGACCAAGAGTTATTTACCCTTACAACGTATCTAAGAATCGAATTTAATTTGGCCAGAATCTTGCAAAATCTTTCACGAGCTTCGTTTTGAGTTTTTGTTAGTTGTCTTCTAATTCTAGCTTTTATACATATAATAAATTTATAATAAATAGTTCAAATATGCAGTGTTTTATATATTCCCACCTATACGTAGAAATAGATAATGCAAAAATAATGTTATTAAATTATTCTGCGGCAGATTATTAAAGAATGATTTCATGCGAGATTTTTAAATAGTATATTTAAGTAAAATAATACAATACCTACATAATTAACTTATGGTAGAGTTATAGAAAATATTATTACTCTAATTCAGTTCAGAATAAAATACAAACGAGAGACTTACGTACTTGCATTCTTTATAGGTGATTAGAAATCAACTTGGTTTACAAGTTTGAAGTCATAACATTCAGAATATCAGAACTATCGCCACAATCAAATCTAAACCTTAACATTTTACTGTCTTGACTTAACAAAAATTGTAAAACAACATCCCATATATATATACGAGTATTTATTTATTAAATAACTTATCAATCATTATAAAGAATAAATCATTTTGAAGTTTAGAAACACAATTAAAGACAAGTGTGAGTACCGACTGTAAGTGCGCCAAAGACACGAATCATATTTATGTTTGTCTATTTGTTTGCACCACTAAAGCCATAAAGCCATAACACGCTCGAAATACACACAACAGACAGATACAATTAATAAGCACGTGGAGTGGCTCAAAAATTATGAATTCATGACATAAACAAATGCGGAAATTTTAAAATCACATCAAATGCATATCAAACAATAACTTAACAAAACAAATAGAATTGGATATCATTTTTATCATTTTCGTTTTCAATTTATTCAAGACAATTTTTTCCGTTTTCTTACACTTTAGCCGGGTCTCATACTCAGAAATTATTATGTATTAAAGAAAAAATTTAATTTAAGGAAAGGTAAATAAATATATGTATATTAGGGTGCCCCGTTTGTATGGAGACAAAATAAGCTATCGGTGATCCCGACTAATATGAAAATTTGATTTTTTTTAAGACTACGTTTCTCAATTTTTTTGTCCTGGGGTCAATATTTGGTGAGCTGGATCAAAGGATAAAAATGTCCTTTTTAGAGGTTTTTTAATTTTTTTCACATTTCTTCCAAAGGAACTATATGTAAATTTGGTATCATATGAAAGGTCTTTGAGAGGCGCATTCAATGGGTTATCAAAAATTAAAATAAAAAATTTAAATTCAAAAATTTAGAAATTTCAGACAAAATTTTATTTTTTTTTTTATTTTTCCATAGAATTTACTTAAATAAATAATTGAAATTTCTTGATTATAAACATCATGCAATTTAGCACAAAGGCTTTTTTTCGTTTTCGGACACGATACTTACAATCAAACTTACGCAATATTGTAGATGGTGTAATTCAAAACAACTCATATTACGCACATCCAGAAAATATCTTATTAACAATGTTATTTGATGATCGAAAAGCAATACGGGATAGAGCTATTATTTGAACCATTATTTACTCCACAGATTACATATGATCACTTGGAAGAATACTTAGATTTCGATGAACCACCACTGGCTGATCCACAATTTCCAAAGCCATGTACAATTATTAACGAGTGTTTCAAAACGAGTTATAGACAAGAATCGTGAAGGAGTTATGGCAGTGACATTAGAAAGTCTTAAGAAAACTCCTCGAAGGGAAAGTAAAAAGGACCTTAAAAAATAATATTACCACGTTAAAACATTAAAATGTAGGTCGAGAATAATATTTAAAAATAAATTGAATTAAAAATGTAAAAATAGTGTTTTTTGTTGAAACCTTGAAAATGTTAATTTTTTCAGATCGATTTTCCTACAAAAACGAGTTGGAAAACAAAAAAATTTATCGTAGTAAAAGTTGTTGGAAATTATCTGAACTTTAATAATCTGCAAAAAAAATATCGAAAAAAACCAAGAAAATTCAGAATTAATTTTAGGCTAAAAATAAAAAAAAAATATTGGTATCAATACAGAAAGTTGATAAAAATACCTTTCAAACAAGCCCAGATTGAGAAATCTACTGTAATTCTATCCGATTTTATGACGAATTTAATTAAATTATTCTATGTATATATGGAAAAATAAATTTTTTTGAAATTTTCGGGGGCACCAAATCCGACTTAGAACTATGGTCTCTTCTCAGAATCACCCATAGATTACGTTTTTGCTACACGCTTCATAAAAAAATCGTTCCATACAATTTGACCCGCCCTAATGTATGTATATGAATAATAAATAATTGTTACGAAATTTTTTGTAAATGTAGTTACTTGCAATGCAAACATAAAATATTTTGCAAACTTAATTGTTATTAAGTAGACTCTTTTTTTAATATAATTAACAAACAAAAACTTCGAAGCTTTTGGCTTGTCTGCAGAAAACACCTAGAGTCTTTGGCGGCAATCGAACCCGTAACCCTCTGACTGATAGTCTGGCACACTATCGCCTAGTCTATCTTGGTATTAAAGACTGGTAACTTAGAGACTTATTTTGTCGTTGGAAGCTGTTTTTATTTAATGATTTTATCGAAAAAGCACGTGCGATCGTACGAACGATCAATTCTCGTTAATAACAAAAAGCAGAACCGTTCTTACAAAGCAAATCATTTCGATTTCGATAAAATCATATTTAATTGCATCTACTCGTATTTACCGCTCCATCAAAACAATAATACAAAATGGAAACCAATCGTAATAGTTCATTGGGTTAATTCTTTAGATTTCAAACCTATTTTATTTATTCCTGTTGACCTGATGATCGTATCTCTATTGAATTTAATTTTTGAAGACCTAAATGACTTACAAATATGATTGATACGTCAGTTTATAAGGTCAATATAAATCGGGAAAATCGGACTACAAATATTTGACACACAAGCAAAAAAAAACACAATTTTCAGATAATATGGTTATCAATTGAAACGCATTTCAAAGACCAGCGACTTTAATAATGCCTTAGAAATTCAGACCCACAATGCAACAATTTTGAAAAAGTATATTTTAAGCTGCATTTTTTAAGTCAAGTACATACATATGTATATAAAATAATTACATATCTAATGACGATCCTATCCAGCGGATGCACAATGGGTCAATTTTGTGAAAAACCAACAATTTGCTTAATTCAAAGCCGCAAAAATTAGCTTAATAAAACTCAAATGACAAATAAACATTTTTAGATATTTTTTATTTTTTAAATGAGTAAATTGAGCAAAACGCAGCGTTTTCCAATTTTTTATGCCGTTTTAAAAAACAAAATTTTCGTAATTTTGCTAAAAAACTATTTTTTTTTTTGGTCAAAAATTAAATTATGTTTCTAGTTAAACTTCAACTTCAAGTTAAACTTCAACTGTGATATTAGCGATAGGATAATTACTGTGATATTTTATTTTAATTTTTGCATTAATTTTTTATTAATTGACTCTGTGTTTGTATCGTATGTTAAATGTTGTACAAAAAAGGTGTAATATATTTAAAAGTAATGTAAAATTGACGAAAAGACTATATATTGAATAAAATTAATCCCTGAGGAGGTCGGAAAAATACCGACGAAACGTAGGATTGGAGAAAATGAAATAAAATAGTCTTTTATTTATTTTATAATAAAAAAAAAAAATACCTGACCTTGAAAGCCCAATTTAGAAATTTCTAATAAAAAATTTAACAAAATCAATATAGAAAAAGGTCGATAAAAAAAAAATTAAACATTTCAAAAAAACTAGAATTTATATCCTAAATATGGAATTATTAAAAAACTGCAGTTTGACACAAACGCCTTAATTTCTCATACGAATAGATATTGCTACAAAAATTAGTTTGTATATTTCCGTGTTAATAATTTTAAAAATAAAACGTAGAAAACCACTCCAAACTGAAATTTGTCTATGAAGTTAGAGAAATATAAATATGTAAATCATATTATAGGTATAATATATTATACTCGTATGCATGGAAGCAAGTGGTTTCACTAATTTTAAAACACTAGTAAACATAAATTTTTGAACAGTTTTCCATAATTGAAAACAGCGATAATTGCATATGCTAAAAGATAAACAATGACTGCGATAAAATCCAAGAAAAGTTAAAAACAAAAGTGTAAATAACTGAGAAATCATCGTGACAAGACCACAAAGAAGACCCCATGAACAGGAAAGCAAAAAACGTGAATAATTCGTATTGACTCAGTCACTAGTACAACTGAAATGAAGTGCGATCGATGCAGTAAAAAAAGCTTCAGACACGTTCGATTATTGTTATTACTCGTTTATACATATGTATTCATTTGAAACCTACAAATAAATGTTTATAATAATAAAAAATAAGAGTTAGTGCAGGAATGGAAAAATCAGTACTATTGAACTGTTTTCAGTACTTTTTGAAATAGGAAAAAACCAAATTGCCACCACTACATACATATTTACCCCCATCGCGAATAAAAATGAAATTTGTTCCCTTTGCACATTTTTTCTATTAAAATTCAATGTTAAAAAAATAAAAGGGAACAAATTTCATGTGGAATTTTTATTCACGATAGGGGTGATTAATTAGTTTTTCTAAATGATATATGTAATAATATATATATGTAATAATAATATATGTAATAATAAAATAAACTAAATATAATTATAACTCAGTTTTTTCTTTAACTATTTTTATAAAAATCTATGATAATTGAAGTCTTTGACTATAGAGTATAATAGAAGCATTTTCGAGATGTTTATAAATATCTAATCCTATAGGCACGGTCACACTTGGCAAATATTTGCTGAAAAAGACGTAACCACTAAATAAAATATTTTTGAACTCGTTTATTTATTAAAAAAAAATACGTTTATTTAGGACAAGACACAACAAATATTTAGTCTTATTTTATTTGATGCTGTTTGATCTTGCAAAACTCTTGTAAGAGTAAACAACGTCAAACAAATTTGTGCTAAAACAAGTGGTTACTCTTTTTTGTGTAAATATTTGCCATGTGTGACCAATTTGTTAATACAAATATTAACATCTGATACATTTGTAATGGTTTAAAATCTACCTTAAAATTGTTCAATCAAATTAACTTAGATTTATATTTAAGTTTGATTTAACAACTTCAAGAGAACTAAAAACACAGTCGAATTAAATATATTTATTTATACTTGTTATTTGTGAAGCCACCATACAAACGCACTATTTTGTGCCATTAAAATATAAATGTTCCATGCCTGTGTTATAATATATTTGTACATCTTTCAATTATCTATTGTACCGATACCTATGAGTGAATTTAGACCTCTCCTAGAATCGGTACCTGTATTACATCGGGGTTTTCAATAAGAGCGCTACAAAAGTTTTTTTTTAAATAAAACAAAAAAAAAACGGGTTTGGATATCATTGAAATTCTTTATTCCTGTGAAAGTACGTTCGATGTCATTATGTATGGAACTCGATTTATTTTGCATGGCCACACGAACACGCTTGCAGAAATCCAGACGCTAAACCCAATTTTCGACTCTTTTCAAGCATAAATCGGCCGATACTGCTGCAATTTCACGTTCGATATTCGTACGAAGTTCATCACTCGTCGCTGGCTTGTTGGCATAGACCATAGACTTGATGTATGTAGCTCCACAGGAAATAGTCTAACGGCGTCAAATCGCATGACCGAGGCGGCCAATCGACTAGACCATTTCGTGAGATAACACGATCTCCAAACTTGGTTTCCAATAAATTGATTGTGACATTCACTGTGTGGCTTGTGGCGCCGTCCTGTTGGAACTACATGTCCTCCAAGTCCATTTCATCCAATTGCGGTCAAAAATATTCTGTTATAATTGAACGGTAGCGATTCCCATTCACAGTAACGTGTCGGTCTTGATCATCACGGCAAAAGTACGGCATAATAACGCCGCCGGCACATAAACCGCACCAAACCGTAATTTTTTCGACTCATGGAGTACGTGTGGTTTGCTGTCTGACCAATAACGCATATTTTGCTTATTAAAGAAGCCATTCAGCCAGAAATGAGCATCATTGCTAAAGATGATTTTTCGAAGGAAATCCGTATCATTTTCAAGTTGTTGCTCAGCCCAATCCACGACCATACGACACCTTTGGTGGTCAAGCGGCTTCAGTTCTTTCGTCAATTTGAACTTGTAAGGATGTAGGCCAATGACAAACCTTACTGAAGAGAAATGTCAAAAGAGCGGCAAAAAATATGTCGTCGTTTGCAGCCAGAACTAAGATTTTTTCCCCAAAAAAAAAAGATTTTTTTGTTTTGTCTAGACGCAAGTTCGGTTCAATTAAAAAATCTTTTTTGTTCCCATTTGAAAACTAATCGATCTCAAAAAATGTACAATTTAGTATAAGAAAATTAATTTTTGTTGTTATTTTTTGGTTAGTGTTAAATAAAATATGAATTGTTTTTATTATTTATTATAAAAAAACTACTTATTTCCAAAAATAAGATTTTTTTCTGAAAAATAAGACTTTTTTGTTGGCGAAATTAAGATTTTTTGCTGAAAATTTCTGGCAGCCCTGGCTTTCCCTATCGGTCTACTTTTGTAGCGTCTCTGTTGAAAAACGCTTTAAAAACAGGTCCACTTAATCCCATGATTGGAGATGTGTTTACTTTTAGAGCATCTTACGAGTACGTTTTATATATTTTCTAACCAAACATAAAAACTAGAACTCAGTAAAAAATTAACTATTTGAATTGCAACACAAATTTGTCTGGAATATTTACCGAACTCAAGAAATACTTTTTATTATTCAAGTGTGTCTGATTATTAATATTATTCAAGAGAATTAAAGAAGTAAAGCATTAATTTGACTTCTCCAATGTCAACTTTACATCTATGTACGAGTATATTAAACTTCCCTGCAAGACCATAATCGAGATGCATGACGATTATTGAGTTATTTTTTGGATATTAATGTACATAAATTTGTTTTAATATTTAATTTAAATATATGCTGTGTTTGGGAGTCCGTTTGAGATTTTTATCAAAATGAATAAAGTCTCAGTTAGCCGACTGTAACGGAATGTTGTGTAATGACGTAAAAATGTAAGGAAATTCTATTTCTTACAGATTCATACATTACGGTATTGCGTTACTTTACATCTCCATAACCATTTGCATTACTTTACACATAACAATAGCCATCAGCTGTTTACTACTGTTTCTATTACAGTCGGCTAACTGAGGCTTAAGAAGTGATCGATATTTAGTGGTGTTCTTATACTCTTATGTATTTTTCTAAGCCAATTTATATGAATAGGGTATGTAAGTCACAATATGTCGACATGTCGTTTAAATTCAAAATTTTAAAACGTTATCTTAAATACTCGTATTACTATCCCCTTAGTGCATGAAAATTAGAACAATCTGGGTCATTATTTTTTTATTTTTTTAATTTATTAGCCAAATAAATTGTCAAAGTTGACATTACATTTTTCTGAGTGTATGGTGGTGAAATATTTATCAGTTAGTAAACTATGTTTGAAAAAAAAACCAAAATAACCGTTTAGCACTAATAAACCTTAATGATTTCAATTGTTATGGTAAACATATGTATTAGTATTTTACATATGTACATACCTACAGTGGGTGGCCAAATTATTAGTTACACTTATTAATTAAGATTCAACCGCTTTTAATACGTATATAAATTTATTTCTTGTACCAGATGTTTTCGTATTTTAATTCTGGTAATACTGTTAAATATTTTGTGCAGTGTCAACAATGATTGGTGACATTACAGTGCAGTTGTAGATCATTATCTGTCATTCTGCTCTGAAGTGTGAAATATGCAATTTTGATTAAATTGATTAAAGTCTGGCATCACGATGAAGAACTAAAAGAAAATGTTTAAAAATGCATTCAGAGCATGCCAAAAAGGGTGCAAGCTGTAATTGATGCCAAAGAAGGTTGTACGAAATATTAAGATTTTTTTTCAAAAAATTTTGTAATAATTCTTTTCCTCAAATATATATTTTTAAAACAAAAGAATTTATTTTTAATTGAATTAGAAACACTTAATTTACCTAAACGAACAAATAAAAGGATAAATTTGCACTATTTTAAAATGTTATACGGCTTCAAACTAAACAATTTTGCATGTGTAACTAAAAATTTGGCCACCCACTGTATATTACTATGTATACACATACATATCTACTATGTAAAGTAATATTTATAATATGTACTGTTATTTGTAATAAATATTATGAAAAAAAAAAGATTTTTATCTGCTATTTTGTTTTTTTGTTGTTTTTTATTAAACATAAAATTTTAAAATGACCCCTCAAGGTTTTACAAGACTCGTAATACGATTAAATGTATCTTTTTGTTTTGCACAATTTATGTTGATATACATGTATAATTTTACAGAAATAGGTTTATTTAACATTAAACAGGTTGATAATAACTTTATATTTTGCAATTTATTAATTGCGAAAATATTTTGTTATAAATGTTTATTAATCTACTAATTAATAAACGTAAAATATGTACTACGTAGCTATTTTACAAAGTGAAAAATTAAAATAAATATTGATTTTGGCCTTGTGCATATTCAAAATTTTTTACATTTCTTAAAATATAGGTTAAACTATTACACATAATTATAAATTTAAGTTATGTTCAGATAATGATTTTATATTTTCTGGGTAGGATATATTGGATTTGTGCTGATGTTTGTAACGCTAATAAATATTAGTCCAACACCTACCTTAAAATATACCGATCGAAATACCGACATAATCACTTCCTGAGTCGATTTAACGATGCCCATCCGTCCGTCCGTCTGTAAAACTTGTGGGCACAGTACAGGTCACAATTTTGAAGTTATTTCCACAAAATTTAGTATATGATATTTTTTCGGCCCAAGCCAATGTTCTCGCGATATTGGAGTTTATCGGTCATAAATGTATGATTTATGCACGTATCCAAAAAAATGCCAAAACAAATAAGTTGTTTATTAAGCCTACTCATATCTAAAAGTTTTGTGCAGATCGGTCCATAATTGATCATAGCATATAAGGCCCACTGTCAAAAATCACTTTAAAGAGCATAACTCTTTTAAAAATATTGGTATTCAACTAATATATATTCAACACAAATAAGTTTCACATATACATACATCGCGATACCTAATTCTATAACGTCAGTCCATATAAAATTCGAAAATTACTTTAGGCTAAATCGCGTATTATGTTATATTAAATGTAGCGTAATGATGAAAGTTATCAAAAAATATTGTAAAATATTATACAATTTTTATAAAAAACGATAATTATGTTTCATAACAATTTATGGACCGTGGATCATTTATAAAAAAAGCTTGTAAATTGCAAAAGAAAATATACAAATTAAAAACCTTCCATACAGATTATTAGCCAAAATGGCAGGGGTTTTTTTTAAATATTATTTGTGTAAACATACAATACAATTTGGCGGACAGCAATATTTACTTTGACAATAGATCTATTCAACAAGCTCGAAATGAAATCACACTATTGACAATTAAATAAATTCACAAGGCAAACAAAGCCTCAAGTCTTAACATTTCAGCAAAAGATTAATAACATACATACTCGGACAGACGGACAGACAGTGATCATTCATTAATGCATACAAACAAATTTAATTCATAGTTTATTATTTCTGTTAACAAATTAACAAAACGTTTACATATGTATGTATGTACAAATTTATAAAATCTCTGTCATCTACAGACAAACACTTTTTTCTTTTATATCTATCTGCACACCTCTAATAAAGTTTATTAAAGTTGAAATAATAAAGCTATTAATAATTTAATGTACATTATGTACTTTATGTTTAAACATTAAAGTCATCATGAACAAACGAACTGGCAAAGTGAATGAGTGACACAGTGAATTGCCTGAAGCAATCCCATACATCTAATTGTAATCGTTTGTCCACTAATTGTTTCATTTAAACTAAAATAATAATAAAACAAGTTATAGTGCTATATTCGGCTATGCCGAATCTTTAATACCCTAGGTGGAGGGTGTGTAATAAGAAATACAGAAACTATACTGGTTATAGGACTAGTATATCCTAATTCTGTGTTTTCTATTCGGACTTGTGCAAATTTTATTATTTATTTTTTTTTATTTATTTTAAACATTAGGAGATAATTATAAATTACAAACTAATGGAATACAAAAGGCCATGACAACTTGGTCTTAGGCTCCAAATTTTATTAGTATTTTATATTTTGTTTAAAAGACAATATTACCTGTTGGTCGTAATTCACTAATGTGATTTTATTTTAAATGTTTTAAAATTTTTTCTAATTTTGATCATTTATAATTGTTATAATTACCAATTCTTACTGCAATTTACAGAGTTTGTCTAATTTTCATAATTATCTTGATTGTAATTTAACAATTTATAAAATTAAAAGAAAATTTTTCCATATTCACAACAAGTTAAGAAACAGAGTATAAAAAAACGATAAGATATAAGATGAAGCTTTTTTGTTTGAATTTGATCTCAATAACATTATTTACAAAAGATCTATGGGTGACATAGAAGAAGTGGACCAATTATGGACCGATGGCTTCTAAATCCAGTATCCACTAATGACATTTCTATGTATTTTAGGATTATATTGGTTGAATTTCATCTCAATAGCGCTATTTACAAGAGTTGTATGGTTGGTTGTTATGCTGGGAAGTGGACTTAATTCAGGAGCTATTATTGACTGACAGCTATAAAATCCAGTAGCTTAATTGCCGTATAACCGATACTAATATGATTTCTGGATTAAAATTTCTAATCCATTTTTGTGGGTTTATTTGTTTTTTGGAAATGGTTCTTATATGGCAGGTATGACAAATTATGGGCCGATCTTCTGAAATATTGGAACAGTTATTTTCATGTATACGTGGATTTCGGTAGTGGACCTTATGGCCCTTTAGGCATGTATGTAAATGATCCGTGTAAAATTTTGGATTGGTACCCTTATTTATAAGAGATTTATGAGTATTAAAGTGATTTTCGGAAGAGGGCTTTATATGGGGCATACGGTTAAAAATAGACCGAAATTCACAAAATTTTGTGAGATGATTTTTGTATATATGTAAATGATCTGTACAAAGTTTTGAGTCGGTACCGATATTTATACAATATATATAGGGAAAAATATCTTTTTCAGATGTGGTTCTTATATGAGAGCTATGACCAATTATGGGCCGACCACTATAAAATTTAGTAGAACACTTTATTTACCTATAAAGAGTATTTATGTCAAATTTTAGCCGTTTAACATTATTTATATCAGTTGTATACGTATTTAAGTGAATAGTGGAAGTGTCAAGAAGTCAAACATGGACCGAACTAAAAAAATTTTCGTTTTGCGATTTCTTTTTGCATAAAACTTATTTTTGCTGAATTTTGTCTTGATATTCCAATTTTATAGGCATTTATGTATAATTGAGCAATATTTCGGGAAGATTTTTGTATGGGGGCTATGAGAAATCATGGACCGATTCTTACTATTTGCCGCACACTTTCTTCTTTTATCATACAAACAACGTATACAAAATTTCATGTTATTATTTGCAATATATTTAAAAATATAGCAAGAAAAATGTTTAAAAATATCAATTTTTATGGAGGTTGTCTTACATTTTGATCCATAACTCTTATTGCTGATTTTCAATACCAAACTGCTTAGGAGAACTGTAAGCGGTTTTTTGTAAACTTTGTTGATTCCGGTTGTTTTCATTTGGACGTGAGAGTGTTTTACACAGACAGACAGACAGACGGACTGACAGACAGACAGACACGGCTCAATTTCAAGAATTTCGTAAGGACCAGGAATATATATACTTTGTTGGGTCTCAGATTAGTATTTCTCTGTGTTACACACGGAATGATAAACTCATTCACCACTTATGATGGTGGAGGGTATAAAAACATAACTATAAACTGTGTAGTACATTCACACATGCAATAATACTGTCGTCTAACATCATGTATTTATGAAGTACAGAAATACAATTTGAGGTACAAAATTATAAACGCTTTACCAATTTTCCAACTAAAAAAGAGTTAAGACCCATTGCACTTGCGTGACTTCGCTACAAAAACACACATCATGTATGTACTTGTATGTTTTAATTTAATCAGTAAATAATTTTATACTTTATACTCGTATACGAGTATTAGTTAATCATTCATTCATTTATTCATTCGCATTATTTAAAAAATTAGCCTGTTTCCGTTTTCTTTTAAAATCAAATGTCATAATTGTGACATTGAACTTGCATGTACTTCAGTGGTATTTGTTTTTAATCTAAGTATTTGACATTAACTGAATTAGAAAACTAAACATGCATACATTTCTACATACATAAACATAAATTGTTTATCAGTCACTAAATGACTAATTGTCAAAACAAATAATTTTCATTTTAAATATTTATATGCAGTCCTAATTCAGATCTGGATAGAGAAAGAACTCGCGCGTCATTGCCATTATCACTTAAGGGTAATCAGGCCGTTCTTGTTTCGCTGCCTTCGAGAGCCTTGCGACTCAATCGCATGGGTTAATTTTTGACGTCCTCTCACTATACCGCGATTTCTCAAATTTTGCATTGACCACATGCTATATTTTTTGGTTATATAACATATAAGTTTGTCGTGGTGGAGACCATTAAACTCAGGAGTTGAGTTCGAGAAATCCGGTTTCCTATGCAAACGTATACTTAGGTCGGTGAATCTTCCTAGACGAGTCTCCTTTTAGAGTGTAGTGTACCCTAATACACTTTACCAAATAAATATGGGCCACCCTAATAAACAACATGCATAATAACTTGACACCACAAATGCATTTAATAAAAACAAATCAATGAACATTGATTTGTAAAAAGTGCAACATATGCAGTTTGGAAAATTGAGTGACAAATTATTAAACTCAATTTCCCAAACTAATTGTGATTGGTCAAGAAACAATTGAAGGGGAAATAGAATAAGAATTAAGCATAAGATAATTTTGTATAAAAGGGGGCTGACTGCCCAAAATAAATCAGATTCAATTTAGACTTCAAACTGGCATTAACTGCCTTGAAACTCTTTCATTTCGAAATCTCCTTTAGCCTACAATTCTTTGAGATCGGCTAAAGTAAATAGCGTGGCCAGTGGCAAACTCTGCCGGTCACAAAACAGATACAACAAAATATAACGGACATCTTTACAAGGGGTAAGCCATAATTGGCGATGGCGATATGATTTATATCAGGCCAAATAAATCCTGCTATTAAGGAGAAACTTAAAAAGAAATAAACAAACAAATATTTATATTTTACGCCTACAATAAAAATCTAATCAATTATAATAAAAAAATCGTTGAACAACGAAATTTTCGACAGCGATGCCAACTCATAATAAAAATTTTACATTCGATAGACGATTTTCGACAGCCAGCGAATATTAAAAAATTTGATGATTATTTGATGATTCTGCCGATATTTTTCTATTTTTGTTAGTTTTAATATATTAAAATACACATTTTTGCAAACAATGTTTTTTATTTGTTTTATTTAAAATAAAACCAATTTCTTTTTGAAGTTCCTGTTGGTTTTCTCTTTCAGCTCTGTATAAAATAAGCTGTAAACCACTGTATACAAAAATATACATATTACCTAATACGAATTATTTCAATTCAATTTTTTTTTATAACTTCCATTAGTATTTCTGATTCAATTTAACTAATTGATCAATTTAATGCTACAATTCATTTCCACTGATGCACAAAATTCTTTTTAACTAATACGGACGTAAATGTAACAATACAATTTAGTAATTTATGTTCTGTAACAAAATCATTCAACTAAACACTGCATGGCCTTCACCTTGACCAAGGTCTGGGCTGAAAAAAGAATTAACTATATACAACTACTCGTAAAATGCGGTGTCTCAACTTTACTTGATTCGAACCAAATTTATTTAAAAAAAAAAAAACGTTTATAGTATTCCGGTTCATCATGTTTGTATTTATATGGAAACTACTTAAAATCTGAACTTAATAGACAAACAACCACCAAGTCGCAGCTCAAATTTTAATACTTTGCGTTTGAAAATGCTAGAAAAAAAAATAAACAACAACAAACATGTTGCAAGCTCTGCAGCCTTTGCTACAACATTGGCTTTGCCAGAAATGTTCAGACGGTTGATGTTTTGCTGTTGAGGAATGTGTGCTAACAACTTTTATGGTTGATTAGCAAAAGTGTTGCGTTTAAGTAACTCAATCCCAAAGTGCATTAAAAGCAAAAGCAAACTACACCTGAGACTATTTTAATAATTTTGAATATATTATCGTAAGATTGAAACACTTTTTCTGAAATATGATAAAAGAATTTAACTATTTAAAACCTTTTAAATAGTCTAGTACCTTGATCATAGTATGAATATTTTAGAAGATTATTAAATTAATTGTTCGACTTTTTTTATCTTTATTAAAAATTAAATTTTCTTCAAGGTCAAAATTTCTTTTATTTATTTATTATTTTTTCCAATATTTCGCTACAACTTTGTGTAGTATCTTCAGAAAAACCATTTTTTTTTTATTATTGTTAACACATTAACAATATTTTAATACAAGATCTATGATGATAAAAATGAGAAAAAATGTTAAGTTACTTTCGGTTCCTAGTCACATTGGCATTGACGGCAACGAGGCAGTAGACGTCGCGGCTAAGTCTGTGTACCTACATTCCACATATTTATTCATTCCAAAATCAAAACAATTTGTAACCAGATGTGCCACCATCAAACTTAATATTTCTTAAGAACGTAAATGGAACGAATATAAGCACCTGTACTACCAAACTTTTAACCCAACAAAACAACCTGTTAATCAACCAATTGTTTGCAAAATAAATGTTGCACAAGGCTGCGATTAACAGATACCCGTCTCACTCATCAATATTTATTGAACAAAACTACACAGCCAATGTGTTCCTTTTGCAGCTCCTCGCCATTTCAGTCTACGTGCATCAATTTTTAAGTCTTCTAACCTTGTTGAAATTTTAAAAACTCCAAATAGTAGTAATACGAATATATATTCTTAAAGACAATTTCCTTGCACAACCTAACAAAATAAGTAATAAATACTTATTCAAGAAATATTAAGTCGATAGCCATTGATGCTAGTGCTTTAAGCTTTTAGATTTATTGTAATTTGTAGAGACTACTGTTTTTTTCATAGTGAAAAAGGGTTGAACTTTTATATTAATTATTAGAGAAGATTTCTTATTATTTTGGCTTAAGTTCATTTTTAATTAATAACTCAAAGAATACCGTTGTAAAGTTATATTTTTCTAGACAATTGGCAAACTGGAATGCATTTTTTACCCTGCCAAGGCTGTCATCAGCAATTTTCATTGTCCACGATCAATCTGTAAACATCACCGTTTTTTGAGAAATAGAATTCGAGAATTATCATATTTCTTTTTTAAGTGTTGTGAGTAAGAACGAAATTTACCTTCGTTTACAATGTGTGTGTATTCTTCTTTATTATTATTATTACAAATGTGTTGTTACTTTTTTTTTGCTGCGTCTACCGTTGGTTGACAATATCAGCGAAGTATGTTGTTGCTGTCATTTCTCCTTTATGGTAGATTTCTGTTTTTTTGTAACTGTGAAAACACCGGAGATGGGATGACAACTTTTTTTACATCGTGCCTTATGTATTTTGTTAATGTGTAAGAGACTACTGTTTTCTTTCGTAGTAAAAAATGGTTGAACTTTTATATTAATTTACAATGGTATTCTTTGAATTGTTAATTAAAAATGAACTCAAGCCAAAATAATAAGAAATTTTCTCTAATTTATTGTAATTTTAATTATAATTTATTTTTTAATAAATAAATAATTAAATAACAATATTTTTCTAAGAAATCAACCATAAAAGTTATTTGCACACATTCCTTAGCAACAAAACATCAAACAAACATTATTTTGAAAGATATTTTATATTTTTTACAGTTTTGTGATTTATATGTATGTATGTAGGTTAAATATATCGTTGAGGAGCATTTATTAATTTCAAAAGCGTGTTAAAAGTGTTTGAGATGTACTCGTATTTGATAAACGAAATACAAAACCAAAAGTAGTTTTAACTTTACATTTACAGACGCTCGTTCAAGTCTAGTCTGGCTTACAACAACGCCAGTCAATACAAATTATGTTAAACTATTCATTGTTGTAATTCTTGTTGTTTTTGCTTTTGTTAGTTAAGGCATTAACCAAATTCAATTATGTATTACAATTATGTAACATTAAGTCAATGTTTTACTATTACGTTACGAGTATGTACATACAATGCTGTCTTGTTGGTTTTTGTGCTTTTGAAATCATGTTTGTCTTTCTAGTTTTAATATTTGAACTAAAAGTTGAATAGCAAAAGTTTATTCCAGAATTTAGTTGGTATTTAATTACATACTATATGTACGAGTATGTATGTATGTATGTATATTAATGAAATGTTTAACTTTTATTAAGAAAACTACTTAACACTTTATTGGTAATAACATATTTGCTCACCCAACGTATTTTTGTGTTTTTTTCAGTGGATGATGCTTCGGGCCATTATGCTTCTGGTTTCTTTTATGGCAACAACTATTGGATGGGTTCAATGTCATTATGTAAGGCAGTTTATCATGATGACGATGAAGAAGATCAAATCCGCCGAGAGACAGAAAAAAATTCTGGTTTACCATTTGCCAAAGCCCATTTGCAGTCGTACACATATGTCTACAATGAAAATCCACCATTTATTCCTGGATTTTATATTATAAAGTTGCTGTTGAATGAAACATATCCCACAACTGTTGTAAGTATGAAACATTTTGATCTACATACATATGAATGCGTAGCTTAATAGCTACCAGCGAAACTGCGTTTAAGTAACACAATGAATTTTTCTATATATCTCTTACTTGTTTGATAATTTCAATAGCCAAATCTAAAGTTTATTCATGGGATTTATAGAGAAACAAACACTTTATTTGAATCAAATAGCAAATTAATCTAATACTATGTTTCCACGACGACTTGAATCACCTGCTTCGCTCTCTGAATCATGTTTATGAATCATGCTGTTTACATGACCAAAAAACTTGATTCGATTTGACAGTTGTTTTTAATAAACAAACAGAATTTACAATTTGTGGAAAATATTTTTTTTAATGGACAAAAAAACTGAGTGGAAATAATAAATACATTCGTACGTATTTACTTTCTTTACTTCCAGCAACAAGAAAATAATTTTCTTTGTTTACAATAATATTAAATTTTTAAAGCTAGTGCAGATAAACTTGCGATAAAAATTAGAGAAGAGTGCAATTTTCCGTGCTTCGCAAGTTGATTCAATATGAATCTAGTTGATTCGCTCTTAAAATTTTGTATGGTGAAGCAAGTTGTTTCACTCATGATTGGGGTGTGAAGCATGAATAGAGAGCGAAGCATGCACCGTGGAAACGTAGTATAAAACTAATGTAATAACCTGTAATTAAGGAAAATGAAATTACATACATGTTATAAATTTGTATCAAGACAAAACTTGTACACAGGTAATACCTATATAATAAAAAAAAATAATCAGTAGTATTTCATAAGAAGAGCTTTGCTTTGATAACCATCTCTAACTTGCTGTAGGGGTCAAACCTTACAAGAAAATGGGGGTCCTGCTCTTCCCCTTCCTCTGCAAGAATTCGCTTTAGCTCTGGTTTTCACGAGATGTGCTGTTTTTTAAGTTGACATCGATATAACTCCAGAATTTTTCGTTAGAGTTAACCTTGAGACTCTGTGATGGTGTCTCCATAAGATGTGGATATGTGATTCAATAATCATAACCTCAGATTATGAGCCTTATTCCAGGGATCAGTGACCTGGTGAAAATGGTACATGATGATAAGACCTACATTTTACCAAATACTGGTAATTTTTTTTGTAAAATGTCCAACTAATCAATCTGCACCATTATCCCTTTAATAAAGTGTAAAAAAGTGAAAAGATCCCAACACATTGTAGCTTTTAGATTTTTTGATATGAGCTCTTCATTACTATTACACGGTGCGACAGTCCAAAATACCTTGGACCCGATATTATTTTTCTTGTGGGGCTTGTCGAGTAAAAAAAGGTATCACTGTGATATTAGCACGAAGAAACTTTAGATGTATATACAAATATATTGAAATTATCCTACGAATTAGAGAAATATAAAAAAAAAATCTTGCTGTACGAGTTTCGCTTGGAGCTACTATAGATAATTTATGTATATCACAAGACCATTCGCTGATCAATAGTGACTATGTACAGATTTATAGCTTCCTTAAAAAAAAGTTGTTTAAGTTTCGTGTATTTTATTATTTCCAATGGGTCCATACTCATAACGTCCTCTCGATTCTGAAAGAAAAAACAACAAAAATATTTAAGAAGATTGTTTGATAGCGCAGGTAATTAAGAGAGTTGTGAAGGATGTTCTCCTCTTTCACATTACACCATTGTCAAATATAAACAGCACGCAGTCGAATCTTCAGGAGGGAACTTTTAATGATCTTAGCTATTTCCTAAATAATCATTAATGTATCTTATCGTATTGTATACGAGGTCATCGCTGGGGACGTTTATTTTCCCTTATATTGTATTTATATTTAAAGCCAAACTAAGTACCTAATGTAATGTTATTCACTACTACAGATTAGAACGGTTTATGTTGGCGTATGTTTACCATCGTCTTGCTCCAATGAAGATGTTAAAGAATTGGCCAAACACGGTCATCGTTCATTAGATTCTCGAGCCATCAATATTTTGGATGTACGCGTGCCTACCGATAAAGGATTCAATATTTTCGAAGATCGTACGTTTTGGATTTTATTGTAAGTTTAAGCCTCTAAGCACCATACTGAACTCAAGTAAAAACAGTTTTAACATTTCCTTTTTAGAATCGTGTCAACAATTGTTTTGCTATTAATTCTAACCGGGACCATGTATGAAGTGTTTCTGAGAAGACGTCTGCGCGAAGCATTACGTCAACAGGATAAGGAAATGATGAACAACAGTGAAACATCTTCTGGTATTGGATGTGCTTCCTCCGACTACAGTGATTCGGTTACGAATGATTCATTGAAAAAAGAATCTCTTAAGGAATTGAATATTGTGTTGAACCTGCCCCATACTGTGGCAAATTGCAATGGTGTCACTACTAGCAATAGTACTTCCGATGAGCATCTGGAAGGTCATTTACATGAACCGGAAAAACTAAGCATTTACTCCGAGCTCCTGTTGTCTTTCTCGGCTATAACGAATTTTAATGCCATTTGTGATCGCAATGTTGGTTCCGATACCATACCTTCCATACATGGTCTAAGAGCCTTCTCCATGGCCTGGGTTATATTGGGCCATACTTGTATTGTGATATTTAAATATTCGGATAATTTGGAATTGCGCAAAGATGTTGAAAAGAATTTCTTCTTCCAAGCCATCACCAATGGACCATTTAGTGTGGATACATTCTTCTTTATTAGCGGCTGTTTGGTGTCGTATCTCTATTTCCGCACTAATGCCAAGGGTAAATTGAATAAACTGGTTAAAGGTTCGAATGAATTCACTAGATGTACAGCCCACTTTTTCGGTTTGGTTATGTACCGTTTTATGAGGTTTGTTTTGACAATAAGGTTTTTGGAAAATACGAATACTTAAGCTTTCACATTTCAGATTAACTGCTCCTTATTTATTTGTTTTGGGCGTAGTACAAGTATCTATGAAATATTTGGCCGCCTACTCAATTTTTGATCCACCCACTAATGATCACATTACTTGTCCCGATTACTGGTGGCGTAATATGCTCTATATTAACACTCTATTTCCGGTGGAACAAATGGTAAGTAATATTTATATTTTTGAAGACTTTAAAATAAAATTTTAAATTTATATTTCAGTGCATGTTATGGAGTTGGTACTTGGCTAATGATACACAATTCTATATAATTGGAGCAATCATACTCATAGTATCAGTACGCCACTTTAAATTGTCAGCGTTTACTACCTGTGTCTTCCTTGTTTTATCATGGATAACTACTGCCGTCATTGCCTTTACAAATAATCATCGTCCTGATTCTGATGATCCTTTGGCATTGTTTGATAAAATCTACGATAAACCCTGGACTCGTTTGGGTCCCTATTTAATTGGCATGGCCGTGGGCTGGATTCTTTTTCGTACAAATTGTAAAATTCGCCTGTCCAAACCAACTGTAGTCACTGCCTGGACTTTGGCATCACTAAATCTATTTGTTTTAGTATTTGGCCTTTATCGGGCTGAACTTTCTCAACTCACGGCAGCTTTATACAGTTCTCTAAGTCATTCGGCGTGGGCTTTATCCTTGGCCTGGATAACCATTGCTTGTTCAACTGGTTATGGTGGTTTTGTAAATACTTTGCTGTCAGCGCCGTGTCTTTATCCTTTCTCCAGAGTAACATACTGCGCCTATTTGGTGCATCCCATTGTCATACGTTCAATGGCATTGAATACAGATTCGCCTTTACATTTGGGTGGTGATACAATGGTAAGATTATAGTAGTCATTTTTCTACACTTCACACTCAATAATAGGAACATATGTAGATACAGTGTATCACATAACGATTTTGCCTACTTACTCCTTTTTTGGAGAGGTTTATCAATTTCACAATAAAAAAATATAAAAAAATTTATCTTTTTTTATAGTTTTTGTACGAATAAAAACAAATTTCTGTTAAAAATTAATAGGCAAAATAGTTTTGTCATTCTCTAAAATATTCATTGGCCCACATTGACCCTAAAAATGGCTGCAATAAGTATAAGCAAAAATTCACGACCCTTAACTTTTGGAAGGTCCTAACTAATGAACTATATTTCGAATATTACTTTTTGTAGATATTTCTATATTTAGATAATTAAATATATACAGTCTAATTCATAAAACCTGAAGGCTTATAAAACAAATTTAGTATGGAAATTTGCTTTATGAACCTGTTATATACCTGTTGTAAATTTTTATGAATAACGGGGATAGAAAATAGTAGTCTATAGCCAAGATAGTTTTTAATTTAATTTAAAGCACAATACGACTTTGTAGATGTTAACAATCACAAAAAAAAAAAACACCGTTTTCAGATACAAACAAGGCAACGTAAAACAAATTATATATAAAACTGCATCAACAGTAAACCGAACCTAGCCTAATTAACGGAAAAGTAATTACATGTTATAAATCTGTGTCAAAGCCAAACTCGTACACAGGTAATACCTATATAATAAAAAAATAATCAGTAGTATTTCATAAGAAGAGCTTTGCTTAGATAACCATCTCTAACTTGCTGTAGGGGTCAAACCTTACAAGAAAATGGGGGTCCTGCTCTTCCTCTTCCTCTGCAAGAATTCGCTTTAGCTCTGGTTTTCACGAGATGTGCTGTTTTTTAAGTAGACATCGATATAACTCCAGAATTTTTCGATGGAGTTAACGTAGGGACTCCATAACATGTGGACATGTGTTTCAACAACCATGACCTAAGATTATGAGCCTTATTCCACGGATAGTATTTGCAACATTATCCCTTTAATAAAGTGCAAAAACAAACAGTGAAAAGATCCCAACACATTGCCGAACCTTAAGCATGAATTACTGTAGATTTTAGATTTTTTGATTCATTACTATTAATCAACTATTAATCCCACGAAGAAACTTTTTATGTATATTGAAAGTATCCTACAAATAAAAGAAATATAGAAAAAACCTTGCTGTACGAGTTTCGCTTGGAGCTACTGTAGATAATTTATGTATTTCACAAGACCATTTCGCTGATCAATAGTGACTATGAATAGTGACTATGTACAGATTTATAGCTTCCTTAAAAAAAAGTTG
The DNA here is from genome assembly GCA_916048285.2 of Bellardia pandia. Lineage (NCBI taxonomy): Eukaryota > Metazoa > Arthropoda > Insecta > Diptera > Calliphoridae > Bellardia > Bellardia pandia. The sequence continues at coordinate 92,446,882 of OU696532.1, read as the reverse complement.
TTTAAGTTTCGTGTATTTTATTATATGAATACACCGTTTCCACGTCGAGGCGAAAATAAATTTCAACATCAAAGTTGAAGCAAATAAAAGAAATAAATACTATTTCCAAAAAGAACCAAGTGAAGGATGTTTTTATCCAGACAGCTGACTGTTATTAAGTAAATTATTGTTTATTTTAAATTTTGTATTGTTTAGAAGATGTTAGGTTACCAAATTTACATCCTTCATCCCCTAAAATCATATTTTTAAAAGACGATAATAAATCAGTCAGTCAATGACGTTACTCATATACTATATAGTAAATATAGAAGTTAATAAAATATACGCCTTAATGTATGCTTTAATTTTTATCGTTAGTAAGGGTATGTAATTTAAATAAACCATTTACATATTTACATACAATACAGTAAGAACTTAAATTTCAAATACCTATTTAATATTTAAACATGGTAGAATGTTATTAATATAGAAAAATAGTTTTTTTTTAATTTAATTTTTTTTTTAATATTTGTTTCAGGTTATCATGTTCTTTGGATTTGTAGTGGCCTCATATCTGCTATCATTCGTAGTGTCGATGTCATTTGAAGCACCCGTTGTAACAATGCTTAAAATTTTATCTCCTAGTCGAAAAAAGCGTCTTGCTTAATTTATCAATCACTAAAACAACAACTACGTTTGCAATTGTTTTATATTTTTATTGTGTACATAAATATTTGTTAAGTTTATTAAAAGACAAATGTCGAAACGAAACACTCCTCTATTTATCAACGAACTAAATGAAAAACAAAAAAAAACTCATCACGCATTTTATACATTTCAGAAAAAAAATAACACAAACCAACTAAAATAACGAAATTAAATTGTATAAAATATGAAAAACACATTATCATTTTTATGTATTGTAATTTTAGTAAATTAAGAATTTTTCACAAAAACAAAAACAAACAAACTCTATCTCTTTCTTACTTTTTATTTAAATTATTCCAAAGGATTGAGGTCGACAATAAAACATTTTACATTCTTTATTATGAACACATTTTAAATGCATGCCAACATACAACAAAATCACTTCATTAATATTTTTATTTTGTTAGAACAACATTTTAATAATACGAGTACATATGTATTAAATATTTGTAATTAGAAATTAATTAGTGAATAATCAATATGTTTGTAAATGAAAAATACATATTTTTTAAATTATTTTTAATTTAATATACAAACAATAATAATGTGCAAAACTCATGTATACATGGAATTGATTCAAAATAAAATGTTTAGTCTTAAACCAAATTTATGAAAATGTTTTTATTTGAATACACTTTAACCGAGAGATTTTATGGGGTAACATCTAGAAACGAGCTGTGATTTTAAATACGGCTTATGTATCTCATAAACAAACACATTTTTTAGTGTCAAATATTTATATGTATGTTCCGGATGGGATAATTCGTATGGATGTTAGGCAATTGGTTGACGGTAGGCTCCTTGATTAAATTATCATTTTAAAGGGCAAGTCAGGGGACATGTAATTCAAGTGCGTACACTGCTCTAATGGAATCAAGGTTGTTAATAAGATCATAGTTAAATAATGAAAAAGGTGTCTACATACATATATATAACCGTTTAATATTTATTCTTAAAGTATTGTCCAAAAAAACAAAATTTTTCGATAACTATTTTAAAAGAACTGATATACATAAGAATGTACTAAGGTTACTGCGTGTAATATATAGATTGTATAAAAAGTGTATAAAATTAACTTTTTTTGTTCGTACAATTTTAAGTCAATTATTTTACCCATAAAATAAGTCGACAGTCAAGCGGCATTAGGAAAGCCCAGCGAGAGCTAATGACGTTTGGCTACGTACGTTTGGGTTGTACTAGGTACAGGAGCTCTGTGACATTCTAGGTAACCGCATTGCGAATGAAATATGGAATGAGTTTAGAAGGCAGGGTAGGGACATAAAACATGTCGGAGGTTTTATTTTATCACTATTATTAGGCAAGCAACCAAAAGGTACTTGAATGCCTATATATATACTTATACTTATTTCATCTCTTAAATGTTTCTTAGTATTTTTAAAAGGAATAATACTTGTTGTACAATTTTGTAAAATTTCACAAAAGCATACATTTTCAATTTGTTTTAGATATATGTATGTATATAATGAGTGTTAAATAGATAATTTTTGAACCGGATGTCCAAACTTTTGTAATTTCAAGATTATTAAGAAAAAAATATTAAAAACAACGAAAATTGTCTATACATATTAAAATATGGAATGTATTTATTAATTAAAAAAAGTTTTCTACAATTACTTTAGTTTTTTATATTCTACACTACTATTAGTTTGTTCTGATGCATTAGTCGTTTCAAATAAACGTTCAGTCAAATCTTCATTATCCACAGTCTCCTCAATGCTAAGACCTGTATCGAGGCGCTTCTTATCGACTGGATACAGCCAGCGTTGATACAGATAAATAAGGAACACAACATCATCACGCAGGCAAGCGACACGGTGGGCAGTGGGCATGGTTATAATAAAAGCAAACACATCATCAATAAATGTAATAAATGCCTTATACATAAATGCTCGCCATGGCAAATCAGCTACTGATTTAAGTTTATAGTTGACAAATAATTGAGGAAGCATAAATAGGAAACCAAAGGCATAGACGCCTTTCACTAACGAATTCAATGTCCAAGAGTACCAACTACGATGAGGTTGATAAATAAGTGAGTAAACTGCTCCGCCTAAACATAATGGATACAACAAATAGCTAAGATAACGCATCCCTTGTTTATCAAATTCTTCTGTTTTTGATTCGGCAGAGCCAACTGCCTTCGCTTCGTCTTCATCTATACGCTTACGGATACCCTTAAGTGTGAATTCTATTTTGAGAATTTTTTTGCATTTCCATAATTCAATCAAAACAGCAACGCCAGCTGGTATTGAAACCAATAAAGAACTTTTCTCCTCCAACAAGTAAAAAAATATAACGATCTGGGAAAAACAACGCCAAAGAGTAGTTCGTGTTGAGAGACCCTGATATGATTTCCTTTTGCGCCAAAATATTATGTCGTTTTTGAAGGAAAGAAAATCGAAGAGAGTCTGTAAAAAACGAATTCATTGAAATTTAATGTTAAAAGCTAATTTCCTAAGTAACTACAAAAATTTATTAGTATAATTTTTACGTTATAAATTAATTATTCCCATTACTGTACAAATCTAATGATGAAATAATAAATAAAAATAAATCTAATCGGAAATAAAATTATCAAATAATAATAAATTCTAAACAAAGAATACAATCAAGATACTACTTACATGAATACTAGCCAAAAAAATAGTGACCAAAAGAAAATAAAGATTGGTATCGGACAACACAGATTTAACTTCTTCAACGTCGTTTTTTGTGAAACCCATTTGAATCATCATCTTCATTGCATGTTCAATCATGAGCATTAGGCGTAATTTACCAATGCTCATGGGACGGAAATGAAATGTTACAGTAAATGTCGACATATTACGATTGACTGGAACTAAATTTTTCATGCGCATGTTAAAAAAGTCGGTTTTTAATATTGGTAAAATCTGTTGATGACGATTGACATGTATTAGTTGGGCCATTTCGGGTGGTACATCTTTGGCTGATAGTGAGATCAAATCAGTAAGTAAGCATACATGCACTTCAGACATGATGTGGGTTTTAGGTTTAGTCACAGTCGTTAAAGTCTTCCATGATTTATTTTCTTTTTGTTGGTTTTTCTGCAAGAAAATTTTATATAAAACAGTTTTGCTGCTTAAGTCTTTTGTCACAATTTTATTTTAAGGCAATTAAAAAAGAAACACAACTTACATTACTAGTCTCTCCTAATAAATTAAAAGCCTCAGCCTTCGGGACCATATAGTCGGTAACACTTAAACTGTGTATCACAGTGGGTCCATCTCTTTTTAGACTCTTCCATTCTAAAGGTTGACCTTCCAATGATAAGACTACTTGCATGTGTAAGGTGCCATTACGTCTTGTCTTCGCCGGCACTTGAATTTCGTAGTCTTTCTCGTAATGTTCCCAATAATTAAAATTCTTTAATGACTCCAGTTTTATTACCTCTGTGGAAATGGGATTAGCACTTGTCGAGGTAAACAGGGCCAATTGCATACGTGGTTTATTTGTAAGAAATGAAGTGTAGCAAGGAATGTCGCTGCATTTGAGTGTAGTAAATAATTGAGCCATCATATACATTGAGTGCCCGATGTAGCCAAGGAAGGCTACACCCAAAATTGTGGTGATTGATGGAAACGCCATTTATATTAAATATTTAATTAATTTTCTTCCATTAATATAGGGAAACAAATAGAAAACGCCTTGAAAAGAAATTAAAAAAATAATCAAACAGCTGTGTATATTAATTGACATATGACAGCCGGTCTGCTCTACTTTCTTCTTTTTTTTGTAAAATATTTGACATTCACTGTAAGCTGTTTACACGTGAAAGAAGATTTTTCCAGTGCTGTAAAATATAAATATGTACATACGTATAAAGTTGTTACAGAAATTAAATTTAAAAGTACATATGTATATGAATATTTTAGGCTAACTTTATTGTATGTATATAAAAAGAGTTGACACCACATTTTGAGTGGTTGTTTAATAATATTTAAAAATAATACAAAAACATAAATAAAAATATTAATTAATTCAAAATCACAACACAACTAAAAATAGTGCACTTTTTAACTTCAAAAGTAAGTGCTCATTTCGAATGTTTTGGAATAAAAATCGCGTAAAAAAAATATTTTAGTATTTTGTATGGGAGCCCTTGTTCTTAATTATGCCTTCTAGTCTTCTGGGAACAGAATTCACTAAGTTTTGGGTTACCAAGGGTAGAATTTCCACTCCTCCTGTTAAGCTATTGTTAAATCAGTACTCTCTCTCTAATTTTCCTGTCTAAATGATCCGACAAGTTTTCATTAGGCCGCGTTTTCATATGACAATTCGTTTTCATGCAATGACATAGTGAAAACCAAGCATTAGGATTAATATCGAGTGATTGGCGGGAAGTTTCCATCCATTTTGGAGTGGTGTTATACAATAGCCATAACTTAGTATTATGAGCCGTGTGTTTGGGTTCGTTGTCTTGTGCAAATATGAAGTTTTCCGAAATAGCCATTTTTTGCACGCTGGGATGGAGGTGATTTTTAAAAATGGCAATATACTTCCTGCGATTTATTATGCCATCGATTGTATGTAAATTTCCAACTCTAGAAGCGCTCATGCATCCCCACACTAGAACTGGACCACGCTCATGTTTAAAAACTGGACACGATTTTTTCTGTAAACTTCTCATTTGGTTTTCTTCACACTCTACATCTTACATCGTTTCCATATATTTCACGTCAAGTGACCCAATTTTTAAAACCGATGTGTTCCGATTTGGATGAAATTTGCACCAAGGATAGTACTAGGCCAAACTAGTAGGCCAGACACATATTTTCAGCTCTATCAGTCCAGAAGTGCCGGAGTCTCTTTTTCTTTATTAAATCTTGACATACCTATCTACACTTTTTTTTTTATCACGGCTGGGGAGCCCATTTGATAGTATTGTAACATGAAATTTATTGAATATTTAACCTTGCTTTTATACTTAGGTTTATTGTATTACTATGTAATATTATTTTGGCCTAATTGGCTTTTTATTACTAAATAAATAAATAAATAAAAGGTAATTATTCATTCCTGCGGCATACCGCAATACTGTCTGTGTAGAGATGATTCCGCAAAAAGTAAAAATACCGCAGCAACGGTATTCCGCAATCGCGGAACAGAATGAATAATTCGACCCTATATTTCGTTAACCAATAGAGATATGAACAATCTTTTCTGAAAATGCTGACGTCTAAACGCTGTAATATCGATAAGGAAAACAACACAAAATAAATACTTAGAACCATATCAGCCCCCTGGGGTTATATTCAAAAAGAAAATCGTTCGAATTTGTGTACTTTTTACATTGTATTTCGGAAATTTCTGCTTTCGAATCGAATTTTATTTTGTAACTCGTTTCGAAATTGTATACTTTATACATTGTATTTCGAAAATTTGTGTTTTCGAATCAAAATAAACAATAACCCACAGCTATTGAAATAAAAATCGTATTTTTCTTAATTTGTATATTATTTTTATTATTTTGGAATCATTAAATAAATTTAATTTTGAATTTAAATAAATATTTATATTGAAAAATAAATCATTATTTAATGAAATTGTTACAATTAGGTGTGTATGTGTGAATAATCAATTAATCAAACATCCTGACTTATCAAATTTCTTTTTCAATAAATCGTACATTCTGGATACTCATTTTAATGATTAATTGAATAATTTTGAGCTATAATTTGATTAATCATAATATTTAATTATTCCATTAATCGCATATCCCTTACAATACTACTTTTAATTTTATTTTAAATATTTAAACAAGTGCGTCTAATTTAAATAATTAAATTAGACACATAAGTTTAAAACTAAACCGAAAGTGGGAATCAAAATTAAAAAGTCTTTATCTGATCCTTAAGCATTTCGTATTCCCAGTGCCTGTTCAAGTTCGGCACGTTTCTGATTGACTTTAGTGAAGAAATAACGAGACACGGCCTCGTGGGTCCAAGGTTGATAATAAAATTCAGCACGACGTTCCTCTTCCGGATTGCCAGCCACATCGGTCATGGCCTATGTAAAAAAATATAGTTTCTTTAGTTCAAGCACAATAAAACAAAGCATTTGAAAATTACCTTCAAATCGCGAGTTTGACTAACTATCCATCGCTGTATGAATGTTTGAGGATCTTTAGCAAAGCTAAGAAAGAATTCCCGGTTAGTTTTCATTTGACTTATTGTTTCCACGGTTTCGTGAATTTTGGCATCAAGACCTTGAATTTCCTGCTGATTGGCAGTGCTCATAAGGAAATTGTTCATTTGATTTTTAAGAGTGTCTTCCACTTCTACATCGATGTCGTAGCAAGCTGTCTGTTTATTTTCAGCTCCGCTTTCAATGAAATGGTTAATTACAATTGGATCCGGTGGATGTAAAAGAGGATTTAGTCTTTGAGGAATTTCAGCAAATTTCATGCGTTGGCAACCAAAGATTTGTTCTAAATATTTGTCACAATTTATGTATTCCCTTTCATGAGCATCCTGCAGCTTGTGTGTCTTTATATACTGCCACAGAGCAGATATTATAACTGGCCTGGTTTGTGTATGAACACCCAGCAGACGTGCTAAACGTGGATCCAACTTAAATTGTAATGGTTGATAATCCAATAACAACAATATGGTGCAGCGTACATTTCTATCACCAGGTCTTTTAACTTGGAAACCATCGGTCTCTTGTGTCGTGTGAGTACGGTGCCACTCAACTAAATGATTGTCTGGCCCATACAACTCCTTGTCGAGTTCAATGACAAGTGATTTGAAAAATGATGAAAATTTCCTTTTTATTTTTGTATTTGGATCTCCCTTGCCATCCTCCAACAACCGTCCTTCAACTCGAAGCTCCCAAGATGCAACCGAACCCTCATCGCCATCGTTCGTAGGTTCTTTGCTGGGATAAAAAGTATTTGAGATAAAAATTCGTAGTTTACGCTTTTGTTTCATGGGTCGCTTTAGTGCTTCCTGTATATCCAAACGTTTTCTCATTATAGTTGCATCTAATTTACGTTCAAAAGTGAGCAAATCCATGTAGGCCTGAGACTCGGGTACCAGATCGCGTACTTTTTGTGGCAAAATTTTGTCGGCCAACTTCTTTTTCTTTTTAGCGGCTGAAAATTCACTTTTATTTTGTGTACTGCTTACAGTACGCGATTCAGCAGAACGTTTACTGCCCCCACCACTACCTGTTCCACGTAAACCACTTTGAAATCCTGGCTGAGTGGCACGTTGGTGTAACGGGGGCCCTCCCGGCGAATTTGTATTGGTCTGCACAGGTTGAGGATTGCTGGGATGCAGGGGAAATCCCCTTTGCTAAAATATAAAAGCATGTTTAATTTCTTGGCTTTGCGGTGAAGGGTTTTTATAAACACTCTTCTATCGATCAGAAAGCACTTTGAAATACATACCGGAAAACCTGTTCCTGCTGCGTACGGACGCATACCGGCTGCTTGAGGTGGTGGTGGTTGATAACGAGGTTGTCCAGGCACTGGTGATTGCCCTGGCTGACCAGGAGCAAACCTTTGAGACATTATATTCTATAAAATTGCAGAAATTCACACGACAAAATTAGGTATTCTCCTCCAACGACGCAAAGTTTTGTGGTTAAATGACGCCATTTTGCCAAGTAAATGTCAAATAAATTTCACCACTGTTCAAACAACTGTTGCAGCATTGCCAACATGATGATTTTTTTACATTTACATACATTGAACAAAACTAAATACTCAGAAGTCGGTAAAACCAAAAAATGAATGTAATAAATTTAACGTTTTCATGTTGTATATTGTTTAATTTTTATAATTTGAATTAATGACATTAGTTATTAAAAATAATTGGCACAGATTGTACATTTTGTACAGGAACGAAATATTGTATTGTCACTAAATTGGGAATTAAACGATCAAGTTTTGTCTGTCAAATTCACTCACACTTTTTCACTAATCCATTCATACTTATACATTAAACTTGATACGAATTTGCTTTAAAATTTTCGTTCCAATTGCATGTTTCAATTTACAGTCAAGAAAACAGCTGATTACAATTTAAATTCGCAAACTATTCGGTTTTTTTTTTATAAACATTCTTGCGTCACAATTTTTTGTATTGTTCCTTTTTTATATACATATAATATAGCCACCATTTTTTGATGTATATGTGTTTTCTTGACGACATTTTAAAAATAAATTGCTCTAGGTTTGCGTACAGCCTACGTCACACTTTCAAATTCAAAAAAAAACTTTAGTTTTTAACTTCAGCGTAATGCCTTAAACACATTCGCCACAGCAGGCTATGTGAAGGACTATTTTGACGACAGCAGCGCAAAGTAATCATTCGCATATAAACGTGTGTATTTTATTTTTGAAATATTGTGGTTGGTAACCTGCTGTTGCGAATGTGTTTAAGGCACAAAACGTATTTGCAGTTTATACATGTTGGCAATGATGACGAAAAATTATTGTTACCATTTACGTATTACAATTAATCATTAGTGCTACCAAGTTCTTGTTCATTGACTTGGCAACTCTGTTCAACTACTGTTTATATTTAGCTTTTCGGTGATTTTGCAAAAAAGATTCAGCTGTGAAATTTGATTAATATTTACAATCAAATAAATACAAATAGTACTAAAAATAACAATGACTGAAAAGTGGTGTTGTGAGAAACTAGAAAGTCTTAAGATAAAAGAAAATCGTTTATCCACTTTGGCAGAAATACGCGGACGTCTCAATGAAACTCCCAATTTGGAAACAAAAGTTACAAATCGTTTGTTAAGTTCTTCAGAAATTTATGACTGCTTAGAGGAAGATGGACAAGACAGTGATGTGGCCATTAGTGCTGAACCCCTAGATTTAGTCAGCGACATTTTGTCCATATGCATGGCGAATTTAACTTTAAGACAAAACGACTTACCACGATTGTTGCATAGAGCTTTGCTACACAAACGAGCACGTATAAGAGCTCTAGCTTTAAATACCATTCTAAAGGAACTTCAAAATCAAATTGGAGATGATACCCTGATTGATGTGATTTCGGATGAACTTTTGAATCACATTTTAATTGCTCTGAAAGATCCAGAGACTCAACTGGGAAGTCCGGCTTTAGCCATTCTGACATTGGTTTTAGAAGGTCGTTTACAGGAACAGTTTGTTAAAGAATCGCTGTTGGATGCGCTCAAAAAAAACGAAGTTATAAAATGCCGTGCTTATGAATTGGCTGTAAATTTGGGAAAACGTTCAGCAGCCACTTTGGAAAAAGTTGAATTTATACTTGATCATTCATTGGTTGAACTGGACAATGACGACATATTGTTGCAAGTCAATGTATTGGAAATACTTGTTTCTCTAGCCGAACAAAATCATGGTCTTCTCTATTTAGAGAAACGGCAAGTATTTGATGTGATTGGCAAACGCGTCGAAGAAATGGAACAGAATCCACTTGATCGCCTGTTGATTCCAGGTATTATGAAATTTTTTGGCAAAATAGCCAGTGTTCAGCCTCAAAAAATTATCACTGGATATCCACATATGATGCGATGTCTTTTTGAAAGTCTAAACTCGGGTGATACATCAATTTTGCCAACAGCATTTGATACTTTGGGTAAAAAAATCAAATTATTCCATCAACTTTTGTATAATACCTTTAATAAACATTTCAGCAAATATAACACAAACACCACAAGGTATTCTTCTGTTACAACAGAATTACAGCACCGCAATGAAAGTTGCATTTGATAGCTATTCCTCTTATTTAAAAAATTTGCCAACAGATTTAAAAAATCGTGCATTTAATAGTTTGGAACTTATATTCACGTTTAAATCGAAAAATTTAGAAACTAGGTAAAAACAAGAGTGTTATTTTATTATTTTTTAATCTAACTTGAATTTTTTTAGTTCAATTCTACATTGTTGGTTTAACTATTTGAACGATGGCTCGAATAATATGCAATTTCTAATGGATTTTTGCCGCAATCCCTTTCCTGACATAAAAATATCAACACTTAATTTAATCCGTTCTCTATGTTTGTATCCATGGGGTATTGAGGCACTTAAAAATACAGCTGGATTTCTGGAATATTTGCTTGATCGTAAAGTGGAGTTTGACAAAGACGCAAAATATGCAAAATTCAGTGTCATCAAGTTGTTGGCCGATAGCAGCGCTTTCGATGTTCAAACCAACATACAAATGCGTACTTATGTCAACGAAGGTCCCTATTATGTGCAGAGCATAATGGACGTTGCTGTGGAGGGAAATTAATATGATTTGGTATTACAATTATTATGGACTAAGTTGTTTTACTTTATTTTTATAACACAAATATTTTTACATTATAATAAAATTGTAAAACTTAATATAGACCTGTTTTCATAGAATTAAAGATAAATATGTACATATGTACATACATTTGCGACTCAAAAGACAATGAAAGTTCGGTTGCGAGAAGGGATGTTGGAGATCATATTATTTTGAATTCTTAAGTTCCTCGGTTGGCAAATGTGGCGATATGTGATATGAGCTGTCTCTGGTCACACTTGGCAAATATTTGCCGAAAAAGACGTAAACACTAAATAAAATATATTTGAACTTGTTTATTTATTTAAAAAAACTTCGTTTATTTAGGACAAGACACAACAAATATTTAGTTTTATTTTATTTGATAATGTTTGATCTTGTAAAATTTGTGCTAAAATAAGTGGTTACGCTTTTTTGAGTAAGTATTTGCCAAGTGTGACCTTAAGGTACGGTCAGCTTACTTTAAGCTTATACTTTTGTGCGTTAGAAACATAAGCACAAATCCAACTTTGGTGGTGTAGCTTATAAAAAGATTTGTCTTTTTGCTTTAAAAAGTTATTATCTACCTTTTCAATTGGTGTTATCATCAAAATCCTCCAATTTTTCTAACTATTCGTTTATTATTTTTAGTAAGATATTTCCGATTTTGTTCCAATTATCTAGTATCATTTTTGGTGTTATTTTTTCATAGTCTGGTTTATTTTTAAGATTTTTAACGACATTTTTTAACTCTAAAATATTTATTGGACGAAATTTTAACTTTTTATCAATCACAGGTATATTATATTGCACATCGTCTATTGCTTCTCTTATTGATTTAATACTATTGACAAAGTAAGGGTTAATTGACTAGCTATCTTATAATTATCTTTACATTCTACGTCACTAAATATCACAGATTTTATAACATTTGGTTTTTTATTCATTACTAAGCTTTTGATTGTGGTCCACATTTTCCTTTGGTCTTTGGCTTTATTTAGTTGTCCCATGATTCTATTGAATTTTCATATTGAGCTCTTTCGTGCAATTAATATGTTTCGTTTCATTTCTTCCAACTCATTATTAAACCATTGGTCTGCTTTGTATTTATCCTTTATACACATTTTTTTTAAATATACAGTCCCGTTGAAGTATTTATCAATATATCGACAGCTCAATTCCAAAACGCAAAGTCGAAAAAGTGAGTTTTGCAGGAAAAGCTCCTAAAGTTTACAGGCGATATCTAAAAAACCATATGAGGTAGAACTTTGTTGTTTATAACTATTGATGGGACTAGCCAATCACAACCAAAATTTGACAGAATTTGAGTTGAAAAAATCTAAATTCAAAAACGCAAAAAAAATTAAAAACATGCTAAGTCGACATAGCATGGTTTGGAATTGAATGTCGATATGTAGTTTACGTTATGGTTTATATCTTTCTTCTCGTCATATCTTATTATTGCACTAAGTTCTCTATGAAATTGATGTTCTTTATATTTAAAAACTGTCACTTGTTTATTGCACGTTGTTTTTATGTTATCACATTTAATTAATATATGTATTAAAAATTTCATGGTCTGATACATTGTCTGTAGAATTAAATTGCATTGATACCCGATGACTGTTCGTTATAACAATGTCTATAATTGTTTTTGACGTATGCGTTATTCTAGTAAAGTTATTTACTATTAGTTTTTGACCATTGTCGTGTATTGTACTCTGAATTTTTGGCCCAGTTTATATTAAAGTCGCCTGTTATAAACATATCACAGTTTCTTTCACTTAAAAACTCGAGTGCCTCTTGAAATGCCTCGCAAAACTCCGCTTCAGATGCACTGGGTGATCTGTATATTACACAAATTAAAATGGTATTGTTAGCACATTTTGCTACACATGCTAACATTCAGTAATTTAAATTTTTCACCTTCTCATAAACCTTTGTCACTGACCAACTATTTCTATAATATATAATTACTCCACCAATTCTTATTGAATTTGAGTTACTAATTAGTTGCTTATATTTAAGTAACACTATATCATTTAGCTCAATATCTTGCGTCAAGTGAATTTCGGACAGTATGATGAATTCTGGGTTTTCTTTAACGCTTAGTATTTCTATATGATTGTAATTGTTTGTTAATCCTTGTACGTTAGTATATATTGCATTTATGTTCTTTGATTGATATTCCGATAACCCGAGTCTCCGTTTTTTTATTGACATTTTATTCAAGTATACAGGACATTTTTTTTATCATTTGTTAAATGATTATCATCTATGTACAATTTATATATTTATAAGTACATTTTAGCATTTGCTCATTATTGCATTCGGTCGTCTTGTGATTTCCATGATACAAGCCAGAATACGGGTTGATAAATTAGGAGTGGTATTTGATGGTAACGCAAGCCATATTAGTATAGATGACTTTGTTTTCCGCTTAGAACATCTGCAATTACATTACCAAATACCATGGTCAGAAGTACTGAAAGATTTTCACTTGTTTGTTTCTGGAATTGTATATGGATTGCACATCTTTGGAAAGATCGATATTCTGTTATAAATGTGGAATGCCTAATGTTATAACACCAAGATGTCCCAACTGTCAATCGGGAAACCCATTTAAGGGCCTGGGAACGAAGGGAGACCCACGATCGGGCGGAAATCTTCCCCCAAGAGAATATTAAAGCAACCAAAAGTTATATATAATACATATAAAGTTAAGGGAGATGAGTTTGAGATACCTAAATATCTCCACAAATGCGACATTATATTATCAGGGACGAGAGACAGTCATATTATAATAAAGTCAGGGACAGAATTTTTTGAAAGAATAAGGATCGCAGAAAAGTTTCAAATCGTATTCGCAAGGTGCTAGAAAAATTTGCAGAAAAGCGGAAGAATAGAAGACTAATAGTAGAGTCCGTTAGAAGAGCTGGTCAGGAAAATACACAAGATTCTAAAAGTTTTGCAGATGTGTATATAAAAGGAAAAAGTATCCGAGGACTGTTAGATACAAGTGCAACAGTCAATATACTGGGAAAAAATTGTAGAGAGTTAGTGCAGGATTTAGATTTAAGTATTCAGCCAATAGTGACCAATGTTAGAACAGCCAGTAGTAAATATCATAGAGTGCTAGGTAAAATAAATGTGGTAGTGATTTATAAAGGTCAAGAGAACAAAATGTGCTTATATTTGTGTCCAGATTTAACAATCACTATACCTAGGAATAGATTTCTGTAGATTATTTAAGTTAGCGCCGGACGCAATAGGAATGAATGAGGTTGACATCGAAATAATACAAAAAGATTTTACATCGGGGAAAAATGAATATAAAATAGGTTAGACAAAGTAATTAGCGAGTTCGATACTTTTGAGTAAAAGGAATTGGGAGTAACTGCCTTAGAAAAGCACGTCATCCAATTAGTAGATGGAGCTGAACCAATAAAGGATCGTACTACCCAATTTCCCAAGAAATTACATATCAGGAGATTGATACGATGTTAGAGTTAAAAGTAATAGAAGTAAGCGAAAGCCCGTCAAACCGAACAACAGTGGTTAGAAAACTAGGCAAAAAACCGTTTTTGTTTGGATGCTCGTAAGCTTAACAAACTCACTATTAAAGATGCTTATCCTCTCCAAAACATAGATGGAATTTTAAGCAGAATAGATGAAACACATTTAATTAGCAGCGTTGACCAGAAATATGCTTTCTGGCAAATTGAATTCGATGAGGACAGCAAAGCTTACACAGCCTTTACAATACCTGGAAGACCTTTATACCAGTTTCGAGTAATACCATTCGGATTATGCAATGCCGTTCAAAGACTCTGTCGATTTATGGATAAGGTTATATCGAATCGTTTGAGGAATAACGTTTTCATATATTTAGATGATTTACTGATAATTTCTAGTACATTCGAGGAAAACATAAAGCTTTTAGGCGAGGTAGCGCAGTGTCTCAGATGTGCAAATCTAACAATCGGCGTAAAAAAATCACAATTCTGTTTTCAAGAGTTGAGATATCTGGGATTTATTATAGGAGGGGGATTGTTAAAAACTGACGCAGATAAGGATCAATCTATTAGAAACATAAGATTGCCGAAGATTGTTAGAGAAGTTAGAAGTTTCCTTGGCACTGCCGGATGGTACAGGCGCTTCATAAAGGACTTTGCAACGATTTCCGCACCTTTGACAGACACTTTGAAAAAGAGCAATAAATTTAAATTAACTCCCGTGGTCATAAAAGCTTTTAAAGAACTTAAGAAGGCCTTAACTTCTGCTCCTGTACTACAACATGCAGATTTCACTAAGCATTTTTATATACAGTGCGATGCTTCTGATTATGGAATTGGAGCAATATTGTATCAACTTGATGAAAAAAAAACACGAGAAACATCCAATCGCGTTTTATTCACAAAAGCTAAATCCCTGTCACAGAAAAAGAATGTCTAGCACCAGTGATGGCTGTAAGAAAGTTTCGACCTAATTTGGAAATGATGCCAATCACAATAATTACCGATCATGCCAGTCTTATGTGGCTAATGACTCTGAAGGACCTAACAGGTCAGTACAACTACAGGCCTTTGATTTCGAAATAGAACATCGAAAAGGTTCAGGAAATAAAGTGGCTGATATCGCGAATCCCGCAAGAATATGCAGATGAAATACAAATGGAAGATGTGTTAGAGTTTGAGACAACCGAATTTGACTGTGAAGAATATGTGGAGCTGATAAAACAAATTAATGAACATTCTAGTAAATTACCGAACTTAAAAGTAGTTGATGGTAGGATTATCAAAAGAACTAGTTGTGAACCAGAAATTGGAGATCAATTTCAATGTAAGTTATGGTTACCACCAAATTTAACTCAAGCAGGAAGGACCAAAACAATTGAGAGAGTAAAGAGATTCAAATAAAAGAATATGTGTAAAGGTGTCAGGTCTGCAAAGAAATAAAACCGACAAATACAAATTTAATGCATGGAATAGGTCAGGAACTGAGATACCATTCCAAAAACTATATATCGACTTCCTTGGAAAATATCCTATATCCAAAAGCGGGAATAGTTATATATTAATTGTGATGGATTTCACAAAATTTACTTTCTTGAAGGCTATGAAGGAAGCTACAACAGTAAACGTAATAAAGTTTTTAGCTCGTGAAATCTCCTATAAGTTTGGAGAAATCGTTCACAGCGATAATGGCTCACAGTTTATAGCGAAAGATTTCAAAGACCTAATGGAATCATTTGAAATAAAACATATGAAAACAGCCGTATATTCACCGCAAGCAAACGCTTCAGAGAGAGTAAATCAATCTGTGTTAGCGGCTATAAAGCTTATTTGAATGAGGACCATAGGGGGTTGGGATCTGCCTGAGAAAAACATTAACACATTAACAGCCACATGGGAGTCAGACACAGCTAAGATGTGGCTGATCTCCTGTTACATGGCACATCACGCGATGATGAGCGAATGGTGGTTTACTGGCTTTGTCATAGCATGTGCCATTTTAAGTGTAGTGGATTGTCTGGTTTGGTTGCTGAAGCTGTCTGTAAAACTAAAGGTTTATATTGGTGCTGCAATGTCTGTCAAAAAATTGGTGTTGAATACTATCGTTTTTTTTTCAAAGCACAAAAAATTAATTTTTAAACATTCAAAATAAACTTTCTTCACTACCTAATGAAATATCAGTTTATGGAAATCTTTTTGAGGAATTTAAACTGCCTTAATTCTTCACCACAATTATCGCCAAAACGCCGTAAATCATCCAGAAATAAAAATAAACCGAATGATTCTCAAAGTCCTGGTGCTTTTAGTTGCAATGTTTTTGATTTCTGTTGTAATTACCCCAAGTATATCAACGAGTAACCTTAACAACTGTGCTACAACGTTGAAAACTTTATCGTAGTCTGAAAATTCACATACGCAGACTTCAGTTAATAGCAAATGACAATGTTCTCTCTGTGACTTTTAATTCTACTGCCAATCTCCATATAATGGTTTAAAAATCATTCAGCCTATTAAATCAATTTTTATATCTCGTTTTGCTGCTGATACTACTGTTGAACAAATTAACTTTTATATACAATCAAAATTTAATTTTGAAGCTGATTTCACTACATATAAATGCTCCTATTCTCAACCAAGAAGTGTTACATCTTTCAAACTCAATGTTCCCTTCGATCTTTATGATCAAATAGTCAATCCTGATTTCTGGCCTGAAAATACTTTAGTTCGTGAATATGAATTTAAATAAAATCTAAGGAATAATAATATTGCTGTTCTTTCATTCGATCACCAGTTAAATGAAAATGCAAATTTCATTAACGTGCAAAAAAACTTGAGATCTAAACTTTTCGATCAATTATTGATATTGCATTAATGCTATTAAAACTACTGCGGAATTTGTTGAACCTGAGAATTCGTGCTTTGCTTTCAGTATTTTAAATTTACCATCAATTTCATGGACAAAACTACCTGATGCTTGAAATTTAATTCCAACAAAATCTACAAAGTTGCATGAAGATTTTTTAGACAATGTATTCGATGTTTACCTTTATCAACTAAATAACATTTATAATGATTATTTTTTAATTGTTTACAATTATTTTATTCCACACATCCATTAAATATGGTTATTTTCTGAGAATTTAGAGGTCTTCATTCATAATCCCATTATTTAAATCTGGTAATAAATCTGAGATGTCAAATTACAGAGGTATTGCTAAGCTTAGTGTAATACCTAAGATTTTTGAACACTTTATCACTGATTACATGTGTCATCAATCATCATCAATTCTGTCATCTTCTCAATATGGATTTCGGAAAGGTTGCTCTACCATATCAAATTTCCTTCAACCAAGGCTTTGTACAAGGAAAACAAACTGATGCCATTTATACTGACTTTAGTAAAGCTTTTAATAAAGTAAATCACAGACTTCTTCTTATTAAACTGGATCTTCTTGGTTTTACATCTCGCAGTCTAAACTGGATAAAATCGTATCTTTTGGATAGAAGTCAATGCGTAAAATTAAATAATAAATACTCTAAAAATATTTTGGTTACTTCAGGTGTTCCTCAAGGCAGCCACCTTGGTCCAATTTTTTTCTCCTTGTTCATCCAAATGTTTTAAATTTTTGTAACATTCTAATGTATGCTGAGCTTCTCTAAATTTTTGGATCATTTACATATATCTCCAATCCGATCTCAACAATTTCTTTTTGTGGTGCAGTCTCAACTTAATGGAATTAAATTTAAAAAAAATGTAAACTTATGCGTTTTTCAAGAAGTAATTATATTCCTGCTAATTATACTTTGGGAGGTTACGGGCTTGAAATTGTTGAAAATTTTCTTGATCTAGGAATTTTACTTGACAACAAATTAAACTTTGTTTCGCACATTACCATGATGATAAAAAAAAAGCTAGAGGTGTACTTGCATTTATAAAGCGATGGGCTAAGGAATTTGATGATCCCTATGTCACAACACAACTTTACATTTCCTTAGTAAGATCTATATTGAAATATGGCTCTATTATCTGGGATCCTTATTATAATATTCATATTCAGCGTATAGAGTCTGTACAGAAACAATTTTTACTCTTTTGTCTACGTGGGTGGGGATTCCAAGGTAATCCTGATATTAACCTTCCATCCATCATACATCGATAGACTTAACATTTATGATCAATATAATTAATGGTGAAGTCTGCTCCGAGTTCCTTGTAAATTATGTTACTTTTAATGTTCCTCAACGATTTTCATGCCATTTTAAGCCACTGTATCTCAAACATTAAGAAGATTATTTTGTGAATTTAACAATCTATATGAAATAATTGATTTTTCTCTTTCAACAAATGTAATTAAGCATAAAATAATTACATAGTTTATTAAATAATTAATCTTTTGTAAATTAATTGTAATTTTCAATATACTTTTATTAATAGTCTGTAAGGATTTAATCCATTGACTTAATAAATAAATAAAATGACCAGGTAGAACCACCACCTAACAACCTAATAAAAACTGCGGTGCGTGCAGCCAACGCAATAGGACTCCGATCATTTTAGGAGCAGATGCTAACGCTCATTACACTATCTGGGGAAGTACCGACGTGAACGATAGAGGTGAGTGTATTTTAGACTTTATTATAGAGCTAAATCTGATGGTCAATAAAGGCTCAAAACCTACTTTTGTAGTGGCGAATAGGTAGGAGGTTCTGGACATTACGCTTGTAGTGCAAGTCACGAGCATTTATTAAGAAACTGAAAAGTTTTGGAAGATTGCTCTTTTTCAGATCATAGATATCTGACATACTCAATAAACTTGAAACCAGAAAGGAAAACTCCTTTTCTGAATAGGAAGAGAACCAAATGGATTGACCACAGTCAAATCCTACATGAAATTCTCCTAATACCCCCCGAAATAGAGGATATAAACCGTAGATAAGCTTACGCGCTCTTTAAGGGGGAAGAAAAACCAACGTGGTGGTACATGGATATATCGAATTACAGACGTAGTTGTCGAAAACTCTTCAAGGAGGCGAAAAGAAAAAGATAATAAAAGAATAATGGCAACAGGCCACAACATTGATGACTTATGTGATCTAGTGAATAGTTATCTCAGTGAAATACACGCTTTCTTCACTGCAAGGAACCTGCAACTATCACCAACGAAGTCTTCAGCAACACTCTTCACCACCTAGACGAAGGAGGTAAAAATTAATCTTGGCATAGAAATCGACGGCACACAAATTCCGACAGTGAACCACCCAAAAATCTTGGGAGTCACCTTTGATAGCCTGTTTACCTCCTCAGCTCACGACACTGCAATCACGCACAAACTGCGAAGTAGAAACAAGGTACTTAAAGCGCTAGCCGGCAGCACTTGCGGTATGGATAAAGAAACCTTGTTGACTACCTATAAAACGATTGGCCGGTCAGTGGTAAACTACGCTGCCCCAGTGTGGTTACCTTCGTTGAGTGATACCCAGTAAAGAAACATACAAAGCTGCCTTACGGGTTCTACCCGTAACGGAACATAATGTCATGCTGACAAAACAGTTCCTCCTGTGATGTCATCGGAGGAATCACCCATGCTTTAACATTACACAGCTGGAGTCTCCCCCGAGGCATGTCAGGAAGGACCTTCAAATAAACGAGTAAGACATACGAAGATATACACAGGATCCACTAGATCAAAACTCGTATGTATCAGCTTTGAAGGACATTCACATACCGCATGAATGTCGTACTTGGAGGCCGCCCATTGCAGATACCGAACAACAACTGCTGCGGCAGACAAGACTAGTTCTGGCACAACAGAGACCGGGATGGAGCAATATACTTAACGCCTTTTGGTTCCGCATAGACCGTGCCGTCCCCAACCTATGCCCTGCATGTGGCCACGGTCCTCACGACACCAACCACATCTTCAATTGCCCAGCCAACCACACTTCACTTCGTCCAATGGATTTATGGACCAATCCAGTAGAAGTAGCCCAGTTTCTTGGTCTGGACCTTATTGCAGAACCCCTGGATTAAAAATTAATTAGTTCTAGCTGTTACAACAACAACCAACAGTGGTGCTGTGGGAAGAACCGGCTGAATAGTGCCGGGGCACCACAATTTGACGTGAATGGGTAGAAAAAGGTAAACAAAATTTTTTCCACAGAACAAATTGTATTGTTATATGAAATGTCTATTTATTCGTACAGAGGTAAAAAAAAACTAGCTCAAAATAAGACAGAGTCTAGGGCAACTGGCTGTGGACCGTTTGCAAAGCATCACCTGACAACAACAGAAGAGGCCATAGTACGGATATGTGGCATTTCACAGTTGGTTGAAGGTGTTTGCGTAGCAGATTTAGATGCTGCATTTGAGAAAGATGTGCCCTCTACATCTTCAAAACGGCCATTGTCTCCAATATCAAAAATGCTACAACTGCTGATGTTATTTTATTTTATTTATAATCACTTATCACCTTTTTATTATTTGATATCAATTATTTTCACAAAAAAACACTTTTACTGATATTTTAATGCAAAAATAAATTATTTTGACAAATTTTCTGCAAAAAAGTAAAATAAAAAATAATAAAAATGTAAACAACAGCTGCTTCGATATTGGTTTTATATACATTCGAAATTAACAAAACCAACTTGGTTTCGTGACACCAAATGGAACCAATATTGGTTTTAAAACCGACAATTAGCAAAACCAATATTGGTTTCTATGACACCCCTGAATATTTTTGTTTTTCAAATCGGAGAAAACCTTGATATCACAAAATAATTTTTTATACCTATTACAAAAATTAATCATTCATATTTGTTTAATTCATTTTTAAATTGGCAAACAAAAAAACTTTAAACTTATTACTATAACATTTAATACTATACAATAAAACATATTAAACTTAAATGTTTTAAACAAATCAAATTCTTCGGTAACAATATTTTCGTAACTTAAGCTGTCAAATTTCACTATACATAAAAAAGGATCGATGTAAACAAAACATACTTTTTTTAGAGTCGTATAAAATAGTATAATAGTAATAAATATGTAAAACTCAAAAAAGGCTTAAAATACCTATTTTAGCAAGTATATTGTCAAAAAATCATTAATACATATTATACATTAAGCTAAGTATAGACGATATGTTGAATCAGCATATTTATGCTGAAAAATTTGTGACAAGTGCTTACATATCGTGTAAACGCAAAATTTTTTCAGCATACATATGTTTAACAACATTTGCTAACACTTTGTTAACAATGCCAACAAACGTATGTTGGTAATTTTAGCATATCGTGTAAACAGCATATTATTAGTGTTTGACAAATTTCCTGCGTATGTTGACAGATATGTTATTTGTTGAAAAGCGTATGCAAACTTTTCAGCATATGGCAAATTCATATGCGATCAGAGTTGCATTTTCTAATAAAGCTGATAAGAAAACAACAATGTCGGCTTCATTGATTTAAATCACAAATTATGATCTAAAGGTCATACGTTTAACATTTTTTAATTGTTTGTATAGTTTATGCAATTTATTATATTCACATATAACAAAATAATTGAACACAAATATTAATTTAAATGGCGGAAAACTGCGTTTGTTGACATTAGCAAAAACATATGTTTTTGCATCTTTTTTGTGTAATAGTGTGGCACCTATGACATACTTTGTTGCGATTTTTTTTGAGTGTGATTGAAATCGGTCAGATTTTCCACTGAATGAATCGTAGGATAGTGTATTACGGCCCAACCACCGATAGTTTTTTTTATGTACATAAATACAATTCTTGTTGCATATGTACGTATACACATACACACACAAGAACACAAAACGCAATATAATGGGCGGCGGCATATTTCAAATTAATCGACACAGGGGCCAAATTACCGCATTCGTGATCGAATGAGCAAACGTATGATTTCGATATCGAAATTATGATAAAATATACTAAATTTCTTGCTCGATATCGTATGCCATAATCTCAAATAAGAAAATTACGATCAATTTTACTCGATATGGAATGCGATAATTTGGCCCCAGTACTGCGATTCACTAACTTTTTTAACGATAATCGTATCGTTAAAATAAATATAACGAAAATTTATCGAATTTGCAATTCAGTAACATTTTTAACGATATTCGCTGTCGGCTGAAGTCAGCTGTTACTCTTAACAAGTTTTTCTCTCGTTATATTAGCGACAAAAATTTTAGTTGTGTTTATTTTATCGATAAAGTGTATTTATTATATAAAGTGTGTATATAAGTTTATTTTGTGTTTAAAATGGCTTTTGAGTATTTGGCATACGAATTAGCAAGGGATGACCAAATTTTTGACGTTCCAGCAGTTAATCGTCGTATTCTTCGGGATTTGGACAATCCTTTTGAGTTGACAGCGAAGGAATTTCAAAAATTATACCGACTCACTCCGGACTTGGCTGAAAATTTAATTTTTGAGTTAGATGATCAACTAAGAGGATCTAGAATAACATCTATATCGACAGAAAAGCAGGTAAGACATGCCAGCTTCAAGTTAAAATGAAATTTTAAGTATTTTATTTTGCTAGGTGCTTTCGTCTTTACGTTTTTATGCAACTGGATGCTATCAGCGGCCCGTAGGAGAACAATAGGGAATATCCACTCCATTAGGATAGGATAGGACCAAGACAGTCTAAAATAAAAACAATAAAACAAAAATAAAAAGTTTATTTTTTTTATGAAAAAATAAATTAAACAATTTTAATTTGTATATAAATGTAAATAAAATAACAAAATAAAAAGATAATTAAATCATACATTTTTTTACTTACCTTACTTAAGTCAAAATTTACAAAAATAAACAAAACTCCCAAATTATGCACAATTCTATTTGTTTTTTTCCATTCTCTTTTGTGCTTTTCGCTTATTTTGACACTTTGAACACAGAGGTGCCACATTTTATTAAATTAAATGAGTACAAAAAAACAGCTGTATACTATCGTTAAAAAAAAGTTACAGAATCACACAATCGTTACTGCAAACGACTATTTATGTCGACAAATGTTACGATTGTCGGATCGTTAAAAGTTAGTGAATCGCAGTACAGGTCTCTAGAAATAAACAATAACCCCCTTATTCAAAAACCATTATTAAATTTAACAAACGTTTATTAAGACAGATTTGCATATAAAAATTAGCTTAAAAACGCAATAGCTAGACCAATTTCCTCCCACGTCATCATTTATGTTTTTTTTATTGATATTTTTATTATTTAATTTTATTTCAAAAATTTCACATAAAATACAGAAGTTGAATAATAATTGAAAAATGTGGTCAAACTGACTAATTCCACAAACAAATGTTTATCAGAGACCTGCAACAAGTATGAACGAGCCGACTTATTCACTAACGTTGAATTTTAAGAACAATACAAAAAAGTATGATTCAATTTTATGCTTATTCACTTTTTATGCACACACAGAAAATTCAGCAACGAGTATAAATCATTTCCAACACTTGGTTCGAACTGCAATGTTTGAAAACAAAAATTCTTGTTTATACACAGTTTGTTTTTTGCATGTCGGCTTTGTTGTGCATGATCTGATTGGAATTGAACTAAAAACACACGAGCCACTTATAAGTAAAAAGCGGCTGGCAGAAAAATATGAAAACATAAAAAATGTGCATTTACTACCTATTTAACATTATTTCGTCGAAAAGAAAACTTATTTGACAAAGCAATGATAAAATTTGTAATATGTACAGTTTGTCAAATATATCTTTGCACAGCAAAAAAAATTAAAGAAAAAATGTAAAATGAGCTGCTTCATACATTTAACGATACAGTCGAACATTCATGTTCGCACAAAACAACAAATGAATAAAACACATGTTCGGCTAACAACACGTTGGCTTTGATGTAAAACGAGCTTCATACATTTAACGACACAGTCAGAATATTCATGTTCGCAAAAAACAACCAGTGAATAAAACTGAATGTTTGAAACGAACGGTTGCGTAAACGAGCGTTTTGTGCATTTGAACAAAAACGATTAAATCATAAAAATCAATGTGCATGATTAAGTATACCCGAAAATTTAGTACTCGTTGCAGGTCTCTGATGTTTATACGACTCAGCATATCTAGCACCACATAAAATTCAACATATCGTATAAACACAATAATCGTATGCTAACTCTTATGTTGACATTTCATTTGCTGACATATGCTGACATCAAAAAATTTGCTACTTTCAACATATCGTGTAAACGTCTAACATATGACATAGGAATTTGCTGCTAATTTTAATCATATGCCTGTCAGCATATATATGCTGATTCAACATATCGTCTAAACTTACCTTTATATAGTTTTTTTTATTCCTACAACCAATAAATTTCGTGGTGCCAAAATGAAACTAATGTATACTTTACTTTTGTTCACTATGAAGCTTTAAAAATTAACTATCGAAATATTTACATTAGTTTCATTTTGGCACCACGAAATTGATCGGTTTTAGGAATGAAAAAACCATACGAGTATAATGTATAATATTAATGATTTCTTTATAATATACATACATATGTATGTATGTTGTGCAAATGAAATAACATCCCAGCATACCATTCTAGGAGCGCTCCGAAAAAGGAGTCAGAAAAGAGTCCATCTAAAGAGCATTTTCGGAGCGAAAGAAAAATTTGCTTGTTACTGTCCTGAGTCGGCACGCAGTATGACTCAGAAATTTCACTTAATTATGTGTGTACAAAAGCTTTGTTCTCTTGCTATTTGTGCTTTGAACAAAAAAAAACATAGCTGTACCACACAAGAATGATAAAAACAGGATTACACAGAGCCCAAGAAAAACCTCATAAAAAAATCTTTTCTGGCATTATCTAAGAGCTCTTTAAGAGCCCAAAAAACCCTCATAAAAGACTCTTTTCTGAAATTATCTAAGAGCTCTTTCTGACGGACCATTTTCGAATGTAATGACCCTTTTTTCTGAAGGTTTTCGGAGCAATTATGATTGTTTTTTGGGCTCATAAAGAGCGTTAACGCTCCGAAAAAGGTGTCAGAAAAGACTCTTTTCGGACTCATATGGCTTGCTGGGATACTTTTGCAACAACAAATGCATTATACATACATATATAGTTGCAAAAATACGTATTTTAATGCCTTTTGGTTTATATTTTTATACAACTGTTCATAAAAATATGTTTTTCTCGGTGTGTTTTGTTCACGCGGGATA
The DNA here is from genome assembly GCA_916048285.2 of Bellardia pandia. Taxonomy (NCBI): domain Eukaryota; kingdom Metazoa; phylum Arthropoda; class Insecta; order Diptera; family Calliphoridae; genus Bellardia; species Bellardia pandia. The sequence goes on along the minus strand of OU696532.1, from coordinate 92,421,156 downwards.
AAAAAGGACGCTACGTGGTATAACATTAGCTTAATAATTCTTCTTAATTTTACAGTTATAAATTGTGTTTACAATTTCTATAGCGTGTGGTGAATTTCTTTCAACCTATTTTTTTCAGCTTAGTGGCGTCATTTCAAAAAAAAAAAAAAAAAGACGAAGGAAAAGACCTATGAGCATAGATTAAGACTACGTGCGACACGGCCAACAAGCGATTAGTGGCACAATTAAAATGTGTCAAAGTGGTATCACACATTTAACCCCATCGTAAGTAAGATAAATATTTTGTTTTTTATATGACTATGCTTGTTTTTCGATGGGGTTAAATGAAGTTTTATTGTTTACGTTTATTTGTGTAAAAAATTTCTTAAATTTGGCGCAACAAAATGAGAAAAATTCTAATTTTGCGCCAAAATGTATTATAATTTTCTTCATTTTTGTTGTGCCATTGATTAAATATAGTTGGATTTGTTCCAAAAATTGTTCCAAATAATATTTAAAGGCTGCAAAAAATTAAAATAAGGAAAAACGAAAATGTAAGTAATTAGGACTTTTTTGTTTAATATTTTAATCAATAATGTTTTTCTAAATTTCAGGAGCCGTAAATGTGTTATGGGTTTTCCAAATCTGGAGAATATCCATCATTTTCCGAAGAATCTGACAAGGTAAGTGCTTTTGATTTACTTATGTTTTAAATAAGGGCGGAAATTGCATAAAGAATTTGCAATTTGTATAGAATAATTTTCCGATCAAAATGTATAATCTCTTGTGTATTTCCGGCATAAGTTTCAATTGGTGAAAGTATTACCAATTGGAATTTATGTATGTATATATGTACATACTTATTTTTATTTATTTTTCAAATTGTGTATTTTTTATACATACATATCGTTGGTCTCATGTAGAAAGGCCCTAGCTCGCTATTTTTTCGAAATTTGTTTTGTTTTTGCGATACGAATGCATTTAATGCAAATACACCTCCTCACAAAAATTTATTGCAATAGTGTAAAAAATAACGCTTTTATAAGCAGTTGTACAAAAAAAGTTAAATGTTGAATATTACAGTTTCTATCATGTTTTTAGCCTATAAAGGCAATATGACTAATAACTCCATAAATCTTTTAAAAGTATTTAGATCGAGATAAAGCTTAACATACACAATATTTATATACACAGAAATCATGACACTAAATTTTTGGATGATCGGTCCATATTAGGTCACATTTCTGAAAAACTGTTTTATACATGTGTAGGGTATTATATGGTCGGGCTTGGCCGACTATACTTTTTACTTGTTTTCGTTTAAAAAGGGTAGGTAGCATAATTTTACGATGGGCCTGGTAATAAGTCCTGAGCATATTCTTACGTCGGCAATGCGTACATTATTATCTGAACCAACATAAGTTTTTTGGATTCTTCCCAGACGCCATTCGTAAGGCGGCTGATTATTGGCCATTACAACGACGAGATCTCCGATTTTAAGATTTGTACTAGAATTTTTCCATTTATAGCGTTTGTGTAAAGTTTTAAGATAATAATTTTTCCAACGAATAGAAAATTGATGATGTATTGCTTTTAATTTTTTCCACCTATTAATAAGAGACATGTTTTGGTAATCTTGTTCTGGGAGAGCCATTATCGGGGCTCCTCTAAGGAAATGTCCTGCGGTAAGGGCAGTTAAATCTGATGGGTCTTCTGAGGTTGGACGAGAGTTTAACACGCCTTCAATTCTAGTTAGAATTGTTGAGAATTCTTCAAAGGAGTATTTTTGAGCACCAGTAATTCGTTTTAAGTGAAACTGAAGCTTTTGACGGCGCCTTCCCATAAACCAATAAAATGTACTAAAAATCGTGGCATATAAAAAATTAGTCTTATAATCACATTAGCGATATAGCCACAACATTGCGTGCAACTAAGCGATGTGACTATAAGCGAAAAGTACTGTAATTATTTTGAGAGAGAACGGTTAAAACAAATGCAGATGAATTGAAGAAAATGATTAAGTTTGTATTGCTGAAATATAATTGGCATGGCGACGAGGAATCTGTGTTTTAGAAAATATTTACAATTTTTACTGGCCAAATGGTCGAATGAACGCTGGAAACGGTAAGGTCGTCATCAAAGTTTATTAAATCATCTTCAAGGTTTACAAAACTGTCTTCGAAAACATGTGATTTGACTTGAACACATAAGAATTAATAGTTACAATTGTCACTTAATTAAAAAATGAAAAAGAAACTGTTTATCATCTTGGCATATTAAACTTTATTATTTGAAACATTACCCGCAATTTGCATTACATTTAATTTCGTGAAAACTCCTGCATTCAAACCACAATTGTTCTAATAAAATTGTTACAACTCCATATATTTTGGCCATAATATAATAATCTTGCACAAATATAAAATGTGAATACGATATTTTATGTATTGAGTGCCTTTTTATGGCAACGAAGAAAATGTGTATGTTTGTATGTAGTAATAAAAATGAGGCGTTATTTGATTTTACAATTCTCATAAATCAATAAATGTCAAATTTATCTTTTTGAATTCATATTAAAATATCAATTTCTCGGTCAAATGAATTCGCAGAATGTTTGAAACAAAATAGTATAATGGCACAGTTTTGTTGAAAACTTTAATAGACGTAGGTACATATGTACATATTTTGTTTATTCTATTAATGTATAGAAATGAACTACTACATAACAAGTGGAAAAATATATGTATGTATGTATGTACATATGTATTGAGGTAATTTTTAAAATTAATATGAACATCATGCATCTTAAATTTATTAATATTCATTGTTAATAACGGGTCCGCCATCTAACGTTTTTTTTTCAACTACTGCTTATTTCGTGAATGGTAACACTTAGCTCATGTCTGATTTGACAGATAATTAGTTTTATCCTATCGCTGAACGAATATGGTTGGGTATACGCTTAAACAATGCTGGGAAATATTGCGACATTACTTTGAAAATCATGGCAATGTTGCAGAATGTGTGCGAAAATTGCGTACGGATTTTGGAAGAAGAGAAGCACCGTCAGCTCCGTATGTTCGTTATCTTGTGAAAAAAGTGAAAGAAAGTGATAAACCAAAGCGTGAAAAGCCAAAAACAGTGCGTACACCCGAGAATATTGCTGCTGTGGCAGAAAGTGTGCGCTTCAACGCCATCAACATCAATTGACCGTCGTTCTCAACAATTGAACATTTCGGAGACATCATTGAGACGAATTTTGCAAAAAGGCCATACAAAATCCAAATGGTTCAGGAGTTGAAGCCAACTGACCATCCAATGCTTTTTCGCTTCGCTAAGTGCGGATTTTGGTCCAGAGGCATAATTGGGTAATTTTTCTTTGAAAATGAGCAAGGAGTTACAGTCAATGGCGATCATTATCGGGCCATGTTGAACGAATTTTTGTTCACCTCGGAGCTGCGTTTTGACACCGTTGGACTATTATTTGTGGGGTGCCGTCAAAGATAAGTGTTACGCCGACAAGCCAGAGACAATTGACACTTTAAAGGAGAATATTCTTGAAGCCATTGGTGAAATACAGCTGCTTAAAAATTGGATTGATCGTGTCCAGATAGTCAATAGTGACTAGATAGTTCTCATGCCACCATATGTAGACATTGGACTCTCTGGGTCAATAGTATATTTTTGTAATTCTAGTCTACACTTTAAGATATTTTTATTGGATTTCCTTTTTTACTTTTACTAGATTTTCACATTAGTAAAATTAAAAACAAACTATTTTGTTAAAGTACATGTTTTATTAAATAAAAAAGGTACAAATGCTTCAGCATTTTAAATTCATAAAGAATTATTCTTCTAAGTCAGCCATGATACCTTAAATTAACTGAAAAAAAAGAAAAAACGATGAAATATATTATTAGTATAGCGTAAAATACTAAAAGTAAAATAAAAATTTACCTTGTTGAGGAAAATACTTTACTTTTCCCTTGGATTGTTGGGTGCTATCGTTGTTTGACATATTTCTGCTTTAGCCGGCGTATCACACGACAAACAGCGGAACACGATGTTTATTTTTTACTCCAAAAATTCTTCAGCATTCTCCACAAAATCATTAGTGATAGAACATTCACTGAACATTTTTTCTGTCTCTACTCTTATACAATTCCGATTGTTCTTTCACTTTTCTTTTATAATTTCGTTTCCTTATTATATCTGTTTTTTAAATTCACTATAAAATATATTTTTAGTCACTTTTTTTGTTTTTCAAACAAAACTTTGAAAATAATAAAAAAAAGCAGATATACAAAAGAGAACAGAAAGAGACCATTCACATTTGCTAACCATTCGCAAATTCATTGCTTTTGCATTGTTTTTACTGGACAATAATAAAAATGTGCATTGCTGTTTGTTTACTCATTCCTTATTACTGTTTGCTATTTTACATTCCCTTTTTGTTATGCCGTTACACATCAAGCAGCGAAATAATTCAATGCCACATGAAAAAACTAAAAACATTCACACCATTCGTCCAGTATTCGTTGCTTTCAGTGAATGAAAACATAAAGAAAGAGCGAAAACAATACAAAACCTAATGAGAAAATAAATATTTTTTGGTTGTTGCTTTATGTGCGATTTGTTGACAGTAAACTAGTTAAGTTTGATATTTTTTGTTAGTATGTACAACTTATACAATCAGCATTGAAACCATTCATACCAATCGTTAACCATTCGTACCAATCGTTAAGTATTCATTGCTTTTGGGAGTATACGTTTACATTTGTACAAGACATGCAATGCAAGCATCATTTTTCGTTACACTCCGTTTTGTGAATAATGACATGTATTGCTTTACGGAATTGATTTATGTTGTCAACATGAGGTTCGTTTTTTGTGATTGTATGCCCCCTTTTACAGTTGAGAAATTGAAAGGCAGTCATTTTTCTCATTCCGCTTTGAACTTGCCTAAACCTTTTAGAGTTGCGAAATTAATAGCCAGACAGAAATTTTTTGTTTATTTTTTCGTTCTTTTTAATTGTTGATATTAAGAGAGGATCTTATGCTCTCTGACCAAAGTGCAGAAATTAAGGCAACCGCACAGGAACAGTATGAAGATTCTGTACAGATATATTACGTAACTATCTCAAAGCTTCTTGATCACTGTAAAAGGGAAAATATTAACGCTCGTATTAGCACTGCTTTTCTCATTCCCAACAACCAAGAAGAAACATTTAGCACATGTCTTAAATTGCCTCCTTGCGATACACAAACTTTTTCTGGAAGTTATGTTTATAACAATCACCCAAGATTGACATGCGCGAAAAAATTATATCATCTCAGGAACAAAACCACAGCAACTGCAGGACAAATTGTAAATCGCAGATTATTTCAATCTTGCTTGGCAAGCTCTCAAGTCCCGATATGAAAATATAAGAGTTTTGGTGAATAAACAAATCCAAAATCTCTTTAATATTCCAGTAGCAATTATGGAAGATAGCGAATCCCTCCATGGGATACACAGTTCTGTCACAGATTGTTTGGCAATGTTAAAATCATTCGGAGTCTCATCCGAAGGTTGGGATCCCATATTGGTAAACCTTGTTTATACAAAGTTACCACAAGAAACCTTAGCTCAATGGGAACAATCTCTAAATGCTAGTAGAGACTTGCCAAAATGGTTGCAATTGAGCAATTTTCTTCTCACGAGGTGCGAAGTAGTAGAAAGAATTTCGGCGATCAAATTTACTAAAACTCCACTTCCGAAGCCTTCTAAATCTCAAACCAGAATTCAAACGTATACATCCCAAGAGCAACTTAATTTTAACTGTAAAATTTGTAATGAAGAACATAGCCTACGAATATGCCCACAATTCCGCAATATGCAACAATTGCCTATCGGTAGCTTATACCAAAGCTAACTGTAAAAGCAAAAATACCTATTTGAATTGTGGAAAAACGCATCATACTTTACTTCATATGTGTCTTAACAATTACTCCAAGAAAAACCCTAATCAATCGAATAATAGTCATCAAACTGCTCCAAACCAAAATTCAATTTCCCAAGCCCAAATTCCACATTCACGGGAAATATCAATGCAACCTTCAACATCAAGTGCTGCAAAAGTTTCTCAAATTCATTCTAACTATGCTGTAAATAATACTAATATTCTTTTGCGAACAGCCCTAGTCAAAATCGAAAGCAGAGGAGAACTGTTCAACGTCCGAGCTATTATTGATCCTGGATCTTAAGGGACTTTTCTTTCAAAGAGAATACGATCTCGTTTAAATCTCCCATTTAAAAAATCCAACTTTCAAATTATCGGGATTGGAGGGCAAAGCCAAACAGCTGACAAAGAATGTCAAATAACTCCAGTTTCACCCCAAAATAAATTTCGACTCCAAATATCGGCAATAGTTCTCCCAAAAGTTATAAACAAAATCCCCACCACATCTCTTTAAATCAGCTGTAGATTTAGTCTCTCAGATATTGAACTAGCTGATCCTTACTTCAATATTTCTTCCTTAATTGATCTTATTTTAGGAAACGACAGTGAACACCATATAAACCTCGACGGCATAAAAAGAGATGCCTATAAAACGATTTTCGGCTGGGTGCTTAGCGGGCCTATCCAAACGCAGTAAATATTTTTCAAAAACAGTTTATAAAATGAAATTAATAATTTCATAATCTCGACTACAACACAGCATGCATTTTTCCTATGTGTTGTGAATCGTAATCGCAAAAATTTTGTTCGGAACGAATTGGTGAATCCACCTTTAGAGAGTAATATACGAATTGCTAGTATGTACAATTAAGTGTGTACTCGTTTTATCTTCCCCTCACCGCGATGTTTAAAAGGTAATCAGCTTTGCTGAAATGTAAATTGGGATAAGTTTTACAATTTTAATTGTTTTCTTTTTATATAGAATTGTATTTCATTTTTGTTTTAATTGTAGTTTTATTATCAGTATAATAATGAGTTTATTTTTCATATATACAAGATAATAGAAATGGTAAGTTTTTAATATTTTAAAACTTTTTTTGAATATTAAAATTTTATTTATTAAATTTGGATTTATTTCAGAGCAAACAAGTGGTAATACCTATAGTTTTCAAAGTAAAAATCCAACAGGACATGAGGAGAAAAAAAGGGAAACACTTTTTTTTAAAAAATAGAAGATTTTATACAAGACACCAGCAACAACAACCCCATCAACAACAATATCTGAAACAAGAGCAATATCTTTATTTTGGGGGAATATGTTCAACTAGCCCTCCCCCGCCACCAAAACAAAATATAAATATAAAAAAAATATAAATTAAAGCATAGAAAAAAATTTTGTGCTATCGATTTCCAAAAATCTAATTAAAATTAGATTAAATTAAAAAAATTAATTAATTTAAAAAAAGTTTAATGCTAAAGAAAACGATTTAAAAAATTATTTTATTTAACACAAAAAACGACTTAAAATGTATGTTATATTTTCGTTTAGTTTTCAATGTAATTTGTTGTTTTATATTCCATGTTTTTATAACAAAATTATTTATTTTTTAAAAAATATGCCGCAAGCCCATGGGGCCAAAATTAGAAGTACTACTAACAATTCAATAATATTAATACAATTATTTAGATATATGTATAACAATAATTATAAATTAGAAGAAAATTGAAAAAAAAAGTTAAGATTAAAATAATAACGAAGAGAGTCTGAACCACGGCTAACGAAATTTAGGAATTTTACTTTCAAAAAATTAGACATTTTTTGTAATACAATTTTTTTTTAAAATCTAAAAAGTGTAATTAATAAAAGTTTAATTTTTGTTGTACACATTTATGTTGTAACGAACCTTTCTGGCTGGGGTATAACTTACGGATCTCCACGGTTCTGTCACAATAAATTTATTTATTATTTTGTGACCTCTTAACAGAAACACGACTTGTTTTCAAAATTAACATTTACACTTTATTATAAATGATTTTTCTTCTTATGGCAACTCTTTTACTTCAATAAAAATACTACGCTCATAACCTATTTAATACAACGGTTGACTCTCTTACTATGAAAGCAGTGTTAGCTGGTAGCAACACGACCTAAAATAATGCCTAGTGAAACTAGCACTCGAGGGTGAATCTGCGGGAAAACCACGAGAACACTACTACACTCGGCTTTTGAGCTGGTGGCAATGCGGTCGTAAATAAGGCCCATTGAAGCTAACACTCGAGGGTGAATCTGCGGGAAACCCACGGGAACACTACTACGCTCGGCTTACGAGGCTGATGTGGGGATCAGAGATCGGCAATGAATCGTTTTTTTACGATTCACAACTACTCATAACCAGCGTTGCCGTTTTTGGTTATTTCTAACCAAAATTGGTTATTTTTTTTCTCAATGTGTACATGTGTAGATTTTTTCTGTTTTGGTTATTTTTTTACTGAGAATATTTAGATTTTAAGACAATTAGTAATATATTGCAAGCAAAAGAATTGTGCAAAAATCAACAAAATGCCCATTTTGTTTAGTCTGCCAAAGACAAATTTTAAAACTCAAGCTGTGACATTTTAAGTAAAAGTGATCTCCATATTTATTGTAATATAATTACATGTTTTTTAGTATTTAAGAGAGTAACTTTCTAGTTCCTTATTTTATTGCCAATGAAAAATTTTTTGTTTTTATTATATACTTTTTATTTTTGTTTAAGACATTAAAAATTAATAAATAAACTTGCAAAACTTAATGTAAAGTATTGGAATTTTAAATTTTACAAATTGTAGCATTAGCTTATGTTTCTTTGCATTACTTTTTGCAAAATATGACGCTTAGTTTTTTAAAAAAATTATTTTTTAGTATTAGGAGTTGTGTTGTAAAATACGTTGTTTTATGTTTTTTTTTGTTACCTTAAAGAACAAATTATAGTTAAAATTACAAAAAATAAATAAATAGTACATGCATTTAAATTTGGTTATTTTTTTTTAAATTTGGTTATTTTTTTCATAAATGTTGGTTACAAAAAATTTTTTTTCGTGGCAACACTGCTCATAGCATTTTAAGTATAAGTGGTTTTAAATCATTGAAATTTAACTACTCTGAGTTACTCAAACTCACAACAACGTTGACTTATAAATGCGGGTGGATATAAGTATGACTACAACGCCGACATCGAGCTCATACCATTCCCAATATGTTTGATTCATAAACAACGGTATTTAGATTTGCATCTTAAGAAAAATACTCATTGAAAAAAAATTTCAGCATATTCCGTTAGGTATTTATACAAAATAAGTAAAAAAGAAATATAAAAACATACAATTAAGTTTATAGGAAAACATATTGGGAAAAATATAACATTTATTATTTTATATAATTTTTATAAGCGGACTGTAAAAATGAACGACTCTCGCATGAGTGTATGCGAGTCATACTTATTTTTTTTATCGTCTACGTACATTGAGTTAAGGAGAGTCAAAATAAACAACATCATACATGAGATTAAGTCTGAATATAATGAGTACTTCAAACTTTAAAGATGAATATTGGTTTGATGATATTGAGACAAGTATGAGTACGTATAAGTATAACAAATTATAAGTCATGATTCAAGTATACTCACTTTTTCAGTACTCATAACTGATCTCTAGTGGGGATCAGCGTTAAAGTTGTTGCGACTAAAGTCGCAATTTGACCCTTTTACAGATGCCTGCCAGTTTTTGTGTACCTTTTTTTGTTTTACTTGATACATATTAGTTTTTTTATTATATGAAACTTGTGTTAAAAAATTAATAAATTGTTGAATATATGTATGTATATGTAAACATACATCATATACAACATTTAAATGAAAAAAATACGATCTTTATTTTGTTTATTTTCCATCTTATTAAAAGTGGTGCCCCTTTTTGAGCGACTTATTTTTAAAAGTCCCCTTTTTGCGCGACTTTCTTAAATTTGCCAACGGTAACGTTGGTGGGGATAGATTAAGAAACCTGCGGGAAAACCACCAAAATCTATCAACACAATCGCACACAGCACCACTAAACTACCAATTAATTACACTTACCTATTACGAAACTCAGACACCAACCGATCGAAACAGACTGATCTGCTTTCAGGTTTCTGTTCTTCTTTTATACGTTTTTTTTTCTTATGCTCATTAACAAGGTGGTAACAAGTTCTCATCTGCTCAGCTGATTAGGACAACCACATGAACCTTGGGCTGTTCTTACTGCCGGACAATAGATGGCACCACGAATAAACCATTTTCGATATATACAGCCATGGCACAGATTTTAATTCAGTTCGGAAGTGGAATTAATTCCGTATTCTTCTTCTATAGAAAAAGTAAAACGAAATTTCTTTCGGAATGAAACCACTTTTAATTTGCTATGTGGAATTGTAATTTTAAGAATTTCTAGGTTTCATTCCGAAAAATTTGTTCGTTTTACTTTTTCTATAGAAGCAAAATATGGAATACATAATTCCACTTCCGAACGGAATAAAATTCTGAGACATGGCTGATAATTAATAATAATATAATTTAGGACTTAAAAATAAAAATTACCTATTACGATAATAATAATTAAGAAATAATAAAATAAAATACTGGTGTATAACACGGTGCGACAGTCCAAAAAACCTGGGACCCGATATTATTTTTCTTGTAGGGCTTGTCGAGTAAAAGAAGATTTCAATAGTGAAATATGCCTGACATCTCCAAAATCCGGTTTTACGATTAAAAAACCGGTTTGTGTACTTTTGCGCACTTATAAGCCTGTAATTTTGTTGATAATGACCCGATTTTAAATTTTTTACTAGATTTGGAAAGAAGAAACTGTTGAAAAATGTTGAAATTTGATTTTGGCCAATGGTTGTGTTGAGTTGAAGTTCATAATTCTTCCTGAAGCGGTTTCTTTTGTAAACCAATCAAAGTTGATTTTGTTTAAATTCCTTTTCAATTTTGTGTCCAAGTAAGCAATTTCACTATTTTTCTCAACTTCAATAGTAAATTGTATTTTCTGATGATAGCTGTTAAGTGTTTTCAGGATTTCATCCTGGTCGTCTATTTTAATTACTGCTAAAATGTCATCTACATATTTTGTTATATATTTAATGTGGATTTTTTTGTTTTCTAATTCAGTTATCACGTCGTCTAGTAAAGTATCGAGGACTATGTCCGCTATTGTGGGGGAAAGTGGGTTTCCCATTGGCATGCCAAAAATTTGATTATATACTTTTGTGTCATAGATAAAGTAATTATTTTCCATTAGGCAGAATTTAAGAATTTCCAGAAATTTTGAGCTTGGAATTCTTTTATTGCATTCCATTATGTTTTTAATTGCAGTGTGTATTGGGATATTGGTGAATAATGAAATCACAGCAAATGAAACTAACAATTCATTATTATCCAATTCAATTTCTTGAAGTTGGTTTTTCAATTCAGTTGAATATCTAATATTATATTTTTTGGATATATTATGTTTTAAAATTTGTCCTACATATATATTTCGAAAGTTGGTAGCATGGGACTTGTACAGATGAAACAATCGGTCATAATTATTGCTACTATTTACTGTCTTTAAGTCTATGTCTTCTGTATGTCTGCGGTTGATTTGCTAAACACATGTATAAAAGAAAAAACTATTTGCCTACGCTTTGAAGTATTTTCCTTCATAGCAACAAGAACAGCCATAATACAACTCTGGGTAAAGAAAGAACTCGCGCGTCATTGTCATTACAGCTTAAAGATAATCGGGTCGTCTTTTTTTCGCTGCCTTCACTATTGCATTAGTTAATGCTGGGCGTCGTTTAACTGTACCAGTTAAGATTTTTCCTATATGAAGGTATAGGTCGACTTCAGACTTACTTAAATCGATCGTGGGCTAACCTTGCAATTTATAATAAAAGAAACATAGCAACGAGCACGTGGTATATGACAAAATGCTCGGAAAGCTTTTAATATATTCAGTGGGATGGATACTTTCAATTTCCATTGAGTCTATGTCCTGACACTGCTCAGATTCTATTTTATTTAGAGCTCGAATTTCGAGCGAGGTAAATGTGTCCAAATCAACCATAAGTAGACTTACTGGACTAACTGGAAACAGATAAGCCAATAATCTTTGCTAAACGTTTAATTATTTAAACATATATTTGTTTAAAGTGACTTTTTTCCAAAGAGAAAAAATTTAATATTGATGGTCCAGTAGGTTTTAACAGCTATTAGAGAGACATACGGAAATTTCGGAGGCGGTTCTTTGATGATGTGGTTAGTTTTTTAAGAAGATAATATGATTGATTTGGCGTTTCCAAGCACCAAATTGAATTTTTCTCTTTACACAAAATTACTAAATGAGAAATTAATGGCATTTTTAGAAAAAAGTAATGAAAAACAATTTATTTGAAGTTGCCAAACAAAGGAATGGTTGTACTTGTATGGCCCGCATGTTCTCCAGATCAGAACCCCATTGAGATCATTTGGGGCATTAATTAAACCGTTGAATTTTTGCTGAACCCCGACAATATGACAATATCACATAAAAAAAGCTTTTATACATGCTTGGAGATCTATATCAAAAAATATTTGAAAATATCTGGGGAATAGTATGCCTTAGTTTATTCCAAAAAGGAGGCCTAACACATCATTAAAGTCTCAATTTTTTTTAATAATGCTGATATTTTAAGTTATTTAATATCAGCGTATTTAGAGTTAAGAGGGAAAATAAAAAATTGTTATGTATTCACTTTTTTGTTGGTTACACCAACATGGAGGTTAAAATATACTTTTCTTTAACTTACAAAATTAAGAAAAGTTTTATGTATTTATAGTTATGCAATGCAGTGTATATAGACATGAGAATCCACTGTGATGTCCGCTGGATCAAACACATTTTTCAGGTGGCAAAAGTTTTTTAAAACGATGTAGAAAATACTTCACTCCATCTGATCTTCTTACTATTTACACCACCTATATTCGGCCGAAAACGGAATACAACTCTCATGTATGGGCCGGTGCTTCGAAGTCTATTTTGGAGTTACTCGACCGCGTACAGGAGAGGTCGAAGATGCTTATTGGTGACAGTAGGAGCATCATCGCAATGTGGGTTGTGTTTCACTGTTCTATCGATAATATAATGGAATGTGTTCTACTGAAATCAGGGAACTTGCTCCTGTGATCGACTTGATAGTGGATCTCACAACACACTACAGGGAAAATTCGTTCTTTAGCCGTACTGTCCGTATGTGGAATAAACTACTTTCAATATAGGAAACTTCAAGTCAAATGTTCACAAACACTACTCTCTCTATCATCCCTCCCATAACCTATTTTCCTACACAATGCATTGCATAATTAGGGGTCGTCTCCTGAGTGCTGATCCAAGAAAAAAAAAAAGCTTCTTATCCAAACATTTTTACAAGTATTTTTACCAATTTTGAGTGTGTATGAATATCAGGGCATTTGTTTGTAATCATCTTCCTTGGGAGTAAGGCCCTAAGTGGACAATCATCCTAGGTGGAACCATACCATCATCTGATTTAAATACTTCCATAATAATATTTTTGAGGAGTGTCATTGATGAACTAATCATAATTTTTTCCTGTCACTCGCAATACAAATCTTTGAATAAACCATTATTTTTGTAAACATTATTTATATTTTTAGCTTTGTCAGTAAGTTGTTTACTTTATTTATTTTTTATTCTGTTAAGTAGTTGTTTAATAGAGATATTATTTTTACCAAAAATTGGCTCATAGTTCATAAATAATGGCCTGGATTTTGTTTTCTCTGGAAACTATTACAACGTCAAATTACACATTTTTATCGTTGACACGTAAACGTAATCATGGCAAACCATTTAATAAAACACGTCAAGCTCAATGAAGCCTCAAAATATCCGTAATAGAAGACATTTATTTTCATAACACTTTGCTAAAAATTCCATCATACACTTGCTGTTAAATTGTTATCAAACTCATTCACAATCATCCCTTCAAATATAAACGCATTAAACGAACCCACACAAATGCTAATAAACTTTGCTGCCACCCATAGGAAACCCATAGTCTGCGCGGATTTCCCCTAGACCTTTTCTCCCCTCAACATACATACATATGCTTTCAACCAACATTCGTCGCCTTTAATTTGTGTTAAAAAGTTTTGTTTTTGCGAATTGATGATACGAGTAGAGGAGTAAACAACAAACAATAAGAATATTAAAAGATCATAGAAATTTTATTATGCGTATTTATTAACCATTATTTAGCAAATAACTATAAGGGTAATTTTTTGGTTACTTTTTTTCGTGTGTTTATTTTTCATTAATTAGAGATAGAGAGTGGACATTAATACACTTGAGACCTTGCGTTAGAAAAATGCATATCCTAGATAGCAAATGCAGAAATGTTTAAAAGTCTAATTCTAAACATTGGGATTGTAAAGCTAAGTTCAATACATACATGGGTAAATTAAAAAAAAAAACGTAAACAACGATTTTTGTTTTGCTTATTTTTAAAGTTTTTTTAAATTCGCCTGTAAGAGTGGCCAATTTATGTAGAAATTGATAAAGAATCCGGTGGTACTTTTAGGCCATCAAAAAAAATCAATATTTTTGGATTTATTTTAGGTTTTCTATGATTTCTATATTGAGCGTCACACACAAAATATGTATAAAAAATCGCTAAAAATGGAAAAATATTTGAAATTCAAGCTTACTACGATGTTCTTTTGTTTCTCAAGATTGACTAAACAAAAAATCACGATTCAACTTGATTTTTAATTTTTTTTTTAAAGTGACTATTTATTTTAAAATTTTAAGATGAAAATATGTAAATTTTTGTTAAAAAAAGACTTGAACTTAGAGGTTACTTGCAAAGTAATAGGCTTGTAACAATGTATTTAAAAAAAACTGCAATTTAGGGGGGGGAGGGGGAAACTAAGTGTGACGCTCAAGTTTAATTTAAAGTTTAACGAAAAAAAAGTTTAGTCTTTTACAAAAAGTAAATACAAAAAAAAAACAAAAATTCTTCAAAAAACAAAAATTTTCATACAAAACTAAACATGTACATATTCTTTGATGTCTTTAACAAAAATGGAAAAAAGGAAGTAATTGTTGACGCTCATGGTGTTCACAAAAACTACGCAATGCGCACACCTTTTTCAACAGATTTTTTTTCGCTATTTCACTTTTGTAATAATTAAAGTTTGTACTTTCCTTACGTTATTTACTTTATTTAAGCTTGAAATTGAAAACTAGTAATACTACTTGATTTATAAAAAAGTGACGCTCAATGCTAATTGTGAGGACAAGCTTTCTTTGCAACGCCAAATTCGCAATAATTAAGTTTTGACGACTATAACAAATCAAAACACAAGAAAGAAACACAATAATTCGAAAACTGTTATTAAATGTTGCATATTTACTTTTTTCTTGATTTTATTTTATTTTGTTTACTAAAATTTCTAACGGGAGACACATGCTTTTGTATGGAAGCAGTCAGTGGGAGAAACAAAACACCATTCTGAATAAACAAAAACAGAAACATACAAATTTGAGAATTACGTTTTTTTCTTACATATTCCTCGCTGATCACTCTCACATTTTTGTTTTTTTTTTTTGTTTTTTTATCTAAAATAGTAGTGTAAAGTGCGGGGACACAAAAATTGCGTTTTTTTTTAAATGGACCCACATTATTATATTCACCCCTATCGTGAATAAAAATTCCACATGAAATTTGTTCCCTTTTCACATTTTTCCTATTAAAGTTCAATGCTTAAAAAAATAAAAGGGAGCAAATTTCATGTGGAATATTTATTCACGATAGGGGTGATTGACAAAAGATATTCTGATCTATGTTGGTCTGAAAACCGGAATTGAATGGTGGTTCGGAAATTGGATAAATTGCGAAAATAATAATAAGATAAAAAATAACAATTATATGACAATAGGGACGGAGACGGATCGGATACCTGAAAGCAACAGGCTGGATATAGTACCAATTTTATACTAGCATCTGGAAATGATCTATTGATCTATCATTTATTCAACGAGTGGTGTGGTCGTTTTCAAAACGGAATCAAAAGATTTCACTTGAATGCTTTCAGGCAGCAGTCAACCAAGGGACAGATGTACAAGGGTTGTTTATGGTCATCTTTCAAGCTACATCAGTGCATCTTTAAGTAGCTTTTGCGATAATTTCACCAGCCATTAACAACGATGTACCCCATGTAAATATTTACCAAGTCGTGAAATATTTATAAAGATGAGGCATTATATACCTAAACACACATACAATTTCTTATACATACATATATGTACATATATGTATGTAAGTATATATTTAGGGTAACCTCCCAGTAATTACAGCATTGGTCACAAGCCCTTCAGCTATTTCCGCTCTAGATTAACATTATTATTTATATTTTTTTATATTTATTTAAACATTATTTTTGTCCGATACAGAAGCTGAAATAAAATAAAGAAGTATTCAAGTAATTATCTTTGTTTTTATGTACACACTCTGTTGACATCTTAATTCTTTGTGATGGCCTGTCCGAACGAACAACCATTAATTTCGTGCATCCATCCATCCATTTGTTCATACATATGTATGTATATGAATACAAATGTGCTGCTTTGCCAGTACCTGAAGTTCTTGACTCGCCTACTGTAAAAGAAGCACTGCTGCAGGCATTTTGTTTATGAAAAATGATAAACAAAAACTGAAAAAACAACTGAAATAATAAAAATAAAGTTAAATAAAATAAAACTGTAGCAAATGAATTCATTCGATCAGATTTACATCTCTTGGTAAATGAAAATGCATTCACACGGACAGATATGTACATATTATTACACTGAACGAAAAGTTATCGAAAGTATTTTCATTATAAATTGTACCAAAAGTGGTTGATTCGTGCAATATGTGGTAATTGCTTTAGGCCTTTTTTAATTGTAAATAAAACACTTAAAATTGTACTTTTTAAAAATCATTTCATTGAAACGTTGGCCGCAACTACCCTATACTAGGTAGACGCGAATAACGACTTTTGACTTCACATAACCTCAAACAAAAACCAGACGTTGTTAAAGAACTTGGTATCTAGGTGGTACCTGATATATCGGTGTATTATGTTTGTAACAGATAAGTTAAAACTGTTTAAGCTTTTTGGCGGTCCTGGCAACTTTGAGAGTAAATATTAATATTGCTAAGCAGTTTTGCAAAGAGCGAAGGAAGCATGATTCGTGCGTATCTATACATATGTAATTAAATTCCAGCATATCCAGTTAAATTACTAGCCACACCAATACAAAAAGAATTGAGATAAGATAAGCGTGTTGTTAACCATCCTGCTTTTTTCTTACATATGAGTAAATGAATGTTTTCAAGATTTTGAACAGGAAGATTATTGATTTTTTGGGTGGAGTTGTTTCATATTGTCTTGACTGCTTTTGTTATAAATTTTAGCCGTTTTAAACAAAGACACCATAGTTAGAGGATATACAGGGTTTATATGGGTCTGGGAAATTATTAACTCCTTTGCACTCAGCAATATCAGCTTCAGAATGGTTCTAGTGATTAATAAGCATAATACCTATCAATAGCCTGTGAAACTATGACCTAGGAGGTTCTGCTATCTTTCACCTCGAAATGGGACTCACTATGTAGCAATTCTTGTAGTTTTATTATGTATTTATTAATTCATCAATAACTATCTTGTCTCCTTCAAAGTAATCATCCTCAGATATAATACACTTATGCCAGCGTTTTTTCCAATCCTCAAAACACTTCTGAAACGCAAAACTCTTTCCTTTCATCGGTGTCTTCAGTTTTGGAAAGAGAAGAAAAAGTCAGCGTTGGCCCCCGCATGATAACGGTTTTGTTTTTGGCTAAAAACTCACGCACAAGCATCGATGTGTGATCTGGCGCGTTATCATGGTGCAAAACCCATGATTGGGTTTTCCACAATTCTGTGTGTTTCAGACAAATTGCTTCGCGCAAACGGCGCATAGCTTCAAGGTAGTATTCCTTATTGGCCGCACGACCTTGTGGCAAGAATTCATGATGCACCACGCCATTGCAGTCGAAGAAAACAGTGAGCAAAACCTTCACATTTGACCGAACTTGACACGCTTTTTTCGGTCTTGGCTCTTCTGGACGTTTCCATTGGGATGATTGGGCTTTGGTTTTAATGTCATAGCTATACACCCATGATTCGTCACCAGTTATGTATGACCTTTTTGAGGAAATCTGTATCGCCGTTGACGATGTTCAACAGCTTCTGAGCGATGTCCATGCGACGTTGTTTTGCTCAAAATTTAGCAATTTTGAAACAATCTTCGCTGCCGTACGTTTCATGCCTAAAACATCCGTAAAAATTGCTTGGCATGAACCGAACGATATGCCAACATCATCAGCAACCTCTCTGATAGTGATTCGACGTTTATCCAAAATCATTTTTTTCACTGCTTCAATGTTTTCATCGGTTGTTGAGGTGCTCGGGCGACCAGGACGAGCATCGTCATTAACATCTTCTCGGCCCTCCTTAAACCGGTTATACCACAACTGAATTTGTGTTCTTCTCATAGTAGACTCGTTAAACGCCACAGTCAACATTTCAAATGTTTAATTTAATTTTTTTACACAAAACAGTTTCTTGGATCCATTGTTTTTTGAATAGTAAAAAATCGAAGAGCACACCAAAACACGACTAACCTTTTTATCTGTCAAAAACAAACTGACAATCCAAAATGGCTGATATTACCAACATATAGAACAGATATGTGTAACAACATAAAATGCGAATATCAAACATACGTAACTCACGAAATTTTAAAATACATACTGGTTATATTTTGATCAGACCTCGTATATATTTATCATAAAAAAAAAAAATACTTTTTTGAAATAAATACTTTTGATTTAAGATGAAACAGAAATCCCGAATACCGGGATTTGAAAAACCAGTCCCGTTTGGCATCCATCCCTAGTCATCGGCGATGAAGGCAAAAGGACTACAAATAAAATATCAAATACAACGTTTTAAATAATTTTAGTTTAACTGTTTCCTTTATTTTGACGCGAAAAATCTGGTACCTTTCTGTTAAAATTGAATTATTTTTTCATGTTACTTATTTTTCTAGTTTTTTCTTTTATATTTTGCTAAAGTTACTTATGAATTCTGCAATATATTTTGTTTTAAACTTGTGCTTGTAGTTTATATAATAAAACATTTTTATATTAGGTGTATATTTTATGTTGACGTTCACTGTATTTATTAGATAGAATAATATGAAATTATTCCAGGAAATCTGCATATTTTATTAAAAAACTTACTTTTTCTAAGTGTATCAAAACTTTTTTATTAAGTTTTTTTTTGCTAAATGCAGCAAGTACATTTTTTATTACCAAGTAATGTACAAAATATGTATAAATGATGAATGAATGAATAACGTACGAACGAACAAATAAAGGTGTCAACAAAAAATAACTTTAATTTGATTAATTTGCAATTGCGTCCATCCAACCTTAATGATGGGAAAATCGCTTCTGCCATACGAATCGTATGAAATATAGTGCACTTGCATTTAACTTAAACATTTCTTTAATGCTCCACATAAATACTAAAAACATAGTAAATACAAAAATATTTGCAGGGGCATATTAATGTAAATAATTACCAAAGTAATTAGGACTTGCTTAAATTTAAAAGAAATTCAACTGCAATTTACGCGGTCATGGTGAAAAAGGGCTGGTCGAATTTTAACAACTAAAAAAAAAACATTAAAAGTCCAGTACGCGGTTGAAATAAATATTGGAAAGTAAAAAAATTAATGATCGCACAGGTTGGCAAGAGAACTTTGAAGATCACATACATAATATCATAGTGGAAAAGAAATAATAGGACTTCATGATATTGCATAAAGATGATCCTCAGAAAAATTCAACTATTAGTTACATATTGGTCTCTTCTAGCAATGCTTTCAATGTGATTAGAGCCATAATTTAAAAAAATGTTTGTCAATAATATCTTGAATCCAACGTTTTTATACCCTGCGCCAATATAATGTAAATTTATGCTGATGTTTGTAACGCCCAAAAATATTAGTCTTGCACCCCACCTTAATAAAGTTCATTTAAGGATGCTAGTCGGTCTATCTGGCTGGCTGGCAGGCTATTCATTTAAACTTTGAAAACAGTACAGGTCGTAATTTTGAAGATAATTTGATAAAATTGAATGAAATTGTTACGTCCAATGGATGATTAAGATTGAAATTTGTTAAAATCTGCCCATTATTTCCCTAATCTCGATACAAATGCCGTCCCAAAATAAAACTTGATCGGTTATAAATGTTTGAGAATATACATACATAGGGGAGAGGGAGCACCTTAGAACACTTTTTGCTTTCAAGCCACATACAAATTTATATTTTTGAATTAGTGACTTTTTACATAATTTAACTAATATATATGGAATTAAACTTTAGCTTAAGTCTATAAGTAACTTAATTTTAGTTTGATTTATATTTATTTTTTATTTTTTTTTAATGGATGAAGTCATTGTGTTCAAATGTGCCCCCCATACGGGGCAGCTTTGAACTAGGCTGGGGCAGATTTGGCGCTTATGTCCACAAATAACATAAACAGTTATATTTTTTATATATACATATAATAAATTCGATTTATTTATTAAGAAAAACATAAACATTAACAATTAAAAAATAAAAAAATTCAGATCAAAAATAAGTTTTATATTATTAAGACGGAAAAGGCCTTGCGATTTCAGGTGACATTACATTTTCCTTTAAAGCATCATGATCAGCATTGGATTCGTCATTTTCAGAAAATAAGAGAGCATCAATAATGTTTGGTACTTTGGTTGATAAATTAACATGTTCAAAGGTGCCCCTTTTTCTTTGTTCAAACCTGAACTGGCTTGCCATTTCAAGGAAATTTACAATAAATATTTTTTTTCTACATAAATATCAAATAACTTACCTTAATTTTGTTTGAAATGAATTTTGGACTGTAATAAATTTCTTTCACAAAAGAAAACGATCACTGAATACTTCTTACACTCTTACAAAAAAAAAAATAAAAAGAATTTACAATGGCACTGCGAAAACTTGTTCACCCAACTAAATTCGGTCGACGACTGAAAAAACTAGCAAAAGTTGTTGACGTTGCAAGAAAACAAGGTTGCCATGTGAAAAACTCGGTTAAGGGTCGGTAAAAATGTTAAACTGAGATTTTATCAACATAGTTCAAAGGTGCCCTCCTCTCCCCTACGTATTCAAACAAATTTCTCCACAAATCACAACTAAAACATTTTGTACAGATCGGTCCATAATTGAGCATAGCCAATTATGGTGTCATTAAAGTCGTTTTCGGAAATGGACCGACCATAAATCACTTCAAAATGTTGGCATCCAAATAATAAATCAACACAAAAAATATCATATCAAATCATTCGTCATAATTTCATGATTATTGGTCCATAATAAGTCATAGTTTCCATATAAGATCCTCTCCTAAAAATCATTTTAACATGCATCAATCTTTTATAGATCAAATTTAATGCAAATACTGTTACGAAATTGTATTCCAATTTAAATTTAACGATCGGTATCAACATACAGCATGTTTATCGAATTTATAAACATTATTGAGAACACACTGCTATCAACATGAGTTTTAAAGACTTTGCCTGAATATTCTAGACTTGCAGTGATGAACATTCTAGTAGCTCAGTTTCGAACCTTCCAGAAATTATTAATTAAACCGTAATATAAGCGTATAATAATGCTCTGTTCATTTTTAATTGTTTTTGTGCACATTTTAATAAATAAAGACCAGTTATATTTTCTTCAAACTACTTGACGCTTTTAATTGTGCATTTAATTAATTTTTTAAATTTTTTGTTTTTTAGAAGTGGAAATTATGACATATTCACCCCTATCGGCAATATTTTTCCCCAATTGCAATCGTGAATAATATTTGCCATGAACGGTTTGTCCCTTTTTTAACAATGCACAGGGAAATGATGTTTGTGAAAAATTTCATATTCAAAAAAAGTTTCCCTTATCGTGAAAATATGTTTTCCTCGAAATATTTTTCTTATTCCCTTCATTCTGTTCACTTTATTTTTCTGGGTATTTATTTATTAATGTAATTAGTTACATACACTAAAAAGTTTTAAGAAATTACTTTACATCCAGTATATGTACATTAGGGTGACAATGAAAAATCAACTTTGGTCTTTCGCTACTTGGTCTAAAACTTACTTGCTGAAAATTTGAGCCAAATCGGATAACTCTATCCCGTGCACCTTTGAGGTCAAAGTTCAAATTTTGGGAAATTCTGTATATTTAACTATAATTGATCTAAAAATATCGTTTTTTTAAGTATATTCATTTAAATTGTTCAGAAACTGGATGTTTTAGATATTTTTAAAAGTATTCTGAAATATTATGAGTAAATTTAACCCTTTTTTGCAACGGGGGTCAAAACTACACATTTGCTTAAATTAGCTATAAAATCAGTTGACAGATAAATTCATTGTGTGACAATTGTGTGCAAATGAAATTGTTAGTTTTCTTACAGTCGTGTAAACTGACAATTTACCTTTTACTAAAAATTTTTCAATGTCAGTACATTGATAGCACATTGGTAGACATGACAACGTTGTAATATCTGACCATCGTCGACACATAGCTTAAGTTTAATAATTCTGAAAAAAAAAAATTATTTTTGATTTGGAACAAAAAATCTGAAAAAGATTGTTGACAATTTTGAAAATCTTGTGTTCTGAGAAATTTTGAATTGAAAATTTAATTATTCTAAAAAACCTGGTGAAGATTTAGACCATTTTGAAAACTGAACATTTTATTTTTTTTTTTGGAAAAGAATTTTGAGAAAGATTTTTAGAATTTTGTAAAAAAAATTAAAAAGATTGTTTAAAATTTTGAAAATCTTGCGTACTGAGAAAATTGGAACCGAAGCTACATTATTTAGATTAAGTGTTGTAGGCGCACTGAAATGATTTTTGACAATTTTGGAAAAAAAATCTGAAAAAGATTGTTGAATGCAAAAAATCTGGAGAAGATTTGTGACCATTCTGGTAACTGGGTGAATGGTACCAAAGCTAGACTATATAGATTTAGTGTTGTAAGGACCACTTGTTTCAAATGTAGTAGTGGGATTTCGAATAATATTGGGAACTAAGTAATTTTGCCTTTTTTTGAAAAAAAAATTCTGGAGAAGATTTGTGACAATTTTGGAAACTGTAAATTTTAATTTTTAAAAAAAACTTAAAGAGATATGTAATTGAATATTAAATTTTTGATATTTCTTTAGTCAGACATTTTTAGTTTAGACATTTTCTGAACATTTTTCGGACAACGTTGTAATATCTGACGATCGTCTATACATACATATGTATGCATGTATATTGCCGAATGTGTGTTGGCTGTTGAATATTGTTAGTTTAGCTAATTTTTTCGTATATTTAATAGACTATATTGTATTTCCATACATACTCGTACATACATACATACATGTATGTAGTTTTTATATATATGTATACATACATATGTACTTAAACTTAAAGTTTCCAGATCCATACATTTGTATGTACATACGTAAATACCGTGTGATAAATAAACATCAAAAGAACAACAATGAAATACCTAAATTACTTAAATCCATATCAAGTCATTCACATTTGCGTTTTCATTTTTCCATTTTCATTTCAAATTAGAATTTCAGTTCATTTTGGAAAACATCATATTTCAGCCGTAAAAGATGAGTAAATTAAATCTTTGTACAAGATACGAATGAAATTATGCCTTAATTCGAATGAATACGAGTATGGTTTGAAATACGAGCAATACTTATGTACATATCAAATCAAATTTTATTATTTATTTAAACTTATCTAAGATCAATGTGCACGCGACCGACCTTCATAAAACAGTAATAAACAGCAGCAGTAACAACAACAACAAAGTAAATAAAAAGCAATTTTCAAATTATTTCCAGCATCCAAAGCAGTCAACCAAATACAAGTAAAGTGGGTACATTCAGCAAACCAACCAACCAGCCACCACCACTACAAGATGCAATGACACCGCTAGGAAACTAAAACAACAACTGAACAAACAGACAGACAAGTTTATGTGTAAATAAATACATACACACACACACACACACACACTCCTAAACAAAAGAAGGATGAGCAGTGGGAACAACAAAAATATCAACTACCTACAACATAAAAGAACAATAGCGGAATACAAGAAATAAAACTTGTTTCTGTTTTTATCACAGTTAAATGATCTAAATAACAGTAACATTATGTCATACACACTCTCATATGTACATACATATGTATGCACATGTATAGAGATTTACAAATACATGTAATACTTTAGCTACACAATGTACTCTCGTATTACTGCTATCCCTAGTGCAACGATTTTTACGATAAACAATTGTTAAGACTGTCTTCATCAAAGTAATCATAATTTAAAACTCCAATTTGGTCTTTTGTACTGTTTTAATTTCAATTAAATTTTATGAATTTGAGCGCCATATTTTAGTAGGTCATTACGAAGTCGTTAAATGGTTTATCGTAATATGATAAATAAATTCACATAAAAACTGTGGGAATTTCTGTAAAAATTACACCCCAATCTAATCTACTTCCCCAGGTTTAGTCCATAGAGAAGTTATGTTGGGTTGGCTGGGCTGTTGAAAATGTGGGGGTATCATGAGCGCATACTGGATTCGTTACTAATTGGCATTTACTCTGTCACTCCTTTGTGCCAGAAATGCTCTTGTGTTACACGATTGATGTGTTTCTGTGTTTGGTATGGTATGGGTATGATCTCCATGTTGTATGTTTTCCTCGTATATGTAAAGGATCTAACTGACATAACGCGGTGAAGACTTCAGCAGTGTGATGTTAAAGGTAAGGTTTTGTTCCATTACTAAGAAAACTATCCTCTGGCTGCTTTGAATATTTCTCCACTGGATATCACTTAACATAGGTGAAAGATCAGCAGTCTTATTGGTAACCAACAAGGTTTCTTATTCATGGCCGCACTACAAATATTCGACCAATTGTAATAAAGCGGGCAGCACCTGCTGTGACGATTTCACGGATCTTCCTCTCTGCTGGCTGTTTGTTGGAGGGTATAGAAGAAGTTCATTAAAATGCGATGGAATGCAAATTTAATGTGGATTCGTCGACAAGAACGCGCTTCTCTGAGCTTCCCATAGATGAGAGTGCCAGAGCTGAATGTTCGATAGTACCGGTAGCGTATCACCGTCTAAGAGAGTCCTGATGCTGTAATATATTTGTGTCTAGTCTCAGGATCAAGAGAAAGTTCTTCTAATCCGCAGCGATACGATGTTTTGCTGCATAAAAAAGTTGTCTCGTTTATTTGACCTGGGAATGGCAATGGTTAAATTGCTATGGATTGCACAGGTTTCAGGAATATTGTTCTGTTTTTGTTGTATGTTGTTGACGGTGATAATGTCAATGCCGCCGATAAATTTGGCCGCTGGCATCATGTCGCGACAAAATTGTCTGACCATCCCCTTTCAGTTTCTAAGGTGACACCAGCAACTATGCAGAAAATGTGGTCAGAGATTTATTACAGAATAGACCATACGATTTCGGAGGCTTCATTGCATTAAGTGGGTCAGGGAATACAATGAATACCGTCCAAATCGGTCTCGGTTATAGTCAAAGTCGTCGTCTAATTATCAATATGTCTTGTCAACTGCGTTAGACTGGGGTGACTACGACAGACCGTCCAGTCCGTCGTATTAACAATCACTCCAGTAGTACTCATATCAGTGCAATTCGCTGATTTGTAACGCAACCCCTGGAGAATTTTCCACCTTTCATTGATTGGGTTTATTTACATTACACAGAAGGAGAAGTAGTGGTTAGCAAGTTATTGAGAATTTTTATTTCTATTTTAGCTTTTCTATCGGCCTTTTGCGCTTGATATATTGCCTTGGTAGTTTATCTTCTCCAGATAGACTCTTTAGCGTGAACATTATTGAGCAACATGATTTCATAAATACTCCTAATATTAAATATGCAAGTCCATCGCTATAATCCCGCTCTCTATTAATGAACATGTAATAGTTATTAATCCATAGTCTTGCTTTTAAGATCATATCAGCTTAACTGCATGATCTGAAACGATTGTTGTTCATCGAGAGTGGTGCATTTGCGATGGTGATAGCGTTGGAGTAATTTATAATTTATATGGTTGATACCTATGCGAGCGTACATAATCGAGGATTTTATTATTTGTTTTTGGACTTCTTCGATCTGTGTACGCCATTTGAAATTGTTGTCAAAATGTGCTCCTAGATGTTTCGTTGTGGCGGTATTGGTTTACTAAATCCTTCTGCAAAATGCAACATTTTTTTTTGATAGAGAGAACAGACATTGCTTTTAATATCAAGTGATGTTACTTCCATTAATAATCCAAACTAATTTTGGGCAAAAATCTAACAAATCCATTTAATACACATTCATAACTAAACCACATAACCAGACTACTACCAGCTTGTACAAATCGTTCAATTGATCTAAAGAGAACCGCACAAAACTAGTTGCATGATGAGGAACGGTTCATGTTCTAACCAAAATGCTGTTATGCGAGGTAAATGTGTAAAACACACAAATCTCTATTTAGAGTGTGGTACTTTTTTTAAATAACTCAATAGGATTAAAAGGACAACAAATCGTAGTGCAACAAAGCCACAACGTGTGTTCTTTCGGTAAACCAAAATTACAACTAAAATCGTATCGTATTCGAAAGCAAACTCAAACAACTTCCACATTACTCAGCAATGAGACAGACAGTGTAAAAGAGGGTGTCATTTTGACACCACTCCACATTAAGAACAAAAACAAAAACTGTTACGAAAAGAAATGAGCAGCATTACCGGCAAAACAAATAAACAAACAGGCTCTTTAGGAATTATGTATCATTTATTATTGCATTAAAATAAGGATCAAGAGTCATTTGTTCATTCAACCCACCCTCCTTTTGAGGCTGTTAAAGCTGATGGAAACATGTTAAGCCGACAATTCGGTTTCGATTGATTAAATTGCATTGAAAATTCTTTGCTGTTTGTATCTGGGTGTATCTGCCTTCTTTTCGCACACGTATTTTGGGCTTAATAAGGACTTTGAGACAAGTTTATGAGTGCGTTGGTGGCAGAGTTTTCAAAGAATGAATTCGATCCGTTAAATTTATCAAATTGGTAACATTTGGTTTTTTTTTTTTTTTTGTTTTTTTTTAAAGAGAAGTAACACTCGGGAAATTAATATGCTTATATATAATTGCGTTACTTTCTTTGGAAAGGGGATACATTGAAGAAGAAAGCTTTTTTTATATCACAACTCTGCAATTGCGCATTATGTTTGTGTTTAGTACAGCATTGCAGCGCCTCTGGTGGCGAGTAGGCACATTATTTTTAAAGCTTCGGTGGCGTTTCAATGATATACCACTGAAGGAGGGCGCTGTGATAAATATTTATTATCATAGGATAGACAACTAATAATTATCAGAAACTGATGTTGTTTGAGTAGCAACGGCTGGGAATCGAACCAGGGCTAGAAATACCAACTCATGCTTAATGATCAAATGCGCTAACCGATTAAGCTACAGCACCCTTCACCGTAAATCCCTTAAGGCAATTATTATGGCAAAGTTATTCTAAATTAAAACCAACTTTACTAAAGCAGCCCATACACGTTTCAATTCAATTGGCAACTGAGTCGTTTGTTGTGAAAATCAAAGCGTGTATGGCTTTGTCATTTGATTAGTTTGGCAG
Organism: Bellardia pandia; assembly: GCA_916048285.2. Taxonomy (NCBI): domain Eukaryota; kingdom Metazoa; phylum Arthropoda; class Insecta; order Diptera; family Calliphoridae; genus Bellardia; species Bellardia pandia. The sequence continues at coordinate 92,393,319 of OU696532.1, read as the reverse complement.
TTGACAAGTTGACTAATAAGTCTTTCAATTCGATTGTACTGTGTGTGTTCGAGTCTCTTGATTAGCTGTCAAAATTTAAGTTTGTAGTTTTCTGTTGCAAAGCAAAAGTTTTTTATTTTTCAAATCTTTTCTGATTTTAGTGAATTTTATTTATTTATTTATTTATGAATTTGCTTATCCTACACAACAATATATAAATCTTATAATTACAGGGAAGGAATTATATTGGTTTAAAACATAAATAGATTATCACAATTTAGTATTAACAAAAAAAAATAAAATAAAAATTGTTTATAAAAAATAAAATTAAATAAAAAATTAAAAACAATGACACAGATTTTTCTAGAAGTTGGTGAAAAACAACTTCATTTAGACTTGTGAAATTTTTAAAGTCGTCCGGCTCTATTCTTTTTAGTTCCCTTATTAAATTTTCATTTGCATTTTTTTTTCTTATTCTTCAATCATTCTTTTGACCAAATTCTTCGTAGCATTAAGACATTCTGCAATAAACATTAATACAATTATTTTTCTTTTTTCAGCTCTTAAAGTTGTTAATTTTTAAATTTGTAGTTGTAAAAAAATATAAATTTGACAGTTGAATGCAAATCTTTCAATTCAGTTTAAGAAGTGTGTGGCCAAGAATCAATTCAATTGAAAGACTCAATTGACGATTGAATTGAAACGTGTATGGAATGCATAAGAACTGTATTATGATAGCTGACTCCAATTGAAAGATTAATTTGAAATGAAAGGATGTGTTTTCAACCAAACAGTAGCGAACATTGCATTATCAATAACATTTCGTAATTTCATTCTCAAAATGATTTTATTCCTTTTAATATTTATACCACTTTTATCTTTTACATCTTCACAATACTCCCGAATAGTTTTGCAAAAGCAGAAATCATATTTTTCTGATTCTTACTTAACGATTGTTTTGGTGGGCATATCAAGGAATTTGAAATCCTTAAATCCCTTCAGTGTGTTAAATTGATGTGAAACCAGTAGTTTCAAATCATTTACATTTGCTTTTTGCACCAATGGTCTCGGTGGTTGTTTTGTGTGTGTGTGTGTGTTTTAAGCTTGAGTTTTTTTTACACGATTTTCGTGGAATTTTGCCGAAAAAAGGCGTAAAATTTGTTGTATGAAATCCTTGACACACTCCTTGTTTCGATTGCCTTATGCTGATACGAATATAAGTAATTCGTATATGGAAAAGTATTGGTATTATATTTTAGTCCCAGTGGGCTAATTTAAAGCGTAAAATTGTTAGGAATTGTTAAAGTTTTTTCTCAATCTACAAACATACATACATATTTTGTTTACATTAATATGATTTTATTTGAACGTCTTTGAAATTTCTGAAAAGATAAAAATTTTAAATCCGTAAAAGAGTTTTATTTTATGACTGCAAAATAAAACTCTCTTTTAAAGTTACATTTGATATTTTATTTTTTCGTTGAAAAATAACTCTTAACTGTAGAGTTGAGATCGTTTTTTTAATATCACTATAGATTCCGAAAGAGCACTTTAATACGAATCTATTGGTATGTGACAGTATAGGTCTCCATTGACTCTAACATGGAGAGTTTTTGAGGATAACTGTTATTTACGGTCCCTGAATTTTGTATGGGGGATATGAGAAATCATGGACCGATTGTTACTATTTTGCTCACACTTTCTTCTTTTATCATAAAAACAACGTATACAAAATTTCATGGTATTATCTGCAATATATTTCAAAATATAGCAAGAAAACTGTTTAAAAGTATAAATTTTTTATGGAGGTTGTCTTACATTTTGATCCATAACTCTGGTTTTAGTTTATCGATTTTGCTGATTTTTAATACCAAAGTTACCTGTAAAATAACAAATATTTTTCTGGAAATTTCGTTTAGTGAAGTTGTGTAGTTTGGACATGAGAGTGTTTTACACATACGGACGGACAGACAGACGGACATGGCTTAATCGACTTAAGGCCCAACCATAATGTGCATAAACTGGCTTAAGCCAGCTTAAGCAACTGTGCGAATACATGTAAAACGTATGTGACAAACCATAATATACTTAATGAAACTTTTTGTTAAGTTTCATTTGCTTAAGCAAAGTGCCAAACTGAACGCACTTTCCGTACGGAATCATCTGTTTTTTGATTTCGTTAAAAAAAATAAAAAAATTAGTATGCAAAATCAAGAAATAGATGATACTACTCATATCATATCACTTTTTTATTATTTATTCAACAATTAGCAGTTTTTACTGTTTGCAAATTTTCTATAAAATAATTTGTAATTTTTGGTACTTTTTAATTTAAAGTACTCGCGAAAACATAAAATACTGCACAAATATGCAACAAGGGTTACATGCATCATGTAAGTACATTATGGCCACCTAAAAGTCTTCTTAAATTTACTTTGACAGACTTTTCGTTCACTTTTGACAGTTGCTTAAGCTAGCTTATGCACATTATAGTTGGGCCTTTAGAATTTCATAAGAAACAAGAAAATATATACTTTGTTGGGTCTCAGATGAATATTAAAAAAGTTTTACACGGAATGACAAACGTAATATACCCTCATTCACCACTCTTGGTGGAGGTTAAAAGAAATTAATAAGAATTTAATGGATTGGAAGGCTGGTTTCTCAGAATTGTTTTTCAACAAAGAGATTTTAACTTAGAAACACGGAGAACAGTAACACGAAAACAGCTGGCTTTCCAAATCTACTCTTTACGTTATATGTTGGGTAAAAATATGTCTATTTGTTTTACAAATGTATTAAACTCAAGCTTGTTCGTATTATTCACTATTAGCAACATTATCAAGTTGCCTCGCAATCATCATTAGTGACTTAAACGAACATTTGAAAAATAACCATTGCAAGTAATTTCTTTAAAGTCCGGCTATAAAGAAGGCAAACAAATCAAATGAACTTGATTTTTTTTTCTAAAAGTGCAAAGGATGTTGTAAAATTATTACACCTTCTTGGCGATTCTACGACACGATTTTGCCAACACTTGTATGGCGATGTTAAATTCTCAATTTGGTGAAACTCTGGTATCAGTGATGCCAACTGAGACGTATTTTTAAAGCATTATTTATAGAACAAATGAAGAACCAGAAAAAAGAAAAACAAAAACAAAAAAGAATGCAACGAACTTCAAATATAAAATTTCTAATATATTCTTAGAGATAATATTTTTGGCACCTAAAGGGAATGCCTAGGTCTAGATTTTTCAATAAAATCCAGACACCGCCAATAGTATAGTATAGGAAGTCGGTATATGTAGCTTTTAAAGTTTAAGACAAACTTAAAACTCAAGGTCATGTGACGACATGACATAAAGAAAGTTGACCTGTGGACGTTTTAAAGCGCCCAAACAATTTTCGTTGCGTTTTTAATTTAACTGATTAGTTGTTAATAAAAGTATTGCAACACTGGCAATATACAACTAAATCAAAAAAGGTGGAACTGAAAAAGAACTCTTAACATCTAGAAAACATCAAGAACATGCTAAATCAATTGAAAACACATTCATACTTGCACTTATTTCAATGGACAAAGAGTTGTCTGTCTTGAATTACAAGGCAACCAAAAGAATGCTGCTGTAATTCACGATTTATATTTGTGCACTGAAAGAATTGTGTTGGTAAAATTAAAATAAATTGATGTTATTTGGCCTGAACCTTTCGGGTCAAGGCGGCTTAGAACTTTCATAAAAATGTTGGAGCCGGGGATTCGTAAAATGTTCTCCCCATTTGCAAAATCGTTTTTCAGTGCAGCCTATTGAGAAAAGCTTTAAAATTTCCTCTGTGTATGTAGGATTGGGAACGGTCTAGTTACATTTTGCAAGTTTTCTTTATGTATACAATGGTCTGTATTTAAGCTCACCAAACATTGCCAGCGATCATCCAATCCAACCAACCAAACAACCCATCACAGTCATAAAATGTATTATTACACTAAATGACCATAAAACTCACGTTTACAATTCATTTGCACGCCGATAATAACAAACTCGTTGCCACATTCACTCGCCCTCTGACTTGTAAAACCAATTTTGTTTGCACTAAATGAATGTAACTCAAATGCATCTAGAAGAAGTCCATTTGTTGTTTATGCTCGCACGGATAATTGAGTTATCTGATTAAACAAATGCCCCTATAAACAATCATAAACTTTTGAGATTGGTTCTAATTCGAATGCAGACTAAACTCAACTCCTAAGTGATGCACTGATCAAAGGCAAATAAATAACTTGCCTTTGTGTAGGTTGTGTGTAGAGAACTTAAAATAGTGTTATGCGATGATACCGACTGGTATAAACCCTACATTAAAATAGAGAAATGTTTAGGAAAATTATCATTATACCTAAATGTTTTTCTCTGAAGTAGATTGTATGGTTTTTGTTTTAGTTCAAATTGCCCCTAGATCGATGAAACTTGACAGAAATGTGTGTTATTGTCATAGGCACGTACCCCATAAAAATAAATAAAATCGGACCAATGAGGAAAATGTTCCCCCTAGAAGAACTAATCCAACCTGTGAAAAATGCAATTTTTTTTCAAGTTTTTCCATACTTTTGTTTGGCAAATTCAACTTTTAACGTCGGCAAAAGTTAAAAAACCTAAAATTAGGCCCAGGAGATCGTAAAATTACACTTTTTTACCCCGCCCTATTTTGTGGGTGGTCACATAAAATAATAATTAAAAAAAATTATTACTAACGCCTTAATACTATAAAAATTAAATTTTTTACTTTTATGGGCAAGCCCACCCCCCGGAACAAAACAAGTTTTTTTTCAAATTACCAAAAAAAAAAAACATTTTTAAGATTTTATGTGACTTTTATATATTTCATAGTATTTAATTTATCTGAATATAATAAATTTATTCGTAATTATAACTTACTAGCTAAAACCCGATGTGCTTCGCTACCCGTATCGTAATGAAATAAAAAGTTTAGAGTTAAATAAATATACCGTATTTGCCGGACGATAAGACGCACCCTGATTTTAGGCCAAATTTTCAGAGTAAAAAGGTGCGTCTTATCGTCCGGCAAATACGGTATTTATTAAGTTATTAAAACCTACAGTTTTCCTTTTAAATTAAATCTTATTATATTATCTTATTATGATTTACAATATATGTACAAACAAACAAACACACATTCACTTTTATATATACAATAAAGGTTTCAAATGTATACAAATTTTAACATTAACTTAATATTGTTGCTAGTCAGCGCATTGGTGTCCTAAATATTAATATTGATAGCTGATATAGCTTTCCTTATATATAATTTGTCATCATATCAATGGGAGGTGCCACGCCCACTATTGATAGTCCGCCCATTCTTGTCCTAAATATTAATATTGATGGTAGAATAACCGTACCATATATCTTATTGTATACCATAAATTTGATTTTTTTTCTAATTATCATCATATGGGAGGTGCCACGCCCCCTGTCGCTACTACTCCCATTTCTTCCGCAAATATTTAAACAAACAATGGCATGGCTCATGCAAAATTTGAGTACTATAGATATTATAGTTTCTATTTGATTTTTAAAAATAACTTTGTATGGGAGGTACCACGCCCACTTAAAATTTCAAAAAAAAAAAGTAGCCTATAGCTCCTTCCAGACATTCAGAAATATACTGTGAAAATTTCAAGCAAATCGGTTCAGCCGTTTAGCCGTCTATAGATCCCAAACTAATAATAATAAACATACATACAAACACACAATCACTTTTATATATGTATATAGATTTATAATAGTACCCTGCAAATAATATTGGTCTACGTGATCCACTTTAGATGAAATGGACTACTTACAACATGGTCCCATGTAATGCAGTCATGGACCATGTCATAGTTAAACAAGAGTTAAACGACATGGTTTCGCGTTAACACGATTGCGAGTTGTTGTTGTTTAAAACTAACCCTCTTGAGTACTCCATGGAGTAGAAGCATGGAGTAGTTTGGGGACTACTCCGATGGGTTATATGGTCCAATCCTAGGTCATCGCAATGTTAAATCGACCACCTGTTTTCATATATTTGGAGTAATCCTACTCCTCTTTGGTCTAGTCTTTACATGCATGTATGGACTAGTCGCGTTATTTGCAGGGTAACAACAAATTTGATTTCAAATAATAACAACTAATTTATTTAAAATAGCTTCTCATTTGAACTAAGATGATGATGAGTGACATGGTTCTTCTTCGTCTGTTTCTTCAAAATCCTCTTCCGAATCTGAACTATCTTCAGATCCAAGTACAGGTGGAAGCATAAAAGAAATTGCTTCTTTTGTAAAGGGTAATGACTCTTTTTTTTTGGAGTTTGTCTTATGCTAGTAATTTGTTTATTTCGTACCTCAGACGCTTCTTCTGATAATAGCTCAATAGGTAACAATGCCTCGCTCATTACAGTTGCGCCATGTAAATATTATTTTTGTTGTTAATAATTTTAAAAGTTATGCAAAACAGGTACAGGTCCTGCACAGGTGGTTAAAAACCGCACATTCTGTTTTTTACAAAGGCAATATTAGTCTTAGATGTAATAATTTAAATAAAAAAAATCTACGTACAACCAAAACATTTTATGACTGACGAAAGGGTTTCTATCATAAGTACCTAAATAAAATCAGAAATAGACTTTCTGGCGACTCAATAAACGCTTAGAGTGTGTTAAAAAGTTATTTCCGAAGCCGTTAAAATTTTAGTACAGTTATTTAAAATATATTATATATTTTATGGATTAAATTTTAAATTTTTTGATCTCATATCTTGAGTAACTGAATTTGTTTTTTTTTACTATTTTTTATGTTTCTTTTTTATCTAGTATCTAGAGCATAATAATAAGAAATTTACATTTAAAAGCGTAATGTAATAATTCAAGTTCCTCTTTCAATTAAAACTATTTTTTGTAGTATTTAAGTATTTCTTGACCTTGTTTTTCCCTCACGTTTTTTAATAAAAGATTTTTCATAAATAAAGACAAATTTACGTTTGAGATTCTGGGATGTTTTTCCCTCACGTTTTTTAATAAAAGATTTTTCATAAATAAAGACAAATTTACGTTTGAGATTCTGGGATCCTGGGAAATTAAAAAAATCCCGCTTTCCCGGGAAGTGAAAAACTGCGGGAAAATAAACTCTAAATATATCGTCGTTAGAGTGATTGTGTGTCGTGTGTGTGACGGACAAACTTGTTTTTTTGCAAGTTATGCAATATTAAATACCATTTGAGCCATCAAAAGACCCTAAACGTAGTAGCAGGGTTAAAAAAAGAATTAAATATTAAAAAATACCTAATTAAAAATAAATTCGAAAACACCCAGAGTCTTTGGCGGGAATCGAACCCGCAACCCTCTGAATGATAGTTTGGCACACTATCGCCTAGTATATCGGGGCTCACAATTGAAAAAAAATAATTGTATAATAATAACCATTGTGACAATGCTGTTGACAATGTCGCCAAACCGTCACCAAAATAGTAGACAAAAGTGCTGACTTGGAGACACTTGGAGACCAGGTTTCCTTCAGGGATACAACATACAGCTACATTGATAATTAAACACACATGCATACATACATACTCGTATATACATATGTATATTTTAACAAAACCCCACAAGTATGTATGTGTGTATATGTAATTTAATTTAGTCCGGATCCGAGGCAATGGAACTCAACTACATGAACAAGTGTGTGGTTCGTGTTGGAATTCATGTCAAACCAACGAATTAAATATTTTAAGAAAATCATATTCAAAAATAGATTTAATATAATTGCTACCAACAATTTAATGAAAATAATGTAAACAATCGTACATACATACATACATACATATTTTAATGCACTTTTGGTCAAGCATTTATTCGAATTTCTACAAAATTCGTAGTCTTGAATGCAAAGTCTTGAAACGCATTTAAATTTCTATATGTATGTACTCGTATGTGCATAGTTAGGTTGTATCATTAATATTGTATTTGTGTATGTGTGTTAAATATTAAATAATAATTACCATAATAACAACTTGTAATATCTGTGTTTCTATTTTATAATAGCACATTTCTAATGACCAACAAACGCCCTAAACTGAAAACAGTTTTTGAACATTTCCAAATAAAGATATTTAAAACGTTAATGATGGCATAGTTTGAATTAATTATAAAACAACTTTATTCTACATTTCATTAATATAAAACATACATACGTACATAAATTTTTGATAAATTATTAAATTAACACCCTCAAATTCCTAAATGACAACTTAATTTCCGTTTTGAAATAATTACTTCAAATGTAAGAAAAAAGAAACACCTTGACATGGAAAATATTAGATACATTATCTTAAACTAATTTCAACATTTCCCCCCCCCCCCCCAAAAAAAAAATGTGTAACTACAAATAAATAAATTTCAAGTGCAAAAATTAAACCAATCTTGTTGTATCTCACAGCAATAGTACCTAAAAAGTGTTTGGGGAAAATGCAATCATTAATCAAAATGATGTGTCCAGGCGCCTTCAAGAGTTTCTTAATGTTGCTGTTGTTTTTCTTTTGTGCAGTTTCAGAAATTTGTAACAAAAACAATCACCTGTAATATTGGCCAAAAAAAAATTAAATTAGAAAAGGACGAGAGGAGTTGTTTTTCTTTGCTGCTTTTTTGTAACTATGTACATATTTCCAAAGCCAGCAGGAGTTTGTTTGTTGAAAGTATTTGAAAATTTGAGAATGTTTTATGGAAATTGATGAACAATGAATCGTTAAATCTATTGAGTTTTTTTTTGAATACGTTCATACACTGGAAGAAACTTCTACGGCAGCTGATTTAAAGACAATTGTTTCGTTTTAAGCTTAAGAGCGGTAACAGCTTTCCAAACCCTAATGATTTTCTTAATTTGTTTATGATTCTTTTGACAATCTGGGCATGCTTAACCCTACTACACTAACCTTATTTTTTATACGTCAACACTAATCATTAGTTCAATCGACTAACATTTATATATATCACCAATTTTTTCGATATCTATATATGTAAAATTCACACATCTAATAAAGGTTGATACTTGATTTATTATAAATGTAAATAAAATAACAAATTTTAGTTTTTATAAAACAATTCATTTAAAATAATATATTTAATAAAAATACTTTTGAGATCAATCTTTTGAGATCAGTTGTTAAAAATAATAAAAAAAAAAATAACAAAAACAAAAATTAAAATCACAGAATTCATTACAAACAATAAAACTTAAATTATATAAAAATTAAATGCAAAAAAAAATTTAATTTTTTTTGATTTTTAAAACATTTGTTGCAAACGTCGACACTAACGTTAGTCAATTCGACTAACTCTAGGTATATAACTCAAAAATTGCAACCATTACCTCAGCAATGCGACCGTTCACAACGAGAACACACCGACTACTGAGTATACAAGAGAGTTGAGAGCAGGGTTGTCAGATTTTTTTTAACTTCGTCGCCAAAACGGATGTAAAAAATCGCCAAAATTCGCCAAAATCCGATTTTGTTCAGTTTTTAATTTTTTTTATTATTTAAAAGATATAAATTTTGTTTACACAAAAAAACCTAGTTCAATTTTTAAGTCAAAAATCGCCAAAAATTGAGAAAAAACCAAAAAAATCGCCAAAAATAATTTTTTTTTAGTTTTTGTTACATTTTTTTTATTTAGTTCATTAATTGTTACTTATTAAATAATATTATTTAAAAAATTTTAAAACTTTGTTAAAACAGTTTTAAATTACATAAAAATGGAGATCATATTTAAAAAAAAAGTAAAATTAAGTAGATAAGTCTAAAGTTCGTAAACTTCATCCTCAGCGATTTCATTACTAGAGTCTTGACTTTCATACATAGTTGAGTTGAATTTTTTTATCATTTCATTAGTCGGTTTAAACGAATTGCAGCATAATTTGTTTACGTTCATATGATTAATTAATCTAAATAGAGCGTCTAAAAGCTCATATTGAATTTTATTACTTAGTCGAGTTTTTGTACAATTCATTATTGAAAAGATCCTTTCAACGCAGACATTACTAGTTGGAACTATCAATATAGTAAGAACGGCCAAAGATATTTCCTTAAAATGCTACGTACCTGCTGTATCGTGATAATCAAAAACTTTTGGCCAAAATTTGTTGGAATTTCGTTATTAAAATAATTATTCCAATTTATGAACGGAAGTTTTCCCCATTGAGTTTCATACACGCCTATTGCTACATTTGGATCCATAAATGGTCTTAATGTTTCTTGAACAACTCCAAATTTAGTTTGAGATAATGTATTCGCAATCTTTGAAATAGAAAATTGTCCAAAAGCTTTAAAAAAAGTTCATATTTTCTGGTAATCTGCTTATCATCTCCTTTAAAAGTTTTTTTAAATACACAAAACAGTTTTCTTTAAGTACGATTATTTCTACTTCGCTCAATTTCGCATTTCTTAATTTTGTTTCAAACTCTGCTCCAAAATCAATTGCATCTAGAGGCAAAAGTGAATTTGAAGAATCAATAGCTGCATGTAAATCATTGAAACATTTTTCATTGTTTTCAGTATTATATAAAACAGAAGGTTTGAAAACTTTTGTTGAAAACATAAGAAGTGTACAATACATTTTTTCATGCATGCTTCCTGCATCCATGCTGTCCGATTGAAATTCCAAATTCAGATGATGCATTTCGTTGACAATTGGATTTATAAAAACCACAAAAAGACGATTTTTTTCATCACATAATTTATTATAAATTTTTTGGTGAAAATCGCCAAGAAAATCGCCAGTGATATCAAAAATCGCCAAAAAATCGCCATGTCGCCAAACGGAAAATCTCGACGCCAAACACGTTTCAAAATCGCCACGTTTGGCGAGAAATCGCCATATCTGACAGCCCTGGTTGAGAGTGATCGGTAAAAAAAAATATAAAAATGTGAGCGAAAACGTAAGTGATGTTAGTCGAATCGACTAACGTTAGTGTTAAGATGATTTGATCTATAAAAGCAAAAGGCGTAATGATGTTATTTTTAAATACAAAATTTGCCATTTCCAACATTTCTCCCAGTGTAGCTTTGCCACACTTACAAAATAAATTTACAAAAATAAGTAACAAATGCACTCACTCTCTTTCAAATAAAATTGTCGGCGGCATCTATTTGTACTGTACAAGTAATAATATTCAGTTATTCAGTTGTTGGCCAAGTCATAGTGGTCATGAATATGTTTTATTTTCTCGTTTTTAATTCATTTTGCAGTTTGCCCAAAGCCAATTACACTTTCAGTATATATCCCTGTATCTGTATGTGTGTAAACATACACAAGTAAATGTGTACTCGTATGTATGTATGTAACTACATAGAATACCGCGTGCTTCTTATTAACTGCATTACAAACCCAGCAGGTATTTCACACCTTTTGTGCCCCACTGTGACCGTGTCGGAATGAAAAGGCATCACTTAAAATCTTGAGATCTTAATAAAGTTTGTTAAACAAATTTACTCAAATAAAAATAAAAATAATAATAATAATGATATACACACAATATGGATTTACTTAAATACCTATTCGTACGTAGCAGATCGAGAGTGATAATGTAATAAAGTTAAATCTGGTGTACGAATGCCAGAGTGTTTTAATATAAAGCAAATGACAGATATTTGAATAAATTAATTCAATGAAATACAATATCAACAAGCATCAAATACATGTTGTAGCTTTCTTTATATTTTATCAATATGATTGTGAGATAATAAATTTATGTAAGCTGACAATAAATGCAATACTTATTACAACATTATTTGAATTACAGTTACCCTAACCGAATTTTGGTTAGTGCTACCAAGATTAATATGATTGATTGAAATATTGTTGCATTTTTGGTATTTTTAAAGCGTAAACATTAACGACTTTATTCATAACTAATAAAGGTTTATTTATGAATAAGAACTGAACTTAATATTTAAATGATGGCATGTTAAAAACGATTTCATTCCTTAAAGTAAAGTGTGAATTATGTATATCATACCCCTATAAATGGATGGTTAAGAAGTGCAGGTATAAAACTAATTGTGGCCTCAGGAGCGTTACTTAAATATTAATTGGGATATTGTACAGCAACAAGAGTGCCAGGCGCATTAACGGCGCAACGGCAACACTAAAGGCTCATTTTGAATGCATTTTTTCTGGTTGTTAAGAAAATAAAAAAGCAGAAACAAAATATTGTAATAGAAATAAATTTCATTTGTTCGCGTTTTCTTTCTTCTTTTTGAAATTAATTGCAATGCCATGATATGACGAAAATTACAGATTCAGTCAGATGTACAAACTGATATAAACAGACACATTTATAATGTCAGTGCAACATGTAGTACATGAAGATATTTTGTTGTACATACTCGTAACTATGTTCATATAGTATATCTACATACGCAGTAAAAGCTTATATTGAGATGTAAGACATTTTTATCAGATTTGTGTGAAGGGGTACAAATGTACCCAATTGGTACTGTTATGGAAATTGTTATATCTTTGGGTAATATTAGTCACCAGTGCAGCTGTGGGCTGATGTTTTAAGCACTCTTACAAATCAGAAATATACTCGTATTTATATTAACCCTTTTCCGCCAGACGGCACTTATAAGTACCAATACTTATTTTCATATGTATAAGGAAAATGTATTTTGCAATGTATGACCATCGGTACGGTATTATCTATTAATGAGATTAAGAAATTCATGCTCTTTTGATCTTTATTTTGAATAAGATCCAGTTTCTCCTTAGCCCTTGCGGAGTTAACAGGTGCTTGAAAATTCAAAAGTTTAAAATTGTGCATATCTATTATTTAATTGTTTACTAAGTGCACAAACTTTTATTTCTACTGAATAATTAATATTTTGCAATTTGTGCTCGTTTTTTTTTTTTGCTTTGGACTGGTAAGTACCGTTGGCCAATGAACACGTATTTTGTGCAACTTATTCGTAACGGTTTTGTATTTTTAGAATAAAATGTCTGGAATTCGTCGTAAAGTTCTTGATAATAAAGATATTTGAGCAATATTTGAAGAAATCCCAAATGAATATAGCGTAGTCTCTGATATTGAAACTGATGACGATATTGATGTAGACGTTTTTGAGAACAATGACAATGAGTTTAGTAGGCTTTTGGAAAAACTAGTAAACAGTGCTGATGAAATAGTTGAAAGCCATATGTTTTTCACACGGCCAGTTGTATGTGGCATGCTACCGAGTTGGCACGCCAAAAAAACAAAAAACATTGTCTATCCGCTGGCCCTAAAATGAAGTAAGAAATAAATATAATTTCCAATTTGCCTTAAATAGATGCGTTTCTTTTTTTATTGAGCCCATATCTACACCACATGTAAGTTATTCTGTAACAAAACTTTATGATAGGTATTCCATGGATTTTTATTTAAAGGCTGTAAATTTCGTGAAAAGCTCAATTTAAATCGTGTGGTAATGCAACACTAATGTATGCTTAAGGCCAGCACCACGGACCGGGTCAGCTAGTAGACTTATAAAAAATGATGGCAATAGTATTTATCTACCTGCGTTTTTAATTTAGCTAACTTCGGGAAAAACTAATTTCTAATGAAATCATATACATATGTACATACAGTATATTTTTTATTTTTGGGTCAACTTTTATGAAAATTAATTAATGAAGGGATTTATTGTCTTTCATCATTGTTGTTTTCTACTATTTTGTTCATAATTTACTTTATACACTAATTTATAATGAGTGATGGTGAACGTCATAAAACTATATACTCGTATGTGACCTTATAAAAAGTACTTTATTAGTACAGTAAGTGTAAAAATTGTATGCGAAATCATACTCTCAGTTGATCGTCTCTATCTTATAAATTAATTTATAACACAACAGAAAAATCGAAAAGAGTAATATCCCAATAGACCAAAACCGTTTAGAAAAGATTATAATGAAGCTTGCGAGCATAAGCCTTAAGCTTTAAAAAGTCTTGAGAAACTATAGAAAAACACTTTTAAATTATTGTAGAATAATCAAAAAGGAACCCTCGTGATAATAGTAGTGAAATAATTATTTAATAAGCTTATATTGTCAATTTTAGAAAAAGCTTCTCCAAATAATATTTTATTAAACTAAATAAAGATAAGCTTATACCTACAATTGTAGAATAAGCTTATTTTAACAATTGTAAAATTTGGTTATGCTTGCAAATAAGAAAACTCGGAGCTTTGGCTACTGACGCCAAGTCTTTCTCCTTAAAAAAATAAATAAAAAACCCTTTAATGGCATTCATAGTTAAAAAAGGAAAAAGTTACCCCCTGGCCGACGATGTTGAACGATAACGTTCCCTTAGATAAGACTTAAGACACACACTTTTTATCGTATCTATTTTTTACTCAATCAAGTTTGTTTATTCCACAATCAAGCTTGTGTCTTAAGTCGAACGTTATCGTTCGATATCGTGGGCCAAAAAAAAATCATAACTTTTCGGATAAACAAAACATTTTTACAAATATAATTTTTTGTTTTAAATCAAAATTAACAATAACAAAATATGACAAGCATGTTTAATATATATTAATTGTATACTATTTATTATATACTATGTTTAAAAACATATTGTAAAGGATAATAGTTTCTCAAACATGATTAAAAAAAACTTTAGTATTTTTTTTTAAAAACGCTTCTTCTAAAGTACTACTATACTTTACTTATTTTTTGGTCTGTTGGGATGTAATCATACATACATATGTATATGTACATACATACATAAGTATGTATGACTGAATGTTTGTCGGATTTTATTACCATGAAATTATGATCCACAGTTGAAATTAAATGCTAAATAAAGCGAGTGAAGGATTTTGATTAACAGTGGGTGAGAGAGAGAGAGAGGGAAAACAGGGAATAAGTTAAAAATGCATGTCAAATTAGAATAATAAATTATGAATTTTATTGTTTGTTTTTAATTAAAGTTTTCTTTATATCAGCTTTTGGGATGTCATACTTCATACTAAAGACGTTTCAAATTGTTTAAAATTTAGCTTATAGAGTTGGGTGAAACTTGTGTAATAATTTCAAGAATAATGTTTAAATTATTATGTGTTTGTATATGAGTATTTGAAGACATCATGATGTGTGATAAATAAATCAAACATGTTTTAATTTTCAGTGTGAATATTCATGCATATGTATGTATGTTTCTTGACTTATTAAATTGATAATACATAAAACTTTTAGTTCAATATAATTTGACACACTCCATTTTGCTTTCGACCAATATTTTACATGACTCAAATAAAGTCAATATCAAATAAACAGACTATAATAAATAATTTTCTGATTTTATTTAACGAAAAATTCATTAGTCAGCAAACTTTCAACTTGCACGCACTCAAAAACACAAACAATAACGAAGTGTGAATTTGCCATTACGAGTAGTTGCCATGAAACAGCAGTGAAGACAATCGAAGACATGACAAATGACAATAAAAAAGGTGGCATAAACGTTAAAGACAAAGTAAAAGAATGTAATAAAAATATGTGAATAGTTTTATCTATCACAAATACAGACAATTTTGGAATTCATTTCTAGTTTTTGTATTTCGCGTGGTTCTTTTGAGTTCTTTATAAATTTGTACGACGAGCTCAGAATCGTTTTCCAGGTGAAATAATCGACGGATTTTATTTAGTTTTAATCCCATACGTCCTTGGGCCGAAAAATATCATGTACCAAATTTTATTGAAATATCTTCAAAATTACGACCTGTACTCTGCGCACAATCTTTACATGCCAGACGGACGGACGAATTGAATAGACAGATTTAGAAGGAAATATTTTTTACAAAAGTTTATTGAAATTATTAAAGACAACAATTGAATGTGTTTATTGTATGACTACTTGCTAACGAGTGAAGAATAAATTACAAAATGTATAACATAATTTGAAACATAAAATTCATAGGTAAATGATTTAATTGTAATATACTGATGTATTTAACAGGACGTACATATATCGTTAAATCGACTCTGGAAGTGATTTCGAGTAGATCGGTTTAATTTAAGGGCGTTACAAACATCAGCACAAATCCAATATACCCTCCCCACTATTGTGGTGTATAATGAAGTGATACAAAATTTCATGACATCTGGATTATATTTTATAACTTGGTTCCTACTAAGAGTGTCAGAATTTCAACAAATTCTTCAATTTCTACTGTAGCATTAAGTTAACTGTGAGAAATACCATTTACTAAAGAATGTCATGAAAAAATATTTATAATTCAATGAGCTTAATTATCCCTACTACTCGAAATTTGAAAAAAACTAGAAAAAACCCAACCTCGTCTCGTACGTATCTTCATGAACATAAAACTTCAGTTGACATTTTATTGGTTTTTGTGGTATGATGTGGTTTTGGGCCTCATTGAGTCACATAAAAACAAACTTTAGGAAATAGCACTCGTACACACAAAATGTATTGGTAAAAGACACTTGACACTACGTGTGTATTGTATTTTCTATAGACGGGTATGTACATACATATGAATAAACAGCCATATCAATGACCCAATATTGCAACATTATGTGTGGCAGGCAGCAACCTACAAAAATAAATATATTTACACAAAACAAGAAATACTCGTGCTACATATAACTGAAAAACATTTAAAACGGGGGTTGCACGAGGTAATAGTTGTGGGTCTTTGAGAATGATTTTTGATGTTCGTCCTCGTAGTTGTTGTTATTTTTTTTATTTCGTATTAAATTTATACTGCAGCCTGGCTGTTGATAAGGGGGTGGTTTTCTGGTGGCTCCATCATGCACATGTAGGAGGTTGGTTGGATTTTTATTTTGTTGTCGTAGACGAATATAAATTGCTTTGTAATTTGTGTCGGTATTCATGCTGTGGCAAGCAACATCGAACTCATTTCTCTTAATTCAACTTCAAGTAGTGAGTGACTCTTAAAGTTGAAAAATCTTTTTCAATGATTTTTGTTGCCTTCAATAATAACTGGTTGGTTGGTTGGTTGGTGGTAGTTTGTATTTCTAGTTGTACCACTGCTGCTGTTTATTCATTGCAGGACCTTTTTTATTTCAACTAGTCGTTTATGTTGTTGCTGCTGCTACTGCTGGTTATTTCATTTAGAGTTGATGGTGTGTGAAAAAATGTAAACAGATTGTTATATAATTGAGTTTGGGCAACTGTTACACCCAACTCCAGTTCGGCAACCAGATCTCACAATAACTATTACCACTTTAGACATCTCGTTTTCCTGGGCTCAGGTGTTGCTACATTGCGGGCTCTTAAATGATTCTTAGTTGTTGTTCTTTTAACCATAATTTTATCCAGTTATTGGCTTATTTGTAATACATTCCTTATACAAGTTTGATGATGCCATTGTTCTAGTTTCTTTTGCTTTTTATCCTTTAGTGTGTAGTTTTTTTTTAACAACATCTTGTTTGGTCCTTGTTTTAGCCTCCTCTTCTGTTCTGTGGTTATTTATCCTTTATGACAATAATATTACTATTCAATTATGTATGGTTGAGTGAGCGTATAAATGAATAAATAAATAAATAAATGTTACTGGCTGAATTTTAGAATGTTATCGTTATTATAGTTAATCAGGGTCAAATCATTTCAAATTGAATCCTTTCAACTTGAGGGGAATTTAGTTGGGTGGAAGTGATTCTTTTTTTTTCAGAAAATTATAATTGGATATTTCTTTTATTTAAATTTATGAGGGGACTTTATTTTTTTATTTCTTCCTTAGTAAATTTGTCCAAAGATTGAGAGGTTTATATTCCTTATGCCTTGTAATAGGTATTAGAATCATATAACTGCAACTAAAAACTATGTATATGCTCTCAATCGATAGCTATGATGGACCTAAAATAATAATTGACAGAAAAGCTCATCAAAGACTTGTTCATGCTTGAGTTGTAATAAATCATATTACAATTTGAAGCTATTGGTAATGCCACTTTTAAGTCTCTACGAATATTCTTATTTCTTATATACCACAGTGCTTTCATTATGGCCCTTAGAATTTTTGAATAACTGCTCTATATAGAATCAATACTGGTATTATTTGCCCTGCTCAGAATTGGATTGTGTTTGTCAAAACAGTCTTATACTGGTACATCATGGCTTTGCAATTAAAGTTTATTTGAGTTTGATCGTTGATTAACCAGTATAGATTAGAAGATTTTAGTCGCTTGGCTTCTTGACTGATACAACGATCCCCAAAAGTACAATGGCACACAAGGGCTGACTATGTTGCGCCTAAACGGCAACGGTCGGAGAAGGAACAACAGCAAGGCCAGCAGTCAAGGACTAATGGTCCTAAACAAGGCGGATGCCATATAACCAATAGGCCGTATAGTGAGGTTGCCAAAAAAACCACTGGTACGAGCCATTATTGATGAAAGCAAAAGCGACGGAGCCATCTCCCATTAAAAATGGGTCTTTATCCGTCAAAAGATGATGGAGGTGTACTGGAAAGTCCTCAGCACGAAGATGCTGGCTGGTACCAAGACCACATTAAACTGCTAGCGTGCTCCACAGAGTGCTCAGCCGAACTGCAATTGCATCCCTAAGGGAAGTGTGGCCTGGTGCAAGATTGGAATTCATTCCGGTCAGAAAAATCCTCGCCGACCTAGATAAGTCACGATCATTCCGGCAGAACCACACGACCCTGAGCAGATCCTGGCGGCCGACCCACAACTGGAAAGTAGTGAAGGTCTCTGCTTCGGATAAGGCAAACAGTAAGGCGGTCGTTATCCTTAAGAAGGAAGCCTTTGATAGTATAAAGCTGCGCATATACCGTGGTGACGACAAGCTCGGCCCCGAAACTTCTAATATAAAACTGGAAGCTCCGCAGGAAATAGACTACACCAAATCGAACGACCCCGCTAACTCGAATGTTGAAATGGACACCCATCAAACTCCGGTATGGTTGGCGACCTAATCCGTCGGTTGTGTAAAGTGGAGGACGAGGACATACTTCTGGATTCGGATTCAGAAGACGTGGACGTTACCATCGTTTATGATCCGGACAATGAAGGTGATCCAAATGAACCTTCACCACTCTAAAGCATCATCTGCTGCACTGCTCCTCCACATGGCAGATCATGGCGAAAATATTGCGTTAGTTCAGGAGCCGTGGATATACAATGGCGACATTCTTAGACTAAACGCAAAGGGGTACAAACTCTTGTGCACTAAAAGCACAGGTAATATAAGATCATGCATTTAAACATCTTCATTCCATCTAAATATAGTGATGGAGACACATTAACAGCCGCATGGGAATCAGACACAGCAAAGATGTGGCTGATCTCAAGTTACATGACACATGCCCAGGTAGAGCCACCACCCAACAACCTGGTAAAAACTGCGGTGTATGCAGCCAACGCAAACAGGACTCCGATTATATTAGAAGCGGATGGTAACGCTCACCATACTATCTGGCGAATTACTGATACAAATGATAGAGGTGATTGCATATTAGACTTCAGAACCTATTTTGGTGCTGGACATTACGCTTGTAAGTGCAAATCACGAGCATTTTTTAAGGAACTGGTAAGTCTCGGAAGATTGCTCTTTTTCAAATCATAGATATCTGACATACTCAATAAACATGAAACTAGAAAAAATATTATATTTCTAAATAGGAAGAAACCCAAATGGATTGACCACAGTCAAATCCTACATGAAATTCTCCCACTGCCCCCCGAAATAGAGGATATAAGGGATATTGAACTAGCAGTAGATAAGCTTCTTTAAATGAGGCAACAGCACGAACACCCTCAATCTGTAGAGAGAAAGAAAAACCACCGTGGTGGACCATGGATATAGCGAACTACAGACGTAGTTGTCGTAAACTCTTCAACGAGGCGAAAAGAACAGGTAACTGATCGACATATAAGTCAGCGTTGAACAAATTTAAAAATCAGGCAAGAAGCGCAAAGCGAAGGTCTTGGAGAAACGTTTGCAGTGGCGTCTAAAACCAGTCGCTTGAGTAAAATCCTAACGAAAACAACCATAACTCAGGGTTATATTCAAAAATCAGACGGTGATGGAATCATACCAGTGCCTAGATCATATAACATAGATCTAGTCACTCTTGGCTAATGAACATTTATCGAGCTTGTTTTTCGTGGTCATATATTTCAACTGGCTGGACTGAATGTAATGTATCAGTCATCTAAAAAGGAGGAAAAACCTCACATACGAAAGCAAAAGACTTCAGACAAATCAGTATATCATCATTCTTTCTGAAAACATTGGAGAGAATCATAAGGAGCTCTATTGATCAAACACTATTATCGCCATCTCATCATGCCTATTTGAAGGGTAAATCTGTTGAAACGGCACTTTATGCATTAGCCAGTCACATAGAGAAATTAGCAATTTTACAATGGTAGCCTTTCTGGACATAGAAGGAGCTTTAAATAACGCAAAATCTGACGCAGTAATATCTGATCTACATTATTTAGGTCTTGACGAGCCGATCACTAGATTTATAAAGAATCTACTTGACAATAGGACCATAAGTTAAAAAATTTGTGCAACAAAAATCACTAGACTTGCCTAAAGAGTCAATCCTCAAGAAGTCATAAATAGTATGCTTAGAAAATTGGATATCACTGGACATAAGACTGAATGATAATGGTTTAAGTGTAAATTCAGATAAAACGGAACTTGTATTTTTTACTAGAAAATATTAAATTCCCACTTTTAAGTTTCCTAGATTGAACGGTGTAGAACTAACAATCTCGGACAACGCAAAATTCTTAGGTGTTATACTTGACAGTAAGTTAGCAAGAACATATAAGGCCATGTCGGCTTTCTATGTCTGCAAAAAGACTATAGGTAGGAATTGGGGTATTAAGCCTCGATACGTAAATTGGCTCTTTGAAGCGGTTATAAAACCGATATTATTTTACGGGGTCTCGGTCTGGCGGAAAGCACTAAACAAAACCTCGAACTGCTTACTATTTAATATGATACTAAGGAGGACTGCGATACTGATAACTGAAGCATTAAGTACAAATCCGACTAAATCGCTTTTTACGATAATGAACTGGATATCAGTTGATTTGATGGCCAGAAAACTAGCTCTAAACACTGCCGTAAGGCTGAATACAATAGGCGCTTGAAAGCATGCACATTATGGGCATGCCAGCATTATTGAAGAAGTAAACTATCTTCCTGATAATACTGATTACTGCACTCCTAGACCCTTTAGATAATGCGGTATCCGAAGCAGGCCTACCCCTCAACATTACGAGTTTATCTGTCTATACGGATGAGTCCAAAAAAGTGAAGAGAGTTGACGGCGGTGTCTACATTCAAAAATTTGGAATTAGAATGTTGTTTAGAATTCCAAATGAATGCAGCATTCTACAGTCCGAGATATCGGCTATAAAAAGAGCAGCTAACTGGATCAGTTATAACAAAATATCAGGCAGGGATATTCGTATATATACTGATAGCCAAGCTGCAATTAAGTCTGTAACTGGTGTATACACTACATCGACCTTGGTCCAGGAATGCCGCACATCCTTAAATAGGATGGCGAGGCATTCAATAGTTTCACTCGTATGGGTGCGTGGACATGGAGCCACAATTGGAAACCTTGTTACTGATAACTTAGCAAAGAATGGTCCCATGCTACCTGATGATGAGATTAACATTGATAGCGGTATTCCAAGCAACGAATAAGCAAGTTTTCCTATGAACTTGCTCAAACTAGGTGGGTAAATCAACACACTAGAGGAAACAATCTGGCATTTTCTCTGTCATTGTACAGAAAATGTGCACCATGCGTAACACCTTCTGACGACAACCATCCTTTAATAATCTATCTGAAATATGAGACTTGAAATTAGAGCGTACCAACGCCTTCATTAGGAATAGCAAATGGCTATCAAGATCTCAGACTCAATCCCTTCACTTATATTGAAACTATTGGTCGTTAAGCGTCTCGTAGTATCTACTTCATCTTTTCTTCTGAACCTTTCGGACCCGGCCATATTCCTCTTCTCCCAGTCCACATCTGTCTCTAACAACATATATTCCCTTTCTTCTATCTATCTCTTTTCAGGCAACACAAAGAGACCACCGAATGGACCTAAGTGAGCTGTACTATTTATGGCTGCCTGCTAACCGAACCCTATAAAAGAGTTTTATTTTCAAAAGTTGGTAGTAAATATTTAGGAGCATTTGTTGCACTTTTATATCGATGGTGACAGAACACATCAGTTGGTAGAATCTCAGTCTAGGTTACTAACAGCCTTTTTTAAAAATATCAATTCCTCAAGGGTTTGATTTTAAAACTCAACAACATTTTACTAAATAAATTCATATTCTATTATTTATCTATTTATTACAAAAAAAAAAAAAAAGAAAAGAAACGTAATTACTTTTACCTTTATTTTATTGCAATATTTGGGTGTAAAAGTAAAAATCCTAACAGATTGTAAATGTTCATGAAACACAAAAACGATCATAAAAATACGACTGACACAAAAGAATTAATAGATAACTGATGAATGAATGTTTGTTCCTTTATTATTTGAGAAGAGTAAATGGACAAAGAGATGGACCAACATACTCCTATTAATATTACACTCTATAATAATAAAATTTAGTGACAATAATGATGCAACAATGATAAATATGTACAGAGAAGAGACCAACTCTAAAGATACTCACATTTATATTTACGTGATTTTTTTTATTGTTTTAATACAATAAAATAAAAGGTTTTTGTGTTTACTAGTTAATAATATTTCGGTCGAAAGGGGGATGATATGCGAACATTATTTGATTATTTTTGTAACAGAAGAGATGCGAAAACCACAACAAATTGGTTATTTGTGGTTAATTTTTATGTATATATCGTATGTTTTGTTTATTTGTGACTGCCTGTCATATTGTAAGTGGGCGTGTCATCATCAAATTACAAATTTAAGTCATGCACAAACATTTACTCGTTTGCCGGCCAACAGACAGATAGAAGATACACAGTTTAATTTTGATTAGGTGTAAATCCTCCTCTTAATATTGTCACAAAAATGAGGTAAGACGTAAGTTATGCTCTGAATAAAGAGCAATGGGAAGGGGGCACGAAGGGGAGTGTTAAGACACATGTTTTCATTTTGCCAACACCATTGATCTCGTTTGGCATTCAACAAAAACAACATTATCAATACATATGTATGTATATCACTAGTAACAGCAGCAGCAGTTGTGGCATGAACTAATTATGACACGTTACACACTGCATATGGTTTTGTTTGTGCCACTGTCGCTGAAAACAAGTGACAAACAAGTGGTAGATACATTCATACTCGTTTGTACACAAGTGTGATTTGTTAAATGATATTGCAACAAATTGTGGCAATTAACACGCTCGTTATGGTTTAATTGAAAAGCCAACTGTCGCGTGTATTAACATTAAAATGTCTTTTTTTTAATATTTAACTAAACTCAAAACACACACTCATGTAATTAACTACATACATACTCGTACATGAACAAAATGAACCATAGACTTTGTGTGTTTTTATTATTAAATAAATTTATCTAGTATTTAAATATTTATTCTTTCAACTAGCATTTAATCTTCTATTAAAAGTCTCTATATAATGTCAATAAACTGATTCTGACTTTAACAATACAAAATATACAATAGATTTACTAAGAAGGGAAATGTTACCTCCAGTACCCAATAATACAATAAATAATTATAAAGGCTGTCCCAACTAGAACAGAATTTTTAAATTTGGCGCCATTCGAAGTGTCATTGTTTGACATTTGAACAATTGTTATTGTTTGCTAGTAGAAGGTACGAGGTTAGTAAAAATGGAGCGCTACACGAATGAACAACGCATTCTCATTGTGAAATTGTTTTACCAAAATGGTATTGGAGAGACAACATGAAAAGGCTGATTTTGCCGATAAAATCATCTTCAGTGACGAGGCCCATTTCCATCTTGATGGCTTCGTCAATAGGCAGAATTGTCGCATTTGGGATGAGGAAAATCCTAGAGTGATTCACGAGAAGCAAATGCATCCTCAACGTGTCACTGCGTGGTGTGGTTTTTGGGCTGGCGGAATCATGGAACCTTTTTTTATGAAAATGAGGCAGGTCAAGCGCAAACAGTCAATGGTGTTCGGTATCGTGAAATGATAACCAGTGTTTTCTTGCCTAGAGTTGAAGAAATTAATGTGGAAGGCATGTGGTTTCTACAAGACGGCACCACATGTCATACAGCCAGAGAAACAATTCAATTGCTGCATCAGTTATTTCCCGGTCGTGTTATTTCGCGTTTTGGAGACCAGAATTGGCCGCCTAGATCGTGCGATTTAACACCTTTAGACTCAAGCCTTAAAAGAGGAAATTGGATGCTGCATTAGTGAAATACCGCAGCATTTATGCAAAAAGGTCATTGAAAATTTCATTAAAAGATCGCGTGTGTGCCAGCAAAGCCGCGGCGGCCATCTGCACGATATCTTGTTCCATACATAACCTCATTCTGTCTACTTTACGATATAATTAAGTTTCACGATTTTTTTTAAATATCTGTGTTTTATTTAAAAATTGCGTTCTAGTTGGGACACCCTTTAGAAATAAAATTTAAAACTTATCCAGCTTAAATCAATGACGAGTAGAAACCGTTGTTGGTACTTCTTTGAAATTCGATTTTTCTATAGCAGTTTAAGAAATTATCAGTTGATAGGTCAAAGTGACCTCGCTATAGACTGTAGCGGCATCCGATGAGAAATAGCGTCCGCAACATATTTTTTTTACCAGCATCATCGTTTCTGTATTTCTCGCATTGTAAAATTTCTCAAATAAAGTGTGAAACAAAAAATTCCATCGTTTCTCGATTTGTGAGAAAAGTGTTTCTGTACTTGAATGCGAAAAACAGCCAACGCTGATTCTGTTCCTAGTGTATTGTCAGAACAGTAAAAGGCTAAAAATATTTAAATACAACAATTGTGTTTTGTTATTTAAATAGAATAAAAAAACAAGTTCGAGTGCTATATTCGGCTGTGCCGAATCTTAAATACCCTCCACCTAAACGTATTAAGAAATAGAAAAACTACACTGGTTATAGGACTAGAATATTCATTCTTGTTCTGTGTTTTCTATTCAGTCTTAGAGCAAATTGTATTAGTATTTTATATATTGTTTGAAAGACAATTCTACGATCAACATAATTTATGTTAAATATTTTAAAATTTTGGCTTAAATCGGTTTTAGTGACTTTTTCAAATCACTATAATATCACTAATAGAATTTTAAATTCTGATTAAAATAAAAATAAAATATTGGGGCGGTTTGTAATATATTTAGCTATAAAACTTGAAATCTACTTTTTCTTTATTAGACGATCTATATGGTGAATTTCACGTCAAGTGACCCAATTTTAAAAGTCGATGTTTAAAATGCTTCCAGGTTTTAGTAGAGTCACCACCAAGAATTGCCCAAGCTGTGGTAGTTATTACACCAAGCAGGTCAAATAACATCGTAAACACAACTAAAGGGACGGGTCCCTTAAAAAAATTTACGGCGACCGTCAACATATCCATTTTTATTTTTAGTTACTTTTTTAACACATTCATTTAAAACATAACAAAACTACTTTTTTTTGTATTTCACATTTGTATACAGCTGATAATATTTCAACAGGGCTGTATTTACTATTTTAAAGAAAATCGCTAAAAATAACAAAAATATTTTATGTGGCAATATTTAGATTCGTGAATACGTAAGTAGCAAATATTGACACACGTAAGTGGATTCGAACGATAGCTGTCGACATTGTTGAACCAAATCTGATTCGAATTCAAGCGAGTAGAATACGTTGGCTTAGATTTTCTTTCGAAATCGCTGAACAGGTTACAAATTATATTAAAAATGTACCATTGCACCAACTTTGCCATCTCTGATATAGACACAGCTCCCAACAAAATGTAACTGTTAAATACGACAACATATAAAAGTTAAATACAACCGCCACAAAACAACCATTACAAAACCAACAAAATAACAGCAACAACTCAAGTTAAACAAAGTTGAACAACAACAACAACAACAACAACAGAATGAAAAACAAATTATTTCTATACAACACGGTTGGTCCTTGTGCGCACAGTAGTATTTAATGCCAAGCCACTACAGTGGGTGTCACAAGAAATATCTAAATGATAATAATAATCAAATATACTCGTATGTATGTATGTCTACTCAGGTACAAGATCAATTTGTAACATTTATATTTTAGGAAGATAAGGAGTTTTCCAATGTGAATATAACCAATAAATAATATTGAAAGAAATGTCATCGCTCAACGTTTAATGTAAAAGTTTTGTCTCTACTTTAAACTGTCATATCAGACAGTTTGTTTAAGGCAACTCTCATCTTTAAAATTTGGCTGATACAGGAAAAACATGACTGTTAAGGCACTTTACAATTCTTCTAGTTTCTGATTTCATACAAGAAAGTCATTGCTAACTTAAATCATTCACATCATTCTTTACACATACTTTCTGCTAGAACTTACTGTATATACAGGACACTTTGCACAGTACCCTGTATGGTTATTTGTAGAATGTTATGTTGTCGTTTAATTTATTTTGCTTGTTTTTGGTTGTTTTGGCATGAATAATAAAAGTAAGAAGTAAAACAAAATGAAAACTCTTGATGTCATTAATAAAATTATCACTACGACGGTACACACACCAATTAAGCAACCTGCCAACGTACTTGTATTCAACATTTGACACCACCAACACCTTCCACCACCGCAAATGTTGCCATAATAACCTTGCATCACCATGAAGTGGTAAACATATTCAGACATACATATGTATGTAACTACATTCATGTACATAGATTCAAATGGATACGTACGTATACTCGTATATATAAACGAGGACAATGAACAACTACCCAGCAAGCCATATGAGTCCGAAAAGAGTCTTTTCTGACACTTTTTTCGGAGCATTAACGCTCTTTATGAGCCCAAAAAACAATCATAATTGCTCCGAAAACCTTCAGAAAAGAGCGTCATTACGTTCGAAAATGGTCCATCAGAAAGAGCTCTTAGATAATGTCAGAAAAGAGTCTTTTATGAGGTTTTTCTTGGGCTCTGTGTAATCTTGTTTTTATCATTCTTGTGTGGTACAGCTATGTTTGTTTTTTGTTCAAAGCACAAATAGCAGGAGAACAACCCCAGCAAGCCATATGAGTCCGAAAAGAGTCTTTTCTGACACCTTTTTCGGAGCGTTGACGCTCTTTATGAGCCCAAAAAACAATCATAATTGCTCCGAAAACCTTCAGAAAAGAGCGCCATTACGTTCAAAAATGGTCCGTCAGAAAGAGCTAATAATGTCAGAAAAGAGTCTTTTATGAGGGTTTTTTTGGGCTCTAAAAGAGCTCTTAGATAATGTCAGAAAAGAGTCTTTTATGAGGTTTTTCTTGGGCTCTGTGTAATCTTGTTTTTATTATGCTTGTGTGGTACAGCTATGTTTTTTTTTTTTTTGTTCAAAGCACAAATAACAGGACAACAACGCTTTGGTACACACATAATTAAGTGGAATTTCTGAGTCATACTGAGACTCAGGACAGTAACAAGCAAATTTTTCTTTCGCTCCGAAAATGCTCTTTTGTTGGACTCTTTTCTGACTCCTTTTTCGGAGCGCTCCGAAAATGCTATTTTGTTGACTCTTTTCTGACTCCTTTTTCGGAGCGCTCCGAAAATGGTATGCTGGGACGCTTTGGTACACACATAATTAAGTGGAATTTTTGAGTCATACTGCGTGCCGACTCAGGACAGTAACAAGCAAATTTTTCTTTCGCTCCGAAAATGCTCTTTAGTTGGACTCCTTTCTGACTCCTTTTTCGGAGCGCTCCGAAAATGCTCTTTTGTTGGACTCTTTTCTGACTCCTTTTTCGGAGCGCTCCTAAAATGGTATGCTGGGTATGGAATATATTTACTCGTATTCTAGGTAGAGAATTTAAGTAAACCTTCTAGGTTTTGTATTCTTAATTTTCTTTTCATTGTTTCTTAGTTGTTTGTAAATATATTTAAATATGTAATACCATACATGGTATACAAAACAGTATGTGTTTTTAAAACTTTATTGTTTTTTAATCACGAGATGGTCATATTTTAGTTTTTTAGGATTGAGAATTTTCGGGAATTTCGAACATTTAATAATTGCCGTATTCAATACACAACCTTGTTTTTTAGATACAAAAAATGTCTTGGGGCTGTTTTCTCATTAGGCGATTATCTTTTTTCCCAACGAAAAACTGCCGATTAAAGAAATTTGGTTTTCTCAATGTCTCATTTGCTTCTATTCTGTTGCAAAACTAAAGCTATGTGTCCACGATGGTCAGATATTACAACGTTGTCCGAAAAATGTTCAGAAAATGTCTAACAACCGTGTAAACTTAAATTTTTTGCCTTCCAACGTTGTAAGAAAAAGCATTTTCAGTACATTGCAAGACAAAAAATATTGTCAGACATCTAACAATCGTGTAAACACACATTTTTGTCATTGTAATTGTTTTAAGACAATTGTCAAACACTTTTCATTGTCATGTGTGCAAAGTTTATGCATCTGCCAATGGCAGTATTGTCATAGAAATTATTTCTAAATGCAACTCTGTAAATAATAAACAAACAAGTGTGCATTGATAAAAATTTTGAAAAAAGTGGAAGAAAAATAAAGATTTCAATTAAAGTGTGCATTAATGTTTCAAACACACAGAGCTGCAAAACGAATTTGACAATGCCACACAACAATCTGACAACCGTGTAAACTGACAATTTCGGTTGACAGATAAATTCATTGTGTGACAATTGTGTGCCAATGAAATTGTTAGTTTTCTTACAGTCGTCTAAACTGACAATTTACCTTTTCTAAAAATTTTTCAATGTCAGTGCATTGCTAGATATGACAACGTTGTAATATCGGGCGATCGTGAACACATAGCTTAACCAGCCCTCATCTGCCGATTATTTATTTGTTGTACAAATCAGCTGACTGCTATTCATATTTTATATGTGGCAATACCTTGAGTTTTTGTAAAAAAAAATTAAATAGATTTTAGAAAAAATTATTAATAGAGGAATAAATATTAATTTGATGTAGAATGAACTGGAAGAACATGAATTACAAGTGAATGTTGAAAGAGTTTATCATGCCAGACCTAACTACCTGGCAGACATGGATATTATTTATTTTTTAAAATATTTGTTTTTTTTTTTATTTTATTTTTTGTTATTTTTTCACACTTGGAAAACAGCTGATTTATGTCAACAACTTGTCACTTGAAGACAGAGTTCCCAATTTTCACATAAATTTTGAGAGGTATTGCCAAATGAAAATAATGTTTCTGTCGGTATATTGAAAAAATAAAAATTGTTAACTTTATGTCGACATTTAGTAACAGGCAGTTTGTCGACACATTGAGAAAACAAATTTATCATTTAACATTAATGACAACTCTTGCGTTTAAACAACTCTTTCGGTATTCAATTAATTCCTTATGAATTTCAGCACACTTGGAGTGTACGCACGATGTCGTTCTGTTAGTTCATGGTAAATTTCCAGATACTTTATCCAGAGGAATAGAATACATATATATGTTCTTTGACAACAAGGAGAAGAATACTAAAGTTCAGGGTTGCTATTTTTCGCTTCCTTAAATTGACTCCTAATCTATGTAAGGACTTGAACCGCGAAAATTAAGCTAAGAGTTGATCATTGAATACTTGCTTATAATATAATAATATGACAGTGGTTCTGAGTATTATGGAACCACAAAGATCTTCTAGGCAAAATGTGGAATATGTCCTGGAAATCCTTTGTATCCTATGAGGAAATGATTATAATACTTTTTTTCAACTTTTTATTATTTATTTATTGAATCTGCCTTTACTTCATAGGCCTTACTATTTGCTCTCAGTTGAGATAGCCATAAAGGACAAATGGGCCCTAAATTAGTTGGGTGGTAGATCAGCTCTACGAAGCCTTGTTTCTGTTTGAGTTTTAGTAATCATTCTCGCATGGTTTTGCAACTTCATGAATTTTTCTGAATTCATCTTTCACAGGATGACTTTACAATCAAGGCTTAATTAATATTGGTCGTTAATTAATCATAATACTGAAGCTAGTAAAGTATTCACTGACAGTTCAAAAGAAGGAATTTGCTCTGGAAATAGGTTTTGCTGTCAGAAGTTGGGATTGCAACATTCACTTCCTGTGTCAATGCCCTGCTCTATCACACTATAAGTTTAAATGTGTGAAATCTAGAAGACTTGAAGGACAAGACAATATTTAAATACAGTTAACAAAACTAGTCTGTAATGATCGACTAACCTGTATCAATCCTATGGAAGCCACCGCATTATATCGACAGTTCAATTCCAAACCATGCTATGTCGACTTAGCATGTTTTTAATTTTTTTTCGTTTTTGAATTTAGATTTTTTCAACTTTAATTCTGTTAAATTTTGGTTGTGATTTGCTAGTCCAATCAATAGTTATAAACAACAAAGCTCTACCTCATATGGTTTTTTAGATATCGCCTGTAAACTTTAGGAGCTTTTCCTGCAAAACTCACTTTTTCGACTTGGCATGTTTTGGAAGTGAGCTGTCGATATGTTCAGCTAAAATATAGTATATCTTGCAAAAAAAAACATACTTGTATGAATTTGCCAGGAACATACAATTAGCAATATCTCGATACATGACTGCAACGAACAATGTAAAGAGGACCTTGCTTAAGAGCTTGGTCTAACTAATCCCTGCCATTCATAGCTTAGTCAATCAACAAATCCCGGGACAATGTTTGGATACAAACGTGCTGGCATACTCTTTTACGGTTAGTCCATTTTATAACGTTTACACATGCAACTTTCGAATAAAAGTAAAATCTTACGAATAATCGATCATGTCAACATGTACATATGTACAAGGTGGCGCAAAAGTAATCCTCCTATCAGAAAATGCTATAAATTTTGTGAGGCCCCTAATGTCAGTGTAGCGTAACATTGTTTATTAACGTTTATTTCGCATGTGTTTACTACACAAATGTCAAAACAGAACTGACATTGTATGTATGTAAGGAATTTGAGTATTACTGTTCAACACTTTGCCAAATCTTTCTAGGATCTTCAGCATTACAGGATCAGGTATCATTGACTACAGTATATGTATGTATGTATACAGGATAAAGACACTGAATATTTTAAAGGCAATTTATAGCAAAATATGCAATTTAGCTTAAATACATACATGCCTATTTTAAACATGCAATGCAATCGTAGAGTTGAAAATTTGTAATTCATATTGAAATAAGAAACAAGTTAGAGCCCTATATCGGCTGTAGCTAATGCATATATCTTTCATCTTACATTTTTAAGTTAAAATCAGGTTTAATTGATGATAGCACGGTATCTTGGTAAATAAATTTGGATGATTGAGACTTATATATTTTACAAAGTATTTCTACAATATCTGAACCTCCAGAGTTACAACTTTTTATTTATTCTACATAAGCCAATTATGAACCTATAGTCCAATACGGGATGTAAAGATGTATGATTGATGTTCGTAAAATCTTTTAAAAGTTTATTCCTACAGACAGAGGGATTCAGTCTGCTCTGAAGTCTAGATTATTTCCCAACTCAAAACCACTGTGCAACAAAGGTATTAATTCACTTAGTTTATAAATGTAAATAAATAAATTAAATTCAACAAAATCAAATACTTGACAATTTCCTTATAATTTCCTTATTTATGTAGGTAACAACACAAACAAAAGAATAAAGAAATCCAAAACAAAATGAATACCTACCAATCAATTAATATAATAATAACGAATCATTTAAACAAAATTCAATTCAAACCAATTTACGATAAAATGAACCAGCAAAAAAAGAAAATTAATGAAACAACTACAAAATGTATAAAAAACCTCAACATTAAAGAACTACATACATACATACATATACCTACACAACTACAAAAACCATTTCGGGCAAAAGCCAAACACATAGAACTTATGCACATACACACATCCCAACATTACACCCACAACGGGAACACCAAGCAGGCATAGCTGCCAGATTTGACGTTTTTTTGTTTCAAAAATAGCAAAGTGACGATATGACGATTTTCTCATTGAAAGTGACGATTTTCTGAATTATTAAAATTTTCTATCATTTGTTTTTTTTTATTAATGTTTTTGTTACCAAATTCTCTCCTTTTTTTTTTTTGAGACAACAACTATTTTTTGCATTTAATATCATAAATATTAGGAAGAACATGACATATTTGAACATAACCAAGTAATAGTAGTGTTTTCTTAATTATTGACAATTGTTAAGTTTAAGTATAATAATTCCAAATAATAGTAGAAATCACTTATTTATCTGTAAACATAAAAAACAATTTTAAATGCTGCATTCCATGAACTAAAATTTTTTGAGGAAACAATTTCTGAATTTAAAAAGGTTCAGCCAAATAAATGTTAATAACAAAAATACGGAATTATTTGAAAATAAGTACCTGAATATGATGGATGAATTGGATTCTATAGTTAAAATGTTATTTAAAACTTAATAAACTAAATTGTTTAGACGTTGTAATTTAGCCAGGATTAATAAAATATGTAAAATTCAGATATTTATTTGTAAAATACTGTAATTAATAACTATTAAATAAATAAATTTTGACGATTTTTTGCTGTTTACACGAGTTTAAAGCATTTTTAAGAAAATTTCAATCGTGTAAATCTAGCTTAAGTCTTGTTTCACACTCTTCAGTTTTAGCTGACCAGTTTTTGTTCAATTCTGCTTGCCATTTCATTTACCTACGTCAATTTAATTTTCGTACTTTTTAATGCTAAACAACATGCATGAAGGGAAATAAGAAAATTGACTAGTACCGTCAAGTTTGTACCCCTTTTGTTCTCTTTTACCTTCTCATCCTAAAATACTTGCCTTGACGAGTTAGAATTAAAGAAAGTGAAAGCCGACTAAGATATTATCAAAATATTAAACAAGTTGTGTTTTGATATGATTGTACAAGAGAAAATATAAACTTGAATTTTTATGTTTTCGTTTAAATATAAATTTCAAAATATGTAACTACTACTAGAAATAGTCACTTTTTATTTTTCCGATTTTTATGACGATTTTTAAAATTCGAAAAGACGATTTTTTTTTCTTTTTTATCGGCATTTATACGAGTTTGTACGAAATTCATCTGGCAGCCCTGCAAGCAGGAGGATACATACATATAAAAAACGAAGAAAAATGGAACACTCCTTGGGATGATGAAGGAAGAGTGGCGCAAGAAGATCAGACGTTAGAGAAATATGCAGTGAAAACCACTTACAGCAACAAATACACAAATAATAATTTTATGAGGGTAAATTGAAATAATAACGAAAAACTCCGCCCTGCAGTGAACAGAAGATGAACAACTGAACCAAAAGTTATCAACTTGTAAGAAGCAGTGGCAGCAGCTCACCAACAAGCACACACAACTACTTAAATTGTTAGTTGTTTGGCAGTAAAATAAAAGCCAACAACAGCAACCCTGCAAAGCAACAACCACAACTAAATACACAACAAATTAAATAAGAAAATTATAAATTGAAAAACCAAAAACAATATACACAACATAAATTTAAGAGGGGGAATGTGCTCAGAGAGAGAGAGAATAAAAAAAATACGAAATAAATTTCCCGTTATTTTTTAAGCACCAGAGTAAAAGAGACAATATTAGAATTCCATTTACACATCCATCTCTTTTATTTGGCGTAATAGGAATACTTAAGCAGCCATATTGCAGAATACCGACTGAAGTCGTTTGTTGGGGCATGTGGTTGTGCATGAGTGTGGGTGTGTAAATTGAATTTTGTCGTTCTGTGTTTTGATATTTTTTGTATTTTTTTTATTTGCTGTACAGACATTTATGAATTATTAAAGGTAAGAGAGCCTTTTAACGAACCAACATTGACTTCATACTCCATATAGGCGGCGGAAGTTGTTAAAATACAGCAATAACTACAAAATAGACTACACAAGAAAACTTTAAGCAAAATGAAATGAAAAATAAATTAGTAAGTGCGCTCAGTCTGGTGTATGTTGTATTCGAAACAGAATTGCCAGACATTTCAAATACTTAACTTCTGAGTTTGGATTGAGTCCTTCCCATGTTTTAACGTATTTATCGTCTGAACCGGCTTAAAAATATTTGTTTACGTTTTTACGTGACATGTGATGAAAATGTATGTACATATGTATGTAGGTATGTATTGTATTAATACTTATTCCAGGTGGTTTATTAATTCATACCATTACGGACTCGGACATACATATGTATATTTTATATTGTACCGATATACCTACATACTTGTAAAAAAAAACCAAAGAAAAACAGATCTTAAAAAAATTAGATGTACGGTCTGGAACGACCTGAGTCTTACTATGCCAAATATTACAAACACAGCGAACGAGAATTTTTTTTTCAGGGTACAACTTTCGTCGTAGTAGGGAAAGTAGGGCTGGCAACGCTTTGAAAATATAGAGAGTGTCACAGAGCCTATAACCACAAGCTGAACATAAATGACGTCTGCATGACCAGTACTCATTAAGTCTGTGAATACGGACAAGGGAACTTGCACATACGTACCTCTGGACGTTTTCCTTGTATACACGAAAGTCCTTCCCGATATGCCAATGGAAAGACGCAAACTGTAACATGATGTAGCTAGGTAGTCTTCTCCAATTACGTCCGTGAAATTGTGTCGTCAACATTAAGTTCCATTCTAAACCAATTGTAAACAAATATTCGTACATTTTTGGCAATGATTTTATCCAATAATAGGTATTAATAACAATTAAAAAAATACATACCTATCTATAAGTAATCATCAATATTGACAATAAAAAAAAGTCAAATAAACTATAATAAGAAATATAAGCAATCATCTTTTATAACAATCGTTATGTATATATTGTAGCTATGTAAGTAGATATATTGTGTTTGAAAGTTTGGGCAGCTTTGAATATTTCTCAACTGGAGCAATATAGTTGACGACTGATCGACTGAAATGTTGCAGCCAGTTCCAATGATGGTTCAGACGTCTGCACATGTGATCAACTCGGAACCTTGTAGGAGATTAGAAAGAGCGATGATTAGAACCTGGTTTTTAGAAGTCCTTGTTTAAATCAATGATATCTTGAACATGCTGGCAAATTAGATAATTCACTATCAATCTCTTCGCATTGTTTGGAATTGTAGACTGAAGGATATGTGTCGTGTCTAGACCAATTCTAGTACCAATAAATGGAAGTTAATTAACTATGTAGGTATATATTATACGTTGCGTCGATGTCGTCTGAAACATCTGAGACTGGAAGGTTTAGAATCGGATATAGTGATATCCGCACACCATCCTTTTTCATCGGTTCGGAGATAGACCGAATTATTAATTCAAGTTGTGGTTCTGCAAATTATTTAACCCTTTCTCCTTCTTATTATGTCGCGCTTTAGTGTTAGGTGTTAGGAAAATTGTGTAATACCAGACTTCATGCTATGTTAAGAAGTTAATCAGTCCAGAACTCGCTATGATGATATCTAGTGAAATAGGACAGGCACTCAAAATCAATGTGAAGCTATCGTTATACATGCTATAACGATAGCAGTATACAACACTGCATTCTGATCTCCCTCTATGCCGAACGACCACTTGGTTTCCGATGAGAGATGAACATCTTTACAATTCGAAAGGAGATTCCCAACATAAGTTTTAGAATATAGTATAGGTGAAATTTTACAGTCTTTATGATACAGAATACTACTGTAAAGAGGTTACGGAAAAAAGAATTAGGAAGTACTGCAGAAATGTAATCAGGTGATAGATTCCACATAAGAAAGCTACTTGTGTAAAACTATACTCATTATCCTAATAACGACAGGGATTTAGACGCCGAATATTACTTCAAGTTTTTGATGGCATAGTCTGAAATACGATCTCATCAATTCAAATCACTGAGTACATTTTTAGGTCTATATTGTAAATTTTGGAAAACATATAGGTACGGTTTTTTCATATAAATTTTCAATTTTGTTTTGAAAACAAAATTCAGTTACAATTGAGGGAGCAAAACCGATATTTAGATACTTTTCTACAAGCAATTTTATTATAGCTTTTTCAATTAATTTTTAAATTGGAAAAAACACTGGTTTATGGCAACACTGGCGGATGTTGTAGCGTTTGGTAAATTGAATGACAACGCCGGAGGAATAAAATTAAATGTTTCGTTTTATGAATTTTTGTCTCATTCTCACTCACTCACTCATACCACGTACTCACTGCCATTGTTTGTTTGTTTTGCTTCTTTTATACAGGGAGAGTTTGTGTGAATGTTTTTCACTTGAAGGGGTATATTGTTGTTGGTTGTTTTAAACAAGAGAGTGAGTGACCAACACAGTGAAGTACGAATGTGTGTTGTATACTGTGTTGTTTTTGGGTTGGTAGTATGAGGGTAACCATTGGACATTCCATGCTGATGGGGATGACGATAATGAATGCAACAATGGCAACAATCTTGCTGCTCCGATGAACTGAGCGGAGCAGAGCAGCGCTGCCTTTTAAATAATCGACAATGCCATTCGTTTCAATAACTCAACTCTACTCCAGCGGTGGTTTTGTGTTGTTGTTCTTTTTGTCCTTTTTAATACGGGTGTGTTTTGTTTATATTTTTGTACATTTGTATGAGCGTGTGTTTTTAATGTTTTCTTTTATTTTATTATACCTACTTGTGTAGTAGTAGTAGTGGTTGTTGTTGTGTTATTGTTGGTGTTTTGGGTATTAGTAGTGGTGGTTGGTTGTTCGGTCGGTTGGTTGGCTGGTTGGTGGTTAAGCATTTGCGGCTCGTTTACTTGGCTCAATAGTTGTCGTTGCAGCTCTCAGTTCAAATTGAATTTTCATTGTGAATGTTTGTTATTCATTTAACGGCTAAAAACTGTAAATTTTCGTTTTCCTTACCGTCGGCGGTTCCGTTTTTTTTGTTTGTTTTGTTAGTTTGTACGTTGTAAACAAAGTACCAACCAAAACAACCATTATTACCCATTAATTTCCAACTCACACACACTCGTACGCACGCACTACACTCTCGCGTTTTTCTTGTTGGATTTTATCACGGTAAATCTAAAAGGGAGCACAAACACAGTTTCTTATTGGAACATAAAGCAACAACAACAACGACGAAAAGTGATTTTGTGGGAGAAAAGTGTATGAAAAAAAAAGAAAAGAAACAATGAGAATAACTAAAGTGATTTTTAGTTTTGTTGTTGCTGTTGTGATTTTATTTTAGTTTAAGGAAAACTCAACAAAAACCGGATTGTAGTGCATAAACGTTTTAGTTGCCCGTTAACAATGTCATTGATTTAACACAACTTGTTTTTTGTGCGGAACACGGCAATTTAAAGCAATTGATACCAAGTTTTTATGAGTTTGTTTGTTGGCGAAAATAAACTAAACACACAACAAATTATTAATAATAGTAATAAAAATAATAATTGAATTTTAATTAATTTAACCGATTTTAATTCAATTCAAAAATCACGTTGCCATTTCAACACACACACTCCTTTCAAAACAGTTAAAAGACTTTAAAGCGAAAGAGAGAGAAAAAATAAAATAATTTTGCATAAATTATTTAAATTACAGAAAACGAAAAAAAAACGTGTAGTGATTTGTGAATAATTTAAAATAAATATTAGTGATCAACTACCAGTGTTTAGTCAATTCATTACTTTAAGAGAAATTCAAAATATTTGTTCGTTTTTGGACAAAAACTTGAAAAAATTTATTTTTCAAACTATCTACATACATTTACATATAGTTACGCTTTGTATGTATAGTTGTCTTAAAAAGTTGTACTCCTATTCCATATTGCCCACACAATAATGGTTTTGGAACAACAACAACAACAGCAGCAGTCCTCATCACTTCAACAAACACCGCCACCGCAACAATTATCACCGCCTAACACGTCTGTTGCCCTCAACAATCACAATAACAACAGTAATCACAGCTCAAACGGTATGCCAGCCATGCCGTCGGAGGGTTTACATCCTACCGCTGCCCTGCAACTATATGCCGCCGCCGCCCAATTAGCACCCGGCGGTGTTCGAGTGCCACCCTGGAGTCCGTTTCTACAGTTCGGTGTGCCGGGTGTCTTTGGCGGCGCTTCCTTTTTGGGCCGGCCCCGCTTTGAAGGCACTACGCAACAAAATGCCGCCGCTGCTGCCGCTAATCAGATGGCCGTTAATGCCAGCAATGCTTTTGCCAATTTAACCGGTCTCAGTGTGGCCATGCGTAATGTTTCCGCCGTGCAAACAACGGCGGCCGCCGCTGTGGCTACGGTGGCGATACAGCATCGCCTTATGATTGGGAATAGACAAAATATGCCACCAACGGGTCCACCGAGTGAAGGATCCAACGATGATGCGGGTAAGTTTCGCCAGTAAATCTGTATTCGTATTTTCTTAGAATGATTTTAATCGTAACTAACCGATAAAAATATGTTTTATACTAGCCGACAATTTGTTTAATTTTCTTTAGCATTTATTATAAAAAGCTTTGTTTTGAAGAGTTTTTCTTATTAACAGAAAGCACTTTAGTTTGGTGCAATTTTCAACGTCTATTTGAAATTAAATTAATGAAAATAATGTCAAAATAATGCCTACTTTCAATTATTAGATTTAAGAAAATAGATGTTACCCAATTTATTTTCAGTTTAAAAACTCCCTTATTAAATTGAACTATAATATTTTTGAAAACATTTTGCTGTGTAAGAGAAGTTTGTTATATTCATAGTTAAAATAGCTAGACCCCACTGTAAAAAAACTCAAGGACCCAAATTTGTAAAAAAAAAAAATTATCTGAAAATAAGTTTGATGTGAATTTCGTACCACTGTTCAAGATGAAAATATTTTAATAGTTATATAATAGTTTATAAAAAACTT
The DNA here is from genome assembly GCA_916048285.2 of Bellardia pandia. Lineage (NCBI taxonomy): Eukaryota > Metazoa > Arthropoda > Insecta > Diptera > Calliphoridae > Bellardia > Bellardia pandia. The sequence goes on along the minus strand of OU696532.1, from coordinate 92,354,212 downwards.
AGCGGCACATAATTGAACGTTTGTCAATATTAATGAAATTACTGAGCGTTTTCACAGTCGTTAGGGTTTTTTCCCGGGAATTTCAATTGTTATGATTTCCCGTTTCCCGGAATTTTTGCGGAATCCCGGGAAATACAAAAACTGGCAACTCGCTCCTTATACTTAAAAAAGGAGTTAAAATTTTTTGAAGGAAGCGGTCAAAGAACTCAAAATATTGACTACTTGTTTAAAGCACTTTTAACTATTCGTCCAACTTCGGTAGAAAGTGAACGAGTTTTTTGAGTAAAGCGGGCAATTTTTAAATCAAATCAGAAATAGACTTTCTGACGACTCAATAAACGCTTTGAGTGTGTTAAAAAGTTATTTCCTAAGCCGTTAAAATTTTAGTATAGTTATTTAAAATATATTATATATTTTACGGATTAAATTTAAAATTTTTGGATCTCATATCTTGAGTAACTGAATTAGTTTTTTTTTACTATATTTTATGAATTCAATTGTTATGTTTATGTTTCTTTTTTATCTAGTATCTAGAGCATAATAATAAGAAAATTACATTCAATAATTCAAGTTCCTCTTTCAATTAAAACTAATTTTTGTAGTATTTAAGTATTTTTTCACCTTGTTTTTCCCCTCACGTTTTTAATAAATAAAGAACAATTTACATTTTATTTTTTCAATGGAGCGGGATCCCGGGAAATTAAAAAAAAATTCCCGCTTTTCCGGGAAGCGAAAAACTGCGGGGAAAAAAACTCTAACAGTCGTAGAAAACCTGCTGATTTTGTCCGGTGAGATTGGAAAAAAATTATAAAAATGGTAGAGGAAGTTGTTATTTTTTTTATTAAACCTTGACCATAATAATCATTTATCAATACGGATTCCCTGCCTACGGGAAATTTGTATCAACTGTTAAACGCACTAGTCCGGTGACATGCGAAAACATGTTCATTTGTGCCATAGAGCTGAAGTTTAAGCAAGTTTTTTTTTGTGAAGTTTAAGCAAATTTGGTACGAAATAGTTTCAATTAATTTTAATAACTTGTCGCGAAGAGTTTTAAAATATTCGAAGCAAAACTAGTTTGTGAGGATTAGTTTCGTGACCCAACACTGAGTGTGTAATTTTGAAGTGCCAGGTTCCTGTTGTATAAAGAACCGACTAATTTCGCAACCAGTTCTGTGTCAAATTTTCTCATTCTAGTGAGAATATCATCTGTTACAAAAATTTAATTTTTCAAATACAAATAAATATTTCATTTAGTTACATATTTGTTCCAGACAGTCGTTATTAGTTCTAAAAATATGAACTGTCGAGTTAAATCTGTCAATCTCATGCAAACTAGATTTTCTGATTGCAAAGTTAGAAACTATATACATACATACATACATACATACATTTGTAGGTACATACATACATACATACAGAGACTATAAATTGAAATTGAATACAATAAATCTAATTGATTATGCATGAATAAATATAGTATATTTTTATTACTTCTCAATGCGGACAACATTTTACTAAAACTAAAAATCAATCAATTTAATTGAGATTTCAATCGGTAACCTTGTTAAATAATTAGTGAAATACATTAAAAGTACATACATTGTTAATTCTTATCAATTGTTCTGTTCATTAATTGCAAACCGACAACAGATTTCGAAATAAGCACAAACATAAATGTCAAAATACAAAATGTTTAATCAGATGCAATAAGCAGCACTGCTCGTAACTGCAACTGGGTAATAAACCACAGAATTTAATAATAAAATGTTTAATGAATAAAAATTTACATACACACATACATACGAGTATCTACATTGTAGATTCTACATACATATACATACCTACTTGTCATAAGCTAATTTAAAAGCAAAAAAACAAAAAAACATTTAATGTCAAATTTGAAAGACAACCAGTAGGTTTTCTAAAAATTCTTTTGTACAATGTTACAAAAATAACATTAATAAATATTTTCTAATCACTTCCAATATGGCCAATTTGTTGAGAATTTAAGCTTTTTGTAAAATAAAATGAGGAAAACTTTTTTGTCGTTTAGTGTTGCATGGTTGTTAATTAATTATAATTATCATTTCTTATTTTGTTTAAATTGTTTTATTTGCATTATTTTTTAAACGAACATTAAAATTCACAATCTGCGAATACACATGCTTTTTTATACCCTTCACCATCGTGAGAAGGGTATATATAAGTTTGTCATTCCGTGTGAAATTTCCACAATATAATTTTCCGACCCTATAAAGTATATATATTCTGGATCCTTATAGATAGCGAAGTCGATTAAGCCATGTCCGTCTGTCTGTCTGTCTGTCTGTCTGTCTGTCTGGATGTTGAAATCAGTTTTTTGAAGTCCCAAGATATGTTCGGGATCCAAACCTTCAATAATTCTGTCAGAAGTGCTTTCGAGAAGTTTGCTATTTAAAATCAGCAAAATCGGTTTAGGTCAACCAGAGTTATGAACCAATATTTTAGACCACCTCTATAAAAATTTGATATTTTTCGTCCATTTTATTGCAATATTTTGAAATATATTGCAGATAATACCATGCAATTTTGTATACGTTGTTTTTACTATAAAAGAAGAAAGTGTGCGGAAAATAGTAAGAATCGGTCCATGATTTCTCATAGCCCCCATACAAATATATATATTCCCGAAATATGGCTTAATGATAAATAAATGCCTATAAAATTGGAATATCAAGACAAAATTCAGCAAAACTAAGTTCTGTGCAAAAAGAAATCGCAAAACGAAATTTTTTTTAGTTCGGTCCATATTTGACCATAGACCCCATATAAAGTCCACTTACAAAATTCACTTAAATACATATAAAACAGATATAAATAATGTTAAACGGCTAAAATTTGACATAAATACTCTTTATAGGCAAATAAATTGCTGTACTAAATTTTATGGTGGTCGGCCCAGAACTGGTCATAGCTCCCATACAAGGACCACATCTGAAAAAGAGATTTTTCCCTATATATATTGTATAAATATCGGTACCGACTCAAAACTTTGCACAGATCATTTTAATATATACAAAAATCATCCCACAAAATTTTGTGAATTTCGGTCTATTTTTAACCGTGTGCCCCATATAAAGCCCTCTTCCGAAAATCACTTTAATACTCATAAATCGCTTATAAATAAGGGTACCAATCCAAAATTTTACACGGATCATTTATATACATGCCTAAATCTAACTGCTGGATTTTGAGAATATCGGTCCATATTTGACTATATCCCCCACATAAGGTCCACTACCGAAATCCACGTTAATACTAATATATATCTTAAATATACCGTTATTATGATGAAATTCGACGTAAAATATCCTCATATGCATGAAAATAACTGTTCCAAAATATAAGAAGATCGGCCCATAATTTGTCATACCTGCCATATAGAACCATTTCCAAAAAACAAATAAATTCGGGTCAAAAAATATTCTTTTCGGATTTAACCCATATTCGGTCCACATTTTATAATCATGATATATATCGTTGGAAAGGTATTTTTAATACCTTTTATTTAATGTATTACAAATTATCAGACACCCAGTAGTTCCCGAGATATAGGCCTATATATTTTCAACTTTAAGGGCCCGCCCCCTCGAAAATAGGCGTGACCGGCAACAAATTTTTTTTTGCTGGTATCTCCTCTAAAAGCCCTATTTGATTTTGTTTTTTTTTTTTTTTAAGCAAAATCACTAAAACCGAATTGTACCCCTTTTTTTTTATACTCTGTTTGTTAAATTACACTCAAGATTATTATGAACATCAGACAGACTCTGCAAATTATGGTAAGAATTGGTAATTAAATCAATTAAAAATAGTGAAAATTAGACAAAATTTCAAAATATTTAACATAAATTATGTTGGTCGTAAAATTGTCTTTCAAACAATATATCAAATACTAATAAAATTTTTTTTATTAAGAAATCTAGACTAAAAATTTATTGCAGTTTAGTCCTGCATTTTATGGATTTTTTTAGTGTTTTTGAATTAATATTCCTTAAAAAGTCGGGGCACGATAGATTGCCGGACTATCAGTCAAAGGGTTGCGGGTTCGATTCCCGCCAAAGACTCTGGGTGTTTTCTGCAGATAAGTCAAACGCTTTGCAGTTTGTGTTTGTTAATTATTTAAAAAAAAAAACTATTATTAGAGTATAAATCAAATTCTAGCCTGAAATAAATTGAAAAATGTTATTGGGATTTCATTAAATATTTTTAATATTTATTTTTTAAATATTAAAATAACTACTGAAGAAGATTTCCAAAGGAAATCGAAATATCGAGTTAATTATATACAGGGTGGTGCAAAAGTAATCCTCCTATCAGAAAATGCTATAAATTTTGCGAGGCCCCTAATGTCAGTTCTGTTTTGACATTTTTATAGCATTTTCTGATAGGAGGATTACTTTTGCGCCACCTTGTATAAAAATAAAAAATCTTTTATAAAAAACCTCAAGCTTAAAAATTATTTAATATTTAAACTAACACATGGCAAATATTTGGCCACTAAATAAAACTTGTTTTAATTCTAGTGTTTTTTTCCCCCAAAAACTACTTTTCTTGAGAAGGGTACGGTCACATTTGGCAAATATTTGCCGAAAAAGATGTAACCACTAAATCAAATACTTTTAAACTCGCTTATTTATTTTAAAAAAAAAACTTATTTTATTTGATGCTGCTTGATCTAGCAAAACTCTTGTAAGAGTAAACAACGTCAAACAAGTTTATGCTAAAACAATTGGTTACGCTGTTTGTATCTTACGTCTTATCTAAGCGAACGTTATCGTTCGACATCGTGGGACAGGGGGTTAGTTTTATTTTATTTTTGGACATTTGATCTTACTGAAACTGAAAAATACAGGCATGTTCTGAAATCACGAACGATTTTGAAATCACGGGTGGAATATTTTAGTGTTCTGAAATCACGGTGATTTTAAATCACGAACGATTTTGAAATCACGGGTGGAATATTTTAGTGTTCTGAAAATCACGAGATTTTTAATTTTTATTAGTGATTTTGATTGTTCTAAAACACGAGCTAACAGCTGATTTTCTTTGTCCGCAAAAAATACAACGTCTTAGAAAATTTGTTTTTTTCTGTGTAAAATAGTTAGTTTAATTTCAAAAACAAATAAAGAACAAATGATTTTTAGAGTATGTGATAATTTTATTACAAGAGTTCAATGCAAAATGCTTGAAAAACTCTAAGTGATTTGAAATCATTAGGCTGTTAGATGACCGGTTTTAAATCACAAGATTTCAATCATTTTTGTGCACCGAACACCTTTTCAGTGATTGCAAATCACTTTACGAAAAAGTGATTTTTAGAACATGCCTGATAAACATTTTTTATGTTACAATATAATTCCGAAAAAAAAATCAATTTTGATGGAGAATAGATTTAAATTAATTACAAGGATTTTAGATCCTGATGACTGACTCATTCACAAAATTCTTCTAATTGTATTCCAGTATTTCTAGTTATAAATCAAATAATATTCATATGTACATAAGTTATATTTAAGACCCAGATCGTTCTTTTGTAACAATATTTGTATTTCGTATGGTTTGCAAGGAATCTTGTAATACATTTTAATAGTCATTTAATGGATCATATCTCCGGGCAGTTAAACTTCAAATTGAATTATCACTGTCACAAAATCTGAATTTTTGCAGATATGTATGTATGTATGTATGTATTCATATAGGTACTCACAACCGATCAACTGTCAATTGGTTTTAAACTGAAACCTGTTTTTAACTTTTTCGGTTTTTTTGAATAATATACATTCAAACATATTCACATATTACAAGTATACAGTGACTCACAGCTTATTTGATGCAGAAAAAAAAATTAATAAAATATCATAAAATATTTTATGGTATTTCCATTAGAGAGAAAAATTTTATATTTTTTATATTGTTAAATTACTTATTTTATTTAATAACAAAAATTAACAAAAAATGTTTATTCACAAGAAAGATATAGCAAATTAAATAATTCAGTTACAAATTTGAGGTCACAGCTTAAATGATGCATTAAGTTATAAGTATTCAAAAAACATAAACACATTAATATTTAGATTTCATGATTACGGCTAATATTTAGTGTGGTATCCCTTTTGATTCAGAACAGATTTTAATCGGGAATTCATAGATTCTGCCAGTTTTGCTGTATAATCGGAACTAATTTTATTCCATTCCTCCTGTAGTGCCCGCTTCAGATCAGAAGCACTAGAAATATTGTGATTTCTTATGTCATTTTCAAGCAGGAGGATTTGTTGCCTCAATAACGCACAGTGGCGCCCGTAGAGCAAACGAGGTTGCAAAAATCAAAATTTTCATGAGCGCCGACAAAGTTTTGAATATACCCATGTTATAGGAAACTTTTCAACGATTTCAAATATGTCACTCTTAATAATATCACATTTTTAGTTTAGAAGATATAACCGTTCAAAATTGACCGACTTTCGGTTTTCAAAAAACACACAATTTTTAGTCAATTTGTTGCGATTACAGGTGTAATATCACGAAAAATAGGTAACGTGTCGCCATATTTTTCCTTTGTATTGATTGATGTATTTATTAAATGTATAATGATAAAAAAAAAATTACCTGTTTGCTTTGTGTTTCTCCTGGTAAATCACTATTTAAAAACTATCCGTTTTTTCACTATTTTTCAACTTTAACGGAAAATAAAAAAAAAAAAATATATTTTTGTATATTTGCCTTATTTGCAAAACCTGTTCTTTGATTATTTCTTTACATAATTCAAAAGGTTTTATCTGCCCGTACGTGCCCGTTTGGCTTCTAGAGGTAAAAAAGGTTAAAAAGACATGGTTGCAGAAATTGTAAGGCGCACAGTGGCGCCATTTGAGCATATAGATAACTGTTCAGCCTATGAAATGAGCGTTTGGAAAGGGTGCTACGCTTTGTAGGGGCCTACTCATGGGTTATCAAAGTTAAAATTAGTAGAAAAATCAATTTTATGGTAATGGATGAATATTTTACAGAAAATTGAAAAAATAAATTTAAAAAAAAATAATTTTTTTTTAATTTGTTGGGTAATAATTTAAAACATAAACCCTAAAGAAAACAAAAAAACAATTTAAAAATGTAAAAATAATTTTTTTTAGTTACTATAAAATTGATTTTTCTACTAATTTTAACTTTGATAACCCATAAGTAGGCCCCTACAAAGCGTAGCACCCTTTCCAAACGCTCATTTCATAGGCTGAACAGTTATCTATCATATGCTGTGTAAACTGTTTAATTATCTTATTCAAAAGATATGATTTTTGCAACGAAAAAACTCAAATGGCGCCACTGTGCTTCGGTCCAACATGGAAACCGTTGTGATAGTGTAAACTTTACTTTTTTCGACTAATACCAATTAATATATTAAATCTTATTATAGGTAGAGCCAAATGATATCTGTAGTAGAAAATACTCGTACATATATATTCTAAAGCAGCAAATTTGTATAATTTTGTATGGCTAGATTTAAGATTGACACCAGAGTTCTACACTTTCTCTGTGCTTGGAAATTGTACGGCTTTGCTGACTCTCAGACTTTTTGCTACATTCAGTTAAATGCCATACATTTAGTCTGTGTCATATATTTTTGCAGAAAATCTAGAATATACATAATACTTAATTACGTATAGACTTGAATTGTAATGCATCGAATTATAAGAATTTCATCAATTTAAAATGCGTATCAAAATTTGACAAATTTACAATTCAGAACTTGGTATTAAAATCAGCCTATATTAAGATTCTATAACTTATAGCACTAGATTCAGGACCTAAAGCAACGAGAAATTAGTTTTACCATCTAGCATAGAATCAATTGTCACTTAAGTGCCCCTAAGTAATGTAGAATGTAGTCAGTTTAAACTTTTTTTTTATTTCACATTTGGCTGTAATTTTATTAACTACCACCTAGTGTACCTTTGTACGAGTATAATTTTTTTTTATTAATTTCATTTAAGTAATAAGCAATATTATTTAGTCAATTTAAAATTAATTGTTCTTCAGGGATTAGCTATTTTACTGTCTACTTAGATAAATTTGTTTACTCTACTACTGGAAAGCAAAATGTTACATGTCATTTTAAAGAGACGTGGGCTAAGGAGAGGGTAAATTGGCACCTTTTAAATACTCTGTGACAGATCAAAGGACTCCAAAACTCTTAAAACTGCCTGATAGTATACAGCTTAACTGGGGCAGCAACGACTTTGGTTGTCTTTATTAGATGCTAAAAGATCAGGGGCCAAATTACCGCATTCGTGATCGAATGAGCTATCGTATCGAAAAATTATTTCGATATCGAAATTATGATAAAATGTACTAAATTTCTTGCTCGCTATCGAATGGCATAATCTCAAATAAGAAAACTACGATAAATTTTACTCGATACCAAATGCGGTAATTTGGCCCCAGTTGTAATATTTGTAATTATTGCCTTAAACTTATAGGTCAAACAATTCTTTTTTCCACATGTTTTTTTTTTGTTTTGTGATTGCAAAAGTAACAACTCGCAGCAACAGCTTTTATTATTTGCTAATAATCAATTTGCTTTTTATAAAAACTTCTCTAATTTAGACATGATTTTATTTGCCAGCAATAAAGTCTTGATTGAAAAATCTCGTGTATAAATTTCACGACTACAAGCTATTAAAAGAAATGTTTGTATTTTTAGAAAATAACGCTGCTGCTTAATTTGATTTAATATTAAAATAATTTGTTTAAAGCTAAATGTGCAAATATAGCAACAGAGTGGCAAATAATAGTTGATACAGTAAAACAGAAAATTAATCAGGGGAGTTACTCTCTATTGCGATTCGAAAGCAAATTTGATGCGATAAGCATACAAATTGATACTCTTACACATCGAATTTGCTTTTGCATCGCAATAGAGAGTAACCCCCCAGGACTTCTACAGCTTTGCTTCTGACTTTCGCTTTGATATTACTATTGTAACTGTTTAACTGGTGGAGGATCATTCAAATTCTAAGATGGATCACTTGGTAAAGAAGCAATTAAAATCCATCTTCATAAAATTCAGAAGATAATAAAGCGATCTAAATTGCTTCATATACATACATATAACGATATATGTAAATAAGCCGACTAAAAGTGATTGTTTGGATGAGAGCAAGTTAAAATAATTGTTGTTCGGCCTAAAATTTCTGATTTCTTAAAATGTGGTGCCACTATTTATTTAATCCACTGTAACTAGAGGTTAAAATTTAGACACACACGTAAATAAGTAAACATAATCACCTCTATGATAAAAAATAAATTAATAAATATTTTTAGGAGTGTTGGTTGTTGATACATCCATACATACTCGTACGTGTATGTTTCTATTTATAATGATTTTTAGTAATTCTATTTATTATACATTTGTATGTATGTATGTTTTTGATACGTACATTATAATAAATATGTTTTACTTGTATGTCTGCCAAAAAGTCATTAATCATTTTGCAAAAACTGAAACAACGTTTGGAAAAAGAGTAAAAAAAAAACACAAACGCAAGAAAAATTGAAAATGCCATGAAATGAAAAACTTCTTTTTCGCTTTATATTGTGAGCTCTCGTTTTGAAAGCTTTTTCCCGTTGTTTGTTTGTTTTTTTTTTGGGAGTTTTGGTCTTAAAAATATAAAAATCACAGTGATACCTACGCAAGCCAACGATGCGTATTAAAATGAAACCCGCCTGCTGTCATCCAAAGCATTTGACGTCAAGAGTTTCATGTAACTAGTAAAGCAAACGTCATTTGGAAAACTCGTTGACACATCCTTTGATAAACTATGAAAATTCCGATCTGCTCGTGTGAGGAGTTTGTGGAGGATGGCGATGGCGATGATGATGATGTGAAAGATGATGAAGATGATTTGCTTTGTAGCAAACCGATTTTTACCCAAAAATCATTTTGGTTTTCACTCATGTGTTTCTATTCCTTTCATCATTTGTTTTATTACTGTTCTGTATTTTTTTTTCTAACACTGGATGGAGTGTGTTTGTGTGTGTTTTTGTACAATTCCATTTAAAGCTTTTTAACCGGAAATGAAAAATGTCATAAATTGATGAAATTCATTCATCATTTATGAGCCAGTTGGCTGATCCAGTGTGTGTTGTGAATTTAAATTAAATATTTTCAAAATAATTTATGTTTGTGTATTTTCAAAAAAAAAAAATCAAACAAAATTCATTTATTTTGAATCAATTTATAAATTTTAAATAAAATATCAAAATTGTTAATGTAAATATTTATAAAGGGTGTTTTTTAAATGTACAGAACTTAAAGTTGGCAGCACTTTTTTAACTGGTGGCCATTTTGTCAGCTGTCAAGTGATTTATGCTCGGTGTGCTTTGGCATTTCAACATGAGTCTACTTATGACGCCTGAACAACGCTTCCAAATTGTGCAAATCCAAAACAAGATTGCCGTTGATGCCGATTTTCATAAGCAAATTTCGTTTAGCGATAAAGCTCACTTTTGGTTTAATAGATACGTCAATGAGCCATCGCGTTATGTCAAGAAAAACTGACTATTTGGTCTGTTTTATGGGCTAGTGGAATATTTGGTCCGTACTTCTTTGAAAACGAAGCTGGCCAGAACGTTATTGTCAATATACGAGTAGAGCCATGATTACTAACTTTTTCGTTCATCAATTAAACAATCATGATGTAGTAGTTTCAACAAGACGACGCAACATTTCACACAGCTCGTGCTACAATTTATTTATTTTATTAAAGGAAACGTTTGGTAATAGTTTCACGTTTCGCACCCAAAACTGGCCTCAAAAATCGTGCGATTTAACGTCGCTTGACTAGTTTTGTAATGTCGCTGGTATACACCAATAAGCTTGAATCAATTGACCACTTGGAGGACAACATTTGTCACGTTATTGCCTATATACGGCCGCAAATGTTGGAAAAAGTCATGAAAATTAGATTAGACTCTCATATCCCAGAATTCATCTTTAAAAATATAATGCCAGAAGATTATCATTCGAATTAAGTAAATTTCATGTCAATTAAAACAAAAAAACATATTTTGTTTATTTAATTTCTAAGTTCTACACTGAGGGAAAAATCTAATCTAATCGGACTTAAATCAAGTCGAAAACGTCTCTTAAGCTTGAAAATTCTAAAATCAAGCCGAAAATCTTATTTTTATAACGATAATTCTTAGGTTGGTTTCAAGCTGCTTGGTTCTTAATTTAAGAATAAAAATCTTGTTTTAAGAATCATGCATTCTTAAAGTAAGATTCATATGGGCTTATTTCAAGTCTGACTCAGGCTTAGTTTAAGAATGTTTATTTTTATTTCAAGAACGTTCCTTCTTAATTTCATATTACCATAAATTCCATAAACCCAGCAAATTTTACTTTAAAATCTTCCCATTTTGAGTATAGTAATTGTGCTTTAGATGGATACAATAAATCAAAATCGATTTTGATCTAAAATTGTTTTTAATATTAGAAAATTGTGAAAAAGAAAATGCTACACAAATATTTATCAATGCGAGTGCTATATTTTAGGCCAAGAATAAAAAAGAGTCAGTGCTTGCATTTCGTTTTAATCCTGTTGACATAACTTAAAAGTTAATTTCCATTTTTCGCAGACATTATTCCAATCAGAACTATCCCTGCTTAAGTTTGTTTTAAACGCCATAAGTGTTGATTTGTTGGTATCAGTTAAGATTTCACTGTTAAATCGTAAGGTTTCAATTGAAGAATCTTTATCAGAATCATTCATGAATGAATGTTTTTCTTTCAACTTTTATTAATTTCCACCTTAACACGCTGAAAGCAAGGCACAACTAAACACAGCATACAGAAAGTGTGTTTTTTTATTTAAGATCGTTTGGGATTAAATTAAGAATTTTATGCTTGTTTTAAGTATTTTTAGATTTAAAGAAAAAATAAATTATTCTTGATGTACATAATCTTAAATCAGAAAGAATACGAAAAAACTGAAGAAAAAAGGAAAGCAACATGTAAATAAAATTGAAAAATGATAATTACAGCAAATTTCGAACCACCGGTAACACTGGTTAAAAGTTTGATGTTTGTCTGTTGGCTAGCAGGCACCGCAGTGGTGCAGAGGTTAGAACGCAAAGAATTCTGATGAGAGAATGTGGTGATTCTTGAAACATGTAAATTCAAACCAGGTTCAATCCCCAGCTCAGCCAAGAAAAATTATCAAAAAAAAAAAAAAAATTTTAATAAGATTTCATGTTGTAAAAACCTTCAGTAAAAATAATAATTTAATGAAAATTAAATTTAATGAACTCGAGCCTGACTAAAGTAATATGTATATCAAAAACTTAAATAAAAAATTTTATTCTTAAACTAGTATTTTTATTCTTATTTTAAGATTTCAATCTTGATTTAAGACCGTAATTCTTAATTTTATCTTTATTTTAGTGTTTTGCAGGCTTGATTTGTTCAAAATTTCAGAATTCTAAAAACAAGCCCGACACAGCTTGATTTTAGCCCGCAGTTTTTCTCTTAGTGTATACATCGTAATAAACACCCTTTATTTACTTCTTCGGCTGCCTCAGGTTACCCTTGAATATTTTTTTTGGCATTGTTGATATCCTGCTTGTATTTCACGAAATAACTTGGAAAATCATAGATTAGTTTCAAATACGATACATAAATAACATTTGACCTATACTTTCATTTCCTAAAGATTTCACTCAAACTATTTTTAACGAATATTTTTTTAGGTTTCTGTTTGCTGTTACTTTTTATAGATTATAATTAAAAAATCAAGATAAAATAGTGGCATAATTGGAAATGATTAAAAACTTCACTCCCAATTTGAAGCTTATCTGCTGCAATTTTAGTTGTTGCTGTCGTAAAATGTAATAGACACATGCTTCTTTCTCTCTATTGCCGAGAACATGAAACATGTTTTTTTTTTTTTTTTTGGTGGTGGCATGTGGAAAAGTCATTTTCTTTGTCCATTAAGTCATTTGACACTGTGTCATGCAACGTTACAATAAGAAACAACAAAACAAAAAGCAATAATAAAGAGAAAAAAGCCGAATGAATTTCGCTGGAATTGCAGTTTTTTTTCTCTCGCTCTGTGTTTAGTTTTGGGTTTTTGAAAAATAATTTTGGTATTTTTTTTCGTGTTTTTGCCTTGAATTAAAGCAACAAAGAATATGCATGTGTTAAAGTAAAATATTGTAGGTACGAAAGGAAAGAATTGTGTATACAAGTGGTTAAATCGTTATGTGTTGCATGCAACCAAATAAATGTTATGATATGCAACAAACAAACATTAGTAAATGCGGCAGCAACAGTAGAATAAACGACAACAACAACGACACAGAGCTTTTAATGAATTTATTGTTTTGTTTGTTTGTTTGTTTTTTTATTGCATTTTTATTTCATATTTACCACATGTGGCAACACTTGGAATATGGTTGGCGTGATTAATGAAAGAGCTCTGTGATTAATTTGGAATATGGGTGGTAAAACTTTAAAGTTCTATTCAAAATTCATAAATTGTCATAAAAATTCATTAATTATCTAATTTTATTGCATTTTTGTTGCCCTAAATTTCCAACTGTTTAATTAATAGGAAATACACATTTCTTAAATTATACAGATATGTTAAACATTTTATTTAAAAGTCGTAAAATTACTCTTTTTGGTTTTGATCAATGTTTTTTATTTTATATTATTATTAAGGTTTTTTTGTTTTTCCTCATGGGCTATTTTTGATCAATCGTAAAATTATTTTCTAAAATTAAACCGTTTCAAACTAACAACTTGTCCTCTTCACTGTAAAATATACAAACTGTTTTAAATTTGTTTTTCATTCATTGCATTTTGTGTAACAAACATTTATCCCACAATGTTGAAAAATGAAACAGATGTGTAAAAATTATCTTTAAACTTGTTTTGTTTTTAATAAATACTATAAGATTTCTGACAAACCTGCTAATGAGTCATGACTTATAGCAAATTAGGATCACAATTTTCAGAGTCGAAAGTGTCTTGTCGTCACCTAAAATGCCTGAAGACGTAACCCTCATTATCATAATTTTACAGGAGAAGCAAAAAACGATATAAAATGAAAACTGTTTAATTGAAAATCGCGATTTCTTCACATCTTGTCTTAAGATAGACGACACTATCGCGATTTTCAATTAAACAGTTTTCATTTTATATCGTTTTTTGCTTCTCCTGCAAAATTATGATAATGAGGGTTACGTCTTTGGGCATTTTAGGTGACGATGTGCACATCTCTAGGAGTCATATCATTTAGCAACCTATCCACCCAATTCCTTTAAGATAATTTGAATGACGACGAATGACGACGGTGATAAAAAACAATTTTTTTCTCAAACAAATTTTTACTTTTTTACTCCAAAAAATACTTTTGGAGAAATAAAAAATAACTTCTATTAATATTTCAACTAAATTTCTTTCGGTGTGGTAAGTAAATGAACACGGAAAATTTTTAAATTAATATATGAAATCGAATCTATTAAAACATATCAACAATTGTTATGAACAAAATGAGAAAAAACTATAATTTATATTTGTAACATTTGAAATAAAAATTGTACTGTTACTGTTACATTGAAAAAATTTAGCACTTATTTTTTCTTCTGTAGAACATTTTAGCACTAGTTTTTCAAGTTTTAGCATATTTTGAAATTCATTTGCTGGCAACACTGTGATGGTCAGCGTTGCCATTTGTCAAGTTTTCCCTTTTTTGCAAGTTTTTTGAGATGCAAAAAAGTTTTTAAGTTTTATTCTAAAAACAAAAGTTTTTTGGAAATTTATAATTTGTTTAGAAGTTTAATTTATTTTATAAAATTGGGTTTTGAAATTTTACTATTTAAAAAAGTTTTTTTTTTCTAAAAAAAAGTTTTATTTTTAGAAAGAAAAAGTTTTCTTAAAAATATATATGGCAACGCTGGTGGTGGTCCAACAACTCAATTAATCCAAAGAGAGACAGAGAGAGAATCGTCGTCGAATCGTCGGCTGTTAAAATTATTCTTATTTTTTCATCTTTAGAATGTTCAGTGTCATTCAAGAATGATAAAATAAAGATTACGCCAACGGGCGTAAAATTTTAAAATGTTCTGCGCATTTAGGTCCTGTGACGTCACACATTCTGTGTTTCTATTGGCTAATTTTTTCTCACTTGTTATTTTTTACTCATGTTTTGCTTGCATTTGCTCACTGCACTCTTCATGTTTATATTTTTTGTTGTTTTTTTTTGTTTGTTTTTCTTTTTTAAACAGATTTTATTTTAGAACTCTCAGAGATTTAAATTGCAAGGTTGCCAACTATCACATAAAACACACATTTTTCGTAAGAAATTTTAATTCTAACACATGAAACATTATTGGTAACCTTTAGAATGGCCCTTCTACGTCACATAACGGGAAATCATGCGCATGGCGTAATCTTTATTTTATCATTCTTGAGTGTCATTCACAGTTGAATTTTGAATATTTAAATACACTAAAAGTTAAATACAAAAAAGTTCAGGTTGGGATCAGGGGCAGCTGAATTATAGATTTATCTAACTATATCTGCAGATTATTAGAATTCTAGAACAAAACTTGCAAATAAACCCACCGAAATTTCATTTATTATTTGTGTCCAATTAATTTAATTTCTTCTCAATACATTTGATTTCAAAATTACTCCTTTCCTCCTCTGTGGTATTTTAGCATTTTATGCAACACAGCAAGTTAATTTTACATAATTTAACATCTGACTCTAGCACTGTACGTTCACTGTCCGACTGCAGCAAAATTATTATACAGGGCATGTGTTTGTTGGCCGAACAACTCAATTCGAGTGTGGTGTGTGTGGACAATTGCATCGAATTGCACTTAAACTCCTACCGTTGCATCTGTGTAGAAAACTTGGTGTAGCATGTAGGATCATTTATAACAATCATAATCATAATCACAATAAATTTCAATTACCTTTTATGTCAGTCTCTCATTCTCTGGCTCTCGCTACATCTACATATGAATGTATGTATGTCTGCAACTGGCAACAGAATAGAAAAGTCTTTAATATGAAAATAATGTGGGGAATTATAAACATTATCTGGCATAAAATGCAGTGTGCTGCATGCAACAAGGATTTCATATACATACATATGTACATGCATTTGGATATACAGGCTGTGTTAGCTAAAATTCCCGGCAATTGCAATCCGTTTTATATGTTTATGTAAGACCGACGACTTATGTATTCCGTTTTGCTTTTAAACTTTAAAATAAGAAAAGTGAAATAAAACAGAAAACATGCCACTACTGCTTAAAAGTGACACCCCTTAAATTCAAATTGTAAGAATTATTTGTCTCTAGGGCGTTGGCAATGTATGCAAGTCTCCTCCCACTTTTCTGGCGTTTTTTTCCCAATTATTTTCCCTGGTTTTCTTATTCTTTTTAACAACAGAGAACTGCATTTTTGTGCTGGCAAATAAATAATAAATTAAATAAAACATAATATAACATAACAACAACAACCTCTAACACCGTTAATGACTCTATTATATTTGATAAGATTGTTTGCAACACAAACCAGGCTTTTGTTAAGGTAAATTTCATTTAATGTTGGCCGTAACAGCAACAACCAAAACTGGTCATTTGATACACATTGAAATACGAGTGCTACCCCAAATGAAATGAATTAGTTTTGTTTGTTGTTGCAACCTGTAACCAACAACAATTTGATATTATCCTAACCACAGTTTTATATTGTAAATTTGAAAAATTAGTTTAACTAAATTTACATTTTTTTTTTGCTTCTAATACTTGTTCCTTTTTGTTTTTGGGAAACAAAAACTTGGGCCCATTTCTTTTATTTATTTAAATGGTCTTTTGTTGGTCATTTTGTTGTATTTATTATGGTTATTTTCAGTTAACAACTTTAGTTTCACTCACACACCACTTTGGACACAGGGTATCTTTACCCGTAATTGACTTTTCTAACACTTTCAAACCAAAAAGAAAACTCATTTAAATTTCCGTCTCTACGAACAAACAACCAATAGACCAACCTACCTACCTACAAAACCATTATCAACAAAATAATAAAACTCTCTTAACAAATGAACATTTATGAATACGATTGTACGAGATTGTATTGTTGTACTTTCTCACAATCTGTTTATGCCACTTGTGCTACAATTATGTACGAGTATATCTACTCGTACTCTACCTATAGGGAAAAAGGTGGTGTTTAGTGGGGTTCTGAGCTTCATATGTTTGTAATTAAATGATTTGTAATTAAAATGTTTTCATTTTACCACAATACAAATGACCTGCTCGTACGAATACTATGTAACACATACATAAATGCTACTAATATGGGTACAGTGACGTTAAAAATTGTTATCACTCGCAATATTCAATTGTAGTTACAGTCAGTGATGCCAACTCTTGCACCATCAAAAGCACTGTGAGCACATAAAAAAGGGTAACAATTAATAAAATTGCGGGTATAAAAGCACCAAGATTGATATTCCTTATGATTGATGAGTTTGTAATGAAAAAGTTTTTAAATTTTTGTTTGACATCGATTGATTTTTATTAAACTAATATAACAAAACTTTTACACGAATCTCTTACTTTTTCATGTATGACTATGACGTAGTAGTAGATCACTATATCGGTCTTTAGTTTCACAATTACAACAAATACAATATGCCTGTAACTCATCTTTTGCTGGTCTCTAAGCCACCTTTTGAATACTAGATCATTCTCCCAAGCATTTCTGTATTTTTGTTTTTCCACAATTAGTTAATAAATTTTAACAAAAAATGCACGAAGAACTTATTTTTACGAAAAATGTTTTATTTTATTGAACCTAATAGCCACACCTCTGTATACTTTGTGCTAATAGCGTAGACAGACGACAGCGTTAATGTGCATTAAAATCTCACTAATGTGAATTAATATTTTACCGTGACATACGACAGTTTCTGCATTTAAAACAGCATTTAGACATCTGTTTGTTTGTAAACAACTGTTTAATTATGAACAAATTTGTATGGCATTTGGTAAAAAATCAGTATTTATTTGAAAAAAGCTGAAATTACTTTTGCTGAAACTGCTCCATAATGCAAAAATTGTTCATGCACTAGCAACCATCAACCTGAACGTGTTGTTACATGTGGGGACCGCAGTGGGACACTCTGAAATAAGAGAAAGGCAATTGTGGAAATCTATTTTTATTATTTTAATTTTACAATTGTCTTCTTCTTCTTTTAGAATAGTAAACAATTTGATAACATGTGATTGATTTTCGACAATGTTGCCATATTGAAATAGCTAAATGCAGTATAAATTCACTCTGATTTTGTGCATTTACTTCTAACCTAATGCGCATTAGGATGGGGATAATTCACGAGTTAATTTTAATTAAGATTGCTAATGCAAATTAACGCTGTCGTCTGTATACGCTATAAGGCACTTCCTTTTTTAAATTTACACAAAACAAAAGTAAAATCACTGGCTAACAAATTAATAATAAAAGTTTTTGTACGGATTTTCAAATATATACTATATGCTTGAAAAGATTCTAGAAGCATTTGCCAATACTACTTAAAACAAAAATGTAATACGCAGTTGGTTAAAAAAGTATCAGGCGTGTTTATATAATATTTTGTAGTAAAATGTTTCAGTACCAACAATTTTAATTTCTTAAAAGGCACTAAAAACACTGTGAGAGATTGTAAAAAGTGCTATAAATACCCGCTTTTCCAAAAAGGGTATTTATTAAAATTTCGGTTATTTAAAAAGTAAAAAAAGCACCAAAAAATACCCGAAAAGTGTCAAAATGTCAACGCTGGTTACAGTATTATTTTAAGTATTCTCTAAAATCGGTAGACTGTTTTGGCTTCTCCATTGCGATTTGTTACCAATCTGGGGCCAAATTACCGCATTCGATATCGAGTAAAATTTATCGTAGTTTTCTTATTTGAGATTATGGCATTCGATATCAAGCAAGAAATTTAGTACATTTTATCATAATTTCGCTACGATAGCACATTCGATCACGAATCGTAGAATTTTCTGGCTTAATCAGAAATTTTATATTTAATCATATTTCGACATTGACTATAGTCCCAAATCGGTTACACAGGGAATACACACTATGTGTTGAGCTATAGGGTATTGAAACATTTTTCATTTTGTTTGTTCAACTATTTTACCCTCCACTGTGACAAACAGTATTTGTGGTAACAAAACAAAAATGTTGATAATTGAAATATATGATTATGAATATTTATTATTGTGGCATAACTTACATATGATTGTGATTGTGAATGAGTTTGTGTTAAAGTGTTGGCCTGTAATTAAAATCGAAATAAATGGGCCACCAGCCATTCCCCCTTTAATAATAAAACATAGAAATGTGTTCTTCGGGGATTTAAAATCCCTTTTTAACATTTCGAATAGTTTGGTTTGGGTTTGTTAAATGAAAATTATTAATTGCGTTTTGTAGTTTTATTAATGTTTTTACACCAGCTCCTAAAAGAAGTCATTTAAATAAATTATTTATTCTCGTTCTTGGCAACCTGAGTGTATAATTTTTAATATTTAATTACATTTCCTTTAACTTAATTATCATACATACACACATACATACACACATACATATTTATATTTTAATCGTAATTAATAGTTTGGGGTTTTTTTTTCTCTTTTTAAGGTTTCTCCGCAGATGGCGAGGATGAGAGCAGTGCTGCCAAGCGCCGTAGATCTCGTACAAATTTCAATTCTTGGCAGTTGGAAGAATTGGAGAGAGCATTTTCGGCCAGTCATTATCCCGACATATTTATGCGTGAGGCCTTGGCCATGCGATTGGATCTCAAGGAGAGTCGTGTTGCGGTAAGTTCAGTTTTAAAGTGATTTATAAACATATTTAAATAAGACAAATAAAAAATTATAGATGATATGCACGACTATATGATATCTTTATAGACATTTAAAAACGTTTAAGTATTTTCGGATGGACTAGGTCCAATAATGGCAGAGGTGATTTTTATCAATTGGTTTAATATAACTATTGAGTGTTTAAAACCCACTTATTTTAAATCTGTACACAAGTATGTGACCGATGAATATACTCGCCAATGGAGCTGACATTAACAGCCAGTATCCCACAGGGAGTGACATTATAAAATGTTTATGAATACTACGCTTCTAAAAAGCCCAGAGTTAGACATGCGGAGCTGTCAACCCTTAGTATTGGCAAGCTAATGGGGAGAAGGTGTGTTTAGCTGGTGGAGTTAATGACCAATTTCAGTGTCTTTAGTATAAGGGATGTATGACTAATTGGTCTGTAATCATTTGGTTTAGGGAGAAAGACAACTTTACATCTTTTCCATCTGATACTCACTTCATATATATTAATCAGTGATGTTATAACGAGCTCCTAATATTTCTGAAAGTCTATAGGTATGATATCATTCTTAATGTCCATTAACGGAACGAAGTTGATACACAGGTTTGAAAAGAGATTGTGCCCTACCACTGAATGTCTAAATTAAAACTGGTATATCAGTAGATGTTGCTAGTATTGTATACCATCGCTTGTTCTCTTTTATATCCAAGAGCTGTATCTCCAAAAACATACAAGTATTATCTGGGGTACCACAAAGCAGCCATCTGGGGCCTCTACTGTTCTCACTTTTTATTAATGACTTACCGAACGTAATAAAATCGAATTTTGCTCACCTTAGGCACCTTAGTAAATACACAATTACCATTCTACTTGTTTTTGCCCGTTTCATCCCTCTTAACAACCACTTTTTGTAAAAGGAATCCAATAACCAAATTTAAAGTTTCTAGATTTAGCGGTTTGGGCTGGGCAATCATTCATTATTCATCATCAGTCAGTCAGACAGTCACTTTACTATTTTATATACACTTTGGTTCATTTATTTAAGGGCACTAGAAATTCCATATTCATATTCAGCAGCCTGTATCTTTTGCAATTTTTAATCGATTGCAGAATTTTAAAATAGACATCTTGAAAGGTCATGACAATATCCAAGATATGGAACCAAATAGTTCACTAAACTGTGGAAAAGCCGATTCCAAGCAAATTTTATAGCTTGCACCAATTATTTTTGCTTATAGTACGTAATAGCACTCCACACCATAACGCCGCCCTCTCGTCTGTGATGTCGGTTCAAAAATCACTTTTTTTTTTGCTTACATCATGAAAATAATAGTTGTAGTCATTATATACAATACAACGGTTCACCTCTTTACTGCACATTCCATACAATGTAATGGGTGTTTTTTTACAGGTTTGTTTTTCGAAAAGAGATAAAACTGGCATTTTGTGGTCAAATCTGGCAACTCTAATGTCATTTATGTTCAGTTTGGTTTGCCATTTCATCATAAACAGGTTGACAAAAGAACAACGCTTGCAAATCGTGCAAATTTATTTCGAAAATAACGGTTCAGTTCGCGAAGTTTACCGCAAGCTCCGTCCATTTTATGGTCGACTTAATCGTCCATCAGAGCAATTAATTCGGTTAACCATGGATCGTTTTCGCACTACGTTTACTCTATGTGATAATACGCATCCGCAGAGACGTCGAACAGTGCGCACCGAAGAAACAATTGCCGCTGTAGAGCAAAGTGTTGAAGATAGGGTAGCCAGATTTGAAATACGGAAAAACAGTACATCTTATACAAAAAAACAGTACAATTCAAAAAAAAAACAGTACATTTTATTTTTTAACGAATACATAACTCTTTATTCATGTAATAACATTTTTGTAATATTAATTTAATAAGCAACAAAAAAATTGTTAAAAATACTTAAAAATATGAGATCAGAACATATATTATGAACGTTTTTGAAGAAGGTACATATAAAATACAATTTAAATGACATATTGTATCTTTTATATCATCAAAATCCTTTTAGATTACAATATTTTTGCTTTGCTTGTAATACAAAATTTAAAATTTATTAGTTTTTGTAAATCAATCTGTATATGTATTAATTTACATTACAAAAGTGAACTTTAAATTTAATGTCAACTCAATTTTATTCATTTTTCAATATTTTTTATTAAGAATAATGTTGTTCCAATTTACATGGTGTAGAAATTTATTATTTAAAAATCAAGAAGTATAATTTATTGAAAAAAAAATCCAAGTAACATTTTATCTTAACCCTCTATAACATGACTACTTTAAAATTAAATGTGCCATCAGCTTTTCGAAAAATGTATTTAAATACGTTGTATAAACAACGATATATTTATGAAATCAAATTTGTTTTTTTAATATTCTTCATGTTAATCTACATTGTTTAATAGTTAGAAATGTCTTTAGAGCAATGATGTCCATTTCATGAAACAATTGTTGTTGTACTCATTTCATATGGACAAACAAATTTTTTTGGACACCAATGCTTTAGAGCCATTACCACTGATCTCCTAATCAACTTTAAAGTAGATTAAACCCTGATGAATAAATCCTTTTTTTAATAAAGCAATACACTGAAAAAAAAATTTTTTTATCAATATGTTTTTCAATTTTAATATAAATAAGCTTTTAACGAAAAAACAGTACAAAAAACAGTACAACGAGTAAAAAACAGTACATTTGCGTACTGTTTTGAGTCTTGTGCATAAAACAGTACATTTGAAAAAAAACAGTACGTGTACTGCTAAAAACAGTACATCTGGCACCCCTAGTTGAAGAGGACCCGAATTAATGGAGACCGGTATAGAGCCATGATAACCGACTATTTTGTTCCCGAATTGGATGGCATGAATGTGGATGAGTTGTGGTTCCAACAAGACGGCGCTACATGCCACACAGCGCACGCCACAATCGATTTATTGAAGGAAACATTCGATGAGCGCATAATTTCGCGGAATGGACCTGTCAATTGGCCACCAAGATCGTGTGATTTGACACCATTGGATTATTTTCTTTGGGGATATGTGAAGTCGCTCGTCTACGCCAACAAACCAGAAACGTTAGGGGAATTGGAAGCCAACATTCGTGGCGTTATTGCCGACATACGGCCCCATATGCTCGAAAAAGTGGTTGAAAATTGGACCTGTAGAATTGGCTTTATTCGAGCCAGCCGCGGCGGCCACATGCCTGAAATCATATTTAAACATTAATGGTATAAAATTATCCTTCCAATAAAGCCAAATTGATGGTCATTAAAACGATTTTCTTGTGTTTTATTTCAATTCGAAGTTCTATACCTCTCAAAAAAAACACCCATAGTATTTTGCGAATTGAAGTCACTTTTCCTTACGAGCAGTATTAAGCAGCAGCTTTTTTTTTTGTAATTTTTAAGATACTTACCCCTGGCCCACGATGTCGAACAATAACGTTCGCTTAGATAAGACTTAAGAAACAAACTTTTTATCGTATCTATTTTTTATTCAATCAAGTTTGTTTATTCCACAATCAAGTTTGTGTCTTAAGTCTTATCTAAGCGAACGTTATTGTTCAACATCGTGGTTCAGGGGGTTATTTACTCTGCGTACTGATGACAGGGATAAGGCAGAGCTAGAAGCAATTCTGATGATTTTTCTTTTCTCATACGTAGATAAAGACAATGACACCTTTGCTTTAAACATTTTTCCATACCACTCAGGACCCTTGTTGCAATAGTCGACAACTGTTGGGCTTTGTCCAAGTTTTGTTTAGTTATTGCGCGGTTAGAATATCGTTCAACGATTTTAGGTTTTTCCGATCGTTTTAAAATTTTTTATTTTGCCATTTTGACTCGTAAAATTATTGTAATAAATAAATGCTCCCTACAAAAAATCATCTCAAACATCGTGTCTTTATTCAAGTGAACCAATAAATTACAAATACAGTTCCTTAGTCAGGAAACCACTATTTTTATATTGTATGTAACTCATCAGCCAGATAATATCGTACTTTAATTAAAATACAAATTGAGTAAATTTTAAAATTATGTACCATTTTATTAATGTCATGATATTGTCCATGTCATTTCCTACTTTAAATGTATTAATTCTGCACAAAATTAGGAGTGCCCCGATAGACTAGGCGATAGAGTGCCAAAGACTCTGGGTGTTTGTTTTCTGCAGATAAGCCAAGTTTGTGTTTGTTACCCCCTGGCCCACGATGTCGAACGATAACGTTCGCTTAGATAAGACTTAAGACATAAACTTGATTGTGGAATAAACAAACTTGATTGAGTAAAAAAATAGATACGATAAAAAGTTTGTGTCTTAAGTCTTATCTAAGCGAACGTTATCGTTCGACATCGTGGGCCAGGGGGTTAATTATATAAAAAAAAATAAAAGAAAGGATTTCATAATACTCGTATTGAGTTTGGAGACGACAAAACTTGCTCCATACGATATTTTGTCCAGTTGCTTTAAAAGCCGTCGGCAAAATGCTTGTTTTTAAATAGAGATTATAAGTGGCTAATGTCTGAAAGTAGTATTTTAATGAATTTTCAAATCTTGCCGAATATCTTATAACTCAAACTATTGCAAACCAGGGTTTTCTAGGCTTTTGCGAGACTTTGAATTTTGTAAACTTTATTGTTATATCATTTTGTAAATTGTATAAATTCCTTAATGAACTTATTCTAAAAATATACACTTTGTTTCAGATAGGTATGGTTCCAGAATCGGCGTGCCAAAGTTAGAAAACGTGAGCACACAAAGAAAGGACCTGGTAGACCTGCCCACAATGCCCAGCCACAAACCTGTTCTGGTGAACCCATCCCGCCCAATGAATTAAAAGCTAAAGAAAGGTAAGTTTTTTAAAACAGTTTCAAGCATCTAATTTCTCATGAACAATACAAATACAAATCTCTCTCTCTTTCTCTGTGGACATTTAGATCAAAGCAAAAATATAGTGGATTTCTAATAGTAAAATATTGTTTATTTTCTTTATTTTTTGACATTGCAGAGCTCGCAGAAGAAAGAAATTAGCCAAAGCCATTGATAGACAGGCTAGAAAGCTGCAGGCAAAAGGTATAACCGTTGATTTTGAAGCACTTAAGGCTGAATACATATCACAACACAAAGCCAATGGCACATTTTCTGATTCAGATCTCGAAGATGACAGCATACAGATCGATGTGGTAGGTGGAACGGAGAGCGATGACGATGATGACTTTGATTTCCGTAGTCCACGCGGCAGTGATTTGGCCAACAACAGCTATTCGCCCAGTGGCAGTCCCAATGGCCTGGGCAGTCCCATGTCCAACAGTGGCATCGATAATCGAGAAGACGACAACAATAGTAATCAGCATAATCTGCACGTGGCTGTAGATGAGAAACCGTTTCTGTTTCCCGGTCGAGCAACGAATTTTCATTTGAAATTACAAAATACCACCTCATCGTCATCATCCTCCTCCTCACCGAATCATCAGCAAACCTCACCGATTAGTATACGACGTAGCAATCCGTTTAGCATAGAATCTCTGCTATTCAACAATACATGAGTCCTGTAGACCAACATGCATGCCAGCTGACAAATGTTATACCAAAAAGAATATCTACGTAAAAAATAAAACTTACCAACTTAATTCATTCAGCTAAAAGGAGAAACCTACAGAAAGACCAATCTTACGAGTTGCACAACAAATTACGAAAAACCAAAACATTTGACAAACGGTGGGACGGACTCATTACTAGTAAAATTTTCGCGTCTGTATATTAATACTATGTATCACATAAATTTGTATGGAATTTCCAGCAGCAGCAGCAGACTGTTTTAACAGCCAGTCTATAATATTGCCATCATGATCATTATCATCATCATCATCATCATCATCATCATTATTATTACACAAGTGAGAGAATGAGTTTAAACAAAAGGAACAAACAAGAATGCAAAATATCTTGGGTTCATTGCAGTTTAAGTGTAGGGGCATTTTCTTATTCTTTTTTAACACCAAAAATTAATGATTTAATTGTATTCTTCATAACAACAACGTCTGTATATATGTATGTATGTACGAGTATGTAAAAAAGGACCGTACAGCAAAATATATTTAAAGTACTTAATTTGAGAGCTGTTTATGAGTGAATCATAAAAGAAATTACTTTATGAAGACTTCAGGCATAATAAATGGAACATGTAGCCTCCTTATAATATTATACAATATTATTTAATGTTATGTACATACATACATATGTACTCGTATGTATGTATACGGAGCTGGTGATGGCCGGCCGGCCAGTCAGTCTGCCAGACAACCAATTCGTTTTTATGTAATAACTATTTAGCAGTTGCTTGAAAGAGTTAATTATTTCGTTTACAAAATTTATAGATTACCGATGCTTATAACATAATCAAAACTATTTATTAAAGTTCAGGTTTGATTGGCTTTCACGTGATTTTTGCGAAGACACCCTGACACATACCTATTGAAAAGAGCTCTAATGTTTTATTTTACATAGAATAATGCTGATTCGTGGCCAATTGATAACCAAGTCTTTGGCCTTAATAATAAATTCTAAACTAATTCGTATATGCAATAAATTTTCAAAGTAAATTCACAATTGCTCAGATTATAGTAGGAGCAATCGCATTTAGGGCCATTATTACAACTTACCTCTAATGTTCTTAATAGTAAAAGGTAACTTTAATTAAAGTGCGGAACAAAGTGACCTTTAAAATTTTTCGTTATTACAACGTCCTTGTAAAATAAAATATTTGTTTTCTAAAATATGGCAATACCAGTGAAAAACCGATTACTTTTGACAAATAACTGACAAGAAACAGTAAATTGTTTGTGTTTGTGAAAAAAAAAATTCAATGACTGGAAGAAAATTTATTAATTAGTACACAAATTATAAATAAAGGGTGATTTTTTAGCTGTTATCTTTTTGGCAACACTGGTTTAAACAGCTGACGCACGTTTCGTGTTTTGTTTTACTGTCAAACATCTTCAGTTTGGTCTATAATTTAACCATGAATCGTCTTACAAACGAACAACGCTTGAAAATTATTGAATTTTATTATCAAAATGCGTGCTCTGTTAAGAAAGTTCATTGTTCTTTTTTTTTTACCGAAAAATTATGTTCAGCGACGAAGCTCATTTTTGGCTCAATGGGTACGTAAATAAGCAAAATTGTCGATTTTGGAGTGAATATCAGCCAGAAGCATTGCAAAAGCTACCAATGCATCCAGAAATAGTCACAGTTTGGTGCGGTTTATCTGCTCGTGGCATCATTGGACCGTACTTCTTCAAAGATGATGCGAATCGTAATGTAACTGTGAATGGTGAGCGCTACCGTGAGATGATATCCAACTTTCTTTTTGCCCAAAATGCAAGAGCTTGACTTGCATGACATGTGCTTTCAACAAGACGGTGCCACATGCCACACAGCACGCGCAACAATGGACTTATTGAGAGGCGAGTTCAGTGAACATTTTATTTTACGTTCGGGACCGGTCAATTGGCCGCCTCGATCGTGCGATTTAACGCCTTTAGACTTTTTTTTGTGGGGCTATGTTAAAGCTTCAATTGACGCGTTGGAAGATAACATTGAAGCATTTATTCGTGAGATACCGGCCGAAATGTTGGAAAGAGTGTGCCAAAATTGAACTAAGCGGATGGACCATTTGAGGCGCAGTCAAGTCAATTTTATGTGTTTTTTTTGAAAAACTTTCCTATAGCTTTTAAAAATTCACCCTTTATATACATACATATATATAAACAAACGTCTGGCACCTTGACTGTAAAGAATGGCAATTTTTTTTAATAAATATTGGAATGTATGCTTCAAAAATCGAAATCTTTGCACAAATTCAGCTTTGTTGTAATAACTAGTTGCTACTTGCTCGCGAATTTTTTTTAAGCTCTACTTTGCGGCTGAATGTTTTCAAAAATATTCTCCAGTTTATTAATATAAATCAAACGTCTGCTTTCCATTTTTGTTTATCAAAATATTTATTGGCAAAACAAAATTTAAATTAATTTATTTTTCATTAAGTTGAGATTTTTTCCAGAACATATGGCAACTTCAAACACATAAACCTCACTATAAAATTTAAAGACAAGATGATCTTCCCTATAGCTTATCGGTCGGTTTTAGATTAAAGTAAACTTATTTCTAATAACCAAATAGTTCTTATCTGTCCGATAACATTATACCCTTAACTATTGTTAAGTTGTAATAATGGGCCTTAGTGTAACAGCAGAATAAACACTCGGTTGCAGAAACTAAACCATTTTCGGTTGGCAATTAAAGGTGCCTACTATGAGCAAAATTCTAACGAATTTTCATTTGGTATTATGGTGCGCATTCGATGAAAAAACGCTATTGTGAAAATCACTCTTTTTGGGTTATTCACAATAGTACATTTCTATCAGCGGCGCCATATTTGTTTACAAATTCTTAAAGTAAAATAAATTAAATTTGAAATGACCACCACGGAATTATGGTTTAATGATTCGTCTGATGAATATAATTAAGCTTCCATTTTTTGGCTGCCTGAACTTTAGAGCAAATACATTTTGCCAACAGTGGATCTTCTTCCATGAGAGAAACGAGTTTCTCCAATTGCTGTTTTCTACTTACGACCTGCAGGATATTAACAAAAGTAATTTACAAGTAGTATTTGGTTGACCAAAACCAAAAAACAGCAAATTCTTACATTTTAAATAAATTTTTTACAGTTTTATACAGCGTCGACAGCGAAATTTTCGACAGCGATGCCAACTCAGAATACAAATTTTACATTCGATAGTCGATTTTCGATAGCCAGCGAATATCGATTGTCGAATGCAGCTCATAATAGGGGCCAAATATTTGTTTGTAAG
Organism: Bellardia pandia; assembly: GCA_916048285.2. Classification (NCBI taxonomy): domain Eukaryota; kingdom Metazoa; phylum Arthropoda; class Insecta; order Diptera; family Calliphoridae; genus Bellardia; species Bellardia pandia. The sequence continues at coordinate 92,325,348 of OU696532.1, read as the reverse complement.
CCAACACAAATCTACTAAAAAGCAGTATACCTATTATGACTATAGATTTTATGGTTATAGTAATAATATTTTATTTAGGGCAACAATTTTTTTTTAATTTCAGCAAGTTTCTATTGCAACTGGCAAAATTATTCAATTAAACTTCAGTTATACAGAAATACATGTGCTTGAAGATGTTTGGAACAGTTGGAAATGAATATATTTTAAAACCCCATTAAAAACCAAGTTATAATTCCTTGCAACTTCTGCTTTCCATAAATTTTGACCATAAACTGATATAAAGCAACCAAGTAGCCCATGCCAAAAAAAAAAGCATTTAATGAAACAAGAAAATAATCAAAACATAAAAAACTGCAAAATATAAATCATGAAAAATAAAGAAAAAGTTTATATTTAAAACCAAAAACTCTCAAAAAAAAAAAACAAAACAGCAAGCAGCACATTAAATTTAATGAAAATGAAATTCGGAACAAATTGCGCAATATTAGAGTAATTGACTTGTACTTGTATTTTAATGAATGGTAATTTTAATTAAATATAAATTATAAAAGAAACATATACACACAGACACACTCACATACAGGTAATACATTGAAACATACATACTCGTACTTAAATTATAATTTCATTACTAAAAAGAAAGACAAAAACAACAAAAAATATTCATTTACAAATGAGAATATTAAATAAAATATCAATTGACTTAATTTGATTTACTTTTTTTTATTAGTTCGTTTTGTTGTTGTTTCGTTTCGTTTCTCTTGGTTGGTTCGCCATATTGTAACTTTATTTGGTTTGTTTATGCTGTTGTTGTTATTGTTGCTGTAGTTTTTGTTTTTTTTTTTTGTTTCAGCCATTATATTAAATGATGTATAACAAATGGCTTATTATACTTTTACACTTTTACATACATATGTATGTATGTATGTATCTGCAATATTGTTTAATGTAGCCATTCATGGTACATACTTATGGAAACAATAGGTACTTTTAATTTTGGGGAAATCACAGTGTGCCGCAATAAGTTATTTAATTAATTGCTCATAAAAGTGTTTTTTTTCACGAGAGAAAAATTATTACAATTGTAGTTTTTTCTACAATTATTTTACTTTTCGGTTTTAAATGTCAATGATTCCAATTTGGGTTAAGAATTTGGGTTCAGTTATGATTTTAAAGAAATCGATTTGTTTGAACAATGTTGATTTCCAGATGGGGGGGGGGGGATTATTTTTGAGGACATTGAAAACATTATTTTTCTAACTTTTGAAAAGAGTTTATGGAAATAATTTGATTACATTTTTGTCCATGAAATCTGGGGAATTTCGAACTACATTTTACTATACATTTTCAAAAAAAAAAAAAAAAAAAAAAAAAAAAAATGAAAATAAAAATAAAAACGCTCACGATTAAGAAATTTAATATAAAAAATCGTACCCAGTTAATGTTGTACTAATTCCTTTACAGCAGAAGACATGCGTATTGCCAGCCGCATTTCTAGTTTGACGTTGCGACTAATGACTTTTGTTTGAAAGAAATCTTAGAAAAGCGCAGCCAGTACCCATTCTTTGGAACTGTTCTGTTACCAGTCCTTTAATCACTGAACTTTGTATGCAGTTGTCACCATGGGAACAAGCATCCCTTTTCATTACGATTTTAGAACTTCTACTTCCATCAAGTGTTTCTGTTCGAAATAGTCTGGAGTGGAGCTAGTCCCGTGTAGCATTTGAAAAGCTTTAATGTTTCAGTTGCATTCGGTGCAGGCCCATCATAGGTTCTGGCCAGATTTCAGCAGAGCATTAACTTAGTGCCAAGGATATTTTGCTTTGGTGCTAATTCGGTTTCACAAACAATCTCTTATGCTTCAGTTCATCGCAAGAAATGATTCGGTGCAAAAATTATTTTCTTTTATAGCGTTTGAGCAGCATTTCGGACATGCAATTTTCCCTGCTTTTGGATGAACTGCTCGCAAACGTTTTAAAATTACTGTTAGAGAGCTCCCAATGGTTTTGCAAACTCTTGTTGTGTTTGACAATAATCTTCATGGAGTAATGCTTCAAATTCTTGTAATATATTATTGATATCAATGAATCGGTCTTTATTGGATAGAAAATGTTATGACATTTATGTTTAAATATGATTATGGTCCGAAAACGATTTATTGTTCTTCGAATTAGCAGCTCTAAAAGACGATTATGTACGCCATAAAAAGACCGAAGTGCACGATAAGTCTGACGAACAGAACCATTATTTTGATTAAAAATTTCCACAATTTGCACGCGTTGCTCTGGTGTATGTCTATCCATGAAAATGTCAAAGTAAACTAAACAAAAAGCAACTATCATCTGTTAAATGGGTGGTAAAATATAGCAGTGATGCCAACTGAAAGTTGTATCACTCAAAAAAAAAAAAAAAAAAAAAACACCCAGTATAAACTTTTTTTGACTGGCCTGGGCGATCTTTGTGTTCCCAGTCAAGATCACCACTTCTGAACAGCAGAAACCATCTCTTGCACGTTGAAATCGATGGAACACAAGTGCTACAGCAGCACTTTTTCACATTTAAGAAGCGAAGCAAAACTTCTCGCATATAGCGCTTTGTTGGCACAAATGTTCTATAACTAAGTGAGAATAAATGACATATATACCCTTCAAAACAACTCTAGGTACATAAATTAAATTCTGAATTAGTTGCAAATTTTCAAAAAATTCAAAGGAAGAAACTGGTACTTGAAATCTCCATAAACCATGACTAATTTGGGAGCGTTTAAATAATATATTCATTTATCAGTCCTTTCATTTTTTATAAATTAAATAAAGTTTTTGGACTTATTATAACAGTTCTATCTGAAGCCAAATATTACTCTCAGGCAAGATTTTGAGCGAAAACTCTAGAGTATTTCAAGTAAAATTGTTTGTAAAGCTTAAAGAAACATTTTTTGTTAAACTGCGAACCCCCTAAATAAACATGCTGTTCCCTAATTTTATTAGCAAAATTACATTCTTAGTAATTTGTTTTCCATTTACATATTTTTTTTTAAAAACATTATTTTACAATATCTTTTTATTATTCATTGTTAAACAAGGAAATTAAGTCTTAATATAATTGAGACACAATTTTATTTAGTTTAGATTAGTTTAATTATTTGTATTATTTTCTTTTACTTAATGTGCATAAATTTTGTAAATATTATTATTTTTTCTTAATTAAAATTTTATTATTTTATTTGTACCTACGTACATATGTATGTACTCGTATGTATGTTTGTATATTTTCATCCTATACAATTTTATTATATGCTTAATTAACAGTTTATGATTCCATTTATACATATGTACGTACTACACACCCAAATGAGCAAGAGACTTTTTTTAGTTGTTAGTTAAACCTTAATTTAATTTAGTTTTATTATTAAAAACATAAAAATATAAAACAATTTGCAAGTGTACGAGAGTATGTTGTTGTGTAGAGAGAGAAAGAGATAGAGAGTGAGAGAGACAGAACATATTATTATATTTAAGAGTAACTCGAACTCGTAAATTGTTGCATTACACAATTCATATTTTGTATTTAATTTGTTAATAAAAATATAATAATTTGCCTCAAGTATCTTTTGTTTAGAGGGTAATTAATTGCTTTATTAAATTATTACAACATTTCCTTTACGAATATTTTCCATTTGTCTTGTAAATAGTAAGTAAAAGAGAAACGGCAACAAAAACTAACTCTAGTTTATTTAATAACAAAAAAGTCCTTATCCCCTTAAAAAAATAAAAACAAAAACTGTTTCCTATTAATGTACGACGACGAATGTATGTATGTGATCATGGTTGCAGAAAGGCATATCCTACCATCCATCGTACATTTATCTATTGTATTGTATTTAACTTTAACTGTATTTATTATTGTATATTTAGTTTTATATAATTTTAAGATGTGTATAATTTATTAGAGAATAAAATAAATGAAAATATAAAATAAAATAAACAAATAAAACAGGAAAATACATTAATTAAATAACAATTGTGGCTTTTTATTTTTGAAAACAACAGTTGCCTGAATTATCCTTTAATTCGTAAGCGCAGGGGTTTTACAGCCATACCTAAATACCGACGGTAAACAGAACGTATTTTTACGCTGAGCATTAGTGCTGATACCCCATCCCTAAACAAAAGCGGCAACGTTGGCTGTTTTCATAAACGCAGTATGCAATGCAACATTTCATTGCATAGAGTTCATAATAGCATTCAGAAAAAAGGGCTAAATGGAAAAAAATCCATATAAAGTCACATCAAATTTTCTTTTTTTCGGGCTTTTTCGCATTTTGAGTCACTAAAATCGGGCTAAATCTAGCCCGAAAAGGGCTAAGTTGGCATCGCTGACCACGGGTCCAAAAAAGGACCTACTTGTGTCAATTTAACTTCCTAGTTGGCTACCCGTTTAACCTTAACTTTTTTAACTCAATTATCGCTCATTGCAATTATCACTTTTACTCCTTCCAAAAACTATTAATTGAAAACAAATTAATAATTCACTTTAAAATATTATATTTTCGTTGAAAATATTGAAAAAAAAAACTATTGCAATAAATATAGAAATTGGATGCATATAAGTATGTACGAGTATATGGAAAACATCGACATCGATCGTATTTAATTGGAGTTGGTAAAACACAATGAAATGTACACAATTTAAATGAAGGAACATTTTTATTTATTTGACCACATTTATGAGACCGATAAAATACTTTTATTCTGTTGTTTTATAAAATACGTATGTAGTTGTAGACTGATTATAACAAAATGTTATAAAATAAATAAATGAACTTAATAAATATAAAGGAAACTTATTGCAAAATGATATTAATAAAGATTTATAAATATATAATAAGTGCTGTTTCACACGTTTCAGTTTTAGCTGATCAGTTCTTGTTTTTAATTCTTTCGTTCTCACGCGTTTCTTCAATTGTCGTGCTCTTTAACATCAAGGTTTTACTTTCTCATCCAAACAACTTTGCGCAGAATAAGTCCTGTTTCACATTCATCAGTTCTGACCGTCAAGTCAAGTAAAAGAAAATTATCTTTTATCTTTTTCGTTCTCATTGAAAAATACTTGACTTGACAGTCAGAAGTGATGAGTGTGAAACAGGTCTAAGACGGAGAAAATAAAAGAAGAAAATAAGAGGAAATAATGCCCCTATTGCGGTTGACAACTTTTTTAATAATTTGGTCGTCTCTCATAAATCGGTATTGCCATTCACAACTTAAATGTAGTAGAGTTAATGTAGAGTTAAAGTCGGGTTGACTGACAGACGACCAAACTTAGTTGAGTTGAGAACGGCAATAGGGGCATAAGTAAATTTACTAGTATGTACCATCATTTGCTTTTCCCTTCTCATCCAACATTACTTGTCTCTCGAAGAGCCAGAATTAAAACGTGTGAAGGCGGTCTAACTTTTTTAAATCTATTTTTTTAAAGTCAATTTTTTTTTATTTTATAATTATGACCTTTTTAAGATATATGTATGTACAATATAGAATGCAATTCTTTAATATATAATTAGTAATAGAAAAAGTGGCTAATAAAGCTACGAAATAATAAATTCTGAAAGTCATTAAAATTAAGAATGTAAGTAAAGTTTTTGCTGGGAAACCAATTTGTTTTAATAAGAAACAAAGATCCCGAAAATATGAATCCCGGCATTTACAAATCCAGTTTCGTTGGACATCCCCAGTATGCCTTCATTAAAATTCCCAAATCAAGATGATATACGTATGACTTATAAGTTATAATATATTCATTCATAATTTATTAAATACATACAACAAATTTCTTTCAACAAAACATCATTTATATTAATAGTTATGTATGTATGTACTCGTAACTCAAGCAAAACCCATTGATTTTGTTTTAAACTATTTAAACGTAGACTCAATAATATGAACTCGTATACTCGTAGTTAAAATATTTTAATACTTCTACTAAATCGTATTAAATATTTTGAATGTGTTTTCGACTGTGAATAACAATCTATTCAACACTTATTCACACACTCTTAATTTATGTTGAAGCTGATTTTAACTAATAATGATCGTAAAAAAATAATCAATTGATTTTCAGCAAAAAATACAATAGATTGACGAAAATAAAAGATCAGCAACAATAATACAAAAGAAAAAATTGAAAATTAATTCAGGCATTAATCAATTTGCAACAGGAAATCTTGTTTTTATGGACGTTAATTAAATAACTAAACAAATTAACAATGAACGGAGCAAACTAAACTCAACACAATAGAAACTTTTATATTGTACTCAAGCTACGAGTACGTATGTGTGTGTGTGTGTGTGTGCTTACGTCACAATAAAGCAGTGGGCTACCAAGCGAAAAGTGTTTTTATTTATAGCGATCATTGACAATAATTTATTTTATCGTCAAATCTGGGCATATGAATTTCGAAAGACATAGATACGAGAATTCAATGTAGAGGTGGATATAATACAGTCAATTATTTTCATATTGAATCGTGAGTTCAGACTCTTGGATCAACCAGTTTATATTTGTTTTTGTTGGGGTTAATATAATTTTTATAATGCGAATCTTTTTTCATTCATTCATGTTTGATTTTTAAATATCGGAATAATATTGCCGAGCCACAGTGCAATATTAATAACAACCAACACCACAATACATAAAAATATGTATAATAAAAAATCAGATCAATATAATGATCATTGTATGAGAATTAAGTTTAGACAATATTTTCAGTTAATTAAAGTCGACCATTAGCTGGTGGGTGGGTGACCTTTCTTAATTTATGGATTCTCAAATTTCGATAGACTAGGCGATAGAGTGCCGGACTATCAATCAAAGGGTTGTGGGTTCGATTCCCGCCAAAGACTCTGGGTGTTTTCTGCAGATAAGCCAAAAGCTTCGCAGTTTGTGTTTGTTAATTATTAAAAAAAATAATAACAATTTTGAATTATAATAAAATAAAAAATTATTAATCCCTTGAATATTGGCACTTTCTTGAAAGCTTATCTTTTGTTCAACTTTTCCATTCCATTCCATTTATTCTCGGTATGACTTTATTGTTTGTATCAAATATTTTTACCTGGGGCCAAATTACCGCATTCGTGATCGAATGAGCTATCGTATCGAAAACTGATTTCGATATCGAAATTACGATAAAATGTACTAAATTTCTTGCTCGATATCGAATGCCATAATTTCAAATAAGAAAATTACGTTCAATTTTACTCGATATCGAATGCGGTAATTTCGCCCCAGAAAACATGTTTTCTGTGTTTGGTCTGTCTTAAGAATTTTAGGTGCTTATTTCCTGTTATTAGGTTAAAAGTATATTAAAAGTTGAGATTGGTAGTAATTTGAAAACATAAATGCAGTTGCGTTTTAATATCAACTTGAGTTTTAAGGAATTGTATAGCAGATATCTTCTTCTTTTCAAATGTGCCCACGACTTAAAAGATATCCAGGTCCTTGTGCTATTTATGCACAAATATGTGATACATACATACATATGTATTACACAAATTGTTTATTTAATTAAAACTATTCTCTCTTTTATTATCTGCTTTTCAAAAAGTATTCTTTAATATTTATAATTGATAATCATCATATCTTTTCATTATTAATTTTTCTTCATGTTATCCTTTTTCCCATTTTCAGTTAAAAGCCAAAATTTCAAATTTAAATAAAAATTATTGTTTGCCACTCTTCTCTCTGATAACTCTTTTTCCAATAAACTTTATATTTTTCTCAAATACTTTTTTTTTCATGTCATTCATTAAAACAATATTCAAGACTATTCAGAAGTTTTATTAAAAATTATAAATATCATAAATACAGTAAATGTTTCTACACACAAATAAAAAATTATGTGTTTACAAATGTCTACATACATACATACATATGCACATATTCACCCCTATCGTGAATAAAAATTCCACATGAAATTTGCTCCCTTTTATTTTTTTAAACATTGAACTTTAAGAGGAAAAATGTGAAAAGGGAACAAATCTCATGTGGAATTTTTATTCACGATAGGGGTGAATATGTACGCAGTAATTTCAGATTACATTTACATCTACATTCAACTGGTTCCAGGATGATACCTATAGAGTCCATTTTAGGTCTAGATCTAGTTCTTAAATAGATTTGAAAGTACAACAGAGATAGAAGATTTAGTTTTATAAAATATTGGGACAAATCCTCCTATACGGAATTCCTGTCAGATATTATTTGTTAAAATTAAATTTAAATAGTTTAAGTTGTCTCCAGGTTTCGCCTTCATTTCATCTATTTGTGTGTCATTTCTATTTACGGGCCAGCATAAAGTAATTTACTAAAAATCTCTTGATTAAAGCCGCCTTTAATCTGCTCTCTAAGAATTAATTTTTACAGCATGTATGAGATTTAGTAACAAACATTTGATTGAAATTTGGCAAACTAACATTAATCGCCATTTGATGAGTTGTTGTTGACCAGAGTTTTGGAATCCATTACATTATACATACAGGTTTATAAATCGATATAAATTAGCTTTTTCATATGAAATTTTCTTTACGAGATTGTCTTTAACAATGTCATACTCTACTGGAGTGTAGGGTGCATAAAATTGTCCGCTGAAAAATAAAAAAACGAATAACGAACGTTGAGCGATGAAAAACAAAATTAAATCAAACATGTGAACAGACAACAAGAAACACTTTAAAATCAATAAGAAATCTTTATTAATTTACGAGACGAGTTAACAGAAGTTAAGTCCCATAGAAGCGTAATAAACGAAATGAAATGGTTGCCTCCGCGAACACAGTTATCCATATAAATATAATTTGACCATATGGTGAAAATGTTCCAAGCTAAATTACCAACTCCGACAAAGAGACGGACATTTAATTTCAACTTGTTGTTTATTTTCTTCATTATACGACTTCATAGTACCTGCATGAGACGATGATGACGATGGAGTGTATTTGGTTTATCCATACACACTCATTCATGCCTGTCTGTCTTCATGCTTTCGCGAGTTTATGTGTGTTTTGCTGGAATGGTATGAAATGATGAGTTAGTTAGTTAACAAACAGTATGTGTGAATATGACTTAATCGAATTATTAACAACAATAATAAAAATGAACAAATTTTAGTTGTGTTTTTTTCTTTATTGAAAATTCAGCAAGATCGGGGTTGGTAATGATGATGACGAACATCATTATTATGATCATAATGTGGACAGGTATAAATAAAATCATAAAAATACCTTTATCTGTGTTTGTGGGCCGTTTAAGAAAGGCTCGAAACTAAACACAAACTGTAGGAAGATGAACGAAAATTAAATGATCAAGTTGTTAAACGGATGTGTAAAAAAGACCAACAAAATCATAATAATAATAATAAAAAAACAACAACAAGTAAGAAAGTATGGTCTGTCAGCTCGACCCTATTAAACCCTACACCTAGTTGCGAGTAAAAATAGTTTTTTTTTTCAGGAAAAAAAAAACGTGAGTAGTCCATATACGCACGCATGCGTGGACCAGGAGTACTCCAAACACAATCCATTTGTATGCAAAAAAAAAACTAGTCCATTTAGCATTATGATGTCCTAGGACTGGACCATATAATCCAGCCTTGCATAACACGGGAATAGTCCCAAAACTACTCCTTGTAATTACTTCAAATGTTTTGCAACAACGATTACGGTCGTTAAAGCACGAATAATTGTCGTGTAACAAGAAGTTGTGCTTTGAAAATGAAATGGTCCATTACATAGGAGCATGATGTGGACACTACATTTTAGCTACAATGGACCACGTACTCCACAGATTTTTGCAGGGTAGTAGCGTGACCTCTGTGCATATGCAAATTATTTGCAATAAATTTTACCTCGATATCGACACTTCTAAAGGACTTGTGCAAGTTAAAGTGTATTTTAATCTGAACTATGACTAATTATGGACCGATCGTTATAAAATTAGGTACATATAATGATTTCTGTATATGTATCTGAAACTTATTTGTGTTGAAGATACTTCCAATACAATTTGCAAAACAGTTATGCCTCTTAAAGTGATTTTCGAAAGTGGGGCTTATATGGAAGCCATGGTCAATTGTGGACCGAGGTGTGATTAGGCTTCATGTATAACTTATTTGTGATGAAAATTGTTTGGATACGTGCAGAACTCAAACATTTATGATCGATAAACCCCTATTTCGGGAGAACACTTGTATTGGGGCTAATTTAAATAATGAAGCGATTGCAACCAAATTCAAGCGTTTAATCGACTCAGAAAGTGATTCTGAGATGATGAGGTTGACTTTAACACAACTAAGAGATAACTCGTGGCTTTTTTGTTTAAAGAAAAGTAATTTGCCTGCAATATATAATTGCATTACTTTTTTTGGAAACGTGATAGATTGAAGAGTAAAGGTGGTGAAGTAGAAGAAAGCTTTAATATCACAACTGTGCAAGCAGCATTGCAGCGCCTCTGGTGGTGAGTAGGCGCATTAATGTTAAAGCTTGATTTTATAGTCTTTATTTAATTATTTTACTTCGGTGGCGTTTGAATGCTATACCACCGATAAATATTAGTTATGATGGATAGAAAGAAATAATTATCAGAAACTGATGTTGTTTGAGCTTTATTTAACTTTACATTGGGCGGACATCAACTTGATTTGGTTACGGAATTTTCAGATCTTGGAGTACTTTTGGATCCTAAATTAAATTTCAAAAAACACATACATATATATGATGGTAAACAAAGCTCGTGGTGTGTTGGCTTTTATAAAACGATGGGCTACGGAGTTTACTGAACTAAACGGTTATACACATCTTTAGTCAGACCAATGTTGGAATATGTATCTGTTATTTGGTATCCGGATGCGGATTATCTGAAAAACATTATAGAATCAGTGCAGTGTTTGGGTAATTCAACATGGAATCCTAACGTCCTTATACTACAAGGCTTGCATTAATAAAATTATCAACGTTGGAGAGCAGAAAAACATTTTTATTTAACCTAATAAAGCTAGTAAATGGTGCAGTCTGTTCCGTTTTCCTACTTAGCAACTTTACGGTTCCTCATCGATCAACTCGTTTCTACATTCCAATTTATATTCAAATTAATCAAACAAATAATGCTAATTCTGATTCTCTTAGAAAATTGTGTAAACATTATAATGATTTTTATTTTCTAATTGATTTTTCTGTTAATGTTAATGGCGCATATTCAGAAATCGTAACTAAAGTCGAAACTTATTAAACAGAAATTAAAATTTTTTTTTTTTCATTTCATTTTATTTATCCATAATATTTACAACTTCATTTAAATTATTAATTAAGTATTTAAGTGTTCAAGATTTTTCTTTTTCAGTTTAATTATAGATACATATTTAACAAAATTTCTATATACATATATACAATATTTATTTGGAGGAGAAAATTGGCAAAAACCTATTTAATTTTAAATGAATAGAAATTAAAAAAAGAGTTCAATAAATATAGAGATATTTCTAGTATCACGATATTTATTGAACGTGTAGCGGGGCCCTATGACACCAAAGCATTTTTTCTTGTCGGTTCTAAAACCAATTCTGCTAATATTGGTTTCTATGACACCCCTGTATATAAATTTTTATAATTGGTCTTTAAGGATTTATTCCTTGATCTTTTTGGCCAGTTTTGTGGAAATCACTGCGGCAGTCAACGTGTTAAGGTGGGTGTCAGACTAATATTTTTGAGCGTTACAAACATCAGCACAAATCCAATATACCCTGCCCGCTATGGTGGTGTGTAGGGTATAAAAACAGTGGTTGCAACAACGTGATTGTGTGCAACACAAACAAAATCACTTGGACCAGCAGCCGTATGACGACCAACAGCGCAATAGCAATAGCAGCCAATAAGTATCTGAAGCAACTTCAGCAGATACCTGGTGCAGTTGTATGGAAGTAGAGAAGAACCCTTCTTTTTTTTTTTGTGGCATTTGCCACAACAACAACAACAACAACAACATCAGTAATAATAACATTATTAACAATATCTTACTGTTTCATGTTGTCTGTGTTGTTGTTGTTGTTGTGTTACTGTGATTGAGGCTGCTGTTTGGTATTTTTCGGAACAATTAAAATCTGACCTGTTATTTTAAATCATCGTATAAACAATTTCCAAAATCATCTCGTTAATTAATTTCTGTTAGAGTAGCTTGTCAATTTTCTTTTCTTCGGGGTTTTTTTGTTCGTTTATCGTCCAAATTATATTTTAATCGATTGAGTTTGTTAATTATATAAAATTAATTCGGTTTTTTATGGGAAATCTAGTTAATTATTATTATTATTATTAATATTATTTTGTGTATTTAATTAGCAAATCATATTAAACCACATACATATTTTGGTAGAAAGTTGTTTTAGAACAAAGTCGTGAAGTGATTTAGACCAATGACTTTGTTTGAAAAATAATTCATTTTAATGCCGTGAGAGTTTGCTTTGAAAGTTTTGAAAAACACACAGCTGTTCCTTCCTGATAGGATAATCTCAAAAAAAAAAAAAAACAAAAAAACATTCAGTAAAGTGCACTGTGGAAATTTAATTTAAGAAAATTGGAAACAAATGTTATTTTTTAAACGAATACCCCGATTTAATACAAATTCGTAGGACGTAGGTAAAAGAGTTATAAATGAGTTTAAATTTTGAATTTATACCAAAATCTTCTTATTTTTAAAATGAATTTTTGATTTTAACGGATGCTCGACTTTAATAGCTGAATCAAAGCGAAACCTATTGTCAAGTAAAGGGCCCGCCAAATAACCTTTTTTTATACCCTACACCACCATAGTTGGGAGGGTATATTGGATTTGTGCACATGTTAGTAACGCCCAGAAATATTGGTCCAAGACCCGATCGACTCAGAAAGTGATCTGATTTAACGAGGTCTGTCCATCCGTCCGTCTGGCTGGCTGGCTGACCATATTATTTCATAAGATATTTCGATAAAATTTGGTACGTGATAGTTTTTCGGCTCAAGGATGGATGGAATTGAAACTGGTAGAAATCGGTCCATTATTTCACCTGGCCCCCATACAAATGTACTCCCGAAATTAGGATTTAAAAATCATAAATGTTTGAATTACGCAAGAAACCAAACAAATTTCATCACAAATGAGTGGTAAATGAAGCCAAATGACATTTAAAAAGTTTGTGCAGATCGGTCCATAATTACTCGTAGCTCCCATATAAGGCCCACTTCCGAAAATCTCTTTAAAGAGCATAACTCACTGACAAATGTTGGAATCGAAATAATATTTAACACAAACATATCCTATATGTATACAAAAAATGCGGTACAATTTTATTGTGATCGGTCCATAAATCGTCGTAGCTCCCATATAAGGCCCATTTTCGAAAATCACTTTAACCTCCATAAATCTTTTAAAAGTATTTATATCGAGATAATGTGTAACATACACAATATTTATATTCACAGAAATCATCACATTAAATGATCGGTCCATAATATCTCCCATATAGCGCACTGTTTTATACATATACTGGGTGTAGGGTATTATATGGTCGGGCTTGACCGACTATACTCAAATTTCTTTTTTTATTTGAAAGTACAATCCATCCGGTTTATAATGGAAAATAATTTCATTCAAATGGCTGCCTCGGCTGGCCATGCAGTAGCCTACACGATCGGTCCAATTTATCGATTGTGTGCAGCTGTATTTCCCCAATGGCTTCATGAATATTGGCTTTTAAAGCGTCAATTGTCTCTGGCTTGTTGGCATAACACTTATCTTTGACGGCATCCCACAAATAATAGTCCAACGGTGTCAAATCGCAGCTCCGAGGTGGCCAAACGACATCAGCTCTGCGGCTGATAATGCGATCTTCAAAAACAGGGCGCAAAACATCGAGTGTTGCTTCGGCTGTGTGGCACGTAGCGCCGTCCTGTTGAAACCAAATGTTGCCTTTTCAATTTTTGTGAACAAAAATTCGTTCAACATGGCCCGATAATGATCGCCATTGACTGTAAGGGCCACTCCTTGCTCATTTGCGAAGAAAAATGCCTCTGGACCAAAAATCCGCACCAAACAGTGACTCGTTTTGGGTGCAACTGCTTTTCAATGTTTCATCGGCTGTCAAATGCGACAATTTTGCCAAGATCGAAATGAGCTTCATCTGAAAAGATGATTTTTTTTGGCAAAATCGGCATCTTCTGTAAGACGATCGCAGGCCCACTTAGCGAAGCGAAAAAGCATTGGATGGTCAGTTGGCTTCAACTCCTGAACCAATTGGACTTTGAATATCGTCATATCAAGGTCTTTATGCAAAATTCGTCTCAATGAGGTCTCCGAAATGTTCAATTGTTGTGAACGACGGTGAATTAATGTTGATGGCGCTTCACGCACACTTTCTGTCACAGCAGCAATATTCTCGGGTGTACGCACTGTTTTTGGCTTTTCACGCTTTGGTTTATCGATGAGGATGCCAGTTTCTTTCACTTTTTTTTACAAGATAACGAACATACGGAGCTGACGGTTCTTCTCTTCTTCCAAAATCCGTACGCAATTTTCGCACACATTCTGCAACATTGTTTAAGCATTGTTTAAGCGTAAACACAACCATATTCGTTCAGCGGAAGGATAAAACTAATTATCTGTCAAATCAGGCATGAGCTAAGTGTTACCATTCACGAAATAAGCACTAGTTGGACAAATAAAACGTTAGATGGCGGACCCGTTATTAATGTCAGTTATAGATTTGGGTTGATTTCATTATCATTCTTTTTAATTTTAAACAATCAACCATTGTCTCATTGGAAACAGCTAGCTAGACTAAATACCTAAACAATTTCTTAATTTCTACTTTGAATTAAACTTATTCAATATTTGATAACATTATCAAACCAACAAAAAGAAAATAAAAATATTAAAATGATCATAATTGTAAACATGATCTTTATGAACGACAACAAATTGTGCGGACAATAAAACGAAATATTTAAACAACTTAATGCTTGTATAAAGTCGATCATAAAAATTTAAACAAGGGATACATCCATTAAACGAAAAAACGATATCTAAAAAATAAAAAAAAATACCTTTAAATATATGATCAGAACACCAGCAAGAAACCGGCAAGAAAGAAAATAAATGTTTTTATTTAGCTGCCATCGGCGTAGCTAGGCCTTTTTCGTGGGGGGATCTTTTTTGAACACTTTTTAGTAAAAGCTATGGAAAATTGTTCAAATAAAAAAATGCAATAAAAGAATAAAAATTCTGGGGGTGGCTAAATTTTTTCTGGGGGGGGCTTAGCCTCCCCCAGACCGGGGTATCTACGCCGATGTTAGCTGCATGCAACCAGATCAGACAGACACCAACCATATGCTGGCAATAGTTTTATTTGCTGTTGTTATTGTGTTATTGTGTTGTTGCACATGGTATTAAAGATCATGAATTAGTCACATTTCTCTTTTGATTTTACGATCATGTGCATCAGCAGCAACAGCAACCGCAACAACAAGAACAATACGAGTCTTCATAAATAAAAGGATTAATTTAATCTATAAACATTTGATTGTATTGTTGGCTGGTGTCGAGTTTGTGTTTTAGTTGTCATGACTTTAACCGAATCCACATCTTCCAAGTGTTTTTTTTCTCTCTCTCTCTTGTTTAAAATACAAAATTTAAATACTTGTGTCAGTAGCTCTATAGACAGACAGAGAGACTGGCTTTTACCTCAGGTGTGAAAAATTGTCAAAATGGAAAATAGAATATGACAACTTGTTTAAAGTAATTTGAACGTATTTAAATGCTTTTGTATGGCTGGGTATCTTTTAGTTATTTATAATATTATTTATGTATTATTAGCGGATAATATTGTTTAATTCACAACATATACTTGTACGAGTCGTATACATATAAATACCATAAGAAACTTTATGGACACTTGTAAAATATATTTTATTTTTATTTCTAAAACATTGTTGCTTCTAATTTACATTGAGAAGTTCAAATTATATTGAATGAATTACATTAAATAACGATTATTATGGAAACTGAAGATTTTGGGGCTCTTTTCAAAAACTGTGTGCAAGCTTGGATCTGGATAAGAGTTTAGGGAAGTTCCTAAAAATATGCATTGCTTGAATACAATTAATCTCTTCAATTTGGTAAACGATAAAAACATATACATAGTCCCAATTTACACGAAGCAATTCTTTAAGCTAAGCTGATTACTTTTTATACATCAGGGTGAGGGAAAGATAAGACCAAGTAAACGCTTGATTGTACTAGCAATTCGTGTTACTCTCTTATTCGTATTATATACATGCATATTTTTTGTGTATACAAATGTGTGTATACTCTCAAATAAAAATACGAGTGATTTAAGCAATAAGAATTGTGCTGTGTGAACACCGAAGAAATGTCAAGGAATTAGATTGTATTAATCTTTTTAATAAGAATTGCTTCGTGTAAGTTGGGACATAAGAAAACGATAAGAGATTTTCTTAAAAACATAAACACTGGAATGCTACAAATTAAATGCTGTTTTAATAAATTTTATCTTCTCAGTTATAAAATTATCATATTTACGAGTAAGTGTGATTTTCTGTTAGGTGACAGTCATCATTATATTCAACCTTCTTAATTACACTAATAAATCCATTTGAGATCACGAAATGTGATTTTAACAACTTTCTATTAACCCATTTGAGCTTCTATTGAATACCTAGAGATCAAAAACGCTTTAGTGATAATACCTCCTGTGTGTCCCGGTGCAGGAAATAATTTCAAATGTTAAAATGCTTTGCGATCTTGTTGAGTTTAGGATTAGAAAATAGATCGATCTGCTGACAGATTCAGTCAGAAAGTTTTCAAAATGAGGGTGCGGGTTCGATTCCCAGCCGCTGCCGCTCAAACAATATCAGTTTCTGATAATTATTAGTTTTCTATCCTATCCATCATTTCCTTCCTTCTATTTATCACAGCGCACTCCTTCGGTGGTATAGCATTTAAAAACGCCAACGAAGTAAAATAATTAAATAAAGGCTATAAAATCAAGCTTTAACATTAATGCGCCTACTTACCACCAGAGGCGCTGCAATGCTGCGAAATTGCAGAGTTGTAATATAAAGCTTTCTTCTACTTTCACCACCTTTACTTCTTCAACTATCCCCTTTCCAAGGAAAGTAACGCAAGTATATACGGGCATATTAACAGCCTGAGTTTTACTTCTCTTAAAAAAAATAACTTACAAAGTCATCAACAAAAGCTCAAATTTTACAAAAGTTTGTCGACGAAATAAAAGTGAAAGAATTACAATTAATTTTCGATTGCCAAACTCGAACGCATTATTCCCAGCAAGCTATATGAGTCCGAAATGAGTCTTTTCTGACACCTTTTTCGGAGCGTTAACGCTCTTTATGAGCCCAATTGCTCCGAAACCTTCAAGGTTTTTTCTTGGGCTCTGTGTAATCTTGTTTTTATTATTCTGGTGTGGCACAGGTTTATTTTTTGTTGTTCAAATCACAAATAACAGGACAGCAACGCTTTGGTACACACATAATTAAGTGGAATTTCTGAGTCATACGGCGTGCCGACTCAGGACAGTAACAAGCAAATTTTTCTTTCGCTCCGAAAATGCTCTTTTGTTGGACTCTTTTTTCGGAGCGCTCCTAAAATGGTATGCTGTGTTTGATGCAATTGGAAATTCTTCTAAAAAATAGCTCAACAGATGACAGAGGAAGACTTTGTTTTACTTAAACAAATAGATGTCATTTTTAATGAATCTCTGCAGATGTTGCTCTTTTATTTATAATCAAAGAGATATCAAAAAGTGTTTGCATATTAAGCGATAAACTGGTGAAATCTTTCTCGGTAAAAGAAACCAACGAAGAAGGACGATTTACTCAACTTTTAAAATTTTTGAAAAAACTCAAAATTTAACAGTGAATTTGATAATGAGATAGAAATGTGTATTATTCTGCATTGGACGATTGATAGAAACGTTGTTGTGGCTGTGACAGGCGGACACACTGGTAGTAATCGTATACACTATATGTATGTGGGATATCTAATACTCCTCTGGCCATTAGTTATGTTGTAGGACTAGGGCATATTTGGTTAAAGGAAGTTAATAGCACTTCGAATAGGTATTCTTGCGTTACACTTTTTAATAGGTGAAATAGTGAAGGAAAAGGACTGGGTTTAACACTTTTTGTAGGAGTGTCCGGAAAACAATTTACAAAAATATTACCAGAATATGTAGCGGAATATGTGAAATGTTTGTATATTTTCGAATCCAGCAAATTCCTTGTTAATTTACTTTTATTGAAACAATACATATTTACAAGTCTTGATTAAAGATTCTGTTGTAATTATACCGTTTAAACGATTTAATCTTTAGAAAATATTTCGTTAATACCCACTTTAAACTAAATATGTCAAAATTAAATTATGTGTATGAATGTTTGTTTGAGTGAGTTTGCTACACAGATTCTTTAATTTTTTTTTCATTTTTTTTACTTCATATCTAAACCAGTGATTTGATTCTGTTATTAAAAGTTTTTGTTATTTCTTGTTTTCATTTTATTTAACACATCCAACCAACCAGTCAACCAACAGAATAAAAATAAAAAAAATAAAAAAAAAAATGCGGAGGGCAAAACCTTTTTAATGTTGACCGAGTATTAGTACTCCAGCTGTTTTGGCCCAGCATGATGTTCACGAGATTCATGGGAATATTAATTTCATGGCAATTTTATTGCTTATTAATTTTTCAACATTTTCCAAAAGTTATTGTATTCATAAATGTACGAGTATGTATGTATGTATGTATGTACGAGTATGTATATGAGTGTGTAGGTTTGAGAGAAAAAAAGTTCGTTTTTAAACCTTTTTGTTTTGGCCGCATTATAAGCATTTATTGCATTTGTTAACTGAGTTAAGCTGTAAAGTCGTACTTCTCTTGCCGTCCGTCTGTCCCTCAGTACGTCCGTCCATCCACACATCTGTTTTTAACCTGTAAATAAAGAAATAAATGAAATTAAATGAACAAACGAATGAGCGAACGCATACAGGAAAAAACGTACGTACCTATACAATCAAATGAATTGCTGAAACGGTGTCGTATCATGTGGAGTTGGAGTTTAAGTTAAATTGAGTTGTGTTGAGTCAAGTTAAGTTTCTACTCCATCGTTGTCGTAGCGTATGTTAGCAAAGGCTTCTTTGCTTTGTTAACTGTTGAACTGGTTAAACTAATAGTGTTATGATATGATTATTATTTTATTATCATTATGACTTTTAATGTATGAATTATATTAAAAAATCTTGATAAAAAATAATAATAAAAACAAATCAAAACCCTACAGCAGAAATATGTTATTAAAATATAGCAGGTGTAAAGCGACTACTGAAAGCACCCTTCAGCAAACACAAATGTAGAAGATACATATTTTTACAAATGTCTCACAATAGCTTAATAGCGTAGACAGACGACACAGTTAATTTGCATTAAAATCTCACTAATTTGAATTAAGATTTTACCGTGACAGACGACAGTTTCTGCATTTAAAACAGCGTTTAAACAGCTGTTTGTTTGTAAACAACTGTATAATTATGAAAAAATTTGTTTGGCATTTGGTAAAAAATCAGTATTTATTTGAAAAAAAAAGCTGAAATTACTTTTGCTGAAACTGCTCCATAATGCAAAAATTGTTCATGCACTAGCAACCATCAACCTGAACGTGTTGCTACATGTGGGGACCGCAGTGGGACACTCTGAAATAAGAGAAAGGCAATTGTGGAAATCTATTTTTATTATTTTAATTTTACAATTGTCTTCTTCTTCTTTTAGAATAGTAAACAATTTGATAACATATGATTGATTTTCGACGATGTTGCCATATTGAAATAGCTAAATGCAGTATAAATTCACTCTGATTTTGTGCATTTACTTCTAACCTAATGCGCTTTAAGATGGGATAATTCACGAGTTAATTTGAATTAAGACTGTTAATGCAAATAACAAATTAACTTATGCGGTTTTCAAATGAACAATTTTTTTTCGAATTTTAACAGATTTTGAAATTTTTGATCATTTTTAGGCAGGCTTGAGTTCATTAAATTTAATTTTCATTAAATTATTATTTTTACTGAAGGTGGGAATTGTTTTTACAACATGAAATCTTATTAAAATTCAATTGATAAATTTTCTTGGCTGAGCTGGGGATCGAACCTGGGTTGAATTTGCATGTTTCAAGAATCACCACATTCTCTCATCAGAATTCTTTGCGTTCTAACCTCTAACATCAATCTCTTAACCAGTGTTACCGGTGGTTCGAAATTTGCTGTAATTATCATTTTTCATTTTTTGATTTGAAATTTTAGAATTTTTTTTTAGCTTTTTTACTAAGCAGTAATGCTTCAGGAGATAAAATGTTAAAGCCGCTAGTAGTAAATAGGTTTCTAAAGCCACGAGCTCTTAAAGGTAAAGATTTGACTAGTTTGCCAGTTTATTGGATGGCAAATTCTAAAGCATGGGTTACAACTTTAGTGTCTACTGAATGGTTTCAAAAATGCTTTGTACCAAAACTTGAATCATATTTAAAGAAAAAAGGTCTTGAATTTAAAACTTTGCTGATTGTAGACAATGCACCCGGCCATCCTCATTTGGAACATCCATTAATAATAATAAGTGGAATAAATTCCACTTTTAAAAAATACTACATAAAAAGCACTTATCAATTCATTTTAAACAAACTTGAAAATGAAGCACTTACGTTAAATGAAGTTTAGAAAAAATTTACAATTTTGGATTGCATTATTCTGGCAGCATCAGCCAGCCATCTCTAAACTGCGACCACAAACATTAAATGCATGCTGGAAAACTACATGTCCAGATTGGGTTGATAGAATTACTGGGGAGGAAATATCGACACTGACTAATAAAATTATATATTTAGCTATCATCAAATTGGAGGAGAAGGATTTGACTCGCTAAACCATGATGATTTAGGAGAACTTTCAGCTGAAGAACCATTAACCGATAACGACGTGAACGATAGTGAAGAGAGTGATTCCGAAGAAATTGTTGAACAATTCACTTCCAAAAAAAATTGGTGATATCCTCAGCACAGTTAATGCTATACAAAATCAAATACTTAATATGGATCCCCCAGAATCTCCTAAAAATTTTGCTCAAAAAAGGCGCATCTGTATTGAAGTTTCAGGAGATAATATTGAAAAATAAAAATGTCTTTCTGGGCAAGGCTAAGAAGTTTCCGCAACGCCCTCTTAGATCATATTTTACTTCAAATCTTATTTATTTGTCCTTTTTTAATCTTCTTTACATTCTTGTTAAACCCAGTGTACTTAAGTTTTACGTGATTTTGCTTGTGTCCGTTGTAATTGTGAATTTCTCGATTTTGGGTGTATGGCTCATATAAGCAACACATGACCATTTTTCATATTAAAGTGAAAGAAAATCTACAAATGATTAGCTATCATACATTCTAGGCAACAAAACTAAATCAATCATGTCATATGGATACTGAATGTTTGCCTTTCAACTCACTTTTGCAAACTATGAGACTCAGAAGAGGTCTTAGTTTTCTACATCACATAGAGCCAGTACATTCTCGTATAGGAAAAATAATGTAGAAGACACAAAACAATCTTGTGAAATTGCTACAATATAAAATTAAAAAAAGTTGTGTAGGGCACACCAAAAAGAATAACAATATATTGAATCCAATGCCCAGTCGAAGTCCACAAAACTGTCAAATCGATTTGACAAAAGCCAGCTTGTTCCTTATGCAATTTATGTTGCAATAGTAATAAATCGCCAAGCCAATTGCTATTGTTTGTATAACTGAAAAATAAAAATTAAAAAATGACCAACCATTCATTGACCCGGTTGACAAAGCTAAACTTTTGACTGAATTATTTGCAAATAGTTCAAACTTACCGGAAAGCAATCAACAACTGCCCGTGCTCGAAAGAGTATCAGTAACTATTCCAAATATATTCTTTCGCACGCGCGCAGTTAAAAGGGTTTTAGCGGATCTTAACATAAATAATTCTCCAGGGTCAGATGGTATACCAGCACTGGTCTTGAAGCAGTGTTCTTCGACGCTGGCTCGTCCATTAGCTAACCTTGTCAGCACCTTATACCGCGCCGGTGAATTCCCCATGTGTTGGAGGGTTGCTAATATAACGCCAATTCCTATAGCAACCTGTTCTGCACCTTCGAAAGTTATGAAAAGTATGGTAAATTACCATCTTGTGAAATATGTAGAGTCCAACAATTTACTTAGCGACCGCCAGTACGGCTTCCGTAGAAAATGCTCTACGGGTGACTTACTAGCCTTGCTTTCTATACATCGTTTTGGCGAAAGTAAATTGGTGGCCGTAGATATTTCTAAGACAGAGTCTGGCATGGTGCTCTCTTATCGAAACTCATTGCTTTTGGTATCGGTGATAACCAGCGATGCCAACTTAGCCCTTTTCGGGCTAGATTTAGCCCGATTTTAGTCACTCAAAACGCGAAAAAAAGAAAATTGGATGTGGCTTTATATGGATTTTTTAGCCCTTTTTCATAAATGTTTACGCGGTTTGAGTCTCAAAAGTTGGCATCACTGGTGATAACTTCTCACGATTTATATAGAGTTATCTCAGAAATCGCACTATACGAATTGTTATAGATGGGATCTCATCAGACGAGTTCAAGATTAATTCAGGGGTACCGCAAGGCTTTATTTCTCATCTTTATAAATGACCTCCTATGTCAAAATTCCAATCGTATCTATTCTTTTGCAGATGATAGCAACATTGGCCATTCATACTCATTTAACCATCGGCCAAACCCTTTGGATATTGGGGAAATGAGACAGAATATGAATGATACGCTTAAGCAATATCTTAAGACAATCTCAGAATGAGGTTGTGCAAACAGAGTCAATTTTAACGCACGTAATATTCAATGTTGTATGTCTTGACGTTCTAGGCATAAGAAACCAGTGTAATGTCCGCTGAACCAAACACATTTTTCAAGTGTCAAAAGAAGCGTTCAAGTGCCTTGGTTTTTTAAAACGGTGTATAAAATACTTCACTCCATCTGATCTCCTTATTATTTACACCACCTATATTCGGCCGAAAATGGAATAAAACTCTCATGTATGGGCCGGTGCTTCGAAGTCTATTTTGGAGTTACTCGACCGCGTACAGGAGAGGTCGAAGATGCTTATCGGTGACAGTAGGGTATCCATCTCTATTGATTCATTGGAGCATCGTGAAATGTGTTTCATTGTTGTATCGATACTATAAAGGAATGTGTTCTGCTGAAATCAGGGAACTTGTTCCTGAAACACGTAGTTTTTCACGTAATACACGTTCTTCAGTTAGGCCCCATCCGTTAATGGTCGGCTGGACAGTGGATCGCACAACACACTACAGGGGAAATTCGTTCTTTAGCCGTACTGTCTGCATGTGGAATAAACTACCAGCAGAAGTATTCCCTGCCACTTTCAATATAGGAAAATTCAAATCAATTGTTCACAAACACTACTCCCTCTACCCTCCCTCTCATAACCTATTTTCCTAGTTCCAACACAATGCATTGCATAAGTAGGGGTCGTCCCCTGAGTGCTGGTCCAAGAAAAAAAAATAAGGAAATTATTTAACTTTAATTTTAAAACATTACAATACATGTATGTAAATTTTTTCAGATTATTGACCATTTTTAGCTGTGACATTTTCCCACATTTCTGGTAACATATGGATTCCGTGCCAAAAGACCAAGAATAAATCAAGCTAATTTCAAATATCATGTTCTGAACTGAATCGTATCTCAGGTGAGGCAAATCTTCAAACCACTTCTTTCTACAAACAAGTCAGTTGCATTCGGTATCGAATTCAGCAGCTCATAATAGATAAGACCCTTTGGTCACACCTGGCATTGGTGTCGATTCGGCTGGTTGACCGGGCTTCACATACGATCTCTTATGCTTCGAATTATTGTAATGGATCCGTTTTTTTTATAGCAAGTAATGATTCGGTGCATAAATGGTTTCCTTTTATAGCGTTCAAGCATTTCAACATCTCTAGACTTCAATTCATATGGCACTTAATTTTTCTGCTTTGGATTAATGCTCCTACTCGCAAATGTTCTGAAATTGCTGCTTGAGTAGAGTTTGCCAACAATCTTCATGGAGTAGAGACTCCACTTCTTGGTCTTCAAACTCTTTTGGCTGACCTGGGTGATCTTTGTCACCCGTTTCAAAATCACCACTCTAAGTCGCACAAACCCTCTATCGCATGTCGAAACACATTCGCCCTTAGCTTCGCGAGCAATTGATATGCTTCAGCGGCACGTTTTTTTTTTTAACTAAAAAAGGTAAGGAAAAATTTCCGCGCAAATGTCGCGTTGGTGTCACAATATTCGACATTTTCAAAACAAAAAAAAAAAAAACAAAAAAACCTTGGTGTTTACAATGTAATGTTCAATAAATAAGTAAGACTAAATGAGAGCCATGTATCCTTCAAAATGACATACTATAAGTTACTACAAAAACCGCGTTTAAAAGAAGAAGTCTCCGTTTATTATTAACATTGAAAGCTAACCGCACTTGTCTATTGTAATTACTTTTGCCAGATAAATTCCACTGAGTTGTCCAATGATGAGATTAACTTGCGAAAATGTTTAACAAACACTTTTATATTCTTTGACAAGTTAGACTATTTTGAATATGTATATCGCAAACTGTTTGACCATGTCTGGAGTAATATTCAAGAATATTTCGAACATTTCAATGGAAGTGGTCGTTCGTATTGGCCTTGTGACATGTGTATATGAGATGATGAACAACGAAGTAAAAAGCAGCGTTAATATTGGAATGTACGAGTATTTTTGGAGGAAGTGTCTTGAAATTTATACAATATAGGAGCCGTTTGAAAATGACAACAGAAAATAGTATTTGTAAGCTTCACTTAAAAAAAGTAGTCATACTTAATTCTAAGCAAACTCTAACTTTTTTCAGTGGGAAATAATAAATATTTATTTTGAGTGAATGCCTCGCGAGTTAAAAGAAAGATGAAATATGTTCTTGACATTGAATTTCGAACAATTTCTTTTCTTTTCTTTGATTAAACAATTGTAAGTTAATAAGGAATTTGAGTCATTTTCAATTATCAAATATTCAGAGTTCGTTATTTGATAAGAAGTTTATAAAAAATCTCGCAAATGTTTCTAATATACCAATAAAACACTAAATTTAATTTGTGCCTAATCTAAAGTACAACTCGGCGGAAAAACCTGCAGTCAGACAATCTGATGCACTCCAAAATTTTTGCCATTTCCGACACCGTGTCATCGTAGACAAGACACTGCCTACACGCTACTGTTAAAAGGCCTTTCATTGAAGACTTGTAAGTAAACCCTGAAAGTAAAGCTTCATATCATAGCTATTCTTATTATTAGTTCTGCCAAGAAGTCTTGCTGTAGAAAACATATTAAGGAACCTAAATATCATGGAAAATTTTCGCTTGAAAATCGCTTTTAATTCCCAGAATTCATTCAAGAACAACCCGTTAGTTTTTCTGGAAAAATGGTTTTTTAGACAAAGACCATTTTCATTTGTCTGGATATGTACTCGTACGCCAAAAAGAATATTGTCGCATTTGGGATTCTGAAAATCCAAGCTGAACATGCCGCTGCATCGTGCGTGGCGTTTGCAATAATTTGTAGTACCAAACAATAAACAATAAACTTTTGGGAATATACCATTTTTACCAAAGACCCAAAGTAACTATTCCAAAGATGTTCAGAACTAAAACTATTTATTCAAATTAATTAAAAAAAAGAAGACATTAATCCATACAATTTGGTTGCAGGACAACCAAGAATTCAAGAAACCAAGTAGAAGTGGAGATATTCACTTTTTATAACATTTTTTATGAGTTTGCTCACTTTGGAAACGATAGACTCTGTAGAAATTTGTACAATATCCAATGTTTAACATGAATACCTGCCTATAGGGCCACCTCTGCATTGCCAGGAACATACAATTAGCAATTTCTCGTATATGCCTGCAACGATCATGTGTAACGAGCACCTTGCTTAAAAGCTTGGGCTAACTAATCCCTGCCATACATAGCTTAGTCAAAGCCCAGGACAATTATTAGACACGCAGCAATCGCTTCAGGTAAAAACTAGTAGCATGGCACATAAAACCACTACTGCCAAGGACAGAGTCAATGCGGGCTTTTGTATCACCTAGCTTTGTGAGACCCTGTTCCGGGAGAACTCCCAGCACCATGCAAGAATGCCACCACTCCAATACATTTCCTCACCACATGGCCAATTTCCACCACTACTTTCAATGGCTATGTTGATTCGGCAACAGCATCTAGAGATAATTTGGTGGTCTGAAATTTATCACTATGACAAACGTCAGTCCTTTAACTTCGAAGGGACCACACTAATTATTTGTTAGGGAATTTGCAGTGGGTGCGGTGAAAATCTCCGGGCTTCTAACTGATGCCGTAGTTCTAGATAAGACTCTAGTCAGTTGCGAATTTGAAGGGTTGAGCAATTAAACTCTAACCAGTTTCGAGCCTAAGCAAGCTCATGGAACCGGTGTCGCCATTTCTCTTCCCAAGATGGTAAAAAACTGATCCCGTAGTTCTAGATAAGACTCTAGTCAGCTGCGAATTTGAAGAGTTGAGCAATCAAGATGGTAAAAGCCTCAAGGTGATGCAATTACACCAGGACAATACAACTTCAATTGAATTTTCATTTCGGACTCCAATATGTAAAAAATACCCTCTCAGCTCCAATCAATAGAAATTACAAATTAACGCTAAAAAATATACATAGTTAGCGAAATAATCGAATATAGCGTAGAGCCTTGGTATAGGGTGCACGGTTGAAATCTTGTTTGGCTGGGTGGATCCCAAAACAGGGACTTTATACTCGTACAATACCTAAACACTCGTGTTTTTCTTATTTATTCATTCATTTCATGTGGCTGGGTACGAGTAGATTGAAATGTATATTTTGATAATTGTGCGTGACTTGTGAACTTGTTTCCTTTTTTATATTGTCTTCTTCTCCTCTGCAGCTTCTTGTGAATCTACTCCGCCTTTTTTTTTGGTTTGGTTTGTGATGGTTGTTGTTGTTTGATTTGAAATCAATTGGTTTTACATGCAAATGAATTGTGGCCAACCATTCGAGAGAGTATCAACCAGATTTACTCGCATTTGTTCGTTCCTCATTTCATACGTTTGCTATTGTTGTAATTGTTGCTATTGTTGTTATTGTTGTTGTTGCTTCACACGTTTGTTGCTTGATTGTTTTTCAATTTGATTTGAATTTTTTTCAATAAAGACTTCAACTGTTTTGGGATATTTTAATTTCAGTTATTGCTGTTGTTGTTGTTGTTCTTGGTTGTGCTTTCTTTTCAAATTATTTTCGTTGAGCGTTATAACACAAACGTAGGGTATTTAATTGGTTTAATGTGTATGTAACTTGATACTTGAACTATTTTAGTGTTTCAATTTCCAATTTACCATATTCTGGGTCACTGGGCCCCGATTTCACTTATGGAATTACTGCAGCCATTGAGTAGCTTTTTGAGACTTTTGTGAGTATGTAGATACATATTCCTTCTCTTATATTATTTAAGAACCATGAAAATGGTCAAGTATTTTCAGATTTGAACTCGACACATTGTAACTGGTAAATGTAACTATCATCCACGAAATGTTTACTTGTAGTTTAATTTTAGTCGAGGAAGAATGTTCGTCAAACGCAGCATTAAACATTTTACTGATAGTCTTAAGAAACTTTTCTATAATCAGTATCCAAACGTCACCCAGTAGCCAGGGTAGAGGTGGTTTCACCAGAGTAGGTGAAAAAGGTTTTCCGCTAGTCACCTTTCGAATTAATAATTCTGGTCCAAGCATGGAAATCATCCATCCATTCTTCTTAAGCACTTTAAAGTGTTCCCTAATTGCTTTAATCTTAATGTTATTAAAGGCCCTCTTATGGCCGAATTCTCGGTCAGTTTGAAACCCGTGCAAGCTCATGGCACCGGTGTCGACATGTCCTTAGGTTTGAAACAGCGTAAAGGTGATGGAATTTCACCTGGACATATTTCCCCTGGGGGTTGATAAACTAAAGTGTAAAATTTGATATATTCTCCGTTTTTATGTTGAAGAATTCCTGTTGAAGTTTTAAATATAAATAAAATGTTGATTGTTTGAATTGTAAATAACATAAATCTAATTTCATTCAAATAATTGGGACTACACTAAAGAGAAGTTGAATAGATACAAGTTCTCACCGCCCTGTCCTGTAGTTTAGTTTCGATTCGCCGCCAGCCAACCTTCCAACATCTATCTTCCTCTCCTATTTGAGTTTTATTAAGTATGTAGTTATTTAAATATTATTTCATTTTTAATTTAGTTATTTAATATTTTTCTTAAGTCAACACAAATGTTTTAAGCTGATGAGAATCAGTTAACTGAGTTGTTGTATGATCCGTTGATTTAGTCACTTACTCATGCATATGATCATTGTTTGATGGGTTGTCGGTCGGTCCATCAGTTGGTCTATTGTTGATTTTGATTATTGTTTTCCGTTTTCTTTGTTCTTTCACTCATATTTTCTCAGTTTGTAAGGCGGGTAATCAATGTGTTTATGGTCGTGATGTTAAATTTATTTACACTTAATTTATTCATATTTATTTTGTTGGATTTTTTTTTTATTATTGTTATTAACTTTCATAAACTATTTCATTATTGTTGGTTTTCTGGTTTTCTTAAATAAAAGCTGCTTATTATTTTTGTATCTATGTACATACATACATATGTACATATGTATGTATGTATGTATGTATGTATAAATATGATTTCAAATGGGTTTGTGCATTTTTTCATAAATAAATAAAATATTGATAATTTATTTCATTGTACGATGGTTTGTATTATTTTCATCTTCTGCTGTTGTTGTTGCTGTTCATTTACATTATCTTTCTTTTTAATTTGGATTTTGGTTTTATTGAAATTGGACATATTTTATGGCCAACACCTTTAACCAGTTAATAACGTTATTATTATTCGACCAAGAAAATTTTAAATTATGACTTTAATATTATTATTCTCTGGATGAATGGTATGGTCAATAAACTTCGAAATACATTTGTATAGTGTGTGATTTAATTAAAATGCATTTTAAACAATAATTCGAAGAATGTGTCAACAAAACAACATCATTAGGTATTTATTATTATTTATTTAAACACATACATGTGTACATATGTACTTCCATACACACAATATTAATATTATCTCAGCCGATACTTTGTGTGAATGGATAGTTTTTATATTTCCAAGACATTTAAAGGCGTTTCATTGATACAATATTAAATTATACCAACATCCATATTTGGTATAATAAAATATTAAAAAGAAAAACTTAATTAAATTCGTTATATTCAAATTCAAATTTATTAAATCTTTTGATTTTTTATATGAAAACAATAGTTTGCCTTAGAGAGTAATTAGATTTATTTTAGTTTTAAGATTTGAATAGTTATTGTTAGGCCTAAGGAAATAAGGCAGATTCAATCTATATATATAAAATACAATGTTTGTATGTTTGTCCTTTATAGACTCTAAAACTATCCAACCGATTTGGCCCAAACCGGTTTCATTTGAAAGTTTATAGTCCCAATTAGGTTTACGGCTATATATATTTCAAGTGGGCGTTGCACCCACATAAATTGAATAATATCATATATCTTGACTATTGACCCATATGTTAGTGATCGGAATAATCAGAAAAAATGGGCGGGATCGGACCAGTCATATATCTACAGTTCTATAATAGCCCAAGTCTTAGAAATTTGTGCACGTTGATTATTTGTTAAAGTGAATAGTTGTGGGGGAAATGGGCGGGATCGGACCAGTGAAAATGAATGTTTGTATGTATGTCCTTTATAGACTCCTAAACTATGCATCTGATCATGTGATGATCTTCGGCAAAGTTGTTGTGCATGAGACCGGAAAGGTTTCTCAGTTGGTACGACCACGCCTACTTTAACCCCCACTTTTTTTAATTGATTAATTTCTTCTGCAAGAGTTTTTACAGATTTACTTCAAACAATTTGTATACACATCTTACTGAAGGCGAGGTAAAAATAAAAATTGTATGTGCCAAAGCTTCTTATTTCTTTTGACCACTCCTACTTTTTTAAATTGTGTAATTGATTCTACTCGGATTTTAACGGATTTCAAATCGAATACACATGTTGCTTTAGGTGAGGTAAAAATTAAGATTCATACTCCACGCCCCATCTATTGCAGAACAACGCCTACCGGGAAGGCCAGACCGCTGGACCGATCTTACTAAAAATGTTACGGAATATAACTAAGACTCCGGCATGACTAAGAATACTTCTTTCGACCGCCTACTTTTTTTCTAAATGAGAAAAATCAATAAAATTACTCAAAATGAATTGAATACAGGGCTGCCTGATGAATTTCGGAAAAAATCGCCAAAATCCCGATAAAAAAGAAAAAAATCGTTATTTCGAAATCGTCAAAAAAAAAATCAGAAAAATAAAAAGTCACTGTTTCTAACAGTATTTTTAAATTTTCATTAAAAAGAAAACATAAAAATTCGAGTTTAAATAGTTTAAATAGTCAAACTTGACGGTACTAGTCAATTTTCTTATTTCCTTTTGTTTTTTCTTTCATGCATGTTGATTTGCATTAAAAAGTACGAAAATTGAATTGACGTGTGTGAATGAAATGACAAGTTCAAAAAAGAATTAAACAAAAACTGGTCAGCTAAAACTGAAGAGTGTGAAACAAGACTTACAGTATTTTATAAATAAAGGGTGTTTTTTTTACAGGTTTGTTTTTCGAAAAGAGATAAAACTGGCATTTTGTGGTCAAATCTGGAAACTCTAATGTCATTTATGTTCAGTTTGGTTTGCCATTTCATCATGAACAGGTTGACAAAAGAACAACGCTTGCAAATCGTGCAAAATTTATTTCGAAAATAACGGTTCAGTTCGCGAAGTTAACCGCAAGCTCCGTCCATTTTATGGTCGACATAATCGTCCATCAGAGCAATTAATTCGGTTAACCATGGATCGTTTTCGCACTACGTTTACTCTATGTGATAATACGCATCCGCAGAGACGTCGAACAGAGCGCACCGAAGAAACAATTGCCGCTGTAGAGCAAAGTGTTGAAGAGGACCCGAATGAATCGATTCGCCACCGTGCACAGCAATTGGAGCTTTGTCCATCAACTTTATGGAAGATTTTGCGCAAAGATCTTGGCTTGCGACCTTACAAGATTCAGCTTGTGCAAGAATTAAAGCCGCGAGACCATGCAATGCGTCGTGATTTTGGTGTATGGGCCGAAAATGAGATTGATCTCGATGCTGATTTTCATCGCAAAATTTGATTTGACACCATTGGATTATTTTCTTTGGGAATATGTGAAGTCGCTCGTCTACGCCAACAAACCAGAAACGTTAGGGGAATTGGAAGCCAACATTCGTGGCGTTATTGCCGACATACGGCCCCATATGCTCGAAAAAGTGGTTGAAAATTGGACCTGTAGAATTGGCTTTATTCGAGCCAGCCGCGGCGGCCACATGCATGAAATCATATTTAAACATTAATGGCATAAAATTATCCTTCCAATAAAGCCAAATTGATGGCCATTAAAACGATTTTCTTGTGTTTTATTTCAATTCGAAGTTCTATACCTCTCAAAAAAACACCCTATAGATGTCTGAATTTAGCATATTTTATTAATTCAGGTTAAATTACAATGTCAAAACAATTTAGTCTATTAATTTTTAAATAATATTTTCATTATATACAGGTACTTGTTTTCAAAGAATTTTTGTTATTTAAATTTATTTGGCTGAATATTCTTTCGACGTTTTTTTAAAATAATAGAAGTTTTTTTAGAATTTCCCCGCTGAAATTCAGAAATTGTTTTCTTAGTTCATGGAATTCAGCATTTAAAATTTCTA
The DNA here is from genome assembly GCA_916048285.2 of Bellardia pandia. NCBI lineage: Eukaryota > Metazoa > Arthropoda > Insecta > Diptera > Calliphoridae > Bellardia > Bellardia pandia. Next base: position 92,293,265 of record OU696532.1, on the reverse strand, counting down.
CTATCCTGACTCAATATTATGTATTTTGAATTATTGTATTTAAACTTAACAATTGTCAATAATTAAGAAATCACTACTATCACTTAGTTTTGTTTTTGAAATAGGTAATGTTCTTCTTAATATTTATGATATTAAATGAGGAAAATAGTTTTTGTCTCAAAAAAAGAGGGAATTTGGTAACAAAAACATTAATAAAACAAAAAAAATGATAGAAAATTTTAAAAGTTCAGAAAATCGTCACTTTCAATGAAAAAATCGTCAAATCGTCACTTTGCTATTTTTGAAACAAAAAATCGTCAAAATGACAATAGATCGTCAAATCTGGCAGCTATGTTTGAATATTTGTGTAATGTCTTTCTTTCAAATTTATTTTAATTGATAGCGTAGCAACGGGCGCAGGGTACAGCTAGTAAATAATAAAATAAATGTTAAAAAAACAAAGTATTTATGTAGTTGTAAAACTAATATAGTTTTTCTAGGAGAGCTAAGAAAACAAATAACTTGTAAGTATATTGCAGTTTCAGGAGATTATATTGAAAAATAAAAATGTCTTTCAGTGCAAGGCTAAGAAGTTTCCGCAACGCCCTCGTATAAAACAATTAAAACAATTCCATTATTGATCGCTATTCCAATTCCTATTTAACTGAAAATTACTCTACAAGAATTACTAGTTTGCACAATGGGTTTTTTCTAACATAAATTAAGACTCAAACATTTTGTTTAATAACAAGATTTGTTAGCACAATTAAAATGTATTAAAAATTAAACCTCAAATATTTATTAAGTCACTGTAAACGTCCCTACAAAATATTTTACGTATGTGAATGAAAGGGGTAGTAAACACAAACACACACACACACACGCTAATTTGTTGTTAAGGGATGAAATCTTATCTTGAGATAATAATTACATAAAAACTGTCTCTATTTAAGAGTCTCTGCAAATACATGAAATGTAATTAAATAATCTTTAGTTAAACGAACATTTTATTACCCAACTTACTAACTGGTCATTGTTCTATTGTCTCCCTACTTTCCACTGGAATTGTATTCCATTCTTCTTAAATCAAAAATATAAACATACAATAAAATTATTGTTGCTATAAAAATCTTGTTGTAGTGAATACAGACGTGTTTCTAGCGTCCACTTGCAGACAAGTTCTTATCACTTATCAAGGATTCATAGCGCAGCACAGTATTAAATTGAATTTGTTGTGGAAATTCTTTATCAAATGCGATCATAAAGTTTATATGGGGATGAAAATGAAACGAATATTTTCTAGTTTCTATTTCAAGTTTCTTTTTATATTTTGGTGTTGAAATATTTTTCATTCTGTTTGTTTATTTATTTCTTGTTCAGCGTAATCAAGCAGCAACTACATGAAAATCTGAACAGATTGTTATAATTGAGTTTTCCCCTGACCGTCTCATTTTGTCTAAACTCGACTCGTTACATGTCGCCTGGTGTTTGTCGTTTGACGTTTGCTTAAAGGGGCTGGGGGGAACACTCTGGAAGAATGTTTTGTTATTAGTGATTCCAAATGTGATGATGACGATATAATAATAATGACGCTTAATAATGCACAGGAACAAGTAGATTGCGACGAATGTGTGTTTTTGTATGGGGGTGAGTGACTTTTAATTTACTTTAGAATCCTCACCGCAACAACAATCCCCAGAGGATAACATCGCTACCACATCATAACACTCTAGACAAACACTCATGAATTTATATTTATATATGTATGTATGTATGTATGTAGTAGTGTAAGGATTGTACTACATACATTGACGGTTAAAAGAGCAAGAGTAATTGTAAAATATACAAAATAAATTTATTATTACACCGAAATTCATAAATATTACAAGGGAAATAATAACAGATTTCAGCAGCATTTAATACAAGTTATACATTGTATTGTATTTAGTATTGCCATACGACTCTTAAGCAGGATCATTAAAATTTAGATCTATAGAAAGAAGTTTGCACTCGTATGTATAAAACAAATCCAAAGAAATTTCTACAGAAGAATCCACCGGTAAAACTCTTGATTCCATCATTATGGCCAACATTTGGCATTTAACAATGATTTCAGTTATCAATCTCTCAAATATCTTTCCATACCTGAATTTAGCCAATAGAAATCTTAGCTACATCATCAGTTCCTCCTAGTCTTTGGAACATTCTTGTAACTACATAATAATATCACAAGCAATTCTAAAATTGTGATACTGGAATATTTCCAATAAGGTTTGGAAAACTACTTATTTAGAACTAGTTACACATTGGCACCACAATTCAGTTTCAAGACAATTTATGTCAGGTTTCTCTAACGCTTCTACATACTTCGGTGGATGATAATTTTAAGCAAATTTCAGGGCATAAATAACTGATGCTCTTGGATGTTACTGGACCGATTTTGCCCATTTTCAATACCAAACATTACGGTAAACCAAAAAATATTAGGGAAAAGTTTCACCTTCAACAGACGGACGGATATAGAGTAGAATTCATACATATATAGACTTTTTGGTTGTACGACCAATTTTTCAATGAGTTACAAACGGAACGACAAACTAAATATACCCCCATCTCTTTGGTGGTGAGTTTAATAAGTGGTTGGAAAGTTTTGCCTCATCCATCTTATAGTTTAGAACTTGTCCAGAACTGCACAGATCACAGCTAACAATGATCAATACTTTGATTAATTATACCAGCATAGTGGGGAGGGTATATTGGGTTTATGCAGATGTTTGTAACGCACAGAAATATTGATCCAACATCCACCTTAAAGTATACCGATCGACTCAGAATCACTTTCTGAGTCGATTTAACGATGTCCGTCCGTCCGTCCGTCCGTTCGTCTGTCTGGCTGGCTGTCCATGTAAAGCTTGTGCGCAGAGTACAGGTCGCAATTTTGAAGATATTTCGATAAAATTTCGTACGTGATAGTTTTTCGGCCCAAGGATGGATGGGATTGAAACTGGTGGAAATCGGTCCATTATTTCACCTGGCCCCCATACAAGTATCCTCCCGAAATAGGGGTTTAACGCTCATTAATGTTTGAATTATGCAAGTATCCAAACGAATTTCATCACAAATGAGTGGTAAATGAAGCCAAATCACATCTACAAATTTCGTGAAGATCGGTCCATAATTAGTCGTAGCTCCCATATAAGGCCCACTGCCGAAAATCACTTAAAAGAGCATAACTCTTTTAAAAATGTTGGTATTCAAATAAAATTTGACACAAATAAGTTTCTTATATATAGAAATAATTACACCTAATTTTATAATAGTCAGTTCATAAATAGTCAAAACTCCCATATAAGACCCTCTTCTTAATTCACTTTAACCTCCATTAATCTTTTAAAAGTATTTATATCGAGATGTCACAGACATCATGACACTAAATTTTTGGATGATCGGTCCACAATAGTTTATATCTCCCATATAACGCCCATTTCTGAAAAACTGTTTTATCGATACACTGGGTGTAGGGTATTATATGGTCGGGCTTGACCGACTATACTTTCTTACTTGTTCTATGTTGTACAAATGCTTCAAAAATTTAGAAAATTCCCGCATTTTTATGGGGCTGGACCATGTTCTTTAACAAATTAACAAAAGAAAAATGGTGCATATAATTCAATGTGAGCCCTGGTGTTGCAACAAAATCCTGTGAAAATTAGATTTGGATGCGCTATTCTAGACAAAATTATTAAATGGTCATTTGGTAACTCTGCAAGGACTATATATATATGTCTTAGAAAAATGTATACAATAAACGTGAAATAGATACACTTGTTATATTTATCCATTTATGTATGTATGTACGTGAGTATTCAGACACTTTTCATAATTGTATACGGACATATGTAAATATACTCGTATGTTCTTTCATTGTTTCTCAACTACCCGCCCCCATTTCGCACTTTACAACAAAATGTTTACAATGACAAGTGTTTCTTACAAGAAAAATAAAAACCACAGGCCTCTAGTGAAATTACATGTGTTTAAAGGAACCAGTACGGGTAACACATGATATACGACATACATACATGTGTACATATCTAAGTAAATGTGCGTTGTATCTATAAGGGTAATATAAAAAAAAATATACAACATTTTACAACTTGTATTGTAAAACAATACACAGATATACACCCACACACACTCACACGACAAATACTAGTGTAAAGAACATCATTAATTTGTTAGACGGAGATTAGCTATTTTTATTGTTATTAATGGCCAACAATTTATTAACGCAATAACGTTTTTTTGTTTTTTGAAAATTCATAAAACGTCAGATGTTTGCTGGTTTAAATGAAGTAGGAATTCGTAACTGCTGCTACGAAAATTAAGGGTGTTTGAAATCAAAATCATTAACAATTCCTCTTAAAAGGTGCTGACATCAAAATACGCAAACACACACGTAACGTAAATGTAAATGATGGATTTAATAATAAATGGATTTTCAATTCTTGGCAACATTTTGCGCATATTAAATGAATTTAAGATAATAGTGTCAGAGACACCTCAAAAGATGAACGAACGAAGGGACATATGTATTTTGTTATTCTAGAGTTTGTGTACGTTTAATATTTTTCATAATTTAGTTAATGGAATTTTGTATTTAATATCAAAGAGGAATTTATATTTTAATTCAAAAATAAAATTTGTGATATTTTAGATGTATTAAGGAATTAACTGACATGACATGACATGACATGACATGACATGTTACATATTGCAATAAAGAAGTAGGTATATGCTCGTATGAAAAGAATATTATTTTTAAATGAATTAAATGTCTACAATTGTGATTAATAAATGTATTGTGACCTGTGGGTTTTGCGAAGCCCCCCCCCCACATGAGACATAGTCATACGAATTTTCATCTAAAACGGTCCATAATGTCCAAATCTATGCCACCAATAACTCCTCATACTCGTAAAACACACACACATACAAAAACTCTTTACTGCCTTAAGACAAAATCACTATTTTAATCAAATTATTTATCAACTAATAAAACGAAACGAAAAATCAAAAATTAAAATCTCCATCGACAACAACATCTAACGATACAATCAGAATGAAAAAAATATAAATAAATAAAAGAACCATAAACAGCAACAAAATCATAAATAAATTCATTATCAAGTGAGCGTAACATAATAAATTTTATTTTAATAAATCCAATTAGTAACGGACAAATTATAGACAGTTTGTAGAAAAAAACAAAAAACAAAATAAAATTCTATTTATTTAAGTCTATAAAATATAGAAATAATGAGATAAACAAGAAATTAAGGAAGAAATAAAGACAACGCAATATAACACTGGACACCAGATACTTATTTAACGGAGTTGAAGGTTTTTAAAAGAAATGGCTCATTTTGAAACAAATCATGTTCGTGATATAGAGTAGAATCTATAAGCATACTTATCTTTGTTCAGATTTAGATGTCTTAACAAGTAAATAGCTGTGGACATTAACAGAAACTTAAAGAAACCGTTTACTCCTCCCGCGGTCTTGAGGCTTGGCCAATAACTACTGTAGGGAAGTTTATGCCTGCGTACCTGCTTGCTTATCATTCACCTAATTATCCATTCCCAACAAACCAAAACACTTTAGAAATCACTTGTAACAAGCTTACCAACATAAGCCTTAAGCTTAGAAAAGTGTTGTGAATACTATTGTAAAATGCTTATTAAAAATTGTTTAATAATGAAAACTGAACCCTTGCGATAATATTGTTTGTCGGTAGTATAAAATAAGTTGAGAAGTCTTACAGAAAAATAGTTTTCTAATCATGCTTATAATAAGCTTACATTCATAATGTTTTTGTAAGCTTAGGAATATAACCAAATAATATTTGTACACTGAACTACGGTAGCAATTCCTTTTCATAAAAATTTATTTTCTTTTTTCATAAAATATGTTGACGAATTATTTGTTATACAATGTTTTAATTGTGTTTGCCGCATATTTTTTGCGGGATTCTTGCCTATTTTTGGCAAACTGGAAAAATGATTTCGTACTTCTTACGAATTCGTCCTCTCCCAATCCTATACAAATTACAGCATGTGTAAAATTGATAAAGTGAATTTTTATATAAATAAATACTAAACTTACTTCTTATATCTGTAGCTGTACTCAGGCTCCGCACACTTTTCTTCTCTGCCGTTTCTTTCCAGCATAAATGCTCTGCCAGCTAATCTGTCAGTAATTTGCGCCAACAGTTTTTTTTTTTTGTAAAATTTGGACTTTTTGCTACCGTAAGCAGCTCTAGTTCCCGTTCAGGACTCTACTGTATGCTTGTAATTATAGATGAATGCCAATAAAGTAGTTCCTCAATAAAATTGAATCTATGGTTTACATTGAGTTTGCTAGATTACCAGATTTTGTGACGCTCTTTAACACAATGTCAAGTTTTATGTTTATTGTTATGCGTGTAATTAGAGTCTGAGATGTAATAATCTTAAATATGAATATGAGAAAGTGGAAAAAGATTTATAATAAATTAAACTAAAATTAAAGCAATATTATTTTTATTTTATGGATTTTATGGATTGTTGGCATTTAAATGATAAGATTTCAAAACGAATTGAAACTTTGAGACGTATGTATGTACATATGTATTTATGCCTGTATGTCTGTATGTCTGTCTGTCTTTTTATGCGACCGTCCATGATGTTCTTACAAGTTACAAATGAACAGCCAAAATGAGGAGCAATTTCAGTGGTTGGCTGTGCCTTGGATGATGGCAGACCAAATAGTCGGTGGGTTGATCGGTTTATTGGTTGATTTCTTGTTTACTTATATATGTATTTGTGTATCTGTCTGTCTGTCTGTCTTTCGATTTACTTGTATGTTTGTCAACCATTCATATTCAGTTAGACATAAAGGAAAATACATTTATTTATTTATTTTTTTTTTTGTAAAATGGGCATGAATACCAGGCGATTGTTTTTTTATTATTTATTTATTTTGTATTATTTTTTTTCGAGTTGAGTTCCAACAAAATTACACTCCAGAGACTTGTCATACATACAGTAGTACAAACAGAAATACATATGTACATCTATCTGTATTTATGTGTGTATGTATTGATAAATGTCATATGGCTGAAAACCAACATTATAACAAAAAGTATTGTTGTTTATTTTGTGTGTGTGTGTGTTCTTTTTTTATTGATTTGATCCATGAAGGGATCATATTTATGAAATAAATTAACAGGAACAAGAGATTATTTTAATCAACGACAAATGAGATAATTGGAACGACAATTTATGACGATGGAACAAAGAACTACAAGTGCGATGATGGAGTGACATTACATGATGACCCCAACAAGACTCAAGTGGGAATTGTTTGTAGTTGTTGTGAAATGTTTGTGATTTTGTTTAAATCTCAACATATTCTGGAAGCAAAACTTAAAAATATTTTAGATTTAAATTCCACTTCTCATAAATATCGTGTATTTTTCAAATTGACAAATGTTTTTCCTGATTGTAGTAATCTCTCAGTGTAAATTAAACATATCTCAACCAAAAAAAAAATAACTTGGAGAAATAGTCTTATTTGTAAGACATTTTCCCCCCAGAAGAAATTCACAGCGACAGTTAATTTGTGCCAAGATATAAAGATTGACTAAAAAAGTAAAGAGAATTCCAAAAATTGATTTCCTGTTAAAAAAAAACTCATTGAGTCATGGATATGGCAAAAGTTAGAGAGCTCCTATAGGGTCGATCAGCAGCGAAAAGTCAAAACAATTGGACGTGGAACACCCCAAAATGGCATAATCTGTCCACTACTTTAACTGATTGTAAAAGTTAACTCAGTTTGTATCCAACACCGTCTTCATTATGTTTCTGAATGCAATTTCCGATATCAAGATCACTCTGTTTTTGAAATGTCCAGCAACTGAGTACAACGATTAAAATTCCAAGCTTTAAACGTCAGTGGTACTGGGACATCTCATATGGTCAAAAGGGTTACGGTGCAAACATGTAAATTATGTCCCCAGCTGGTTAAGTTGATATTATATGCCCAATATTGTCATAGGGATCTCTATTTTGGTTGACCGCAACGGAAGGGACACATATTGTACAGAATTCCGTATTACGTATAAACTCCAATTGTCCTTGAAATGCATCTGCTTTGGAGAATAAATGCACACGAACGGATCGTATGCACGAGTCCACCGCTTTTAAATTAAGCCTGTGACTAAATACATAAATAACGACTTTTGTGAACTTCGAAAGAATGTTCAGGGTTCTTTTCCTTCCCAGATGGATATGGACATAAGAATATAAACATTGATGATTGTAAGATGACTGTTGACATATAATCTGGTGTTTTTTGTGATGAACTCGAGCATTAATTTGTTATTTGCCTATAAGCTCTACGAAGCCTCGCTCGACTCCGTCTGGCTTTGAGCTAGAATTCTAGCAAGCGGATTTGAGTGGGTTGGTAGCTTTTTGATGTAGTTCTCGCGGACCCTTCTAAATTCATCCTTTACCAATGGTGCTTCCAGATCTCTGTGGATGTTTTCATTTCTTATGCACCATGGTGCACCCGGTTCTAAGAATTTTTGATTGGGCCCTTTGTATAAGTTCAATACTGGTATTACTAGCAGTTCCCCACAATTGGAACTGTCCAGGCTTAGCTTAGATTGGTCACTGATTAACCAGTGAAGGTTAGATGCTTTTAACTTCATGTGAAGTCTCTTGGTTTCTATATGACGACGCCAAGTAAGTCTTCTATCTAAGTGAATACCAAGGTATGTAACATAATCGGACTGAGGTATATTTACATTGTTAAGTGTGAAAGGTGGACAGTAACATATTTTAACTCATTTACTCTTATTCACCATTTGTTTAACCATGGTTCCACACATCTTAGATGGCTATCTAGATTTTCATGCGAGCCAATAATTACGGTGTCATCAGCAAATGTAGAAATAGTTAGTATATCGTTCGTAGACAAATCAGAGGTGTAAATCAAATAGAATGTAGGTTCAAGAACACTTCCTTGTGGTACTCCTGCTTCAATCCTATATTCTCTTGTCACCTAATCGTTGTACTTAACTGTAAATAAGCGGTCCAAGCGATAAGATTCCAATAGTTTATGGGTACATGGTGGAAGCAAGCATTTTATTTTATATACCAGTCCTTTGTGCCATACTTAATCAAACAATATTTCTTTAATTCAAAGGATTTTTTTATTTCTCCGGTTATACGATTAACTTGTTCAATTGTTCCGCGCCATTCCCGGCAACCAAATTGATGAATTGGGATTATATTTTTCTCATTTAAAAATGGTATGATTTTTTTCGAATAGCTTCGATAAGCAAGGAAGTAAGCTTATTGGTCTATAGGAGGATGGTATGGTCAAGTCTTTACCTGGCTTTGGTATCATTATTATCTGAGAAGTTTTCCAATTTGTCGGAAAAACTCCATGTTTAAAGATCGCATTAAATATTATAGACAACACAATTATTGCCACACTCGGTAGGTTTTTAGTCATAGCAGGTGTATCTAAATCATTTGCAGGTGATTTTCTTAATATTATATTATCCTTGATTACTTCTTCATTCGATAATGTTGACACAGGTGGCTCTTCAAGTTCAAAAACAGTTGTTGGCGAGTTTGGTTGAAAGACTACAGATAAGTGTAGTGTCTTTCAGGTTAACTGATTGGTAAACAGGAAGGCTTGCAAAGTTCTAGACAAGTATATCTTGTATCATGTTTTCTCCCTTAGTCAGATAGTGTTGAAACAGCTGTGCAGACTAAAGAATTTTATCCTAGCTTAGGTCTTTACACACAGAGACAAGCAGGAGGAGGACCCGGCGAGAAAAAGATCCGCTTTAGATCTTTTGAGATTATTAAAAGCGAAATGTTTAGAGGGCGCCAAGGCAAGTTTTGAACAAAAATTGGTAAAGGGATTGGTAAGCACACACGCAATCTTATTAATTACAACCGTTTATTGGGAAAACGCAGAAATGTGGAAACAGGAGAAGATCGGGAACCAGACTGTGTGAAGTTTAAATCCAGTATTATAATTTAACTGGTGCCCAATAGTTAGTTCCTATTTTAACTGGGATACAACTCAAACATTGGTAGAAATATTACCATTCTTTTTTTGTTTTTCCTATTTTTCGTTTGTTGGTTTTTTTCTTGTGTTTTATTTCTTTTCTTTTTTTTTGAAAAGTGGGAATTATAGATATGTACGTTCATTATTCATAACCAAAATGTGCATCCGTTGTTAAAATACCAAATTTATTGACCATCACTCACTGAAACACTATGGCATGAATGTACGAGTAAATGTAAATGTGAATGTTAATGCTTGCACAGACCCAGCAGCCAGCAGAGCGACCGACCAAACAACCGCCATTCTTTACATGTCAAATTGTGTAACGGCCATAAATGACAGACGATAAGCCATTTCGTTTTGCTCACTACACTAATATTGCCATATTTACGAGTATTTTTTGGAGCAGAACATCAACGAATGTGCATTTGGCACATTAGGGTGGTTCCATTTGGCACATTTTATTTTAAAGTTGGATAACAAAACAAAAGAATGTCTGAAATATTTCACCTATGAACCAAATATGAACTGATTTTAATAATTTTTAATTTTTGTATAGTGGGTAATAGTAATAAATGAATAAAGAGATGCTGAGCAACTTCCAGCATCTCTTCTTAATCTTCTTACTACCCTAATGTTTATATGCACAGCCTGCTATGGTCCACGTATGAAAATTATTGAGGGGGAGTTAAAGGAGGTATTATGTGAAACTCTTTTTCCGATATGTGTTTGTAAGTGAGTACATATTCGATATAATGGTGCAATATTATTAATACGTTCGCTCGTTATCAAATGGATTCTTCATGCAAAATGGACATGTTACCATGGAATATGTATTTAAATATTGTATGAACATTTGTTTCATTTCGTTTTCGTTTTGTTTTTGTCTTTGTGTTCTTGTTGTTTTTTTTTTTTTGTTCGTTGCCTTTGATCGACACATGTGCCAGGCTCCAAAAAATGCTGTTGCAACATTTGTTTATGGACTTGTATGTACAAAAAAGTGTGTGTGTGTGTAGTGCAATATGAATATGTATTCTACCAGGTCCACATCCAATTTCCAATCTGGTTTGGTTTGCAATTTTTAAATGTAACCAATAAAATTGTAATGTTCAAAAGACACATGAATTATGATTTTAGATTTACACAAACATACGCTTACGGATACATTCATACGCACACCGATACTTACCCAGCAAACACTGGTTTGCTGTTATCAAATTGAGAATGTTTTAATGTTCAAAAGAGATTTTCATTCTCATTTATTGCTTTAACCACGCGACTGACACATTCACCTGTTACGATTTCAATTATAAATTAAAGAGTTTTCGAACAAGATCTTTGTTTTCCAACATTGAAGTATGCAACATAAAGGTTTTGACATTTCACTTGTTGACATATGCATAGTACAAGGTGGCGTAAAAATAAACTTCCGATGTTTTTTGGCTGTCACCGACCAATTATTGGTCAAATAAATAGTCAGCAATATTCCGCGTTCTGGAGCAGTGTAGCGTAATATGGTTTATATATGTGTATTTCGCATGTGTTTTTATCCACAAATGTCAAAACAGAACTGACATTAGGGGCCTCGCAAAATTTATAGCATTTTCTGATAGGAGGATTACTTTTGCGCCACCTTGTAGAAGCTTTGACAATTGTTACGATAAATTCAATTTGGCTCCAAAACTCACTATAAAAATGGTGGATCTGTAAAAGCTACATTTCTGTATCGTCCTTATCGAAATGTGGATTTAAAACATTTGGTTTTTTTAAAAATCCATGATCAGTTGCTGATTGAAATACGTGGAGGATATACACGTGATTCCGAAAGGCGGAAAAAACTTTGTCCGAACTAATATATTGTTCGGAACGAATGGACGAATCTTACCTTAAAGCTGCTGTCAACATTAACATTAAGGGCTGTTTTCTTATTAGCCGATTAAAGAAATTGGGTTTTCTCAATGTCTCCTTCTATTCTGTCGCAAAACTAAAGCTATGTGTCCACGATCATCAGATATTACAACGTTGTCATATTTAGCAATATGCTAGCAATGCACTGACATTGAAAAGTTTTTAGCAAAAGGTAAATTGTCAGTTTAGACGACTGTAAGAAAACTAACAATTTCATTGGCACACAATTGTCACACAATGAATTTATCTATCAACCGAAATTGTCAGTTTACACGGTTGTCAGATTGTTGTGTGGCATTGTCAAATTCGTTTTGCAGCTCTGTGTGTTATTTCTCTGTGTGTTAATTCTTTAATTTTCTTCTACTTTTTTCAAAAATTTTATCAATGCACACTTGTTTGTTTGTTTGTTTATTTATGTATATGCAAAGTTGCATTTAGAAATAATTTCTATGACAATGCTAACATTGGCAGATGCATAAACTTTGCACATATGACAATGAAAACTAGTTGACAATTGTCTTAAAACAATGACAATGACAAAATTGTGTGTTTACACAGTTGTTAAATGTCTGACAATATTTTTTGTCTTGCAATGTACTGAAAATGCTTTTTCTTAGAACGTTGGAAGGCGAAAAAAAGTTTTCACGGTTGTTAGACATTTTTCGGACAACGTTGTAATATCTGACCATCGTGGACACATAGCTTAACCAGCTCTCATCTGCCGATCATTGCGATTCTTCAAAATTTTTGTATGAATAATTCTGCAAAGAAACAAAACTTTTATTCACTGGTAATACTGTTGCCGCCCACGACCGCATGCCGCTAACAATGGCCCTCCACTATTAGTAAGAAGCAGTCTGTCGACACATTGAGAAAACGGACGTAAGAGCGCCAGCACACATCTAGCTAAACATTTTATATTACAGAAGTGTATTTATTTCAAGACTAGCTTTAGGTTTTAAACTTTTAAATTTGTGTTTGTTGGGTATTCAAATTTTACGTATTGCACTATGTGTATAAAAGAGAAATATGACAAGAATTTTCATCGGTCTAGTTCATTCTTCTTAAAGCCTACACTTGAGTATTTCGTATTTCTGTGTATTTTTCACCAGATTGCTGTAGTGTTCGGGTTTGTTAATGTTCCTAGGATAATATCATTTATGGGAGATATGTATATGCAACTGTGTGCATTTATTTCAATAGATTTAGTCATTAATGCGAATAGGCCAAATTTCATATTATTTTGTTCCAATTTACTTTGCTACAAGCAAACATAAATTAACTTTAATCATCTCTATAGGTCAAATGTTTCAAGGTTTTGTATACCTACGAGTAAGTAATAAAATACAAGCCAGTGTAGGGTATAAATATGAAAAAGTGTATTAATTTTTTTACATTTTTTGATGATGCACCAACGAAAAATAATATTGTTGCATATTTAAATGGGTTTTCAGAAAACTTTATGAGTGGTCATTATCAAGGGAATAGTTGCAATCAAAAATGCTCTAAATGCTTAAGAATAATATTATTAATATTAAACAAAATGTAATGTTCATACATACTATGTATGTATGTATGTATATCAAAATTATATTTAAATTGCACTATTATTCATCACAGCAGTGGTGTAGGCCAGTTAGCTGCAGATGATGCACTTGTGGGCACAAAATATCCAAGTAAATATCGAAAATGAAAGAGTTTAGCATTTCACAGAAGAATTCTAAATAGCACTTTTATTTAGATAATTATTCTCTTTCGTTGTAGAAATAGGTTTTAATTTTCATTAATAAAAGTCATACGACAGTGACATAAAATCCATGGATTGAATTTAGTCATGATATCGAATCGATGTTCACCTGAGTTTAGAATCCCTTAGACTGGAGAATAATTGAAGATGGAATTCCTTCACCAGAATTCCAGAAATAAACATGATCCTGCAAATGGTAAAGTAGTGATCGTCAGTTATCATTCAAATGTATAACTCAAGTCGTACCAAGTAATAAGTTTACAATGACTAGTTTTCTATATAAAGTAAAACATGCATCGTGAATCACCAGCAAAGAGATAGATAGATAGTAGTGATGGTGAAGATGGGCCTGTGATTCAATCCTATACAAAAGTTGAATTTGTTTCTATTTATAGACGTTTTTTTTTTTTTTTGTTTTGTTTTAAAGAACTTTATTGAAAGCTCGTAATGAAATACAAGTATACGAGTATTTCTGAAATATTTACATCACCACAATTGTTGACAAAATTACTACTTAAGAAGTTAGTGCTATTTTTAGAAAATAACAATGAAAAACAATTTATTTTGCTAGAAGACAATGCACCTATGTATGTATACCTACCTGTAAGCCGTCAAACAAAGAGAATGGCTGGGTCAGAATTCCAATGAGAACATTTGGGGAATATTACAACGTCGAATGTATGCTAAAAACCGACGGTATGAAAGCATGCATATGTATCGTATATCATAAACAACCGGCAATAGATGATTCGATTGCGATTTTTTGTAAATATTGTTATGTTGAGTTAAGTGTATTTATAGTTATGAAACACTAATCAAAACATTTTTTTATACATATTTAAGATGTACAATAAAAAATACAATTTTTTTTATTTCTTTTTCTTTCTGTCATTTTCTTTACCTTACAAAATTGAGAAAAATTGTATCTACTCTTAAGCTAGATTTACACGATTGAAGGTATTTTGAAGTCTTATCAAAATTTTGAAAAAATTTTTTGATGTTCTATTTGCACGTTTCAAAAATTTGATCAAAATATTCTTTCAATATATTTCAAAATCTTTTGATAAAAATTTAATCAAAATTTTTTTAAGCTAATTTACCCTATTGGTAAACTTTTTATATGAATTGAAAATATTAACTTTGATCAGCTGTTTTGCTTCTTTTGTGAAATAATTTATTGTTATAAAAAAAATAATTAATAAGTATGGACGACGACACAATCACCATTGCATCATCATTTTTACTATTGAAGGAAGAAGTAGCTGATAATAATGCAAAAAAAAAGAAGAAAACAAAGGAACATAGGGTTCGACCGTTTCTTTTGGAAGGTATGTCTCTTTTAGGAAGCGAATTTCACCAAACGATTCTTATTATTTGCTCAATCTCGTCACCCCATCAATAGAAAAGGCTAATACTAATATGCGGGAATCTTTAATAGGGTGTCCCATTCCAAAAAAAAATTTGGGGATCATTCTTAATTTGAATACTCATAAGGCTAAGAACTTTTGAGATTTTTTTCCGATTTTTCGGAGGTGGTTTAGAGGTCGCGCAAATTGATTTTGTACCAAAAATCGACCTTTTTGGGCTTTTTTTGAATTTTGGTTGAAAATTGGTAAAAAATAGATATTTCTTCAGCTTTTGAGTCAATATTCTTAAAGAAAATTTTCTGATCTTTAATTTTATGTGCATAAATAATAAGTTTCGTCAGGGATTTTCCACATTTTGATACATTATATAACAGTTTTTCGTAAATTTTTAGCAAATATGAAAAAAAATGCTTTATAACTTTTAAAATTTGTATGAAGACTAAAAAAACTAATGATGCAGTTTAAAAGATTATGAAGTTATAAATAAATTAGCGAAAAAAAAAAATGAATTTTCTCTCACCGTTGTCGAGTTATACCCTTTTAAAGCTTTGTACACATTGTATGAAATGTATAATACTATAAGGTGTGAACTAGGTTTGCATTGCTTTAAACTTTAAATAATTGGATTTAGAAAATGTAAATAAATTACCAAAAAAAAAACAATATAAAAGCTTTTATGCTAGAGCCCTCTCGCAGTAATTAGCAGTCACTATATATATAAAATCTGAAGTTTTATTGCTCCGGTAAGTTGAAATTATCATAAAGTAGTCCAAGAAATATTGGGTAATATTTTTTTAAAATAGATATGCCTTTGTCGAATACAAGGAATGTGTGGTATGTCAGCAAAATTAAAAAAAGACCTGATATTTTTGGCATGCCGCCATCATATGATGGAACTAGTTGCTGGATCAGCGTTGAAGGCCCTTAATATTGAGGATCAAATTACATCCCCACAAATTAAAATTTTCGTCACTCTTCAGGGAAGGTGGGATTCCATTGATAAAAAAAATTTTCGGATTGTATAAACCACGAAATTGTTGGAAAAATTATTCCGGAGTTCATACGAAAAGATCTAATTATTTTTGTAAAAGGGCAGCTGGAGAATATGCAACCAAGGGAAGATTATAAAGAAATGCTGCAACTGAGCCTTATTTTTTTGGGTGATAGACCTGAGCCCTATCCAACCATAAAATCTCCTGGAGCCATTAACCGAGCTCGCTGGATGATGAAAATTATATACTCTCTAAAAATATGCATTTTTCGAAACCAGCTACAACCTTTCATTCAAAATTCAAAAACTGATGCCTTGCTGGAGTTTACCTCATTTATTTTAAGAGTATATATTAAAAATTGGTACCTATGCCAATGTCCCCGATACGCTCCTCTCAATGACCTTAGACTTTTGAAACAATTGTATGATGCAAACCTACTTCACACCTTATAGTATTATACATTTCATACAATGTGTACAAAGCTTTAAAAGGGTATAACTCGAGAACGGTGAGAGAAAATTCATTTTTTTTTCGCTAATTTATTTAAAACTTCATAATCTTTTAAACTGCATCATTAGTTTTTTTAGTCTTCATACAAATTTTAAAAGTTATAAAGCATTTTTTTTCATATTTGCTAAAAATTTACGAAAAACTGTTATATAATGTATCAAAATGTGGAAAATCCCTGACGAAACTTATTATTTATGCACATAAAATTAAAGATCAGAAAATTTTCTTTAAGAATATTGACTCAAAAGCTGAAGAAATATCTATTTTTTACCAATTTTCAACCAAAATTCAAAAAAAGCCCAAAAAGGTCGATTTTTGGTACAAAATCAGTTTGCGCCACCTCTAAAGCACTTCTGAAAAATCTGATAAAATTCTCAAAAAAACTTTACCTAATGAGTATCCAAATTAGGAAAGATCTTCCGAGAAAATCCAAATTTTTATTTTTTTTGGGACAACCTAATCTTTATGCCCCGGATAACGCCTGGCAATTGCTTTCAGTTTTTACCGGCTGGGGACAGTTACCCAAGTTATGCAATATTGTGCCTGAAGTCTGCGCTGCATTATATAAAGTATTAAAAGATGAATTTTTAAAGGTAAAACCTAATTTATTAACTAAAAAAACATATCAAAAATAATATCTATTGGTACAGATGTGGAATTTTCCCAATTCAATCGGGGCATTAGATGGAAAACACATCAATATTATAGCACCAGCACATGTATATGTATTGATATGGTTTTGAATCAAAAGAATGAACATGCTGTCAAATTATTTATTGTTATCAATATTGCCAGATGCGATTTTGATGCTCATTTACACGGCATCAATAAAATCTTCAAAAGTTTTGTTCAATAAATTTCGATCAATAAATTTTGAAGAAATTTTGCTGTTTACACGAAATTTTAAAGAACATTTCAATCGTGTAAATCTAGCTTTAGTTATGCCACGCAGTGTATATAATTGGATTTTGAAGCTTTAAAATTATATAAAGAGAATGATTTTTAGCTAGGTTACACCTAGTAAACAGATTCCTTACTCTAACGATCACAACTGAATTTGTAGGTATATTTCATAGTATTTTTACATTCCCGGATATGCCGATAATATTTTTCGAAAATTTTGACGATTTTAATTATAAATATTCTAATGGAATTACTGTCTACCAATTCTGATTAAATTTTTTTGTTTTTTTTTCTTGGAGCAGCACTCAGGGGACGACACTACTTATGCAATTCATTGTGTTGGAACTAAGAATATAGATTATGGGAGGGAGGATAAATATTATACATAATATTGAGCAAATTCCAAAAGAAATACAGCCCAATCATGAATAAAAATTCCGCGGGAGTTTTTTCCCTTTTCCCATTTTTCCTATTCAAATTCAATATTAAAAAAATAAAAAGGGAACAAACTCCCGCGCATCTTTTATTCATGATTGGGCAGATAGGTAATTTTTCAAATGAAATCAAAAAAAATCCTATTTAAATTGAGACAAATATGAATGATATGGAGATTTTTGTATTGTACTCTTCGCATTAAAGAAATATGTAAGAAAAAACATACACCCCTATCGTGAATAAAGATTCCACATGAAATTTGTTCCCTTTTATTTTTTTAACATTTAATTTTAATAGGAAAAATGAGAAAAGGGAACAAATTTCATGTGGACTTTTTATTCACGATAGGGGTGATAGTGTTACTGACCAACCACCATATTTTGCAAATCCACACAGAATCATTCATTAATTCTTAAGGATATGAAAGCCTCTGCTCTATCACTTATCCTTGAATTTGCATTGGATTGGATTGTGGACCAACATAATTCAATATACGAGTACATATACATGTTGATAAGCATTGGTCAATCGTAAACGTGTTGAGAATTGTAGAAAATTTGAATTTGAATACCAAAACAAAATTTCAATGAAAAAAGTGTAAAAATTTGTGAAAACTATTCTTCCTTTTTCTATGCGTCTTAAATATTCAAACTTTCTGCTTGTATGAAAAACATTTTACAGAACATTTTTAAATCTTTCATATTTATATATTTACAATGTACAATATTTTGGCTTAAATTTAAATATTTATTGTATAACAAACAATAAATATAATAAGTTATACAACAATGGTAAGCTTATAAAATTTACGTTATTTTAATATCCATTACATTAACGAATTGAGTTAACAGAGATTGTCAGATAGGGAAGAATTTAGGTTTTAAAAAAAATTAATAAAAATTGAACTAGATAGAATTTTAAAAAACGGGAAAAACCATTTGGGTTAAATTGCATGATGTTTATAATCAAGAAATTTCAAGTAAATTCTATGAAAAAATAAAACAAAATAAAATTTTGTGTGAAATTTATAAAATTTTTTAATTTAAAAAATTTTTTTTTTTTTAATTTTTGAAACCCATTGAATGCGCCTCTAAAAGACCTTTCATATGATAAGAAATTTACATATAGTTCCTTTGGAAGAAATGTGAAAAAAATCAAAAAACCTCTAGGATATTTTTGTCCTTTGGTACAGCTCTCCAAATATTGACCCCAGGACAAAAAAAAATTGAGAAACGTAGTCTAAAAATGAATTTAATTTGCATATTAGTCGGGAACATCGATACCTTATTTTTTTTCTCCATACAAAAGGGGCCACCCTAATATGTACATAAACTTTATTTCATGATCAATTGCATTTTACAAGTTTTATGATGTTTAAAATGTTGCCGATTTACACACAATGATATTTACAAACGTTTAACGATTATTTAAATAAAAATATAAAGCAACAAAAGGAAATATTCAAATAAATTTTTATTTTGTATGTCAATATTAACAACCTCTGCCCCCAGAACAAATGTACAACAGATCATAAAAAGTTAACAAGTCACCAACAAAATATATTTTGTATTTAGAGAATTGAGCGAGAAAAACTGTTTGTATTATCGCAAATATTTTAGGACCAAATAAACTTTACAGCTTTTGTAATTCTTTTATGCAAATTCAAAGAATCTGAAACGATTGAATTCTAAAGAGACCCCAAAAATAACCATAAAATAAACCAAGAAAAAAAACCAACGCAAATGATTACAAGTGTTTAGAGGTAAATACGTGTAAATTTTTCAAATAAAAATAAAAAAAAAAAACAAAAAAGATGTAAGATGTAAGAGAGCAAAAAAGGGTTATAAAATTAAATATTGCCAATGTCAGCATAATATTATTATAAAATTGACAACAGCAGCATAAAAACAAAACAAATAGCAGCAATACTCTACACAATAACAAAAGAATAAAAATAAACAAAAACCGATAAACAACAATAATCAAAATAAAACAACAAAATAAAAATCAAATTAAAGTTCAGGGCCCTTGACACAGAAAACACCTCACCCCACATGCATATAACTTTCTATTCTATATTCTTTAAAAAACAACAACAACAACAACAGAATCATTGGAATACAGGGATTCCATTCTTATGAAAATGAAAATAATAAAATTTCAAGAAGTTTAGTTTGAGTTAAAACTGCCGGCATTGCACCCTACACTAGTCTACATGTGAGTTTTTATTTCTAAAGAATAATCTAATTTAAATATTTAGAGACATAGAGGAATACCCCCTGGCCCACGATGTCGAACAATAATGTTCGCTTTGATAAGACTTAAGACACAAACTTTTTATCGTATCTATTTTTTTTACTCAAACAAGTTTGTTTATTCCACAATCAAGTTTGTGTCTTATGAAAGCGAACATTATCGTTCGACATCGTGGGCCAGAGTGTTAGTTTTTGGAAATGTTGAGGAGAATATACATACTTACATATCTACAAACGTAAATCCCTCTAACAATTAAACCTTTCGACTGGCACATGATGTCAATCAATTTTGCATGTTTATTTGAAATGGACTTTCTAGAACCATCAACATTGATATTTTCTACATTTTATTAATATGTAGTAACATTTGTTTGGACAAACTTAAATTGTTTTGAATGCCAAATACATATGTAGCATTTAAGGTATTGAAAGAAACGCACGCATAAGCAAATAAACCAAAATGTGTGAATGAAAAACCTTTTAACCCTTTTGGTAACAAAAAAATTATTTTATGGTAAATAATTGACACATACAGCAGATTCTCAAGAGCAGCATACAATAAAAACCAAATCAAATCCTAATCATACTCGTATTTGTATTTGTGACGGTGTCTCCAAAAATTATAGCTTTTCATTTTAGTACTTCTCTCTCTCTCTCTCTGTCTCTGTCTGGCTGCCTTTCATTTGCACTTGTTCAATAAAAAATAAATAAAAAGAAATCGAATATAAAATTGTTACTGGGAGCAACCAAATAACACCTTTGAGAATTCTTTTTTCAGCTTGTAAAAATAACACAGATTTTACCACATGTAACAGGCATTTTATTTTTGGCTGTTTTGGGCAAAAAGAGGCGTCAAATTGACTGCTTAAACTACATGAAATCAGCAGAAAATTTACATTTCAATAAACTGTAATCGAAATACGACTTAAATAAAGGTTTTATTCTCCATTACACATGCGAATGGGAGAATCCCAAAACAAGTGCAATTTATGGCTGCAATGCGATTACAAGAATATACATATGTACATTATGGTGTCCCAAAATTTTTTTCTGTCAGAGGCTCAAGCATAATTTGAAAGCTTATAGGATCCAGTATTTTTGATTCTTTTTTTAGATTTTTAGGAAGAGGTTTAGAGGTCGCGCAAATCAAGTCTTTGTTAAAAATCTGGTTTTTCGGCCTTTTTTCAAACTTGACTCATAACTTTGTCAATAACCACGTTCATTTAACCGAATATTTCTAAAGAAAATTTCCCAAACTTTATTTCCATATGCAAAAACTTTAAGTTCCGGCAATATTTTTGTCCACTACGATTCCACATATTAATCGCCTTATTCATAAAACTTTTCAAAGGCTTATAAAGCAAATATCCATACAAAATTTGCTTTATAAGCCTGTTATAAACCCTTGATAAGTTTTTATGAATTAGACTGAAAGTATTTTTGTAAAACACGGTTTATTACTTTTCAAATTTATATGAAAGATATAAAAACTAGTGACACGATTTTGAATACCGATAGGCTAGGTTAGGTTATTTTTTTTTGCGATGCCTTAGATCCTCTAGCAAATGTTTACATGTGTCTGACTGGTCTACTTATATATGTCTGACTCGTCTACAAATGTGTGACTTATGTCATATGTCTGACTCGTCTGCCCAGAGTCTTTGGCGGGAATCGCACCCGCAACCCTTTGACTGATAGTCTGGCACTCTATCGCCTAGTCTATCGGGGCAACCTTGAATACCGATAAGTTCTAAACAATTAAGAAAAAGAAAAATGGAAAAACTTAAAAATGGTGATACTTTTTTCGTTATAATTATTCAGACATGTGATGAAAATCGAAATCGAAAACAAATCAGTTTTGGAAATACATTTTAATGCCTTTATAATCTACTTTTTAAAAATTTTTATTTTACGATTCTCTTTAGTAGCACAAAATCTTTTTATTTTATGAGATAAAAGTTTCTCAATACACAAATATTAGGAAAAAATTGACTTCTAAAACTCATTCGTTTTCGCTCTCGATTTTCATCACATGCCTGATTGTATATTTCCATAAATTGTTATAGTTGGGTCTTTAAGGTGATTTCTGCGAATATCATTTCAATTTAATGCGCCGTTTAATTGGATTTTCCCCAATATCTTCAGGTTTAATATTGAACAGCAAACCAGATCACCGCAAATAAGAGTTTTCGTGGGAGTCTATTGACAAGTCTAGTTTTTTCGACTGCATAAATCACAAAATGTTTGAAGAGATTATTCCGGAAGCAATACCCGAAGACTTAAGCAATTTTATTAAAGGCCAACTTGAAGAAACGCAACCAAGAGGGGACTATAAAGAACTACTCCATCTGAGTCTAATCTATTTGGGTGATAAATATATGCCCTACCCAAAAATAAAAGCTCCAGGAGCAATCAATCGAGCTCGCTGGATGATGAAAATTATCTATTCTTTAAAAATATGAATTTTCCGACAAATCAACAGGTGATGCCTTGTTTGAATTTAGTTTATTTATTAAATATTGGTACCTCTGCCAGTGCTCTCGATACGCTTCTCTCAATGATCTGAGCCTATAAAAGGAATTGGATAGTTATAAAATTACTAATAAAGCAGTTGCAGAAGCCTCGCTTATTAAAACTTTTCTAGGTCATCAGTGGTACTTAACTCCGAAATTGGCTGCCTCAGCGTTTTTTGATGAACGTATCGACACAAAAAATTTGCGCTTAATGACAAAAAAACTTGCAGATACTCCATACACCGATTATGTAGTAGCAAATGTAACTTTAACAGAAGAAAACTTGAGAAATAAAGAAATTCAACAATTCATTTTAAAAGCCATAAAAACGGGTTTAACTCAGGAACGGTAAGAACAAATTTAAAAATTGTTTATTCATATTAATTAGAATTAATTTGTCTTTCAAATTGCATCATTAGTTTTTTCCGTTTTCATTTAAACTTAAAAAGTTGTAAAGAGTTCTTACAAAATTTTTCAAAATATTACGAAAAATTGTAATTTTGGATATCTAAATGAGTAAACTCATATCCAAAAGTTATAAGTTTTTTTTACACAGGAATAAAGCTTGGATACTTTTCTTTAAAACTGTTTCCTCAGGAGGGAAGAAACCCGTGGTTATGAGTAAAGTTAAAAAAAAGGCCGAAAACTCTGATTTTTTATGAAAACTCCATTTGCGCGACCTCTAAACCTATTCCGAAAATTCTTAAAAAATAATCAAAAATACTTTACGCTATAAGCTTTTAAATTTTGATTGAGCACCTATAAAAATCAGAAAGAAAAAATTTTATCGGACACCCTAATGTACATTTATTACTATTTTATATGATTTAATTATTGAAATTTCAAGAGAATTATACAGACTCAAGAACAATTTTCTACTCGTGGCAGCAACATGCAAACAAACAGTAATAAACAACAAACAGCAAGAAGTCAGCAGGGGAATCCCATGCTAGCGGACTGCAAAATGCCAACTATCAATACTTCTGTTGGTCTGACCCATACGAATCAGGCTATGGCGGTTGAGCCTAGTACTTCAAGAGCTGCACAAGCATGGTCCAGGCTTATTGCGGACATCGCATCGGTCCCTGCGAAGATGGCATAGTCTGGATCGTCAATGTCGGGTCCTAGCAATATGCCCATCCCTGCCCTCACGGAATTGGAAAACCCGCCAAACCGCAAATACCTATCAAGGAGAGCTTTTGTGCAGAAACGCGCAGCTATGTGCATTTTGTTACGTACATTTTATATACTTTTTTAAAGCGATAGAGCGATTGTACATAATAGCTTCCCGAATATTAATATAACTGAACCACATTTAACATGCTCGTATTTATTTTGAGCTGATATACAAAATATATAGAAAAACTTGTGTGGATTTCTTTATTAGCACAACATTTTCAGTGGCAATAAATTAATTTAATTTTAGCCAAGTAGACTATTCAAATTTAAAATGTAAATTTACAATTTGCAAACATTTGATTAACAATCTACGATTTGCAAACTTTAATTGCTTAAATTGGTAAATTTTTAAATTAAATTTGACGTGAACAGCATTTTTTAGGAATACCAATAAATGCGTAACAACGGTCAAGAATAAAAGACAAAAAGCTAGTGTGCCCAATAAATTGCATTTCATTTAATCGAAAGGCATTTGAGCCCTATTTAAATTCTACGAATTTCTACTCGACTATAGATCAGTTAAGAACTCAAATAATAAATCACAAAAATATGTTGGTCGATGACAAAGTAGATTTTTAGCCAACAGATTATATTCCATCTTGGTTTAAGATCAATACACTATTTTTAATACACTGTTGTTTTAAATTTCAACATTATTTACCTTCAACATTATTTCAGATTAAGAAACTGCAATGACGTTATATTTTTCAATTAGCTTATATTTAAAGTCCAGTGCTCCTGTTAAATATTTTGTTTCATAAACATTCAGAATATTTTTCGATGCACCTAGGAGTACTGCATATTCAGCCTCTTTCATTTGGGATTCAAATTTGATTTGTAAAAATTTTTATATGTCGCTTCTTTCTGAAGCTGTTTTTTAAACAAAATTTACATGTTCAATATTTATACTCATTACTAAATTTGAGGATACTCAAATTATTCGATTTGTCTTTTATTTGAATTACCAAATACGAGTTGTGGACTTGTGCGAATAATTCAATTGAATATTTAAAATTATCGACTAAGTAAGTAATTAAGTTTTTCACTTTTAACATAACATTGAATTTTATGATCATGTTCTTCATCAATCTTATTATCAATATCGCTTGCGTCAATATTTTCAGCATCACAACCTTCAATCCCAATTTCATTAATTGTTTAGCGAGCAATTCAACTTTGAGTCTGAAAAGTATAAAGGCCTCAACGGGTGTTTCTGTATCAAAAACAATCATATGGAGATCAATAACAGAAAATAAAAACTTAAAATATTCAGAAATGACTCAAGTACCGCGATTACTACCCCGTCATGTGGCGGCAAGGTTATAGTTCGCCAAAGAAAATATGCAAACTAATTGGACTCAGGTATTACTTTACTCAATTTTTGTAAATGTGAAAATAACCACCAGTTTTATTTAAGTTTATATTTTCAGCTGAAAAGAAATGGAATCTTGAGGGTCCGGAGGCTATTGGAGAGATATTCGAAAGGAACCTCTACATTTCTCCAAGAGAAATTTTGGTGGTTTGGGCAGCATTTTGTAGCGATGATGGGTGTCTTGAAATTCAATTCGTGTCATGTAAAATGAACAGCACAAATTACGTCAATACTCTGGAAATGAGTTTATTACCTTTCACAGCTCAAAATCCCTTAAAAAATTATATTTTCAGCAAGATAACGCTGCCATTCACAACAGCAGATTTTCAAAAAAAACTGGTTTAGCTCAAAAAATATAACAGTTTTAGAGTGGCCAGCGTGTTCTCCAGATGTAAATTCTATGGAAAATATTTGGGGTATATTGTTAAATCATGTTTACTCGGGAATACATTAGTAGAGCGTATGACCTCTAGAATATTTAATCTTACAAAAAATAAAGGTGGACCAATTTGCAAATAATTTCATTAAAATTGTGTTTTATTCTTAAAAATTAAAAATGTTTTTACATTTCTGAAACAACGACTTACTTGTTATTTTAAAAAATATTAAAAAATACAAGAGCAACATAGAAATATACCATATCGATGTATAGTACACTCAGACATTTATATGTTCCCAACATAATGTATAAACAATATGAATCATACCGTATTTGTATAAATAGAGGAGATCAGTGTCCTATATCGAATACAATTAGATAAATATTTAGTTCGTAGGAAGGAAATTTTACAAATTGTAGAAATAATATTCTATGTTAGCAGGGAGCGAGAAAGGCATTAATATGTCGCGGGTCAAGGCCTGGCTAGTACGTGAGTGTAATTGCGCCCTGATCGGGCAGACTGTTTGGGGTGCCTCGATTGTTATATAATGGGCAACGAAATTGCGGGCGAGCTTGTTCAGGATTATTATGCTTAGCAAGCTCGCCAATATGGTAATATTGGACATTCGAGATATCGGAAACGAAATTAACAAGGGACATATTAGGAGTCTCCTTTATAAACTAAATCATCTGCGTGCCCTAGTATGACAGTCGGTTCTTAAAATAAAAGCAATTGTTCCCTGGCATCCACCAGTTGTGTAAATATGTTACGAGTATGTATGTATTTTTAATCTCACGAGGATCGCTTTGCTTGATCGAGTACTTAATTGTTGGAAAGTCAATAAATGTTGTTGTCATTAAGTTATCTATTTTAATAACAAACAACAATTTTAATTAATAAATGTATTACGAACTAATTAACTTAATGACATGTTTAACCACAAAAAGAAGAAAAACAAAAACATGCAAAAACACATCCATACATAGATACACAAATACATGGTATGTAGTTGTTTGTAGTAGTAAGTAGTTATTATAATATGACTATAAATACATCTTCATCACTAAATCTCATTTAATCATTATTAAATGAGCACTTGAAGCAATAAACCATCAAATGAAAAGTGATCGATGATGAGTGAAATCTAATTAAACCCACGCCATGCGACGACCCACCAACTAACTGACTGTCTGTCTGCCAACCAAGCAAACAAATGAATTGTAAATGAAATGAACAGCATTTACCACAGCTCAACCGGATGAGTTTCAAGTTACAATACAAAGAAGAAACAGATAAATATCAACAACAACAACAACATCACGACATTCTAGCAACATCAACCACAACAAAAAGAGATACTTTGTGTCTAAACAATCAATAGGTGGATGTATCTATCAGTTTGTGTGAATATTTATATTACGGATTGATAAAAGCAACAACAATAAAGGACGACAAGAACATTGTGGTTGATTTACAACAACAAACATTTTCACTCTCTCTCTCTCTCTCCTAACCAGGAGCAGTCATTGAACGAGTGAATAGATAATATTCATGATTCACATTCAGTTTCGTTAATTGAGATCGCCTTAACAATTCATTCCTTTACACTGCATAAACATCACTTGATGCTCAGCCATACATTTAAGTGTCAAATTGTGTCTATTGTCACCGAAATGGAAACAAAAAAACGGGTGTATAGTTGCCATTGTTGTGTACCAGTGTTGGTACCCAGTGTGCAGGGTGTTGTTGTCATTTATCTAAAACAATCTAAAAATTGGTTTTCAAACAAAATTTCAAATTTTGAGAGACCAGTGATGTCGTATTTACGCTGTTACGTAGTGTGAAAATGTCACAATAAGATCGATAAGATAAGAAAACGTGATTTAGGTCTGTACTGACACTGTGGCAGGCGGCGAACATGAGGGTTTAGTTCCAACACACACACACACACACATGTATGCCAACGTACTTGCACTTTAATTTTATGTTGCCTTCTTCAAATACGAGTACCACCACTTTTACTGTGATTTCCTAATCGTATTGCTCACTTAACACATCTATTAGTTTATTTTAGATTTTTGGTTTATAATCACAACAAAATACAATAATTAAATGCCGATTTTGCACAATAACAAATGGCCCTGCTCTGCCAACGGTCGTTCTGTCTGCCAGTGAGGAGTGAGTTGCTGTGCTACACCTCCATCTACACAAGGACACGTGCACGACAAGCGACATTAGCATTAAGACTTAATTTAAGTATTATCAGAGTAAACAAATCTGGTATGTGTCATGGTATGTATGCATACCAACAACAAACGAGAGCAAAATACATACTAACATACATATATCCCCAAAATGTGGATGGTAAATAAAATGTTCAGACACACCTGATACTCAGCCAACGCGGATACCGTTAGCAACCAGTTCGGAAATAATTGTGCGATGTAGTTTATCTTTTCAATTGCGGTATGCCCTACTCTGTCCAGGTTTCTTCAAATGTCTGCTTCCTCTGAAATCTTACCACAGAGATCGGGTCGTTAATGGGATCAAGCAGTTAACAATGCGACGAGATAAATGTTTCACCTCTCTGTCCACTAATTTTTTTTAATATAATTAACAAACACAGAAAACACCCAGAGTCTTTGGTGGGAATTAGGGGAGAAAGAATAGCTACAAACTTCATTGAAGAGAATTTCAATTTTGTACTTATGAGCTGTATGCGCGTTAGAGAGGTTTGGCAAATTATGGACTGATCGTCACATAAGTTAGTGGTTGGGTTTTAAATGCATTATGATCAGTTGCCTTAAATCTGCACCTTTACATATCCTAAATGCCGAACCAACCTGCTGGAAAAAGGAGGGAATCCATTCTCAAATATCCAATATCGTCGACTGCCCATTGTCGTAACTATAGTCACCGATATAACGGGACAAAAGCAGAGAGAATGCTCCATCATATCATCTCCATGTCTGCATCATGTCAGCATTAAGCTTTAATTTAAGGTATCATATGTGTCTGTAGGTACTATAATCATAGAATTATAAGATCTGAAAAATTAAAAAAAAAAAACACATTTTTTCAAAATTTTGTATGCAGGATAGGATTTTTTCCTCTATGGTATACAAAGCACTGGCTTCGCATAGTACAGATTCCCTTTATTGTATGGGCGGAAGGATTTTCTCTTCCATGGTATACAGAACACCGGCTTTGTAAAGGGTGGTTAAATTGTAAGGGCCGATGTTGAATGTGAACCACACCTAAACGCCAAGCTTTTTTCCGAATTTTATTTGACATTTCTCTATTTCAGACTTACTCAATTTGAACCATGGAGAGATACACAATCCAACAACGGGTTAAAGTTATCCAGACTTATTATGAAAATGGGCGTTCAAATCAAAATGCATATCGTGCACTTCGTGATTTTGTTGGTCAATTTGATCGTCCAAATGTGCGTACAATCGCAAAAATCGTGGAAAAATTCGAGCAAACCGGGTCTGTAGAAGATGTGAGAACACCAGTGCATGCTCGTACAGCTTGTACTGCAGAAAATATTGCTGCTGTTCGCGATAGTGTGGCTGAAGAGCCGTCCACCTCAACTCGTCGTCGTGCCCAACAATTGCACCTCTCACGCTCGTCGTTGATGAACATTATGCATAAAGACTTGCATTTACACGCTTACAAGGTGCAATTGGCTCAAGAACTAAAGCCTCTTGACCATTCCAAACGTCGTGAATGGGCAGAATGGTGGCAAGAAATGGCAACAGTGGATGATCAATTTTCGAAGAAAATCATCTTCAGTGATGAGGCACATTTTCACCTCAGTGGATTCGTCAATAAACAGAATTGCCGCATTTGGGCGAATGAGAATCCAAGAGTGATTGTCGAAAAACCAATGCACCCCCAAAGAGTGACTGTTTGGTGCGGTTTATAGGCTGGCGGCATCATCGGGCCGTATTTTTCCAAAATGAGGCCGGTCAGGCAGTTTTGGAAGATATGGATGTGGACGATATGTGGTTTCAGCAGGACGGTGCCACTTGCCACACAGCTAACGAAACAATGGCTCTTTTGCGCAACAAATTCAATGGCCGTGCTATCTCACGTAATGGCGATGTCAATTGGCCGCCAAGATCACGTGATTTGACACCGTTGGACTTTTTTCTTTGTGGTTATTTGAAAGAAAAGGTGTACGTCGATAAGCCAGCAACAATTCAAGAGCTAAAGGATGAGATAATTCGGCACATTAACGGCATAGAACCTCCATTATGCCTCAGGGTCATCGAAAATTTGGACCATCGGATGGAGGTGTGCCGCCGTGGTCGCGGCGCCCATTTGGCCGATATTTTGTTCCATACATAATTGAGTAATACCAATATATCATAATAAAATAAAATTACAATAATTTCCTAAATAGTTTGTGTTTTATTTATCAACATCGGCCCTTGAAATTTAACCACCCTTTATATTATAGATTATATTTTTTATGGTGAAATGTCATATATGCCAAGATTATAATCTTTCCTTAATATCTTCGGATTTATATTACCTACATGGTCATGTTATACCTTAAATTAAAGCTCAGTTTCTTGAGTTGAAAATATTGTAATTTAAAAAAATTTCGGTTCAAAAAACAATTTTGCGAAATTTATCAATAGGTGGTCCATGTAAATAGGTCATGTTACATATCGTTGGAAAAGTCTTTGAAATACTTATCGTTTGATATATATATATATGTTAACGTAATTCAAATATTTCAACATCGTTATAAATACTCTTAATCAAGTATCAGCATCGCAATATTGAATTGGCAACGTTTTTTATTGTGATAGATTCTCCAATACAAGAAGTCTTTATTAATGCAGATCAGATAAGTCATCATTCGAGTGTTTGACAGACAGAGCTTTATGAATTACACTATATTTAATGGATTAATTATTCTTAGCTTTTTAGAACCTGAACCAAATAAAGAAAGAGAAAGACTAAAGTGCTTGCATGACAGAGCTTGTTATCCCTCTCCTCAACACACAGTTTTGTAATGCTAAAGTTTTGCAATAGTTTTTTATATGATGTCCAGTACATTTTGCAACTAGTTCAACAATAACTCATTGAAATTTAATAAACGATATCAACTTGAGCGTTTTTCAATTTTAGGAGTAATGATCAAAATTAGTTGATGTATTACGAATTGTGTTTATAAATAGACAAAGTTTCAATTCGAGCGTTATAGGAAGCACACGTGTACTTGTGGTATGTATGTGTTCTTAGATCCATAGAGTGTGTGTTTGTGTGTGTGTGCATTGCATTTGGTCCGCCTGACTGCCAAAACGACAGAGTGACATTCAACGTTGCGATGATGTATGATATTTGGGTGCTATGTTTGCTTAATATGACATTTCAAATAGATTGTGATTGCAAGCGTGTCAGTCTATGTATGTTTGTGTACGGTTTGTAAGTCAGCCCTTTATTTACGCTCTTATTATCACATTAAATCTTGCCTTCTATGGATTTTCCTTTAGCCATTCTCATGTTCATGTGTGTACGACTAGAGTGAGGATTTTTGTTTTGTTGGAAAGAAGGAAGGAAGGACGGAGGGAGGAAGGGCTGGCTAAAAAGACAACAAAATGTAAGATAAAATTTGATTTGAAATAAAATTATGGGAAAATTTGCTTTGTTATCTAAAGGATGAAATTAAAAAAAAATATACAATTACAATGAGATATTTAAATATTGTAACATTAATGTTTGGATGTGTGGGCATTTAAATTTGTTATGCAGACCATTATTCTCTATTTATGACAGCAATTTCATTTTAAATGTCATAGATAATCTTAATGCCTGTGTTTGTGTTTGTGCGACTGGCTAAGTCTACAGCCAGGTAATTTTCTATAACAAATCAATCATTTATTATTATTGTCATTAGTT
The DNA here is from genome assembly GCA_916048285.2 of Bellardia pandia. Lineage (NCBI taxonomy): Eukaryota > Metazoa > Arthropoda > Insecta > Diptera > Calliphoridae > Bellardia > Bellardia pandia. The sequence continues at coordinate 92,261,677 of OU696532.1, read as the reverse complement.
TTTAATCAACTAAATTAAAATTGAGAACGAGTGTTTTTTTTTTTTTTTTTTTTTATTTTAATTTTGTTGTTTATTTATACCAAATAATCAAAACTGTATCAAAGTGTTTTGATTGTAGACACAAACACTCGAATTAAAAACAAATTAGATTAGAATTGATATCAACTCTAATAATGAGCAGCTCTCTACATGTGTTGCTGCCTTAAATCTAATAAATACTTTTGTACAAAATTCATTCATGTGTTTTATTTGGGAAATCTATCTATGGATTTGTATATAATTTATTTTTTGATAAATTATTTAAATGTTTCAATAGTCTAGATACATTTTTATTAGTTTATACACGTATTTACAGCAGGGTTTATAATTGTAGGCAGAGTGAAATTATGGAAATTAGGACTTTCTTGCACCAGATGTTAGACCTTGAATATTCAGACCTAATTAACGTACAGTCTTCAGTTCCACGTTAAGGGATTGCAGTTTAGAAGATACACATATATTTCCACTTTACCCCACTGTGCAATGTTAATTAGCCAGCAGAGTAATTGAATGGAGGGATAGCACAACTTCAATGCAACTATTAATCCAATTGCCAAAAAGGTTTCTCAATATAAAACGATCTTACGCAATTAGTTGGTGTAAACCTTCTCCTAGAAGTTGTTAACAAATTAAAAAACCTTGTATGAACAACAGTAAAATCGTCATACCTTAAAATAATTTTCTATAACATAGTTTTGATCACAACTGTAGTTGCGTATGAAGGCATGTAAGTTATATGTATGTGCTCGTATGAAATTATTAATTATCATTATTAAATGAATAAATAAATGTTAGTCTATAAGTTTCAATGATTGTAGGAATACAGAATTTTCGGTATTGGCCTGTTGTATTACAAATTACATTTATACATACTCGTATCTATGCCTGCATGATGTACATACGAGCATGTATACATAAATATGTATATAATATCTGTGATTGTATGTATTTCATTATTATTTTTGTGTATGAGACTTTTATTTATAATATCATTCGTTTTTTTTTCTGTTTTTTTGTTCAGATATAATTTTATGTCATGAATATTTTAATTACAATTATTTGTGTTTTATACTGTCAGAAGTGACAGTGATCTTATATTTATTTTAATTGGTTTTTAATTTCATATCAACTGTCGTATGAAGTCATTTATTAAAATTATAATATTCATTTTTTACCCAACAAATTTAATCAATTTTTGGTCTAATATTGTTTTTCATTATTTATTTTTATTGTGGTGTTAGATGTAAATAAACATACAATTTTACTTTTTTCGAGTTATTAATAAATATGTCAACCTAAAGCTGGATTCAGCCATTTGTTACGAGAATGATTTCGAACGATTTGTCTGGAAAAGCAAAGCTGTCATATGTAAACAAAATCCATTAGTTTTACAAGTGGTTATACTGCGGCCATTGATTTATTTTGCTTTGGTTTTTAACTGTCAAAAAACAAATATTAAATTATTTTTAAATATTGTGTAGGATGTACTAAAAATTAATGAAAACATAATGTTGCTTTTGCTGATGGCCATTGAAATACATAAGGCCCCATGTATTGATGTTGCCCCATTAATTCAATACAATTCAATACAACTTTCTATGAAAAAATGTAACCTATTGGCAACTCAGTTCATTTTTGTCCAGACAAAATGTAAATTTAAATTTTAAAATTGTTAGTAAAAAATATTTTCTCTCTGTCTCTCTTAAAAAGAGAGCCGCCAACAGCGATGCCAACTTAGCCCTTTTCGGGCTAGATTTACCCCGATTTTAGTCACTCAAAACGCAAAAAAAGAAAATTGGATATGGTTTTATATGGATTTTTTTCAATTTAGCCCTTTTTTCAAAAATGTTTATGATCTAAAGTTTCTTTTAAGGAAAAAATAAAAAAAACTCCATTTTGAAAAAAAAAAAATAAAAAATGGGGGAAAATGATGCATGTGCCAAATATTGAAAAATCCTATTCTTGGGTTAAAAAATAATTTTTGTGATAGATATCCCACTGGCATCCAATTAAAAATTAAAATTAAAAAAAAAAAATTAAAATTTAAAAAAAATATGTTTGGAATGATTGAAGAAATAGCTATCTAAAGTCCTTTGGACAATTTTTGCTAGGACCAGTAGGTGGAAAGTTACACTCATTTAAAAAAAACCCTGTATGACCAAAATGTCCAACTTTGACCTTTAACTCTGGCAGTTCTTGACTGATGCAGCTGAAAATTTGTGTCTGGCCTACTATCCAATAGTACTAAGCTTGGTGCAAATTTCATCCAAATCCGAAGACATCGATTTTAAAAGTTGGGTCACTTGACACGAAATTGCCCATATTTAAATGTATATGTATGTAGATATGTATGTACATATACATATGTTATACGTACGTGTATGAATTGTTGTTTTTTTTTAAAGAGTTTTTTCTTATAATAAAATTTATTGTACTGTATAATAATTTTTTGTTTAGAAAATGATTTGTATAACAGTTTTAACTATAAAACCACTCTTGAAAACTGCGAGTCTTTTACCTAGTTATAACAAGTAATTTTTCCTTAAATGTAAGTTTGCACTTATTTATATGTCTGCATCATGTATGTATATTAGGGTGGCCCCAAAATAAAATTGCGCATGTTCCCGACTAATATGAAATTTTGATTAATTTTAAGACTACGTTTCTCAATTTTTTTGTCCTGGGGTCAATATTTGGTAAGCTGGATCAAAGGATAACAATGTCCTTTTTAGAGGTTTTTTTACTTTTTTTACATTTCTTCCAAGGGACGGGAAAAACCATTTGGGTTAAATTGCATGGTGTTTATAATCAAGAAATTTCAACTATTTATTTAAGTAAATTCTATGAAAAAATAAAAAAAACACTAAAATTTTGTCTGAAATTTTGAAAAAATTTTAATTTAAATTTTTTTTTTAATTTTTGATAACCCATTTAATGCGCCTCTGAAACACCTTTCATATGATACCAAATTTACATATAGTTTTTTTGGAAGAAATATGAAAATAAAATAAAAAAAACCTCTAAAAAGGACATTTATATCCTTTGATCCAGCTCACCAAATATTGACACCAGAACGAAAAAAATTGAGAAACGTAGTCTTAAAATGAATCACATATTCATATTATTCGGAAACATCGATACCTTATTTTTTTCTCCATACAAACGGGGCCACCCTAATGTACATATGTCTACTACATAGACCTAATAAATGTATAATAAAGAATTTAATTTGCCTTGGATAAAGAAAGAAAATGTCCTGCCAGAAAGTAACACACAAATACTAAAAAAATATTAAAAGATTTTATCAACATTTTGTGGGAAACAGAAAAATGATGAAAATAAAACCAACAGCAAAAAAAAACTTATTAACGAGGAAATTAAACAAACAAAATGAAGGAAACAAATTAAAAACTGAAAAGAATTACGCTACGAATTGCCACAAATGAAATACATATGTAAGTACCCTGCCAACATTTTCTATTGCGGAAGTGACTCAGAAGTGACGCTAAGAAGTTGAAACTCATCTTCTGCGATACCATTTTCTGATCGTAGAAGTGTCTTCCGTATTGAGAAGTTGTACCCCCCGGAAGTAACTTCCAGAGGTCACTTCAGCGTAACTTCAAGAAGTCACTTCAGCGTAACTTCCAGAAGTTATTTTCTTCGCCTCTCTTTTGCTTTTGATTTTTGTTTGCCTTTACAGATAATACACTCATATTGATTATGGGATAACAAATACGTAAAAACTACAACAATAACAATAACAAATCGAAACCACACTTTACCACCGACCGACCAGAGCAAATGACAAAATAAAACTAATTTCGATGATGTCGAAACATTTTTTTTTGCATTCTTTTCATTTCATTTATAACGGGACATGTCAGTTTCGGCTGGTGTTGTAAACAACAATCTTCCCAACATCGTCTGGATGACTAAAAGACGAATGCAATGTAAATTGTTATTGTTATCTTCCAATTAACGTCTGGAAGTGAGTAAGACGTAACGCCTTTGACGATGGACGATGAAAGAAACTTCCAATTGCTGGCAGGGTAAGTACACACGACGATACACAGGCACACAAAAACACATACGAGTACATGCGTACATGTATGTGTGTGTATGAATATATATAAATGCAAAATGCGAGCAAATGGAGGCAGCAGCACCAAAAAGGGGGAGTTGATTTTATTGGGTGTTGGTTGGAAAAGTTTTTCGACTGTCAGGATGGTTTCATTTATTCAATGTCTATATGTCTGTTTGTTTGGCAGCCCAACCAGCGACAGAAATAACACAAAAGTACCAGCCACAGCAATAGTCGTAACGTCGGAAGGCAGACAGTCAGGCAAGTGGAAATTAATTGAATTGAGTATGCGTTCATACAGATTCGTGCAAAATGATAATGGAAAACAAATTATTTTCAATGTCTTTATATATATGTATGTATACAAACTCGTACATACATACATATGTTTGTATGTGTGTTTGTGTATTTGAATATAAAAACTCTACACCATTTCCTATTAAATGTCCAAAAGTAAGGCTAGAAAACAGACTTTCTTTAAAAAAAAAACTCCAAGCATGTCCTTGAATCATAGGGCAAACTGTCTATTTTAAATACACCTAATTCTGTTTTTACACGGTTTGAAAATAAACACACAAATTTAGAACGATTCAAAATCTTTTGGGCTTAAATTTGTTTGGTTAAATTGAGTTTTTGTGAAATATGTTCATATCACAAATTTAGAGGAATTCCCTTTTTGTGGATACAATCGAATGAACTTGTCATACATACATACATTTTTTTACATTACTTTTAAGCTTAAGCTAGATTTACACGATTGAAATTTTCTTCAAAATTGCTTTTCAAAATGCTTCAAACTCGTATAAACAGCAAAAAATCTTAAAAAATTATTTATTTAATGGTTATTAATAGTTATTAAATAAATAAATTTTGAAGAAATTTTGCTGTTTACACGAGTTTGAAGCATTTTGAAGAAAACTTTAATCGTGTAAATCTAGCTTAGAGTGCAAATCTTTTTTTTTCTTAAATAACTATGCTTGTGGAAAAAGTTTACTATAAAACGCATTTTATATACACATGTTTGTATGAGATTTAACCTGAATAGTTGTTTTAAAAATATCCTTGTTTTCACTAATTTTAATAGATTTCAGAAGAACCAATCATACAATCAAAGTCATTTTTACACGGCGTTTCCTGGAACCAATTACCGCGTATTTTCACATTCTACACTATAGAAATGAAAAACATTTGTTGACTTTCCTTTGAAAATAGCCAAATATTATATAATTGCTCAAAGTTGCTGATATACGAGTATTTTTCTATTCCGTCGACCAGATTTCTTCTTTTTATTAAATGATTTATTTAAAATAGAACTGGGACCAAATTACCGCATTCGATATCGAGTAAAATTTATCGTAATTTTCTTATTTGAGATAATGGCATTCGATATCGAGCAAGAAATTTAGTACATTTACAAATGCGGTAATTTGACCCCTGGTTGTCGCAATCGTTACTATTGCCCGAAAGCACAATTTTTGACATTTATTTTTTAAAAATAATTTCAGTCAAATGTGATACATTCAGAAGGTAAAATTATCGATTACTCTTTTCAGCATTGCCACCGGTATCTCGCGAATTACGCTAGCAATCTTCATATCTGATAGTCTTGTAGCCAAAGAAATAAAAATCCAAATGTGTGATTAGCAAGCAAAGGGGTGTTTTTCAAACCATATCTGCCAAACCATTGCCTTTTTACTAAATCTATCCATTTCTGTATATTTATCAGTGTTGTCAAGTTGGTGCGTTTTTTGGTGCTTTTTTTAATTTTTTGTGCGAAAAATTTCTTAGTTGGTGCGGGGTGCGTTTTTTTTGTTAATTTTGGTGCGTTTTTTAATTTTTCCGAAAATGTAATGAAATCTTTCTTTTTACTAATGTTTAATTGCAGTTAAATGTATTTGGAATAGAATGAAAATCTTTGTCTGAAAATAAAATTCACATTTTAAATATGGAAGTAAAAATTCTTGTATAGCCTGATGATTTGGTCTACTGAACTGTAGAGGAACAACCAGGGTTAGCGTCCCAGTGGAGCCCTAACAAATTTTATTGGAAAAAAATCAAATAGATGTAGGTATGAGTAGTATGTTTATGTACCTTTGGGACCACTTTTTCCATACAAATTTGGGAGCATGCCTGGCTGGGAGTATGTGATTGTTAAATGAAATAGTTAGTGTAAAATGTGTTTGTGTTTTGTGAGTGTAGTATTGTGTTGAAGTTTCCATCCCTGGATATTAGTATAAGTGTGTGTTTGTTTTGATTTAATTGTTTGTTTTGTTTATTGGATAATGTATACAATATACCACTTCTTAATAAAAAAGAAGTGAGTGTTTGTTTTGTTTAGTTTTTTTGTTTTTGTTTTAGTTACAGTTTTGTGTTTTTGTCATTGTTTTGTTTATTATAATGTATACAATATACAATATTTCGATTTTTGAATATTATGCTCAATTTGATTTATCCATTAAATTTGTACTCATAAAAATATTTTTTTTTTTGGGGGTTTGTTTTAAGAAATATTTAAATAAACATTATGATAAGGCAAAAACTATTATTTTACAATAAGAAAAATATAATATAAATAGGATAGATTTAAAAATATTTCTATTAGTAATTCTTAAAAAGATTATAAAAAAACACAATTTAAAAATGAGCGGAATTATATTCGAAAATTGCGACAAATGTGTTTGCAGCTTAAAACTTAAGAATTCATTCAAATTATGGATGAATGAAAAATTTGAAGAAGAAGTGAAGAAGAGTGCGGAATTCTTTTCGAGGGTTCGAAAAGACAAAAATTTTAAACCACTCTTTGAGGAAATCATCATAAATGATGTTCTAGTAGAAAAGCTAGATCATCATATTGATGATATAATGATGGAATGGGATTAAAATATTTGTTAGGATTACACTGGTACTCTAACCCTGGTTGTTCGTCTACAGTTCAGTAGACCAAACCATCAGGTTATACAAGAATTTTTATTTACATGTTTAAAATGTTAATTTAATTTTCAAACAAAGATTTTTGAAGAATTTGATTTCATTTATATTTGTATTTAAAATACATCTTTTCATCGTATAGATTTCATGAGTTATGAATTATTAAAAAACTGCAAGTAAAAATTAGTAAAAATAAAGATTTTATGACATTTTCGAAAAAATTAAAAAACGCACAGAAATACACGAACAAAATTTTGCAGTGTTGAATGAAATGGTAATCAAACAGGTGTATTTTATTGTAGAAAGATTTTTTCTCACACTGAAACAAAAAGTTGTCTTGAATTTGCTTTGGTGCCACCAAAAATTAAAAAGCGCACCAAAATTTAACAAAAAGCGCACCGCACACCAACTAAAGAATTTTTCGCACCAAAAATTTAAAAAAGCACCAAAAACTATGCGAAACGCACCACGTTGACAACGCTGATAAACATATTCCGATTTTATTTACTAATTGTTCCACTTGAGCAAAATGTAAAGTTAGCATTAAGTATACAAATGAATATGACACATCGAGCTCTGATTGCTAAACCAAATGTTCACAGTTCAATAAAAATTCATGAAAATGCTATTCAAATGACTAGAGTAAAACTGAATATAATAAACCCATTTATATAGGATTTTCAGTTTTAGAAATATCAAAATGGAAAATGTATAGTTTTCATTATGATAACATAAAACTTAAATATCGAGAAAACATTAGACTCAATTATATGGATACTGATTCTTTTGTTTATGATATTAAAACAAATGATCTGTATAATGATATAAAAAATGATATTTGTACACATTTTGATACATCTGCATATCCGATAGATAATGTATACAATATACCACTTCTTAATAAAAAAAGTTTTAGGGATGATGAAGGATGAGTGTAATGGTAAAATTATTAAGGAATTTATTGGTTTAAGAGCTAAAATGTATTCCGTTAAAATTGATCAAATTGATAAAGAAATCAAAAAAAATTAAAGGAGTTAAACAATATGTAACTAATAAATTAAGTATAAGTGACTAGAAAATGTTTATTAGAAATAAAATTGTATTATGATTCAATGTATATTAAGGTACATCAAATTTATACTCAAAATATAAGTAAACTAACATTAAGTTATTTAGCTGATAAGAGATATATAAGAGAAAATGATATCAATACATATGCATGGGGACATTATAAAATAAAGTCTTCATCAAATTTATATAATGAAATTATGAATGATGATTATGATGAAATTTTCCTAAATGTAAATATATAGTATATTAAGTAGTTTATAAGAATCCAATGTAAAAAAATAATATGAATTAATAAAAATATGTACTTATATATAAACTAAACAATTTTTTCTTTTTATTTCATTTTAAATTATATTTATTATACAAAAACTTTAAACACAAGTGACCACAATTAAATGTATTGAATTGTTGTTTTCGTTCATAATTATATTCAATGGGTAATTTTAAATAGTTGACGATTTCAAGTGGTGGTTGTAAGTCTCCAAAGCTGTCAAAGTATTCTTTATAAATATGATTTTTATAATATGCCATTATGTGTTGTTGTTGTTGTTTTTATTGATTGTTGTGAAGATAAAAATGGATATGATGAATTTAAAGTTGATTTAATTTTTTTATTTTTCTTTAAGGATTGATAATCATCTAGTTTATTAATTATATTTTTTAAAGGTTTAGTTATAGGTTAAAATGTATCTTCTAACAGATTAACTTTTTCAATTTCATATAATTTAATATTTTTTAATTTTTTCTTTAATACTGATCTAGTATTTATAAGTTATTTCATTAGTTTTTTGTTCATGATTATGTTTTTATCTGTTTCTGATCTGCTCTTTATCTGTTTCTGATCAGCTTTATAACTGTTTTTATCTGTTTCTGATCTGCTTTTTATCTGTTTCTGATCAGCTTTTTATCTGCTTCTGATCAGCTTTTTATCTGCTTCTAATCAGCTTTTTATCTGTTTCTGATCTGCTTCTGATCAGCTTTTTATCTGCTTCTGATCTGCTTTATAACTGTTTTTGATCTGCTTCTGATCAGCTTTATATTTAACATAACCTTACAATTGAATAATCTGCTTCTAATCAGCTTTTTATCTGTTTCTGATCTGCTTCTGATCAGCTTTTTATCTGCTTCTGATCTGCTTTATAACTGTTTTTGATCTGCTTCTGATCAGCTTTATATTTAACATAACCTTACAATTGAATAAAATTATCAGAAACCATTCTATAACGTCCTTTATTGACTATATCATCCTTACTTATGGTTAAAAACCCATATTTAACTTTACAACATTCACTGCAAATCGTTGTAAATTTATTAAATGACATATCACCGATAACGTGATCATTATAAATATGCCGTAAATTCATTTCATCTTGGTGGTCCGGGGTGGTGCTAGGCAATAAATGCATTCGAATAAAGTTTAACTTTGGACAAAGTTAAACATGCACGTTTTCGAATTTTATTTATGATCATATTCTTCTTCACACCCCATTCTCATATCACCCCTTCCTGCCTAACACCACCCCGGACCACCAAGATGAAATGAATTTACGGCATATTTATAATGATCACGTTATCGGTGATATGTCATTTAATAAATTTACAACGATTTGCAGTGAATGTTGTAAAGTTAAATATGGGTTTTTAACCATAAGTAAGGATGATATAGTCAATAAAGGACGTTATAGAATGGTTTCTGATAATTTTATTCAATTGTAAGGTTATGTTAAATATAAAGCTGATCAGAAGCAGATCAAAAACAGTTATAAAGCAGATCAGAAGCAGATAAAAAGCTGATCAGAAGCAGATCAGAAACAGATAAAAAGCTGATTAGAAGCAGATTATTCAATTGTAAGGTTATGTTAAATATAAAGCTGATCAGAAGCAGATCAAAAACAGTTATAAAGCAGATCAGAAGCAGATAAAAAGCTGATCAGAAGCAGATCAGAAACAGATAAAAAGCTGATTAGAAGCAGATAAAAAGCTGATCAGAAGCAGATTATTCAATTGTAAGGTTATGTTAAATATAAAGCTGATCAGAAGCAGATCAAAAACAGTTATAAAGCAGATCAGAAGCAGATAAAAAGCTGATCAGAAGCAGATCAGAAACAGATAAAAAGCTGATTAGAAGCAGATAAAAAGCTGATCAGAAGCAGATAAAAAGCTGATCAGAAACAGATAAAAAGCAGATCAGAAACAGATAAAAACAGTTATAAAGCTGATCAGAAACAGATAAAGAGCAGATCAGAAACAGATAAAAACATAATCATGAACAAAAAACTAATGAAATAACTTATAAATACTAGATCAGTATTAAAGAAAAAATTAAAAAATATTAAATTATATGAAATTGAAAAAGTTAATCTGTTAGAAGATACATTTTAACCTATAACTAAACCTTTAAAAAATATAATTAATAAACTAGATGATTATCAATCCTTAAAGAAAAATAAAAAAATTAAATCAACTTTAAATTCATCATATCCATTTTTATCTTCACAACAATCAATAAAAACAACAACAACAACACATAATGGCATATTATAAAAATCATATTTATAAAGAATACTTTGACAGCTTTGGAGACTTACAACCACCACTTGAAATCGTCAACTATTTAAAATTACCCATTGAATATAATTATGAACGAAAACAACAATTCAATACATTTAATTGTGGTCACTTGTGTTTAAAGTTTTTGTATAATAAATATAATTTAAAATGAAATAAAAAGAAAAAATTGTTTAGTTTATATATAAGTACATATTTTTATTAATTCATATTATTTTTTTACATTGGATTCTTATAAACTACTTAATATACTATATATTTACATTTAGGAAAATTTCATCATAATCATCATTCATAATTTCATTATATAAATTTGATGAAGACTTTATTTTATAATGTCCCCATGCATATGTATTGATATCATTTTCTCTTATATATCTCTTATCAGCTAAATAACTTAATGTTAGTTTACTTATATTTTGAGTATAAATTTGATGTACCTTAATATACATTGAATCATAATACAATTTTATTTCTAATAAACATTTTCTAGTCACTTATACTTAATTTATTAGTTACATATTGTTTAACTCCTTTAATTTTTTTTGATTTCTTTATCAATTTGATCAATTTTAACGGAATACATTTTAGCTCTTAAACCAATAAATTCCTTAATAATTTTACCATTACACTCATCCTTCATCATCCCTAAAACTTTTTTTATTAAGAAGTGGTATATTGTATACATTATCTATCGGATATGCAGATGTATCAAAATGTGTACAAATATCATTTTTTATATCATTATACAGATCATTTGTTTTAATATCATAAACAAAAGAATCAGTATCCATATAATTGAGTCTAATGTTTTCTCGATATTTAAGTTTTATGTTATCATAATGAAAACTATACATTTTCCATTTTGATATTTCTAAAACTGAAAATCCTATATAAATGGGTTTATTATATTCAGTTTTACTCTAGTCATTTGAATAGCATTTTCATGAATTTTTATTGAACTGTGAACATTTGGTTTAGCAATCAGAGCTCGATGTGTCATATTCATTTGTATACTTAATGCTAACTTTACATTTTGCTCAAGTGGAACAATTAGTAAATAAAATCGGAATATGTTTATCAGCGTTGTCAACGTGGTGCGTTTCGCATAGTTTTTGGTGCTTTTTTAAATTTTTGGTGCGAAAAATTCTTTAGTTGGTGTGCGGTGCGCTTTTTGTTAAATTTTGGTGCGCTTTTTAATTTTTGGTGGCACCAAAGCAAATTCAAGACAACTTTTTGTTTCAGTGTGAGAAAAAATCTTTCTACAATAAAATACACCTGTTTGATTACCATTTCATTCAACACTGCAAAATTTTGTTCGTGTATTTCTGTGCGTTTTTTAATTTTTTCGAAAATGTCATAAAATCTTTATTTTTACTAATTTTTACTTGCAGTTTTTTAATAATTCATAACTCATGAAATCTATACGATGAAAAGATGTATTTTAAATACAAATATAAATGAAATCAAATTCTTCAAAAATCTTTGTTTGAAAATTAAATTAACATTTTAAACATGTAAATAAAAATTCTTGTATAACCTGATGGTTTGGTCTACTGAACTGTAGACGAACAACCAGGGTTAGAGTACCAGTGTAATCCTAACAAATATTTTAATCCCATTCCATCATTATATCATCAATATGATGATCTAGCTTTTCTACTAGAACATCATTTATGATGATTTCCTCAAAGAGTGGTTTAAAATTTTTGTCTTTTCGAACCCTCGAAAAGAATTCCGCACTCTTCTTCACTTCTTCTTCAAATTTTTCATTCATCCATAATTTGAATGAATTCTTAAGTTTTAAGCTGCAAACACATTTGTCGCAATTTTCGAATATAATTCCGCTCATTTTTAAATTGTGTTTTTTTATAATCTTTTTAAGAATTACTAATAGAAATATTTTTAAATCTATCCTATTTATATTATATTTTTCTTATTGTAAAATAATAGTTTTTGCCTTATCATAATGTTTATTTAAATATTTCTTAAAACAAACCCCCAAAAAAAAAAATATTTTTATGAGTACAAATTTAATGGATAAATCAAATTGAGCATAATATTCAAAAATCGAAATATTGTATATTGTATACATTATAATAAACAAAACAATGACAAAAACACAAAACTGTAACTAAAACAAAAACAAAAAAACTAAACAAAACAAACACTCACTTCTTTTTTATTAAGAAGTGGTATATTGTATACATTATCCAATAAACAAAACAAACAATTAAATCAAAACAAACACACACTTATACTAATATCCAGGGATGGAAACTTCAACACAATACTACACTCACAAAACACAAACACATTTTACACTAACTATTTCATTTAACAATCACATACTCCCAGCCAGGCATGCTCCCAAATTTGTATGGAAAAAGTGGTCCCAAAGGTACATAAACATACTACTGGTATGTGCTTAAAATAGATAACAAAAATAAATGAATTCAAACCGGAAATCTCTGGGATTAAGCATCGATAAGACTAGTCGACTTTGCTTTTATAGATTTATGAATATGATGAATTGTGATACAACTGCCAGACAAGTCTATAATTAAATTAGAGGAAGCGCCGTAGTCTGAGCTATTGAAGACTTGCTACATTAACTGTATAATGTTGTAGAGGGGTTGACTCATTAGTTAATATCCCAGGATAAGCTGCTCTATTAACGTGAGTGACATTATGTTCAATTAATGGGATAATCTTTGTTTCCTTCTTTAGTAAGAATTCCGAGATTATTTCTGTTGAATAGTTTTCAGTGATCATATAGGGCAACTGCCAGCGCGTATTGTCTCTTTGGATCGATCAACCCTTGAGGTAGGCATGTAGACATCTCCAGAGTTTAGAAGAGTTTTATGAGTCAATGAGACTTTCCAAGCAAAAATTATTGAATTTTTAGTCGTAAGTTAATCACATTTCTGTCAGTTCATTTGCCATTATTGGCAATAAACACAAGAATATCAACGAAAAGAAAATAGTTAATAAATTTGTATTAAATAGAATCTTACTGGGATTCTGCTGTAGATTCATAACAGTTGTCAATAATTCCTTTACCATAGATTGGATTGCCCATTGGACTAATCAAGGCCAAGTCTTACAGAGTCCCAATAGATTCACCAAATATGTTTCGCAATTTTATCCAAAAATTTTATATTTCTATATTTCTTGGGATTTAAAAATTTGGAAATGGTGTAAGAGTATAATGCTAAAAGCAGTAAAAAAGTTTTCAACCGTAAAAAGGAAAACTTAAAAGGACAAGAACGAATGTGAAGACGAAAAACAAATATGGCGCTGAATTGAAAATACGTTTTTTATTAAATACCAACAACAAAAATCTTAATTAGTACTTGTGGAACAGACATTAATTTCATTTAAGGTGTTTTAAAAAAAAAACGGAGATAAAGAAAAACAAAAAATTCAATTTAATTAAAGCAAATTAAAATTATAGAAAAATTTAAATTATGCAAATATATGAATAAACAAAACTGTACAGTAATAATTCATGACATTCTTAACACCTGAAAGACAGTGTGTGTGCGTGTGTAAGATGATAGTAGTGTCCTTAAACAAACGATTTTCTTTAAAACTAAAACAACAATAACATAAAACAAAAGGAAGCAAAAAACACATTATTACTTAATGAACACATAAAACAATGAATGGCTCTTAAGGACAATGCGAGTAAACAAAACAATAAAAGGCGAAAAGAAAGAAACAAAGGAAAGAACGTTTTTTTTTTTTTTTTTTGTTTTGTCAGTCAAGAGAGAGAAAATTACTTAAAATATTGGTAACAATAATTCATCCTTAACACACAATAAAGAAAGATTCATTCTTACACAGATGGAGCACACACACACACGCGCACAGGCATATACACTAATATATACACTAAGAAAAATGTCTGTATATGTAAATATTAATGTGTATGAGAGTGTTCATGGGGCCAGGACTTTGTTGTTCTTAGAAGTTGGAATTTCAGCCAGAGGACTTTGGAATCGAAGAATATTAAACATAATAACAGAAAAACTAAGAAGATAATTGTACAATTAGAAAGTTAATAGATATAACTATGATACTCTTACACTTTACAAAACTACATTGTCATCTATCAATGTATGTATGTATGTATGCGCAGAAGGCTTAAGTTTGGCAATTTTCGTATAATTTTAAAGCACTTGAACGTTTCTCAATTGAAATTGCATAAAATATTTATTGTAACAGGCAAGTTGTCTTTAAATATTAGAAAAATTTTGATACGACTTTACATCAATTTAGAGAACAGAAGTTTAAACTTTTTATGTTCTCGTTAGCTTCCGCACGAATATTATTAAATGTGAATACCTTGATAGAAATATTGTATCTCTTTACTTACAAAATATTTTGCCAAGCACTCATCATACCGATAAAATGCAAAATGTCAGAACCTTTAAAAACAATCAGTACGCCTTACAAATCAAGTCCCAGAACTCAGTATAAAAATTTAGAGGAAAACATTCGCGTGGAAAGATATTAAGAAATACTTGGTATTTGGGCCAGATTACACCAATTATGAGAACTCAACACTACTGAATGTATCATATCAAAAATAATTGTTATATATCAAGAATAAATGTTAAAACGAACAAGCAATGTTCAAAACAAATAAATAATGCGCCTACTCACCACCAGAGGCGCTGTAATGCTGCACTAAAACAAACACAAAGCGCAACTGCAGAGTTGTGATATAAAGCTTTCTTCTGCTCTCACCACCTTTACTTCTTCAATAAAGAAAGTAACGCAATTATATATAGGCATATTAATTGCCTGATTGTTACTTCTCTTATTAAAAAAAAAAAAAAAAACTTGAACTTAACTTGGAATAAATTTTAAATGAGGAAACCAACAGATGACTTACCGAAACGAATGGTCGAGTCTCAAGGCTCAAAACGAGAACTGACAGAAATAACTAAAACAGTTTGGTGTATGCTGGAACAGTGACAGAATCCGAGACGAAGAAAGCAAGCTCTAGTAGGAATAAATAATCACACGTATTTTTATAGTCTGTTTTTAAAAAAACTTACCTACATTTTGCATGGCTTTTTTTAAAGATATTTAGAATTTTTGATTACTTTTTTTTCCAGAAAAATGAAATATCCATACAAAATTTAACAAAAATATATAGAAAGTATGTAATCTCAAAACGATATTTGATCACAGCCCAATATAAAATTTTGTAATAGGTAGCAATATAAAGCCAATATTGAACACTGAACAAAAAATTGTATCTAAAAATGCTACTACTGCATTTTGTGAATATCGGTTCATACAGATCCACTTTAATTTTAAGTTTAATTGTCAACGTCACTGACAGAGTAGTGCTGGCAAAGTATTGAGTAATGGGTACCGAGTATCGAGTATTTGTCCTTTTTTGTGGATACTCAATACTCAAAAGTAGTTACTCGATACTTTCTGAGTTGTATTTTTAATCAAGTTGAGTGGGTAGAATAGTGCATAAAAATACATCACTGTATAAAAAGACAAAAATGTGTAAGCTACAAAATTCATTAATTTTCCAAAGAAATTATTTTAATTATTTCTTATGGCGTTTTCTTTTCTGGCAAAAATGTTACACGTTTTTCCCATTTCGCACCTTTTTCATTTTGTTTGTGTTCTTTTCTCAAAAAATGTCAACACTGCTAAAGTGTAGTGTGTTCTTTTCTATAAATGTCACACTATAAATTAAAAAAATGGCGCACCTTTCACACTCTGTATTTTTAGAGGGGGAGAATCGCACGATAAAACAGCTGATATTTGTTTTGTTTATGAATGTGTATTTGTGTTAAGAAACAAAAAAAAAATATACAAAATGGAAAATATTACTACTTTATGTGCTGAAAAAATTTTGGATGGCTGGTTGGATTCATCTTCATCATCTGATGATGATGAAATATTTTATATGATTATGGAAAGAAATCCACAACCGCGACTGAAAGGCTTTGTAGAGAACGTAATTAATGAATACTCTGAAGTTGATGTACATATGTAAAATTTCTTAGGACAATATCTTCTACTTTTTATATATGTAATGTATGTTTATACAAATATATAATTTTTATAGTTTAAGAAAAATTTGCGTATTAGTCGGGAAGGTGTCATTGGTCTTTTTGAGAGATATTCATTGTCGTATTTCAAGTGATCTTATCTGCTTCTTCTTTTTTAACAAAAAATAAACAAAACCAGCTGTACATGAAAAAAGTGTTACACTGTTGTGATTTTATGTTCTATTCTGACCATTAAAAATGCAACATCTTTAAAATGTGGGGTAAACATTATAAAAATGTACATAATAAAGGTGTAACATTTTATTTCAGAAAAGAAAACACCATTAGGTTGTTGTTAACGTTGAATTAAAAGTTAGCTTTACATTTATTTTTGATTTAATAATGAAAAACATACAAACCCCATAATAGTTGTAGATCTATTTTTATTTTCTGAAGAAACTACTTCAATTTGCAGATAAAAACTATGCGCTACAATTTCAAAAAATCCGTTAAAAGTAACGAGTAGTATTGAGTACCCAAATGAAAAGTATTGAATATTATATTATTTAGTAGTAGAATTTGCCAGCACTATGACAGAGTGATTTATATGTATAACAACATTTTAGGTTAAGCATTAAACACATTCAAAAGAGCAGGCTACCGACTAGTGAAATATGTATCTCATGGTAGTAATTTTTTTCTAATAAATTATTTTATAAAAATGCGTTTGTTGTTTTGATTTAAAAAAAAAACATTTTATAATATAGCCCCGCGTTAATAATTTAAGTCTCGTTTTAAGTCTCAAAAGTTGGCATCACTGGTCTCCATATTCAATAATGAACTAACTTAACTTTTGTTTTTTTGTTTTCCTGAAGATTCTACGAAGATGTACGAGTATATATAAAATTAAACTGATTTTAACGATTTAGAGATATGTATGTACATATTACAGGAATCAATATTTATCATATTTTATATTTCTAGTGTAGTGACAGTTTTAACGATCCTAGTGTTTTCCTTGTAATTTATGTCTGTAACTATATCTAATGGCAACACTGTCAACTCCATATTTTAATGTAGTTAATCATCATAATGTTGCTGTGTTCAATGAGTAATAATAATCGCAATAATAATAATAATAATTTTACAAAATGTCTACAATACAATGATGTACAGGGGATGCAATAATACACACGTCTTTACACAAATTATTATTAGTATGAATTAGGGATGCCAACACTAATCGCGATTAATAAATCCCGAAAACTGTATGTATTTGTGCAAAAGTATGTCGTGGAAATGAAGGTGAAAGAATTAAAATTAATTTTGAATTGACAAACTCGAACGCACTATTTTAAATCTAATTAATTTAACAGTGAATGCGTTTGTCGCAGTGATATGAATTTTCGCGGATGTTGCACTTTTATTTATGATCATAGAGATATCGAAAAGTGATTGCATATTAAGTTCACTGTATTTAAAATCCCCCCACAACACCTAATAATGTCTGTTATGAAGTGGAATCAAATATTCAATAAGAAATACATACCTACCTATAATTATTTGTTTGGGAGGGTGAGAAGGAATTGTTTGTGCAATCAGAATATAACAATTTGCTTTTAATTTTGTTCACAAACGATGTGAACGATGTTTTTCGGCAGCTTCATATATTGTTAACAAAATCTCTATTCTCTTTACTTTAGATGCGTTAATATTTTTAAGAAGCTTTTTTAAGGTCGAATATTCTATTGCTTTTAAATTAATACAGCAATTAATGGCAAAATTACATATTATTTTTGCCAATCTAACATTTCAATGTAGTGTAAATAGGTTTTTAAATTATTAATGGTTTATTAGCTTTTATAAAATCTAAAAATTATAGCTATGAGAACAGATAATGTTTGTTTTAAAGCATTTATACCTACATATTTATTAGGTATAAGTTACTATAACTAATCAATAACCAATCCCGAAATTCCGGTATTAAAAACTGTTTGGCATTCCTAGTATGAATGTATGTGTAACCCCACCAAGTGGGATATTCTAGTTAGGTACATTTATAAGAAAATCACCAACAACAAATATAACACTTTTACACACTTACAATTAGCAAAAGTTTATTTATATTTATTTCCATCTTTGTTGCCTTTACTTTCTTTTTATTTTTTTTTTTTTTTCTTTTCTTAATTTAAGATTTAATCTATTTGAACTTTACATTTCCTCCCCATATACCAACAAAACCACACATACAAACATTTTTCAGTTATGTTTTTATTTATCTATTTATGTTGTATACACAAATGAAAATTTCCCAGTATTTTTATTAACCACACCCTTATTTGAAATCATCAACACTATAACGCTCTCTTTCATTCTCACTTGTAATTGGCCTGAGTATTTTATGTTGTCTGGTAAATTGATTATTTTCTCATTTGTTTTCTTTGGTATCGTAGTTGTTGCTGTTGTGTTTTGTATAATTATTTTTGTTTATACACTTCTGCTTGCTGAAGCAGAAAAATATTTCATTTTTTTGCTGCTGCTGCTGTTGCTTCCTTCTGCTGCAGTTGTTGTTGTTTTTGCTGTTGTAAGTTAGTGGCTTCTTAAGTGTCGCTGTTAAGTGAAACCATTTTTTTCTAATAGAATTTCATTCATCTTTTATTGCTTTGCTCTTTTGCACGAAACAACAATTTTGCATTGTTCACTTAAGAGGATTAATAATTTTCCATCTCTGTTGCTCTTGTGCAGGATCAATATCATAACGACATTGTTGCTTTTTCGTTTCGTTTTCTTGTTGTTCTTGTTTTTGTGCTTGAAAGTTTGTAGTTTTTATTATTTGTGTGGGAGTTCGATAAAGGTAAAATTTTAAATACACTGCCCAAAATTTAATTAAGTAAACATTTTTTAAATTCATTTTAATTTATTGCATGAATTTATTTTATAGTTAGTAATTTATGTATCTACCTACATATATACTATTTATAAAAAATAAAGGAATACATGTTAAGTCTAATCACATGTGTAATTATTGAATAATAGTTGCGTTTTAAAATTATTTAAAATATTCTAATTGCTTTTGGAATTCAATTGAAGGGTTATTTATTTATACCCATTTTCTTAACGTCTGTTTTTTTTACTATAGGTACGTACCCACATACATATAGCAATATACTGACAGCTTTTATACATATAAAATTTAAATACGGTAACCTGACATCAAAAATCATCGATCTCTAAATAATGCTGAAAACCTGCTGATAGATAATTAGCTTTGCCAGTGATTAAAAGCTTGAAAAAGTCTGCCAACAAAAATTATAAAGATGCCTAACTATGCAACAGAACTCCTTGTCTAAGTTTGTATTTCTGCTAATTATTTAATACGTTTTGCTTCCGTTTCAGTACGACTGCCGGTACCTCTAAAATACAATTACATACATTGATGAATGGAACCATAAATGATTCCAAATTATGGAAAGACATATTTTTCATCTTCGTACTAGAGTTTATTGAAATCTAAAGAAGCTAAATGTAACATTAGACACGATTTGGCAAAATATGTTTACGGATATAATCGAAATTACCGTACCGAAATAAACCAAATTAATTATGTTAATTATTTATCTGGGATCGTTATCTTGGCTGTTAAGAGAGGTGAACACATATAAAACTTATTCAATTTAGAAGGCATTCCATTCCAGGATTTCAGAAGATCTTTAAAAATACAAGTTGTAAAGTCTCTGAAGGTATGTTAGATGGCTTATTTTTGATTTATTCATGAATGTTCAATGTCGAGAGCTGATAAAATCACTCGGTCGAGCTATAAATCAGCAGAAAGCACAGTTGATCAGACCATCACCAGAAATTATGATGCTGATTGGATATTCCTTTAAATATGTTCGGAAAACAACAGAAAACACACTAGAATTTTAAGTTGAAATCATCTCATTGTCCATGATATTTCAATTCTTTGTATCAAAGCGTTTTACTCTGGAGATCTTTGAAGTTAAACGCGAATAGAGAAATCATTTTAGGTCTGCGAAATATAAAAAGTAGTGCCAGCTGTGAGTATGACAGAACATTCAATGTATAACAGTTAAAAAGTCATTCTCGAAGTAGAACAGTCTCGAGTGGTTACGCTAGATAATGCTGGAAGTTGATGGAACGACGACGATTATTGGCAGCATAATCATAAATCAGTTTGTTTATTTTGAATTTTGATTGAGTTAAAATTAAAGTGAGTGTTCCAAAATCGTATTTTATTGGCATAAATTAAAAACACTGTATAATCCGGTAAAAATCGCGACCATATTAAAATCAATAATTTTGTTTGTTATTTCGAACTACATTCATTCATATGTATTTGTTGCACAATGCTAGATTTTTTTTTTCAAACTAAATAATAAAAAATTGCATTAACAAAATGTATGTAGCAAAAAATCATTTCAATATTTTATTGCAGTGTAAAAACTCAATAGTTGTGATGGCTGTTGCTGCTCGCATGCGACCGTAGGAAGATGGCAGACAGACAGAGAGGCGAATGGACATGCAGGTGGATAAAATTTAATGGTGGCCAAGTAGTATTAGTATGCCAACGTTGTATTAGTGACGAATTGTTTTCCTTACGAGAGAAGCTTTGCCACATTCGCTTTCCTGTTTTATGTCTCTTTCCCTCATGCAACAACGAACTAGTACGTATGTGTAAAATGTGCTTTTGCAACCATCAACCATACGAAGGGGAAGTTGAATTGGGTTGCAGTAAAATTTACAAGTTATACAAGCTGCTGACTCTTAACAAGGAAGTACAGCGTGTTAATTGCCATTGTAAACGTTTATGGTTGAAGTTTCTACGATAATGTTTGAAGAAGTTTAAACTTTTGTACAATTGCAGTACAAGAACATATTTTGTAGAGTAAAAATGTTTTTGTGTTTTGGTTCCATACTTAAATACATACATACATATGTAACAAATATACTGAATTGCTCTCATCAGAGAGAAGGACTGAATGAGAATATCTAGAGTTTGCGCATTCATTAGAATATAAAATGTAATATTGTGAGAAAAGAAAAACGAATTAGATATATTGTTGCCATTTCTTAAACTCTAAACAATTCCATAAACTCTCAAGAAGTTGGGAAACTATTTGCGTTTTAAGTATCTATTTTGCGCAGCCAAACAAACTGAATTCTGTTTGTTTAAATGTGAGTC
Source organism: Bellardia pandia (assembly GCA_916048285.2). Taxonomy (NCBI): domain Eukaryota; kingdom Metazoa; phylum Arthropoda; class Insecta; order Diptera; family Calliphoridae; genus Bellardia; species Bellardia pandia. Next base: position 92,239,758 of record OU696532.1, on the reverse strand, counting down.
GAGGAGGTTTTGGAAATTGGTTGTATTAAAATAGGAAGAATTATATGAAATTGTTAAATATTAAAAAGAAACGATCGTTGGGTGTGATTGTTTGCATTGAGAGTAACAAACTTTTATATTTTACACATTCTCGTGCGGACTCAAACTTCCGCACAAACTCGTGCTTTATAAATCGCATTTTTTTGTATTTTCGCGTGCGATTGTTTTTGTAGCGTAAATTGTAATTTGAATCAATTTGTAACGGCAAATTCTGCTTCAGCTTTAGCTTCAGCCACCTACAACCTTTTAGTTCGTTTACTTTATTCTCTCAGTTCGTTTAACTGTTCATTGCCAACTTGCAAGTTGCAACAAAGAATTCTACTGTTTGGATTCATTTAACCACACATACAGTCTAATCGAATATAAAACTAGACAGGGGCAAAAGCAGAAGAGAAAGAAAACCAAAACATCTTGCGAAACGTAAACAGTGGCACATTTGGTTTGTTGCCGCCTAAACGTAGATACTTTCCTCATACGTGCCCGCTCTAAAATCTAATGGTCGGGGGTTATGTTGTGTTTTTTCGAGTAATATCTAATAACGATCGAAGAGGTTATAGCCATGACAAATCGTTCACTACTTCTAACATCTAACAAAATTAATAAAAATGAAATGAAATGAAAAGAAATCAATATTAAACAATTATGCAAACACTTAATTAATTTAAAGTTGCTTTATTCAATCGTTTAAAAACATGGTCATGGATTAAATGCTGCAGCATTTAACCAACGGTTTAGTCTCAGTCGCTTCCGCCCATCGTTTACCTCCACTTACTACTAGTTCTACTCACACTTTGCCCCCAACAACAGCTTTGCATGTACCGCCTTGGGCGCCTTTTTTACAACTGCCAAGCGTTAATGCTGGAATATTTAGCGGCGCATTCAGTTCATTTCTAACGCGCCAACGTTTATTAACCAGTTCATGTGCCCAAACTGCCGACTCTGCTTTAATTTCCGCCAGCTCTCCAGTTGGAGCAGCTCAGCGGCATCCAACTACTGCTTTGCCATTTTATGCCAGCTGTACAAGAGCTCAGTCAACGCCAAACCAACAACAGCAGCAGCCGCAAGCGCTGCTTAATTTAAATTTGCCAAAGACTAATTTGCAACATGCTGCTAAACACAATATACCACAAGGACCTCCAGCTGCCGACGGCCATGTATCGAATGATGATGATGGTAAGTGATTATTTTTTTTTCAATTTAAACCTGTTTTCTATATCTAAATTGTTTACGAGTAATAAAAATATATATTTAATACATGCAATATTAATTTTTAAAGCCAATGCTGGTTATTTGATAATTTGGCAAACAGAAATTGCCTGAATTTGCTTTAAAGCGAATGTACGTAATATATAATTTTGCGTTATAAATTTTTCAATGAGATTGAGAAGAAATGTTCCATTAAATTACGCTTGTGGCTGGCATTTGTTTGTGTTTATAAAAGTTGTGAACAATTTATTAATATTTTTAAATGGTTGTGTTACAATATGATGCTACAAAGTTTTGCTAATCTACGTTAGATCCAGCTTTTTAAAACTGTTATTCGTTACTCATCTGAAATGTCTTTGTTTAGAAACAGGAATTAGGAATTAGTGTTCAGACTTAGGCTACTTAAGGTGGATTCACCCATTTGTTCTTAACAAAAATTTTTTCCGCAGAAAATTTTTTTACTGAGAGTTTTTTGCAGCACGATTCACCCATTTCGAACGATTTTTCTGAAATATCAAAGCTGCCATATGTAAACAAAATCTTTTAGTTTTACAAGTTCGGCCATTGATTTATTTTGTTTTGTGTTTTAAGTGTCAAAATACAAATATTAAATTGTTTTAAAGTCACAGATATAAATTCAAAATGAATGAAAAAAGAAAGTTGCTTTTGCTGATGGCCATGGATGGCATTGTTATTTGTATGATAAAATGCAACCAATTGGCAACACAATTCATTTCATTTCAAAAAGAGAGACGTCAAACTTCATATAAAAAAATGTTCGAACAAATTTTTTGTTACGAACGAATGGGTGAATCCACCTTTAGAGAACTTCATGCATAAGCGTATAAAATAAATGTGGGCTTATTTAAGTCCACTTGGTCCCCTCAGCTCTTTAAAAACTTGAACAATTTTGAATAGTGCTAGCAAATTCTACTACTTTCCATTACTCAATAATATTCAATACTTTTCATTTGGGTACTCAATACTACTCGATACTTTTAACGGATTTTTTGAAATTGCAAATGGAAGTAGTTTCTTCAAAAAATAAAAATAGATCTTCAACTTTTATTGGCAGCGATGTCAACTTGTTGCGTTTCGCACCATTGTTGGTGCTTTTTTAAATTTTTGGTGGCACCAAAGCAAATTCAACACAACTTTTTGTTTCAGTGTGAGAAAAAAATCTTTCTCCAATAAAATACACCTATTTGATTACCATTTCATTCAACACTGCAAAATTTTTTTTGTGCATTTCGGTGCGTTTTTTAATTTTTTCGAAAAAGCGATGAAATCTTTATTTTTACTAATTTTTAATTGCAGTTTTTTAATAATTCATAACTCAGGAAATCTATACAATGAAAAAATGTATTTTAAATACGAGTGTATGATAAATGAAATTCTTTAAAAATCTTTGTTTGAAAAGCAAATTAACATTTTAAACATGTAAATAAAAATTCTTGTATAACCTGATGGTTTGGTCTACGAACAACCAGGGTTAGAGTGCCAGTGGAATCCTAACAAATTGTATTTGAAAAAAAATCAAATAGAAGTACTTTAACTAAAAAACAAAAATATATAAAAAAGTACCAAATATGTATTGAAATTAGCTTTTTTACCAATTAGTACTTTAGTTCCGAATATCATATTGTGAGTTAAATTTTGAGTGGTTAAATGCTTACTTTATCTTTATTAGCTCATTTATTAAAAAAAAGGATTTTACTATTATTACTTTTACTAATAATCGTTGACTAAAAGATTTTTATAGAATTTATGATATTAAAAAATTTCAAATTAATTTAATAAATATTTGAAACAAACATGAAATTCTTAACTTGGTGCGTGTTTTTGTAAATGGTGCGCATTTTTCTCCATTTTGGTGCGTTTTGAAATTTCAAAGTTGACAACGCTGGTGTTCAGCATAAGGTCCTGTTTCACACTCATCAGTTCTTACTGTCAAGTCAAGTATTTTTCAATGAGAAGGAAAAAGATAAAAGATAATTTTCTCTTTCCTTCTCATTGAAAAATACTTGAATTGACGAGTCAGAACTGATGAGTGTGAAACAGGTCAAAGTAGCGGCACAACTTAAGCAATTTTAATAGGATGACAGATATTTATATAAAAACGTTAAATGCTATATTGTTAAGATAAATTTGACAAAAAATCGCCATTTCATTTAAAAACCGCAGCATTAAAAAATCGCCACGTTTGGCGAATAATCGCCATATCTGACAGCCCTGATTTACAATAGGACACTTTTGACATGTAAAATTGAATAGACAGATTTAGAATGAAATATTGTTTTATACAAAAGTTTATTTAAAATATCAACGACAACAATTTAATCTGTTTATTGTACGACTACTTGATAACGATTAAAGAATAAATTACCAAAAATATAAAATAATTTGAAAAATAAAATTCAAAGGTGTATCATTTAATTTAGCTTTAGCTGAGACTCAATAATCAGTGGAAAACTCAATTTCTCTCAGCTTAAATAACTTTCCAATATTTCATGATTTGTCTTGAGAACAAAAGAATATTTTATTTTTTTAAGGCGATAGAGTGCCGGACTATCGGTCAAAGGGTTGCGGGTTCGATTCCCGCCAAAGACTCTGGGCAGACGAGTCAGACATATGTCGACCAGTCAGACATATGTAAACTAGTCGGACATTTGGTAGAGAATCTAAGGTATCGCAATGGACCATATTGGTCTCTGGGTGAGGATGTGAGGTGACTCACACCAGCCTTCCTACCTAACCTAACCTATAAACGCCTAATGCAACTATTTGATTCAAGTTTGTGTGATCTTATCTTAGGTTCACAAAATACCAAGTGAATTTCCAGTTTTCGAATCGGAAAACATACTCGAGTGAGCACTGCTGCTTTAAATTATAGTACTTAATAGGGGAAAACTCAACTGTTTTATTTGTTATGTTTGTATAGTTTAGAAAAGGCGGATTACATAGAATTTTTCTAATAAGATTCTTTATAGCTCCGATTGTGGTGTTGTGTCCATATTTTCTGCTGTTTGTTTCAGGATGTAATTGTATTTACACATGTTAATGTCCACCTTGAGTTTATACAAACTTAGAAAAGTTTTAATAGCTGTAAGAAATGATGAATTCCAAAGGGATAATGTGTCATTAATATAAACTTTGTAGTGCAAATCAAGACTCTATCGTGTTTCCGTATAATGAAACAACCTTCCTAGGACTTCCTAGTTATATGTATATGAATGTAGTATATCTGCGATTCTGGAGGCGCTTTCTAGAGATCTAATATGGATTTGTGTTTATATTAAATATACTTTTTATTACTGTAAAAGTTCTCATAATGTAGACGTGGAAGAATCAGAGAAGCACATCCTCTGTCTTTAGCTAGTTCACATGTTCATCGGGTTGGGTTGTTCGGGTAATACAACAAAGAAATCATATAATGGATCTGCCTAACTTTGCCTGACATGGTACTTTGGAGTAAATAAATTAATCAGCCCAATCATGAATAAAAATTTCTCGGGAGTGTTTTCCCTTTTCCCATTTTTCCTATTCAAATTCAATGTTGAAAAAATAAAAGGGGAAAACACTCCCGCGGATTTTTTATTCATGATTGGGCCGTATATTAAACCGAAGCACTTTACTTTACGTACATTAGAGCCTGCCTTCAAATAGTAATTTGCTTGAAACTGCATTATTTCTATTTGTTCTAAATTTAATTAATTACATCTCATCATTATTATTATTTAACAAAAATGTAAAGATATAGATTTAATTATACTCTACTTTTAAATAAAACTACTTTATTATTTTTTTCAAGTTGCAAGTGATGGCTCAATTGTTTAAACGCCAACTTCGACGCGCAGCTCATGAAAATTCCATTTGGTCTTTTGTTTTGTATTAATATGGCCCGAAGCCAAAATCTGTTGATGATAAAAGGAAAATATGAAACTAAACCAATTTTAAATTTGATAGAATGAACATACAAACGTACCTATTTGTACTTATGTATGTATCTGTGTAATTATTTACAATGTTCTACTGGTTGGCCGCTTTAATGTTATAATTGGTCTTGGCATCTTTCTTTTCTTATTAAAACTGTGATGTGATGAGTTGTTGTACAGTAAGTACTCGCTCATAGATACATACATACATATGTACGTGTAAGTTGTTTGCGTTTGTGTTGTCTGTCTTGAGGTTTTTGGAAGGGAAGTCATCAGCGCCCCTGATTAAACATCATTATAATTGATCATACAAAGTAAATGGTGGGTAAACAAGATCATGTTTTTGGTGAAAGAAAACAATCAAACTTTTAGGAACTTTTCAAGCTACTTAAATGCACTTAAAGAAATTTAGAAGGTGGAAATGGAGCATAAACGAAATGTAATTTATAAGTATGAATATGGGTCAATTGCAAAAAAACGCAATTTTTGTGTCTATTTTAGGTAAAAAAACAAAAACAAAAACAAAAAAAACAAAAATGTGAGAGTGATCAGCGAGGAATATGTAACAAAAAAACGTAATTCTCAAATTTGTATGTTTGTTTTTTTTTTTTTTTTTGTTTATTCAGAATGGTGTTTTGTTTCTCCCTCTGGCTGCTTCCATACAAATTTTTAGTAAACAAAATAAAATCAAGAAAAAAGTAAATATGCAAATATGATTTGTTATAGTCGTCAAAACTTAATTAGTGCGAATTTGGCGTTGCAAAGAATAGTTGTCCCCACAATTTGCATTGAGCGTCACTTTTTTTATATATCAAGTAATATTACTAGTTTTCAATTTCAAGTTTAAATAAAGTAAATAACGTAAGGAAAGTACAATCATGCACATATTAAACAAAGTGTGCATTTGCGTAGTTTTTGTGAACACCATGGTAAGGGCGCGATAAAATTTCATGAGCGTCACGCTAATTTTTTTAAAAGTGAATATATTAAATGTAAAAAATTTAACTTGACAATCATTGTTTACATGGTTTCAACTCATGTTTTTATAATTTGTGAATTTGAGAAATAAATTGCCTACGAAAAAAAAAACCAAAATAGGAACACATTTCATGAGCACCACTTTTGGAATATATTGCTTCATAGCTTAAAATGCTTAATTTTGATTTTATTTTTTAATTTTCAAGAGTAAAATAACAAAATTAACGGCGACTGAAAGAGCACGGAGATATCGAGAGAAAATAAAGCTTGATAAAGAGCGTAATGACGAATATAAAAGAAAGAAGAAAGGAAGATATAATCGTGTTATATTTGAGTTTAATTTTAATTGTTACTGACTGATTCTGTAATGAAACAAAAACAAAGCCGCTTGTCATTTCATGAAGTTTATACAGATTCAGAATAAGAATTCGAATGAAAATTTAGAAATTAAATTAAGTTATTGTTTTGTGTCAAATATTTATATATGTGTATAAGTTTCTTCAAGAATTACTTCCTTTTTTCCATTTTTGTTAAAGACATCAAAGAATATGTACATGTTTAGTTTTGTATGAAAATTTTTGTTTTTTGAAGAATTTTTGTAAAAGAATAATCTTTTTTTCGTTAGACTTTAGATTTGACATTATTTCTTGTTTACGTGCAACAAAATCTCTTGATTGTCACAAAATATCTTGAGCGTCACACTTAGTTTTTTTTCTCTTAAAACGCTTATAAATGTAGTTTTTTTTTAAATACAAGTCTTTTTTAACAAAAATTTACATCTTAAAATTTTAAAATAATTAGTCACTTTAAAAAAAAAATCAAGTTTAATCGTGATTTTTTGTTTATAATCGAAAAGGTGATTTTTGCAAACGTCAATCTCGAAAAATAAAAGAACATAGTAGTAAGCTTGAATTTAAAATATTTTTGCATTTTTAGCGATTTTTTATACATATTTGGGGTGTGACGCTCAAGATAAAAATCATAGAAAACCTAAAAAAAATCCAAAAATATTGATTTTTTTGAGAGCCTAAAAGTATCAACGGATTCTTCATCAATTTCTACATAGGCGAATTGAAAAAACTTTAAAAGTAAGCAAAACAAAACTCGTTGTGTACGTTTTTTTTTTAATTGACCCATATAAAAATAAAATGTCTTTGATACTGACCAAACTGGTCATCTGTGTATTTTATTTATTTTCTCAGTGTTCTGGTACATAAAATACAATCATCAATTAATTTCTTTTGAACTTGCTCAGATTTCAGATTTCACTGGGAACATTAAGAATATGTTTGCTGGCTCAAATCTATCAGTGCTCCATTAGAAGAGTGATGAATTGTTGTGGTATTTAATCATGGATTATGTTACTCCATTAAACACTGCTCTGCTACATATAAAACAGTGATGAATTAATCTCTACGATAACTTTTAGTATTGTAAAAAGAAAACTTAATTAAATTGTTAAATGTAGAATGTAGCTAGAAAAGGGAAATATTAATTAGTTTCTTGATTTTCTTTAATTTCTCTTTATAATGTTTGTAATTTAGAAATAATGTTTTAAATGCTTCTGCCTTTTCTTCTAATAATCATTTTGTTTTAAAGTTGGTTGTGGCTGTTCTCTGTCATTATGGCCCAGTTACAAATTGTTTCGGCGGTTAACAACAAGACAATTATCTGTATTTACACTACTGGCATTTGGCATTTGTTCCAAATGAAAACATTGTTAAATTATTTCCAACTTAATTATAGAGAGAGTATATTCTTTATTATTTTAGACTTTTTTCTCATTTAGTTTAATTTTAGTTTATTTTTCTGTTTTTTTTTTTTTTTTTTTTGGAAAGAGACCAAAACAATTCTCAAATTAGCCGCATTACAATAAAAAATGACTAATGGCTGTTAATTTCCTTTTTCGCTCTTTTTTCTGTTCTGGCACAAAAATACTAAATTGTTTTTGGTGCGACGAAATACAGTACTTGACCAAAATATTATAACCAGTGCAGAGAAATATTTACTATACAATACCAAGCGTTTAACAGCATACACAGTTTGCACATTTGTCGTATGAGCAGTGATGCCAACTTTTGAGACTCAAAACGCGTAAACAATTTTGAAAAAAGGGCTAAATGGAAAAAATCAGGCTAAATCTAGCCCCAAAAGGGATAAGTTGGCATCGCTGCATATGAGAACTTTATAAATTTACTAACTTCGAAAAGAGTTTTAATATGCGTTTTCACACTCTTCAATTCCGACTCACAAAGTCAAGACAAGCATTTTTGGATGAGAAGCGAAAAGAGAATAAAAGGGGTACAAACTTGACGGTACTAGTCAATTTTCTTATTTTCTCTTACTGTTTTCTTTCATGCATGTTGATTTGCATTAAAAAGTACGAAAATTGAATTGACGTGTGTGAATGAAATCGCAAGTTCTGGTCAACTAAAACTGAATAGTGTGCAACAGCACTAATAAGATCGATACAAACAGATGCATATGTCTCTCCATTCAACGCCGCAATTATCTTATTCACATCTGGGAAATGAAATGAGAATGGATCAGATAAATTCAGCATCGTCATCCAATGTTCTAACATCATATTGTTTATGCCAGCAGCATTTATTTCCTTTCTTCCGTCTGACTCTTAACCGTATTCTTCAAAACATGGTCCAGTATCATCCTTGTTTGTTTGACCTTACACTGGTTAAAAAATAACTTAAATATTTCAGAAACAAACTTTTAAATTAATGCGGCTATAATTCTTTGGGCTTGAGCTGTTTTATTTAGTGTTGGTTGGCACTTTATGATGGTGTGAGCTGAGAACGATGTAGTTTTCTTCCAAAAAGGCGTGTTGAGGTGGTGGCAGCATAAGGAATTTTATAAATACACAAACACACAAATACAACTGCTTCAGACTCATTGAAGAAAAAACAAAAACCTTTAAAGCGAGCGGTACCGGCAAGCAGGCGCTTTAAACACATACACGAGTTGTTCTCTATTTGTTAAGAAGATTGATATTTTTCGTGTTTGAAAAACATTTTGACTTCTTTATTTTCGGTCGTTATACAACATTTAAGGATGCCCAAACAAAAACAAACCGAAAAATTAAGAGTCTGAAGTGTTGCAGCTGAAAATGACTTTATTGTGTTAGAGTTTATTGTATTTAATTTAGTTTTACGAGTATTTTTTTTTTGTTTTTTTGGCAACGGATGTGTGGTTTAACTTTCCAATTATTAAATGTAGTCTACGGTTTTGGGTTTGTTACAAACCTTTAATTAAATTTTAATAAATAACCTGAATATAGTTTAATATTCATTAGTCAAGATCAAGATTCATTGAAATACATCCACAATAATTACTTTATTTTATTTCTTAATACCAGGTTTGAGCAGTAAGAGCTGTTGCTCTTCTAATTGCTGCTAAACACAAATATATTTTTGGTTGAAATTTATCATTATGTATTTGTACGAGAATGTATGTATATATTTAAGTAGAGTATTTTATTTTATATAAATTGAATTTTGTAGTATTTTCCTTTTTTTTTAATTATATAAACGGCTAAAATTGAATTAAAAAGTAACGAATTCTCAAAAATATTAAGATGACCCTCCTTCAATCATAATGAAGGCAAGTTACAAATATTTGCCTTGCATAACAAGTTTTTTTTGCTTTTATAGCCTACACCACCTTAATTGGGAGGGTATATTGGATTTGTGCTGATGTTTACAATGCTCATGAATAGTAGTTAAACATCCATCTTAAATTATAACGATCGACTCAGTATCACTTCCTGAAACGATTTAACGATATCCGTCCATCCGTCTGGCTGGCTGACTGGCTGGCTTTTGGTATCCAAATAAAATTTAACACAAATAAGTTTCACATATACAGATATTAGACACCTAATTTTATAACGTTCAGTGCATAATTATTCTAAGCAGTCCATATAAAGCCCTTCCGAAAATCACTTTAACATGTAGAAATCGTATTTAACACAAATAATATTTATGTGTTGAGAAGTCATGCCACGAAATTTTCGGATGATCGGTCCATAATAGGTCATAGCTCCCATATAGCGCCCATTTCTGAAAAACTTATTTTACACATGTGCCGGGTGTGTAGGGTACTATATGGTCTGGCATGAGCGACTATTCCTTCTTACATGTTTTTTATTTCGCTTTATTTATTGTATCTGCATTAAATGCGAACTAACACTAAGTATTTCAAATCTTACATCTAAAGAATGGCTGAATTTTAGTTATTAAGTCCAGCTGTTTATACGATTATGTATTAAGTTAGCAGCATTCTTCCTTCTTGTCTTTAGCTCAGATTTGCTGTATCACTTCTTCCTAGTCGAATATAGCCACTAGACGTTGTGGGATAATGGGTTAGGGTTTCCATTATTCCAGTTTTATTAAATATTTTTCTGCATACAGTTTCTGCCAATGGCATGTTTAGATCCTTGTGAATATTTGAATTTTTTATATTCGATTACTCGCAAAAAAAAAAAGTAACAGACACAGTTTTGTGAGAAAAACAGCTGTTTGTTTCAATTTATGGCATTTCTGTTTCATTCCACACATTTTAACCGAAAAGTTTCTCGACGCGGGAGTTACAGAACATGCGTACAGGGGGCAATTGTGATCATTTGTAGCAATTTGTTTTGGTGTCTCATTTTCGAAAACTAATCGAGAATAAGGACACTTCAAAATGATTTCATAAAGAAAAAGGTTGTGCACTCAGTATAATGATGGCTCTAAAACTTTTTTTTTATATAAAACTTAAACTTGTTTAAGAAAAATTCGAAATTTTTTTATATTATTTATTAATTGCGAAAAATCAAATCGGAATATCTCGCATTTCCTGTCAGTTTTATAAAAAAAAACTCTGACTGGAACTGGAATGATAGTCGCAAGTTACACGAAGCAATTCTTTAAGCTAAGCTGATTATCATTTAGACAATGGGGGTGAGGGAAAGATAGGACGAGTTCACACTTAATTCTACTTTCAATTCGTTTTGCTCTCTTATTCGTACTTACACTATGCAAATAAGAATCAGAGCGATTTAAGCAATATTTTTAACAAGAATTGCTTCGTATAAATTGGGAATTAGTTTACATGACATGAGGGATTTGATGCTGTTTGTTTCAGTTCTTGTTTTCATAATAAAACACTTTATAATATCAATCTCAAATTGTGGATTTAATTACTTTCACAAACAATTTCTTATTTTAAGAAAATTGTTGCTAACAGTAATAGTGCATTTACACTTGTAATTTTCAAACTAGTTTATGATCATAAGCTACTTTCATAAACCATACCGTTTACATCAGCATTTTTGACAGTTAAGTGGTTTATCTTTGACAAGTCATAAAACAGCTGACTTTAATATTAAAAATTTAATAAAAATATGGACGTTGTTATGAAAAAAAAAAAATTTTAAATTTGTGTTTTTCATCCAGGATGAATAAAATTCAATTACAGTTTCTTTTTTTAAAGAAAACTTTTTTTTTATTTTTGAGCAAATGTCAAATGTGTCCAGCGTTGCCAGAAAAATGTTTAAAAAACAGAGTTGCATTAGCAGAAACTGGTTGTTTGTAACTAGTCTATCTCAAAAGCTAGTTACAAAACCTGTTTTTGATTTGTATGGATAAACAAGTTTCTCAAACTAGTTTATCACCATAAACAACTTATAACTAGTTTATGGCGTAGGTGTAAATGCACTATAACAGTAGAAATTTTTAATAATTTGTTTCCCCAAAACATCCATTAGTTATTTAAATAGAATTCCATTAAAAATTGATTATTTGATGATGGGATTAAAAAACAATTCCATTGTGATTACGAGAAACAAAAACAAAACAAAAAAACTGATTAATAAATACGAGCATGAACAAAACTAATGTGCGTTCAGTCAATTGGAAAATAATGCAAAATAATTAAATGAAATTTAAAATAGACAGTGTTCCACACATGAATGTGTGTACACTAGGTACATTTGCACGCATTTAGATACTAATGAAATAAATACACACGCATAAATACAAAACAAAAACAAAAACAAAAAAACACCACAGATACTCGTATTCTCATGCGACTACAGTACAGAATCGAGTATAAATAAATGTTTTAGGCTGCGTGTTGTTGTAGAAATTTCATTTACTATTATTATTATAATTATTATTAAATGACAATAAACAATAAAAATTTAGTTGGCTGCAATAAATTTTTAATACAAAATACTCATGCAACAAAAGCAGCAGCATTGAAGAAAAAAAAAAACACTCACAGATTTTCAATTTACCAATAAAGTTAAAATCGCCATTTTAATCAATTCGCAAATTAAAATTCAACATCACAGCGGCGTCTGCTGCAATGGGTGTAACAATTGTTAGACAACAACTTGAAGTGTTTGTTCTGAATGTCTCCCATTTCTAGCTACCGCCCATGAAATTTGTGTTGCAAACAAAGTTTTGTAGGTATGTTGCCACATTTGTAAAACTTGCTACACTGTGGAATTGTGTAGTGCGTGTAGTAGTGCGATGGCTGTCATAAACAGGGTGGGTAATTAACCATTAAAATAAAAAGTACTTAATCAAAAACAACAACAACAACAAAAATTGAATTTTAATTAAAACTTTATATAATTATTATAAAAAATAAAGCACTGCAAAATTAATGAGTTTGTTTTTCATTTTACACCAAAGGAACTTGAACAAAAAAAAACTAACAATATTTATTCACTCCGAACATTATGTTAATGAGAAACACCCTTCATTATATTTATGTATTTATGTGTGGAAACATATCCACTACTTCACAATATGTACTACTCTACGTTAGGCTAGTTTGCCAGTAGAAGCCATGGCAACGGATACGCTCGACACAGTTTTTGCTACCGAATTGTTGAAACTGAAACCATAGGGAGCAGTGAGCAAAAGTATAAATTCAATTTGAGATATTTCCAAACGAAAGTATGTAATTGCTTCAAATGTATGAATTTTACAGATTTAAAATCACGTTGGTTCTTTAACATAAAATCCTGAAAGTGCAATAATTCACTTCTTCCAATGCATACATGGGATTTCGATTATTAAATTCTTTTCGAATATTAAATTTCCTAAATTTAGAAAGAAAAAGCGGCAGCTGAGAACCTGTTGCAGATAATACGGATCCTCCTCTTTCCATCACAAAGAGGAGGATATTTCAAATATAAAATCAAATTTTTTTTATTAGGCAGTATTTTACTGCATGGCCTGCATTTGAATTTTCAGGACAGAAAGGCCATGACTAAGGACGAACCACTGGTCACGAATGAAGGAATTCTTATGAATAACTTGAATTAAGCAAACATATACAGGTATCGCTAAAAGGATGTGTTAATTTTAAAACATGAAAATTGAACATAATCCGCATTGCAGACCATTGCCAAGATATTACAATGAACCATGAAGCAATAAACACAGATGGCGCATTGCTCTCTTCAAAAAAATTTTCTACTGCGCATCTACGTCATCAGAGCGCACAACTGTTTGCATGTTATGAAAACAGTACGAGATTTGTGGTGGAAATGAAAAAATATTATGATTATTTTTTATTTTTAATGAAATAAAACAAAAAATCATAGAACTTTCTTTTTTCATATTTAATTTTGTTGTTATAAACATATTTTATTCTGTTTGTAAAGCACTTTTTTTATTGTTTTACACTTGTTTGTTTTTTATTATTTATTTATTTATTTATAAATTGATATATTGATTTTTTATGTTTTGAATATTTTATAATTATTGAGATTGAGACATTGTAATAAACTTTTTTCCTGTGTTTTTATTTTTAAATAATTATGTTATTAATATAAAAAAAGAAATTTAATTTATTATTTTTTTATATTTTCTTTTTCTCGAACTCGAAAGGGTTTTTACTTTTTTGTCGCATTCAATATGATATGAAAGTTGTCTTTACTTATCAAGCCTTGTCTATTGTTTTCTTTGAAAATATTTCCTTGTTCCAGAGTTTTTTGAGTCGGCTTTGATAGTCCGCCCTCAGACAAATTGTAAACCCACGAGTACGATGAACATTTTTCGTTTTCTGCCATGGATTTATTTTATTTTTCCGGCAACAAAAACTTATCCATTGCTTTAATAACTTTGGATCTGCGGGGAAGTTAAATGACTTTTTACTTTTCACTATAAATCACAAGCCCTCTGTCTACGTCACAAAAACAGCTGAGTGAGAGCAACAAAACTAACGGACCTGCGCAATGCGTAATCTTGTTTCTTTCATTCATGAATCATGACAATTCGAGTATTCAGATGAAGCAACTGTTAATCTACACGTTTCAGTTGTGAGAGCATTAAAGTCGGCTTTATTCGCACGACTTTGTTCTGAGATTTCTGCAAAAACAAATCGTAAATTAGATCTCTGAGAAAGATTGACACGCGTGGATCTCAGCTTTTTGCTCAGCGTTCGTATTATTACGTCAGAAGTTGCTGCAGTTGTTTTGGTGAATTAATTCCTTTTAATCTCTACAAGTAATTATTATATTCTACGGAACAACTAAAACAAATAAACAACAACCAACACACAGGAATAAAACAGAGCAGAAACAGCAAAACTGCTTGTTATGTTAATGAAAATGTTTGCAGTCAGAAATTTACACTCCTCCTCTCATCCATTTGATACACGTTCTCGTTCACGTTCATACGTATTACATTATTTTCACTTACAAACCGAACAGTGTTAATTCGCTTCTTTTTTTTTTGCCCCTGCAATTATTGGCTGTCAGTTTGTGAGTGTCTACTCGTACAACGAAAATAGTACTTGGCGGCGTTGAGGAGAATGTGGAATATCCATTCGAATTGCTACCAATATGCACTTGGTTGCATGTAATCGTATAGTTGTAAGTTGTGGCAGCTGTTGTTTTAAACAGCCAACCTCACCAACAAACTCTTTATAACGTTGGCCAACAAGCATTTGTTTTTGCAAAGTCTGCCGCTTAAGCAGCCGTCTATTGCCATTCATCCAACCATCCATCCATCCCCAAAGCACCGATTTAAATGTAAAATGTAAAATTAATTTTTAACACGATAAAAAATGTTTCTCATTCTGTTTTGCTATGTTTGTTGTTAATTTAACAAGATACATTTAATAAAATATTAGAAAATTCATTAAACTATTTTCAACTTTAATTAATTAAAATCCAAAGTGTTAAATAACTTTGCTATATTTAATTTAAACTTGATAAATAATAAATAAAAAATAAAATATGTAAAATGTTTCTGTAAGTTCGTTTCTTTTTGAATCAAATATTATTAATTCTCATTCACTTTTCCTCAAATGTCGGAAATTAGTGTTGTAAAAGTATTGAGTATTTAAGTACTGAGTACTCAATACCGACTATTTTTTCCGTTACTCAGTACCCAAAAGTAACTACTCAATACTTTTAGAGTTGCATTTTTTAGTAAAAAATACACAATTTTACCTAAAAATTAGCCAAAAAATATACAACTGTGCAAAAAAAAATGAGCGCCATAAGAAAAAGTGTGAAGAAAAAAATATAGAAGCTGTGAAAATATGGGGCATTGAAAGCAAACTTTCATGTGTAGTGTTAGGTTATAAAATTTGCCGGATGGAACAGTTTACCGTGCTTTGCCCATACTCTACATTTGATTGTGATGGATGATTTAAAAGATTACAAAAACCAACGAACTCATTGCGAAATGTAAAGCTGCAGTTGAATTTGTTCACCAAAGCACCAAGGCTTCAAACAAGCTAAAGGAAATGCAGAAACAAATGAGAAGGAAAAACTTAAAGCTAATCAATTCCACGCCTACCCGATGGAATTCCACACTGGATATGATAGAGATGATGATTGAAAACCAGGAAGTTCTAGAAGCCACTGTGGCAATACTTCACAAGCCGGTTGAATTATTTTCCTTTCAAGAGTGGCAAACTTTAAAGGAAATTTGTAATATGTTAAAGCCTTTTAATGAAATAACAATTGAAATGAGCGCCGAAAAGTTTACCACCGTTTCTAAAACTATTCTTTTAATTCGGGGTCCTGCAATCATTTTCAAATAAAAAGAAAACAGAAATTAATGTTTAGAAAATTTATCAATAATTTAAATAGACGTTTTTCCCGGTTGGAGCTTAATGGAATTTCAGCTATTCCAACGTTTTTGGAACCACGTTTCAAATTCAAAGGATTTACAAACCAAATTGCTTTAAAACAAGTAAAGAAGAAGATTTCGTCAATGTATCATACAAACAGTTTAGAAACTTCTGAAATTAATTCACCTCAATCAAATTTCGAAAATAATAACAGTTCAAATTGGAATGAATTCGACAAAAATAAAACTGTTACAAAACCAAAAGCGTCTAAATGAATCAATGAACTAAATAACTGTATATGTTTTTTTTAAACTTTTTACATATTTTTATTTAAAAAAAAAAACGTTGAAAGTATTCAGTAGAGTGCCGGACTATCAGTCAAACGGTTGCGGGTTCGATTCCCGCCAAAGACTCTGGGTGTTTTCTGCAGGCAAGCTAAAAGCTTCGCAGTTTGTGTTTGTTAATTATGTATAAAAAAAAAAATCGAATACTCGGTTGAAAAAGTATCGAGTAGTATTGAATAGTCAAAAGTAACCACTTTTTACAACACTATTCCTAATGACTTTTGTTAAATATAATCAACGGAATTTATAAGAAATGTTGTACCATTAAATAAAGTTATCAGGTTTCTCTTTGTATAAACTTTAAAGTGAGCCTCTAAAATGTTTGGAAAGTAATCCCAGTAATGCTTTCGAAATAAGTTTCTCGATTCACCTAACAGCTAAATTTAGTTAGTATGAATGTATTTGTCTAGATTTTATCGATTCATTATAACATGGTCTCCGCTTAATTTGTTAGTCATCTATTTTACTTCAAATATAATTATTACAGACACTTTCTGTACAAAACGATACCATTTCCTAATGGCACGTCTATGAATTCTATAAGGATATATCCGTATTCCAGGCTAGCCTTAAAACTCTTTGCCAGCTATGGCTGAATTGCTCTGGTATTGATTGCTAGAGTCGTCTATTATGGATATCAGGTGCAATTCCAAATCGGTCTCAAATCAGTCTACTTTCATTATCTTTGGCTACTGAAAAGTAATTTTCCATAAACAATTATGTGCTAGATCCTGGTATCTTTTGATAGTACATTATTTAGGCACTTTGCTTCCGTAATTAGTGGGTATGTTCTTCCCAGACAATTCTCCAAGATTCCATTTTCTCAATTCTGTTCTTCTTAAATTTATTAAGGCTTTGTCGTTAATTGTTCCAGTTGTCATCATTTGTATTCCTATCGTATCAGCTGAAATCATGGCATCTACAATTGCTTTTGAAATTTTCAATAATTAATTAATTAAAGTTTGAGATGGACTTAGAAGACTTGATTTATCTTTTTCTAACACTTGATGTGAAGACCAACCAACCTTCGTTAGAAATGTTGGTGTTGCCTCCAGAAATAGCATGAGGCGCCGCATTAGATAGTCCGAGTAGACGACTGTGTAAAATGTCTCCCACCTGTACTGCTTCCTATTAATTCCACTAGCTTCTGGATCGTTTACTTGTGGTAAAGTAGCCACGTTATACTTAAAGATTGTAGAACACTCGACCAAGCACCTAATGACATCTACTCTACCTTCTAGAAACTGTTGTCACTCTGCATTTAGATGAATTATCACCCCTATCGTGAATAAAAATTCCACATGAAATTTGTTCCCTTTTATTTTTTTGACATTGTCCCATAATCATAGTCATAGAAAAATCATACTTTTAGTAAAAGTAGACTTTTAAACAACAAAAACATATAAATTTTGTTCTGAATTTAAAACAAAAGCATGCTTTTACTTAAAGTATGCTTTTTCTACGACTATGATTATGGGCCATTGAATTTTAATAGGAAAAATGTGAATGTGTTTTGGGCATTCGATTTGAATGCTCTTACATTAAAGATTAAAAAATACTTCTGCAGGAAGATTATTTCGTTTAAAGGACTTATTTTTCTTGTAGTATATTGTGCTAAAACTATTGGACAATGGTCCAATCACCAAATAGAGTATTGAACAAGATACAACAGCAAAACCCAACCCATGGCGAAAAAGTTCCAATAAATCCATAGATTTGATAGTAGAGCCTACTGCCACCGTTACCTTAAGCCTCTATTGTCGGCAAGTTATTATTAATATCATTTTTGGTACCATTATACTAGTAACCAAATCATTAAGGTTATGTTTACCCGCTACTTAATTAGTGAATTATGTTAAGTCCCCTAAGTCCTCTTTTTCAATATATCTACAATGCTTCAAGTCTATATCGACTTTTCATATAAAAATGCAATGTTTCTAAATTCATAAATATTTTCAATATTTAAATTTAAAAAAAAGATGTGAAATTATAACGGGTTTTCTAATAGCTACTTGACAACTCTGAATTTAAATTGTGAACGCACTATTTCACTGATCATCTAATTGTTGCTTTCTTTTTTTTCAGTAAACTTAACATTTTCGTTATGGTAAAGTACACGAAGGAACAACGTTTGGAAATTATAAAAATGTACTACCGAAATTCGGAGTCGGTGACCGCAACTTTAAGAGCGTTAACTCCAATTTTCGGTCGTAATTCTCGCCCTAGTAGACAAGCAATAACAAGTTTAGTGCAAAAATTTGAGTCTACATATTCATTGTGTGATGCTGTCGTGCCAGTGAGACAACGGCCTGGTCGAAGTTCCGAAAATATCGCTGCCGTTCAGGCGTCCGTAGCAAACGATTCAAATCAGTCGATTCCGCGGCGTTCTCAAGAACTGGGCATCCCCAAGACCACTTTATGGCGAATTTTGCGTAAGGATCTGGGTTTACACCCATACAAGATTAAGCTGACTCAAGAATTGAAGCCGATGGACCATTTGAGTCGACGTACGTTCTCCGATTGGGCTCTGGAGAAGATGCACCAAGATGATGAATTTCATCGCAAAATCATCTTCAGTGACGAAGCTCATTTTTGGCTCAATGGGTTCGTCAATAAGCAAAATATGCGTTATTGGTCTGCTGAAAATCCACATGTGCTTCACGAATCACCACTTCATCCACAAAAAATTACTGTTTGGTGCGCTTTGCATGCCGGCGGCGTCATTGGGCCATATTTTTTCGTCGACAATAACGATCGTCACGTTACTGTGAATGGCGATCGTTATCGCGCAATGATTAGCGATTATTTTTGGCCCGAATTGGAACACATGGACTTGGATGACATGTGGTTTCAACAAGACGGTGCCACAAGCCACACAGCACACGTTACAATCGATTTAAAAAAAGTTGTCAAGTCCTTATTGGAAAACCCTGTATATCTTCTATTTCAAGTTAAAACATTTTGAACAAAAACAAAAGCTATCACCGATTTGTACCACGAATTTATTTACATAAAAATATATAAATTATTTAAAATATGTAATTGATTGATTCGTAAACATACAAACATTAAGAGAAATGGTATCTCACAAAATAGTATTATGTACATTGAAAAATGCAGATAAAGTCCTTTAGGTGGTAAAGTGATAAATTTACATTCTACTGATCACAAAAATTTAGCACAAAAACAGGCAAATTAAATTAACCCCCTGGCCCACGATGTCGAACGATAACGTTCGCTTAGATAAGACTTAAGACACAAACTTTTTATCGTATCTATTTTCGACTGTCGACTGCACAGTGGATCGCACAAAACATTACAAGGAAAATTCGTTCTTTAGCCGTACTGTCGGTATGGGGAACAAACTACCAGCAGAAGTATTCCCTGCTACTTTCAATATAAGAAAATTCAAATCAATTGTTCACAAACACTACTCCCTCTATCCTCCCTCCCATAACCTATTTTCCTAGTTCCAACACAATGCATTGCAAATATAGGGGTCGTCCCCTGAGTGCTGGCCCAAGAAAAAAATAATAAAAAAAATTATTGTATGCTGATTGCATTTCTCACCCTCCGTAAAGATTTTTTAAATAACGTCGTATGTAAGCTAAGTGCTAACTTTAGTTCATACCCAGTAAAAAATGAGCTCCAAAGGGAGCAGGTTTTATGTATGAATTCATACCTCAAATCGCTTCAAACCTGCTGCTGGGATGCTTGATTTTTGTATGAGGTGTTCCCGGTTTGGAGGACTATTTTCTGCTGACAATAAGCGCTTCTTTTAACCTAATCAAACATGCAAATAAAACACTTTTATAAAGGGTTTTTTAATTCTATCTGAATGTTTTTGCTTAAGAAAAATTCATAGTAACTGAGAAGCGCGATATTCGTTTTGTAATTGACTTTCGTTGTCATACGTAAATCTGTAGGCTATAATTTCATTTTTGTTTTTCGATTTAACCCTTATCCTGTACTTCAAAAATAAAACGCATATGTCATTGGTGGGTCAAATTTGCTTAATACAAACAATTCTAATATTTATTAATTTTTTTTATTTATTTTACATTCATTACATACAATATTGGTCTCAGAATGCTTTTTGCAAATAAATTTTTGACATTCGGAACATTTGTTTAAAAAAAATCTGCTAAGTATTTAAAGAATAAATGAGCAATAAATAGTGTTTGGGCAATATTGACCCATTAATACAGGATAAGGGTTAAAACCTTCTTCGTTGTCAGCACTAAAAAAGCATATTTTTCATAATTTTATTCATAAGTATTTACTGCTTCAAAAGAGCGCTTTTATTGAAGCGCTCGATTATACGCTTTTTCTCTTAAGTGCTTCAAAAAACACGAATTTTTTTGCTGGGTAGTGATCATGAAAGTAATAGTGATATATGTAAGTATTTTACTCTAAACCATTCAGATTATTTTTCATTGTACGAGTATAATAACTTTTAGATCTTTACTGGTTCTTTAAAAGTTTTTTCAATGATGCGGATTGCACAAGATAACAGGATTCTTAACATAATGTCAAAATTATTTGTAACTTACTGAATCCTATTATGGGGAAAGCCAAGTATTACCAGTATTGATATTGAGGACTCAGTCCAAACAAACAAGATATCGCACAACTTGCCTACACCACTACTAATTCCATGAATTCAAGACATGCAAGTAATTAAGATGTTGATGGATAAAAAACAAATATTATTAACAGCCAAATACTACGAGTGTATTGCAGACATTTAATTATAAAATAAATAATACAATTAATGACACATTCGGTAGTAGTAAAACAGCTTCGTCTACTTGTTCATTGTTCAACTTCAATTAGAAAGAACAGCAGCAATAATAGAAAACAATAAGTATTTGAGGTAATTTAGCCATTTAACTTATTATCGCCAAAATCTCAACAAAAACGAAAGTTACTAAAAAGCAAAAAACCCGAAAAAATAATTCAAACTCCCCCTCCCTCCTAAAAACAAGGCACAAAAATTAAGTAAAATCAAGACAAATTATCTGAACAAAAAAATCTTTCTACAAAAAAAAAAAAAAACAAAAAAGAAACACATTATTTTAAAAGAAACTAGAAATCAAGTTAAGAAAAGGCAACAACAAAATAATGTTGATCCTTTATTAAATGTTTTCAATTTAAGTTTAGCCAACAAAAACGCCTATTTGTGGCTGGCTGACTAACTGGATGAATGAATAGAGATGGCTGACTGGTTACTGGCTGGTTGGCTGTCTGTCTGTCTGTCTAGTGATTTTGGCTCAGCTTTTTCGGAATTTTTGTCTGGCTGTTGGCCGTTGTTTGTTGGTGGTGGCGGTTAAGTGCCGGCACAGTAAATAAATTGCAAATATTCAAGCATTATTTCCCTACCAAATGACTCTTAACGAAACAATTTAGTTCCTCCATATTACGGGAATTTCTATTTTCTTTTGTGTGTTTATGAACGAGTACATGGTGTCAATATATGGAATATTTACATACATTACATTACATATGTACAAAAATACATTGTGAAATAAAACTGAAAAATACCCAACAAACATTTGGGTATGCTGTAGTCTGCAACAACAAAATTAAATATTATTTTTCACCATCATTAGCGGATTCTTCTTAAACCAATTTTTAATCTTTTAATGTGATTTTAGAACGAAATTCGAATTTTGGTCTGACTTTAATTTGATTAATAACTTTGTTTTATACTCGTATAATTGAACTGTTAATCTACACGTTTCAGTTGTGAGAGCATTAAAGTCGGCTTTATTCGCACGACTTTGTTCTGAGATTTCTGCAAAAACAAATCGTAAATTAGATCTCTGAGAAAGATTGACACGCGTGGATCTCAGCTTTTTGCTCAGCGTTCGTATTATTACGTCAGAAGTTGCTGCAGTTGTTTTGGTGAATTAATTCCTTTTAATCTCTACAAGTAATTATTATATTCTACGGAACAACTAAAACAAATAAACAACAACCAACACACAGGAATAAAACAGAGCAGAAACAGCAAAACTGCTTGTTATGTTAATGAAAATGTTTGCAGTCAGAAATTTACACTCCTCCTCTCATCCATTTGATACACGTTCTCGTTCACGTTCATACGTATTACATTATTTTCACTTACAAACCGAACAGTGTTAATTCGCTTCTTTTTTTTTTGCCCCTGCAATTATTGGCTGTCAGTTTGTGAGTGTCTACTCGTACAACGAAAATAGTACTTGGCGGCGTTGAGGAGAATGTGGAATATCCATTCGAATTGCTACCAATATGCACTTGGTTGCATGTAATCGTATAGTTGTAAGTTGTGGCAGCTGTTGTTTTAAACAGCCAACCTCACCAACAAACTCTTTATAACGTTGGCCAACAAGCATTTGTTTTTGCAAAGTCTGCCGCTTAAGCAGCCGTCTATTGCCATTCATCCAACCATCCATCCATCCCCAAAGCACCGATTTAAATGTAAAATGTAAAATTAATTTTTAACACGATAAAAAATGTTTCTCATTCTGTTTTGCTATGTTTGTTGTTAATTTAACAAGATACATTTAATAAAATATTAGAAAATTCATTAAACTATTTTCAACTTTAATTAATTAAAATCCAAAGTGTTAAATAACTTTGCTATATTTAATTTAAACTTGATAAATAATAAATAAAAAATAAAATATGTAAAATGTTTCTGTAAGTTCGTTTCTTTTTGAATCAAATATTATTAATTCTCATTCACTTTTCCTCAAATGTCGGAAATTAGTGTTGTAAAAGTATTGAGTATTTAAGTACTGAGTACTCAATACCGACTATTTTTTCCGTTACTCAGTACCCAAAAGTAACTACTCAATACTTTTAGAGTTGCATTTTTTAGTAAAAAATACACAATTTTACCTAAAAATTAGCCAAAAAATATACAACTGTGCAAAAAAAAATGAGCGCCATAAGAAAAAGTGTGAAGAAAAAAATATAGAAGCTGTGAAAATATGGGGCATTGAAAGCAAACTTTCATGTGTAGTGTTAGGTTATAAAATTTGCCGGATGGAACAGTTTACCGTGCTTTGCCCATACTCTACATTTGATTGTGATGGATGATTTAAAAGATTACAAAAACCAACGAACTCATTGCGAAATGTAAAGCTGCAGTTGAATTTGTTCACCAAAGCACCAAGGCTTCAAACAAGCTAAAGGAAATGCAGAAACAAATGAGAAGGAAAAACTTAAAGCTAATCAATTCCACGCCTACCCGATGGAATTCCACACTGGATATGATAGAGATGATGATTGAAAACCAGGAAGTTCTAGAAGCCACTGTGGCAATACTTCACAAGCCGGTTGAATTATTTTCCTTTCAAGAGTGGCAAACTTTAAAGGAAATTTGTAATATGTTAAAGCCTTTTAATGAAATAACAATTGAAATGAGCGCCGAAAAGTTTACCACCGTTTCTAAAACTATTCTTTTAATTCGGGGTCCTGCAATCATTTTCAAATAAAAAGAAAACAGAAATTAATGTTTAGAAAATTTATCAATAATTTAAATAGACGTTTTTCCCGGTTGGAGCTTAATGGAATTTCAGCTATTCCAACGTTTTTGGAACCACGTTTCAAATTCAAAGGATTTACAAACCAAATTGCTTTAAAACAAGTAAAGAAGAAGATTTCGTCAATGTATCATACAAACAGTTTAGAAACTTCTGAAATTAATTCACCTCAATCAAATTTCGAAAATAATAACAGTTCAAATTGGAATGAATTCGACAAAAATAAAACTGTTACAAAACCAAAAGCGTCTAAATGAATCAATGAACTAAATAACTGTATATGTTTTTTTTAAACTTTTTACATATTTTTATTTAAAAAAAAAAACGTTGAAAGTATTCAGTAGAGTGCCGGACTATCAGTCAAACGGTTGCGGGTTCGATTCCCGCCAAAGACTCTGGGTGTTTTCTGCAGGCAAGCTAAAAGCTTCGCAGTTTGTGTTTGTTAATTATGTATAAAAAAAAAAATCGAATACTCGGTTGAAAAAGTATCGAGTAGTATTGAATAGTCAAAAGTAACCACTTTTTACAACACTATTCCTAATGACTTTTGTTAAATATAATCAACGGAATTTATAAGAAATGTTGTACCATTAAATAAAGTTATCAGGTTTCTCTTTGTATAAACTTTAAAGTGAGCCTCTAAAATGTTTGGAAAGTAATCCCAGTAATGCTTTCGAAATAAGTTTCTCGATTCACCTAACAGCTAAATTTAGTTAGTATGAATGTATTTGTCTAGATTTTATCGATTCATTATAACATGGTCTCCGCTTAATTTGTTAGTCATCTATTTTACTTCAAATATAATTATTACAGACACTTTCTGTACAAAACGATACCATTTCCTAATGGCACGTCTATGAATTCTATAAGGATATATCCGTATTCCAGGCTAGCCTTAAAACTCTTTGCCAGCTATGGCTGAATTGCTCTGGTATTGATTGCTAGAGTCGTCTATTATGGATATCAGGTGCAATTCCAAATCGGTCTCAAATCAGTCTACTTTCATTATCTTTGGCTACTGAAAAGTAATTTTCCATAAACAATTATGTGCTAGATCCTGGTATCTTTTGATAGTACATTATTTAGGCACTTTGCTTCCGTAATTAGTGGGTATGTTCTTCCCAGACAATTCTCCAAGATTCCATTTTCTCAATTCTGTTCTTCTTAAATTTATTAAGGCTTTGTCGTTAATTGTTCCAGTTGTCATCATTTGTATTCCTATCGTATCAGCTGAAATCATGGCATCTACAATTGCTTTTGAAATTTTCAATAATTAATTAATTAAAGTTTGAGATGGACTTAGAAGACTTGATTTATCTTTTTCTAACACTTGATGTGAAGACCAACCAACCTTCGTTAGAAATGTTGGTGTTGCCTCCAGAAATAGCATGAGGCGCCGCATTAGATAGTCCGAGTAGACGACTGTGTAAAATGTCTCCCACCTGTACTGCTTCCTATTAATTCCACTAGCTTCTGGATCGTTTACTTGTGGTAAAGTAGCCACGTTATACTTAAAGATTGTAGAACACTCGACCAAGCACCTAATGACATCTACTCTACCTTCTAGAAACTGTTGTCACTCTGCATTTAGATGAATTATCACCCCTATCGTGAATAAAAATTCCACATGAAATTTGTTCCCTTTTATTTTTTTGACATTGTCCCATAATCATAGTCATAGAAAAATCATACTTTTAGTAAAAGTAGACTTTTAAACAACAAAAACATATAAATTTTGTTCTGAATTTAAAACAAAAGCATGCTTTTACTTAAAGTATGCTTTTTCTACGACTATGATTATGGGCCATTGAATTTTAATAGGAAAAATGTGAATGTGTTTTGGGCATTCGATTTGAATGCTCTTACATTAAAGATTAAAAAATACTTCTGCAGGAAGATTATTTCGTTTAAAGGACTTATTTTTCTTGTAGTATATTGTGCTAAAACTATTGGACAATGGTCCAATCACCAAATAGAGTATTGAACAAGATACAACAGCAAAACCCAACCCATGGCGAAAAAGTTCCAATAAATCCATAGATTTGATAGTAGAGCCTACTGCCACCGTTACCTTAAGCCTCTATTGTCGGCAAGTTATTATTAATATCATTTTTGGTACCATTATACTAGTAACCAAATCATTAAGGTTATGTTTACCCGCTACTTAATTAGTGAATTATGTTAAGTCCCCTAAGTCCTCTTTTTCAATATATCTACAATGCTTCAAGTCTATATCGACTTTTCATATAAAAATGCAATGTTTCTAAATTCATAAATATTTTCAATATTTAAATTTAAAAAAAAGATGTGAAATTATAACGGGTTTTCTAATAGCTACTTGACAACTCTGAATTTAAATTGTGAACGCACTATTTCACTGATCATCTAATTGTTGCTTTCTTTTTTTTCAGTAAACTTAACATTTTCGTTATGGTAAAGTACACGAAGGAACAACGTTTGGAAATTATAAAAATGTACTACCGAAATTCGGAGTCGGTGACCGCAACTTTAAGAGCGTTAACTCCAATTTTCGGTCGTAATTCTCGCCCTAGTAGACAAGCAATAACAAGTTTAGTGCAAAAATTTGAGTCTACATATTCATTGTGTGATGCTGTCGTGCCAGTGAGACAACGGCCTGGTCGAAGTTCCGAAAATATCGCTGCCGTTCAGGCGTCCGTAGCAAACGATTCAAATCAGTCGATTCCGCGGCGTTCTCAAGAACTGGGCATCCCCAAGACCACTTTATGGCGAATTTTGCGTAAGGATCTGGGTTTACACCCATACAAGATTAAGCTGACTCAAGAATTGAAGCCGATGGACCATTTGAGTCGACGTACGTTCTCCGATTGGGCTCTGGAGAAGATGCACCAAGATGATGAATTTCATCGCAAAATCATCTTCAGTGACGAAGCTCATTTTTGGCTCAATGGGTTCGTCAATAAGCAAAATATGCGTTATTGGTCTGCTGAAAATCCACATGTGCTTCACGAATCACCACTTCATCCACAAAAAATTACTGTTTGGTGCGCTTTGCATGCCGGCGGCGTCATTGGGCCATATTTTTTCGTCGACAATAACGATCGTCACGTTACTGTGAATGGCGATCGTTATCGCGCAATGATTAGCGATTATTTTTGGCCCGAATTGGAACACATGGACTTGGATGACATGTGGTTTCAACAAGACGGTGCCACAAGCCACACAGCACACGTTACAATCGATTTAAAAAAAGTTGTCAAGTCCTTATTGGAAAACCCTGTATATCTTCTATTTCAAGTTAAAACATTTTGAACAAAAACAAAAGCTATCACCGATTTGTACCACGAATTTATTTACATAAAAATATATAAATTATTTAAAATATGTAATTGATTGATTCGTAAACATACAAACATTAAGAGAAATGGTATCTCACAAAATAGTATTATGTACATTGAAAAATGCAGATAAAGTCCTTTAGGTGGTAAAGTGATAAATTTACATTCTACTGATCACAAAAATTTAGCACAAAAACAGGCAAATTAAATTAACCCCCTGGCCCACGATGTCGAACGATAACGTTCGCTTAGATAAGACTTAAGACACAAACTTTTTATCGTATCTATTTTCGACTGTCGACTGCACAGTGGATCGCACAAAACATTACAAGGAAAATTCGTTCTTTAGCCGTACTGTCGGTATGGGGAACAAACTACCAGCAGAAGTAT
The DNA here is from genome assembly GCA_916048285.2 of Bellardia pandia. Lineage (NCBI taxonomy): Eukaryota > Metazoa > Arthropoda > Insecta > Diptera > Calliphoridae > Bellardia > Bellardia pandia. The sequence goes on along the minus strand of OU696532.1, from coordinate 92,211,919 downwards.
TCCCTGCTACTTTCAATATAAGAAAATTCAAATCAATTGTTCACAAACACTACTCCCTCTATCCTCCCTCCCATAACCTATTTTCCTAGTTCCAACACAATGCATTGCAAATATAGGGGTCGTCCCCTGAGTGCTGGCCCAAGAAAAAAATAATAAAAAAAATTATTGTATGCTGATTGCATTTCTCACCCTCCGTAAAGATTTTTTAAATAACGTCGTATGTAAGCTAAGTGCTAACTTTAGTTCATACCCAGTAAAAAATGAGCTCCAAAGGGAGCAGGTTTTATGTATGAATTCATACCTCAAATCGCTTCAAACCTGCTGCTGGGATGCTTGATTTTTGTATGAGGTGTTCCCGGTTTGGAGGACTATTTTCTGCTGACAATAAGCGCTTCTTTTAACCTAATCAAACATGCAAATAAAACACTTTTATAAAGGGTTTTTTAATTCTATCTGAATGTTTTTGCTTAAGAAAAATTCATAGTAACTGAGAAGCGCGATATTCGTTTTGTAATTGACTTTCGTTGTCATACGTAAATCTGTAGGCTATAATTTCATTTTTGTTTTTCGATTTAACCCTTATCCTGTACTTCAAAAATAAAACGCATATGTCATTGGTGGGTCAAATTTGCTTAATACAAACAATTCTAATATTTATTAATTTTTTTTATTTATTTTACATTCATTACATACAATATTGGTCTCAGAATGCTTTTTGCAAATAAATTTTTGACATTCGGAACATTTGTTTAAAAAAAATCTGCTAAGTATTTAAAGAATAAATGAGCAATAAATAGTGTTTGGGCAATATTGACCCATTAATACAGGATAAGGGTTAAAACCTTCTTCGTTGTCAGCACTAAAAAAGCATATTTTTCATAATTTTATTCATAAGTATTTACTGCTTCAAAAGAGCGCTTTTATTGAAGCGCTCGATTATACGCTTTTTCTCTTAAGTGCTTCAAAAAACACGAATTTTTTTGCTGGGTAGTGATCATGAAAGTAATAGTGATATATGTAAGTATTTTACTCTAAACCATTCAGATTATTTTTCATTGTACGAGTATAATAACTTTTAGATCTTTACTGGTTCTTTAAAAGTTTTTTCAATGATGCGGATTGCACAAGATAACAGGATTCTTAACATAATGTCAAAATTATTTGTAACTTACTGAATCCTATTATGGGGAAAGCCAAGTATTACCAGTATTGATATTGAGGACTCAGTCCAAACAAACAAGATATCGCACAACTTGCCTACACCACTACTAATTCCATGAATTCAAGACATGCAAGTAATTAAGATGTTGATGGATAAAAAACAAATATTATTAACAGCCAAATACTACGAGTGTATTGCAGACATTTAATTATAAAATAAATAATACAATTAATGACACATTCGGTAGTAGTAAAACAGCTTCGTCTACTTGTTCATTGTTCAACTTCAATTAGAAAGAACAGCAGCAATAATAGAAAACAATAAGTATTTGAGGTAATTTAGCCATTTAACTTATTATCGCCAAAATCTCAACAAAAACGAAAGTTACTAAAAAGCAAAAAACCCGAAAAAATAATTCAAACTCCCCCTCCCTCCTAAAAACAAGGCACAAAAATTAAGTAAAATCAAGACAAATTATCTGAACAAAAAAATCTTTCTACAAAAAAAAAAAAAAACAAAAAAGAAACACATTATTTTAAAAGAAACTAGAAATCAAGTTAAGAAAAGGCAACAACAAAATAATGTTGATCCTTTATTAAATGTTTTCAATTTAAGTTTAGCCAACAAAAACGCCTATTTGTGGCTGGCTGACTAACTGGATGAATGAATAGAGATGGCTGACTGGTTACTGGCTGGTTGGCTGTCTGTCTGTCTGTCTAGTGATTTTGGCTCAGCTTTTTCGGAATTTTTGTCTGGCTGTTGGCCGTTGTTTGTTGGTGGTGGCGGTTAAGTGCCGGCACAGTAAATAAATTGCAAATATTCAAGCATTATTTCCCTACCAAATGACTCTTAACGAAACAATTTAGTTCCTCCATATTACGGGAATTTCTATTTTCTTTTGTGTGTTTATGAACGAGTACATGGTGTCAATATATGGAATATTTACATACATTACATTACATATGTACAAAAATACATTGTGAAATAAAACTGAAAAATACCCAACAAACATTTGGGTATGCTGTAGTCTGCAACAACAAAATTAAATATTATTTTTCACCATCATTAGCGGATTCTTCTTAAACCAATTTTTAATCTTTTAATGTGATTTTAGAACGAAATTCGAATTTTGGTCTGACTTTAATTTGATTAATAACTTTGTTTTATACTCGTATAATTGATGTGTCGCATTTTGGGGCCTTTTGTCTTTGTCTCATGAGTAGTTTTATTGAAATCAGCAAAGGGGGGGGGGGTTATTGTGTATTTAAAATTCGAACGATGCGCTTTTCGAATCGAAATACATAATAACCCCCCAGACTGTCCGTTCCAGAAGAAATGTTTCGCAAAAGCAAGATTCCTCAATAGCTTAAAATTAGTGGAGTAATATAATAAATTAAATTACAATAATTTATTTACACACTACATCACGGTTTACTGGGTAACAAAGGGTGGTGGTAGTGATGGTGTTGGCAAAACACACGGAAAAATAAAAAATAAAAATAAAAAAAAATGTAAAAAGATTTATTTTTATTGTTGCTGTTTTATGTGGCAAATGGCACAATCATTGGGTTGCGGAAGGCTGGCATATTGTAAACGCCTCACTTACATACTTACTTTCATTATGCAAATTAGTTTAAAGAGATTTGCACTCCTCCTGCCCCTTTTACTCTATTTTCTAGTCACAAGTGATAGAATCACCAGCTACGTACAACAACAAATAATTTACCCTCTTTAAATTTGTTGTGTTTGTCGTTGTTAGTTAAAGTTAATTAGTCGAGGGTATAATCAGTTTTTTGTTTTTAAATTATTTGTACGACTGCGAGAATTATTTATTTTAGCTGATGTTGTTAATAAATAAAAGAATGTGAATTGAAACGGTTACAACACTCTTTATTCTTAAGAACAATTGAGTTTTATTTGATTTAACTCTTTTGCTGCTTACACCCCATCAATGTGTTTTTACTTTTAGAACTTTTGATACTAAAACATTATGTAAACAATAACAAAAAAAAACAACTATTTTTAATAAGATAATATCAATTTCCCTAATGCGATTGATGCATTATGAAATGGAAAGGAGGTTAGCTAAACTTCTAGAGACATCCTCTAAATATTAAAGTTTACTTGAACGACTTTTGAAAAGTTTATGGGAAATTCATTGTTTTTTATGGAATTTAACCAGGCTACCGCTAAAATCAAAAATGCCGTTACTGTTATTCTTAATAATGACTGTAAATTAAGAAAATATCCGTTTGTTTGATTTCCGTAATAGAGTTTATTGAAATGTATTGTGAGCTCTATGTGATTTTAAATTGTTCATTGAGCCTGAAATACTTTACAAAATTCGTATTTTAAAAATAAAATAATATATAGAGATTTTTTGAGCTAGATTTCGTGGGACAATTAAGAACTTTTGAATATAAATCCAGGTAAAAAATAACTCATTTTATATGTAGGGGAGAAGGGGGGCACCTTAGAACACTTTTTGCTTTCAAGCCACATAAAAATATATATTTTTGAATTATTGACTTTTTACATAATTTAACTAATATGTATGGAAATAAACTTTAGCTTAAGTCTACAAGTAACTTATTTTTAGTTCGATTAATATTTTTTTTATTGTTTTAATCGATGAAGTCATTGTGTTCAAATGTACCCCCCATACGGGGCAGCTTTGAACTAGTTTGGGGCAGTTTTGAACGGCAATTTTTTCTTGTATGTCCACAAATAACATAAACGGTTATCATTTTTATATATATAATAAATTCAATTTATTTATTAAGAAAAACATTAACATTAACAATTAAAAAACAAAAAAAAAAATCAGATCAAAAATAAGTTTTATATTATTAAGACGGAAAAGGCGTTGCGATTTCAGGTGACATTACATTTTCCTTTAAAGCATCATAATCAGCATTGGATTCGTCATTTTCAGAAAATAAGAGAGAATCAACAATGTTTGGTACTTCGGTTGATAAATTAACATGTTCAAAGGTGCCCCCTTTTGATTTGTTTAAACCTGAACTGGCATGCCATTTCACGGAAATTTATAATAAATATTTTTTTTACATAAATATCAAATAACTTAACTGAATTTTGTTTGAAATGCATTTTGGACTGCAATAAATTTCTTTCACGAAAAGAAACGATCACTGAATACTTTTTACACTCTTAGAAAAAAAAACTAGCAAAATTAAGTACCAAAAAGCCATAGGAAACTGATTTTGTCGTTTTAAAAAGTTAAAATTGTTCCTCTGATTAGTCTCGGCAGTGGGGCTTGTACGGGAGCTATGCTCTATTATGGACAAAAGTCAATACTACTATAATTTTTACATACTTATAATTGATCTGTGTTAGACTACCTCGATATTTTTCAGATATTTTTTGCTATTTTCTTAAATTTTGCACACTTTATTTGAATAATAGCAAACACAAACTGCGAAGCTTTTTAGCTTATCTGCAGAAAATACCCACAGTCTTTGGCGGGAATCGAACTCGCAACCCTCTGACTGATAGTCTGGCATAATATTGCTTAGTCTATCGGGCACCCTTTGATTTGGTTTGATATGGATGTTTATGTAAGTTAATGAGTTTTCGGGAATAGTCCTCATAAGGGAACTATGACCTAATGTGGGCCAATCATCATGAAATTCTGTATGACGATTTATATGTGTATGCGAATTATTTGTGTTAATTTCAACATATTAATGGTTTTTATAAGAGATTTATGCGTATTTAAGTGAATTTTCAAAGTGAACTTTATATGGCGACTACGGTCGAATATGGATCCATCATCATGCATTTTGATACAACGAATTATATGTGTATTCGGATTACTTGTGTTGATTTTCGACTTCTTAGTGGTTTTTATAAGAGATTTATATGCATATAAGTGGTTTTCGGAATTGGTCTTTATATGGGGCTATGGTCAAAATTATGGACCGAAGCAAACAAAATATTGTTTTGAGATTTCACTTGGCATGAAACTTATTATTGCATAATTTTGTTTAGATACGGCTTTTCTATAGACATTTATTTACCATAAAGACATTTGTATGGGGGTTAGAAGAAATCGTTGACCGATTCCGACCATTTTCAACGGTACTTGTCCTTCTATAATGAAAATAAAGTGTGCATAATTTCATGATGTTATCTGCATTATATTTGAAGAAAATAGCAAAAATAATATCTGAAAAATATCGAGGTAGTCTAAAACTTTGATCTATAACTCAGATCCTACTGGACCGATTTTGCCCATTTTCAATACCAAATATTTCGGTGAATCAAAGAATATTTGAATTAAATGTCTTTTTTCGAAGCTCTATCGTGCCAACAGCAGACGGACAGATGGACGGACATGGCTAGATCGTCTTAGAATTTTATAATGACCCAGAATATATAGACTTTTTGGTTGTCCGACCAATATTTCGATGTGTTACAAACGGAATGACAAACGCAATATGCCCCTCATCTTTTTGGTGGTGGGTATAAAAACGTTTCTAAATCATTGTGTGACATTTGAATCAATATATTGGGTGTATAAATTAAAAATGCGAAATTCATAACAGATGGCGTATCTTTTAAAGGCGGTTTTTGTCTTTAATAATGTCATTTTGAAGAGTCATCATCTATCTGCTCAACCTGAACCGTAAGAGATCGTATGTGAACTCTGGCCAACCAACGATTCGGCGTAGGTGATGCCAAAACGGTTATATCCCTGCAAATAACGCGACTAGTCCATACATGCATGTAAAGACTAGACCAAAGAGGAGTAGGAGTACTCCAAAACTACTCCAAATATATGAAAAAATGGTGGTCGATTTAACATTGCGATGTCCTAGGATTGGACCATATAACTTATCGGAGTAGTCCCGAAACTACTTCATGCTTCTACTCCATGGATTACTCAAGAGGGTTAGTTTTAAACAACAACAACAACTCAATATGCAATCGTGTCAACACGAAATCATTCCGTTTAACTACAAACTCTTGTTTAACTATGACATGGTCCATGACTGCATTACATTGGACCATGTTGTAAGTAGTCCATTTCATCTAAAATGGATCACGTAGACCAATATTATTTGCAGGGATACTCGTAATGTTGTGAAAGTGACAAATTTCACAGGACTGCAATTTCTGCTGGGATTTATATACTAATATATGTATTTAAAATAATTGATTCTAGTTGAATCTTTAATACAAAACTCAAAAGATATTTAATTTAATAAACATGTGCACTGCACATATTCATACTCCAATATATTTGTGTCTATATACCTACACATGTTTATTAAATAAATATATGTATCACAATATACTCGTATCTACGTTTAGAACAACCCGGTATCTTTCTAAACGGCATTTAAATCGTTTTTAGCTGAATACAAAGAAAAAAAAAACAAGGAACAAAAATACAATATTAAAGTGTGTTCAATTTGGTTTTATTGTTTCTATATAAACCCAAAATAGCGCCACAATATTGCCTTCATTTAAGTTTATTACGGAAAGAGAGAGAACTGAAAACGGAATGTAGACATTTGTGGCGGGGATACCAGTCAGTGGAAAATACAGGCAATATGCCAACAAGCATATCCTGCCAAACACAGCCAAATACGTTTTATTTTCTCTCTGTTTTTGTCTAATTTTGTTTGGTATTCTATATGAACAAAGGCGTTTGTGTAGGAAATGTAGGAAGTTAGGAAACGGAAGACAACAAAACCAAAACAAATGAAGTAATGGCAACAAAATAACACCAATTTTCCAATTTACAAGCGGCCTAAACGTGTATAATGATGGCATGTATCAAAAACACCCACTCCTAGACACATGCTCAACGGACGACAGCAACAGCAACCACCCATAATGTTGCAACAATATGTAGCCACTTACATATGTGTGTATACTATTCCAATGGCTACAAAAATAACAATAACAACCATCATTAAACAACGACAACAACAACAATAACAACAATAACAGCAATAATCCACAAGTATACATACTCGTATAACAAGGATAAATGCCTGACAAGGCAACAAACAAATTATCCATGTTCAACATGTACACAACTTCTCTAGGAAGCAAGAACCAAAAAGATGTACATAGTTCTATTTTAAGATTTACACTGGAAAAAAATATGTGTTTAAACTATTAAAACAATTGGCAACATTAACACGAATAATTCGCGTCATCTCCACTACCCTAAACATGGTTGCACGAATCCATTGTTTAAGGCCTTATGACACTACATTTTTAATGCATTGTTCAAGTTTTGGTGAACAGTACAAATATAATGTAATAGACAAATTTACCAAGTGCAAAGAGTTCAGCAGTATTAAGATAAATGGCAAACTGTCAAACATTTTACTAAAGTTATCGATAAAAAATGAAGTTATGTCAAAAAAAATGTAAAATTGTTCAACTTAAAATTGACATTTCAAGCTTGAAATATTAAAAGTGTTGCTGAATCAGCGGTTTATGGGCAAATTTGGCGATTAACCGTTTTTTTGTAATATTTCTCATAAACAAAAAGTTGACAACATTTAATAAAAAAAACTAAACCGACTAAAACCGACGAAACGTCGGGAAAAATATTGTAATTAAAAAATTGGATTTTTATTTACATTAAACAAATTTAGGCCATTCTAGCTTAAAAAATAACATTCTTAAAAGGCTTTTTTGTTTACATTCTTTATAGTTTGCTTTTTCTAACATTTTCTGTTTCTTTCTATCAATTCTATGTCAATTCAATGAACAAAAAATGTAGTGTTATAAGGGCTTTAATAGATTTCGTGCTTTTTAAATTATTGCTTTATTACGATTGACAGTGTTATAATTCTGTATTTTACTTCCTCGGAAACAATGATTTGTTTCCTGATACAAAAACAATACAGAAGGCACTACAAATAACGAAAAAAATGCAAATACTAAAATCGCCCAGGCATCGGCGTAGATAGCCCGGTCTGGGGGTGGATAAGCCCCTCCCAGAAAAAATTTAGCCACCCCCAGAATTTTTATTCTTTTATTGCAAATTTTGGCAGAAGATATTCTTAATATATTTTGTAAACAAAATAGGAAACTAATCTTCGACTGAAACTAACTATTTTTATTAATTATATTTTTTATTACTTTTATTATTAATACAAATTAATTTAAGTGTTTTACTTTATTTTTTTAATGTTAATTAAATGACTGAATTTATTTTTTTAATTGACAATGTGATGATAAAAACTTGAAATATACTTTAATTTTTTTTTGTTTATTTAGTTTTAAACTTTAATTTAATATTATATGTATTATAAAAATGTTTAATACTCTTTATTTTTTTTAATAAAAATAAAAAATGATTATTTATAAAACAATAATTTTTATGACGTAACGAATTATGACGTACATTTTTTTAAACACAAAACTTACAAACACTAGATAATGTTTTTGTAAATAGAAATAAATATTTATGCACTGTCAAAGTATAGAGAAAAATGTACATTTTATTTTTAGTTATGGTTAATAGACTTTTTTATGATATTTAAGATTATTTCTTTTATGTACACTTTATTATTTATTTATTATATTTATTATACACTATTTAGGTATTTTACACTTCTTTTACATTTTTGTATTTTGTAGTAATATTTTAAATACGAATTGTTTTTCTTCAATTATTGACACGTTTATATCTAAATAAATAATCCGATATCACGCAGACAAACTACTGAACTGATGCAAAAGCATTCTACAAGTGGTGAAACCAAAATATTATTAAAATTTAACATATTTTGTTTGCATTTTAAACATAATATGACTACAAATATAGAAACTTATCATTTAATGGTTATTTGTAAGTTTAAATAGTTGTCAATAATATAATATGTTTGAATAGTCATCATTTAATAGTTGTGGTAAAAATTTTATAACAATAATTATGTTTCAGTGAACCATATTCAATTTTATAATTGCGATAAACATAAAAATGTTCATAGTAACTAAATTATTTTTAAAATCAAATTAAAATAACAATTATTTGTGTACCACAACAATATATTGTTACCAAAAACAAAGTGTAGTTGTTGTAACCATGTCTAACCATGTTTTTTCTCTGCGTGTAAATATCGAAATATTGGAGAAAATAATTTTATAAATAATATATAAAAATTTTTACAAATAATTGGCCTCGAGCTCGAAAAAACTTTTTTATATTATTAAAAGAAAAAACGTCGAAAAAATCAAAATTTATTATTTTTATTTGAACCGTTAATTTTAAATCTTTGATATTTCTTTTTATTTCGGCTCGAGTTCATTAAATTTAATTTTCATTAAATTATTTTTACTGAAGGTAGGAATTGTTACATGAAAATTTACCTTCAGTAAAAATAATTTAATGAAAATTAAATTTAATGAACTCGAGCCGAAATAAAAAGAAATATCAACAATCAAAATTTAATTTGATTTTTAAGACAATTTGAATTTGAAGAATTGTCATTACTCGATGTAGATTTCTATCAAACTCAATAAAAATGTGGTCAATTGAAGCCCAAAGTCCTGGAAAGACGATATTGCATGACCGAAATACTGTTTAAACGCTGCAAAAAGAAATCGCTTTTGCACCAAATCATTAATTGTAATGAAAAATGAATCCATTGCAATAACTCGAAGCATAACCCGAATCGACACTAAAGCCAAATATCCATACTCTGTATTTGGTGGGACAAAAGCCTCCTATCTGTTGAAATATGCCCAGACCATCACATTGCAAAAACATTCGTTTGAAGCGAGAATTGTCTATTTACTATTAATTTCGGTTGATTTATGTATATTGCTCTCTCTCTCTCTCTCTTGGACACGCTTTACATCTGAACAGGGTAACCATCCGAAATTGGCTTAATTCGTTCTTGGTTTAAAATTTATATACATAGTTATACATAGTGTGACCACCTCAATTTTGAGCGAAACCGGGTCCTTTTTCGAAAAAAGTACTAAAATCTGGAACATTCAAACTTAAAACCGGGCCATTTTTTATGGGAAAAAAACTTTATTATTCAAGTTAAATTTAGACATTATAATGTTCTAAGTAATTTGAATTTAATTTTCTGTCGCTTTTTGTTTAAAATCGTTTTTATCCTGTGATGAGATTTGCTTCAGCAATGTTGAGGATTCTTTCAAAAAATATGGAAAATTCAACGCATTCGTACTTTAAATTATATTTGAGAAATATCACATGTTTCAAAGTGTCTAGCTTGAGTTGCGATTTTTCTTTTGTCCATAATTTTGCGATCAACGAAAATATACGCTCTACACTTGCAGATGTTGCTGGCAAACAAAATATAAATTCAATGATCCGCGCGAAGCGAGTGTACGGTACATTCCTACTTTGAAAATGTTTGAAACATTCCACCCAACGTTGATGTGGTTTAGTAGAACGTGGCTTAGTAGGAGGATTATTTTTATTGCAATCGCTAATTTTCTCTGGGGTAATAAATATGTAACCAAACTCGTCGAACAATTCTACATTTTTGTCTTCAGGTTTTAACGAATTCTATTCAACCATAAATTTGATCGTTGTTTCTACATCTTTCCAATTCGGTGCAGCAGCGAGTCTCTTTTTGTTTAAGTAAAAAGAATTAAAAAAAATAATAAATGTGAACTTTTAATTTGTTGTATTTAAAATTGCAATGGCTCTTTTTTACATGATGTAAGAGCTCTTTCTGAGCCCAAGAAAACCCTCATAAAAGACTCTTTTCTGACATTATCTAAAAGCTCTTTCTGACGGACCATTTTCGAATGTAATGACCCTCCTTTCTGAAGGTTTTCGGAGCAATAATGATTGTTTTTTGGGCTCATAAAGAGTTTGAACGCTCCAGAAAAGGTGTCAGAAAATACTCTTTTCGGACTCATATGGCTTGCTGGGGATATGCATAGACACATGATTTTAAAATGAATCATTCAAAAGAAATAATTTCCATGAAAATATGATGCGATTGCACCAAATTTCAATGAAATAGACTGTTTTGTTCTTCAAGTCCACATATTTTTTTTTTAATTAAATACAAAATAAAAATCCGGTCCATCCGGGGGATGTCACTGGGACACCGGGACATTGGTTCCAAAACCGGGTCATGTCCTGCATTTTCCGGGCCAGTTGGTCGCACTAGTTATGCACCTAATAGAAAGAGAATTAGAATTCTGAATGAAATAGGTTCCGAGCTAATTCTCATCTGGCTTCTTGGGTCTATATACTGTTACGAATATTTGACTATATCCCAGCTAACAATTGGAAAATTGCTTTTGATAATATCAGCAAAATGTGTCTTTTAAGATTGCCTTAAATGATCAAAAACTGATTAATCAGTTTGTCGATAAAAAAAGACTAAAAAAAGACTCATAAATGTTTAGAAAGCGACTAATTTGAAGAACAAAAGCAAAATCAGCTGAATGTGCGGAATCATAATTTAATCACACAGATGTTCATAATATGACTGTTTTTAAGAAAGTGACAAAAATGTGTCGCAAGAGTTCATAAAACCGAGTCATAAAAGACTCTTCCAGAAGAGTCGCGGCTAGGGTACCATTTTCTCCCGACAAAACATTCATTTTCGTCTCAAAAGCGAGAGCATAACTGATTATTTAATCGCGGGGGGGAGTCAAAGAACCCTCATAATTGATTAAAAATTTCAAAAAATGCTAGCTGGGATCCTTAATACTAATATGTATCTTAAATGTACTATTATTATATTAAAATTCAACATAGCATATCCTCAGATGTATTCTCTGTTCTAAAATTTAAGAAGATCTTGCCATGTTTTGTAATTGCTTACATATACGAACCACTTCCGTAAAGCAAGTTAACCCTCAATAATGTCTAATAAATATCAATGTCGTCGAATCAACATTTTATAGAGATCAGAAATTGTCAGGGGTGTCATAGAAAACAATATTGTCAGAATTGATTTTAAAACCGACAAGAGAAAATGCTTTGGTGTCATAGGGCACTGCTACACGTTCAATAAATATCAAGATATTTCTAGTATCACGATATTTATTGAACGTGTAACAGCCCTATGACACCAAAGCATTTTTTCTTGTCGGTTTTAAAACCAATTCTGGCAATATTGGTTTCTATGACACCCCTGTGTAATCCAGAAATCACACTTGCAACTTTAAGTCCATATTTGGTTCGTTTCTTTTATGCCACCCATATATCTCTTGTAAATAAAGTTATTGGGATCAAATTCAGCCAAAAGAAGCCTAACTTTATAATCTTACCCTTTTTTATACCCTGTTTCTTGTGGTGAATATAGAAAAATGTATTTTTTTTAATTTTATAAATTGTTAAATTACACTGCTGGATGGTTCTAGGCTTATTAATGTAGACTTTTCCTTTCAAATAACCCCAAAGAAAACAGTCTGGGACGGTTAAATCCGCTAAATGCGGAGGCCAATTAAAATCACTTGTACGCAAAATAATTCGTTCACCAAAGATAAGAGTTGTGGCTTCATTTTGTTGGAACCATATTTGCGGATGGAGCCGTGGAAGCTGGCCTGAAAAAATTTTCCAACATTGTGCGATATCTGACACCATTGACGGAAACGGCGACCCCGTGTTCATTTTCAAAAAAATAAGGACCAAATTTCTTTTCCGATGAAACACCGCACCAAACCGTATACTTAGGTAAGTGTAATTCTCGCTGTTGAACTACTCTCGGATTTTCCGTAGCACATATCCTGCAGTTTTGCTTATTAATAATTAAATTATGAATAAAATTATGATTTTCTTCTGCCTTTTTCCGGAAAAAAACTGCATAATCAAGCCGTTGCTGGCAAACTGTCGGTTTCAGTTCTTGGACAAGCTGAATCTTGTATGGAAACATTCCTAATGTGTGCAAAATTCTCTTCAGCGACGCTATTGAGAGGCCAAGTTCTGTCGAACGTCTCCTGGTTGATGTTTTGTCCATCTTCCCAAATACTCCTCTATACCAGTTTAATATTGTCATCCATGTGTACCGTTCGTCTTCTGCCAGCACCAGGAAGGTTCCTTAGTGCCTCTTGTTGTCCAAAATTTGCAACCAGAGGGTCTAACCCGCAATTAAAATAACGATGATATGCACGCTAAGTCAAAACAATGGATCTTTGATTTGAAAAATAAAACTCAAGAATTTGGGCACGTTGTTCAATTGAGTACTGCTCCATTTTAAATTCCCCAAGTCTTCTTTAAAAAATACTGAAAAGAAAAGAAAAAAAAATACAAAAAAAGTTGTTAATTTTGGGCCACCCTGTGCTAATCCTATAACCAGTGTAGTTTTTGTATTTCTCATTATATTTAGGTAGAGGCACAGCCGAATATTACACTCTAACTTGTTTTTTGAAAGGATTTACGGTAGGATATGTCTCGTTCTCAACTTGGTATTCTTTTGTTGGAATACTTTACATGATTTCAAAAAATTGTTTGTCTCGCTTAAGCTTTCATAGTGGATGATCTGTGGCGTTGATGGGCCAGCTGTTTTAGGGTAATGTGACCAATTGATCAGTAGAGACAAAACAATAGTCTGCTGAAGCTTACAGAATTGAAATAAAGATTTCTGTATTTTAGAAGCAGCGAATGATGATCTCCTTGCATCAAAGTAAACCCGAAATAAAAGGATCATTTGGTGCCAACTACGCAATGCAAAATGATAGCAAAATTTGTATGACTGGATGCTCCTGTGAAATTGTTAGAAAACAAATATGAAAAAGATGGCGAATTCTGCTGCACGTTTGAAAGTTTTCATCATAAGAAAGAAAAGATTGATAAGTAAAAAGGGTGAATTAAGGCCATTATTAAAGACCCACTATAACGGAAATCATATATTTTATAGTTTATTTAAAAGCAATATATGTAATAACTCTTAAATTCCTATTTTTGGGAGTGTATTTTCTCAGTTGGAGCAGTTTAAACATATTTATATTCTTGAATATAAATAGGAACAAAAATAACTACAACTAACATTTGACATGCGCTAAAATGAATTAGTTCTTTTAAATACAAAAACATATATGTAGTTATCTCTCATACATATGTGTCTGAGTTTGTATTTGTAGAAACATTGATCCGGAAATTCCACCCAACGCCACCCATTTTAATAGTGTGTGAGCACTTGTATATATTCTACAAACGGGTAATAGTACCGAAAATAGTATCAAATGCCCAGAAGGATTGGGTAACGTTACCGCTAAGCTAATGATACCCCTAAAATACTCTCTGTTATCGCTAAAATACCGTTACCGCAATTATTGCGATTATTTGCAAATACCGGTTTCGTAATTCTATAAATAGTTCTAAATTATAGTTATTACAGTTCATTTGTCCTTATATTTGTGCCTTTTATTAAATTAATTAGAAAGTTTAAAAAAAACATTTAAATTATAAAAATACATTTTATTAATAAATTTAAGTCATACCAGAATTACCTTTTTCATTTTCATTTTATTAGAAACATATCGCACCTGTTCAACAAACAGGTATTAACTCAAAATTTTGAAATTTTCACATTTTATTAAAAAACGATACTTAATGATCTACTCTACCCACTGTAAAAATCTCCCATTATTTTGTCTACTCTTTCGTCAATAAATACCGTTATGTCACTCTTCATATCTTCAGAGTTACTATTTATATAAAACAGTTGTTTGCCTCTACTGAAAAATAGAATATTTTGAGTTACTACCCTTTTGTTGAACAGGTGCGATATGTTTCTAATAAAATCTTAATAATTTAACTGAATATACATTGAATGTTTTAACAAAAACAAAAAGTAAAACTTTTGCCATCTCTGTTGCATATTTGGAGAGTAAAAGAGACATGGACCAAAACTACATCATTGTTTGTTTGTTATAAATAAATTCTAATTTTCCATATAGACCAACATCGGATGGCCACTTAACGCCACAGGGAACGGGGATGAATGAGTGACTGACTGACTGCCTGGCTGAATGGATGAATGAATGAATGAATGGATGTTGTGTATCCCAACCACAATTGAGCTTTTTTTGGTTGTTTTGTTGTTAGGTAAATTTAGTGTTTGGCAGTCATTTGTTTCAAATACTAAAAACCACAATGCTGTTTAAGAGTTGCAATCTGTTTCAATATAAACAAACATAAGCGATGATATTCTTGGGGGACAATTCTCTATAACAGCCACCATCACTCCCACCCACCATCCTTCTTCCTTTGTAAGTGGATGTATGAAGAAGATGATGATGATGATGTTGTAGGGTGGTTGGTTGGTTGGTTGGATGTATTTATAACATATGTACAAGTATAAAAACATTTCATTTGTTTCTGTGCATGTGTTTTGGTATGACTTTCATCATCATCGTCGACGTCATCATTCGCCTTGTAGTTGTTAATAATATGTTGTTATTTTTTTGTGTAACCGATTTTTTTTTTGCTCTCTCGTTTGTTTGTGTTTTCCCCAGAGTGTCATAATTCTTGACGAGCTCATCTTTTACTTAAGTTTTACATAATTTCATGTTGAATTTGCGCAAAGTTGTTTTGGCTGTTGTTGTTGTTGTTGTTTTTGGCTGCTGTCTTCTGAGGTTGTCCCTCAGAGACCTTATAATCGAATCAATGCCCACAAGTATGTTGTTTTTGTTTGTTTGTTTGTTTTTTGTTTGTTTGTGCTTAAGGATGTGTGTCTGATGGGTCTTCCAGCAAGGAAGTAGAGAAAATGTCCTTGATGTTCATATTCGTAGTAAATATTAGCCAGTTTACTAAACCATATAATTGACTTGATATTGAATTTAACAGATTTCATTTAAATTAAATATTAAAAACAAATTTATGTACATATAGTATATGCACATTGTCCATTGTACTTAAACTGAATTAGAAATTTAAATTAAATAATATAATTTTCTTTAAATGCGAGAAGATTGTTATTGGGTGAATACTGTTTTGAAGAGAGAGAGAGAGAGAGAGAGAGAGGGTACGAAACACTCTTTGGGCTGCAAAGCAACGCTGAAGTAAGATTTTACCTTATTTTTTAAGATTTTTTAACCGAAAAAAACTTTTAAGATTTATTCCCCAAAAAAAAAAAAATTTTTTGTTTTGTCGAGACGAAGGTTAGGTTCAATTAAAAACACCTTCTTTGTTCCAATTTGAAAAATTTTAAACTAAATAATGCAACCTTGCGGTTTACTGGACAAAAAAAAACTACTTAAAAAGCAACACTGTTTGCCGTTCAAGGATGATTAATCAGGTGTAAGCTTTGCGCGTTTATTCTTTTGCAAAAGCGGAAAATTTTGCAACTCAGATTAAAGTTCGCAAAAATTAAATAATAGCAGACATTTAATGGAAAAATTTTTATTGTATTTACATATATACTTGACTTAAAAACACATATTTGTGAACTCAAACATGTACAATTTAGTAGGTATAAGAAATTTAATTTTTTGATAGGGTTTTTTTTTTGTTTATTGTATGTATTAAATAAAATATGAATTGTTTTTGTCCAATCTTCGAAACACTGCTGAAACGCGCTTTTTGGTATCGCCAACAGCTCCTGTTTCGATTTTTCTTTTATCTCCTCAATCGTAGCGAAACGCTTTCTTTTCATCGGTGTCTTCAGTTTTGGGAAGAGGAAAAAGTCAGCGTTGGCCCCCGCTCAGGTGAATACGGTGGTTGAGGCACAAGCATCAATGTGTGAGCTGGGGCGTTATCATGGTGCAAAATCCATGATTGGTTTTTCCACAATTCTGTGCGTTTTTGACGAATTGCTTCGCGCAAACGGCGCATAACTTCAAGGTAGTATTCCTTATTGAACGTACGACCTTGTGGCAAGAATTCATAATGCACAACGCCATTGCAGTCGAAGGAAACAGTGAGCAAAACCTTCACATTTGACCGAACTTGACGTGCTTTTTTCGGTCTTGGCTCTTCTGGACGTTTCCATTGGGGTGATTGGGCTTTGATTTCAATCTCATAGCCATACACCCTTGATTCGTCACCAGTTATGACCTTTTTGAGGAAATCTGGATCGTCGTTGACGATGTTCAACAGCTCCTGAGCGATGTCCATGCGACGTTTTTTTGCTCAAAATTTAGTAATTTTGAAACAATCTTCGCTGCCGCACGTTGCATGCCTAAAACATCCGTAAAAATTTCCTGCCATGAACCGAACGAGCATCGTGCAACCGATACTTGTATATCATTTCTTCAGGAGGAAATATCCGAAATGGAGCATTTTGTTTGATGTTTGCGATTTTGATAAAATTTCCTACTCCTATTGATTTCGAAATCCTTGCACTTACGTCTTTCCGAGAGATCGTTACTTGGGATTTTGCTTGCCTTAAACATTTCGCTATGATTTCTTAAGCTAAAATTCTAAAAATGTGTAAAAAAAAGTTGGCTATTGTACCAGGAATGCAAAATTCTGTGCTGTTGTACGTTTTTCAATAAATAATTTAAAATACTACATTAATTATACTCGAACATTTATTCCACTTTCTCTTTTAATTTATGAACTGAAGTTTCCAGCTGCAAAAGGAGTTTATTAGATAGTCGAAAAGTACTATAATACTTTCTGAAAATTGTCTCCAAATTTATATTTTTTTAACTCGTTTTAGGCAAAGAAAACATAAAATGTGGCCATACACGTATGTACCTGTCTTTTACACTGAACTAAATGTGAAGAATTCTGTTGCAAGTAAATGTGAATTTTAGTATTTAATAAGAAAATTAATAACCGAGTGCTACCTAAAATTATCTATAAAAAAACATATAAAAAAAGAAGATGTCAGAAAACATGAAAAAGAAAATCAATTCTATATCTGTGGAATTTTGACAAAACAACCAATGTCGAAAAACTGAATTTTACAGGAGGACCAAAAAAAACTTTTATAGGGTCACAGAATCGTCCCAGAACATATCTAAGCAAATGTAACCTATTTTTATGGTGGAGAATTTAAATACCTTTATTTTACAATTTGCATCTTTCTTCCAGATACAACTATTGCCGAGAAAATGTCCAAAAACCGAGATGTGTTGTTTTGTCAAAATAATTTTTGATCAAAAAATCAACCCTTCTCTAGATAAACTCTTTTTTCATACTGAAAATTAACAAATATTTCGCAACCTTTGTCGGGACTAGTGCTTTTATTGAAATGAAATAAGAAAAATTCAGTGGCATATGTTGTTTTCTTAAATAGAATTCAGTTTATTTTAAACGAATATTATGAAAAGTTATGCTTTCTATTAGACTAATTACATGTATTTTTAGGTATGAAAAAGAAAAGTTGAAATTAATTGAATTAAAAATACAAATACGAAATAGCTAATATATTATAATATATTCTAGTTCACATTTATATTAAATTGCTTTAATTTTTATTATTCAGAAAAATTAAAGAATAATTCAGTCTACAGCTAATCATATTCGACAATATCCTAATCATCTTCCAATTGTACTTCAGCTTCAACGTGAAAGTTATTGTAAAAATTATGAAACTCTGCATTTAGAAATAGCAGAACGGACTGTAAATCACGTTTTTTATTAGAAGATATTGGCAAAAGATCAGAATAACATTTATTAAATTCGAAATTTGTTATGTTTGTGCCGTCGTCGCTGTGTTATGTCTAGTTCCTTTAAGTCCTCTTCCGGCTGTAAAGATAGCTTGTACTGTAAAATTACATACTTAGATTTCTCATATCGCATACAACGTATTAGCTTCTATTCAAATTTGTCGCCTTTAAAAAAAAAAAAAACAAATAAAAAGTATACTAAAAATATACAAACATAAGTAGTGTTACATGCACCTAATGTATTAGTATTTCTCCACGTGTATTTGTTCTTTAATATATGTACTACCAAAGTCAAAGTATTGAGCTTGTTCCATCTAGATTGCATTGTATTTGTGATTTGTAGTTGCTATTAAAGTAGCCCAGTCATATGGGTGATGCATGGAATGCACAGATTTTTTCTTCTTTTTTTTCTATTTGGGAATAAACCGTGTCACATTCCATATGCGTGTGTCCAACAACCAGAAACTTGTAATCAATTAATTCTATAGTATGATGATCTTCTAAATATCGACAATTGAACAAAGGTGTAATTCCTTCGATAAACACGGCACCCTCTGGAAAAGTCGGAAATTCTAAAATCATTGAAAATTCCATACAAATTGACAATCTTTTTGGAGCCGTGACGTAGGTACCTTCAAAAATGCTGATAATTGCCGTAATCTTGTAAATCTATAATTCTTGTAGTCAATGTATTCACTTGCGAGAGAGTCACTGCTCCTCCAAAACTTTGGAACCTTTGTTTTTTTTTTTGTCTTCTTCTGTAAATTATTTTTGTTTTTCTATATTAGGAAACAACATATTTCAAACGTCTTAATTTCTTACACATGCATACGACAAAAGCACTTGATTTGATATAGGTTCCTCTTATTTCATTAATTCCCACTACACTAAAGCACTCATGTTCACATAGGTTGTTTTGTCACAATGAATGCTAATGATCAAATGGCTATTAAAAGAACTTAACTTTAGAAGGGAACGTGTTATTTTTGTTTATGCATTTGATAAAAGAACATGAGTGCAAATAGGTTGTTTTGTCAAAATAATTTTAGTAAATTATTGGAAACCCATATTCAAATAGGTTCTTTTGTCAAAATTACGTTATTATATTTCTATTTGTTCCCTGCAGCGTATTTCGATATGTGTTCTTTTCTCAAAAGCAGATTGTAAAAATTGCGATATAGGTTGATTTGGGGGCTTCTATATCTTCCGATCTACACTATCTAGAAATACGCTGAAAAGACAGAAAGATGCGCTTTTAAAACTTATACATATGGTTTAAAAAGTGGAAAATTGTCCGATCTCGAGTTAGGTTCTTTTGTCAAAACTCCACAGATATATGGAGGAGAAGCACAGGAAGTGAGTGATGTTCGACGTCTAGATATAATCAGTTAATACGAGTTTTATTATTTTTTTTTTTACTAAATAAACCATAAATTGAAATTGAAATTTAGTTGGGCCCAACCCAAAAAATTGTTATTTTTCAATCAATAGCTGCAATATTTAGTATCTAAAGTTTTCAAGTTATTAAAATTAAAAGTAACATCATGTCTGTATCACACTCAACCGCACACAGGAGTAACGCAAGAATACGATAAACATTAAATATACAAACGAGTATGTACTTTGTATAGTTATGTTTTATACATTGTATGTACAAGTATGTCTGTTTGTATATAAGAACATACTCGTATGTATGTATACATAAACTCGTACAAAATTGTTCATACCCCAGCAAACCATATGTGTCCGAAAAGAGTCTTTTCTGACGCCTTTTCCGGAGTGTTCATGCTCTTTATGAGGCCAAAAAACAATCATTATTGCTCCGAAAACCTTCAGAAAAGAGCGTCATTACATTCGAAAATGTTCCGTCAGAAAGAGCTCTTAGATAATGTCAGAAAAGAGTCATTGTAATTTTAAATACAAAAAATTAAAAGTTCACATTTATTATTTTTTTTTAAATTGTTTTTACCTAAACAAAAAGGTAATTCATTTAAAAATAAACTAACCACCTGGCCCACGATGTCGAACAATAACGTTCGCTTAGATAAGACTTAAGACACAAACTTGATTGTGGAATAAACAAACTTGATTGATTAAAAAATAAATACGATAAAAAGTTTGTGTCTTAAGTCTTATCTATGCGAACGTTATCGTTCGACATCGTGGGTCAGGGGATAAATTAGAAATGGAAAAAAATTAAATAAATTGTATTTACAGTAAAAAAAAAACAAAATGGAATTCATTTAAATAAAACATATAAAAATGGAAAAAAAATAATTTTTTAAGCAAATTTTTCTTTCGCTCCGAAAATGCTCTTTAGTTGGACTCTATTCTGGCTCCTTTTTCGAAGCGCTCCTAGAATGGTATGCTGGGTAAATATTGTATGTATGTAATTTTAATAACTATGTACGAGTATGTGCAGTGTTGCTAATTTATTGGTTATTTTTAAGTTAACGATTCACTTTAGATGGGTTGGTGACAACAACTTTAACCCTTATGGGACTGACAAGGTACCCACCCGGGTACCTTTTAGGTTTTCAAATAAATTCTTATTTGTAGAAATTGGTAACCATCGTACTTGAAACTTCTTTATAAAATATCAATCAGTTGGGAGCTCTCAAGAAGTTTCAAGTACGATGTTTACCAATTTCTACAAATAAGAATTTATTTCAAAACCTAAAAGGTACCCGGGTGGGTACCTTGTCAGTCCCATAAGGGTTAAATCGATTATATAGTTATTCATATTTACTCGTATAATTTCGTACAGACATCATGATATACGCAAGAATTTATTCCAACATTAAGGCATGTTATAAACTGACATCTTTATTACTTCAATTATGAATGGTAAGTAAGTCTGTGTCTGTCTATTTTGTATCATGTAAAATGACTCAAAGCACATTCATACAAATCTACTCATACATTTTCATATACATACATATTTACCCACAAATACAAAAACACATGTTTATACCCTGAAGGAAACCTGGGGACAAGTGTCTCCAAGTCACCACTTTTGTCTACTATTTTGGTAACGGTTTGGCGACATTGTCAACAGCATTGTCACAATGGTTATTATTATACAATTATCTTTTTTCAATTGTGAGCCCCGATAGACTAGGCGATAGTGTGCCAGACTATCATACAGAGGGTTGCGGGTTCGATTCCCGCCAAAGACTCTGGGTGTATTCGAATTTATTTTTTATTGAATATTTTTTAGTATTTTATTTTTTTTTTAATAAAACTCCAAAAATTAGCAAAAAAAATGCATTTTTATTTTCTATTTCAGAAAAGTACCAAAAGTGTAGACAATGTGGTCGCAAAAGAACTACCTTGTCAATAGTAACTATGTCAGTAGTGGATTTTCAATGACACGCACATGTTAAATGTCTATAGTAATTAGCATTGTCTGGGGTATACTAAGTCACTAGTACTGGTGACTGTGTCAATAGCAATTCAGTACTGTTTCACTATTGACATTTCCTGCAGGGTACAGACATATCTTAAAAAATAATACAATTAATGTATGAAAACGTTTGCATATCTACATAAACACAATACGGAATATACCCACTAGCTCATGATGAGGCAATGTATCCTCTTTTGAACGTAATATACCCAAGAGCCCGACACAAAAAATTCTCTATTTTGGAGTCATTTAACAATTTAGTGATGGCAATTAATTAAAAAAGACCAATAAAGCAGAACAGCGTCGAAAAAGTGACATCGTGTTAAACTATCTTGACTTTTTATTTGTTTAGTTAACTAAGAGGGGTCTATCGTCGTCTATCACTAAGAAAGGTAAGCCAGCGAAATGGTGGCTAGTCAAGTAACTAGCTCTGCACCGGTTCCACGAACTACAGGGACTTGTACTTGTTTTTGTATTCAAACAGAAAACGACACAATGGCTGAGAGCAATGTAGATGTAGTCGTAATGTTTTTATTAATTGAAAAGTTAATTAAAAGCGCTAAAAGTTACACATGCCACCGATTTTCTCGCCGCGGGCGCCCAATTGTTTTAAAAGCACAAAACAAAAACAGAATTAAATTCAAGCCGTTTTATGCTTTTAGACTAGTTTAGATATTTTAACACATTTTTACTAAACAGCCAACAAAAGTGTTTATTCTATTTGGTTGAAACGAATTGGAAATGCCCTTCATTTAAGGTGACTTGTAATAGTAGGAAGAGATATTTGTTATGCAGATATTTGAGCTTTTAAAAAATATTATGGACCAATTTCCTAATTTCACCACACCAATGTCAACCAATAACTTTCTGAGTGTAATTAAAGTAAATCTTTAAGGGAGTTGGACAAGTAATTGAAACATTTACCACTGTTTTTCCAAGTTCCGGCAAATAATTATAAATTTACCTTTACGAAGGAAGTGTCTTCCAAGGGGAAATCCTAGCGATCTTGAAAGCCTCGCAATTAGTAATGGCCAACATTTCCAGGGATGAACATTATCGGCGTTGAGAGCTATAAGGAGCCATAAAGTTCGATCCAAATTGCTTAGAGACTATAGAAAAGCTCTGAAAGTTGGGTTGTGCTGGGTACCAGAGCGTTGCGATGTTCCAGGCAATGAAATTTCAGTTGACCTCGCACGACGGGACTCTGCTTGGTAGAGAAGGTAGATGGGGTGAAACCAACAATATGTCACCTCAGTAGGGTGATAACCAATAGTTATCTAATAGAACCAACCTATTCTGGAAAAACAAAACAGACTGTAGGGTATCTAAGTTAGACCTATCGTGCACCAAATTAATGTTAGGATTGAACAGGGACCACTATTCGATACGAACCAGAATCAACTTATGGGATAATAGCAGTCCACATTTTTGTAGGATGTGCATCTTCTGTTATTGCTCCCAAGACACTGGTACAAGTGTCTGGGCAGTTGTTTCTTTGCTGGAATTGATGAATTAAGCAATTGTGAAATTGGCAATTTCATCAAGTTCAGAAGGGGAATCAGGTGGCTTAATGACCGTTATTTTTGTAGTTCTTTATTTTTTTGCTCTCTCTTCTGTTTTTGATACTCCAAACTTTCTTCTTCTTCTTTTTCTGTTCGCTCTTTCTTCTTTAAATCCTTCCACCATATTTATATTTTATTTTTTACTTCCGACTGGGTTTTTTTCAAGCTATCTCTACACTGAAGGAAACCACAATTGGCCACATCAGGTTTCCGAGTGGATGTGTGCTCGGGGTTGCACACAACCCTTCTCAACATAACCACACAAATCTTCTAAATAAGTATAGAATTTGTTCAGCTTAGTATGCAATTCTTATTATTAAAGTCTGCAATTTTATTATTGAAGCCAAATGGGAGAGCAGTGTGCGTTGTGAAAAAACGAATGAAGAGCTCAGCTATCAACAAATTTAAAAACTACAGTAAAGAGTGGTTAAGGTAATGGGTCGGCAGCTGCACTTGTTTCATTATACTTGATTAAAGGGATTGATTAGTTGGACATTTTACAATCAAATTTAATAGTATGCAAGAAAAAGCTGGGTTCTAACAACAACTACAATTTCTATCAGGACAATGATTCGTAGAATAAGAGCCCCCCCCCCCCATATTCTCCTAAAGTTGGTGAATTCTTTCTTGCAGCAAGGTAGAGACGGTTATCTAAGCATAGGTCTTCTTATAAAAATCTACTGGTAATTTTTTATTATATTATTAAAAGTGTACTCAGGGGACGACCCCTACTTATGCAAAGCATTGTGATAGAACTAGGAAAATAGGTTATGAGAGGGAGTAGTGTTTGTGAACATTTGACTTAAATTTTCCTATATTGAAAGTGGCTGGTACTTTATTCCACATACGGACAGTACGACTAAAGAACGAAATTTTCCTGTAGTGTGTTGTGCGATCCACTGTCTAGTCGACCATTAACGGATGGGCCCTGACTGAAGAACGTGTATTACGTAAAAAAACTACGTGTTTCAGAAACAAGTTCCCTGATTTCAGCAGAACACATTCCATTTTAGTATCGATAGAACAATGAAACACAACCCACATTGCGACGATGATCCAATGAATCAATAGAGATGGATACCCTACTGCCACCGATAAACATCTTCAACCTCTCCTGTACGCGGTCGAGTAACTCCAAAATAGACTTCGAAGCACTGGCCCATACATGAGAGTTGTATTCCATTTTCGGTCGCATATAGGTGGTGTAAATAGTAAGGAGATCAGATGGAGTGAAGTATTTTCTACACCGTTTTAAAAAACCAAGGCACTTGAAGGCTTCTTTTAACACTTGAAAAATGTGTTTGGTCCAGCGGCAATTACACTAGATTCTTAATATTTACACCGCCCATAAAAAACAGATGAAGCAACATGATCTGTCGTGCGTTTGTGTGTTGACATACAACATTGAATCTTACGTTGATTAAAATCGACTCTGTTTGCATAACCCCATTCTGAGATTGTCTTAAGATTTTGCTTAAGCGTATCATTCATGTTCTGTCTCATTGCCCCAATATCGAAAGGGTTTGGCCGATGGTTAAATGAGTATGAATGGCCAATGTTGCTATCTTCTGCAAAAGAATAGATAGGGTTTAAAGTTTGACATAGAAGGTCATTTATAAAGATGAGAAATTACGTTGGAGAAAGAACGGAGCCTTGCGGTACCCCTGACTTAATCTTGAACTGGTCTGATGAGATCCCATCTATAACAATTCGTATAGTGATGATTTCTGAGAAAACTCGATATAAATCGTGAGAAGTTATCACCGACACCAAAAGCAATGAGTTTCGATAAGAGAGCACCATGCCAGACTCTGTCGAACGCCTTAGAAATATCTACGGCCACCACTTTACTTTCGCCAAAACGATGTATAGAAAGCAAGGCCAGTAAGTCACCCGTAGAGCGTTCTCTACGGAAGCCGTACTGGCGGTCGCTAAGTAAATTGTTGGACTCTAGATATTTCACAAGATGGTAATTTATCATACTTTCCATAACTTTCGAAAGTACAGAACAGATTGCTATTGGGCAATAATTATCAGGGTTTGTAGCCTCTCCCTTTTTAGGAATTTGTGTTACATTAGCAACCTTCCAACACATGGGAAATTTAGCGGCACGGTATAAGGTGCTGAAAAGGTTAGATAATGGACGAGATAGCGTCGAAGAACACTGCTTTAAGACCAGGGGCCAAATTACCGCATTCGTGATCGAATGAGCTATCGTATAGAAAAATAATTTCGATATCGAAATTATGATAAAATGTACTAAATTTCTTGCTCGATATCGTATGCCATAATCTCAAATAAGAAAATTACGATCAATTTTACTCGATATCGAATGCGGTAATTTGGCCCCAGTGCTGGTACACCATCTGGCCCAGGAGACTTATTTATGTTAAGATCCACTGTAGTATTCAGTTGACATATACATTCATATCTACATCCATATACTCGTACATATGTATATAGCTAGTTAAAATATTAAAAATGCAACAGTTAAAGTAAACAACTGATTATACGAAAATAAATCTTATAGGAATTATTTACCTTGAGTTTATTGCAGCTGACATTTATTGCCTAAAATATTTTCAAAACCAATTAATTACCATTCTCAATTTCTGAACACATAATTATTTTAAAGTGAAGGCAAAATGATTTTGTTTTTAAATCCTTAAGGAAACAACTTTAAAGAAACAACTTCATTTACTCTGCTGAAGGCATGTGCAACATGAAAAAGGTCTTAAAATTATTGTACATTCTCGTTTTGGACCAGTTTAAATAATTTAATTTTGAGGTATTAATCAAAAATTCATCTTTTAGAATTATTTTTACGTTTTGTTACCTTTTTTATTTTGGGTCGCAATAGCATCAGATATAAAATATTTAATAACTTTATGTTGGTGGAGGATGTTATTTGTGAATTTCTTTGCTAGTGATGTATGAAGTAAAGTAACATTTTGGAATGGTACTTTTTTATAATTTTTAGAACCTATAAATTGCTGGAGTTTCACATATTGCCCCTAGTACAAACATATTTAGATTGAGGTATCAGCTGCGTTTCACTAAAATTATCCTCTAGGCTCCAGTAGTCTTCTCGATATATTTTAAACTATTTGCGAGTTGTTCAAAGCAAACTTTTAGTTTAAAATTTTCAAATTAATACTTGTTGTTATTTAAAGTGTAGTTTGGTAGTCTGAAAAGTACTCTTTTGTCATAAATTGAATATGGCCATGTTCCATCTCTGTATTGCATGGCTGTCTAGATTTGCGAATGTACGAGTAAATATGTGTGTGTGTGTGTGCAAATATATGTTCATATGTATGTACTTTTATGCGCTTGCGTGCTTTTGGTACCAAATTAATTCGTTCATAATTTGTTTTGATGTGATGAACGAGTAAAAAACAAACGAAATTGATTGAAATTTTAGAAAACAAAAAAAATTAAATCAACACGAAAGCAGACAAAACAAAGCTGAAAAGAGGAGGATAATCACATAAAAATAAAAATGAAAAAAAAAATTATTCAATTAAATATTTTTTATGTTTATATGTACGTGTATGTATGTACGAGTATGTCAATAAGTTCATGAGCGTTTATTATTATTTGTTGAAATCTTTGGGATCATCCATCCAGATCTAGATCATGATTTTATGTCATATTTATAATTAAATTGGAAATATTTTAAATGTCCCAGTTTAATATGTACGAATGTATGAAAAAGTACGATTTGCCAATTATTAAATCATTATTATATTAAATAAATAATTGTATACCTAAATAATACATCTTTTTAAATTCATTTAATTCAAATAATTTTCGTAACAAAATGCAAAACTTTAATCATTGTAAAATATTTGACAATTTAATGTAATCATTAATGCTTCCACTAGATAATCTCTGATAATTATATTATAAATTTCCAGAATTATTTATACAATAAATGTTGCATACCATATTGAAAAACCATCATAATGAACTTTGAGCTCATTTTTACACTCAAAACATTATTCAGTCCAACTAATGATTGGCTGGCTGGCTGGCTAGCTAAATGATCAAATGGCCAAATCAAGCCAAACCAAACAACATTCAACGGGAATAAGCAACCACATATCTATACATACATACGATCGTGCCAAGTTCGAAAAGAATGATCGCACTGCACATAATTAATGTTGGTTTTAACGCTACAACGAAATGGTTATTTGCCTTGATTATATACAATAAAAATCTACAACAGCAAATACGAAAATAAGCAAAAAAAAAAAAAAAAAAGGCATCAGAACAGCAGTAAACGAATGAAGAAGTTATGCAGCAGTTTGGCAAACAAACAACGAAAAAGAAAACAATTTAAAATAAGATTCCAAGGAATTGTATATTGTTAGAGTCGTTTGCAATAGGAATAAGTGTTGGCAGTAAATACACAATTAATCGGTTATTTAATTTATAAACATGGATTCATTTTTGGCTAATCCAAATTAGCATATGCTTTAACCAGGTTCTATCATGGATATCACGATTAGTTTAAATCTCTAGCATACCAGAGAGCTAGAAGTTCAGCTAGACTCTAGAGTTTGACTATTAATAGAGCAATATTTTTAAATAAGAGTTTGTCGTTTGAATACCCCCGTCAGAGCTATGCCTTATATTACTCGTAAAATTCAAAACAATTATCAGAATTGCCCATACAATATTTGAATCTTAATCAACTGAATCATTTTTTATAACAAGGACATCGCATAAGTCCCCGTTTACACAGGGAAACATTTGGAAAGGAAACATCGGGAATTCTCTTTTGTATTTTCCTTCGCGGTCATACAGGGAAACATTGTTGTCGGAAACATTCCAGTTTATATTTGTTTTTTTTTTGACATTTGGCTAATTGCAGTGTTGTTTTTTTTTATTTTTATTCAAACAAAGTCAAATATAAAACATAGAGAACAAAGCACGCCGAAAAGAAATAAAGCAAATGTCAAATAGCATAGCAAATGTAAACAAATAGCTGCAAAACTATCGATAGTCGGGGCACTCGATAGTCGATAGTGGTCACATTCAATAGTTTCGATAGTTTGTCATAAAACAATCGATAGTTAACTTAAAGTACGTATGTTTTGGACTTGTCTTTTTCTTTTTATATTATCATATAAATTTGGCATCATAACATTTTGCAATGTGGTCCTTGATGGTAAATCGTAACGAGGGTCCAGACATTTCACAAAGTTGCGACAACCTTCATCCTTCACTAAAACTAAAAGGTTGTATATCAGTAGCAATCAGTGTCATTAGGGCGCTGTCAAGATTTTTTTACAATCAGTTTCAGGGCCGTAAGTTTCTGACTTACTGAAAAACGTGTAAATTGTATTTGATGGTTTGCTGGTTTCTTTATAGCACGGATGAGCCCTTTTAAGATGGCCAAGCAGAATGGAAGTGTTGCCAATAGTTTTAAAAATGTTGCCACATGAATTGCATTTAGCAAATCTTTTGTCTTTTGTTGGCTTGAAAAAATTCCATACTTCTGACGTTCCATTAAAAGCTGTTTTCGGAACAACTTCATTGTCACCCTCGTCTTCATCAACGTTGTCAATATGAGCATCTTCATTCACAACTACGTATGTAAAACGACTAACTAATTATTATAAGGACATTAATATAAAAATTTTCATTACTTACCTTTCACTCTTTGCAGATACCTGTCCATAATTAAAGAGCCGTCGTCAACATCTAATTGTATTTAGCAGCTCTAAGCTGTAAACACAAAAAATTAATTATTTCAAAAGTTTTAAACTGTTTCTTAACAATTACTTACAAAAAACCAAAGCGTGTCACCAGCAAATTGCAAAAATAAAGCAAAGTCGGTTGGATGACATTGTGTTTTATCCGCCGTTAAAATATTTTAATCCGCTGCGTTATATATAAGTAGACAGTTTTGACCGTATTTTTCTTGAATATATCACTTACACTAGTTAAGTGTTAAAGTAAAATGCAGCTCTACTGTTTTAGAAATATGTAGCACACAAACGAAGCATATTCGTGTGATCTGGCTGTTGGGGGAAAAAAAAAACATTCATGCAACTAAAATTCTTTTATGGGACAGCATTTTTTCAAAACAAATTCATTAACTATGTACTTTAAATTTCCTTTAACAAGAGCCTAATATTGTTAATTTTTTTTTTTTTTGAATTAGAAGGTTCATATCCATCGTGCCAATACTTTACTAAAGAGAGGTAAAGTCTATTTGGTACCCATCCCCTCTTTTCGGTGTAACATACAATTTTGATCACGGTAGCGGAAAAACCCGGACTTTGCTAATTGATAGAACTTACTGTATTAGTTCCTGGTTTCTTTTAATGATGTTTTTGCTTTCTTTTCGCTAATGATATGTCTTTAAGATTTGATTGTATCTACATAGTTACATTATTTTTTTGATGCTTTAGCTTTTTTTCAATTACTGAACAACAAGTTTCGGCTTTTCAAGAAATTTGTGCACAATTGTCTCTGTATTTTAATTTTCCATTGCTCAGCACTATTATGAGGCCAAACAATCACAGGGTACCTGGAATATGCGACACATGAAAGCATAATATTACATGACATGACAACGCTGGCCAAAAGTTGCAAAACTATTTTGAAAGAAGTGATTGGAAAGTATTGCCTCTCCCGCCTTATAGTCCAGACGTTGCGCTGCCCGACTACTTAATTCGTTCTTGGCCTTAAGAGATCATCATTTCGAATTCAAATGATACTAAGGAGTGTTCTATTTAAAACACTCTGGTTATTAAATATAAATAAACTTATTTAACAATCTTTAAAAAAGGTCGAGTGTTGAAAATATCGCTATTACAAATCATAACAAGTATTTGTTAAATTAAATGCATGTAATACATTATTTAATAGTTGATAATACTCGTTCGTAATACAATCTCAAAAGAGATTACTCAAGATTATCGATCGAATACTTATGAACACTACTAAGATCACAATGCACAATACTCGTGCATACATGAACGTACATATGTACATCTCCTAGTATTTTTGTACGAATGTACGTTCGTTTGAATGTACTCCAATGCCGATAATGATATTTGACTTGTTGTTGTTGTTTTACGACGACCTGTGTCGAATGAATGGTTGGCTGGCCGACTGACGCTGGCTGATTTAAATTCTTGCGCCTGTTACTCAAGGCAGTCATGGGGAAACGTTTTATGACGATTACTGTAATTCGTGTACCACAAACAATAATTACTTTCCATTACGAAAATGGCGGGTATATTATCACCTGAATATCACACAAACACACAGTCACATGTGGCCAATAAACCAACAACTACTGACACAACAACCTGTGCAACCAACCGATCGCAACACAAAATTCTCAAGCAGTTTCTGAAATGGCTTGAACACAGAATTCGTGTGCCTTCTTCCGCCACTTTAGACTTTTAGTTTTGTTTTACTTTTTGAGTACTTTTCTTCTTCACTCACACCTTTGATGTCTTTATTTGTTTCCACTTAAATAAAATAAATTCATGGCTTAAAACCACTTACAGGTGTCGGCCCTTTTATTCGCAATATAGAAACTCTTGCCACAATACTCGTACTTGTATTTTAAAATACAAATAAAATTTTTGGTTTTTATACCCTACACCACCATAGTGGGGAGGGTATATTGGGTTTGTGCTGATGTTTGTAACGCCCAGAAATATTGGTCCAACACCCACCTTAAAGTATATCGATCGATTCGGAATCACTTTCTGAGTCGATTTAACGATGTCTGTCCGTCCGTCCGTCTGGCTGGCTGCCTGTCCATGTAAAGGTTGTGCGCAGAGTATGTGATACTTTTTCGGCCCAAGGACGGATGGGATTGAAACTGGTGGAAATCGGTCCATTATTTCACCTGGCCCCCATATAAATGTCCTCCCGAAATTAGGATTTAAAAATCATAAATGTTTGAATTATGCAAGTATCCAAACAAATTTCCCCACAAATGAGTGGTAAATGAAGTCAAATCAGATCTGCAAATTTTGTGCAGATCGGTCCATAATTTTTCATAGCTCCCATATAAGGCCCACTTCCGAAAATCACTTTAAAGAGCATAACTCCCTCAAAAATGTTGGTATCCAAATAAAATTCAACAAAAATAAGTTTTATATATACAGAAAAGATGACACGGTCCATAATTAGTCGAAACTCACATTTAAGAGACCGTAATTTACTTTAACCTCCATAAGTCTTTTAAAAGTATTTATATCGAGATAAAGTTCAACATAGGGGAGAGGGGGGCACGTTCATCCCCGGGGCATCTTTGAACTTTGTTGATAAAATCTCAGCTTAACATTTTTTCCGACCCTTAACCGAGTTTTTCACTTGTTTTCTAGCAACGTTAACAACTTTTGCTAGTTTTTTCAGTCGTCGACCAAATGTAATTGGGTGAACAGGTTTTCGCAGTGCCATTGTACATTTTTTCTATTTTTTGAAAGAGTGTAAGAAGTATTCAGTGATCGTTTTCTTTCGTGAAAGAAATTTATTGCAGTCCAAAATTCATTTTAAATAAAAGTTATTTGATATTTATGTAGAAAAAAATATTTATTATAAATTTCCGTGAAATGGCAAGCCAGTTCAGGTTTGAACAAAGAAAAGGGGGCACCTTTGAACATGTTAATTTATCAACCGAACATTGTTGATTCTCTCTTATTTTCTGAAAATGACGAATCCAATGCTGATTATGATGCTTTAAAGGAAAATGTAATGTCACCTGAAATCGCAAAGCCTTTTCCGTCTTAATAATATAAAACTTATTTTTGATCTGATTTTTTTTTTTTCTTTTTAATTGTTAAAGTTTATGTTTTTCTTAATAAATAAATCGAATTTATTATATATATAAAATATATAACTGTTTATGTTATTTGTGGACATAAGCGCTACAAGAAAAAATTGCCGTTCAAAACTGCCCCAGCCTAGTTCAAAGCTGCCCCGTATGAGGGGCACATTTGAACACAATCACTTCATCCATTAAAAAAATAAAAAATAAAAAAATATAAATCGAACTAAAAGTAAGTTACTTGTATTTCCATAATTATTAGTTAAATTATGTAAAAAGTCAATGGGTCGAATTATTCATTCCGTTCCGCGATTGCGGAAAGAAATTTTTTGTGCGAAAGCATAATTTGAAACTATTCATTCCGTTGCTGCGGTATTATTTCTACACACACAGTATTGCGGCATGCCGCAGGAATGAATAATTACATTTTACGTATCGATCAACATTTCTTTCCGCTAAGTTTTCCTTTCCGTGCGGAATCAATAATACAACCCAATAATTCAAAAATATAAATTTTTATGTGGCTTGAAAGCGAAAAGTGTTCTAAGGTGCCCCCCTCTCCCCTACATAATATTTATTTTCACAGAAATCATGACACAAAATTGTTGGATGATTGGTCCATAATAGGTTATATCTCCCATATAGCGCTCATTTCTGAAAAACTTTTTATACATACACTGGGTGTAGGGTATTATATGGTCGGGCTTGACTGACTATACTTTTTTACTTGTTTTTTTATTGAAAAAGTCAGAGCGCAGCATTCAGTGTTGCCTGATGGTTGAGATATTGGAAAGTTTTAGGAATATCCTGGAAATGTTTCGTATGAGCCAAAGCTCTTTTGAAGAACCACTATTTCAGATACCTAAAGAATTTTAGCTTCAGTTTAAAACATTAGAACATTTCTTTATCTTTGTTGTGTTGTGATCAATCTGTGTTTTATCTTTTTTTAAATTTTCGCTCTTTATTTTTGTTGCCACTGGTATTTTACTCAAAAGATAGTTTCGAACGATGTCTAATCTGGCAACCATAAATGTCCGATCGTCAGCTTTGACATGAATGATCCTTTATTAGTGTGTGTTTTCTCTTGTCTTTACTTGCGATGCATTGCGTTGCAATGTTACGTCAAGTTTGCGCCGGCCGATCTTGGCAAAGTAGTCATTTACGGTGATAAAATATGACAACTCAATCATGCTCCATAAAAGTGTTGTAAGCCATTTATTTTAACGACTTACATACACCACGTACATACATACTTAAATGTGAACATGAAAGTCATTCATTTTTACAAACGGACAGACAGAATGGATGTGGATGCAACAGAATTGGTTGATTGGTTTAATGTTTGATAATTGTTTTAATGCCTACAACCGGTTGGAGGATTTGCGTGTCCTCGTGTTTGTAATTATTATGTGTACACACATTTTAAAATCATTGCAATTTCAACATTCTCATTCTAATTAATGCAATTTAAATTACAAACTGCAAATAAATACTATATTTGAATTATGACATTGTTTTCTTTTACAGATTTTGGCATTTTTGGTCAATTGTATGAAAAGTTTCTTTTTATACGTCGCATGATAAGTACAGAGATGATCATTACTCGGAAAAAATGTTAGAGAGTGTTATTTGACATTTTACTGTCAAATTTTCTAGGAACACCACTATTGATTTATTTCACGAGTGTTATGTGCAACATGCCTGTTCTCATTAATACGCTGTCGACTGTAGAATCTTAAATTGGCAGTAACTGAAGTATCAGTGACTTTCACCTTCTAAAACCTTGGAATAATAATTGAATGCGTTGGACCAAAAAAAATCTGCCCCATTTGGAAACATTAAAACATTTAGCAAAGACCCTGAGAATTCCATTCCACATATTAACGATTGATCTCCCATTCGTAATTCCAAAGTGTGTTTCCCATCCATGACCAATTTCCAGGTCATACTTCTTTGATTATTTCCCAGTATTATATCTGGAGAGTTGTGTTGCATCTGATATTGTGAATTGCAATGTAAACATTTACGAAGATTAGGAGTTCCTTAACGAGTTCGTACTAAAAATATAAAATACGTAATGACCGCCTGACTTTACCTAACATGAAAAGTGTTAACACGAGCACCCACAAGTCCACCCACTGGTACACAGATAGAGTTAGTGATTTATTTGCACAAGGTGTTGACAAAAAGTTAAAACAGCAACATACTCGTACATATGTACATTCAAGCCAAGTGAATAAATTGTTTTACGAGCGCATTTATATCAAATTATATGACTTTATTAAGACTTGGAAAAAACACAATTTCATTTAATTGAATTATCTGAAATTGTTCTACTTCTTCTCAGGTTAAACCAAATGAAATAGTTTGACGTGTTTAAGCATCAGTTGGCAACATTTTGTGGTTTTCTGTTCATACTGCAATTCTGCAGGGAACAGAGAAGAATAGAAAGAGAGAAGGGTATTAAATTGAAACATCACTTTTGTGGAAAATGAAGACTTTAAATACTTGAATGCGTTGCCAGTAAACGAAGCCACAAACAGGAGATCGTACAAACGAACATCTTTGCCAATGATCGATCTGTGTGTCTGACTGTCTGTCAGACTGTATGTATGTGTGTGTGTGTGTGCTGCATTTTGTTGCCAATATGTATTATTGCTGTTATTATTATTGATGTTGTACTTGCTGTGGCTGTTGCTATTTGAGTCTGTTTTTGCGTTTGAGGCAACGTTAATAAGAAATTAATGTCTTGATCATTTTCGATCGTTATGTAAATCAATCAGGCAAATTATACCTCAGGGGCTTGCCACAATAATTAGACCTAACATAATATGAACAAGAGTTGAACGAATTACACTCGAAGTTTGTTGCAATTAAATTTGTGGGCATCATTTATTAATTGGAAATTAATATGTTTAATTAGATAATTTAGCGCTGGCGTTTATAAATGTAACACAGATTGCAAAAAGTTGGAGTTTTTAGAAAAATATAGTCAACTAGTTAAACCCGGTGTGCTTCGCTACCCCCCCCCCCCCTCTCTCTCGTTATAAAAAAATAAAACGTATTTATATATTTACAAAAATTTATTTATTTGATTTTAATTTATTTATTACAATGCTTTAGGATACACAATATTTTTAGTTTGCCCATCAGGAGCAACACATACATATAAATATGTACATATAAATCTGTTGGTAGCATTGGAATGCGTGGCAAAAGTACATCTGTACCTTTATATTTTCCTGCTAGAATAGTCGCTTCTATTAAATTATTTCTCAGCAAGTCAAGTGCCATTGCAAAGCTGTGGAGATCGATATTACGCAGTAAAATAATTGGCACTCCAATTTTAAGTTGTAGCACAACTTAACAGGATAATTACCAGCCTTATGGGTTGCTTGATTGATTTGACGCATTTCAAAGTGATATCCATCTTCTCCATATGGAAAAAGAATAGGATACTGAAGCGCGTCATATGAGCGATGCATTTCAGTGGGCGAGGCCATGCCCCTTTGTTTACTTACAATTTTATATTGTCACGAATTTACAATTTCGTAAGAATATCCTATTGTGAAAATTTAATGACAATCGGTCCAGTAGTTAAGACTATATTACGATTTTTTGTTTGCCTAAAAAGGGGCGTGGTCCCACCCACTTTTCTCCTGATACGTATTCCTAATTATGCCAATACCATATACGTCAAAAAATGCCCAAAATATGGCGACTTAAATTTTTGGGTTATATGGGCGGTACCACCCCCGTTTGTACAATCAAAACTTCATATAGCCTATTATTCCTTCCAGAGTCACAGTAAGATGCTGTGAAAATTTCATCAAAATCGGCTCAGTCGTTTTGGAGTCCATGCGTTACATACATACATACATTCAATTTTATATATATAGATTAAATATTTACTTTGTATGTGAGCTGCCACTCTCACCGGTCCGATCCCGCCCATTTTTTTTCTGATTATTCCGATCTGTAACATTTGGGATACTGCAATGTTTCAAAACTCTTGCTATCACAATAGTCAAGATATATGATGTTATTCTATTTATGTGGGAGGGGCCACGCCCACTTGAAATATATATAGCCGTAAACCTAATTGGGACTATAACCATTCAAATGAAACCGGTTTGGGCCAAATCGGTTGGATAGTTTTAGAGTCTATATAGGACAAACATACAAACATTGTATTTTATATACAGATAGATTGAAACATGCAGATCAAATTTGTTAGAAATATTTTTCTTAAGGCATCAAAGTAGAGCAGATCTTAATCCTTTTATAAGCAGCACCCTTTCCTCATTCTATTATTGTCCGTCCACAGTAAATGCTATTAAAATTATTTGAACATAAAACTAGTTGCAAACTAAGAAACTTCTTCAGGCTTTATATTGTTAGAATCCTTTCACAAGTTGCAAAATTCCTTGGCTGATTTCTTGAGTGTATTTCGATATTTATTAAAAAATTATTTAAAAACAAAAAACTAAAACTAAAATGCGAATGAAAATGAAAAGACATGCAACCCCAAAAGATGAGGAAGGAAGACGAGGTTGAAACCCAGAGTTTAGCATGCAACCGATCAATTTGCACACGTATCAGCAAATTACTAAAAAGCAAACACAACAACAGCAACATCATCACAACAGAATATACGAGTACATACATATCTACATATATGCAACATGTTGAACAACTTGAATTCTACGTTCAGTTTTGTCTTATATTTTGAAATTTTTCAAAAGAAACCAAAGAAGTGGAGGAAAAGAAATGAAGCCAGTTTATGTTGTGCCTACTAGAGGGTCTTAGAGAAAAGGAGTGTTTTATCTCGAAAACGTCTTTATTAAAACAACAAAACATTTAGACGGCATTTTAGGCACCAAACACTGTCTTCCGCATCATCATCATCATCATCATCATCATCATCAACATTGTAGAAAATTGATACTTGTTGCAAAATATCGATTGAAAACTCACATCACTAACATGACTGTTATTGCAGCTATTCATATTCTCGTTATGGCTGTTGTTGCGGTTCGTTTTCATGTCAGTTAGAAAACAAGGATTGGCCGGTTGTTTTTTTATTTTTTTGCAAAATTTTCACATACAATCCCTACTTTTTTTTTATAATGGAATATTGAATACAGAGTGTAACAAGATGCGTAAAACTTATTGATTTTTCATTGTTGTTGTAGCTGTTTTTGCTGTGGTATCATCAACATTTAATCGCTCAACATGTTGTTAACTCTTCAGTACATTAATGGTTGTTGGTTGCTGCCGTTGCTGATTGAAATGTTCAAAATGCGTAAAATACACTGAACGTGAGAGTTTAAGTGTTACAGAGCTAAACAAATGTTTCCAGCATTCAAAACTACAATGAAGCAAAGGTATTATTAGTATCGGGTTTTTCAATAAGAACGCTACAAAAGTTTGTTTTAAATAAAACAAAGAAAACGGTTTTGGATATCAATGAAATTCTTTATTCCTGTGAAAGTACGTTCGATGCCATTATGTATGGAACTCGATTTCTTTTGCATGGCCACTACGGGCACGCTTGCAGAAGTCAAGACGCTGAACTCAATTTTCGACGGTTTTCAAGCATAAATCGGCCGATACTGCTGCAATTTCACGTTCGATGTTCGTACGAAGTTCATCAATCGTCGCTGGCTTGTTGGCATAGACTTGACGTAGCTCCACAGGAAATAGTCTAACGGCGTCAAATCGCACGAACGAGACGGCCAATCGACTGGACCATTTTGTGAGATAACACACGTTCTCCAAACTTGGTTTCCAATAAATTGATTGTCACATTCGCTGTGTGACTATTAGAACGACATGTCCTCCAAGTCCATATCATCCAATTGGGGCCAAAAATATTCTGTTATCATTGAACGGTAGCGATTCCCATTCACAGTAACATGACAGTCTTGATCACCATGGAAGAAGTACGGCCCAT
This sequence comes from Bellardia pandia, assembly GCA_916048285.2. Lineage (NCBI taxonomy): Eukaryota > Metazoa > Arthropoda > Insecta > Diptera > Calliphoridae > Bellardia > Bellardia pandia. The sequence continues at coordinate 92,173,468 of OU696532.1, read as the reverse complement.
AAACCGCACCAAACAGTAATTTTTTCGGGATACAATGATGACTCATGAAGTACGTGTCGAACAATGCATATTTTGCTTATTGACGAAGCCATTCAGCCAGAAATGAGCCTCATCGCTGAGGATGATTTTTCAATCCGAATCATTTTCAAGTTGTTGCTCAGCCCAATTCACGAACATACGACGCTTCTGGTGATCAAGCGGCTTCAGTTCTTGTGTCAATTGGATCTTGTAAGGATGTAGGCCAAGATCTTTTCGCAAAATTCGCCACAATGACGTCACAGAGATGCCCAACGCTTGAGAACAACGTGTAAGAGACACATTTGGACTTTCTTCAACTGAAGCCTCAGCGGTAGCAATATTCTCGACACTACAGGTACTTCTTTGTCTCACTGGCACGGGAACATTTTGTACTGTGCCTGTGGATTCAAATTTTTCCACTACATGTTCAATTTTTGATCTGGTAGGACAATTATGACGACCATAAATTGGACGTAGCGCTCTTAACGTTAAGGCCACTGACTTTGTATTTCGGTGGTAAATTTTAATAATTTCGAAATGGCAAACCTTACTAAAGAGAAATGTCAAAAGAGCGGCAATAAATATGGCGTCGTTTGCTGCCCCTATCGGTCTACTTTGGTAGCGTCCCTGTTGAAAAACGCTTTAGTACATTCTATAAGACCTGGGGCCAAATTACTGCATTCGTGATCGCATGAGCTGTCGTATCGAAAAATGATTTCGATATCGAAATTATGATAAAATGTACTAAATTTCTTGCTCGATATCGAATGCCATAATCTCAAATAAGAAAATTATGACCAATTTTATTCGATATCGAATGCGGTAATTTGGCCCCTGTGACCGTTTTCCCGCAATTAGATTAGATTTGTTTGTTCCATTTATACTCAACAGTATTTTAAAGTAATTATATAGTACAAAATCAGCAAGAAATTTAGTACATTTTATCATAATTTCGCTATCGAAATCCTTTTTCGATACGATAGCTCATTAGATCACGAATGCGGTAATTTGGCCCAAGATATGAATTTAGCATTCCAACATATTTTTTTTTAAGAGAAGTAACACTCTGCCTATATATAATTGCGTTACTTTCTTTGGAAAGGGGATAGTTGAAAAGAAGTAAAGGTGGTGAAAGAAGAAAGCTTTTTATATCACAACTCTGCAATTGCGCATTATGTTTGCTTTTAGTGCAGAATTGCAGTGCCTCTGGTGGTGAGTAGGCGCATTTATTTTAATTATTTTATTTCGGTGGCGTTTGAATGCCATGCTAGGATAGAAAACTAGCGGCAGCGGCTGGGAATCGAACCCGGTCTACAAATACAAACTCATGCTTAATGATCAAATGCGCTAATCAATTAAGCTACAGCACCCTTAAGAAAACTTTTTTAACTTTAACTTTCATTATTATAGGAATCATATAATCTGAGTAAACACAACTATCAAAATCTGGATTTGTGTTTCCGAAAATCGTTTATGTAAATATTTATTAAAAAAATAATCATCAATAATGTTGCTGTTGTCTTTTAATTTCAAAGGTCGTTAAACAAACAAACTGAAGTGTAACCAAATCAAAACACAGTGTAGACGTTGTTAATACATTATTACCATTTATTATTGCTGCCCCTCATACTATTACCCATCATACCCTTCACCAGCGTCATCACCAACCACCAGCACAGAGTACACAACCACCCCATCAGTCTGAAATCCAAAAAAAAAAAAAAAATAAAAAAACTAAAGCGTTAAAAATTCATTTTCAAAGTTAGAAATTTTTTTATTTGAATTCTGAACAGTGCTGAGGTGTTGCAGGGTGAACAAATAAAATCAGTGTTGAGGTGTGATGAGACGTGGCAAGAAGTACGGAACGCAGTTTAGGTGGTAAAATAAAACAACCCTCAAATTAACTAGAATCTTTCCCAAAGGGGCATTCCATTCATTCTTTAATTTACAAAAAAAAAATGCATTAAAATGTGGCAACTAAATAAAAAAAGGTCTGTTTTAATTTTATTTTAAGGCCTGATAATATGTAGAAAAAAAAACAAGTAAATCAGAAAGAAAAAAAGTATCACAAAATAAGTGGAAAATTTAAATGAAAAAAATTACACACACACATTGTGTAGGTACATTTTCCGTTTGGTTTTTTTTAAGATTCATTGCTTTTTTAGTTTTTTTTAGTTGTCATTATTGTGGAACAATTCTGGCATTTTTTTTTTTTTGGTGATTTTTTATTTGTTAAATATTTATCATGGGTTAATTAGAACTCTTGCAGTTGATTTGAATACATTTTTTATTTGTTCTTTTTTTTCACTTTTTTTATTTACAATTTATGACCAAAAAAATATATTAAGGTCTAATTAACGTATTTTTTTTTTGTAAAATCACTTTTTTTCTGCAACAAATTATGGTAGAAATAACACACGTTTAGATTTAAAAAAAAATGTTACCCCTGTCATTTTTTGTTCATTAAATCTGTTTGCAGCAGCTTGACTTTAGTGAACTGTTGCAGCAAATGATTGATGAATTTTATTCCAAGGCGTTAAATTGTCACTGTTCAATGATGACTTGTCTGATTTTTAAAACGTGGGAACCCTTTACTATCAATCTTTAATAAATCGTATTAGTTCCCCTCTATAACGAGATCATCAGAAGCAAATTGCTTTTAAATTTTGAAAGTTTATCATATATTTTTCAACTTTAAAGGACTTTTCAAATTTGAAAGGTTCGCATGAAAATTTGCAAATTAACTTATTTAAGGCATGAGAGACTTTCAACAAATTACACGTTCTTACATTCCTTCTTTGGTATTATATTGATGATACAAGGAAATGTGGTACTTTAACATTTTAAGTTCTGGTGTCAAATGGTCCTGTTTTGTTTGCCAGGATTTTTTATCCTGCTGAGAAGATAGGAGGACTATGAAAAGTGAAGCCAAATATTGCGGCTATAATGGCCAAGTTGATTATTATTGTCTTCATGCAGGTGAGTGGAGAAGAGGTTTGGCAATGGCTTCGTTGACTTACTCGTAGATATTAGGGTTTTCGTCGATATAACAATTTACCTAACCGTAAAGCTCAAGCTGGTCGCCTTGAGGCAGTCGCTCGCCAATGTGGTATCTCCGATATGTAAAAGATAGAAGTTATACAGGAGCGCTGTTAGGTTCCCTGTGCTAAGTATCTCAGGGATAATTTGTAGGGGTGTATAGCTTCAGATGGCTTTGTTATGTTGATGTCCCTAAAATTTCCTAAAATCAGGCTAATGTTCAGATATGGTGGTTTCCTTAAACTTATTCCTTATTTGATGAGTAGGAGAGAGACTAGACTTTTTCTCTTTACAGTCTGACGATCGTGCCAACTCCTGAATTTTTAGCAAGCAATGTTTTCCTCTACTTTTAATTGCTGGTTTCTGCACGGCGTTTACCACCCTCATGTTTCGTTACTAAAACTTCTATTGCCAGCTTTTGCACTATAGGTCCAGCCGACTGTTTACCTAAAATAAATACTATAGCTTCAAGTTAATTGCACCATCAAATTCCGGTATAACGAAGAAAGAGATTGTCAGGCCTATTTCTTAAATTGGAAAATTCGTTATACTGGGATTTCGGGAACATCCGGAACTTTATTTTGGGGTCACCCTAATGTGCATACATTAAACATAATATTCCACTATATGGTGTTCACTTTTAAGAGCCAAGTGTTTGGAGTAGGAGTCAGGAGTCAACAAAACAAACACCAACTGCCGTTTAGGTAGACTCAATTAGAAATAATTGCAAACAATTAAAGTCTATTTATGTAAATTTAAAAGATACCAACAATCTACAGTGTAAATTAATACAAACTCAACATACAACATACGAGTATGTATGTAAATATATGTACTCGTATGTATGTATGCATGTCTCATTCATATACATGTTAAGAAGTTTGTATGCATTTGCACTAATGTTTGTGAAACGCCTAAATACTAAATTATAGCCTGCATTAGTTTCATTATTTTACTACATTTTTATAGGTTTGTAGACAAACATTCATATGAATTCATAAGTATGTATAGGGTCATTTGGAATTGCTTGAAATTTAAAGTTTACATTCCACTTTTGGCTGCGGAATTATTGACTTTATTGAAATTATCGTATATGGTTTATATTTTAATTACCCCTTTTACGTTTGACGTCAAGGACAGTTTTGCATAAATGTACCAATATTTAGGATCAAATCACTGAAAGAACATAGGATCTTACTAGAAAAAGTTCCTCCTTAATACTTGGATATTTTGATGAAGGATTAAACACCATGGACAACACAATAAAAATGTCCTTTTTCAGAATATCCGAGGATAAACGAATTTTTAATTTTAACAAAATCAGACGAAAGAAAAATGTAAAACTTTAATTTTGAGCCGTTAAACATACAGTGTGGGCTTGAGGTTTAGGAATTGACAAAAGATTAATGACTAAATTCACAGTCTTTAGTTAGCTAATGGCAAAGGCAATTCTTAGTTTGCCATAAGAATAACAAGTAATTGTTAAACAATAGTTAGTATTTTAGTTTGCCAATGGTTAACTAATGATCGAGAATTCGGCCATAAGGGTCAAAAAAGTACTATTTAGGAATAGCTAAAAAAGGGGAAGCACTAAAAATAGAGGTAGTAAAATTGGAAAGATTTAAAGTATTATTATAAATGGTCCAGAAATATGGTACATATACAACGCATTAATCAATTATCGGACCTATGTGGCATATAAAAATGTTGCACAGAATCTAAGACGTAAAAAACAACCCGTAAAGAGCCTCAGTGGCAGTGGCCATTTAAGAACATCAATTCAAAGAGATCCTTTAACAAAATTCGTTATTGACGTCTTTTTTAGAACTATAAAAAGAAGACTCAATGAAAAAAACTTGCGTGGATGCATTTTTCACTATAAGCCAGATGTTTCAAAAAAGAACTTACAGTCCCGGATTTATTTTTGATTTAGAAAAACCAATAATTTTCAGGTAGACTATCCTGACGCACTGAAAGCAGTTGCGTGGAGCAAAATAAGATTGATGTGTTGAAATGGCCAGCCCAATCTCCGCATCTCAATTGAATTGAGAGCTTATGAAATGATGTGGAGCTACAAGAATTTGGTCAATTTGTGGAAAGAAATTCAAAATGCTTGGTACGCAATTCCAACAGAGCGCTGTATGGCTGTGGTGGACAGTATGCCCAGTAGATGTGCAGATATTAACCCTGCTACTACGTTTAGGGTCTTTTGATGACCCATTCGTATTTAACATTGCATAACTTGCAAAAAAAACGTGTTTGTCCGTCAGACCGACACACAATCACTCTAACGACGATATAGTGCATTGATCACAAGCCTTAAAAATATTTTCGAAATGTACAAAATATGACCCAAACATAACACGTGTATTTTTCATCTAACATAGTAGCAGGGTTAAAAATAAAAAATGAGGATTTTAGTAAAGTTTTTTTTTTAATATTTGTTTTTGTGAATAAAATTATTATGTCGTGCTAAATTACTGCCTACAGTTTTTTGTAATGTTTTTTGGGGTAAATGTGCAGTGGCGTGGTCTTAGCATGACATTTAACACGTTTAAAAAACAAAGAGTTTTAAAAAATAACAAACAACAAAAAAGATATTTTGCTTTAATTGGCAGCAGATACCATGTGTGCTAACCTCATGTCCACCACTGTATATTTATGTAGGAATACTGAAATGGGAATTTTCATACATATATATGTGCATATATGTGTGCATAATACATATGACTTGTATTTGTATCATGAATGAGACGCTGTTCCAAAAAAAAGTATAGACAGCGAACTCGTTCTCGAGCGTTTTAGCAGTGCATCGCATAACGAATTACAGGGAATCTTTGTTCGTAGGCCGAAGTTAATCACCCCTATTCTGACTTTCGATTCGAATCTAAATTTTCTCCTTTTTGGCAAATTTTGTATTCAGAGTTTCGATTCCGCTACGTTTCTTTCGATTGTAGATATTCTGTATTGTAGGTATTCTGTATTGTAGATATTCTGTATTGTAGGTATTCTGTATTACGATCGTAGTTATGTTTTTCTACGCTTATATTTAAGCAACGCAATTTTTTCGATTACTCTTTTTATAAACTTAAAAAGTGTTTAATTTAATTAAAATTTCAGGTAGTTTTTTATTACTATGTAATATATTTTTATTTTAGCCGAGAAGGCCTAATATAACAAATAAATGAATAAATAAATATTAGTATAGTTAGTGTAAAATGTTTAAAAAGTGATTTATATAAATTTTTGTTGTACGACCAATCAAGAGGTGATATGCAGCAACAAAGAACATGGTTAAACAAATGTGTAATGGTAGAACGAAGGAGTTTTGAATTACTGTCACTACAAACAGGAAATCAGCATATTTATTTATTTTTCCAGGTCAAAAACAACGACATCAGAGCATTACGAAAAGCTGGCAAGATTAATGTCAACAAAACAGGATATTGCTTGCGGCAAACGATCCAAGGAGGAAGTTCAGGTATTTTCTCTTCAAGCTTTTCAAGCCTTACCTCTGTATTCTGAGTCACGTTGTTCTCCTCTCCACCAATAAAGTCACTGCTATGTATTCCATTTCTCCTTCAAATACAAAAATTAAAAATACCACCTCCGGCTTGACAGGATTCTTAGCACTTAAATATTTTGCAAACAAAAATGATTATCCTTTTATTATTATTAATTCACAAGTCTTTTGTATTATTTAATTTTTATTATTTCTCCTTATTAATCGAACAAATTTTTTTATTTTCCCATTTTTATTGTTTGTTGTGACTTGTTTATTAAAATAGTAACAAACTTGCTCATTTCTTTGTTTCTATTCCACATTTCATAGTAACAAATTGGTTTTGTAAACATTGTTGTCTTCTTCTTGTTCTTTCGATTCAGTTTTTGTTTGGAATACCAATTTTCGATCGTAGCGTAACTGAATGCGGAGACGTAATCGAAAGACAGAATAGGGGTGAATGATATCTGGTCAACGAATTTTATAACGATACATACGAGTACTAAATACATTAATGCACTTTTATTTGTACGAATTATTTAAGATTTTTTCATACTTAATAACTGAAGTACATCTATTTACATATATCGTTATTTTAACAGAGCATAGATCTTTTAAAACAAATCTCAAAAGTCCAAAAATATTATTTACGACAAATATTAAGATGTGTTACAATCAATACATACATAAATCCTTTCTCTTAGTCAAGAATACATAAGATTACATAAAATATTATTATTTCGTGATAAGTTAGAAGACAGTATCAAAAGACAAAAACGAAAAAGATAAATGAATTTAAAATTAGTTAGAGGTAAGCCACTAAATAATAAATAAAATAAGAAGGACGTGACATCCTTCCCCTCACGTGTGTACAATTTACAAGAGTTTTCCAGCCGATAGAGAGCCAACCCAAAAAGAGATTCTATTACAATTCAATACATCACACATCTGTGATTTTTAAATATGTATTACATTACATTACATTGCATTGTTATTATTACATGAGTAAATATGTGTGTAATATACTCGTATGTATGTTTGTGCTCAAAAATAAAAACAGACAAACTTGAGAAATAACAAGAACACACATTTGCATTCATTATCCTCCAACAACAATAGAAAATCTCTCCCTTGTTCTTACGCCTTTATTACCGTTTCTCTCGTTTTCAATGTCGAGTTGACATTTGTGTTTGTGTTGATCAGTGTTACCACTTCGCTGGTAATTACCCGAATTAGGTGTAATTTTTATTGTCGTGGATTGAACGTGGGTAATTTATTCTAGGTGTAGATCAGGCTTAATTTTAAATTCTTTTAAAACACTACTTTCCCATTTAAAATTTTTCGTTTTTAACTCTTAAGCTATACATCGCAGCAAGCCAAATGAGTATGAAAAGGGTCTTTTCTGACACCTTTTTCGGAGGGTTAACGCTCTTTATGAGCCCAAAAAACAATCACAATTGTTACGAAAACCTTCAGAAAAGAGGGGCATTACATTCGAAAATGGTCCGTCAGAAAGAGCTCTTAGATAATGTCAGAAAAGAGTCTTTTATGAGGGTTTTTTTGGGCTCTGTGTAATCTTATTTTTGTCATTCTTGTGTGGTACAGCTATGTTTTTTTGTTCAAAGCACAAATAACAGGACAACAACGCTTTGGTACATACATAATTAAGTGGAATTTCTGAGTCATACTGCGTGCCGACTCAAGACAGTAACAAGCAAATTTTTCTTTCGTCCAAAAATGCTCTTTTGTTGGACTCTTTTCTGACTCCTTTTTCGGAGCGCTCCTAGAATGGTATGCTGGGATATGTATATCCTTCTTTTTCTCGCTAACTAACTTACAATTACATACAAACAATTTTCATAGTGATTTAGAACCTGCAGTTTATTGGGCAAAGGTATTCAAACTAAAAATTAATCTGGGATATGTTTCCAATGTTAGAAAAAGTAGTAAATTTTATTTTTATTCCGCCATTTTCAAATGTTTCAGTTAAAATAATAATTGGCACAATTAACATTTGTAAAACTTATTTGAGAAAGAGACTGTCGTCTGAAACCACTGCAGGAATTTTATTTACTAAAGAAGGTATACAAAGGAACGCCAATAAACATATTGAACCTTCCATAAATACACGTATATGCATCCAAATGTGGAAGTAGAGCTTTTGTTTTATTAATTTATTTAAAGTTTTTAATGTTATTTTTGTTAATTTGTTTTAAGTTACTATATATGCATGTAAATATAATATAAATAATTTGATGTCCTTTAAATGAATTTTTGGGTTTTTAATAAGTTTTCAATAAATTATAACGTAATTTTGTATGAGGTGTAATTTTATTCAAATCGGTTAATTTTTCTTCATCTTATGTGTAATTTTGAATGTTACTGCTGGCAGCACTGGTGTTTATATGTATGTGTTGTTGTTTTTGTTTCTTTGTCTCGAAATCAATGGGGAGTTGAGGCTCATCGCACTTGAAAGAGTAAATAAAATTATATAGTCCTCGTTTTCCTTTCAACTACATATTGTTAGTGTGGTGCTTGTTGTTGTTTATTTTTTTCTTTGTTCATCATTCTCTTGGGCATAATAAATAAAATTATCTAAATCATTGTCATTGTTGACTTCTTGACTGTATGATGTTTGTTTGTATTTACATATTCATATGTACTCGTGCATACATATTTACATACATATGTACGTATGTATGTATGTATGTCTGTTTTGTTGTTGCTGCTGTTTAAATATGGATCGCTTGCTTATTTCTATTGTCCTTTGAATGTTAAAATTTAAATTGATAATTCGGTTTATTATGCAAAATTGTGTACAATTAATTAGTAATGTAGCGTAAGCGTATGTTAGTAAATATCAATTTATGGGATTTTACTGTTTTAAGCTAATTCAGATTTTTAGAATTAAAACAAACTAAGAACCCAGTTAAATATTGTATTAAATCTACATTAGAATTATCTTAAGAAACTTACTGGATACTTTTTGTACAGAAAATACCACTTTTCGTAAAATTTTATTTCTTTTCTCCAACAATGTTGAATTAATCATAATATTGTTGTAATAAATTTTCAATTTGTTTTGAATGTCTGGTTTCAATTAATTCTGGTTAAGCCAAATTTGAGTTAAATTTCGAATATGTGTAGAGATGAAACTGATAGATTTCCAGAAATGTAGTTTACTAGCTCTACATTATTCGCATGTTCTACTGTCGAACATCAACTATTTTAAATTCTATATAAGTATCTTATTTAGGAGAAGAATCCATAATATTTGTTATAAATCTATGCCACCTGAATATTGGTTTTTGTAAGTACCTTTAAAATTCATGAACTTTAAACTCAGACTTAATAATATTGAAAGCCTCAGTAACATTTGGTCTATAACATAAAAATGCGCAATTTTTAAACATACTCACTCGTATATTTTGAAACATGTGTACAATATAAAATTGTTCAAAGTATAGAAGTCGTGCGGATAGGGTCTGGGCTATAAGGCGGGTGAGGCAAAACTTCACAACCACTTCTTTCTAAATAGTTTCTAAATGGTGTTGTAAAATGTGGCGGCATATTCTGGGCGTTTTTCGGTCAATCGTTTCCATTCGGAACAGGTCATTCAGGGAGTTCATAATAGTTATGATCTTTATGAACATTACCTTACTGCCATGGATATTTGGCTTCACGTACAATTTCTTATGTTTCGGGTTATCGTAATGGATACATTATTTATCGCATGTGATAATTCGATGCAAACACGATTTCCTTTTATAGAGTTGAAGCAGCATTTCGGACAATCAAAGTCTTTCGACTTCAATTCATATGGTACCCAGTTTCCCTATATTTGAATGAACCCTGTTACTCGCAAAACGTTTTTGCTGCTTGAGTAGCTCCCAATGATTTTGCAAGCTCTTGTTGAGATTGATAACATGTAACCTGTAATGTAATAAGAAATATGTTAATTCCCAAATTCTATTTCTCAAAAAATGGTGAGTTAAATAGATGATGTTTACAAGTAGATCTTGGACAATAAACATTGCTGATGAAGCCCTTGACAGGGCAGAAAACGCATTTCAGTGTGCCATTTGTCTAGAAAAATATAGTTTCACAATGATATTCTTCGAGTTATTAATTAAAAATGAACTCAAGCCTAATTAAAAGTTTTCTCTAATATAGAAATATTATAAGTTAATTTTTATTGTGTTAATATGTATTGTGTACATTAGGGTGGTTTTTAAAATCGATTTTCGATTTTTAAAGGTGCTCACATCTAGAATTATGTAATTTAGTGTTAAAATACAATTGCGAAAATTTTAGCTCAATCGGACTATGCCTTCCCGTGCCGAAAGAGCCCCAAAGTTTTCGAAAATGCCTGTTTTTCACGAAATAGCGCCATGTTTCTGCTTTAGCTGATAAACGCCATAATTTATTACAATAAATTTACTATCAAATGAAAGGCAATTATAATAACTTTAAAAGTTAATTTCTTATTCATATTTACCACAAAATTTACAGCTCCTAATAATGATATGGAACGTCATAAAATACAAAGATATCTCAGAAAATGTATCTCAGAAAATGTATTGAGAAAATATTTACTTCACCTGCGGTATCTGAACCCGGAATAAATCTGTTTTAGCTTGTTTGACAATAATGTTTCTAATGAAATTAAAAAAAAGTGGTTCAAAAGATTTTGTCATACAAGGATTTAGAAGAAGACGAGCGGTCTGAAAGAATTATTAGAGTGAAAGTTTCTGAAAACGAGACTGTAAAACTTTTTAAAAATGCTTCTGTTGAGAAGTTTGTTTCGGATCAGAGTCTGGCTTTTTTCGAATATTTTAAAGTTAAAAGTGATTTCTTGGCAAAGGACCCAAGGAACTGGTCCGAAAATAAAGATTTTTTGAAACTTCAAAGTTTTATAAGAAGTATAAAAGTAGTAAACGACACGGCTGAAAGGGGGGTTTAACTAATTAAAGACTTCAATAGCACTCTTACAAAAGATGAGGAGCAAAAACAATTCATTCTTCAAATGGTAAAGGAATGTCGTCGTCTGTACCCTGATACTTCCAAAAGTACACTTAGTCCCCCCATGTTAGAAGGTAGGTATTAAAAATTCTTGTATTAACTAAGTATAATAATAAACTGATATATGTATTAATTTTAAGATTTTTAATTATGATTTTTTATTTAACTATTTAAGTTTTCTTTTAACATGAATTCTGACATTTGTAAATATACATAAATACAAATTTAATAATTTTCTGTTTTTCTTTGTATTATATATTTTTGAAGAAAGTGTGTTAGAATTACATGTGAAGTCATTAAAATTACCTTTCATTAGATAATAAATTTATTGTAATAAATTATGGCATTCATCAGCTAAAGCAGAAACATGGCGCTTTTTCGTGAAAAATAGGTATTTTCGAAAACATTGGTGTTCTTTCGGCACGGGAAGGCATAGTCCGATTGAGCTAAAACTTTTACAATTGTATTTTAACACTAAATAGAACATTTCTAGGCGTGAGCACTTACAAATTTGTAAAAAAAAAAATTTTCCCATATTCAATAAAACCACCCTAGTGTACATACTCAGTAAAAAATATATGGATTAATCCATAATCGAGCAATAAAGGGGTAATGACTTGTTCATCCATTTGGAGTAATAAGCGAGCTATCAAAACTTTTTTTGTTTTGTTGTCTATGCCTCGCTTAATACTCCAAATGGATCAATGAGGGATGTATCAGTTCGTTTTGGTTTTTTTTTTTTTTGACATAACTGTTAAATATTTTGGTTTTGTTTTTCTATTTAGTCAGTTTATTTTTAAAAAGTGAAAGACGTGTTATTAAAAAAAAAGCGAAAAGGTACGGGTATAGTAACAAATTGTTAAAAATGTGTTAAGACTTTAAGTGAACAAGAGGCATCAGTACCTAACAAAGTCAATGACTTATCAAATGAAGATAGTCAAACGGAAAACTAAGTTGATATTCTCACATAATTGAAGCATATTATGAGTAAACAGACTGTTTTATTAGAACAGCTTGCTAAACATTTACGCCCAACTAGTAGGGATCATAAAATTTTCCCAATTAGTTCTTTGGAGGAATTAAATTCGGCAGAACAGCTGAATAAAACCGAGCCTGATTCAGAAGTGGTAAGACTGAGTTTTTTTAATGCAATCAGTTAAACAAGTATTCAAAATTCTTTGTTTTTTATTTTAATTTATTTCAGATTTCGTATATTAAATTGAGGTTTGACAAAATCAAAATTGAAAAAGCACTACGCAAAATGATCGGCCAAAATGTGTTGCTCAAATTAAATTGGGATGGATCTAAAAATATGATAGCCCTAAACAAATACAAATTGTTTAACTCTTTTTTATTTTGGTAATAACTGAATTTTTAATATCATGTCTTAAATGATATATTACGTGTTATCTTTTCCTTAATTTTATGGCAGAAGCACTTAAAGGCACGTATCCAACATACCCGGAATATGAAAAATCATTCAAGCTGGCATTTCGTAAATGTAAGGCAACTGTTTACCGACAGACTTACTCGTCAAAAACTACGACCTCGTCGAATCCAACAAAAAAACAATAACAACATTTTTGAAAAATTTTAAAAAATAAATGAATATTTTCTTGTTTTTGTAAAAAATAACCAAATTTGTATTTATGCTCTTTTAGGAGACAAAAATGATTACTCCCTTTATGCTCTTTTAGTAGACAAAAACGATTACTCCCTCTGTCGTCATTTTCAAGATCAAAGGGAGTACTCCATAAGGAGCTTAAAAGGAGTACTCGTGTTTGCGGACATGTTGTGTTAAAAATCCTATGAGGTTCGGAGTTTTATGGAGTAATCCATTACTCGCAAAGGAGCGCTCCAGGATTACTCTTTGGATGATCCTATTTTTTACTGGGTATGTATATATTTTTTAATGTATTTTTAAGGTTGTGCAAATCGGCAACACAATACAGAAAGCAAAGGCATTTTGTTTGTGTAAAATAATGTTATACTGTCAAAAACGCTTGAAAAAGTATTACTTTTGACATACTCGTAAGTAAGTAAATTGTAAACAAAGTCAGTCAGCTAAGCTACCGCACTCACCATGTGCAGTTACACGAAGATAGTTATTTAAAACTTGAAAATATAATACATATAATACATATGCATATAATAAAAAAATTAATAAAAAAACTAATATGTATCAAGTAAAACAAATAAAAAGGTACACAAAAAGTGGCAAGGCATCTGTAAAAGGGTCAAATTGCGACTTTAGTCGCATCAACGGTAACGCTGGTGAGAGTCCAGTTGATTCCTTTCCCTTTCTTACGTCTGCTTCATGTTCTGCTATTCTCGTACCCAGCATGCGTTTCATAGTCCCTACATAAACTTTATTACATTGATGAAAAAAATGAAAAATATCGAGTTTATATGAAAATATGGTCTATATCTCGGATCCTACTGGTACGATTTTGCCCATTTTTCAATATCAAACATATCGGTGAAACAAAGAATGATTGAGAAAAATTTCATTGTTCTTAGTATTTTTTTTTTCGAAGGTCTATGGTGCCTTTAACAGAAGGACTCACATGGCTAGAACGTCTTAGAATCTTATAAGGACCAAGATTAGCTTGTTAAATATCATAATGCCAGTATTATACTATAGTCCTTGTAAATAAATAATTATTCGCTTGATTTCACATTAATTTAAATATTTTCTTTTAGAATCGCTTTATAATGACGAGGGCAATGAAAGCAATGGCTCCAAACGAAGAAGAAGAAAACGTACAAATTTTAATTCATGGCAACTTGATCAACTGGAAAGAACATTTTTAACAAATCATTATCCAGATGTGTATATTCGCGAGGCCCTGGCTTTAACATTGAACCTTAAGGAGAGTCGTCTAGCGGTAATGAAATATTTTACTTTTTATATGAGTTTAATCTATTCACCCCTATAGTGAATAAAAATTCCACATGAAATTTGTTCCCTTTTCACATTTGTCCTATTTAAATTCAATGTTAAAAAAATAAAAGGGAACAAATTTCATGTGGAATTTTTATTCACGACCCCTATCGATTATAGAGATAAAAATAATCCGAAGAGTTATTTAAACCAACTCCTTCCGGTTTAGGATCCGATTTTTTAAGTTTTTTTTTTGTATTATTATTGTGCCTATAATTGTAGACAAGTGTGTATGTAAGTATGTAAAAACGTCTACCAACCCTTTTTTATGGGCAAAATTTTCTAAATTGCTAAAAAAAAACGAAATAAAAAAAAAAACTACATTTCAATTGTCTACAATCCAATTATGGTGTTCTCTTGCATCATTACAACATCATTATCTGCCATTACATTTATTCCATTAATGTTGCACAAATTAAATAATTTCAATTGCTCCACATCACAAAAAGAGCAAAGTGCATCGGTGTGTGTGTGTGTGTGTGTGTATAAGTGAGTCTGATTGTTTATGCCACCACATACAGGTTACGAGTATGATCATCAATTGACGTTTGCTGTTTTCGATTTTTTATCCATTCCTACAATCATCGCACAAGTTCATGTCGATTGTGATTATGGGTAGAAATGACATTTAAGCTTAAATTGTTTCTTGGCATGATACATCAATTTCTATGATAGGAAAAGTCAAATGTAATGTCTAGTAAAAGGGTTGCAAGAAAACTACATGGGTTGTTTCATAAATTTTAATATTGAATGTAAAAATCAAAATAATGGTTTATGCTAAGAAGTCTGCAAGAATTCAATATGAAACCCTCAACATTTTTGTTTACGTTTCAAAAGCTTGCAAATCATTTATTGCAGTAAAATGCGATTATTTCATGCACATACCACCACTAACTGGTAAATGTTTATTAAATAATTTTTTGTTTTACTTGTGCTAAAAATTGCATGCCTTCTGTTCGCAAAATAATTTTCAATGTATTGAAATTAAATGGAAATTACTATAAAACTATTTAATATTGAATTTAGTCATTATACGAGTGTTCCACACAGATACACTCCATAAATGTGTGTATGTGTATAAAACTATGTTTAAATTTAAATAATTCTATTTATAAATTCTATACATACCTACATACTTATGTAGGTACATACAAGTAGATATATGTATAATAAAAAAAACCCACATGCAAACTAAATAAATTCGTAAAATACTTGTTAACTCATTCAAATTGGTTGTGCGGCACAAAACCATTTAAGCTCTATACAGCGCCCCATTATTGTCAAAATAAATATGAATTTCTATCAAATTAATAATACAATACGAATTGGTACAATACTCCTTTTATCAATAAATGTATGAATAAAGTCAAGAGGGTTTGAAACAGGTACATTAGACCAGCTCCAATAAAAATAATAAAAAGACTCTTATTAGGTGTGAAAATTAATCCCATTCTATCATTGAAACCGTATTGAGTCAAATTGAAAAAATGCTTCATTTAATTGTTTTCATTAAAAAAAAAACCCTAAAATCTTTTCTATTTCTATATTCAAAGAGCGTTTAGAAACTTGCACATATTTTGACCCCAATTCAGTTAAAAGGTCAAATTTTAATGGACATATTAGTCTTTAAACATTCAGGGTTGTCATAGAAAGCAAAATTTGTCAGACAAGAAAAAATGATTTGATGACATAGAAGCCAATGTTATTGGTTTTATGTTCGAACTAGAATTAGTGGACATAAGCCAAGCAGCTAAAAGCTGGCAGTTTTCATTTTTGTGCGCTTTTTTAGTTTTTATTTTTTTGTAGCGGGATATTTTTTAGAAATGTAAGTAAATTAATTTAATTTAATATTTGCTTTATAATAAAATTTGGTACGTGATATTTTTTCGGTCCAAGGTTAGATGGAATTGAAACTGGTGGAAATCGTTCGATTATTTCAACTGGCCCCTATACAAATGTCCTCCCGAAATAGGGGCTTAACGATCATTAATGTTTGAATTATGCAAGTATCCAAACGAATTTCATCACAAATGAGTGGTAAATGAAACCAAATCACATCTACAAATTTTGTGAAGATCGGTCCATAATTGTTCAAAGCTCCCATATAAGACCCACTTTCGAAAATCACTTTAAAGAGCATAACTCTCTTAAAAATATTGCTATCCAAATAATATTGAACACAAATATGTTTCATATACATTATACAAATAATATGGTGCAATTTTATGAAGATCGGTCCATAATTACTCGCAGCTCTCAAATAAGGTCCACTTTCAAAAATCACTTAATCTATTAAAAATGTTTAAATATTCAAATAAAATTCAACACAAATAAGTTTCATATATACAGAAATTATGACACCTAGTTTTATAATGGTCGGTCCATAATTAGTCGAAACTCTCATATAAGACCCTCTCCATAGTTGACTTTAACCTCCATTAGCCTTTTAAAAGTATTTACTCGTATATCGAGATAAAGTTGAACACATATAATATTTATCTTTACAGAAATCATGTCACTAATTTTTGGGATGATCGGTTCATAATAGGTCATAGCGCCCCTTTCTGAAAAACTGTTTTATAAATAAAATACTTTCTTACTTTTTTAATTCATATATGATATAAGTAAGAAATATTTAATATTTATTTTGGATTTCAAAATTTCATAAAAAAATGTTAAAACCAATGAAATGTAAACTCTTGACTGCATTTCACACAATGCTACTTTTGCTGCGCAACTTTTGAGTTTGTTGGTGAGAGGGGAAAGAAGAGTGGCTCCCGCAACTCAAAAGTTGCGCAGCAAAAGAGAGGGGAAAAAAGAGAGAGGGGGACCACTCTTCTTTCGCCTCTCACCAACAAACTCAAAAGTAGCATTGTGTGATCCGGGACTTAGATATTTTTAATACAAATAACTATATTATTTGTAACACCCGTTATTAGAACATTGAAATTTAATACAGTAATTGAATGTATTTATATTTTTATTATTATTATAATTTTAGTTGAATTCGTAGTTGTAACTATTTTTAATGCAAATAGTATGTTTTATACATATGCATGTGTATTTGTATGTACAAGGTGGCGCAAAAGTAATCCTCCTATCAGAAAATGCTATAAATTTTGCGAGGCCCCTAATGTCAGTTCTGTCAGCAATATTCCGCGTTCTGGAGCAGTGTAGCGTAACATTGTTTATTAACGTGTATTTCGCATGTGTTTTTATACACAAATGTCAAAACAGAACTGACATTAGGGGTCTCGCAAAATTTATAGCATTTTCTAATAGAAGGATTACTTTTGCGCCACCTTGTATGTCTGCATGTTTATATTATATTTAGTATTTCAATTTCTATCACATAACTTGTATGTACATTAGAGTTTTTCACGGAAATTCCCGGGAGGGGACGCAACTTTTTCTCTCCCGAAATCCCGGGAATTTTTTAAACTACTGTATGGTAAATTTTTTTTAACTAGAGTATGGTAACTCATACTTGATATAGCAGTTATTCTTCTTTCTATTTCTGTTTCTTATTTTTGTTGAACAATTTCGATACATGATGAACAATTTGAAGGTAATTATTTAAATTTTTATACATAATTACTATTTAGAGATGTTGTATGTCAAATGTTTGACCAATTTTGTTTAGATGAACGAATCCATGGCAATATTTAAAAAAACACTTCGGACACTGCGGTATGCTCACTTTGTGCCAAAATAATTTCTTGTAAAGGAAAAGGTACAAGCGGCTTGATTAAAGAAGTTCATAAAAAATATGAAGGAAATGACAAATCCAATGAGGAACCAGCGGAAAAAGTACAAAAGTCCAAACAACAATAGTACAATTCACAAAAAACAACAATCTTGAAACTGCTACCCAGCAAGCCATATGAGTCTGAAAAGAGTCTTTTCTGACAGCGTTCATGCTATTTATGAGCCCAAAAAACAATCATTATTGCTCCGAAAACCTTCAGCAAAGAGGGTCATTACATTCGATAATGGTCCGTCAGAAAGAGCTCTTAGATAATGTCAGAAAAGAGTCTTTTATGAGGGTTTTTTGGGTTCAGAAATAGATCTTACATCATGTCAAAAAAAAAGTCATTGCAATTTTTTTTAAATTGTTTTTACTTAAATAAAATAAAATTAATTTACAAATAAACTAAATTAGAAATGAAAAAAAAAATTAAATAAATTATATTTACAGTAATAAAAAAATAAAATCGAATTCATTTAAATAAAATATATAAAAATTGAAGAAAAAAATGATTTTTAAGCAAATTTTTCTTTCGCTCCGTAAATGCTTTTTAGTTGGACTCTTTTCTGACTCCTTTTTCAGCGCGCTCCGAAAATGCTCTTTAGTTGGACTCTTTTCTGACTCCGTTTTCGGAGCGCTCCTAGAATGGTATGCTGGGTAGTACGATTGTTTTTAGGCTGGCAACTGTTGACGGTCTTGCCATAAGATCTATAACAAAAAGTTTCTTTCTAAGAGAGTCTCTACGCCAAAGACGCCTATTCCATTTTAATGATCTCCTTACAAATAAATCTTTTTAGTACTCTTGAGTTAAAAATGGTACAAGTTTATAATTTTTTGTTATTAGTATTATATCCATTAATATCTTTTTAAAAAAGTGAATAAATATATTTTTTTATTATGAAGCGGGAATTCCCGGGATGCCGGGAAATTTAGAAATCAATCCCGATTTCCCGGGAAATGAAAAAGTGCGAGAAAAGAAAAACCCTTAAGTACATACATATGTATCTATGTATATATAGACATTGTTCAAGTGATATTGAATGGAACGAATGTATTATTAAAAACTAAAAACAGTTTGCGACAAATTGCTCGATTTAAAATAATCATTCAACATGTAATTTCTAGTTATTATTTAATCATTATAATTATTAAGAATTCACAATTTGAAAGCATTAAACTTGTATTAAAATAAAAACGGACAAACATTATATTAAATCATTAGATTCATGTAAATTGTATTTAAACGAACGTAACTAATTTGTAATCAATGAAGAAATATAAATATGAGAAAATATGCATAATCGATTAATTGCATAAATAGCCACAAAGTTTTGAGGAAGTAAGACAAAAGAAAACAGAACATTTATCAAGGGTAAAGTTACTAACTGGCTGATTGGCACAGCCCAAATGCTTGAAGCTAGAGCCTTAAAATTGTAGGCTTTTCTCTTCCCATATATGTAGATGCACTAGGAAGCAATTTTGAGAAATTCCAATTATTGGCAGGTAAAGCAAATAATACAAAAAACATTTTTAAAAAGAGCCAGCGAGTAAAAACTGTTTGGCACCCTACTATGTGTCTTTTAAAACAATAAAAATAGAAATAATTTAATTTAATAATTTAAATTGGAAGTAAAGATACTCATCAAAAATAGCAAAACATAGCATAAATATAAATTTGGTACTTTTTAGAAATTCGAACCTTTAAGAGGTACAAATTGTATAAAAATCTTTGTTATAATAAATATTGTATCGTTTAAATTAACTAATAGGATTTTATTTCAAACTCGATTGCGAAGGAGTTTGGTGCTCTTAAAAAATACTTTTTTTGAGCACCTGAACACAGATTTGCATCGTTTGAAACATATCAAAATTTGTATTTTATTATTTTAAACTTGACAGCTGTTCAAAAGAAAAAAACGAAAATTGATACTTTTCTTTTCTCTTGATGGCAGGCACGTTTTGTAATATTTTAAATTATTTAATTTATCAACATAAAATTTATCAGATATGAGTCCGCTGAAAGTAAGAATTCATTACAGGGGATTTAAAGATATTATTTAAGTTAAAAAAGGTACCAAAACAAATGGTACATTTTTTGTTTTTCAATAAGACTTTTTGCATTTCTTATATTAATGGATCTAGGTTCTAGAAACATGAAATCAAGTCTATAAAAATGGTTTTGTGTGAATAAGAATCCAAAAGAAGTCATAATTTGTACCTTTTTTAAATGATATTTTCTTATAAGTCATTTTAAAATGAATTCAAGTAGTTTTTATTCGACCTTTTCATGTGTAATAAATAAAAAGGAGTTGAACAACAGACGATGAAGAGAAATAAACATTAATTTTCCGTGGTACATATAAATTATTATTTATTTACAAGCCCAGATGATGATACTCAAAGAGCATCGAAATATAATAAAATAAAATAAAATTGATCTTCAATACTGGCCTCGAGCTTTAAATAAAAGCATTTTTATTCATTTTAAAATGTTTTATAATAATGGAACTAGAAATGTGATATTTAACTTATATTGTCCTGATTGAGGAGACGATTTAAAATGAACCAAGTGTTACTTTTTCGTCGTCCTTGAAGTGGCATATAAACTTGAATAAAGTCAGAACCATTAAAAGTAAACTTTACGCTATTTTTATTATGAAATGTTTTAAATTAACATAAAATAAGGCACCCTCCAGAAGCAATTAATCGTATTATTTTATCACTATCAAAGTCGTGCTTTAATATAATATCTAATAATAATTTGGTTCAAGAAACAGACGTAAGAATTTCTTAACGATGTCCATATCAAATACAATCTTTTTTATGTTATTTATTCTCCACTATAGCCTAAACTCTTATCTATCACAACGAACTCAACAAGTCAATTTTTGGAATGTTATATCAAAAATCATTCAAGTGCATTCTGGTGTTCTTCAAGTTAGCCACCTGGGTCCAATTTTGTTCACTCTATTCATCAATGATCTTTCTACTTTTGTTTTGCATTCTAAAGTACTGATGTATGCCGATGATGTTAAACTTTTTAACTCTTTTAATGATACAAATGGACATAGTTTACTAAGTGCCGACTTTTACAATTTTTCTCATTGGTGCAGATTTAATTTATTGGAGTTAAATATTAAGAAATGCAGACACATGTGATTTTTTAGACACAATCCGATTGAGACTTCTTATTATATTGATACTGTTATTTTAAATAAAGTTCAAACCATATGGGATCTTGGCATACTATTGGATCATAGACTTGATTTTCGCGATCACATCTCTATAATGGTAAATAAAGCCTATGGGGTACTTGGATTCATTAAGCGCTGGTCTGAGGAATTTTTAGATCCTTATATTACAAAAACTTTTATATACTTCTCTTGTTCGACCAATTCTTGAGTATGGATCAATTGTTTGGAATCCTTGTTATCCTATTCATATCAATAGTATTGAATCGGTACAAAAACAATTTTTAATTTTCTCTCCCCATGGTCTTGGTTGGAATTCTTATGTCTTGCCACCGTATCAAAGTAGACTTGCTTTGATAAAATTGCCAACTTTAAATGATTCTTTCCGTCGTACATAAGTTAACTTTAATAAATGCTAACACCTCATGGACATATCTGAGAGTAATGACGTACTGAAGAGAAATCTTACTTTATACATAAATTGCTGAACTAAATATTTATATCAGAATCATTTTCTGATTCGATTTAACAACAACATGTCCGTCCGTTCGTCTGGCTGGCTGTCCATGTAAACCATGTGCGCAGAGTACAGGTCGCAATTATTGAAGATATTTCGATAAAATTGAGCACCTGATATTTTTTCGGCCCAAGGACGGATGATATTGATACTAGTGGAAATTGCTGCACTATTTCACCTGGTCCTTTACAAATGTCCTCCTGAAATAGGGGTTTAACGATCATAAATGTTTGATTTATGCACGTATCCCAACAAATTTCTCCCGACATAAGTGGTACATGACGCCTAATCTCACCAACAAATTATGGAACGATCATAAATGACCATGCTCCCATTTAAGGCCCGCTTCCCAAAATCACTTTAACAACCTTTATTAAGAGATTTAATAATGTTAGTATCGAAATAAAACTAAACACAAATAAGTTTCCTATATACAGAAATCATGACAAATAAGTTTATAACGAATGGTCCATAATTAGTCATAGCTTCCATAAAAGATCCCCTTCCAAAACATCTTGTCATTTTAACATCTATAATATCGAGTTAAAATTAACACGAAAAAAATTTATATGCAGAAAAGTTATGACACTATAATTTTGGATGATCGGCCCTTAATAGGACGACTATCCTTTCTTGCTTGTTTTTGGTTCCAAAAAAGCGTCATCTGGGACGCGAAAACTGAAGAATGGTTTTTGCAAATCAGAAGTGATGATTTTGACATGGAAGACAAATATCATCCCGTCCAGCTAAACAAGTTTGAAGACTAAAAATTGGAGGTATTTTCTTCTATAAGCTGCTTAATTACAAAAAAAAAAACTATGCCGAATGCAACATATTTGTCTGAAGCGAGCATTTAAAAAGCCCAACGAACATTCGATCGATGTAGAAAACTCTCTCTGGGAAGCGCTTCATTTCAGAACAGGGTATTCGAAATTTATATTGCGAAAATGTTTTTTAAAAAAACTAAGGTTTAACAATTTTTGAAAAATCTCGCATTCACAAAAAATTAAAGTAGACTTTAAATGTACTTTAAGAAAATTTTGTATGAAAATTTTGTCTAAAAGCACACTTCAAACCTACTTTATTTTTATGAATACGGCAGATAATGTTCAAGATGACGGCCATCTTAGAATTTGATAAGGACCCAGAATGTAAATACATTTTGTTTCTACGATCAATATTTCGATATATTAAAAACGAAACGACATAGGCAACATACCCCTCAAATGTTTAGTGGTTTCACTAAGCGATTAACAAAGGCTGCCGCTATTCAAGTTCATGTCTTTAAATTCAAATGTCAAAATCGATTAAAATACAAAATAACAAGGTATGTAAGTCTGAATTCTAAATGAATTAAAAATTAAACCCATTAGTTAAAGCAATTACTAAGATTGTTGTGGCAAAAACATTTATTAGTTGGTTAGTTGCAGGTTAAAAGTAATTACATATTAACTATTGACAAAGTTATTAGGAAGGAATGAAAAAATAGAGGAAAGTTGACTTACACCGACCGCAATCAATCATGTTTGAAATTTCAATAATACGAGTATATTGTACAAAAGAAAGTTGAACACTTACATATTTATAAATATTGGCATTTTATTACAAATGGATTTATGCAGATATGATTCCAGAATAGAAGAGCCAAATGGCGTATAAAGGAAAACACAAAAAAGGGTCCAGGATAGGGTTACCATATTCATTTTGGGAAAAAGAGGATGTCGACCAAAAAAAAGCCAGACATTTACCCTTAAAAAGAGGACAATACTCTGTAGCAAAATATTAAAAAAAAACAACGCCTTAAAATACACAAAACAAATTTAAAATTCTATTTACATATAAAAACAAAACAAAACTTAACCAAAATATAAAAAAAATTATATTTTATCAGTCTGATCTCATAACTACAACAACATAAAAACATAAAAATTAACAAATTCATTTTAAAACTTCACATGTATTATATATAAATTTTTAGTAGAAGTTGTCAAGTTTCATGTATATTTTTCAGAGCTTTTAATTTTTTTAAATATTCATAAAACACTTGACAATTCATATCAAAAAAGTCATATCTGACTTTAATAATATCAGAAATAGTTTCTGTGTTTAATTTGTTTCTTTCTGGTGTCCACTGAATTCAGAACTTCTAGAACTAAGAACTTTGAGAAATATCATAAAACAAAATTCCCAAAGGTTAACACACACATTCAGGGAATTTGGAATGATTTAAAATTTATAAGAAGATTTCGTCTTTCAAGTAAAAGTGCATCAGCTGTTTTTTCTCCCTCCAATAAACTAGCACTTATTTTGGCACCTTTTCCAGACATTTCTGGACAAAACTAAAAAAGTCGTTGCAAACAATTAAATTTGGCAATTAATTAAATTGGCAAACGTCAAACACCAATGTTACCACATTTGTCACTGAATGCAGTCGATAGTTACACGTAGGTAAAAAAAAACGTTAAAATTACCAAATTCTTTTTACCGGTTAGGTAAGGAAAAGTAATTGGTATAAACTCTAGTAGTTATCTATTTGTTAAAATTACGGGCATAAGACACGTAGACAAAGGCCAAAAGCCAAAGCCGTTTAAAATTGTGAAGGCGCATATGGCGGCCAAAAAGCATCAAACACAATTTGTTTACACGAAAAAGTATGTCATGACATCGTGTGTATTTAAAAAAATGTATACATCAATGCCAACAATACTTTCGATGCAATAAAACGAAATTATAGATTAAAGTTTTAAAAGTAGGACAAACCCAGGACACTTGCAAAAAAATAAGTAGGACTACCCCGGACGCCCTAAAAAAGAGGACGGTGTCCGGGGAAAAGAGGACGTATGGCAACCCTAGTTATACGGCAATTATGCTACTGGATTTTGTAACGTTATTGAGATGAAATTCAACCACTATAATCCTAAAATACATAGAAATCACATTAGTGTATACCTGAGCCTCATCTACTATCTTACTCTTTTTTATACTCTGTTTCTTAACTTGTTATGAAAATTAGACAAACTCTGTAAATTATGGAAATACGATTAGTGTGTGATCCATTACACTATCAATAGATTATAATTATTAAGTAAATTTTGACCTACTACTAGGACGGTGACGCATGTCACACAGGCCCTTTACTAGTCACTCCAATAAAATAAATAGTAAAATGATTTTCAAATAAATTCTGTTTTATTTTATTTTGAAAACCAAAGTTCTTTACACTTTCAACTCAACTCAATTCAATAAATAACCCACAAATTTCGGTAACAAAGAAAAAGTTGCCAATTATTAACGCAGCCTAGAAGTAATTTCTTAACAAACCAAACATGTACTCGTACGTACATAAATGTGTTAAAGTAAATACTATAAATGCTTTGAAACATCTTAATTAACTTGGCCAAACAACAAGTTATTTGTCTATAGTTAAAATTAAATTAAATTATAAAAAATAGTTCTCATAACACTCGTTCGTACACACTTCAACTAAATAAATTGTTAGGGAAACTCCTTCACAAACACGGGCGCAGCCATTAAAATTGCATGGATGGATGGATGGATGGATGGAAGTGGCTGTAAAGTGTTTTCTGGTGTGCGCTTAAAAAAATTTGACCGGTTCAGACTCGTACAATCGCTAGCAATCACTTTCAGTTGTATTCTCTTGGTCGTATTTGTTTTATGCTGCACCATGTTTGTTGTGGGTTAACGTCTGTATTATTTAAAATCTTAAACCACAAATGAATACATGCAATCCGTCATGCAGGTGTGAATGATTCATTAATTTCGCGCCTTCAGTTCTTAACGCGCCGTAACAAACGCGCACCAAACACATTAAATGTTAAACAAAAAATGAAAAGAAATGCAAGAAAATATGAAAAAGAAAAATATTCTTTAAAACAGATTAGTAACAAGTACCAGTAGTTTGAAAGAAATCAATCATTTAATGTTATATACAGCCTGCAAAGCTAAAACTAAATATCACCTACAAGAGTAATTGTAACTCAAACTAAAGTTGCACACTGAAAAGGATCATTGTTGTCTCCATTATATCAATTATTAGAAACAGGCACAATATCCAAGCCTCAGCATAACTTAACTAAAACCATGATATTCTCACTAGCGAGCTTTATAAAATTATATTTGAACTACAGAGAATTTACTTTAATTGTATTCTTGGACTAGAGGACGCCTTTAGCAACATAGAACTGAGAGTTTCCACTTTATTTAACGGCATGTGGAATCTGGCTGCTAATTCAGCTATTATTTGTTGGAAATTCGAACAGAACAGAGTCTTGTATATTAACCTCTAATATTATTAGAGTTGTAACACATGACACTATCAGCAGTGCTCTGGAAACTATATATAAAAAATCTACTCAAGGAAAGGATAGAACATGCTGCAAATACGAGTACATTGCATAAGCGGTTGATGTGCAGAACACCTGTTCGGTTTTCTAATGAATATACCGTTTAGATGGCATTGATACAATGTCATCAATACGGAGAATTCTTTAACGACGGAAGCTAAAATTGTTGATCACTTCTTTCTTAAGAATTACGCAAGTGTGAAAATGTCAACCAAGTCTTGGATCTTGTATCTTTCAATAACATACACTGATACTTAAATTTGCGCATGATATTGGCAAAAATGGAATAAGTGGAAGCTGTATAATTTGGAGACGTTGTTGCGGTGCGAGTCTTTCCATGATTGTCAATAATCAGACAATACTTAATTAAACAATTGATGACAGTATGGCACTAATCACAAGTGATAGGTGAAAACCAATGACATATAAACCAGTAAATGGATCAACCTATAGTTGTATGTCCCCTAATGTTTGCATTAGTTACCACAAGGTGTGATTCTATTACCTCGAAGCTGTTACAATCCATGGAGTTTGCATGGGCTTGAAACTGGTTATATTTGATTGTTTCACCCCTTTTCAACTAGAATTACGGGGTCAGTTAGAAGCCCGGAGATTCGTCCCCTAATTGATAACTCGTCGTCTAACGGAGGTCCCTTCGGGGTACATGTAGGGATTTGTTTAAGCAACAAACTTCGGGTCTCTTCAATTTGTCTCTAGGTACAGTTGCTGAAACAACAGAACCATTGAAAGTGCCGTAGTGGTGACATTTCCTGAGCACAGAGCTCGGCTACGGGAATTGTGGCTTTCGTTTCAGAGAGCAGACGATCCGTCTTTGAACAGGATTAGATAGCGGCCTATGGCAACCGTAGTAAATGTTAATATCTGTCCTTGGCAGTAGTGGTCGATTAGTGCGATATTGCTATTGTTACTTTTCAAATAATAGTCTTGGGTCATGCAAATTGACTAAGCTATGGATGGCAGGGATTAGATAGCTCAAGATCTTAAGCAAGGTGCAGCTCTTAACCCTTTAATGCCTAAGACCGTCTATAGACGGTCATCAGTTCAGTATTAAAAAAAACCCGGTTTTTCCGTTTAGCCACTAAGGCCGTCTAAAGACTCTCTTCCTTGTTTTTGTCCTAGAGCTTTCCAGGAGTATTTTTTTTCTGAATTGGAACTGAAATTCGTAATTTGCAGATGAAAGAAATGCTAGAACAAAAATTTATTTCTACAATTAGAACGTCTTTGCAATTTCAGGTATTTAAGGGTTAAGCAAGGTTTACAGATTGTGCAACGGTGGATGTCAAAATGACAAATCTTAGTTTAGAGAATCTATCTCTTGGAGAGATATCGTGCATATCTCGCTTAAAACCAGACAAAATACAGGCCTTAATACGTGAATGCATAGATAACACGATTCGACGATCTGTCGAGATTGTACTTAAAATATTTTCTTACTTACATATGTCACAGTTTTAGACATAACAACATATTTGCTTTATTAAAGACTTTTAAATTGACAGTTGAAGCATTTTAAGAACTGAAATATGCCAATTAATAAACACACTATAATAAATTAGTGTCGATTGGTTCGGTAGACACTGTTAAAGAATTTTTGAATTTATTGTTTTAAAGCACTGTCACATACGCATTCCATATAATTCTTATCGTGTGTGTATTTTTTGTGGAGGTTCAACAACAACTATTCAATCCTGGATACAAATTGTATGCTTAAACAACAACTACAACCTTAAGTGTAAATACATACGAAATTAACACGGGCATCATTTCCAGATAACGTCTTCATCTTCATCTGCAGCATTGTGCCAAGTCATCATCACCTAAAGGCGTTAATTCATTCCATCACAAAACAGTTATTGTATTTTGTCTTTCCTTTCTGTTGTTGCATTTTCTTCATTTAACACATTTGTGTTGTTGTTGTTATTGTTGTGGCCTGTAATGGAAACTAGTAATTTTTACTATTAAATACCTGAAGACTCCTCTGACGTACGAGTATATTAATTTAAATTTGTTTGGTATCATGTACAAATTGTGTAATTATTATTTTATTTTTTTTTTTGTTTAACTAAATGAATGCCGTCAGGAGAGAGAGAGAGAGAGAGAAAAAAGAAACATAAAGTTGTTAAAATGTTTGTTTCTTGGAGTTTCAATGCATCGTCTATGGCAATTACAATCAAACTTAGTTTTACTTTAACAAATTTCCAACACAGAAATGTCTCTAAAGAATATGTGTATGTACATCTTATTTAAAGAGCTATCCTTTGAATAATTAACAAAAGTTTGCCCAAATCTATGTAGAAATTGTGTAAATATTAGATAATAAGTTTATTCAGGCTCAATTTAATTTTTACTAGCTAATAATACAAAGAATACATTGTAAAGTAATTTTAGACAATCACCAAATTAAAATACATTTTCAAGGGCGTCTTCTATATATTGTAAACATTATCTATGTCCCCGTTTACACAGGGAAACATTTGGAAGGGAAACATCGGGAATTCTCTTTTGTATTTCCTTTCGCGGTCATACAGGGAACATTGTTGTCGGAAACATTTCAGTTTATATTTGTTTTTTGACATTTGTCTAATTGCGGTGTTGTTTTTTTTTATTTTCTACTGCATTTGATTTGCTAAAGTCTATTTGATTTGTGAAATATAAAATAAATAAATTATAAAAGATAAAATTTATAAAAACATGAATGAAGCCGTTTTGAAACTGCTGCTTCAGTAGCTCCCAATGATTCTACAAGCTCTTGTTGAGTTTGTCAACAATCTTCATGTAGTAACCAATTATTAGTCTTTAAAATTTGTTTTGATGGCCCGGACGATCTTTGTCTTTCGTGTCAAATTGACCACATCTGAACCTCACAAACTATATATGTACGTTGAAGCCGACGAAGCCGGCACATGAACAACATGGCAAAACCTCCGAATTAAAAATTTATATATTTTTAGATTTTTTTCCAGCAAGAAATTAGAAATTAGAGTATATCCGAAACTGAAGCTAATATTGGTTTAAACTTTAAAGTATCATTATTCGGCCTAATCCGAAATAAATTTAAATGTACTCCACCTTTTTCGAAATAGTTAAATAATAATAAAATGTATTACTAGTAGTAAATAAATAAATATAAACTCGTGCATATGTAGGTATATTTTTAAACTACATCTTCACATTTATAATAAATTTATTAATAACAAGTAAGATTGCTATATTCGGCTATGCCGAATCTTATATACCCTTCACCTTTGTTGTGGATGCATATTTATATTATATACATACATATGTACATATATGTGACCCGGCCTAGAAAAAGGTTATGACTCAAAAAAGAAATTGCGAGACACAGCTGTTAAAGATAAACAATGCATTTCGTCAGTTTCTTAGTAGATTTTCTTTTGCATTATGAACAGTCATGCCCAAAAGGCAACCAAAAGAGCAAAAGAGCATAAATGAGATAAGTTCGTGTGTTTTTGCAGCGTTCAATTCTGTTTTTAAATTTTTTAATTCCATTTATTATCTTGATTCTGGATTTTCAATAAAATTCTGTTTTTCTTTCATTTGTGCTCTTCTTTTTCTACATTTTTAGTACATTTCTAAGCAAGTTAGGACTTTCTAGTTTTCACCACGTGAAAGAGCGTCTTTAAAACTCTCGAAACCAAAAAAAGTGCAAACATTTTTTTTGAGTCATAAGCCACCTTTTCATAGGCCGTGTCACATATATAGTATATTATATTAATATGTACACTTTGTTTGATAGTTTTTTTGATGAAATTTTCAGAGTTTTTCTCGGATTTTTGCTCATATCTCCGTTATTTATAGACGGTTTTTGCTGATAGCAAACTTCTCGAAAGCATGTCTGACAGAATTGTTGAAGATTTGGATCCCGAATATATCTGGGGACTTCAAAAAACTGATTTCAACATCCAGACAGACAGACGGACATGGCTTAATCGACTCCGCTATCTATAAGGATCCAGAATATATAACTTTATAGAGCCAGAAAATTATATTGTGGAAATTACAAACGGAATGACAAACTTATATATGTTCTCATGATGGTGAAGGGTATAATAAGTAATCGACCCAAGAAATTAATTTTCTTTGTATTAAATGTTTTTAAATTAAAATTTAAGAAAAATTTTTTGAAAAAATTTTATTTATTCGAAGGTTTACTTCAAAGTTAAATATAAGAATTTGAAATTTATTTTTGTATACCTCTGTTATATGTTCTACATAGCTTTCCGTTGGAAAAATTCTCATATAGTAAATTTAAGAAAAATTTTTATAAAAATTTTATTCGAAGTAAAAACTTCAAGTCAAATATATAATTTGTTTGAAAACAATTATACACTATTATTTATTTTTGTACACTTGACTTGAAGTTTTTACTTCGAATAAAATTTTTTTAAAAATTGTTTAATACTCGCAAGAGGAAAAATTCTCATTGAAAAATGTTTATTTAAATGTTTATTTAAATACTAAAACCATAAGCAACACAGCAGTTTGTTATTATTAAAAACAAATTCTAAATAAAGCACAAATATCCCTAAGCGATTGCTTACCTAAATATATGCAAAGTTTTTTGGAACATTCAGAGCCTTAAAGTAATTAATTCAACAATCGCCTTTTATAAAATGAAAAATGAAAAAAAAACTCCCTTTAAAAAGGGGAAAGCACTTTCCATATTTTGGATCTATGATGATCATTTAAAATATAGCTTTTTACTGTTTTTATTGAATTTTGTGTATTTAGTCACAAGACAAGGGAATTGACACTGGTTTCAGTTAAAAAGATTTGTTATTGATACATTTTTGTCAATGTCACGGACAATTGTAGAAATTGATATAAACTTCACTTATATGAAATTATAAAATACATTTCCCAGGTCTCTAAAGGGCAAATTTAAGTACAGTTTGCGCTCAATCTAGTTTAAAAGAGATTTTTGCGCATTAAGGTAATTTTCGGAAGTGGAGTTTATATGGGGGCTACTGCAAACTGAACATCATTTGAGAGAGATATTTCCCGTTGCATGAAACTTATTTTTGCTGAATTTTGTATGGATACTGCTTTTCTATAGACATTTATGTACCAGAAAGTCATATGCGGGCTATAAGGAGTCGTAGGACGATTCTTGCCATTTTCAACAGTACTTGTCCTCTATAACAAAAATAAAGTATGTATAATTTCATGATATTATCTGCATTACCTTTGAAGAAAATTGCAAAATATATCTGGAAAATATGAAACTTTGGTTTATAACTCGAATCCTACTTGACCGATTTTGCTCCTTTTTAATACTAAACATTTTGGTGAAACAAAGAATGTTTGGTAACAATTTCATAGTTCTATGGCTTTTTTTGAAGTTCTATCGTGCCTTCAACAGACGGACGGACATGGCTAGATCGTTTTGGAATCTTATAAGGACCCAGAACATAAATATAGATTTTTTGGTTCCAATTTTTCGATGTGTTACAAACGCAATGACTTGCAATGACTGAATCTATCCCCCACCTTTTTGATGGCGTATATAAGAAATATGTTCTTAGTAATAAGTAATAATTTTTACGTTTAGTTAAAAGGCATTCGTAATTTATATAGAATTATCTTTGTATAAATGTCGGGTGTATAAGTTAAAACTGCAGCATTCATGGTGTATCTTTTGAACGAGGTTTTTGTCTTTACTAACTTGTATGTAAGTCATTTTGGTGGTTATACATATATGTAAGTATCTGTTATTTATTGTCACTTGGTTATTCAACTTTATAATGTATACGAGTACAAAAAAGTTTTTTATGCTTTGAAAAAGTCGAATTTTCTGCCAACAAAACGTCATTTAATTTAATTTAAAAATGACACTGAAGTGCAACGAACAACGAATGGTGAATGTTTTCCATCGATGTCAAAGTGCGATAAATGCTTTGTGAGGTTTAAAAGTGTTGATTTTGGCATGGAAGACAAACATTGCCCAGACCAGCCAAAAATGTTTGCAGACCAAGAATTTCGGTCATTACTCATGTGGAGATTATGTCAAACCAACAAGAGCTACTCAAGCAGCAAGCTATAAAACGAAACTATTTTTGCACCGAATCCCGGCCAACCAGCAAAATATCCATGGCGCTAAGGTAATATTCTGTATTAGGTGAAACCAAATGCGTCCTATCTATTATGAGCTGCAGAAATCTGGTCACACAATAACAGGGCACCAGTATTGAATGTAACTGATTGGGCGAAAAACGCCAGAATATGCGGCGAGACAGGACAACATAATATTCCATCATAACAACTCTCGGTTACTATTTAGGAAGAAGGGGTTGGAAACACACCCAATACAAAAATGTCAGCAATCGGTTAGACTAAAGCTACGAAATAATGAATTCTGGAAGTCATTTTAAATTTTCCATAACGAGTGAAAGTTTTTCTTGCATTTAATGTGATATGAAAATTGAACTAAACTGAGAATATTAGAAGTAAAGTTTAAGATTTAATAAAAAAAAATATTTAACAAAAACCGAAAATAATAAAAATCCGATTTTTTTTTTCAACGACACTTCTTTGATTGTTTTAGTAAATATTTATTTATGTATGTATGCATGTGATGAGTAGTCTAGTTATTTTTTAAGAACAATAGCTTCCATGTCGCAATTTATATATATTTATGCAATGTTTCTTTCCAAATATCTGCTAAAATAAACTAGAGAGCAGCCATTGCTCGGATACGTTTTCAAAATATTTTTAAACAAAATATCATATGAAATATGTACTTAAAATGCAATTAAATTTAGAAAATTTATCTGTTAGTATGTCTATTAATGTTTGGCATGTTACTTTCAAATGATTTAAATCTTTAAACGTTCTGCAGAATTTCTGAAATGAACATAAACAGTAACACGATTAAGACCCACAACCAAAAAGGAGGCAATCACGTTTTAATGTCAGTCTTTAAAGGAAAAACCAAACAATTACCAAACAAAGATATAAGCAAAGTCAGTATTAATTAATTATAAAAACAACATCTTTTTAAGTCCGAATTTTATCTAGAATACATTCGTACACGCAAAGAAATTATTGTGTTAAATAGTCAATATTTTGCTGCTTATTTGTGCTTTAAATTTTGATGGGCATACTATTTCTTATGATTGTAACGCACCATTTCTGTCGAGTCTTATCTTTCAGAAGAGGTGGGCATACTTTCCTCTGGTAAAATAACTCAGTTATTTATCTTAAAAATAAAAATATAGTAGCATAAATCCCTAGAAATCGACTACGAAAAGCATATTGAGAAGAGAGAAATATAAAACAATTAGGGGAGTAGGTAAATATATGAGCTATAGTTTGGAATAGCTACTTGGGGCAATTTGACTTATTCCTTTATATACCCTGCCATGGCCTTTGCTATTCGCGATACAGTTTTCGAATAGCACAAAAAAGATTTGGGCTATTATTTTTTACATACAATTGCCTTCGTTGAAGAATTTGGTATCGCATCTTATTTTAGGCTTCTGGATTTTTGCTCTATTCTTCAAGCAGAGATCTCTGCCATAAAGCGGGCTGTTAACTGGTTGAGGTATTACCGAATATCTGGAGATATAGATATGTGTGTATATTTACTGCCAGCAAAGCGGCCGTAAAGAGTATAGCAGGTGTCTAGGTTAACTACAGAATGGCGGGTATCTCTAAACAAGATAGCGGAACATTCTAGGATAACGCTGATATGAGTCCCTGGACATAGTTCAGTACAGGGCAACTGTATTGCTGATAATTTGGCCGGGAAGAGTACAATGATGAGCGATGAGGCGATTGACTCTTATATTGACATCACCATTACGACTCTGAAAATATCAGTTTAAAACTAAATGTTTAGACTTGCTCAGTAGTGGAATTCTGTAACTTATTTTAACAACACTTGTCATTGTTAAAAAACTAAACAACTGATTAAGCGATTTTGCTATTCTCGAACTTATTTAGCAACACTTGTTATTGTTTGCAATCAGCTGAGTTGTTAAATTTTTTTTTTTTTTATTCCATTTAGCTCTTTTTGTTTATTTTAACAGAGGTGCCATATAGTGCCAAATTGTAACAATATTTTTAACATTAAGTTACAGAATCGCATAATCGTTACTGCAAACGACAAAATGAGTCGACAAGAAAACAATTCTTGCGATTGTTAAAAGTTACAGAATTCCACTACAGGACTTGGTCGAATGAAACCACCTGCTATATTGCGAGGTTCGTATGGTCCGTACTTGACGTGGGAAGGACGAATTGCTTAGCTTTCGTCTTAACCTAGTTAGGCTTATTGTCTCTTTATTACCAGAAGACTAGGTCTACAGTACAATGATTACTGAAGAAGAAGAAACAATTACTTATCTTCTCTGACAATGTTCAGCCCTATCAACAAAACGG
This sequence comes from Bellardia pandia, assembly GCA_916048285.2. NCBI lineage: Eukaryota > Metazoa > Arthropoda > Insecta > Diptera > Calliphoridae > Bellardia > Bellardia pandia. Next base: position 92,138,699 of record OU696532.1, on the reverse strand, counting down.
TAACGTATATTGGGACACCCTACCTATCATGTTTGGAGGAGCTATCAAGAATGAATCCGAAATGCATCTACACTTTCGCCAAGAAATCTGGATGGTTTGATAGGGGAACAACAAGTGCCGAGTGATCGACAGTTTGCCTACACAATGGGATCAACATGATGGACCCAAGTGAGCTGTTTTATAAGAATGACTGCCAACGGAATCTAACCCAACCTAATTAACCAATTAAATTAAGATATTGTTGGGCAAAATTATATTATTAAAACAGAAATATTACGAGAAATGGTGTATAAAATGTTGAAATATCAATGTTAAGTTAAATTATTATGTTAATAACATAACACTTTAAGTAATATATTTTATATAATTTTGAAATCTATTTAAGGTAATACATGCAAGTATTTCAGATATTTATTTTATTAAAATCGCCATATCTGAAGTTCCCACGTTGACTGCAGGCCTGTAGTCAGGATCTTTGAGTTTTCTTTAATTTATTAATACCCAAGCAAATGTATAAGGATACTTGATCTTGATTTCAGTTAAATTCTATTTGTAATTATGATTGTTGTTGTTATGAATGTGAAGGTGATGTATGAATATTATTATGAATGTGCTATTAGCATTTTTACAAACAATATTATTTTTTTTATATTTTTACAACAAATTTGGATAGAGTTAAATGTCATGTAAAAGAAAATATTTGATAATTAGACAATTATGTCAAATTTCTTATCTTTGATTTTGTCCTTGAGACATGCAATTGTTAGAACTTTAAACGGCCTTAAAATTTGTTATTTATGTTTTATAGATGAAATCTAATTAATCTCAAAGATCATGAGATCATAAATCATCAGCCTTCTATCAATAGTCTTAAATGCAATAAGTGTTATTCTCCACCCTCTTTATCCAAGTTTCTTAATCAAATAATATTCGGCTATTATACTGGTTCAATAAAAAAAGGTCCTTTTATTTAGATTACGCCTAAAAATTAAGTATTTTAAAAAGTTTCTCGTTCAAACACATAATACATAGTCCCCGTTTACACAGGGAAACATTGTTGTCGGAAACATTCCAGTTTATATTTGTTTTTTGACATTTGTCTAATTGCAATGTTGTTTTTTTTTATTTTTTTATATTTATTCAAAGTCAAATATAAAACATAGAGAACAAAGCACGCCGAAAAGAAATAAAGCAAATGTCAAATAGCATAGCAAATGTAAACAATAAGAATGAAAGCACAAAGCGTTTCTCCGAGAACGGGAATCAAATGTCATATTCTTTTCCCCACCCGTCCCTTTCTACCAAACAAAATGTTTCCCTTCCGAATGTTTCTTTGTGTAATACCGTAGACAGACGACAGAGTTAATGCGCATTAAAATCTTACTAATTTGAATTAAGATTTTACCGTGACAGACGACAGTTTCTGCATTTAAACTGCATTTAGGTAACAGCTGTTTGTTTGTAAACAGCTATTTAATTATGAAAAAATTTGTTTGGCATTTGCTGAAAAAACAGTATTTCTTTGAAAAAAAAGCTGAAATTACTTTTGCTGAAACTGTTTCATAATGCAAAACTTGTTCATGCACTAGCAATCATCAACCTGAACGTGTTGCTACATGTGGGGGCCGCAGTGGGACACTCTGAAATAAGAGAAAGGCAATTGTGGAAATCTATTTTTATTATTTTAGTTTTACAATTGTCTTCTTCTTCTTTTAGAATAGTAAACAATTTGATAACATTTTCGACGATGTTGCCATATTGAAATAGCTAAATGCAGTATAAATTCACTCTGATTTTGTGCATTTACGTCTAACCTAATGCGCATTAAGATGGGATAATTCACGAGTTAATTTGAATTAAGACTGTTAATGCAAATTAACTGTGCCATCTGTCTACGCTATAAACGGGGACATACATAGGACCAAATTTTGTATATTCTCACATATGTATGTGTGCTGACTTTTAAATATAATTTAGCAAATATATGTACATAAGTATGTAAATTAATATTTAATTAATGATAAAACGATAACGATAAAACTCAACAATACCTCCCTGGATAATTGTTGAAGATTTAAGACGTTTTTGAATCAATGTTGAAGCAAAATTTACTCAATTCTTGAAGCCCTTCTGAACTAATTTCTTAACGTGTACAACTCACCTCTCACACACAAACAGCATCATTATCGACTACAAACGAAATGTAAACGTGAACGAAGGTGAGAAATCAATTTTCAAAATCTTTTTTATTTTTCACACAAAAACATTAACGGAATTGGATGAATTTATGGTCAGGCATGGTAGAAGGTTGGCGGTTATGTTAAGCCTTATTCGCTGGCTAGTTGGGCTGGATTAACACAACACAGCGGAGCACACAAGCCAAACAATTCAACATAAAACACAAGACAAGTCGGGACAGAAGAATGCAGCAACAACAACATGGCACAAACATTGGACAGAAGTGATTCTGAATGTCTGTTTTGGTTTTTAATGGCGTGCCCTCATTATTAGTGCTGGCGGCATTTCATACACGCAAAAATGAAATGCATTCAACTCAAGTGTGTATATGTACTCGTATTTGGATTTCAACTGGAGGTGGTAGTCCGAGAGTAACAAGGAATTTATTGCTGACCAACTTAATATTGTTGACTGGCTAAAGAAGGGGTAACTATGCTCGAATAAACAAAAAATAATGCAGAACCAGAACAACAAGAACAGCAACGGCGATGATGATGATGACGATCATCTTTTGGTTGTGCATCTTCCAGCTTAAAGTCTTTGGAGTGAAATTGTTTTCAAGTTTGCGCGTTTTCGACGTAAATTAGGATAACAACGTGAAACATAATTATTAACTCCATAGCTAGAATTGACGTGCAATGCACTATGGCTCACATTGTATTTCGTAGGAAATAAATGTAAAATGTCAGTCCAGAATTTAGAAAGCGAGTCCACGACTGATTGATTACCTATCCTCCTGCAACATGATCAGTTGATCTAAAATTAGGGATTTTTTCAAATTGGTGTGAAATGGAATGGTATGGCGAGTCGAGTCGAGTACCGCTGGTCGATGCTGGTGCGGTTTCGGTTGATGTGGTTTCGGCTGCATGCGGTTCATTTTGTGAATCGATGGGTGAAGCGAGCGCTGGTGATTGTATCTCTCGAACGTCTATTTGGATGTAACAGCGTGTGGTGTAGCTGTCCCCAGTACATACAAATGTCCGGACTGACCAGTTGTTGATATTATGGGTCCGGGAAAAGTAGTTGACACATTAGTTGTTCCTGCGTTCTGTTTTATTGCGTTCGGTAGAATCCATTTCTTAAAAACGTCGGCAATATCTTAGGCAATGGTAACTGTAGTACAATTGGCATTGATGGATAAATGGATTCCGGGTTCACGAGCTGCGCATGCTAAAAGTAGAAAAATATGAGTAATGGCAAATTTGAAAGTTAGGATTTTTGAAAAATAATGTGATTGAGAAAGGGAAGAAATCATATTAGGTAATTGTAAGTAGTTATTCGGTGTCAGTTTGGAAATTATTATACGGTAAATAAATTTAATAAAAATTTGTTTAATCTGAGCCGCTATGAACTTTTTCGATTCATCAATTTATACTACAAAATCTCCTCTTATTAAGAGATTTCAAGTATTCTTTTTTTCATAATATTGAAAATGTTCCCAACAATGGATTAGAGACACATTTTCGTATGATGGATCAGGAAGAGCCATTATAGGACTTCCCTGGAGGAAATGACCTGGAGTCAAGGCTGGATCTTCACACATGGCAGATATGGGTCTAGAATTTAATACTCCTTCAATTCGATCTAAAATGGTTGTGAACTCTTTAAAGTTAAAACGATAAGCTGCGGCAACTCTCTTTAAATGGGCCTCGCAAAACTTATAGCATTTTCTGATAGGAGGATTACTTTTGCGCCACCTTGTATAAAGATACTTTGTTTGACTTTAAACAATTTCTAGTTTCCATGCCATTGTGCACTGGCTGCAAATCATTTTTCAGAGTAGTTTTTTATAGTTATTGCTGTTTCTGTAATAAATGTATTAAACTTGGTAACGCCCCCAGAGTGAGAATACTTTTGATCTTGGCAAGTATTTCAATTCGTTAAGATTTTGTTGCTGTTGCTATTGCTGTTTGTATACTTCGTATGCGCGTCTTTAGCGACTTGGATTACGATGCACACGTTACCAAGCGTAAAGTATTTAATACTGATTTCTCTATTCATTTCATACATTGGACATATTTTGATTTCAATTCGTACGCCCTCTATAAACTTTTAGATTTTAAAGCGCGAGACGATAAATAACTTTACGATAATTGAAAAATTATGAACACATTCTCAGAATTATTTACGTGTGAGCATGCATTGTCTGTTTACTCGTCCAAGCACCTATAGGTACATACATACATATCTCTCTCTATACATACCTACATATAATGATAATGATACATATGTACAAGTATGTATGTATAAATGTGCAGCTAATATTTAATGCCTTACACAACTCAGTCAGTTTCAGTTTCAGTCAGTTTATGACTTATGTCTCTATCTTTATTGAATATCACACTGGCCAAAAGTGTGAACATAATTTCTGCGTTCACCTTCCGGCGTATTCAAGAGTAATTATTATTATTCGAAATGAAGCGCTTTAAAAGCATAAATTTTGAAATAGTTTATTCAACTTGATTTAAATACTGGGTAATTCATTCAAATGTTTTTTTTTTTTAATTTTAAATAAAACATTATAAATCAAATAACATTCTCTAATATTTCAATTTTCAATTTTCTATCAGTCTTTCCAAAATTGTAACCGCTATCTTGTGAATTAAGATTTCACATAACCCCAAAGAACAATATCCAGATCCAGTTACAGGTCCACCAATATGATTTTTCAATAAAGCCATTGTTGCTTCAAGAGCAAGAAGAACATTTCTCACAGAATGCTGATTTTCGAAATACTCGTACAAATAGATATAGAATAATTTGTAAATGTTGTTGCGGTGTGAATATTAACACTATGAATTAGGGTAAGTTTATAAACTGAGGCCCATTTTGGTTGAATTTCATCTAAATAACGTGGACTTTATTTGGGAGCTATTGCCAATTGTGGACAGACAGCTAAAAAATCCAGTATTATAATTGCTGTAAAGCCGTTATTATAGATAGAATGATTCTGTACTAAAATTACTGATCTGTAAAATATGTTGGTTCTATTTCCCGATCTTCAGGTAATTCAGTAAAGAGAATTTTATACATATGGACATACTATGTCATGTCAAATGTCAACATAATGCCGGTATATTTAAAAGATACATGAGTATTTAAGAGATTTTTGGAAGTGGACCTTATATGGTGGGTATGATCAGCAAATCCAGTAGTTTTATTTTGGCATATATATAAATGATTCGTTTAAAATTTTGAATCGGCTACGTTATTTATTTATTTAATAACTACGGATATCACTTACAACAAGTTTAGTTCGGTCCATGTTTGACCATAGACCCCATATAAAGTCCACTTCCAAAATTCATTTAAATACGTATAAAACAGATACTATAAATAATGTTAAACGGCTAAAATTTGACATAAATACTCTTTATAGGCAAATAAATTGTCGTACTAAATTGTATGGTGGTCGGCCCATAATTGGTTATAGCTCCCATACAAGGACCACATCCGAAAAAGACATTTATCCCTATATATATTGTATAAATATCGGTACCGCCTCTAAACGTTGCACAGATCATTTACATATATACAAAAATGATCCCACAAAATTTTGTGAATTTCGGTCTATTTTTAACCGTATGCCCCATATAAAGCCCTCTTTCGAAAATCACTTTAATACTCGTGTAAACAGCAAAATTTCTTCAAAATTTATTGATCGAAATTTATTGAACAAAACTTTTGAAGATTTTATTGATGCCGTGTAAATGAGCATCAAAATCGCATCTGGCAATATTGATAACAATAAATAATTTGACAGCATGTTCATTCTTTTGATTCAAAACCATATCAATACATATACATGTGCTGGTGCTATAATATTGATGTGTTTTCCATCTAATGCCCCGATTGAATTGGGAAAATTCCACATCTGTACCAATAGATATTATTTTTTATATGTTTCTTTATTTAATAAATTAGGTTTTACCTTTAAAAATTCATCTTTTAATACTTTATATAATGCAGCGCAGACTTCAGGCACAATATTGCATAACTTGGGTAACTGTCCCCAGTCGCTAAAAATCTCAAAGTAATTGTCAGGCGTTTTCCGGGGCATAAAGATTCCCGCATATTAGTATTAGCCTTTTCTATTGATGGGGTGACGAGATTGAGCAAATAATCAGAATCGTATGGTGAAATTCGCTTCCTAAAAGAGACATACCTTCCAAAAGAAACCCTATGTTCCTTTGTTTTCTTCTTTTTTTTGCATTATTATCAGCTACTTCTTCCTTCAATAGTAAAAATGATGATGCAATGGTGATTGTGTCGTCGTCCATACTTATTAATTATTTTTTTTTTATAACAATAAATTATTTCACAAAAGAAGCTAAACAGCTGATCAAAGTTAATATTTTCTTCGAAATACAAAAACGAAATGCCGAAATGCCGAAATGTTGTCACTAAATTGAAAATTAAGAGTTGGAAAACAGAATAAGTTAATATTTTCAATATAAAAAGTTTACCAATAGTGTAAATTAGCTTAAAAAAATTTTGATCAAATTTTTATCAAAAGATTTTGAAATATATTGAAAGAATATTTTGATCAAATTTTTGAAACGTGTAAATAGAACATCAAAAAAATTTTTCAAAATTTTGATAAGACTTCAAAATACCTTCAATCGTGTAAATCTAGCTTTAGTCAATAATAGCTCCTGAATTAAGTCCACTTCCGAGCATAACAACCAACCATACAACTCTTGTAAATAACGCTACTGAGATGAAATTCAAACAAAATATAATCCTAAAATACATAGAAAGCACATTAGTGGATACTGGATTTAGAAGCTATCAGTCCATATCTGGTCCACTTCTACTATACCACCCATAAATATTTTGTAAATAATGTTATTGAGATCAAATTCAAACAAAAAAGCCTCATCTTACATCTTATTCTTTTTTACACTCTGTTTCTTAACTTGTTGTGAATATGGAAAAATGTTGTTTTAATTTTATAAATTGTTTAATTACAATCAAGATTATTATGAATATCAAACAAACTCTGTAAATTACAGTAAGAATCTGTAGTTTTTGTATTTCTTATTACGTTTAGGTGGAGGGTATTTAAGATTCGGCACAGCCGAATATAGCACTCGAACTTGTTTTTTTTTATTTATTTAATAAGTCTACAGATAAAAATCCTTACAGACCCGTAATTTACAATATAATATATGTAATTATTAATTAGTAGTATTAAGGTACAATATAATATTACGTTTTATAACACTGACATCAACAGAAAAATCAATAAGAAAATAAAATTCATTATAAACTCTACATAATCTTCTTAATGAATCAACATTGGCATAATTGGATTGAAAAACTTGCAGTAATAATGGTATAAAATAGCGACTTGATCGTTGTGGAACATTAAAATATATATTGCTTAGCAAAAAATCAGAATCAGAAAATCATTACATAATATAAATTAAATAAAAAAGATGCATTAAGCATGACTCTTCTGCTTTCCAAGGTTGGTAATTTTACTATTGACAGTCTTGAAGAATAAGGTGAAAGAATAAAATCAGGATTCCAAGTTGAGTTGCCCAGAGAAAAGAGAAGAAACTGCTGTTGTACCGATTCAATCATATTTATATCACAATATGCATCAGGAACCCAAATGACAGATTTATATTCCAAAATTGGTCTTACCAAAGAAGTGTATAACCGTTTAGTGATCGTTAGCTCCGTAAATTCTTTCGCCCATCGTTTTATAAAAGCTAGCACACCACGAGCTTTATTAACAATCATGTTTATAGGATTTTTAAAATTTTATTTAGTATCCAAAAAAAATACCAAGATCCAAAATTTCTGTAACTGATTCAAGTTGATGTCCACCTAATAAAAATTGATTCTTGAAAATCTCATATGCTTGCACTTTTTTAGGTTTAGCAGTAAAACTTAGAAAGCATTATCCATCAAAAGACGTCTTAAAAGTATAAAGTTTTGAGGATTTTTCTTTTACATGAAATTGTTTAATTAGTGAGAAAATGTATTTATTTAGAAACATTTCATGTTTGACAATGGCTGAGGAAAAGTTAGGACTTTACAAAATTTTACTTACGTAAGAATAATAAACCATAGATTAGAAATAAGAAAATGTATGTGACTGATTAAAAACAGACTGACCGTTTGTCCATGTAAAGTTTGTAACAAATTTAGAAGTACACAATAATTGTTCTACCTTAGGGCTATTCTGGAGATATGTCAAACTTGTTGCAATGTCATCTCAATCGATGCAACCTGTTCTCACTAAAGCACTAATAGATGTTAAAGGCACAAACGCACTATTTCATTAAAAAAAAAACAAATGCAAAGTTTTGTTATTCAGGCACCCTTAACAATCCTTGAACTTTAGTTAATAAGAGATGACCAACTGTTGGTCTATACATATTCATGTACAACATATCTGCACAAATTTATTAATATCCGGTGGCTTAAAACACATGTTATCAAATTCAAAACGTGTGGATACGTTTTCGATTTGATTATTGATCGCAAAAATATTAAATTTTATGTGTTGTTGAGAAAGTAAACAATTATTTTTTTTTTTTTTTTAATTTATTTAATTCAAAAACAAGCAACAGCAGATGGTTCAATAAATTTAAATGAATGAAAGAAAAACAAACAAAATACATATGTAATGAAATTTAAATGGTTATTTTAAAAAAAATGTTACAATTTGAAATTTGCAGTGCCAATTATTTGTATAAGATATTGATTGCAACCTAAGTATGTACAGATGTGATATAAAATTTTAATAAAAAAAAACAAACTTTAGTGATTTACATAAATAATTAAAGTAAAATGTTCTAAACTATACCACATACATATGTGCATTAGGGTGGCCCCGTTTGTATGGAGAAAAAATAAGTTATCGATGTTCCCGATTGATATGAAAATTTGATCATTTTAAAACTACGTTTCTCAATTTTTTTGTCCTGGTGAGCTGGATCAAAGGATAAAAATGTCCTTTTTAGAGGTTTTTTGATTTTTTTCACATTTCTTCCAAAGGAACTACATATATGTAAATTTGGCATCATATGAAAGGTCTTTGAGAGGCGCATGCAATGGTTTATCAAAAATTAAAAAACAATTTTTTTTAATTAAAAAGTTTTGAAAATTACAGACAAAATTTTAGTGTTTTTTTTTATTTTTTCATAGAATTTACTTAAATAAATTGCTGCAATTTCTTGATTATAAACATCATGCAATTTAACCCAAATGGTTTTTCCCGTTTTTTAAAATTCAACCTATTTCAATTTTTATTAATTTTTTTTTTTTAAACCTTAATTCTTCCCTATCTGACAATCTCTGTTAACTCAATTCGTTAATGTAATGGATATTAAAATAACGTAAATTTTATAAGCTAAAAAAACGTGAAAAATTATTTTATTTGGAAACAAAATTTAAACGTCATACCTATGTAATTCTTTCAATGTAGGTACAAGTAAACTTTCATTAAATGAAAGAGAATTCTATATATTTTTCGACACTGCACTTTTAGTACAATTGCATAAATTATATTTAATTGTGCATACTTTCAGGCGTACGTTATAGCAGTAAAGCTATTCACCATTTTTCCTAATTCACAATAAAGGCAGTGCATATTTTTGAAACTAGATGTCACTGCAATACCACATTTTAATACAACAGTATTTTGAAATTGTACAAATGACGTGTGGTAGTACCACTGTACCAAATGTGTCTAAAATGTATCAACACACAACAATGCACCATATGTGCCAACACTGGTGTGATGTGTGTTTGCAGTGTTGCCAAATAAAATCGTCAAAACTAAATGACATAAAAATCGGCAATATATAATGGGTGTTTTTTTGAGAGGTATAGAACTTCGAATTGAAATAAAACACAAGAAAATCGTTTTAATGAATGTTGGCTTCCAATTCCCCTAACATTTCTGGTTTGTTGGCGTAGACGAGCGACTTCACATATCCCCAAAGAAAATAATCCAATGGTGTCAAATCACACGATCTTGGTGACCAATTGACAGGTCCATTCCGCGAAATTATGCGCTCATCGAATGTTTCCTTCAATAAATCGATTGTGGCGTGCGCTGTGTGGCATGTAGCGCCGTCTTGTTGGAATCACAACTCATCCACATTCATGCCATCCAATTCAGGAACAAAATAGTCGGTTATCATGGCTCTATACCGGTCACGGTGGCGAATCGATTCATTCGGGTCCTCTTCAACACTTTGCTCTACAGCGGCAATTGTTTCTTCGGTGCGCACTGTTCGACGTCTCTGCGGATGCGTATTATCACATAGAGTAAACGTAGTGCGAAAACGATCCATTGTTAACCGAATTAATTGCTCTGATGGACGATTATGTCGACCATAAAATGGACGGAGCTTGCGGTAAACTTCGCGAACTGAACCGTTATTTTCGAAATAAATTTGCACGATTTGCAAGCGTTGTTCTTTTGTCAACCTGTTCATGATGAAATGGCAAACCAAACTGAACATAAATGACATTAGAGATGCCAGATTTGACCACAAAATGCCAGTTTTATCTCTTTTGAAAAACAAACCTGTAAAAAAAACACCCTATACAGCTGCGGTAAAAAAAAACTAGCACTGAATGAAGACAGGATTCGACTACAAATGAATTTTTCTTAGATTTAGTTCCCTAATAATTCCTGTGGCACATAATTGAAATATGTCAATCATTTATTTAACGTAAAAAAGATTCGGTAACTTTATTTATTTATTTAAAAAAATTTAACTATATTTCAAATAAAATGGAGCTGATGAAACAAACAACTTATTAATATTTTGTTGCATGGCCTTTGTTGGCAATAATGGCACATAGCGCTTCTGCTTGGAATTAATTAATTTTTAGCCTAAAGATGCTCATTGTTTTGGGTCGTTGTCTTGTTGAAATACCCAAATCAATCCATGGCATAATGAAGCATAGCATTATTTAGTATATCAACGTAAACATGTCAATCCATTGTTGCTTTTATGCAATGTATTTGCCCCCCACCATAATGCTAGAACCATCACGCTTTACCGTCTTACATAGATGTTATGCAATTGATCGCAATTTTCTTATTTGAGATTATGGCTTACGATATCGAGCAAATTTAGTAAATTTTATCATAATTTCGATATCGAAATTATTTTTCGATACGATAGCTCATTCGATCACGAATGCGTTAATTTGGCCCGTGAATTGTATTCTGCATTTGGGCGACGTCTAACATATGAACGAGAACCTTCTCCACCAAATGAAATGATTTTACTCTCGTCCGTGCATAAAATATTTTAAATAAAAAAGTTTAAATGTGCTCATGCAAAAGTGCTATTAAAATCAGAAAATCGAAAATACATAACTTTTCCATAATTTTTTCGATTCCTATTAAAAAAAAATGTAATCCAATATATAATTAATATGCAACTGATGTTGTACATTGTATGATACAACTATGTACATACATATGTATGATTTTGAACACAATTTTGGGCAGTCGGATGCCAAAAGTAAAGTGGTGTTGGATTAAAATATAATTTAAGAATAAAAGTTATACATTTATCGCATTCTGCACAAATAATATAGTGGAAGTCTAGAAAATAATGTAGCCTTCCAATTTAATAATCTTCAAAGCTGAAGAACAGGTATTAGTAACAAGTATATACACTAATACCCCGATTTGCGTCGACCCGATTTGCGCCATGAAAAAAAAAGTTGCGTGGCTTCGAATTGCGTCGTAGATGTTTCGTTTTGCGTCGAAAAAATACATAATTGTGGCTTCGAATTGCGTCGTTAATGTTTCGTTTTGCGTAGTTTTCTGCTACATTTTGTGCATAGAAAGAGGATTTCCCTTTTTACTTGTTTTGGTCAAACACAAATATATGTTTATGTTGATTTTTTACATGTATGAATTGGCTTTAATTTATTTTTTTACTTTACGTTATCTTTTTGTTGCAATAAATTCTAAAAAATATACCTATGTATACATTTATTTATAGTAAAAATTTTCAACTTTTCTAAAAATTTTCTTCTGGAACGAATTAACGAAAAATCCATACGAATATATGGAGAAAAGTGATTCGATTTGCGTTGTTTCGCATTGCGTCCCGTTTGGTCGGTCCCAATTAACGACGCAAGTCGGGGTATTAGTGTAATATGTAAGTAAATTCTGCAAAAACAAATTTTAATATGGATTACACTATACATGCATTCTAGTTCGAATTAATAAATATAAATAGATGTAAATAAAGACGACTTTATATTTTTTAAATGTTTATTAAAATTTGTATTTATATGTATGATTGTTCTTACATAGACATTTCTATGTTTATAACGATCAGGATTATATTTTAAAAGTTCTATAAATAAAATTGTTAATAACGAATAACATTTATAGCAGTATAAATAAGAAATATTTAAATTTATTTAACGAAATACAATTAAAAAACTTATTTTCATAAATAGCCAACTGTTATTCCGGTTCGTAATTTTATAATTAGTCTTAGAACGGGTCGTCATAATCTTAAAAATCTTCATAGCCACATAATATGTCTAATTGATTTTGTTATATGGGACGACCTAAAATTCTTCGACATAATTTATATTTTTTAGTCTTCATTAATGCATTCCTTCAATTGTATGGACTTGGTTGATGAATTGTTTTTCAATTGCATTCTGTTCAAAAGAAATTGTATTTTTCCTTCAATTGTCTTGAATTCAACTAAGAGTACGACTTTATTTGTCTGCTCTACAATACTAACATTTTTCATATCCTCTGTCCTAAGGATCAGGGACATTTTAGAAGCCAGTACAATCACTGTATTTGTTAATGGATACAATAAATCCTGTAGAGGGAAATCTTTAATTATAACTTTGCAATCGTTGGGTTGTGTCAGATAGAATAATGCTGTGTGTTTAATTGAGTTATTGGTGTTTGTTAAACCTGCCATTTTGCGGTTGTTATGTTGCATATTTTTCAGCCTTGTTTGTGAACTTTTAGGTATTATAATGTTTACGGGTAAGTCAGCATTTTGCGCCTTTTCTAAAGTATGAACACCATTGGAATTCTGTTCAGTCAATATTGTTTTGTGGTTGCTGTTATGCTGTTTCTTATCCTTCTTAAGATTTGCATGTTTATGTGGTTGTAGAGGTACTGGGATTATTCTGTCCATGGATCGGTTGACACTTTCATCAATTTGCTTTTTAAGCTCTAATGTAACATGTTTTAACCTTTGCTCTTGCATTTCTATTTTATAATTTAGGATTATTTTTGATGATTCTTCCTCGTTTAGATTCTCTTTAAGTCTTGAATTTTCGGCAGTTAAGCGGGCAGTGGTGAGTTTTAAATCTTCTTCCAATTTGCAGATTTTTTCACACAAATCGTTGACACCCTCCGCTTGTTCAACTAATGCGATTTGTCTTTTTAAAGACTGAATTTCGTTTAATTTTATAGTCAACTCTTCAGTATGATTTAAGTTTTTGACTTCAAGTTCGTTAGATAATTTTTGTATTTTATTTTGCAGTTCTGCTCTCCACTGTTCAGAAATATTATACAGCCTTCGTAGTTCATCTATTTTCTTTTCTTTTCGAACTACGTCTTTTTTAGTTTCATCAATTTTAGTATTGCTACTCTGCAGCTTTGCCCTTAAGTCATTTACAACTGTTTCATATTCATGTGTATCCTCAAAGTTTAAATAAATACGGTGATTAGTGGGATTGTAACTTCTACATTGAGGGCAACTGGTGGATCTACAAAGCATCATGAAATTAACATTGTAAAGCATAAAATAACATAATGGAAACAACTCACTTGAATCGCCACTGGTTCATACAAGTAAAATGGAATATATGACCACAGCTGGTACTGTAAATGGCATCAGAATTTGTGAATGATACCTTACACACTGTGCATGAGGCATTCAGGGCAAACATTTTATTTACTTTATTATCCGTGTCTTCCATTAAACATCAATTAAAAGCACAAAGTATAGTACTTTGTGATTAAAAGTATTAAACAAAGGCGTCCTAAAATTTGATACTGGATGTGTAGCTATACACAGACATCACAGAGTATATAGAGGTGATCGTTTTAACGTTTCAAAAAGGAAAAATTCAGTTTCTTAGGGCAGTTCTCATACAAAGAGAAAGCTATATTCCTTTTTGGTGCTTAATTTTTGTGTGTTAAAGAAAAACGCTTTATGTTACATGTAGCAAAAATATAAACAAAATACAGTTCTCAAAGCAAGAGAGAAATATATATTTGGATTACCTTCTGTCTCGTGCCACCTCTGTAAAGAAATTGACTTTTAAAAATACATTTTTAAATGTGTGTGTTGTTTCGTACACAACACAAAGGGGATTTCCGCATTTTGTAGTAAACAATTGTATATTTTGTAGTTGCCACTTGTGTGTTTATTTAATATTTAATGATAACAAAAAAACGCTAAAAAGATTATTTTGCTTTTATTTTAAGTGAATTTCGTGATTCATAAATTAAGATTTTCTTAAAAATTTGAGTGAAAAAGTATGTTCTCCTAAAGTTGCCAATTGATAAGTTCCTTAATACTTCGGTGGAGAGCTCAAAGGCCTTTGATATACTTTTTATTATTTACAATTTAGTGCCAAAGCTGTACATTTTAGTACTATTGTCCATAAATTAAAAAAAAAGAAAAAGTATGGCGTTTCGGGTTCGAAGTTTTCTTTCAAAATACATGTTATAGTATATTTTACCATAATATTTATAAATTATAGTCATTTAATAGTTTATTGTTAATATAAAAACATTTATTTAAACATAAATGTGCTACTGTGGACAAAAAGTTTCAAAGTCACGTAAGTACATTGTAGCCTCCTGGATGTTACCTCTGAATTGTGTATGCATGGCTGTTTTCATAAACGCAGTATGCAATGCAACATTTCATTGCATAGAACTCATAATAGAATTTAGAAATATAATTTAAAAATGTTTATTTTAAGATTATCTTAAATAGTCAAATATCTTTATATTTTATGTGATAAAAAGTTTTAAATTATATTTTAAATGCTATTATGAACTCTATGCAATGAAATGTTGCATTGCATACTGCGTTTATGAAAACACCCCATTTGACAGCCTTTTCGTTAACTTTTGCAATTTGCTTAAGCTTGCTTATGCATATTATAGTTGGGCATTTTTGCTCTAGCAAATGACAGCTGAAAAACTTAAC
Organism: Bellardia pandia; assembly: GCA_916048285.2. Classification (NCBI taxonomy): domain Eukaryota; kingdom Metazoa; phylum Arthropoda; class Insecta; order Diptera; family Calliphoridae; genus Bellardia; species Bellardia pandia. Next base: position 92,123,259 of record OU696532.1, on the reverse strand, counting down.
GAAAAGTTTCATTAAGCGTTTTAGCGTCAACGCGTTATAGCTTTATCTAAATCTATAGTTTATAGATTTTTCGCGTCAATCATTTGTTTTTTATATATATGTATGTACTTTCGGGTGATGCCGAATCCCAGCTAATTTTGTTTTTATATGAAGTTTTTTTTTATCGGTTTGTTTGTCAATTTTATATAAAAATGTTTTATTAACTGTCATTTTTCCTAGTGACATCATCTTTAAATTAAATTTGCTTTTCAATTCTCGATGTCAGCTGTTAGACGCTTGCGACGCTTTCAAAAGTAGAAAGTAAACGAACTTTTCGCTTTTCAAGCGTCAACGCTTCCTACGCTTTTAAGCTTCTTAAATCTGAAAAAACAACTTCGTTTCCAAAAAAAAATTCTTGGAATTAATATCATTTAAAAATATAAAAACCATTTAAAATCAAACACATAACATATAATAAAAAGGGATCTTTAAAAAAATATCACATACATTAATACATTTATTTCTTATTTAAATTTAAAGCCTCATCTTTTATATATTTTCAAGCTTATTTTTTATCCAATAAATTTAAAACTTTTTGGCATCTCAAAAAACTTGCAAAAAAAGTGAAAACTTGACAAATGGTAACGCTGCATGCAACTAACTATACTATAGTTGTTTCTTTTCTATCAGTATTCTGTATGTTTGTTCTTTTCGTTCACTTGGTCTTTTATTCAATTGACTTTTATTCATTTTGTTCAATATTGCCACTCGAAAATTTTCTAATAGAAGTACTTTTATAACTGCAACCAAGGCGTATGTGAAGAAATAAACAGTGCATATCAACCGCAAACAGCAACATTTTGATATACCATGTGCATGTATATATGTTGTTTTTGGAATCATATAAAAAAATACACGTGCATGTAAAACCACAACAAAAAAACAAAGACAAAATATATAGCAAAGTTTCGCTTATTACCAACAAGTCAATTTTTAACGAATTTTAAAACTTTAAAGAACCACGGACAGAGAATCCACTCAGGAACCTAATTTTGTGGTTCCCACGTTATAAATTTTAGTATTTTTTAAAAAAATAAGGTTTCAAATCAAACCTAAAATATCAAGTTTCATTTGAATATTTCCAGTTATTTTAGCGGTTTTGAATTTTGAAAAAGGATATCAATAGCCTGTAACTAGTCACTTTCGAAAAATTAGGCGTTTATAGGGCATTCCATTTAAGAGTAAAAAAATTAAAAAAGGTTGTTACTCTGTAAATCTTTCAAATTGATTTTAATAGCCCTAGAGGGGGCTATTGAAATCCAGGAATGTTACTTTCGAGAAATTAACCCATTATGGGGCATTCCATATCAAAATTTTTTATTTTTATTTCAAAAAGGTTGTTGTTGAATAACTCTTTCAAATTGAGCGGTTTACGCATTTTGAAAGCGGATTTCAAAAGCCCCCCATTTAGGGCTATTAAAATCCAGGAATGCCACTTTCAAGAAATTAGCCGATTATGGGGCATTCCATATAAAATTTTAATAGCCCTAGATGGGGGCTGTAATGATGCCATTACATACATAGACCATTTAATTTTTATATATATAGATGTACATATGTAATTATTTTATTATAGACTCTACATGAACGTTATGAAATGGAAAATTTATTAAATATCGAGGAATGTCTCGAAAACCCTGATTGTTTTATGTGCCATGATTACTGCAAGGCCCTGTCGAAAGCTGTTGTGGATTTGACGCAATCAATGTGTTTCGATGAGATCTATTGTTCCAAAAAATGTCAGATTGCATGTATTTATTATAATATTTATGCTTTTAATGAAGTTAAATACCAAAGTTCTTATACATAATTATACTTACATTAAATACATGTATGTACATATGTATGTATAAACGAGTATAACATGTGTATTTAAAGTACCTAGTTGTTAATAATAAAACAAACATGCCAACTTTTGATATCACTTTGCATTTTTCTTTTTTAACAACATGTTGATATCGTTAATCTTGGATCCGCCAGGGTTGCAATTTCAGATGTCATCATGCTCATCTTCTGTCATGTTGTTGTTGTAACATTTTTAGCCAGGGGGTTCTGCAGTGTGGTCTAGTTCAAGGAATTGTGCTACTTCTACTGGGTTAAATGCATTCAATTATTAGTCCAGCCATTGCCGGACGAAAATTGTTTGACCATTGTTGATTATGTATGTATCTTAAGTAGACATTCTTCCTTCTTCGGATCAGATCCGCTGTATCCTTTCTTCTTAGTCGAATATAACCACTTTTGTTTAATATGTTGCGGGCTAAAGATTTTGGGTGTCCTTCAAGCTTTTTTAAGTGTTTTTCTGCATTGGTTTGGATCTCAGTTTTTACCAAAGGCACGTTTAGGTCTTTATGGATATTTGAATTTTTTATATACCAGGGGGCTATTGTGATCATTCATAGGCTGTTAGTACGATTGTTTGTTGGCATATCAGATGTATATATCAAGTAGAAGAAGGGTCCCAGGATACTTCCTTGAGGTACTCTTGCTTCAATAGGTTGTGAAGAGCTTAACAAATCTCCTTCTCCAAGGGCTCTTTAAGTCTTTTTATGCAATATTTTATCTTACATTTGAGTTGGGCGATCTGTGCAATTGCCACTCTCTTCGAGTTCTTCTTTTTTTTATTTAAGAGCCGTTCGACATCTGCATAATAAATTCTGTTGTATCTAGTTATTCAGGGAGTTTGGGTAGCAAGTTGAGCAGCCAGTTTAAGATCATTAATTAAGTTTATAAGAGAGTAATCGATATTTTCTGTTGTTCTTAGCGGTATGTTTTAGAACAATGTGTACATACATAGGTATTTTTTATATTTAATCCAATTTATACTCGTGCCTGTCATATCTAAATTACCAGTCGGGGATACAATTTGTTGTGGGTCGATATAGTAACAATTGGGGGTGAGTGATCTGTTGATAATTCTAGCGAAGATTCAACTTGAATAATTTTTCTTTTGATATTTTTGAACAATCCAAAATCAATTACATCAGGGGCCAAATTACCGCATTCGTGATCGAATAAGCTATCGTATCGAAAAATGATTTAGATATCGAAATTATGCTAAAATGTACTAAATTTCTTGCACGATATCGAATGCCATAATCTCAAATAAGAAAATTACGATCAATTTTACTCGATATCGAATGCGGTAATTTGGTCCCTGGTATCTTCTGTGGGTCAGTCGGCCAGTAAATAGGTTTTTTGCTCGAAATCACAAGCAATACCATTTTAGAAATTGTATCAAATAAAACACGACACGACCACGAACGTGATTTAAATTATTCAGCCCAATCATGAATAAAAATTCCGCGGGAGTTTTTTCCCTTTTTAACATTGAATTTGAATAGGAAAATGGGAAAAGGGAAAAAACTCCCGCGGAATTTTTATTCATGATTGGGCTGATTAACTATATTGACTTTCTGTTACTTAAAATCTAGGGGTTGAATATATAGACGAAATCACTATATTTCGATAACAATCTTCGATACAGATCGTTGTGGCTCGCAGATAATATTCACAAATATCACTCATTAAGTAGTGTTTTAATTCGAGTTGTTATTAAAATTGCTGTGGCTCCACATGCTTTGCCTCTGGAGTCCTTAATATCATACATGATATAACCATTTATGGGAAGTAAACTTCTAGATGTCAAATGTGTTTCCGAAATCACCATCACATCGATTTGGTGATTTTTTTGCGTTGCAGAAATATATTTTCAAACATTTCATGGCCTATTAAATACAGCTTGGAAATTAAATAAATGCTATTTCTTTTTATTACAATTGATAGGATGAGCAACCAATATTTCTGTTTCATTGAAAGACAGTGTATTGTTGAGCAAGTTTGCTAGCTCTGCAATTTCTGTCAATGTCTAACATTTCAGGAACATATACAAAGGTATCCCATTATCTTCCTCCTTCAGGTATACATACATGACATTGTTCGACAGTTTTCTATGTAATATACTCTTGGTTAGATCGGCTTGAATTACGCTACCGTAATCTGGTATTCTAAAGGCAGTCTCAAATTCAACTGGTGCATATAGATGCCACTTTATGCCATTTTAATCCGTCAGTAAATATCTGAACTATATTCTTTAGAAGTTAGAGTCCCTTGTGATAAACTGATTTATTCACTATATTCCCATAATATTTGGAAACATCGAAAGCAGATTTTAGAATGATCTCTTGTAAACTTCATACTTATCTCACCATTGTTGAGTAGTAAAATTCAGTAAAATTCATTACAAAAAAAAAAAAAGACAAAAATTGTTTTGTTTTTAATTGTGTTTTGTAAATAGTTTTTTTTTATTAAAATGATTCAGTTGGTTTTTGTATCATTCGACATTTTACATAGATTGATGTGTTTTCTTTCTTCTATTCATTAATAGATTTGGTGTTCTTCATAAATTGTTTATGTTGTTGTTGTAATTAATTTGTATTAATATTATTATTTTTATTGTAATAAAATAATTTACTCTCTCTTTTGTTTAAATATTATATTATAATAGTATCAAGTAATAATAGTAGTAGTATTATTATGCCTTATTTTAAAAATATATTAAATAATTTTTTGTTTTTGTTTTAAGATAAATTAAATAAAAAAAAATATATAATAATTGTAATGATATTGTTATATGCAAAACTAAAGAAATAAAAACAAAGATACTAAAGGAATCAAATTAAGATGAAAATTATATGGGCGGGTAATTATAATAATAATATAATTGTTATAATAAATTAATAATTAATTTAACAAAAATCATAATAATAGTAAATAAAACAAATATAAATCAAAAATCATAAAATAAAAATATATACTACATATGCATGTGTTTGTATATATAAAACAAAGAAATATAATAAAATAATATAAACTAAAATAAAACCATAAAAATATCAAAGTTTAGTACAATATTCTTATTTGAAAAATTCATCTCAGATGAAAATGTAGAAATAAAAATATTTAGAATAAAAATTTTGTTGTGGATGTTGTTTAGCGCTCCGTTTTCGCCTTCAAACATTCGTATATTTTAATTTATTTATTTCTTTATATATATCTATATATATATACGTGTATACATACATGTATATGTATTTTATATTTAAAATAGTATGTGTTATAATTGTGATTTAATAATATTACCTAAAAACTCTTCCCTTTGCTTTTATGCTAAAAACCTTTTTATGTTACCATTTACAATGCCGTCGTCATTTATAGTCGTTGCTGTCAATTCTAGTTTATAAATTGGTGTGAAAACTAAACATAAATTGAAAACATTGACATTGAAACAATGATCGGAGCAGTGTAAATGAAACGATTCATTAAATTCTCCACAAGTTGTGTTTCATCTTAAGTACGAACAAAACAGTAAAGTAAGTTAGAAAATAAATTGTATGTGATTGAAAAGATTTAGTAAATAAATAATAAATAGGCCGAGTTAGTTCTCTCTCTGTATTTAACAGTCGGTGTTGTTGCTGTTGTTTTTAAAAACTCTCCCATTATTAGTTATTTGCATCTAGTAGGATGACAGTGATATGATTGATAGCTATTGTTCGGTAAATTGTGGGGAACTTAATGAGGATGTAATGTAATGGTGGTGGCGGGTTTGGTGGATTTTGTAGTGCCTTTAAATCCATAATTGTAATTTGTTAATAAAAATTTGCGTATTTTGCGTAACTTTGCGGGTTTGGGTGGGTGTTAGTATTTGAAGGACATTTAGTTTTTGCATCTCGAAAACAAATGTAACGTAAAAAATTAATTATTGGGCGGGTTAGTATTAAACAAAGAAACAATATATAGACGTATTTTTTTTTGCAATTTAACTTAAACATTATAGTTTATAGAGGTTGGCTCTAGGCCAATCGAACGGTGCATCGGTCGCTCTCACTTAGTTAAGTAGTCAAGTTATTGGTGAATTGTATTTGAGTTGAGTGGTATAATAAATTTGTATGTTGTGGCATGGCACATGAGTAGATTTCTTTACAAATCGGTTTCACCGTACAATGCTGTACTGAATGACATGTAATCGAGGGCACCGGGTACACCGTTGGGTCCCTTGTATGGTGGCATACGTTGAATGCAGTATTCAGCCTGATCTGGTGGCAATTCACGGCGCAATTCATCGGGCAGGATGTATGGCTGTATTCGGAAAGTAAACACAAATTAATTAACTGTATGTTGTTTAAAGCAAAGTGTTGTACTTACCTTATCGGCTGCCAAGATTCTGAATGAATCAATAACTTGTTCGGCAGTATCGGTGTCGGTACTTTCGCGTGTCATAAAGTCAAGGAAGGCATCAAAGTGCACGTAGCCAGTGGAATTGGGATCAACGACAGCCAAGATACGTTGGAAGTCCATTTCACCTTGGCGATCTTTGCCGATGGAGTAGCCCAAGGAGACAAGGCAGGACTTGAATTCTTCGGGAGTCAAGCGGCCAGTGCGGTTCTTGTCAAAGTGGTTGAAGCTGGAACGGAATTCGTTCAATTGCTCTTGACTGATGCCCTTAGAATCGCGGGTGAGGATTTGGTTCTCAACCTCGTTGATGTTGCGGTTAATAGAGGTGAGCAATTGTTCCCAACCGACGCGGAGAGTCTCCATGGTGTAGTTAGTGTAACGGTTTTCGAAGATCATCGACTCTTGGACGGCTTGATGGATCTTCTCCAATTCTTCGATATTGGGTTTGTAAGCGTACACGGCTTGTTCGTATTCCTTGAGGCGGTGCAATTGATCTTCCAATGAACCTTGGAGACCCATGCCGATGGCGGTGACAGCATCCATTTGGCGTTCAATCCAGGGACCGACAATGTTGGCCTTTTCGGCAAATTGTCTGCGCAACATTTCGTTGTTTTGCTGTTTGCGCAATTCGTTGGCCAAAGTTTGGTCACGTTGTGGCACCAATTGGCGGACATCGGTCCACTTGCGTGTCATTTCGTTGGCGGTAAGAGTGGTGTAGGGGTTCTCCAAACCACCAGGTATTTGGTGTTGCTTAACGATCGATTCAACTTCACGCACCAAGTTGACAATCAAATTGAACTCCTTATCAGCTTCGCCCAAAGTGGCCTTGAACTGATCGTGAGCTTGAATGAGACCTTGGATTTCTTCCATGGTGTGGACAATGAACATATCCACAAGATCTTCGCGAGTGCCATCCAACCAGTTGTTGAAGGGAGCGGCACGTTTGGCGAATTCAAGATGTAAAATGTCGATTTTCTCCAAAATACGCTCAGCTTCATCCAAAGCTGTACGACGACGTTGAGTCAAAGCACCCAAACGATCCCACTGATCGCAAATCCGTTGACAACGAGCATTCACAGAGATGCAATCGTGATACTCAAGAGTGCTTAACAAAGAAACAAACACAAAGTATAGAAAATTTATTAAATATTTATGTATGTATCGCTGCATTAAATAATAAGTTAATGATGATCATGAGCTTAATTACAATTAACAAAAAAGTAATTACAAGGTGGCGCAAAAGTAAACTTCCGATGTTTTTTGGTTGTCACCGACCGATTATTGGTCAAATAAATAGTCAGCAATATTCCGCGTTCTGGAGCAGTGTAGCGTAACATTGTTTATTAACGTGTATTTCGCATGTGTTTACTACACAAATGTCAAAACAGAACTGACATTAGGGGCCTCGCAAAATTTATAGCATTTTCTGATAGGAGGATTACTTTTGCGCCACCTTGTATAATAAACAATTATAGTTAATTTGGAATGAAGGTTTCACTTTTATTTCGGAATAAATTGTATATAACTAGCGGTTATTCGGTAGTTGTTCATATGTCTAAGCTATATTCTATATACATACATATTTATGTAAAGGGTGTCCCAACTAGAAGGCAATTTTTAAATTTGGCGCCATTCGAAGTGTCATTGTTTGACATTTGAACAATTGTTATTGTTTGCTAGTAGAATGTACGAGGTTAGTAAAAATGGAGCGCTACACAAATGCATGTTATTTTCTGCAATTGTAATGAACCAAAAATGTTAAATAAAAATTTTGCTATAATACTCCAAACTCGAAAATGTTTCATTATTATTTAATTCAAACGCATAATGAAACTAAACTGAATATAAAAAATATCTAAGTATGGAGGAGATTTAATTAAATATTGAATGTATTAACATAAATGTCAATTTTCAATATACATAAGTTTTTACTTTGAAATACTATATTTTTATTAACCCTTAAGCAAACACCAAAAAATTTGTTCAGGGCCTAGCTGGGACTGTTTATATTTTGTATGGATTTAAATTAAAAATCTTAAATTTCATTAACAACTTGTAAGATGCTCCCAATATCAGAAGCATCGTCTTCATTTATCAAATAATAGGTAGGGTCAGATTTTGAAACTGTTTCAAAGATTTTGTTTACTTCAGTGCTCATTGCAACACTCATCAATAAAAAACAAAGTTCTGAAACGTACAAGCACATTGGTTCAGTTTTTTATACAAAACACAAAATATATAGTTAGAAATTGGTTTAATCTCTTTCCTTATTGTTTTGATTTTATTTGCTGCATAGTATGGGGCCTGGCTGGGCCCTGGTGCTACAAACATGTTGAGAGTAATTATCACGCCTACAAATAAAAAATTTCAAGTTTTTTTTAAACACCTTCATTGAAGAATTCATAGAAAGCTAAGGGGCTCCGCCTAAGATATCTTAGTAAAAACTATAAAAATGTTCTAAAATGCCTGGCTAGACCCTGGTATTTGCTTAAGGGTTAAGATAATACAGTGTAGGTTACGATTCATTTACAACTACATAAATGCAATTTAATATTTAATAATATTTTTGATTTTGCAAAAACTCTTGTAAATTTATTTCCAATCTTAAAAGCTATTTGTATCAAATATTCAGTGATGAATAAAAAAAAATATAAAAAATGTTTGATATGAAGAGAGTGTATATTTGTTATGTTGTCAATAAATATATTTATTATTACAATCGAACCTCACACTTAAGTACCATTAGAAAATATTTGTTAGCATGTAAGATTATTAAAAAAAAATGATAATAAATAGTAAATTTAATAGCCACACCAAAAACATGTGTATTTAAATACTTCACAAATGCGTCAAACATATTGTAAAAAGACATAGTGCATTAACTTACTTGAGTTCTTGGGCTATGGCAGCAATTTGCTCAACACGATCCTGGTGAGCGGCCAAATCGGATTCGAAAGCTTCGTGTTTCTTCTTCAAAGCCTTTAAATCGTTTAATTTGCATTGACGGAAATCTTGCGATTGCAACATCTCCTCCTTGCCGCGGGTCCAATCTTCGTGGGCATCGGCCTTGTGCTTGAATTTTTGAGCCAAATGTTCCAAGCGTTCCAAACGCATTGTTTCAGCCAAAAGCCATTCTTCAAATGCCTTTTCGGCGAGTTCCAAACCCTTCCAGGCATTGGAGATATCACCAACGGTTTTGCCTTCAGTGGGCAAGTAGGCGGGACGATTGGAGAGGCGCAACTTTGTTTGCAAAGTGTTGAAATTAGTTTCGAGCTTAGCTTTTTGTTCAACACGTGGTGGCTTGTGTTTGCGACGGTAGGTACGGTATTCCTCCAATTTCTTTTGCACACCAGCCAAAGAGTTATCAGCTTGGCGGGAATTCAACCAAGGCATAGTGCGGCGAATCCATTCCAAAAGCTAAATAACATAAAACAATAAAAATAAACACAGCTGCCAATATTTATAGTTATGCATTATCATTCAAACTTACATCGCTGGCAAGACGTTCATACTCTTCCATAAGACGTTCATTCTCCTGGTTGACTTTCAAAACTTTGCAAATGCGATTAGCAGCAGTTTCCGCCTAATTTTCATAACAAATTTTTGAAAATTAGTTTAAAGTTTATACATTTATAATACCATATATTTAAATATGGTATCAATAAATACTTCTCTAATGGAGAAGTATTAAAAACTATAACAAAATATAGAACACAAAAAAAAAAAAACGAACATCATTGTAATGTGCATTAGTAGCGATTATTAATTGGGGTATGTCAATCATTAAACACTTGGCAATATGTTCAGTCTTCAGTTTTGAATAATTCAGAACAAATTAGCACTGTCCTTTTTCAATCAATGTTAAAAATGGAATGTGTAAAAAACTAAAAAATCTGTTAGCTTCACAAACAATTTTATTATTATTATTATGTGGATATTCAGAACAGATCCTTTCTTTTTCAAAAGTATGTTAAGTATGAAATGTGTAAAAAATACTTCAGATTATTATATTTTTTTGTTTTAATTCAAATGCCAGTTTAATATTTGTATTCGTTGTCCGTTCGAACGTTTATTATTTTATATATTTTTTTGCATTTGCTTAAATGACAGATGCAGATGTGTCAGTCATACTGGACTATATTTGATTTCCTAAACTTATACATATTTGAATAACATTTACTGGTTCAGCAAAAAAAAACATTTTAATAAAATATTACGTGACCAAAACTGTTTTGGAATATCCTTAGGCAAGGATTGTAAAAAGGAACTAACCTTTTGGGCACCACTGAAGCAATGATAATATGATGAAACATATGTCATGACAGCCCTTTCATCTGGCAAAGCGGTATTCTGCAGGTCTGTTAGAATGGCATATTGAAAAGTAGAAGAAAAAGCAACAAAACAAAACATAAAAAACATGTTAGTTATTTAATAAAAAAAAAAAACAATAAGCGGGCATAAACTTAATTAGGATTCTAATTAAATTTAATATAAAAACTTAATAACATACTAACATACAAATAAAAATGCAGGCATGCACAACAATTAAATTAGTGTCATAAGTAGTATATTTACAATATTGTAAAGATATTTTTGGTGCAAACTTAAAGACTTGTGATAAAAAGGCTTTATTTGGGTAGGTGTGTTTTATACCACTCCGTAGGAATTATTTCAAAAGTTATTGACAAACAATTAACAACAAATCACACAAAACACAACATGTTAATAAATTTTGTAATGAATTGATAAATTTGACTGTTGTTAAGTGAATTTAAATATAATTGTTTATTCTACAGTATGACAAATTTTAATTTTTCCAGTTACCAAGTAAATTTGTTTCTTAAATCAATATGTATTCGCATCTCTATTTATGATTATATATTATATTAATATTGTGGAGTCTATGACAATTCACTACAAAATAAACACATGTTTATTTAGGATAAATAAAGAAATATTAAGAAAAGACTATTTGGAGTTTATAATACGAATGTAGCACAATTAAAAAATTGATTTATTTAAATACATTTGCAGTAATCGAATTGATTTGATTATTTCAAATTGCTCAAATCAATATGAATCAATATGAGACAATCCATTTCGAAAAGTACAGAAAGTAGCTATTTTCAGATTTGATATTTCAGATTTCAATATATATGGAACAGAAAGGATCTATAGTCAAAATGTTTTTGTTTTTGATTTGATATACATATGTACGTATGTATGTATACTTGCAATAGCCAATATATTTAGAAATTGTTAATAATTCCCGGATTCTCTAAGATCTTTAACTAAACTTAAAAGAGTTGCTTCAAGAGAGATTAAAGTGAGTTTTAATTTAGGATACTGAGATAATTTAATAACTGTCTAAATAAAAGTGAGTTGGAAGTAATACAAACTGACTAGACCAATAACATATAAAGTCTGAATATTTATGAATCACATTTCCCTGGTAAAATGAAAAATTATGCCATACTGTAATGTTTTGCGGTGTTCTTCATGTGCCGGTGAAGGCCGAGTCTTAATATTTGTCTTTTGGAATTATATTCAAGAAATCCGATCCAGTACTAAACATACAGTACAATAGGAATCCTTTTAATCACAATAAAAGCCAAAAATTGCAATACATATACTATTTAGAAAACAAAGCGAGTTTTAATGTTAAAAGATATTTGTGGTTTAATAAAGCGCTTCAAAGGGGAAAAATATAGAAATTCATGAATTGATTAAAAATTTGTGTGGCTTCACATCAATTTCTTTCATTTCTTTTAATTTTTATGACTTTGCAAAGGAATGCAATAATCAATGCCACTGAAATCTCCAAGTTAAAAGTGGTAGTACATTGCGCTTGTTGCTGTTATTAAAGAGTTTTAAATACGAAGAGCATTATTTTAATAATATTAAAAGAGGAAAAGAGAGAGAAAGAAAAATTATACGATTTTCCAAAAAACAAACTGCAGTAACGAAAAATAAAATAAAATAAAAAATAATAAAGAATGTATCAAGTGTATTGATGTGAAGTTTAGTCACATTGTAATTATTCGGGACGTAGGTGTATTGTCTTGTGGGTTCGGGTACATGCGTCACATTTCCAACCTGTTGGGCTCCCTGGAAAGCGTGGTAATAGCAAGAGACATATGTCATAATAGCACGTTCATCCGGTTTAGGAGTGTTGATCAAATCTATATTTGTTTTTTTAACATTTATTTGATTTTTTTTTTATTTATTTTAATTGCCACCATCACCAACATTATTGATACATAAAATAAGAGATTTTTGTTCGTTCGAAGGTTTTATAAAAAACAAATAGAAGTAAAAACAAAAGAAAGAAATAATGTAAAAGTGTTTGGGAAAAATAAAAGAAAGGTGCTACTAAAACTAAATAATTTATAATTTAAATAAAACTATACTAATAATACACATACATACATATATATACATACATATGTACATATACATACATACATATGTATATAATTATACGAGTGTAAGGAAATGTAAAAAGAAAAATTAAAAATATTTAGAGAGATACTCACCATCAGGATCCAACATTCTAGGAATATCTAGATATTTCTCAGCAACATCAAAGGCAGTGTTGAGATTTTCCAATGGATTGTCTTTGGAAAGTTTGGAATAGTCAATCAAGTCGGGCCTGTGGCGATGGATTAAAGCACAGAAGGCTAAACCGTCCTACAGGTGCAACAAACAATCAAACAAATACAACAAATAAATAGAGAATATACATTTTCAATAAATTCATATTTACTAACCTTGAATGAAAGATGGAAGTTCTGTACATTGACATTCTTGTAGGGGGCGGTTTTGCGTTGGCACCACAACAACAAGCCCTCCTTGGCGGTCATCTCTTCAACAGAGATATCTTGAATGGCAAAGCGCAAGATGATGGTCCAGATCATACCAAGAGTCATCTTTAAGTTGCCATCGACAATTTCTTCGGCACCAATCGACACCAAATGTACACCTTTGGAGGCAATAAAGTCCAAGGCTTTGTTGACATTGGCAATTTTATGGAAACGCATTTTACCGCGATCGGGCTTGGGCAAAGTTTCGCCGGAGATAACCTCGAGCAACAACATCAATTTCAAACCATTACGGAAGTCATCTTCAATATTGTCAATGCCAGTGCCAGCTTTCCGCAAATGACTGTTGCACCAAGCTGTAAAAGTCTGAAATGCAAAGAAAATACAAAATAAATAACAATTTCATAAAACATAAAACACTCTGTAGTTTGGTTATAAAATATTCCATGAAATTTAACAATGATCGAAAAAATCGAACTCCACATACATACTTCAATACAAACACATTGTGATTAAAGGTTTTCATAGATATTTATATTCGAACAAAGCTGGATTTTTAAATTTCTTAAAAGCCCCAGGGGCCAAATCGCGGCATTCGATAGCGTATAATATTACGATACAAGTCGTTTCAGCTCATTACTGCATTTTATATGTATCGAAACGTAATTTTTAAGAAATTGTAATAAATTTATAAACATATGTACAGTGGGTGGCCAATATATAAATATAAATTTATATATAAATTTATTTCTTGTACCAGATGTTTTCGTATTTTAATTCTGGTAATACTGCTAAATATTTTGTGCAGTGTCAACAATGATTGGTGACATTAGAGTGCATGTCACTCTAATGTCATTCTGCTCTGAAGTGTGAAATATGCAATTTTGATTAAATTGATTAAAGTCTGGCATCACGATGAAGAACTAGAAGAAAATGTTCAAAAATGCATTCAGAGCATGCCAAAAAGAGTGCAAGCTGTAATTGATGCCAAAGAAATATTAAGATTTTTTTTTCAAAAAATTTTGTAATATTTCTTTTCCTCAAATATATATTTTTAAAACAAAAGAATTTATTTTTAATTGAATTAGAAACACTTAATTTACCTAAAAGAACAAATAAAAGGATAAATTTCCACTATTTTAAAATGTTATACGGCTTCGAACTAAACAATTTTGCATGTGTAACTAATAATTTGGCCACCCACTGTACATATGTATGTTTTCTTCATGTCAACAAATTATTTAATTGAAAGATTTTTCGGGCAGACAAAAATAATTTTGTTTTATTCGATATCGCATCTTATAATGCCAACATAAAGAAGTTCATTACATTTTGCTCGATATCGTATGCGGCGATTAGAACCCTGTTTTCCAAAATAGAACATCAAATTTATTCACATATTTTGAGAAATTTGTCTGTTAACGTTAATACATACTTCACGAACCTCCATAGCTGATGGGTTGAATCATGTATCATGAAAATCTAAAAACAACACCTTGATCCCATTCAATTTAAATAATCGATTACAAAATATCATTTTCTTTAGGGAAGATTTACTTACAATCCGATAAGCAGCCCTCTGTTGCATTCGATTGCAAATCGTCTCAAAAAACAACAACAACAACAAAGGGCTGGAACTGAACATTGGAGTAAAATCATGAGCTTTTCAAATTCATAATTTAATATTGTTTTGAATTAGAAAAAAAACTTAATAAATAAACTGATTTACATGATTCACACTCGTGTAATTTATTCCCACAGACATTGTGATAATTCCCAATAAAAAATATATGCACACAAAGAAAAAACAATGAATGCTCAAAACAACTACAAATACAACAACAACAACTACCCTGCCAACATTTTCTATTGCGGAAGTGACTCAGAAGTGACGCTAAGAAGTTGAAACTCATCTTCTGCGATACCATTTTCTGATCGTAGAAGTGTCTTCCGTATTGAGAAGTTGTACCCCCCGGAAGTAACTTCAAGAAGTCACTTCAGCGTAACTTCAAAAAGTCACTTCAGCGTAACTTCAAGAAGTCACTTCTGCTTAACTTCTTTTGCTTTTGATTTTTTTTTTGCCTTTACTGATAATACACTCATATTGACTATGGGATAACAAATATGTAAAAACTACAACAATAACAAAACAAAACCACACTTTATCACTGACCGACCACAGCAAATGACAAAATAAAACTAATTTCGATGATGTCGAAAACTTCTTTTTGGCATTCTTTTCATTTCTTTTATAACGGGACATGTCATTTTCGGCTGGTGTTGTAAACAACAAACAATCTTCCAAACGTCCTCTGGATGATTAAAAGACGACTGCAATGTAAATTGTTATTGTTATCTTCCAATTAACGTCTGGAAGTGAGTAAGACGTAACGCCTTTGACGATGGACGATGAAAGAAACTTCCAATTGCTGGCAGGGTAAGGTCATACTAATACTATTATATTTCTGTGAATGCAGTGTGTGTATTTAATGATCGTTAGCCAGGCGGTCGGTCGGTCGGTTGGTTGGCTGGCTGGAAAAAGTTGTTGGCAAATAAAACAAATAAAAATCATACACACATAGAAATTGCAACAAAGACTACAACCAAGATCTAAAGATCTTTGTACTGTGTGTGAACTGGTTTAGAAGTAGTTTTGTCCCCGTTCGGTGAATGAGCAAAATAACTGCATCTTGGAAAATTATAAACAACGACAACAGCACCAGCGTCAACATCTATGTATCTGTACAACCAATGTTAGAAACTTGCCATGCTCATATTTTATTCCTTTTTGGAAAAAACTAGATTTGATGCCATTACTCTTGAATTTGTACACTGAAAATAATATGAACCTGAATTGAATTGAAAATAAAAATGTTGTATTGTTTAGCGTATTATTGATAACTCATTATACGCTAAGTGAAAAGTAAAAATTTTAAGACTCTTCAATATACATATTTTTTAAAGTCTTCACATAATTGAAAAATTCCTTTTTTTTTTTTGATCAAAAAAAATTTCTCGGTTTCAAAATAAATACGTCTCTGGAAAGACCTTTGAAATACCCTAAAATCAAGGCTGTCTTGGTTTTTTGTCATATGTCACACATTAATAAGCCGATCGAGATTTTTTTTAAAAGAAAAGTAACACTCAGGCTATTAATATGCCTATATATATTAGCGTTACTTTATTTGGAAAGGGGTTAGTTGAAGAAGTAAAGGTGGTGAAAGAAGAATGCTATTTTTATATATCACAACTCTGCAATTGCGAAGTATGTTTGTTTTTAGTGCAGAATTGCAGGTGAGTAGGCGCATTAATGTTAAAGCTTGATTTTATAGCCTTTATTGTAATTATTTTACTTCGGTGGCGTTTCAATGCTATACCACCGAAGAACGGCGCTGTGATAAATATTAGTTATGATGGATAGAAAAGAAAACTAATAATTATCAGAAACTGATGTTGTTTGAGTGGCAGCGGCTGGTAATCGAACCCGGGCTACAAATACCAACTCATGCTTAATGATCAAATGCGCTAACCAATTAAGCTACAGTCACCCTGCTGAAATAACACACATAATGACAGACCCTTAGTACACTTGGGGATGGGTATAAAAACACCTGAAATAAGGCGAATAGACTCTAAAAAGTGTAAACTCAGTGTCCATTTTAGATTTTTATGTCAAATTTATGCGTTTTTTTTTAGAAAATTTTTTAAGCGGAAAAAATCAAAATTTAGAACAGAAATTCAGATATAACGTTTAATCTCAATTCAGACTAGACACCTAAAATATTCGAAACAAAAGATTTATATTACAAGTGTACATGTGTGTAAAGCTAAGGCAAAATTTTATGAATTTGCTCCACATTCTAAAATTACTATTTGAAGAACCATTAATTGTATTATTCAACACTTAACTAAAATTCTTATTAAGCCCTTTATTTGTTTGTAATTTCAGTTTTAATAGGGAGTTATTGATATAAAAAACATTGGCGCAATTGACAAGTTAAGAATTTTCTTCAAGTGTAGATAAATGTACTTTGTATGTATATACGAGTATGTATGTAATCATATATGCTTTATTATTTAAAGACGTCATTGTAATCGGTGTTTTTGTTATTGTAGTTATTTCTTTGGTATTATATCGTGTCGGTGTCACATCTGCATATTAGGCGCATGAGCACACGCCACTTTTCTTTCATTCACCTCTCATTCATACATTTGGTATACAATACAACATTATTTTATTTTATTTTCAATATTATTTTTTTTTATTATAAATCATATAATTCACATACAACTATTTCTCGCATGTACTCTACATACATATATGTACATATGCATGTATGTATATATGTATGTGTATGGATAACTGAAATCTGCTACTATGGCAAACATATGTGAATAAACAATTTTATGAAACAAATATCTAAGTAAGTTGAAAATTTAATAAATAAGGAGCTAATTAAATATATGTAAGTATGTATAATGTGCAAATATAAAATGTTTATTTTGAAATTTGAAAATGGAATTTCTTTTCAATTAAATCCTTAAGAGTAATTCGAAATCTATAAGTTTCGAAAATATAAAAAAATTTAAATGGTCACTATTAATGTATTATTATGTTGCTTTTAATTTCAAATTGTGCTACATACTTAGGAAGGCAAAATTGAATAAATAAATAAACAAAAGTCAATTTCGTGTATTTAAACTGAAGATTCACTACTTGACTCTTTCCATAAATTACAAAATATTTAGATAAACATTTTCTAACCACTTCACAAATAATGACGATGATTCTGCATCTAGTCAGTCAGCATGCGTTTCACTTCGCTTTAAGCAAATAAAGAATAATATAAACTATAACACTATAATAAATACGAACAAACTGTAAATTTAATTTAAAAGGTGATCTTTCTTTTATTTGTTTTTTAGAATGTGTATTATGGCAGCGATCAGAACACATAAAACAACTAGTATTATAATTTGTTTACGGATATAGTATAATGTAAATACGTAGGTCGTTTTAAAAGTACTCCAAAGAAATTAATACATGCATTCATGTACATACATATGTACATCTGTAAGATACAGCATTTTTAATTTAATTTATAAAATATAGATAAATAATTTCAGATTGACCCACCTCAAGACATAAATAGGTAGATATAGCTAAATTTGAACAAATTTTATTATATTTATCAGAAGTTGACTGGAGAAGTGTCAATTGGTCATACACTGTCCCAAAAATTGAAAGCTTATAGGATCCAGTATTTTTGATTCTTTTTTTAGATTTTTAGGAAGAGGTTTAGAGGTCGCGCAAATCGAGTCTTTGTTAAAAATCTGGTTTTCGGCCTTTTTTCAAACTTGACTCATAACTTTGTCAATAACCACGTTCATTTTATTTTTTGACCGAATATTTCTAAAGAAAATTTCCCAAACTTTAAGTTCCGGCAATATTTTTGTCCATTACGATTCCACATATTAAGTATTTTTGTAATTTTTTAACTTTTTTTTTATTAAATAATTTTTACACATAGAAAATTTTTATAATATTAAATTAACTCCTGAAGAAGATTTCCAAAGGAAATCGAAATATTGAGTGAATTATATATAAGAAATAAAAATCTTTTATAAAAAACAAAAAAGTGACCTCAAGCTTAAAAATTATTTAATAAAAATCATTAAAAAGGTCGAAGAATATAGAATAAAAGTAATTTTTTAACAAATTCCGTAAAAAAACGGTTTATTACTTTTCAAATTTATATGAAAGGTATAAAAACTAGTGACGCGATTTTGAATACCAATAAGTTCTAAACAATTAAGAAAAAGAAAAATGGAATTTTGTCCTACAGTTCCCGAGTTATACTATTTTTATAGTTTGTACCTTAAAAATGCTGATACATGCCGGCATCATATGTTGGTTTTCAAATTTGAGCGAACTTTGACGTCTTGCAAACTGCATTTTCGACCAGATACAGGTTTCCTTTCAGGTGGCTTATTATTCAAAAACAAGTTTATTGTGCTATAAATAAATGCTTTTTTGAAACCCATATCCTTAAATGTTTAAAAATTTCACTTTTAGTTTTTTCTCGGTTTTTTTTGCACAAAATTTACAAATTAATTTGCGACGATTCAACTCGTTTAGTGACATTTTCAAAACAAATTTTTCACTGACCAACGCATACTTTATTTTTAATTCATAAGTAGATAGTACAATTAAATTTACCGTTCAAAGTTTTATTGTAAATATTATCTGTGTTTTTTTAAAACAGCGTTACACTTGTTCGTATTTCATTCACTATACGTTATATATTAAATATTGGTACCTCTGCCAGTGCCCTCGATACGCTCCTCTCAATGATTTGAGCTTATTAAAGGAATTGGATAGTTATAAAATTACTAATAAAGCAGTTGCAGAAGACTCGCTTAAAACTTTTCTAGGTCATCAGTGGTACTTAACTCTGAAATTGGCTGCCTTAGCATTTTTTGATGAACGTATCGACACCAAAACTATGCGCTTAATGACAAAAAAAAACTTCCAGATACTCCATGCATTGATTATGAAGTAGCAAATGTAACTTTAACAGAAGAAAACTTTAAAAATAAAGAAATTCAACAGTTCATTTCAAAAGCCAGTCTAACTTTTTTTGAAGCTTGCAATATTTTAATATGTACATTGGACATATGCACATATACATATTTTAATATAAATTGTCTAAAAGTACTTTAAAACTCTTCTCGTTCAAAAACAAACAGTTCAATTCAAGATAAAGTTTTGGTTTGTTTCGGATTAGGCCAAATGACATTTCCGAGTGCCCTCGAATGTGCATATTCAACATAAATGGGTTTTATTGTATTAATTTAAATTTACAATCAACATTTTGTTTACTACTGAAGTAACTATTGTTGTTTTTGTTGTACAAGTAGGATTTGTATTCTAAAATACACAGATACTTTAAGAATGACATTTATATCATATGATACGATTATAATAAATTTATAGGTACATAGTACATATGTAGGTATTTGTTTATTATTATTTCTTACAGAATATTTCAATGAAAATACGATGTTTACGAGTATTTAAAGAAACTTAAAACAGTATATGGTAATAATTAAAAGAAAACAAAAATCTAAAGAAATAGCACGTTAAATATTAAAATGCATTATAACGGATCATCATCATCATCATACTCACTCATCTCTCCACTTCTCAATGCGAATGAGTGAGTGGTTGGTTGCTTACACAGAAACACACGCACACTACAGTTAACGCCATGACAGTGTGGTGCTGGAAAACAATAACAAAATAGAAGAAGACAAAATCTCTATGAAGAAAAATTGGGTCCAGCATATTGATTTCCAAAGAATTAAAATGTATTATTGAAATTATTGTATATGGTCAGAAAATGCATTTCACAAAACCATCTACAATCAAAAAAAAAATAAAAGAAATAGAAAAGAGAAAGAATAAAAAAACAAGTTAATGCCGTTTCAACTGCTATTTTTATGGCAACGCTATTACCGGCTTTAAACATTTAGAAAATCTGTTAAATACCTGACATTAGATTAAACAAATGTTTGATTTGATATCTTTACTAAATGTAGCTTTGAGCATTTTCTTTTTTGTTTGATTTTCTATTTAAATCCCACACTTTAAGAGCTGGGCGCAAATGAATGAAGCGAATGAGAGGTGGGCAAATGCTAGACAGCTGATGTCGAATTGCTTTATTTACAGATACTCTAACTGATGTTTTTGTTGTTGCTGTTAATGTATTATATTCTTGAAAATTATATTGATATACATATGTAAATAAAATTTGTATACAAAAATAATAATAATCTCACTCTAGTTATGTTTTAATTTAAAAAAATTCCAACATATTTGTCCTTCTAACATCGCTATCTAAAATTCCATTGAACGTATCACAGTATGATGGCGACGTGATTGGGCAATTTTTATTGGAAAATTCGGCTGAATATTTGGTTACAGTGAATGGATCATGTAATCGAGAGATGTTAACAACTAAATTTTGGCCTATTATTAATAATATGCATGTATATCACTAATATGTCATTACAACAACGATAACGCTTAAAGATAGACTCTATACAGTGCTTATAGAATCGATTACAGCCTTACAACTCAAAATCCGTTACGTGATTAATGAAATAGAACCGCCATTTTCCCAAAATGTGATTGAAATTTTTGATAAAAGAATCGGTTTAATCTGTCTGTTATAATTATCAAATCTTACGGTTGTTTTCTCATTAGGCGATTATCTTTTTTCCCAACGAAAAACTGCCAATTAAAGAAATTTGGTTTTCTCAATATCTCATTTACTTCTATTCTGTCGCAAAACTAACAAGCCCTCATCTGCCGTTTATTTATTTGTACAGATAAATTCAATCAGCTGACTGCTGTTTATATTTTTCTGTGGCAATACCTTGATAGAGGAATAAACATTAATTTGATGGAGAATGAATTCGAAGAATATGAATTCCAAGTGAATGTTGAAAGAGTTTATCATGCCAGACCTAACTACCTGGCAGACATGGTTATTATTTATTTTTTAAAATATTTGTTTTTTTGATTTTATTTTTTGTTATTTTTTTACATTTGGAAAACAGCTGATTTATGTCAACAACTTGTCACTTGAAGACAGAGTTCCCAATTTTCACATAGATTTTGAGAGGTATTGCCAAATGAAAATAATGTTTCTGTCGGTATATTGAGAAAACCAAAATTGGTAACGGACATATTATCAGTCTAATAAATTTATGTCGACATTTGGTAACAGGCAGTTTGTCGACACAGGGTGCCCCGATAGACTAGGCGATAGTGTGCCGATTCCCGCCAAAGACTCTGGGTGTTTTCTGCAGACAAGCCAAAAAGCTTCGCAGTTTGTGTTTGTTTATTAAAAAAAAAAACATTGAGAAACCGGCCTTTACTTTCCAATACCATAAACATTTGAATGATTTTCATAAAATTTCTTTGTTTTTTCGTTCTGAAAAACAAAGTTCTCTTTGGAAAACTTGTTACAAACATTTAACATCATCTTTGATGACGAAGAAGTAGAATATTAAAATGTTAAAACTATTGTGAACATACTGCATACATACTCGTACATGCATTATTGTCAAATAAATTTACGCATGCTTAGAGACTTAGGCCCAATAAAACAGTGCGCATTTAAGTGCCATTTATTTTTAAATTGCATTTAAGTACGAAATTTTGTTTTTCACTGAAAACTTAAATGCTACTTAAATGGCCAACGATGTTCATTTAAGTGCAACTTAAGTTTTAAACATTGAACATATGGTTTTGCCATTTGTTTTTGTTTTTTTTTCTTTTTAATCATGCTGCTGTATTTTTTAACAGCGTCCAACAAGAAGTCAAAAGTTGGGACTTCTTTTATCCATATTTATGCCACCAAATTTAATATATAAAACACACAAAACAATAAAACACACAAAACAATAAAACACACAAAACAATACAACAAGTAAACACAAAAACCGAAACACAAAATTGTTGGCAAATTTTATTAAAAAAATCAGCTGTTTTCTGAAATATATCGATAATTTTGTTGACATTTCAAAGTGCTACCATATTTTTACCACAAAATAATAACAGCAATTAAGTATGACTGAAAAAATGAATCTGTATTTAAATGCAACTTAAGTTTTTATGAAAATTAACTAAAACTACACTTAAATACGCACTGTTTTATTGGGCCTTACTTAACTTTAACACTTGACAAAAAACCGTTGAGTTTTTTTCAATTAATTTCTACTTAGTTCAGCTGTTGTTGGTATTTTTTGCGCTGGCCATAAAAACCAGACATACCTACATATGTACTTTTAATCTCGTTCTATTAAACGAAGAAAGCTAAATAATAAGAATCAAGTTTATATAATGATGACGTTGATGGAAGTGATGACAACTATTTACAGTACGGTACAGTGCAGCGCTGTCCAGTGCAGTGAATACAGCATCTAACGATTCAAATTTTACTACTGGTTTCTTTAGTTGAATCGTCAGCGACAAATGAAACATAGTTTAATTGCAAAAAAAAAAAAAAAACATTTATTGTTTAAAACTATGATTTCTGGCTGGACCAAATGAAACTCATTTAACATAAATGGGTCATTAAGGGGTTAATACTGTATTATATAAGAGAAAGACATACATGCATACATATAAAAACGACATTAGTTTCTACGTTCATAAGCACTTAAAATACTAAAATCTAAAGAATTCGTTCAGTGCAGAGAGAAAAAAAGCCGGTTTCATTTGAATGTACCGTTTTCCAGCAGTACGTAGAGGTAATAGTAAGAACATACATACATATATGGAGCAGCAGGTTACAAACTGGTAACCACCATATGTACACTAACACACATCCGCACACAAGACAACAGAACAATATCTCTCGGATTCGTTTTTAATACGAAAATATATACATACATATCGATGGTCTCACGTAGAAAGGCCCTAACTCGCATATTTGAAACTTTATAGGAGAAGGTAAAAACATAATAGAAACCAAGGTGAATTTAAATACTAGGTGACAGCGTAGCGCCAGCTGATTATTCATGGTGAATTTGAAAATGCCAAAAAGTTATATAAAAAAAAAACTTTTTGACAGTGACGAAAGTTTTTCATATAGAAAAATGCCTGTTGTTCTTGCCTTGTTGTAATTGTTGTAGCAATGCTGTCACCTGGTATTTAATTTCACCATGATAGAAACTGTAATATTCAACATGTAACTTTTTTTTTGTACAACTGCTTATAAAAGCGTTATTTTTTTACACTATTGCCATAAATTTTTGTGAGGAGGTGTATTTTCGTTAAATGCATTGGAATCGCAAAATAAACTAATTTCGAAAAAATAGCGAGTTAGGGCCTTTCTACATGAGACAAACGATATGTACATATGTATGTAAGTAAGTATCTCTTGTTTTTATTTAAATTCTTTTTAGTATTATTTTTTGATATTTACTTGTTGACTCTGGCTTCTGCCCCTTGCATTTGTTTTCTTAATTTTATTTACATATTTTGTTTTCATATTCATAATTGATTTTATTTTATGAACATGATGGAGGGGCATACAACTTTACTTTTTATCTGTTCTTTGTTGCAAAAATGGCAAAATAGCAAATAATTGTGGTTTAATGTGAGAAAATGACAATTGTTCTCAACATGTTTAAATCGCAGGAATATAACAACAATCCTGGTTAGTTTTGTAACCGTTTAGGAACAAAATCGATTAATCGATCTATGTTTTTCACCCCAGATCCTTGGAATGTGAAGATTTGAATTACTATTCATGTGGTGCTGATGATCTTTTGAACCCCAATTCCAAATGTACGTAGATAAACAAAAATGTACCTCCAGAGAAATTCAATCGATTTTTTTTTGTATAATTTCCACTATGAATAAACATAATTTGTTGTAGGTATTTGTATTGGCTTGATTGACAAAATAATGAAATAAACTGAAACTCCTAGCATTTTAAATAAACTTTGCCATTCTCAGTTTTACAGACACCTTGATCTGAGCGACCATTATTTGTTTCTCAACTGTATAATAAAGAAGACTTACATATGTCATTGGCTAAAACGCCAGGAGATTTTGTTGAATAAATGTATGATAATTTAAGCTCAATTCCTGAAAAGGAAAAAGCTAATAACTCTGAAATTAATAACCCATTAGTTATATATTTAACGAACAATGCAAATATTTGACGAAAAAGACGTAACCACTAAATTAAATTTGTTTTAATTTTTGTGTTTATTTCGCAACATTTTGCAATTGAAATTTAGTTTAATTTTATTTGATGCTGTTTGATCTTTTAACACCCTTCGTCTAACACATCGTCTAACAAATTTGTGATAAAAATAGTGTTTACGCTTCTTTAAGTAAATATTTTTAATGTGTGACCATACCCTTAGTGACCGCCAATATGATGGTTTCGAAGGCTTACCTACTGTCGTAAATATGACGTCGCTTTAATAACCGTTTTGACACGATGACTCTAGATAAACCAAGTCATGTTTATAAAAAAAAGCCTTGGTTTAATTTTTTCGAAACTTGTCTTCTTAGAGATCTCACGAAATGATCCAACTTCCAAAAATTCATACTCATTTTGTCATTAGCAAGACAACAACATTTGCCATTCTTATACATTCAATTATAAACAGAGCATGTCAAATGACTCATTCAATCAGGATCTTGTGACAATCTGTAAATGAGATCATGTTGCTTCATTTGCACGAGTATTCATGAATGATTCCAATATTAAAGGCCCAACCATAATGTGCATAAGCTAGCTTAAGCAACTGTCAAAAATGAACAAAAAGTCTGTCAAATGCATAAGTAAATTAGAGAAGACTTTTAGGCGGCCATAATGTACTTATATGAATTTAAGATGCATGTAACCCTTGTTGCATATTTGTGCAGTATTTTATGTTTTTGCCAGTACTTTAAATTCAGTTTGGCACTTTGCTTAAGCAAATGACATTTGACGAAACTTAACGAAAAGTTGCATTAAGTACATTATGGTTTCTCACATACGTTTTACATGTATTTGCACAGTTGCTTAAGTTGGGCCCCTTTCAGATTAGGCAATTTTATTTGCGCAAGTATAATTTTCATATTTTTTAGCTTTTATTTTGTGTTGCCTCCTTAAATCCGATAAAATAAAAACATTATTGTATTTTTTTACAAATTAGCTTTCATAATTTTCATTTTTATTTATTTTCTTTTGAACTTGCTTTTGTGTACACATTCAGTAACTTGGTTGCGCAAGTTTAATTTTCTTATGCTCGAATTTTTTTAATTTTTTGACGTTTTCTTTCATTTCTGTATTCATTGTAATTGTGAAAGTGATTTGAAAACAATGGAAGTTGAAGAAAAAAATAATTTAGTTAAAGATATACTTGAATGCATCGGAGAAGCGGTTAATATAGATTCCGGTGACAGTGATAAAGAAGATTTGCTAAAAAATTCCTTCCAGTTTTTCTATGTAGTTTAAAGCCATTTTTTAAGGTTTAAAAAAGCAACTTTGCTCCCTACTAATAACAAGAGGCAGTGGATAAAATCTTGGAGAAATAATAGAAAAATTCTTCCATTTGCGTTTAATTTCTTCTAAGGTTATAGTGTTGTCTGTCTTTTGCATTTCATTTAAAATTTCATTAAATGTTTCCGCCTTTTGTTCAACTAAAATGATTAGTTGTTTGCTTTCATTTTCTCATGATTTTATAATTTAATAAAAATTTATTCACAAATAAATATAAAATTTTCGTAACACAAAATTTGACAACACCGCAGAGTATAGATACTATGTGACAACACACCGAAGAAGAAATGAAAGAGAATGTCAAAAACAAATATCCCAAGACAAGAATGACAGCAGCAACAGAATTGCCAAGTACAAATAAGCGTGTACTCAAGTCTCGGCAATTATTTCCCCTTCAAACCGACCTTTACTCTCATACCCACAAACACAAGACTTGCGCAAATAAAATTGCCTAATCTAAAAGGGGCCTTGGCTTAAGCTAGTTTATGCACATTATGGTTGGGCCTTAAGGAATCAAATGCTCTTGATATATACATTCAATTAAAAAATCATAAACAAAACTTATAGATAAATCATAATAAGACATAACATAAAATGTTGTGTGTCTAATTGGCAAAATATAAAATAAAATAAAAACTACTTATTTAAAGTATAACAATTAAATAACATTTAATTAAATTCAGATATAATTAGATCCCTGTATTTTAAACAATTTAGTAAATATTTGTAAAGACGCATGTAATCCTTGCCGTTTAATACTTCATATACTTCTTCAGAACATAGAAATCTTTTACCAAAAAAGTTTAAACGGTAACTAACAAAAATAGGACATCTGCCTATCAAATGATGTGTATTTTCCTGTTCATTACAGTTACAGAGTGTACACATATTATCATTGTTTCCCCTGAATGCACGAGCGTTTAAGTTAAGAAGGCCACCTCTAGCTTTTAGTATCAAGCTAACGAAATGTGCTGAATTACTATCACAAAAGTAAGGCTGAATATCATACTGTAATGTAGGGTACATATCATGAAATCTAGAGTCTCTGGCTCTTACAACGAATTTCTCATATTCAAAGATTCTTAAAGATTCAATAATACGATTGTGAAAGAATTGAATATTTGTTCTCCAAACTTTAATGTCATGATTCGTACCGATTTCACTGCATAATGAATTCCAATGAGGAAGCCAAAAAGTGTTTTGTCTTAAGGTCTCATCAGCAAGCAGTCGGGGTAGTCTATTGAGTGGCAAGTTTAAAACCTTTCTGCCATAACTGAAATGCAAATTTAGTGTCTCTAAAAAAAGCGAGTTAAGACCAGTTTCAATATGTAACATATAATTAGGTGTATTTTCGGGGAGGTATAACATTTTTTTCAAAAAATAGCGCAATAATTTTTCAACTTCCTCGAAGCTACGATATCCCCAAACCTGTGCACCATAAAACATAATCGATTTAGCTGCAGAATGGAAAATTTTAAGTTTGTTAGAAAAATTTATCTTGGGGTGATGAATACAGCTTAACCAAGTGGAATTTATCGATGTTTTAGATAAAGCAAGTTTAGATTCGAGGTGTTTTCTAAAAGATGAATTGTAAGTCAAATTGATACCAAGGTACTTGTATTCGTTTACTATATCAATAATATTGTCACCGAATTTCCAATACAGATCCTGGCTGACCCTTGTACCACTTCTGAATACCATTATCTTTGATTTATCGAGATTAATTCTTAAACACCACTGAGTACAATAAACATACATTGAATCAATCATATTTTGCAGTACCTTTGGAGAGTCTGAGAGGAGAACAATGCCATCGGCGTATAGTAAAACTTTCACAACAATTCCAGCAACATCAATACCACCCGGAAGGTGGTCATGAAGGTCGTTTAGGTAGAGGGAGAACAAAACTGGGCTTAGTAAGCACCCCTGTTTTACCCCTTGGGTGACTGTGAAGGGGTCAGAAAGGGTGTTGCCATCCCAAACCTGACTAGTGGTATTATTGTACAGTTTCCGTAAAATACGTATTATTTTACTAGACAAACCCGTACGACATAACTTATAAAACAAAGCGTTTCTTGGGATTAAATCAAAGGCTGCGGAAAAATCAATAAAAAATGCTTTTTTTGACTTAAGTTTAAATTTACAATACTGATTAAATTGAACAAATTGTCTACAGTAGAATAATTCTTGCGAAATCCCGCTTGATACTCGTTGATGATATTATGACAGTCAATCCAGCAGTTAATACGATTAAGTAGTATGCCTGTGAAAAGTTTGTAAATAGTATCGAGAAGAGACAGTCCTCTATAATTTGAGACAACATTAATATCTCCTTTTTTAAATAATGGGATAATAATCGAATTACGGAAAGAGTCTGGGATATCTTCCTTTAGGAAAATAATGTTGAAAAGCGATAAGACTTCATTTAAAAAAACATAAGGGGGAATTTTTATAGAATTCATAACTAATTCTGTCTTGTCCAGGGGCCTTATTTAGTTTGGCTGCTTTTATGACTAAATCAAGTTCTCTCATCTCCAATGGGGAATCAAGAAAAGGGTCAATAATATTGACTGAGGTTAATAAAATATCGCAATCAAAATCCTCTTGAGATAAAAGTGAGTTGAAATATTCACAAAACTGAGATATGCTCAAATTGTTTCCTACCTTTGGTTTACAATTTCGTAACGAATTAGCAAGCTTCCACCATTCACTACTGTTCCTAACCCCATTTTTCAAGTCTTTTTAAACGATTTACTCTATTTACTGCACAAAGTCTATTTTGTAGTTTCTCGATTGATTGATTCTCTGGCTGCAATAATTCTGTAAACATATTGGTCGAAATTTAAATGCATATTTTATTTTGTATGAATTTGGCAAAATGTCTAGAATGTATCACACACTTTTTCAAATGTTTATGTGTAAAACAATTTAAGTAAAAATAGATTTTTATTCAGGGCCCAGTTATTATGGTAAACATACAGTCAATGAGAAAAGTAATGGACCAGTTAGTCAACAATGTATATAAATACAGCCCACATATGTATGTATGTACATATATGTATGTATAATTTAAATGACCTAAATGTTTAAGTTAATTTTATTTTACAAGTCATAACATTAAATTGTAAACAAAAGCGATGAAATTAAATGTTATTTTAAAGAAATTTCATCAATGGACGCCTTTTTCTGAAAGTACATACATACTTGTATTTGAAGTATATACATATGTATATCAATATCTGTATACATATATACATATGTATGTATGTACATGTTTAAATACTTATGTATGTATGTATTTTTAATACATACGCAACACAAATTATACAATACAACAAAATAAAGTTTAAATTTAAATAAAACACAAAATGTTGTTGAGGAAGATGACTAATTCTTCACAAAAATTTACAATTGAACCAAAACATTAAAAATAAATATATTTGGTTGTTGTAAGACAACAACAACAACACAGAAATTTTTGCTTAAATAAACAAAAACACAAATATTTTTGCGCTTAAAATCTGTTCATGAATAAAGAAAATAGCAAGCAGAATTATTATACTATATGGCTGTAACGAATTTTGTATACCCAACAGCAAAACATTAGGAAATCATAAATATGTATTAGTTGATCAACAGATTTATATGCAACTAACACTTTTTATAGTTTATTATTAATTATGATTAATAGGATTTACCTGATGCAATATCAGATAGAACCAACATATTAAATAGTTGCAAACAAACGGAATGACAAATTTTAATTACCTACCAAACGATATTTAAGGGCGTTGGGTATAAAATTAACCCTAGAATGGTAAACATCGCCTGTGAGGCGAAGCAATTTATTTTTTTTTGCGATATTTCCTGATCGCTCACTCGTATCAAAGCGTGCTCTCGTGCCAACTCAATTGAGTGTTGTACGAGCTTGGGCACAGACGTGTTTTTATTTTCTCCCTTGCGTTGCTGAGATATAGACAAGTGTGTCGCCTGTGAGGCGAAGTTTGCCAATAACGGTAATTTTTTTGAACATATTTGCTTCAGATGAACCCGGTATCAAAAAGGGCAAAAGATCGATATGTGATTTCTGTCCTCCGAAATTGAAGCGTATGAGCATATATTTCTGCGCAAAATGCAAGAAAACATACTGCTTAGAGCACAGATCACCAAACTGTTGGCAATGCGACAAAAAAAATTAGGTAAAAAAACCACAAATTTTATTTTAGTCTCAACAATTATTTTTAAGGTTTAAGCTGTGAATTAGTTTTTTATACGTTAATTAGATCTCAGGTCTAGAAAACCCAGAAGTTTTTTTTTTAAGCTGTGTTTTTTTTTAATTTTTTTTTTGTAAAAGTTCTTTTCAAATAATCTAAAAAAATATGTGATCTACAAATACGCCTATAAAATGTTTAAGCTATTTAAAAAATGAATTGTTTTTGTTTATTTTTGTAACCAAATATATAATAAATATGTTTTTGTTTTTGTTTTAATACATTTTGGTTTTTTCGAAGGTGAAAAGTGCGTTTTTTTTTTTAAATTGCCTCACAGGCGATGTTTACCATTAAGTGCTAAAAAATATGTTTACCATTCTAGGGTTAACATAATAAGTAATGACTCCTAACCGTGCACCTGTAGACAGCAGGCTATTCTTAAAAATCTCTTCAATGTAAACAAATAATTTAACATTTAATTTAATTTTGGATTCGTTTAATTCTTTAAAGATTATGAAAATAAGATTAAATAAAGAATACATTCATATGTATGTACCTAAATACTCGTACATATTTTTTTTAAATAGACAAATCAAATTATATAATACTGTGTCTGATGTACTAAAAATAATAATGGTATTTTTATGGCTGTGCCATTTTTATTTTTTTTAAAGACCAACAGAATGTTATGAAATATTTAAAATCAGAACAGCTACAAACAAAAAATAACTGTCAAAATAAAATGAGTGACGGCACCTGACATTCGTTTTTCTATAAAAATAAAACTACATATATAGTACATGGTATGTATGTATGTATGTATGCATCTAAATGTTGATTCGTTTGTATGAATCTCAATAGGAGAATACTATAGTGCTGCTGCATGAGACATTGAACACATATGTACCCATTCACTCCACACATTCACATTCCTCTTGAGATCGTGTCCAAAAACAATATTTTATATTGTATTCGAAAGACTACGGACCACCACTTGAGAGCTTTCGTTAGTTAGTTGTAGAGTTTTTATGCGCATGCGCAAAATAATTAAAGATTGAGCAAAACATTTACCACTCCCTCCGTTAGATACTTTTGAATCTATTCTCGCAGAAAATTTAAACAACAACAACCACAACAATTAATAACAAAACGTACACAGCGTCGTGAGAAAGATGGCAAGGCATGGCACGGTGAGGTGAGGTGAGGCTAGGGGAATAATATACTACCGCAACAATTACTCGAGTAAGCTTTTTTAGACTATTTCAAAGATCTTACAGCTTTTGGAAGCTCTGACCGGCGCACTTTAAACTTGGCCGATCCATTTTTGGCTGAATGTAATTCGATGCTGTTTTTGTTATTAACCAATCCAACAAAAATAAAAAGACGACAACAAATTAAAGTTTAAAGAGAGACAACATTTCAAATTGAAAGTTAAAAGAGAAGAGAGAGAAATAAACTAGAATAAAAATAATCATGTTGTTGTGTTTGACTCGGCAAACTAAACTATGACTGATGTTGCTTGTTAATGTTGCAGACTGCCTGCCAGCCAGCCAACCAGCCCGCTCACCAAGTACTCAGTCATCAAACAACAAGTTATATTATCACAAACGTTTTTATGAATATAGACAGTTTAAAATCATTTAGATACATTTGTCTTAAATGCTGCATACTTTGTAATAAGTAATCACACAATGTTAAAATACATATTTCATTTGTCAACAAAACTGTCAAATTGTCATAAAAAGAACGTTTTCATCGCCTCTACTTTGCTTTTCATTAAATTGTATTTTTCTGTTTCCAACAAATCCTTTTCATATTTTGCATATTGATCTTAATTATTGTTATGTTGACATTTGAAGGTTTTTCAAAAATACAAATATTGAATATGTAATTTTGATACACAAACATTTGCATTTAGAAATTGATTTATATATTCAATATGTATACATATGTATATTGAAAAAGAAATTTGTTTTTAAAGTTTTTAACTTGCACCTGTGTGAAATAATTAATTTAGATACAAATTTAAAATTTTTCATAATTTGGCATTCAAATAGCAAATGCCTCTAAGGTCAAACTGCCTTCTCAATTTAAGTAAATACCAATGCACAGCAAATTCATCTTTCTTGAATTAAACTTTGTCTCTAAGTATAATTCATATCCCTTGGTCGCGATATAAAAATATCAAATTAATAATGGCCTTTAAAGAATTTATTCATTTTATAAAATCTTCAAAGACACGCAACTTGGATGAGGCAGTTTTAATAATGCAGTTTTACATCAGGGTTAGGAATACAATCATACTATGATTCATAGAAATAACATTATTATGTGATTTACAATACAAAGAATTATAGTATGATCATATGGGATTCACTATTATAATTTCGTGTTCACGATAATTATATGATCCTTTCTTAGGATTTCTAAAAAATAGTATTCTTTCAAAATTATCGAAGAAGCGGTACTTCATATAAATTTTACAATATCCACGTAAATGTATGTAAAGAAGTACTATCCAATCCACAGCAAATCGTGAGAACCTTTTCAAAATTCGACAAGTAGTAATAGATCGCGTGAGCACAGTCCCTTTTAAAGCTGACATTAACCATATTTTATACCACAACCAAGGGATATGTATGTTCCTTAGAGACAGTATTTAATCCAAGAAAGATCGTTTTAGCAAATTTCTAATTTGCAAAGGTGTTCAGATTACAATTCGACCTTATTATGTTGAAGTTAACAACCTATATTGAACGATATCGTTGCAGATTTAATTCTTTGATTGTTCTTCCCTCTATATCGTTGACCATCTTAATTTTCAGAAAATTAATTCTAAAAACTATGACGCAAATTCAGAAATGATATCTAAGTTCAAACTTTTTTAAGTACCAACTTAAGTTATTCTTAGTTATTCTTAATTATGGGTAAATCTGTAACTAAATGTCAACTAACAAATACATTTAAATAACAGCTGATTGATTTTATTTCTTGTCGTCGATGATGTTAACATATTTGGCCACCAATTCTTTAAATGTAGTTTTTTCATCTGGCGACTAATTTGAGTCTCTCTAAAATAGACAAAGCAATAAATACATATTTTTTTCTAGCAATAATAATAAACTTACCCTATTTTCTTTGCTAATTGTGTCCATTTTGACCAAAAAAAAATCACAAAAAAAAAAAGAAAACAAACTAGAGATGTGTTTTTCGTCAACAAAAATCTACTAAATGCAGTGTTGCATTTCTTTTAACAGCTGAAAGCAGTTGCTAAGTTAGTTATGATTTGTGAATAAGATCTTTAACTATTTGTGAACTATTTTTTAGTTTCTGTTTAATAAGTTTCGACTTTAGTTACGATTTCTGAATATGCGCCTATATTGTTGTAATAAAGTGTGACTTAGTAGATGCTGTCCAAGTTGACAGTAGTGTAAAATGTTGAAAAAGAGGGCAAGCATTTTACACCTTTTTTAGACATAGACAAGCTCTGTCACCTATTTGCCCAGACTTTAAAAGAAAATGCTAAAATTTTGACCAGACAAATTTAGTCACTCTATGACAGGTCATAAATTCCACGTTGGACTGCAACTACATACATATTTCACAAATATTGTAGTGAAAGATATGTAAAGTAGTAGAACTATTTTTACAAACATATTTACTTTCTTTGTATACAGGGTGGCGCAAAAGTAATCCTCCTATCAGAAAAATGCTATAAATTTTGCGATTGGCCCCTAATGTCAGTTCTGCAATATTCCGCGTTCTGGAGCAGTGTAGCGTAACATTGTTTATTAACGTGTATTTCGGATGTGTTTACTACACAAATGTCAAAACAGAACTGACATTAGGGGCCTCGCAAAATTTATAGCATTTTCTGATAGGAGGATTACTTTTGCGCCACCTTGTATATGTACATATCGATGTACGAGTATATCATCTATCGTTTTAATAACTCCAATAGACTTTGTTTAATTTAACTAAATTAATATTTTTGGAAATAAAACATACACATATTTTTAAAAAATAAAAAAGTTATAAATATTAAATATTAAACTTTTTTAAAACAATTGAATATTAAATTTTTATTGAAAAAATAACAAACAAATATTTCATCATCATAAGTAATTAAACAAGTTGTTTTCATTAGAGTAGTAGAGCTAAATTTCATTCAACCAATTAATTTTCCCTTATAGATTATTTCAGGGACAAAGCATACATACGACATACGACTGACATATACGATACATATGTATGCATAAATGTAGATACATGTGCATATGTACATTTTTACATGTTTCTTTCTATATTGTTTTATCTTTAAGTATTTGTGTATCTTTAAATTATTACGCTAGTTTTCTTTATATTTATATTGAAATTAAAATTGCTGGGAACATAAATTATTTAGTTTTAGAAAATATTAACTTTCTGCTGCAGTTGTTATTGCCAGCCAGCAGCATTTAGCAATGAATTAATATTTTTATAAATATTAAGTATTTGGTATTTAAGTTTTTAATAAATTAATAATAAAATGTCACATTTAATACACATGTGTGTGTGTGTGTACATGTGTACCTTGTTGATAAGTTAAAATTTATTAATAAAAAAAATTTCCATTTGAGTTGTTTTTTTTGGTATCTGGTTCTGCAGAAAAATGTTTCAAGATCACATTAGAAATGTGCCATTAAAAAGTGTATGAATCTTTATTTATATTTATTTATACACACACATACACTGACAGTGAGATAGAAATTCTGACATTAACACCTACACATTTAAAAATACACCCACATACGAGTAATATCTTTGATTTTAAGGAGAAGAAAATAAAGAAAAAAAATAAATAAAGAAAATGTTCATAATTTGCACAGTCAACTTTTGAAAGGCAACAAATTTTATAATTGTGAGATGATATTAATATTTATATTAATATTAACAAACATCTTATACATATGCACTATGTCTGTAAATAGCATGTATTAGTAGATACATAGTTTAGAAAACATATGTATATGTACTCGCATATTCACATTAATTTGAGATTAAATTAAAAACTAATAATTTTGTATATTGGGTGTTTATAGTTTTTTTGGTTCTTGGGCATAAATCTTTTCACACAAATAAAATCATACTTCCTTTGCTATTTTCTTCTATTTTAAATTGTTTAATAACAATTATTGACGTCAATCTAATGCCCCTTATTTTTTTTGGAATAATAGATAAACATGTTCATGCATATGTTTGCCATAAGGAGGCGTGGCAATTGTTTAAAAATAAATATACGTAAGAGGCAAAATAAGCTATATATATGCAAAATATCAGGCATTTGTGATTAAGATGGCATGGGATTTATTAGATAATTTTAAAACATAAGTTAGTTAAAAGTGAGTTCCATAACAAATAGGTGCCTATTATGAGGAAAATTCGATTTTCGACTGTGGTCGAAAATGCTTATCGAACGAATTTTCATTTGGTATTATGGTGCACATTCGATGAAAAAACGCTATTGTGAAAATCACTCTTTTTGGGTTATTCACAATAGTACATTTCTATCAACTGGCGCCATATTTGTTTACAAATTCTTAAAGAAAAATAAATTAAATTTGAAATGACCACCACGGAATTATGGTTTAATGATTCGTCTGATGAATATAATTAAGCTTCTGTGTAATGCCCTCCCATTTTTTGGCTGCCTAAACTTTAGAGCAAATATATTTTGCCAACAGTGGATCTTCTTCCATGAGAGAAACGAGCTTCTTTAATTCCAAGAAATTTAATTTATAGACCTAGAACTTCATTGCAACATAATTATAAATTGGCTCTTAAAAGTTACGACATAAAAACATTATTTGTTTTTACGTCCCTTGAAATTGGTTCCTAATAGAAATTTTTAATTATTAGATGGATATTACAACTACGCAATCGGCTTCTGTTACTGCAATAAACAGAATAAAAACAAAAAATGACGATAGAGCTTACATATACGATGTATATTTAATTACAAGGATGCTGTTTGTAGGGCAAACATAGCTTTTTTAGATTTTAGGTAAATTTTAACTCTTTTGTAAAAACCCTTAATAAGTACTATAAAAATTGTTTTGTATTAAAAGAAAAAATGATAAAACAACAAAAAAAATCAGACATTTCTTTAAGATATAAATAAATATGTATGTATACGTATGTATGTATACTCGTATAATCATTATACATGTGCACAAAATTAAAGACTGGCTGACTTTTTGTCCCACTATTTGTCATTTTTTACAATACGAGTACATGTAAGTATAAGATTAATTTAATTTTTAGTAAATAATAAAAATTAAAAATTCATACAAATTTTAATTTACAACAATTGTATGTCATTGAACGAATGAATACATTTTGTTTTGTTTAATTTTTTTTCAGCAAATGTTTCAAAAATTTTTATTAAAAGCAATAACAACATGTGTGAATAATGAATAATACGAAAATAAAAATATTTAAGAAAATTATGAATTTTACAAAGAAAGTAAAACAAATAATAATAAAAAAAAAGAGGCAACAAATTAAACTTTAGGTTGTTGGCTGG
Organism: Bellardia pandia; assembly: GCA_916048285.2. Lineage (NCBI taxonomy): Eukaryota > Metazoa > Arthropoda > Insecta > Diptera > Calliphoridae > Bellardia > Bellardia pandia. The sequence goes on along the minus strand of OU696532.1, from coordinate 92,086,310 downwards.
TTGGCATATTTTAATTGTACAATTAAATTTGTAATTCAAATTCAAATGTTTAACAAGACAACAACAACAACAAAAAACAACAAATATTCATTTATAAACATTAAACATGTATTAAGAGGTGTTTTAATTATCAGCAATTAATTCCTATTATTATTACATGTAATGCAGCCATCCAATAGTACACATGTTAATGAAAAATATTTATGAAATAAATGTAAAATACACAAGTATTTAAAGCCGAATGTTGTTGCAGAAAATGTTATTAGTTTATATTTAACTGTAATTGATTATCGAAGTTTTACCACCCCTAACTTCAAACACACATTCATGCCTAGAGAAGACAAGTAGGAAATTATACACGTACTGTAAGGCAGGCATGGGAAGTGCATTATTATTATCCTTTATCTTATTGAAAGATAAGTATTCGGCCCAAACATGAATAAAATATCCACGGGCGTTTTTTTCCTTTTTATTTTTTTAACATTGCATTTGAATAGGAAAAATGGGAAAAGGGAAAAAACTCCCGCGTAATTTTTATTCGTGATTGGGCTGATTATTTAAAAAAAAATTATATTTTGAATAAAACAATCAGAGTTTTATAAAAGCCGTAGGTATTTTATTTCACATTGGTATTACCCCTTGACTTTTAACGATCTAATGTTTCAGTTGGTTATTTTTTAACTTACTATTTCTAGTGTTGGATCGAATAATTTATTACAAATCATGCTTCATTGGTAAATAAAGGTATTTCCAAATTTTTAAAAAAAATATCTGTAATACGTTTGGGAGCCATATGATTTCAAGTCAGGATTCAAATTCATCTTTGACTTCATTTTGTGCATCTAAGTATATATCACAAAATGTACTAAAAAACCAGTGTTAAATTAAGCATGCAAATAATTTAGTACTTTCACTGTTAAAAAGGTACTGTTTGGGCAGAGTTCAGAACCATTTGAAAATCTCAATTTTTCTTTTTGTAACCACAAAACATTGCTGTCAATAGGCGATATTGAGACAAATCAGATAAACAATTTTGAATAATACCTTCAGTTCGCTAGATAATCAAAATCTCAGTAAAAGTTTTCAAAATTCATCGTTTGCGCGGTATTTCCACGAGAATTTGTTCTATTGTACATAATAATTGAAATTAATGAGTTTATGTAAGCAATTTCATATTAACGAGTATTGTACAATAAATTTATCACTTCATATAAGAAGGCCTATGAAGGAATGACAAGTATGCTAAAGTTGTTATTTATTATTAGATAAATACAGAGCGAGCTAAATTTGCGAAATATATATAAAAGTGATTGTGTGTCTGTATGTATGTTTATTATTATTAGTTTGGGATCTATAGACGGCTAAACAGCTCACCCGATTTGCTTGAAATTTTCACAGTATATTTCTGAATGTCTGGAAGGAGCTATAGGCTACTTTTTTTTTCTAAAATTTTAAGTGGGCGTGGTACCTCCCATACAAAGTTAATTTTAAAAATCAAATACTTAGGAAACTATAATAGCTATAGTACTTAAATTTTGCATGACCAATTCCATTGTTTGTTTAAATATTTGCGGAAAAAATGGGAGTAGTAGCGACAGTGAGCGTGGCACCTCCCATATGATGATAATTAAAAAAAATATCAAACATATGGTATACAATAAGATATATGGTACGGGTTTTCTACCATCAATATTAATATTTAGGACAATAATGGGCGGACTATCAATAGTGGGCGTGGAACCTCCCATAGATATGATAACAAATTATATATAAGGAAAGCTATATCAGCTATCAATATTAATATTTAGGACACCAATGCGCTGACTAGCAACATTATTAAGTAAATGTTAAAATTTGTATATGTACATTTGAAACCCTTATCTATATATAAAAGTGAATGTGTGTTTGTTTGTTATTTGTATATTGTAAACCATAATAAGATAATATAATAAGAATTAATTTAAAAGGAAAACGGTAGATTTTAATAACTTAATAATTTTATTTATTTAACTCTAAACTTTTTATTTCATTACAATACGGGTAGCGAATCACACCGGGTTTTAGCTAGTTGTATATAATTTAAAAGTTCTTCAATTTTTAGGGATATCTTAACTTAAAAATTTAAACAATTAAGTGGATTTGCATGTGTGTTCAAAATTTACTAAACTTATAAATAAATGAGCATCAACAATTTATGATCCAAATGTATCACTTTTTTTTGTAAGAAGTTAGCACAAGATACATTTTTAAAAATGCAAAGTGCAAAAATAACTTGTATAAAATTAAGTTTTGAAAAGAGTTTATTCACAGCTCACTGAATAAATTAACTTTCCTTTTCGACCGTCCTCTATCCCGGCCGTTAATTTAAAATGAGATTTAATAAATCTACATATGTACATATACATATATAAAATATTTTCAATATTATTATAGTGTTTTCATTTCAATTGCCAATCACTGTAACTATGAGAATTTGTTTTCTTGCTCCTCTTCAAGTACCTACATACATACATACGAGTACATACATAAGTGTTTAAAAATTTCACGTCATTTGGTACCATTTAATTTAGTCTTATCTATTTTTATTCGTCTGTTTTTATTATTTTTACATTTTGTACTTTTATCTTTGAAAATAAAAAAGTAGAATTAAAAAAATGTTTTTTTTTAATTAAAGCATCATTTCTCAGGTGAGTACGCAAAACGTACATAAATACAAGTATGTATGTAGATCTGTTTGCACGTTCCTCTCTGCATCCCTCTTTCAGACAAACGTCTGTGTACTTTTCTCGTTAATTAAAAAAAAAATCATGTTGAAAAAATACGTATTCTGATCTACATAGAAACGGAAATAAATAAATAAATTTGTACATAAAGTACCAACCGGTAAGTAGTACTAAATACATACTATATGTATGTAGGTATAAAGCACACACATAAAACTACATACATACTCGTAGATATTTTCAGTGCAGCAGCTGTTTTATTCTAACACGGCCTTGATTTATAGTAGAAATGGTTTTTAATTAAAAATAAAATCAACAAAAATTAAGAAAAACATATTTCTTTTAATTAAAATGTGTAGTTTGGGTGACATACATAATTTTGATGGTGGAGAAACTACAATGATATTGAATATTCTCCTAATAAAGAAAGAAGAAATGTTTTTTCTTTTTTGCTCAACTAACTTGACATGTTTCGTATAATTACTATCTATTATTTTGCTAATTTCCAGAAAACTAACAGACATCCCTAAATACCGACGGAAAGCGGAACGTATTTTTACGCTGAGCATTGGCGCTGATACCCCATACCTAAACAAAAGCGGCAACGTTATGTCAAAACAATAAAAACAGGGTTATTAAACAAATAAATAAAACGACCCTGTTCATTGTAACTGCTGGACATTGTTGTTTTATTTCTTTTTTTTTTGTTTTGTTTTCTTTTGCAACTAACTTCACTGTGAAAAACGCCTTGTCAAAATCGGATTTTCCAATAGCAAAGCGTTGTTTCGGTATGCTCCATACAAAATGTATGAGCATGAGAAATTTTGACATTTAAAAAACGCTTGCCGCCGTTATTTAGGGATGACTGTAATTGTTCAAATTGTTCTTTATCATCTGGTGAATTGGGTAAAAAACGTTACAAATATCACTGATTAGATTCATAATACATCCAGTTTGCATATAATTCATTCATTCTAATATGTACATACATATTAATTATAAAGTTAATTAATTAAACCCAAGAAAAGAGATATAAGTTTGGAAAATACACAAAATAAAGTAATTAAAAAGCAATCTCTAAGAATGACAGTCGCCGCTATACAAATTGTAATTGGTTTTAACGTTTAGAATAATATTTCGTGTTTAGATAGAACATTGATTTTTATTGGCACAAGAGTCGAATCTAGTGAATCCATTCATTATTAACATCATCTTCGTTTTTAACTACGAGTATAACAAGCAGAGCAGAAAAGTATTTGTAAAAAAAATTTAATGGCGGCTCAGATTTTTGGTAAAAATCGGTTGGTTTTTAACCAACATGATTCAGAAGATATATTGTGTGCATATACTTTACACACGGTTTGTGTCTTTAGCAACATACATATGTATGTATGTATATGTAAATTTGAAAGGTACATACATACATACTCGTATCTGTGTTTTGTTATCAATTAGTTATATTTATTATTAAATACTATAGTGTAAACAAGAAAGTTTTTTTGCTTTAAAAATGTCGAATTTTTGCTTTACTTATTTAAGCTTATGCTGAATGTGTTCCATCGGAATCAAAGTGCGAGATAAGCTTTGTGCGGTTCCGAAGTTCATTCAGGTCAGCCAACAAAAGTGTTGTCAAAGTCAACAAGAACTAGCAAAATCATTGGGAGCTAATTTCAAAACATTTGTGAGCAGTAGGATTCATCGAAAAGCAGAGAATTTGGTTACATATGCATTGAAGCCGAGAGATCACGAAAGGCAATTTTGCACACTGCAAAATGCTGCTTCAAAAAAGTCATTCAGGCATGTGATGGAAATCGAAAACGAATGAGTTTTGGAAGTCAATTTTTTCGTAATATTTCTGTATTGAAAAACTTTTATCACATAAAGATATTGAGCTACTAAAGAGAATCTTAAAACAAAAATTTTAAAAATTAGATTTTAAAATTTAAATGCATTAAAATGTATTTCCAAAACTGATTCGTTTTCGATTTCCATCACATGCTTTGCAACGAATTATTACTTGCGATGAAAAATGCCTGCATTACGATAACGCGAAGCGCAAGAGATCGTATGTGAAGCCCGGACAACCTGCCACATTGACAACATAAACAAATATATATGGCACTAAGGTAATGCTCTGATGAAAGTGTAACATTCCATCCATCATGAAAACGCTCGGCCATTTGTTGCAATATCTAGTAAAAACTATTTAGAACGAAGTGGTTGAGAAGTTTTGCCTTATAGTTTAGATCTTGTCCCATCCGTCTAATATTTGTTTAGATTGATGCGGAACGCTTTCTCGCTTCACTTAGAAATAGGCATGACTCGTTCTTGGCGTCAAAAGATTGCCGTAGTATCCATATGTTGCCATAAATATAAGAAAAGATCATAAACTCACAATGGTCGTTACTTTAAATAAATGTACGAGTATTTTATAAAAAAAAAAACACCCAATATTATTAAAAATGGAGTCGCAAATTTAAATATATGTATGTAGCTAATATCTGATTTAACAATTTAGCGCATTGCGTGCACGATTTAGATTTTAGAGAAAAACAGCTTTAATAATCAATTTTTAGAGAAAAATCTTCTCTTCTTTCCCATCTCACCAACAAACTCAAAAGTTGAGCAGCAAAAGTGACAGTGTGTCACCCGGGACAAACTTTGTGATCAACTGTTTCTAAAATGTATCGAAATAGCAAACTTTGATGTTACATTCCAAGCAAGTATTAAGTCAAATTGACCAACGGCAAAGCTGATGGCTAACTGGACCAGTATTCTCCAAAATTAATTCTCATAGTTCTCGTTTAAGGGGCAGCCAAATACTGTGAGAACATAAACGGAAAATTTAAAATGAAAATTATTCTCTGTATGTGCATTTGAACGTTTTGAAGGAATATTATCCCTACAAAGTATTACTTACCAATAACTACAGTATGCATTACATAGAAGTAGTAGCATAATGACTTATTTATTATCTGCAAATTTTATAGTCATTTGAATGAGTATATTCTGTGTTCACTGATAACAACTTCTGTTAGACTTAGATACGAGTATCAATGAGTTTGTCAAGTCATTATTTGTAGCAATTTTATTGCTATTACAGTAATGACTTATTTATAAGCGTTTGTGGTAAGTACTCGCTACCCATTAGATTAATGGCGGAAGTAGTCAAGTGAAATCGAAAGTTTAAGCAAGAATATTCTTAAAACTCAATTCCTGATTAAACTAGCAATTACAAAGTTGTTGGTGGTATTATAAGTCCTGTTTCACACTCCTCAGTTTAAGCTGACCAGTTTTTTCATTCACAAGCGTCAATTCCATTTTCGTACTTTTAAATGCAAATCAACATGCATGAAATAAGAAATTTGACTAGTACCGTCAAATTTGTAGCCCTATTATTCGCTTTTCCCTTCTCAACCAAAAATATTTGCATGGCGAGTCAGAATTGAAGAGTGTGAAAGCGCACTAATTATCCAACATTGAATTTGGTTTTTAAATATAAATTTGTTTACTAAATATTTTTGTTTGTTCTTAAGGGATTCAAACATTTAACAAAATAACTCAATATTTCAAATATTCAAGCTCTTTTTAGAGTATTTGCTTTTGTTATAAATAGTTGAATCTAACTAGTGATTAAACAAAATCTACTGTTCTAAAAGTTAGTTTTCTTAATTCCATGATAAAAAATGGAACTTAATATTTATCATAGGTAAATTAAACAAGTTTAATATGGCGTTGTTAACCCCATTACAAGAAAGTCAAGTCAATGTTTCATCGATGTTTTACAATATTTCATACCGGTACCGGTACCGTTACCGTTACCGGTAATGCAATTAAAAAGCAATTTATGTTAGAATTAAAAGTAATGCAGTAATAGGATTAAACTGTGTTCTGGACGTTGATAACTATCAAATAGAAAACATTTAATAAACCTCTCTTGCAATATGAATTGTGGTGAAATTTGAAGTTCGCAAAAGTATATTTTTCCTTAGACCTGGTAAGGAAAAAAAATTGGCATACAATGGGTTAACAATCTATTTTAGTAAAATTTCTACATTCATTGTACGAGTATAAACCCATACAATCTGCATATACGTAAATGTTAATTTCATAATTTTTTTTTTTTTTTTTGTTAAATAAAATTTTGACATTTAAAAAATGACTATGTATGTAAATGTATGTATAGGCGATTTGAAAAATATTTTTCATGTATTATTAACTATATGTTGTATGTGGTGTGTATCTGAAAGATATTTCTTTCAGACATGAGATAGATATATTCGTACACCCAAATACACGGAGAGAGGGAAATTCTTTAAAGAAAAACAATAAAAGTATTGCGTGAAACATTCTCATATACACATGCAATGATGAAAAAAATGAAAATTCTATTTTTAATTTTTTTTTTTAAGAAAATAAAAAAAGCTTTTTCGTACTTTGTAGAAATTCTACAAAATATATTGAAACTTTATCGAAGAATTGTATGTGTGGCAGAGATGCAAATGAGTATAGATAAAAAAAAAATTTAAAAAAGAAACTAAACTGAAAAAGGAAGTAGACATTTTTTGGGAGGGTTGTTGTTGGTAAAGAATAGAATAGGGAATTTTAAGGGATAATTGTTTGGTTTAATGTAAGAAATATAGAACAAGTGAAATATGTATGTATATCAAACAAAATTCTGTGCAATTTCGCATTTGCATTCGAAAGAATTGTAAAAAGATGAAAAAGCTTATTTACGAAGCGAAATTTTTTTAAATACTGAACTATGAAATGTTTCTATGGCACTCAATACCCCGAATAAAAATTAGAAGAAGAAAAAAACTGGTGGGTGGGTTGGTTGGTTGTTTCATGAAAAGTCTTGCAAAGCGACAAAATATTATTTATTTATAAAACATTTTAATTCTATTTATTGTTGCTGTTCTTTATTATTATTGATGTTGTTGTTATTATTGTTGTTGTTGTTGGTTCAGTAAAAAGATCTATGAAGAAAATACTGACAAATGAAACCCCAAATAATATTCAGGTTAAAATTAAGAGAGTATTGGTAAAAAATAGAGTAGACTACATACATACATATATATAGATACACATATGTATATAGTATATGTATGTATGTATACATATAATGATACGCATATATTAGAGAATCTATATTGGTATTAGTTAGAACCCATTAAAAATGATTTAGGTGTGTGTGTGTAAAAATATATCTAGATACATATGTATATACCTATACACATGTACTCGTACATATACATATATACATATAATTATATATCAATAGCACCTAATTTTAAGTTCCATTTCTTAGTTTTTTTTTCTGTTGTTTAATTTTGACTCGAATAAAAAAAGAAATCAAATCAATAAGATCAATTTGATTTGTATTGGAGTGGGAGGAGGAGGAGGAGGAGGAGCACAATTTCATTTGAACACAAAGATGAAAAATAATGCAGTTGAAAGGAAAAACTTACCTTTTTTTGTTGTTTCTCCCAGGCAGGATCCAAAAGTCCTTCACGCTCCCATTCCTCTTCCTGTTCCATATAACCATCTCCATACTCCATGGAGAGACCGTTCTCCATCATCATTTTGAATTCGTGTTACTGTATTTAAAATGACGTTTTAACCGTTAAAAATAATTCGTTTCTTTTATTTTGTATTCTTATTTTAATTTTTTTGTAATTGCAATTGTAATTTATTTTCGTAATTTGTTAAAATGATATTTCTTGATTATATTATTTTAGAGCAAGTTTTAAACTAATTAACTATTAACAAAAAAATTTGCAATTGTTCTGAAATTCTGAATATTTTCTAGTTTAGAATTGTTGTTTTTTTTGGGGGGGGGGGGGGGGGGGCGGTGGAGTTGGTTTTAAGAAAAATACTTTTTAAAAACTAATCATTGAATTTAACAACAAGTAAAAATGACAGTTGTGAAAAAATTTTAATAAAATTATTTATAAATTTATTTCGTTCGGAGTATCCTTAAGATTCTAAATCTAAAATATCAAATAAAAAAATAAAAAATAAGAAAATTATTGACAGCAAATCGCCATGAAGAAATTCTCCAGCAATATATATTAATTTTAAATCTAATTTTAAATTATTTACAAAAAAAATATTTATTTCTTTTTTATTATTTTCTTTTTTTTCAACTAAAAAATATATATTTTTGGCACAATTTAAAGAAAAATGTCTGCAAATTTCATTGAATTCTTTCTCAGTTATTTCGTAAGCGTTTTTTTTTTTTTTTTTTTTGTTAAATTTTATTTTTATTTGTCAGCAAAATTTTTGCAAGTATTGTGATCATAAGCATAATTATGCATGTGTATTTAATATTTGTTTCTGATTTAAATTAGTTTTGTATAAAAATTGCAATTAAAATATTTGAAATTTATATGTATATAAATTCTTTCGATTCGATTTAGTTGGATTTGATTTAATTTAATTTGATTGTATAACACAAATGCATATTTCTCATTTCAACTTTATATTCCTTTGAAATTTTTATTCCGTTTGTTTTTTTTTTATTTATTCTTTCAATTTATTTTTATTTTTTTTAATGTATTTATTTGAAGCAATAGAATTTAAATTTAGTATATTGTATATTAAAAACAATCCATGCACTATATTTGATTTATTTTAAATTTCAAGTCCAAAATGTTGGTTATTTTATCTCATTATAGTGAAGAAAATTAGATGAAGAAAAAATAAATAATATTGGAAAAATATATATGTACGTGTGTCGGTTGCAAAGAGAATGACCCGCTCGCGTTGGTAGCCAACTCAAAACTAATGTTGCGCCAGCGATAATCGTGCGTTCGAACTTGTAGAAAACTTTCTGTTTTGATCTGTGCAACTTGAATTTATGTGATCCGTGTTGTGTGTGTTTGCTGTGAGGTGTTTTACTCACTCACAGCACAAAACAATGTGATAAAGAAAAACCAGAATATGAAATGCCGCTGCTGTTTTTCCTTCTTTTCATTGCTCACTTCAGCAGTGGTGGAGACGACGGCGACAGCATCAACTTCGTTGTTGTTGTTACTCTGTCGCTGTCGCTGACGTTGTCGATGTCAATATCACTAACGTCATTGATATTGAAAAAGAAACAACAAAAACAAGTAACAAAGAATATCCAACCACAGCAAAATCAACAGTTATTTATTTATTTTAAAGAAAGTTGTATCCAGCGTTGCCATTTGTCAAGTTTTCCCTTTTTTGCAAGTTTTTTGAGATGCGAAAAAGTTTTCAAGTTTTATTCTAAAAAAAAAAAGTTTTTTGGAAATTTATAATTTATTTATAAGTTTAATTTAGTTTATAAAACAAATTATTTTCACCATTAACAAAACAATGCTTTTCTACTATGCTGCACTGCGTTAGTAATTTAACGGTAATCCATTTTTACTGCAACAATGTTTAATTTAGTATTACCCTGTCTTAAGTACAATAAATGTCATATACATAAATATTTATAAAATGTTAACAGTTTACAACACAAATAAACTCTTTATTTTGTACGTACGAGTACATATCGTCCCCTCAATATAACAATAGCGTATAATTTTGTTTTGGGGTTTTGAGAAAGGAGAGTATAAAGTTTTTGTCAAAATGGATGTCTATTAAAACCTCAATATCGCGGTAAATAAAAATTCTTCATGTTGGATTTTTCGGCGAATACATAATACCATTTTTTGTCTTTAAATTTGCCAATTTGCTTTGCTCTACGCATCCTTTAAGACCATTCAAAGCGCAAGTCCTCCATATAGGCTATTTTATTTTTTAAGAAATTCGTATGATGTATATGATACACTATTTTATTTTGTATGGTGTACGCTGTTTTATTCAATAATTTTACGGCATTTTTATTAAAATATTTGATCTCAAAAAATATCAATTTGTAACGTTATAAAACAGTGATTAATTCATAGTTTTGTTAATAAAGTGGCACATATTCATTACTTACCAATTTGGGTTATTTTAAACAAAAAATTATGACAAATTAAAATCAAAAATAACTAGAAATTCATTTGTCTTCTTTCTCTTCCTCTGCTACATCTGGCTCATCTAAACAATTTCGCTTCTTTTCACCTTGTAAGTTAAAAAAATGCCACGAGGAATTACATTCTTTTCACACAAATTTTGATGATAGAAATTGTCGGAATGAAACTATTTCTCAAACAATAGTGTATATTATTATAAGCTATTTTATGAGTTAAAGTTTTCATAAATTGTATTTTTTTTCTACATGCTAAAATGGAGTATAATGCATACGCACTATTATTCTTTTAAAAACTTTGGAGTGGTAATTTCAAGTAAAATAGCGCACATGAGCTTACACACTTATTGAAGGAAAATTTTGAACATTTTTTCACCCGATATTTTGATCCACTTTTTGGAAGTAGAATTTAACGAAATTTTGACCAGACATAAAATCAATAATGGAGATTCTAAATATGCAATAACAAAAATAATAGCGTATAAACACATACGCTATTGTTATATTGAGGGGACGATATACATATATGGATTTGGACAGTTAGGAGTACTCAAATAAATATGTAAAAATAAAAGTTGTTTTGTTTTCAATAAAATTGTGTTTTGAAATTTTACTATGTACTTAAAAAAGTTTCTTAAAAAAATATATGGCAACGCTGCTTGTATCGAACATTAACGTGACTAATGCTAAAAACACAACTGGGACGAACGTCGAATTTCGCCCAGCACAACGAATTAGTCGGTGACAATTCGCTGTGTATATTCGTCGTATGAAGCACAATAACGACGAAAAAATACAGTTTTTGTTTTCATAAAAGAGCTGATAGATAGTGTGACCATATTTAAAAAAATATATACTACTAAAACACAGGTAAAACCAATTTTTATTAATTATTTTGTATATTTATTTTGAATTATATTAAGTAAAAAATAAAACAATAATTAAAGTAAAAACTAATTTTATTTACTAAAACATTAAAAAAACTAAAACAAAACATGGTCACTCCGTATTGTTTGTCCGTCGTTTGCCGGCGTAAGAAATAGAGAGAAATATATTTCAGAGTTCGCCGCATACGACGAATTCAGAAGACGCCATATACACAAATGTGTTTTATTTTTGCGGCAGAATATTCACGACCAAATATTCGTCGTGCGTCCCAGTTGTGTTTGTAGCATAAATCGACAACATTGTTCGGAAGAAATGGCAAAAGAAGAGAAAGAAGTTGTTGTCGCTCTGGCACAAGGACAGGAAAACAAGCTAACAAATAACAATACTAAAAACAATCAAATTGGCAAATACAATCACTCATTTACCATACTTATTTATTGTTCATTGAATATTTCATTTACTCTTTCATTCACTCACTTGATCAATATTGCTTGTCTCCCTCACCCTACCTCGTCTGGCCTTGCCTCGTCTTGTCTTGTGTTGTCTCTTCTGTCCTGACACAAATGCTGTTGACCCATTATCTATCTATCTATCTGTCTGCATTTTACAATATGTGTAAGATCAACAGGCAAACATAAATTTATCAAGTGTTAAATGGGAACAGGGATGTCATCATTCAAATTAAACATATCAAATAGAATCATTTTAAATACGAGGGCGGCCTAAAAAGTGCATTGAAAACAAAAAAAAAATACATGTTACCTCTAAAAATTATACCGTTAATTACACACTGCCAAGATTGATCCCTCATTCCTGCTCGAAACCAGGAGCAAATCAAATCTCTTCTGTTGCATTTTTATTGGCCGTTAATTATTTTAAAGGCAATAAATGCAAATTATGCCGAATATCTAGATTTCAAAATATCAATTCACAGATTTGGCCATCATATTAACAATAATATTCATCACTGTGGCATTCTTTCTAATAAAATATTTATTTATTGCCATTTGTACAATTGAACCGGATGGTATAACAGCACTGGTCCTAAAGCTGTGTTCTTCGACGCTAGCTCGGCAATTAGATAAACTTTTAAGCACTTTAAACTGCGCCGGCGACTTTCTTATGTGTTGGGAGGTTTCTAAAAAATAGAACCATGATAATTATCCTCCAATAGCAATTTGCTCTCTAAAGTTAATGAAAGTGAGATAAATTAAAGTCTTTGAATATCTGGCTCCTAATAATTTTGCTCTAAGGGAGACTTACTATCCTCTTCATCGTAAAATAGTGTCGATTCATTAACTGTTTTGTCGAAAGTCAAGTGGTGACTCTAGATATTTCCAAGGAGTTCGATAGAGTCTGGAATGCTGCCCTTTTATCAAAACTTATTGAGTTTGAACGAAATACTTCACTCCATCTGATCGCCTTAAGATTAAAACCATCCCATATATGGGTCGGTGTTTCATGTCTATTTTTGAGTTAATAACCTCCGTACTACAGAAAGTGAAGATGCTTATCGGTGACAGTAGGGTATTCAACCAATTCACTGGAGCATCATCGTAAGGTGGCTTGGGTTTCACCGTTTTTTGGATAGTACAACGAATGTGTTCAGCTGAAATTAAAGAACTTGTTTCCGATACCCGTAGTGTTTATGCATCTATGGTCGATTGGACAGTGATTTGTACAACACACTTTTGGGAAAATTCGTTCTTTATTCTTTAGCCGTACCGTCCGTATGTGCAAAAAACTTACTGCAGAAGTCTTTTCGATAACTTTCGATGTGCAAAATACCACTTCCTCTATCCTACTCAAGCAATGCATTTCATAAGTAGGGACCATATCTGAGTGATGGTCCAAGTAATAAAATAAATTGTGATAAACGGAATATTCGATGATGAAGACTGTCGCAACAAAACGGGTTTGCATGTACTATATGTATAGCTGCTATAAAGATAAGCCAATTGTTTTAGACCCATAATTGTATTAAACAAATGGTTCCTACTGGCAGGCAGATCTGCAAAATACATATTAACTAAGAGATAACGACAGGGCCACTATTGAAAATACTTTATAACCATAAAATTCCTTGGTGGAATTTTGACACAATCTCAGCTTCTAATTTCGTATTAAGGTTTTAAAGTCGAATACGTTTGCGTATCTGTTTAGTAGCTTTAAATCATTATCTGGTGATACAGTTAGCATTCCATTGTGACATTCCAGGATATTAAAAATTCGGCGCTGTCTGGTAATGAATTAACATTCGATAATCTTCATGCGATAGTACGTCATCTCTCAAACAATTTTTCATTTCTCCCTTCCTTAGAAATATGATAGATTAGTGTTTTTATTGTCAGTAACTATATCTTGATCACCAATTCGCATTAATTTTCTTCTAAAAATAGCTCAGTATTGTTCGAATAGCCGAAGCTGGCGACAATTAAGTGGTTCGTATATTCGTCTACATTTCTATTACGTTGACCGGATTTCTTGTTAGTTTACTGAGAAACTTGTTCTAAAGTAACTTATTTTAGAACGAGTGTAATCAGAACCACTTCAAATTTTTTTAATGTCAACCTTGGATCTAACCCTCCGGTAGCCGTTTTGTAGCATGCTATTGTGACTTTAAAGTGATTCTAAAAAGTTTTTAAGGAAGCAATTCCTTGGTGTTGGTTATACATACATAGTTATATAGATAAACTCTTATTAGCTCCGAAATAAATTATGGGATGGATGGATTTAAAAACTTACACAACGCACCCTAAATACAAAAGGGTCACAACTTAAAATACTAAAATTTTCGGAAGAGACAAACAAAGTTCATCGTGCACAAGCAACACACTTAACATACAAATAGACATAGTAACTGTATTTTCCAGTTAAAGAAGATAGTGATGTGAAAGAAATTTTTGCAGTAGTTAGAGATGTGTACTCTGAATTAATTTATGGAAAAAAGTCAGTTTTGGAAAATTTTTAGTTGTGACCCTTTTGTATTTAGGGTGCGATATATTTGGAAAAATAAAACATCTGTATCAAACAATTCATTAAATTTAAGTACTTATACAGACATTTCAATTATTCATGATATACATACTATTGAATAATTTTGTTTATTCCAAGTTCATGAATAATTATTAACTAATTGATTAATTAATCATCGTTTTGAATAAACATATGTAAATGTTTAATTAATATTTTAAATTGATTAATCAGAATGAACAATTATAATGTAATGTAAATCAAGTCGAATTAATAAGGTGAGTAAGACACGGCAACAAATAAAACAATTCAAAAGCAAAAGGCATTTATTTAGTTTTTGTTAATATGTACTCGTATGTGAAATGTCAAAATCCATGCCTATTGATATATGAACAAAATAACTTAGAGAGTTTTTTTTCGTTTATTTTCAGTTTTTTTTTTAACCAAAATAAACAAAATTTATTAATTATTTTTAATCTTTGATATTTCTTTTTTTACTTTTACTTTTTCAGGCTCTTTAATAATTTTATTTTTCCTTACTTCCTTTTTGATTTTAAATAATAAATACATATGTATGTATAAACAAAACAAAGTCTGACAGATGGATACCTACCCTCTGGCCCACGATGTCGACCGATAACGTTCGCTTAGATAAGACTTAAGACACAAACTTTTTATCGTATCTATTTTTTACTCAATTAAGTTTGTTTATTCCACAATCAAGTGTGTGTCTTAAGTCTTATCTAAGCGAACGTTATCGTTCGACATCGTGGGCCAGGAGGATAATTTCACAGCGAATTAATAATCAACTGATGAGATGCTGTCACCTTATTAATAAGCCTTGATGTAAATGATTAAACAAAGAATGTTGAAAATAGTACAACATTGCGTTCTGTGGAAATATTTAGGAAAAATCATTGATGAAAGAGCTAGTTCCAGAAGCCTTCCAAATGGCGTGTGCTAGGACTGTAACAATGTTATTTAGTTGTGGGGGGGGGGTGATAATTTTAAGCAACAAAATCGAAGGAGTACTGGTTATACGAGTATGCCTACTTTTTAAAACTAGACGATGCAGTCGTTATTGAGGACAATATCTGGATCCAATTTCGAATAATAGACATATAAATTGGCCTAAAAAATATAAAATTCTCCGTTTTTTAAGGACGTAATTTAAGAATATGACAACTGTATGGCATTTATTTGTTTAATACAAATATATTTTATTCATAAATAACTGCATATTTGTACAACAACAATATGTACATATACAATGTATAAATATATACGAACATATACGTACATATATCTAAAAAAACCATAATCTAATATACATTTTTGTTTAATGTTAGAGAATTAATTGAACAAACGATTGTACAACATGATTGTAATTAGATGGCAATGAAAGTCGTCTCTTTTAATTTCTTTTCTTAACAAATTTGGCAAAACAAACTTCAAATTGTGCTTTTGATCAATTCAAGTGGCGTGTGTCCCCCACCACCTTTCTGTGCGTAACTTTTTTCCATTGAATAGATACGGCAGCGACAGTATCAAAGAGTACATTTCAAAGAGTGATTACTTTTTTTATTTTAAATTTTAAAATATCTATACGAATAAAGATGTTCTTATAAAGAATCATGTATATTGAAATAAAATGGAATACTTTTGATTAAAAACCAATGTTTGGCAAGAATCTTTCCAAGTGTACAAAGTGGAGATTTTATATAATCTAGAATGGGAACATTGATCGAGATATAATTAAAATATAATTTTATTTTAGCAACTGAGTCATAATATTAGATAGTTTTTTATCATCTGTGCAAAAATCATCAAAATCGGAGAGCAGGTCCAATTTGATTTATTGCCGCAGTGGACACAGTGTGCGCCGCTCTCCGATTTTGATGATTTTTGCACAGATAATAAAAAACTATCTAAAGGTCATATGTGAAAAATTTCATGCAAATATCTCCATTGGTTTTCTGTTCCGAAAATCAGTCTTAACCAACAGCCACGACAAAAAGATCTAGAATATACATACATATATACTTTATAGGTTCGCAAGCAAATAAATATTTACAAATGGAACGACAAGATATAAAATAAATTCTTTTAGGTCTCTGTCAAAAATCAAATTCAAGTGTATAGAGATTAATTATCAGCGACAACAATGAGAAAAGACAATAATTTCTCTCAGCAATACAGTGCAGTTAATTAGTTTATGGTCACAACACTAACAACCTACAATCATCACTACGACCATCTTATTTCCTATGTGTTTGAATCGATTCAAGATCTTTACTGAGGCTACTACTACTAGAATTGAGCGCATACTAACGGTTACAGCTCAGTGGTCACTAATGGATCTGAATAACTATTTTTAATAGTACTCGTAGATGTCAATTTTCAAAAGTTTGACATGTTTCATCACTCTCAATCGTTTACTACATATTTGCAAACAAAACAAAAATATTCTCAAACAATATAATTGACAAGTATAAAGAATGCACGTATGTATGTAAATACTAACTAAAGTGTTTATTTTATAAGATTTCTGATTTTACGGTTGACTAGAATTTTTGTATAAAACAAAAAAAAATCTTTCTACAATTTGCGATGTTGTACACTGGCGCAAAAAGATCAATAAGATATTTTTCAGTGTTTACATGTTCGACACTTTGTCATCACATTTAAATTATCGGAAAACTGATGGATATGTTAAAGAACAACTCTTGTTGTAACCCATTAAGGGCGCACATTTATACACGATATACATATGTACATATTAATTGTAGAACACTTTTAGCCTTAAGCTTTGGACTTGTTTTTAAAAAATCTTGCTATTTTTGTAACTTGTAATTACATATTTAAACTATAAAAAGCTATTCGCAAATTTTTAAGGTGGCCTTTAACGGTCACAAGTCTTTTTGACGACTTACAGCGTTATGTATAATAAAAAAAATTGACATGAAGTTAGCATAGAGTTTAATTATAATGTGCAAACAAACTACGGTTAACAAACTGCTAAACACTTGTTAGCGTGTTACCAAATACTGACCATCTTTTGATAAACAGCTGTTTAGCTGTTTTCATCCTGTTGCCAATTTGCCGATCTTTTCGTTTTTTCTGTTTTTGTTTTATTTAATACCGTCACTTCCATTTTGAACTATAAAATATTTTTAACGCTTTGAAAATTTTTATTTTGTTATGGAGGGAAAACAAACTTTAAATGTCAAATTCAGGGATGATATAAACAAAAACAGTAATTTTAGTAGTGGCATCATTTTCAGAGTTGATTTTTTTGCTAACGTTTACAAATTGTTTATGAATAAACATTTTGCCTAGACTGCTAAGTCAAATCTGTATTCTAGTTAGCAGCTAGTTAGTTGACCGCAGTTTATAAACAGTTACCAACTTTTTATTATGCATAACGCAGTTAATATTTATGTTCAATCACAGTTAAGAATTATCAAATTGCTGGTCCATTTAGTAAATACATATGTACTATATATAGTGTTCATGCCAAGAAATTCAACGAAATACTATGATATTTTTCAGCAATTTGTATATGGTTGCAAATAATATCATTTCTATGCAGACACAGATCGAATCAAGCCATTGCAGAAAGTTTTCAAAAATGATTCCAGTAATAATGATTTTTATAAGAGATTTATGCGTATTTAAGTGATTTCCAGAAGTGGATTATATACATATGTATGTGTGTGAAGATAAATTCGAATTTAAAATGGTCACAAATCCTTTCCAGAAATATCATATTTTTCAAAACCAAATTTCTCAGATTCCAAGATTATTTAAAATGTCCTTCTATTAATTTGATGCCAACAATTATTTTTTGTATCTTTTTTATTTCTGAAATTATTTCAGATACTCGTATATAATTCAGACAGATTCAGATAGTTCAATTAGTTTGACTGTTAAGTGCTTAACAGTGATCTGTGCTAGTTAAATTCGAATTTATTTTCACACACATGAATTTTATATGGGTCTATGATCAAATATAGACCGATCATCATAAAATTTGGTGCGACTACTATATACTTGGATTATTTTTGTTGAATTTCAATTTGATAGCGAGTTTTATTAAAGATTTATGCGCATTTAAGTGATTTTCGAAAGTGGTCTTTGTATGGGATTAAGTCAAAGTATGGACGGTTTTTTTTATAGAAAAGCAAAATTGTGCAAAATTTCATGATATTGTCTGCATTATATTTGAAAAAAAAAAATAGAAAAAATATCTGAAAAATGTCTGAAACTTTTATTTATAAATCGGATCATCATGGACCGATTTTGCCCATTTTCAATACCAAACATTTCGGTGGAAGATACAATTGTGAATCAGAAAATTTATACACCTTTTACATCCAGCAACTGGGCTGTGTTACATCCCGTAGGATATATAGAGGTCTTTACAAAGTAAGACTTAAAAATCAAGCAACTGAGACAAGAACACGGATTTCAGACCTTAAAAGTGCTACTTACTAATTGAGTAGAACATTGAGAGATCTTTCTAAAGAATCTGTTTTGTTAACCGATTACGAACAACTATTTCATTTTTAAAACGAATTCATATATGTATTTGGTGTTCTGTAAATCAAATCCACAGGATCCAGTAAACAAACCTGTTTCAATGTACAAAATCGTACGATTTACAGAACATCTATTTGTCAATTATTTGGTTTTAAAAATGGCTTGTGCGCAAATTCTAGTTATAATCTGTAAAAGCGAATTCCGGTAAATTTGGCATATGCCAAACTATCAAATTTAAAGAGTTTTCAATTCATAGTTTTATGGTTCATTTTTTAACTGCAAATGGTTAAATGGTCATAAAATCGATTGTAGCGATATAATTTCAATATATTTTAACAAGTTATTAACTATAAGTACTATTGTTTGGTATAAAGTCTGCCCAAATTTGTTTAAGAGTTACTACTTGATTTTGACACGAAAGACAAAGATCGCCCAGGCCCTTCAAAAAAGTTTGAAAGTCAACAAGAGCTACTCAAGCAGCAACTTCAAAACGTTTGCGAGCAGCAGAATTTATAAACCGAAAATGTCAGATTTTCAAGAAATTTATGC
The DNA here is from genome assembly GCA_916048285.2 of Bellardia pandia. NCBI lineage: Eukaryota > Metazoa > Arthropoda > Insecta > Diptera > Calliphoridae > Bellardia > Bellardia pandia. The sequence continues at coordinate 92,066,645 of OU696532.1, read as the reverse complement.
AGGGATTTCTCAATGGTTAATTTTCCATTGCTCAGCAATCATACAAATATATTCTGAATTTTTTTTTTTGACAGAACAAAAAACAAATCACTGGAAAAACGGAAATATTGTCACCACGATTTTAAGAGAAGCTTCTGCAGTGTGGCCGGATTTTATGTAAACAATACTGAATATTTTACTTTATGTATTTCTCTTCTCTCCTGAATTGAGTAGGCATTTGTAACATATGTATGTAAACGATAAGGTTCGACCGAATATTCGTTTCGAGTGCTTTCATTTATAGAAGGCATTTCAAAATAATGTCATTTAAATATCAAACACGAATGGTTTTGCAATTATTCCTGTATATCAGTGTTGTCAGATTAGGGAGTTTCCCCCTAGATTTAGAGGTTTTTTTTATTTAGGGGCAGATTTAGGGAAATTTGGGGGTAAGAAAATTTTATTTAGGGGATTTTCGAATTTTTAGTTTAGATATTGTAACGAAATGACGATTTAGAAAGTAATCTGGCAACTACAAACATTAAAACATTTATCGATGCAAACAGAATACATTATGCTCATTAAATAAAATTGCAAAACTTTTACTTTGGAAATATGTTCCCAAATAAAAAAGCGACTTCCAGATAATATTGATCTTATGGAAAAATTGTTACTGTTTTCCATCGAAAATGCACAGAAAGCTAAAAAAAACCAGACGTTACCAGTATCGTTGTTCATTTCAAAAATATTTGTGAAGATATCGATGCAACTCATAGGGCTGTTTTCTCATTAGGCGATTATCTTTTTTCCCAACGAAAAACTGCCGATTAAAGAAATTTGGTTTTCTCAATCTCTCATTTGCTTCTATTCTGTCGCAAGCCCTCAAGCGGCTCTGGATATCATTCTTCATCTTTTGCCCATTGAGCAGTAAGTGATGAGAATGGCAGCCAGAAGCATTCTTAGACTGAGGGAGCTGGGACTGTTAAAGGGTCACATGCAGGGTCATTCTCGGATCCTGTGTGAGATTGAAGCAGATGGAAATTGCCTTGGATCGCCTGGCTCTACGGACTATGTGAGCACTATGGTAGATTTTAGGCGGTTGCCGGAGGTGATATTACCGACTAGGGAGAGCTGGTTGGGAAGGGGCAAATTATGTGATGGATTTGCTATCTTCACGGACGGCTCGAAAATGAATGGTACGGGCGCGGGGGTCTACATTGAGGATCTGGACATCAGAATGTCATATAGGCTTCCTGACGACTGTAGTGTTTTTCAGGCGGAAGTTCTGGGGATCTTAAGGGCCGTGGAACTGATGAGAGACAACATTGACAGGGGCTCGGAGGTCACGATATATGTGGACAGCCAGGCGGCCCTTTTGGCCATAGGGGCTGTTATGTGAACTCTAAGCTAGTTGACAGTTGTAGGAGGGCTTTAGAGGGAGCCTTAAGGCCCAACTATAATATGCATATGCTAGCTTAAGCAAAAATATATTTATTTTAAATTTAATAGAAAATGCGGAAACAAATAAGTGCCTTTACAATAAAAGAGGTCCTTTTTATTTTAACAAAAATGTCTTTCTGTCGCGGTTATTTCTCTGACTGAACAAGAGCGTGTTCTTCTTTTACAGTGTAGTTCACATATTTCTTTTAATGTGCGCAGGCCTTCAAGCGCTAACTTTAATATTTTTATATTATTTAAATTTTTAAGTTTTTTCTCCATTTTTGCAACCACAATACGAAAATTAACAAAACATATGTAAACGTTTATTATTATTTACAATGTAGTGCTGCCACAGCTGTACATTTTAGTACTTTTGCCGATAAAATAAAAAAAAAGGAAAATTTATGCGTTTCTGGTACGAAGTTTTCTTTTAATTATAAAATAATATAATAATATTTATAAAATATAGTCATTTAATGGGTTTTTGTTAAAATAAAAACATTTTTTTTAAACATAAATGAGCAACTGTGGACAAAAAGTTTCAAAGTCATTGTAGCCACCTAAAAGTTAACTCTGAACTGGTTATGCATTTGACAGCCTTTTCGTTAACTTTTGCAATTTGCTTAAGCTAGCATATGCATATTATAGTTGGGCCTTTAGGGTGGTATACGGTCAGGTTGTGCTGGGTACCGGGTCACTCAGACATCGCCGGCAATGAGGTGAATGGGCTCAGGCACAGAGGGTAATAACCGTATGGAGGCAGTGGGGCTTCCAATAGGCTTCTATTATGGAAGAATTAGGGAGTGGGTACTAAGTGCGACCAATCAAGCCTGGGGAAACCGGACGGACTGCCAACTGTCACGGACACTGTGGCCGGTGCTTGGGAAGTCCGATTCGGAATTGCTGCTGGGCAGGAGTAGGATCTGCGTTAGGACCATGATAGGCATTATCCCGGGCCACTGCATGATGGGCAGGATGGCGGTGAGTATGGGATCCGGATATGTCCAGATTATGCGAGGACCCGGATGAGCTGGAGACAGTTGAGCACATTCTGTGCCATTGTCCCAGGCTGCAGGGCAGTAGGATGAGATGGCTGGGCAATAGATTCTTAGGCATATTAGGGGATGTCTCTAACTGTGGGCTGGAGATTCTAATGGGATTCGTAATGGGAATGGCCTGGCTACGCTTCAGAAGACTGGGTGCGGGTCGCACAAATGGAGCACATATGTCCGAGTAAGGAGTTGGTCAGGTTTCTTTCTTCTCTTTTCTATCTTCTATTTTCTCTTCTCTCTCTTTATACTATAATATTCCTCTCCTATCTTTACCTTAGCTTTCATTTCACTCTATGTACTACTACTTTTCCTAAGGCATCGCAATGGACCGTATTGGTCTCTGGGTGAGGGTGTGAGGCAACTCACACCAGCCTTCCTACCTACCTACCTACAAGCCCTCATCTGCCGATTATTTATTTGTTGTACAGATAAATTCAATCAGCTGACTGCTGTTCATATTTTTCTGTGGCAATACAATAATAAACATTAATTTGATAGAGAATGAACTCGAAGAACATGAATTCCAAGTGAATGTTGAAAGAGTTTATCATGCCAGACCTAACTACCTGGCAGACATGGTTATTATTTATTTTTTAAAATATTTGTTTTTTTGATTTTATTTTTTGTTATTTTTTCACATTTGGAAAACAGCTGATATATGTCAACAACTTGTCACTTGAAGACAGAGTTCCCAATTTTCACATAAATTTTGAGAGGTATTGTCAAATGAAAATAATGTTTCTGTCGGTATATTAAGAAAACCAAAATTGTTAACGGACATATTATCAGTCTAATAAATTTATGTCGACATTTAGTAATAGGCAGCTTGTCGACACATTGAGAAAACGGGCCTTAGTGAGTGGAATAACTTGCACTTTATATCGTGAAATAATACGACTTATTTAGAAAAATTTTGGTATGAAGTTGGACAAAAGAGGGATGCTGGCAATAACCCAAAAATTTGCAGAATTAGTAAACTAGGATTATCTTTATTACTACTACCTTATTCCAATGCATCAGTTGAAAGAGCTTTCTCTATGTTTACTGTGGTAAAAAATAAGCTGCGAAACAGAATACACAAATATTTCAACAGTTGAAAGTATTTTAAGAGTCAAGTACTCGTTAAACAATAAATGTCAAGATTTTATTCCAACACATGAAATGCTCAAACTTTTCAATTCGAATGATATGTACACAGCTAGTGAAGAAGACTTTGCAACTCTTGAAATTTTTGGAGAAACTTGATTTTAATAAAACTAACCATCATAAAAATGTAAGCGAAGAATAATTCAAATATTTTTTTTTAATAATTAGTAGAGTATATTATTATATAAGAATGATAGTATGTACCTCAATTCAAATTTAATAGAGATATGAATGATGAAACCAAATTACTACTTAAACTTTTCTGCTTTAAGGGGTTTAAAAAAAAAATGTAGAATCTAGTGGGTTTCTAAATTTTTTTGGGGGGAAGAAAAAAAATTATCTGACAACACTGCTGTATATCGTCACTACAACAACAAACATTATTTTACTCACTTTGTTATACGAGTAATAAAAATGTATAAAGAGAGCGTCTATAAATTTAGTCTTTTATGAAAGTTTGTGGTGCAAAGTAGGCGTGAAGAAGTTCTTTTTTTTAAACAAACACAAACTGCAAAGCCTTTTGGCAACTCACAATCCTTTGACTGATAGTCCAGCACTATGGGGCACCCAAAGTAGGTACTTTATATAAAATTAAGTTTAAATTAATTTAGCAGTCCTTTAATTACGCCTTCTATGAGGCATTATTTGGCAGACCTTCTAATTGCCCTTCTTAAGTATGGCTTTTATCAGTATGTACGAGTATTAAGCCAGTAGCGAGTCGGCAAGGCCTTAATTGCCAAAGACACGCCGAGTAACATTGAAACGATTTTGCAATGCGGCTGGAAATCTTTGCGACTGCAAAATAAGGACTTTCGGAAGCATTAAAGCATATTTTTCCCGCTGGCCGGTATTCGTTCTAAATTTCTCAGAATACCGCAACTGAAACTTTTGAAAGAAAAAAATATAGATTATGGAAATTTAATATGTATACTAGTATTGAATATAATTAAGAGAATACAGTACTCAAGTATATTTCGGTAGGACTCTAGTAAACATAAAGCGTAACAACCTTAGAATTAAAAAAAACAGTGTGCTAACTAATGAGTGTATAGCTTTTCTGTGTGAAATTAATGGAATGCACAATTGGAAATATGTACACCTACATAAACCCCAAAAACTTTATATACTCGTATAACATTTGATTTTGAAAACTTTAAACGAATTTTGGTCACTGCATGAAGTCTCATAAATACACACACATGGCTCATAATACTCACACCCACTCACTGTATTCGTACAAGAAACAAACAAAAAAAAAAGTGCCCCACATCATGTGAAAACAATTTTAAGCATAAACAACAGGAGAAGAGTAATTATGATGAAAAATTACAGTACAAGGTAAATAAATAAATGTTTGTTTGCAAAAAGAAAAGTTTTTTTTTTAAATAAATAATGAATTATGTATAGATACATACAGCTATGGACAGACAAATAGCGCATCAATGCTCTATGAACCTATTATGTATATTGAAAAATGGAATGATATTAACATGGAATTCTATAATATTCTTTTGCTCCACTCTACTTTTCCAAAAGTTTGTTGGAAATGTCCTGTTAACTTTTGCACGTTCTTTATTTTGTTAAAAATTAAGTTTGTTTGATTGGACAATGAAATAGCGCACAGTTATTTCGATTTTAAACAGAAATAGTTGATGCTAAAATAAATAATATTGTTTATCATTGATTTTGTCAGCAAAAATGGGAACGGCAACTTCACCAAAAGATTACAAAACAAACAAAAATTGCTGAAATAATTGAATGTTCTCGAAAGATTGTTTATAATGTCATTAAATGTGTGAAATCAGATGCAAATTTGCTTAATGTAAATAAAGATAACAGTTAGTGAGGATATGGCAATAGTTAAAAAAAGTCATCGAGAATAATTATGACTGAAATAAATGAGGAATTTGGGTTAAATGTTTCGTACAAGATGCCTCAATCAAAATCAGCTTTATGGTTGTGTAAGTAAAAAAAACACTTCTGTCAAAAAAGAATATACATCTATCCGGAACAACGATATTAATATTAGTACATAATATGTTTGCTGATTTTTTTTCCACTACATATTCGGATAAGCAATATTGCTGGGATAGTTATCCCAACACACTTTATACTAACCGTGCTATATCGTTTCCAAATATTGATGCTGAGAATTTATTGGAAAGTTTAAAAAAACTTAAAATTTCGTATAATTATGGTCCTGATGGTGTTCCTAGCAGTATTATACACAATTGAGCTCAATCCTTGGTAAATGCATTAATTATTTTATTCAACACATCCATTAAATATGGTTATTTTCCGAAAATTTGGAGGTCTTCATTCATAATTCCATTATTTAAATCTGGTAACAAATCTGAGGTGTCATATTATAGAGGTATTGCTAAGCTTAGTGTAATACCTAAGATTTTTAAACACTTTATCACTGATTACATGTGTCATCAATTATCATTAATTCTGTCATCTTCTCAACATGGATTTTGGAAAGGTTGTTCTACCATATCAAAAGTCCTTCAACCTAGGCTTTGTACAAGGAAAACAAACTGGTGCCGTTTATACTGGCTTTAGTAAAGCTTTTGATAAAGTAAATCACAGACTTCTTCTTATTAAACTGGATTTTTTTGGTTTTCTCGCAGTCTAAACTGGATAAATTCTTATCTTTTGGATGGAACTCAATGAGTAAAATTTAAGAATAAATACTCTAAAAATATTTTGGTTAATTCTGGTGTTCCTCAAGGCAGCCACCTTGGTCCAATTCTTTTCTCCTTGTTCATCAACTACCTTCCAAATGTTTTAAATTTTTGCAACATTCTAATGTAGCTGACGATGTTAAAATATTTTTGAGCGTCTCTAAATTTTTGGATCTCCAATCCGATCTCAACAATTTCTTTTTGTGGTGCAGTCTCAACTTAATGGAATTAAATTTAAAAAAATGTAAACTTATGCGTTTTTCAAGAAGTAATTATATTCCTGCTAATTATACTTTGGGTGATTACCGGCTTGAAATTGTTGAAAATTTTCTTGATCTGTATTTGCATTTATAAAGCGATGGGCTAAGGAATTTGATGATTCCTATGTCACAAAACAACTTTACATTGCCTTAGTAAGACCTATATTGGAATATGGCTCTATTATCTGGGATCCTTATTATAATATTCATATTCAGCGTCTCTAGAGCCTGTACAGAAACAATTCTTACTCTTTTGTCTACGTGGGTTACCTTGTAATTCTGATATTAACCTTCCATCCATCATACATCGATAGACTTAAATTGATTAAATTACCAACACTATCTAGTAGAAGGACTATGCTTAATGCAACATTTATGTTCAATATAATTAATGGTGAAGTCTGCTCCGAGTTCCTTGTAAATAATGTTACTTTTAATGTTCCTCAACGATTTTCACACCATTTAAGCCATTGTATGTCAAACATGTTGGTACTAATTATGCTCAAGCTGACCCATTAAGAAGATTATTTTGTGAATTTAACAATCTATATGAAATAATTGATTTTTCTTATTCAACAAATGTAATTAAACATAAAATAATTAGTTTATTAAATAATTTATCTTTTGTAAATTAATTGTAATTTTCAATATACATTTTTTAATAGTCTGTAAGGATTTAATCCATTGACTTAATAATTAAATAAAAGGTTATCAAATTCTGGAAAAGAGTGCTTCTCCCAGATGAAGCCAAAATTAATCTGATTGGACCTGACGAAAACGAAAACGTTTGTACACCGAGAAAAAAAACAAGAATTGCGCTATTTATCTGTCCATAGCTGTGTTTACTAGAACAGCCTTTATGACATACAAACATACAAACAAAAATGGATACACATACTCGTATATATGGTACATCTACATTGAGATACATATACAATGTATTATACATACATACATATAATATTTATTTTAGATTGATTGCATTTAAAAGTGTAAACGATTTTTCTGCACAATGCTCAAGTGTTGTCTCTGTTGTTGCAAATGAAAATATATTATGTATTCAGCTTCTTGTACTGAATTGTTTGGATGTTTGTAAAGATGTCTTTTTGTGTTTTGTGTATTGCGAGAAAGCATTTGTTAGAAGACCATATCATGATGATAAAGGCACTATTACCGAAAACTAGTCTGTATTTAGAAAGCAATATAGAAGTTATCAATGACATCCCTCAATTTATTGATACAGTCTCGTCCAAAGGACTTGTAATTCAAATTAATGTGACTATGAAAAATCGTCTTTGTAAAACTAACTTATTGAAAATCGGACAACTATAAGCTGTGCTCATCTGAAGCCAATGTTCTAGTTGACAATTAAAGACAAATATTAAACAATATTAAAAATATTATTATTAATAAAATGCAAATATTTTATTTCTTTAAAACAAAAAAGTACTGCAAAGTTAAGATATAAAGTGGTGCCCAATTTAAATTTTTAGTGTTTCTTTTACAATTTTAACGGTAGTTTTACACAATAATTTTCTGTTTTACGTCTCTCAGTTATTTCTCTCTATCATCAATTTATTTTGTAAAATAATGCAATATTTTGCGGTAATACGTTTTGTGGGGTGGTCCCATAATTAAAACATTATCAACTTTATTTTAATATTAGTTTTATAATACATAACATATTTTCAAATTGTTCCCCAAAAAAATATTGTCGGTAAGTTTTAAAAAAGTGTTTTAATGCAAAATTATAAAGTTTTTTATTGTTAGGCAGGGGTAAAGCTGCAACTTGTTCGAAGAAAAATTCTTTCTTACTTATTAATAACCTAAAAACCTCTAGTGAAACCATGTTAGAAATTTCCAATTTGCTCGGATGTGCCAGAGGAAAAGTATAGAACGCCATCAATCATTTTAATACATATGGGATAACTACAAATGTTGCAAGAGTTCCCAAACAACGTTAAACAAACAAACGAGAAGATCAAAAAAAGATTCTCTCAAGCTGAATCTCTCAAAAATGGATCAACATTTATATAAAAATATATTAGAAGAAAATTTGCCGCTACTATAAAATTCTATGTGCATTACAATGTTCCCAAACTCACTGTCCGACTTGTGAAGCTTTGCTTCGAGGAACAAAATATAAATGTTTTAAAATATTTAAAAGAACAAGCCGTTGGTTTTGGCGTAAAAATCATGTTGCATACTAGAGTATCCAAGTGATTCGATTTTATTCGATCGAATAATTCGCTCGAATAATTATTCGAATAATTTTAAATTTTTTATGGCCTGTATGATTTAGCCAAGGTACAAACGTTGGCTGATGAGGAGATTGATTCCTTCATTGGCATTAACATGAAAAGTCTGAAATTACTCATTCAAGATGAAATGTTCAGACTTGCTCAGGTAAGGTGGACAAACGAGATCACCTGCTCTATTGGCCGCTTGGCCCTTATTTAATGCGGGAAGGACGAAATCATTACTTAGTTTTCGTCGCGACCTAATTAGGATTATTGTCTGTCTACTTACAGGTTACTGTACTTTTGGGACATACGCCAGATGACTTGGAATACAATATAATGACTTTTGTAGAAGCTGTCACAACGAGGAGGAGCAGGAGGAGGAGGAGGAGGAGACAGTCATCCACTTCCTCTGCGAATGCCCGGCCCTATCGCTGAAAAGGGAACGGATACTCGGGGCACCATTTCTTCCATGTTTGGGTGAACTATCAATGATAAATCCAAGATGCATCAGCACCTTTGCCAAGGAATGAAATCGATAGGTTGTCCACCAAAGTATATCACAATGGGATCAACACGATGGACCCAAGTAATCTGTTTTCAAGAACGGCTGCCCATGGAACCTAACCATGGCCTGTAGCTTGAATTTTTTTTTCGTCTGCACAATCTTGAAGCACTTTAATATGCATAGAAGTCTACTCTCCCATTTAGAGCTCATTTTCCGAAAAACTGTTTTACACATACTCGTATATTGGGTATAGGGTATTATATGGTCGGGCTTGACCGACTATACTTTCTTACTTGTTTTATTTATTTAAAAAGAAATAACAACAGGTAAAAAAATCAAATTTCGAATTTAAATGACCAGAGAAATTTAACATTTTAGTTTTGTTAGTTTTTTGAAAATTTGTATGTACCACTTTTGGCAAAATGTTAAATTTTGCCATTTTGTAAATCAGATATCTCCGATCTGATACACATTCTGAATATAAGCTATACATTTCTGAAATCTCTGAAGTGATGGCTTTCCACCCTATATAGCGCAGATCGAGCACAATTTCTAGTTTTAGTAGTTTTTTTAACATTTTCATGTACCATTTTTTTACTAAGACAATTCTGTACAAGCAGATACCATCGATTCTTCAGAAATAAATATTATTTTTATTTAATATCTACAAAGTGTAATAATTTCTATATATTATCTGAATGATCGGTACTGACGTTTTTTGTTAGTTTTTAATAATAAAATGATAACTGAGCCGAAAAAATGCAGTTCTGTTAACTTAACAGTCACTGAGTAGTAATAATGTTAATTTATACATTAACATAGGTAATGTTAAAAACGGAGCTAATTGACGAAGCTAACAAGAAGGTGAACTTATTTGCTGCTCAAAATAAAAGGTACATTTACATGTTTTTTTTTTTTAATTATAAATCTAAATTTAATTTATTTGTAAAAAAGTTTTGTATTCAATATCTGCTATTAATAGCCCGAGTATCCGCCCTTATTTGCTATCACTTTTCTCACTCTTTTTGGCATGCTGGCTGTTAATTTCTGACAGGTTTCTTGTGGAATGTCGTACCAAGCTTTTTTGTTTTTCCCACAAATCATCTTTGTTTTTATAACCTTCCAACGACAATCGTTTCATTAAATCATTCCACAAGTTTTCGATCGCGTTTAGATCGGGAGATTGACTTGGCCAGCCTAATAGTGGCACATTGTTGGCAGAAAACCATCTTTTTATCAGACTCGACGAATGCTTGGGGTCGTTATCCTGTTGAAATACCCAAATTAAAGACATTTCTTCACTGGCATACGGAAGCATAACAGTCTCCAAAATATTCTCGTTTTTCTGGAATAGGTTGTCTTTTTATAGCATTTTGTACAAAGTGCACTGATCGTCCTAAGCTTTTGAAAATTTCTATTAAATCTTATAAATGGAAATGTCTCCTCTGGATTTCTATTGAACAAATTATTATTTAGCGTTCCCCGACGTTCACTGCGCCTCCAAAACAATCCACTTTATGTTAAAACTTTTCGAACAAATTTTGCTATGGCAGATCCGTTTAGAAAATTATGTTGTTGTTTTAACGAAATGTTTAATTTGATAGACTTTTCTTAAATATCATAAAACGCAACATTATCTTAAATTTAAATAATTAATTGTACTGAGGTGTCATGTTATAAAATATATATATGGTGAATTTCACGTCAAGTGACCCAATTTTAAAAATCGATGTCTTCCGATTTGGATGAAATTTGCACCAATGTTAGTACTATTGGATCAGCTCTATCAGTCCAGAGCCGGAGTTAGAGGGGGTCAAAGTTGGACATTTTGGTAAATTTTGGTCATACAGGGTTTTTTTAAATGAATGTAACTTTTTACCTATTGGTCCTAGCAAAAATTGTCCAAAGGACTGTAGATAGCTATTTCTTCAATAATTTCAAAAATATTTATTTTTAATTTTAAAAAATTTTTTTTTATTAATTAGAGAAGGGAATGAACTAATATTTTTGAATTTAAGATAAAAGTTTTATTTAGGCTAATAGTTCGAATAATCAAGAATACTATTGTAAAGTACTGGAACAATTGGCAAGTTGGAATGCATTTTCTACCCGGCCAAGGGCGTCATCAGCAATCTTCATTGTCCACTATCACTCTGTAAATATCATCTATTTAACTCACCGTTTTTTTTTCAATTTGGGCCCTTTTTTCTCAAAAGAAAGCTTATACAATTTACTTTAAGGCCTTTATAATCGCTTAATGGGATGCGAGTGGGATATCTATCAAAAAAATTATTAGTCGTTCGTCCCAGTTGTGTTCCTAGCATTAAGTGTTTATTTTATATTAACGCTCACTGTAACATGACTGACCGATTCTACTAGAATCTTTAAATTCGATTCCTTCTCTAGACCCGGTTCCTTTTACTTCATATACATACATGCCTATATATTATACATGCCTGCTCTGATACTTTATAGAAATTCGAAATTCTAGCTGGTCAAAACGAGTAAAAATTGTCTCCGTAGAAACCTAGAAATAAAATTTAAAACTTATCTGTATTAAATCATTATTCATATTGAAAATCGAATTCTTAAATCCTAAATATTTTATCCCCTTTATGTCTTTTTTTTTTCTCAAAATATATTTTAAATTGAATTACATAAAATAATGTAATTCGCAGTCTTATAAATAATTAGTTAATTACTAAGAAAAAACTAAATTAGTTGAAATCGGTTTCACCTTCACCACGCTTATACAAATGTACTACCGGTCATAAATATGTCACTTAAGCTTTGAACAGACGGTTGTCACATCTTACAACGTTGTCCGAAAATGTTCAGAAAATGTCTAACAACCGTGTGAACTTAAAATGTTTGTCTTCCAACGTTGTAAGAAAAAGCATTTTCAGTACATTAGAAGACAAAAATATTGTCAGACATCTATCATAAAGAAACAAACAAGTGTGCATTAATAAAATTTTAAAAAAAAGTGGAAGAAAATTAAAAAATTAAATTAAAGAAAATAAAAAATGGATAGCGACATATCTTTTGATGAATCCTGTTTCATAGAGTGCATATAAAATGGTTTCGATTGATATTTCTTGTTGCATGACAATAATTAAAATTTTTAAACACACACAACGCTGCAAAACGAATTTGACAATGCCACACAACAATCTGACAACAGTGTGAACTGACAATTTTGGTTGACAGATAAATTCACTGTGTGACAATTGTGTGCCAATGAAATTGTTAGTTTTATTACAGTCGTCTAAACTGTCAATTTACCTTTTGCTAACAATTTTTCAATGTCAGTACATTGCTAGCACATTGCTAGATCTGACATGAAAATCTTATTAAAATTTATTGATAATTTTTCTTGGCTGAGCTGGGGATCGAACCTGGGTTGAATTTACATGTTTCAAGAATCACCATCATCTTTCATTAGAATTCTTTGAGTTCTAACCTCTGCAACACTGCGGTGCCTGCTAGATAACAGTCAAACATCAATCTGGTTTGCCACGACAAATTATCAATAAATTTTAATAAGATTTTCATGTTGTAAAAACAATTCCTACCTTCAGTAAAAATAACTAATAATAACCAACTAAAAATTATCAAAAAATTGAAAAAATAACAGTTCAAATAAAAATAATAATCTTTCCTACTTGCTTTAAAATAAATAACAGGAAACTCTTATGCAGACTGTTTTTTCAGCATGCGGACATAATAAATATTTAATTTCAAAACCGGGTGTTATTGTGTATTTCGATTCGAAAAGGAAATCGTTCGAATTTTTATACTTTTTACATTGTATTTTGAAAGCTTTTGTTTTCGGATTTAAATACACAATAACCCCCCTGATAGTCCGAATTAAATAGAACTTTTCATGTCTACAGAAGACCCCAGATTTGGGTAGGTCAAAAAAGGTTTTTATATTTAACAATATGTGAAATGTTTAATAGGTTTTTTAACAACTCGTAGTTTTGTTGACAAACCCAAATGAGCAAAATAATCCAAGTCTAGCTACAATTGCTTTTAATAAATTAAACAGGTATGATGGTAAATTCCTTATCGAAAATGCCAAAATTTGGTTCATTATTTTCGTTTAAACTACTCTAATAATTGGTTATAGTTATTATTATTTTTTTTTTTTTTTTTTTGGTGAATTACAAGTTCTTTATATTTTCTATAATTTATTTTATAATACATAAACAATTTAATTTATATTTTTTTAATTTCGCACAAAAATAAATTTAAATAAAACCAACATAGTAACTTTTTTTTTTTGTTCTTTCTATTTTTCCAATAAAAAAATATTTCGTAAAATATATGCAAATAAAAAGAACTAACGGCCAATTTAGAAAAATGCTGAATGCTGACGTACGTACTTATTTTTGTTTCCATTTGTTCTATTTTTCTGTATGCGAGTGTGTTTATTTAAAATCTATTTATAAGTCTGCGTTACTTTTCGATTTTATCCAATCCAATCTAACATTATCACAACAAAATGTTAAAAAAAAATTGTCGTGTATATGACCGTTTGGCGAAAATCTTGAGTTAATATTACTCGTAAAAAATATTTATTTGTTTTATGAAATATTAAAATATATCAAGCAGTCACACGTTTAGGTATTTAAAGGATTAACCAGGAGATTATAGAAATATGTAAAAATAAAAAAAACTAACTTAACATTTGCAGGCAATTGGTATTAAACATAATTTGATATGATACTGCAAATATAAATACAGTTGATTCAGAAAGTGAGTGCTCACCCAAAATTAAATTTTAAAGTACATATTTTAGGTTAACTTTATTGTACACAAAGAAGTTGACACCACATTTTGGGCGGTTCTTTAAAACTAATAGTGTTTTTACACCTAAAGTTAAAACCTGGTTTTAACATTAAAACTATTAACAGCTGATTTTGCGTTCACATTACAATTTTAATAAAATCAGATTTTAACTCACTGACAATAAAATTTATTTTTTGAAGAAATAAGTGTATTTCTTAAAGCAATACCTTTGTATGAAAAAGTGAAAAATTTTGGCAATGCGTTCCAAAATAGAAATTATTTTTGATTTTGTTAGTGAATATTTTAAAATTATGGAACTTCTTATACGAAGTGAAGTACTCGGAAATTAAATTTTCAAATGAATTTCCAAACTTTTGTAATATTTTTTTATTTTTAACTCCCCGAGAACATGATGGGTTGTTGGCAGGCGATAACAGTTGTGGCATGTCTTCTGATGAAGTTGTCGACGATTGAGTATACAGTGACGGATATGTATTCCTTATCATAGCGTCAGATAAACTTTCAATCATTTCTAGGTCTTGTTGGTCTTGTGTATCTTTAAACAAAAATGTTAAATTTTTTCAAATAAAATTAATCTGTACAGTTTAATACCTATTATGCTGTCCTCCACAATTGCGGTAGTGTTATTAATAGGGAGGGAACCAATTATTTTAATCACTTTGTTATAAAGTGGCCAATTAGACGGAGATCCACTAGAAGGTCCAATACAAGATTTTTATAGTTATAGTAAGTAAGCGAAAGAAAATAATTAAAGTGTCATATTCTTGCCGAAATTTTACTGTCAAGTTGGTAATTTTCGCTTTGACTTCCTCTGGAGAAATCTTCAGTCCACGTATGCAGTTATCTCTCCTATATCAGGCCTATCAGGGGCGCGGAAACTATAGACCTCCTCAAAATAATCTTTAAACTGAACAACCTTTTCGGTATCATTATGGTATACTATCTTGGGATACACCGTTTTTGATTTTTGTCGTGAAGAAGCACAGATACGCAGTACTTCTTTCAGTTTGAAAGTTTCTTTGAATAGTCCGGAAGTGTTTTTGTTACGAAATGGCGCAGTTGAACGAAGAAGAGATACGTGAAATTCTAAATGAAGAAAGTGAATCTGATATTTCCGATTCGGAGACGGATTTAATTTCGGACTGTTCATCTGAAACAGAAAGTGAACAGTAAACCATCTCAGTTGAAACTAGCTCCGTTGATCGTCTTTTTATTGCTAAAAACAACATGGAATGGAGAGCGACTCCATTACCTCAGTCTATTAGAGCAGGGCCAACTCGATTTGCAGTGTCTAGATGCGATGACATGCTGTCTGCTTTTTTGTTGTTTTTCCGCCTCCAATAGGATCAAGTTTGGTGCCAAATGGACAGATATTGATGAAGACGCACTGAGCGCATATATAGCTGTGCTCATTCTTGCTGGAGTTTATCGGTATGTACATTCATGTTTTACTTATTTCTGTAATATATCAAATTTATCAATGACAGCGGAAAAAATGAGGATGTCCACGGTTTATTTGATGAAAAATTTGGCCGCCCTATTTTCCGATCGATTATGTCTGAAGATACATCTCATAGGATTACAAGTGCTCTCCGTTTCGATGATGTTTTGAGTCGACGCCATAGTCGTAGTAGCGATAAATTTGCACTTTCTTTAGCTAAGGCTCATATGATGAAACGGACTAGATTACCTCAACAAGGTTTCTCAGCACAATTATTGACAGAAATTCGTACAACATGCACAGTTTCAGAGGCTTCCTCAAATAATCCAACTTCTCATTCAAGGACTCGAAAGCGTGAAATTTGTAGTTGCTGCAAGTCGAATTCTGATATAAAATGTTCCATTTGCAGCAACTTTATTTGCAAAACTAACCGAAAAACATTGTGCTTATCTTGCAATGAAAAATATATTCAAACCAACTAATAAATTCTTATTTTTTTTAAATCTATAAAAATGTACTATGGACCAAATGGTCCTCTAACCTAAGATTCGTCATTTTCTATTTTTCTCAGTCCTGAATAAAGTTAGAAAATTTAATTTTCGCACATAACATTGTTTTATTAAAAGACCCCATTAGCAGAAAAATTTAGTCAGTATATATCACCGTTCCATAGTTACAAGGGAAAACTGAAAAAATTTGGACCAAATGGCCCTAAACTAACAACAGAGTTGTCGTCATTGTGACGATTTTTTGTTTTAAAAATAGCAGTGACGATTTGACGATTTTCTGAATTATTAAAATTTTCTATCATTTGTATGTTTTATAAATGTTTTTTTACCACTTTATCTCTTTTTTGACACAACAACTATTTTTCTCATTTAATATCACAAATAAAGGGTGTCCCAACTAGAACGCAATTTTTAAATTTGGCGCCATTCGAAGTGTCATTGTTTGACATTTAAACAATTATTATTGTTTGCTAGTAGAATGTACGAGGTTAGTAAAAATGGAGCGCTACATAAATGAACAACGCATTCTCATTGTGAAATTGTTTTACCAAAATGGTGAAAGTTTTGGGGTCACAATAATGCTCCAAAAGAGTCAACTGTAAAGAGATTAATGGATAAATTTGCCGAAACTGGGTCTGTTAGTGATGTAAAGACAACAACGCGCCTTCGACCAGGTCGATCGACCGAAAATGTCGCATATGTACGTGATGATGTCGCTCAAACTCTATCCACCTCAATTCGACACCGAGCTCAGCAAATTGGTGTCTCCAAATCCACTATGCAGCGAATTTTGATGAAAGATTTGCATCTTCATGCATACAAAGTTCAATTGACTCAGGAACTGAAGCCAGCTGACCATGGACAGCGAAGGGAGTTCGTTAATTGGGTATTGGAGAGACAACATGAAAATGATGATTTTGCCGATAAAATCATCTTCAGTGACGAGGCCCATTTCCATCTTGATGGCTTCGTCAATAGGCAGAATTGTCGCATTTGGGGTGAGGAAAATCCTCGAGTGATTCACGAGAAGCAAATGCATCCTCAATGTGTCACTGTGTCATTGGACTTTTTTTTATGAAAATGAGGCAGGTCAAGCGCAAACTGTCAATGGTGTTCGGTATCGTGAAATGATAACCAGTTTTTCCTTGCCTAAAATTGAAGAAATGAATGTGGAGGGCATGTGCTTTCAACAAGACGGCGCCACATGGCATACAGCCAGAGAAACAATTCAATTGCTGCATCAGTCATTTAAAAATTACGTTCTAGTTGCGTTCTAGAGAAGAACATGACATACATACATATGTATATATTTCAAAATCAAAACTAAATGATAGCAATGCTTTCTTAATTATTGAAAATTGTTAAGCTTAAGTATAATAATTCCAAATAATATTGAGTCAGGATAGTAGAAATTACCTATTTATCTGTAAACATAAAAATAAATTTTAAATGATGAATGCCATAAACTAACATTTTTAGAGGAAACAATTTTTGAATTTCAACGGGGAAATTCTACAAAAACTTCTCCTATTTTCACAAAACGGCGAAAGAATATTCAGCCAAATAAATGTAAATAACAAAAATATGGAGATCTTTGAAAATAAGTACCTGTATATATATATGATGGATGAATTGTATTCTATACTCAAAATGACATTTAAAACTTAATAAATAAATAAATTGACTAGTACCGTCAAGTTTGTACCCCTTTTATTCTCTTTTCTCTTCCCATCCAAAAATACTTGCCTTAACGAGTTAGAATTGAAGAGTGTGAAAGCCCTAATCACAACGCATAACACAAAGCAAAATAAAAATAGTTTTTAACTTCAAAAAGTGAGTGCTCATTTCCAATTTTTTATGACTTCTACTCGTAGTCTTCTCGGAATAGAATCCACTAAGTTTTGGAATTTTATTCCACTCTTCCTGTAAAGCTATTGTTATTCCTAATTTCTCTCTCTCTCTCTTTCAAAGTTGTCTGTCTAAATTATATTCTAAATCAGAGGTCGGCAAAGCGTAAAATGAGGTTGTGTGTGTGAGCAAACTACCCAGCAAACATAAACATAATTATATAAATTATACAAAACAACTTAGATAGGAAACATACACTCACAATGTATTTTCCGTAACATATAAGAAATTAACAACGAGATTGATATATAAACGGAACTTCTAATACTTCAAAAGCTGATTACATGCATGTTACCAAATGCATTATCAATCATAAAATATTTTTCGTAATTTATTATTAATTTGAAATGTTTGTTGGGAAGTATTTCTGAAAAAAATATAAAAGCATCCGCCGCATGTGCACACCTTGCTGTCTCAATGACGACTGAATGAAAGAGATTAAGCGTATGTGTGAAATGCTCTCTGCACTATTGTGCTATAGCCTATAGGATGCCGACCTCTGTTCTAAATACTATTATGAACAGTGATGCCAACTTTTTAAGAGCAAAAAGCACTTTAAAATTTTAAAAAAGCACTATTTCGAGGTAAAAAAGCGTAAAAAAGCACTAAGCCACTTTTTTCAATTTAATCGACAATTGAACACAAAACAAGTTACCTTGGGCATTATTTACTGTCCAAAATACATGCAAAGAAATGGCGAGGGAGTTGTTGGGGGACAATTTTCGTACATAAATTTAAGTAACACAATTTTTGAGGTGTTCAAAAGTACAAATTAAAATCAGGGACCAAAAATAACAATTATTCTAGAACTTTCAAAAGAAAAAGCAACCACAAGGAAATATCGGAGAGCCAAGTCAAGCACACCGTTTTGATGGTTTTTAACTATATTTTCATAAAACAATATGATTTTGTCAGAAATAATTACTATTTTTGGATTATTATTTTTTTGGCAGAAATATTGTTAATTGTCTCTCTTTTTTCATTTTTGCAGATATAAAAAAGTAAATTATGGATTTTATTTACAGGCATACATATTTTAGGGTGAACTAAAATATTTTCATATTTATTTTTCTTTACGTTAAACATTTTATTTATTGAAGAAATGACAAATATTTCTGAGAAAAAAAATAATAATCAAAAAATAACAATTATTTCTGAGAAAAAAATAAAAATCAGAATCTTACAAAAAACTAAAAATCAAAATATAATAATTATATCGTGATTTTTATTATAAATGTCATAATTGTTACGGTCTCTAATTAAAATTATTATTTTATTTCAGAACTAAAACGTAACCAAACTAGAAAAAAGTTTTTATAAGTACATGGTATATACCCCAATGGACCCAATAGAATAAGCTTTACAAAAAAATACTAAAGTTTTTTTTATCATGTTTGAGAAATTATTATCCTTCACAATATGTTTTTAAACATAGTATATAATAAATATATTTTAAACATGCTTTTCATATTTTGTCATTATTAATTTTGTTTTAAAAGAGTGAGGTGCTTAATAAATAAATAAAAAAAAATTACAAAATTGTGAAAAGCACTAAAGGCACTAGTGAAAAATTGAAAAAGCACTAAGTTAATGCTTTTTCTTAGTTTGGCACTATGCATAAAATTTTGACGTTTTGAGGTATCAAAAAGCACCATAAATAGTGCCAAAAGCACTAAGTTGGCATCGCTGATTATGAACTCTGATTATGATATAAAGTCTAATACAACCATAATTTAATTAATTGTCACTGGACTCAAGGATTGAATTACACTTGCTTTTAAATAGATTCTTGAATTTCTTTAAGAGTCATTTCATAATTTTAATCATCATAAAATTCTGTTTTCTATTTCTTATGCATTGATATAATGTAAAATCATATCCATCATATACTCAATGGAAGTACTTAAGCTTTACAATCACCCTTATTCCAGTTGTTGTTGTAACAGAAGTAATTGCTGAGTTGACAGCCCTTGGCCGAGTGATATCGGGTCATTCCGGTGCGTAGAACCGGCTGTCGTGGGTTGTCGTCATTGACACTTAACGACGTCGTTTTGTATCGTTTGGTTCAAATTGGTGTTCTAGTTGTCGTTATTGAAGATTATCGATTACTATTGACAGATATTTGGTATTCTGTAAGAAAGACTCTGTTCTTATCGTCATAATTTTTGTTAACGACTAAAGTGTTTTAAAGAAATTTTTTAAGAAATAAAAAAAAATGGAACAACAAAAAAAAAAGTATCAAATCTGCAACAATTTGATGAACTTATAGAAGAAATGAAAAAAAAATCCTCTTGCAAAAGGATTTCAGAGAGGTTCAGTTAATAGTAATTTCAAAGAAAAGTGGAACGAAATTACCAAAGCATTAAATTCCCTTGGCCCGCCAAGAAGAGATGGAGATGGTTTGCATAAAGTAAGGAAATCATTTAAGGAGTGTAGTATTAAAATATAAAAAAATGATTGTTTCTTATGTGCTATGTAGACCTTTTATATTGTTAAAAATCTTTCTATTTTATTAGTTCGGCTTGAGGTCCTTTTTATTAAAAATATAAAAACTCTTGTTCGTTTTTAATTTTTATTATATTTTATTTATTTCCAATATTTCGACCAACTTTGTTGATCATCTTCAGGGAAGAAATATAATCTAAAAAACATAATTATTATAATTGTAACAATTTTCTTAAAATTATAATAACAAACAATTTACTTAATGTTTAATACAGTGTTGTCCGATGTTAATATCTTAAGTTTACTTCACTGACTGTTAGCTTTTTTGTTTATTATTATTTTTGTATTTGTTTATTGTATGTCTATATATGTGAGCGCAATTATCAGTATCTGTTTTGTAGTTCATTCTCTTTTCAATTGGAGTATTAATTATATGTAACATCTCTTGCATATATCGTTTACTAGTATTATTCTCCTCCACAATTACTCTTACATTATTAAAGTTTGGTCGATGTCCAGTTGTTGCACAGTGGGCAGCAAGTGCTGTTTTTTGTGAAAGAGGTTTGTCATTTGATTTTAGGTCCGATTTATGTGATGACAATCTAGTTTTCAATTTTGTCTTCGTTGTACCTACGTATATTTTTGGACATATATCAGTATCGTCGCCGTCACATTTAATTTGGTATACTAGATTTGATTTTTCTAGTTTGTCCAATTTAGATTTCATGTTGTTGAATAATTTTGCTGTCGTATTACCCGTTTTCATTGCTAATATGTATTTTTCCTTGTCATATATATCAGAGTACTTCATCCTTTCTGATAATCCAGGTATATATTCAATAGATTTGTAAATTTTTGGTGGTTTCGTTTCTATCGAATTGTTGTCAGATTTTTCTTTATTTAATGTATATTTCATCAAATTGTCTATTGTTATATATGGAAAGTCATTCTTGTGTAAAATATGTCTAATTATTCTTTTATTTTCCTCGTGAAATTCTGTATTGCTCGTACTTAGAACTCTGGTGATAAAGTTTGTAGCAGTGTTAATTATTATTCTTCTGGGATGTTTTGAATAATAATTAATAAGTCTGCCAGAAGATATAGGTTTTTGGTACCAGTTTATCTTAATTATATTACCATCCCTGATGACTAGGGAATCTAAATATGGTAATTTGTTATCCATTTCTCTCTCTAATGTAAACTGTATCTGTCTGTTAAATGAGTTCAATGTCTTTAAAGTATTCTCAACTTGGTTCGTTTTTAAAATTCCAAATAGGTCGTCAACATATTTCGTCATCATTCTTGGTCTCATCTCCATTTTATTAAGAGTTGTGTCCAATAATTCCTCCATAACAATGTCCGCAATAATTGGAGAAATGGGAGATCCCATCGGCATACCTTTATTTTGTGTGTAGAAGTTGTCCTTAAATTTGAAATATCTACAATCTATTATGCAGAACTTTAAAATATCCAAAAACAAATCTTTAGGTATTTTGGTATGTTTTTCTAACATAAACCATTTTTTCTCAATAATCTGAACAGCCAGGTTAACGGGAATGCTGGGAAATAGTGAAATCACATCAAATGATACTAGTATTTCATCATTGTCTATTAATGTATTATCCATCTTATTTTTAAATTGTATCACGTCTTTTACATTATATGTAGAATTGTTTGTCAAGTTCTTTAAAATGTCAATTATATATTTGCTTAGTCCGTAAGATGGTGAGTTAATTGATGAGCATATTGGTCTTAATGGCATGTCGTCCTTATGAATTTTTGGAAGACCATATATCCTTGGGGGTATCGCAATTCTGGTTGTCAGTTTATTTTTGTCAGATATGGTAATTAAATTTAAATTATATAGTCTGTCAACAATAATATTGTTCTTGTTCTGTAAACTTAACGTAGGATTTTTCTTTAATCGTCTATATGTACACATATCTTTAAGAATGTCTTTCATCTTTGTTTCGTAGTCCTTTTTCATCATTGCCACAGTTTTATTTCCCTTATCTGAGTTCGTAATTATTATGTCTTCATTTTCCACCAAAAATTTCTTCGTTCGTCCCACTGTGGTTAATATGAATTTGTCTCTTACACTTGGCTTTGATTTCTTCATGTGGTCCTCTATTAATGTTACAAATTTGGTTCTCGATATTTCTTGTTGTTCTTTATTCTCAATCGTCTGTATACATTGTTCTCCATCGGTTATACATTTGAATAATGGGAATGTTTCTCTTTCATTCGGTAATGCAAATTTTGAGCCAAGTGACAATAACCATTGTATGTTAGTCGGGATTATCTTCTCTGTTCTGTTCACAAACCACTCATTATTGTATTGCATTCCAATTCTCCACATGAAGAAATCAAAGCCAAGTGTAAGAGACAAATTCATATTAACCACAGTGGGACGAACGAAGAAATTTTTGGTGGAAAATGAAGACATAATAATTACGAACTCAGATAAGGGAAATAAAACTGTGGCAATGATGAAAAAGGACTACGAAACAAAGATGAAAGACATTCTTAAAGATATGTGTACATATAGACGATTAAAGAAAAATCCTACGTTAAGTTTACAGAACAAGAACAATATTATTGTTGACAGACTATATAATTTAAATTTAATTACCATATCTGACAAAAATAAACTGACAACCAGAATTGCGATACCCCCAAGGATATATGGTCTTCCAAAAATTCATAAGGACGACATGCCATTAAGACCAATATGCTCATCAATTAACTCACCATCTTACGGACTAAGCAAATATATAATTGACATTTTAAAGAACTTGACAAACAATTCTACATATAATGTAAAAGACGTGATACAATTTAAAAATAAGATGGATAATACATTAATAGACAATGATGAAATACTAGTATCATTTGATGTGATTTCACTATTTCCCAGCATTCCCGTTAACCTGGCTGTTCAGATTATTGAGAAAAAATGGTTTATGTTAGAAAAACATACCAAAATACCTAAAGATTTGTTTTTGGATATTTTAAAGTTCTGCATAATAGATTGTAGATATTTCAAATTTAAGGACAACTTCTACACACAAAATAAAGGTATGCCGATGGGATCTCCCATTTCTCCAATTATTGCGGACATTGTTATGGAGGAATTATTGGACACAACTCTTAATAAAATGGAGATGAGACCAAGAATGATGACGAAATATGTTGACGACCTATTTGGAATTTTAAAAACGAACCAAGTTGAGAATACTTTAAAGACATTGAACTCATTTAACAGACAGATACAGTTTACATTAGAGAGAGAAATGGATAACAAATTACCATATTTAGATTCCCTAGTCATCAGGGATGGTAATATAATTAAGATAAACTGGTACCAAAAACCTATATCTTCTGGCAGACTTATTAATTATTATTCAAAACATCCCAGAAGAATAATAATTAACACTGCTACAAACTTTATCACCAGAGTTCTAAGTACGAGCAATACAGAATTTCACGAGGAAAATAAAAGAATAATTAGACATATTTTACACAAGAATGACTTTCCATATATAACAATAGACAATTTGATGAAATATACATTAAATAAAGAAAAATCTGACAACAATTCGATAGAAACGAAACCACCAAAAATTTACAAATCTATTGAATATATACCTGGATTATCAGAAAGGATGAAGTACTCTGATATATATGACAAGGAAAAATACATATTAGCAATGAAAACGGGTAATACGACAGCAAAATTATTCAACAACATGAAATCTAAATTGGACAAACTAGAAAAATCAAATCTAGTATACCAAATTAAATGTGACGGCGACGATACTGATATATGTCCAAAAATATACGTAGGTACAACGAAGACAAAATTGAAAACTAGATTGTCATCACATAAATCGGACCTAAAATCAAATGACAAACCTCTTTCACAAAAAACAACACTTGCTGCCCACTGTGCAACAACTGGACATCGACCAAACTTTAATAATGTAAGAGTAATTGTGGAGGAGAATAATACTAGTAAACGATATATGCAAGAGATGTTACATATAATTAATACTCCAATTGAAAAGAGAATGAACTACAAAACAGATACTGATAATTGCGCTCACATATATAGACATACAATAAACAAATACAAAAATAATAATAAACAAAAAAGCTAACAGTCAGTGAAGTAAACTTAAGATATTAACATCGGACAACACTGTATTAAACATTAAGTAAATTGTTTGTTATTATAATTTTAAGAAAATTGTTACAATTATAATAATTATGTTTTTTAGATTATATTTCTTCCCTGAAGATGATCAACAAAGTTGGTCGAAATATTGGAAATAAATAAAATATAATAAAAATTAAAAACGAACAAGAGTTTTTATATTTTTAATAAAAAGGACCTCAAGCCGAACTAATAAAATAGAAAGATTTTTAACAATATAAAAGGTCTACATAGCACATAAGAAACAATCATACATACACGGGAGGCACGCCGTAGCAGTATCAACATGACGCTGTACAAGAATATCAGACAAAAATATGACAAAAACACAAACAATATAATAAAAACATTTTCGAAACATAACAAACAATTGGCCAACTTGAAATCAGCCACCACTTTTCTTATAAGATGCAGACAAAGTGGATTAATTCCAGGATTTATCGAGAAAGCTACAACAAACATACGAAGCATTTTTGTGTATAATAATAATATATCTGGATTTTTGGAGAAAACTTTACAAAAACACATATATAATTTTCATAATATTATTTTGAAATTACTAATACAACAAAAACATAAACAAATATATAACAACACGAAAAGGATAAAGAAATTAGGAGAAAACATTATAAAAAAGCTAAATAGACAGGACTATGATTTATTAATAATGAGTGAGAAGACCATTTACAATAATCTTAAGAACAATAACGATAATAGACTTATACATAAATATGAGAGATTGAAAAATGATACAAAGAGAATTGGAATGCAATACAATAATGAGTGGTTTGTGAACAGAACAGAGAAGATAATCCCGACTAACATACAATGGTTATTGTCACTTGGCTCAAAATTTGCATTACCGAATGAAAGAGAAACATTCCCATTATTCAAATGTATAACCGATGGAGAACAATGTATACAGACGATTGAGAATAAAGAACAACAAGAAATATCGAGAACCAAATTTGTAACATTAATAGAGGACCACATGAAGAAATCAAAGCCAAGTGTAAGAGACAAATTCATATTAACCACAGTGGGACGAACGAAGAAATTTTTGGTGGAAAATGAAGACATAATAATTACGAACTCAGATAAGGGAAATAAAACTGTGGCAATGATGAAAAAGGACTACGAAACAAAGATGAAAGACATTCTTAAAGATATGTGTACATATAGACGATTAAAGAAAAATCCTACGTTAAGTTTACAGAACAAGAACAATATTATTGTTGACAGACTATATAATTTAAATTTAATTACCATATCTGACAAAAATAAACTGACAACCAGAATTGCGATACCCCCAAGGATATATGGTCTTCCAAAAATTCATAAGGACGACATGCCATTAAGACCAATATGCTCATCAATTAACTCACCATCTTACGGACTAAGCAAATATATAATTGACATTTTAAAGAACTTGACAAACAATTCTACATATAATGTAAAAGACGTGATACAATTTAAAAATAAGATGGATAATACATTAATAGACAATGATGAAATACTAGTATCATTTGATGTGATTTCACTATTTCCCAGCATTCCCGTTAACCTGGCTGTTCAGATTATTGAGAAAAAATGGTTTATGTTAGAAAAACATACCAAAATACCTAAAGATTTGTTTTTGGATATTTTAAAGTTCTGCATAATAGATTGTAGATATTTCAAATTTAAGGACAACTTCTACACACAAAATAAAGGTATGCCGATGGGATCTCCCATTTCTCCAATTATTGCGGACATTGTTATGGAGGAATTATTGGACACAACTCTTAATAAAATGGAGATGAGACCAAGAATGATGACGAAATATGTTGACGACCTATTTGGAATTTTAAAAACGAACCAAGTTGAGAATACTTTAAAGACATTGAACTCATTTAACAGACAGATACAGTTTACATTAGAGAGAGAAATGGATAACAAATTACCATATTTAGATTCCCTAGTCATCAGGGATGGTAATATAATTAAGATAAACTGGTACCAAAAACCTATATCTTCTGGCAGACTTATTAATTATTATTCAAAACATCCCAGAAGAATAATAATTAACACTGCTACAAACTTTATCACCAGAGTTCTAAGTACGAGCAATACAGAATTTCACGAGGAAAATAAAAGAATAATTAGACATATTTTACACAAGAATGACTTTCCATATATAACAATAGACAATTTGATGAAATATACATTAAATAAAGAAAAATCTGACAACAATTCGATAGAAACGAAACCACCAAAAATTTACAAATCTATTGAATATATACCTGGATTATCAGAAAGGATGAAGTACTCTGATATATATGACAAGGAAAAATACATATTAGCAATGAAAACGGGTAATACGACAGCAAAATTATTCAACAACATGAAATCTAAATTGGACAAACTAGAAAAATCAAATCTAGTATACCAAATTAAATGTGACGGCGACGATACTGATATATGTCCAAAAATATACGTAGGTACAACGAAGACAAAATTGAAAACTAGATTGTCATCACATAAATCGGACCTAAAATCAAATGACAAACCTCTTTCACAAAAAACAGCACTTGCTGCCCACTGTGCAACAACTGGACATCGACCAAACTTTAATAATGTAAGAGTAATTGTGGAGGAGAATAATACTAGTAAACGATATATGCAAGAGATGTTACATATAATTAATACTCCAATTGAAAAGAGAATGAACTACAAAACAGATACTGATAATTGCGCTCACATATATAGACATACAATAAACAAATACAAAAATAATAATAAACAAAAAAGCTAACAGTCAGTGAAGTAAACTTAAGATATTAACATCGGACAACACTGTATTAAACATTAAGTAAATTGTTTGTTATTATAATTTTAAGAAAATTGTTACAATTATAATAATTATGTTTTTTAGATTATATTTCTTCCCTGAAGATGATCAACAAAGTTGGTCGAAATATTGGAAATAAATAAAATATAATAAAAATTAAAAACGAACAAGAGTTTTTATATTTTTAATAAAAAGGACCTCAAGCCGAACTAATAAAATAGAAAGATTTTTAACAATATAAAAAAATTGTATTTACAGGTTTGGCGAGACTTAAAATTTAAAGTCAAAAAGAAGTTGATCGCCAACAAAAACCCTTTTCGGTTGAAGTATATATGCTGGTCGTTTTTGTTTGGAGCCAGTATTTTAATGTGGGTCCCATCCACACAACCAATAACACCGGGAAAATCTATTTTTTTTTTTCAAAAAAATGTAGTTTAGCTTCATTTTTCTCCGCATTGGTCGTTTCAAAATTGATTCATTGGGGACAAATTCTGCTTTCTAAGATATCTAATGTTTCAGACAGAATCTTGGAGACGACTGGCTACGACATTCCCAAGTTAAAGTTGTTCCCAACATTCAGTTGGTACGACCCCTGGGCTAAAAATCTTAATGTGGCTGCTAATTTTATTGTTTTTGAAACAAATGTTGATCTAATTACACTTTTTAAATAAGGATCTATTGCTTCCAACACATACTTAAAGGCTGCTTTATTAAGTCTAAAGTAATTTTTAAACCTTTTGAAGAAATAACAAAATAAACATTAGGAAATAATTAAATGTTAAAACCCACTTTTTATATGGCAAATTGAAGATGTCGGACTCCTGTCTGATTTGCTTTCTTTGTAGTACTAGGTTTCTTTTATTTTGTTCATCACTCGAATCCGAATTTGATTCGCAAATAAAAAACATTTTTGCACAAAAACACGAAACAAATGAAATACCTATACCACAAAAATTAAAATTTTAATCAAACTGAAAATATTTTTTTTTTGTATCAAATACCAAAACAAAATAAATCAACTGAGATCATTAGAGATGTGTTTACAAAAATCAATAAACAGTCGTCATCGTCGCAAGATGTTTATAGAATACCAAATTATTGTCGATGTCGATACGAAGTGATGTCGACTAAAAAACGAAGACGATATCGACGACGACAACTGGAATAAGGGTGAATATTCAGACTGATTGTGTAAGGAATTGGCGTTTTACGACATCGACTTTTTTGTACCAGATTAAAAATAACATGCAACCTGTTTCTGTTTCAAGGATGTCGACGTTGTAAAACACCAATATTTTCCATAAATTGGCTCACTGTTTCATGAATCTGAAATAGTTCAGCTTTTACTCCTTCCCAAATAATATTGATTGAAATCAAACCCACTTTTAAAATCTGCGGAATCGAATAAATAAATGTTAATAAATTCTGAAATGATATTTATTATAATAGGAAAAATTTAATTTAATGATTCACGCTTCTCAACGAAAGAAACAAAGTTAGTCACTCGAAGTCGACTGAAATTGAATCCTATATAGGTATGTATGTACATATGTATGTATGTATATAAAAACAACATCAAACTCGTTCGACTGAGTTTTTAAAATTTTCATAGAAGATATTAACGTTTTTATTTGACTTTTTAAATTTTTAATTGAGAAACAAAAAAAAAACATTTCCTATTTCAAATTTAGCATTATATTTACATCGTTTAAGTTCTACTAATTTCGGAATGGACTTTTTACTATGGACTGCTTTTCTGTACCATTTATACCACATTTAATCGATGGAAATGAAAAATATGCAACTTGTTGTTCCAACAGAATAAAATATATCTATATTTAATAATATAATTATGTGTTTGTTTGTATGTATAATATATCTATGTATATGTGTTAGTATGTATGCCAGTTTTCATTAATACGATATACAATAAAACATAACTAAATTAAAAGAGAAGAATAGTAAATGTATAAGTAATATTTATGAAACTGTGTATTTAACTAAAGTACTAAACTTTATAAATTCATTTGCATCGAATTAAAAAAAAGACATAAACGTATACTAAATAAAATATTTTAAAAGTAAACCCTAAATGATTAACATTAAAGGCATATTTTAACTAAAATATACATGTAAAAATTTCAACTGTCGTTGTTGAAATAAAGTCATTTGCAGAGATTTTCATCAATTTAATTTGTTCTTCCGCCAACTTTACAAATAACTTCAGATCATCATTATCAGCAGCAGACTGTTTTAGACTGCGTGGAAGGGCTAAGGAAATGCAGCAAAAACTCTAATCACATATTGACACTTTAAATTTAAGCGTAGAGTGCGTGTCCAGTTTTGGGAGAACGAAGTCTTTTTATACACTTTCACTACCACCAAAATAATTTCAACATTAACTAGTGTTGTTTGAGTATGTGTGTTAATGGAGGTGTTTTTGTGTACTATTGTTTTTAATCTACGTAAAGAGCAAGAACATTAAAGTTGAACAAAATTAAATAATAAAAAAAAGTCTGAATATAAATATCAAATAACATATTCATTGGTGGTAATTGATGCTTAGAAGGCTAGGCCTTTATGATCACTATTTAATTTTCTTTATATGCACAGCAGCACCACCACGCCTTGTCATTATTACATTCATTTCACAACGCAGTCCTTGGGATGTTGTGTTTGTTTCTTAAAACTTTATTTCTTAGCAGACGGGTGCATCCAATTGCTCAGCAATTAATTGCTCCAATGCTCTTTCGCCTATTAAACGGAAGAAAAACAAATGATCGAGACATTTGAGACTGATTGAACGCAAAGCGGGCAACCGCAGGAGCAGCTGAGCGAAACGACCATCATCACCTGGATGTTCTGTGCGGCAGTGTTCGTCCAGACAGGCATATATTTTTTCACGACACACCTCTACGTCGGCGCGGCATTTGAGACCCCGTATGTCAGGATTAAACAGAATTATTGCCTTTAGGCACGACAGCTCCGATCGGTCGATGTTTAGACGTTTCATTTTAATGCTCAATTCTGAAAGGATACGGTCGAAAATGGAAACAACATTGGCCTTGATAGCACTATTGCGATGATACGAGAAGTTCTGATTAAGGAAGAGTTGTTGGGGCTGGCGCACTGGAGAACGCCGACCAAAAGATCCGTCATGAACTGTGCCGGGCGAGGCATATTCGGCATCTAGAGAATCTATACTGCACCAGGCAACATTTGCAATCAGCAATTCATTCCAGCCAGCCTTCAGTAGAAGTATCTGATCTTCCCGCTGCAAATGTGTAAAATGTGGCGTACGACGTGCATACTCTACCATCTGGAAGAGTTGTTTGTTAACCATCTGGCAGAGATGAGATACAGCGCCTTTGTAATCTTGCTGGACCATGGAGTTGTTGCCCACGCGCAAAAAGGGCAATACATTATCGCCGCTCAAAGATTCGGCCTTTTGCTCGGCCTCAATGATGCGTTCTATAGTGAGATCACGTAATGAACTGCTGGGCTTAAAGTCTTCTCCCCCAGCGCCAACAACACTGCTTACACCGCCTCCCCCTCCTCCACTGCCACCACTAGCTCCAGCACGAGCGTTAGCAGCCCGAGTACCACGTTGTCGCTCTTCTTGAACGGCCTCTCGTTTCATACCGCAAGCTAAACACTTTTGATAACGACAATATTGGCAGCGATTTCTTTGTCTTTTATCTATAATGCAATTTCTGTCCTCACGACAGGCATACGTTAAGTCCTTGCGAACTGTGCGTTTAAAGAATCCTTTGCAGCCCTCGCAACTGTAGACGCCGTAGTGCTTACCACTGGCGCGATCTCCACATATGGAACATAAATGTTTCGAACCACTCAGTGGATGATTGGGTGGATACTGCTGTTGGGGTGGTGTGGTTTGCAGCATTTGATTTTGGTTGTTGGCTGTAGCGGCAGCAACTGCATTTATTGCCTGCAATCCAATTGCAAATGGATTAGGACTTCCAGGTTTAGGTGAATAGCTACTTGTATTGTTTTCATTTAGCAGTGAAATATCTGGCTTTATCTCCTGCGGTGACATCGGTGCCAATTTGAATCCAGCATCTTGCTCGCCGTTATCCATTGCTCTATCTTTCCCGTCTCTTAATGTCACTATTTCGTATTTATTGCACAAAATCTTTATTTAACACATTTAAGTATTCCTTTTAATAATTGATTTTTAATTTGTGCAGTTTTTTTACAAACAAAGAATGTGTATATTCTGGTTGACTAATGAATGAAAAGTTTTCGCGTCGACATTTTATTTTCTCATATAGAAACAAATTCACCTCTACTTAAATTAACTAGTATCATTTTCACCACAAAGAAAAACAAGAATAAGCATAATTGTTCGTAAAAGTTGGCAAACTAAGCAAAGTTGCATTTACACTCAGTGTTGCCAATTACTATTTGTCACCTCGAAAAATAAATCCTTAATTATTATATTTCTAGTTGGATGAATTTCGATTATATATAAATATGTACATACTTTAGAATAGATTTTATAAAAAGATAATCTTCTTTGTAACGGAAATTTTAAGGAAATACTATTTGAGCACACTTCTGATGCATTAAAATTAATTATACTAGGATGTATTACACTTGACTAGTCAATACAGAAAATGTTTTGGAAATGTATGAATATAAAAAATGGCTCTGATTTAACATTGTGAGAATTTTTTGGCATAACTCAAGCTTATATATTAATATTTCTGTGTGTTGATAGCACTGCTTATTATAAGCATAAAAACGTTAAAACTTTTGACCGCTCTCTCTTAGTTTTGCAGTTATAGAAATTTAAAGTCATTTTATATACATAATAGCAAATTATTATTTTTAGATAATAAGTTATCTAAACGATATGGTTATCATTCAAAAGTGGTTGAAAATACCTTTATTCTACAAATCATTTTAATAAATTTAAAAAAATTACTCCAATTTAACATTGTGAGGGTGCTGTAGCTTAATTGGTTAGCGCATTTGATAATTAAGTATGAGTTGATATTTGTAGCCCGGGTTCGATTCCCAGCCGCTGCCACTCAAACAACATCAGTTCCTGATAATTATTAATTTTCTTCTATCTATCATAACTAATATTTATCACAGATCCCAAGGAGTTTCCGAGATAAAGACGCATAAATTTTGAACTATGAAGATCCTCTCAATCGAAATATGCGGGACCGACAAACAATTTTTATATTACTTGTATCACCTTTAAAGAACCTATTTGGTGAAATTTCTTTGAGCAATGTCACTAAACCGACTTGTTCCAAACTGTATTACTTATTATTTCCAACTGCTTGGCAGCTCTGTTAAAATGAAATTCACCTCTAACAAATTTGTTTATAACTTGCATTATGAATTTACTTTAGCGTCTTAAGAATAAAGTAACAATAAAAACAAAAACTGCATTCATTGATTATATTTTTCTCGGTTTCCCAACGAATAAACACAAATACAATTCATTATCTTACGCTTTTACTGTTTAATGGTATATTATAAATGCACTGTAACTTTCTCGACTACTTTGTAATTGCGTTAAATGATAACAGATTACTGTAATAATTAACTAATTAATTAAACTCGAATTGTAAAATTTCGCACAACGTTTCCGACGCGGTTTTGCACAATAAACAATATTCACCTCGCAAATAAAAACTAAAGAAAAAACAACACAAAGAACGATAGACAAAATGCAAGGCATTGTTGTTGTTTCGTTATATGAATGTTTATATACTAGAGTGCATATATGTATGTCAACGCATGGTTGTATTTTATGTTTACAATAATAACCAGACATGGGAAATTTTTTAATATTTTGCATATTTTTAGGAAAAATATCTACCAGTTTTGAAAGTCCCTGTGTAAGACCGCTAACTGACTATACTGTTAATATAAAAACTATGAATATATGTATATAAACACTTAATTACAATACTCATCACTCTGGTTGTTTTTTTATTATGTATTTGTGAAAATGTTAAACTTCTTATACATATATCGATTAAGATTTTCTAGGAATCTTAATTAAATTCCAAATTCGAAAATATATTTATAACCTGTAATCTAATAAAAATTTAAATCGATTTATATTTTGTTTTGTATGAGAAAAATCTAAAATAAAAATAAATATTATGGTCAAATTCGCAATTAATCTCGATTTCGTAAATAACTATTTTTTCTCAATCTAGTTTATTTTACAAGTTTTTAATAAAAGTTCCAATACAGTATAAAATCGAGCAAAACTTTTAATATTTTCCGTTTATAATTAAGAGAGCTGTCAGCATAATTTTGATAATTTATCAAAAAAAATACAATTTTTTGTTAATATTTTTCAAACCAATAAATGATTTTTTCATTACTGCATTTTTGAGTCATCTTATTTCACTAGTAATAATAACTAATAAAAAAGTAGTCGGTCAAGTACGAACAGTTTTCAGAAATGGGTGCTATATGGGAGAAATGACCTATTATGGTCTGATCATCATGTAATAGTAGCGCGACTTCTGTGCATACACTAATTATTTGCATTTAAAGTTTTTCGACTATAATCAAAAAAGATTTATTAGTTCTAAATTTAAATGTTTTGACAACAATAGCATACATATATAATTTAGTTTCATTTTAAATTAATTTTACAATTTGTGTACAAAAATAAAAATTTTTAAATTTAAATTAAAATAAGTGAATAGCATAACATTACAAGATCTGAGACTGTTTGTTTTATATAGGTTTTTAGGGATTGTGACATTTCTGTAACATTGAGTGATACGTTAAAAAAAGACTTAAATTGTATGAAAAAGTTAAAACAATTATTATGTTTGTTGTAACACAAAGCTACACCACATTTTTCGCAAATAGTTTGTGATACGTCAGTGCATTGGGAAAACTTGCACCGTATTCTTTTTTCAACCCAAATGGCCTATTTGAAACAAACGTACCGCCATAGGCGAAACATGTTGTGCTGGGCCGTTGTGTTTCTTTGCTTGAAGAACATTTTCAAAAGAACGTCTTTTATTTAAATTAGATTTTGATCCAAACTTGCATAGTCTCTCAAATCTCAAGTCGAAAATCTGCTGAGGACATACATATCTTTACCTTCAATATTTTTTGTTATTCTTACTCTACGATATAGTAGTCAAGACATTGCCATGGTGAGGTCCAATAAATGGTAGAACATCCGAAATTGCCATATTTTGCTCCGTACCTCTATTTTATACCTTCTCATAATGCTGTCTATTAAATCGACGCCTTCAATGTGCCGGTTGTGCTCCCCAACAAAAGTTGATAAGAGCATTACTGCTTTGTTATATTTCCATATGACATTTGAAATATCAATCCCTTTCACATCAGCAACATATTCAGCAGAATATTCTCTTTCCTTTTTTTATATCTCCTTATCGGTTTTGCAATCAGGAATCCTATTGTCATACCGTTCCAAGACTTGCTACACCTTGCTTTGCGGATTATGTCTTTTTAAACTATTCCTTGCTTTAGTGGAGCAAATTTGGTCATCAACACAAAGATATTTTTCCTTTGGAACGTCACTAAAGGTTTTATTTAATTTTTAAACTATAGGTCTTATTTTGTAAAGCCTATCAGCATTTGAAGCATCACGTGGTGGTAAATTAGAATTATCATTGAAATTAATGAACTGTCTAATATTTTCAAACTTTCGTCTTGGCATTATCTCCTGTATCATGGGTGTACCAATTGATGAGGTCCAATGGTTAGTTACTTTTGGTAGTTTTATCAACGAAATAATATAAATTATACCAATAAATTACTGAATATCGGTATCAGTGACTTGTAAAAAATGGTTTGAATTTTTCTGAATTTCGTAGAGATTTGTTTGCTCTGCTATACTTAACAGCTCTTTGGGGAAAAATTTAAAAAAATTGGATAGGTGTTTGGAGCTCCAATAAGTTTGATAGTAATGCAGTGTTTACCGCTCTTTTTTCCATCTGAACTGTTGATTTCGTTGTTTTGGTATTATCGAAGCTAATTTAATTACTTCCTTTGCAGGATCTAAAGCTAAAGAAACTGAATCAGGATTACTGCTCTCGATATCCAAGGTCTATTGTAGATCATCCTAGACGTTTTCTTCAGAATCTGGTGTTGGTTGGTAGTCGGGGTCAGAAATGCTATCATCATCGTCATCTAGCCCATCTTCACTATGGTACGTTATATCAGACATGTCACGTAATTCGTTCGGAATGGTTTCAATTCCGTACTTGCAAATCGATCGTTTTTACTTTGCATTCTCTAGATTCCAATCGATTTTATTTATTCCCAAAAAAAATTTCAATCTCGGCTTTTAACTAAAATATTTTGTAATAAAAAGTATAACAAAATCAAACAAAAAGAGCAAAAAAAAAGAATAATTTTACTTGATTATAGCAATCTTCTTTTAATCGCTCAGCCGTGGTTTCTGTTTTGAACCTTTTTGGGGTGCTTCTTGTCAAAAGTGGAGACAGTGGCCGTTTAGATGACGTTGACGGTCTTTCAAACCAATATCAACACCTTCCACCGATTGCGCAATGCTACAAATTCGAATAATTGATTCTTCGCTGCTCTAATTTGATGCTTAGAAAACCGTCCTCCACTGGTTGCTCTGGACTCTGCCTTATTTTGGGCGAGTTTTCTTTTGACATAACTTTTCCATTTATTCCATGTCTGCATAGTTTAAAACAACACAATTTTACAAGAGTATTGTTTGCTACACAACTTGTGCTTACCTTTTTCCAAACATTCACATCTTTTTGTGGTGGACCTGCGCTGTAAAGTGACTGCTAATTTTTTCCAAAGAGCATCCACGCCGGAGGAGTTTTGAGAGTTTTTTATGCTCTCCCCTGTTAAGGATTAAAAATTTATAAAGAAATTCTTATTTTAAATAAATCGTTTCAATTTACATACTTATATTTTTCTAAAATATCAACAGGATTAAATGAAATTGGCTGTTTAGCTTTTATAATTTGTATACAGTAATACTATGTTTCCACGGTACATGCTTCGCTCTCTATTAATGCTTCACACCCTAATCTTGTGCGAAATAACTTGCTTCACCATACAAAATTTTAAGAGCCACTCAAGTAGATTCATATTGAATCTACTTGCGAAGCTCGAAAAATTGCACTCTTCTCTAATTTTTATCGCAAGTTTATCTGCACTAGCTGTAAAAATTTAATATTATTATTGTAAACAAAGCAAATTATTATCTTGTTGCTGGAAGTAAAGAAAGTAAATACGTACGAATGTATGTTTTTTTTTCGAATAAGCTAACTAATTTCCACTCACTTTTGTTTGTCCATTAAAAAATAAAATTATTGTCCACAAATTGTAAATTCTGTTTTTTTATTCTGTTTGTTTATTAAAAACAGGGTTTAAAAATGCTTAACTATTTTCAAGCACTATGTATGTGCTTAAAATAAAGAATGATAAACATGTAAATAAAAATTCTTGTATAACCTGATGGTTTGGTCTACTGAACTGTAGACGAACAACCAGGGTTAGAGTACCAGTGGAATCCTAACAAATTTTATTGGAAAAAATCAAATAGAAGTACTTTAACTAGAAAACAAAAATATATAAAAAAGTACCAAATATTTACTGAAATTAGCTTTTTACCAATTAGTACTTTAGTTCCGAATATCATATTGTGAGTTAAATTTTGAGTGGTTAAATGCTTATTTTATCTTTATTAGCTCATTTATTAAAAAAAAGGATTTTACTATTATTACTTTTACTAATAATCGTTGATAAAAAGTTTTTTATAGAATTTATGATAAAGAAAATTTCAAATTAATTCAATAAATATGTACAGTGCACTCGGGGTATAGTGAACAGTGTTGAGAAATTGAAAGACAGACAGACGAAGTTTGTAGGCGATAGGAAGAGTGTGCGGTAGACCTCTACTGTACTGGACCAAGGCAAATTTATTATAATCAATATGCCTTGGTCCAGTACAGTAGAGGTCTACCGCACACTCTTCCTCTTCAATACATCGCCAACAAACTTCGTCTGTCTGTCTTTCAATTTCTCAACTGTAAAAGGGGACTAAGTCATATTTTTCAAATTTTACAGGAGAGACAAAAAACCTTATAACTTTTAAATAAAACATTATTTTATTAAACTGTAAATGCAGTAACCTCAATGTCATAACTACTCAACGCAAAGGACAAAAAAAAAACTAACAAAACATGCATTTTACCCCTATCAGCTTTTTATTGAGTTAGCAGTTTTTCTTACGTAATTTTTTTTTCTGACTTAGCACATTTTACTAAACTTATTTCCTCATAGTATTAATAAATAAATTTAAAGCAATTTAGTTTCAAAAATAAAAAGGTACTTGTTTATTTGTTAACATTGATCACAAATTATATGCAGTCTTATTTCATTGCTGCTATTTAATTATTCTTAATTAATTATTTATAAAAAACGATCTTAAAATTATATAAAAATGATCACAAATAACAATTTTGCAGTCTTACTCCTGCTGCTAGTAAAAGGTATATAAAAAAATCAGTAAAAATTTAATTATTCGAAAAGCAAATCATTATAAAATTGATGATGGTCCTTAGGCAAAGTAAGTTTCAAGTATTGTAGATCTTCGTATTTCTTACGTTTAATTGGTATTCTGTTTTGGTACAATTGTTCTAAATTGCACCACTTTAAATCAACTATTTTTTGATCAATTCTTTGCGGCAGAATTTTCCATAAAGTGGTGAACCGTAATTTAAAAAAAAATTCTCGATTTGGTGTATATTTTAATGCACGAATGTCTGTGACTTTGGCATCACCTTTCCCAACAGACAAAAAAATAAGTAAAGTATAATAGTACTTTAGAAGAAGCTTTTTTTAAAAAATATACTAAAGTTTTTTTAAATCATGTTTGAGAAACTATTATCCTTCACAATATGATTTTAAACATAGTATATAATAAATAGTATACAATAAATATATATTAAACATGCTTGTCATATTTTGTCATTGTTAATTTTGATTTAAAATAAAAAATTATATTTGTAAAAATGTTTTGTTTATCCGAAAAGTTTTGATTTTTTGTTCGAAAAAGTTACTCCCTGGCCCACGATGTCGAACGATAACGTTCGCTTAGATAAGACTTAAGACACAAACTTGATTGTGGAATAAACAAACTTGATTGAGTAAAAAATAGATACGATAAAAAGTTTGTGTCTTAAGTCTGATCTAAGCAAACGTTATCGTACGAAATCGTAGGCCAGGGGGTAACTTTTTCCTTTTATAACTATAAATGTCATTAAAGGTTTTTGTTTATGTATTTTTTTAAGGAGAAAGACTTGTCGTCGGTAGCCAAAGCTCCGAGTTTTCTTATTTGCAAGCATAACCAAATTCTACAATTGTTGAAATAAGGTTATTCTACAATTGTAGGTATAAGCTTATCTATATTTAGTTTAATAAAATATTATTTGGAGAAGCTTTTTCTAAAATTGAGAATATAAGCTTATTAAATAATTATTTCAGTACTATTATCACGAGGGTTCCTTTTTGATTATTCTACAATAATTTAAAAGTGTTTTTCTATAGTTTCTCAAGTCTTTTTAAAGCTTTAGGCTTATGCTCGCAAACTTTATTATAATATTTTTCTAAAGGGTTTTGGTCTATTGGGTTGGTACGTCCAGGACAAATACTTTTACAGAATTCAATATTGTTAAATTTTTTTAAAAAATCATGTGTCAAATAAGTCACATCGTATGGCATAGGCTTTTTTCTTGCTGCTTTACATATTCCGATATATTCGGCAGGAACATCGATTTTTTTATTCTTCATAGCACGCTCTATCGGTCTCCATCTGCGTATACCCAGGCTCCAGTATTTTCTGCTCTATCACAATGTTGTGCTTAATAGCAGTATTTAGAAGTGCGTTACTCATTACCAAGGCATATGGATTATAAGGTAGCGTTAAGATTACAACAAACACAATAAATAAACAAATTTTGACAAATAGAAACTTGTAAACATAAACGACGTTTGACATAAGAAAACTACCAAAAAAAAAAATCAGCTGTGTCTTCAACGCTACCTTATAATCCATATGCCTTGCTCATTACACAATTGCGGTTTTGGTAACCACATCCATCACTATAAAATATAATCTTAATAGGGTTATCACTGTTATCAAGGCTGGGAAGAATTTTGGTTTCAATAAAATAAACCCATATGCTTGCAAAGTCTTCAGCATTCACACCTCCTTCAGCTTCATTCCAGAGGAAGCAATACCCTTTTTTGTTTATTATGTTGAAAAAAACCAAATTGTGAACCTGTAATTTCGTTCTATAATATAAGCTGCTGACTTGGGATTTCGGAGCCATGAGTACAGCATGAAGATCTACGACAAACACATTGAATTCGTCAGACCTGTCTTTGTTCTTTTCCATTCTTGCTTCTTCTTTTTTTTTCTTGGTGACAAGAATATTCTTCCAGTGGAGTAGTGCCAGCAGAATAACGTGCACATATTTCACACTGGTTCTTCTTTGGTGCAAACAAGCCAAGATTTCTGCTCTCAAATACCGAATGAAACGTACGTAAGGAAAGTGGCCGGACGTTGTGAGTTGCGCACCAATCTTTTGAATAAAAATCATAAAGCATTTGCTTAGAACGCCATTCCGGTAATAGATATTTTTTGCGTAACAGCACGACAGTAATGAGACTCCATTACTGGCAGAGAATCAAAAAATAAGTTCATGTCTTTTTTTTCTTCTGAAATGTTGTTTTCAAAATTTCTCATGACATTATTATGTTCAGCCACGGGTTTATTCACCCAACTAAGCACTGAACATCTACCTATGCACAAGGTATTTTAAAAAAAAAATTCTACATACGCGCAAATTTTTACCATCCACTTTCAAGTAATATTTCAAAGTTTGCACTCTTCTAGACGCATTAGGATTTGTTCTATTTCGAGGATTGGATGGTTTAGTCGTTTGCATTAATGTATTCACATAAACTTTTTTTGTTTCCAATCCATATTCCAAAACGTTTTGAATATCTGCTGTCGTTGAGAATCAGTCACCAATGCACATTTCATGGTAGCAGTATCACATGTTTGAGCACACTTACATCTTGCCTTTATGGCTCGTGCAACTTTTATATTATAATTCCACACGTCACTTTCTTTTTTTCTTCCCCAATAGCTTTTTCCACATTCTCTTATGTTTTTATTTTTTGCAACGAGCCATGTATTGTTCTCCACCTGCGCTCTCTTTTTGCGTTTTTTATTTCTCACTGGCATATCAAAGGAATTGTCAGAGTCACTGTTGAAGCCATAAGGAACCAAACCAACCACACCATCTTCAGATTCTATTCCAAAAGACGCATCATCGATGCACTAAAGTGATTGTGCTGTAACGTTGTTATTGTCGTGCAAATCCATGAAAATCTGCTAAGAAATTGTTTTGTTTTTATTTAATTCTTCGTTTAATTAAGTCATTAAAGTCATTTATTACCTTTTTCGTTTAAAATAAAACACAAATAATATTTATTTTGCACAAATAAAGCTCACGAAAAACAAGAAGCGCAAGTGAATATTGTTTTGTAAAAAAGGGCGCGAAAAAATAATAACATCTGACTTAGCGCAATTTCTTTGACAGTCGTAAAGTTAGCACATTTACACATCATTACCAACATCAGGTAAAAATTATTCACATTCACAATTTTTTTTTAAACTGTGTATTTTGAATTTATTTCTAAGACTGCATCAAAATCTCATTTTTCAAAAAAATTGACTTAGCACAATTTCATGTTAAGCTAACGATATCCCAGCTAGCATTTTTTGAAATTTTTAATCAAATATGAATCTTCTTTGACCCCCCCACGCGATTAAAATAAGCACTTATGCTCTCGCTTTTGAGTCGAAAATGAATGTTTTGTCGGGAGAAAAATGTACCCTAGCCGCGACTCTTCTGAAAGAGTCTTTTATGACTCGGTTTTTTGAACTCTTACGACACCTTTTTGTCACTTTCCTGCAATCATTTGGGACTCATTTATGAATCTTTTTAAAGTTATTTTATGATCATATGCGCAATCGCTTTCTCATCTATTTTGATTCCTTTTCGAGTCATCTAGCACTCATATTACTAATCATATATATGGGAGTCTTCCTCAAATTGTTATTGCATATGGTTTTACTTACTTTTCTAATGTTCTTTATTATACAAATTAAAGCAGTTTTTTAAATTGTTATTGTATTTTATTATAAAAGTAATAAAAAAAAGAAAAACAAATTCATGGGATTCATATACATATAAAATTAAAAATGAAGTTAAAATAATTCTATTATTTTTATCAAGTTTATACTTTTTTCATTTAGTCTCGAAAAGTAAATTAGTTAAAAAAAATGCTTTTTCCAGCCTAATTTTGTGGTTTTCCGTTTTTTAATACGGTCATTGCCATGTACAAAATGTTTTTGAAGGACTGAGTTCATGTCCTTATCAGTGCATTGGTATTTTTTATGGCAAATATCTGTAACAAAAATGAAAGTAACAATAATAATAATAATAATAATAATATTATTATTTTTAATATTACGTTGGACCCATGCCGCCAGTTTGTGCTAGTACGTTTTTCTGAAAATTTAAATAGTACGAACTTGATAGTACGAAAGCCGACTTATATTCTTACTTATAATACTTACAAATTGTCTAAGTATTTCGTCGTCTTCTTGAATCTCTTCGTTAAATTTTATAAATTCCTCCATATTTACAAAAGGAAGCTTTTTAAATTTGATACATTCCTCGTCAAAAGTTATGTCATCATGATGTTTCCTATTTTCAAGTTTCACAGCGATAACCTCTTCGGTAAGTTTGGTAAGTGAATGCTTATTGCTTTCTTGTAGGTGCTTAATATCTTTTCTCATCTCAAAAACTTCTAATTTTAGGGATTTTACCTCATTGACCAAATCAGATATTACATTGTGAAGACTAACAAAATGAGGGAGAGTGAGCTGAAGTTGAATTTAATAAAAACAGAAAATGTAAATGTTTATAGAATGAAGATATGTGAGTAAGAAAGGAGTTTTCACTTACGATCGAATGGTTTGTTATTTTGCAGATATGGAGACTGTGTGGACATCTCAAAAACTTCTGTAGTTTTAAGATTTTGGGCGGAAGGCACGTTTTGAGCTAAAATATAATTATTATAATATGTAAGAAAATATTAATATAAAGTATTTTTACTTACGATTTATTGATATATTAGTTTTGTGATATTGAAATGCGGCAGAATTAAAACTATTTGTATTCGACATCTTCAAGCAGAGGTGCAAAAAAGTAGCTGTGATCTTCGGAATCGCGTAAGCAAATGACTTTTTTTTATTTGTCTTAAAGAAAATACAATTTGATTACTAAAGGTAATGTCAGCTGACCAAAATATATTAAAAGTGCTGGAATCGATTGGCAGGGAAAACACAAGTATTTCTGTGATTAAATTATGATTGCGCACATACAGCATATTGTGTTTTTGTTTTTCAAATTAGTCGCTTTCGAAACATTTAAATGAGTCTATTTTTAGTCTTTTTTATATCGCCAAACTGATTAATCAGTTTTTGGTCATCTAAGGCAGTCATAAAAGACTCATTTTGCTGATATTATCAGAAACAATCTTCCAATTGCTAGCTGGGTAGTACGTTCGGCATTAGTGTGCAAAATGGTAAAAACAAAAACTTATTTTTTCGGTTTTTTAACATTAAATGAGATAATAAATGTCTTACAGGAAACTAATGAAGAGTTTTTGCAAAATTCTTACGACATCTCAATTGTGCCCACTCAAAGTGCGAACAACTACATTACAGATGACTATTCTGGAGAAGATGAAGTTAATTTTGGCACTTACTTTTTTTTAATAAAATAGCAAAGCTTTTTATACTTTTAATATATTTTTATGAAATTTGCTTAACTGGGGGTTTTTTAAACTTTACGTTTGCCAAACTTTTGAGTGGCTTAAGTCAATAGTGACGCCGTCAAAAGAGCTTCTTGTAAACAAAATTCTTAGTGTTGCCTATTATTATGGCCCCTAGTGTTACAATTGCTTAAATCAACAAAACGTTTTTATACCATTCACCATCATGAGAAGGTTATACCTATTTTGAGTTGTAACCTTTTTGTCACAGACTACACTTTTTGTATTTAGGGTGCGATATGTAAGAA
Organism: Bellardia pandia; assembly: GCA_916048285.2. Classification (NCBI taxonomy): domain Eukaryota; kingdom Metazoa; phylum Arthropoda; class Insecta; order Diptera; family Calliphoridae; genus Bellardia; species Bellardia pandia. The sequence continues at coordinate 92,022,973 of OU696532.1, read as the reverse complement.
TAAAATTGCAGTTTTAAAATAGGAAATCCCATACAGCTTTCATTTTGTAGGCAGTGTGGCAAACACAGACTAAAGTAGTCTGTGGTGGCAAATTAAAATCATATTTGCTAATACTATGTTTCCACGGTACATGCTTCGCTCTCTATTCATGCTTCACACCCCAATCATGTGCGAAACAAGTTTCTTCACAATACAAAATTTTAAGAGCGAATCAAGTAGATTCATATTGAATCTACTTGCGAAGCCCGAAAAATTGCACTCTTCTCTAATTTTTATCGCAAGTTTATCTGCACTAGCTGTAAAAATTTATTATTATTGTAAACAAAGCAAATTATTTTCTTGTTGTTGGAAGTAAAGAAAGTAAATACGTACGAATGTATGTTTTTTTTTCAAATAAGCTAACTAATTTCCACTCACTTTTGTTTGTCCATTAAAAAAATTATTTTCCACAAATTGTAAATTCTGTTTTTTTATTCTGTTTGCTTATTAAAGACAACTGTCAAATCGAATCAAGTTTATTAGTCATGTAAACAGCATGATTCATAAACATGATTCAGAAGGAGAAGCAGGTGATTCAAGTCGTCGTGGATACATAGTATAAGAAAATCATTAAATTTAATTTTAAGAACTATAATTAATTAATTTGTACTAAACATACAACATTAAAATAAAAACGTATTTTTTGTAGGTTTATTGTTATTAATATTAATAATTTTTGATTTACATATGTATGTATTTCCATAGAATTCTGTTTAAGCGAAAAAACATTCTTGGAAGTTTAAAAACGGTTGTTTGGCTGTTAACATCACTGTTTGCACTTGATAAGCAATAGATCGACTTGCAAATTATTTATGTATGTATCCATTCATTCAATAGGATAGTTGTGCGATTACAGACGTTTTGAAAAATATTAGCAAGGTTAATATCGTTTGAAAATGAAGATAGTTAATGTTTTGTGCCCAATATGTACAGAAGTCTTCGAAAATTCTGATGATATTTACAGCACCAGTTGTGGACATATTTTTCACTTATCCTGTATGAATGACTGGAAAATACGGTAAGTAACATTGCTTGGTATTAAAGTTAAATAAAATTAATTTTTTTTTTCAATTTTAGAGAAAGATCCTGTCCCCAGTGTCGATATTTAAATCCAACAACCCATAAACTATTTTTAAATTTTGATGATTTAGAAGAAAATCCGGAAAAACTACAAGAATTAGAGTTGATGCTAAAAAGCTCTAATGAAAAAAATGCACAACTTCTTGATCAAATGCAAGAAACCGAATTTAATTTTTTGCACATCCAGGAACAGTTTACAACTTGTGAAAAGTCAAAGAGAGATCTTGAGGAAAGAATCAGACAAATGTGTGATAGTGAAGAGAATTTTCTAAATCTTCAGGTGCAGTACACGGAATTGTCGGAACACGTTAAAGAATTACAAGATCAGATACAAGCAATGTTAATTGAAAATGAGCACAAAGCCAAAGAGTTGAATTTAAAATGTTTGAAAATTGAGTCATTGAAAGCTGGGTTAGCGACAGAACAGAGTACATTGACTGATAACATTCTGACTGATAAAATAAGGATTTTAGAACAGAAATTGAAACATATTTCTGCTGAGTTCGAAAAGGAAATACAAAATAGCACTCAGCTGTCGATAGAAAAAATGAAGTTGCAAAGTTATGTCGACAAATTAAAAACTATGGAGAATACTAAAGAAAACGTTCAAAGCCAATCTTGTAAAGAACAGAAAAGGCGTATGAATCAGAAAAACGAGAATGTAATAAGAAATAAGAACACAAATAAGGCTTCAAATCAAGTAAATAATGCGGCCAATTGTGTTTTTATTAAAACCTTGCCCTTAGATCAACTTACAACACCTCTTGAAAAAGTTGTGGTTAACCTGGCTTCAAAAATGCTTATCTCCATATCTCTAGAGGATCTGGTTAAAGTAGAACTAGTAAAAAAGAACGCCAATAGAAGTAAATCTTCAACTCCGCAAATGTTCGTCGAATTTAAAAGTAATCATTTGAAAACTAAATTTCTTTCAAATAAACTTGTTTTGAAAAATGATCCATCTACCAGGTCCATATTAATAGAGGAATATATGAGCGATCAGGTACAGTCACTTCTTATGTATGCCAGAGAAAAGCTAAGAAAAAATGGTTTCAATCATATTTGTTATGCGAACCAGCAAGTTTTTGCAAAGAGACATCGTAATCAAATTAATGGTCTACACATTATTGATAAAGCCCACGTGGACAGTTTACAATCTTTGGAATCGGAAGCAGCTGCTTTGGCCAAACCGAATGAAAGTACTATTGATGGAAATTACTACCAACTATAAGTGCCTATTTTTATTATTCAATATGTATGTTCATTACACTATTTTGTCTTGCTAATTAATAAATATTAACATTGATCAGCCCAAATACAAGTTCCGTTAGATTTTTCCCGTCCCTACTACCAGTGATGCCAACTTTTGAGACTCAAAACGCGTAAACATTTTTGAAAAAAGGGCATCCAATTTTCTTTTGTTCGCGTTTTAAGTGACTAAAATCGGGCTAAATCTAGCCCGAAAAGGGCTTGTTTTATTATGTCATTTTTATCAATCGTGTAAAGGGAGAAACAAATTCACCCTAGAGCTGCAATACTATCGATAGTTTGTCATAAAACTATTGATAGTATTGAATTTTAAAAACTGTATGCAAAAACAATTGTTAAATTTAAATTTGCTTAAAGATATATTCACCCTTATTCCAGTTGTCGTCGTCGATATCGTCATCGTTTTTTAGTCGACATCACTTCGTATCGACATCGAAACTAATTTGGCATTCTATAAACATCTTGCGACGATGACAACTGTTTATCGATTTTTGTAAACACATCTCTAATACTTGTCAGTTGTTTTGTTTTGGTATTTGATGCGAAACAAATATTTTCAGTTTGATTAAAATATTAATTTTTCCGATAGCGATACTATCGACAAAAATTGTCATTATTAAAAAAACAGCGTAGCTGACAAGAATTGGTCGGCGGCATATTTATCTATATATATAAAATTCAATGTATGTATGTATGTATGTAACGTATAGACTCCAAAACGGCTGAGCCGATTTTGATGAAATTTTCACAGCATGTTACTGTGACTCTGGAAGGAATAATAGGGTACTTTTTTTTACCACGCCCACTTTTTTAAAATATTGTAATTGAAGACCAAACCTTTGAACCGATATTTTTGAAATATTCACAGCATTTAACTGGGACTCTGGTATGATTAATAGGGTACTTTTTTTTTGCCACGCCCATTTTTACGCCCACTTTTTAAAAATTATGTAATTGCTCTCATATAGTTTTTAACAGATTTACTTCAAATTGTATACACATTATATATTCCAGGCGAGGTAAAAATAAAGATTTCTTAAGCCACGCCCCTTTTCACGCCAAATTTTTGAAAGTTTTATACTTTTTGTTCTCTATACAAATTTGTTCATTCCAACGTATTTTTTTTATTTGGTAGTATATTGCTCTTAATACTGTTAACGTCGCCATATAACTATGAACTACGCCTACTTCATCGCCCCCTTTTTTTAATTCAGATACTTACTTATACCACTAACAATGTTTGCTATACAAAATACTTTTTTTGTAATATGTATTTACCTAAAGCTTTATATACTTTTTAACTACATACATTTTTTTATTACCAAATCCCCATTTTTCGCCCCATTTCACCTTAAATTATATTGCTTTTAATCTATATATATATAAATGAATGTGTGTCTGTATGTTTGTGCTTAATAGGAGGCCAAACCCTTGGACCAATCTGCCTGAAATTTTTACAGCATGTTACTGTGACTCTGGAAGGAATAATAGGCTATATGAAGTTTTGAGTGTACAAACGGGGGTGGCACCGCCCATATAACCCACAAATTTAACCCGCCATAATTTGGGCATTTTTTGACGTTCGTCGGTGATATTTGGTACATATGGTATTGGCATAATTAGGAATACGTACCAGGAGAAAAGTGAGTGGGAACACGCCCCTTTTTAGGAAAATTAAACATCGTAATATAGTCTTAACTACTGGACCGATCGTCATTAAATTTTCACAACAGGATATTCTTACGAAATAATAAATTCTTGGCTATGTAAGTGGACAAAGGGGCATGGTCTCGCCTAAAGCATTGCAATAAATACATTAAAATTAAATAAATAAATGTTTGTAAATATATAAATACGTTTTACTTTATTTTATGACGAGGGGGGGGGTAGCAAACCACACCGGGTTTAGCTATTTTAAATAAAGATTGAAAATTTAACTTTTGTTCAATATAAAGCGTTAACCTTTTCGCGCCCGCTCCTAAACTGATGGTCGGAAAAATTTTTTTTTGAGATTTTTTAGTTTATTAGATCTAAATTAAGGATTTTTGAAAATTTCAGATTTTTGAAGTTATCCGATTTCGAGATATTGAAAGTTGCTTATAAGCAACTTTGGGCCGTTGAGGTTGTATTTCTTGGCATTGAAAAATGAAAAATATTTTTTTAATTTTCTTTTATTTATTACTAGCTAAACCCGGTGTGCTTTGCTACCCCCCCCCCCCTCGTCATAAAATAAAGTAAAACGTATTTATATATTTACAAACATTAATTTATTTAATTTTAATGTATTTATTGCAATGCTTTAGGCGAGACCATGCCCCTTTGTTCACTTACATAGTCAAGAATTTATTATTTCGTAAGAATATCCTGTTGTGAAAATTTAATGACGATCGGTCCAGTAGTTAAGACTATATTACGATGTTTAATTTTCCTAAAAAGGGGCGTGGTCCCACTCACTTTTCTCCTGGTACGTATTCCTAATTATGCCAATACCATATGTACCAAATATCACCGACGTACGTCAAAAAATGCCCAAAATATGGCGGGTTAAATTTGTGGGTTATATGGGCGGTGCCACCCCCGTTTGTACAATCAAAACTTCATATAGCCTATTATTCCTTCCAGAGTCACAGTAACATGCTGTAAAAATTTCAGGCAGATTGGTAAAAGGGTTTGGCCTCCTATTAAGCACAAACATACAGACACACATTCATTTATATATATATAGATTAAAAGCAATATAATTTTAGGTGAAATGGGGCGAAAAATGGGGATTTGGTAATAAAAAAATGTATGTAGTTAAAAAGTATATAAAGCTTTAGGTAAATACATATTACAAAAAAAGTATTTTGTATAGCAAACATTGTTAGTGGTATAAATATCTAAATTAAAAAAAGGGGGCGATGAAGTAGGCGTGGTTCATAGTTATATGGCGACGTAAACAGTATTAAGAGCAATATACTACCAAATAAAAAAATACGTTGGAATGAACAAATTTGTATAGAGAACAAAAAGTATAAAACTTTCAAAAATTTGGCGTGGCTTAAGAAATCTTTATTTTTACCTCGCCTGGAGTATATAATGTGTATACAATTTGAAGTAAATCTGTTAAAAACTATATGGGAGCAATTACATAATTTTTAAAAAGTGGGCGTAAAAATGGGCGTGGTAAAAAAAAGTACCCTATTAATCATACCAGAGTCCCAGTTAAATGCTGTGAAAATTTCAAATATATCGGTCCAGAGGTTTGGTCTCCAATTACAATATTTTAAAAAAGTGGGCGTAAAAGTGGGCGTGGTAAAAATAAAGTACCCTATTATTCCTTCCAGAGTCACAGTAACATGCTGTGAAAATTTCATCAAAATCGGCTCAGCCGTTTTGGAGTCTATACGTTACATACATACATGCATACATACATTGAATTTTATATATATAGAAGACTAGCTAAACCCGGTGTGCTTTGCTACACCCCCCCTCGTCATAAAATAAAATAAAACGTATTTATATATTTACAAACATTTATTTATTTAATTTTAATGTATTTATTGCAATGCTTTAGGCGAGACCATGCCCCTTTGTCCACTTACATAGTCAATAATTTATTATTTCGTAAGAATATCCTGTTGTGAAAATTTAATGACGATCGGTCCAGTAGTTAAGACTATATTACGATGTTTAATTTTCCTAAAAAGGGGCGTGGTCCCACTCACTTTTCTCCTGGTACGTATTCCTAATTATGTCAATACCATATGTACCAAATATCACCGACGTACGTCAAAAAATGCCCAAAATATGGCGGGTTAAATTTGTGGGTTATATGGGCGGTGCCACCTCCGTTTGTACAATCAAAACTTCATATAGCCTATTATTCCTTCCAGAGTCACAGTAACATGCTGTAAAAATTTCAGGCAGATTGGTCCAAGGGTTTGGCCTCCTATTTAGCACAAACATACAGACACACATTCATTTATATATATATAGATTAAAAGCAATATAATTTAAGGTGAAATGGGGCGAAAAATGGGGATTTGGTAATAAAAAAATGTATGTAGTTAAAAAGTATATAAAGCTTTAGGTAAATACATATTACAAAAAAAGTATTTTGTATAGCAAACATTGTTAGTGGTATAAGTAAGTATCTGAATTAAAAAAAAGGGGGCGATGAAGTAGGCGTAGTTCATAGTTATATGGCGACGTTAACAGTATTAAGAGCAATATACTACCAATTAAAAAAAAAAACCTTGGAATGAACAAATTTGTATAGAGAATAAAACTTTCAAAAATTTGGCGCGAAAAGGGGCGTGGCTTAAGAAATCTTTATTTTTACCTCGCCTGGAGTATATAATGTGTATACAATTTGAAGTAAATCTGTTAAAAACTATATGGGAGCAATTACATAATTTTTAAAAAGTGGGCGTAAAAATGGGCGTGGCAAAAAAAAAGTACCCTATTAATCCTTCCAGAGTCACAGTAACATGCTGTGAAAATTTTATCAAAATCGGCTCAGCCGTTTTGGAGTCTATACGTTACATACATACATACATACATACATTGAATTTTATATATATAGATATAGATAGATATATATAGATTAAAAGCAATATAATTTAGGGTGAAATGGGGCGAAAAATGGGGATTTGGTAATAAAAAAATGTATGTAGTTGAAAAGTATATAAAACTTTAGGTAAATACATATTACAAAAAAAGTATTTTGTATAGCAAACATTGTTAGTGGTATACGTAAGTATCTGAATTAAAAAAGGGGGCGATGAAGTAGGCGTGGTTCATAGTTATATGGCGACGTTAACAGTATTAAGAGCAATATACTACCAAATAAAAAAAATATGTTGGAATGAACAAATTTGTATAGAGAACAAAAAGTATAAAACTTTCAAAAATTTGGCGTGAAAAGGGGCGTGAAAAGGGCGTGGCTTAAGAAATCTTTATTTTTACCTCGCCTGGAGTATATAATGTGTATACAATTTGAAGTAAATCTGTTAAAAACTATATGGGAGCAATTACATAATTTTTAAAAAGTGGGCGTAAAAATGGGCGTGGCAAAAAAAAGTACCCTATTAATCATACCAGAGTCCCAGTTAAATGCTGTGAAAATTTCAAAAATATCGGTCCAGAGGTTTGGTCTCTAATTACAATATTTTAAAAAAGTGGGCGTAAAAGTGGGCGTGATAAAAAAAAGTACCCTATTATTCCTTCCAGAGTCACAGTAACATGCTGTGAAAATTTCATCAAAATCGACTCAGCCGTTTTGGAGTCTATACGTTACATACATACATACATACATACATTGAATTTTATATATATAGATAGATTTAAGGAACTTATTTTTTTGGTTGTATATATACATTAAGTATGATATGATAAGAAGCAATTTTAGCTTGTATTGCAACATAAGTGCACACCACATTTGATGCACTTTGATGGTGTGCCCGTCTTACAGAGGCGGCATCGACCTTTTCCTCCCCAAACCAACCAATGGCTGCTTTCATCATATCGCTTTGAATTAGGTGGATCAGCATTAATTTTTCGGCACTTGGAACTCGAATGGACGCCAAAGAGGACGGAGCGGAGCTAACTTCCTCTTGTTCCAAAATACTTGCACCAGGTCGTCCTCTTTTCTTTTGCACTGAAGTTGGTGGTTGAGCATTTAACAACTCATTTGCTATGCTCATTTGGAATTTAATCAGCGGCATATGCTTTGCGTTCGGCTCAACTATTTTTAAGTGCTTGCGATACAAAAGCCACGAATTGGTTACTGCTGTTCCCAAAGACCAGTAAAATATTCGCATATATCATTTGGCTGAGCGATTTTGAAAAGTTCCATGAGCATATCAGATAAATCAACCCCTCCATTATGCTTATTGTATTCCGTTACAATAGCTGGTCTCTCAATATCAATAAATGTTTTATCTTTTGCGTTCCAACGACGGCATGTAGCAATTGGCTCATCTCCAATATACGTGGAAAGTAACTGCACCGCTGCATTGTCCAACCTACGAACCGTAGCAATTTCGTGATTGACCTCGCACTTCATGTCGTAGGATCCTCTGCCAAGCTTTTTTAGATCAGATTCGGAATGCAACTCACAATTGCCCATTCGGTTTTTTCTTACAGTGCCGATACAAAATCAGCCCAATTATGAATAAAAATTCCGCGGGAGTTTTTTCCCTTTTCCCATTTTTCCTATTTAAATTCAATGTTAAAAAAATAAAAAGGGAAAAAACTCTCGCGGAATTTTTATTCATGATTGGGCTGAATATATCCATTTCTTTTAGCGATATTAGAAGACTTACTGAGGTGAACCAGTTGTCGAAATACAGCTTGTAATTTTTAAATTTCGGGACCATGATGTTAAATACAAAACTATATCAGATGATATTCCAAGACCATATGAAGGACAAGTTCCATCACCAACATAGAGAGCAAAGTCATATATTACTCCCGATGGACTTGCTCGCGTAAACATTTTCATTCCCCATTTATGGGGCTTAGCGGGGTTATATTGCTTGAATGCTGATCTTCCTAAAAATTTAGGTTCAATGATACCAACAGTATACCATATTGATATTGAGAAACTTACCTCAATGTCCGCTGCGGAAAGTCCCTTGCGTGGTTTACTCATCACTTCAAATCTACACTTGTGTGTACCACCGTTGCCCAAAGTTGCTTAAAAGCAACTTTAATAAACAAAAAATTATAACGCTTCTAATATGCAACTTTTTAAATTTATTTTTGTTTTAGTTTTTTATTTCCGTTTTAGTTGTTAAAACTGCGTTTTTTTTTTTTTTTTTAAATTATATTTGTTTAGTATTTCTGTTTTTCTTATACTTTTTGCACTAAAATTTCAACACCTGCGTTACTCTCGACTCCACTCTGAATAATACATCATAACTATGTTGATCGCGACACTGCCTAAAGTTTTTTTTATTGATTTTTTAATTCCTAGAACCTTACTCAACGCACTCTATGTTTTGTTTGATGAATTTGTTACGAATTTTTTGAAAATAACGGTGCTTAAAATCAAAGTTGCTTATAAGCAACTTTGGGGGCGAAAAGGTTAATAAAATAAATTAGTTCAACAAGTGTTAAAATTAAATTTCGGCGCCGGTGGATATTTTTAAAAATTAAATACGAAATTAGTCAATAAGATTGAAATTTTAACTTTTTTTCAATATAAGGCGTTAATAAAATAAATTAGTTCAACAAGTGTTAACTAGTGTAAGTGATATATTCAAGAAAAATATGGTCAAAACTGGCTACTTATATCGCAAGGCATCAGCGGATAAAAATATTTTAACGGCGGATAAAACACAATGTCATCCAACCGACTTTGCTTAATTTTTGCAATTTGCTAGTGACCCTTTGGTTTTTTGTAAGTAAATTGTTAAGAAAAAGTTAAAACTTTTTTCACTCATTGGCCTTCATACTTAATTAGCCATTCTATTTTTTGTATTAATTAAATATTGAAAATTGTACAATTACATGCGAGTTTATATTCTTTATGCAAAAACGATTGCTGGTTTTAATATATCTTTAAGCAAATTTAAATTTAGCAATTGTTTTTGCATACAGTTTTTAAAATTCGATACTATCGATAGTTTTATGACAAACTATCGAATGTGACCACTATCGATAGTTTTGCAGCTCTAGGGTGAAATTTGTTTCTCCCTTTACACGGTTGATAAAAATGACGTAAAACAAGGTAAAAGAGAAATTTCAATTTTTATAGTAGTAGGCAGCGATGCCAACTTAAGGTGACTATACACTACGTGTTTTTTACATTGTATATGTCAAATTTTACATAACGGAGTGAAAACATGTAGTTGGTGACCTCATAAACTTTCCTTGTGTAAAATACATGTGGAAATACATACATATGTAATTTTTTCGATTAGAACACGCGCTATTTTCTTATGTTCAAACACATGTTTTCAAATGTATATGCCATGCGAAAAGATTTGTCGACGGTTAAATATCTGCGCTATCATTAGCCGGCCGTATGAAGAATTTGCATAAGTGATAAATTAAATATTTTTTTATCTCATTTTGTGAATTTAATAACAATGATATAAATTATTTAAAAATTTTTGATACAAGCTCCACATATGGTATATTAAAAGACGAAAAACCTTAAATCAATATTTTTGACGCCGGCATTTTAGTGACGCCACCAAAAATTTTTGCAGCGGCTTTAACGCATTTTTTAAAGAAACGACATGGAAAATTATGTGTAAATAATCATGGCGATGTCACGTGTAATTGTACATACAAGTTGGTGACCAAAAATTAAAACCCTTATGTTAAATAACCAATTTTGACAGACATAAAGAAAAACATGAGGGTTGTAAACTTAAAAATACATAAGCAAATACACGTAGTGTATAGCCACCTTTAGCCCTTTTCGGGCTAGATTTAGCCCGATTTTAGTCACTCAAAACGCGAAAAAAAAGAAAATTGGATGTGGTTTTATACTGTTTCCACGACGACTTGAATCACCTGCTTCGCCTTCTGAATCATGTTGCTCACGTGCTTCATGAATCGTGCTGTTTACATGACCAAAAAACTTGATTCGATTTGACAGTTGTCTTTAATAAACAAACAGAATAAAAAAACAGAATTTACAATTTGTGGAAAATAATTTTTTTAATGGACAAACAAAAGTGAGTGGAAAAAACATACATTCGTACGTATTTACTTTCTTTACTTCCAGCAACAAGAAAAAAAATTTGCTTTGTTTACAATAATATTAAATTTTTACAGCTAGTGCAGATAAACTTGCGATAAAAATTAGAGAAGAATGCAATTTTTCGTGTTTCGCAAGTTGATTCAATATGAATCAACTTGATTCGCTCTTAAAATTTTGTATGGTGAAGCAAGTTTTTTCGCACAAGATTGGGGTATGAAGCATGAATAGAGAGCGAAGCATGTACCGTGGAAACATAGTAATATATGGATTTTTTCCCATTTAGCCCTTTTTTCAAAAATGAAGTGTGCGTTATAAAAATTAATGCGCAAGAACATTTTCAATTACTTCTTCTGTATGAAAATCTTCCATTTTTGATATTTTTTAAAATTTTTGTATATTGTATTTATGTAAATGAATGTATATTATTTTATATACATACATATGTACATATATTTTTTGTATATTATATTTACATATATTTTAAAATTTTGTTTTCTTTGTTGCGAATGAAAAACTAAAGAGGAATGTGTAATTAAACGTCAAAAAGTTGCATGATTTGTTGCACGTAAAATTGCATCGTATAAATGCACAACATTTTACGTAGCAATTTTAAAAGAGAATGGAAAAAATTGCATGCAATTAATTGCATCATCTAAAAGGCCTCTAAGAATAAAACAAAATTAGTAAAACAAAGTCGTGCAACTTTTTCTACCCCTCTTGCTTCTCTCACCCGTTTGCCAGCAAACATCAGTTGCATGCAAAATTGCATCGTCTAAATGTACTCTATGTTAAGTGTGTTGCTTGTCCACCATGAAGTTTTTTGTCTTCTGAAAATTTTAGTATTTTGAGTTGTAACCTTTTTGTATTTAGGGTGCGATATGTAGGAATAAAATTGCAGTTTTAAAAAGAAAATCCCCTTATAAGAACCATACAGCTTTCATTTTGTAGGCAGTGTGGCAAATTAAAATCATATTTGCTAAGAAAATAATTAAATTTAATTTTAAGAACTATAAGCATTAATTTGTACTAAACATACAACATTAAAATAAAAACGTATTTTTTGTAGGTTTATTGTTATTAATATTAATAATTTTTGATTTACATATGTATGTATTTCCATAGAATTCTGTTTAAGGGAAAAAACATTCTTGGAAGTTTAAAAACGTTTGTTTGGCTGTTAACATCACTGTTTGCACTTGATAAGCAATGATCGACTTGCAAATTATTTATGTATCCATTCATTCAATAGGATAGTTGTGCGATTACAGACGTTCTGAAAAATATTAGCAAGGTTAATATCGCTTTAAAATGAAGATACTTAATGTTTTGTGCCCAATATGTACAGAAGTCTTCGAAAATTCTGATGATATTTACAGCACCAGTTGTGGACATATTTTTCACTTATCCTGTATGAATGAGTGGCAAACACGGTAAGTAACATTGCTTGGTATTAAAGTTCAATAAAATTATTTTTTTTTTTTAATTTTAGAGAAAGATCCTGTCCCCAGTGTCGATATTTAAATCCAACAACCCATAAACTATATTTAAGTTTTGATGATACAGAAGAAAATCCGGAAAAACTACAAGAATTAGAGTTGATGCTGAAAAGCTCTAATGAAAAAAATGCACAACTTCTTGATCAAATGCAAGAAACCGAATTTAATTTTTTGCACATTCAGGAACAGTTTACAACTTGTGAAAAGTCAAAGAGAGATCTTGAGGAAAGAATCAGACAAATGTGTGATAGTGAAGAGAATTTTCTAAATCTTCAGGTGCAGTACACGGAATTGTCGGAACACGTTAAAGAATTACAAGGTCAGATACAAGCAATGTTAATTGAAAATGAGCACAAAGTCAAAGAGTTGAATTTAAAATGTTTGAAAATTGACTCATTGAAAGCTGGATTAGGGACAGAACAGAGTACATTGACTGATAACATTCTGAGTGATAAAATAAGGATTTTAGAACAGAAATTGAAACATATTTCTGCTGAGTTCGAAAAGGAAATACAAAATAGCACTCAGCTGTCGATAGAAAAAATGAAGTTGCAAAGTTATGTCGACAAATTAAAAACTATGGAGAATACTAAAGAAAACGTTCAAAACCAATCTTGGCGTATGAATCAGAAAAACGAGAATGTAATGAAAAATAAGAACACAAATACGGCTTCAAATCATGTAAATAATGCGGCCAATTGTGTTTTTATTAAAGCCTTGTCTTTAGATCAACTTGCAACACCTCTTGAAAAAGTTGTTGTTAACCTGGCTTCAAAAATGCTCATCTCCATATCTCCAGAAGATCTGGTTAAAGTAGATCTAGTAAAAAAGAACACCAATAGAAGTAAATCTTCAAATCCGCAAATGTTCGTCGAATTTAAAAGCAATCATTTGAAAACTAAATTTCTTTCAAATAAACATGTTTTGAAAAATGATCCATCTACCAGTTCCATATTAATAGAGGAATATATGAGCGATCAGGTACAGTCACTTCTTATGTATGCCAGAGAAAAGCTTAGAAAAAATGGTTTCAATCATATTTATTATGCGAACAAGCAAGTTTTTGCAAAGAGACATCGTAATCAAATTAGTGGTCTACGCATTTTTGATAAAGCCCACGTGGACAGTTTACAATTTTTGGAATCGGAAGCAACTGCTTTGGCCAAACCGAATGAAAGTACTATTGATGAAAATTACTACCAACTATAAGTGCCAATTTATTATTCAATATTTATGTTCATTACACTATTTTGTCTTGCTAATTAATAAATATTAACATTGATCAGCCCAAATACAAGTTCCGGGAGAATTTTTCCCGTCCCTATTACCAGTGATGCCAACTTTTGAGACTCAAAACGCGTAAACATTTTTGAAAAAAGGGCTAAATGGAAAAAAATCCATATAAAACCACATCCAATTTTCTTTTTTTCGCGTTTTGTTTGACTAAAATCGGGCTAAATCTAGCCCGAAAAGGGCTAAGTTGGCATCGCTGCCTACTACTATAAAAATTGAAATTTCTCTTTTACCTTGTTTTATTATGTCATTTTTATCAATCGTGTAAAGGGAGAAACAAATTTCACCCTAGAGCTGCAAAACTATCGATAGTGGTCACATTCGATAGTTTGTCATAAAAGTATCGATAGTATCGAATTATAAAAACTGTATGCAAAAACAATTGTTAAATTTAAATTTGCTTAAAGATATATTCACCCTTATTCCAGTTGTCGTCGTCGATAACGTCATCGTTTTTTAGTCGACATCACTTCGTATCGACATCGAAACTAATTTGGTATTCTATAAACATCTTGCGACGATGACGACTGTTTATCGATTTTTGTAAACACATCTCTAATACTTGTCAGTTGATTTATTTTGTTTTGGTATTTGATGCGAAAAAAATATTTTCAGTTTGATTAAAATATTAATTTTTCCGATAGCGATACTATCGACAAAAATTGTCATTATTAAAAAAACAGCGTAGCTGACAAGAATTGGTCGGCGGCATATTTATCTATATATATAAAATTCAATGTATGTATGTAACGTATAGACTCCAAAACGGCTGAGCCGATTTTGATGAAATTTTCACAGCATGTTACTGTGACTCTGGAAGGAATAATAGGGTACTTTTTTTTTGGCCACGCCCATTTTTACGCCCACTTTTTAAAAATTATGTAATTGCTCCCATATAGTTTTTAACAGATTTACTTCAAATTGTATACACATTCTATACTCCAGGCGAGGTAAAAATAAAGATTTCTTAAGCCACGCCCCTTTCACGCCCCTTTTTACGCCAAAATTTTGAAAGTTTTATACTTTTTGTTCTCTATACAAATTTTATATACTTTTTAACTACATACATTTTTTTTATTACCAAATCCCCATTTTTCGCCGCATTTCACATTAAATTATATTGCTTTTAATCTATATATGTATATATATAAATGAATGTGTGTCTGTATGTTTGTGCTTAATAGGAGGCCAAACCCTTGGACCAATCTGCCTGAAATTTTTACAGCATGTTACTGTGACTCTGGAAGGAATAATAGGCTATATGAAGTTTTGATTGTACAAACGGGGGTGGCACCGCCCATATAACCCACAAATTTAAGCCGCCATATTTTGGGCATTTTTTGACGTACGTCGGTGATATTTGGTACATATGGTATTGGCATAATTAGGAATACGTACCAGGAGAAAAGTGAGTGGGACCACGCCCCTTTTTAGGAAAATTAAACATCGTAATATAGTCTTAACTACTGGACCGATCGTCATTCAATTTTCACAACAGGATATTCTTACGAAATAATAAATTCTTGACTATGTAAGTGTACAAAGGGGCATTGTCTCGCCTAAAGCATTGCAATAAATACATTAAAATTAAATAAATAAATGTTTGTAAATATATAAATACGTTTTATTTTATTTTATGACGAGGGGGGGGGGTAGCAAAGCACACCGGGTTTAGCTAGTTGGTCTATATATATAAAATTCAATGTATGTATGTAACGTATAGACTCCAAAACGGCTGAGCCGATTTTGATGAAATTTTCACAGCATGTTACTGTGACTCTGGAAGGAATAATAGGGTACTTTTTTTACCACGCCTACTTTTACGCCCACTTTTTTAAAATATTGTTATTGGAGACCAAACCTCTGGACCGATATTTTTGAAATTTTCACAGCATTTAACTGGCACTCTGGTATGATTAATAGGGTACTTTTTTTTGACAACGCCCATTTTTACGCCCACTTTTTAAAAATTATGTAATTGCTCCCATATAGTTTTTAACAGATTTACTTCAAATTGTATACACATTATATACTCCAGGCAAGGTAAAAATAAAGATTTCTTAAGCCACGCCTCTTTTCACGCCAAATTTTTGAAAGTTTTATACTTTTTGTTCTCTATACAAATTTCTTCATTCCAACGTATTTTTTTATTTGGTAGTATATTGCTCTTAATACTGTTAATGTCGCCATATAACTATGAACCACGTCTACTTCATCGCCCCCTTTTTATACCCTTCACCATCATGAGAAGGGTATATATAAGTTTGTCATTCCGTGTGAAATTTCCACAATATAATTTTCCGACCCTATAAAGTATATATATTCTGGATCCTTATAGATAGCGAAGTCGATTAAGCCATGTCCGTCTGTCTGTCTGTCTGGATGTTGAAATCAGTTTTGTGAAGTCCCAAGATATGTTCGGGATCCAAACCTTCAATAGTTCTGTCAGAAGTGCTTTCGAGAAGTTTGCTATTTAAAATCAGCAAAATCGGTTTAGGTTAACCAGAGTTATGAACCAATATGTGAGACCACCTCCATAAAAATTTGATAATTTTCGTCCATTTTATTGCAATATTTTGAAATATATTGCAGATAATACCATGAAATTTTGTATACGTTGTTTGTACTATAAAAGAAGAAAGTATGCGGAAAAAAGTAAAAATCGGTCCATGATTTCTCATAGCCCCCATACAAATATATATATTCCCGAAATATGGCTTAATGATAAATAAATGCCTATAAAATTGCAATATCAAGACAAAATTCAGCAAAAATAAGTTTTATACAAAAAGAAATCACAAACCGAAATTTTTTTTTAGTTCGGTCCATATTTGACCATAGACCCCATATAAAGTCCACTTACAAAATTCACTTAAATACGCATAAAACAGATATAAATAACGTTAAACGGCTAAAATTTGACATAAATACTCTTTATAGGCAAATAAATTATTGTACCAAATTTTATGGTGATCGGCCCAGAAATGGTCATAGCCCCCATACAAAAATCTTCCCGAAATATTGCTCAATTATACATAAATGCCTATAAAATTGGAATATCAAGACAAAATTCAGCAAAACTAAGTTTTGTGCAAAAAGAAATCGCAAAACGAAATTTTTTTTAGTTCGGTCCATATTTGACCATAGACCCCATATAAAGTCCACTTCCGAAATTCACTTAAATACGCATAAAACAGATATAAATAATGTTAAACGGCTAAAATTTTACATAAATACTCTTTATAGGCAAATAAATTGTTGTACTAAATTTTATGGTTGTCGGCCCACAACTGGTCATAGCTCCCATACAAGGACCACATCTGAAAAAGACATTTTTCCCTATATATATTGTATACATATCGTTACCGACTCAAAACTTTGTACAGATCATGTACATATATACAAAAATCATTCCACACAATTTTGTTAATTTCGGTCTATTTTTAACCGTATGCCCCATATAAAGCCCTCTTCCGAAAATCACTTTAATACTCATAAATCGCTTATAAATAAGGGTACCAATCCAAAATTTTACACGGATCATTTATATACATGCCTAAATCTAACTGCTGGATTTTGAGAATATCGGTCCATATTTGACTATATCCCCCACATAAGGTCCACTACCGAAATCCACGTTAATACTAATATATATCTTAAATATACCGTTATTACGTTGAAATTCTACGTGAAATATCCCCATATGCATGAAAATAACTGTTCCAAAATTTAAGAAGATCGGCCCATAATTTGTCATACCTGCCATATAGAAGCATTTCCAAAAACAAATAAATTCGGGTCAAAAAATATTCTTTTCGGATTTAACCCATATTCGGTCCATATTTTATAATCATGATATATATCGTTGGAAAGCTATTTTTAATACCTTTTATTTAATGTATTACAAATTATCAGACACCCAGTAGTTCCCGAGATATAGGCCTATATATTTTCAACTTTAAGGGCCCGCCCCCTCGAAAATAGGCGTGGCCGCCAAAAAAATTTTTTTTTGCTGGTATCTCTTCTAAAATCCCTATTTTTTTTTTTTTTTTTTTTTTTAACAAAATCACTAAAACCGAATTGTACCCCTTTTTTATACTCTGTTTGTTAAATTACACTGAAGATTATTATGAACATCAGACAGACTCTGTAAATTATGGTAAGAATTGGTAATTAAATCAATTAAAAATGGTAAAAATTAGACAACATTTGAAAATATTTTACATAAATTATGTTGGTCGTAAAATTGTCTTTCAAACAATATATCAAATACTAATAAAATTTGCACTAAGACTGCATAGAAAACACAGAATTAGGATATTCTATTCTAGTGTAGTTTCTGTATTTCTTATTACGCTTAGGTGAAGGGTATTTAAGATTCGGCACAGCCGAATATAGCACTCTTACTTGTTTTAATTCAGATACTTACGTATACCACTAACAATGTTTGCTATACAAAATACTTTTTTTGTAATATGTATTTACCTAAAGTTTTATATACTTTTTAACTACATACATTTTTTTATTACCAAATCCCCATTTTTCGCCCCATTTCACCTTAAATTATATTGCTTTTAATCTATATATATATAAATGAATGTGTGTCTGTATGTTTGTGCTTAATAGGATGCCAAACCCTTGGACCAATCTGCCTGAAATTTTTACAGCATGTTACTGTGACTCTGGAAGGAATAATAGGCTATATGAAGTTTTGATTGTACAAACGGGGGTGGCACCGCCCATATAACCCAAAAAGTTGAAATCGCCATATTTTGGGCATTTTTTGACCTATGTCGGTGAAATTTGGTACATATGGTATTGGCATAATTAGGAATACATACCAGGAGAAAAGTGAGTGGGACCACGCCCCTTTTTAGGAAAATTAAACATCGTAATATAGTCTTAACTACTGGACCGATCGTCATTAAATTTTCACAACAGGATTTTCTTACGAAATAATAAATTCTTGACTATGTAAGTGGACAAAGGGGTATGGTCTCGCCTAAAGCATTGCAATAAATACATTAAAATTAAATAAATAAATGTTTGTAAATATAAACGTAAACATTTTTGAAAAAAG
Source organism: Bellardia pandia (assembly GCA_916048285.2). Taxonomy (NCBI): domain Eukaryota; kingdom Metazoa; phylum Arthropoda; class Insecta; order Diptera; family Calliphoridae; genus Bellardia; species Bellardia pandia. The sequence continues at coordinate 92,004,018 of OU696532.1, read as the reverse complement.
GGCTAAATGGGAAAAAATCCATATATTACTATGTTTCCACGGTACATGCTTCGCTCTCTATTCATGCTTCACACCCCAATCATGTGCGAAACAACTTGCTTCACCATACAAAATTTCAAGAGCGAACCAAGTAGATTCATATGGAATATATTTGCGAAGCTCGAAGAATTGCATTCTTCTCTAATTTTTATCGCAAGTTTATCTGCACTAGCTGTAAAAATTTAATATTATTGTAAACAAAGCAAATCATTTTCTTTTTGCTGGAAGTAAAGAAAGTAAATACGTACGCATGTATGTTTTTTTCAAATAAGCTAACTAATTTCCACACAGTTTTGTTTGTCCATTAAAAAAAATTATTTTCCACAAATTGTAAATTCTGTTTTTTTTTTATTCTGTTTGTTTATTAAAGACAACTGTCAAATCGAATCAAGTTTATTACTCATGTAAACAGCATGATTCATAAACATAATTCAGAGAGCGAACCAGGTGATTCAAGTCGTCGTGGAAACCTAGTATAAAATATTAATTTTTCCGATAGCGATACTATCGACAAAAATTGTCATTATTAAAAAAACAGCGTAGCTGACTAGAATTGGTCGGCGGCATATTTATTTTAAATTAAGATTGAAAATTTAACTTTTGTTCAATATAAAATAATTTAGTTCAACAAGTGTTAAAATTAAATTTCGGCGCCGGTGGATATTTTTAACCCTAAATGGTTACTCTTCATTTTTGTACATTAAGGTTACTCTTCGTTGAATCGACGAACAATTTCTTAAAATAATTTTAGCGGAACAGTTTTTAAAGTTGAAAATAAACAAAAATATTTTTATTTAAGTATGATATTTAACAAATAACAAAAAAAATATAATGTAACACAAAATTTTTTTTTTCTATCTTAAAATTCGAAACGAATTTGATGACTCTTTTTTATATTCTGTATATTCTGTTTGTTTATTAAAGACAACTGTCAAATCGAATCAAGTTTATTAGTCATGTAAACAGCATGATTCATAAACATGATTCAGAAGGCGAAGCAGGTGATTCAAGTCGTCGTGGAAACATAGTATAAAACAAGGTAAAAGAGAAATTTAATGCCCCTATTGCCGTTCTCAACTCAACTAAGTTTGGTCGTCTGTCAGTCAACCCGACTTTAACTTTACATTAACTCTACTACATTTAAGTTGTGAATGGCAATACCGATTTATGAAAGACGACCAAATTATTAAAAAAGTTGTGAACCGCAATAGGGGCATAAATTTTTATAGTAGTAGGCAGCGATGCCAACTTAGCCCTTTTCGGGCTAGATTTAGCCCGATTTTAGTCACTCAAAACGCGAAAAAAAAAGAAAATTGGATGTGGTTTCATATGGATTTTTTTCCATTTAGCCCTTTTTTCAAAAATGTTTACGCGTTTTGAGTCTCAAAAGTTGGCATCACTGGTAGGAGGGACGGGAAAAAATCTAACGGAACTTGTATTTGGGCTGATCAATGTTAATATTTATTAATTAGCAAGACAAAATAGTCTAATGAACATACATATTGAATAATAAAAATTGGCACTTATAGTTGGTAGTAATTTCCATCAATAGTACTTTCATTCGGTTTGGCCAAAGCAGCTGCTTCCGATTCCAAAGATTGTAAACTGTCCACGTGGGCTTTATCAATAATGCGTAGACCATTAATTTGATTACGATGTCTCTTTGCAAAAACTTGCTGGTTCGCATAATAAATTTGATTGAAACCATTTTTTCTAAGCTTTTCTCTGGCATACATAAGAAGTGACTGTTGCTGATCGCTCATATATTCCTCTATTAATATGGAACTGGTAGATGGATCATTTTTCAAAACAAGTTTATTTGAAAGAAATTTAGTTTTCAAATGATTACTTTTAAATTCGACGAACATTTGCGGAATTGAAGATTTACTTCTATTGGCGTTCTTTTTTACTAGTTCTACTTTAACCAGATCCTCTAGAGATATGGAGATAAGCATTTTTGAAGCCAGGTTAACCACAACTTTTTCAAGAGGTGTTGTAAGTTGATCTAAGGGCAAGGTTTTAATAAAAACACAATTGGCCGCATTATTTACTTGATTTGAAGCCTTATTTGTGTTCTTATTTCTTATTACATTCTGGTTTTTCTCATTCATACGCCTTTTCTGTTCTTTACAAGATTGGTTTTGAACGTTTTCTTTAGTATTCTCCATAGTTTTTAATTTGTCGACATAACTTTGCAACTTCATTTTTTCTATCGACAGCTGAGTGCTATTTTGTATTTCCTTTTCGAACTCAGCAGAAATATGTTTCAATTTCTGTTCTAAAATCCTTATTTTATCACTCAGAATGTTATCAGTCAATGTACTCTGTTCTGTCGCTAACCCAGCTTTCAATGACTCAATTTTCAAACATTTTAAATTCAACTCTTTGGCTTTGTGCTCATTTTCAATTAACATTGCTTGTATCTGATCTTGTAATTCTTTAACGTGTTCCGACAATTCCGTGTACTGCACCTGAAGATTTAGAAAATTTTCTTCACTATCACACATTTGTCTGATACTTTCCTCAAGATCTCTCTTTGACTTTTCACAAGTTGTAAACTGTTCCTGGATGTGCAAAAAATTAAATTCGGTTTCTTGCATTTGATCAAGAAGTTGTGCATTTTTTTCATTAGAGCTTTTTAGCATCAACTCTAATTCTTGTAGTTTTTCCGGATTTTCTTCTGGATCATCAAAACTTAAAAATAGTTTATGGGTTGTTGGATTTAAATATCGACACTGGGGACAGGATCTTTCTCTAAAATTGAAAAAAAAAATTAATTTTATTTAACTTTAATAGCAAGCAATGTTACCGTGTTTGCCAGTCATTCATACAGGATAAGTGAAAAATATGTCCACAACTGGTGCTGTAAATATCATCAGAATTTTCGAAGACTTCTGTACATATTGGGCACAAAACATTAAGTATCTTCATTTTAAAACGATATTAACCTTGCTAATATTTTTCAAAACGTCTGTAATCGCAAAACTATCCTATTGAATGAATGGATACATAAATAATTTGCAAGTCGATCTATTGCTTATCAAGTGCAAACAGTGATGTTAACAGCCAAACAAACGTTTTTAAACTTCCAAGAATGTTTTTCGCTTAAACAGAATTCTATGGAAATACATACATATGTAAATCAAAAATTATTAATATTAATAACAATAAACCTACAAAAAAATACTTTTTTATTTTAATGTTGTATGTTTAGTACAAATTAATTAATTATAGTTTTTAAAATTAAATTTAATGATTTTTTTAGCAAATATGATTTTAATTTGCCACCACAGACTACTTTAGGCTGTGTTTGCCACACTGCCTACAAAATGAAAGCTGTATGGTTCTTATAAGGGGATTTCCTATTTTAAAACTGCAATTTTATTCTTACATATCGCACCCTAAATACAAAAAGTGTAGTCTGTGACAATAAGGTACAACTCAAAATACTAAACTTTTCAGAAGAAAAAAAACTTCATCGTGTACAAGCAACACACTTAACATAAACATAGACATAACTGTATTTTTCCAGCTAAAGAAGGTAGTGATGTGAAAGAAATTTTTGCGGATAGTTAGAGATGTGTACTCTGAATTAATTTATGGAAAAAAGTCAGTTTTGGAAAATTATGAGTTGTGACCCTTTTGATTTTATGGTGCGATATATAAACAGAACAGCACATACAGTGTTGCCCAAGGCATATTGTAATCAATATATATATATATAATATTATACCGTAGACAGACGACTGAGTTAAGCTGTGTTCACATTGTGTGTATTTGTCATGAGGAATGTCACTTTTCTATCCACATGTGTTTGCATGTGTATGTCAAAAATTGAGTTTCACTTACGGTTTATAATTTACATGTTCAAATGTTGGTATGTCAATTACATTTGACGTAACCTATCAAAAAAAAATCTTAAAACAGCTGATATGGTAAAACCTATTCCGCGGGTTATACAAGTATTCCTTCTCTTGCCACATTTCGATCAACTGTAGAACCGCTTCTTTGCACCAGTCATACTTTAACAACATAAAAATAACTATAAAAATTGCAATAAAAAATACATATGTAGTTACTTTTGTTAACTACTTTTCAATTTTTCCCTCCATTTTCAATAATAAATTTGTAAAGTTTTTTTTGTATTTTTGTTTTACTATTTATAAATTATATTTATTAAAATTTCAATTAATTTTTGCCGCCACAAAATTTTTGTTATAAAAAACAGCTGATGTCAGATGATTTGTCACTTGAAAATAGAACTCTTTCTAAATAAAAAATGTCATGTGTATTGCACACATAGAAATAACACATGATATTGTTTGAAGGTGTTCAGACTATATGTACAAATTTGACTTGCGAAAAAGTGACAGTCCACATGACAAATACACATAATGTGAACACACCTTTAATGCGCATTAAGATGGGATAATTCACGATTCAATTTGAATAGACTGTTAATGCAAATTAACTGTGTCGTCTGTCTAGTAGACAGTGTCTACGCTATAAGAATTAAATGAAATACAGAAATTTTTATTTCCTCTGTTAAAATTTTTTATTGAAATTTTCTTGTTTATTTTTAAAAGCACAAAAGCAAAAAAAAGTTTAACATAACGACCATGTCTAAAAAAAACCAGCTGGCTCTTCAACACCACCTTGTAATTTCAACATTGGCTTCCTGGAACGATTTAAGTTGTCAAAACATAACAATAAACAATATTTTATTTCTTCTTATGAACTTTCAAATTATCCACGTCGGTTTTTGATTTTATTAATATTGGTTCACAAAAACTCGATCGGGTTTTCTTGGCATACACACAATTGTTTCTCCAATAGATAGAGGAGTAACCATGGGATTTTAAAATTTTCGCATATTGATACAAATTGAACACTTCGTCGCTCACATAGTCTGTGATTTCTATAGCTTTCAAATTGGGCAGTTGCTTCAATTTTTCTTTATTCTTAAGAAACTCTACTTTCATTTCTTCAGTTCGAAACTGCACAATCAATATAATTTTGTCGGGTGTAAGATTGTGTCGTTCATAGAACTTACGCTCCATGGTAAAAACCTTTAAGATATCTTTCTCTGTTATTTTTAATTTCATATGATTTCCCAAGTTAATAATATTTATTTTGGGAATTGCATTTAATTGAAGTTCAGTGAAACCTTTAACTAAAACACTGTTTGCCTCGGAATTATTGACGACAACATTATTTGATTGCGGTTTTTGTATTTCGTTTTGTTTGCAAGGTGTTTTTTTAAGTTCCTCCATTTTCTGTTGTAGTGAAGTTATCTGCAATTGGAGTTGTTTATTTTCAAATTTCAGTTTATTATTTTGGGTCTGAACTTTTTCTATTAGATTTTTTCGGATTTCGTCGCGTTGTTCAAATTTTTGAATTTGAAGTTTTAATGAAAAATTTTCTTCTTGTAGATCCAGGCATTTCGTTTCATTTTCTTTGTTAAAGTTTTCCCATAAAATGCTATTTTTTAATTTGCTCTCCAGCATTAGTATGTACGTTTTAATATGGGAGTTGACATTTTCGAGCTGGGCAGTTGGTCTATTTGAAATTATTTTATCCATTTTATGTTTCCGTTTTAACTAAAAACACTAAACAATCAATAAAAATAAAACAAAATGCATATTCTTTTCACAAAGTATATATGTATATACTTTGTGTTCAGTAATCACTTACCCGTATAAAATAAACAATAAGAATTGTGTTCCTTTGTTATCTGAAAGTCTGCGTTCACAATTTTATAAACAATTGTGCTGAATAAACATAAATTTGAAAAGTATAGATTAAAGTTGCCAGTTTAATTTTTAAAGAAGTAGCACAAATTTTAAAAGCGTTGAAAACTGATGGGATTTTATAAATCTACAAGTTGAGTTTGAGAATGATTTTTAAAATTCATCGAATAACGAATTTTGGGAAACATTTAAAGGAAACACAGAATATAACTCCATCCCATGGGATTTTAAAATGATATTGAACTATAAACAAAGTAATACTTTTTAAAGATTTAAATTACTTAATTATTTGTAGGCTTATTTATTTCTCTAATGAACTTTAAAGAAATTTGAAATGAGTTTTTGATTTTTGATTTCGACAGTGTGTAATGGCTGGATCTGTTAAATGTTAAGTCATGGAGAATTTGAGGCGTCTTTGGGCTATGCCCAAAGGCAAATATTTTGAACTTACCTAATTGTTCCGAGTTCAAACAGAAAAATTATTTCTAAGAATCGTTCCTTAATAAAAAATCCCGAAAACACAATATGGAAATTTATAATTATAATTAATTATTTATATTTATTTTATTACATTGAGCATGTCTATAACTATTTGCATTAATAGAAACTGTAATTTAGTGTTTTATAGTAAAGTGTAAAAGAGTATTATTACTTAAATTATTTTGTACATTTGAATAAAAAAAACAAACTCTTTATATTTTCTTTAAACTATTTTGCAATAAAGCAAGTAAGAGTGCTATATTCGGCTGTGCCGAATCTTAAATACCCTCCACCTAAATGTAATAAGAAATACAAAAACGACACTGGTTATAGGACTAGCATATCCTAATTCTGTGTTTTCTATTCAGTCTTAGTGCAAATTTTATTAGCACATATTTGATATATTGTTTGAAAGACAATTTTACGACCAACATAATTTATGTTAAATATTTTGAAATTTTGTCTAATTTTCACTATTTTTAATCGATTTAATTACCAATTCTTACCATAATTTACAGAGTTTGTCTGATGTTCATAATAATCTTGAGTGTAACTTAACAGAGTATAAATAAAGGGGTACAATTCGGTTTTAGTGATTTTGCTCAAAAAAAAAAAAAAAAAAAACAAAATCAAATATGGATTTTAGAGGAGATACCAGCAAAAAAAATTTGTTGGCGGTCACGCCTATTTTCGAGGGGGCGGCCTCTTAAAGTTGAAAATATATAGGCCTATATCTCGGGAACTACTGGGTGTCTGATAATTTGTAATACACTAAATAAAAGGTATTAAAAATACCTTTCCAACGATATATATCATGATTATAAAATATGGACCGAATATGGGTTAAATCCGAAAAGAATATTTTTTGACCCGAATTTATTTGTTTTTTGGAAATGGTTCTATATGGCAGCTATGACAAATTATGGACGATCTTCTTAAATTTTGGAACAGTTATTTTCATGCATATGAGGATATTTCACGTCGAATTTCAACATAATAACGCTATATATACGATATATATTAGTATTAACGTGGATTTCGAGAGTGGACCTTATGTGGGGGATATAGTCAAATATGGACCGATATTCTCAAAATCCAGCAGTTTGATTTAGGCATGTATGTAAATAATCCGTGTAAAATTTTGGATTGGTACCCTTATTTATAAGAGATTTATGAGTATTAAAGTGATTTTCGGAAGAGGGCTTTATATGGGGCATACGGTTAAAAATAGACCGAAATTAAAAAAATTTTGTGGAATGATTTTTGTATATATGTAAATAATATGTGCAAAGTTTTGAGGCGGTAGCGATATTTATACAATATATATAGGGAAAAATGTCTTTTTCAGATGTGGTCCTTGTATGGGCGCATTGACCAGTACTGGGCCGACCACCATAAAATTTAGTACAACAATTTATTTGAATTTTGGAAGTGGACTTTATATGGGGTCTATGGTCAAACATGGACCGAACTAAAAAAAATTTCGTTTTGCGATTTCTTTTTGTATAAAACTTATTTTTGCTGAATTTTGTCTTGATATTGAAATTTTATAGGCATTTATTTATCATTAAGCCATTCGGGAATATATATATTTGTATGGGGGCTATAAGAAATCATGGACCGATTCTTACTATTTTCCGCACACTTTCTTCTTTTATAGTACAAACAACGTATACAAAATTTCATGGTATTATCTGCAATATATTTCAAAATATTGCAATAAAATGTACAAAAAATATCAAATTTTTATGGAGGTTGCCTCACATATTGGTCCATAACTCTGGTTGACCTAAACCGATTTTGCTGATTTTAAATAGCAAACTTCTCGAAAGCATTTCTGACAGAATTATTGAAGATTTGGATCCCGAATATATCTTGGGACTTCAAAAAACTGATTTCAACATCCAGACAGACGGACATGTCTTAATCGACTCCGCTATCTATAAGGATCCAGAATATATATACTTTATAGGGTCGGAAAATTATATTGTGGAAATTTCACACGGAATGACAAACTTATATATACCCTTCTCATGATGGTGAAGGGTATAAAAACTGGGTTTATTTAAAGGAAATAAACCACCGTTTTTTATAAGGTAAAAACAGTTTGATCACAGTACTTGATTTAATAAAATATTTATAAGTTCATTAATTTAATACATATGTACATACATAGATAAGAAGTCCTTTAATTTGAAATGAATTAATTTTAATCTAATTTTGTGACTAATATCCAAAATATAACATGTTAGTTTGGGTCAATTCCCTGCATACCACATAGGCCTCATAGGCCAATGCTAAAGTGAAAGTTGCATTCTTACTTGTTTTAACTGTAACCGATCATGGAACTAAATCTGTGTCAGTTCCCATCCCTCTTTAGATCAAAAATAAACTTGATTGGCATATTTTATTATAAAATTTGGGATTTTTAAAAACCTCCGACGCATGCGGATATGTTATGTTGTAAAATAAATATAAATATGTATGTAGTTGATACATTTATTTGTTTTAAACTTTGGTAGATTTTTGAAAAAAATTTGCCAGGCTCAAATATTTTCCAGTGGCAACACTTCACGAGCTTCAAGGCAATGCTGCCAATTTTGTATTTTAAATAATGCTAGTATTGAGTAGGGTTTCGACTTAAAGAATAAATGAGAAATAATATTAACACAAGTCGCTGTTTTTTGGATATAATTTAATGTTTGTAGTATTGCCATACACAATTTGAGTTAGAATATTTTAATTGAAATTTTAATTTTGTTTGTATGCTTGTAATTTCAATAAAAGTTACTAAATTGTATTTTAATAATTGTTCAAGCTTAAGGTCTTTTTTATGTTACTGAACTTAATTACTACTTTAATTTTATTGCGCCAGAAAAATAAGGAAAAATATGTAGTAACATAAAGGAAACAAAAACTTAATTATCTTCCGTTTCGTGACAACTCTGTATACTTGGCATGCACTGTTTATAACTATATCAAGACGAATTAATAAGCTGAGTGCAACTCGGCAACAATAAAAAAAAGTCAAAATCCAGACGAAATGAAATATAAACAAAATAATTTCGATTTATTTTCACAGTTTTTTTTTTACGAAAACAGCAAACAATTAATTTATTTTTTATTAATCTTACTTTTTCAGACTCTTAAATAATTTGATTTGCCTTTACTTCGTTTTTGATTTCAAATAACAAATATGAACCAAAGGGTATACAGAGGTGTACTCTGAAGTGTTAAAAATGATACAGATTATTAAAGTAGACACCTTAAGGGACCGTGCTAAAAATATCGTTAGAGCAGTTTCTCCACAAAATGCTGATTTGCTGATTTTTTACTGGAACTCTGAAGGTCCTAGTCAAACACGATACAGATTATATAAGAAATAAGCGAACCGTGCTAAAAATCGTACCCTGTAAACTAAACATTATTCACTTGACAACTGACAAAATGGCCGTAAATAATATAAAAACATGCATATAGAACTTAAATGTGTAAAGCAAAGATATCAGATTAAATTAAAACGTTGTAGAAGAAAGAAGTTTAAAGATATTTTTGGAAACTTAAAATGTCTGGATTTATAAAATGTATGAAAAGTGAATTGGATTTATTCTCATCTCCCCAAATTCAAACGAGTATCAATAAAACAGAAGAAATATGTTACAACCCAATCGCATCATTAGATAACTATAGTACTATTGAATTTGTTTCATTATTAAATATTATATTTTTCAAAAAAGTAGAGCTTTTTTGAAAACTACATGTAGATGTATTTAATTATCATAAAATATTTTTTTAATAATTTAGATCTCAAGGTGACATTAAATTTAAATCAAATTAAATCGATTTCTATATTTTGGAAGGAGATACAAATTAATCTCAAATAAAAAATACACGAAACTAATTTATATGTACATTAATCGCCTTGCTATAAATAAAAATTTAATTTATTAATTTTAATGGCACAATATAATGTATTACAAACAAAAAATTCAATTTATCAATTTCAAGAGTTGAAATGAAAACATTCACTATACATCCTGGAAATCGTTCGTTATCTCTGGATAAGTTTGTACTTGAGCAATTACCAAGATATTTGTTTTTGGTATAGTATTTTTAATAATTACATAAATAAATAATAATATTAATTAAATTAATAAATAATGGTGTTTTATTTTTCCCCGAATTCCTTTTTTCAATTTTAAGCAGGACATCCAGTAGTTATTTGTCATTGGCATCATATAATGACAGGAAAAGTGAAATATCTAAGTTTGGTAGGATGAATACCTCCATTATTTCCAATAGATAATTTATTTTTGGGTTTTCTTTCCTTTTTTCTATTTGCATCTATTTCTGTTGAATTTATTAATAGTTATTTTATATACGTTATTTTATATATATATTTTATACACGATTTTTCTTTACATTAATGTTTTTATTAATGTTGTTTTCAATTGTTTTCTGATTCTACCCATGACCATTGACAACACAATTAAAAAGAAATATTTTCATTTTACAAATTAAGAAACTTTGATTAAAAACAAAATATTCTCAGGTTCATTTACTTTTGTGATATAAAAATGTTAGTTAAACATAAAAACTTTAATAAATATATTGCTAACTAATATATTTTTAATATTCAGCCCAATCATGAATAAAAATTCCGCGGGAGTTTTTTCCCTTTTCCCATTTTTCCTATTCAAATTTTTATTCATGATTGGGTCGATTATGTTTTGTGTTTGAATTTTTACCATAATTGAGGCACCCGACAAAAACGCACACATATTTACATATGTATGATATGTAAAAGTTTATAAAGTTTACAAAAATAATCAGAAAATAATCCGTAAATACTAATAGGCTTGTAGTATCCCGGGGTGGACCGTCCACTAATTCCGTATTATTCGGAATAGAGAAGCCAAAGCTTCTTAGAATGAAGGGTATAATTTCTGGATTAAAATTTCTGATCTGTATAAAAGTTGGTGGAAACTCGATATTTATTAGACATTTTTGTGGATTCAATTGTTTTACGGAAATGGTCCTTATATGGCAGCTACGACAAATCATGGGCTGATCTTAAATTTCGGAACAGAGAATTTTATGCATATGTGGATATCTCACGTCGAATTTCAACATAATAACGGTATATTTACGATACATATTAGTATTAAAGTCAATTTCGGAAGTTGATCTTATATGGAGGATATAATCAAATATGAACAGATATTCTCAAAATTTGATTTTGGCATATTTGTAAATGCTCCATGTAAAATTTTGGATCGGTTATTTATAACAGATTTATGAGTACTAAATTGATTTTCGGAAGAGGGCTTCATATGGGGGTATGATCAAATATGGTCCAAAATTCACAAAGTTCTGCATTATGATTTTTGTATATTTGTAAATGATCTGTGTAAAGTTTTGAGTCAGTACCGATAGTTACAACATATACATATATTTAGATAAACGAATTTTTATGATGTGATCCTTATATGGGAGCTATGACTAATTATGGGCTGACCATCATAAAATTTAACACAACAATTATATGTGTACCAATATGGATTATTTATGCCGAATTTTAGCCTGGTAACGATATTTATACTAGATTTAAGTATACGTATAATCGAACTTCTATTACTTGAATTTTCTATAAGTTGAAGCAAATCTCGTGGCAACAGCATCTTGGAGAGAAATTCTTGAATTCCTCTATAACTTAAAGAAAAACAGTATGTAGTGTTTCTATAATTTGAATTTCAAAAAATGTTCTTTTTTGCTGGCAAACATTTCCAAATTAGCCATTAATAGTAAATATACATACATATGTACATATCGAGCCATAACCGCCGAAAAAATGTATCCCACAAACTAAAAATTTTACAGGGGAAGGTTTTTTTTAAATAAAATCAGTTTGAATAAAGCCATTATTTTAAAATTTATAATGTAAATATTGTTTTGTGTAATACATTTAATTTTAATAATTTTAAATGATGTTGAACTATCGATTTCGATAAAAAAAAAAACAATCGATTATGGTGTGGGATACATTATTTTGGCGGTTATGGCTCGATATGTATGTACCAAGGTGAATTTAAATACTAGGTGATAGCGTAGCGCCAGCTGATTATTCATGGTGAATTTGAAAATGCCAAAAAGTTATATAAAAAAAAAACTTTCTGACAGTGACGAAAGTTTTTCATATAGAAAAATGCCTGTTGTTCTTGCCTTGTTGTAATTGTTGTAGCAATGCGGTCACCTGGTATTTAATTTCACCATGGTATGTACGTTCTTTTCAACTTAATTTGCTATAAAAATCGCAACATTTTATGCAAAATTACATTAAATTGCCAACATTGAAATGGCATATGTTTCTATATTTCGGTAAAGCCCCTAAATAAAATTCAAATGTTTACGTACAAATGTCGTTTGTTTTAAAGAACAAACAAAGAATATTGCAATAAAGTAGAATTGCACAGAAATGTAATTTATCAATTGAAGAAAGGTTTAAAATAATGAAAGAAATAAACAGTAAGTCAAAGAAATAGACGTGGCAGAAAAATAAGAGAATAAAAAAACCAAGATACGATAACATCAACAAGTGGTTTACGGCAACAAGAGACCGGAATATGCCGATATCTGGAAAATATTAAAGGAACTCAAGGTGAATGACTTTAAGGCAAGCAATGGTTGGCTGGATAAATGGAAGATAAGATAATGTGAGGGAAAAAGTTCACACGAGTACATACATGTACATTCATACATACGCTATTTTTTAGAAATGGAGTTTGTTACAAAAAAGCTTTTGGTCAAAGCAATGATGTTTTCGAGGAAGACTAGCAGAAATTGAAAACCGATGTTTTCTACCACTACAAAGTATTACACAAATTACAATCACTTTTCGCTCAAAAAAATTTTAACAAATTCAGTCAAAAAGTACTCAGTATATTAGTATGTAAATAAATAAGTAAAGTACACAAGTAAAAGTAATTTGGTGATAAATAAAAATTAATTGGTATTAAAAGTATGTATGTACATTAGGGTGTCCCTTATTTTTGGACGTAATTTTTTTTTGCGCATACCCGCTAAAAAGTTTCGAAATAATCTAAGAAGCCACCAGAAAAAATTTTACTTTGATATAAGAATGGTAACCCGTGGCGACTTAAGATTTAGTTCAGTGTTATAAGTATGTGCAATTTTTGTTCAATATTGGTATAATTTATTATAACTTGTACATATTTTAATTAGTTTTCAATATTTTTTATTATTTACTGTTTTGTTTTATTAGTTTAGTAATTTTTAATAATGTTTATTTATATTTTATTTGAAATTTTATAAAAGTGACGTTTCATATCCTGATATAATATTGTTACGAGAGCTTTGATTATTATATCATGATGCTGAAATAATATTAATGGCGCATATTCAGAAATCGTAACTAAAGTCGAAACTTATTAAACAGAAACTAAAAAGTAGTTCACAAATAGTTAAAGATCTTATTCACAAATCATAACTAACTTATACTGTTTCCACGACGACTTGAATCACCTGCTTCGCCTTCTGAATCATGTTTATGAATCATGCTGTTTACATGACTAATAAACTTGATTCGATTTGACAGTTGTCTTTAATAAACAAACAGAATAAAAAAAACAGAATTTACAATTTGTGGAAAATTTTTTTAATGGACAAATAAAAGTGAGTGGTTATTAGTTAGGTAATTATTTGAAAAAAACATACATTCGTACGTATTTAATTTTTTTTACTTCCAGCAACAAGAAAATAATTTGCTTTGTTTACAATAATATTAAATTTTTACAGCTAGTGCAGATAAACTTGCGATAAAATTAGAGAAGAGTGCAATTTTTCGTGATTCGCAAGTAGATTCAATATGAATCTACTTGATTCGCTCTTAAAATTTTGTATGGTGAAGCAAGTCGTTTCGCTCATGATTGGGGTGTGAAGCATGAATAGAGAGCGAAGCTTGTACCGTGGAAACATAGTATTATCAACTGCTTTCAGCTGTTAAAATAAATGCAACACTGCATTTAGTAGATTTCTGTTGACGAAAAACACATCTCTAGTTTCTTTTCTTTTTTTTTTTGTGATTTTTTTGGTCAAAACGGACACAATTAGCAAAGAAAATAAAGTAAAATTATTATAATTGTTAGAAAAAAATATGTATTTATTGCTTTGTATGTTTTAGAGAGACTCAAATTGGTCGCCAAATGAAAAAACTACATTTAAAGAATTGGTGGCCAAATATGATAACATCATCGACAGCAAGAAATAAAATCAATCAGCTGTTCTTTAAATGTATTTGTTAGTTGACATTTAGTTACCGCTTTACACATAATTAAGTTGTAACTTTTCGTGCTGAAAGTAATCAACTAAGAATAACTTAAGTTGGTACTTAAAAAAGTTTAAACTTAGTTATCTTTTCTGAATATGCGCCAATGAATTTAGTCTCCAACTGATGATATGAATTTGACACTCATCATGATATAAACTCATCAAGTGAGACTCTTTGTAACTTCACAGAAGAAAGCTTTCGTTTACATTCCTTTCAAAAAAATGAGCTTTCATATATGTTATATGTATAGCTATGCCTATCTAAAAAGGTGATTGCCCTTTCTGCTCAATTGCTAAATTATTGTCTTCTTTTCGATGGCAATTTGCCATTTCAATAGTGTTTTTCATAAAGTGCGGTGGCTCAATTAAAAAATGTCCGTCGAATTACGAAGTGGAAAACAAAAAATTTTTCTCATCGGCATGCCTTGTCATAAAATTAGTGGTGCTAAGCTACCATCTAATAGACAAATTCTCGCTGTGTTTTTTTACAATATTAGTGAAGTCAAGCTCGATGTTAGAGAAAGTGAAAATCTAGTAATTAGAGAATGTGTAATTTTTTTGGAGAAAGCAAGAATTCCTACAAAGGCAATTCCGAACTGTGTCAAGAAACTTTTAGATAAATATACACTTTGGAAAAAGTTGCAAAAAAATTGTAAGAACAGTCTCGATATTTATAGGACGCGTGAAAATGATTTTGAAAGTGATCTTGATAACTTATTTGATATTGCTAATGTTGATGCCCTTGAAATTATAAAGATAGAAGAGGATAAAGAATTTTTGAACCTACAGAGAAAGCCAGGTGACCGGGTTACTTTGCTGGCATAGACAACAAGTTGACAGACAAAGAAGAAAGATCCAGAAAAAGATTATTACATGAAGAAAAAAGAAGATTAAGGCGACAAGAATTTGCGGCATTTGCATCGACTTCTACATCAAATGTTGAATACAGGCAAGTTTCAGACGAGGACGAAATATTTAATTCTGATACCGAAGATGCACAATATTCCCACGACGATGAAATCCTGCCAGAGACAAGCGCAAGTTTGCAAAAGAGGAAGAAAAAATCTGATAAGACCCAAGTTAGTCGCAGTTTAGTTAGGTGCCAGCTAAGTATAAGAGATTCCGTGTATATTATTCAGGCTATCCTAAAGGTACTGGATTTTAGATGCGATGGAAATGAGCAAATCCCGAGCAGAAACTATAAAAAGGGACTTTAAGAACAACGTACCTGATGTATTAACCGTCCATTAGGATGGAAAACTTTTACCCAACTTAGATGTAAGAAGCTCAAAAGAAGAGCGGCTGCCAATTACAATTTCTTATAGCGACAAAGAACAACTTCTTGCAGTACCAACATTGGAGAGTTCATCTGGTAAACACCAAGAAAAAGCTATTAGAACAGCCCTATATGACTGGAATTTCATTGACAAGGTGCAAATAATCTGTTGTGATACAACATCAACGAACACCGGCCGTTTTAATGGTGCCTGTGCTCTTTTGGAGCAAACTTTAGGCAGACCCTTGGCGCTTTTCGCTTGTCGTGTTCATATTTATGAACTAGTTCTTAAAAATGTATTTGAAGCCAAGATTAAGCAAAATGTTCGATCTGCAGAAATACTAATTTTTAAAAAAATTAGAGACTATTGGAAAAATATCGATTCAAATAAGATTGAACCATACATCGATTTTGTTAGAAAGCACATTCATGATGAACAAATTTTATCCATCTTAAGGTTTTATAAAACAGCATTGAAAAAATCTTTTATAAGGGAAGATTATCGTGAAATAATCGAACTATACGTTGTGTTTCTGAATGGCGATCCAGAAAAGAAAATAAAAATCAAGCCCCCCGGTGCCTTACACCAAGCACGATGGATGGCCAGAGCGATTTATGCATTAAAAATATGTTTGCTCCAGTCCCAGGTCAACATAGATGCAAATGATAAAAGTGCTCTGCAGGACATTTGCCTATTTCTTGCGATATTTTACGTAAATCCATGGCTCGAGTGTACGAAAGCTGTAACAGCACCTAATCAGGATTTGGGTTTTTTGAAAGCAGTCAAAGACTTTCGAATGCTGCTGAAAATTTCAGACAAAAATTTTTTTTTTTATTTTTCCATAGATATTACTTAAATAAATAGTTGAAATTTCTTGATTATAAACATCATGCAATTTAACCCGTTTTTTAAAATTCTATCTATTTAAATTTTTATTATTTTTTTTAAACCTAACTTCTTCCAATATCTGTTAACTTAATTCGCTAATGTAATGGGTATTAAAATAAAGTAAAACCATTTGGGTTAAATTGCATCATGTATATAATCAAGAAATTTCAACTATTTATTTAAGTAAATTCTATGAAAAATAAAAAAAATAATTTTGTCTGAAATTTTTAAAATTTTTTAATTTAATTTTTTTTTTTAATTTTTGATAACCCAGTGAATGCGCCTCTCAAAGACCTTTCATATGATACCAAATTTACATATATGTAGTTCCTTTGGAAGAAATGTGAAAATAAAATCAAAAAACCTCTAAAAAGGACATTTTTATCCTTTGATCCAGCTCACCAAATATTGACCCCATGACAAAAAAATTGAGAAACGTAAATGAATCAAATTTTCATATTAGTCGGGAACATCCTCAACTTTATTTTGGGGGCCACCCTAATGTACATAGTTGCTGTTTATTTCATTTGGAACATTTTTAAATTTTATTCCCAAAGTTGAAGTTTCTATAATTTGAAGTTTTTTCTGGATAATGGTGATTCTATTTATAGAAGTTCGACGGTATTTAAAAGAATTTTGAAAGTAGGCATTTATGTACTATCATTAAGTCATATTTCGGAAAGATACTCGTATTTGTATGTGGGCTATGAGAAATAATGGACCGTGTCTTACTATTTTCCCAACAGTCTCTTCTTTTATCATAGAAATAATGTGTATAAAATTTCAAGGTATTATCTGCAATATATTTAAAAAAAATTTTAAAAAATGTATCAACTTTTTATGGAGGTTGCATCACATTTTGCTCCGTAACATATTTAAGTTAGTTTGTTGTAGTATATTTTAGTATTTTATAGGTATATTCAGGCATGTGATAGAAATCGAAATCGAAAACAAATCAGTTTTGGAAATACATTTTAATGCATGTACATATAATCTAATTTTAAAAATTTTTGTTTTAAGATTCTCTTTAGTAGCCCAATATCTTTATATTTTATGTGATAAAAGTTTTTCAATACAGAAATATTACGAAAAAATTGACTTCTAAAACTCATTCGTTTTCGCTTAACGAACATTTCGCACAACAAACACATTTAAAAAAAAATGTTTCGCTTAACGAACAAAGTTTAGTATAACGACCAACGCAAAATGGGAAATACATACATATGTAGGAATTGGGCGAAAAACTTCTGTCGGTGTTCAGCTTTGGTATCACTTGTGTTCATACAATTAAGAAGACGTGTTGAGACATACAAACATATAGACATACATGTTCATTATTTGATTTTGTTAAAAAAGGGGAACTACCGAAGAAACTTTGGCCCGAGCGCTTTGCCATATGCGCAGTGTCCACGGAGCCAGTAACCAACGAAATTATATTTCTGGCTAACCAGATGGGCCTAGAAGCAGATAACAATGATATCGATGAGCTTGTGGCAGAGCACAGAGCAATGTGCTTTACAGCAAGAAGATGTGGAGGAGAATTTATCAACCGAGGAGGTTACAGAACAACAAGAACAAAGAAATGCTTAATAGTGGAAGGCCAATGTAAGCGGCATGCGGCCGCGTGCGGCAATCCGCTTAAATAAACGTTTATTAGTGTGTAAATTGTGTAAAAAGAATTAAGAAAATGAAAATAAATTTTAATTTTTACCTAAACTCATATGTCACATATTTTATACATGTGTATGGCAACATCGTTTTAAGCGGCAAAGTTGAAAAAATTCTGCTTCTGCCGTCCTCGGCCGCATGCCGCTTACATTGGCCTTCCACTATAAGGCATGGGAGTCTGTGGCATCATAGTTGTATTAAAAAGCATCAACCCAATCAGACAGTGGCTAAACGCGCAACAGGTTTATTCAATGATAATGCTGTGTCGCATTTTCAACAAATTTTGAAGCGTCGCGACGCGTCGCCAAAAACAAACGACTCTAGACAGTTTTTTGTTAAAGAAGAACTAGGTAGGTATACGTCCAGGTATCATACAAAATAATTTTTTTTTTTTGGAATTTTTTCGTTTTTTCCATTGCAGATTGTATCAGTTCGTCCTATATTAAGTTCTTTAAAAATGTTGATAAATATATTACTTTCAATAAATATTAATGTTGAAATATGTTAGAGTGTACTTTTCCCGACTTGGAACGCATTATTTTATTTTGCATTGAAATAATGGTTTTGCTGAACGAACATTTCGCATAAAGACCACGCTTCTCGAACGAATTGTGTTCGTTAACCGAGGGCCCACTGTACAATGTTGTTTGATTCTTATTTTGATTGAATTTTAGCTCACTAACGATATTTATAAGAGTCTTATTCACCCCTATCGTGAATAAAAATTCCACATGAAATTTGTTCACTTGATATTACTTTTATTTCGGCTCGAGTTCATTAAATTTAATTTTTCATTAAATTATTTTTACTGAAGGTAGGAATTGTTCACTTTTATTTTTTTTACATTGAATTTAAATAGGAAAATGTGAAAAGTGAACAAATTTCATGTGGAATTTTTATTCACGATAGGGGTGATTGTGTTATTGTGAATACATATGAGAGCAATCGCCAATTAGTACTGATTGTTGAATAAAAATATCAAATTTGTGTTAAAATTGGTTCGATATTTATTAAAACTTACTTTCGATACTCTGATTTGTTTATATACATATGTATGTCGAAAAATTTGATGACCAACGCATAAGGACATACCCGCTCATTCTGATCACAAAAATATGAACTGTATGGATGATGACATGAATAATAGAACTAACGTGGAACGATAAATATTACTACACACATAGCGGGCATTTAAGCAGTATAATACCATCACAATATTTCCATTTATAGATATGTGGTGCAAAATGGTTGGACAACGAGGTCATTAAACTATTCAACATTCGTAATAAAACCAGAAGAAATGATCATAGATTTATATCTCTTACGAGTTGGGAGGCTTTAATTAGGGCTAAGTATGAACTAAAAGTTCTCGTAAGGAAGAGAAAAAATTAACGTTTCATTGAGTTGAATCTTCTTTACGTTTGGAGATCGTGATTCTTGCCATTGACGTCTGATACTTATTTTCTATATTATACTAGACTTTCTATTTACAGGACATTTTAAATGTCCGTTACTCCCTAAGGAGACTGGGGGTGTAGATACTCCGATAGTCATAATAGGTTTTCACTTTTGATTCATTTTTCAATGAATGTTTGGCATTGTAAGGGTCAGCTCCAATGAGTATTGCAGCTAAAGTTCGATAAAATTGTCAGTAATAATATGATGTCTTGGATGACAATATATGTATGTATATATGTATATATATGTATAGTATATACATATATGGTGAATTTCATGTCAAGTGACCCAATTTTAAAAATCAATGTCTTCCGTGCCAAATATTGAAAAATCCTATTCTTGAGTTAAAAAATAATTTTTTTGATAGATATCCCACTCGCATCCTTTTGAGAAAAAAGGGCCCAAATTGAAAAAAAAATTAAAAAAAAATATTTAAAAAAAAAAATTAAAAAACAATTTTTTAAAAATTAAAAAAAAATATTTTTGAAATGATTGAAGAAATAGCTATCTAAAGTCCTAGGACCAATAGGTGAAAAGTTACACTCATTTTAAAAAAACCCTGTATGACCAAAATTTCCAACTTTGACCCCCTCTAACTCCGGCACTTCTGGACTGAGAGAGCTAAAAATTTGTGTCTGGCCTACTATCCAATAGTACTAACCTTGGTGCAAATTTCATCCAAATCGGTTTTTAACTTGACGTGAAATTCACCATATGTATATTTTCTGAGTAGAATAGTAGTCCCACCGCCAGCCCTACCACATCTGTCATTAATTCTAAAACACTTCTTTTAAGTAAATTGAGTATTAGATACAAGCAGTACATCAATTTTTAAAAGTCGACGAAATATTTGCAATTCATTACTATGCTAAACTAGGTAGAACATTCTTTGATCTACATACAAGGTGGCGCAAAAGTAATCCTCCTATCAGAAATGTTATAAATTTTGCGAGGCCCCTAATGTCAGTTCTGTCAGCAATATTCCGCGTTTACTAAACTTGAATTTCAAATTCCATTTTAAACAAAATTTTTTAATATATTTTTTAGATTAGATAAAAAAATAAATATATTTTTATTTTAGTACATATACATACGTATGCACATACAGATGTACATATGTATGTAATAATTGTATGTAATTGGTATAACTGTTTTACATACTATGTATGTAGTTATGCATGTATTTATAAATATAGGCACAATTCAATTCGATAAAAATCTTAAAAATAATAATATTTAATAATTGTAATGGTAGAATAAATATGTAAATACAAAACTTATGTGTAGTCTACATACATATACTCGTACATGTGTATGTAAGTATGTATGCAGTTAGATTTAGATTACAAACTAATTTATTATTTATACTATGTATACATACATATGTATGTATTTGTTTGTTTATATCTTAAAGAAATTTGTAATTGCTTGGAATGTGTAATAATTAATTAATGTCTTATTTTTTATATTTTATATTGACTTTAAATCGCCACGCGAGTTAATTAAATACATAATCGATAAGTCGTACATACGATTTGTAAAGTTCTAAAGTGGGGAGACTCATCGTAAATGGAATGGTTGATAAACCAAATACATACACGTGTTTATTTACATATGTATGTATGTGTGTGTGTGTGTGTATTTTATATACAATACATATTTATATGTATGTATATCGTATCGTATTGTATTTATGTAGTACTTATGTTATTAAAGCATTGTAAGTAGTCTTTTAAAGTTTCGGTTTGGTTAAAAGTTTTGTGGAATTTTTATTATCTGGAATGACGTTGATGTTCTGGCCGTAAGATGGGTTTTGCTTCTGGTGCAACACACTCGCATTCACGTACACTGGCGTTGGCCGTTGGCTCACAATGGAAGGGGGAGGTGGCGTTGGTGTTGTCGTCCGTTCTTTTCTCTCCTCTTCCAACGACGGTGATGCTGTCATCTGTCTCGCTTCCTCCTCCTCCTCTTCTTCCTCTTCCAAAATTATATCTCCGCCCACCAGAGCTATGCGTTTGATGGTCCTTGGCGTTATTATATTCGTTGGGTTGTTGACTTGTTGGTTTTGGTTGTTGTTGTTGTTGATATTGGTAATCTTGCTGTGACTCTGGACAAGAGTGGAAGTGGGCGTTTTTTCGATCGTCGATGCTGCCACTGCCTCTTCGTCGGTGTTCACTTTTGATTCGCTCGCGTTCTCTTTGGAGATCGCAATTGGTGTGGGCTCTGATGTCGGCACTGGCGCTGGCATTGATTCTATCGTATCTTTGGCTTTTGTTTCGTTCGGCTTGCTGCTCAACTCCATAGCTGGCAATTGGACGGAACTGCTGAAGCTGGTATTTTGCTGGTCCACTGCCGAAACCATTGTGCGACTGTGTGACATGCGGTTCAATCCGGTATCTTTCCATTTCTCTAAAACAAATGAGAGTGACTTAGTTTTTTGCCCCAACATGACACGTCAAATAAACAATACAATCACATACCTGCCACACTACTGCCATTAGCATTATTTCCACCGCCCCCAGCATGTTTGCCAAACGCCAATAAACGTCCAGGTTGACACATAATCACTGTCTTGTAGGCCTTGCGATACTGTTTGTTCATGATCACATAAATTATGGGATTAATACAGGCCGACATATAAAGCATGATGTAACTGAGTATATGAAAATTGGGATGTTCCACATCCTGATCGGCTACCTTGGCAATGGTAATGGGCAAATAGCAGATAACAAAACTTAAGAATATAGCTAGCACCATTTTAGTAATGCGCCATTCATTGCGTTTCGCCCTCACTTCCCTTTGGTCTTTGATGCGTGTTGTCTGCTTTTGCACAGACTCCTGCTTAACGTCGGTCGAGAAACTACTGCTATCGGCTGACGATACACGGCTTTGGCTATTGCCGGTTTCAGCATTGCTGCCGGTGGCAACGGGAGTTGTACGCAAATTATTTGGTATTGAGTTTTGTTTGTTGGCATGACGCTTCATACGCAGTTCCGATGTGTGAACCACCCAAAAGATTTTCGTATAGCAAGCTATAATTATTAGGCATGGTATTACAAAGGCGGTCACAAACAATGTTGTCTTGCTGCTGTGACCATGATCATCCTCCAGTATAGAACATGTGCCCAGCTTGGGATCATAGTCAAACGTACCCCAGGCTCCGACTAAGGTGGGCAACTGCATGCCATAGGAGAACACCCAACAGAATATAATCATTGCTGCAATCCAATGTCTTTTGTAGATTTTTCCATACGAACTATGATGGGCAATCATAACATACCTGTAACGACGGTAGAACATGAAACGTTAACATATACATACATACTTATGTACGAGTATTTAATAATATAAGAATTGATTAAGGTGGCATGCTAATTCTATAGAATGTTAAATAAATCGACTGACCTGTTAATAGTTATCATGGCTATGCATAGAAGGGAAACACCAATATTGCCATACTGTATAAATGGTATCATCTTGCAGAGAAAATCTCTGGGTTTCCAGGTCCCCTCTATGAAGCGAAAAGCATTAAATGGCAAAACCAAAGCGCAGAATAATAGATCGGCAATACATAAACTGCAATGAATTCAATACAGTAAATTTAATTAGTTTTATGTCCATTTTCAACAATTGCAGTTATAATATAACTATTACTTTATCTGTCAGTTAGCATGTTTTCTTTAATAAAAAATTTAACTTACAAATTTAACAGCAAAGTTGGTGTTAATTAAACTACAAAAATTGTTGTATTTAATTTCTTAACTTGCACAAATAATACAAATTATACAACAGAATATGCTTTAGGTGTGAATAAATGAGTTTAAAAATGTTGGACATTTATAAAGCTTTAATTACCCAGCATTACAAATGTCTAAAGATTAAATCTTAAGATACGGTCACACATGTCAAATATTTAACAGAAAAGACGTAACCACTAAATAAGAAATGTTTTATTTCTGGTGGTCATTTGAAAAACTTAAATTTTTAAGAACCAATCACAATAGAAGTTTAGGTTTATTCTAATTGATGCTGTTTGCTCTTACAGAACACTTGCAAGATTAAATATCGTCAAACAAATTTGTGCTAAAAATAGTGGTTACGTTTCTTTGAGTAAATATATGCCATGTGTGACCGTATCCTATAACTTCTATGCAAAAACATCTGAACTTCTTCAATTTCGTTTTGTAGGTCTCCTAAATTAAAATAAATGTATAAAACAAAAGTCTAAAAAATATGTGGCAAATTCTTCCGTCATAGCTTATTTAAACCAAACACTTTTACGAACAGCTAAATTGGCATCACTCCTCGAGTAAGCTTATATTTTGTAGTTAGGTTGCAATGAATTTTTAGTGTGTTTATTCCAGTTAAGTGGTTTGTTAGTGCAAATTTCGAAAATGGGACGGCGTACTATCATAAAACAGAGAGAGTTGATTATTAGCCATTTTAAAATTTGCCTAAGTGATTCAACAGTACAAAGCATAATATCTCGGTTCGTGCACGAGAATAGGATTCATGAAAAGGACAGAAAAGCACCTAACAAAATTTTTAATAAAGTTGATGAGAGTGACATTGTCATATAAATAAGGCAGAACGCTAAGTTGTCGGCTCCAAAATTTGCTAAGAAAGTTAAAAATGAGCCTAACAAAACATGTGGTGCAGAAACTATTCGTCGAGGACTTCGAAACTATGATTTTAATGTTAGAGTAAAGCGGAAAAAATCCCTTTATTAACAGTGAAAATCAAAAAATTCCTACAGCGCACGTTATCAAAGACATAAACTTTTGGAAACATGTTATTTTTGCGGACGAGTTTAATATCTTTGGCTCGAATGGTCACTACTTACGTTTGGCGCAATCTTAACCCTTTCACGCTCAAAGTTGCTTATAAGCAACTTTGACTTTCAAAGCTAATATTTCTTTGCCTTTGCAATTTAAGGAATAACGGTAAATTGTATTTTTCTTGTTTATGCGTTTAAAGTAATAAAATGCAAAAACATCAAAAAATATGTTAACAAGCATTTAGTTGTGGACAAGAATCCAAAGTAAGTGCATGTAAAAAATTTTTCTCCAAAAACAAAATCACGTAAAACTGAAATATATTAGAATTTCGAAATTATAAAATTGTTTTTTCGGAACTATGGCTGAAAGAAAATGTGATTTTAGTTATAAAAGCAAAAACAAACAAATAAAAAATTTGTTCCTTTTAAAATTTTTATACCACTAATGCCCATTGTTGCTTAAAAGCAACTTCCTCTGGACTCCTTCCTGGAAAGACCTGGTGTCCGAAACTTGGTATATACCTTATCTGAGCCCAAAATAAACAGAAAAACAAGGTTTCATATTTTTAACACCACCTAGAAAAAAGTGGGCATGAAAGGGTTAATACAGAGCTCCAAAATAAAAACTTAAAACCAACAGTGAAGCACGACGATGACAGTGTCATGGTTTGGGCTTGGATGTCATCAGGTGGTGTAGCCCCAAGCAAAATGAATGCTGAAATATATGTAAATATTCTAGAGAATAATAATGCAGCAGAGTTATATGGTTATAATTAAACATTCCAAAAGGATTCATGTCGTACATAAAACAAAAAAAAATTTAACGCCCATGAGGAGTATTAGAGTGGCCAGCCGTATGTCCCAATCTCCAATCCGATAGAATTGGGGAATTCTTTCCGCCAAAGTGTTTTCGAAGCCAAAATAATATACAACTTTAAAAGATTTAAAAAATGTAATATTGACAGAGGGTATTGATATAACAACTCTAAAAAACTCGGCAGGATCAATGCCTAATAGGCTGCAACAAGTTTTAATACAAAAGGGGAATATCTGCCATACCGTATTCATTTTATAAATATTTTTTAAAGAGTAAACATTTTGTATTAATAATAATTAATATTATTTTATGTACAAATGAATATTTTCTATTAAGTTCATACATTCAAGGATGAAATTATATGGTACATGTGTTTTTTCTAAACATCTCTTGGGATTTAAAGCTAATCTAAAAGTTTATATATTTTTTGTATTTAGTAGAGAGAAACAAAAAATAAAATTAAAAAATGTTCAGGGTTTGTTTGTTTTTATTAAATACTTTTTAATTCAAATTCTTATAGGAAATATTTATATGGTACAAAATAAGAAAAAAATTCGAAATATATTCAACTAAAATATAAATTTTAATAATGCGAATGTCCTCCTCGATTTTTAATTACTTCATTTAACCGAAGTGGCATAGAGTTTATTAGTTTTTGTAACACATCTTGAGGAATTTCTTTCCATTTTTTACTAATGCTTCTTTTTTTACTAATGCTTATTTGAGCTATTTATTTGTTCTATTTGTCTTAAGTCTTATCTAAGCGAATGTTATCGTTCGAGATCGCTGAACAGGCTATTAATTATAATAAGTAAAAGGAATTTGTACCATATAATTTCTTCGTTGGCTGTATTATATTTTGTTTTTGTTTTTTATGAAATAAAATAAAAAATAAATTTTTTATGAATTTTAAATCATTTAAAATTTAAAACAATTATTAAAAAATTTTGATTTTTAAATAACAATTCACTATAAGACATTGGACATATTATTGTCATATTTGTCATAGGTATGTATAACGACGAATATATGTATGTTTTTTACCTCATTATGAAAGCTGCGGCTACATTGCGGACTTTGGGGCATTTAATTAAAGCTGCAACGGTTAGGAAATTACCAAATATTCCTACGACCATGATCAGCAAAGTCATAACGGCTGCAAATGTAAGCATTGTTGAGGAAAATCTGAAAGTAAATGAAAAAATAATATTTTTGTTAGAATTTCTTTGAAAATTGTAATAAGTAAATTGATATGCACCAATAAAAATAAATCCAATGGCGTAAAATTCTAAAATATCGAACTAAAACTAAATGAAAATTGCATGATTTATTATCATAATTATTCACACAAAATCCCCTGAAATTGCTAATAAAGTTCCTCAGTTGCTACACTCTACCATCATTCCGTTTGCTTCTTTATACCTCCCTACAGCCAAATAAAAACGGCGATAGAAATTACGACAAAATCCCCTCGTTAAAGTGTTGTAACAGTCAAGTTTATACGTCACAAAAATGAAATTAATTTACAGATTTCTAGGACGTAGATAAGTACCTATGTTTTTATAATGATGAAACTATTTAGTATTTCTATATTGTTTTGTTTGGTAAGAAGTCGCAGTTAAATTTCCGTGTGACAACTGTGTGATGATTCTTGATGAATGAAGGCAACTGTAATTTTAAAAACATCATTTATGTACATTACTTTTTAAACAAATTCTCTTTTGGTATCAACCCTTTGAAATATTCTGTCGTACTGTTTCTTTTTTTGCGATAACCTCTTTATCAGAAGGAAGTGTCATTATTATTTACATCTAGTTCTTTCAAAATACTTTGGAAGTTTTAATGATTTGTCTTTTTCTTTGATTTTCAATGAAGCCCATTGATTAATCAGTGTAATACATGCCAAACCTAAAGACATTTCAAATATTCGGTTGAGTGGACGGAGAGTTGGTTGCATACGATTGGTAAGCAAGCGCGCAGGGAATATTTCAACATATTAAACATAATCCCAGCCTTTGTTAATACATCGTTATCTATATTTATTTGTACAAGAGTGTGTGTTTGTATACAAGTAAAGGAGGGAGCGTGCAAGAGAGAGAGAGAGAGAGTGCCAGTATTAGGTCATAAATGTCACCAAAAGACCATTTAGAAATAATCAAACTATTTAAACAAAACACACATCAACTTACATACGAGTATGTACATAGTATCTAAATGACAGACAAATTTAAACATCGTTTAATTCGTAGTTTCATATATTTGTACAGTGCTGAGCAAAAATTATTTAACAATTTTATTGCGATCTTGTAGCAGTTTCAACAATTTCTGTTAATCTTTATGCTATGATAATATTAGTTATTAGTTGTGGTTAGATTAGTTAAACCTAAAACTTTGCTTAACACTTAAAAATACTGTTCAAATTAGAATTGAAAATTTTTTGATTAAGTGAATATTAATCTGAATTTTTAATTGCGTTTTTCTCAATATGTTTTAAATTTAAATTCTTAATTTCAATTTGTGTTTTGGATTTCTCAATTACAATTTGTTTTTTTTTTTCAATATTAGTTTGCTATTCAGAATTTAGACTTGTATTTTTTCAATATTAATTTGAATAGCAATTTGTATTGTATTTTTTCAATTTCAATTTGGAATAGAAATATTTACGGATGCTCTTTAGAACGCTTATGGAACCAATTTTTTAATCAATATTTTTTTCTTCGAAAATGCAAACAACCTGCTTAGGAATCGTTCTGTTATTAATTCATTCAGCTGTGATTTTTGGTTGAAATTGTCACACTTGGAACTACACCATTTCCATTTCTATTTCAGAAATTTCAAATTATATTTCCGAATTTTCTACATGTATTTCAGAATATTTCAATTATATTTCAGAAACTTTTAATGCAATTTCAGAAATTTCTAATTTTATTTCAGAATTTAATAATTACATTTCAGAAACATTCAGCAATTTTTTGAAATACAAATGGAAAATTCTCTTTCTCAAATATAATTAGAAATTTCTGAAACACAATCAGAAACTTTCGAAATACAATAGGAAATGCTTATTGTACTTTTGGTTCAGTTATATAATTTGCTTAAGATTACAAAAAAAAAAAACTTCAGGTAATTGATTTCAGCGTTCCCTGCATTTGATTTTAATCGTATAAAATAAAATGTTCTGTATTATAAATTGTTTCCCAATTTGCATATTACCTGTTATTTGACCTCGTTGTCTAACAATTCATATGTATGTATTTCATTTGTGTTATTTATTTTCGTATTTCATATATGTATAACAAAAATAAAAGTTTTTACTAATATTAACTAGTTTAGTACCAATGAATCACTAGTTCCAAAAAACTGATTCTTCGAAAACTCTTTTAAAATACTTTAAAATAACAATAGTGCTTTACAGAACAGGTAGTACAAGAATTCCGACATTACTAGTATCAATTAAGTTATTAAATAATCTGAAGTTATTTTACATGTTCTTAAAATATTGCTGGAAAAAAATTAAATTTTTTTCTAAAGCTCTGGTTGATGTTGTAACACAGTGTGAGTGAGCTAGTGCTATTTCACATGTCGCCACTGTATGTGCGTATTATGCACATACGATTATTTGTTATTGTGCACTTTTCATTGCATAAAAATAAAACTAATAAAGAAAATTAAATAATGTTTTCTAGCATTTATTTTAGGTTTAATGCTAATCAAAATAATTTACAATACAAAATGGAAAATAATGTTATTTGGCAAATACACAATTAGTAGAAAAAAATCTAGCGTGAACTTAATTTTGCACAAGTGTGTCTTTTGAAATATGTATGTGCACAAAAATAGCAAAAATTACTTTTTAATTTGTACATGTTTGCTTTGTTTATGACTTAAAAAACAAATAATATTAATATTATAGTAAGTTAATTGCATGTGGAAACACTTTTTGCAAATTATCCAACACAAACGAATTAATCTTTTGAAACGGAAATTAATTCTGATCATTGCAAAATTTCATATGTGGTTTTTATAGCTTAAAAAGGCTTCAAAAAACGTGTGTAAAAAATTATTGGAAATTTTCTTTATTCTAAAGTGGGTTTTGAACAACAACAAAACAAACAACCGATAACGGTAATTTAATTGCATGTATGCTGAAAAACAAATCAGTGACGGGTTGATAAAATCGACGTACATTATAATGTACGAATCGCGTCAAAGGATTAAAATAAATAATAAAGAAACTGTCAAGGGCCATTGACAAAAAGTAGCAACTCTACTCGAGTAATAGCTAAAAACGATTGCAGACGCTCGTCTCATGATAACAAAAGAAAAGACACAAGTGTTTAACACCGCAAAAAGCTTTTACGGTAATAGGCAAACACATTAGTCGATTTACAGAAGAAAATCGCAGCAGTAAAATATTTAAAAGTTTGCCGGAATTGTGTAATCTGTTTAGACGAATTCAAATTTGATCGTTTTCAATCGGATGGTTGCCGAATAGCTAAGAAAATTCAAAGACACCATTTAAGGAAACAATGAAGCACGTTGGGAGGAACGACATGACATGGGGTTGCTTCACATGGCGGCACCTCACACTACTGCAAAGAATCGAAGGAAGACTATCTGCGTATTTTGCAAACTCATCTTCCCGATTTTGTAGATATAAAGTAGCGTCTTGTGGAAAAAGTTACTTCCAAAATCGTGAAAGAGTGGCTTAGCGAGCAGAATTTTCTTTTGATGCAGTTAGTGGTCAATCGTGAAGAAACAGTTGGGACAATACCGATTATGCCAAAACGTGTGTTTTATGGGAATAACGGACTTTGGACTAAATTTTAAAAATACTAATATTCCCTAAAGATTTTGTATGGTGCAAAATGGAGTGTGTACATGTGGGTTGTTTTCGTTTCGTTTGTATTCTTTCATATAAAATATTTTGTTAAATATTAAACATAAAATAAATTACAAAAAACTTGTGTTTATTCATTTGTGCTCCTTACTGTATGTGCATGGATAGTTTTTTTTTATCAACCATTACTTAATTAGACTTACCCATCTTCGGGCTCCATATCGTTAATGATATTGTTATTGTCATAGGTTGAGACACTCATACTGTAATGATAAGAAAATACAAGATTTTAGTAAAAAAAATTTATGTTTACATTTTAAATTTATGTTTGTTTTAAATAAATTCAAATAAACCAAAAAAAAAAACGGTCAAATTGTTAGAAACAGTAGGACAGTAAAGCCTGCATATCCCCTGGAAAAACGAGGTTTTGAGTTGTCTATGAACAATCAAGCAATAAAATTCAATTCAAAAAAATTAACTCCATTTACTACTCATTTGTGGTGAATTTTTTTGGATACTTGCATAATTCAAACATTTATGATCGGTAAACCCCAATTTCAGGAGGATATTTGTATGGGGGTCAGGTGAAATAATGGACCAATTTCCCAACACTAAGCTTTAAATTTGTTTGTTGGATTACGGTATTCCCCGAACTTCTTTTTTATTTTCAGTTAAAAAAAACTATGACCATCTTCAACAACAAACAACATTATATTAGTAGTTGGCAGCGTTTTCAACTTTGAAATTTCAAAACGCACCAAAATGGAGAAAAAAGCGCACCATTTACAAAAAAACGCACCAAGTTAAGAATTTCGATTTTGTTTCAAATATTTATTGAATTAATTTGAAATTTTTTAATATCATAAATTCTATAAAAATCTTTTAGTCAACGATTATTAGTAAAAGTAATAATAGTAAAATCCTTTTTTTTAATAAATGAGCTAATAAAGATAAAATAAGCATTTAACCACTCAAAATTTAACTCACAATATGATATTCGGAACTAAAGTACTAATTGGTAAAAAAGCTAATTTCAATACATATTTGGTACTTTTTTATATATTTTTGTTTTTTAGTTAAAGTACTTCTATTTGATTTTTTTTTCAAATACAATTTGTTAGGATTCCACTGGCACTCTAACCCTGGTTATTCGTAGACCAAACCATCAGGTTATACAAGAATTTTTATTTACATGTTTAAAATGTTAATTTGATTTTCAAACAAAGATTTTTGAAGAATTTGATTTCATTTATTATACATTCGTATTTAAAATACATTTTTTCATCGTATAGATTTCATGAATTATGAATTATTAAAAAACTGCAATTAAAAATTAGTTAAATGTCGAAGCAAAAGAAACCATCACAAATCAGATTAGATTTGCAGCAGAACTGGAAATTTTAAAAAAGCTTGTTGAGGGTATTCACGGAAGCCGATTGACGTTAAATTACGGTGTATCCAAAGTAACCATTTCAAAAATAAAGAAAAAACGTACTGAAATTTTAGAGGCTGTGACGAACATATATAGCCATTCCCACGACAGCCGGTTCTACGCACCGGAATGGCCCGAGATCACTCTAACAAGAAAACACTTCATAAAGCTTGAGGCAAGCTTGTACAAATGGTTTTTGAACCAACGGCAGCGTAATTGTTCAATGACTGGGCCAATTTTAAAATCCAGAGCTAAGCATGAGTTTGCCATAATGCATGATGCAAATCAGGTGGAAGAACTTTTCAATATGCGCACGCAAATGGTGAAGACGTATTACACAAAGGAAAAAAAAACAAACAAGCCTTGAATGCTTCTTTAAGCCACTCCATTAAAAAAGTTAATAGTTCGAAAAAGTTAACAGCCCTTGGAACATTTTGGTTAACTTTTTCGAGATTCTACTGTACTAAATTTTATCCAAATATCTTAAAAATTGCGACCTGTACTCTGCGCACAAGCTTTACATGGACAGCTAGCCAGCCAGACGGACGGACGGACATCGTTAAATCGACTTTAAGGTGGGTGTTGGACCAATATTTCTGAGCGTTACAAACATCGGCCTACTATGGTGGTGTAGGGTATAAAGATTTCAATTATTTTCGTATCTTCAATGTGCGGCAAGCTATTGTTCAGTAAAAACTAAAATCAAATTCAAATTTAAGAACATTTTTGAGTTTTTGTTGAAAAATAGTTTCTCGAAAAAGTAAAATTATCACTTTCAACTCTTTTTGCTGAGAATAAGTTATTTAATTTTTAGTTATTCTATTGAAAATAAACTCTTTGAACGAAGCTAAAGAATTAGTTTTGTTGGGTTTGGTTTTATTTCATTGCCGATATTTTTAATTCCGAATTAAGGAACTTATATTGAATTATTTATTCGATGTTCTGGTAGAAATTAATAAGTTTCAGCACCTTCGAATATACATACATATGTATGTAGCTTGCTTAAAGCCATTGATGGAGGTATAGCATGATCTCAAATAACCCTTGCTGTTGCCAATAGATCAGAGGTTATCAAAATTAAAAAGCTTATGTATTGGTGAGAAAATGAGACAAATTTAAAGGTACAGTAAAATGAAAAAGTAAACGAAAGATTTTTATAAAATAGTAAACGTAAAAAATGGTTTCGATTTAAAAAATATGTTTAATAATTCAGTTCATAATTATTTTGTTATTTGGTAAAACAGAAAATTTTACCTTATACTTTACAGTTAAAAAATTAAAAATTATTCTTTTTACTTTTTTTTATATTTATATTTATATATGTAGGATTTTTTTTCAAGTCTCTATCAAATTTTCATCAATATTTTCTTCCTCTTCTATCCATCCCTTTAATTTTTTCAAATATATATTTTTCATTTCGTCAAAAAGCTCATTTGTATCATCTTCATTATATTTCTGAATATCGCTATGAAAAACAACATAATGCCTTCCGATAACCGAATCCCAGTGATCTTTAAATGTTTTATAACACAAATGGCATTGAGAATTCCCAAATGCATTTTTTATTAATAATGGTACCATAATTTTTTTACGTACTGTATATTAAAAACAAAACAATAGACAACTGAATTAAAAGAGCATAACAAAGTAGAGGGTTGGGCAAATAAGCAATTGCACTATGAAATGATCATCTCTGCAATAGATGTATAAATGCTTTGATTGTAGTGAAGGATTCTTTAAAATTTTTACTTTTTCAGTCTTCTCAATATAAATCTTGTAGAAGGAAATTTAATTTATGTAGTTAGAAGTTTGTTGTCTAGGAAAAGATTTATTGTTTCTCATACTTGTAAGGAACTGAACTTTTTAGTAAATATCATGTAGAAACTTTTTCAATAGTTATCCTGTTTACCACCAAAATTTATCACTCTTAATAGTTCCTTGATATGCTCTACGCAAATGATCTGCTAAGTTTAATTTGGCGCTTAAAGGTGCAGATTGTTTTGTTTTGAAATCAATATTTTTTTTTATTTTTTATTAATTACCGATTGATTTTTAGTTTGAGTTTGTTTTCTTAATAATAATTAAATTTTTATATATTTTCACAGGAGAAAGACCGACGACACACACTTTAAGCGCGAACTTATTCCTCTACTGTAGTAATTTCGAAATAAAGTGCAAGTTTTTGAAAAAAGAACAAGCCAAAGATTTTTTTCTTTTTTGTTTTTTTGTAAGAAATTAAAATTGATGAATAAAATACATATAGTACACACAAGTACGTATGTGTAATGAATTTATGTACGAGTACATACATATCTACAAACATAGTAAATATACTAATAAACAAATTAAAAAAATATACATATGTATGTATGTATATAAACGGGTGAGTAGATGCCTAATTTGTCTATAGGAATAAATAACGATGCAATCATACAAACAGACAAACGATTCCAAGCGGGTTGGGTTAAATTGGTGCCAACATTTGGGTTACGTTACTCTCATTTTAAATTAGTGTCAATTAAATAATTTAAGAGGGTCAGTTTCGTTTTATACAGACATAAGTACATACATATACATACCAAGTAAGTACATACAGTATGCAACTATATATGCGAAGTATTTTGTAGACATATATTCGTACAAACATACTATGTATGAGAACATACTTGTATTATTTCTTACAGACATCTAAAAATGTATGTAAGGATGTATGTATGTATATGTTTTTGGTGTGTACTCATATGTACATATGTATGTATGTATGTAACTTTATTGTATTAAAAAAATACAAATTATTAATGAATAAATAAAAAACAAAAGCCAAATGAATGAATAACTGAATGATTGAGTGAATGATTCTATCTATGTATGTATGTAAGTATGTTTGCACATTAAACATGGAATGGGTGAATGGATGGATCCGATGTACACACAGTCAGCACTGTCAGTCAGTACAATAAATAGCTGAAAAGAGTTGTCGTTTAAAATTCAATATTGGACTAATGATGACTATAGCCATTGTCTAAGTACTTGTACGAGACATTTTAATATGTACAATTTAATACATACATATTCTATGTACATATTCTATGTACATATGTATGTATGTATGTATGTACATATCACTAATTGTTTGTTTCATTTTATTATAACAGAAGAAAAAAGAACACACTATAAGTTCATAAGATCAATCATTCATTAATTGAATTTTCTCGATCATTTAGTGAAATTTTAGAGTAGCGTGCCTATTGATTTTAAATTCAAAGCAGGATTTGAAATGAATTGAATACGTAGAAACAAAAGATATATACATACATACTCGTTTGTATATATGTACATATAATATGAAATTCTATAACGATCCGTCCTTCTGTCCGTCCGCTGTAGTCATGAGTGAGCCACGAAGTAAATACCTAAGGGTTATCAGGGTTCAGGGCTGAATCAGAGTTATGGAACAAATTTTTAAACAATCTCAATAATATTAAAAAATGTTTTGTTATTTTCTTAAATACATACATATATGTATTGCAATAATATCATGAAATTTTCAAGATATTATGTTAATCATAATATGACAAGTCCTTTTGGTGTTGGTAACATGGTAAAAATATTTTTGACAATTATATACATACAGTGTCTCACAGCTTATTTCGTGTGATCTATTTTCAAAAGAGAATACCATCATATATTTCCAATTTAATGGAACTAAAAAGAAGAATTCACTTTCCTTATTACAAATACAAACAAAAAATTCATTACAACAAATCGCTTTTAAAATATTTAGCAAAAAAAGAAATGAGACACAGCTTATTACCGTTATAAAAATAGTTGAAAAATAAAATTTTCATATAATGTTTTAATAAACATGTTAATGCGATATTCTGAAGCGTTAATGTGTCAGTTATAATTTTGCTATGGGTCGTCGAATTTCAATAGAAACGCGTGAACTGGTAAATGCCACTACTGACTATCCTATTTAGTCTTACAGTATGTCAAAAAATCGTGTGTGTTCATAAAGTATGATAGTATGGCCTAAAAATTTAACTAAATGACAGATTTTTTTGACAAGTCTGTCCGACTTGGAAATTTTTTATAAAAATTTTCATAAAATTATAGTTTATATGCGATCAGAGTTGTATTCTGTAATACAGCTGATAATATATTTATTAACTTTACACATCACAAGCAATAACGACATAATTTTAACTTTTTCCTGCTCAGAGAGAAACATTTTGCTTTGCTCTTACTTTTTTTAATGAAAAATAAATAATTGAACACAAATATTAATTTAAATGGCGGAAAACTGCGTTTGTTTACATTAGAAAAAAAATATGTTTTTGCATCTTGTTTGTGTAATAGCGTGGCACCTATGCCAGACTTTGTTGCGATTTTTTTTTTTTTTTGAGTGTGATAGAAATCGGTCAGATTTTCCAGTGAATGAATCGTACGATTGTGTAGGATAGTGTATCACGACCTTAATTAGGCATTTTAAAGATGGGAAAACACAAAAACAAATTACCGTAAAGTGTAGTATGTACTTTTACAGTTCAGTATATTATATAGAGATATTGCGTAAAATTAAGCAAGTTTATCTGCACCAGTTTTGCGAAAGTAGCTTCTGCTTGGAAAGACATGTATTAACGTAGCTAAGATGAATAGCACGAATACTGCGACGCGATAATTTTCATGGAAGGACAGCACGTAAGTCCCCGTTTACACAGTCAAACATTTGGAAGAAAAACATTTAGCTTTGAAGAAAATTACGGGTGGGGAAGAGAGAATCAATTTTGTGTTCGGTACTCGGTGAACATGCTTTGTTGACATTTTCTTTGCTGGAATTTACTACAAATTATTACACAGCACGAATAAGAGAAATGTCAAAAAAGCAAATAATAATGAAATGTGTCTGACAACATAGTTCGACAGTGTGACCGCGAATGAAAAAACAAAAGAGAATTCCAGATGTTTTTCTTCCAAATGTTTGACTGTGTAAACGGGGACTGGTTGTATATTAGACCAAAAAAGTAGATTGCAGTTCGTCAAAGACAACGTTGACAAAGACTATTCGTTCCGGAACACTTGAATGTTTGGCGAAAGCCAAATGCGTAACTACAACCAAAAAATTTACGCGGCACAGTGGAGGACATATGATAGTATGGGGTTGCAACTGATGTCTTTATCGATGACACTGTGAACAGAAATATTTATTTAAACTTTTTGATAGACAAATTATAAATCTATCAAGACGATGACCCAAAGCATAAGTTGGAACTTGTGCAATCATGGCTAGTTTGGAATTGTCCTCATATCGTTAATATAATTTACGGAGATTTATTGAGAATTTTTTGGAGCAATCTTGAGAGAAACATTAGAAAACACAAAATAAGCAATCGCCAAGACTTAAGAATGGCACTCCAAATCGAATGGCAAAATATCACGAGACTCCCACAAATGTCCCACAACATATTATAAGTTTTAACATGAAATAAGCTGTGACGTTGCTTTACATAGACTATGATTACTATGATTATGTTAAATATACTTATGTATATGAGTTAACTCTTTCTGTCTTATCCTTTTGTAATCAAAATAAAAACTTATTAATCTTTAAATAACTTACTGTAGTTTTTTTAATTCTTACGTATGTAAATAATAAAACAATTATAAAATCAATCACGAAATAAGCTGTGAGTCACTGTACTCGTATATTAATTTCATAGATGAAGTTTCCAGCATTGATCTTTCTCAGGAGATATGATCAATATTTTTAAATGAAGTAACATAATTTATGGGAAGGTTTCCAAATAGTTGAATTAATCAGCTGAGAACGTCCCGGCAAAAATGTTAAATATGAAAAATCTATAAAAACAAACACAATATAAGCTGCTGAATTCAATATGATTGTTACTAACTTGATTTTATTTATTCATTTGTTTTTTTCGCAACGAAATTTTAAAATTTATTAAACAAAGCTTGACAATTAAGGTCGTAACATAAACAAACAAATCTGTGATTCGAAACATGAAAATAAAACTTCTGAAAATCCTATTTTTCACAGTTAATAAAACACTTTAGTACAATTAGTACTAGTAGATTAGTTGATATGTAATACGACTAAAGGTACGGTCACACTTGGCAAATATTTGCCGAAAAAGACGTAACCACTAAATAAAATATATTTGAACTCGTTTATTTATTAAAAAAAAAAACTTTTCTTATTTAGGCCAAAGTACAACAAATATTTAATTTTAATTTATTTGATGCTGTTTGATCTTGCAAAACTCGTGTAAGAGAAAACAACGTCATAAAAAATTTGTACTAAAATAAGTGATTACAATTTCTTGAGTAAATATTTGCCAAGTGTGACCTTAATTTAAAGTAATCGAGAACTTTTTCAATACAACAAAAAAACGTATAGAAAATATTTAACAATTTTTAAAAGCAAACAATTGACCCAACAGACCAAAAAATAAGTAAAGTATAGTAGTACTTTCGAAGAAGCTTTTTTTAAAAAAATACTAAAGTTTTTTTTAATCATGTTTGAAAAACTATTATCCTTCACAATATGTTTTTAAACATAGTATATAATAAATAGAATACAATAAATATATATTAAACATGCTTGTCATATTTTGTCAATGTTAATTTTGATTTAAAATAAAAAATTTTATATGTAAAAATGTTTTGTTCATCCGAAAAGTTTTGATTTTTTTTTTTTTTTGGAAAAAGTTACCCCCTGGCCCACGATGTCGAACGATAACGTTCGCTTAGATAAGACTTAAGACACAAACTTGATTGTGGAATAAACAAACTTGATTGAGTAAAAAATAGATACGATAAAAAGTTTGTGTCTTAAGTCTTATCTAAGCGAACGTTATCGTTCGACATCGTAAGCCAGGGGGTAACTTTTTCCTTTTTTAACTATGAATGCCATTAAAGGTTTTTTTTTTATTTATTTTTTAAGGAGAAACACTTGTCGTCAGTAGCCAATGCTCCGAGTTTTCTTATTTGCAAGCATAACCAAATTCTACAATTGTAGGCATAAGCTAATTCTACAATTATTGGAATAAGTTTATTCTACAATTGTAGGTATAAGCTTATCTTTATTTAGTTTAATAAAATATTATGGAGAAGCTTTTTCTAAAATTGAGAATATAAGCTTATTAAATAATTATTTCAGTACTATTATCACGAGGGTTCCTTTTTGATTATTCTACAATAATTTAAAAGTGTTTTTCTATAGTTTCTCAAGTCTTTTTTAAGCTTATGCTCGCAAGCTTTATTATCATATTTTTCTAAAGGGTTTTGGTCTATTGGGGAGTTTAATAAATTGTATATGTACATACATACATACATATGTACATATGTATATTAATTATGCCAAATGTAGTTTTATTATATTTTTAAAATTGGTAATAATATAAATAATTCTAAAATATGTACATATGTGCAAATTTAAATAAAATTGTAGCCGAGCAGTCACAAAACAGAACCAAATAATGTTTGTTTTAAAATTGCAGTCACGCACGTGGTTTGTTGCTATTAATTTGAAAACAAAAATATTTTGTTTACACTTTTTTTTTGGCAATTGAAATGCTGTCTGTATGTATGTATATTCGTGTGTATGTGTATGTATGTACCCAGCAAGCCACATGAGTCCGAAAAGAGTCTTTTCTGACACCTTTTTCGAAGGGTTAACGCTCTTAATAACCCAAAAAAACAATCATAATTGCTCCGAAAATCTTCAGAAAAGAGGGTCATTACATTCGAAAATGGTCCGTCAGAAAGAGCTCTTAGATAATGTCAGAAAAGAGTCTTTTATGAGCTTTTTTTTTGGGCTCTTAAAGAGCTCTTAGATAATGTCAGAAAAAGAGTCTTTTATGAGAGTCTTTTTTTTTTTGGGCTCTGTGTAATCTTGTTTTTATCATTCTTGTGTGTTACAGCTATGTTTTTTTTTTGTTCAAAGCACAAATAACAGGACAACAACGA
Source organism: Bellardia pandia (assembly GCA_916048285.2). NCBI lineage: Eukaryota > Metazoa > Arthropoda > Insecta > Diptera > Calliphoridae > Bellardia > Bellardia pandia. The sequence goes on along the minus strand of OU696532.1, from coordinate 91,964,257 downwards.
TTTGGTACAAGTGGAATTTCTGAGTCATACTGCGTGCCGACTCAGGACATTAACAAGCAAATTTTTCTTTTGCTCTTTTGTTGGACTCTTTTCTGACTCCTTTTTCGGACCGCTCCTAGATGGAAAGTGTTCAAGTTCAGCTAAGACTGGTTTAATAGAATTTTTGTAAACCTACTTACATCGCCATTAATTATTATTGTTATAATTATAGTATAATTTAATGTGTTAATTTAGTTAAAATTAAACTAAAAAAAATTGTTAAAAAAATTATAAATTATATAGGATCTGAAAATTCAATTAATCGATTTTACTTAATACAAAAAATACTATTAAAATGTCTGTTATTTCTATAGATGTAATATATTTCAATCGAATTGAACAATCATCACCTTCTACACAACATTTCTTCAAGTTCAGTTTCAGTCAATTGTGTTGTTTATTCGACTGAAAATAACAACCACGATGAATCATTGCCGTTTTTACACAACTCTTGTTTTAGTTTAAAAAAAAAACTAAAAATAAAAATAAAAAATATAATGTACAATTCTATTCCCAGAATAGCTGATTAATATTTTCACAACACATTTCTACATCTCTGTTTTCTCTTTTTGACTGAAAAAAAAACACTTTAATTTGATCTGAGTTGATCGTTTTGACCGTTTGCTCGTAAATAAAACAACTAATTTTCACCTCATAAAAAGTAATATGTAATTTATAATAATTTATATGTATTATGAAAAGATTACAAGTATTGTGGGTACTACGTACAAGTACGTATGGATGTAGATACATATGTACATAAATATGTATGTATGTATGTGTATTGAATAAGTAGGCATCGTATTAATTTGATTACGCTTTTCTTAAATTGTCTATGAAATTTTCTTATTAGCGAATCATTAATAAACATACAGTCCTGTACAAATATTTAGCGCATTCTATTTGAGTACTTTTTGAGTGGATTCTATTTGAGCTACTCATTTGACCTTGTTTTTGTAATGGCCCTAGTGAAAGAGGGTATGTATTAAAAGTATTTTATTTTGTATACGACAGAGATGATTTCAACTGGGAGTTTAGTCCAAAAAAAAATGGTACCACTGAAGCACGAACTTTCTGTGTAATATGTTGTCATGGATCTCACAACTCTACTTGAATAAATAAATAAATATACATTGGGAACAATAAATATTGACCATGTCAACGTTTAATCTCGAGAGTTTAGAGATTCATTTAGTACAATATAAAGTTTTTCAAAGAATTGACTATTGCTGTTAATGACTATTTCTCATCTTTCTGGCAACATATGGATTCCGAGCCAAAATAACTGCTCATCTTTTAAGGTCAAGAACGAATCACGCCAATTACGGATACCCTATTCTGAAGTGAAGCGTGTCCCAGAGAAAGCGCTCTGCATCGATCGAACAAATATTATACGGACGGGGCAAAGTCTAAACTATAAGGCGACGAGGTATTGTGGCAGAAAGTTGTCATGCTGGAATATTACGTTTTCATATGCAGGGTCTTTTTTCGGTCAATGCTTGCTTAAAATGATGGTCTTGCCGGATTTCAACAGCTTATAATAGATATAACTCATTTCCTCTGTGTCAAAAAAACACTTTTAAACCTCACAAAAACTTTATCGCGCGTTGACACATTTACCATAAGCTTCGGTGTGCTTCAGCGGCACATTCTTTCAAATTGAACCAGTAAAGTAAAACTTATAGGTTACTAAAGACAATAACAGTATCAGTTATGAATCACACATTTTTAAGTTATACACCCAATATATTGTTTTAAGTTCATTAATTAAGAACATTTAATAAGTCCCCTTTTAGGATTCTTACTAATTTAGGATCATAACAATAAAAAAATTCAAAAAGTACCATATAAACAAAGTACAAAGTACCCTTAATTCTTTGTTGATTCTTATTTCTCACAAAACTATATTTATAAACTATTGGAAAAGTATTTAGTTTGTCATTCCTTTGTAATAAGTCGTAATAAGTCGTAGAACCAAAGAGTATATATATAGGTATTCTGGGTCCTTATAAGATTATAAGACGATTTAGCCATGTCCGTCTGTTGAAGGCGCGATAGAGTTTCGAAAAAAGATTTCTAGTAATCAGACATTCACAAACTTTATTCTTTTCATCGAAATGTTTGCTATTCAAATATAAGCTTTATTTTTATTATAGAAGGACAAGTCATGTTAATAATTATAATGGCCCTATACATATGTTTTCCCGGAATTTATCCCTGTGGTACATAAATGCCTATAGAAAAGTTTCAAAAAAAATAAGTTTCTTGCTAAGAAAAACCTCAAAACGATATTTTAATTGCATTGGTCCATATTTGAACATAGCCCCCATATACACAGTGGACTTTATATGGGGGATATGTATAATTCTTTTATAAACATCACTATCAAGTTCAAATTCGCTACAAGTAATTCATATATGTATATGTGAAAATCCTAGCACCGATTTGCATGATGATGGGTCCATATTTGACCATAGCATAGCACAATCTAAAATCATTTAAATGTGCATAAGTCTCTTATAAACATTACTATCAGGTTTAAATTCATCGCCGCATCGGCGAAAATATGAAATGCAAAAACTATTTTTTAATGGCAAAATTTTTCATTTTTGCTTGTAATTGCTCCTTAAAACTTCAGAGCCGATGCGGCACCAGTTAACGTTATCCTATCATCATAATATTTTTCACAACTGTAGGGGTGGGGACGTTTTTTTTTTCGTCCATACAATCTTGAGGCACTATAATGTACATATGCACTATAAAATAAAAATGTGTGTAGTATATATTTAAACGATTCTTATCAGTAGCACTTGCACTTGTCGAACATCTATAAATGTGTGAACAGAATATGAAGAATTAAACAAAAAAACTCGTTTATCTTAAACAATAAAGAGCACGATAATCTTTAGTACGCAATTTGTAAGATATGAGATGTAAGAGTGTGCATGATGTGTTGTTGTAATCAATTCGTCTTGTGTGAATAGATATGTATGAATGTGTGTCTGGGGTTGTATGCGGGAAAAGGTATTTAAAAACAAAATCATTTTTATATTTTTGTAAAATTAAAAAAAAGCTCTCTTTCGATAGTGCAAACGATGAGTAGCAATGACTAATAATGATGCCGTTTTATAAAAATTATTATTGCTTCAGGGTAAATGAAAAATTCTCACGGGGTAAAGTTAAAATAAGATCGGTTAACATTTGAATTGATTTGACAAAATAAGCATGATCACAAAGATTCTGAAATTTAGCTTACGCTTGATTAAATAAATATACGCACAAATAAAAATGTGAATCGTTTGTTCAGCAAGACGATGGGTTTAAAAATAGTAATTAGTTTCTTTTGCGCCAGAGTTATTAATAGTTATTAAATAAATAAATTTTGAAGAAATTTTGCTGTTTACACGAGTTTGAAGCATTTTGAAAAAATTTCAATCGTGTAAATCTAACTTTAGAGGTGATATGTTGGAACTAAACAAAGAGTTTATAGGGGAAAAGGGGACGGGATGGAATGGAATCGGTAGTGTATGTAGATACTCGATTTTTATTTTCTTACATTGAAATTGACAGTACGACTTTTAAAGGAAGTAGTTTGTTGTGAGATCTAATGAATTCTACCGTACTATTCATATATACATATATATATATAATATATTTGTGTTCAATATTATTTGGATACCGACAGTTTTAAAAGAGTTATGCTCTTTAAAGTGATTTTCGGAAGTGGGCCTTATATGGAGGCTACGTCTAATTATGGACCGATCTTGTCAAAATTGTAGATGTGATTTAGCTTCATTTATTACTCATTTGTGGTGAAATTTGTTTGCATACTTGTATAATTCAAAGATTTATGTCGGGAGGACATTTGTATGAGGGCCAGGTTAAATAATGGTCCGTTTTCCACCAGTTTCAATCCCATCCGTCCTTGGGCCGAAAAAGTATCATGTACCAAATTTTATCGAAATATCTTCAAAATTGCGACCTGTACTCTGCGCACAAGCTTAACATGGACTCAGGAAGTGATTCTGAGTCGATCGGTAAAGTTTAAGGTCTACACATATAACATTTACTTTGCAGTAAATGTATACAGAGGTGACAAAAACAGGTCAACATGAAATATATACATATATAGAAAGGGCAGTTTTTATCTAAGAAGAATTAATATAAAAATTGATTATATTTCGTCTCGTGAAACCTCTGCACACTTTGTCGTAGAGATTCATGCTCTCCCATTCAAATCAACAGCTAAATAATATAATTATTTATAATATATTACCGCAAATGCACACCCATTGCTCAACGAATGTTTTCTATCGCTTTCAACGTGCAAGAGCATTACTCCATCATAGGGAGCTACTTAAGCAGCTGGATTCATCCAAAAGCAGGACAATTGGGTACCATATGAAATGAAGCCGACAGATCTTGAAAGATGATTATGTATGTCTGAAATTCTGCTTAAAGGATATTAAAGGAAATTATTTGTGCACCGAATCATTGCTTGCAGTGAAAAATGGATCTATAACGATAACCCGAAGTACATATAAGAGATCGTATGTGAAGCCCAGCTAATCAGCCGCGTCGACACCAAAGCCAAATATTTATGCATATATATTTGGTGGGACTATTCTGAGCTGCTGAAATCTGGCCAGACCATCAGGGGGAACCTGTGCCGAATGCAACTGATTCGTTTGAATGCGGCCAGACATTAAAGCGTAATATTTCATCATGACAACTATCGATAACATGTTGCAGTACTCGTTAAAAACTTTTTAGAAAGAAGTGGTTGTGAAGTTTTGCCTCACCAGCTTTATAGTCCAGACCATGCCCAGCCCGATTACTATTTGTTTCGATCGATGCAGAATGATCTCGCTGGGATACGCTTCACTTCAGAACAGGGTATGCAAAATTGGCTTGATTCGTTTTTTGCCTTAAATGCCTTGAGCAGTTCTTTTGGCGCGGAATCCATTAATAGCCAATACTTTGAATAAATTCATATTATTCAAATGCCGCATTTTTTAAGTTGCACACCTAAATACTCAAAAAAAATAGAGTTTAAAAACCTCGGTATTAATATCGATCGTCGTCTTACATAGAAATGTCATATTGATGCAAAATTAAACTAACTAAGTTTAAATCAAGTCAAACAAACGTTTACCAATTTTTTCATCCCTGAACTATTTTTATAAAATCTAAGTAATACCCCCAATCGAAATTCGACTCTGTGTGGAAACCGAACTCGCGCGTCATTGACATTATCACTTACGGCTAGTAAACCATTAAGGTACGATCACATTTGGCAAATATTTAATCAAAAAAGCTTAACCACTTATTTTAGCACAAATTTGTTTGACGTTGTTTACTCTTACAAGAGTTTTGCAAAATCAAACAACATCAAATAAATTACAACTAAATATTTGTTGTGCTTTGGCCTAAATAAGAAAAGTTTTTTAAATAAATAAACGAGTTTAAATAGATGTTATTTAGTGGTTACGTCTTTTTCGGCAAATATTTGCCAAATGTACGGTCACATTTGGTCGATGCCTTCAAGAGTTTTCTTTTTTTTTGTTTTAAGTTGTACTTGATACATGGTAGAGTACTTAAGGACTCATGCATGGATGAGGCATTAGAACTCTTAGTTGAGTTTGAGAGTTCCGACATCCTACGTAAGAGTATATGTATGTCAACTGACTGTTCTTGGACGAGGCTCTTCTTAGGCGTAAGCTGTAATTGGCAAATTCAAAATAAGCAATAAATAATATAGCGTTTTACCTAAAATGACGACAAAAATCCACCTACATTGAGGCGGCCAATAAAGCAGTGTTGGCAACCTTTAGCCGGAATTATCTGACTGACTAACTTACTGACTGACTGCTTGTATGAATAAGTTTCTAAAAGTGAGCTGCTGTCTTTGCTTTTACTTACATGAATAAATAAATTATTAAATACTCGTACAGCAATATGTATTAAAGATGCTGACAGAAAAGAAGGTTGTTGGTTGGTTCGTTGTTTTTAAATGACAACTAACTGCTCTTTCGTTGGATGAGTAAATGTTGGAGTTGTGTTGTTGTTGTTGTTGTTGTTGTTATAGCTGTAGAGGTTATAGTAGTAGCTGTTGTTTGTAGTAGTAGGAATTCCAGGTATTAATTTTTAACTTGTATAAAACTGTGGTGATTCAACATCAGACCAAACTGTTTGCAACATCATTTAAATAAAAATCGCGAGAGTGTGACTGAGTTCTTGACTGCAAATGATACAAAATCTGATGATGAGTAATCAAATTCCTGAATCAAACAAAAACACTTGTTGCCATAGTTGTATGTTTATTTTTCTTGTTATTATTTATTGAGACTGTTTGTTTCGTTATTATTAATATTCGTTTAAATGTTTGTTTGTTTGTTTGTTTTTCATTTGGCTGTTTGTTTACCTTTAAATTGAAGGAGAACAGACAAGAGAGAGAGAGAGAGTTAGAATTTTTATTTGTTTGTTTTTTTTTTAGTTTTCACTAGTTAATGATTTATTGGTTTATATTTGTTTATTATTGTATTTTTGGAATGGAAATAGGTATTTATTTTATTACCGTTTTTTCATTTTTATAATTTTAATACACAATTTTTTGTACACAATTTCAAATTAATATTAAACTTTTTATAGTGTTGTAAGACTTGAATTTGTTGAGGAAAAGTATTATTCATTGGTGGTGTTAGTAACACTTTCATATATAATTATCGTAAAATATGCGCAAAATTGGAATTAAAATAAAATAAACATGGTGCAAAAAATCGCCAACTTAAAATTTCCATAATTTATTCTAAGCACTAAATACAAACAACAACAGTGGAGCACCAAAAACAACAAACACTTTTAAGTTGCCAAAAGAAAATAAAAACAACAAAAGGCGAATACGACGATAATTTTAAGAAATTGTAATTTAAACAGTTTTTATTTTCGCTTTAATCAACAAAACTTTTATGTAATTCGTATTCATGGACTTATAGGTATTAAATAAAATTTTAATGCTATAATTTTGTCAAACATCTTTTCGTACATATGTATGTATGTACATGCATATAGTATTTAAAAACTAACCGATAAACACTTTTGTTAATTTAGTTTTAGGGTTTGCTGTTTTTATTTTATTTTTTATGAGACGATAAGGTTTATTTAGTTTGGACAAATAAATACTCGTACGTAATACGTATAGTGGACAAATGTTGAAAATATTAGCCACTCACACATTTTTACAAACACACATACACACAAATACAGACGATGATCACAAAAATGTTTAACTCCGATCCGATCTGTAGGTTTGGTAGTTGGTTGGTTCGGTTACGTTGACGCCGTTTGTTTGCTGTGACTCTGTTGATTGTTTATCAACGAATGCTTCAGAAAATTATTGGAGAGTTCATATGAAGCGTGTTGTTTAATAATAATAATAATAATACGACGACTAATGTAGTAAAATAAAATAAAAAAAATTATATGATTATGAGCGGGCGATTTACCATTATATTTAACTTTGCGCCTAATAAATAAACGTGCGCTCCATCCGTCCGCTCTTCCGTCTGTAGCAATCAAGTTAAAACTTCGTCATTTTAAAATTTAAATGCCTGTTTGTTGTTGTATTATATCTTTTGTTTTTCGTTTTGTATCTGTATTTTAACTTTGTTTTTTTACTCATTTATAAATCGAAATGATCTGTGGTGTGCGAGTACTGTCATCACTCATAATCAGTTTCTAAAAAAGCTAGATCACTGGAATTGGTGCGACAAGCTGCAGTAATGGATTTTCTTTTACAATTTACACATATTTTTTTTAAATTTAAACTACTGTTTTATCGTTTCCTTTTCTGGGAAAAACGTTGTCTATATAATGCAGTCATTATCGAAAAATGCTGTACTGTCATCATATTTTTTTTTAGTATTGTAATTTCAGTATTTGGCAATTCATCATGGAAAGAGTCACCCCGCAGCAACGTCTTTTTTTATATCTAATTAATTAACAAACACAAACTACGAAGCTTTTGGCTTATCTAAAGAAAACACCCAGAGTCTTTGGCGGGAATCGAACCCTCTGACTGATAGTCCGGCTCACTATTGCCTAGTCTATTGGGGCACCCTAAAAATCTGCTTTATTGAAACATTATTTTTATGAGCAGCTAATTTCGCAGTCCACACCTGTCAAATGTCTAGTGTTTTTGTTTGTTTTTGATTTACCTTTCGAATAGACTACCTACAACGTAGTTTCGGCCAACATTTCAATGAAATTATGATACCAACCACCGAAAAGATGGGGAGTATATTAAGTTTGTCATTCCTTTTGTAACACATCGAAGTATTGGTTGTAGAACCAAATAGTCTATATATAGGTATTCTGGATCCTTTTAAGATTCTAAGACGATCAAGCCATGTTAGTCCGTCTGTTGAAGGAACGAAAAAAATCATGGAACAATGAATTTTTTACCAAACACACTTTGTTTCACCGAAACGTTTGGTATTGAAAATGGGCAAAATCTGTTTAGTAGGATCTGACTTATACACCAAAGTTTCAGATAATCTAGATATTTTTCAGATATCTTTTGCTATTTTCTTTCAATATAATGCAGATAATATTATGAAATTGTGCACACTTTATTTCTATTACAGAACGAAAAAAAATGGTAGACATTGGTCCATGTTTTCTCATAGTCCCCATACAAATGTCTTACTAGAATATGACTTTATGATACATACATAAATGTCTATAGAGAACAATTCTGCAAAAATAAGTTTCATGCAAAGTGAAATCTCAAAACGACATTTTTGTTTGCATCGGTCCATTTTTGACCATAGTCCCCATATAAAGTCCACTTCCGGAAATCACGTAAATGCACATATGTAAATCTCTTATAAGCATTGGCATACATACATATACAGAAATGTTCATAACCAATTTTATGACGATCGGTCCATATATGATCGTAGTCCCCATATAAAGTCCACTTCGAAAAATCACTTAAATGCGCATTATTCTCTTATAAAACTCACCATTAAGTTGAAATTCAACACAAATAATTCACATGTACATATACATAAATCGTCAAATAGAATTTAATGATGATCGGCTGAAAACTCATTAACCTGCATCCATATCGAACTAAAATTTTAAACAGATCAGTTAAGAGTATGTAAAAATTATACTATTGAGTTTTGTGAAAGTTGGTCCATAAGTGGGCAATAACAGAGTATAAAGAGGTGACAATTTTGACGTTTCAAAAAGCCAAAACCAGTTTTCTAGAGCTTTGTGTTATACATATGTGTAAATTTTTTATATATTTTATGTTATACAAGATGGCGCAAAAGTAATCCTCCTATCAGAAAATGCTATAAATTTTGCGATTGGCCCTTAATGTCAGTTCTGTTTTGACATTTGTGTAGTAAACACATGCGAAATACACGTTAATAAACAATGTTACGCTACACTGCTCCAGAACGCGGAATATTGCTGACTATTTATTTGACCAATAATCGGTCGGTGACTTTGGCACAACGTGAATTTCGTCGCAGATTTCCTGGCCGCCCAACGCCTACTGGTGTAACACTGCGACGTTTAGTCGCTCGCCTCGAAGAGACTGGCACAACACGAGATGCTGCCAGGCGTGGCAGACCCCGGAGTAGCCGTTCTGCAGAGAATATTGCTGCTGTAGCCGAGGATGTCATGAAAGCGCCGTCGACATCGACCAGACGACGTGCCACGCAAATGGGTATCAGTCGACGGTCTTTACAGCGAATTTTGGTACAAGATTTGAAGATGTTTCCGTACAAAGTCCAGACGGTGCATCAGCTGTTAGCTGCTGACCGCAAATCGCGTCTAACATACGCTCAAGCCATCCTTAATCACCACTGGAACACTGAAAATCCGCGTGTAACCCACGAAGAGCCATTACAGCCGCTCAAAGTCACTGTATGGTGTGCTGTTTTCGCTGGAGGAGTCATCGGACTTTTTTCCTCGAAGACGTCGCGGGCCAAACGGTTACTGTGAATGGTGAGCGCTACAGAGCAATGATCAACGAGTTCTTTTTGCCGCAACTTGATGAATTGGGATTGGAAAACATGTGGTTCCAACAGGACGGTGCAACGGCACACACTGCACATGCCACAACCGATATGCTGAAGGATGCATTTCCAGGGCGCCTAATCTCTCATTTTGGCGATTTGCACTGGCCAGCAAGATCGCCTGATTTGAGCGCTCCAGACTGCTTTTTGTGGGGCTTTTTGAAGTCGCGGGTTTATGTCAACAAGCCTCAGACTCTTGCAGCTCTTAAAGACAATATCCGTCAAGAATGTGAGAACCTATCGCCGGAAGTTTTGGCCAAAGTGATGGAAAATGCCATAAAAAGGGCTCAAATGACAATCAACTGTGGCGGCGGCCATTTACAGGACATCATATTCTCGACTTGATGTAAAAAAAATTAAAAGACCAAATAAAAATAATCCACAAGAAGAATCAAAATTTTTCATTTTTTTTTTAATTACAGCCAAAAAACATCGGAAATTTACTTTTGCGCCACCTTGTAATAATAATAATTCGTTTCAGACAGATCAACATTATTGGCCTTGAACTGTTTCTGATCTTCATTTCACGATTTTCAGTCAAGTTTTCTACTAATAATTTGAATGAATTTGATACGCCAAATAGTCTGTTCTGGTAAGGCGCAATGAGGGGCCACTTCTTTTACTGTTAAAGCTAGTCAGAAATATATTACAGCGTACGCTTTCCAACATTTTCCATTAAGATTGTATTGAAAGATATTCATTAATTAAATACATACAAGATGGTAACGATTACGCCTCCTTGCGGTGCCTTGAGTTGCCTTAGTGGCATCACCATTATAAAAATATGAAATGACTCATTTAACTCTCTATCGCCCGTCGTTGCAATTGTGTGTTGTGACGAATTAGAGTCTTTGTTATCATTTTCATCGCTGTTGTTAGATCGAATACTCGTACATTTAATTAAAGGCATTTTACTTACACTCCCATTCGTACTGCAAACACACAATTGTTGGGTGCTGAGTTGATTTTTTGTTTCTGTTTTAGTTTGTTATTGTTTTGTTGGTAAAACCATATTACTAATGCAACTAACCAACCAACCAACTATTCCATCCATCCAGACAGGGTTGCTGCTGCTGCTGGCTGGCTGTCTTTGTACATATGTATTTATTTTTATATCAATAATAACAAAACACGATCAAAATACACTCACATGTAGATATGTACATACGATTGCATATTCACTCACCATTATAATAAATAAAGAGTGAAACAATTTAATTGTATCTCCCGCTACGAGTATAGACCACAATTCTGTTTAACCGGCGATTTGGCTGAAACCAGCATAATTTCAAAATCTCTCTAATACTCACTTCCAAATAAAAGAAACCATAATGAAAATAAAAGTTTATCTGAATGTATTCGATTGTGAGTATTTACGGTCGTTGTTTTATTGTTTTCTCATTTCCCTCGTTTTCGTTTGATTCGGTGGATGCGAGATACTCGTATGAATGACATTTTATTATTTTTTAGTTTGTTTTTGTTTCTAATATTAAATCGTTATAGAAAAATGATCATTAATCACAAATACACAAAACCAATAAAAAACAAATAGTTTACAAATTCGCAGATGGTCTATCCATTGAGTCCAATTTTCGGTGGCGAATAACACGCGTGGTGTTTTCCTCCAAGGCCTCAACCGAAGCGGGTTTGCCCGCATAAACTTTAGACTTTACATATCCCTACAGGAAAGAAAAAGTCTAACTGTGTGATATCACACGATCTTGGTGGCCAATCGACCGGCCTAAAACGTGCAATTATGTGCTCACCGAAGTGATCTCTCAATATCCATTGATTGATGCGATGTGTGGGAAGTAGCGCCGTCTTAGGTTAGATTAGCAGGCGGCCGTATAGTACGGCCCACTTAGATCCATATTGCTGGTCCCATTGTGTTACCTGATTGAATAGGAAGAAGAGCTTATATAGAGAAGAGCTAGAGTAAAAGAATATACAGGGTAGAGTGTAAGAAGGGTGAAAAGTGTGGAAGATGTGAAAGAGAAACGTGTAGGCCAAAACCTAAAGAGCGCAGATACCCAGATGGATAGATTAGGCTACTACAGCCAATTACTGCTTCTGATAAAAGCATCAATATCCTGTACGAGATTCACTCATTGCTGGGCATTGACATAAAAGATGAGAGACAGTTTCTTCCTCATCTTCATTATTGCAACTCCTGCAAAAATCATTATAGGGTAAACCCAGTCGTCTTGCATGATTGCCAAATTTGCAGTGTCCTGTGATTACTGACACCAAATTGCTAAGTTGTGGTCGCTGTAATTTCAATAAATACAGCGTGCGTTTCCTATTTAATGTAGGCCAAATCAGTCGTGTGACTGTGCAGGTTTGTTCATTTTACCACCTGGTTTGAGCTAGCTCATAATGAATGTTGCTGACTATTTGCTTACATTTCGATAGCGGAATGCCGCAAAGATGGTCAATGTTGTCGTCAGGTAACATGGCACCTTTCTTTGCCAAATCATCTGCGATACACCATCTTACTGAAACCAAATGTCGATCTCGACGTAAAATGTGCCAAGTCGTTCCATACGTCAGGCCGATTATGTTGACCATTATTTGAGCGAAGTGCACGAAGCACATTCCTCACAGAACGTGAATTTTTCGTAATAAAGTTGAACGATGTGTAAACGTTGTTTAGGCGTAAGTCTTTCCATTATAAAATGTTAAACAATACTAAACAAAAATAATATGACAGCATGACACGACTCACACGTGATCTGTCACAAAAAAAAGGATATTGAAAAACGTATCTCTACTTGAATCACCCTTTAGTTTCATATATGTACTTGTATGTACGAGTATACCTATAATACTATAAGTATGCAGGATCGAATTTTAGTTTGTTTTTTCATCGTTGATTTTTTTTTTGTTACATAATTATTAAACATTTATGAGATTGGCTTATATGTGATAACTGGATTAACTGTGTTCATGTTTGATTTTTCGAAAATAGGTTTATAAATATTACAAAATATTGTATATTTTCAGAAATAAGTTCTTTACTTTGATTATAACAGAGACTCTTTAATACATTTATAAAATAAACGGACTTGGCTGACATGTGGTTTTTACAAGACGGTGCCATATACCACAAAGCACGTGACACAATGTTCCAATTGAGAGGCGAGTTCGCAGAACAGTTTATTTCATGTTTGGGGCCGATCAATAGATCGTGCGATTTAACGCCTTTAGACTATTTTTGGTGGGTCTATGTTAAGGTTTATATTTTTAGGGACAAGCTCGCAACGGTTGACGCACTGGAAGCTAATATTGAAAAATTTATTCGTGAGATACCGGCCGATATGTTGGAGAGAGTCTGCCACAATTGGACCCAGCATATGAAACATTTGAGGCGTAGCCGCGGTCAACATTTACATAAATTAAATTTTAAACATTGAATTATATAAATCATTCTATCGACTCAAAGATTTCATACATTTCTCGAAATTGTAAGTATTTTTTTTAAATCAAATCCGAAAGCTCTTTACTTTATGTCTTATTAAGACAATTCGATAATTTTTAATTATTTAACTTATTTTCAAAATGACAAAGCAAGATACATACGAGTATCTAACAGATTAACTCGTTCGTTTAATATGCTTCTCCAAGCTTCAACTTTGATCAGTACAACAGAAGTTGTGCATTTCACACAAAATATATACAAATGCATCAATTACTGATAATTAAAGATTCTGTTAAAAACTTAATTCACTAAATCACTGAGATTAACACGATCAAACTAATTACGTGCGTAAAACGTGTGTGTTTTTTATAGAGAAATATACATTAGAGTGTCCAGAGGAATAATTTTTTTTGAAGAATCTGTTGAAGGAATTTCACTTACGAGTATACCTGTAATTAAATTGATGGTTAGGCAATAAAAGTAGAGAAGATTGTAATTTTTTTTTACGATTTCGTATTCTGAAGTGAGTGTAATATGTTTTTGCTATTGAATTCAGTCTGTATAACTTTATTTTTTCATTTTCCCCGTATTCAGTGCTATACCTCTTATTCGTTGATCTACGGGACACTCTAATACGATGTTCTGTGTATTTATAAAAAATAACCCAATAAGCACATTTTTTTTTTTTTTTTTGTAAATTCTAATGTTGGAATTCCAGTGTGAATCCAAGCTTGAATTACATTTGAAATCCATCCTCTTTCCAGTCTGAAATTCCATGCTTGAATTCAACGGTAAACAGGTTCGGTTCGACTTGAATCATACTGTTATTCAAGGCTGGAATTACACTGCAATTGTTCGACTGTAATTCAATGGTTAATTTTGCTGGATTCGCTATTGAATTAAACTGTGTTTCAACTGTAATTCAACACTGCAACTTGGAAATTGTGACTGGATTTCAAATGTAATTCCACTTGAATTCCAGCCAAAATGCTTATTGGGAAAATGTGTATGTTTCACTCAAAATGTTTGTTTATCGATACATACATACATACATACATACATACACATCTAACAACAACAATTTTAGAAAATTATTAAACTATTCATTTCATTCAATTTTAAAAATATACATACATACAGTATATCGCGAAAGTAACTTGTACTTAATTATTTTAACAAAAATTTGTATTTCTTTCATAAACTAAACTCTGAATAAAAGGTAGGTTGTGCTGCTGCCAATGTTAAAACATATACCCCAACAAATAAAAAAAATAAGGGTTGGGTGACCAAAATAGCCCACATTTGATCATACCAACTTTATACGATATCAAAAATCGTTTATACGCACTAAATTCAATTAGCTTATTAAAAACTAGGCAAACTATGATTTAAAAGTACGGAAAACTACATGGAATTAATGTCAAGTGTGGCCCGGAAATTGTAAACATCTCATGGCAGGTATTCTGAAAAGTATTTCATTTATTAAAACTTTTTGCTGCATTACGATATTTTTGAAATCCTAAACAAATATGTTAGTCTGTGTTCAGAAGTTTATGCAACACTAATTAATAAGGTTCTTACTTTCACGCCAGGCAAGGGGAATCGTTTGAATTCGGTTCGTGTACTCTTGAAATTCGTTTTGGCTGAAGTTTCCTGCAAGTGTATTATTCACATATTGTCTAAATTCCAAAAAGTCCAAAGTCCCCGTTTACACAGTCGAACATTTGAAAGAAAAACATTTAGCTTGGCAGAAAATTACGGGTGCGAAAGAGAGAATCAATTTTGTGTTCGGTACTCGGTGAACATGCTTTTTTGACATTTTCTTTCCTGGAATTTACTACAAATTATTACACAGCACGAATAAGAGAAATGTCAAAAAAGCAAATAATAATGAAATGTGTCTGACAACATTGTTCGACAGTGTGACCGCGAACGAAAAAACAAAAGAGAATTCCGATTATTTTTCTTCCAAATGTTCGAATGTGTAAACGGGGACCAAGAAGACTAAATAAGAGACTCTTATCAATAAGATTGCAACGTGTGAAAACAGACTTAAGATTTTTATGACAATCTCGTAAAGAGAAATTAAAATAAAACAAAATTGGACAACCGTTGATCTTAAATTTCATAAATTAATTTTGATTAGGCGTAATATTTCTGTATAATACTGTAGAAACCATATTTTTAAATACACTGCAAGAAATTACACGTATTACACGTATTTCTGTAATATGGCTATTAAAATTATACAGCCCAATCATGAATAAAAATTCTGCGGAGTTTTTTTCCCTTTTCCCATTTTCCTATTTAAATTCAATGTTAAAAAAATAAAAAGGGAAAAATCTCCCGCGGATTTTTTATTCATGATTGGGCTGATAAACATTTATAATGGGCGTTAATCATAACAAAGTACAGTTATTAGCTGCTGAAAATAGATTTTTACATTTACAAACATTAATATCAGTATAGAATTCAGTAGAAATAACTCCCAAGTCAATAAACATCACTTGAAGAACTATTTTCAGATATTTATCTATCGAAAATCACCTCAACACCCAAAGAGTATTTTCTTATGAATAAAGACGGATATAAGACGGTATTAGCTATTAAATAAATTTATAGGTCTCCATTATGCCCATAGATTTGTTCGGTGCTGACATTTTTCTGCTGACAGTCAGTTGAGAAACCAAATTTTTGACTCACCAATAGGATTTGGGGTCAGGGAATTCCCGTGAAAAAATTAAAAAATTTCCGGGAAAACGGGAAATTTAAAATTAAAGTGGTTTTAAAATTTGTTTGATAAAAAATAAGCACCTTTGAAATGTTTAACCTAGTTAAATTTTAATAATAATTGATTATTGCTATGAATATCTGTACTACCTACAAAGAAAAACCAACAATAATTAAGTTTTTGAATAAACAATTTAAAACTACATATTACTAAAAAATGCTGGATTTTTTTATCCAATTTTTAAGTTTTATTTTGAAAGAATATAAATTTATTTAAAGTATTGGGCATTGTTGGTTGAGAGATATTTTCCCGATATTTTGAGGCCAAGAACGAATAAAGCCAATTTTGGATACCCCGTTCTTAAGTAAAGCGTATCCCAGAGATAGAGTTCTGTATCCATCAAAGTAGTCGGACGGAGCAAGGTCTAGACTATAAGACGGCTGAGGTAAAACACTCCAATCACTAATTTCTAATTAACAGGTATTGTAACATCATGATTATATCGCATATTAGTCGAATTATTAATTAATAATTAGTATATATATATGATGATATTTATATCAAAGTATATTGATATAAATTAATTACGAATATTAGTCTGTATAAGTTACTAAAGACAAAAATTGCGTTCAAAAGGTACGCCATCTGTTATGAATCCCGTATTTTTAAATTATACACCCAATATACATTGTATATGTACGTACGTATGTATATAAATGCATTTCATCAAACACAGCTAATCTTAAAAATAAAAACAATCAAACATTTGAATAATTTTTGAAGAAATTTAATTTCTTAAAAGACGTCTGCCTCGCAAAGTGAATTGAGATTTTCTATGGCAAACCATGTAATGATCGAAGATAGGTTTCAGGGTTACAAAAATACTAAGTCGTCGGTTTTCTTTCACAAAAAATTGGTTCAATGTTTTCTAAACAGTTTTTTTTCAACGTAATATAAATTTTCTTACCACTAGCATTATCGTTGGATAATGCTTTACTTTTTATGTCATCAAATAAGCTTTTTGATTTTGTCTGAATTACCATTTTATCCAAATAGAAAGCAAGGACTCCATTTTGATCATCAAAGCAGCACTCGTTGTACGGATCATCGTTTTAGCATATACTGATGTTGCAAATTTTGCAAAAATTAAAAAAAAATAATAATAAAGACTCGAACCCAAAACAACATAACCTCGAAAATGTAACGACGCACAATGAACATTAGTAAAAAAAATTAAGTGACGACACAACTTCGAAAAACTGCAAAACAAAACGACGCAAAGCGAGGTATTGGTGTATTATGTCAACATTTAAATTAAAGTTTCTTCGAAATTTATGTTAAAATAAACCTAATGTAACTATTTCATTTAATAAGAAAGTATTAAGTTCGACAAAATATAAATTGTAAAAATTTTTCTTTCAGTGTAAATATTTCAAATATTTTTTCAACTTGCATACTCGTACATAAATATTTATGTATGTGTGCATGTATGTAATTGATTTTATTTAGCATGAAACTGGAAAATTCAGAACAAACTTTTAGCACGATTCTTCTCTAGCGTTTGATGGAATTGTTTAAATGATCCAACAACAACAACAACATCAATACCAACAATAATACCAATACCAACAATAACAATAACATACATAAATGTAAACAAATCTCATTCAAAATTACCCGATGAAGTCAATTGTTGTACACGGAAATTCTTATTTGATTCTTCTTTAGTGTTTTTATAATTTTTATTTTTGTTTCTGTTCATCTTATACGAGTATTATGATTATTTTATTTTTCGATTTTCTTTCGATTTTATTTTAGTATAATTCAGTTGTTTCAAGCGTTAATATACAAAAGAAAAAAAAATAATAAACTAAAAAAAACTTTCCAGTTCGCAACGTGTACCATTCATTCTCTCTCTTACATAATAAAAGTTTCATTTCAATTTTATTTCTAATTTGTATCTTTTACACAAAGTTTGTTTGCATTCAATTTTCATATTCACATTCGTTTGAATTTTTCATTTAAGAATCGACCACATACATAAATTATAAATAATCATACGCATGAATTGCAAACAAATCACAAAAGTGCAATCGTTATTTTTTAACGCATTCCAAATTCGAGAGAGAAAAATATTTAAATCACGACATTAAGAATAAAGTGAAAATGGAAAATTTTAAATGTAAAATGTAAAAACGAATATACATATGTACATATTTAATTAAGTGAAATGTTCAGTGGTTCATAATAATATTACAATTAACAAAAACAATAAAACAAAAAAACTTCAAGTGATTAATTAAATGTTGTAAATGCGAAAACCAAATACCAGAAACATACATACATACATAATTTCCATGTTTGATACGAGTATATTTTTGATTGAATTTTTCTAAATGAATTTATCCCAACAAGTCACCCTACAATCCGTAACAGTATATGTTTAAGTTTGTATACATGCTGGAGTACCTATAGGTATATAGATTTTTTTTAGTAAGTGTTTATATATAAATTTATTTGTTTATATGTATACTCGTATGTATAGTATGTTTATATAGAAATTACGATGGCCCCAAAAACGGTTGTCAATGTTTTCAAACTAAAAGCATACTTTGTTATACATAGATTTGTGGTTCCCTTTTCAATTTCTACCATCTTTATTTGCGACCCCACAAAGTAATCGTACATTTGTTCTGGAATCATAATAAGTACGAACTAACATGTCTGATTTAATAATTAACGTTAATAAAAGTCACAATAATTATACAGATAAATTATTAGGTATAAATTAAATTTAAGGTGCTATTAGAAGGTTCTACTGTCACTTTTCTTACCCATATGTAATTCCGTATGTATGTCAAAATTTCCATTTTACATTCGATTCACAATTTTTGCTATCACACCTGCTTGCTTATGTTTTTCCGTATGACATAACCTATAAATGTAAACAAAAGCTGTCTTTTTAACGTGTATAAATTTCAAGAATTGCTTTTTTTTTGTCGATCTAACTGCAATAAATATAATAAACATAATTTAATTGATTAAAAATCGAAAAATACTTACTTTTCCATGTTCATTATCAATTTTCTTTAATTTTTCTTTAAAATATATTCTTTCAAACAATTTTGTTTCAAAACAAACCAGCTGTTTTGTTTATGTTTGTCACAGGAAAATAGAGCGTGTTCCAATCGAAACAATTACATACATATGTATGTATTTCCACATGTATTTTACACATGCAAAGTTTTTGTTCTCATTTATTCTCACTTAGTTATTTAACATTTTAGTGTAAACAACAAAGTTTGTGCCAATAAAGCGTCATATGCAGAACATTTTGCATTACTTCTTTAATTTGAAAAAAAGTGCTGCTTAAGCACATTGATTGCTCACCGTATTTTATGGTGAATGTGTTCCATCGGTTTCAACGTACGATAGATAGTTTGTACGGTTCAGAAGTGCTGATTTTGACACGTCCAGGTCAGCCAAAATAATTTGAACACCAAGAGTTGAAGCCAAATAACACCATGGAGCTAAGGTAATGCTCTGTAACTGATGGAACCAATAGGATCCTATCTATTATGAACTGCTGAAATCTGGCCAATCCAAAACAGGGAACCTATAACGAAGCATTGACCGAAAAACACCCAGTATATGCAGCCAGACATAAAAGCTACATTATTAAACATGTTGTAAATTACTGTTAAAAATTTATAGTCCAGATTTTTCCCCGTCCGACTATAATATATTTTGATCGATGCAGAACGCTCTCTCTAGGTTATGATTCACTTCAGAACAATTTGTAGAATAAAATATTTATTTGTCTTACATTTGTTTCATATTTTCTCACTATTAAAAAACAGCAAACGCTATACTTATTTTTTTTTTTTTTTTTTGTATAATTTATTTTCTACAAAATTCATAAGTGTTTGTATCTTACATCGTTAACCTAAAAGACAACTTTCTAAAAAGCGCCGAAAGTAATTTAACCCACAAACCGGGTTTATGAGTAATATTGATCAATTATAACAAGTATACATACCCTGTCGGATTTTTGTGAGCTAACTCAAAATAAAGTTAACTTATTGCTAGCTCATTTACAACTGACTTCTGAAGTAACTCAAAAATAATGCAGAGAGGAAATATTTGTTTTTTAAAACATTTGACTTCTTCTTGATAAGTATTAAACTAATCATTGGCTCACTCAAAGCTGGTGCAGAATTACACAATCATTAAAGAGAGTAAAATGCAAAGAACAAAAGAAGAAAAAACAAGTTCTTACTTTTTTTTCTTCATGATCATAACAGTTAAAACTGTAAATATATATTTGTTTTCTTTTCATTTTTATTCAGTTTATCTAGTAATTTGAGATGGATGTGACAAGTTTTATAAAACTAAAACAATTTAATTTCAAATAATTCACATCTTTTTAAGAAAAATAAAAAATAATAATAAAAATTTAATATTTATTTGAATAACTTTTAATTTTAAATAGTTTTTTAACCTAATCATTAGTTAGTTAGTTTATAGCTAACTTATAGTGTCCCTTACTTTATGTGCCACAAGCTAACTCATAATGAGCTAGCTTGTGGTTAGCTGAAACTTATGCAGAGTGAGTGAGTACTGACTCATTCTGATGACAACGCGTGGAAAAACTGAATAGCGTTTTAAATGGAAAATGAGTTAGCTTTTGAGTCACTTGTGACTTATTTTGGATTGACCATGAGTTAGTTTTAAGTTAACTCAAAGTCCGACAGGGTACATACATATATTAGGGGTATTGGCTCTAAAACTTTGCTGACATTGTTAAAGGAATGTACATTGAGCACAAAGATTGACGGACATACTTTATTTCATAGAAGCGTTACTGAAAGGTAAATGAAGTCTGCTGTCAAAACCTAAGAGAAATTGTTTCATATTATAGTTTTTATCCCTAAATTCGATTCTTAAGGTGTTAAATCATACGTTCTATTTCGTGATAAGAGTTACTTTGCAGGTAAAGATTTGTTATAATTTTACGGACGTCTAACGAAATTTCTAACGATTACTCATTTGTTTGCTGTTTGCCAGAATAATTTTGGACATTTGAATCGTTAAAGTAAAAAATTATCGTTATAAATTTTTTTTACATAGATATATAGGGTGTTTTTTTTACAGGTTTGTTTTTCGAAAAGAGATAAAACTGGCATTTTGTGGTCAAATCTGGCAACTCTAATGTCATTTATGTTCAGTTTGGTTTGCCATTTCATCATGAACAGGTTGACAAAAGAACAACGCTTGCAAATCGTGCAAATTTATTTCGAAAATAACGGTTCAGTTCGCGAAGTTTACCGCAAGCTCCGTCCATTTTATGGTCGACATAATCGTCCATCAGAGCAATTAATTCGGTTAACCATGGATCGTTTTCGCACTACGTTTACTCTATGTGATAATACGCATCCGCAGAGACGTCGAACAGTGCGCACCGAAGAAACAATTGCCGCTGTAGAGCAAAGTGTTGAAGAGGACCCGAATTAATGGAGACCGGTATAGAGCCATGATAACCGACTATTTTGTTCCCGAATTGGATGGCATGAATGTGGATGAGTTGTGGTTCCAACAAGACGGCGCTACATGCCACACAGCGCATGCCACAATCGATTTATTGAAGGAAACATTCGATGAGCGCATAATTTCGCGGAATGGATCTGTCAATTGGCCACCAAGATCGTGTGATTTGACACCATTGGATTATTTTCTTTGGGGATATGTGAAGTCGCTCGTCTACGCCAACAAACCAGAAACGTTAGGGGAATTGGAAGCCAACATTCGTGGCGTTATTGCCGACATACGGCCCCATATGCTCGAAAAAGTGGTTGAAAATTGGACCTGTAGAATTGGCTTTATTCGAGCCAGCCGCGGCGGCCACATGCCTGAAATCATATTTAAACATTAATGGCATAAAATTATCCTTCCAGTAAAACCAAACTGATGGTCATTAAAACGATTTTCTTGTGTTTTATTTCAATTCGAAGTTCTATACCTCTCAAAAAAACACCCTTTACGTTGCTTTTTAGTTTTTAATACATTGTATCTTAAGAATAGTAAAATATGAAATATCAACATTTAAAACGATATCAGAATTATTGTCTCAAATTAAGGAGGAGCAAAGTTATTGAAAGATTTCTCTTGGAAAGCATGGCGTGGCTACACTTAATTGATTCACTGTACATCTCTAACTTTAGGCTAGGCACAATTCAAACCACTAGACATGACAGGTGCCCAATCGATTCAGTTTTCGTTGGAGAAAGAGATTATGAGACTAGATTATCTACATATGTTTTGTATCATGGTGGGTTTTATTTTATACGAATATATATATTTTTTTTTTATAAAATCTAGAGTTCTCTGACAAATTCATCAAAATGCCACCAACCAGTATTTCCACAAATAAAATTCCAAATGAACTTTTTGAAGGCTATTCTGATCAGCTGTTAAATTTTGCGGCTATAGCGTGTATAGTGTTTATGGTAATCGGTGTGCCGGGCAATATTTTAACCATTGTTGCTCTATCGCGAGGGAAACAGGTGCATACAATTTAGATTGCATAATATTTGAGAATAAATTTAATTAATATTTCAGAACCGCAATTCAACAGCTGTATTTATAATAAACTTATCAATATCCGACTTGTTATTTGGATGTTTTAATTTGCCTTTGGCGGCATCGACGTTTCTGAGACGTTCCTGGATACACGGAGATTTGCTGTGTCGCTTATTTCCTCTGCTGCGTTACGGTCTATTGGCGGTATCGCTCTTCACGGTATCCCTGATAACAATTAATCGTTATGTTATCATTGCCCATCCCAGGCATTATGCGAGGTACGTTACTAATTACATTGAATTTTTGCATCTTACTTACATACACATATACATACATACCTATATAAAATTATTATTTGGTTTACTGTTCCACAGAATTTATCAGCATCGGTACTTGGCTTTAATGGTGATCGGTACATGGCTATTGTGTTTTTCAATAATGATACCAACATGGCGTGGTATTTGGGGCAAATTTGGTCTGGACATAGCGATTGGTTCATGTTCCATACTACATGACCATAACGATCGCTCTCCCAAAGAATTTTTATTTGTGTTGGCGTTTATGGTGCCCTGTTTATGCATTGTCTTCTGTTATACGCGCATATTTTATTTGGTGCGAAAAGCGGCATTCCGTTCAAAGCCGATATCACCTAGAGTAGCCGAAACGAATCGAAACGTCTCAGATCAGGAAAATGCCAAGGCTCTACACAAAGAAGTGGATGCTGGAGGTGGTATTGATGATTATTTGAACCTAAAGCCCTTCGATGTGGCCGACGATATTCAGTTCATAGATGACAATTATTCTTTGGATAATTTACCAATATCATATGAGAAAATAAATTATAATCCAGAAGACAAATCAAACACAAACTCCAGGTTTACAAATGTAAGCACACATGTAAAAGAAGTGAATTTATTAAAAACCACAATTAATAAAGTTTAAGTAAAATCTTAAAAATAATTGCGTTTTTATTTTAGGAAACAACCAAATCAACACAACCCTTAAATAACTCTAACAGCAAAAGTACAGCCACTCAAACATCACAAAACACAGCGTCGTAAGTTGTTATACATATTAACATAAGTATTAAACATATTTCGGATTCGAATATTTTATGTTTCGTTCTCATTGCAGGCGCCATAATCCGATAAAAACCTCCATTAAAACATCATTTACACGATTTAGTCCACGTAAAAATCATTACGTTTCCATGGGCAATACATCAAATGCTTCGGCTATATATCCGGGACGGATGAGTATAAAAGATCGCAGGCTCTTGAAAATGATACTAGTGATATTCGTATCGTTCGTTATCTGTTATTTGCCCATAACGTTAACAAAAATCTGGAAAGGGGCCAACGATAATCATATCTTCAACATCAGCGGTTACCTGCTGGTATATTTAACAACTTGTATCAATCCCATTATTTATGTCCTTATGTCGTCCGAATATCGGCAGGCCTACTGGAATTTATTAAGGTGCCGATGTAAAACTCTGTCATCCCACAAATAACATCATATAACATCATATGCTCACTTACATATTATACACAAATATTGGTCTTAACAAACATAATCAGACGCTATTAAAAGTTTAAGCCCGTATTCAATGTCAGTCAGTGGCTGGAATAAACATACGAGTACATATGTACATAATATGTATACATATGTATGTATGTACATAATTTATATGTATTTGTATATAATTTGATCACCGAATAAAAGTATTATTGTTTTAATTACATAACTTAGAACTAAAAAAAAAACTCATTTAAAATGTTTCTTCTAGTCTTTAAAATGTTCAAAAAATGTGCTTGTAAATGTATGATCTGGGGCCAAATTACCGCATTCGTAATCCAATGAGCTATCGTATCGAAAAATGATTTCGATATCGAAATTATGATAAAATGTACTAAGTTTCTTGCTCGATACCGAAATAATCTCAAATAAGAAAATTACGATCAATTTTACTAGATATCGAATGCGGTAATTTGGCTCCTGTTCAGATTTGGTTTTATCTTTTACGTAAAACGATATTTTTTAATTCTTAAAATTATAATTAACTACATACTCGTATGGATATACATATGTATGTATCTTTCGCTGAATTAATATTAACAAGTAAAAGTGTTTTATTCAGCTGTGCGGAATACTTACATATATACATATATAATCGTAAGTAAATATGTATGTATGTAAATGAAAATTAATTTTTTATAACTTGTTCGTTACAAATGTGGCTCTACATATGCTAACGTTGTTATAAAAGAATAATATGTATTAAAATTATTTTTGAAAGTAAACATTTTATGGGAGCTATGGTCAAATATGGGCCGATCCATAAAATAGATGGCCTTATCATTTATTTATAAATGAAATTTATTTTTGCGGAATTTGTATGGATACTGCCTAAGTTTTCTAGACATTTATATGCCGTAGAGTAACATTTACATGTTGCATTCCTTTTTTCTTCAAGCCTAACTAAAAATTATCAAAAATTGAAAAATTAACAGTTCAACTAAAAACAATAATTGTACTTAAAATAGCTAGGGCACAAGCTTATAATGTTTGCATTTGTACTTTAAGTGATACACATCAGAGACCTGCAACAAGTATGAACGAGCCGACTTATTCACTAACGTTGAATTTTAAGAACAATACAAAAAAGTATGATTCAATTTTATGCTTATTCACTTTTTATGCACACACAGAAAATTCAGCAACGAGTATAAATCATTTCCAACACTTGGTTCGAACTGCAATGTTTGAAAACAAATATTCTTGTTTATACACAGTTTGTTTTTTGCATGTCGGCTTTGTTGTGCATGATCTGATTGGAATTGAACTAAAAACACACGAGCCACTTATACAGTCAAAGACTAAAGTTTAAATACACCTCAAAAATTGATTGTTTAAAGAAAAGTAAAAGTTTCAGGAAAACTTAAAGTATACAGTTTTATTTAGTTTTATAAATAACAAAATAAAATAACAAAAAATATAGACCTCATTACGAACATAACGGTAATTCTTAAAAATACTATAAAATTCACTCGACAAAAGTTTAAATACATCTTGGAATGTTAATAAATTTTTTTTTAGATAAATTAAAAAAGAAAACATTTCAATACTTTTTGGACCGCCATGGCTATCAATAACTGTCTGCAAGCGGCGTGGCATAGAAAGTACCAAGTTTTCTGTTTCAGAAGGCGATATTTCTGACCAGATTCTTTTAAGAGCTTCTTTAAGCGACTTTTTGCTCGTTATTGAAGTTGCGAATAATTTGCGCTTCATTATATCCCAAACGTGCTCAATTGGGTTTAAGTCTGGCGATTGACGTTGGCTATGGAGCTGTCTGGGATCAGAATAAAGCAACCACTCTTTCACAGAAAGTGCGGTGTGCTTGGGATCGTTATCCTGTTGAAAGATCAAAGATGTCGACGGATGCTTGCAAACTGCTTTCCAATATACTCTTTTAAGTATGTTGATTCATGATCCCATCAATAAACTTCAAATTTTCAACCCACGCTGCTCCAATCGCTCGCCAAACTATTACATTGTCACCACCGTGTTTTACCGTAGGAACCAAATTTTGGATTTGAAG
This sequence comes from Bellardia pandia, assembly GCA_916048285.2. Classification (NCBI taxonomy): domain Eukaryota; kingdom Metazoa; phylum Arthropoda; class Insecta; order Diptera; family Calliphoridae; genus Bellardia; species Bellardia pandia. The sequence continues at coordinate 91,937,795 of OU696532.1, read as the reverse complement.
GGCAGTGTTTGGCTTGCGCCAGACCTTTGCACGGCCATCGCTTCCAAATAAATTAAATTTGCTCTCGTCTGTAAAAAGAACTCTTTTCCCAAACTCAGCGTCTTTGATTTGTACTTATGTCCAAACTCCAGTCTAAGTTTTTTGTTTTTTCACTTATTAGTGGCCTTTTTCGGGGAACTCGGCTTTTATATCCATTTTCTCGCAATGCTCTTCGAACAGTTCTTGGATAAACATTTTTGTTATAGTTATTAGCGATATCATCTGCAAGTTTTGGTGCACTTATTCTTGGATTCTTTTTCACTTCTTTTACGGTGTGGTTAATATCACGATTGGTAAGTTTTTTTGGACGACCGTTTCTTGGAATATTTGCTACGGAGCCATTTTCCTTATATTTTCTAATTATATTTTGGATACTTTAAAATGACACATTTAATAATTTTCCTATTTCCCGATAGGATTTTCCTTCGTTGAAACGTTTTATTATTAAATGTTTAATGCTGGACTCAATTTATTTACCTTTGCCCATAATTTTCGATAAAACTTGCAATGCTGACAATAAAAAGAGTACTAATAACAAGTTCTGGCTTGTAAGAACATAATTTCACCGAAACATAAAATATAATAGTACTTTGTTTTTGAGAAATGAAAGAGAGTTCTTTGTTTTGCAAGATGTATTTAAACTTTTGTCTAGTGAATTTTATCGTATTTTTAAGAATTACGGTTTTGTTAGTAATGAAGTCTTTAGTTTTTGTTATTGTATTTTTTTATTTATAAAACTAAATAAAACTGTATACTTTAAGTGTTCCTGAAACGTTTACTTTTCTTTAAACAATCAATTTTTGAGGTGTATTTAAACTTTAGTCTCTGACTGTAAGTAAAAAGCGGCTGGCAGAAAAATATGAAAACATAAAAAATGTGCATTTACTACCTATTTAACATTATTTCGTCGAAAAGAAAACTTATTTGACAAAGCAATGATAAAATTTGTAATATGTACAGTTTGTCAAATATATCTTTGCACAGCAAAAAAAAATTAAAGAAAAAATGTAAAATGAGCTGCTTCATACATTTAACGACACAGTCGAACATTCATGTTCGCACAAAACAACAAATGAATAAAACACATGTTCGGCTAACAACACGTTGGCTTTGATGTAAAACGAGCTTCATACATTTAACGACACAGTCAGAATATTCATGTTCGCAAAAAACAACCAGTGAATAAAACTGAATGTTTGAAACGAACGGTTGCGTAAACGAGCGTTTTGTGCATTTGAACAAAAACGATTAAATCATAAAAATCAATGTGCATGATTAAGTATACCCGAAAATTTAGTACTCGTTGCAGGTCTCTGATACACATGAAAAATGTCGACGAAAGTGTACAAAAAACATAATAAAAACAAATGTATTTAGGTTTTAAAGACAAAGTCTTGACAGAAAGAATACGAAAAAACTGAAGAAAAAAGGAAAGCAACATGTAAATAAATGGAAAAATGATAATTACAGCAAATTTCGAACCACCGGTAACACTGGTTAAAAGTTTGATGTTTGTCTGTTGGCTAGCAGGCACCGCAGTGGTGCAGAGGTTAGAACGCAAAGAATTCTGATGAGAGAATGTGGTGATTCTTGAAACATGTAAATTTAACCCAGGTTCAATCCCCAGCTCAGCCAAGAAAAATTATCAATAAATTTTTAATAAGATTTCATGTTGTAAAAACCAGTGATGTCAACTTTTGAGACTCAAAACGCGTATACATTTTTGAAAAAAGGGCTAAATGGAAAAAAATCCATATAAAGCCACATCAAATTTTCTTTTTTTCGGGCTTTTTCGCATTTTGAGTGACTAAAATCGGGCTAAATCTAGCCCGAAAAGGCCTAAGTTGTCATCGCTGGTAAAAACAATTCCTACCTTCAGTAAAAATAATAATTTAATGAAAATTAAATTTAATGAACTCAAGCCTAACTAAAAATTATTAAAAATTTAAAAATTAACAGTTCAACTAAAAACAATAATTGTACTTAAATTTAAAAAATATTAAACCGCTTTTGACCAGTGGCGGAAATCCTTAACGACAATCTGATGGCACCTGCAAACGAAGTGCAAAGGATAAAGCATTGATATTCGCAGAGCTTTTATGTAATGTATTTCTTTTTGAGAAAGCATTTCAAAATGGGAAATTCAATCTTTTTTTTGATCAATTTGTTTACTTAACCGAAAAAATAGCTAAAGAAAAAAGAAAAGGAGGACCAATGTTTACCTTGATTTGATTTGATGTTCAATTGATTGATTGATTATATGTTGAAATGCCTTAGAAAAGCCAATTTCAATGTGAAAATTAAATTATAAATTGGAATAATCTAAGATATGATATGATTACAATAATCCATTGGGTTAGAAAAGTCAATTTTAACTAACAGATTGACATACACTCAAACGTTATCACAAACATCCTCTAATTTGAAAAAATGTTACGATTCCTGATTCATTTGTTAAGAAAATTAAAGAGTTTCATTATAAATAAATAAAAAAAAAATTAAGAAACGCTTTTCTTTAGCTTAATATATTATATTGATGAGTTGTGAACATAAAATAAATATTTTTTTTTTTTTTTTTTTTTATTTTTTTTTTTTATTTGCAATCTATTTAAAATTAAAATAATAAGCAAATTTAATAGATACATTAACAAAAATAACAGTAGCGTTAAATATCATTAAATTTAAAAAAAAAAAAAAAAAAAATTTTAAAGAAATTTATATTTGTATAATATACATATGTTACTTAAAATTTAAATGGTAAGTCAAGTATGTGCAGTCTTTTTAATCGTCTTACTTCGTCACTATCATCCAAGAGCGATACTGCTAGAATATTTTGATGGTCGCTAAGTCTCTGCAAATAATTTGTACTGTAGTTCTTAATTTCATCCCTTATATATGGCATATTGAGATCGTTGTGAATTGTGGTATTTCGTATATACCATGGAGCACCTAATATAAGCCTAAGTGTTTTTGACTGATATTTTTGAATTATATCTATATTGGAGTAGGAAGCGGTTCCCCATAATTGTATACCATAGGTCCATACAGGTTTTAACACACAAAAAATAAGAACATTTCAAACAACATAAACTTTTAAATCAAAAGGGGTTTATATTTGATTTATGCCTCCGACATGCCGTCAGACCCCAAAATCCACACGTCAACTTTTGCAGACGATACAGCCTTTATCAGCGTCCATAAGGACCACCAAGTTTCATCACAGAATTTGCAGAATTATGTTTATAAGCTAGAGAATTGGCTAGAACTTTGGAAAATCAGGATAAATGAACAAAAATGTATTCATATAACTTTCACATTGCGAAAAGATACCTGCTCGTTCATCAGAATAAATAATCAAATTATCCCGCAACACAATGACGTCAAATACCTCGGCATTCACCTCGACCGCCGTTTAACTTGGAAGTCTCATATTGAAGCGAAACTTACACAAATGAGATTAAAAGCAGTGAAACTTAATTGGCTAATCGGCAGAGACTCTACATTGCAATTGGATTGCAAACTTTTGTTGTACAATGCAATTCTAAAGCCAATCTGGTGCTATGGAATTCAATTATGGGGTACGGCCTCAGCATCAAACATTGAAAAAATTCAAAGGGGTCAAAATAAAATTCTACGGATAATTACTGCAGCTCCATGGTATGTTAAAAATTCTCGAATCCACAAAGATCTAGGCGTGCCATTAGTAAAAGTCGAATTTATAAAATATGCGTCAAAGTATGTCAGCAAACTTGAACACCATCCAAACCCACTTGCACGAGACATCCTTAACTTTAGTGGCCACAATCGGTTGAGAAGGAGGGATACCCTTGCTTTAACTCAAGCGCAAAACAGATGACTGGATCAGTTGATGTGAAATTTTTTAGTATCATAAAAATGTTTGTCTAGCACTGGCTAGGCTTATTATTTTCATTTTAGTATTAAGATTTGAATACTTATTGTCATTTCATATATGAAGATTCAATAAATAATTAAAGGCAATAAAAAAAAAAAAAAAAAAAAGGGAAAAAATCTCACACATCCCTTAAAGAAAAGCGTGAGGTGCCCATACCAACCAAAAACATGACTGCCGTGAATACATTTTAATATTTCAGACCGAAAGAAATACAACCAATCATGTTTAAAGCTACGAATTTTCAATAATTGAGCATTTTGTTTCATAAAAACGCGTTGATTATTTGTTAATGTGAACAGTCATGGGGAAAATGAGCGTGATCGGACCAGTGAGCGTGTCAGCTCCCATACAAAGTGCATATTTAGCTCATATAAAAAATTAAGATTAATATTAAATATCTAGGGTTCTATATTAGCTATATAGCCTTCAAATTTTGTACGAGTCCATCAATCTTATCATGTGATGATCTTCGGCAAAGTTTTTGTGATTAAGTCCGGGAAGGTTTCTCAGTTGGTACGACCACGCCTACTCTAACGCCCACTAATTTAAATTGTTTAATTTCTTCTGCATGGGTTTTTACAGATTTACTTTAAACAATTTGTATACACATCTTACTGAAGGCCAAAGCTTCTTATTTCTTTCGACTACTCCTACTTTTTTAAATTGTGTAATTGATCCTACTCGGGTTTTAACATATTTACTTCAAATTGAATACACATGTTACTCTAGGTGAGCAAAAAATTAAGATTCATATTCCACGCCCCCTTTCACGCCCCATCTCTGGCAAGACAACGCCTGCCGGGAAGGCCAGACCGCTGGACCGATCTTACTAAAAATTTGACGGAAAAATAACTGAGACTCCGGCATGACTAAGAATACTTCTTTCGACCGCCTACCAAAAAATTAAATCGCCATATTTTGTGCATATTGTTTTACCTACGTCGATGATACTTGATACATAGTTGTGAGTGGGTAAAGGGGTGTGGCCTTGCCTATATAACCCAAACAGCGGCAGTATTTGCTATATATGGTATTGGCATGGATAGAAATACGTACCAAATGAAATGTGGAAGGAGCACGCCCCATTGTTTGCGATATATTGGAGACTGGACCTGTTAACCGATCTTAAATTTTCACAGCGTGCAGCTTTGACTCAGGAATACTTATTACATGATAATATTTTTTGACCATGCACACTTCTGCACCTAATTTTTTACTACGTTCATTAACGGCTTTACCTCAAAGGGGGGTAGCGAAGCACACCGGGTTCAGCTAGTATTCATATAAAACTTTACACTTGTGGATTAGTATTTAATGTTATGATAAATTTCGCAGTCGCTCCATCTCTTCCAATGCTTTAATATTGCACGGTTTAGACCCTGTTAATTTTTCGCATTGTAGTGTTTCGATTCGTAAGCCGTCCAATGATCGTGGATGGAGAGAAAAAGTTATTTCTTAACTTTTATTTTTTAAGGCAAAAATTAAAAGTTATTTTTGACTTTTATTATTTTACTCAAAATATAAATATGCAATATTTAATTCAAGACTTTTATTTTTGCCTTAAAAAATTAAAAGTTAAAAAATAACTTTTATATTTTGAGTAAAATAATAAAAGTCAAAAATAACTTTTATTTGTAAATGCTATTATGAACTCTATGCAATGCAGTGTTGCAATCAAATGATCTAGAATTCTCGTGTCTATTATTCAGCTTTGGCAACTTGTATATAAATACCTATGTACATACTCGTATGTATGTATATAGGTATTAAAGTTTTGAGAGCTTTTTGACTGTAACTGGCCCCTGTGTGTAATTAATACAACAACGTTAAACCCACATTTTAGAGAAATAAATACGAGTATCTTAAGAATAGTTTTATATTTTATGAACAATCGACGTTTATTTTTTGTTTTGTTTTTGTTTTTTTTTATATATATATTTTTAATTACCATTATTTTAAGTTGTATAAATGCATTCGAATAATTGATATTTGTTTTGTGTTTGTAGTTTTTAATTATTATTTTTTCTTTATTAATAAATTTTTAATTTCATCGTTTTTCTTTGGATTTATTTGTTTGTTTATTTATTTTTCAATATTTGAAATATTCAATATAATAAGATTATTGTTTTCGTTTTACTTTTCATTTTAATTATTTTCTTCTTTTTTACTAATCGAATTTAACCATAATTTAGTAACACAACTAGGGAGAAATATTATTGTTATCAATATTTATGTATTACTATATATTTAATTGTAATTGTAATAATAATAATTCGTATTAATAATTATTACTAGACTAAGTATGTAGAATTTCCAAAAACCAAAAAATCTATTTTAATTTTTTAAGTATTTTTATTATTGTAATATAATTGCGATCCGATTTGATATTTTATATCTAAATATTTGTTTCTTAAATTTTTGTATGTTTATGTATATGTGAATGTATGTATGTATATATGTATGTATGTAATTATATGTATTTATGTATGCATTTATATGTTTTAAATATTTTAATATGTATGTATGTATGTATGTATGAATGCATGATGAATTAAAATGAATTATTTCGATATATTGTCTAAATAAACTAATTTTTTCTAAATAATCATTATTATCATATGTACATATAAATACATACATATGTTGTACATATGGAGCCGAAACATTAATTCGCCAATGATGTCTATAATCAAGAAATTTCAACTATTTATTTAAGTAAATTCTATGAAAAAATAAAAAAAAATAAAATTTTGTCGGAAATTTTCAAAATTTTTGAATTTAAAACTGTTTTTTTAATTTTTGATAAACTATTGAATGCGCCTCTCAAGGACCTTTCATGTGATACCAAATTTACATATAGTTCCTTTGGAAGAAATGTGAAAAAAGTCAAAAAATCTCTAAAAAGGGCATTTTTATCCTTTGATCAAGCTCACCAAATATTGACCCAGGACAAAAAATTGAGAAACGTAGTCGGGAACATCGGTACCTTATTTTTTCTCTATACAAACGGGGCCACCCTAATATATGTATGTACTTTATAAGGTCTCAATAGAAATTGAAAACGGAATTCATGAGGACAAAGTATAAACATGGCCCTGATCACGTTTTAGATCGAAAAATTAGTTGTTATTTTTATAATCCATTTTTATATGTAACATACTCGTATATGTAAATAAAAAATATGTTATTTATTGTACCTACATTTAATTTTGGGGTTTGTTGATTTTGCAGTACGTGTATATATGTATGTAGGTATGTAAGATAATTATGTATTTATGGATGTACATAGTTAGTATGTTCTGCTATTTGTTTTTTTTTTTATTTATGTATGTATGTATAGGTATGTCTGTATGTTTGTAAATATTGAATACCTAATTAATAAATATATAGTTATTTATGTAACTATGCATTTCTTGTAAGCATAAATACATAAACCAATATGTAGATATATGTAGAGGGTGTTTTTTTGAGAGGTATAGAACTTCGAATTGAAATAAAACACAAGAAAATCGTTTTAATGACCATCAGTTTGGTTTTACTGGAAGGATAATTTTATGCCATTAATGTTTAAATATGATTTCAGGCATGTGGCCGCCGCGGCTGGCTCGAATAAAGCCAATTCTACAGGTCCAATTTTCAACCACTTTTTCGAGCATATGGGGCCGTATGTCGGCAATAACGCCACGAATGTTGGCTTCCAATTCCCCTAACGTTTCTGGTTTGTTGGCGTAGACGAGCGACTTCACATATCCCCAAAGAAAATAATCCAATGGTGTCAAATCACACGATCTTGGTGGCCAATTGACAGGTCCATTCCGCGAAATTATGCGCTCATCGAATGTTTCCTTCAATAAATCGATTGTGGCGTGCGCTGTGTGGCATGTAGCGCCGTCTTGTTGGAACCACAACTCATCCACATTCATGCCATCCAATTCGGGAACAAAATAGTCGGTTATCATGGCTCTATACCGGTCTCCATTAATTCGGGTCCTCTTCAACACTTTGCTCTACAGCGGCAATTGTTTATTCGGTGCGCACTGTTCGACGTCTCTAAGGATGCGTATTATCACATAGAGTAAACGTAGTGCGAAAACGATCCATGGTTAACCGAATTAATTGCTCTGATGGACGATTATGTCGACCATAAAATGGACGGAGCTTGCGGTAAACTTCGCGAACTGAACCGTTATTTTCGAAATAAATTTGCACGATTTGCAAGAGTTGTTCTTTTGACAACCTGTTCATGATGAAATGGCAAACCAAACTGAACATAAATGACATTAGAGTTGCCAGATTTGACCACAAAATGCCAGTTTTATCTCTTTTCGAAAAACAAACCTGTAAAAAAAACACCCTGTATGTATGTATGTAGATACTTATTTGTATTATGTAATATTGTTTACTAACTAGTGTTGTCAACGTTTAATACGTCATTAATACGTTTCCTAAATAAAACTGATTTAAAACTGAATTGTTAGAAAACATAATTTAGTTTCAATATGAGATCATTCATCTGTAATTTATCATCTCCAACGATGTCAATAAATATGTATGTAATATATATGGTATGTATATGCATATGTATATTTAATTGAATTAAAATATTTAAAACACTAGTAAATGCTAATTGAGAGCTGTTGTCGTTGTTGTTAACTATGTAAGTGTAATGATTAAATACTAGTATTTTTGCAAATAAAAAGTAAATAATTGATTGATTTACGATATATGTAGGAGAAGAGTGGGAAAGAATTGAGAGCGATAGAGATAGAGCGAGGGAGATAGAGAGTATATAGAGAGGATGCGGTATGTGCTCTTAAACGGATTCCATGTGCTCGACCATTTCTAAAATAGGACTTTCGCTAAGCGGTTTAATGACAGTCTGCCAATTCGGTGTATATAAATTTGTTGCTGTAGCGCATGATGTAGATGAGGACGAAGACGAAGATGAGGTGGAAGATGATTGTTTTGTCAATGACAGCAAAGAAGCAGTTGGTGTTGCCAGTGTAATGATGGACGATAATGATGGCGTGGCAGGTGGTGATGAAATTGTTAGTGATGCTGATGTGGAATTATGTGGTGGTGGAGTTGAGACTGAAGTAGATGCTAATGTTAATGAAGTTGATGAAGATGTTGGCTGCATGAAAAAGAAAAGAAGAGAAACATACAGTTGACCAATTAATAATTTCGAAATATAACGTATGATGGTTTAACAATTACATGGTATGCATGTGGTGTCGGTGGTGGTGGTGCTAACATAGATGAAGGCGTAGACGCTGATCCGCGACTCGTTCCATTTTCCATTTTAGCTGGTGACATTTTCTTATGCACAATGGTCGGTGCACCTAGAGAATTCCATGTTTCCGAAGCATGCCGACTCATATTGGGACTTCTGCTTTGGGTTATTGGTATGACAGCCACATCGGCCGATTGCTGTTTGATATATGTTGTTTTCATGTAATGATTATTATGAGCAGCATGGTGGTTGCTGGAGTATGGCGTTAATGGTGCCAATGAGTTGTGCTGGAGTTTGCCGCTGCGTTCGAGCATGTGCAACTCCATTAGTTCATCAGGATGCGGCATGGGTTGAGGCGGTGGTGTGGATGTCGGCGTAATAGGCACAACATGTGGACTTAATTTATAGCCGTGCTCTCTAAGAATGTGGTGTGGCCGTGAAATTTGGGCTTCCAAGGCGTATTGTTTCTGAAACAGCTGACGCTTTTGTTGCAGCAATCTATGCTGAAGCAATTGCTGTTGCAGCGGTGGTTTTTGCATGGGCAACATGGCTGCCGCATTCAATTGACTGTAGAGCAAACCTTCATGATGGGCTCTTGGCATATTGCCAGCATATGCGGCATCCAAACGCAAATAATGATACAATGACGGGTGTATTGTGCCATTTTTATCAGGAAAATTCTCCATATTTTCCATTGCACGCATAAAATGTGGCGAATATGGCTGATGGAATTCAACAGGTATTCTGTTTGACAGTGTGTAGAATTGACTGTGTTGAAATTGACAATTATTGAATTCATCCAATGGCAGATTTGATCTGTACTTAGATTTCAGAATTTGTGCTTCTCTCTGCAGCTGTTGCAGTTCAAGCCATCCATTACGTTTATGGGTGTCGTACCGATAACTACCATACGCTGTGCCATTGTGTAGAGGACCCGCAGCACTTACAATACCTTGTGCCACTAGGCCATCACTCGCACGACGTCCTTCCCTATTAAGTCACATAGAAATTTAAATATGTATAAATATAATTGAGTTGTCATGATTTTCGGTCTTTCAAAGGCGAGATATAGTCTTGAATTTGAACTAAGGGTAAATATGAATATTTCATAAGAGATTTAATATCCATTATAAAGAATTAATTGCCTGAATTGAATAATTAATTGATCTCAATATAAATGTATGTATGTATATAGATTTCCCGAAGAAAATATACTGAAATCTTGGCGGTTTCAAAACCCTCGAAATATATAATAGTAAACGTCACTAAGTGGGTGATGTGTATATTTATATTGACAGTCAAGCAGAGCTGAGGACATTGATGAGCCATATTATCAACTCCAATGTGGTAAGGGACTGTAAGGAAGCTGTATGTATTCAACACTACAATGTTCTTGACTGCACTTGTAGATGGGATTAATATGTCACTATTACAGAGTAATATTAACAGGTACATTATTGTCATTTGAAAATCGCAGAGGAGCCTAACTGACTGCAAAAATTCAAGGGCCATGAGACCTAAGCTGGACATGCAGCAACCAGATTGCTGTTATGATTTAATTTTTTTGAACAGATGTACATAGCTTCAACTCTTTGTCGAAAGGGCCATAATGGTTAAGAATCATTTTATTTTTGAAATAATTCAGTAGGAGATATCTTAATGAAATTTTACACAATTGAAGGTGTTCCTGAGTTAATACATATGTATGTTCATAGTTGAAACGGGGGCTGGTGGGCGGCATACCAAATTTTGTCACCTCGTGCCTACAAAATTAAAAAGAAATCACAAGAAATTAATGTATTATCCGAATGCAAAGACATTTTGTATTTATATATTACTAGAAACTATACATAAATAAATATGTTTTAACCTGAGAGGTTTATCACTATTAATTCAAGATATATTTTCATTCAGTTATCTGGTATAATATTGAAATGTAACATTCACGCGCATCTTAGTTCGGAATTTTTGTTTCTTTTTATGTTATAGAAATAAAATTCGGGCTCGTATACTTGTTGTTTATGTTTCTGAAAATATGGAGCAGAGCACCGCATCAGCACTTCGAACTTGGACAGTTTTAAGGAAAAATATAAAATTCTGATTTATCAAACAATTTCTACAAAGCCAAAGTCCGGATGGATGGTCCAAGATGTAGTTTAAACATACCAAAAGATAATAAGATATATTTTTTTATAAAAAAAACTTTTGGAACAAATATTCTCCTTTTTATGAATATATGTACGTATTTAAATAAAAACAATGGCCAAAGTTATCAACACATTGATTTAATATCTTTGAATCTATGAAAGTTTGACATTTTAATATAATATCTTAAAAAACTCAACTAGTAGCCCTCATTTTAACTTCGAACCCACGAAAATAAAAATCAACTCAGGAACACTTCAGCTCTCACTGTGTAAAATTAATTAAGATATCTCCAATCCTGTGGGGTCATAATAAGTTATTTTTAGACAGGTATACAACAGGTATTAATTTTACAATATCGTGACGCTGTTCTGTAAAGTAAGGATCAGTAGAAAATAAAATTGGCTGTAACTTTATAATACAACAATTTTAATATTAAACAAAAATTGCTACAAAAAAAGGAAGCGGATATACGTTTTCAATATGTTTAGACAAATAAGATAAGATACTGATAAGATACCCTACAGAAGTACTATCGAAGGGCCCCTTTCAGATTAGGCAACTTTAATTGCGCAAGTATAATTTTAATTTTTATTTGTGTTCACATTCAGCAACTTGGTTGAGCAAGTTTAATTTTCTTATGCTCAAATTTTCTTAATTTGTTGACGTTTTGTTTCATTTCTGTATTCATTGTAATTGTGAAAGTGATCTGAAATTTGGTGTATACAATGGAAGTTGAAGAAAAAATAATTTAGTAAAAGATATACATACTTGAATGCATCGGAGAAGCGGTTAATAAAGATTCCGATGACAGTGATAAAGAAGATGCGTTTGTAAACCATAAACTCCTTCCAGTTTTGCCATTTTAAGGTTTAACAAATTAACAGATTTGTGCAAAAATGCAACTTTGCTCCACACTAATAACAACGAGAGGCAGTGGATAAAATTTTGCAGATAGCATAGAAGCGGTCTAAATATGAAAATGAACGAACATTAAAAATACATACATTAATTTTGTTCAACTAAATTGATTAGTTGTTCCGTTGCATTTTGCTTCCATTTTCTCATAATTTTTTAATTTAATAAAAATTTATTCACAAATACAAAATTTTCTTAACACAAAATTAGACAACACACCGAAGAAGAAATAAAAGACAATGTTAAAAACAAATAAATATCCCAAGACAAGATTGACAACAGCAACAGAATTGCCAAGTACAAACAAGCCTCTACTCAAGTCTCGGCAAATCCGACCTTTCCTCTCACATCCACAAACACAAGACTTGCGCAAATAAAGTTGCCTAATCTGAAAGGGGCAAATATCGTTAGCAAAAAATATTTTGTTACTTTCTAAACTAACGTTATGTGGTAAACCTACATATGTATGTATATTATTAATAAAGATCAATAAAAAGCAAGTTTAAATACATACATTTATACATACATACCTAAAGTGTATCGGAGAACGTTTGTCGGTATAGGGAGTCGATTTAGTGGACAACATTGATGATGTACTTGTTACAGGTGGCATATAGACACATGAATTATTGCTATTATAAAACGAACGATCTGATGAATGTTCTGAATTGACACTACCACTACCAGCAGCACTAGCGGCGGAAACTGATGCTGCAAGAGTTGAATTACTAGCACAGGAAGGTAGACTTCCAGCTAAATCGATGCTTGTAACCAAATTAAAATCAATACTCTCAAATGTTGAGCAATTACTCTTCGAGGATCCTCTGCTGAGATTTTGACTTAGACTTTTCGAATAACTACCGATCACACCACTAGAAGAGCTACTGCTGGCATATGATTGTATTCGTTGATTTCTTAAATCGATTGATGATTGCGAAGTATCTACAATAATTAATTACACATATATACATACATATGTATGTATATGAATGTATAAAATATTAAAACTCTATTTGTATGAATTGTATAAACAAACCTTTGGTATCACTTGTCCCTCCCATATCAGTTTCACAACCTTCGTCTGTACTTGAACTACACTGAGCTGAAACTTTCTTCGATGAGACTTTCATTGTAGATCTATCATTGTCATTTGTACTAAAACACAAATAATTAAAATATTACACAAACAAATCGCTAAATCATTTCAACGTTACCCTGCGTAGTGTTCCGAATTATTTTGCAATTGATTTTTATCTGATATATGAGACTTATGATCACCATTTGAACTGAGAGTAACATTTGATTTAGTTTTAGTAATTTCCTTGCTACCAGATTCCTAGAAATACACAAACAAATACATATCTAAGCTTTAACACAATCTGTTATAGATGTGGTATGAGTTAAAGAACTTACTTCGACCGGCAGAGGGCTTTCTTGTAGGGTTTGGAATAGTTTTGTGGCCTCGGCAGACATTTTGTAGCGGAAACCTAGACTCTGATCTAAAACGGCGGATGAATCGAAACTAGTTGAGCTTGAGAGGGGTTTGGATTCGTTGAGTTTGGTATCGGACATTTGTTTATCCTCAGTCGTTTTTGGTTTTTGTTGGTGTTTATTGTTCTTGGATTCTGATATGGCAGTGGCCTTTTGCAGTAAAAGCCTACAGTCTTCTGAGCTCTGTTTTAGGATACTTTCTTCAATATTGAAATGAGCAATACCACCGGCCCCACTGAACATACGTTCACGCATTGAACGCTCGTCAATAACTCGTATCGGTGGCCCACCATTTAGAAGCTGATTCGATGCAATGACTTCACGACAGTTCAGATTTGAAATGGAATGTTTATTATTGTCTATGCTGTAAGATGAACAACCTATTGGACGTTGACTAATGCCCATGTCCTGACGAGACGTTCGACCTCCGCTCTTCTCCGAATGATATCTCAGATGATTATCGACTAATTTCGATTGCAATAAATGTTCAGCAGTACCTGATCCCGGAGCAGAACGCTCACTCAACAAGGTCTGTCGACTTAGTTTCGACAAAAGACCATAGTGCTCTTTTATAAGGTGCAGATTCTTGCTAACCTGGTCCTCATGCAATACATGACTGGCTTTCAACCGATGCTGATCTGCTGCTGCTGTTGCCGATGTCTTGCTATTATGTTTATACATTATTTTGGACGAATACTGAGCCGCTGCCGAGGAGGACGATAGAGTAGATAAGGTTGATAGGGCGTGTTGTTTATTTCCACCAGCGTATTTTGGCAGTGAAGACGATGATGCAATAGTGCTACTACTGGAGGTATTATTAATACCAATACTTCCTGCGTTCATTTGGTGTTTTTCTTGGGCCATTTTTTTATTATAAACACGATCTTGCAACAGTAGATAAATGGCAGCCACATGATCATAACTGTTCTTCTTTAGACTGGCTCTGGTCTTTTCCGGTGGTATGCCAGCGAATTCGGACATTATGCGCATTATGTCCTCGTTGGGTTCGATGTTGGTTGTACCATCCATATTTACGTTGAACTTTGCTATATTCGATAGTTCTAAAATTTCTGGGCACATCCAGCGATGATGTTTAATTTGTTCGATGGTATAACGTCTAGATGGCTCTAACACCAGCATACGTCTTATTAAATGTTCGCACTCTAAAAGTACCATTCATTTATCAATGACTAACATTCAAACTTATTAAGACTTATCTTACCTGAAGACATAAAGAATGGTATTCGAAAACGTCCAGAGAGTACACGGTCCCTAAGACTTTGCAATGTTGAACCATCAAATGGCAGTGCTCCGCATACCAAAACATAAAGTACAACACCAAGTGACTATAAGGAAAATAACCACAGGACATAATTAAAAAATATACAACAGTTTCCAGTAAAATATGTTTAGTTCTTTCTTTTTAAAGACTTGTAACCTGTTTAATGATTTTGTATTATACAATATGTAATTCGAGTGCAGTTGGAGATTCCTGAAACCTAAACTCTGAGACAGCTTTCACTAATTCACAACCACTATACATATTTTTGAAAACGTTTATAGAATGTTGAAAAGATGGTACAATGTACGAGTACATTTTCTATAATAATGAATTTTAAGGCATTCAATTAAGCATACTAGTATGTATACGGGCCGGCCTAAGTGTGTGGAAATCCACAAAATGGAATTGTATTGTACTTTGTTCTTTTTCGATAATTTAAAATAATAAACCTTGAAACTTGAAATTAGATGTACATGATCCTAAAAACAAAAGGACTCCCTACCCTTCATTTGCACTTTTAGTATTTTCTATCATTATGGTACTTCTTTTTCCTAGTATAGTACTTTTTGAAATCATGAAATTAGAAACACGTAATTAACAATGTGAAGTCCATACTTGTAAACGTACCCATATATCAATTTCTGGTCCAGTGTATTGTTTTCCTTCGAAAACTTCGGGTGCTGCATATGGCGGCGAGCCACACCAGGTGGCAAGCAGTTCTCCTACTTTGAAATGATTCGAAAATCCAAAATCAGCTATTTTTATATTCATATTATTGTCCAAAAGTAGATTTTCAGCCTAATAATACAAATTTGTTATTAAAAACAAAGAAGTCATGTTTGTCGATGTTAATTCAATAATTTACCTTAAGATCTCTGTGGACAATTCCTTTCTTGTGGCAGTAATCCACAGCTGACAATATTTGCCAGAATTTAAAACGTGCTGCAGTTTCCGACATTCGACCATATTTCGCAATGAAATCTATAAAAATGGGAATCAAGTAAAACAACAACAATTTAAAATCTATAAATAAAATTCAATAAATTTCTGTTCTAACCGTAATTATGTAAATGCACATGTTTTATGCAGATACACATACATATGGTGAATTTCACGTCAAGTGACCCAATGTTAAAAATCGATTTGGATGAAATTTGCACCAAGGTTAGTACTATTCGATAGTAGGCCAGACACAAATTTTCAGCTCTATACAATTTACTTTAAGGCCTTTATAATCGCTTAATGGGATGCGAGTGGAATATCTATCAAAAAAATTATTTTTTAACTCAAGAATGGGATTTTTCAATATTTTGCACATGTATCATTTTCATTTATATATTAATTTTATTAAATTATTTATTATTATTATTCTTATTTAGTATTATAAGTAATAAATAGAAAAAAATTAAAATAGTGCATATGGTACAAATTGAAACACTTTCTTCTTTCAGTTTCACATTTTTTTATAGATACCCCACTTGCATCCCATTAAGTGACCACAAAGCTTTTATAGGAAATGGTCTAAAGTTTCTTTCGAGGAAAAATAAAAAAAAACTCTATTTTGAAAAAAAAAATAAAAAAATGGGGAAAATGAAAATGATACATGTGCCAAATATTGAAAAATCTCATTCTTGAGTTAAAAAAGGGCCCAAATTTAAAAAAAAATTAAAAAAACCCTGTATGACCAAAATTAACCAAAATGTCCAAGTGTGACCCCCTCTAACTCCGGCACTTCTGGAATGATAGAGCTGAAAATTTGTGTCTGGCCTACTATCCAATAGTACTAATAAATTTCATCCAAATCGGAAGACATCGATTTTTAAAATTGGGTCACTTGACGTGAAATTCCCCATATGTAAGTATACAATCTGTTATTTAATTAAATGATAAAATAACCTATAAATTTCATACAATTACAAGTGAAAATACTTACCAAATATTTCCCCTTGGCTTGCGTATTCCGATACAATGTAAATCATATTTTTTGTTTCCATCACCTGCACAGGAGGAACAAGAGATAATAATGTATAAATCCTGATATTCGAATTGATTTATTTAATTTGATTTATTACCTGATACAACTTAATAATATGGGGATGGTTAAGACGCTTCATAATTTCCACTTCTCGATAAACTTTTTGCAAATTGGTCGTGTCCAATTGAGATTTATCGATGATTTTAATAGCAACCTTCACAAAATTAAATTGAATTGATGAAATTTTGATTTGATAACTTTGTAATTTGTTCTTCATAAAAATTAAATAATAACACTGTGCTAGAATTTGACACTTTTTTTGTGACAAACGGGGCATCTGGCGGGTTAACCTAATTCGGGTACGCTGAATCCAGTGGTGCTAACCGTTTTTTTAGGTTAGCTCGTTTTTTTTTCGAAATATACCGTTATTTCGAAAATGGAGGAGGTTGCACAACATATATTCGCGTAACTCAAAAACGGTTGACAGAGCATTCTCTTAACAAAAGAGTTAAAACAAGCTAATATTTTAACACCAGACGTACAAATATACGGGGCTATCAATCGCCATCGTCGATTTACGACTTTTTTTAAATCTATTGAGAATAATTCTCTCGCGTATTGTACTGACATTCGCGGCTTGGTTTTAACAATGCAACATGAATATAATCCTGAAGATTGGCGCTTATTCATCGATTCGTCCAAAAGTAGCTTAAAAGCAGTTTTGCTACATGCCACTAATTTAAAAAGTCCTATTCCGATAGCACTAAGCACAAATACTAAAGAGACATACGCATCAATGAAAAAAATAATAGAGTTAATTAAATATGAAGACCACAAATGGAAAATATGCGCAGATTTAAAAGTGGTGGCATGCAATTGGGCTATACTAAAAATATGTGCTTCATGTGCTTATGGAATACGCGTTTCCATGGCGACCATTACAATACACGGGATTGGGCTATACGTGAGGAAAGCAGATGGCATAGAAATAATATTATTGAATTACCACTTGTGCCGATGGAAAAGATTTTGCTTCCTCCACTCCACATCAAACTGGGTATTGTAAAAAATATTATAAAAGATGGAATTGCTTTTACCGAATTGCGCCGAATTTTTCCACGATTAAGCGGCATGAAAGTAAAAGAAGGTATGAACTCTAGCTACTTTATTAAATTAGATTTATATTTCATATCATAATGTTTTTATTTTACAGGAATTCTTAATGGACCGGACATTCGTCGTCTAATGAAGGACCAACAATTTGAGCTTGCATTGAATGATATGGAGCTATTGGGCTGGAATTCTGTGAAATCAGTAATAGAAAATGTATTAGGAAATCATCGGTCTGAAAATTGGCGAATTTTAATTGGAGATATGCTAACCGCATTTAAAAACTTAAACGTCAAAATGTCATTGAAAATACATTTTTTGCATTGTCATGCAGAAAAATTTAATGAACAATCACCAGCCGAGTCTGATGAACATGGCAAGAGATTTCACCAAGTAACAGCCAGACTGGTATAGTGGCGAACAACTTGATTCGCTATTAGGAGATATTTGTTGGACTCTGCAGGAGGAAGAAGAATAAATTTGTAAATAAAAACTTAAACTTTAATTAACAACAAAAATAAATGTTTTAATTTTTGAAGTTTCGTCTGGTTATTATATATTTCATCTTTTGTGAATAAAATCAAAAGTTGTAGACAGATTTTAATCATTTATATCTTGTTTTGTTTGGAACTTTGTTTGCTATATCTGCAGAAAAAATTAGAATCACAGCTGCGTTTTCCAATTTTTTATGTCGTTTTAAAAAACAAAATTTTTGAAATTTTGCTAAAAAAACTATTTTTTTTTTTGTCAAAAAAAAATTCTGTTTCTACAACGACTGCGCATATTGTAAAAAACCGTTTTTGAGTTACGCGAATATATGTTGTGCAACCTCCTCCATTTTCGAAATAACGGTATATTTCGAAAAAAACGAGCTAACCTAAAAAAACGGTTAGCACCACTGGATTCAGCGTACCCGAATTAGGTTAACCCGCCAGGTGCCCCGTTTGTCACATTTTCCAACTAGCACAGTGTAATTAATAAATACATGTATGTACATTAGGGTGACAGCAAAAAATTTTTTTATGAATTTTAAAGTTTTCTCAACGGAATATTGTGCCAATAGGTCTAAAAGTTTTGTGCCGAAAATTTGAGCCAAATCGGATAACGTTTTCTGGACGCGCATCGAGGTCAAAGGTCAAGTATTTTTATATTTTACAATCTATACGAATTTCGGTAATTAACCCTCATATTTCAAAGCGGGCCACAAACATTAACGTTTTTGAATAAAAGCATCATTAATTTCCGGCTGCCGAAGACATGTAATGTATAATTACAAAAACACATCTTTGTAGTAAATCACGTCATCTAGAAATCAAATATTTTAAAATAGCTAAATTTCTTAGACAACAACCATTATTTTTAACGGATTCTTACTATAAATTTCAAGGCCTACTAAAAATTATAGACATGCCTGATATTCCCTCTGGGACTGGAGCGGAAATTTCTTCTGCAGTTTATGATGCTTTAGAAGATAAGAATATTTTGGAAAGAACGGAAGCGTTTGTGTTTGATACAACATCATCCAACACTGGTAGACTGAAAGGTGCATGTGTGGAGAGATCAATTGGAAGAGATATTTTATTTCTAGGCTGCAGACACCATATTTTTGAAATTGTTTTAGCAGCAGTTTTTACAGAGGCCAATGTTGGAGTATCTTCTGGACCGGACATAACGATTTTTAAAAATTTCAAAAAACATTGGCCAGTAATAAACACAGATAGTTATGTGCCAGGAATAGCTCATCCACGAGTTATGGAAATTATAGGCGATAATGTTGCTGAACTTTTAGATTTTGCTTTTGGAAAAATTAACGACTCATTTCCGAGAGATGATTATAAAGAATTTTTTGAGTTATTATATTTACACTACGCTAGATGGATGGCCAAGGCTATATACTCCTTAAAAATTGTAATTTTTTGCAATCAGTTTCTTCAAGTAACAGATTTCGAAATCAGTACTTTGATAGAAGTAACTGGTTTTATTGTAAGTTGTTACTCAAATTTTTGGTTTGATTCAAATAAAGCGGATAAAGCAGCTTTAAATGACATTATCTTTTTGAGAAAATTGGAAAACTACAAAACAGTTAATCAAAATATTGCGGACAAAGCCATTTCAAAGGTATTAAATCATCTGTATTACTTAAACGAAGAATGTGTGGGCTTTTGTTTGTTTGACGAAAGGATAGACAACATGACAAAAAGAAAGTTAGTGGCAAAGATGTCTGTAGATACATCTGGAAATGAAGATGAAGAAATACCAAAGAAGCTAATCATAAAGAAGGAAAACTTAAAAAGTTTCATTTCCAGAGACAACTCTGATATTTTACAAGATTTGTTTTCAAAAAATACCAAAAAAGTTTTCAAAAGATTTGGAATTTCAATGGAGTTTTTTAGCAAAGATCCACATTCTTGGAGTGTGATAGGAGAGTACCTAAGAGCAAAACAAATTATCCAAAACTTGAGTGTTGTTAATGATTGTGCTGAAAGAGGCATTCAGTTAATTCAAGAATACCATGACAAGATAACAAAAGATGAGGAACAGAAACAACATTCAATGGAAGTAACTATATATATATTATAAATTTAATATTTTACAGGTGGTACAAAAATATAGGCTGTTGTATCCGAAAAATGCTAATCTACATTCTCTTCAAAGAGATTTTGATCTGTAAATTTTAAAAGAAAAAAAAATCTTAAAACTTTATATTAATTAAAAATTTGTATCATAACTTTTTTCTTAGAATATTTTTAAGTTATTTTATCAAAAGTCTACAGAATTTGTACATTTGTGTACATTGACAATAATAACATACATATACAAAACATTCTTGCAATATAATAGTTTGTCGGTCACTTTGACCCAAATGAGATTTGAGGGTTAGTTTCCAAAAAAAACAGTTTGACTGTCCTTTTTATTAAAAGTCTACAAAATCCAGATGTTTTTGTAAACTAATGTAGAAAATTAATGAGTTTCCCAACATTATTTCATATTAACTGCGAAATATAAAAACACTTGACCTTTGACCTCGATGCGCGTCCAGAAAACGTTGTCCGATTTGGCTCAAATTTTCGGCACAAAACTTTTAGACCTATTGGCACAATATTCCGTTGAGAAAACTTTATAATTCCAACAAAAATTTTCTTACATACAAACCATTGTCACCCTAATGTACATGTATGTATGTATTACGTTATAAATAATGTCCGTGTACAAAACTATAATTTAATATGAATTCTAATAGTAACACATTTAAGAGATTAATGTCACATTTAAATCGAAAGTAAATTTGTTTTCAAGTGGTACGGATCAATAACGGCATCAGTGGACTGGCGTCGTCCTGGATGCGGCAAATTTGCTCGTTTGCACCGATGAACTGCTCAATCGTGTAGCTGCCCATTGCCATTTGCCATCTAACTGACAGTGACTGAATAATAAACCTTTGCGGGTGCCGTTATTGATATATACCCGTCATGAGGTCTGTTAAATTTTATAATCGTCCGTCAGGTAAAGTCATTATTGCAAATATTAATTAATTATTACCTAAACCGGTGATTTTTTGCAATTTGGTGGACATTTAGATTCTTATGTGGCAAAAAAAAATATACACAAAAATTGATATTTACTAATGTACCTCATTTTTAGTTATTCGATGTCGTGCTAATTTGACTACAGCAAAATTTCCCTTTCCAATAGTTCTTTCGATGTCATAGAAACCAACACGAATAGGTTCTTTGCTCTTTAAGGTGTCTTTTGATGATGATATAATATTCGTATGATTGGTGGTGTTAAGAGAATGCTTTGCTGAAGACGACTCCTTTGAATCGTTGGCGGTCCTAGTATTGACATCATCCTTAGATGTCTTCGCATAACTTTGTGGTGACTGTTTCTCCTTATCATGATCGCCTAAATAATAATAATATGAACATATTCATATGTATCATGTACATATATATAGGTATAATGTTTATGTATTTTGTTCAACGAACCATTCCTGCTGTCCACGTCTGAGTGCTCATTTTCTTGCTTGCATTTCGCTGTAGATTTTGCTTCAGTTATACCACTTTTATTGGCCTTCTTATCTTCGTTGTCACTTTCTCCCATATTTCGTTTTGAGCTTTTCTCATTCAGTTCAACATTTTAGCTTACTGAAAAAAAAAATTAATGTTTCTTATTATTGTTTATTTGACCTTTTTATACCCTTCACCTTCATGAGAAGGGTATATATAAGTTTGTCATTCCGTTTGTAATTTCCACAATATAATTTTGCGACCCTATAAAGTATATATATTCTGGATCCTTATAGATAGCGAAGTCGATTAAGTCATGTCCGTCTGTCTGTCTGTCTCTAGAAATCCATTTTTTGAAGTCCCCAGATATCTTCGGGCCAACCAGAGTTATGGACCAATCTGTAAGACAACATCCATAAAAATTTTATATTTTTTGTCCATTTTATTGCAATATTTTGAAATATATTGCAGATAATGAATTTTGTATACGTTGTTTGTATTATAAAAGAAGAAAGTGTGCGGAAAATAGTAAGAATCGGTCCATGATTTCTCATAGCCCCCATACAAATATATATATTCCCGAAATATGGCTTAATGATAAATAAATGCCTATAAAATTGGAATATCAAGACAAAATTCAGCAAAAATAAGTTTTATACAAAAAGAAATCTCAAAACGAAATTTTTTTTTAGTTCGGTCCATGTTTGACCATAGACCCCATATAAAGTCCACTTCTAAAATTCACTTAAATACGTATAAAACAGATATAAACAATAGTAAACGGCTAAAATTGGACATAAATACTCCTTATAGGCAAATAAATTGTTGTACTAAATTTTATGGTGGTCGGCCCAAAACTGGTCATAGCTCCCATACAAGGACCACATTTGAAAAAGACATTTTTCCCTATATATATTGTATAAATATCGGTACCGACTCAAAACTTTGCACAGATCATTTAAATATATACAAAAATCATCCCACAAAATTTTGTGAATTTTGGTCTATTTTTACCCGTATGCCCCATATAAAGCCCTCTTCCGAAAATCACTTTAATACTCATAAATCTCTTATAAATAAGGGTACCAATCCAAAATTTTACACGGATCATTTACATACATGCCTCAATCAAACTGCTGGATTTTGAGAATATCGGTCCATATTTGACTATGTCCCCCACATAAGGTCCACTATCGAAATCCACGTTAATACTAATATATATTTTAAATATACCGTTATTATGTTGAAATTCGAGGTGAAATATCCTCATATGCATGAAAATAACTGTTCCAAAATTTAAGAAGATCGGCCCATAATTTTTCATAGCTGCCATATAGAACCATTTCCAAAAAACAAATAAATTCGGGTCAAAAAATATTCTTTTCGGATTTAACCCATATTCGGTCCATATTTTATAATCATGATATATATCGTTGGAAAGGTATTTTTAATACCTTTTATTTAGTGTATTACAAATTATCAAGCACCCAGTAGTTCCCGAGATATAGGCCTATGTATTTTCAACTTTACGGGCCCGCCCCCTCGAAAATAGGCGTGACCGCCAACAAATTTTTTTTTGCTGGTATCTCCTCCAAAAGCCCTATTTCATTTTGTTTTTTTTTTTTTTTTTTTGAGCAAAATCACTAAAACCGAATTGTACCCCTTTTTTATACTCTGTTTGTTAAATTACACTGAAGATTATTAGGAACATCAGACAGACTCTGTAAATTATGGTAAGAATTGATAATTAAATCAATTAAAATGGTAAAAATTAGACAACATTTCAAAATATTTAACATAAATTATGTTGGTCGTAAAATTGTCTTTCAAACAATATATCAAATACTAATAAAATTTGCACTAAGACTGAATAGAAAACACAGAATTAGGATATTCTAGTCTAGTGTAGTTTCTGTATTTCTTATTACGCTTAGGTGAAGGGTATTTAAGATTCGGCACAGCCGAATATAGCACTCTTACTTGTTTATACTCTGTTTGTTAAATTAAACTCAAGATTATTATGAACATCAGACAGACTCTGTAAATTATGGTAAGAATTGGTAATTAGATAAGACTGAATAGAAAACACAGAATAAGGATATGCTAGTCCTATAACCAGTGAGTGTAGTTTTTGTATTTCTTATTACGTTTAGGTGGAGGGTATGTAAGATTCGGCACAGCCGAATATAGCACTCTTACTTGTTTTAATTGTGTTTGTGTAGATTTAAATAAATAAAGACCGTTATACATATTTTCTTCAAACTACTTGACGCTTTTATTTTGCAATTAAAAAGTATCCGGTTTATTTAAAGAAAATAAAAGGTAAAAACGTAACAATATTTGAAAGGTAAAAACGTAACAATATAATATATAATGTAATTATGCATCCATAGCAAAGGTGAAGGGTATATAAGATTCGGCATAACCGAATGTAGCACTCTTACTTGTTTTATATTAATGATTTTGGTAATTAATTAATTTTTTATAAAAAAGAACTAAATTTTTTATAAAAAATTTAAATTCTTCAGGATAAAAATTTTATAATTTTATTATTAATTATTCTATTATTAATTATAAAGGTTTTATCCTGAAGAAGCTACTCAAAGAGTAGCGAAATATTGAAATAAAATTTAAATCTATATACATATATGTATATAAAAATAAGTGTACATTTTGATTGTCACTCGAGAACGGCTAGATCGATTTGCCTGGAATTTTTTTATTAGTTTTGAAATTTTCAGGAGATGGTTTATATGAAAAAAAATTTCAAAAAGATGACCACGAGGGGGACAATTTTTGCCTCTCTGAAACTATCAGCTCATGTTTAATAAATTTTAAAACATAGATAGATCTGAGTTTGAAAGGACACAAAGGTTTTATATTTTTTCAAAAATAGGACCACGAGGGGGGTAAAGGGCAATTTTTTCCTCTCTGAAACTATCTGCCTAATTCTAATCAAATTTAAAACATAGATAGTTCTGAGTCTCGAAGGACACAAAATATGACCACGAGGGAGTAATAATATTATAAATATGAAAGTTTGTACATATGTTTCTGAGTTTGTTAGTTTGTGACGCAATCACGCTAAAACCGCTTAACGGATTTGGATGAAATTTAGTAGACGGGTAGCATATGGCCCAGATTAAAAAATAGGATACTCTGTAAGGGGTAAAAACAGGGAAAAATTGGTACTTTTGGTACCGGAACAGCGAAAAGTGAAATTGTGGTCATACCACGTATTCCACTGATTCAAACAGACATGCCATTTGAATTTACGCATTTGCAATTTCCAGTGCGTCTATTATTTGCCATGTCCATCAATAAGGCGCAAGAGCAAACGCTTCAAATATGCGGATTAAATTTGTAGGGGCCGTGCTTTTCACATGGACAGCTATACGTGGCCTGCTCCAGAGTTGGAACTCCTAATTGCTTGTTTGTGCTGGCTTCAAATGGGCAAACGAAAAATATTGTATATCAAAATGTTTTGAATTGACATTAATAATTTTGAAATACAATATGTACATTCATTTCATAAAAAAAATCCATAATATTTCATTTCTTTTTTTGGTTGGTTGCAACGAAGTGCAACTGGGTCCGCTATCACAAATTAAAAATCAATTTTTTCTACTCCTTTTAAAGATATTTGAACAAAATTTTGTTTGTCGGTGCACTATCATTCCTCTTCGAAATCGATCCACCATGACTTTGTAATGGAACCAGACTTTCAATGAAAATAAAATTTGAAGGCAAAACAACGTTTGTCGGGTCAGCTAGTTTTTTATAAAAAATACCTAAAGCTTAAATAATTACCAAAATCTAAAGAAATTAATGTTAATAATAAAATGTCTATGTGTTTCATCTGTATTTGAAATATCTCCTCAAATACACATTCGAAATTAAAGTGGTAAATTATTTCAGGAATTATAAAGATTCTTGTGTGTTCAAGAAAATTGTTTCTTAGGGTTTATCTTTATAATTTTCAGAATAGTAAAATGTTTAGAAAATAATCTACAATTTTAAAATTTTTATCAAATCTCGAAAATATTTTGAAAACTATAAAATTTTGAAAAAATGTAAACCAGATTCAAAAATCATTTATGCCCTTTATCGTCGTAAATACTCCACCACAGAAAAATGTTTGCATTTCCCTAAGATAAATGACCCGATAAGTATATATAAAATACATAATTACTTTGGACTAAAAATGGGGTATAAAACTTAATTTAATACAGTTTTCCTTATATCATAAACTTGTTTAGATTAGTACAAATTACATACGAGTACATACATACATTTGATAATAATTCCACAAAATATTGAATGTACATATGTTAATTTACTTAAAATAATTTTATTTTGAGATAACGATAAAATTTTAATCACTCAGTCATGCTATAAATATAAAACAAGAAAATCTTTCATCTAGGCTTTTTGAAAATTGTGTATTGTTGACATATATTTAAGATTATAATAAATATTTATAAACAAATTATATCATATTATATTAGAGTTAATCGGAGTAATAGAAGGTATTTCACAGACATATGAATACCATTAATGCCAGATCCGAACGCATTTGTAAGAAATTATATATGCAAATAAAGTTAAGATTTTTGTCTGGCGGTTTTTAATTTCTTAAATAGTTCTGACTTTATGAGTGAAAAAAAATCGCAGGTTTCCAAACGATACTTTATCTTTAATACAAAAACATATACTATAATCTTCTTAATCGAATGAAATAGTTTGTAATTAACAATGATTATCATACAGTGATAAATTGTTGAATAAGAAAGTTTTTAGTCAGATTTCTACTATGATAACTAAACAATGTTGACCGTGTGATTGACACTTGATTGTTCTTTTCTTTTGTTATGGTAAAAACAAAATATTATTAACAGCTAAAGCGTAAAAGAGACAGTGGTAAAAAAATGTAGAGAGGGAAATGACTGTAAGTTTATGTGAAAAATCAATAACTAACCTCAACTAAAATTTGAATAGAAGGTTTTATTTTATTAATATTTCCGTGTAATAAAACACAGATTTTCCTATGTCTATTATAATCATTTTATTATTGGAAATAGAAATATTTTTATTTGCCCATTAAACTATTTTAAGAAAATAAAAAAATAAATATAGGCGTGCATATTCCTACTACATACCATTTTTTCCTTAGTGAATTTTTTTAATCAATAATACTTTTTTCAGCACATAGGTATAAACAAAATTAATAAAATTATTACATGATTTTTATTAATTTGCACACATTTTTCATTATATTACGATTGTTATAGTTGGTTAATGATAGCAGTGATATTTAATATAAAAAAAACACAAATATATCACAAGTTTAATTTTTAAAAATCTTACAACTTCACACTCTGCAACCGAAATATAGTTTAACTGAATTTTCACCGCAAAATTAACGAGAACATTGCATATTGGCCTCGAACGAGGTCGTCAATGTCGGCAATACCACATAAAAGGCATAAAAACTACAACAAAATATGTAAAAGAAAATGAAATCTCTTAAAAATATCACAATCACACTGAATTTTTCCAATAGAAACTGAATAAAATGTGTACTTTTTCTTTTAAAAACTATGTTGTTTTGTATAATGGCAGTATTAATTAGTTGTGTATATCAGCGGTAATAAAGGATGTTCGTGAACTTTTCGAATACTATTTATTTTTACAACAGTGACAACAAAACTGTATTATAATGCATTGTTTTATATGAATGAAGAAGTAAATGATAAATAACCACACGAGTACTCGTATGATATGTAACGGGTCAATTGAGCCGTTATGAACTTAGAATTATATTTTTGTACATACTTTTTATGCAACTCTGTGTGTTTCTTTTTTTGCTTTGGCAATATCATGCCACTTTTTTCTTCACACTATTTATTTAAACCTGGGGGGTTACTGCGTATTTCGATTCGAAAGCAAAAGCTTTCGAAATACAATGTAAAAAGTATGCAAATTCGAATGATTTTCTTTCCGAATAGAAATACGCAGTAACCCCTCAGTATTTTATCAGGAATATACATAATATTACTTGTTTCTGCATTGCAGAATTGAAAATGTTCGCATATCTAAAGAATTAATTAAATGAGAATTATTCCTCTTGCGAGTATAAATTGTAAAATTTAAAAATTTTTAATCGAAGTTCACTTCAAGTTAAATATTTGCTAGTGTCTTTCAATATTTTTGTATGATTTTGCATTTATGCTTTCCAACGGAAGGCTATGTAAAACATCTAACAGAAATATTCAAAAATAAATGTAGTGTATACAATTTATTTTCAAATAAATTATATTTTCAAATAAATTGTATACACTACATACAATTTATTTTCAATTAAATTGTATATTTAACTTGAAGTGAACTTCGATTAAAAATGTTTAAATATCGAAAGAATTGTTATTAAACTGTCTGAACTGAAGCTCTTACAATTTTGTCATAACGATGCAATAACACTAATAATGAAGAATATGCCCGATAATTACTTCTCTTGACAAGGATTTCAAAGTATATCATGACAAACAATTATCCCAGATATACTTTTTGTATAAATTTTTTACTATTTATTTGTTGGATCTGCCTTTACTTCATAGGCCTTAAAATAAGTATTAAAATTTTATACATTAACCTTAAAAACTATTTGCTCTCAGTTGAAAGAGCCATCATGAACAAATGAGCCTTAAATTAGCTGGGTGGTAAAACAGTTCTACGAAGCCTTGTTTCTGTTTGAATTGTCGTAAGTAATATCGCAAGCGGGTTCTGATGATTTTACAACTTTAAGATATATATCTCACGATTTTTTCAAAATTCATCTTTAACCAATGGTACTTCTAAGTCTCTATAGATGTTTTCTTTACATGGATGTTTCATTCCGTCATGGTCCTAAGAATTTTTGATTGGTCCCTCTGTATAAGATCAATATATACTAGTATTACGTGCAGTTCCCTATAATTGAATTCCATATGTCTACATTGGTTTTAAAACAGTCTTATACAGGTTGACTTTACAAACAAAGCTTAATTTAGATTAGCCAGCGCAGATTAGAAGATTTTAGTCTCATATAGACCCTCTGGTATTCTATGTTGCGACGACAGCTAAGACGTTGTATACCAAGGTATGTAACATGATCACATTTGAATCCACAAGTAGAAATGGTTGCATTTTCGCTCGTTGGCAAATCAGACGTGTATATTGTAGCAATATATTGTTAGTGTAGCCATTCTATTTTATTAACAGTGTACCTGTCATTATGGTTTATTTGTTATTTACTTTCAGGGATAACGGTTTTTATTTGTCCTAGAATATTCTTGCTAACTATATTTATCTATTTCCTACTTAGACAGTATATATTAAGAAAACGCAGCAAGCGAAACAAGTCATAGTTTGTAAGATCATTTCTAAAAAATGATGAGGGAATAATAAAGTACCCGCCAAACAAACAAGACGTGTTTTATTTAAAGCGACTATAATATCAAGTAAAATGTTGGTCTGAGA
This sequence comes from Bellardia pandia, assembly GCA_916048285.2. Taxonomy (NCBI): domain Eukaryota; kingdom Metazoa; phylum Arthropoda; class Insecta; order Diptera; family Calliphoridae; genus Bellardia; species Bellardia pandia. Next base: position 91,908,164 of record OU696532.1, on the reverse strand, counting down.
GCACTCCCCGTGAAACTTCAGCTCTGATTTCGTAGTCACTTGTCACATAATCACTATATATAATCCTAAGTAAGCGATCTAAAAGGTAAGACTGCCTTGCCAGACTTAATCAAGACATCTAAAAGAATGGCTAAAGAATATTGTTTAAGCTCAAAAGATTTTCTTATTTCTCCAGTTAAACGGTTAACTTGCTCTATAGTACCATGTTGTTCACGGAAATCAAACAGGTTAACTGGGATTATGCTTTGATCACTCGAAAAGTGTATAATTTCATTTTGAAATACTTTGTCAAAAAGATAATAAGCTAATTGGTATAAAGATGGTACCGTCAAATCCTTTCCTGGCTTTGGTATCATTATAGTTTGGGAAGTCTTCCAATCTTTCCGAAAAACGCCTAGTTTTAAGATCCCATTAAATAATACTGTTAGCACAACAATAGCTAAAGTAGGTAGGTTTCTTATCATTGATGGTGTTTTTTGATCATAGCCCGGAGACTTACTTGGTTTAATAACGTCTTTTATAGTTTTCTGGTGTTTTAATTGAAATACATTATATTACGAATACCAATGCGTTATCCTTTGCACTTCGTGTGCAAGTGCCATCAGATTGTCGTTATGGACTTTCCGCACTGCTCAATAGTATTTATTATAATATTTTCAACTGCCTTTCAAAGGGAGAAATTTGTGTTCTTAGTATTTTTAAACAAATTTACATTTTTGCGATTATCTTCTGAAAGAAGGGCCTTTCTTAATTTTTACTTGCAGACAGTATCTGGTTTGCAGCAAGTGATCTGTTTTGTTGGCATTCTCTCCTAAGTTTCCTCTTTTCGAGAAGAAGCTTTTCAATATCTGAGTTAGAAATATGTATACCTAGTTTCTTTCCGTAGTAATACAATTTATATTTTTCGATATGGCAAAATTTCCCTAGTATCAGAGTAGAATTTCCAGAGGATAGCAGTTCTTAACTAGAGTCCTGGGGTCAAATTACCGCATTCGATATCGAGTAAAATTGATCGTAATTTTCTTATTTGAGATTATGGCATTCGATATGGAGCAAGAAATTTAGTACATTTTATCATAATTTCGATCTGTATAGCTGCCTACCTTTGGTATATACTAGTCAAGAATCCCAGTATATATGTTTGGCATTATATTTACTACAAGACAGGAAACAATCTCCTAGTGTACCAGAAAAATCTTCGAATTTTTTCTTACGCTTAGAGTTAATTCATCTACTCCGCATTCAAGTCAAATGGATGTAGCGTGTATATATTCTTTAGAAACTAGGGCATAATTTCTAATTAAAATGCCAGCACCACCATGTGCTTTACCATCAGGATGATTTGTGAAATGGAAAGTGAATCCTGAAATATAAAAATTATATCGATAAGTTAATCGTCTTGGAAATTAACATTATGTACATCTATACTCTTATTATGGATGAAGTGGGACAATTAAGCTTTGTGTTGGTTCAAACCTTTAGCATTCCAGAAACAAATTTGCTAAAGACTAATTTTCTTGTCAGGAGTATTTGAATCATTGGTATTTGTATATAACAGTTTTTGTTTCCTGCAGAGATATACCTAATTGTATTTCGGAAACCGAGTATGAATGAACAGTGTTTGAAATTAAAACTCGTACAACAAATTGTTTCAATATTTATTTATTTGCAGCATAATTTCATTAGATATGTACATCAAAGCTTATTCGTGGAACTAAAAGCGAAACAAATTTATTATTAAATAGCTAATCAGTAAATATCTGTTCAAAAGCCAAACTCGGAAAAAATTTAGGTTAATTTATTCCATTCCTCTATAACAATACACATTAACTTATTAAGTTGGCATCACGAGTTTTTCAACGGGGTTAACGAAGGGTCTGTGGACAGGTGTTTTCATAATATAAGAACATTTTTTTATTTATTTTACTTTTAGAGAAGTAACACTCAGGCAATTAATATGCGTTACTTTCTTTGGAAAAGGGGATTAAAGAAGTAAAGGTGGTGAAAGTAGAAGAAAGCTTTATATCACAACTCTGAAATTGCGCATTATGTTTGTTTTAGTGCAGCATTGCAGCGCCTCTGGTGGCGAGTAGACGCATTATTTTCTAAAGCTTGATTTTATAGCCTTTATTTAATTATTTTACTTCGGTGGCGTTTGAATGATATACCAATGAAAGAGGGTGCTGTGATAAATATTAGTTATGATTAAACCTCCAACACTTAATTTCTAATGGCCAGTTTTTAACTTGATATTTAAATACGAAATTGTTAATTTTCCTTAAATTTAAGTTTTATTTAATTATGGTTTCATTTTTTCAGTCTCAAATTGCGTTGTGGTATTTAATTATGATAAAAGTAAGGTAGCACTATTAAATGTCAAAAAAATATAAACAACTTCTTCATTTAACAGATGATTTACTATTGTTGTAAACTAAATGGACAAAGGCTGCATCCAAGGCATATTGATTACTAATCAATCAATATGCCTTGGCTGCATCTAAATTCATTGTTTTATTTATTGAATATTATCGAATAATAAAAAAAAACTTCAATGCGTAGTTTTCATAATTTGCAGAACTGTCAAAATCATATGATAGTATGAACAACTTAACCCTCTAATGCATAGAAACGATTTGTGGAATTAAAATTACTTTTTAAACTAAATTTGGGTCATAAAACACGAATCCACTGATATTTTTTTATCAAGAGTGGGTGGGGCCTTGTAACCCCAAAAATTGTTACCCCGTCTGTGGGCGGTCTCATGCAGAAAGCTTTGAAAAAATTCCATAAATCTATGATAATAAAAAAGCGTTATGTTTGATTGTATTTATTCACAAAAATTAAATGTAAGAAAATCAAACGATTTTAAAAGAGAATTAAAACATGTAATTATATTTATACAGAAGTATGATGAAGTACTGGTTTTTTATAAAGTATGAAAGTCCTTGAAGCAAGTTTTTTTGATGGACATACACAACGGTATTCCACATTTTTCAATATACTTGAGTGTCAGATTTACAGGGCTTGTTGCGACATTGCCGTTTCTTACTTTTGTCCTGAAAAGATGGCCAGTGGTGGAGGCCATCATATCTAACATTAGATGGTGGCAAGTACATCTTAGATTTCTGTGGTGTTTTTGTAGAATGTTCGGCATCATTAAATGGTCGACCAACCTTCTTTTTTTCTGACATCAGCAAAAGACTTTCTGCTACTTTTTCACGGAACTTTGGAAGTTCGATTCGCTGATGTTTTTCGCTATTTATGCGGTGGTATAAAACGTAAGTATTTACCATTGCCAAGTCAAGCATATGGTGAAATAGACGAGATGGCCACTTACCTGTCTTCATCCGAATTTTGTAACGGCCAATCAGACTGTCCATCAAATCTACTCCGCCCATGTGTCGATTAAAGTCTTTAACGATATTTGGACAACTCACTTCTTCACGATACTGCTTCTTGAGGAAAACAGTCACTTTCATTTGGAAGCGCATAATCAGGATCATCGACGTTATCATCACTATCAAAATCATCCCCTCCCACTTCTTCATCGCTATCTTCGCAGAAGTCCATAAAATCATGAAATTCGTCGTCTGCCATCTTTGTTATGTCATACTTGCGATTACGCTCCCAACGCGACATTATTCTATTGGAAAAAATATATAACATTCACATCATTTCAATAATTCAATTTGAAATAACTGATAATTTTTTTTAACGCACTGCATACACCCGCCTACAGACGGTTGGGGTGGTCAAGCGTTGGTAGGCCTTGTAAAAATAAAAATGCATTGTCTAACACTTTATTTCACTTCAAAAAACTTCAAACTACTTACCAAAAAAATTTCCAATCGAATATTTCAATTAGTCACTGCTTAAATATTTACACAAACATCACCTTCTGAGAAAAATATATTTTTTTAACTTTTATCCGTTATTTGTCACACAACTGAAAAAATTTTGCAAACGCAATGAGATGCAGAGTTGATGTGTACACAAAAAATTAAATAAAGTAGGCAACTAGATCATATTTTTTTAAAATCAAACTATCAGCTTTTATATTTGAATGTTATGGGCTTTTAAACTATGCCCGTCTGCAGACGGTCATATGCACTAGAGGGTTAAGTTGTATTTAAATGGACGTAGTCAGTGATTTAAGTTATATTTAAATATGATCTATAAAAACGAATTTGGTTTTTAAACAGAACTTAAGTTTAAAACCCTTTGATTTTTAAGTTAAAAACTGGCCATAAAACACATAAACATTCATGCTACAAACTTTGAAATAGCTTTTGATTGCATAGGGAGACACGTCATTTTGGAACAATGAAATCTGTAAAAAAAAATGTACTGTATCATTAAAAGTTTTCTTAGCAATAGCAAGTTCAAAGTCAGAATATTAGTAAAAACCATTTGCTTACTGCACAACATTAATATTTACATCAAAGCAAAATTAATAAAAAAAAAAACCCTTCCGAACCCTCTTGGGTTAGCTCGTCTTTAATTTAAATAATGAATAATTTGCCAAAAAATACAAAACCTCCTTCTATATACCAGTAAAATTTCCATAACATCACCAATGACTTTACTGTCATATTCAAATCATACCACAACATTTGCAACGGTCGACCCAAATGGAAATATTGTGGTCATATGAAAAATTACTGCTCTAATTTCACCGCCGAAGCCTTAGCTGTATTACATGCAGTTGAGTTTCCTTCAAAGTCTGAATAAAAATATATCACATGTATTATAGCCTCTCATCAATAAAAGGATTACAAACCCCTAGTAATGATTCTCCCCTCATAAATCAAATAAGTAATGTAAATACATATGTATAGCACACTCCCATAGATTAAAATAATGTGGGTCCGCTCTCATGTTGGAATAACCGGATACGAACATGCCGACTCAGTTGCCACCAAACCAAAATCTCGTCCACTGCTGACATTCCCAAATTTGGAAGCGCACGATTTTTTAAATGGTATATTAATTACGTCACCTTAAAAACTTAAAAACTTTCCAATTGTCAACATGTAACCACAATTACAAGAATATGAACCAATTATGAACAAAAACCATCTTTACGAAAAAAATGCTACAGAAAACCCACATACGCGATAATTTGCCTAAGAATTTGACACTGCAAATTCTCCCACAAGTACTTATTGGGGAAAAAAAATTACGCTCCGCGTTGCTCAATCTGTAACATATCAACCAATGTACATATCTCACATCCTAGATAAATGACCCATTTACAACTGTCACAGGGAAAATACCAACTATCTATACATATTCATTGTGGAATTAGTACTAAATAAATAAAATATAACTAAATTTTTGAATTCAAACATTAACACGTTTCCCCACACATTAGAACATGAACGTTTTGTTTCTACAGTCAATTTAGAAATGCATTAAGTATTAAAAAAGCTAACTTGTAAATATGTAAATATGTCTTGTTTTCCACTCCTATTTCATCAAATATTTGAATAATGTTAAAAACCTTAATTCATATTATATTCGCGTTTGTAACTAAACATATGAGCAACACTGGTTTGAGAATTATCCTGTACAAAGCAGCTCTGTTTTGAGAAAATCTTCTAACATGAGTCAAACTTTAAACAAAGGAAAAAAAGCCATCAACAAAATACAGAATTTTATTTATAGTTGACACCAAGGCATATTGAATACGGTAGTGTTGAAGACACAGCTGATTTTTTTTTTTGGTAGTTTTCTTATGTCAAACGTCGTTTATGTTTACAAGTTTCTAATTGTCAAAATTTGTTTATTTATTGTGTTTGTTGTAATCTTAACACTACCTGTTATCAATATGCCTTGGTTGACACAAAGTATACTTTGTGATTGGAAAGAAGAAGAGAAGTTTTTGCTGTTGCGTGCGTTTCTTAATGAAAAATGTCTTGCGCAATTTGTTTCGAACGTTTTAAAGGATCGGATAACAATTTATATTCGACTGTTTGTGGGCATATTTATCATTTTGTTTGTATGCAACAATGGAAAAGCCGGTAATTTTTTTTAATAATAAATCTATCTGTACATATATTAAAGTATTCTTCCGTATGTATGTACATACTTATGTCCTTACCGTATTTACATGTGATACATTTGATTTTAACATGTGTCCACATTTTACAATAACAAAATCTTGTATTCTTTACCGGAAACTTCCTCCTTGTACAAATGTGTTTTACATTTTTTTTCCTTTTCTACATTTTTAATACAAAAAATAAAAAAGGTATCGGAAAATAGTAAAAGTAACAGACTTACGTAACACAATAGCACCAGCGATATGGACCTAAGTGTGCTGTACTACACGGCCACCTGCTAACCTAACCTAATAGACTTACGCGATCTGAATAAGCCTTCTTGGTTAATCAGAAATGCTGTTTGATTAATCGCAATTCCCTAAATTAAAGTAAAATAAAAATTAAGTTAATGTTCTGTCTCTTTATAGAAGTACCAGTTGTCCTCAGTGCCGTGCTTACAATCCAAAAACACATAAAATTTATCTGGAACTTAATGACGATGAGGCAAGCACCTCGCAGCTTGAAGACCAACTGCGAGAGTGTCGTTCAAAAATCAGCCAATTAGAGCTGGAACTCAAAAGGGGTAATAAATTTCCCAACAAAGGAAACACCATAAAATGCCAAATGCTGGAAGAAACGTTAGAAAGCACCCTCGAACACAACGAAAAACTCGAGAAAAAACTTAAAGAAGCTGAAATTAAAATAAATAATCTACAAAAGCAAATAAGTAGCTTCAATATCAATTTAAACCAAATAACTGCGGAAAAAAATAATTTAGAGCTGAACTATAAAAATCTTCAAGTTGAACATAATCGTATTAAAAATTTAAATGAAACGCCAAGTACACATTTAACAAGATACATAAAGAACATGATACAAAATTGCAGCATAAAAATATTTGGTGCCCAAATAAATCCGGGTTCTAATTTAACTAATTTCGTTTTGTATCTCGGTCATAAAATGGATGTTCATTATGTCCGCAGCGATATAATTAGAACAGTTTATCTTAAAGAGGAGAAGGCATTAGTGGTACAATTTCGAACAGTACAAGAGAGAAATGAGTTTTATGAAAATGAACATAAACTTAATTACTATAGTGAAACCGAAAATATTGAATTTTACGATGTTACCAATGATGCATTCGTCCACACTACTCTCTTCGATTATGCTCTAAATCTGAAAATGTTTAATTATAAATCCGTATTTCGCCAAAATAAAAAAGTGATGGCCCGCAAGGATGACTATGAGGATGCCATACGTATTTACAGTAAAGAACATGTCGAAGAATTGATTGATGTTGAAGAAGAGTCATCCTCCTACGAATCCTATGCATTTTAGTTGCTAACTCTAGTATTTTAATTTTTACTACTATTGTTTTTCTTTGAAGCAATTCACATACATACAGGAAAAAAAGGTTAACAATTTGTTTTAATACTTATAAACAAATCAAATGTTTTTTTAATACTTGGAAACAAATCCAATGTTTTGTTATGTTTTCTAATCTTTAAGAATAATTTGATTTAACCAAGTTATTTTAGATAAGAAATGATTTTAAAACATTTTAATCTTAATGTGTACATAGTACAAAACCCTTGTTTTTCAACAGAACATGCCAAAAACTCTTAAATATTACTACATAATTTTGTAAATCCCCTCAACGCATGTAAATGCATGTTTATACATTTAAACTTTTTCCAATTTTTTTTATTGCAAAATCGGATAGTGATTTTCTAAATACGGAGATTAAATATTTTAAATAATTGTGGTTTTATTAATATGTATCGAAAATCGTTATCATATTTTATATTCGATTTTATTATTAATTCCAGAACTGAATATTAATTATATTCAATTTAATTCATATTTATACTATTCTCTATAAATATATATGTATGTATACATATATATATATATATACAACTTTTAGTTTTATTTATTAAAAAACTTTATTTAAAACTTAAAAAAAACGCGAAAATTTTGTACATTTTGTTTTTTGTTAAATATTGCAATTAATAAGTTGTACAACAAATAAAATTAATTAAAATATTCTTATATTCTAAAGATAGATATAACCTTTATTAATGATCTTGAAAGAAATAATAAAATAAAATGAACTTAATAAATAGCCATAAAACAAAACAAAAAATATATTCTTTATATTTTAAAATAATATAAATCAAATTATTGCTGTTTTATTTTCCTTCTATTTTGCAAGAATAATTATGGTAATTATGTTAATTAACACATACATTACTAAGACATAGGTGCACATACATTTAAATTAATTTATTAGAAAGTTAAATTGTTGTTTCTGAAATGATTTAATATGCTAAAGACTAAAATCATTTACACAATATTGTTCTACATACATAAATACATATGTATAGATAAGTAAGTTAGTAAGAGGAGTGAGTGAGGGATGGATGAGAGCTAAGCTTCATCACCTTATTTATGTAATAATTCACTGCTTTTACTGTCATAGCAGCGCCTTTTGAAATCACTCAGAAATAAACGACTCTGAAGACTTTGCTGATTGATATTTACCGATTGTGTAGTATTGCTGGAATATTAAAGGAAAAAACATACACAGTATTAAAAATGTTATATAAATAATAGTGTTTTCAAAAGACAACACTGAGAATTTATATGTACATATGTCATATTTATTAAAATTAAGTCAGGGAGGTTATTTTCTAACTAGTTTGGAAAAGAAAATCGTTCGAAATTGTATACTTTTTATACTCGAATCAAAACACATAATAATCCCCAGATTTTATACCTTTCACCTTATAACTAATAATACACTAATATTACATAATTGTCAGGCCGTGCTTTTTTAACCCAATTCGTCAAAAAGTATTTCTTACATTTGTGAATTTATTATATAATCAATATATACATATGTATATACCCAATCAATTCTACACCACATCAGTGAGGTGGAGATTATGCGTTTGTGTTGAAGCTTGTAACGCCCAAAATGATTGCTCTTACTGCCAACTAAAGTATGCCGATCGACTCTGAATTAATTACTAAATCGATTTAACGATGTTCGTCCATCCGACTGGCTTTCCATTTATGGGTTTGTTCTGATAAAAATAAGAAAATTGAAGCGGCGATAGTTTAAAACGTAAGTTTTCGTTTCTTATAAATAAAAAAAATACAAATATTTTAACGGCTGTACTATCTATTCGAAAATTAATAATTACTTGAAGAATATTCATGATAGGTAATTATACCCTACACCACCATAGTGGGGATGGGTTTATTGGATTAGTTCTGATGTTTGTAACGCCCAGAAATATCGGTCCAACATCCACCTTTCATTATACCGATCGACTCAGAATCACTTCCTGAGTTGATTTAACGATGTCCGTCCGTCTGGCTGGCTGGCTGTCCATGTAATGCTGGTGCGCAGAGTACAGGTTGCAATTTTGAAGATACATACTTCGATAAAATTTGGTACATAATATTTTTTCGGCCCAAGAACGGATGGGATTGAAACTGGTGGAAACCGGTCCATTATTACAGTCCATAATAGGTTATATCTCTCATATAGCGCCCATTTCTGAAAAACTGTTTTATACATATACTGGGGTGTAGGGTATTATATGGCGGGCTTGACCGACTATACTTTTTTACTTGTTTTTGATTGGGACAGTAATTCCAACGAAATAATATTTTGGTCGGGTGTGGATGCTGGGTGATTTTTTTGAACTCATCCATCCAATACGGAATTAATTCAACTTTCGTAATTGTGATATTTTTATGAATGCAGTGCACACTTACTATTTTTCATAACGATTGTGTCCTTACCTCGTTTTGTTAAGCACTGCACAACCATTATCCAATGACATCTGTAATGAATATAAGGTGGCCAAATTAATGAGACTTTCATGTTCGTAGATTTCAATGTCGGGCAGACGTATTTGCAATTGGCGTGGATCTTGAAGAAAACGTGCCAGACGTTCGTTCACAGAAGTCTTAATGCTAAAGCCCGGACGTTCGCCTTTTACGCGGCGACAGCCGGCTCGTATTTCGCGCACTTCGTTCGGTTGACATGGAGGTGAGGAGAGAAATGGATTAGATGTTTCACCAGACATCTCACTTTCAATCTGTTTGAGAGGCATAATTAAATGGTCCTCAACAGCAATGTTTACGTTACCGCGACATATAGATGAAAATCCAGTTTTAGCGGCTATAGTTATGGGCTCGGATGATTGGAATGGTAAGTCCACAGAATCGCGATATTCGGCGGCACTTGATGGAGGCCAGTTTAGAGAAGAACTGTCTCCAACGGCAGTAGTGTTGGACATAATAGTGTCGTCTTCAGCCATTAACATAGAATTTACACTCTCGGGATCTGACTTTATTTGTGGTAGAGCATTTCGTTTTGTTAGCTTACGTTTACTGTCGTATTTTAGCTCACCGCAAATGCTTTCGTTACCTGGCCAGTCGGTCAACTCGTCATCACCTTCACGATCGGTATCGTTGGCAGCATGATTATCTTCCGAATCAGAAGAACTTAGAGAACTAGAACTAAATTCATTTAGTTCCTCACAATCCATAGAATGCTGGTCGACAGCAAATTGTAAAAGACGCCTCCGATTGCGATGTCCATTGCCTTTCTTACGATGATTACGGAAATTGTTTTCTTGCTGCTGTTGCTGCTGCTGTTGTGACGTTGCGTTAAATTGACTGATTTGAGGCAAGGAGGACTCTTCAATTGTTTCAGCCATTTCATCGGCTGGCATTAAAGGTGAGGGCACAAACATTCCTATGGAATTTTGTGTTTCACCGTCTGTATTACAAAAAGACGTTGCAGTGTCTTGCTCAATAGTGGTAGAGGATGTACCATCGGCTTGTTGATGTGCTGTCGATCCTGAAGACGCCAAAAACTCCAATACAGCACTGCTGGTTGTGGCAGATTCAGTCTTTTGTTGTTGTGAGATGCGTTCAATTTTTGACAACAAGCCTTTGTTTAAGGGTAATAGACGATCGCTGTGCGGTTTCGAAGTCGATGAAAAACTTCGAGGTCGCATCCGATACTCATCTAATTGATTGTTATGGCGGGGCATACTAGAAGAATGATCGTGGTCATTATAACGATCACGATTCGAGCGCTTGCGTTTGCCGCAAAAGAAGAGTTGTGAACGAGAGTTGGGGTCTGGTTTAAGAACTCGTTTGCGCATTATACCGGTGGATGCCGCAATGGCATTGCCAATACCGCCATCAGTGTATCCACTACCACCCGCACTAGGCGATATACAGTTTGAAGTCGACGTTGGCTCCAATAAATCTGTTTGTGGCTCAACGCCTGTGCTTATTTCATAGTCCATTGTAATACGTTTTAATTTGCGCTTCCGGCGCGCATTCGGTTTAAAAAATCTGGAATAATAATTTTTTATTATGTGTGTCTTTTAGACGTAATAGTAGCTATAGCCAATAAATACCTAGCTGGACTGAAAGTCTCATTTAGGGAATCAGACTCTAATGTCCCCATAAGACGCACTGATGTTTGATTTAACGCCTTGCAAGGTAGACGTGGTGCACCCACTTCATCTTTTTCATCCGAGTCACTCGGCAAGTGAATGTTTTGTGTATCGAGTCCATCATTGTTGTTCGTGTTTGTGCCATGGTGCGTATTTTGGGTAGTTCCATGAGCTATATCAGTTGGACTGCTAGAATCCTCTGTTGGTTGTGGTGCACATGCTAAAAGTATATGAAGAATTTTTAATTACAATAATGTGCACTCTTTCCGCATTGTCCAAAAAAATATGCATATGTATTAGGCTGTTTTCATAAACGCAGTATGCAATGCAACATTTCATTGCATAGAGTACATAATAGCATTTAGAAATATAATTTAAAAATGTTTGTTTTAAAATTCTCTTTAATAGTCCAATATCTTAATATTTTATGTGATAAAAGTTTTTAAATTATATTCTAAATATTATTATGAACTCTATGCAATGAAATGTTGCATTGCATACTGCGTTTATGAAAACAGCCTTTATGTTTCTTATCAGCATAACGAGATCTTACTTACGTAAATTGCCAGTTGACCGAGTACGTCTTCGTTGCTGTCCCCAACGACTTACGCGTGCACGATCTAGTAAGGATGTTTCCTCCAAGGCCACTGTTAGATCATGTGAAAATTGATCCATTTTAATAGTGCTTCTCTTGGCACATGCAAATGAGGCAATTAATATTAATAGCAATAAAATATTGAAATTTTTCCTTCTTTAAAAACTTTGTATAATTATTGTAGTTTCTAATGTCTTTATCGTTTTTTTATTAACACAATACTAATTTATAATTATAAGGGCGTTACACAAAAAATGTCCTTTCTTAAATCGAAGAAATTGCTGTTTGTGTATCTCAGAATGTGAATACGAGTACTAGATGCCACAATTCACAATCATTGTTGTCATCCCAGAATCCTTACGAATTTCTTGTGTTAGCAATTGGAAACTAATAAATTTACATATTTTGATTATTTGTTTGTCCTTAATTTATCACTTTTGTACGAAGTTCCCCAATTGTATTCACAAAAATTTACTGAACTGACTTTACATTTTACTTTATGACACTCGTTCTACTGAAAAAGGGGAAGACAGATATGACAAAAGCAATGTGAATAAAAAATATACAAAAAAAAAACACAAAGCAATATGAAAAATGTTAAGGGCTTAAGAAGATTTATAACTAAACTAGGATTTTTTCAAAGTTTATTACAACTTATAGTTTTAAACGTTTACAACAAGCAACCGACAATGCAAATTTCACATTTATTAGCTCACGAGTGAAATATGTAGTTTCTTTTAAAAATTTTAATTTTTATAAATTTTCTACAAGAAAAAAAATTGTGTATTGTTTAAACATATTTTCTTTTTCATATTGACACTTGCTTTAATTGGTTTTTCGTTTTGTGGATTTCTGACGTTTTGCTTTATATGGTGAAATTAATTAACAGGGTGATATCAATATTACAATACAAAAAAATATATATTTTTGTTTTGCTTTCATGTTTGTCAAAAACACTGACTATTGTTTACAAACATTCCTGTAGAAAAAAAATTAATACATACATACATTTTTTTATTTCAAGATGATACATGTGTTTTTGTTTACAATATAAATATTTTCAATAAAAATAATTTATAAATTTGTTACTTTATGAAAAATTTAACTAAATATTTAACATGGAATGAGTATGCTATAAAATGGGATGCTATAAAATAATGAACTGTTCTAACAAAATTCATCTGATATTCTTGCATTTTGAACACAAATTTCAACTTTAATGGCCAGTTTTTAACTTAAAAATTAAAGTGTTTTTAAAATTAAGTTCTGTTTAAATACCAAATTCCTTTTTATAGATCATATTTAAATATAACTTAAATCACTGATTACGTCCATTCAAATACAATTAATTTCGTATTTAAATATCAAGTTAAATTAACAAAAATATATATTTTTATTTTAACAAAAAGTGAACAAAACGGATTTTAAAAGTTAATAAAGGAAAATTTACAAAGGGAATACAATAAAGGCCCAACTATAATATGCATAAGCAAGCTTAAAGGCCCAACTATAATATGCATATGCTAGCTTAAGCAAACGTGCGAACACATATAAATTGTATGTGGCAAACTATAATGTACTTAACGAAACTTTTCGTTAAGTTTTTCAACTGTCATTTGCTTAAGCAAAAAGCGAAACTGATCGCACATTCTGTACGGAATCAGCTGTTTGTTGTTTGTTTTTGTTTTGAACAAAATGGAAGAAAATATATTTATTTTAAATTTAATAGAAAATGCGGAAAAAAATAAGTGCTTTTACAATAAAAGGGACCCTTTTTATTTTAACAAAAATGTCTTTCTGTTGCGGTTATTTCTCTGACAGAACAAGAGTCTTCTTCTTTTACAGTGTAGTTCACTTATTTCTTTTAATGTGCACAGGCCTTCAAGCGCTAACTTTAATATTTTTATATTATTTAAATTTTTAAGTTTTTTCTCCATTTTTACAAACACAATACGAAAATTAACAAAACATATGTAAACGTTTATTATTATTTACAATGTAGTGCTGACACAGCTGTACATTTTAGTACTTTTGCCGATAAATTAAAAAAAAGGAAAAATTATGCGTTTCGGGTACGAAGTTTTCTTTTAATTATAAAATAATATAAAGCTAAGTATAGACGATATGTTGAATCAGCATATTTATGCTGAAAAATTTGTGACAAGTGCTTACATATCGTGTAAACGCAAAATTTTTTTAGCATACGTATGTTTAACAACATTTGCTAACAGTTTGTTAACAATATCAACAAACGTATGTTGGTAATTTTAGCATAAGCAAGATTAAAGGCCCAACTATAATGTGCATATGCTAGCTTAAGCAACCCTGCGAATACATATAAATTGTATGTGGCAAACTATAATGTACTTAACGAAACTTTTCGTTAAGTTTTTCAACTGTCATTTGCTTAAGCAAAAAGCGAAACTGATCGCATATTCCGTACGGAATCAGCTGTCTGTTGTTTGTTTGTGTTTTTAACAAAATGGAGAAAGAAGAAAATACATTTATTTTAAATTTAATAGAAAATGTGGAAAAAATAAGTGCCTTTATAATAAGAGGGACAGACCCTTTTTATTTTAACAAAAATGTCTTTCTGTCGTGGTTTATTTCTCTGACAGAACAAGAACGTCTTCTTCTTTTACAGTGTAGTTCACTTATTTCTTTTAATGTGCACAGGCCTGTAAGCGCTAACTTTAATATTTTTATATTATTTAAATTTTTAAGTTTTTTCTCCATTTTGCAAACACAATACGAAAATTAACAAAACATATGTAAACGTTTATTATTTATTATGTAGTGCTGCCACAGCTGTACATTTTAGTACTTTTGCCGATAAATTAAAAAAAAAAGGAAAAATTATGCGTTTCGGGTACGAAGTTTTCTTTTAATTATAAAATAATATAATAATATTTATAAAATATAGTCATTTAATGGCTTTTTGTTAAAATAAAAACATTTTTTTTAAACATAAATGAGCAACTGTGAACAAAAAGTTTCAAAGTCATTGTAGCCACCTGAAAGTTAACTCTGAACTAGTTATGCATTTGACAGCCTTTTCGTTAACTTTTGCAATTTGCTTAAGCTTGCTTATGCATATTATAGTTGGGCCTTAAACAAATTGCAAAAGTTAACGAAAAGGCTGTCAAATGCATAACCAGTTCAGAATTAACTTTTAGGTGGATACAATGACTTTGAAACTTTTTGTCCACAGTTGCTCATTTATGTTTAAAAAAAATGTTTTTATTTTAACAAAAAGCCATTAAATGACTATATTTTATAAATATTATTATATTATTTTATAATTAAAAGAAAACTTTTTTTAATTTATCGGCAAAAGTACTAAAATGTACAGCTGTGGCAGCACTACATTGTAAATAATAATAAACGTTTACATATGTTTTGTTAATTTTCGTATTGTGTTTGCAAAAATGGAGAAAAAACTTAAAAATTTAAATAATATAAAAATATTAAAGTTAGCGCTTGAAGGCCTGTGCACATTAAAAGAAATAAGTGAACTACACTGTAAAAGAAGAAGACGCTCTTGTTCTGTCAGAGAAATAAACCACGACAGAGACATTTTTGTTAAAATAAAAAGGGCCCTTTTATTATAAAGGCACATATTTTTTCCACATTTTCTATTAAATTTAAAATAAATGTATTTTCTTCTTTCTCCATTTTGTTAAAAACACAAACAAACAACAAACAGCTGATTCCGTACGGAATATGCGACCAGTTTCGCTTTTTGCTTAAGCAAATGACAGTTGAAAAACTTAACGAAAAGTTTCGTTAAGTACATTATAGTTTGCCACATACAATTTATATGTATTCGCACGTTTGCTTAAGCTAGCATATGCACATTATAGTTGGGCCTAAAGCAGGTAATTCAAATCGTCGTGGAAACATAGTATAAAGAGAAATATTAAAAAACAACATGAAAACAGAAATCGTGTTTTAAGGTTCAATTAGTCGTGACTTAACCATAACCATAAAAAACAGCTGTTCAAACCAACCTTATGGGCAGTGCTGTAATCGATTATTGCTAACTTAACATAATGCCATAGCCATAAACATAACCATACATACCAATACGCAGCTGAAGAAAACAAACTTTTTAGCAACATTTTTTTTGATTTTTGGCAAACTTTTTGCAGAGTTGCATAAAAAGTAGTATTTCACGAGCACGTGCGTTTTTAATGTAAACAATTAATATGAACAAAATTTAGCTAAATTAATGTAACTACCAACAGGACATTTTTAAAGGAAAATAAAATTAAAAAACGTGAATCAACAGTACTATGGCCCAGTTATCAGATTTTCGGGTTGTCACTTGCGACATTTTAACTATTTGCTTAAAATCGCGCACTAATTCCAACCACATTTATTTTGATATTTTTAATAATAAAACCAAAAGTATTCCGTGTGCGCATATCTCGTTAATTGTAACCGATAGGACATAAAAATACGAATCGATGGTGATATAGTTTATAGTTCAATAGACTGTAGTTTAGAAGTTATTACGCAACAAACTTTAGAAAATGATAAAAAAAACACCCAGTACAGTTTTCCATTAATAACTCCGAAACGATGCCTTGTGCGCATATCTCGTTAGTTGCAATCGATAGACCGAAGAAATACCAATCGATAGTGGTACGGTCCATATCTCAAAAGACTGGATCTTAAAAGTTATTACGCAACAAACTTTTAAAAATTAAAAAAATCGCCAGAAATATGTGAGTTAGTTTTTCTTGAATAACTGAAAAACGATTTGGCGTGCGCATATCTCGTTAATTGCAATCGATGGGCCTAAGAAATACTTATCGACAGTGGTATAGTTCATTTTTTCGGAGACTATATTTTAGAAGTTATTACGCAACAAACTTTCAAATATTAAAAAAAATCGCTAAAAATGTGCGAGGTAGTTTTCCATTAATAACTCAGAAACGATGCCTTGTGCGCATATCTCGTTAACTGCAATCGATAGACCGAAGAAATACTAATCGATGGTGGTACAGTCCATATCTCAAAAGACTGGATCTTAAAAGTTATTACGCAACAAACTTTCAAAAAATTTTCAAATCGCCAAAAATGTGTGAGTTAGTTTTTCTTGAATAACTAAGAAACGATTCGGCGTGCGCATATCTCGTTAATTGCAATCGATGGACCGAAGAAATACCAATCGATAGTGGTATAGCTCATTTCTCGGGAGACTGTATTTTAAAAGTTATTACGCAACAAACTTTCAAATATTAAAAAAAATCGCTAAAAATGTGCGAGGTAGTTTTCCATTATTAACTCAGAAACGATGCCTTGTGCGCATATCTCGTTAACTGCAATCGATAGACCGAAGAAATACTAATCGATGGTGGTACAGTCCATATCTCAAAAGACTGGATCTTAAAAGTTATTACGCAACAAACTTTTAAAAATTAAAAAAATCGCCAGAAATATGTGAGTTAGTTTTTCTTGAATAACTAAGAAACAATTCGGCGTGCGCATATCTCGTTAATTGAAATCGATGGACCGAAGAAATACCAATCGATAGTGATATAGATAATTTTTCGGGATACTGTATTTTAAAAGTTATTACGCAACAAAGTTTCTAAAATTTTCAAAAAATCGCTAAAAATGTGTGAGTTAATTTTCCATTAATAACTCAGAAACGATGACTTGTGCGCATATCTTGTTAGTTGCAATCGATAGACCGAAGAAATACCAATCGATAGTGGTACAGTCCATATCTCAAAAGACTGGATCTTAAAATTTATTACGCAACAAACTTTCAAAAATTTTTCAAATCGCCAGAAATATGTAAGGGTGTTTTTCTTAAAATTGTTAGAACATTGTTTAATTAGTAATAGTTTCATGAGAATAGTATACGTGGTGAATTTCATTCCATTCGTTCTTATGTGTGAAGTGGCAACCTTTTAGTTATGTATGGCAACATAAATATTTAAAATGTATGTATACCCAAAATTTTCGCCAAGACTTGCCAAGCAAAGTATATAGAATTGGAAAGATTATGAAAAACCCTTTGTTGTTATCCACAGAGGAACGTGCCACTCTCTTGGTGGACATTAAATTTGGTTATTAATCTTAAGCTTCCAGTCAATGTAGTAACTTACCTTCATCGGATAGGCTGAGCAGGACGCTTTGGTTCTCATGGTTTAGCCATTAGTGATAACCAAAAGTTATTGGCTCCTTTAGCCTCATAAGACAACATTACACTTGTTCTCTATCGGATAATAAGGAAAATCTTACAAATAATATTTCATCCAACCATCAATACCATCGATACCAATACTTTTCTAGTCAATTCTGAAGACAGTGCTTTAAAAGTGCCAAATTTGTCCAGCGAACAACTTAATGCTCAACAAATTATGTTATCCTTCCAATAATGAAGGCTGTGGCTGTTTTCATAAACGCAGTATGCAATGCAACATTTCATTGCATAGAGTTCATAATAGCATTTAGAATATAATTAAACTTTTATCACATAAAATATAAAGATATTGGACTATTAAAGAGAATCTTAAAAAATTTTTTTTTAATTATATTTCTAAATGCTATTATGAACTCTGTGCAATGAAATGTTGCATTGCATACTGCGTTTATGAAAACAGCCAAAGGTCAAATGCACTTAATAGCATTGCTTTAAAATTTTATTTATTTAAGCGGAGTAGACGTACCATCACTATTACAATACATACATCTAAGTGAAACCATCATAGAAAAAGTACAAAGTTCTAATTTGGGTCATTGGGTTGTGGCTTATTTGTGCTATAAAGTGGCCACACCAGTACGTTATGCAGTCACATTGGGTAAGTGATTAAAACATAGTAATAAAGCAACTTATTAAATGGATAATTATTTAAATTGCAGGTGGTACCACCGTTTCTATTATGTACTTAGTGCAACATTGTCATATCAAGCCAATGCCCACCAAAAAAGAACTTGTTCGCATGTATGAAGAGCAAAAAGCGCACAGAGCTGCTGTTAAAGCCAATGCTGAAAAAGAACAACAAGACCAAAAAACAAATGATTTTATGATATACAGTGCAAATTAAAATCGAACAAACCCAAATAAAGTTAGAAAATCAATTTGCAGTGAGATCTTTAAAAATCGTTGAAATAATAGTCCCACAAAGAGTCGAAGAAATATCAATTTCAAATACTCATCCTGCTGCTCCCATTTCCCATATAAAAAGATAATAATCTTTTAAGTGATTAAAAAATATCTCTACAACATAAAGATAACTGTTGACGGAGTGTTTTTGTTATTTATTTCCTCAAAGAGATCGTCAATATCACGCTTAAATTTAATGAAAACTAATCAGGTATGTGATGGAAAACGATAACGAGTGAGTTTTAGAAGTTAATTTTTTCGTAATATTTCTGTATTAAAACAGTTATCCTACAAAATATAAAGATAATTTGCTATTAAAGAGAATCTTAAAACAAAAATTTAATTAGAAATACTTTAAAATGAAATACTTAATAATAATAAATAATAATTTTAAGAAGAATTTAAAGAAGTATTTAAAAAAATATATGATGTTTTATTAAAATATTTGAAATTAGGGCTTTTACCAAAAAATAATTGGGGTTTAGTTTAGATATATTCCCAATATTTATAATTAAATTTAAATTAGTACTCATACAAAAATACAGGGGGTTATTGTGTATTCCGATTCGAAAAGAAAATTGTTAGAATTTGTGTACTTTTTACACTTTTCGAAAGCTTTTGCTTTCGAATCGAAATTCACAACAACCTCCTAGTTAAAAAAAATGTTTGATAAATAAAAATTTAAATACAATTCAAAATCACACATTTCATTTAGAAACCAAGGCCATACTTATTTCATATCGTATTATTAACTGGACATGTATTTACATCTCTAACAATTCAGACCTTTGTGATAACAGTTTCGTTATCAGAATGTTAAAATCCAAGTGCTGTACACGGTCCTCCTTCTTACTGCGATAATCTAACATCATATCTTTGGAAATTACTAAAAGAATACAATAATTCGAAAATTTCTGAGTCAAAAAAACAGTTTTATCCCACAAAATATAAAGATAATTTGCTATTAAAGAGAATCTTAAAACAAAAATTTTTAAAATTTGATCAAATATACTTTAAAATGGACTTCAAAAACTCACTCGTTTTCGATTTCCATCACATACTTGATAGTTTTCGTTAATATCTGTTACTTTTTTGAGTGAGAGTTCCTCTTACTTTAATTCTTGAGCAAATTTTTCCATATCGAAATTATTCATACATCGGTTCAATTCATTCATAAAGAATGTCTAAAATGTTGTGGTGTATTCCTCAAATATTTCCATATATTCCAATTTGTTTTCTTCGTTGTCCTCGAATTTCGACCAATATTTTTCCAATAATTGTTCATGTAAGTTTAGGAATTTCTCGCTCAGAACAATGTCGTCTATGCGTCCAATGACTTCATCAAAATATTCATTTACCGATGTTTTACACACTATATCGATATTAATATCTTCGCTATCGCTAGAATCCATTGTAAAAATTAATTCTTTTTTAAATTTTCTTTAGAATTTTTAAGGTTTTAAAAATATATGCACATACATACTCGTATGTATCTAGTATGTACATTTTAGTTTAGTTTTTTTTCGTAAATACTTGTTTAATATATGTAAACAAAGGTTTCCAAGGTAACTGAATAAAATTATTATTATTCCCTAAATTGCACTCATCGGAAAAAGTTTTACTCATGGTGTAACTATACAATGAACTTGGAATATTCAGGGGTGTCATAAAAACCAATGTTGTCGGAATTGGTTTTAAAACCGACAAGAAAAAATGCTTTGGTGTCATGGGGCACTGCTAGAATCCATTGTAAAATAGGGCACTGCCCTATGACACCAAAGCATTTTTTCTTGTCGGTTTAAAACCAATTCCGACAATATTGGTTTCATGACACCCCTGATTGAATGACACATGAAAATGGTTACATAAATAATAAAGTAAGTATTGAAGCGAATGTTTTGTATAGAATAAAAAAAGTGAGAAATATTAATAATATATCATATAATTTTAAATGTTGTGAGACTAAATAGCGACCGAAATTGGTCGCTTAATATTGTATGATGTTGTAGTTCATATTATGGTGTAAACATATGTATAAAACTAATAATGTATAATACTATACATTCAGCCCAATCATGAATAAACTTTCCGTGGGAGTTTTTTCCTATTCAAATTAAATGTTAAAAAAATAAAAAACTCACGCTGATTTTTTATTCATGATTGGAGCGTATATGGGTTTAGCTAGTAACTATATAAATAATTGTGTAGTTTTCCACACCACCTTCGAGGTACTACACTAAGTGCGTTGCCAATTATTTTAAATGGCTGGCGTCCCCAATAGGCCTACACCATCAGTTATACTACACTTAAATTTTATATACATATAAATAACTACTTTTTAAATAAAATACTTTATGCCTTATTTAATCATGCAACAGCCATCATTTTATGAGTGCTTTTATAGAAGTGTGATTTTTTTTTATCACTCATTTTCATCATGCAAATAAAAAAAGTCATGCAAATGGAATAATATTTTTTTTTGGCTTTTGGCATATCTAACACACTTCTTTAATTGAACATATTATCTTTACATATTTTACATACAGTGAACGAATTTTTGTACTTATAATTTATGCAGTCTTTACAAACTCTATAATTACAGGTTGAACATTTTTTTTTAGTTTTTTTTAAATTTCCACAGTGGCAACAAAACTTAGAACAGTCGTCAGCATTTTTTATTAATATTGACTTGATTTCATCTCTAAACTGATTGGGAAATGGTAAGTTTGTCATTTGTTCGCCTTTTATAAAACATAGCGCATATAAAATTACGAATATACCACAGCTCACAGCATCATCTTGCTTTGTTCTTTCCAAAATTTGAACGAATTTCCATTTGAAATTTTCATGAGAAACGAATTTATTATAATCCGATTTTCCACCATTATCATGCAGAGAATCAATAAAGAAAAATTCTTGTGTTGAAGGCTTTAAAACGCAAAGATTGAAATGGGAATTTCTTAGAATTGGAATAAAGAGCAATTCAGGATTAAATGAAATCAATTTATAAACCTTTTCAAAGTTTATTTCATTTATTTGACATGGCAGGCTTAAAACTCTTTTCGGGGTTTCTTTAATTAACCCAAATATTGCACAATCCACAACAAAATTGGTCAACATACACCCTTTATTCAAGGATTTCCAATCTTCACCGTCTAAGAAATTATAGAAACCGATTTCATATTGTTTAAATGTCGGATAGATAGAACCAAATAAATCATTATATCTAAATAAGTAACATTGTACCTTTTCTTTTTTTTTATATTGTGGCGAAAAACATGGAGTAGAGTAAGAGTGCTCATTATTGATCCTTTTATTACCAGATGCAGACACAATATCTTGGACCTCTTCTGTTATTTGTTCAAATTTTTTTGTTTTTTTTGCAGCAAACAAGTGCTTCGGATTTATACATTTCTGTTTTCTTGGATCTATTTTTTTCCATTCCTCTTCTATTTGCAAAGTGTTGTTTGTATCTGACTTTTTTGGATATTTTTTAGATTTTGCTGCATTTATATCTATTTTTTCAAACATATTGTACTTATATCTTAGATCTTTTAATGTACTTATGTTATCTTCACGATCAATTTTAATGAAATCTCCAGGTCGCAATGATTTCTTATCTAAAAGAATATACTTTTGCAAAAAGAAGCTAAATTCAACTGGCGCATTGCTAAGATGATCTCCGGAAGGATCAACTGAAATTCCCATTATATTTGTCCACATTGGAAGAAATGGACAATATTTATTGATGACAAAGTTACATATATCTTCGTTTTTGTACTCATTGTCTTCACCATTCATGGATTGATTTCTAACGTCATTACATACATCATCATATATTTTTGAAAATACTGTTTTAAATGGACTTCGGTTTGCAATAGATTCTAAATTGCTTACATCTTCTTCATCTTCTCGATCAACAGTTTTATAATCGATTTCTTCGATGTCCAATATATTTTTCTTTAAAATGTTAAGGCTTTCCATGAATATATAATTCTTTCTGCTATAGAGGAGAACTATAAATAAATGTTTAAACCAATACTTCATTCTCCCAATGTTTTGAGGTCGAATGCCATGGTCAAAACATGCTTTAGCAGGTGGCGCATAATATTACGTTTACCAATTTTATTATTTAAATCTTTGCACATTATATGTATATAATGAGATTTGCACCATTGGACTATAACTTTGGGTTTCTTATTATAGTTTCGGTTTTCTAAATATTGAAAGCAACTCATTAAATATTCTGAAATATTTTCATTATTGCAGCATTTTAAAACTGCTCCAAATAGAGGATAACTGACATCTGTGCAAACTCTTTCAAAGAATGGCCACTTAAGCTTATATTCGACGCAAAAGGCCTTCAATTTTTCCAATATTGAGTATATATCATTAAGAGTATGGCGCGATAGGATAGCTGTTACAACAGGAACTATCATTTTCAGCTTCTTTATTCTTATAACTATTTTGTAGATCAGTACTCGTTTTTCCGCACATTCAATTTGGCGTACACTTTGCCCAGACGCATCGAAGTGTATTGTAAAATTGGCGTCTTTAAGTATTTCTTTATTTTCAGCAAATGTTACAAAAGTAGCTATTCCCCAGCAATATATTGCTAAAGGTGATGCTACGTGTTGAATGTAATCTTTGTATTTGTCCTGCTGCATTAAATATACTTCCTGAAAAGGGTCTCTATGAAGCCACGAATCAGAGTTTCCTTCAGAACTGCATTTCTGCAAAGTGGGAAGGTTATGTATATTTTGCATATTTCCACTTTTTGCAATATCATCAGATGCATTAAGAATTTGTTTTTTTCTATAAAGGTACGGTTTTTTCCCACGTAAAGCCTTTTTTACTATTTTACGAGTTACACCTCTAATCTGTGCGACACGTTTTTCTCCTTCAGCATGAAAAACTTTTCCAGTTCTGTATACTTTAACATTTCCATCTAATTCTATTTTAAATTTATACTTGCAGCAACCAGTAAAGCTACAGTATCCATATGCTAATAAACCAGAATCTAAGTTTTTGGTACTATAAAAAGATATAATACAGGCGTTATTTATTTTTAAATACTCCTCGCGAATGACGTCGAGTACAAATTTTCAGTTAAATTCAACTTTAAATCATGTTCGGCTTCAAAGATGAGGTTAGGAGAAATTTTAAATTCGCAATCAGAAACGCCATTTTTAAAAGTTCTTGATCGTTTTGTTGCCACGATTTCTGAACGTTCTACATTTAAACGAAGAGTTTCCTTTGGATTAGGAATCTTTCTATATTTTTCGAACTTAGCTACTTTTAAACTTCTATCTGATGTCTCGAAAGGACCAAGGGTAACATTACTGTTATTTAAGGTATTATTTAAACTAATATTGAAACTATTATTTATATTTTCTGCATTTTTTGTGCAATCAATATTAAAAATGCTGCAATCGTTTTTACTGTCGTTAATACCTCGTTCACATGTATGTATTTCTTTACAATATACATCTGTGTTCAATTTATTTTTATTTTTTAAATTATCGCTAATTTGAAAAGAAAATTTTTCTATAAGATTTTCAAACATACCTTTTAATTGGCCAACGAAATTCCTCAAAATGGTTTCTACATTTGAAATATTTTGTTGAGTATTTGTATATTCTTGACCTGTAATGTATAATTAAGAAAATAATTTGAAATTAGATTTAGAAAATTGTAATTAAACTTTTTTTAAACTTACCAATTTCAATACTTGATTTTTCCTGAATTATTCCTGGCTCTGCTTCTATAAGAAATACATAAAAGTTTATACATAAATGCAATTTTTTGCTAAAAAAGTAATAACTTACCAATTTTTATATTTGTGGGAGCATGAACTGTATGGTCTGCACCTATTAAGAGAAAATTTAATTTACAAGTAGGAAAATATATGTTTATATACATATATGTAAATCTGTAATATAATTTTAAGGATACTCACCAATTTCAATGTTAATTTGATCTTCAACATTTTCAAGTTCTTTAAACAAATGACGTAAATTATAACCATCATCATGCTGGAGGAAAATATAATGTATTTAAGGTAAACATAGTAATTTCATAAATAGCTTACCTCTATATTTTTTAAATACGATATTATTTCCGAAACAGGCTCTACCTTTACTTCAGTTAAATTAGCGTCATCGTATAAGCTAATTAAAGCTTCTAATGCGCACAATTCGTCAGTACTCAAAGAAAAATTTTCCATTTCATTTGTATTCGCATTCGAATCTTCCGTAGGAATAATTTCGTGGATTGTCTTCTGCAAATTTAAATCCTAAAATATAAAGAAAATATGAAAGTTTCAAATATGTCTGTAAAATGAAAAGTAAATTTTTATTTATATATATATATTCTTTACAGGGTCGGAAAATTATATTGTGGAAATTACAAACGGAATGACAAACTTATATATACCCTTCTTATGAAGGTGAAGGGTATTATAAAAAAATATCAGTTTACCTTAGAGCTTTCAATAAATAGTTCTCCTTTACGCTTTTTTGTAAGTCTTATAATCTGAAATTATTATTATTAGTATAGATGTATACCTCAATTAAATTAAGATTGTCTTACATTAGTGGAAATCATTTTTCTGTTTTTAGAAACATCCTTAATTTTGGAATACCTCGGCATATTTTCGTTATAGTTTTGAATGATTTTTTTGCACATTTCATGGCTTACATTTTGTGCATCGAGACCATTCTCTAACTCTTTTTCAATAATAATTTTCAGTTTAATTAAATCGCGCATAGTGTATATTGTAGAAATATCTGAAAAAAAATAAAATATTAATGCACATTTTTCACTTAAAAACACGTTATTTTAGTTAGAAACACGTTTTTTTTAGTTACAAACACGTTTTTAGTTCGAAACACGTTTTTTAGTTTGAAACATTTTTCGGATTAAAATTAAAGGACACATTTTTTGGCGACCACGCCTATTTGCTAGTGGGCGGGACTCCAAAGTTTGTAATATATTTAGCTATATCTTTAAAACTACATTTTTAAATTAGACGATATATATACCAAATGATATTTTAAAGACCTTTCCAACGATATATAGCATGGCCTATAGGTAAATTTCTGTAAATTGGAATATCAAGACAAAATTCAGCAAAAATAAGTTTTATACAAAAAGGAATCACAAACCGAAATTTTTTTTTAGTTCGGTCCATATTTGACCACAGACCCCATATAAAGTCCACTTACAAAATTCACTTAAATACATATAAAACAGATATATATAATGTTAAACGGCTAAAATTTCACATAAATACTCTTTATAGGCAAATAAATTGTTGTACTAAATTTTATGGTAGTCGGCCCAGAATTGGTCATAGCCCCCATACAAAAATCTTCCCGAAATATGGCTTAATGATAAATAAATGCCTATAAAATTGGAATATCAAGACAAAATTCAGCAAAAATAAGTTTTATACAAAAAGAAATCTCAAAACGAAATTTTTTTTTAATTCGGTCCATGTTTGACCATAGACCCCATATAAAGTCCACTTACAAAATTCACTTAAATACGTATAAAACAGATATAAATAATGTTAAACGGCTAAAATTTGACATAAATACTCTTCATAGGCAAATAAATTGCTGTACTAAATTTTATGGTGGTCCGCCCAGAACTGGTCATAGCTCCCATACAAGGACCACATCTGAAAAATACATTTTTCCCCATATATATTGTATAAATATCGGTGCCGACTCAAAAATTTGCACAGATCATTTTAAGATATACAAAAATCATCCCACAAAATTTTGTGAATTTCGGTCTATTTTTAACCGTATGCCCCATATAAAGCCCTCTTCCGAAAATCACTTTAATACTCATAAATCGCTTATAAATAAGGGTACCAATCCAAAATTTTACACGGATCATTTACATACATGCCTAAATCTAATTACTGGATTTTGAGAATATCGGTCCATATTTGACTATATCCCCCACATAAGGTCCACTACCGAAATCCACGTTAATACTAATATATATCGTATATATACCGTTATTATGTTGAAATTCGACGTGAAATATCCTCATATGCATGAAAATAACTGTTCCAAAATTTAAGAAGATCGGCCCATAATTTGTCATAGCTGCCATATAGAAGCATTTCCAAAAAACAAATAAATTCGGGTCAAAAAATATTATTTTCGGATTTAACCCATATTCAGTCCATATTTTATAATCATGATATATATCGTTGGAAGGGTATTTTTAATACCTTTTATTTAATGTATTACAAATTATCAAGCACCCAGTAGTTCCCGAGATATAGGCCTATATATTTTCAACTTTAAGGGCCCGCCCCCTCGAAAATAGGCGTGACCGCCAACAAATTTTTTTTTTGCTGGTATCTCCTCTAAAAGCCCTGTTTGATTTTGTTATTTTTTTTTTTTTTTTTGAGCAAAATCACTAAAACCGAATTGTACTCCTTTTTTATACTCTGTTTGTTAAGTTACACTCAAGATTATTATGAACATCAGACAAACTCTGTAAATTATGGTAAGAATTGGTAATTAAATCAATTAAAAATGGTGAAAATTAGACAAAATTTCAAAATATTTAACATAAATTATGTTGGTCGTAAAATTGTCTTTCAAACAATATATAAAATACAAATAAAACACACACACACAGCCGAATATAGCACTCTTACTTGTTTTTTAATTTTTTAGATCTTATAATTCTGTGATTATAGTACCTACAGACACATAGCATGCATTAAATTAAAGCTTAATGTCTTGGCTATTTATATTTATAAACTTATAACACTTATAGGTATTGACTTTTTTAATTTCTTTATATAATAAAAAAAATTCGGGTCAAAAAATATTATTTTCGGATTTAACCCATAGTCGGTCCATATTTTATAATTATGATATATATCGTTGGAAAGGTATTTTTAATGCCTTTAATTTAGTGTACTATAAATTGTCATACATAAAGTAAAAACCGAGATATAGGCTTATATATTTTCAACCTTGATAGCCCGTCCTTCAAAAATAGGCGTGGCGCCAAAAAAAATTTAATGCTTTTATCTCCTCTAGGAGCCCTATTTGATGAGAAAAATATTTTTTTTGAGTAGTCACTAAAACTGACTTGTTCCGAAACACTTTTTTAATTACACATACACTTCTTTTGTCCAAAAACACTTTTTTACTTATATGTAACACTTTTTTTTGTAGAAAAACACTTTTTTATATAATTTTTTTTCCAAATTTTTTATACCTGCTTAGTATTTTTTAAATCGAACAAAATTTAACTTATTACTTTAATAAAATTTTTTATTCGAAGGTTTACTTCTAGTTACAATTATAATTGTACTATAGTACTCGCAAGAGGAAAAATTCTCATTCAGTTATTACTTTAATTGTAAAAATTAAATATATACAATAACGCGTACAAACTATTCAAATGTTTTGAAAAGTAATAATTGTTTGGTAATATCATTATATTACAGGTTGTCAAATTTCATATGATTTGAAGTACATGTACTGTCAAACTCTATACAAAAAAAAAAGAACCTACGTGGTGTGACATTACCCTAGCAATTCTTCTTTCTTTTACAGTTAAAAATTGTGTTTCATTTCACAACTCCTATAGCGTTGCCACATCTTTATATGTGGTGAATTTCTTTCAAGGCATTTTTTCAGTTTATTGGCGTCATTTCAAAATATGGAGCGCCGAGAACTGGTAAGTGCGGAAGTTTTACTTTTTATTTTAATTTTTTTTATAAGTACTATTATTAAATATTTTTTTTTTAATTTATAGGAAGTTTTTAAATTAATTTTAAAAAAAAGGGATGGTCGTGGAAGACGTTGGCTGAGGAATGGCCGAGGTGGAGGCAGGGTAAATGAAAATACATATTACAAATACACATTAATATTTTAAAATTTATTTTTTATTTCTTTACAGGTAAGCCGCCAAGCCTGGCAAAGATACCCGCAGGAGGAGCAGCAAGCCGCGCTCAATGAGCAGTCCTGGCAGACTCAGGCCTGGCAGCCTCAGACCTGGCAGCCTCAGGCTTGGCAGCCTCAGGCTTGGCAGCCTCAGACCTGGCAGCCTCAGGCTTGGCAGCCTCAGGCCTGGCAGCCTCAGTCTTGGCCGCCTCAAGTCTGGCATCAGCAGCTTTGTTGCTGCCAACATGCCCAGGCAGCAGCCACAACAGAGGCAGCTTCCACAACAGAGGCAGCTTCCACAATAGAGGCAGCCACCACAACAGAGGCAGCCCCCACAACAGAGGCAGCCCCCACAACAGAGGCAGCCAGCACAACAGAGGCAGCCCCCACAATAATGGCAGCATCGGCCATAACAGTGGTACCACTAGCAGTCCCCCAGTGATGGAAAAATGATAAAAAGAATACTTTTTCAAAATTTTTGTACTACATTTAAAAATTCAAAAATAAAATAAAAAAAACTATTATAACAACAAACTAAAAATTAATTCATTTTTATGTAAAAATATGTTTAAAAAATTTTTATTTGTTGTGGGTTAAGATAATAAACATATGAGCATGCCTGTATTTTGTTAGTGTTTTTGCCATATTATTAATAGATCGTTCACCAATATTCACCCCTACCGTGAATAAAAATTCCACGTGAAATTTGTTCACTTTAATTTTTTTAACATTGAATTTAAATAGGAAAATGTAAAACTTCATGTACTTAACTGTATGTAGATTGCGGGTTAAAGAGGATATATCTTAGGCATTCTTCGGTTAACCTTGATGTCAAGAAGACACTCACTATTCAATTATCGTGCTCAAATAAATGTACAAATTGTGTCGCCCTTAAATCATACATTAACACTTTCGGTGGCATAAACTAATTGGAACACGTCCTTGGACACCTATGCGTCCAATCTTCCGGTGGGAATAGATAGATCTCCTTTTATTTTTTGACTGTTTTATGTTTATTATTTAAATTACAATATTATTTATCACATTTTATGTTTTATAAGTTTTATTTGGCGAATTTCGTAACATTCATTTAAAACAACTTTAAATATTTTATTTTACATATTTGCATCTATGACTATTGTTCGCTATTGACCAATTCAAACCACTGCCGCATGGCTTTACTTAAAACTTTAGGCAATTCATTCAAATCTCTGACTATAACATAATAGGGGAAGGGAAAATCATCTAAATATGATTTTATATTGATAGAGTTATTTGGCAACATTTCCATTGTTTGTATGTCGAGTATTGAATTCTTATCCTCTGGATTATCAATAATAATGTAAACTAAGAAAATACGCTGAAGTCTTGCCAACTTAATAGCATTTTTTATCTGAAAATAAATTATAAACTTGTTGTAAACGTTAACTATAGATAAAAGAAATAAATTACTGACCTTAGGTTTGCCTTCATTAAATATGTTGCGACCATCACTCAAAATTAGCAGATTTTAAAAAATACCATTGTCGGATCCCAATGAAGTTTCCTCTGCACTTGCCGTCCGTATAAAATCGAGCAGGTCGGCTATTTTCGTTTTATCTTGTGAAAACTGTAACGAACTTACCAATTTTGGTCCATCGAATTGTTCGTTATGATTAAGCAATATTTGAGGTTGTTCGCCAAATGATATAACGCTTAATCGTCCACTTTCTAACAGAGTCAAA
This sequence comes from Bellardia pandia, assembly GCA_916048285.2. Taxonomy (NCBI): domain Eukaryota; kingdom Metazoa; phylum Arthropoda; class Insecta; order Diptera; family Calliphoridae; genus Bellardia; species Bellardia pandia. Next base: position 91,877,257 of record OU696532.1, on the reverse strand, counting down.
GATTGCGACACTAAAGATATAGCTTCCAAAGTTAATACTTTGGAATTGTTGTGATGCATTAATTTCGAATCATCTATAGTAATTTTGTAATCACGTTGGGCTGGTTTTGTTCTTCGTAGCCAGATCTTGTCTTTGCGGAATTGTGAGGCAATATACGGAATAATTTTTTTCATATTTATGCGTCTACCAGTACGGTAGTCACCCTTCAATCGTGTGCATTTTGTTGGTTCTAAAATAAGGCGCAATTGCCCGCAAAGGTCACGAGCATTTTGACCAATACGATTAGATATAGCATGCCATGTTTCATGGTCCTCATTTTGAGCAATAATCTAGGCAAACATTAAAAAAAAACACAATGTGTTAGCATATACTGATGAAAATATAGCGTGGTGTTAATTAAAACTTACCGATTGTTGTGAAGTAATTTGATCATGGTATATTCTTCCTAATTCCAGCGTTTTTACTGCACTTAGTTCCTCAACTTGACCGCTCTTGTCAGAAAGTACTTCCTTACTGTAAAGATGGGTCCGAGAGTCAGTATTTTAAGAAAAATAAAAAATAAATAAATAAATATAATTATAGATTTAATACTTGCAGTATGCAGTAGTATCGTCACTTCGTGCCATAGTCATTGTTTCGATAATTTCACCTTCCATTTCCAATTGCTCCTGAGTTCGATGTGGAAGCATTGACAAACTTCATTTATTTTTAGTCTCTGATCGAAATAGCTTATGAGGGAAAAAACTTTATTTTAAGTATTTATGTTGCCATACATAACTAAAAGGTTGCCACTTCACACATAAGAACGAATGGAATGAAATTCACCACGTATACTATTCTCATGAAACTATTACTAATTAAACAATGTTCTAACAATTTTAAGAAAAACACCCTTACATATTTCTGGCGATTTGAAAAATTTTTGAAAGTTTGTTGCGTAATAAATTTTAAGATCCAGTCTTTTGAGATATGGACTGTACCACTATCGATTGGTATTTCTTCGGTCTATCGATTGCAATTAACGAGATATGCGCACAAGGCATCGTTTCTGAGTTATTAATGGAAAACTACCTCGCACATTTTTAGCGATTTTTTTTAATATTTGAAAGTTTGTTGCGTAATAACTTCTAAAATATAGTCTCCGAAAAAATGAACTATACCACTGTCGATAAGTATTTCTTAGGCCCATCGATTGCAATTAACGAGATATGCGCACGCCAAATCGTTTCTTAGTTATTCAAGAAAAACTAACTCACATATTTCTGGCGATTTTTTTAATTTTTTGAAAGTTTGTTGCGTAATAACTTTTAAGATCCAGTCTTTTGAGATATGGACTGTACCACCATCGATTAGTATTTCTTCGGTCTATCGATTGCAATTAACGAGATATGCGCACAAGGCATCGTTTCTGAGTTATTAATGGAAAACTACCTCGCACATTTTTAGCGATTTTTTTTAATATTTGAAAGTTTGTTGCGTAATAACTTCTAAAATATAGTCTCCGAAAAAATGAACTATACCACTGTCGATAAGTATTTCTTAGGCCCATCGATTGCAATTAACGAGATATGCGCACGCCAAATCGTTTCTTAGTTATTCAAGAAAAACTAACTCACATATTTCTGGCGATTTTTTTAATTTTTAAAAGTTTGTTGCGTAATAACTTTTAAGATCCAGTCTTTTGAGATATGGACCGTACCACTATCGATTGGTATTTCTTCGGTCTATCGATTGCAACTAACGAGATATGCGCACAAGGCATCGTTTCGGAGTTATTAATGGAAAACTGTACTAGGTGTTTTTTTTATCATTTTCTAAAGTTTGTTGCGTAATAACTTCTAAACTACAGTCTATTGAACTATAAACTATATCACCATCGATTCGTATTTTTATGTCCTATCGGTTGCAATTAACGAGATATGCGCACACGGAATACTTTTGGTTTTATTATTAAAAATATGAAAATATATGTCATTAGAATTAGTTTGCCATATTAAGTAAGTAATTAAAATGTCGCAAGTGACAACCCGGAAATCTGATTCTGGGGTCATTCCATAACAAAATCGTGTTTTCAAATTTAAAATATCTTTTAAAATGACCTGCTGGTGATCAAATGAATAATGGTATATTATGTTCATTATTTGTTTACATTTTTTTTATAAAGTTTGCCAGTGAGTTAAACCATGTGCGCACATGCAATTCATCAAAAAACTTTTCCCATTTTTTGAAAATTTTAGAAAGTTTGTTGCGTAATAACTTTTAAAATACAGTCTCCCGAGAAATGAGCTATACCACTATCGATTGGTATTTCTTCGGTCCATCGATTGCAATTAACGAGATATGCGCACGCCGAATCGTTTCTTAGTTATTCAAGAAAAACTAACTCACACATTTTTGGCGATTTGAAAATTTTTTGAAAGTTTGTTGCGTAATAACTTTTAAGATCCAGTCTTTTGAGATATGGACTGTACCACCATCGATTAGTATTTCTTCGGTCTATCGATTGCAATTAACGAGATATGCGCACAAGGCATCGTTTCTGAGTTATTAATGGAAAACTACCTCGCACATTTTTAGCGATTTTTTTTAATATTTGAAAGTTTGTTGCGTAATAACTTCTAAAATATAGTCTCCGAAAAAATGAACTATACCACTGTCGATAAGTATTTCTTAGGCCCATCGATTGCAATTAACGAGATATGCGCACGCCAAATCGTTTCTTAGTTATTCAAGAAAAACTAACTCACATATTTCTGGCGATTTTTTTAATTTTTAAAAGTTTGTTGCGTAATAACTTTTAAGATCCAGTCTTTTGAGATATGGACCGTACCACTATCGATTGGTATTTCTTCGGTCTATCGATTGCAACTAACGAGATATGCGCACAAGGCATCGTTTCGGAGTTATTAATGGAAAACTGTACTAGGTGTTTTTTTATCATTTTCTAAAGTTTGTTGCGTAATAACTTCTAAACTACAGTCTATTGAACTATAAACTATATCACCATCGATTCGTATTTTTATGTCCTATCGGTTGCAATTAACGAGATATGCGCACACGGAATACTTTTGGTTTTATTATTAAAAATATCAAAATAAATGTGGTTGGAATTAGTGCGCGATTTTAAGCAAATAGTTAAAATGTCGCATGTGACAACCCGGAAATCTGATAATTGGGCCATAGTACTATTGATTCGCGTTTTTTAATTTTAATTTCCTTTAAAAATGTTTAGTTGGTGGTTGCACAAAATTTAGCTAAATTTTGTTCATTATTTGTTTACATTTTTTTATGAATTTCATGGAAAATGTAAAAAAAGTACCTTTTATGCAACTCTGCAAAACAAAAAAAATGTTGCTAAAAAGTTTGTTTTCTTCAGCTGCGTCATACCAATTGAATTTTGGTTTTGCTGACAGAACTGACATTAGGGGCCTCGCAAAATTTATAGCATTTTCTGATAGGAGGATTACTTTGCGCCACTTGTAGTTTGCCACCTACAATTTATATGTGTTCGCACGTTAGCTTAAGCTAGCACATCCCAGCATACCATTCTAGGAGCGCTCCGAAAAAGGAGTCAGAAAAGAGTCCAACAAAAGAGCATTTTCGGAGCGCTCCGAAAAAAGGAGTCAGAAAAGGGTCCAACTAAAGAGCATTTTCGGAGCGAAAGAAAAATTTGCTTGTTACTGTCCGAGTCCGCACGCAGTATGATTCAAAGCGTTTTTGTCCTGTTATTTGCGCTTTGAACAAAAAAACATAGCTGTACCACACAAGAATGATAAAAACAAGATTACACAGAGCCCCAAAAAAAAACTCATAAAAGACTCTTTTTCTGACATTATCTAAGAGCCCTTTAAGAGCCCAAAAAACCCCTCATAAAAGACTCTTTTCTGACATTATCTAAGAACTCTTTCTGACGGACCATTTTCGAATGTAATGACCCTCTTTTCTGAAGGTTTTCGGAACAATTATGATTGTTTTTTGGACTCATAAAGAGCGTTAACGCTCCGAAAAAGATGTCAGAAAAGACACCTTTCGGACTCATATGCCTTGCTGGGATGCATATTATAGTTGGTCCTTAAGATTTCTCAAGTAGAAATACGTGCAGGCTGTATTTTATACCAGAAATATCTAGCGATTTTTAAACAAATTTTTAAAATTGAAAATGTGGCGCAGCGTTGCCAAATGTGCAGATTTATCTGTTTTTTGAAGTGCAAAACAGGCTTGCAGATTTTTTCTCCAAAAAACTGTTTTTTTTAAATCAATGTAGATTTTTCAATTTATTCGAATAAAACAAAGAAGCAATCAATATTATTATTCCCACTCTATGTGGAATTTTGCGGACCAATGATTTCAAAAAAAAATTTTTCAATTGCAAAAATTGTGTACAAACAAAAGAAATGGAAACTAAATTTAATAAGAATATGTACAACTAATACATACAAAAGTATGTCTAATTAATTTTCATGATCTCTTTTTTCTTATGTATGTGATCATTTAAATGAAATACTATACGTTATGTTTTACTGTTAATTTTATATACATATATTTTAAATCAAAGATAAAAATTATATTTTTTCTTTTTTTCTTCAATAAAAATGAATTAAATATATACAAATATCATTTTATTACATATCGCACACATTCTTCAAAAGTGACTCAATTCAAAATTTTCATTTTTCGGGTTTGTATGTTTAAACAACACACAACACACTTGTTTATATATAAGAAAAATATCAAAGCATTTTGTTACAGTTAACAAGTTACTAAAAAACAGTTAGATCTTTCTTTATATTTAATTTGGTATAAAGTTGCAATTTAATAGTGATTTATTTTTAGTTGTGTCATAAAATAAAAATTTTGAATTGAGTCACTTTTGAAGAATGTGTGCGATATTATTTAATTTTATTTTGAAGGTGCAGATTTTTTTCGAAAAAAACAGATTTTTTTTGGTGAATTGTCAGATTTTGTAAAAAAAAATATGGCAACACTGATGTGGCGACTTATTGCAAAAATATAAATACAAAAATAAGTTTAGCAAATTGGCAGCGATTTTTTACACACTGATTTGTCCGGATTTGATGACTAAAATATTACCAACACTGATAAGCTCAAAGCTAGACAGACTGATTTTTCTCTAATATTATTTTTCTTGCTAAAATAAAGAGATAAGAATTTTAAAAATGTATTTCCATTTCTAAAAAGTTGTACTTGATAAATAGCTGATTTCAGCGGAGTGAATCTTTAAAATTGCTTCAAATATTCTAAAGCTGAATAAAAAATGTGAAAATAAATTTTGGTAGACACGAGCATTTTTAAAAAGGGGTTGGAAAATTTTTGTAGGTGGCGGGAGGTATACAAAAATGAATGTTTAAAAATTGTGAATTGATAAACGGTCTGATAAAGATTTTTATACATACAAATATTGATAATAGGTAATTTTGTTTGGCCCCTAAACAAGACATTTGATATAAAATGGGTACAATAGCATCAGTATTGCAGTGGTCTTGTACAAATTGCAATGTTATCAATCCAACGGAATCCTTAAAATGTCTAAACTGTGGCACAGTGCGCAAGGTATGTGATGGCACTCTAAAGCATTTACCAGATATTAATAGTTTGAGAATAAGCAAAAATCCAAATAATGGTGGGGGCAAGGAGCCAAGGATACCGGGAGACAACAAGTCGTCAACAACACTGTCTACTAATAAACATCAGCAACAACAAGAACATCAAATTCAGCCCCTTCAAGTAACACCCATCGTAACTCAAGCGCTCGAAAATGAACGTGATGAAACATTGGCCAACAGGTATGTATCTATACTATTCTGTCGAAAACAATCTTTTCCTGACTTGCTTGACCAATGACCAATTCGCATTTCTTGAGCTCCATAACTAGAAGTTATAACATTTACATACAATATACTACATAATATACATAATTGTTTGCATTGTTGTTGTTCTTTTCTGTTTATTGTTTGTTATTTTCCCTCTGCATGCGTGAGCGTTAACCTCAATGGTTTTTATTGTCGTAGTCATAGCATTCGTTTTCGCGAGTCTACTTGAAATTACACATGTACAAAACGTTGCAGTTCTTTATACCTATCTGTTTGAAAAATCGATGAATTGTAAATGGATTGTTTGTTGTTTACATGGTTGTTAACATCGATTTTCATAAAGCAAAATAAAAAATAACAGTCAAATACACACAAGAAGAACGCAACATGCACAAGAAAGGAATTGTCAAAAGCTCAAATAAACGTTAAACTAAGGAATAAACAAGTAAACGAGCTAACGAGTAGGGCAACGACGACTAACATCAATGCCAAGTTGAAACGTCATGTTTTGTGTATGTGTGTGCATGAAAAGTGCGTGTTTGTCAGTGAGCCAGCCTAAAAAAATCAAATAATTCCAAGTTCATTATAAATATTGTTTTAAATTCAGAAAACAAAAATACTTCACCTTTTAATAATTTGTGATAAAGTTTAGTGGTTAGAAAGCTGAATTAATAAAAAAGTATTCGATATTATAAAGGCTAAAAGGATTACATACATTTTTGAATTGTTTGCGTAACTAATAAAATTAACTCATTTAAATTTTAAAAATTGCATTAAGTAACAATTTACATTAAGTTTTTTAAGTTGGTTATCGCAATTAAGAGATTATTATTGTGATTGTTGAGGTCTTCTCTTGCTCTTTAGAACAAAGTGTTGTGGTAACAATGAATGTCCTTGAATTTTAAACGTCATAAAAGTGAACAATCAAACAAATAATTACTAAATAAAAAAAGAAAAACCAAAGGATTATCACATAATATATTTATAGTTTATACATATAGATATAGAAAAATTTCTTACTCGATTTTTATCAAAGAAATTTTTACAAAGAAAAAGCAAAAATATTATTGTAAGTACATACTAATACTTGATACTTAATACTTGAGCAATAAACATATTTTTTAAAAAAATTTGTTATATAAAATAAACTAAAAGTTATGAACTAGGAAAATTTAATAACATTTAAAATTAATCATTAAAAACATAAACAATACATATAAAGTTGTTTGTTTAAAAATAAAATAATGTTTTTTAATTTAATTACCTATATCTTATATAATGACGTTCTAAACATTATAAAGTAATTAAACTTAAAAATACCAATAAGTGATATCACTGTTCAAATTAGAATTATTTCATTTTGTAGATTATCATTTAGTATAGTATATTAGAGTTCCTAATTTCCTTACCTTTTTGTTTCTCGGAAATCTAAAAAAATATTTAATTGTATTTCCGAAATATGTTATTATAATACAAATTTTTAGTTAAAATCATCATATTATCTGATAATATAAAGTATTCGATTGAACCTCTTTATGTAGAAAGTCTTAACATTTTAATAGTCTTCGTTTAATGTCTTCTTATTTAGCACATATGAAAGTCTGACTGACCATTCTTTTTCTATTTTATAAGTAATATTTTTGCATTTAGGATGGTGAATAATAAACGTTGGAAAGTATTTTGCAAACATCGCAAAATAATTAAAATAATAATAATAAAAATGGCATGCGAACGGCATTTTAGTTGTAAAGTAATATATAGGTTTTGGAATAAACTGAAATTTAGGCATTGATTTTTGATGGAATCACTACGAGCACATTTCTTCTAAAGCCAAGTGTAATTAAGAAACTTTTTCCAATTTATTTTAGATATAGCAGCATTATCTGCGCTTAGAACCTATCTCCAGATTTCGTGCATAAACTCTAATGACAAAATAACTCTTATTCTTCAAGAAAACACATAAAACTCACTTTATTTTTAAAGAATAAAAAACTCAAAAGATAAAGGTTTATTTTCCGAGTTGTAAATAAAACTTAAAAAGTAATATTTTAAATAAATCTTAATGATATATTTATAATATAATTTTAATGATAAACGTATTTCTGAGTAACTGGAAAATTGCTATTATTGTACCTATTCACTTCAGTTTGCAGTGCCATAATAGAAGTTATAATGATAAAACGAATCATAAATAATTTAGTTAAGAATAATCAGTCTGGATTTGGGGCTAGTATATAACGACTACTTTAGTTGTGGATGTTATTGAGGCAATTTTGTTAAGTATAGATTGAGGTAATTTCACCTGTTATAGGTTTTCTAGACTTTATGAAGATTTTTAATTCTAACAATCAGACATTGCGTCACATTATTGTGAAACTTGATTAATTTTATATGTATATACATACATATTTAGAAAAATGTCAGCCAAAAGTATTATGTACTTCTTTTTCAAATTTTATAATAAAACTAGCTAAACCCGGTGTGCTTTGCTACCCCCTCCCCTCGTCATAAAATAAAATAAAACGTATTTATATATTTACAAACATTTATTTATTTAATTTTAATGTATTTATTGCAATGCTTTAGGCGAGACCATGCCCCTTTGTTCACTTACATAGTCAAGAATTTATTATTTCGTAAGAATATCCTGTTGTGAAAATTTAATGACGATCGGTCCAGTAGTTAAGACTATATTACGATGTTTAATTTTCCTAAAAAGGGGCGTGGTCCCACTCACTTTTCTCCTGGTACGTATTCCTAATTATGCCAATACCATATATACCAAATATCACCGACGAAGGTCAAAAAATGCCCAAAATATGGCGGGTTAAATTTGTGGGTTATATGGGCGGTGCCACCCCCGTTTGTACAATCAAAACTTCATATAGCCTATTATTCCTTCCAGTCACAGTAACATGCTGTAAAAATTTCAGGCAGATTGGTCCAAGGGTTTGGCCTCCTATTAAGCACAAACATACAGACACACATTCATTTATATATATATAGATTAAAGTTGAAATGGGGCGAAAAATGGGGATTTGGTAATAAAAAAATGTATGTAGTTAAAAAGTATATAAAACTTTTGGTAAATACATATTACACAAAAAAGTATTTTGTATAGCAAACATTGTTAGTGGTATAAGTATCTGAATTAAAAAAAGGGGGCGATGAAGTAGGCGTGGTTCATAGTTATATGGCGACGTTAACAGTATTAAGAGCAATATACTACCAAATAAAAAAAATACGTTGGAATGAACAAATTTGTATAGAGAATAAAACTTTCAAAAATTTGGCGTGAAAAGGGGCGTGGCTTAAGAAATCTTTATTTTTACCACGCCTGGAGTATATAATGTGTATACAATTTGAAGTAAATCTGTTAAAAACTATATGGGAGCAATTACATAATTTTTAAAAAGTGGGCGTAAAAATGGGCGTGGTCAAAAAAAAAGTACCCTATTAATCATACCAGAGTCCCAGTTAAATGCTGTGAAAATTTCAAAAATAGCGGTCCAGAGGTTTGGTTTCCAATTACAATATTTAAAAAAGTGGGCGTAAAAGTGGGCCTGGTGAAAAAAAAGTACCCTATTATTCCTTCCAGAGTCACAGTAACATACTGTGAAAATTTCATCAAAATCGGCTCAGCCGTTTTGGAGTCTATACGTTACATACATACATACATACATTGAATTTTATATATATAGATAAACTTGTTCCGTTTTTAAATGCAATTTTATTAAACTAGACTATTGGATTGAATTTTTATATGAGAATACTGGATTATTATATTTTGTACAACTTATTTTTGATTCTTATTCAAATCTTTGACATTTTAAGTTCTAGAGTAAAAAGTAATTGTGGTTAGGTAGTTACTGATTAAAAATTTGCATTTATTAATCACAAAACCAATTTGATACTATGAAATGTGGAATAGAAACAAAGAAATGCAAGTTTATTACTATTTAAATAAATAAGTCACAACAAACAATAAAAATAGGAAAATAAAAAAAATTGTGTAATTGATAAGGAGAAATAATAAAAATAAAATAATGCAAAAGACTTGTTAATTAATAATAATAAAAGGATAACCATTTTTGTTTGCAAAATATTTAAGTTCTAAGAATCCTGTCAAGTATGAGGTGGTATTTTTAATTTTTGTATTTGAAGGAGAAATGGAATCCATAGCAGTGGCTTTATTGGTGGAGAGGAGAACAACGTGACTCAGAACACAGAGGTAAGGCTTGAAAAGCTTGAAAAGAAAATAGCTAAACTTCCTCCTTGGATCTTTTATGGTAGCCGCAAGCAATATCCTGTTTTGTTGACATTAATCTTGCCAGCTTTTCGTAATGCTCTGATGTCGTTGTTTTTGACCTGGAAAAATAAATAAATATGCTGATTTCCTGTTTGTAGTGACAGTAATTCAAAACTCCTTCGTTCTACCATTACACATTTGTTTAACCATGTTCTTTGTTGCTGCATATCACCTCTTGATTGGTCGTACAACTAAAATTTATATAAATCACTTTTTAAACATTTTACACTAACTATACTAATATTTATTTATTCATTTATTTGTTATATTAGGCCTTCTCGGCTAAAATAAAAATATATTACATAGTAATAAAAAACTACCTGAAATTTTAATTAAATTAAACACTTTTTAAGTTTATAAAAAGAGTAATCGAAAAAATTCCGTTGCTTAAATATAAGCGTAGAAAAACATAACTACGAATGTAATACAGAATACCTACAATCGAAAGAAACGTAGCGGAATCGAAACTCTGAATACCAAATTTGCCAAACGGAGAAAATTTCGATTCGCATCAAAAGTCAGAATAGGGGTGATTATTAATTTTGACACTGTAATTTATACAGTATAACTGTAATACATATAAACAGTAGTAAATACGAATGTATATTAATTAATTGAGTAAATACCTATCGAATCACTCAAAATAGGTATTGCTGTTTATACATACATATATACATATTTATATATACATACATACATATACTATATATTAATAGATTATTAGTTATATATAAAATTGAATATTGTGTTTAACAATTGTTCAAAACAGCAACGAAATACTACAATTATATGAATATTTGTATATGTAAAAATATACATATATGTACACATAAATAAAGAAAACCCCCAATTTTGTTATAATTTATCAACTTAATACATAAAAATATTATTATTTTTTTGTACGGTTTTCAGCAGAAAGATACCATTTAAAAAATATATTTAGTATAAAAAAAAATAAGAATAATTCGAATGAAACTTTTGATATTTCAGGAATGAATACAAACGAGTTTATAAGTCTCTACTGAGAGGTTGTCTTAAACGACCACAGCGTAATCAACAAAACCTACCAGCTAATTGTGTGGACTGTGAAAACACACGAAAATACGTAAAGAATTCAATTGAACTATTCCATCATTTTTCAAATCCTTCATTAAATCGTCGTTGGATATGTGATAGATGTGATACAGATAATAATTCAGTTACATGGCACTGTCTGATTTGCGATACAGTCAGTTATTTGGCACCGATCTATAAGGAAACCCTAAGTCATCGTAAACTACCGCCACATCATAAACAATCTAGTTTCGAAGGAGGCCAACATTTTGACAGCAAATCAAAACGCAATGCTAAAAAAGCGCCATATTTTCATAGAACACAAAGTTTAACAACGGAAAAATCATTCTCATGTCGCAGTTGTCACATATGCTTTGTCAACAATCGTAAAGATATTTTCAATTTACCGGAAACATTTATGAATAAATATTCTTCCAATACTGGAGCTCAAAGTCCAGATGAAATATTTGGTGAGCACAATTCAATTTATTGTTGTAGATAGATGCTATTTCCATTTGTTTTCGTTTACTTTTTTAAATATTTATTTTGTCGCTATTAGTTTCTTTAACGAATGTAAATAACTATTCTTTCAAATTGATTAAATCAGACTAACGATGTTGTATTAATTATTCAGTATGTACGTACATTATATATAATAGAAAACCTCACCTAATTAAAAATTTTTAGATCTTTTGAAAGTTTTAGAGATTTTAAAATTGATTTTTATTTCAAAATCACCTGAAAAGTGTTACTGTAAATAACATAATATTGGATAATAGTGCATGGTCTTACGACTAAAATGTGGTCATAGCCCTATTTTATATACCTCTTAATTTAATTTATCAGCACATCAAATGTGAGCATTAAAGAGAACGAAAATGAAACTTACTTCAGTTAGTTTCATTTTCTGCAATCAATAACGAGCCGAAAGACATACATAGTGGAGGTTAGGTATACATACAAAACACAAAAAAGTTTTATGTAAGCTTTACTCACTTACCATGTTTGATACTGATTGATCCATAATTTAGCATATGTCCTCACTTTTGTAAATCCTTAAACTATCAATTAAAAGTCCACGCCTAATATTTCCTTATTATTCTTCTAAAATGGTCACATACAAGGGCTAATTTGAAAAATCACTCTAATTTGAACATGAATGTCGCCACAAGTAAGTTTCTTATTAACAAACTTAAATTCTCCAAATTGTGTTGGTAATGGCTTTGTATTTGGGTTTGTATAATCCCGAAAATCAAAGACGCATACTTTTTTATTGATATATGTAAGTGCCAAATAAGTTTCCTAATACATCTCAGTCAGCAGCTACTATATATATATAAAACAAGTAAGAAAGTATAGTCGGTTAAGCCCGACCATATAATACCCTACACCCAGTATATAAATAAAACAGTTTTTCAGAAATGGGCGATATGACCTATTATGGACCGATATGTTAAAATTTATCTCGATATAAATACTTTTAAAAGATTTATCGAGCTTAAATAGAATTAAGGAGAGGGTCTTGTATGGGAGTTTCGACTAATTATGGACCGACCATTATAAAATTAGGTGTCATTATTTCTGTATATAAGAAACTATTTGTGTCAAATTTTATTTGAATACCAACATTTTTAAGAAATATATCGTTAAAGTAATTTTACCGTATTATTTGTATATATATATATGAAACATATTTGTGTTCAATATTATGTGGATACCAAGATTTTTGAGAGAGTTATGGTCGTTAAAGTGATTTTCGGGAGTGGGCTTTATATGGGAGCTATGATAAATTATGGATCGATCTGCACAAAATTTGTAAATGTGATTTGGCTGAGTGGTAATCATGTTTGGATACTTGCATAATTCAAACGTTAATGATCGGTAAACCCCAATTTCAGGAGGCCATTTATATGGGGGCCAGGTGAAATAATGGACCGATTTCCACCAGTTTCAATCCCATCCATCCTTGGGTCGCAAAAATATCACGTACCAAATTTTATCGAAATATCTTCAAAATTGTGACCTGTACTCTGCGCACAAGCTTTACATGGACAGCCAGCCAGACGGACATCGTTAAATTGACTCTGGAAGTGATTCCGAGTAGATCGGTATAATTTAAGGGGGTGTTGGACAAATATTTCTGGGCGTTACAAACATCAGCACAAATCCCCACTATTGTGGTGTAGGGTATAAAAACACTAGTAACAACAAATTCAAATATCTCTTAAAAACAATGAAATTGAAATCACATTTCAATATCCAGTAAGTATCGGTCAACTCAGATGTGATATAAATTACCACTCAAATGCAGAGTCTTCTAGACGGAGATCCTAAAAGTTTCGGAATTTTTATGGCAAAAGTCAATAGATGTGACTATTTATAACGCCAATCAATCAGCGGTGCCGAATGCATGGAACAGTCCTGTAGGCAACTCCAAGGTAATGGAGAACTCCAAGAGAGCTCCATGTGGACTAGTGCGTCTATACAATGTTAGAATGTGTTAGGTACCGAGTAGGGTATTCGAATTATTTTAATTTTTTTTCGAATTCAATTCGAATAAGTGATTTTAACTTGTTCGAACAGTTTAATCAATCACACATTTAAAATTAATCGAATTATTCCAATAATAGACATTGTAAGATCGTCTTAAGTCATACCGTATAAACCCACCTCGAATAGCATCATCTATACGCAATTTAGGACCATGTTATTCATCTTCAATATCTCATTCGTCTGAGTATTGTTTATTTAAATACAAAGGAAAGGAATCAATAACAGAAAAATATGTATATATGTAGGTTAGGTAGTTAATGTATTATTGCATAAACCTATATTTCGCATTGAAACTTTTAATGTTGATTCATTATACATAATAATATCTCCTAACAAAGTTCTCACAACTCTTTTACTGCACATTTATTATTTACCAGTTTTATGAGTAAATAAAGTAATTTAAAACTTAATCTGATATTTTATTGCAAAAAGCGGACATCTGGCAACATATTAAAAACATAGATGTACGAAAAGCCATAGCATATTTTTCAATTTATTGTAATCGTAGAAAATAAGCATAAAATTTTCACAATCATCAAGTATTGATCGCAAAAAGCGTTAAGAGAAACTATTGTGATTTTTTTCTTTTGTTCATCTTTTATATTTTTGCTTAGTTGTGTTCAAATTTATAGATTTCAAAAGTTGTTGTGTTAATTACAATTATTCTTTTCAATTATACAGCTTTACATACATGTGTACTACTAAATGAAAATAATAAAAATGTTTATTGTTATTGGATATTTAGGAAGTTCTTTTGGACAATTGCCGCCACTGCAACAGCAGTCGTCAAGACGTTTAAATCAATTGGTGGGAGGAAAAGATACAATTTGTCGAAAGCATAATCAGAATCAGAATCGCGAAGCCAAGTGTAATTTTACTATAACGACATTGTCGCGTACCAATAAAGCGGTAAATGATACTAAGAAATTTACCATACCACGCAATAGTGTGTTCATTGCAGTCAATGATTGTTGGGCAACACAAGACTTGGACACTCATAAAGGAGTGTTGGGTGGCAAAACCGGAAGCTCTGTAAGTGGTAGCTTAGCAACCACAGATACTGGTAGTGCATCCGGCGCTATTGGTGTTGGTGGCGGTGATGAAAAGAAAAGACATCGCCAGCCAGTTATAAAGGCTGAATCCCTGCCTCAATATTGTGATAAAAGCGATAGTATCGAACGAAAGTCCATTCAGAGGCGCAGTTCAAACGAGAGTGCTGGTATTGGTAGCATATGTTATGCAACATTTAGCAAAGGAATGTATAAACCACAGCACATTTATGAGAATGATTGCATCATACAAAGATCATCAGCTGCTGCAGCAGGTCGTGGATGTGCTCCTTTAATAACAAACCCTTCTACACCAGTCTCGCAATGTACAGATTTATCGGATGATAGTGGCAGCAATGGCATGGCATCTGGAAATACCAGTGCAACCAATCATCCGCTATATGCCGTGGTCAATAAGAATAACAAGACGAAAAATAAACAATCAAGTGAATTGATAGCCGCGGCTGCTATTTTAAAGCAGCATCAAACCGTAAATGATTGCACACCAACGAATAATTTATTGTTAAACAATAACAACAATACTACCAATAGTAATAGCAACAACAATATTAAATTAAAGACAAACAACCATCCTTCCAGTTCTTTAACTTGCACTTCTGATAGCACGTCCGATATCATGGGCAATATGTTGCAAACCGATTCAAACATTCTAGAGGGAAATGATGGTGACCATCATCATCTTCAACAGCAGCAGCAGCAACATCATTATTTACATCAGGGATTAACGTCCAACAAGACTTCATCATCATCGTCGCAATCATTTGATCCAATGATAACAACAACATCCATTACAGCTGATATGAGAAGCGATAGCAATGCAGAACATTCCATATATGCCAAAGTATGGAAAGGTCCACGCAAGACCAGTGAATCCAAAATGTATGACACATTTACAATCAACTAAATTAAATTACATATTATTTAATTTTTTATAATATTTTGTTTCTCCTTTTTTTTTTATTAATTTTCGTTTTTAATTACTGCTTTTCGTTATAGTTGAATAAAATATTAATTTGTATTAAAGAAAAAAAAACACATTTATTTTTTGTGCCTAATTTGTATTTTGAAATTAACCTTTATTAACTTCATTTTGTTTTCATTTCTTTAAATAGCTATCCTTAACACATTTAACACTTGCTACGTCGACAGTTTTTTGGATTTATTATAGTATTAATTAATTTTTATTGCAGATCAAATGCTCCAACATCTTCGTCAAATCGTATTGGTGATAATATAAGTGGATCTGCGGCCGGTAACCGAACTGACAATAATTCAATTCCAAATTCACGTAGAATGTGGACTTGTACAAACTGTTCCTATGCATACAATCGTATGTGGACTGAACGTTGTGAAATATGTGAAAATCTGCGAACTCAACCCTCGTTAACTCAACCCAATTTAATAACAGTTACCAAAACAGATACAACAACGACTGGTATGTAATATTCTTTTAATTTTACGAGTAAGTGTTGCTACTTATAGGTAGGAAAGTAAATATACGTTCGTTTGTTTAATATTGCTTCGAAATACATATTCACATCCACTGAATCACACAAAGGGGCATCTATTGTATATAGCGTTAATGAAAATATCTAATATAGTTGGTTATTGAAAGTTCAGGAAGGCGAAATTATCATCGAATCTCAGCCTTAAAAATTGTCAAATATCCTCCGAAGACCACCTTCACGAGAAACTAAAGTTCTACCAGCCAAGGAACACAACATCATGTTGACGCAACAGTTTCTTCTGAAATGTCACCGGAGGAGTCATCCGAACTTCAATATCACACAGCTGGCATGACATTCCTAGAGACGTCACCAATTCTGCGGTAGCAGGATACCGCATGAATGTCGTACTTGGAGGTCGCTCACTGCTGATAGCAAACACTAAGAATATTCTCTCGCGTAAAATAAGAGTCGTTCTGTCACAACTATCTGGATGGAGCAACTGGCTTAATACCTTCGGTTCCCACATATACCGTGTCGTCCCTAATATTTGTCCAGCCAGCACTACTTCGCTATGACCAGAACATCTAAGGACTCACCCAGTGGAAGTAGCACAATTCCTTGACTTGATCTGGCAGAACCCCCGATTAAATATTGTAACAACAACAATAATAACAAGTACCCGTTGAATGCTAGATTGATATATTATTAGGTATATTGCTTAGGGTAACAGTCTGCCAACACACATATACTTACCTACTGCAGTAAGTTTACTGAAAGTACTTTACATAGATTCTACCGAGTAAACTGTTAACGGTGACGATGGTTTGTTCTACATGCCAGCCCATTGCAGTGACAGTTTGTTGGTTTCACCGATGTTCCCCCTAACTCAAAATCCAATGCGATTTTTGTTTTCATATGGCTGATTTTAAAATGCTCTTGTCAGTCAGTAATGTGCTACAATTTCCAGTAACTGCTTGAAATATACGAATTTGATCCGTAAGTCTACGTAATATGTAGTGAATAAGATTGCTTCCTACCATGTATATTGCTCGATAAGAATTCAAAAATTACATAAGCGTAGTGTAGTTTTCACACTAAAATCATATTTTCACACGGATATATGCAGATGTTACTGCTCCCCAGGGCAGTAAAAGCTTTTAATCATTCGTTAAAGAATAATGCTAGTTATTCAATTCCTACTGGTTTAACCAATAACCAACCATTCACTGACCCGGTTGACAAAGCTAACCTTTTGGCTGAATTTGGCAAATAATTCAAACTTACCAGAAAGCAATCAACCACTGCCCGTTCTCGAAAGAGTATCAGTAACTATGACAAATACATTCTTTCGCATGCGCGCAGTTAAAAGGGTTTAAGCGGATCTTAATATAAATAAATTAGGAAATGGGTCCTAAGTGCGACCAATCAGGCCTGAGGAAACCGGACAGACTGCCAAGTGTCACGGACGCTGTGGCCGGTGTTTGGGAAGTCCGATTCGGAATTGTTGCTGAGCAGGAGTAGGGTCTGCGTTAGGACCATGATGGGCATTATCACGGGAGACTGCTTGATAGGCAGGATGGCGGTGAAAATAGGATCCGAACTGTCGGATATGTGCAGATTATGTGAGGACCCGGATGAGCTGGAGACAGTTGAGCACATTCTGTGCCATTATCCCAGGCTGCAGGGCAGTAGGATGAGATGGCTGAGAAAAAAATCTAAAGGTGTTAAATCGCACGATCTAGGCCGCCAATTCTGGTCTCCAAAACGCGAAATAACACGACCGGGAAATGACTGATGCAGCAATTGAATTGTTTCTCTGGCTGTATGACATGTGGCGCCGTCTTGTTGAAACCACATTCATTTCTTCAATTCTAGGCAAGAAAAAACTAGTTATCATTTCACGATACCGAACACCATTGACACCATTGCGTTCTAGTTGTATTCTAGTCCAGTATTCAGCAAATTGTTTAGCAATTTCCCGGGGGTGTGAAAAGCTCCTGTTGCTGACACAAAAAGGTGTAAAATTGTTCATTCTATCAGATCTTAAGTTGTTGACCTTTCTTTATAAGAAACGGATATCCATGGATGGTTTTAATGAATTGTGAAAATTATCCCAGATTTTTGCAACTTTTCACTCTCTTTACTTTGGCACACAATCTTCTATACTCCAAGATATTGGTTTGGTTGCGATAGCTTTTAAAATCTCCCTACGCTATATATCTTAACCTTATTAACTTTGCAACATTAGAATTAAACCAAACGGGTTGTTTTTCCTTTGGTCTCTTTTGCTTAGAGGAATGCTCTCATTTGCCGATGTTCTTATGATGCGTTTGATTTGAGCGGCTTCTTTATTCATGTTGTTGTGGCAAACGGAAAACGATTACTTACTTAGGAAGCTTTTTCAGAGAGAAGAGGGCAGTTTGTTTGCGCGTCATTAAATCGTGTAGAAAAGAGCTTCTTTATTTTATCTTTGTTGTTGCTAATTATAGTATTACTGGAAAGTGGTTGCTGACATCGGGCAGGTGTAAACTGGTCCATGTTAATATTGGCGCTAACTCCGTGCTTGCCATAGTTACATTGACAGAAGTGAGAGTGTTTCTGGTATTTAATAAAGTAATAGTATTTAGTAAAGTACAGTCACAAAATTACTGTCAATCGTAAAACTCTCCCAAATTTTACTGCAACTGGAATTTGTGGATAATCCCCATAATGTGTGCGAATTTAAATCTCCAACCAATAAATTGTGAACTTTATTACGTGAGCAGATATTCTCAACCATAGGTGGTGTGAATTTAAGCATATTCTGTTCTATTAATAAAATTGCTTATGTTTGTTCTAATAATAGCTAGCATTCTTTAAATTCTTTTGATTTAATTTAAGTAAACAACCAGTGGCATCGCATGAAGAGGGGCACAAAGTAAATTCATATAACATTAATATTGATTAAAAGTTAAGTGTACATATATACAATATATAACTCTTAAACGCTATAATAACGCTATATAAGGAATAAATAATAGATCCTTTATGACAGCCCGAAGCATAAGAGATCGTATATAAAGCCCAGCCACATAGTCAAATCGATAACAAAGCCAAATATAAATGGCGCAAAGGTAATGCTATATATTTGAGGGCACCAGAAGGGTTCTATATATTATCAGCTGCTAAAATCTAGCCCGGCCAGCACAGGCAACCAGTACCGAATGCAACTGATTCACTTGAAGAGAGCATTGAAAAATGCCCAGTATATACGGTCAGTATATACATTAAAACGTAATATGCCATCATGACAACGCAATACCTGTTTAAAACTATTTAGAAAAGAGCTTTGTCTCATACGCCTTATAGGCCAGACCATGCCCCATCTAACTACTTTGTGTCGATCGATTGAGAATGATCTCTCTGGGATACGCTTCATTTCAGAACACGGTATCCGTAATTGGCTTGATTCGTTATTGGTTTTAAAAAATCAGCTGTTCTTTTGGCGCGAAATGTTGCCAAAAGGTTGTGAAAAGGTCATGGTCATAAATGTTTCAAAATAAAATATGCAAATTTGAAAATATCCTCAAGTAGATTATGGCGATTTTGATTCCAGACTGTATTTTTTTAATGTAAAACAGCAGGGCATATGATTGTTTTGTGCGAGAATTAAATGTTAATCAACACAATTTATAAAATTGTGTAAGGAAATTCAAAAAAAAAAAAGGATTTTGCTTTTTCTTGTAAAAGACTTACTGATCTTGACTAAATTTATTCTATAATTTAACAAACATTTTTGGGATTTTTGCTATTAACATTTGTTTGAATATTGGATAATATTTTTGAAATACCGGTCCAAAAAAATAAGAATTTCTTCGGAATAAAACTCAATGTTAATATCACTAGCTATTAAGAATTGTTTGCTTTATTTCTAAAATACTTTGGCTTCACTGTGCTTCATTGAAGAGCAAAAACTCTTGCTGCTCATTGACATTAAAATCGAACGGTTTTATTTACCATTTTTGTTTCTTTTTAAATTGTTTCAAGTTGTCCTAATAGAAAACAATTTATCAATCTTTTATCTTTTTTAATACATAATAAATCACCACTATCGTGAATAAAAATTCCACATGAAATTTGTTCCCTTTGCACATTTTTCCTATTCAAATTCAATGTTAAAACAATAAAAGGGAACAAATTTCATGTGGAATTTTTATTCACGATAGGCGTGAATAATTCGAATCACAACGAAAAAGATTGAGGGATGCTTCAGACCCATTGCTGTTGTTGGAATTTTTCCTAGCTGTTTGTTGTATTCTTCTTAGAGTTGGTTTTTAGTTGATGCGTGTTTTATTAGCTGTTGTTACATTGAATTTTAATTTTTACACCTTTATTCTAGAGAGATTATTTTATATTGACTTTATATATTTGTATTGTCACTTGAAATTTTTTTTGTTCCCTTTTTTATGATAATTTTGTTTATTTTTATCTCCTTTTGTTTTAGCATACTTTGCTTTTTGTCACTTATAGTTTTTTCTTTTATTGACACTCAAAATTTAATTTTTTCCTTTTATTTCAAGGATACTTTAATTTTGCCACTTGGGTTTTAATTTTCTCCTGTTATTTTTTGTTTGAATTTACTGCAGCAAATCGGAATCCATACTTTGCCTTTTCAGGATATAACTTTCGAATATGCTTCCCGGTTAAATTATCAACCTGTTGTTTTTTTTTATATTTTTTTTATTTCAACTAAATTAAAACTAAAACTTTTAAAATAGCATGAAGCATAATTTCAGTTGAAAACAATAATTGCAATTTTGCTGATAACGTTGTTTAATTTAAAAGCAGACGTTTAGTATTACAGCAATGAGGAACAACTGCTGCAGACACTACGTCAGCATAAAAGAACTACGGCTATGAGAAACAACTGCGTCAGCATAAAATAACTTGCCCGTGTACTTTGTTTCGTGGGAAAATGTCATTTTAAATAAATTAATATTAAGAGATGGAACACCATATCTTAATTTATATCCTGCGCATATGTAGGTGTAGTATAAAAAGCTTCAGTGCTTTTTCTACTATTTTAGGTAGGCATAACATTTACAATTCAAGCTGAAACGGCGACATTTGAGAATTGTTTATTATCGAGTCGTTAATCAATTGGTGACTTCGAAAACTCGTTGAAAAAATGAAGTAAACATTTCAATCTTTTAAATCAATTATATAAATACCATTTTGAGCATTTTCCTTGGTTTTTTTTTTCTCTTTAGAAAATATACAGCGATCCATCAATACTTGGACATGTAAAAAATGTACTCTGGTCAACTCGTGCAAAGACCAAGCTTGCATTGTATGTGGTGGTTCTAAATTAAAGAGTATATCATCTGTCGAAGATATGACACTGCGTAAAGGAGAATTTTGGACTTGCTCACAGTGTACGTTGAAGAATTCATTGGCATTTGGAGTTTGTAGTGCTTGTAAAGCTGTTAGAACACTGCCAATTGAAAGTGATAGAGAACGTATTGTTGTTCCAATACCTGAAGGTAAGAGTGTGCTTTTAAAACCGCAACTAAACTAAAAGGGCTGCAAATAATTCAACATGTGTTGTCTTGAATTGTTTTTCATTCTTTAGAATTGCATCGTAGTATGAATCATAGCAGTGCTAGTAATGCTTTTATTTCGGATACAATTTCACCGCCGCCTGCTCAGCAGCGAATAATGCCAACGAGTGTTACACCAACCACAAATCTTCAACTTCCGCCTATTCGCACTTCTAGAAGTCCCTCGCCACGACAAAATCGTACAGCTTCCGGAGCTATTCCTAAACGACACAGTACGGGTGGAGGTGCAGGTATTGTGACGCGCAATGCGACACCTATTGCCACATCCTCAGGCAGTAATGGCAGCGGAAACGGCGGTAGCAGTGGGAGTCAGCAGATAAATCGACATAGTTCGAGTGGAAGTTCTGTTGCAAGTGGTTCTTTAAAAACCTGGCAATGTCCAGCATGCACGTATGAAAATTGCTCAGCCTCAGTGGTTTGTGAAATGTGTTCGAGTCCTAGAGGCCTAGTTAATAATATTACTAAAATGGCGCTGCTACATAAAACAAATAGACATTCTGCGGAGTTGCAACAGGAAAGCAAATTAATGGAGAACCTCCGACGAATAGAAGAGGCCGAGGCATTGCACAAATGGGAGAATATAATACAATACTGCCGAGACAATAATGAACTCTTCGTAGATGACTCATTTCCTCCAGCTCCTAAGAGTCTCTATTATAATCCACAACAAAGTATGGCCGAAGGAAATCCAGTAGTGCAGTGGCGTCGTCCTCATGAAATAAATTGCGATGGCGGAGCCTTTCCACCTTGGGCGGTATTTCGAACGCCATTACCTTCAGACATCTGTCAAGGAGTTTTGGGAAACTGTTGGCTTTTGAGCGCCCTGGCTGTGTTGGCGGAACGTGAAGATCTTGTGAGAGAAGTTTTAGTTACAAAAGAGATATGTCCTCAAGGAGCTTATCAAGTGCGCTTGTGCAAGGATGGTAAATGGACAACGGTGCTAGTGGATGATCTTCTACCATGTGATAAGCGCGGCCATCTAGTCTACTCCCAAGCAAAACGCAAACAACTCTGGGTGCCACTAATCGAAAAGGCGGTGGCAAAAATTCACGGCTGTTATGAAGCATTAGTTTCAGGCCGTGCCATCGAGGGTTTGGCCACTCTAACAGGGGCTCCTTGCGAAAGCATACCACTGCAGGCCAGTTCCCTGCCCATGCCCAGTGAAGATGAACTAGATAAAGACCTTATATGGGCTCAATTGTTAAGCTCTCGAGGCGTGCGTTTTCTTATGGGTGCTAGTTGCGGTGGTGGCAATATGAAAGTAGATGAGGATGAGTATCATCGCAAAGGTCTCAGACCACGTCACGCGTATTCAGTCCTCGACGTAAAGGACATACATGGACATCGATTGCTGAAATTGCGCAACCCGTGGGGACATTTTTCGTGGCGCGGTGACTGGTCGGACGATTCTGACTTGTGGACTGAAGAATTGCGCGAGTCTTTAATGCCACACGGAGCATCAGAAGGTGTTTTTTGGATTTCATTTGAAGATGTGTTAAATTATTTTGACTGCATTGATATTTGTAAAGTACGTTCAGGATGGAATGAAGTGCGATTGAAGGTAAACATTAAAATGGATTAAATTTTTACTTTTTCCAATCTACATGGCTACATATTTTGTTTTAGGGAACTCTACAACCATTGTGTTCAATGTCATGCGTTTTGCTAACGGTCTTAGAACCAACCGAAGCAGAATTCACACTGTTCCAAGAGGGCCAAAGAAATTCTGAAAAATCACAACGTTCCCAGTTGGATTTATGTGTGGTAATATTTCGTACACGATCTCCGGCTTCTCCCGAAATAGGACGTTTAGTGGAGCACAGTAAACGTCAGGTAATTGGGAAAAAATATCATTTGTAACTCTTTAAAAATAATTCAATCTGATTTAGGTTCGAGGTTTCGTTGGTTGCCATAAAATGTTGGAACGTGACATTTACTTATTAGTTTGTTTGGCATTTAATCATTGGCATACAGGGCTTGAGGATCCCCATCATTATCCACGCTGTATATTAGCCATCCACAGTTCAAAGCGTTTGCTTGTAGAACAAATTACTCCACCACCACATCTCTTGGCTGATGCCATAATCAGTTTAACTCTAACAAAAGGACAACGTCACGAGGGCAGAGAAGGAATGACAGCATACTACTTAACAAAGGTATTTTATTGCGAGATTTGGTATTCAAACCGCTTTCAATAATGTCTATGTTATAAACTTGTTGTACAGGGTTGGGCAGGACTTGTAGTAATGGTCGAAAATCGTCATGAAAACAAATGGATACATGTGAAGTGTGATTGCCAAGAAAGTTACAACGTTGTATCTACAAGAGGTGAATTAAAAACAGTTGATTCTGTGCCCCCACTTCAGAGGTAAATGCATACATAAACAGCAGCAAATGCGGTGGATTGTTTTAAATTAAATTGTTTATTTTTTCTCTGTTGCCGGTAAAGGCAAGTTATAATTGTACTCACACAGCTGGAAGGTAGTGGTGGTTTTAGTATTGCCCACCGTCTTACTCATCGCTTAGCAAACTCGCGTGGTCTTCATGACTGGGGCCCTCCAGGAGCAACACATTGTCCGCCAATTGAAAGTGTACATGGCTTGCACGCGCCTCGTCTAATAACATAAGCCGAGCAAATTCCAAACCAAAATCTTATTACCATCACCAAACATTCTAGTCGTCATTGCTATTGTCAAAATTAATTATTTGTTTAATTAATTGCTACAAACATTTACACCCAAAACCAAAACCACACATACATACATACATAATTATACTGATTCTCATATTTCAATACAATTCCAAAGAAAAAATTACAGAACAACAAATGAAAATGGAAGTTCTTAGTGTACGTATGTATTTGATTATAATTGTAGGTATAGCTCTATCTATATTCTATTACATACATATATATTACGAACATTATTTAAAAATGTTTTTATTTATTTTTATTTAAACAATTGTAAGTACATTATGTTAAGTGCATATTAAAAAAAGTAATAATATAATAAATACAAAATAAATAATATACATAAATTATATTGTTTAAAAAATATAAATTTTGTAGTTATGTTTGTCAGGCTGTTGACTCTTTAACTTTGTTTATTGTATTTCTATTTTTAATCGTACACTTGTTGTTATTTTCTTACTCACTGGGCATACTGAATTCTTTAGGGTCGACTGTGTTATCAGGCCATTTGAATATAAAAAGGTAAAGAGGTGGCGGATTAACTTGCGAGACATATTTCGGAACAAGATAAGTATTAGCAAACTGCTAAAACAACTGTAGGTAGATAGGTGCATGGAGTATTGACTATATGGCTCGTTGTTCCACATACTTAAATGGCTAGGTCAATGATTCAACGTTGGGACGTTGTTTCCATAGCGATCAGAGTGAAAAGTTTTTTCCCCCCAGGTGAGCAGAAAAGTCTGGCCCATTGGGAGTAACAGATTTAGACCACGCCGTACTTACATCTACTAAAAGATCGACATGGCTTCAGAGAATTTGCCAGCCATCTCTTCAATTATCTTCCAGATCCTCAATTTACGAAGCCAAAAAGAAGTTCTAAATAAAAATGTCATCAACAATTTCAGTTTGTTTTAGGAAGTCTGACCGTTCGCACTTAATACTAAACTCCACTATAGGTTTTTGTGAATTTTAAAAAAGTCAGTAATGGCGTGATAGTTGTAATAGTAGTTCCTTTTAAGACCAATACTTTACTGTCGGGTACTATTGGAACTTTTTTTATGATCCTACAGTGTGAAAATCTTTGACCTTTCGGTTGGAAAATTCATAATTTTTAAAACTATTATAACTGTAATTGTTTTAGATATGGTTTTCATGAATAAATTCCGTTATCAATTAATTCTCTATTCATATGGTGCATGCGGTTGATTTTCCGAAAATTTGGCCACAACAAAATTACTAGATAATATTCATCCCAGTATTTTTGATAGATATGTTCAAATAAAGCTAGATTTACACGATTGAAATTTTCTTCAAAATGCTTCAAACTCGTGTAAACAGCAAAATTTCTTGAAAATTTATTTATTTAAATAATGGCTCGATTACGAATGGCAACCGAACCTTAGTTCCTCCGGTTGGTTAGACATTTTGGTTAGAGAATATGATAGGTTGATATCCGTAATAATTTTCAACAGGTTCAGTCTATAATTATCATTAAAAAAACGGTGTTTTATTTCCTTTAACAAAATCAGATTACTTTTAATTGCAAAATAAAAGCACCAGGCAGTTTAAAGGAAATATAACATTTATTCAAATGTACACAAAAACAATTTACTTTTTTACACTTGAATTTCAGTTTGAGGACGCTTTGATGTTCACACAACGATGAATTACAATAAACTTACTTTGAGTGGCCCTGTTTGTTCTATATATGTTCAATAGAGAAGACAATCGAAAGTTAATTTCTACGACCGTTAAACTTAATGTTGCCACACTGCGTGTTATCAACAATGTTTGTAGAGAAACTTCTACTTATGCAAATGTTGATAAACATGTTATTGTTGACAAGCATGCTGTATGCAGTGTTGCCACGAAAAAAAATTTTTTGTAACCAACATTTATGAAAAAAATAACCAAATTAAAAAAAAAATAACCAAATTTAAATGCATGTACTATTTATTTATTTTTTATAATTTTAACTATAATTTGTACTTTAAGGTAACAAAAAAAACATAAAACAACGTATTTTACAACACAACTCCTAATACTGAAAAATAATTTTTTTAAAAAACTAAGCGTCATATTTTGCAAAAAGTAATGCAAAGAAACTAATGCTAATGCTACAATTTGTAAATTTTAAAAATCCAATACTTTACATTAAGTTTTGCAAGTTTAATTATTAATTTTTAATGTCTTAAACAAAAATAAAAAGTATATAATAAAAACAAAAAATTTTTCATTGGCAATAAAATAAGGAACTAGAAAGTTACTCTCTTAAATACTAAAAAACATGTAATTATATTACAATAAATATGGAGATCACTTTTACTTAAAATGTCACAGCTTGAGTTTTAAAATTTGTCTTTGGCAGACCAAACAAAATGGGCATTTTGTTGATTTTTGCACAATTCTTTTGCTTGCAATATATTACTAATTGTCTTAAAATCTAAATATTTTCAGTAAAAAAAAAATAACCAAAACAGAAAAAATCTACACATGTACACATTGAGAAAAAAAATAACCAATTTTGGTTAGAAATAACCAAAAACGGCAACGCTGGCTGTATGTTGATATCAGCCGTAAAAAACTGTTTAAATTTATATTGACATACAATTTCGTAACAATATTATAGACAGTTTTTCTTTTGCTTATGTTTATTTAAGCGTTTGAAATTGTTTAACTATTTTCAAGTGCTAAGTCCCGGGTCACAAACTACCACTTTTGCTGCTTAACTTTTGAGTGAGAGGGGAAAGAAGAATGTATGTATGTATGTATGTGCTTAACTTCACTAAGAGAAAATACACAAGTGAAAGGAAAGCACAAAGTACAAAATAAAAGCATTTGCTGTAGTTTCACTACAGTGTTTACATTAAAAACACAGTCTTAAGCCTCAGTTAGCCGACTGTTAAGGAATGTTGTGTAATGACGTAAAAATGTAAGGAAATTCTATTTCTTACAAATTCATACATTACGGTGTTGCGTTACTTTACATCTCCATAACCATTTGCATTACTTTACACATAACAATATCCCTCAGCTGTTTCTTACTGTTGCAGTCGGCTAACTGAGCCTTTATATTGTTCTGAGAAAATGTAAGCTAAGCAGAAATGTATGTATCAGAGAATGACAAGCAGTACTCAAAATAAACGTTACTCGTGCATTTATTCATACTTGCAGTTATTTCTATACTCAAGTATTTTACAAAAAAAAAAAGATTCCCTCTTACGTATTTGTTTTGCAACACATACGTGTATGTACAATACATGGTAGCAAGAATATTTCTGCGTATCCAACTTAATAAAATAAAATAGCTTGCTTGTTTGTTTATCTGTCATACTCATACTTATATGTAGAAAAGAGCTGTAAGTATAAGTATTTAGCCTGTAGAAAAAATAACAGTTGATTGCATCGATCAGCTTATGCAGTCA
Organism: Bellardia pandia; assembly: GCA_916048285.2. Lineage (NCBI taxonomy): Eukaryota > Metazoa > Arthropoda > Insecta > Diptera > Calliphoridae > Bellardia > Bellardia pandia. Next base: position 91,849,279 of record OU696532.1, on the reverse strand, counting down.
GATCACTTGTTGTTGTGTTTTTGTTTCATATATTTTGGCAAAGCTTTTGTTATTAAAAATACGTTGGATATGTATTTGGTTTGATTTATATTGCGTCGTATGTATACAGGTTTTTTCAAAAATACTCAAAGAGTACAATAACCATACTTTTGTCATTCTCTGGTATGTATGTATGTGTTTTTGCTAATTTATAGTCAGTAACTGAAACGCTGGTTAATTTAGGTTTTTTACAGCAGAATTTTCGCTCTACATATGTTTAGCTAGTTATAACCCAGCAAGCCATATGATCCCGAAAAGAGTCTTTTCTGACACTTTTTCCGGAGCGTTCATGCTCTTTATGAGCCCAAAAAACAATCATAATTGCTTCGAAAACCTTCCGAAAAAAGGGTCATTACATTCGAAAATTGTCCGTCAGAAAGAGCTCTTAGATAATGTCAGAAAAGAGTCTTTTATGAGCTTTTTTGGGCTCTTAAAGAGCTCTTAGATAATGTCAGAAAAGAGTGTATTATGAGGGGTTTTTGGGCTCTAAAAGAGTTCTTAGCTAATGTCAGAAAAGAGTCTTTATGAAGGTTTTTTGGGGTCAGAAAGAGCATCATGCCAAAAAAGAGTCCTTGCAATTTTAAATACAACAAATTTAAAGGTCGCATTTATTATTTTTTTTAATTGTTTTTATTTAAACAAAAAGGGAATTCATTTACAAATAAACTAAATTAGAAATGGAAAAATAAATTGTATTTACAACATAAAAAAATAAAATGAAATTCATTTGAAAAAAAATTAATTTTTTAAACAAATTTTTCTTTCGCTCCGAAAATGCTTTTTAGTTGAACTCTTTTCTGACTCCTTTTTTTGGAGCGCTCCTAGAATGCTCTTTAGTTTGACTCTTTTCTGATTCCTTTTTCGGAGCGCTCCTAGAATGGTATGCTGGAAATCTATAACATTCACAATGACGACTAAACTATAGTTTGTGGTTACCACTCTAGATATAAACTAAAATTTTACCTGACATTCGGCTTTTTATGCCGAACATAGTGCTAATGGGCTTAGTTCCCGCTCCAAGGGATAATAGGTCCTGGTGTAATTTCATCACCTTGACGCTGTTACAATCCTTGTGGGATATGGCGACACCAGTGCCATGAACTTGCACGGGCTTGAAAATGATTAGAGTTTGATTGTGTCGCCCCTTTTAAACTCGCAGCTGCCTAGAGTCTCATCTAGAAGCCCGGGGATTTGCACACCACTCCTTGCAGATACCCTAAAGCATGGTATTCTGTTCGTCATTTCGTGGGAAATACTATCAAAAGCCCATATAAAAAAAATTGAAGCAAAATAAATGCGAAAAGTTACGAAATGTTTCTGGCATCATGTTTTTTCAACCAAAAAATCTTGTTACCATCAGTTATAAAAAAAATCTTCAAAAAATCCCCTAAAATTCTGTTGTCATCCCCAACAAATCCCCGGATCCTCAAGATGAAATTATTATCCCAAATCACGAAAAAAAATCCTCAATTTGGGGATAAATCCCCTAAACTGACACGCTGTCTGAATAATAATATAATTTTTGTATCCATTTCTTTAACACATAAAAAAACATATGGTTTTTGTTTATATAAAAGAAACAATGTTGCATACCTAAGGGCAATAAAAACGACAATTTTTTTCTAAATCGCGGCATTGTCACCACATGCTAATTGTCAAAATTTTCAAACGAAATAATTGATGTTGCTCAGCAAATTTCGCAAATTTGAACAGAGTACCATGCTTAACTGATAATCATATTATTACGAAATTGTATTTACATACATCATGTTTCTCTACATATGTATACCATTGTTGTTAACATGAAAAACATGCTATCAACATTTACATTTGTAGTAAAGTTTTTTCATAATACGCATTATGGCAACATTAAGTTTAACGGCTTTCTTAACATTCTTCACCCTTGCTTTTTTTCGTCCGTCGTCGTCGTGAGTGTTAGTGGGGTGTGTCTTTTTCTTAGAAAATAAAACCCGGTTCGTTATATTTATGCGAACTTGAAAAAAAAATACGGGAATTTTTTGTAATTTCGTTTGTCATTTTAAACAGGTGCTGCCCTCTATGATTTTTTGTTATAAAACAAACACTACATTTGTAATCTTAGTAGCATGGCAACGTCGTATCATGCCGCATGTAGTAACCGCTTTTTAAATAGAGTAATCAGTATTTGATAAAAAAAATAGTCTGATTTTCTCAACGTTGTGTAGCTGTGTGGAAAAAAGGAATATAACTTTTATTTTACTGTTCGCTGAATTTCTAAATAGTCCATGTGTATTTTATTCCTATTATCAATATATTGTTGCCAACGGTAGATGGATGTAAAAAAGGAATAATTGAAAAAACTCGTCTGTCTTTGAATATAGATCAAATCATAAAATTTTTTTAGGTGCTTTTCCCTGTCGACAAGTGAAGTGAGTACGAAAGGTTGACACGCCGTCCATCGGCTTTACTTAATAAGCAAAGTGGGAGGAAATTTGATTGTTGATAATTCTTCAGAGCACACAAACTAAAGTATTATTAAGTTTTTATAAATTTATAGTTTGTACACAATAAAATAATGTCATATCCACCACGCCCACCTATGCCACCATACATGAATCCCTCCATACCGCCGCCTCACGTACGTATAATCCACATTTATATAGGCCTTGGGGACAATAATAAACAATTAATTGTTTTTCTTTATAGATGTTGGGACCGATGAGTAATCCGCCACCACATTCAAGAGGTTATAGAAATTCAGCAACTATTAGTTCTCAACCGACCGTTTATCAAAGACCTCCAGATCCAGTACCGCAATTCAAAGGACCAATCATTACGGTGTTTGTCGGTAAGTATATCCTTTGCACAAGTCCCAATGTGAGTATTTCCAAATAAAAAGTCTTGTTTTTTAAAATGCTTATAGGAAACATTAGCGAACGTGTACCTGAGATTTTAATAACACGGATATTGTCCACTTGCGGCCCCGTTGTTAACTGGAAACGAGTTTCGACATTTGGTTTCTGTGAATACGAGTAAGTTTAGCATTATCGCTTAAATCTAAAAATTAGCTTATAACAATATTTGATATTTGTATAAAAACCATAGTGGACCCACTGCCGGTATGCGAGCTGTGCGATTACTTAGTGAAATTGAATTGGACGGCAAAACGTTGGTAGCAAAAGTTGATGCTAAGAATAAACTTTTGTTAGATAACTTTAAAGAGGAAGAACGTAAAAATGGAGCAAGTGAAATGCCCGATGATAATGTTGACGATGAAGATGCGCTTCGTGGAATGAGACGAATTATCGACGATCACAAGCATGAAATGGACGAATTTGATCCCAATGCACGCGCTGATTTATATGGCGTTCGTGGTGTTAAAACTAAATCAAGCCGCAGTGATGAAATTAAAGTTCCCAAAGTTCTGCACGAGACTAATTTAGAAGAAGAAAAGCGCAACCTAATTAGTAGTGAAATTGGCAAATTCCGCAAAAGAGCGGAAGCTGACGAACATCGCAAGGAGAAGGAAAAGGAACGTGAAAAAGAAAAGGAACGCGACAAAGAGGAAAAAAAAGAAAAAACTCGTGAAAGAGAAAAGGAAAAAGAAAAGAAGAAGAAAAGTGAGAGTGTCGTTGAGCAGGACTGGGATGGCGTAGAGCTGGTTGGTGGTAATGATGGTGTTTCTGTAGTGTCAGCAAATAAAAAAGAACGTATAGTTGATATTTCATCACCAATTAAAAAAGAAAAAGAGCGTGAGAGTGGTTCAAAGGAGTCGCGTCGTAAACGCAGTCGATCACGTTCAAAAGACCGCGATCGTGAGTATAGAGAACGCGAGCGTGAACGGGAACGCGAAAGGGAACAAAGAGAAAAGGAACGGGAACGCGAAAGGGAAAGAGAAAGGGAACGGGAAAGAGAAAGAGAACGTGAAAGAGAGCGCGAGAGAGAGAGGGAAAGGGAACGGGACAGAGAACGTGAAAGGTATGTTGTATATCGTAGTTATATATACTTATTAGTATTTAAAATTACGAATTGCACTCTTTGTAATAATCTTTTAGGGAACGCGAAGAAAAGGTGGTCAAAAATGTTAGAGATGTTCAGCGCGAAAAGGAAATAGAGGAAGAGTTGCGTGAGCGCAAGAAGGCAGAAAAAAAGGCACGTGAAAAGGAAGAAGCTTATCAAGAACGTTTAATAAATTGGGAACAAAGGGAAAAGCGTAAAGCTAAGGAATATGAAAAGGCGAGTTTTTTAAAATGACAAAATCATTCTGTATTTATTGATCATTCTTTTTTGTGCACATTAGATACGTTTAAAAGAAAAGGTAAAGCAGGATGAACGTGAAAAAGAAGCAAAGCGCCTAAAAGAGTTCCTAGAAGACTACGATGACGAAAGAGACGATGTTAAATATTACAAGTGAGTTTATACTTTCTTTGCGATACTTCGAATTGAGTTTAATGAGTCTATTCTATCTGTCAAGGGGCCGAGAATTGCAACGACGTTTGGCGGAGCGAGTTCGAGAAGCAGATTTGGATGCCAAGGATCGAAACAAGGAACAAGAAGAATTGGAAGAATTAAAAAACAAAATATTTAGCGGTGAATTTGAAAATCCCTCACAGGAATATGAAAGAGCCAAAAAGGAGCATGAAAAATTATACCGGCCTCAATTAATCATTGATGTTAATTTGGAGAACTTGCAACGAAAAGAAAGGGAACAAGAACGTAGCAGGGATAAACATAATACTAATATGTCTTCGGAGAAACGTTCAAACTCAAATGAAACCTACCATCGCAGTGAGGAGAGTGCAGTGGCCGGTGGTAGCGTGGTTGCGCCTATGCGGCCACTTTCTAAGTCCGGTTCAGTTGATTCATCATCAAATGAAGACGCTGCCTCAAGACATGAGACCATGTCAAATGCCAGCAGTCGATATAGTCGCCAAGATTCCGAGTCTCGCGATTTTACAAGTGCTCCCGATATAGAATCCATGTCACCTGCAACACCTCAACCTTTTGCTGCACATTCACAAAATAACGATTCCGCCTCAACACCGCCTATGATGCCTACCGTTGGCATAAGTCTGAATCTGGGCGCCAATGCAAAGAAAAAGAAAATTGAATCTACCGCCGGAGTGTTTAGCAATGATGATGACAATGATGATCTTTCAAATCCTAAAAAACGAAAACTAGTACCTCTAGGTAAGTTTATAGAAGTTGGAAGTAGGCGACTTAATTTTACATTTATTTTACGTTTCTTTATAGATTATGAAGACAATGTGACAAAGCAGGGCTCACACTCGTCTAGTACGCACGCAGGTGACAGACACGATGCTGCTGAAGGTGGTGGTGGTAGTGGTGGCACTGGTACCGGTACTGGAACGTCAGTATCTGGTGGCGGCGCTGGAAAGGCGGGAAATACAGCAACAAACAAAAAACATGGTAAGAATGATACTTCTGCTGCAGCTGCTGGTAATACAGATGCAGCAAATAGCAAAAAGGATGATAGTAGTACAAAAGTACACGATGAAAAACGACGCCACATAAAAAGCATTATTGACAGGATACCCACCCAAAAGGAGGATCTCTTCAACTACAAACTTGACCGCAATGAAATTGATAACAATCTTATGGAACGGAAAATACGTCCCTGGATAAATAAGAAGATTATTGAATATATCGGTGAACCCGAGCCAACACTGGTCGACTTTATATGCTCCAAGGTTTTAGCCGGCAGTTCGCCTCAGAGTATTCTGGACGATGTTCAGATGGTAAGACCCACCCACACTCACTACTCATTAGTGTTTATTAATTTTCTTTTCGCGTCTCTTCTCTCCTCATAGGTACTTGACGAAGAAGCCGAAGTGTTTGTTGTCAAAATGTGGAGACTACTTATCTACGAAGTGGATGCTAAAAAGATTGGTTTAGGTAAATAATTTATAATTTTAATGCAATTAATTTTTTGTGTGTATTAACAAAGTTACATATTTGCAAATAATAATTATGGTAACCATATATAAAGAACAAAAAACAAAACAAAAATTAAAAAGCAATTAATATTACTATTATATGTATATGAAGATTGCAGTCAAAAAATTAAATCTATCTATCTGTCAGTCAGTCATTCAAAACGACCAACCGATAGATATTCAAACAGACATGATGATTTAAATCATTTTAGTCTGCAGTAGCTCTTGCAGGAGCTAAACAAATAGATCAATAAATAATTAAACAAAGGCATTTTATTTGAATAAATCTTTAAAGATTTTCACTATTTAAATGAACAACTGAGAAATAACTGTTTTTCTTTTCCGCCATCTACCATCTCTCATTATCTTGATATTGAAACCAGAGATCAGTTATGAGTACTGAAAAAGTGAGTATACTTGAATCATGACTTATAATTTGTTATACTTATTATACGTACTCATACTTGTCTCAATATCATCAAACCAATATTCATATTTAAAGTTTGAAGTACTCATTATATTCAGATTTACCCCCTGGTCCATGTGTCGAACGCTAACGTTCGCTTAGATAAGACTTAAGACACAAACTTGATTGTGGAATAAACAAACTTGATTGAGTAAAAAATAGTTACGATAAAAAGTTTGTGTCTTAAGCCTTATCTAAGCGAACGTTATGGTTCGACATCGTGGGCCAGGGGGTTAATCTCATGTATGATGTTGTTTATTTTGACTCCTTAACTCGAATGTACGTAGACGATAAAAAAAAATAAGTATGACTCGCATACACTCATGCGAGTGTCGTTCATTTTTACAGTCCGCTTATAAAATTATATAAAATAATAAATGTTATATTTTCCCCAATATGTTTTCCTATAAACTTACTTGTATGTTTTTATATTTCTTTTTTACTTATTTTGTATAATGACAACGGAATAAGCTGAAATTTTTTTTAATGTCTTAACTGAGTTGAATACTTTATGAGTATGTGAGTATTTTTCTTAAAATGTAAATCTAAATACCGTTGTTTATGAATCAAACATATTGGGAATGGTATGAGCTCGAAGTCGGCGTAAAATTAAATTTCAATGATGTAAAACCACTTATACTTAAAATGTTATGAGTAGTTTTGAATCGTAAAAAATGATTCATTGCTGATCTCTGTGATGCCAACTTTTGAGACTCAAAACGCGTAAACATTTTTGAAAAAGGGCTAAATTGAAAAAAAAAATCCGTTTAAAACGACATCCTGTCAACATTTTCGATAAAGTGCGAAAAGGGTCTAAATTATAAAATGTTTCTTTTAAAAATTAAAACAACAAACACATTTTTATAAAATAATTTATTAGAAAAAAATTACTACCATGAGATACATATTTCATATTACATTTTAATAATTAAGGTACATACGTAGATTAAATCATAGTATTAAATAGTACATACATATTTAAAATTGGTCGTTACTGAACAAAATTTCGATTTCTTGTTCATCATAATTTTCAGTCCATAAGACAGTATCAATAAAATATTTAGATTTTTTATATGTTTAATTCGAATTAATTTTTGAGCACACCGTCAGATATTTTGTTGTTTAAACAACATACATTATCTCTTTTTAGGCTACATTTAATGTGTATAAAACTATTACACGTATGTAATGACATTTTGTTTCTAATTTTATTTTTGAATAAATTCATGACACTAAAACTCCTCTCAACTTCTGCGTTTGAGTAACGGATATGTTAATATGTGTATGGCAAACCTGGACAGTTTAAGGATGTGTTATTACCAATAACATTATTTCTATATTATTAGATTAAAGGAAGAAAAAGTACGAAAAAAATAAAATGTAGCCATATCGAGCAAAAAGTAATAACGGGCTAAAAGATAATTGTAAAACGTGCTAGATTTACACGTCTTTTAGTTTAGGGCCAATATTCTTTTTTCGCGTTTTGAGTGACTAAAATCGGGCTAAATCTAGCCCGAAAAGTTGGCATCGCTGACGGTAAGATCAACCTGTCTAGAATCATAAAATCAAAACAAAATATTTTTTTTTTTTAATTTAGGTTTCACAACCTATACATTATTTACTAAACATAATGATTAAGAAAAAAACGAATAAAAAAGAAATAGGAAAATTATAAATAAAATTAAAAAAAAAAACAAATGTACAAATAGTATTTCATGGTGTAACTATACAAGGTGACTGCAGTAGCACAGCTGACTGACTTTGTTTACAATTTACTTATGTCAAACGTAATACTTTTTGAAGTGCTTTTGACAGTAGTACATTATTTTACACAAACAAAATGCCTGTTGTTTCTGTATTCGTTGCCGATTTGCACTCACCTTGTATAGATACACCATGTAGTATTTTTTTTTTTATTACATACACAATAACACACACGGAGACAGTGCAGAGAAACATTGTAGATTGATGAATATGTTTAGAATTATTTTTTATTAAAATTTATCAACATCTGCAACTGGATGCAGCTGTAACATTAGCAACTTCATTAACATTAACCGTATTTCCATTATTTAAACTTTCATAGTAATCTGAAGAGACAATCTAAAAATTAAACGAAAATTTAACTGTAATTATTGACCTTAATTCTTGTTTTAAAATTGCTTGTGGACATTTTAATAAGATATAACCAAAGGTAAGATTTGAATAATCAACTCAAATCAAATGATACAACTGTAGTTATTTTCTAACTTTTTTTTAAATATGTAATAAGTTTTGTGCGGCATTTTATGATTTCAATATTTTTGTCCAAAATATAAGTTCAATAAATGCAAATTGACGTTCTTATCAAAAAGTAAAAATTTCATACAAGAAATCAATTTAATTTTTATTAATCGTTTAGATGTTTAATGCATAATTATTGAAATATATTCGAACTGATATTTTAAAATTCATTGTTAAGTACTTGACTTCCTATTGCGATATGAAATCGGGTAAATTGCCCGAAGTAAATCACTATTAATATTAATTTCAAGGTTTAGACGTTATAGCTTTATTATAAAGACTAGAGAGGTACTTAAAAACCAACTTTGAATACCATGGCAATTTGTTACCAGGGGCCAAATTACTGCATACGATATCGAGTAAAATTGATCGTAATTTTCTTATTTGAGATTATGGCGTTCGATATCGAGCAAGTACATTTTATCATAATTTCGATATCGAAATCGTTTTTCGATACGATAGCTCATTCGATCACAAATGCGGTAATTTGGCCCCAGTTCTTGTTGTAAAACATTATTGAATTTTCATAGTACATACGAGGTCTGATTAAAAAAATAACCGTTATTTTAATTTTTTTTTTTTTTTTTCAAAAAGTATTTATTTATTCATCAATAACTATCTTGCCTCTTTCAAAGTAATCCCCCTCAGATATAATACACTTATGCCAGCGTGTTTTCCAATCCTCTTAAACACTTCTGTAACGCGCGTATCGCCAACAGCTCTGTTTCGAATTTTCTTTTATCTCCTCAGTCGTAGCAAAACGCATTCCTTTCATCGGTGTCTTCAGTTTTGGGAAGAGGAAAAAGTCAGTCAGCGGTTTTGTTTTTGGCCAAAAACTCACGTTTTGGAACAATCTTCGCTGCCGCACGTTTTATGCCTAAAACATCCGTAAAAATTACTTGGCATGAGCCGAACAATATGCCAACATCATCATCTGATAGTGATTCGACGATTATCCAAAATCATTTTCTTCACTGCTTCAATATTTTCATCGGTTGTTGACGTGCTCGGGCGACCAGGACGAGCACCGTCATTGACATCTTCTCGGCCTTCCTTAAACCGGTTATACCACAATTGAACTTGTGTTCTGCTCATAGTAGACTCGCCAAACACCACAGTCAACATTTCAAATGTTTTTGCGTGTTTAATTTCATTTTTAAAACAAAACTTAATACAGTTTCTTTGATCCATAGTAAAAAATCGAAGAGTACACCAAAACACGACTAACCTTTTTATCTGTCAAAAACAGAGATATACTAAGACATTTCTTAGAAACTCAAAGAATGGCTTCACTTAAATCTTACTTGGAGGGTCTTGATAGTACCCCACAATCTGACTATTCGTTATGGAAGGCGGCACGAGGTTTAAAAAGACCAGTTAGAGGAAAGCCTCCTCTGCGAAATCCGACTGGTGATTGGGCTAGAAATGATTCCGAGAAGGGGATTTTATTTGTTAACCATTTGAGAAATGTGTTTACTATAAACAACTCAAATAATGCATCTGATTTGCCTCCACTCGTTATTAGACCTCCTGTACCTCTAAGACTTAGCTTTAATGATGTTCAAAGCGCTATTGGTACTCTGAATCTTAAAAAAGCTCCAGGTATGGATAAAATCAGCAACAAAATGCTTGTGGAGTTACCTCGTGTAGCTAAAAGAATTATCCTATTTATTTTTAATGCTATTTTACGCCTAGAATACTATCCTGCAGATTGGAAGGTATCTATGATTACCATGATTCCTAAGCCAGGGAAGGACCCCACAAAAGTAGAGTCATATAGGCCAATTAGTCTACTGCCGACAATTTCAAAACTGTTTGAAAAATTGTTATTGGCTAAGTTGATTCCAATTCTGAACGACACTCAATGTATCCCAAATCACCAATTCGGGTTCAGAGCTAAACACAGTACCATCGAACAAACACACAGATTGGTAAATGTGATAAGACAGTCGTTTGAAGAGAAAAAATACTGCTCCGCCCTTTTCATTGATGTGTCGCAAGCGTTCGACAAAGTCTGGCATGAAGGTTTAATGCATAAAATTAAATTAACTCTGCCTGCTAACACCCACAAACTTATGAAAAGTTATTTATATGGTCGCAAATTTACAATCAAAGAAGGCGATTTTTTAAGCCCCGCTCAGCCAATTGAAGCAGGAGTACCCCAGGGTAGCATACTGGGTCCAACTTTATATTTGATTTATGCATCCGATATGCCGTTAGACCCTAAAATCCATACGTCAACTTTTGCAGACGATACAGCATTTATCAGCGTCCATCAGGACCACCAAGTTGCATCACAGAATTTGCAGAAATATGTTTATAAACTAGAGAATTGGCTTGAGCTTTGGAAAATCAGGGTTAACGAACAGAAATGTATTCATATAACTTTCACATTGCGAAAAGATACATGCTCGTTCATCAGAATAAATAATCAAATTATCCCGCAACACAATGAAGTCAAATACCTCGGAATCCACCTCGATCGTCGTTTAACTTGGAAGTCTCATATCGACGCAAAACTTACCCAGATGAGATTAAAAGCAGTGCAAATTAATTGGCTAATCGGCAGAAATTCTACATTAAAGTTGGATTGCAAACTTTTGTTGTACAATGCAATTCTAAAGCCAATCTGGTGTTATGGAATTCAATTATGGGGTACTGCCTCAGCATCCAACATTGAAAAAATTCAAAGGGGTCAAAATAAGATTCTACGTACAATTACTGCAGCTCCATGGTATGTTAAAAATTCTCGAATCCACAAAGATCTAGGCATTCCTTTGGTGAAAGTCGAATTTACAAAACACGCCTCAAAATATGTCAGCAAACTTGAACACCATCCAAACCCACTTGCACGAGACATCCTTAACTTTACTGGCCATGTTCGGTTGAGAAGGAGGGATACCCTTGCTTTAACTCAAGCGCAAAACAGATGACTGGATCAGTGGATATAAATTTTTTGTAGTATCATTATATTTTGTCTAGCACTGGCTGGACTTATTATTTTCATTTAGTATTAAGATTCGAAAACTTATTGTCATTTCATATCTGAAGATTCAATAAATAAATTAAATGTATATAAAAAAAAAAAAAAAAAAAAAAAAAAAAAAAAAACTGACAATCCAAAATGGCTGACATTACCAACATATATAACAGACATGTATTCCAACATAACAGAAAATCGAACATACGTAACTCACGAAATTAGAAAATAGCGGTTAGTTTTTGATCAGACCTCGTATATTAAATTATGACACCTCAGTCGGTTTTAAATTGAATTACTTTTACTTTGAATAATTGCACAGTATAGTTAGGACGTTGGAGGCAGACAGAGAAACGGTTTAAAATTGTCAGGAACAATTTATCCACGATAGCAGTTAAGGATTGTGCAGAAGCAGATTTTGTGTACAACGTCAGCGTCCATCCGAGTGAATCGTATGAACATAAATCAGAAAAGGAACTGTCTGGTCCACAACCTGCCTGACTGAAAGAATCCTGTTGATCTACAATCGTCACTTTAAAATAACAAGTTGCGATAAAAGGTACATTATTCGAGGCAATGACTGTATGGAACTTAGATACTTGGAAATACAACGTTGACATTCTTGGTAAGAGTAGATAGAGTTAGCGTTCGTGTTTATCAAATTAAGAACTGTTGTACTATGCGCCTTCTTAAAGTGTTTAATACCTAAAAATTGTGTAAGATTTTCTACTAACAAGTTCTTTTTTATCATTAACAGACTTGTCGCCATGATCAAGAGCTTTTAAGTTGGAAATATTCTTTTCATCTTCAATGGAAAATTGGTTATCAATTTGCCGAGTATAGGACATACGTGTCTTAAAGTTGGCAACAACTCTTTTCCTACATTTAATATAATTGGGAATCTCCAGTTGTGATTCGGTAGAAATAATAGGTACTTTTGGCATTTTAGATATTTTGCAGTATTCAAATATGTCCACCAAAGAAATAGACCGATGCACCAATATTCCGAAGAGTCGATGAAAAGTGCGTTAAATGAAATAAGAAAAGGCACAAGTTCTGGTGCAAGTAAAAAATATGGTGTCCCGTTTCTTCCACTCGGATATCTGATGGTGCCAGAAAAATAGGTCCACAAACAGTTTTAACCTGATGCTAAAGAGCAACGTCTTGAAAAATGGTGCAGAGATCTTGCAAAATGTAGATTTCCATTAAAAACTGATGACTTGTTGAATACTGTCCAAGGAATAGTGAAAGATCAACGAACCACACCATTTGTAAATGGTAAACCTGGGAGGACGTGGTATTTGGGCTTTTTGAAACGGCATCCGAACCTAAGAACCAGAGAAGCGGAAGGTATTTGTAAAGGGCGAGCGGCGACAACGCTAGAACCCATAGGAAAATGGTTCAAAGACTTAAGAAACTTTCTTACTGAAGAGAACGCTTTGGACATTTTAGATGATCCATTTCGAATATTTAATGGAGATGAGACTAGCTTCAGCATGTGCCCTAAAACAGGAAAAGTATTGGCACCAAAACGGCGTATAAGACTAGAATGTTTATAAATAAAGAAACCGTTACGGTGTTGTTAGTGTTTTCAGGAAATGGTCAGACAGTGGTCCCAATGGTTGTGTTTCCTTATGTGCGGCCACCTAAAGATGTGGTAAATAGCCTTCCAGAGAATTGGTTTTTAGGTAAGTCGGAGACCGGATGGATGGTAAGCGAAACATTTTTTGAGTATATCGCCAATGGGGTTCATAGCTGGCTTAATGAACACAATGTTCGGCGACCAATTCTGTTATTTATGGATGGTCACAAATTCCATATGACGTTCGAATTGAGTGCGAGAGCAATGGTATTGTTTTATATGCACTTCCTCCAAATACCGCACACATCATGCAACCTGCAGATATAAGTGTATTTAAACCGTTGATATCCGAGTGGAAGAAAACTGTAAGGGAATGGCAGATGAAACAGGAAAACAGTGACAAAGTTGTTTCAAAGTCAACATTTTGTCCGCTGCTCAATATGGTTCTTTCTAACGTAAATCTGGAAGCCACAATTAAAAACGGATTTAGAAAAAGTGGGTTATACCCCTTCAACCCTGAAAACGTTGATTAAACCAAATGTGTTCAAAATCAGTGATCAGCACAAGACAACATTTAAGGCCACAGACTTTGATATAGCTATCGAAATGATAAACAAAATAACTCCGAAATTGCAAGAAAATATCTGTGGTTTAAAACAAGCCGGAAATTACCAAACGGTTGAAATTTTAGGTGAGGTCACTATACAGTCCGGAACGTATGTAATCAATGAAGAAGGGATTTTGGAAATGCAGACAGGGAATATAAACGAACCAACCTTACTATCCGAACCTGTTCATTGTTTGTCTACAACAAATGGCAAAGATGATTCGTTTGCATCTAATCATAGCCCAAGTCTAATCCAAGTCACACTTTCCGAAGATATGAAAACATTTAGTTCTATTACATCAATTAGTAACATGAAGAATAACTACAAATCAATTAGCCATTCTCGAACTACAAGTAATCTGATTAAAAACGAAGCAATTTCAATTTCACCTACATTCGAAAAACATTTGTATTTTCCAAAATTGTCCAAATTCTCAAGTTTCGCTTCAATACACAAGGCTCCAAATGAAATATCTGCACTTGCGTGGAGAAATGGCTAGAGCTGAATGAAAAATTAAAAAAAAGAAAGAAAAAAGAAGTTTGTAGAACATGTGAAGAAGACTTGGATGCCGATGCTGAGGATGGCGGTATAAAAAATGTAGGATGCGATAATTGTAATAAGTGGTTTCATCTCAAATGCACATTTTTGAAAGAACTAGCCTACGAGGACAAAACAGATTGAAGTTATTTAATAAAATAAAGTTTTTAAGTAGTATGTAACTAGTTTTGAACTTTAAGGATATCATGTACCTATGCACCCAAAAATCTACCTATTTAATTGAATTGAATCCTGTTTGAGTATTTCATTATACTTCCATATGTTCAACGTTTTTTTTTATTCTCATATTTATATATGTACATACATATATTTTTTAGTTTTTATTAGAAATTAATGAAATAAAGACTGATCTCGTATTTGAACGAAAATTGAAGATGTAAATAACTTTAATTTTAAATAAAAAATACCTTAAATTGCTATATGATGTTACTCTTTTTTAAATAAAACTTTTAATGCCGACAATAGGGTTAACTTATGCCGACAATAGGGCAATAGGTGCCGACCACTGGGAAAACTGATGAGTTTTCAAATTTTCGTGAATTACTCATATTAAATAATTTTATTTTCGAAAGTAAATAAATGAATCTAAAATAAAACCAATTACAAAATTGTAATAAATAAAAATCATTTTAACTGCATTTTCATATTCGTTAGGAAACGAGATTGAAAAAGAAGAAAAAGTTCAACTGTCGAATACTGGTACACTTACCCTATGTACATATGTATATACATACATGTATATCTATAAATTTGAGGAATTTGTTTTCATTTCACAATTGTCTTTCGAAAGCTTTTGCTTTCCAATCGAAATACACAATAACCTCCCTGGCTTCAATGACTAAAAAAATTAATAGCGGCTCCTAAATAAACATGCGCAGGTGCGTATAGTGATATTAAAAACAAAATACTAATGAATATTTCTTAAAATGTCCAATGTTGGTAAACAAATATAAGTAGTCGAAGAATAATATGGTGAAATACAACAGTATTTCACAAGATTCAACTTACTTTTTCAACTATATCCCTAAAAACATCTGCAACAAATTTGTCATGTTTTGCTGAAGTTTCCAAAAACAGCGACCGATGTTTACGGGCAAACTTTAAGCCTTCTTCACGACTGATAACTCGTTCATTATCGATCTTATTGCCAACTACAATTGTTGCTATATTATCACTATAGTTTTCCAATTCTGTAAACCATGTCTCCAATTTGATCAATGATTCGCGGCTTGTAATGTCATAAACCAGAATAGCTCCCAACGCTTTTCTATAAAAACTGGGTGTTAGACTGCGGAATCTTTCGGTGCCAGCTGTATCCCATAAGGCCAGTTTGTAGTCGACACCATCGATATTCATCACTTTACTCTTAAAGTCCATTCCAATGGTAACATCATAATTGTTGTCAAATTTGTTTTCCACAAAACGGCGTATAAGACTAGAATGTTTATAAAAATAATAATATTGTTAAATCAAAAGTTGCAATAAAACATTACACAAAGTATAATAATGAGTATATTGTGTGTATGGATTGATGTGTGGTACTTATTCATATACATTGTTTTTCCAAATATGTACGTAATAGGTAGTTATTGTTGACGTATAATTTAGTCATCATAGGCAGCCAGTCAGTGCTCTTTTTAGTCTGTCTTGCATTTTTGTTTCCGTTCTGTGCCCTTTTTAAAACTCGTACATTTACGTACATACATACATATTTATGTATATTTACAATTTATTTACCTGGACTTCCCAACACCACTCTCACCAATTACCAAAAGTTTTATAGCTTTATCGCTTAGCATTGTTCCTTTCTGTAGGGAATTTATTAAGTTTTTAACGTTTATTAATTTAATTATATTTGTCTCTATTTATTAAACTTGTTAATTTTTGCAGAATACTATTGAAATGTATTAAAAAGCAGCAGCAGTAGCAATGTTAATACGTATATTAAAAGTACAGGGAAAACTTCAACTTTTAATAAATCACTCCGAAAAATGTGGATGCCATATGTTCAAAACAGTGTTCCTAAAATAAAAAATAAGGGATTCATTATTGCCGACTAATTTTTGTTGGTAATGCAGTGTAACTACTAAAGTCATTAACAGTGATGCCAATTTGTAATAAAAAAATTAAATCTTTTTATGGGAAAATTTATGAATTTTTAACAAAATTTTTGAAATTAAAAATAAAACTATTTAACAAAAAATTAAAGAAATAGTTTTCAAAATACAAAAACTATGGAAAATTGATTTAATAATATATATATAATATATATTGTCCACATCTCTTTATGTTTATTCTACAATATTAGTTCTTTTATTCGACCTTTTTTCAATATTCTACAATTTCTTTTTTTCATTTATTTAAAAATGTTCTATATATTTATATATCCAATATTTCGCTATCACAATGGATAGCTTCTTCAGGGATAGTAAATACATTCTACAATATTTTTACAAAAACTATGCTGAAACTTTATTTACAATTTTAACAAGTTTATTATTATAAATTTTTTTCCGCATTTCATAATAAAACGTTTTAAAAAATTTTGTTCCGCACCATTTTTGGTGCGAAAAATTATTTAGTTGGCGCGCTTTTTAATTTTGGTTTAATTTTAACTTTTTGTTTCAGTGTGAGAAAAATCAAAAAAATACTAATAGAGTTGGAGGTGGATTCTACATCGAAGAATTTGGAATCAGATCCTCTTTTAGGCTTCCTGATTTCTGCTCTGTCCTTCAAGCAGAGATCTCTGCCATTAAGCGAGCTGCAAACTGGCTGAAGTATTATCAAGTATCTGGAGATATATGCATATTTACCGATAGCAAAGCCGCCGTAAGTAACATAGCAGGTGTCTATTCGACATCGAGGTTAACCGCAGAATGCCGGATATCTCTGAACGAGATAGCGGAACATTCTAGGATAGCGCTGATATGGGTCCCTGGACACAGCTCGATACAGGGTAACTATATTGCTGACGATTTAGCCAAGGAAGGTACAATGCTGGCTGATGAGGAGATTGACTCCTTCACTGGCATTAACATGAAAAGTCTGAAATCACTGATTCAAGATGAGATGTTCAGACTTGCTCAGGTAAGGTGGACGAACGAAATCACCTGCTCTATTTCTAGGTCCACTTGGCCCTTATTTGATATGGGAAGGACGAAATCTTTACTTAGTTCTCGTCGCGACCTAATTAGGCTTATTGTCTCTCTACTTACAGGTCACTGTACTTTTGGGACACACGCCAGAAGACTTGGTCTACAACATAACGACTTTTGTAGAAGCTGTCATAACGAGGAGGAGGAGGAGACGGTCATCCACTTCCTCTGCGAATGCCCGGCCCTATCGATGAAGAGGGAACGAATACTCGGGGCACCCTTTCTTTCATGTTTGGGTGCACTATCCAGGATTAATCCAAAATGCATCGGCACCTTTGCTAAGAAGTCTGGATGGTTTGACAGGGAAGCAACCGATGCGGTCTGAAACTGAGAGGTTGCCCACCAATGGGTATCACAATGGGACCAATATAATGGACCCAAGTGAGTGCGTACCATTCAATACTGCAAAATTTTTTTTACAATCAATTTTACAGGCCACAAATGACTGACGACGTTCATTCATCATAACGTACCAATTCATATGTAAGTGTGAAGATTTTACATATAAAAACTGTAAAGCATTAAAACTGAAAGAATAAAAGAATGTTTATTAAAGAAATATTGAATGTTGCACACAAATAATAAAATTTTTTTAAAATTTAAAAAAAAAAAATCTAAACTTGGAGCGATTTTTTTCAAATTGCGCGTTTTTTCTCCATTTTAAAATTTGAAAGTTGACAACACTGTTGACAAAACTGGTTTTACCAAACGAATATAATTCCCATATTCTTTTTTTTTAAGTTAGAGTTATATACAACGAACCCGGTTTTCTTCTAAGAATTTCAACGGGCACAGCAACCAACAACAACACACACAAACTACGACGACGACCGACGGAAGAAAAAATTATTATAGTGCATATGAGGAGGAGGAGAGAAGAAAAAAACAAGGTGTGTGTGTGTGTGGGGGGGCCTAGCTAGTTAAAAAGGAAAAAATTTTTTGCTCGTGTTGAGTGAATTTAAAATAAATGTGGTGAAAATATCGTGGTGAGTAAAAAATCATGGTGAGTATAAAAAATCGTGAGTAAAAAATTCGTGGTGAGTTTTTAGAAATTCACCACAAATTCCGGTATTCCAAATTTTTCAAGGTCATTGAAATTTGGCATCCTAAAAGTAGGCAATGTGCTTTTTTAAAGAAAGTTTCTACAGCATAACTTAAGAATGCCAAAAAATATCTGAGTCAACCTGTAGCCAAAAAACAAATTCAAAATGTTGTCAATTCCGAATAGCATATATTTTTAATAATAAACCTTAAGGCCCAACTATAATGTGCATATGCTAGCTTAAGCAACCCTGCGAATACATATAAATTGTATGAGGCAAACTATAATGTACTTAACGAAACTTTTCGTTAAGTTTTTCAACTGTCATTTGCTTAAGCAAAAAGCGAAACTGATCGCATATTCCGTACGGAATCAGCTGTTTGTTGTTTGTTTGTGTTTTTAACAAAATGGAGAAAGAAGAAAATACATTTATTTTAAATTTAATAGAAAATGCGGAAAAAATAAGTGCCTTTATAATAAAAGAGCCCTTTTTATTTTAACAAAAATGTCTCTGTCGTGGTTTATTTCACTGACAGAACAAGAGCGTCTTCTTCTTTTACAGTGTAGTTCACTTATTTCTTTTATTGTGCACAGGCCTTCAAGCGCTAACTTTAATATTTTTATATTATTTAAATTTTTAAGTTTTTTCTCCATTTTTACAAACACAATACGAAAATTAACAAAACATATGTAAACGTTTATTATTATTTACAATTTAGTGCTGCCACAGCTGTACATTTTAGTACTTTTGCCGAAAAATTAAAAAAAAGGAAAAACTATGCGTTTCGGGTACGAAGTTTTCTTTTAATTATAAAATAATATAATAATATTTATAAAATATAGTCATTTAATGGCTTTTTGTTAAAATAAAAACATTTTTTTTAAACATATATAAGCAACTGTGGACAAAAAGTTTCAAAGTAATTGTAGCCACCTGAAAGTTCACTCTGAACTGGTTATGCATTTGACAGCCTTTTCGTTAACTTTTGCAATTTGCTTAAGCTTGCTTATGCATATTATAGTTGGGCCTTTAGTAATCTGTTCAAAATTTCAAGTGGAATGCTGTCAAAATACATGTTAAAAAAAATCACATGAAATTTTCATGAAAAAAACGTTCAGCCCCAGTTCTGTTTTATCATTAAGATTGTAGAACCAAATTCAAAGTGTGGTTTTATCATTGTAATAAATACATTTATAGCAGGGTTTAAAAATGCTTAACTAGTTTCAAGCACTACGTATGTGCTAAACTTTAACTAGAAGAATATACACAAGCAAAAGCAGAGCACAAAGTGAAAACACAAAAATAAATCTATTGATTAGCTTAACTATGAGATTTTATTTGCTGACACAGTCAGCCACAGCAATTCACTTTAAAAAATTTGCTGCTGCTTAAAATTTACAGTTTTTAATTTTTCTTTAATGCTTTTGCTGAGCTAAAAACTGTGAACGTTTGTAGTGCTGAAGTTAAGCAAGTCTTATTTTCGTTGTAGTGTAGTAGTTTATTTTGTCCACTTTTCGGTTATATTTTCATTTATTTTTAAAATTAAATTATTGTTCATGTTTAATTGCATTATTTTTGTTTTATTTTCGTTGAGTTTTAATTTATTAATTTTTAACCATTTATTTATTTTTATCATATATTGCATTAGATTATTTTGGCTCTGTTCATCTGTTTCTGATTCATTAAAAATTAGAGTATTGTCCGCGTATAGCACTATTTCACATTTTCGAAGTACATTGGGAATATCATTTACATATGTAAATAAATAATAGATCCAAGGATTGATCTTTGTGGAACCCCATATTCGTTATTGATCTCGTTCGATTTTATGTTATTTACTTTCGTTATTTGTTTCCATTAGTTAAGTATGAGTGAAACCAATTTAATTTATCTTGTATTCCGTATTTGTATAGTTTTTGTAGTAAAATGTTTCTATCAATAGTTTCAAAAGCTCTTTTAAAATCGAGAAAAATTACAATGAATTTGTTATTTTAGTTAATATTTTTCCATCTATTTTTAACGTAGTTCACAGATGTTTCACACGAAAAACTTTTGCGAAAACCGGATTGATATTTCGATAGTATGTATTGTCTCTAAATGTTCTTCTAGTTTCAGTTTAACAATTTTTTTATAACTTGTTCACATAATTTTAGGGTGTTTATTGGACGAAATTCTTCACATTTGTGTTATCATTGAGGATTTTTAGTTTTCGGGAAACACTCCAGTTTCCATCGAGGTGTTTACTATTTTCAGCATAATATCTCCTTGCAGCTACACAATGCCTTGTGGCTAATTTATTAAAAAAAATATTTCAAATTAATATTAGTATTATATTTATACAATATTACATGAAAAAATATTTAAAACTTTAGTTGTTTTTGTAACAGCTAGGCTAAATAAGTTTTAATCCGGGATTTCTGCAATGAGGTCCAGATCAAGAATTTGGGCTACTTCTACTGGGTTGGTCCATAAATCCATTGTATGAATTGAAGAATGGTTGGCTGGGAAATTTAAGATGTGGTTGGTGTCATGAGGACCCTGACCACATGCTGGGCATACATAGGTTAGGGATGGCATGGTCTATGCGGGACCAAAAGGCGTTAAGCCTATTGCTCCATCCCGATCTCAGTTGTGCCAGAACGGTATGCGACCTCCAAGTACGACATTAATGCGGTATCCTGTGACCGTGGTATTGAATGCGTCTCTGTGAATTTATATAACGGTACTTTTGTAACGAAAACCACAAAAGTATCGTCATCTAAAAACCGGTTCTTTGAAAAAAAATTACAGCGTTTTTCGTTTTCAGGAGGTCCCAATTAACTCTCTTGGAATTTTTGGCTGTAAATCAGCTTTATCAATTGCAAAAAATTTATGTTTTTATTTGTTTTTTACAATTTGATGTGCCTAGGTACCTATGAATAAAATACAAATTTCTCTTAAAACTAGTAGGCAAAATAGTTTTATTATACACTGTTTATAGATAACTGCGCTTTTTTGTTGTCGATTGCTGCACTTTAAAAAAAAGGTACGATGTACCAGCCATTTAAATTTGTAGCGAACAATTTCTGACAACACAGCGATTTTATATACCTGCACACATAGGTATGTATAAATGTATGTATTTACATACAAGTGTAAATCATATTCACATAATAATATATACATATACAGTGACCGACAAAACTCTACATACGACCACAATATTGGACATTTTATGAGAACATTAGCGCGGAATAAAAAAATAATGATGCAGTTTTGTTTGTAATCTATTCTTATTGATATGCAAAAAAATGTTATTGTAATGTAAACTTTAAAAATTATTCATAATAAACAAACAAAAAGCATTGACAAAAGTCTACATACGACCAGCATGTATGGGATTTTGTTGTTGAATTCAAACAGTAAAATGCCGTTATCAAACAGTAAAATGCCGTTATTTATTTTTTACTTTTCTTGTTGTGTTAAGGGGTTTCTTAAAATAGAATTCAGTTCAAGTTTAGGCGGATTAAATAAATCTTTAATAGAAATAATGGTTTCTTGAAAAGAAATATAAATTGATGTCCGTAATTTTGTTGTAAAGTGCAGAAATGAGGGAAAATATTTTGGTGAAATATCAAAGCTTTTAATTTTAAGTCAGTCTACAGTTCAGACAATAACTTTAAAAAGACTGGTACAGTTGAAAACAAACCACGTAGAGGTCGCTCATTTTAAAAGAAGTGGGCAAAAATCCAATAGTAAATGCCACAAAATTAGCCGAATATATCGCAGCAAGATCTGAATTAATTGTACATTCAAGAACTATACAAAGAACTTTAAATAATAATGGTTACCATAGCAGATCTCATCGGCGTAGCTAGATGAGGCTAGGGGTCTCTAGCCATTTACGGTAAAAAAATTATCGTATATCTTTCATTTTCTTCATAACTATAAAAAATACACTTTTTAATACATTTAACACGATTTAATAATCAATAAAATAAAAAATTGTGTATTTTGTTTAAAATCCGGCAAAGATTGTTTCTGTGTTTTGTTTTGCTGTTCGTTTTGTTTACGATCATCTGGTCAATCAGCTGGTAATTACACTGTGAAGTTTGTATTTAGCCACATGTTGAACACTTAAAAAAGATTTGTAAAGTGTTCTTTAACTACACATAAAAATATTAAGGAGACAGACAACATTAAATTGTTAATTTATAAATTTAGTAAAAGCTATGGAAAATTGTTCAAATAAAAAACAAATGTAATAAAAGAATAAAAATTCTGGGGGTGGCTAAATTTTTTCTGGGGGGGGGATCTCCTCGCAAAAAACCTCTCATAAGCGAAAAATTCCTTTGGAATTTGCACAAAAGCATATTCAGAAGGACATGGATTTCTGGAAGAGAGTTTTGTTCACTGATGAATCTAAATATAACATATTTGGAAGTGATGGGAGAGATAAAGTTTGGCGAAAATAAAATACAGCAATGGAGCCGAAGAACTTAGTTGCTACTGGAGGCAGCGTGATGGTTTGGGGTGCTATAGATGCTTCTGGAGTAGAAAAGTTAGTGTTTATTGAGGGTAATATGGATCGCTATGTGTACAAATCCATTTTGGAACAAAATATGAAACCCTCGGTGTATATTTTAAATCTTGGTCAGGGTTGGATTTTCCAGCAAGATAACGATCCAAAGCACACGGCTCAGATTGTCAAAGATTGGCTGCTCTACCATGCCCCACGACAATTGTACACACCAGAGACCTGCAACAAGTATGAACGAGCCGACTTATTCACTAACGTTGAATTTTAAGAACAATACAAAAAAGTATGATTCAATTTTATGCTTATTCACTTTTTATGCACACACAGAAAATTCAGCAACGAGTATAAATCATTTCCAACACTTGGTTCGAACTGCAATGTTTGAAAACAAAAATTCTTGTTTATACACAGTTTGTTTTTTGCATGTCGGCTTTGTTGTGCATGATCTGATTGGAATTGAACTAAAAACACACGAGCCACTTATAAGTAAAAAGCGGCTGGCAGAAAAATATGAAAACATAAAAAATGTGCATTTACTACCTATTTAACATTACTTCGTCGAAAAGAAAACTTATTTGACAAAGCAATGATAAAATTTGTAATATGTACAGTTTGTCAAATATATCTTTGCACAGCAAAAAAAATTAAAGAAAAAATGTAAAATGAGCTGCTTCATACATTTAACGACACAGTCGAACATTCATGTTCGCACAAAACAACAAATGAATAAAACACATGTTCGGCTAACAACACGTTGGCTTTGATGTAAAACGAGCTTCATACATTTAACGACACAGTCAGAATATTCATGTTCGCAAAAAACAACCAGTGAATAAAACTGAATGTTTGAAACGAACGGTTGCGTAAACGAGCGTTTTGTGCATTTGAACAAAAACGATTAAATCATAAAAATCAATGTGCATGATTAAGTATACCCGAAAATTTAGTACTCGTTGCAGGTCTCTGGTACACACCACCGGACTTAAATGTTATTGACCACGTGTGGGAGATTCTACAACGAAAAATTCGAAAACTCCTGTTACTATTGCCCCAATGCTTTAAGAGAAGCTTCAAGAAGAATGGCTAAACATATCATCCACAGAACTCGACAATTTAGTTGCTTCGATGCCCAAACGCTTACAGGCAGTTATAGATGCCCATGGTGGCCCAACGAAATATTAATTTTAATAAAAAGTAATAAGTTTTAATACCCAAAGTTTTATAAGCTCGTATGTAGACTTTTGTCATTAATTTTTTTTTACTTTTTTGTGAATAAAAGTTTAAGTTTATAATAAAATAAGATTTTTTTGTGTTAAAAATACATCTAAAACAAAACTGTATTATTACTTTTGTCGGCCACTGTATATGTACATATATACATATGTATGTATGTAGGAATTGGTATACTATACAGTATATAGTATAGTATACATACTTACATACATAGTTAGAAATGTACAATGAAATGCAACAAGTTGCATTAAAAAATTATGGCACAACTTAAGTATAAAGTGTTACAACAAGAACTAACATGTGTATCATTTTATAAAATTAAGAACTTAGAAATTAGTTTAGAAACTCAGGAAAAATAAAATGCAATAAAATATTTTATTTACTTTGTGAATTCTATATTGTATGTAGGTATGAATGTATGTACATATGTATATTTGTCATACGATCTGTTAAAATCTGATTGCCTGCCGTTAACAAAATAAAAAAGCAACAATAAAACTACCACTAACTAGTAGAAACAACAATTATATTACACGGACATTTTTACTACCACCAGCAGCGGGTTGTTGCTCGTATACGAAAATACCACCACTAAACTCTGAGTAAGCCCCGGTTTACATGATGATTTTTACGACGTCGTTTTTTAGACGTTGCTTGTGGTTTGTGGGCGAGCGGTGTAGAGAAGCAAGCGGGGTAGAAAAAAGACACGATTTCTGTTTTCATATTGTTTTTTCATATTTCTCTTTACACTCATTTCTGTTTTTGTTGTTCCGTTTTATTCTTGTTCTTATTTTGAATTGAAAGGTTCGTTTAGACCTGTTTCGCACTCATCAGTTCTGACTCGTCAAGTCAAGTATTTTTCAAGCAGAAGGAAAAAGATAAAAGATAATTTTCTCTTTCTTTCTCAAAGATAAAAGATAATTTTCTCTTTCTTTCTCATTGAAAAATACTTGACTTGACAGTCAGAACTGATGAGTGTGAAACAGGACTTAGGAATTCAACATGTAAAAATTAAATAAATAAATAAGGTGAATTTTTGTAAACAAGAAAAATAATTATTTTGTTTGGATTTCTGTTATTATTTATTTATATGTGTGATGTTTTTAGTGCGTACATTGTGTCCATAATTTAAAATTATTTGTTAAAAGACATTTTTTAATACGAACAATAAACTAAAGAAGATTCAACAAGAAAATCAACCCTGACTACAACAAAAATTAAAATTTGTAAAAAACGACGTCGTATAAATGCAAACAAATTTTCGTAGCATCTTCAAAAGATAATAAAAAACGACGTCGTAAAAATCATAATGTAAACCGGGCCTAAATAATAAAATAAAAAAGCAACGTAACCACAACGTAATAATAGAAAGAAATAAACTGAAAAAAAACTACAACAAAATCAAATCATGTCTCGGTGGAGCAGACAAAACAACTATGTATATAACAAAAAACAGAAGTAAAGTTAAGTAAAGCAACAAACTTTAATGCCACACTAGTCTCACATTAACAGTCGCCAAGTAACGATCTAAAAAACAGCGCTCTGATCGGACAAAAACACATACAAGTAGTGATTACACACTCTTCTCCTTCTTCATTATTGTATTCAATTTTGTTTTAGTCATTTTGTTCGCTAGTTGATGATAAGAATTATATCTGAGTTAACGAATAAGAAAACAAAGAAAGAAACAAAAAATAAAGAATAAAATCTTGGAAAAAACGAATTAAGAAAAGTAACAAAGAAAAACACGTTTAAAAACGACGAGAACAAAAAATAATACAAATACCTACTCCACATGCATACTTACTTGAATTTATGAGTGTGTGTGTATATGTGCATGCAGAACGAAGCAAATTCAGGCAAATAAATTGAAAGAACTGTTGAAAAACAACATAAACGAAAAGAATAATAATAAAGCAAGCAAGCACTTTTTTGTTTTATTTGTCTTCTCAAGAATCAAAATAACAAATCAGTAAATAAAAACATAATACAAGCATATTCATATGTGTATACATTTCGAAAATTTTTATTATTATTTTTATGAGACTAATGTTTTTCGTTGTTGATTCCTTTTCTGCTTCTTGTCGCCTGTTTCTTCGTTTTATAACATCGTATCAACGTCGACTCGAACTCGTCGCAATTGCTGCTCCTCCTCTTTTAACTGTGTGTGCTTTTGAATGCCCGCTCGTCTTCCATTAAAAATATAAACAATAGTAATTGGCGATCATTACGATATTGACTGGAGAGTTTTTGTTTCATTGCGAGAGCTAAAATTAAAAAAATAAATTAAACACGCGTAATTTGGTGAACATCAATCGGTTGCATTAGAAACAAAGTATCAAATTGATTGAACCTCTCCTGTTACTCATTTATCTCTGTCCCGAATCAATGGAAAAATAACTATAATAAATATATTCATCAATTGTGGACTTGTAATACTCGTCCAGCAACGCCAAGTTAATAAATAAACAATATTAAATGAAAATGGAAAATAATTAATAGCAATTGAGAACAATAGTTTGAATATGAAGCCTACATATCGATGAACGTATAGTACATACATAAGTAATAAGTTATTTTTAACAAATATTACAAATCAATAACTATAAAATTGTACCAACGAAAAATATAAGCAAATCAACAAGTGCTAAGTGTGTTAAACAATAACTTTTGACTAATTACAAACAAAAATTAATGTTGCAATTTATTTGTAAATAGCCCTATTGCATGCCATTGTTATTAAATAAAATTACATTGAAAATAATAATATACATAAAACAAATTCAAAATGTCTGCAGCAATTGTGCAAAATAACACCAATACCACAACAACAAACTCCAACAGAGTCATTTATTTTGATTGCGGTGACATTTTTACAACGGTAAGTTTTCTTTCCTTTGTTAAATTTCTTTTGTTCTACTATTTCACACATGCAAAATATGTTATTTACATCACTCAAGGGCAAAAAGGACATTAGAAATATTTCGCAAAACTAGACAATTTTAATTGCATAATTAACGGTAATTAAATAATTTATAAACATAATTGAATCATGTGCTTATTATTGTTTAACTTCTTTCTGTCTATTGTTCTGTTCTAAATTTCAAAGAAACTCCTTTATCTTTATTAATTCTATAGTAATTCGTTTTGATGTTTTTTATTATTATAAAACATGTACCTATATATATATGTACATGCTTACCTACTGCATACATATCAGTGATGGAAAAATTAAAAATTGAAATGGTATTGACCGTCAACAAAAAGAGTACTTTTTTCAACATTTTGGAACTTTTTAGGAAACATATTTTTTTTCAAAAATAAAATTAATTCAGTTTAATAAAAAAAACTATTATAACAACAAACTACAAATTGATTCATTTTTATGTAAAAATATATGTTTCAACAGTTTTTATTTGTTGTGGGTTAAGATAATAAACATATGAGCATGCCTGCTGTTAATGTTATATCATTAATAGATCGTTCACCAATATGTTTGAAGTTTTCAAACTCATATGATACACAAAAAATCTCAAACAAGAAATGAGAATTACACAAATGCACGAAACATAAGAAATAAAAAAATTATCAAAATAGTACCACAAACAACTTTAATTCTTTATGCATCTGTTTAATTTTGTAGATTAGCTTATCCCAGATCAAGTAAATAACATGAATAACGAATTTGTGCATTCCTTATGTTCTTGTTTTGAAGCCAATGTGGTCAATGATTATAAAAATAGTAACGCTGGATTTCTAAACAGGGAACAAAGCAAAACAAACAAATAGTACTAAATATGATGTGGGGGTACTGTGGTATTTTTGTTGTGAAAAAGTACTGAAAATAGTACAATAGTATTGAATTTTCCATCACTAATACATATGTACATATGTATGTACATACATACATAAATATACATATATATGAACATAAATTTTTCCATAAACATTCGACATGTTTATAAAGGTACGGTCACATTTGGCAAATATTTACTCAAAAAAGCGTAACTACTTGTTTTAGCAAAAATTTATTTGACGTTGTTAAGTCTTACATGAGTTATGTAAAATCAAACAGGATCAAATAAAATAAAATTAAGTATTTTTGATGCTTCAATGCCTAAATAAGAAAAATTTTTTTTTTAATAAATAAACGAGTTCAAATATACATATGTTATTAAGTGGTGTGACCGTACCTTAAGTCACTTTAATTTTACGTACTGCACAATTTAAAACCACGAGCAAATATCAAAAACTAATAAATGAAAAACAAATTATAAGAAAAATACCCAATAAAAACCTTACAAAACATATAATCTTTGTAGGTATGTACATACACATGTACATACTTAGTATACGAATAATTCTCAGCTCCGTTTGTCAATTTCTTTTAAGCTATGTGCCACGATGGTCAGATATTACAACGTTGTCATATCTACCAATGTGCTATCAATGTACTGACATTGAAAAATTTTTACCAAAATGTAAATTGTCAGTTTACACGACTGTAAGAAAACTAACAATTTCATTTGCACACAATTGTCACACAATGAATTTATCTGTCAACCGAAATTGTCAGTTTACACGGTTGTCAGATTGTTGTGTGTCGTTGTCGAATTAATTTTGCAGATCTGTGTGTGTGTTTAAAAATTTTATTAATGCACACTTTAATTTAATTCTTTAATTTTCTTCCACTTTTTTAAAAAATTTTATTAATGCACACTTTAATTTAATTCTTTAATTTTCTTCCAGTTTTTTCCAAAAATTTTATCAATGCACACTTGTTTGTTTATTATTTATGTATATACAGAGTTGCATTTAGAAAAAATTTCTATGACAATGCTGCCATTGGCAGATGCATACACTTTGCACATATAACAATGAAAAGTGTTTGACAATTGTCTTAAAACAATGACAATGACAAAATTGTGTGTTTACACGATTGTTAGATGTCTGACAATATTTTTGTCTTCCAATGTACTGAAAATGCTTTTTCTTACAACGTTGGAAGACAAAAATTTTAAGTTTACACGGTTGTTAGACATTTTCTGCACATTTTGAATAAAAATTCCACATGAAATTTGTTCCCTTTTCACATTTTTCATATTAAAAATCAATGTTAAACAAATAAAAGGGAACAATTTTCATGTGAAATTTTATTCACGATAGGGGTAAATTGTATCAAATTGGTCACATAATTAGAAACTAAAACAATATATGCAAAATACCTTGTGAGTTTTAACAAAACGGACTTATTTTTTAATATTTTGTTGGATAACACTTGTATTTGACAACATTCACCAGTCTTTTTGTTAAACTCTTAATTAAACGCTGGCATGTTTGCAGAGATATGTTTTTCCAGCTTTTTTATGGATTTTTGTCCTTACGTCTCTTTTTACAATTGGCCCTAAGTTTTCAATTCGGTTAACATCAGATCTTTGGTGTGGCCAGTCAAGAACATCAATATTTTTATCCAAAAGCCAACACTTCACTAACCGCGAAGTGTGCTTTGTATAATTATCATGCTGGAAAATGTATTGGACGGATATATTCTCAAAGCAATACGTTTCTATTACATTTTCAAAATGTTTTTATATTGATGCTGATCCATTATTTCCTGAACCCACACCGCGCCAATAAAAGGCACCCAGACCATAATAGACCCGCCACCGCGTTTTAACAGTGTACCTGGGGTCTAAGGATTTATTTGGAGAACGTCTAACATACGATTCTCCATCAGATTGGAACAAGTTAGATTCGTCGCTTCAGAGAGCTCTATTCCAGTAACGTGGATCGTTTCTGAGCATTTCTCTTGCAAACTACAACCGCCTCATGATATTTTTTTTGAGACATGAGGCTTCAATCCACTCACGAAGTCCTGACTCATTTAGCGTCTTCTTATTGTGCGTGTGGATATTTCTTCTCTTATTTCCTGTCCAATTTCAGTCTTTATTTCGCGCGAAGATAAAAATGGATTATTTTACTGGCACTACAAATAACTCTATCTTCTGCTAAAATGGTCTTTCGTGTCCTAGGTTTCCAAGCTGGGGTTGCAAACTCCTTTTTATTTTTGTACAAATGAAGTGCACCAAATACCATTTTTTTGAGCAAGAAAAATTTTGTGCATAGCCGACATTGAAAGTTTTTCATTTTGGTAACACTGCAAATTAACAGTGTCATTTCTGAAGTATATGACTAGATTTTGCCATTTCGAAACTAAACCGTATCAAATTATACTACTCAACGTTGTAGTTGATGCACAACCTACAATGTTGATTGTTTATTCATTAAATGTTTTGCACAATTTTTAAACAAAAAAATGACTCATAATATTTTAAGACAATGACGGGTATATACTTTTTACAATAATATCTTTTTTAAATTGTGGTATTAAGAAAATTAATAAACATATAAACAAATTGAATATTAATACCAATCATAGTTTTATACCCACCACAAAAAATATAGAGGGTATATTGAATACTTATAACGTATTGAAATATTGGACGTATGCACACATATTCAGGGGATTTATAAAATTCTAAGATGATCAAGGTACTTCCGTTCGTCTTTCTTTGAAGAAGAAACATTTCCCCAAATATTCCTTGTTGATTAGAAAAGTTAGAACAAAATTTTAAAACAAATTTTAAACCCAAACGAGGAGACTTAAAAATTTGCACAAATAGTTATTATTAATAGCTAAATTAAATACGATAAACCGGTAAAAAGCTCAGACTTATCACATTACATACATATTTTATCCCCATTAACATTTAAATCCAAGAATCGAGCAAGGTGAAATTTACTACTAATATTTTATAGTACTAGAAAATGTAAAATTACATGCCCGTATTATATTTTTGAAGGGTATACAATCTTAATAAGTATGTATATACGAGTTTTTAACTGCACTCTGGAGCATTTATGTTTTTATCTGATAATTTCTTGTTAGATCGATTAGACTTAAATAATTAAATAAATGATAGGTACTTATTCCCAATTTACACGCAGCTATTTTTATTAAAAAGTTTGATACAATTTTTTTCTTGAAATTTTGTCGGTGTTCACACAGCCCAATTTTATTGCTTAAATCGTAGTTTTATTTGAGAGTATTCACACATTTGTATACACATATATAATACGAATAAGAGAGGAACACGAATTGCTAGTACAATCAAGTGTGTACTCGTCTTATCTTCCCCTCACCCCGATGTCTGAAAGTTAATCTTAAGGTAGATTCACCCATTTATTCCGAACAAAAACGGTTTCATTCACCCATTTCGACCGATTTTTCTTGAAAATCAAAGCAGCCTTAACCCTCTATAAATCGTGCATTTTTAATTGAGTCAATTATTGGTTAATTAAAAAGTGTTCACATATGCTCAATATTGCTAATTTAATTAGCGGTTGACAGCAGCTGAAAAAAAATACATTTACAGTGCACTCGGGAAAACGTCAACGCTCGTTTACGTCAACATCCCAAAACGTCAACCCTTTTTTTACATTACCTACTCTAAAATTTTAAAAAATAAATAGAGGGAAGGCTCTCTTCCAAGTGTTGGAAAGAAAAAAAAACAGCAGAAGAAAATAACAGATTTTTTTAATGCATTCTTTTGGTTCTAGTTGTCTTCTATGGTTCTAGTCAGGTTGAATGCCTTTTTTGTTTCCTTTTTGAAATTGTTTATGTTTAATTTAAGTTTATAATCAATAAAACGTTTAAAAGCACATTATCGACATGTTTTTTATTTAAAAATTTTACATTCGTAAACGTCAACACCCGCGGTTTTAATTAGTTGACGTTTTCCTGAGTGCACAGTATTTAGTTCTAATATTATAATTTTCAGCCTAAAAATATTCTTTATTAATTTAAAAGCGAAACAACTGCCATTTTAGTTATTACTTGTCACAGGGTTGTATTTTTAATTTTAACAATTATTAGAACAATTAACTCTTAATGAAGCAATTACCTTAATTGAAATTTGGTATGGATAATTGAATTCAATTAGGCGTTAATTAAAAAATTTCAATTAAAAATGCATGTGTGAACACCATATAATTTAATTTCACAAACACCACAGATACAAATGTAACCTATTGGCAACTCAGTTCATTTTTGTCCAGGAAAAATATAAAATTAAACCAATTCAAGCTGAAAGTTGTTCGTAAAAAATATTTTCTCAGACGTCAAACTTCATATGACAAAAACTTTGGGTGAATTTACCTTTAGCTTAAAAAATTGCTTCGTGTAAATTGGGTCTTATTA
This sequence comes from Bellardia pandia, assembly GCA_916048285.2. NCBI lineage: Eukaryota > Metazoa > Arthropoda > Insecta > Diptera > Calliphoridae > Bellardia > Bellardia pandia. The sequence continues at coordinate 91,816,617 of OU696532.1, read as the reverse complement.
CTATACATATATATTGTAAACCGCAGAATTATAGTAATTTTTTTTTTAATATTTAAGCTGTACTTGGGAATAGAATAGTATGAAATTGCGGTATATTTTTTAAATAAAACAATTTTGACACTTGCTCAATTTAATAATAATTTCTTATTTTTAATAATTTTATTGACCGTACTTATAAATTTGTCCCTATTATTGGCGATTTTGAAAGTCTTTTAGTGGCAGATTTCGTTTGGGGATAAATGAATTCGCTACAAATTGCATTTACCTTTTTAGTCATACTCTGGTAAAAATTTTGATTTCTGATTATTTAACTGATTGTTCGACCTTTTTATTTATTAAACAATTATATTTTAATTTTCGAAATTAAGGGTTTTTATTTTTTATTTATTTATATATTTATTAAAGTAAAAGACCTTAATTTCGAAAAATAAAATATAATTGTTTAATAAATAAAAAGGTCGAACAATCAGTTAAATAATCAGCAATCAAAATTTTTACCAAATTTTTATTTTAATAAATATATAAATAAATAAAAAATAAAAATAAAAGACCTTAATTTCGAAAATTAAAATATAATTGTTTAATTTTGATTTCTACTAACGCAGACAGCTGCTGAATGTATAGTACCTACTGTGAGCATCAAAATAAAGTGTACAAAAGTATTTGTGTTAAAATCAGGGACCGTAACTGTTACGACTTTTATCGAAAAAGTCAAGACAAAATAGTTATTTTTTAACTTTTATTTTTTAAGGCAGAAATAAGTTATTTTTTAACTAGCGTATTACTATGCAATATTTAAATTATGACTTTTATTTTTGCCTTAAAATATTAAAAGTTAAAAAATAACTTATTTTTTGCCTTAAAAAATAAAAGTAAAAAATAACTTTTATTTCTGCCTTAAAAAATAAAACTTAAAATTAAAAGTTATTTTTTGACTTTTATCAAAAAAGGCACAAATTTAAAAGTCATCCAAAAATTGGCATGTACATCAGCAATGTATCATAATGATAAGATCCAAAATTTTCTACGATCATTTTTTATGTGTGATTTTTTGATGTAAATTTTTAAAAATAACAGTTATTTTTTGTCCCTGGTTAAAATTGTTTTTATTTCAGCCTTTAAATATACGATTACATATAGGTACCTACCATTTTTTATTTTCTAAATCAGTATTCAGTACTCTACTTAAATATAAAAAAAAACAGCAACAAAAAATTACAACAACAAAAGTTGTAAAACAAAAACAAAATTTATACCATATTTTACGCGTGAAAAAAAGTGTACATTTTAAGCTCACTTTAGACGGTATGTATTTTGCAGTGCGCTTGTCAAATTTTCCACCGCAAAATGCATACACGTCGTGTAAAAGCAAAACAAAAATGCTTCTGCAAATGTCAGCCTGCATTTACAGTGTAAAATTTTCAATTAGAACATGTTCTATTTTCATCTGACAAAGCACCTGCAACCAGCTGTTTTGCAAGTCAATTGTTTATGGCGCCAAGAACATACTGTTTGTGATTCAGAGAATTTATATTAAAAAAAATTGTATTAAACAATACAATAAATTTGTATTAAAATATGTGTTTAAAAAACGTATTTATACATACATATTAATTTTTATTTAATTATTAAGTTCGTTTATTTGATCTTTTTCAATATTTTATAATTATTGCTTGGAAACTTAACTTAAATACAACAGTTTTTGGCTTATTATTATTTTTATTTTTTAGAAGCAATTATTGCAATAATGCTGCAAGTAAAAACTATTTCATTTCTTAATCCATTTTTTCAAACTATATTTACTTTTCTGTTCTATGATAGATTATGTCAGATGAAACTAAAAACCGACATGTGAAAGCAAAAATTATAAACTGCCTGTAAATTGCCAATTTTGACAGACATGCACAATTACATATGTATGTATCGTACAACTGACAAGTACACTGCAAAATACATACCGTCTAAAACCAGCATTAGTTGAGTTGAATTTTATCGATGTTGAACAGCAAAAAATACCGTTATATTTGGTTGTTTATTTACTTTTCTGCATTCTTTTGAATCACTATTATTGTTTTATATTAGTTAGATGCAATTTACAGATTACAATCTTTTTGTAGAACATCCACAGATGTCAGAGATTTTTTAAATAGTAAAACTTCGAAACGAAGGTAAGACCCTCCGTGAAATTGGGTCTATTATAAACAGAAGCCATAATACTGTAAAGGAAATAGTTCATAATCACGAAAAACTTAGCAAAGTAGAAAATCGTCCAGGTGCAGGTAGACCAAAAGTTCTAAATGTAAGTGAAATAAGGTCTATAGTGCGTGATGTAAAGAAAAGTCTAAAAAAAAAATTAAAAGTGCTGTTAAAATATCCGAGGAAGATACCAAAGTGCCAGCACCGTCCGAAGAGCACTACATGGTCGATTACCGCGAAAGAAATCACTAATATCGCTAGTGAACCAGAAAAAACGTATTGATTATGCAAAAAATACGAAAATAAATAAGTTTCTTGGTGGAATAACGTTATTTTCAGAGATGAAAGTAAATTTGAGGTATTTGGCCAGAAAAAAAACTGTGAAAGTACGGCGAACAAAATTTAATATCTACGGTTAAACATGGAGAGGGTTCGGTGATGGTCCGGGGATGTATAGCGGCAAGTGGAGTTGGGAATTGGTTTTTTATTGAAAATACAATGACTAAAACGAATTATCTGAACATTTTGAAAAACAATTTGCCATGCAGTGTGGAGAAAGTGGACTTACAGTGAGTGACCATGGATCTTTCAAACATACTGCAATGATAGTTAAAGAGTAGCTCCTGTATCACACCCCTAAAACTCCCCAATCACCGGACCGGACCGCCAAATACGATAGAGGACAATTACTAATAAGGATATGCTAAAATCAATTATAATGGAGGAGTGGCAGAAAATTTCATCTGACATAACCCAAAAACTCGTTGAATCGATGCTTCGAAGACTGAACGCCGTAATTAAGGCAAAAGGAAAAGCCACCAAAAACTAAATCACACAAACTTTTGTAACAAATACAATTAGTGCACTTTTTTGACGCTTAAAATATGGAATAGATTTTGTTTTTGTTTTACAACTTTTATTTTTTAAGTTTTTGTTGTTGTTTTTTTAGGTTTAAGAAACTGAAATACTGATTTAAAAAACATACAATATTTACTAAAATCATATATTTAAAAGCTGAAATAAAAACTATCTTAAGATAAATGGTTTTGTACACTTTATTTTGACACTCACAGTATGTTTAACCGTGTAATAGCGCCTACGATATGTTAGAGTAATTTAGTATAATCTTGTTTTCACTTAGAATTATTAAAAATTATTCGTTGCTTGCTGTGATGTGAACCCAGCAAATATTTATTAACTTTTAAATTTATTCAATTCTTTTGTAATATTCGTACAAGCTTTTTTCGATTTTGATTTCTTTGGCTTCTAGTGTCGTGTTAAGTGGATTTTTGTTGTTGGGAAGCTTTATTTAATTTTTTTTCTTCATTAAGCTTATCAGAATTAGCGCAATTTATGTGTTAATCTCTTGTCGAAGCAGGTTATTATTATTTGTTGTTATATTATATTTGTTTGTTGTATTGTATATATGTACGTACATATGTCTGTATATTTAGTATAGATGTGTGTTTGCATGAATGTATTGGAGTGTGATTGTATTGGTGTATTTCTTTCTTAATCAATTGTGTCTCAGTTCCGGGTTAGTTTTTTTTTAGAATTTCATAAGTTGTGATTTTTAAAATGAAGAAAACAATAAAATAAACAAACAGAATTAAAAATGACGACCAATAATACGAGTATACTTAAATAAATCAGCAAACGCACACGTACAATATCAATTTACATATATAATTTTATTTCTTGTTTTAAATTTTAGGATAACTTAATTATATCTACATACTTTTTTTGTCTTTTTTGTTTTTTATATTTTCGGTAAATCATAATCATTTGGACATACATACATGTATGTACTTGATATGGATTTTATGCAATAGAAAAAAGGATAATGATGGTGGTACAGATAATTTGACAGAGATGAGTTGTCATTAAATTAATTTATTTTGTTTTTCTAAATGTTGTTAATTAGTTTTTTATACCCTTCACCTTCATGAGAAGGGTATTTATATGTTTGTTATTCCACAATATAATTTCCCGACCATATAAAGTATATACATATATTCTGGATCTTTATAGATAGCGGAGTCTATTAAGCCATGCCCGTCTGTCTGTCTGTTGAATCAATTTTCTGAAGTCCCCAGATATCTTCGAGATCCAAACCTTCAATAATTCTGTCAGACATGCTTTCGAGAAGTTTGCTATTTAAAATCAGCAAAATCCGTCCATAAATAACGGAGATATGAGCAAAAATTAGAAACAACCTCTGAAAATTTCATCAAAAAAACTATCAAACAAAGTGTATTAATATAATGTATATGTATGTATGTATATAATATAACCCAGCAAGCCATATGAGTCCGAAAAGAGTCTTTTCTAACACTCATTATGAGCCCAAAAAACAATCATTATTGCTCCGAAAATCTTCAGAAAAGAGGGTCATTACATTCGAAAATGGTCCGTCAGAAAGAGCTCTTAGATAATGTCAGAAAAGAATCTTTTATGAGGGTTTTTTTGGGCTCTAAAAGAGCTCTTAGATAATGTCAGAAAAGAGTCTTTTATGAGGGGTTTTTTGGGCTCTGTGTAATCTTGTTTTTATCATTCTTGTGTGGTACAGCTATGTTTTTTTTTTTTGTTCAAAGCACAAATAACAGGACAACAACGCTTTGGTACACGCATAATTAAGTGGAATTTCTGAGTCATACTGCTTGCCGACTCAGGACAGGAACAAGCAGATTTTTCTTTAGCTCCGAAAATGCTCTTTTGTTATACTCTTTTCTGACTCCTTTTTCGGAGCGTTACTGGGAATTATGCATCCACAACAAATGTGAAGGGTATATAAGATTCGGCATAGCCGAATATAGCACTCTTACTTGTTTTTATTTAAAACTTTAACAAACAAAATATAATAATGCATTTGTAGTCATAATAGTTTTATTTAACCCATTCAATAAAATTATTAAAACAGAGATAAAACTTATATTTTTCAAGTTTGTTAAATCACTAAAATTATATCAAAATCAATATAAATTGTACGTTAAAAAATTTCTACATTTTATTTTAAGTTGTATTGCAATTACGTGATTTTTAAAGAGTTTATATAAAAATCTACTCGAAAAAGTAAACAATTACTTACATGCACATTAGGGATGCCAATCCCGATCCCGGGATTTTTCGGGATACATAAATCCTACAAATTAGTATTGGCGTAAAAAATTCAGGGAAATAAAATTGTTTTTATCTGTTTTTTTTTATTTACCCGGCATTTACACATGCAAGTGCAAGTTCAAAAAAGTCAATACATTCACACTTTTTTTTACTCATACACTCACATTTTTTCACTTGCAGAGCTAGTCGAGTTTTTCGAATAAGTTTTCGTATATAATACGTACACGGCACTTGCTTGCAAGTACTTGCATGTGTAAAGGCAGGGTTATTTGACATACATAAATACAAAATATCTAAACTTAATATAAATCCATGATTCCTTGTCCCTTTTAATAAAAGAAAAGTGACAGATTCCACATTGAATCACTAATTGAAAAGGTCAGAAATATTTTAAAATTATTTACAAAGTCATCAGCAAAAATAAAAATTTTACAAAAATGTCGAAGAAATAAAGGCATGGTGTAACTATACAAGGTGAGTGCAAATCGGCTACTGTAAAACACTTGAAAAAGTATTACTTTGGACATACTCGTAAGTAAATTATAAACAAAGTCAGTCAGCTGTGATACTGCTGCACTCACCTTGTATAGTTACACCATGAATAAAGGCATAATAATTTTAATTTTAAATTGCCAAACTCGAAGGAACTATTTGGTGTGTTGACTGTTTTTGGATTTAGAAATTCCTATAAAAAAATGATGAAATTGATTTAAAAGCTTAAGAATTTGTTTTATTTAAACAATTGGTTGTCATTTTAAATCCGATTAAATTTACAGATGAACCACTTTATCACAGTGATATGCATCTCTCCCGATGCCGTACTTTTATTTATGCTCAAAGAGATGCCAAATAGTGATCAGTGTTGCCACGAAAAAAAATTTTTTGTAACCAACATTTATGAAAAAAATAACCAAATTAACAAAAAAATAACCAAATTTAAATGCATGTACTATTTATTTATTTTTTGTAATTTTAACTATAATTTGTACTTTAAGGTAACAAAAAAAAAAACATAAAACAACGTATTTTATAACACAACTCCTAATACTAAAAAATAATTTTTTTAAAAAACTAAGCGTCATATTTTGCAAAAAGTAATGCAAAGAAACATAAGCTAATGCTACAATTTGTAAAATTTAAAATTCCAATACTTTACATTAAGTTTTGCAAGTTTAATTATTAATTTTTAATGTCTTAAACAAATATAAAAAGTATATAATAAAAACAAAAAATTTTTCATTGCCAATAAAATAGGGAACTAGAAAGTTACTCTCTTAAATACTAAAAAACATGTAATTATATTACAATAAATATGGAGATCACTTTTACTTAAAATGTCACAGCTTGAGTTTTGAAATTTGTCTTTGGCAGACCAAACAAAATGGGCATTTTGTTGATTTTTGCACAATTCTTTTGCTTGCAATATATTACTAATTGTCTTAAAATCTAAATTATTCCTAAATTTTGTTTTTATCAAACTAAGCTGAGAAAATGTTCTTTCAACTGCAGCGGAACTGTGGGGTAATGTCAATAAATTTTGTACGAAATTTACAAGTTTTTTAAAACAATTTTCGTTTAGGCCATTTTTGTATGTTGAAATTTTATCCCAAAATTTAAATTCACATAGTAAATATTTTCAGTAAAAAAAATAACCAAAACAGAAAAAATCTACACATGTACACATTGCGAAAAAAAATAACCAATTTTGGTTAGAAATAACCAAAAACGGCAACGCTGATAGTGATTGCATATTTAGCGATGAACTGGTAAAATCTTTCCTCAAAAGAATCCAAGAAAGAATAATGATTTACTCAACATGTTAAAATAAAAAAAAAATTGATTGATAATGAGATAGAAATGTTTGTTACTATAAATAAATTAATGTAATTGAAATACATATGTAAAAGAAAGTAATGTTTATGCAATCAGCATACAACAATTTTGCCCATAAGCATTGTGAACGATGTTTTTTTGTCAGCTCATATATTGGTAACGCAATAAAATAACCATTCTCTTTACTTTAGATGCCTTAAGATCAAAAGATAATATTTTGCTGCTTTTAAATTAATATATGAATTAAAGGCGAAATGACATATGTATTATGTTTGTCAATCTAATATTTCAATGTAATGATAGTACGTTTTTAAATTATTAACGGTTTATAAAATATGTACAAAATTTGGTTTATAAACTTTTAATAAATTAAAAAATTATAGCTATGAGGACTGAAAATTTTACTTTTAAACATATTTACATTTAATATAAGTTACTATATTGAAATAAATAGTTTTTTTTTTATTAATAAACCAATTTGTTTTAATATGAAATAAAAATCGCGAATCCCGGGATTTGGATAACCAGTACCGTTTGGCATCCCTAATGTACATACGAGCATATGTATTTTATTTCTATTATAAGCAGTCCAAAGAGTTAATAAATTTGTATTATATTTACGTCAACTAGTTGTTATTGCTTTTGAATAAATTTTATTTATACATACAACAAATGTACATAGTATGTAAGTTATACAGTCATGTGAAAAATAATAGGGACAGTTTCTCGTTTTGGTAAAAACACAATAATAAAAATTAAAAAAAAAAAAACTTTTTTTGTAAGTGAATGAGTAAAACAAATTCATAGCTTCACATTAATTGCTAAATAAATTGCATTTTGTAACTTTTTAGGCAAATATGGGTAGAAGTATGCATTGCGACCACGCTACTCGAAATAATATTAAAAATCCAAGTAAAAACTGACATTGGTACGGAAAAATTTCACAAATGCTCGGTATTTCAAAAACGATGATTGAAAATGCTATTAAATGGATTCCCAAAGATGAAATCCGTGGTAGAAAACCAAAAATTACAACTACTATATAGAGAAGTATCATTCGATGCGTAAAAAAATCCATTTCTCACATTTAAACAAATAAAAAATGATTTAAACATTGGCGTTGACACATCATCTATTCGAAAAACACGCATCGGTGAGGAATGTAGAGCCCGTAGTGCAAGAAAAGTGTCATTGTTATCCAAAAAGAATATAAAACAACGATTAGAGTTTGCTAAAAATCATATCAAATGGCCTAAAGAAAAATGGCGTAACATTCTGTGGTCCGATGAAACAAAAGCAATCCAAAATATACTTTAAAGACGGTCAAATATGGTAGTGGTAGCATCATAGTATGGTGGTCATTCTCTTATTATGGTGTGGGTCCTCTATATCGTATCTAGAATGTAATGAAATCGGCAGATTACACTGAAATTTTGAAAAATACAATGCTGCCGTATGCAGAAGAAAATATGTCACTCAAATGGATCTTCCAACAGGATAATGACCCAAAGCATACGGCAAAGTACACAAAGAAGTGGTTCCAGAACAAAAAATCAATGTTTTAGAATGGCCAGCACAGTCTCCTGATTTGAGCCCAATAGAAAATTTGTGGAAAAAAGTTAAAAGGGCAATCAGGGGAAAGTGTCCTTCAATTTTCGACGAGCTTTGGAATCTTATAATGGATGTGTGGAATGCAATACCGCTACATGCTCGTCAAAATTTAGTCGACTCAATGCCGCAACAAAGTTCCAAGGCTTTATGCAACAATATTCAGTATAAATATCTATTTAGTTTTAAAATTTCATAAAGTGTCCCTATTTTTTTCACACGTTGAACTATATGAATTCATACAGTCACAAAAAAATCAAAATATATTATGGGAATAGAAAAAATTTTGTTATTAATCTTTTTTCTAACCGTTTAAGAAAAAAATAAATCGTTTAAACAAGAAAGAATTTTCGATTTTTTATCCGGTTGTAAATAAATTGTAAGTTTGGCTGGGCACTGTCCCCATTATTTTCACATGACTGTATATTGTATATTATTTAAAGTGTTTTTGTTTATAAAGTAAACATTTGAACGTCATACTGCTGAATGCCCACTGTTGTAGAATTAAAAGTTTTTTTTTGCCTAGAATATTGTTTTTAATTTCTTAACAATGCAAGTTTTAAAATCTTGTTTTCTCAATTCCAAATTCCTTGTATGTCAAGCTATTATTGTAAAATTTGCCTCAAAATTGCTCCTTAAATAAGGAAGACAACACATATTTTGAGATTTGTTTTTTAAGAGTAAAAACTTTGCTCCCTGGATTACCTTGCATCAATTTTACCTTTCAATCAACTGTAGTGAAAATTGTTGGCAATTGTATGAAAACGGGTTGTCATCAATAAATTTAATTTTTTGCAATCATAGATGACGCCATATGACAACCCGTTTTCATAAAATTGCCAACAATTTGGACAATTTGACAACAAAAATGACATAGGGCGCGTTTTCACTACAGTTGATTGAAAGGTACATACATAATTATTTTCTAGGAACAAGTTTATTTATGGAACAAATTATTGAAATTACCATAGAATTTAAAATATATCCCATGTTAAAAACTTTCAAGATTCTATGATATTTATAAATCTACAAAATTTTCAAAAAAAAAAAATAACTACCCAAGATGGGATTTTAACTTAGTACATATTTTGATAAAATTGATGCAAGGTAATCCAGGGAGCAATGTTTTTACTCTTAAAAAACAACAGTTTGACAACAAAAATGACATAGTGAAAACGCGCCCTAATGTTTTTTTTGTAAAATAATCAGATTATCTGCACCATCTTAAGCAATTCTGAAAAAACTATGTGTTTGTGATATTTGAGTTTTCGGTTTCAAAAATCGCCATAAAATTATAATCAAAATTTATTTTTACTGAATTGAGTAAAATTGAAAAATATTTCCTATTTCTGTATGTTACTGAATTCTAAATAGATAAATATTTTTAGCTTTTAAGATATGCCATTAAAAGGCAATACATCCGCTATCTCGCCTTTAATCATAAGATGCTTAGGATATTGTTATGAAAGCAAAAATTGCATCCAAGTGACAGCTGGTGTTGCAGCAATTCGTTGACCCAATACATGAACAATAGTTAAATGATTCAAATCCTAGAAAATTTTGTCAATGATAAAATGTAGTGTAAAAAGTTAACTGATATTTTGTTGTAGTTTTATTTATTATAACTCTAAATTTGTATTACCAATAAATATTTAAAATAATAACAAAAACAGGTTTGATTTTGTCTTAGTACACAAATAACTTGTAATGTATTTCAATTTGTTTAATAAACAAAAATGTATGTATATACGTCCATATATGTACTCGTATGTATGTATATTATGTACATATATGTATGCATGTATATACATTTATGTAGCTGCGTAGGAGGGGTTTGGGGTGATTGTAAAGCCAATAGGTAGGAAGTTTATAAAAATATAAGTATGTAAACTGCATCAAAAAGAGTGCAGAAATCGAGTTTCTCATTATTAACATACATACATATGTAAGTTGTATGTACGTACATAAAACTTATTAATTTTTTTTAAATAATAAAAAAAGTTTTAACTACATACTCGTACTCGTAGTACTCCTATTACTTTTATTTTATTTTATTTTATTTTACGTAATACAACGACTGACTGTTGCTGACCCATTGGACCATTTTACTTTCAACATTTGTTTTTTCTGTTTTGCTTTTTTATTTTAAATACAATAACAAGCAATAGTTTGTGTAAACTTCAACATTTTTTATTTTTCTTTACATGCGGATATGATGAAGACATCTTTTTATCTGCTGTCTATACATACATTCATACATACATATGTTTGTATGTATTTTAGTTGCATTTTGTTTTGTTAGATAAGTTGAGTCTTTCTTTTTTACTTTTATTAGTTGGTTGGTTGGTTGGCTGGCTGGCTGACTGGCTGAGTTCGTTAGTTTGTTGCATGAATGTTGCTTGGTTGGTTTTTATTTTATGTATTTGTATATGAAATAAAACAAAACAGCACAAAAAATGTGACTTTTATTTAACAAAAGGTCAGCAGAAAAATATTAACTAAAAATAAAACATTCATACATTCGTTGTTGTTGCCTTTTGTTTTGTTTTTTTTTTTTATTATTTTACATAAATGTTCATTAATTTATTAAACAATTTTTTTATTTAAAATTTTTTCTTTTGTTTTTATTGGCTAATGCATGCCTGCCGTATTTTTTTCTATTGCAATTGGAATTCGTATAGGTACCTATACTTATTTCCACATTTACGATATTACCTACAATTGCTTTATAAAATTGGGACCTTAAAATTAATCAGTTTATTCAAAACATGATTTGCAATGCCAGCCCCAGCCAGTGATAGGCGGTTCAATTGGATCCATAATCTGGTCCATTTGTAAAACTGGAAAGCATTAATTCTCGGTACCCCAATCAGGAACCGAAATACACATGTTTATGGGCAATTCAATGTTCAACAAACACGATGCACGAACGAACGAATATTTATTAAATATATACATATATTCCATATAATCTGCAACACAGCTTCCAGAATCCGTATCCGATTACGTAAACAGTCTAATCAGATCTGTCGACTTGCGACTGTAATTTAGAACGCAATGTCAAGCATAGACCACCTTATCTTGAGTAGGCTTATGAATACGCGTTGTTTAGATGACTTACAGTATGAAAGCGGAACTCCAGCTTACGCTGCAGTTACACGTTAAAAATTTGCTTTCAAAAATTTTTACATATAAGTATGTACTGCTTGTCAAATTGTCAAAAATTTAAAACTGTGACTTGGGGTGCACCCAAATTTTAAGCAATTTATTTTTAAAATGCTAAAAAAAAACAATATGTATATTTATTTAACTTTAATTAGTTCTTGTTACTTTGCTGGATTATTATTTTATTTATAAATAAGGAACAACGCAACACAAAAAATGATGATGCTAGAAAATTTATAAAGAAAAACCAAAAAATTTGTTTATTAAAATTGTAATCAGCTGTTTTCTCGACTGTAATTTAAAACACAATGAGAATTTGAAAGCAAACTTGTATCAAGTTTTAAAAGTATGAATGTATAAGTGAAAAAGTGTGAGTGCATTAAAATTTTAAAAACAAAACCTGATCGCGTAACCCGCAAGTTAACCATTTCTAGGTCTAGCTATCAAGTTAAAATCTCAAGTCATTAAGAGACACACGCGGTTCCTGAATAAATCTCTACGTTGTATAGTCAGTACAGATTGATAAAAACACATATTTGCTGTCTGTACATAACCGGATACAATCTAAACCTAAATAATTGATGTTTTTGCATTCAAACCAAACTCATACTGAAGCTGAAAATGGCATCCGGCCTAGTGCCCTCATTGAATTGTCTTCCTAACACATAACCCTGTGGAGTTAAAATTCAGTGGATTGTCATATTATAGACATGGCAGTTTCCAATTCTTCTTAGTCCCTGCACATTCTACAGTAGTCCGAATTTGACTTTAGAGAAATTAAGCTCATTAAATTAGGCCCCTTTCAGATTAGGCAACTTTATTTGCGCAAGTCTTGTGTTTGTGGGTGTGCGAGGAAAGGTCGGTTTGAAGGGAAAATAATATCCGATACTTGAGTATAGGCTTGTTTGTACATTCTTGTCTTGGGATATTTATTTGTTTTTGACATTGTCTTTTATTTCTTCTTCGGTGTGTTGCCTAATTTTGTGTTAAGAAAATTTTGTATTTGTGAATAAATTTTTATTAAATTAAAAAATTATGAGAAAGTGGAAGCAAAATGAAACGGAACAACTAATCAATTTAGTTGAACAAAATGAATGTATTTTAAATGTTCGTTCATTTTCATATTTAGATCGCTTCTATGCTTTCTGCAAAATTTTATCCACTGCCTTTCGTTGTTATTAGTGTGGAGCAAAGTTGCATTTTTGCACAAATTTGTTAATTTGTTAAACCTTAAAATGGCAAAACTGGAAGGAGTTTATGGTTTACAAACCCATTAGCAAATCTTCTTTATCACTGTCATCGGAATCTTTATTAACCGCTTCTCCGATGCATTCAAGTATGTATATCTTTAACTAAATTATTTTTTTCTTCAACTTCCATTGTATACACCAAATTTCAAATCACTTTCACAATTACAATGAATACAGAAATGAAACAAAACGTCAAAAAATTAAGAAAATTCGAGCATAAGAAAATTAAACTTGCTCAACCAAGTTGCTGAATGTGAACACAAGGGCAAGTTGAAAAGAAAATAAATAAAAATGAAAATTATACTTGCGCAATTAAAGTTGCCTAATATGAAAGGGGCCTTAGTAATATTATTTCTTGTACCCTTTAAATATCAGATCTGTGTCTTATACCTACTTATTGTTTTCAAAAAGAAATTCAGCCTTATTATGAGTGTACGTAATAGATTAAAGAAACAAATTTAATTTTATCTTTAATCTATTACGTAACAGTCGTTGTCGTAAAAAGAATACGACACTCATAATAAGGCTGAGTGTAAGTCTTCAGAAAATCGTATTACTCATAGTTAATTAAATCGGGATCTGAAATCTTGTTGTCCATTAGATCTGATTATTATTTAAATTAAATTTAATTTAAAATGCTCGAATATTTCGATTGCCTACATACACATTACGATTGATTCAGTATTTGGCCCATTTCAAATTATAAAGATTCCCCTTCCCTGAAATGAATTTTTCAACTCATACCTACATACATAATCAGTTTTGTAAATTTGCAATTTTTATGCATTTGTTGGTGTAACAGTTGCAGCTATTTTTGTCATTATTGTTGTTTTTGTTATTCTTGTACATATTTATTTATTGCTATTTCATCAAAACTCTCTAGTTTTGAGAAAAAAAAAAAAAAATTAAATATAAATTCCATTTCCTGCCACTGCGATAACAAAACTCAAAACGCGTTGAGTGCCTTCTATTTGCTGCTGCAAGTAACATTTATTTTATTTCACTTCATTTTATTGTATTTTTTATTTCTTCTTAAACCATTTAGTTTGTGTTCTTTGTTTACTTTAGTTCTGCTATTGAAAGCACAAGTCAATAACAAGCGGCGTCTCGGGCTTCGTTCTCTCTTTTTGAGTTTCTGTCTCCATTGTCAACAACAACGTGAGCTAAAAATTTTAAATTTTAAAAATACCATATAATAGGACACAGAAAACAAGCCCGGGAATGAATGATTAACTACAAACTACTTGTATTTTGCTGAGTTTGTCTTTTTCATATTAAATACAAAACAACAAACAAAAAAAAAAAAAACAATAAATAAAATTAAAAATGAAATAGGAATAATAAAAACAATATGAAATAAAATAAACATACAACCACAAGCAACAAGAATTGTTTTTTTTTTATCGTCATATTGGTCGTCGTTTTGAGTTGTTACTACATATTGTTGTTGTAGTAGTTGCTGTTATTTTATTATTTTGTATTGTATTTAAAGTCGTTCGATCACTTGTTGTTCGACCACTTTGGGGTTTTTTCCAATCATTTATATTTTGTTTTTGTGTAGTAATGTAATGTTGCCAGATAGCTAATATTCTATTTCTAGAACAATTGTCTAATGTTTTTTCCCCCATAAGAAAAAGGTTTCAACTGTTTTACTTTATGCATTAGACATTGATTTCTATACTAAGAACTACTAAGATTAGTCAAACGAATGTAATAATAATATGCAATATTATTCATTGGCCGGTGCGTATAAAACTCTGTACGTATATATGTTCATGCATACAGCTGCGGTAAAAAAAATAGCAGCAAGGCTAGAATTGGTATTCTTTGGTTAATTTTTTTTTTCATCATTTCGTTTTTAAAAATTTGTTATAACTAGTATATAAATAAAACACAATTTGGCGTAAAATAAAAAAGATGACACGGTTAAATAAAATTCATTCCAAGTCCTAAATGAAGTCGGTAAATATATATAATAGCACTTCAACTATCAGGTACCAATAAAAATTTATAAAATTTAACTTTTAAACAATTGTTAATGAGATTGCAAAGTTCTATTCAAAATAATCTCTAATATTTGGTTGCATGGCCTTTGTTGGCAAGAACGGCGGCGCAACGCCTTGGCATGAAGTTTACTAGATCTTCACACCTTTTTTTCGGTATATTGCTCCATGCCTCTTTTACTTCTGCCCATAGTAGCTCGTTGATGGTAGGTTTTGTTTCTCAAACGTGTTTTTTTACGTCAGCCCAAAGATTTTATATGGGGTTTATGTCTGGGGACTGAGCCGGCCACTCCATGACATTAATTGAATGTTCTGCAAACCACTGCTTCGCTTTTCGACTGCTGTGTTTTGGGTCGTTATCCTGTTGAAACACGCATAACAACGGCTTTTCTACTGAGGCATATGGTAGCATTACATTTTCCAATATGTCAACGTAAACATGTTGATCCATTATTGTTTTGATCCAATAAATTGGACCTACTCCATAATATGTAAAGCACACCCAAACCATAATACAGGAGCCCCCATGCTTTATGGTATTGAAGGTGAATTTTGGGTTGTATTCAGCGTTTGGCGGTCGTCGTACAAACATTTTGTGGGCTGATGCGAGCAGGCCAATGTTGATGCTCCTATGCAAACTTTATTCGTTTGGTCACATGCCTTGCTGTTAGAAGCGGAACTTTTTTTGGACTGCAGGCTTTCAAATTATGGTCTCGCAGACGATTTGGGAAGGTTTGTACACAAGCTTTAATTTGTAAATCCTTTTTTAGTTCTCTTGCTGGTTTGAAAGGATCCTTTTTGCTCTGACGAACCAATCTTTTTACAAGTAAAGGGGACATTGCAGGTTTTCATTCTCGAGTTTCAACTTTTTTTTGCATTTCTAATCATTTTGTTTTAGCAATTAAGAAGTTGATCAATTTCAACCTACTTTTTACCGTTAAATATTATGTGTTACTCTTAAAAATGCTTTATAGTAAAATAAGAGTTTGCATTTAAAGAGAAATAATCATTATCTCAGAGAGAGTACAATATATACTATATGCATTATTGCCAAAGATATTTATAGAATAATATTACAAATCATGGTGCTATTTTATTTACCGGCACTGTATATAAAATGGTTCAAATTATTGTACAAGATAACGCAAAGTTAATCTTTATACCTATTGAAAGAGGTTGTTTTCTCCAAATGCTAACATTGCGTAAGACAAAATAATACACCACAATATTTCATGTTTGCCGTGATGTTGGTACCCATTTCTATAAGTTGCGAGTAGCTTTCGAATCAAACAAATGTTTAATACTCTAAGGCCCATTTTCTCAATGTGTCGACAAACTGCCTGTTACTAAATGTCTGCATAAATTTATTAGACTGATAATATGTCCGTTAATAATTTTTGTTTTCTCAATATACCGACAGAAACATTAGCGGTATTCACACCGAGCTTGTTAGTTTGTTAGTCGTTAATCGTTACTTTTTTACACGCATTTTGTTTTTATATATTTAACGCGCTAACGGATAAACATTTAACAAATTAACGACACGGCACCCCTGATAAAATAGTTGTTAGTTGGTAACTCACAATCAGCTGTTGCAGTTTCTAAATAAATATATTTAAAAAATCATTTGTGATACATTTCTAAAAAAATATTTGTGTACATTGAGAGTAAGTATGTTAAATAAATGATTTTTTATTTTATTTTAATAAATCATAAACTGTTCTCGTAGTGGATAACCAAAAGAAAAAATGAGTAATTAAATGGTTTACAATTGTTTTTTTTACACTTTCTCGTGGCATGTTTTATTTTTTCCAGAATAATAAATTGTGTCAAAACAATAAATCAGCTGTTTTACTACGAAAGTTACCAGACTAACAAAGTTTTAAAAAGGGGGTCGTTCACAGTTGGTAACTTTAACAAATTAACAAACTACCGACTAACAAACTAACAAACTCTGTGTGAATACCGCTATTATTTTTATTTGGCAATACCTCTCAAAATTTATGTGAAAATTGCGAACTCTGTCTTCAAGTGACAAGTTGTTGACATAAATCAGTTGTTTTCCAATTGTGAAAAAATAACAAAAAATTAAATAAAAAACAAAACAAATATTTTAAAAAATAAATAATATCCATGTCTGCCAGGTAGTTAGGTCTGGCGTGATAAACTCTTTCAACATTCACTTGGAATTCATGTTCTTCGAATTCATCCTCCATCAAATTAATGTTTATTCCTCTACAAAAACTCAAGGTATTGCCACATAAAAAATATGAACAGCAGTCAGCTGATTGAATTTATCTGTACAACAAATAAATAATCGGCAGATGAGTGCTGGTTAGTTTTGCGACAGAATAGAAGCAAATGAGACATTGAGAAAACCAAATTTTTTTAATCGGCAGTTTTTCGTTGGGAAGAAAGATAATCGCCTAATGAGAAAACAGCCATAAGAGCCATTCAGTTTCTATCAGGTTGATTTAGCTAATATTCCAACTGAACGCATATGTATGTATATAGCAGAAAGTAAACATATATACAGCTATGGACAGAGAAATAGCGCACCAATGTTCTATGAAGTAGCATATGTATTATGAGATATAAACGATCAATAAAAATCTCAGTGGCGTTAAATAAGAGCACAATATGTAGACTCCGAAGATATAATTCGATATGCCTTGATTGGGAGGAGCCGAGCTAAATTTGTCGACGAAAGCAAAGTATTTGTGGATTTATCTTTATAGCAAATCATCTTGGATCATTCCAAGCGATTACATTGCAGCAATAATTTATTATGAAAGAAATGAAATATGTATTTGGACATACATATGTATGTATGTATATGTAATTATTTGTCATAGGTACACCGAAACAATGATATCAAATTCTGGAAAATAATGTTTTTCACAAATGAAATCATAATTAATCTGATTGGTCCTGACGGAATAACGTTTGTACATTAAAAAAAACTAAGAATTAAATCACCTTTCCACTACTAAAACAATAAAGTGCGCTATTTCTCTGTCCATAGCTGTACATAAGTATACAATATAGCAGGAGTGCCCAAAATTTGCTTATGTAAGAGCAAACACCAATACATTTAAATAGAAACTAATTCCCTGCAAATAACGCGACTAGTCCATACATGCATGTAAAGCAGGGGCTTCCAAAAATTTTTTGGTACTGTATTAGTGAGTACGAGAGAGTAATAAAATTGAGAGAATGTATTTATTTAAAGCCGCAGAAAAATTTTAGTAATATACATATTTTATAATTTGCTATGTATGTTACCAAAAGCATTTTTGACCGCACAATATTTTTTGAGTGTCATCATCTGTTAACCTGAAAAAAAAACATAGCATCCGCTAGACATGTGCACTTGTCGAAGTCACATCGACGACTGAATTGAAGAGCATAAAAATATGTCTTGGTAGTGGTAGCTCAATTGAGCTATGAAATGGAAACCCCTGATGTAAAGACTAGACCAAAGAAGAGTAGGAGTACTCCAAAACTACTCCAAATATATGAAAAAAAGGTGGTCGATTTAACATTGCGATGTCCTAGGATTGGGCCATATACCCCATCGGAGTAGTCCCAAGACTACTCCATGGAGTACTCAAGAGGCTTAGTTTTAAACAACAACAACTCAATATGCAATCGCGTTAACACGAAACCATGTCGTTTAACTACAAACTCTTGTTTGGCATTACATTGGACCATGTTGTAAGTAGTCCATTTCATCTAAAGTGGATCACGTAGACCAATATTATTTGCAGGGTTTTTATTCAGTATTTTTTGTTGTAAAAGCCAATACATACAAAGAAACAACACACTTTTTTAAACGGTATCATACGTTAAACAAAAACAAAATCTCCATTGACGATCGCAGTCACCAATGTTTACCAGTAGAGCATACGAAAGTGTTGTTGCTTTGCGCTTGCGTGTATAGAGTGAAGTAAGACAAAAAAAAAAAAACAACTTTAGGCAAAGTTGTTGGTGTATTTCGTATTGCTAGTGATGCGTGCTGTAATGAGTATACAAAACACACATAGCTAAGAGTTTTTACAAATACAAAAGAGAACCAAGAGTATAGGGCTTGGGCACTCCTGCAATATAGAAACGAGGTAATGATAATCCATATATTGTATATATAAAGCAGGGGTTTCCATTTCATAGCGCAATTGAGCTACCACTACCAAGACATATTTTTATGCTTTTCAATTCAGTCGTCGATGTGACTTCGACAAGTGCACATGTCTAGCGGATGCTATGGTTTTTTCAGGTTAACAGATGATGACACTCAAAAAATATTGTGTGGTCAAAAATGCTTTTGGTAACATACATAGCAAATTATAAAATATGTATATTACTAAAATTTTTCTGCGGCTTTAAATAAATACATTCTCTCAATTTTATTACTCTCTCGTACTCACTAATACAGTACCAAAAAATTTTTGGAAGCCCCTGATATAAAGATATATACCTAAAGTTTATCAAGTGTTACAATAATCCGAACTGCACTTTCCGAAATTCCCAAAGAAAAATTGTTGATGCTAAAATAAAGAGAACTTTACAAATGGTCATACTTAAGTTATGTAGGTTTGTTTATGGGAAATCTTCAAATAATACACAAAGAGTCATGTTTTCAATAGCAATAATAATCATTTCTACTTTATTTTTTTTTGCATTAGATGGGAGATGAAACTGTTTTTAGAATTTGCTCTCTGTAAAATCTAAAAATTCGACTCTGGCATCCCTGAGTCATGTTTTTTTCTTGTCTGCTTTTTCATAGAGTTTTTAATAAAAACAACAATAAATAATATTTTTTTTTTTTATAAAAATAAAACAAATTTTAGTTGCTCTCCTAAGTAAAATATCGTGTTTAAATCGCGTTGTTGTAATTGTGTCGTTGTTGTTTTTGTATGTACATATAATATTCGTGTTGTAATCAGCATTTTTTTTTTTAATATTATTGGCTTGCTGTGTGAAACACATGTGCGGGTTGGTTAGTGTACATCAGGGACGGAAAATTCGGTATCATTAAATTTTTCCCTTGTACCTATTACTTTACTTTTATTAAATTTTAACATTGAACTTTTTATCTAAAATGTAATAACGTATGATGTATCTTTAATCGATGTAATGTAATTACATGTTTGATGCTATCGGAAATGCTTTGTGATAGCAAAAAATAGCTTCAAATGTAATTTGCTTTAATATTTTGAAATGTGCATTCAAATACTCGTACAGCTATTTGTTAAGTATTTATTGTTGTATTGGATTGTATGTATTAAAAGGTTTGAAATTATATTGAATGCTAAAGTATGCAAATTAAACATTTTATGACCATGACTCGAAATATATTTTTGAACGTTATTAAAACCAAATTCATATCTGAAATTTTAATTTAAATTAAATCGTTGTTAACCTTTAACTTGATTGGGCCAAACTAAGCTCTCATTATAGTGAATAAATAACACTATCGAGAGATGTTAACAATAAAATTTTGTTCTGACACGCGGTTACTGAGCCACATGTCACACACAATTTTGCTGTTAATTAGTCCCCCCGATCATGTGCTTTAACACCACTGGATTATTTTTTGTAGTGCTACGTTAAATATAGACTCTATCTAAACAGAGCCAATCGAATATATTACAGTTTTAAAACTCCAAATCCGTTACTTGATTAACGAAATAGTTCCGACATTTTGCCAAAGTGTGATTAAAAGTTTACAAAGTTAATTTCTGGTAGATTCTGGTTAAAATTTTTATTTAAATTAATATTTATTAACAAATTTTCGGTTAAAAAAATTGAGTTCAAATATCTCAATTTTCCATTCCTGGTGTAAGTAAATATTACTTCTCTAGTATTTACAAGTACATTTATACATTATGTGTGTGTGTGTATTTACATATATACCCAGCGGGAAAAATTTACAGTACTTCCATTTGCAGGCCTTATAGAAGACCTGTTTACACATTCTAAATGATTCTATACTCATTCCACTATGCCTTCTCTCAGAAGGCCTTCTATAAGGCGTTTCATACACATTCAAAATTGTATTTCAAAAGAGTATCAAATAAAACATGATTTCAATAGCAAAAATGAATGGTTTTGAAATTATTAATGTATATCGTTATTACAACAAGAAACATTCAGCCCAATCATGAATAAAAATTCCGCGGAAGTTTTTTTCCTCTTCAAATTTAATGTTAAAATAATAAAAAGTGAAAAAACTCCCGCGGATTTTTTATTCATGATTGGGCCGATTATTTTGCTCAATTTGTTTTTAACGAGTAATAAAATTGAATAAAGAGAGCGTCTATAAATTTAATCTTATGAAATTTTGTAGTGTAAAGCAGTATTTCATATATTAATTTAAAAACCTTCTTTTATTTAAAATCCCTTTTTTTACTTTCCTCAATGTAATTATTAATTTAGTAGACCTTTATTTACGCCTTGTATGAGGCATTAGTTGGTAGACTTTCTAATTGCCCTTCTCAAGAAGACCTTCTAGCAGGTATGTAACCAGTAGTGATTAGGCAACGCCTTGACTAACAATGACACGCCATGTAAAAATGAAACGATTTGGCAATGCATCTGGAAGTACTTGTGATTGCCAGAGAAGGCCCTTTAAAAGGCCTCTTTACATAATCTTTTCCCCGCTGGGTATGTGTTGTCTTCTCAATGTATTAGTACAGCTGGGTTCTTTCAAAATGTGCCTGATTGCCTCTCCTGCTTGTTGGCTGTTGTGAGACAAACTTATTTAATGACTGACTGCCTGCCTGCCTTCCTATTTGTTTGCTTACCAGTATCATTATTATTACGATATTATTTTTATTACTAAGTTTTTCTCTGTATAAAGTAAGTAGTTTGATTGGTTCATTGAATCGCTTTTGTGAATTTACTTGCTTACTGGCTGTCTTACAGTCATCCAGTCAGTCAGTCATAATGTCTGTTTTATTTGGCTGATTGACTACACAAAAAATCCCAATTGTTATACATGCACATATGTATGTACATGCGGGCAATTAAGTGAGTATTAATTTAAAGACTGAATGAAGTTGGCTCTCTTGAAACATACATACAGTGACCGACAAAAGTCTACATACGACCACAATATTGGACATTTTATGAGAATATTAGCGCGGAATAAAAAAAATAATGATGCAGTTTTGTTTGTAATCTATTTTTATTGATATGATATTGTTATTGTAACGTAAACTTGTTGTGTTAAGGGGTTTCTTAAAATAGAATTCAGTTCAAGTTTAGGCGGATTAAATAAATCTTTAATAGAAATAATGGCTTCTCGAAAAGAAATATCAATTGATGTCCGTAATTTTGTTGTAAAGTGCAGAAATGAGGGAAAGTCTTTTGGTGAAATATCAAAGCCTTTTGATTTAAGTAAGTCTACAGTTCAGACAATAGTCAATAACTTTAAAAAGACTGGTGTAGTTGAAAACAAACCACGTGGAGGTCGCCCAAAGAAACTTAGTCGTAGACACGTTAACTTCATTTTAAAAGAAGTGGGCAAAAATCCAAAAGTAAATGCCACAAAATTAGCCGAAGATATCGCTGCATGATCTAAATATTTGTACATCCAAGAACTATACAAAGAACTTTAAATAATAATGGTTACCATAGCAGATCTCCTCGCAAAAACCTTTCATAAGCGAAAAAACTCGCAAACTTCGTTTGGAATTTGTACAAAAGCATATTCAGAAGGACATGGATTTCTGGAAGAGAGTTTTGTTCACTGATGAATCTAAATATAACATATTTGGAAGTGATGGGAGAGATAAAGCTTGGCGAAAAAAAATACAGCGATGGAGCCGAAGAACTAGTTGCTACTGTTAAGCATGGTGGAGGCAGCGTGATGGTTTGGGGTGCTGTCGCTGCTTCTGGAGTAGGAAAGTTAGTGTTTATTGAGGGTGATATGGGTCGCTATCTGTACAAATCCATTTTGGAACAAAATTTGAAACCCTCGGTTTATATTTTAAATATTGGTCAGAGTTAGATTTTCCAGCAAGATAACGATCCGAAGCACACGGCTCAGATTGTCAAAGATTGGCTGCTCTACCATGCCCCACGACAGTTGTACACGCCACATCAAAGGCCGGACTTAAAAGTTATTGAGCACGTGTGTGAGATTCTACAACGAAAAATTCGCAAAACTCCTGTTACTAGTGCCCCAATGCTTTAAGAGAAGCTTCAAGAAGAATGGCTAAACATATCATCCGCAGAACTCGACAATTTAGTTGCTTCAATGCTCATACGCTTACAGGCAGTTATAGATGCCCATGGTGGCATCACAGCTCGTATGTAGGCTTTTGTCTTTAAATTTTTTAGTTTTTTGTGAATGAAAGTTTAAGTTTATAATAAAATAAGTTTTTTTGTGTTATATTATAAAAAATACATCTGAAACAAAACTGTATTATTAATTTTCTTCATTATGGTTTCCAAATGCCCAAATTGCAAAAATATGGGTCGTATGTAAACTTTTGTCGGCCACTGTATGTAAATTGATATGATCGATGTAGTCTGATCTGATCTGCGAACTGGGAGAAGAGAGCCGAAATATATGAAAATGTAGAGTCAACAAAACTGAACACACAGTATACTCTGTACAACACATTCATAAGGAGACTGTCTGAAAAATCCTTTAAATTTTTAAATACTGAATAAAGTTGGCTTCCTGAAAACATACAAAATTGATATGATCGAATCTACGAACTGGGAGAAGAGAGCCGAAATATATGAAAATGTAGGGTGAACAAAACTGAACACCCGTTATTGTATTCATAAGAAGACTGCAGAAAAATTCTTTAAAGTTGAGACAAATGTTATAGATACATATTACTTGCATATTTCTTTATTATCCAATGTTTCTTTTAACTTTTGACTTGTTCTTAATATATTGATATCTTAATAACTTGAAAATGTATTGTCCGGAATTTGTTTTATCGTAAACTCTTTCTGAATGTTTAAATCACAGGGTAAACAGAGGTGTCACGAAAAGGAAGATAATGAAGTTTTATACTTGTCTCTTTCTTTTGCCTCTTGCCTTTTTGTTTTCTTTATTTTTCTGGCGCTTTAAAATTCATTTTTGGCACAGAGTATGTGCATACCACAAAGTATAACAATTATTCCAATACAATTTAGTAACTTATTGAAATTACAAACATTTAAACAATATTTCGATTTAAATTTTCTAACTCAAATTGTTTTGTTTATTTTGTTTTGTCCACAAAATTCTTGTTGTATATACAAAATATTTTCTTTTCTTTGTAAGAGAACTACCTTAAAGCGTAGACAGACGACACAGTTAATTTGCATTAGCAGTCTTAATTTAAATTCACTCGTGAATTATCCCCATCCTAATAGTGGAAGGCCAATGTAGCGGCATGCGGCCGCGGGCGGTAATCAGCTGTTCTTTTTGAACAAAAGTTGAACAAAATTCTACTTTGCCGCTTCTCACAGCATTGCCAGATTAAGTAAATTGCGATACATCAAAATTTTTGTATAAATAATTTTGTAAAAAAAACAAAACTTTTTTTCACTGGTAATACTGTTGCCGCCCGCTGCCGCATGCCGTATGCCGCTTACATTGGCCTTACACTATAATGCGCATTAGGTTAGACGTAAATGTACAAAATCAGAGTGAATTTATACTGAATTTTGCTATTTCAATATGGCAACATCGTCTACAATCAATCATATGTTATCAAATTGTTTACTATTGTAAAAGAAGAAGAAGACAATTGTAAAATTAAAATAATAAAAATAGATTTCCACAATTGCCTTTCTCTTATTTCAGAGTGTCCTACTGTGGTCCCGACTTGTAGCAACACGTTCATGTTGATGGTTTCTAGCGCATGAACAATTTTTGCATTATGGAGCAGTTTCAGCAAAATTAATTTCAGCTTTTTTTTTTTTTTTTTTTTTTTTTTTTTCAAATAAATACTGATTTTTCACCAAAATTTTTTCACAATTTAACAGTTGTTTACAAACAAACAGCTGTTTGATAAATGCAAAAACTGTTCTCTGTCAGGGTAAAATCTTAATTCACATTAGTGAGATTTTAATGCAAATTAACGCTGCCGTCTGTCTACGCTATTATTGTAGCTGATTGTAGCAGTTTTGGGAAACGTCAAAATTGTCACCTCTATATACTTTGTGGTTTAAATCATAATATAGAATTGGGAAAATTATTTTGATCTGATTTGGATTTTGTTTTTGTTTGAATAATTGATGATGGTCTTAGTTTTGTTGTTGTTGTTGTTTTTGTTTTGCGAACAACTATTGTCGTTAGTCGTTGGCGAATATTTGTTCATGTCGCTGCAGCTGTAACTGAGTTAACAAACAATCGTTGATAATCAAGTAAGACCCGTATCGTATTTCAAATGTAAATACACTTAGGTCTGTTTTTATGCGGTTTATTTTTATGCGGATTTGAAGTTATGCGGTTTTAAAATCGACTTTTTTTGTATGTATTATTGTTTTCATTGAGTTTTCATAATTATTTTGTTGGCATCACTACTGCATAGCAATTTTCAAAAATTTAAAGAAAATGATGGAAATCCAAAAGTGATTGTGACGAAGACATTATAGCACCACTCAATGTTCAAACCGTTGCACAAATTCTTCAGACAGCTATTGAGTTACAAAATCAAATCCTTCTGAACGAACCAGATACTGAAAAAGCCTTAAAACTCAATAGATAAATTTGTAACCTTATGTCAGGATATCGCGAACAGCACAATCAGTTAAAAAAAAATACAACTCAAAAATTAATGACAAATTATTTTTAAAAAACAGATCAAAATATTCTAAATAAAGATTGTATGCATTATCAAATACTGATTTCGATAATATGTAATGTCTTACATTTAAGTATCAAATTTTAAATTCTATAAATGATTTTTTTTTTTTTGTTTTTAGTTCGTACTTATTTATTTTTTAACTTTTATAACCCTGTTTAAGCAGATAAATGTAATAAAATTGACTTTTTATGTAATTTTCATAATAAATAAATGAATTGTTTTTGGTTATTTTTTTATCTTGTGACTTTTTTATGCGATTTTGGTCTAATTTTTACACCTAAATTTGAAGTTATGCGGTTTTTCAACTTTTTGGAACGAATCATCCATTTTGTGTGAAAATCAGCCTTTTTTTATGCGGATTTTCTTTATGCGGTTTTCTTTGGAACGCATCTACCGCATAAAAAAAGACCTAAGTGTACTTTAATTGTAAAAACGAAATATGTATGTATATTTATTTAAGCTGAACAAATATGTATGTACATACCTATTTATGAATATAAGGATCTTTCAGATTGCCTTCGTACTTATTATTCCTACTTTCATCTGGCTGGTTGTCTGTCCAAACAATTTAAAGCAACATTTGAATGATGAAGAAGAAGAAAAAGAAGAAGAAGAAGACGGGACAACAACCAAATAACAATTGTAACCAAAATTTGTACACAATATACCTACATACATACATATGTATATATGTATGTACGAATACGTACGGTACTATACATTACTCCAATGTACTTATTTTTGTTTTTTATGTATGTACATATGTAGTATGTATGTATGTATGTACTCGTATGTACCAACTTTGAGTATTAGATAATAACGCACATTGTTTGAATTTCCTCCATTCACTATCATATTTTTACAATGGTATATTTATTTCTTTGCTTTCATCCAAAGTTGTGTGTTGTGGTGTGATTTCTTTCGTTTTCATCAAATCATGTGGACGGAGTGGAGTTTTGTCTGCGTTATGTTGTGCTGTGCTGTGGTATGGTTGGTTAGTTACTTGAATTTTGCCTTTTACTTTTTTAAAAGTTATTTACTTTTCCTTTAAGAGTGACAGAGGGGGAAGGGGGCAAAACAATTAATGCCTACAAGTTGCTGTTATTGGCATCGGGAACTCTAAATGAATCATTAAATCATTTTATTTAAATATCAATAATAATCATATTGATTTGCAACGATGCACACTAAAAAGTATTTTTGTTTCTTGTGGAAACAGACACACAAGTCTGAAAAATGATGTTTACGAGATTGTATGTCTGATAACACTAGAACTCCATAGGAAGTGTGTTATAATACAGATTTTTCTAACCGAAATTTCATTTAAGTTAGTTTTATCTGATCAAATAAGAATTATTTAAAAACTAGAAGTAATCCATGAAATAATTCTTCAAATCTATGTGACTTTTGATATGTTCTTGCACCAAGTCCTTAATTTAAATACCTCACTTTATCACATACAAGTTCCTGTTATTAACGTGCACAAGCCAAACAAAACACCAAATAAGATCTTGTTTTAATAGGGGGTTAGTCCATATTTTATTGAACGAAGTGGTTTGGCGGACAGTTCAATATATGGAGTGTGTCGTGAGGACTATATCCACAAGCTGAGCATAAATTGGGTACATCACGGTTTAT
Organism: Bellardia pandia; assembly: GCA_916048285.2. Taxonomy (NCBI): domain Eukaryota; kingdom Metazoa; phylum Arthropoda; class Insecta; order Diptera; family Calliphoridae; genus Bellardia; species Bellardia pandia. The sequence continues at coordinate 91,788,984 of OU696532.1, read as the reverse complement.
GCGGCACCAGTTGTGCCAGAACTACACTTGTAACATTCAAAGCTGTACATATGTACATCTGTACATTTCCTTGCATATATGAATGCCCTCACATGACGACATTCCAGGAGGAACTATTTTGTAAACAAGACATTGGCCCATAAACATTGTCATAAAAAAGCATACTTTAACTAAAAGTAGACTTTTAAACAACAAAAACATATAAATTTTGTTCTGAATTTAAAACAAAAGCATGCTTTTGCTTAAAGCATGCTTTTTCTATGACTATGATTATGGGCCATTGTGTTCGATGTTGAAGGCTGCATTTCGGCAACTGACATACAAATAGTCATGTAATCAATAATATTTCTTTATATGCATGTATGTATGTATATTCTTTATTTTAAGGATTTCATAAATTAAATTTCGTGGGAGTTTTTTCCCTTTTCCCATTTTTCCTATTCAAATTCAATGTTAAAAAAATAAAAAGGGAAAAAACTCCCGCGGATTTTTTAGTCATGATTGGGCCGTATATGTACATATGTATATGCACATATACAAATTCTAATAGCTAGAAACATGTTGCTATTTGTGCATGATTGTACAAGCCTGTAAATTCATAATTCGAACTATCTCTATCTATCTATGCCAAATTAAACTTTACCTGTTTTGTACAGGTGGTGAAGAGTGTGGTCGATGACTTCCCTGGCTAAAATAATAATTTTTCAAACTGCATTGTTTAATCGTCTTTCAAATTTGAGATTGTCGATGAATTCCTTGGTGAGAATCTCAGTAAACTCCATGATAATTCCCGAAAACTCAATATAGTTGAACGATATGACTCAATTCTAATCACCACAATGCGAAATTGAACGACAAGGAAATTTGCTTATTGAATTATTTCACGGACTTTAATGTACCGCTAGTAGTTGTTGTCCCGTTAGAATTTTATTGGTTTTCAGAAGAGGACTTTTATTAAAAAAGAATTCATTTATTAACGGTCTGTATACCCTGCACTCGAATCACATTATTAAGAATTATCCATAAAAATACAAACATTTGTATTTTGTTTTATCTGCATTTACTTATGTACATATGTATGTAGGTACATACAACATAAATATTCATGAATGCAAGTATGTACATACATATTTGTTTTTTCCTTCTGTGCATTAAAATGTACATCATTTTGCGTCGTCGTCTTCGTCTTCGTAGTCGCATTCAGCAATTCTAACCACGTGTTTGCCACATTGTACAAAAAAAAAAAAAACAACAACGCTGTTTTGATGTCGTTAGGTTTAAAAACTCTTTTTTTACAGAAATCACATGTGTTGTAAGTACTTTGGCCATTGTTGGCAGGAAGAGAAATACATGGAGGAGATTCAAAGTCAACAAACAAAAACACATACTCTTACTGTGATATGTATACTAATGCTTACTTACACCAACAAACATTTTAAATGTTCATGAAAAAAAATTAATATTAAGGGGGAACATGTTTAACATTGTAAATAGGAAGAAAGAAACAAACAATAAATTTTGTATGATATAAAAATAACGATAAGACATATAAAAATTAAAAAATGTAATAAAAAAACACCAATTTTAAAACGAAGAAAAATGCATTGAATATGATCGTTTTTCATTTTGTTGCCATACCACTAAGTTTAAAAAAAATTCATTGAATTTGATTCCATTGAATTATTTGTTGAAAAATTTTAATTTTGAGATGAATCTTCCAACTCTGTAGAATTGATTTGCGGATCAATAGATGAAGGATTTAATTTGGTTGTTTTTAAATCCTCCTCTTGCCTTAAATTAGTTTTCAAATGAAAATTTTTTAAATACAAATTTCTAAACAAACATTTTTTTTCTCTTAATTTGTAAAGTATTTTACACCCAATGAACAATTTAAAATCATTTAGGTCTCACAGTCTCAAAATGGGTGATGGCGTTGCGAATAGTATGTAGGCCGATTATGTTGACCGTAAGTGGAGCAAAATGCACGAAACACATTCCTCACAGAACGTGAATTTTCGTAATACAGTCTTTCCATTATGAAATGCCAAACAATACTAAACAAAAACAAGTAAGAGTGCTATATTCGGCTGTGCCAAATCTTAAATACCCTTCACCTAAGCGTAATAAGAAATACAAAAACTACACTAGACTAGAATATCCTAATTCTGTGTTTTCTATTCAGTCTTAGTGTAAATTTTATTAGTATTTCATATATTGTTTGAAAGACAATTTTACGACCAACATAATTTATGTTAAATATTTTGAAATTTTGTCTAATTTTCACCATTTTTAATTGATTTAATTACCAATTCTTACCATAACTTACAGAGTTTGTCTGATGTTCATAATAATCTTCAGTGTAATTTAACAAACAGAGTATAAAACAAGTAAGAGTGCTATATTCGGCTGTGCCAAATCTTAAATACCCTTCACCTAAGCGTAATAAGAAATACAAAAACTACACTAGACTAGAATATCCTAATTCTGTGTTTTCTATTCAGTCTTAGTGTAAATTTTATTAGTATTTCATATATTGTTTGAAAGACAATTTTACGACCAACATAATTTATGTTAAATATTTTGAAATTTTGTCTAATTTTCACCATTTTTAATTGATTTAATTACCAATTCTTACCATAACTTACAGAGTTTGTCTGATGTTCATAATAATCTTCAGTGTAATTTAACAAACAGAGTATAAAACAAGTAAGAGTGCTATATTCGGCTGTGCCGAATCTTAAATACCCTTCACCTAAGCGTAATAAGAAATACAGAAACTACACTAGACTAGAATATCCTAATTCTGTGTTTTCTATTCAGTCTTAGTGTAAATTTTATTAGTATTTCATATATTGTTTGAAAGACAATTTTACGACCAACATAATTTATGTTAAATATTTTGAAATTTTGTCTAATTTTCACCATTTTTAATTGATTTAATTACCAATTCTTACCATAACTTACAGAGTCTGTCTGATGTTCATAATAATCTTCAGTGTAATTTAACAAACAGAGTATAAAAAAAGGGGTACAATTCGGTTTTAGCGATTTTGCTCAAAAAAAAAAAAAAAAAAAAAAAACAAAAGGAAATAGGGCTTTTAGAGGAGATACCAGCAAAAAAAAATTGTTGGCGCCACGCCTATTTTCGAGGGGGCGGGCCCGTAAAATTGAAAATATATAGGCCTATATCTCGGGAACTACTGGGTGCTTGATAATTTGTAATACACTAAATAAAAGGTATTAAAAATACCTTTCCAATATCATGATTATAAAATGTGGACCGAATATGGGTTAAATCCGAAAAGAATATTTTTTGACCCGAATTTATTTGTTTTTTGGAAATGGTTCTTATATGGCAGCTATGACAAATTATGGGCCGATCTTCTTAAATTTTGGAACAGTTATTTTCATGCATATGAGGATACTTGACGTCGAATTTCAACATAATAACGCTATATATACGATATATATTAGTATTAACATGGATTTCGAGAGTGAACCTTATGTGGGGGATATAGTCAAATATGAACCGATATTCTCACAATCCAGCAGTTAGATTTAGGCATGTATGTAAATGATCCGTGTAAAATTTTGGATTGGTACCCTTATTTATAAGCGATTTATGAGTATTAAAGTGATTTTTGGAAGAGGGCTTTATATGGGGCATACGGTTAAAAATAGACCAAAATTCACAAAATTTTGTGGGATGATTTTTGTATATATTAAAATGATCTGTACAAAGTTTTGAGTCGGTACCGATATTTATACAATATATATAGGGAAAAATGTCTTTTTCAGATGTGGTCCTTGTATGGGAGCTATGACCAGTTCTGGGCCGACTACCATAAAATTTAGTACAACAATTTATTTGCCTATAAAGAGTATTTATGTCAAATTTTAGCCGTTTAGCATTATTCATATCTGTTTTATACGTATTTAAATGAATTTTGGAAGTGGACTTTATATGGGGTCTATGGTCAAACATGGACCGAATTAAAAAAAATTTCGTTTTGCGATTTCTTTTTGTATAAAACTTATTTTTGCTGAATTTTGTCTTGATATCCCAATTTTATAGGCATTTATTTATCAATAAGCCATATTTCGGGAATATATATATTTGTATGGGGGCTATGAGAAATCATGGACCGATTCTTACTATTTTCCGCAAACTTTCTTCTTTTGTCATACAAACAACGTAAACAAAATTTCATAGTATTATCTCCAATATATTTCAAAATATTGCAATAAAATGGACGAAAAATATCAAATTTTTATAGAGGTGGTCTCACATATTGGTTCATAACTGTGGTTGACCTAAACCGCTTTTGCTGATTTTAAATAGCAAACTTCTCGAAAGCACTTCTGACAGAATTATTGAAGGTTTGGATCCCGAGTATATCTGGGGACTTCAAAAAACTGATTTCAACAGACAGACAGACGGACATGGCTTAATCGACTTCGCTATCTATAAGGATCCAGAATATATATACTTTATAGGGTCGGAAAATTTTTTTGTGGAAATTACACACGGAATGACAAACTTATATATACCCTTCTCACGATGGTGAAAGGTATAATAACATGACAGCATGACACGACTCACACGTGATCTGTCAAAAAAGGCTATTGGAAAAAGTATCTCTACTGGAATCACCATTTATTTTCTTGCAAAACTATAAAAAAAAAAAAATATGACAATCACATGTTTCAATTGATTCTATTTTTGGAAATTCATTCATAGCAAAGATGTTATGGAGAACCGTTAAATTCCAAGGGCTTATATTGGAAAACCTCTAAAATTTTAATGACGATCAGATTTTTACTCGTATACATATTGAATAAAAGAGTTCTGAGGGTTGCAAGATTCGATTAGTAAACTAACTTGACATTCGAGAAATAGCTTGATTTTGAAAAAATAACTTAACAAACTTAAAATGCATATTTTTTGATTAAATATTAATTTTACTTTATTCAAAATCAATTTGCTTAGACTTAAACATTTTTTATCCCATTGTGTGAAGCATTAAATAAATTATTTTTTTTAGATATTTTTTAAAATTCTAAGTTTGTTACATTAGGTTAGGTTAAACAGGCAGCCAACTTGGAAGTTAAATTGACAAACAGATAGACGAATAATCCTAGAACTGACTAATTTAAGTGAAAATGTCTTTAACAAAACCATCTTAATGCACGTATCACGATTGAAATTTTCTTCAAAATTGCAAAATTTCTTCAAAATTTAATGAAAAGTCTTTAATGAAAAGATTGATACATTTTTTTCCTTGAAATTTGAAATTTTTTTGGTGTTCACAAAGCACAATTATTATTGCTTAAATCACTAGTATTTTTATTTTAGAGTATACAAACATTTGTATACACAAGCAAGTGTGTACTCGTCTTATTTTCCCCTCACCCCGATGTCTAAAAGGTAATCAGCTTAGCTTAAAGAACTGCTTCGTGTAAATTGCGACTAAATTTCAATTTGATATTGTAATAATAACACAAATGCCAACCTACAATAAAAGACTCATCAAGGTGTTTGAGTAATAAAATTTTAAATCGTTTATATTTTTTCATACGATTTGATTTTTGATGTTAAAACTTAAAATAAAAAACAAATATCATTATTGAGCTTACAAAATATTGCTGACTGACTGACAGGTGTTTTTGTGTAATAAACTCTACTTAACTCTGCACATGATCAGCCAGGTGTGGAGGCCGCTGTTTTTATAGCCTACACCATCATACAGGCGTGTGATTTTAAATCACGAACGATTTTGAAATCACGGGAATAATATTTTTGGTGTTTTGATTTTTAATTTTTAGTAGTGATTTTGATTGTTCTAAATCACGAGCTAACAGCTGATTTTCTTTGTGTTGACTACTAAAAAGTAAAAGTAAATCACCAAAAATGTAAACAAATCTAAAAAAAAAAATGGCCCGCAAAAAATACAACGTCTTACTAAATTTGTAAATTTTAAGTTTTTTCTGTGTAAAATAATTAGTTTTATTTCAAAAACAAATAAAGAACAATCGATTTTAAGTGTATGTGATAATTTTATTGCAAGAGTTCTATGAAAAATGCTTGAAAAACTCTTAGTGATTTGAAATCATTAGGCTGTTAGATGTCCAGTTTTAAATCACGACATTTCAATAATTTTTGGACACAGAACACATTTTCAGTGATTTCAAATCACTTTACGAAAAAGTGATTTTCAGAACATGCCTAATAGTGGGAAGGGTATATTGGATTTATGCTAATGTTTGCAACGCCCAAAAGTAATAGCCAAGCACACCCATCTTAAATCACTTTCTGAGTCGATTAAACGATCTTCGTCCGTCCATCTGGCTGGCAGGCTGTCCATGAAAACCTTGTGCGCAGAGTACAGGTCGCAATTTCGAAGATATTTCGATAAAATTTAGTATGATAATTTTTAATTCAATCCAAAGACGGCTGTAATTGATCTAGCCCCCATACAAATGCCCTCCCGAAATAGGGTTTATCGGTCATAAATGTTTGATTGATTTTGCCACAAATAAGTTGTACATGAAGCCTTATCATAACTAAAAATCTATTGCAAATCAGTTTAAAATTTACCATAATGGGTCGCTATGGTCAATTTTAAGCTGCACTTCCGAAAATCACTTTAAGAAGCATAACTCTCTTAAAAATGTTGATATCGAAATGATATTCAACATAAATATTTATGTTTCATATACACAGAAATCATGACACATAATTTTATAACGATCGGTCCATAGTAATTTGTCATAGCTCCCATATAAGCCGCACTTCTGAAAATCACTTTAAAAAGCATAAATATTTTACAAGTGTTGATATTGAGGTTATATTTAGTGCAAATAATTTGTATGTGCGCAAAAGGCACTTCCATTTCTGAAAAACTGATTTTAATCGCTTACTCGGTGTAGGGTATTATATAGTCGGGCTTGTTTATTTTTATATCAATTTTTCATAATACATATGCACATTATTATAATTTCTTTTATATATTTAATACATATTATTTTTGGAGTATAAAGTAGAGCTTTTAATACATGTGTGCGAACAACATGTATTTTATTCTGATTAAAATGAAATTTAAATAAACAATTTGTGAACGTATGTATGTACATATGAATATAAAATAAATGTTGTATAGACATTACGCAACTTTATTTATTGTTATAAATTATACAGTTGTTAATTTAACACTTTTTTTCTTGGTGTTAAAAACAATTGTATTTATTTTTTGTGTGACTTGGTTTGTAATAAATACGAGTTATTTGTTCATCTACCAATAACAAGATTTATTAACAAATTAAAATCACTGCCAGATAATGTTCTTTTTTTAATTGTTGTTACTGAATGCCTGACTGATCCTTAAAAAACAAAAATTTGTTGTTAAGCGGAAATAAAAATCTTATTGTAGGCACTATAAACAAACACCTGTTTGTTGTAAATTGGAATTGGGAGTTTTATTTAGACTGCTTTCCAACATACCCCGATATTACCCATATTTATAATACAAATTCAATGAAACAGTTTTGAGCTGGTGTTAAAAACCTTGGTTGATATCTGTTGTTGAATGTAAAAACTTTTAAAATTCATGTCTTATTGTATAATAATTTCTTCCGTAATTTATTTTTAACACTCTCTCTGCTGTTCTAACCATTTCTTTGAGCTTTGTTTGCTGTGCATTGCACGTGGCAATATAATTTACATTTATTATTGTTGCACAGGTGTGTTGCAAATAAATTCAAGACTCCTCCTACTCACTTGAAAATACATAATATTTATTTTTGTATGCTACAATGAATATTGATTTTCATTAAAGAAATCAATTACATATTTAAATGAAAAAATGAAAACAGTTTTGTAATTATCCTCATATCCTTAGAATCTTAGCTACCATCGCTTATTTATCTATAACCAACACGAATATCAACTTGTACACTTATACACTTTGCAAATTATCAAATACGAGTAAAAAACAAATATCACAATCATCAGCATATCAGATTAGAATAGAGTAAGAAATGTACATAGATAGTTGTTTTAATAAAAAAAAAAACGATTTTTGGACTTTTTGTATAACAAACACGAGATACAAAACAAACTAAAAGAAATATTCGAGCTGATCATTTAAGACCACATTATAAATGTTTTAGGGGTTATTTCAAGTCAAACGTGTGATCGAAAATAGAAGTAGTGCTGCCAAATTATCTTTTAAAAGTAAATGTCAGAGATTATTATTTTGTTTCATAATAAAGATTACAACATTAAATTCTATTTTAAGAGTTTTATTTAAAACTAAAAAAAACTCTAAAATTATCTTATTCTTTGCACTTTTAATTAAAATTAAAAGAAATATTCGGCCCAATCATGAATAAAAAATCCGCGGGAGTTTTTTCCCTTCTTATTTTTTTTAACATTGCATTTGAATAGGAACAAGTACGAGTGCTATATTTGGTTATGCCGACTCTTATATACCCTTCACCTTTGTTGTGGATGCATAATTATGTTATTCATAATTATATCGATAAACACGCCATCTGTTGATGAATTTGTTCGTAACAATATTAATACACTTTGTTTGATAGTTTTTTTGATGAAATTTTCAGAGGTTGTCTCGGATTTTTGCTCATATCTCCGTTATTTATTGACGGATTTTGCTGATTTTAAATAGCAAACTTCTCAAAAGCATGTCTGACAAAATTATTGAAGATTTGGATCCCGAAGATATCTGGGGACTTCAGAAAATTGATTTCAACAGACAGACAGACAGACATGGCTTAATAGACTCCGCTATCTATAAGGATCCAGAATATATATACTTTATAGGGTCGGGAAATTATATTGTGGAAATTACAAACGGAATGACAAACTTGTATTCTTCACCTTCTTATGATGGTGAAGGGTATACAAATGGGAGAAAGGACAAAACTCCCGCGGAATTTTTATGAGTTTAAGTAAAATTCTTTAAAATTCCAAATATATCAGTATATACAGATGTTTTAAAATCTTTTGTATTTTTTGTATTATTAAAACAGCAATTTGTTAATTAAAACTTAAAAATCAATTTAAGTATTAATAAGAAAACAGATGATTAGAAAAATGTTAAATATAATACCCATTATTCATAAAAACTTACAAAAGGTTTATAAAACAAATTTCCATACAAAATTTGCTTTATAAACCTGTTGTAAGTTTTATAGCGTGTTCAGATATGACCCTTAATTGCGTTAATCGCAATTAACGCCATTATTGAGCTCAATATTCCATATAAAATCTCAATTAATTATTGCGCAATAAGTACGAAATTGTTATAATATTGAGTAAGATTTCGAATGCAACACTGTTCACAACTGTGTTTAGTGAACAAAATTGTATAAAATGGCAAATGTCAACAAAAGAAAGAATAAAAAAATCAATGTAAAGGTAAGTTTGTTTACGTAGAAACACAACAACCATATAGAGTATTTTTTGTATTGTTTTCCAACTGTCAAATGATTTTACATAGAAACACAACAACCATATAGAGTGTTTTTGTATTGTTTTCCAACTGTCAACTGATTATTGAGTAAACTGAAAATTGCGTATGCCTGAACACTTAAAATAATATTGTCAATTAACCGAATATTGACTCAATTAAGTTTCATATCTGAACACAGTATTATGAATAAGGGCAAAAGTGTTTTAATTAAAATTATATGTATACAGGGTGGCCCAAATAAGACCAGCTGATGTGAAACACAAATAACTTTTTTATTTTTTAACATAATTTATTTTTTCTTTTTGCATATTATAACTGAACTCTTGGAAATTTAACATGAATACGTACAGTCCACGTATTAAAATTATCGATATTTATTCTTCTCAACGATCAATTGTTCTGACGCAGCGAAATTATCGCCGTTTTTTTAACATAAGATTAGCGCCCACATCATCCATGATTACAAGTTTAGTTCGCCGTTTTGAGGAACTGGGATCAGTCACACCCAATCAAATGCACTGCTTGGTGCGGTGTTATGGTCACAAAAATCATCGGCCCATATTTCTTTGAGAATGATGATTAAACGCCAGAAACGGTCTCCGGGGCTTCTTACAGAACAATGATCGAAAACTTTTTGCGGCCAATGGTGGAGCAACATCCTAAGGCCGCGTTTTCACTATGTCATTTTTGTTGTCAAATTGGGGTTTTGTTGTCAAAAACAGGTGTCATATGGCGTCATCTATCTTTGCAATCATCTAAGTTTGCATAGATGACGCCATATGACAACCCGTTTTTATACAATTGCCAACAATTTGGACAATTTGACAACAAAAATGACATAGTGAAAACCAAGAATAATTTGTGGTTTCAACAAGATGGAGCCACTGCGCATACTGCTAGGCAAACTATGAACATGCTGCGTGAAATTTTTGGTGAACGCATAATTTCAAAAAATTCAGATTTCCCTTGGCCTCCTCGTTCACCATATTTAACTGCGGCCGATTTTTTTTTATGGGGTTATTTAAAAGACAAAGTATATATTAACAAACCACAGACACTTGGACAGCTCAAGCAGAATATTCGACACAAAATACGGCGCCTGCAACCAGAAACATTACGCCGTGTAATGCAAAATGTGTTAAAAAGAGCCAAAATGGTGGTAATTTGTCTGATGTCATACATATTTCACACATAGTCACGTTAAATTTCCATAAAATGTATTTAACCTATAAAAATAAATCATTTAAAAAAACCCGTTATTACAAGAGTTATACGTGTTTAACATCACTAGGTCGCATTTGGGCCACCGTGTATATAAAATATACATATAAAAAGTGTCCCAACTAGAACGCAATTTTTAAATTTTAAATAAAACAGATATTTAAAAATAAAATCGTGAAACTTTATTATATCGTAAAGTAGACAGAAGAGGTTATGTGGCGCCGTCTTGTTGAAACCACATGCCCTCCACATTCATTTCTTCAATTCTAGGCAAGAAAAAACTGGTTATCATTTCACGATACCGAACACCATTGACTGTTTGCGCTTGACCTACCTCATTTTCATAAAAAAAGGTCCAATGATTTCTCCAGCCCAAAAATCACACCACACAGTGACACGTTGAGGATGCATTTGCTTCTCGTGAATCACTCGAGGATTTTCCTCACCCCAAATGCGACAATTCTGCCTATTGACGACGCCATGTTGTCTCTCCAATACCCAATTAACGAACTCCCTTCGCTTTCATTAATCTCTTTACAGTTGACTCTTTTGGAGCATTATTGTGACCCCAAATTGATCGCAATTTGCGAACTGTAGCCGCAAAACTTTTACCATTTTGGTAAAACAATTTCACAATGAGAATGCGTTGCGCTCCATTTTTACTAACCTCGTACCTTCTACTAGCAAACAATAACAATTGTTCAAATGTCAAACAATGACACTTTGAATGGCGCAAAATTTAAAAATTGCGTTCTAGTTGGGACACCCTTTATATTCAAATGGTTGTTATTAGCGATTAATTGGTTAATCGGCATAATCCATATCGGCAAATTAATTTTAGGCTAAATAATCTAAATAACTCATTGCGAAATAGAAACTCTGGGGCTATTTGATACAATCCTGCTGATCTTATGCTGTTGCGATATGACCAAATAAATGTGTTTACTTTTTCTTTGTTTTTCACTCCCATACCAACATTTAAGTTAGAAATTGTTGAAGATATCTTTCCATCTTGAATCGAATGCAGACTGATACAAATTATATTTATGTAGTTGGGAAATGTTTACTAAGAAAACCAAATCTTTGTTTACAAAACTTATCAAGAGTTTCACTGATAATTTAATTTAATCTAGCATTTTCTGCTTATCACACATTGTTAAGTGTTTTCAGTTTAGTACTTTTCTTTCTTTTTTTCTATTCCATTTTATTGTTTTTTTTCTTTCACTATTTCTATCTACAGTTTTATGAATTTTTTATTGTTATTTTCAACTTGGAGCAAACAATAAAATTAAAACTGCCACCACCAACCATCGCAATCTAGAAGAAATTGTAATCACAACAAGGAATACTCGTCTGATAACATATTATATATTTTCTATATATATGTATGTACTAGCTAAACCCGGTGTGCTTTGCTACCCCCCCCCCCCTCGTCATGAAATAAAATAAAACGTATTTATATATTTACAAATATTTATTTATTTAATTTTAATGTATTTATTGCAATGCTTTAGGCGAGACCATGCCCCTTTGTCCACTTACATAGTCAAGAATTTATTATTTCGTAAGAATATCCTGTTGTGAAAATTTAATGACGATCGGTCCAGTAGTTAAGACTATATTACGATGTTTAATTTTCCTAAAAAGGGGCGTGGTACCACTCACTTTTCTCCTGGTACGTATTCCTAATTATGCCAATACCATATGTACCAAATATCACCGACGAACGTCAAAAAACACCCAAAATATGGCGGGTTAAATTTGTGGGTTATATGGGCGGTGCCACCCCCGTTTGTACAATCAAAACTTCATATAGCCTATTATTCCTTCCAGTGTCACAGTAACATGCTGTAAAAATTTCAGGCAGATTGGTCCAAGGGTTTGGCCTCCTATTAAGCACAAACATACAGACACACATTCATTTATATATATATAGATTAAAAGCAATATAATTTAAGGTGAAATGGGGCGAAAAATGGGGATTTGGTAATAAAAAAATGTATGTAGTTAAAAAGTATATAAAACTTTAGGTAAATACATATTACAAAAAAAGTATTTTGTATAGCAAACATTGTTAGTGGTATAAGTAAGTATCTGAATTAAAAAAAGGGGGCTATGAAGTAGGCGTAGTTCATAGTTATATGGCGACGTTAACAGTATTAAGAGCAATATACTACCAAATAAAAAAAATACGTTGGAATGAACAAATTTGTATAGAGAATAAAACTTTAAAAAATTTGGCGTGAAAAGGGGCGTGAAAGGGGCGTGGCTTAAGAAATCTTTATTTTTACCTCGCCTGGAGTATATAATGTGTATACAATTTGAAGTAAATCTGTTAAAAACTATATGGGAGCAATTACATAATTTTTAAGAAGTGGGCGTAAAAATGGGCGTGGTCAAAAAAGTACCCTATTAATCATACCAAAGTCCCAGTTAAATGCTGTGAAAATTTCAAAAATATCGCTCCAGAGGTTTGGTCTCCAATTACAATATTTTAAAAAAGTGGGCGTAACATGCTGTGAAAATTTCATCAAAATCGGCTCAGCCGTTTTGGAGTCTATTTATTTATTTATTTATTTATTTATTTATTTAGGTCAATAGATTTTACATCCTTACTGACTACATATAAATGACAAAACAGTAATATATATATATATAAATAATTAGTTCAACAATTTAGATATAAAGTAATTTTTTTCTTCAGTACGTCGTTACTCTCAGATATGTTCATAAGGTGATAGCATTTATTGAAGTTAACACATGCACGACGAAAAGAATCGTTATTAGCATATACAGAACGGTAGTATTTTAATGCTAAGAGTTCAAAATTGCGGGTTGGTCTAACAGGAACATTGAAGTTTAGTTGACTAAGCAGGAACTCCGAATCAACATCACCACGAATTATGCCCAGAACAAATATAGCACTCAGCATCAATCGTCGACTATTTAGAGTTGGCAATTTTATCAAAGCAAGTCTACTTTCATACGGTGGCAAGACATAAGAATTCCAACCAAGATCACGGAGACAGAAAATTAAAAATTGCTTTTGTACCGATTCAATACTATTGATATGAATTGAATAACAAGGATCCCAAACAATTGATCCATACTCAAGAATTGGTCGAACAAGAGAAGTATATAAAAGTTTTGTAATATAAGGATCTAAAAATTCCTTAGACCAGCGCTTCATGAATCCAAGTACCCCATAGGCTTTATTTACCATTATAGAGATGTGATCGCGAAAATCAAGTCTATGATCCAACAGTAAGCCAAGATCCCATATGGTTTGAACTTTATTTAAAATAACAGTATCAATATAATAAGAAGTCTCAATCGGATTGTGTCTAAAAAATGACATGTGTTTGCATTTCTTAATATTTAACTCCAATAAATTAAATCTGCACCATTGAGAAAAATTGTAAAAGTCGGCACTTAGTAAACTATGTCCATTTGTATCATTAAAAGAGTTAAAAAGTTTAACATCATCGGCATACATCAGTACATTAGAATGCAAAATAACAGTAGGAAGATCATTGATGAATAGCGTGAACAAAATTGGACCCAGGTGGCTACCTTGAGGAACACCAGAATGTACTTGAATAATTTTTGATATAACATTCCCAAATTTGACTTGTTGAGTTCTTTGTGATAGATAAGAGTTTAACCATTTTATAGCTGAGAAACTAAAGCCCATAAGTGATAATTTGTGTAATAGAAGATTGTGGTTAACTTTATCAAACGCCTTACTAAAATCCGTGTATATCACATCAGTTTGCATTTTATTTGTAAAACCTTCATTGACGATAGTAGTGAGTTCCAAAACATTAGTTGTAGTTGAACGGGACTTACGAAACCCATGTTGACATGGTGATAGAAGGGAAGAAATTTGATGATATAAGCAATCTGTAAGAATTTTTTCAAGGAGTTTTGGAATTGCATTAATTTTAGCGATACCTCTGTAGTTAGATACATCATTTTTACTGCCATTCTTGAATAAAGGAATTATATATGATGTTTTCCACACTGATGGCAAATAACACGCTACAACAGATTTGTTAAATAATGCAGTAAGAGGCGCGGACAGTGATGCTGCACAGTTTTTAAGGATACTGCTTGGAATACCATCAGGACCTGGACTAAACGAGTTCTTCAGCGACTTTAAGTTCGAAAGCACAGTATCAATATTTATAAATGGAAAGTAAATCCCACATGAATGAGTCGTAGTATAAGGACATACATACATACATACATACATTGAATTTTATATATATAGATAGATATACGTTTAGTATGTACTTATACATACATACATACATACATATGTACTATTGTGAAACTAATACTCTTCAAAAGGAGGTATAAAATTGATGAATTTATTCCGCCGAAATTGAATGGCATTAGACAGAAGACTGCGAAGAGTGCTAAATATTTAAGCATTATTCTATATAGAAAACTATCCTCGACTCTAAACACACAGAATATGATTAACAAGGCTAATGTGGCAATATAATAATGCAAGAAGGAAATGAAATCAACTCTGGAATTAACCCAAAGGGTATCAATGGGATTTTTAATTTTGTTGTAAAGCTCATTCTATTCTATGAAGTATTGGTGTGATGGCATGCACTGAAGAATTCCACACATAGAAGTACCGTTTAACGTGTATTAAGGAACTGTCCTATTCTGATTACAGGTACGGTAAAAACAACGCCATCAAAAGCGCTATTCGCCATTCTAAACTGGCTGCCGGTGGATTTGTTGGCAATTGAATTGGCTCTCAGCTCACCTGTGAGACTAAAGTCTGGTACCTAACTCATGGTCTAATAAGGACTTTGGTCACTCTACTATAACGAGTTACTACGAAAATGCTAATAGTAATAGATTACTACACACCGAAACCATTTTTCGATATGCAATTCTCCATATGTCTCCCGAATAGGAATTTATGGTTATAAGGACTCTATCCCCCGGAAGGAGTAATAAGGTTTATACTGACGGATTCAGGAGGGGAAATAGAGTTGGCGGTGGATTCTTCAATGAGGAATTTGGGATCTATTTCTAGTTCAGGTTTCCGCATTTCTGCTCTATTCTTCAATTCGAGATCTGTGCCATAAAGCGTGCTGAAAATTGGCTGAGGTATTATCGAAAGCGGCCGTTAAAAGCATAGCAGGTGTCTACTCGACGTCAAAGTTAACCGCAGATTGCCGGGTGTCTTTAAACTAGATAGCGAAACATTCTAGCTATTATGAGTCTAAAAATTTATATTCAGAAAGAACTGTTTAGACTTGCTCAGGCTTAGTGTTCGAATGAAATCACATGATCTATCGCAAAGTGAATTTGGCCCGTATTTGATAAAGGCACGATGAATTTATTCTTTAGCTTTCGTCGTAACCAAATAAGGCTTATTGTTGCTGTATATATAGGGCACTGTACTTTTGGAACAACCAGTGTTGAGTGATCGACCAGTTGTTTACCAAAAGGTTGACACAATGAGATAAACTTCATGGACCCAAGTGAACCGTTTCTGAGAATGGCTGCCCATGGAACCTAACCTAACCTATTATTGTGAATGACTCATAGTAAATAGAGAATTAATTCCACTTACTCACTAACTCAAGTGTGAAAGAGAGTGATGTTTCTTTACAGACTGCTTCGTTAAAACGTGTAATGGTGGGGGGAGGGGGGTAACCCCCCTGGGTTTTTGTACTTTGTTATTGTTTTTTCTGCTGGCCTGAAACGAAATGACATACACAGTCTTTTATAATCGGTTATGAGATTTAAAAATGCTCTAAGGGCTGTGAAAGTCATCATTAGTATTTCATAGTTGTAGATCTATGGATCCTAAGTGGAAGAACTATTTAAATACAATAGTCATATAAAGGATATGAAAACTGACGTGTAGATCCATTTCACTACGTTCGGTCGCAATTCCCAATTCTTGTAGACTTAGAAATCGTTGAGCCAATTTTCTGTCCAAGAGCACCCCAAGGGTACTATGGGAACTACTATTGTAAGTTGACCCCCAAACATCATCAGTAGACCAGTATATCATGTTAGAATTGATAATGCTACTAAACATTAATGGGCTTCAAGTCCCTCAAGTACATCTTCCATGTGATGTAATCGCTGGTTCATATATTAAAATGTACTATATATACGACAAAAAAAAAAATACATTGTTTTTGTAAGGTTCCACCCGTCTCAGTAAAGCATCCATGTATATTTTATTCTATGTCACTGTGTAACTTAAAGCAGTGTTTCCATTTTAGCACTTTCAGTGCTAGATTTAGCATTTTGTTTCTCGAAAATGCATTGAAATTTTTAAAAATTATGCTAAATGCTTTTTAGCATAATTTGCTTGATAAAAAACAATTTTTTTTTTCGAAAAAATTTTACTATTTTACTCCAAAAAATACTTTTGGATAAATAAAAAAAAAATAACTTTTATTAATATTTCAACTAAATTTCTTTCGGTGTGGTAAGTAAATGAACACGGAAATTTTTGAATTAATATATGAAATGTAATCTATTAAAACAAGTCAACAATTATTATGAACAAAATCAGAAAAAACATTTGAATAAATAAAATAAATAAAAATTGTATTGTTACATTGAACAAATTTAGCACTTATTTTTTCTTCTGTAGAACATTTTAGCACTTAGTTTTTCAAGTTTTAGCATATTTTGAAATTCATTTTCTGGCAACACTGGTCACTTATTCGTTAGTGTTGGAAAAAACAAGATTTTCAAATTGTTTGAAATGTTTGATAATAATAATTTAATGAGAATTAAATTTAATAAACTCGAGTCCAACAAAAAAAAAATTATCAAAAAATTTTAAAATTAACAGTTCAAATAAAAATAATAATTATTGTTTGAAATGTTTTATCTATCAGAAGTTTCATCATAGGATAGTGCGTAATAATTCACTATCCTAAATAAATTAACTGATAGTTAATGACATTTTTGCTTCATTTTCATTTTACTATAATTTATTTTATGTTTAAAATTGTCAATTGATTTAAAAGGCTCTAGTGTGGCTAATATCATTCCTTATATTCAAAAGTAAAACAATAAAATAATAAATAAATGTTGTACAAATTTGGTGTAATTAATCTTATTATTTGTTAGTTCATTACCTGTGACATGTTGACAGACAGTGCAACCATAATGTGTCTGAGTAATGGTGTTTAGTATCGTCAAAGGCGATACTCTCTAATCTAAGACAGAAGTGATAAGAAAGCGAACCCCAGCCAATGGAACTCTTTTAAAATCAACCAAGTAATTTGAACAAAAACAATGGCTAAGTACATATTCGAGTACATATAATAAAAAGCACAAACATTAAATGAATTATCTAAACAGGAATAAATACATAAATATACACACATACATACATATAATGTACTTACATTCTTTATCTACATATATTAGCAACATATGTATGTAGTTGAAATTTTTTGTTATCTTAAAAGTTGTCAAACAATAGAGCTCGTATTTTGAAATCAATTGTTCACATAGATTTCATTTAAAATTTGAAAAATACTAATCGCAGATGTGGTGGCAACAGTTCCATTTGCAGGCAGGCAAGAGTTCTTTTCAGAGGAAACATCTTTCGGTTGCTACAGTTGTCACTATTGAGTTTATAAGTGCGCCTCGGGTCAACATGACGGATCATAGATTCAACAAATTGCAGTTATAAAAAACAAAATCCAATTTTAAGGGTTCTTATGATTTTTAACAACACATCAACACATATATTCCAATATATAATGAGATCGGCTCTCTTCTAAATAAAACTTTACTCGTAGTTGGGCATTTTTACAATTTAGCTTCTTAAGTATTTGTTATATTTCGTGTTATGCCTTGAAATTTTTGTTAATGGATGTGGCCACTACTGCTCCTATATCGTTGTAAGAAAAGACAACAAAAACGAACTAAAAACTGGCTTTACATTACTACAAGTATCTAAAGGGCACGTACAAAAATCAACAAATACAACAACGAAAACATCAGAAGAATACAAATAAAAAAATTCAACATTTCTACCTGATAATTGAACAACAACAAAAAACTAAATTCACAACTTTGAATCATCAATATAAAGGGTGTTTTTTTTTAGTTGTATAGAACCATTTTGTCCATTTTGTCGGCGGACAAGTGATATTTGTTTAGTTTGGTTTGGCATTTCAACATGAATAGACTGACGCCTGAACAACGCTTCACATTTTACGATTAACTATGGAACGTTTTCGCCTCACGTATACTCTGAATGATAACACGCATCCAGAGAGGAGACGTTGTACAGTGCGTACAGAAGAAGTTGCATTTCTGCTGTAGAGCGTAGTGTAGAGGAAAACTCGATTAAGTCTATCCGGAATTGGAATGTGTCCATCCAATTTTATGGAAGATTTTATGTGGTGTGCATGCTTACAAAACTCGTGCAAGAATAGAAGCAACACGATCACCTAACAAGACGTAGATTCGGCGAATAGACCCAAAACATGCAGTTGATTCCGATTTTCATAAGCGAAGAAACTAACTTTTGGTTGAATGCCTCAAGTGTATATTGAGATACCGTTACATCCAGAAAAACTGACTGTTTTGTGTACTTTATGGGCTGGTGGTAGGGTTGCCAGACGGGCCTGATTTGGCCTGATTGTCAAGTTTTTTAATGCGCGTCAAGTGAAAAAGTAATTTGTCAAGTTTTTTTGTAAGTTAATTTTTTTTCTCAAATTTATTCTAGCTATGTAATAATACTTAAAAAACTAACTTTATATTTCTAAAAAACAAATCGAAAGAGCATATTTTTCTATCAATACAACTAAGGACTAATATGATACATACATACATATACAGGGTTTTCCAATAAGGACTTGACAACTTTTTTTAAATCGATTGTAACGTGTGCTGTGTGGCTTGTGGCACCGTCTTGTTGAAACCACATGTCATCCAAGTCCATGTGTTCCAATTCGGGCCAAAAATAATCGCTAATCATTGCGCGATAACGATTGCCATTCACAGTAACGTGACGATCGTTATTGTCGACGAAAAAATATGGCCCAATGACGCCGCCGGCATGCAAAGCGCACCAAACAGTAATTTTTTGTGGATGAAGTGGTGATTCGTGAAGCACATGTGGATTTTCAGCAGACCAATAACGCATATTTTGCTTATTGACGAACCCATTGAGCCAAAAATGAGCTTCGTCACTGAAGATGATTTTGCGATGAAATTCATCATCTTGGTGCATCTTCTCCAGAGCCCAATCGGAGAACGTACGTCGACTCAAATGGTCCATCGGCTTCAATTCTTGAGTCAGCTTAATCTTGTATGGGTGTAAACCCAGATCCTTACGCAAAATTCGCCATAAAGTGGTCTTGGGGATGCCCAGTTCTTGAGAACGCCGCGGAATCGACTGATTTGAATCGTTTGCTACGGACGCCTGAACGGCAGCGATATTTTCGGAACTTCGACCAGGCCGTTGTCTCACTGGCACGACAGCATCACACAATGAATATGTAGACTCAAATTTTTGCACTAAACTTGTTATTGCTTGTCTACTAGGGCGAGAATTACGACCGAAAATTGGAGTTAACGCTCTTAAAGTTGCGGTCACCGACTCCGAATTTCGGTAGTACATTTTTATAATTTCCAAACGTTGTTCCTTCGTGTACTTTACCATAACGAAAATGTTAAGTTTACTGAAAAAAAAGAAAGCAACAATTAGATGATCAGTGAAATAGTGCGTTCACAATTTAAATTCAGAGTTGTCAAGTAGCTATTGCAAAACCCTTTATGTATACAAAATGATAGAATATGGTCATATTTTTAAAAAAAGTGTGCAGAAAGTAATCTTCAAAATTTAAAAAAGTTGATCTCATTTGTGCTTTCTATCCCAATAAGCAATGGCTTTTGTGAAAAAGTATTTAGTGTTCTAAATAATTGATATACTAAAGATAGGAATAGAATGTCCTTCGATCTTTTAAAAGCCGAACTATTAATAAGAATAAATTTAAATGAGGATTGCAAAAACTTTAAAAATTTTTAACAACACCCGATGGTAGAGAATTAATTAATTCTGTATCTAAGAATAATGTGGCAAAATAAATAGAACCTATATTTTTTTTCTTAAGATAGTACCAATATTTTTTTTAAATAACACCTAAGTTTTCTTTAAAATATATGTATATTAAATACTGAATTTTAATTGTATATTGTTTCTGTTATTTTTACTTTTTATGATATTTTTGGTTTTATTCTAATAATTTTTATGATAAATTGTCAAGTTTTTTTTTTCAAAATCAAGTTTTTTTTTTGGTCAATGTCAAGCTTTTTGGCAAATTGGATCTGGCAAGCCTAGCTGGTGGAGTAATTGCTCTGTACTTCTTTAAAAGCGAAGCTGGCCAAAACGTTACAGTCAATGGTGACCGCTATAGAGACATGATTACTGACTTGTTCGTTTATCAATTGAACAATCACGATGTGCAGGAGTTGTGCTACGATTGATTAATTGAAGGAAACGTTTAGTAACCGAACAGTTTAATGTTTCGGGCCCCTGAATTGGCCTCCAAGATCGTGTGATTTAACGATGCTCTGTGGAGATATGTGAAGTCGCTAGTCTACGACGATTGACCGCATTATTGTCGAAAATTGGACCTCCAGATTAGAATACGTCCGAGACAGCCATAAGTCAAATTTAAATTATAATGCTAGATAGAATATTATCTTTCGAATAAAGTAAATTTCATGTCAATTTAAAAAAAATCATCTTTGTTTAATTCCATTTCAAAGTTCTATACATCTAAAAAAAACACCCTTTATAAACAAATTAAACAAAATAAAAATAAAAAGATTGTTAAGCATTGGAATAATAACTGGTTTCTCATCAATTTATCCATTCCCCAGTCCGTCCATGAGTTTGTTTATTTGTGTGTCTATATGTATGTATGTATATTCAGTATGTGAATGTATATCTATGTACATACTTACAAACAAATGAACATATTTAGATACATTTTATACCTTGAAGGTGCGACAAGCGAGGGACATTCATATTTTTTTTGTATGGTCTTGAAAAAAAAATATTTTTTTGTTGCTCATTGATTTGTTTTAAAAAACGAAGAAGAAATACAAATAAATAAATATGTATGTATGTACTATACAGTGTGTCACACAATATTTTTCCATGTAAAGCCTTAAGTATAAAAATATAAAATTCACGATTAATTATGTTGACGGTTGATGGTGATATGGGGCTGCATTTCTGCCAATGGAGTTAGAAATCTTGTATATATTGCAGATATTATTGACCACCATATATATTGGGCCGAAAGCAAACCAGACAACAACAACAATTGATATCATTGTTATTTATATCATAAAAAATAGAATAGATTAATTTGAATTTTTGTAATAATTGTAATGACAGGTTGTTTTCGAATCAACTTCTGCAACATACGAGGGTTAAGGGCGAATTTTTTCTCCATGTATGCTCACGTTTGTCTTCATCGGCCGGATATTTTCGCCTTATGTGAAACCCAGGTATCTGAGAATGCTGATCCACAGGATTTTTATATACTTGGTTATCACTTTCTATCGCTTTTTAATTTCCATCGAGGCATTGCCATGTATATACGCCATGAAGTATGTATGATGCAGAATTTAACTGTCTATGGGTTAAGTTCAAAATCAGGGCACACTATTTGCATTTCGGGTTTCTCTATAGAAGTCCAAACGCGGCAAAGGATACTACCATATCTGGCTTCGATACCCTTTCCGATTGAGAGTTTTCCTAGCAGTGAAATTGTTGTTGCTGGTGATTTCAATGTTCACAACTCCTCTTGGCTTCACCATTCAAGCTATACAACTACAGAAGGCCAATATGTTGAGTTATTCGCGGCGCACAATCACCTTGCACAACTAGTGAATGAACCAAAGCAAATTCCATGTGTTGATGGGCACCAAAACAACACCCTCGACGTTTTTCTAACCTCACACCCCAATAAGTATGAGGTAAATGTTCTTGCACCTCTTGGTAATTCGGATCATTTCACCATTTCCGCCTCCTTTTCGCTCTCCGAACTTCGTAACGTTTCAAGACCAGCTATGAAACGTTCAACTTTTGTATACGAAAAGGCTCGTTGGGCCAAGCTCAACGAATTCTTCCGGCGTTTCAATTGGAAACTTTGTTTCTTAGACAATAATGTCTAACTGATTCGCTACGCAAACGAGCGAGGTCTTTGTGTACCAAAGTGCTGAGGCGTGAAAAATCTTTACACTGCTGCCAGGGGCAGTGAAAGCTTTTGGTCATTCGTTAAAAGCATAAAGGATAATGCTAGTTCTTCAATTCCTACTGTTTTAAAGAATGGCCAACCATTCACTGACTCGGTTGGCAAAGCTAACCTTTTGGCTGAATTATTTGCAAATAATTTAAACTTACCGTAAAGCAATCAACCACTGCCCGTGCTCGAAAGAGTATCAGTAACTATGCCAAATATATTCTTTCGCACGCGCGCAGTTAAAAGGGTTTTAGCGGATCTTAACATAAATAAGAGTCCTGGGCCAGATGGTATACCAGCACTGGTCTTGAAGCAGTGTTCTTCGACGCTAGCTCGTCCATTATCTAACCTTTTCTGTACCGGTGAATTTCCCATGTGTTGGAAGGTTGCTAATGTAACGCCGATTCCTAAAAAGGGAGAGGCTACAAACCCTGATAATTATCACCCAATAGCAATCTGTTTTGCACTTTCAAAAGTTATGGAAAGTATGGTAAATTACCATCTTGTGAAATATCTAGAGTCCAACAATTTACTTAGCGACCGCCAGTACGGCTTACGTAGAGGACGCTCTACGGGTGACTTACTAACCTTCCTATCGGAAAAATGATGTCGTTCTATACATCGTTTTGGCGAAAGTAAAGGCGTTGGACGGAGTCTGGCATGGTGCTCTCTTATCGAAAAGCATTGCTTTTAGTGTTGGTGATAACTTCTCTCGATTTATATCGAGTTTCCCCACTATACGAGTTGTTATAGATAGGATATCATCAGACGAGTTCAAGATTAATTCAGGGGTACCGCAAGTCTGCGTTCTTTCTCCCATTTTATTTCTCATCTTTATAAATGACCTTCTATGCCAAACTTCAAACCCTATCTATTCTTTTGCAGAAGATAGCAACATTGGCCATTCATACTCATTTAACCATCGGCCAAACCCTTTGGAGATTGGAGAAATGAGACGGAATATGAATGATACGCTGAACCGAGATCTTGAAACTATCTCGGAATGGGGTTGTGCGAATAGAGTCGATTTCAACGCACGTAAGACTCAGTGTTGTTTATTAACGCACAACAGATCATGTTGCTTCATCTGCTTTTATAAGCGGTGTAAATATTAAGGAATCAGACGCTCTTGACGTTCTAGGCATGAGAATCCAGTGTTATTGCCGCTGGACCAAACACATTTTTCAAGTGTCAAAAGAAGCGCTCAAGTGCCTTGGTTTTTTAAAACGGTGTAGAAGGTACTACACTCCATCTGATCTTTATATTATTTACACCACCTATATTCGACCGAAAATGGAATACAACTCTCATGTATGGGTCGGTGCTTCGAAGTCTATTTTGGAGTTACTCGACTGCGTACAAGAGAGGGCGAAGATGCTTATCGGTGACAGTAGAGTATCCAACTCTATTGATTCATTGGAGCATCGTCGCAATGTGGATTATGTTTCAATGTTCTATCGATACTATAATGGAATGTGTTCTGCTGAAATCAGAGAACTTGTTCCTGAAACACGTAGTTTCTTACGTAATACACGTCTTCAGTCAGGGCTCACCCATTTGTGGTCGACTGGACACTGGATCGCACAACGCAGTACAGGGAAAATTCGTTCTTTAGCTGTACCGTCCGTATGTGGAACAAACTACCAGCAGAAGTATTCCCTGCCACTTTCAATATAGGAAAATTCAAGTCAAATGTTCATAAACACTACTCCCTTTATTCTCCCTCCCATAACCTATTTCCCTAGTTCCTAGTAGTAGTGGTGGTTCCCCTGAGTGCTGGTCCAAGAAAGAAAAAATAAACAGTTTTAAGATGTTAAAATTTTACTTTTGCACAGTACCATGCACTTGCCAACAGCTTCCCAATGCTAGGAAATCGTAGAGGTAAAATATATTTTTTCGGCATATTTAACACAAAGATCTTCACCGCCGGGGGCGATAAGGAAAAAATTATTATGATTAACTATTGGAATTTAAAAATAAAAATAAAAAACAATTACATTACAAATTAACAAAAAAAAAAACTAAAAAAAAATTATCAGGATTAAAAAAATGCTAAATACTTTTGTGACCTTCAAACTAGAATGCAAATTACTAAAATTTAACAATTTATTTCTGGTTTCTATTCTACATAATATCATCAATTATCAATTTTAATTAAAAATAAAATTTCTTTACTTGATTTTTACAATTTTATGTATAAATGAATCAAAAACATATTTCTTCTAAAAATGAGTAGGCAAAATAGTTTTGCGACACACTGTATGTAGATTTGTACATATGTACTCGTACATACATATGTATGCATTTATGTTTTAATATTTGCAGGTTTTAAATGTCTTTTATTTGAAAAAGGTTATTAAGTTTATTTTTGGATACTTGTTGCTTCAAGCACGCATTAATTTAAATTTAAATCTTTGTATATACATATATAAATATATGTAATTTCGTTGTATGTCCGGATGTATGTACAATTAGGGTGGCCCCGTTTGTATGGAGAAAATATAAGGTATCGATGTTCCCGACTAATATGAAAATTTGATTAATTTTAAGACTACGTTTCTAAATTTTTTTGTCCTGGGGTCAATATTTTTTGAGCTGGATCAAAGGATAAAAATGTCCTTTTAGAGGTTTTTTGATTTTTTTTCACATTTCTTCCAAAGGAACTATGTATGTATATGTAAATTTGGTATCATATGAAAGGTCTTTGAGAGGCGCATTCAATGGGTTATCAAAAATGAAAACAAAAAAATTTTAAAATTTTAGACAAAATTGTATTTTTTTTTATTTTTTCATAGAATTTACCTAATAGCGGAAAGCTATCAAGGAAAACATGGAATTATACCAAACATATAGACCTGATTTAATAGCACGCGTTTTTCACTTAAAGCTTTCTAAGCTTCTAACGGACGTTTGTGAGAGACACATATTCGGTAAAGTCGTAGTCAAAATTCATGTCATTGCATTCCAAAAAGAGGCCTTCCTCATGATCACAATGTTGTCTGAAGACGAAAAACTTCGCGACATTGACGTCATTGATACTATTGTCTCTGCAGACATATCCAATCCGGAGGACTATCCTATGTTACATAGCACTACTAAAGCATATGGTACATGGTCCTTGCGGAACCAATAATATGGACTCTCCCTGCATGAAAAATGGAAAGTGTTTCAAAAGAATTTCGAGAGGAAACTACGAGTATATGTAATCTTGATGGATATCCGTCCCAGGTACAGGCGTCGAAATACTGGTGTCATTTTCAAAACTGTTTCGGGAGTTGAGGTAACTAATTCGTGGATTGTACCATATAACCCATTTAAAGTCGGAGACAATTTCCTGTAAGGTTAGCGTTTTCCATCACTGCCAATAAAGCTCAAGGTCAAACCTTAAAGAAGGTACGAATATATTTACCAAAGCCAGTTTTTGGTCATGGACAATTGTACGTTGCCTTTTCAAGAGTAAATAACAAAAATGATATAAAGGTAAAGTTGAAACATGTAGATGGTAAACAGGGTATGCTAAAAATGGGTGCGAATTCAGTTTTTTTTTTAATAGAGATATGAATTTTAGTGAAAATAATGTTGTGAACTGTATGTTTAAGTGTTTTTATTTTTTACATATTCTTAACTTTATTAAACAATAAATTGTATTTAACCATTGAAAACTGTTTTTACTTTTATGAATTTATAATTAGAATATTAACTTTAGATATGTATATTTGGCCTTGTTCATAAAACTTACAACAGAAGGTTTATAAAGCAAATTTTGTATGGGATTACATATACCTATTCGTAATTTATAAATACATATGTATATATGTATAAGTTTTTTAAATCATAATTTGTAATTTGGCTTTGTAACTAGTATTGTATAAATATTTAAATTTTGTTTTTAATTTGTAATTAATGACTGGCGGCAAACACATAAAAAAAATCATTTACAAATTAATATGTAGTATGTATACAATAAATAGAATAAATGTATTTTTTTAATTTTTTAAAAACGTCTAATTTATTCTTTTCTTTTTTTTTTAGGTAAGTCATCAATTCAACATTTATGAATTAATCTATGTAGGATTTAACAAGAGTGAAGAAAAGGTAAGTTTGTTTTGTACAGGCGGATATCCTTCATTTGAGTAGGGTTACCATATTCATTTTGAGAAAAAGAGGATGTCGACGAAAAAAGAGCCGGACATTTACCCTTAAAAAGAGGACAATACTCTGTAGCAAAATATTAAAAAAACAACGCCTTAAAATACACAAAACAAATTTAAAATTCTATTTACATATAACAACAACACAAAACTTAAACAAAATATTAAAAAAATTATATTTTATCAGTCTGATCTCATAACTACTACAACATAAAAACATAAAAATTAACAAATTCATTTTAGAACTTCACATGTATTATACATATATAAATTTTTAGTAGAAGTTGTCAAGTTTCATGTATATTTTTCAGCGCTTTCAATTTGAACCAATATATTATTATCGCATTTTTTTACATATTCATAAAACACCTGACAATTCATATCAAAATTATATTTGACTTTAATAATATCAGAAATAGTTTCTGTGTTTAATTTGTTTCTTTCTGGTGTCCACTGAATTCAGAACTTCTAGAACTAAGAACTTTGAGAAATATTATAAAACAAAATTCCCAAAGGTTTACACACACAATCAGGGAAAGAATTGACCATTTTAAAATTTGGAATGATTTGGAATTTATAAGAAGATTTCGTCTTTCAAAGAAAAGTGCATCAGCTGTTTTTCCCCCTCCAATAAATTAGCACTTCTTCTGGCACCTTTTCCAGACATTTCTGGACAAAACTAAAAAAGTCGTTGCAAACAATTAAATTTGGCAATTAATTGATGTAACTCTAAACACCAATGTTACCACACTTTTCACCGAATGCAGTCGGTAGTTACACGTACATAGGTAAAAAATGTTAAAATTACCAAATTCTCTTTACCGGTTAGGTAAGGAAAACTAATTGGTATAAACTCTAGTGGTTATCTATTTGTTAAAATTACGGGCATAAGACACGTAGACAAAGGCCAAAAGCCAAAGCCGTTTAAAATTGTGAAGGCGCATATGGCGGCCAAAAAGCATCAAAAACAATTTGTTTACACAAAAAAGCATGTCATGACATCGTGTGTATTTAAAAAAATGTATACATCAATGCCAACAATACTTTCGATGCAATAAAACGAAATTATAGATTAAAGTTTTAAAAGTAGGACAAACCCAGGACACTTGCAAAAAAAGAAGTAGGACTACCCCGGACGCCCTAGAAAAGAGGACGGTGTCCGGGTAAAAGAGGACATATGGCAACCCTACATTTGAGCCATTACATTATTATTTAGTTGATTTTATCACCCGCAACAAATGCAAATCGTTTATAATTAATCTTATTATTAATTGTATTAAAATGTAATATATTTCATTAAAACTGGAAACAAATTAGGTATAGAAAGTTTTTATGAATACTTTGATTTTTCTTTACATTGTGCTTTTGGGCACAATTCAATGTTCTATGTCATTATACCGTGTATTGGACTATGATTTGGCTAGTTTGCTACTTTAAGTGGCAAACAGTTAGAAATTGTTTAATGAGTTTTTTTTTTACTTATTTTTATCATTATTTTATAAGCAGTATTATAATTTTAAAAACAGTCTTGGCTCTGCTAAACCCTTCTAAGTTTTAGAACTAGAACCCAAAGAATCAATTTTCAAAGAATCAGTTTACTGAATATATAGGGTGTTTTTTTACAGGTTTGTTTTTCGAAAAGAGATAAAACTGGCATTTTGTGGTCAAATCTGGCAACTCTAATGTCATTTATGTTCAGTTTGGTTTGCCATTTCATCATAAACAGGTTGACAAAAGAACAACGCTTGCAAATCGTGCAAATTTATTTCGAAAATAACGGTTCAGTTCGTGAAGTTTACCGCAGTCTCCGTCCATTTTATGGTCGACATAATCGTCCATCAGAGCAATTAATTCGTTTAACCATGGATCGTTTTCGCACTACGTTTACTCTATGTGATAATACGCATCCGCAGAGACGTCGAACAGTGCGCACCGAATAAACAATTGCCGCTGTAGAGCAAAGTGTTGAAGAGGACCCGAATTAATGGAGACCGGTATAGAGCCATGATAACCGACTATTTGTTCCCGAATTGGATGGCATGAATGTGGATGAGTTGTGGTTCCAACAAGACGGCGCTACATGCCACACAGCGCACGCCACAATCGATTTATTGAAGGAAACATTCGATGAGCGCATAATTTCGCGGAATGGACCTGTCAATTGGCCACCAAGATCGTGTGATTTGAAATAAAAACTGTTTAACTTGCAGCTTATTTAAATTAAAATTTTCTTTTAACCAAATTGAGCAAATTGTTCTTGATTTATGCCTAAATATGTATGTTGTACAATCTCCTTAATTTTTGTATATTACGGTTTACCTCGCGAACCAGAGTTAATTCACACAATATAATTTTTAATTAATGAAATTAAAACTGGAGAAAAATGCTTTCTTTTCACAAGAAAAAAATTACTAAAATATCTCCATCGGTTTAAAAGTTACAGATTTTTGGCCGATGTAAAACGATTCTGAGCCACTGTGCGGCGTAAGAAATAGAAATAAAAATATTTTAGAGTTCGTCGCGTATGACGAATTCATATAATTGTATTTTCATATACACAAATTGGTCGTTCGTCCCAGCCATGGTGTGATTATAAAGGTGAGTGCAGAAGCACAGCTGACTGACTTTGTTTACAATTTACTTACATATGCCAAAAGTAATGTTTTGTCAAGTGTTTTTACAGGGTGGCCCAGAAAGACCGAAGTGGTGTGAATTCCTTATAACTTTTTATTTAAGACATATTTTTTTAATTTTTTGTTTTTTAAACACAGTAAATTTATAGGGAATAT
Organism: Bellardia pandia; assembly: GCA_916048285.2. Lineage (NCBI taxonomy): Eukaryota > Metazoa > Arthropoda > Insecta > Diptera > Calliphoridae > Bellardia > Bellardia pandia. Next base: position 91,759,048 of record OU696532.1, on the reverse strand, counting down.
TTTTAGATTAGTTATTAAAAATGATATCCCGCAAGTGGTGGTAATTTTTTGCTTCGCACAAATGTGCTCTTTCCAACACATTTTCCATGACCTTTCGCAAAACTTCCGGTGTTATGTTGTTAATTTCGTCTCGAATATTGGGTTTTAATTCCTCACTAGTCCTAGGCTTATTAACATAAACTTTCCCTTTTAAATAACCCCAAAGGAAACAGTTTGGAGCGGTTAAATCCGGGGAACAAGGAGGCCAATTAAAATTGCTTTTACGCGAAATTATTCTTTCACCAAAGATGTCGCGTAAAAGAGCCATTGTGGCCCTCGCAGTGTGCGCTGTGGCTCCATCCTGTTGGAACCATATTTGCGGATGGTTTTCCACGGCTGGCCTTACAAAATTTTCCAACATGGCCTGATATCGATCACCATTGATGGAAATGGATACCTCGTTCATTTTCAAAAAAATATGGGCCAATGATCCTTTCTGAAGAAACACCGCACCGAACAGTACACTTAACTGGGTGTAATTGTCGTTGATGAAGTACTCTCGGGTTTTCCGTAGCCCATATCCTACAGTTTTGCTTGTTAACGAACCCATTTAAATAGAAATGGGCTTCGCCACTCATAACTAAGTTATAAATAAAATTAGAAATCTCTTGTGCTTTTTGCTGGAAATAAATTGCATAGTCAAGTCGTTGCTGGTAATCTGTCGGTTTAAATTCTTGAACAAGTTGAATTTTGTATGGAAACATTCGTATGATATGCAAAATTCGCTGCAGCGACCTTCTTGAGAGGCCAAGTTGTGTCGAACGTCTCCTGGTTGATGTTTCTGGATCCTCCCGAATACTCTCCTGTACCACTTGAATATTGTCAAACGTGTGGACAGTTCGTAGTCCGCCGGAACCAGGAAGGTTCCTTACTGCTCCTTGTTGTCGAAAATTTCCAACCAGACGGTTTATTGTTGACTGAGAGGGTGCAACCCGCACATTTAATTGACGACGGTATGCACGCTGAGTCAACACAATGGACCGTTGATTTGAAAAGTAAATTTCAACGATTTGGGAACGTTGTTCAGTTGTGTATTGCTACATTATAAATTGTCCAAGTCTTCTTTACAAAATACTGAAAAGAAAAGAAAAAAAAATATAATAAAAAAGTTATAAGGAATTCACACCACTTCGGTCTGAGCCACCCTATACTACACTATTTTACACAAACAAAGTGCCTGTTGTTTCTGTATTTGTTGCCAGTTTGCACTCACCTTGTATAATTACACCATGGTCCCAGCTGTGTTTCTAGCATTATACATACATAATTTTAAGGTGATCAAAGTTGTTGTATCCGACTCTTCTTCTACTTCTTCTTAATTTTTCTTCTTCATCATCAACATCATCCATCCAATTATTAAACGTTAAAGACGAGTTCAAAAAAAAAAAAAAAAATAACCAACAAAAGTAAGAAAGAAGATGAAGAAAAAATATCAAAAATCATTTACATAATATAATGCCCATTGATTGAGGTCTAGGTCGATTTTAAATATAAAAACACACAGAGAAACAAATCATCAGTTAGTGTGGTTGATTGTTTTGTTATTGTGTAAAAATTCGTTAAACTTTATTGCCAGCCACTCTTCTTTTTCTGCTTCTTCTTCTTCTTTACCACCGGTATTATATCTGTTATTGTTGTTTTGTTTTTTATTGTATATTTCATTATGTGTGTTCAATATGTCTTCACACACTAACTAAATAGTCATAAAAAGCTCTACTAACAACAAAAATACTAATAATAATAATAATGGTATATTTTGTTTTTGGTAACCAACAATAAAACTTTACAATGAAAATAGAAAAAAATATAGACAACTATGACGTTATTTAGAGCACGATCACCACTGAACTGAAAGACAAATTTTTAAATCACATTTATGCACACTACAGTGTGTGAAAAAAATTGTTTGACATTAAGGAATCAATATGTGTCTTATAATACCCTTCATAATACATTGTGAATGTTATTACTATATATGTAGGTACCACTATTCTATCAAAATTTTACCGAATACCGAAAAGCATAGATTATGCAAATTTAAAGGAGATACTAGATTTGAATATAATACAAAAACTAATATTTTATTGTAAAATGTCCTGTTAATAGTAGGTGCATTTCAGAAGTTTCGGTTAATTAAGAATTACACTGAATAATGATTTTAGGTTCGGTACTGGCCTGAAAACCCCGTATTCTTTCGGACTATATCAAACATATAAACGTTTAAAATCAACTCTAGACATATAATTGGACTAGAATAAGACGCAGGCAGTATCCTTAAAGTGAAATGTAAATAATTAATTTAAACATAATACACGACAAATGAATACACTGGATTACATGGAATGTATAAAGTAGCCAATTAAAATTTAAAATTTGGAGTTAGCCAAGTAATGAGACATTTGTGAAAATTACTACTTTGACTATATGCAAAACTGCTGGAAAGTAATAGGTACTACAAGTATGTTACAATCAAAATGACGAAATGTAAACAAAAAATACATTTCCAAAAAAGTTTTTCTATGTCAATAATTTTGTGACAGACTGTTTAGACCCATAACTACATATGTATGTATGTACGTACAATTCCAAAAGTCGATTTAACGATGTCCGACCATCCGTCTGGCTGGCTGTCCATGTAAAGCTTGTGCGCAGAGTACAATTTGTATGCTTATCGCATTTGCTTTCGCATCGCAATAGAGAGTAACCCCCCAGGTCGCAATTTTAAAGATAGTTCGATAAAATTTGGTACATGATATTTTTTTTACTCAAGGACGGATGGGATTGAAATGGTGGAGATTTTTCCATTCATCAGGAAATCTAAGTTTGAAATTAATTTCACCATTTGGTGTGTATTGTATTCCTCGAATGTCCGTCACTTTGGAGTCGCCTTTTCCACGGCCAAGGCGATTATTTTTACAAAATTGTACATTTTTTAAAAAAATGAATGAATGAAAAGTGGACTCAGAGCCTTTACATGTTAAGCCAGCGATATGTGTATATTCACAGAAATCATGACACTAAATTTTCGAATGATTGGTCCATAATAAGTAATATCTCCAACATAGCCCCCATTTCTGAAAAACTCTTTTATACATATGCTGGGTGTAGGGTATTATATGGTCGGTCTTGACCAACTATACTTTCTTGCTTGTTTTTATTTTGACTTTGTTTTTGTATTTACAAGCCTATTGTTGTTTTGCGGTAATGATGGCAATATAAGGGCAACGTTTTATTAACGACATTTTTATTTTTCTTTTTGGTATGATCGATGCCAATTTTGTTTGGTCGCTCGATATGAGTGTGTGCAAGCGCGGAAATGTTTGTGTGTTGGTAGATTGGAGATGGTGGCGAAAGAAAATTAAATGAAAAAAAAAACTGGAAATTTTGTTTTGCTTTTTATTTCTGTACATATGTATGTATGTACTCGTCGTATGTTTGTGTCAATAAAAATTATGGTTGTCAGTCTGTTTGCATTGTATTGTTGTTGTTGTTGTAGTTTTTTTTTTTTTTTTTTACTAGTTGTAGTTACTTTTATTTTAACATGCTTTTGACCATTCATTTGACCATGACCTAAACTATATATTATTTAACATATTTGTTGTTGAACACACACAGACATACATATGTACGAGTATTAAATAATTTTAGTGATGGTACGTACGGATGGATGGACGACGACGACGGTTGGTTTGTTGATTGTATATTTGGTTTTTTTTTTTTTTTTTTTTTTTTTTTTTGATGTTAGATTGCAAAAAGTTAATACTCACTCGCACATTTCGCAACTGTAACCATTTGTTTTAGTTTATTTAGCTTGTTGTTAAATTGTTTTTATTTAATTTATTTATTTCGGTTTGCGATGTCCTTGTTAACTTCCATATTTGTGTAATATTTAAACATTTCGTCGTGTCTCTTATGTTGAAAATTGTCAATATACCTCCACTGTATTAAATGCCAAATCTCTGTGTAGTTGTGGTAAGAAATCAAATTGAAATTACACACATACATAGGTACTACATATTGACTTACAATTGCAGCACATGCGATGTCTGGGGCCACATATGTAACACCTCTAAAGTGATTTGAATATTTGTGTTCAATAACACAAAAATACAAGTTCTGCAGCGTAACTTTTAGAAGTTATGTAATTTAGATTCATGGCGATAATGAAGTTCAAAGCCTTTAAATTATATTTTTTGAATTGATATACTGGTACTCAGAATCAGAGAATCAGTCACGCCACGCAATTGCATTTTATGGTACAGATTTTGGTAACTCTATGTTCATACGTTGCAAGTCTTATTGAAAAGATTCTTACTTACTAATTACTAATTGCTTTATCTTAATTTGCAAATGATGTTATCTCAGCTTTGTCGGCTTTATTGTTTCTTTATTATTATTATTATTAACTTTTTAATATGTATTTTAAACATATGTATGCATATGTAGATTAGACTGCTGTAAGAAATAGCACTTTGCTGAAATTTAGCTTAAAAACAAATGAATTGTAACTGGGTTTTTAACAAGATATACATACAAACAAATGTCGGTTTAAAAATATTTATAATATGAAGGATCATTTATTATAACACCTGTAAGTTTATGAACGACAATATTGTACCACCATTACAACAAATTGATATTCCTTTGTCAACCGACTGTTTTTTTTTCTGCATTGATAAGTCAGCTGTTTGTGTTTAATTATGTCGGAATGATTAGAATAGTTTGTACATACATACTTGCATTCTCCCATGACTTTCAAATTGAAATTATGATGGTAGGAATCCTGCCAGGTGTTACAAATAAGCTGGTTTTAGAATTTGTGAGGGGTGAACAGGAACTAAATAAATCTAAATGCGTTAATGTTTAGTTCATATTTAGTTTAGTATTTTGATGTGCGAATAAAATGAGTTGTTGTCAATATATATTTTAACCCTAAATGGTTACTCTTCATTTTTGTTCGTTGAATCGACGAACAATTTCTTAAAATAATTTTAGCGGAACAGTTTTTCAAGTTAAAAATAAACAAAAATATTTTTATTTAAGTATTATATTTAAGGAATAACAAAAAAAATATAATGTAACACAAAATATTTTTTTTCTATCTTAAAATTCGATACGAATTTGACTCTTTTTTATGAGTTATATGATAGAGAGTAATTGAGCTTCGTCGATTCGACGAACAGTACCCATCCAGGGTTAATATGGTTATTGTCTTGTATTACATATACATACATACATATATATACACAACGTGTCAGAACTATAAACGCACCCCTGATATAGGTAACTGTTATTTAAATTAAGGTAATTCCTTTTTTTCCATTTGAAACTTAATACATAATAACTGAGGGAAAATTACGATCAATATTAATTCCAAATTTATTAAACAAGATTTTATTTTTATTTAGCAAATATTCCTAGTATTTGTTTCGCTATTAATCCCACGAATAAACTTTAGATGTATGTATATATTGAAGTTAGCCTACAAATAAGAAAATACAAAAGAAAATCTTGCTGTACAAGTTTCGCTGGGACCTACTGTATATATTGGAATTGTTACACCATTGCATTGTAGGTGCTGTAGCTTAATTGGTTAGCGCATTTGATCATTAGGCATGAATTGGTATTTGTAGCTCAAACAACATCAATTTCTGATAATTATTAGTTTTCTATCATAACTTATATTTATAACAGCGCCCTCCTTCGGTGGTATAGCATTGAAACGCCACCGAAGTAAAATAATTAAATGAAGGCTACAAAATCAGGCTTTAACATTAATGCGCCTACTCACCACCAGAGGCGCTGCAATTCTGCACTAAAAACAAACATAATGCGCAATTGCAGAGTTGTGATATAAAGCTTTCTTCTATTTTCACCACCTTTACTTCTTCAATCTATCCCCTTTCCAAAGAAAGTAACGCAATTATATATAAGCATATTAATTGCCTGAGTGTGTTAAATTTCTTTAAAAATAAAAAAATGCCAGATCGCTTAAATCTGTTGTTAACACCAAATTTAATTAAATAATTGCCAGTTTTAATCTCATACATGCCTGCATAAAATAAGCTGTGAGCCACTGTAGATTTGATATAAAGTGTGTTTATTTAACAATATTTAAAAAAAAAAATAGTTCTACCAAAACTTTATAGATAACATTTGAAGCTATGACACATACATATGTAAGTACATATATAAGTATGGATATAATAAACTATTATATACCACTGTTATAAAAAACTGTTTATTACATATGTATGTACATATGATTGTTCTAAAACAAAGTTATTGATAATTTCTTCAATTTCCTCCAACCATAAAGAAACACTTAAAAATGTACATAAGTATGTATGTATATGTTTCATATTTGTTTGTATGTATCTTGTTAAATGAATTTGTTAATGAGTTTGAGTTTATTTAAAGAAATTCACGTATGTACTTAGATTTTTTACTTGAATCACAATGACTGATAATATATTTTACATATACATATGTACATACATATGTACGAGTATATGTATGTATGTATGTATATTGAAAGTTACAACATTGTTGTGTTTGTTTAGCTGTGACCGTAAAGAAATTTGATAAGCGACCAACAAAGAAACAACTACTGCTCAATCCCTTTTTGCGTTTTTCGTTTGTGATAAGCAAAGAAATGTAATCGAATTATTTATGGAAATTTATCTAAACTACATTAGTAGATAGTTTTGTTTGTTTGTTTTTTGAATATTTGTTTAGAAGTGATAAATGCTCTCAAATGTCTGGATATAAATAAAACAATTTCTAATAAGTTTTTTTTCTTATAGTTGATTTGAAAATGGAATTTAAAATGAAAATGGATTGAATATGTATGATATTGATGAAAATTTTAAAAGTGTCGCAGTCACAATGAAGGCACTAAAATATTTGTTGTTTTGGCATCGTTAAATTTGCAAATGAAGTACATATGTATGTATGTATGTATGTATAGTATATGCATTCAGTTTAGCATGCTCTTAACAAAATACGTCACAAAATACATACATACATACATATAGGTATAAAAACGAACAAACTCAAACAAAAACAAAAAACACAGGCACGTTTGACAAGTAAAAATTTTTATTTAAACATTTTATTCGATTTTTTATTTGTTGTTATTAAGGCAATTCTTAAAAATAAGATTGCGTAAGTTCAATAAAATAGTTATTGGTTTTAATAATGGGAATTTAATTTGATTTGAGTTGGTTTAACCGCAGATAACCAGATAAAAAGATCATCTTATAGCGTCATATTATTATTAAATTTTATTGTTTTTAACTTACATATATAAATGCCGTGAAATAAAGTGATATTTTGATCGAGAATCCCGTGTATTTTATAAAGTTAAAAATCCATTTATACAAATGAAACTAAAAAATCAGGAAAAACTAATCAGATAACGATTTCAAGTCAGAATTAGTTACATACATATGTACATAGAATTTAAATATGTACCTACAATATGTCTATTAAAATGTTGAGCAAAACTGTCAAGTATTAAATTAATTTATAATTCTAATTAGTTGATAAAAATTATAAAAATATTCAAATTAAAAGCGTAAGCTTAATTGCCGCAACTGTGTTTTTTTCTCGACATGTAACAATACGACTTTTTATAAGCAGACGGTTGTCAGATATTACAGTGTTGTTAAATCTGGAAATATGCCGGCTATTTACTGACAATAAAAAATTGTTAGCAAAAGGTTCAGTTCAGACGACTGTAATAAAACCTCACAATTTCATTGGCAGACAATTGTAACACAATAAATTTATCTTCCAACAGAAATTGTCAGTTTACACTGTTGTCAGATTGTTGTATGGCAAAAAATTGACAGATTTGTGCCACACAATTTTTAAGAATTATCATGGAACAATTTTCTCTGCATATGTATCTGCTAGAAAGTAGTTATGATGAATACAAATTCTTTTCTTTAGTGTAAAAACATTAAATATTTTTTGCTCTCTCACCATATTTATGTTTTTGCTCACTCTCTAGTGTGTTTGGCAAGGCAAATAAACTGAAAAAATAAAATAATAGATGCATAAGTTTCACACATCTGCCAATAAAAATGTGTCTGACAATAATCTGACTATGTCCAAAGTTACGTTCACACTTGGCAAATATTTGCCGAAAAAGACGTAACCACTTAAAAAAATGTATTTAAACTCGTTTATTTATTTAAAAAAAATGTTTATTTAGGACAAGACACAACAAATATTTAGTTTTATTTTATTTAATGCTGTTTGATCTTGCAAAACTCTTGTAAGAGTAAATAACATCAAACAAATTTGTGGTAAAATAAATGGGTACGCTCTTTTGAGTAAATATTTGCCAAGTGTACCTTAAGTATAGACGCGCGAACATTTGGAAGAAAAACATCTGGAATCATTTGTGTTCACACAGTCGAACATGTTGCCGGCAACATTCAATTATTATTGTTATTATTTGCAAGAAAGCAAAGTAAATGTTAACAAAGAAAATGTGCACAAAGCGTATAGCCGAGTACCAAACACAAAAACTTTGCTCTCTTACCTACCCAAAACTAAAAATACCAAACTAAATGTGTCCGTGTCTAAATGCAGACTATGGCAACGTGTGTTCACACGATGATTAAATGTCTGACAATATTTTTGCCTTTCAATGCACTGACAATGCTTTTTCAGACAACAAAATTTTAAGTTCGCAAGGTTGTTAGACATTTTCTCAACATTTTTCAAACAATATTGTAAGATCTGACCACCTTTAGATTTAAATTTTCATATTAATTTTATTTACTATAAAATTATTTTTTTTTTGTTTATTTCTCTCGTACACTTTGTAATTGTGGCAAAGTTATGCTTGCGTTAGTTTCAAAATTTTCATAATTGAATGTGAAATTTCCTGGGAATTTCTTTAACTATGTATTTAAGCGATTTATAAATGGTTTTTGTTTAAACTAGAAAAGTTTTGTGTGAATTCCCACTAATATTATTGGCGGCATCTAATTAATACAAAATGAATACATTAAATTACAAATGTTTTATAACATAGAGAAAAGTCTGAGTTTATTTTTCATTTATATAGAATAAACTTATATATTCTTACCTTGGCCTATTTAAACTTGTTTTCAAATGATGTCATTACACCGTGTTACATACAACTTCAAAGAAGAAAGTGTTTAAATTTTTACCATATGCACTATTTTCATTTTTTCCCCCCTATGTATTACTTATAATACTAAATAATAATAATAAATACTTTAATAAAATTAATATATAAATGACAATGTGATACATGTGCCAAATATTGAAAAATATTTTTTTTGCTAGATATCCCACTCGCATCCCATTAAGTGATTACAAAGGCATTAAAGAAAATTGTATAAACTTTCTTTTGAGGAAAAAAGGGCCCAAATTTAAAAAAAATTTAAATTTTTTTTTTAAATTTAAAAAAAATTTTTAAAAATTTAAAAAAAAAATATTTTTGGAATGATTGATGAAATAGCTATCTAAATTCCTTTGTACAATTTTTGCTAGGACCAATAGGTGAAAAGTTTTTTTTTTTTTTTTTTTTTTTTTTTTTAATACATTTAATTTATTTATTGGATCTTCAGAAATGAAATGACAATAAGTTTTCGAATCTTAATACTAAAAGAAAATAATAAGTCCAGCCAGTGCTAGACAAAATATTATGATACTACAAAAAATTTATATCCACTGATCCAGTCATCTGTTTTGCGCTTGAGTTAAAGCAAGGGTATCCCTCCTTCTCAACCGAACATGGCCAGTAAAGTTAAGGTGAAAAGTTACACTCATTTAAAAAAACCCTGTATGACCAAAATGCCCAACTTTGACCCCCTCTAACTCCGGCAGTTCTTGAATGATAGAGCTGAAAATTTGTGTCTGGCCTACTAACCAATAGTACTAACCTTGGTGCAAATTTCATCCAAATCGGAAGACGTCGATTTTAAAAATTGGGTCACTTGACGTGAAATTGCCCATATGTATATTTTCCATTGTAACTCTAATGATTACATATGTATGTACATTATTAATAATCTTTATACTAAATCTACTTTTCCTTTCAACATTTGAATTGTTGAAAGTGTTTAACATAGCGTTACGAAGAAAAAGTAAAATGAAGAAGGAAAAAACATCACTTGCGTTGACGCCAAGACATAAACTACATTTCTCGAACTACTTGCACTTACAATGACACTAATCTATGAAATGTCAAAACTCCAACTTACAATTCTTTGCTAGTGTATGTACAATATACGAGTACATACTTACATATGTATGCATTTACTTAAGTACGAGTATGTATAAACGGCAGCAACTCATATTGAATCAGATTTATTTTTATAAAATATAACAACACTAATATGTTATGTATGTATGAGTGCGAGAGTGTGTCTGCATCTGTAACTGTGTTTATGCATTTACAACAATATTGCACATAAAATGGTAGCAAAACCACAAAACACGCTTGCAACTACATACATGCATACATACATATGTATGTATGTACGTATGTACGTAGATTGTTGTTTTTGCTTACATCTTTAAGTGGAACAGGAACTAAATGGTATAAATAAAAATTAAATATAAAAACAAAACAAATAAATACTACATCATCAACATCAACAACAAGAAAAACGGCAGCAGCAGCCAGCCGTTTTAGTATTAGCAACTTTTTTTTCCAATTTTAAATCTCGATTATTTGCAATCACAAAAAACGTAACGTATATTTTAACTGACGCAACAACAAATTCACAAATATATACTTACAAACTTGCTAAACGACGGCAACAACGACTGGTTTAAATAAACGAATGGATATGTATGAAATGAACGAACGAACGATCGGACTGTCTTGATCGACAGTCAGTCTGACAGACGTACGAACCGACGGACTGTTATAAATGTGTGGATGTGCAGCAAAGTGCTGCTGTATTGTTAGTTCTCTATAAAATTATATGCGACTCCTATTAACGCCGAGACAGCAAATATTAGTTAGTTGACAGCATTACAATTTCGGCAATAATCCCAATAAGCATAAATTTTTTGTGAATTCCAATGTTGGAATTCCAGTGTGAATCTAAGCTTGAAATACATCCTCTTTCCAGTCTGTTTGAAGTTTGTTAAAAAACAACATCAAATATTAATAATTAGAGATGGAAATTGAACTAATATTTCTTAATTTTTAAGAGAAAAGTTTTTATTCAGGCTACTAGTTCTAATAATTAAGAATACTATTGTAAAGTACTGGAACAATCGGCAAATTGGAATGCATTTTCTACCCGGCCAAGGGCGTCTTCAGCAATCTTCATTGTCCACTATCACTCTGTAAATATCATCTATTTAACTCACCGTTTTTTGAGAAATAGAGTTCACGAATTATGATATTTCTTTTTAACGTGTTCTGAGTTAGAACGAAATTTACGTACATTTACAATGTGTGTGTATTCTTTATTATTGTTTATGAAATTTGTATTATTACAAATTTGTTTTTGCTTATATATTGTTTTAAGCATATGTTAATAATGGCACAGAGTTGATGCAAATCATTGAATCACACTGTTATTTAAGGCTGGAATTACACTGTAAATGTACTGTTTTGTTCGACTGTAATTCAATGCTTAATTTTGCTGGATTCGCTATTTTGCTGGATTCGCACTTGAATTGCAGTCAAAATGCTTATTGGGATACCTTCATACATACATATGTACATATGTACATGTTGATTCTGTTGCACATACGCATATGTATGTGCATCGTTTAAATATAACCAGATCGTAAAAAAGACAAATTATTTCAAATAATTGATCATTGATTATTTGAATTCTATTGATTCTAATCTGCGGCACCTTAGGGAACTTTAGGTAACACAGTACGTTAGTTATTGCATAACTCTCTTTGTGAAAGGTCAATAAAAATAAACCAAATTCAGAACGGTAAACTAGGATAATTTAAAGAGATAGTGAATTTTTTAGATACCTGGGTGGTGCCTGATTAGTAACCAATCGCCCTTGCACGTATAAAGATCCTGAACCTTCCACGATTAACCTTAATGTATATTAAACAATTGTAAACGTTTTTACTTTTGTTGGTTCTGAATCTTCGTTCGGAGTCTCACTCGACCAAAGATTGTCAACTGTATCAACCTGAAGTTTTTCAAGAATTTTAAACGACAGCAGACCGGTTACAATAACAAAAAACATTCATACCGTGGATAGATTTACATAAATCAACTCCATCGTAATAAGGACAATATGTCTCTTAATTACATTTCTTCCCTAGCCCAATTTAGTCAACAACTTGTTTAATAAATATGGCTTCCAAGACATGAGCGCATCCGCGATAATAAAATTGCTGATGAATGAATGAATCTAGGTATGCTTATTGGGGGGCACTTTGTATTTGGACATACAATCGGTCTCATAATTTAGTATACAGCTAAAAATAATTTCTGTTTAAATGTGTTTAAAAGAAGTCTATATTTCTAAAAAAAAAATTATGTAAAAATGTTTCATATAGGCTAACTTTATTAAACAGTTATTTAACTTACTAAACAGTCTTCTTTTACTGAAAGATATGTTATAAGTTTTATATAACAAAAATGAAAAATGCTCTCAAAAATGCAGTCAATATTTAGTATGCAGAACGTTAAAATATAATAAAATACGTAACGAATATGGACCGAATGGCACTTGGCAAAGATTTCTAAAGTTCTAAAGATGAACTCCGAACAGCTTTAACAGAAGAGTGGGACGACTAGAGGCTGTTATTAAGCTGAATGGAGGACCACCAAAATATTAACATTGAATTTTTGGATTTTGTTAATATAAAATAGAGTATTATCTTTCAACTGTATACTAATTTTTATTGCTTTTCTCCGGCACTTATTTCTTTTAAACCTTAAATTAAATTTTAAGTTGATTTAAACTTATATAGGTACATATTTCTTATTACAATAAAAATATTTTGCTTCATAGATAAAGAAGCGTTCTGTAAACTAAATTTGTCGCAACGAATGGATTAGTCACCTAACAACTATTGCAGAAGTTGTCTAGAATGATAATCGGTACAACAGATGTGAATCGAAATTTAGCAAGACCTCCTGTTGTCGATAGTTATTTGCTGGGAAATAACTCGGCTATCACTGGGTTGACACTCTTTGGCGGAATGAAAATCGCGTCATTTGGAAATAGAAATATGTATAAGGAAAATCTCCGATATTTTAATAAAGAATCAATAACTGGCAACACTGCCAGTCTGTATCTATCAGTAGTGTAGGCAGTGGGCAATAGTGGCAAGTAGAAATGGCAAACAAAAAAGTATCTGCATGGCTGACTAGCTGGTTAACTCACAATTTTGTTTTTTTTTATTGTTATGCCTGTCCTAAGATTTGTTTCAGGTTTCAGTGGTTAAATTGGTTACTTACTTTGTTGGCCAAATCAATGAATGACTGGTTAGTTTGTAGTTTTAGCTTCAGCTCTGTGGCTGTTTGTTTCGTCGTTTCTCGTTTGACTGCTTTAAATTGTTAAGCAACTGTGTTGCGCTGTCGTTACTTGCTACTTCTCCTCAATGTTCGGCCAGCCAGACACAGTAGTTATAATCTTTGTTTTTTTTTTTCTTTCTTTTCTTAACAAAAAAAAAAAAATAAATAATATAAAATGTATATTCGAGGTGTGTTGGTGGAGTTGCTGCTAATCGCATTAGTATTTGTGTTTTGTTAACTCATCGTTAAGCAATAACGCGAATTTTATACAACCAGATTTTGTTTTTTATTTTTTAATTTTTTGCTGAGGCAAACAGAAAACAAATAATAATTAATATATTCTTTAAGTTTAATTCATTTAATATACAGAAAATAAACATTATTTAGAAACTTATTAAATAACCTAGCTAAAGGGGAATTGTATATTTTTTAACTTTTCTACTTTCAAACCAACAAATATTCATAGATTTTAATATTTATGCATTAACAAAGATTTTGATGGCTGCTAAAACAAACCAATAGATTCTCATAACTCATAGTTTAGGAATTATAGGCTTAAATGTATTTACTTCCCTTAGAAGATCATATTACATTTTTGTTAAAAGCCTGCTATTAAGAGTAACCCCCTTATTCAAAAACGATTATTAAATTTAACAAACGTTTATTATGACAGATTTCCATATAAAATTTGCCTTAATAAACGTTTGTTAAATTTAATAATCGTTTTTGAATAAGGAGCTAAATTTGTAACTAATGCCGATTTTCACTTAAAAAATACCCCATTGTTTTTATTACTTTTCTCATACTAAAGTGTAAAGTGAACTAAAAAATAAACAAAAGTAAAGTCTACTATAATGTTTCCCAAAACGAGTAAAATTGTGTACGCAAATTCTTAATTCAGAAATAAAAATTTCAGCCATTCATTCCATAAAACAATTCCCAACAGAATAAATACGTTTGAAGTACTAAGGAATTAAGCATATGATTTAATAGGATGGTTAGACCGAATTGAATTTTATTTTAAAAATTTAATTAAGAATTGATTTGAAAAAAAATCAAAATGTATTTGTACTAACATGAACATTTTCCTACCGATTTTTGCTTTTATATCTGTTTAAAAATACTTCTGCATAGATTACGATTCTGTAGTGTTAAACACTACGAATTTAGCTCCAATCGCATGATGTTAACTCGTGTTGTGTTGGCTCTCATAAATTAGAGTTTTAAAATGTTGGTATTGTTGACTACTTAATACCCAATATACTAATTTATTGCAATTGTTTTGAATACACACTACTACAAAGTAATTTTTAAAGCTGCTTTTAATTGTTATAAATTCCTATGCAGTTGCCTTATTTCATTTAAAAATTATTATTTCCCAAACTGTTGAATTTTTCATTGAAATATTTGCCTTTGTATCTTATTGTATTGAAAAAGTACAACTCTGTTAGGTTTTTTTGTTGTTAGGTTTTGTACCGAGTACTCAATAATATAGGGATGCCAGACGTACTGTTTTTAGCAGTACGCGTACTGTTTATTTTCAAATGTACTGTTTTATGCACAAGACCCAAAATAGTACGCAAATGTACTGTTTTTACACGTTGTACTGTTTTTTGTACTGTTTTTTCGTTGAAAGCTTATTTATATTAAAATTGAAAAAAATATTGATAAAAACAAACTTTTGTTCAGTGTATTGCTTTATTAAAAAAAGGATTTATTTATCGGGGTTTAACCTACTTTAAAGTTGATTATAAGATCAGTGTTAATGGCTCTAAAGCATTGGTGTCCAAAAAAATTTGTTAGTCCATATGAAATGAATACAACAACAATTGTTTCATGAAATGGACATCATTACTCTAAAGGCATTTCTAACCATTAAACATTGTAAAGGGTGTCCCAACTAGAATGCAATGGTGTCAATGGCGTTCGGTATTGTGAAATGATAACCAGTTTTTTCTTGCCTAGAATTAAAGAAATGAATGTGGAGGGCATGTGGTTTCAACAAAACGGCGCCACATGTCATACAGCCAGAAAAAATGCATCAGTCATTTCCCGGTCGTGTTATTTCGCGTTTTGGAGACCAGAATTGGCCGCCTAGATCGTGCGATTTAACACCTTTAGATTTTTTTCTTTGGGGTTTTTTGAAGTTAATGGTTTACGCGAATAAGCCGACGACGACTCAAGCCTTAAAAGAGGAAATTGGACGCTGCATTAATGAAATGCCGCATCATTTATGCAAAAAGGTCATTGAAAATTTCATTAAAAGATCGCGTTTGTGCCAGCAAAGCCGCGGCAGCCATCTGTACGATATCGGGTTCCATACATAACCTCATTCTGTCTACTTTACGATATAATAAAGTTTCACGATTTTTTTTTAAATATCTGTGTTTTATTTAAAATTTAAAAATTGCGTTCAAGTTGGGACACCCTTTAGATTAACATGAAGAATATTAGAAAGACAAATTGGATTTCATAAATATATCGTTGTTTATACAACGTATTTAAACACATATTTCGAAAAGCTGATGGCACATTTAAGTAGTCATGTTATAGGGGGTTAAGATAAAATGTAACTTGGATTTTTTTCAATAAATGATACTTCTTGATTTTTAAATAATAAATTTCTACACCATGTAAATTGGAACAGCATTATTCTTACTAAAAAATATTGAAAAAGTAGTAAAATTGAGTTGACATTAAATTTAAAGTTCACTTTTGTAATGTAAATTAATACATATACAGATTGATTTACAAAAACTAATAAATTTAAAACTTTGTATTATAAGCAAAGCAAAAATATTGTAATCTAAAAGGACTTTGATGATATAAAAGATACAATGTCATTTAAATTGTATTTTATATGTACCTTCTTCAAAAACGTTCATAATATATGTTATGATCTCATATTTTAAAGTATTTTTAACAATTTTTTTGTTGCTTATTAAATTAATATTACAAAAATATTATTACATGAATAAAGAGTAATGTTTTCGTTAAAAAATAAAATGTACTGTTTTTTTTTGAATTGTACTGTTTTTTTGTATAAGATGTACTGTTTTTCCGTATTTAAAATCTGGCTACCCTACAATAATACCACAACTACCTGGTACCAAAATACTTAATACAACTATATATCAAATCAAGTGTTTATAAGAGGCCCTTTAGACGATGCAATTTTGCATGCAATTGATGTTTGTTGGCGAACGGGGGAGAGCAGCAAGAGGGGTAGAAAAAGTTGCAAGACTTTCGTTTGTCATGCAACTTTTTGACATTTCCTTTTACCATCGTTTGTGTTTTACTTATTTTGTTTTGTTCTTATTCTGACTTTGAAGTGTGTGTTATAAAAATTAATGCGCAAGAACATTTTCAATTACTTCTTCTGTATTAAAATCTTCCATTTTTTATATTTTTAAAAATTTTTGTATATTGTATTTATGTAGTATATGTATGTATATTATTTTATATACAAACATATGTACATATATTTTTTTGTATATGCATTACATATATTTATATTTTAAAATTTTGTTTTCTATGCTGCGAATGAAAAACTAAACGTCAAAAAATTTCATGATTTGTTGCACGTAAAATTCGATCGTATAAATGCACATTTTACGTAGCAATTTTAAAAGAGAATGGAAAAAATTTCATGCAATTAATTGCATCGTGTAAAGGGCCTCTAAGAAATTCTCAAAATAGAAATTGTTCATACAGAAAATCGCTCTACTATGTATACATACATATATTAGTGCATGTTCAGATGTATTGGTGTTTTTTTTTAATTGTTGAGATGATTTTTTGAAAAAATTTTACACTCCTGCAAAGAATAAATAACTGAAATTCGGTATTAATATCTCTAAGTACGCTGTAAAAAATGCATATTGACAACAAAACTATACGAAATTGTCTTAGCATCCATATTTACTATATGTACCTACATATACATACATACAGAGAATAATTTTAGGGTAAAACCTGCATATGTATATACGAGTGTTATGTATGTATGTATGTCGATCCTTTTAAATTTGTTTTGAATCTCTTCATATGTGGTTAAATTACAAAAACCCTTACACTTAACCTAAAATAAATACATAATTTAATTTCTATGTTGGGATTTTTACAGATTTTTGTACTTAAGAGAAAGATTATCAAGTAAACTTAAATACATACATATATACATAGTATTAAATGGCATTAGCTGACTGATAAGTACGAGTAACATTTTGTGATTATTTGATATTTTTAAGTTTGTTATCGCCGTTCAAACTGGCTGGCAATTTTATGTGTTTTACAGCATTATTATTATTAGACTTTTGACCCAAATTGTTTAAATCTTTAATAATAAAGAATAATCAAATTGAAAACTTGTAAATATAAACTTTAAAATAAAACTGTTTGTACCTACATATATGTAAATAGTATTAAATACATTTAAAGGCCACTACTGACTATCCTATTTAGTCTTACGGTATGTCAAAAAATCGCGTGTGTTCATAAAGTATGATAGTGTGGCCTAAAAATTTAACTAAATGACAGATTTTTTTGACAAGTCTGTCCGACTTGCAAAAGTTTTTAAAAATTTTCATAAAATGATAGTTTCTATGCGATCAGAGTTGTATTTTCTAATACAGCTGATAGGAAAACAACAATGTCGGTTTCATTGAAGAAACCATATGTTTTTGCATCTTTTTTGTGTTATAGTGTGGCACCTATGACAGACTTTCTTGCGATCTTTTTTTGAGTGTGATAAAAATCGGTCAGATTTTCCAGTGAATGAATCGTACGATTGTGTAGGATAGTGTATCACGACCTTAAAGCATATCGCCCTTCTTCATAAAAACTGACAACAGGTTTTTAAAGAAAATTTCCATACAAAATTTGCTTTATAAACCTGTTGTAAGTTTTATGAATAAGGCCATATGTACTTAGTACGCTGGGACACAACTCTGTAGGTAAGAATCAAATTGTTTTTTTTTTCATTTGGTGTCATATTTTCTCTATGTGCATGTTTTGTTATTAAAATAGAATTATGTAAACTTGTTTTCATTTTTTAAATGAAAGGGAAATTCTCATACAAAAAAAAAAAAACAGAAATAAATACACAAAGTAAAATGTATAGAAGTAGCATAGAAAAAGAATTGAAAATAATCGTACAGAAAACAACAACAACAGCAATAGTTAGGTATAATAATAATAATAAAACCAACCCATACACACTACTAAACTACCTACCTACACACAAACAAACATTCATGCGAACATAAGTACACATATTTATTAGAAACAAAAGAGTGTAAAAGAGACTTAAAAAATAAACAATTTAAAACTCTGTTTTTGTTTTGTGTTGTTGTTAAATCGCATAATAATCGCTGACATATAATAAGAGTTGCCATATTATACACACATGGGTATTGAATTGTTTACTTTTGAATTCAATTCGTGTTCAACACGTGTTTGTTTCATTTGCTTTTGATTTTAGTTATTTAGTTTACATTGAGATTTGGTTTGGAGAGGTCGTCCTCCCTCAAGAATATAACGTCTTAACGTGAGTTTACAAATATTTCGTGTTTTGTTACACTTATACAAAAAAGTATTAGTGAGATATTTTCCTGAATTATTTAATATTAAGTCGTGTTTAAATAATTTAACAAAATTATTTACCTATTTGATTGTGCAAAATAAAATTATAAAACGAAAGATACGAAGAAAACAGTTTGTATTTTGTTCACAACAGTGTTAAAAATAGCAGAGCAATAAATTGAAAACATGTGTGTTTAAAAATAAAAATTAATACAAAAATATTTTTTTCTAACTTTAGATCAATAATGAATAAATAAATATTTATTATTAAATACGAAATAATTTTAATAATTAATGCGATTTAAGAAAAATCCTAAATGATTATTTAGGATTATTTTTAGAAACAAATACAAATAAACATTATTTTTCAGTAAAAACAAAAAGAAAATAATAAGTGATTAACAAACAAATAATGTTTTCAACGACATTGTTCAAAATATAAAAAAAATTTTAAATATGGTGTTTTTTAATTTATATTTCATTTTTATTATAACAAATGTTAAACGAAAATTTTATTATTTATTTTACGTTTCCCAATAAACATTTTGGCTGGAATTCAAGTGGAATTACATTTGAAATCAAGTCACAATTTCCAAGTTCCAGTGTTGAATTCAATAGCGAATCCAGCAAAATTAACCATTGAATTGCAGTCGAACAATTACACAGTGTAATTCCAGCCTTGAATAGCAGTATGATTCAAGTCGAACCGAACCTGATTACCGTTGAATTCAAGCATGGAATTTCAGACTGGAAAGAGGATGGATTTCAAATGTAATTCAAGCTTGGATTCACACTGGAATTCCAACATTGGAATTCACAAAAAAATTGTGCTTATTGGGTTACTTCAAATTAGGGATGGACAAAAAACATGGATGTTTTAAAAACACTCGATGTATTGTGTAGAAACATCGATATAATCCGATGTTTTTTTTTGCTACTAAACAATCGGAAAACATCGATGTTTTCTTTCGATGCATCGAAATGATAAATTGTATACAGAACGTGTATATTCGTATATATCTAAATGTTATACCCTCGATTCAAAAAAAAAATGCCCTTTAATGATGCAATAGCCGTTGCCAATGCTGTATCAAAGATCAAGGAATTAATAAAAAATACTCTTTTGCAAAATGAAAATATTGAATCTGACTCAGAAATATCCGACAAAAGTGAGGATACTTTTTAATTATGGACTAGCCATTATAAACTGGTTCATAGAAATTGGAGAAGCAACAAGACTAAATATATATTGTCTGATAAACTTTCAGTTTAGTTGAGGACTCCTGTTGGAAGACTGAACGAAAATCCGTTGGACATTTGGAAAGATTATAAATCACAGTTTCCCAAGCTTTACAAGATCGCTTTAAAATACCTTACAATGGTGGGAACATCTGTTCCGGTGAGAACATCGGACTCAACAAAGAAACAGATTGAGTGGTGAAAGACTTGGTGGTAAACTTTTATTTCTAAACAGTATTGAGAAAAAGTATTGGGAGATGTAAAATAAATTTAAGATTTTTCGAAAACATAAAAAAATAATTAGTGCAACCAACTGGCCCGGAAAATCCAGGACATGGCCCGGTTTTGAAACCAATGTTTTTTTGATTTAATTAAATAAAAAGTATGTGGACTTGAACAACAATCTCATCATATTTTAATGGAAATATATTCTTTTGAATGATTCATTTTAAAATCATGTGTCTATGCATATCCCCAGCAAGCCATATGAGTCCAAAAAGAGTCTTTTCTGACACCTTTTCTGGAGCGTTCATGCTCTTTATGATCCCAAAAAACAATCATTATTGCTCCAAACCCCTTCAGAAAAGAAAAAGCGCTCTTATAATGTCAAAAAAGAGTCTTACGAGGGTTTTTTTGGGCTCAGAAAGAGCTCTTACATGATTTCAAAAAAGAGACATTGCAATTTTAAATACAACAAATTTAAAAGTCGCATTAATTATTTTTTTTAATTGTTTTTACTTAAACAAAAAGGGACTCGCTGCTGCACCAAATTGGAAAGATATAGAAAAAAAACGAACAAATTTATGGTTGAAAATAATTGGTTAAAACCTAAAGACAACAATGTAGAATTGTTTGACGAGTTTGGTTACATATTGAAATTTATAACCACAGTCAAAATTAGCGATTGCAATAAAAATAATCCTCCTACTAAGCCACGTTCTACTAAACTACAGCAACGTTGGTGGAATGTTTCAAACATTTTCAAAGTAACAATGTACCGTACACTCGCTTCGCCCATTGAATTTATATTTTGTTTGCCAGCAACATCTGCAAATGTAGAGCGTATATTTTCGTTGATCGCAAAATTATGGACAAAAGAAAAATCGCAACGCAAGCTAGATACTTTGAAACATATGCTATTTCTCAAATATAATTGAAAGTACGAATGCGTTGAATTTTACAATTTTTTTAACGAATCTCCAAAATTGCTGAAGCAAATTTCATCACAGGATAAATACATTCCCACGACAGCCGGTTCTACGCACCGGAATGACCCGATATCACTCGGCCAAGGGCTGTCAACTCAGCAATTACTGCTGTTACAACAACAACAGGATAAATACGATTTTAAACAAAAAGCGATAGAAAATTAAATTCAAACTACTTATACCATTATAATTGTCTAAATTTAACTTGAATAATAAAGTTTTTTCCCATAAAAAATGGTCCGGTTTTAAGTTAAAAAGTTCCGGATTTTAGTACTTTTTTCGAAAAATGTCCCGGTTTCGCTCAAAATTGAGGTGGTCACACTAATAATAATAATAAATAATTAAAAAAAAAAACAATCGATGTATTTTATGAAATATCGATGCAACATCGATATATGTTTGTGATGCATCGTATCGAAAAAAACATCGATGTTTTTTTACAGTGTCCATCCCTACTTCAAATCGATAAAGAAGACCAATATTAAGAGCTTTAAGGCTTCATTAGTCTCTACTTTCTGTTGCTGTTCTGTTCCGTGTCGTTCTATTGTTAAATGTTTGTAGTTAGTTTTTCCGTATAAACGTATCAAAAATATGTCATTACTTTCGATTAAAGTAATGAGTTTTTCGTCATCCATCGTTTATTTTTTATATTTTTATAACTTTTATACAAAAACTTATTTAAATTCAAAGAAATTGAACATTTTTGTAATAAACCAAAGATTTTTTTGCTGTGCAGATGTCAGCTGTTTTGTGCTGTCACTTACAATTACTTAGCAAATTTTTGTTTTCAACAGGTTCGTTCGCAACGGCACAGAAAGTAACAAAACAACTTACGACTTCTACACATTTTCCATTTAACAGAATCAAGTCAGCTGGTTCGGAACGGAACAGAAAGTAGAGACTAATGCCCTTATTCATAAAACTTACAACAGGTTTATAAGAGGTTTATAAAACAAATTTTGTATGGAAATTTGCATTATAAACCTGTTGTAAGTTTTTATGAATAAGGGGGTATTTCTGCCTTTATTCGAATATTCGTTACATAAAAACTAACGCAAATAATTAAAAAAAAAAAATAAGAAAAATCTAATGTGAACTAATTGAGAAATAGTGTAAGAAAAACATAGAAACAAATCATAAACTCAATGACATCTTAAATTAGTGATAACAAAATATTGAATAAAAGTCGTATAATAAAAATACATTAAGAAATATTGAAATTTATTTGTTTAAACTTTAAAGCAAAGCTCTGATTAATTTAAATATATTCATTACAATATGCATAAATATGTATATACTCGTATGTATGTATATTGTGAATATGTTGGATAAATGTAAAACATTTTTAATATCTTCTTTTTGAAATGAAATATAAAGGGTGTCCCAACTAGAACGCAATGGTGTACGGTATCGTGAAATGATAACCAGTTTTTTCTTGCCTAGAATTGAAGAAATTAATGTGGAGGGCATGTGGTTTCAACAAGACGGCGCCACATGTTATACAGCCAGAGAAAATGGATCAGTCATTTCCCTGTCGTGTTATTTCGCGTTTTGGAGACCAGAATTGGCCGCCTAGATCGTGCGATTTAACACCTTTAGATTTTTTTCTTTAGGGTTTTTTGAAGTCGACGGTTTACGCGAATAAGCCGACGACGACTCAAGCCTTAAAAGAGGAAATTGGACGCTGTATTAATGAAATACCGCAGCATTGAAAATTTCATTAAAAGACCGCGTGTGTGCCAGCAAAGCCGCGGCGGCCATCTGCACGATATCGTGTTCCATACATAACCTCATTCTGTCTACTTTACGATATAATAAAGTTTCACGATTTTTTTTTTTTAAATATATGTGTTTTATTTAAAATTTAAAAATTGCGTTCTAGTTGGGACACCCTTTATATACAAATGTTGTCCTCAAGCTTAATAAAATTATAAAATTTGTTCCAAAAAAAAAAATACAATTATTTTTGAAAAAACGCAAAATTTCGCTTTTAGATTTGTATCTAAATTAAAAAATGTAAACAAATTTAAAAATGTTTAATTAATCCAATGAAAGACAATTCTTACCCCCCCCCCCCCCCTCCCCCTTTTCATAAAGTGTTTTCTCTTTATAGGTACACATACATACATATGTACATATTTAGTAAGGGTGTTTTCTTTATTTTTTGTTGGAATTTCGAGGAGTACGGCTGATATTATTATGACAGTTGGTATTAAATTACAATTTTTTTAAATCTATATAAAACTATATACATATATATACATTAGGTATGACATAGTGAACGATTTTTCGATTTCGAATCGCTACCGCCTTTTATTTTGTTAGGCTTGGAAAAAAAATAGACGGGACAAAAAATGGGGGACTTTGGTTGAGGATAAATGGCGCCTCATCGAGGTCAAAGTTCAAGGTAAGAGTAAAAAAATTAATAAAATGTCCAATAACTGCCGCGGAGTCGCCCCTAGAGTAGTAAAATGTCAGACTGACCCCATTAATTTTTCCTCCCCAACATTTTTGTACAACATACTTACACCCTATCTTCGCTCCTTAAGGGACTTGCCCTACAAAAGTTAGAGTTTTATAAATTTTACCCCCATCGACCTAACAAGTTTCAGGGCGCCTCTGGAGAATTCAAATGTATGACCAACCCCCAATAATTTTTCCTCCCCAACATTTTTGTAGAACATACTTGTACCATATCTCTGCTCCTTAGGGTACTTTCCCTTCAAATACTGATTTATAATTTTGCCCTCTGACCTAACTATTTTAATTCCGCCTCTGGAGGATTCAAATGTATGACCAACCCCCATTGATTTTTTCTCCCCAACATTTATGTAGAACATACTTATACCCTATCTCTGCTCCTTAGGGTACTTTCCCTTCAAATACTGATTTATAATTTTGCCCTCTCGACCTAACTATTTTAATTGCACCTTTGGAGGAGTCAATTGATTTTTCTCACACAACATTTTTGTGAAAGACACCCTCCTTCTATATCTAGTTCTTAGAATACTTCCCTTCAAATAAGGTTTTATAAATTTGCCTCCTCGTCCTAACTACTTTCAGGGTGCCTCTGAATGAGTCAAATGTATATTCCAAACCTCTTTCTCTGCTCTTTAAGGTACCTTTTTTTATATAAATTTTGTCCCTATTGTTATAAGTGGTTCCAATACAAAAAACCAGTTTTATGTATCTTTGATATTTGTATTAAATTGAGTTCAATTAAAAGTTTGAGTGCGATATGTATGTATGTAAGTATTTTATTTTTATTTATTAATTTTTTTTTGTAATAAAGAGGATATGTTTTCCTATTTTCGGCAACGACTTGCAGTAGAAATATTTTTTCTTCCTCGTTGCGGCACAAAATATTGTTGTAGTCCTCTATTATTTTTACGTCTCTTTCGGCAGAATCGTTGACAACATGCAATTTTTGCAGTGTTTGTAGTGCTTGTTGGTAGTCTTCATGCTTTTCCCAAGTTTCTGGATCACTATCAAGAAAATCTTTTGACAATCCGAGGCGAGGAAAAATTTTTCCTGTGTCTGATGTAACATAATGACTCAAATTTTTCTCCATTAATTTTTCGTATACTTCTTTTGGTGTCAATGAAATTCTTTTAACACTTTTGAAGTCACAAAAATATACTGGAGAAACATTTACTCTATCCTCTTCTGGCTCGCTATCTTCATCATAACATTCCTTCATGTCATTGCCCGACAGTTCTTCAGCGAATTTCTCTTCATCCCTCTCAAATGTACGACTTGCATCTGCCATTTTTCGCTTTGTATCAAAGGGTACATGAAACTGTCTCATCAATTGAAGCATAATGAATAATCGCTTTTAGAAAGTTCAAGTCATTATTTGGGGCTTCTACTGCTTTGGTAGCACTAAACCAAGCTTTAATATAAATAGTTACTATGAAAATAGTAACATCGCGAAGTCCGTTTAATTAATTTTCGCTTAAGTCGAGAATAAAAACATTTTTACAGAGTATATGCCTTTGGCCATCCATCGAGCATGACTGGTAGGTCTTGATGGGCTAAACTTAGGGTTGGGAATATTTACACCAAGGAACAGCAAAACGATTTCTAAAAATTCGTTGTAGTCGCCTCTGGGTTGTTTTTCGTTTAATTGAGCATCGGATTGTCAAAATATTTTCTTGAAAGAGGCGTAAAAATAATAGAGGACTACAACAATATTTTGTGCCGCAACGAGGAAGAAAAAATATTTCTACTGCAAGTCGTTGCCGAAAATAGGAAAACATATCCTCTTTATTACAAAAATAAATTAATAAATTAAAATAAAATACTTACATACATACATATCGCACTCAAACTTTTAATTGAATTCAATTTAATACAAATATCAAAGATACATAAAACTGGTTTTTTGTATTGGAACCACTTATAACAATAGGGACAAAATTTATATAAAAAAATTTGTATATTTGAGGTACCTTAAAGAGCAGAGAAAGAAGTTTGGAATATACATTTGACTCCTTCAGAGGCACCCTGAAAGTAGTTAGGACGAGGAAGCAAATTTATAAAACCTTATTTGAAGGGAAGTATTCTAAGAACCAGATATAGAAAGTAGGTGTCTTTCACAAAATTGTTGTGTGAGAAAAATCAATTGACTCCTCCAAAGGTGCAATTAAAATAGTTAGGTCGAGATGGCAAAATTATAAGTCAGTATTTGAAGGGAAAGTACCCTAAGGAGCAGAGATAGGGTATAAGTATGTTTTACAAAAATGTTGGGGAGGAAAACTCAATGGGGGTTGGTCATACATTTGAATTCTCCAGAGGCGCAATTAAAATAGTTAGGTCAGAGGGCAAAATTATAAATCAGTATTTGAAGGGAAAGTACCCTAAGGAGCAGAGATATGGTACAAGTATGTTCTACAAAAATGTTGGGGAGGCAAAATTATTGGGGGTTGGTCATACATTTGAATTCTCCAGAGGCGCCCTAAAACTTGTTAGGTCGATGGGGGTAAAATTTATAAAACTCTAACTTTTGTAGGGCAAGTCCCTTAAGGAGCGAAGATAGGGTGTAAGTATGTTCTACAAAAATGTTGGGGAGGAAAAATTAATGGGGGTCAGTCTGACATTTTACTACTCTAGGGGCGACTCCGCGGCAGTTATCGGACATTTTATTAATTTTATCACTTTTACCTTGAACTTTGACCTCGATGAGGCGCCATTTATCCTCAACCAAAGTCCCCCATTTTTTGTCCCGTCTATTTTTTTCCCAAGCCTAACAAAATAAAGGGCGGTAGCGATTCGAAATCTTGTTGCAAAAATTTTCATATATCACTATGTCATAGCTAATATACATACATACAGATGTGCATATGTATGTAGGTGTTTCTGAAAATATATAAAAGTAAAACCTCAGATGTGTAATTTTCGAATTATTAAAAATTCGAACCGGAAGAAAGCCTACCGGGGTCAGAAATAAAATTTTAGATACATATATTAGAAACTTTTGAAAAGAGAGCATAAATCAAGATCGTGACAACAGCTTGTACTTTAACAATCTTTTACAGATGATATCCTATTAACTTCTTTACCTAAACATGCAAACATTTTTGCCCACTCTCCTATAGTTTACGAGTTATTCATCTCTTAAGTTTTGATATATAACTAGACATCTACTATACCAGATAATCAGGCATGTGATGGAAATCGAAATCAAAAACGAATCAGTTTTGGAAATACATTTTAATGCATGTATAATCTAATTTTTAAAATTTGTGTTTTAAGATTCTCTTTAGTAGCCCAATCAATATCTTTATATTTTATGTGATACAAGTTTTTCAACACAGAAATATTACGAAAACATTGACTTCTAAAACTCATTCGTTTTCGATTTCCATCACATTCCTGAATATAATTGGTCAATATGGGCACCGTTTGAAAGTGCTCGGAAATGCATCTCGAATGATACATAATATGACGTAGTCCATGAACCCATTGTGATCCTAGAACTGAATTTATGTTTTTTAATTTTGAGTTTTTTTTTTACAAAAGTGCTAATATCTCGAAAATTAACTCATTTATGTTATACACAATTTAGTAGAGAACTTTCCAATCTTTCTTTTGACATACAGTGGTGGACTTATAATTAGAAACGACTTTTCAGCATATGGTGAATTTCACGTCAAGTGACCCAATTTCAAAAATCGATGTCTTCCGATTTGGATGAAATTTGCACCAAGGTTAGTACTATTGGTTAGTAGGCCAGCTCTATCAGTCCAGAAGTGCCGGAGTTAGAGGGGATCAAAGTTGGACATTTTGGTCATACAGGGTTTTTTTAAAATTAGTGTAACTTTTCACCTATTGGTCCTAGCAAAAATTGTCTAAAGGACTTAAGATAGCTATTTCATCAATCATTCCAAAAATATTTTTTTTAATTTTTAAATTTTTTTTTTTAATTTTTTATCAATTTTGGGCCCTTTTTTTCTCAAAAGAAAGCTTATACAATTTACTTTAAGGCCTTTATAATCGCTTAATGAGATGCGAGTGGGATATCTATCAAAAAATTATTTTTTAACTCAAGAATAGGATTTGTCTCTGGCCTACCATCCAATAGTACTAACCTTGGTGCAAAGAAATGGGCGCTATATGGGAGATATGACCTATTATTTCTGTGAATATAAATATTAAATGTGTTAAATTTTATCTGGATATACATACTTTTAAAAGATTTATGGAGGTTAAAGTGAATTAGGTCTTATATGGAAGTGTCGACTAATTATGGACCGACCATTATAGTTAAAATTAGGTGTCATCATTTTTGTATACATACATATATGAAGCTTATTTGAGTTAAATTATTTTATTTGGATATTAAAATTTTTGAGAGACATGATCTTTAAAGTGATCTTTTCGTAAGTGGGCCTTAAATGGGAGCTATGACTAATTATAGACCGATCATTATTTAATTGTACAATATTTTATCGAAATATCTTCAAAATTGCGACCTGTAATCTGCGCACAAGCTTTACATGGACAAACAGCCAGCCAGACGGACGGACGGACATCGTTAAATCGACTCAGGAAGTGATTTTTAGTCGATCGGTATACTTTAAGGTGGGTGTTGTACCATTATTTATGTGTGTTACAAACATCGGCACAAATCCAATATACCCTGCCCACAATGGTGGTGATACCCTACACCACAAATATATGCAAAAAACCTTAGTGTGGTTTAACAAAACGGACTTATCCTTTAATATTTTGTTGGATAACTGAAACAATTCATCATTATTTCGTGGATTTTTGTCCTTTATGTCTCTTTTCACAACTGCCCATAAGTTTTCAATTCGGTCATTGGTGTGGCCAGTCAAGAACATCAATATTTTTATCCAAAAGCCAACACTTCACTAACCGCGAAGTGTGCTTTGTATAATTATCATGCTGGAAAATGTATTGGACGGGTATATTCTCAAAGCAATATGGTTCCATTACATTTTCCAAAATGTTTTTATATTGATGCTGATCCATTATTCCCCGAACTCGTGCAATTGGACCCACACCACGCCAAGAAAAGGCACCCCAGACCATAATAGACCCGCCACCGCGTTTTAACAGTGTACCTGGGGTCTAAGGATTTATTTGGAGAACGTCTAACATACGATTCTCATCAGATTGAAACAAGTTAGATCGTCGCTCCAGAGAGCTCTATTCCAGTAACGTGGTTCGTTTCAGAGCATTTCTCTTGCAAACTACAACCGCCTCATGATATTTTTTTTGAGACATGACGCTTCGTGATATTTTTTTGAGACATTAGGTTTTTTTGTGCAACAGTTATATATCAAAGCTTAAAAGGTTAATAACTCTTAAACAACACGAGAGAGGGCAAACATTTTTAGGCTATCATCTTTAAAAAAATTTGTTAAAATCCAATCTGTTTTCACGATCTTGATGATATCCGAAAAGAGGTATCGAATTATTATCACCCCTATCGTGAATAAAAATTTCACATGAAGTTTGTTCCCTTTTATTTTTTAACATTGAATTTAAATAGGACAAATATGAAAAGGGAACAAATTTCATGTGGAATTTTTATTCACGATAGGGGTGTATACTTATATTGGATTTTATAAAACTTCAGGAAATTTAAGAAAAAATTTTGATGTAAAAAATCAAAAAAGCAATGTCTTTTTTTAAACATAATATGCTTCTAAATAAAAATCCATAATGGAAACATTCGTTTTTAGTAAAACGTTTACGTTTTTCCCTTAATGTTTAAATCGAAGGTACCCCAAAATTACCATTGGTATGATTATTATGTCAACTTGCACTGCTAATTACCATTACTTCGGTAAGGAGTAGGTAAGGTAGTCTGTAGGAATGAATGGCTTGCACGATTATAATTTATTGCTTTTACGTTTGTCTGCTGTGTTGGTAACTCTACGTTTCTTTGTTTGAATCTCGAAATCGTGAGAGTGTTTAAGCTCCTACCACCAGCGATGTCAACTTGGTGCGTTTCGCACCATTTTTGGAGCTTTTTTAATATTTTCAAAATGTGAAGAAATCTTTATTTTTACCAATATTTAATTTCAGTTTTCTAATATTTCATTTTAATGAAATCTATACTATGAAAAAGGACCCCATTAAATGTATTTTAAATACGGATGTAGGATAAATGAATACATACTATCGAATTCGTCAGATTAAGGTTATTGCTAAAGGAGATTAGAATGAAAATCTTTGTTTGAAAGTGAAATTAACATTTTAAACATGGAAATAAAAATTCTTGTATAGCTAGTGATGGCAAAAAAAAAGAATAATCGATTAATGGATTATATTAATTGCAATTAATTGGAAAGATTTAATCGATTAACCGATATTTTTAGGTAAAATTGAAAATTATCATAAATAAAAAAATTATTATTACTTATTAAAAAAAATAATTTATTTAGCACAGAATTTAAAAATAGGAGCTTTGATAGCCGTTTCGTGGTTAATCTGTTCCGTTCTTGCGTTACTATTGCACCTGCTTTGGAAAAAAAACCGCTCTGATGGTACAGATTATAAAAATCAAAAAGCAATATTTTTGCGCAAGAGAGTACAGCTTAGGTTAGACCGATTTCAGTTCTTCCCATGCGTCTATTACGTTGCCCTTTAATTCTAGTACTGGAGCATTGAGAAAGAAGCTTAGTTCATCTTGAGGATGTGTTGAGTCATTGTTCTTTCTTCTTCGTTTGTGGGCTAAAGATTTATGGTGAGTCCATAAATCAAATTCCACTTCACCAACAGAAGACGTTTCACTGCCGCTTCCAATGCTGTCATTATATGAACAATTTCTGCCATTTCATTTCTTAGATGTCTCATGACTGTTGATAAAGAAACACTTTCTGAGTTGATTTAACGATGTCCGTCCGTCCGTCTGGCTGGCTGTCCATGTAAAGCTTGTACGCAGAGTACAGGGGCCAAATTACCGCATTCGTGATGGAATGAGCTATCGCATCGATATCGAAATTATGATAAAATGTACTAAATTTCTTGCTCGATATCGAAAGCCATAATCTCAAATAAGAAAATTACGATCAATTTTACTCGATATCGAATGCGATAATTTGGCCCCAGGTCGCAATTTTAAAGATATTTCGATAAAATTTGGTACGTGATATTTTTTCGGCCCAAGGATAGATGGGATTGAAACTGGTGAAAATCGGTTCATTATTTCACATGGCCCCCATACAAATGTCCTCCCGAAATTGGGGTTTACCGATCATAAATGTTTTAATTATGCAAGTATCCAAACAAATTTCAAAACAAATGAGTGATAAATGAAGCCAAATCACATCTACAAATTTTGTGCAGATCGGTCCATATTTACTCATAGCTCCCATATAAGGCCCACTTCCAAAAATCACTTTAAAGAGCATAACTCTCTCAAAAATGTTGGTATCCACTTAATATTGAACACAAATATGTTTCATATGTATACAAATAATACGGTAAAATTTTATTATGATCGGTTCATAATTAGTCGTAGCTCCCATATAAGGCCCACTTTCGAAAATCACTTTAACGATCATAAATTTCTTAAAAATGTTGGTATCCAAATAATATTGAAACCAAATATATTTCATATGTATACAAATAATACAGTAAAATTTTATTATGATCGGTTCATAATTAGTCGTAGCTCCCATATAAGGCCCACTTTCGAAATTCACACTAATGATCATAAATTTCTAAAAAAAAAATTTGGTATCCAAATAAAATTTGACGCAAATAAGTTTGTTATATACAGAAATAACGACACCTAATTTTATAATGGTCAGTCCATTATTAGTCGAAACTTCCATATCGATATCGACTCTCTCCATAATTCAATTTAACCCCATAAATCTTTTAAAAGTATTTATATCGACATAAAGCTTAACACATATAATCTTAATATTCATAGACATCATGACATAAAATTTTTGGATGATTGGCCAACAATAGGTTATATCTCCCATATAACGCCCATTTCTGGAAAACTGTTTTATACATATGTATACTGGGTGTAGGGTATTATATGGTCGGGCTTGACCGACTATACTTTCTTACTTGTTTTTATTGTTTTTTTATCAATTTGCTGAGGTATGGTCTTGTACTTTACCGGATTTGCAGCGCACTCTGTTTGTTCGTCTTGGCTTAAAGTTGTCCGTGTATTCGCGTGCTGAAATAAAATTGTTGAACACATTGACGGTGTTTATTTAGTTTATTGTTATTGTTGTGTCGTCGTTGTTATATCCATTTACGGATGATGAGAGATGGTGACGGTATGTAGTTTCGAGTGTATTGTATGTGTTGTGTGTAGTTTTCGGTTGTTCGACTACTTTGGCTTTTACGAGTAGCTCTCATGTATGGATGACGAAAAAGTAGCAGAAGAAGAAGAAGAAGAAAAGGAAGGTAATCAATGTTTGTGATGTGTGTGTTTTTCTTTGTGTGATTTTAACAGACGGGTTTTTTCGTACATACATATGTATGTACTATACATAGATTGTTGTTAGTGAATGTATTGGTGGTTTGAACTTGAGCTCTATACCTACATACATAATTGGTATGTTGCATAATATTATTACAGCATCGAGAGAAGAGCAAGCGAGTTAAACAGACAATCAGACTTACAAACCTATAGACAGACAATCTGTCAGTTTGACAATCAGACAGCAACGAACGAACAATGAAGTGAATACAGCAACAGGTAATTATAAAGATTAGTATGTAGTTGTGGTTTAGTTTTTGGCAAAATGTATAACTATTGAAGGTTTTTGTCCATTCGTTAGTTCGTCTCTGTCATTTTAAATTATTTAATAGGGGTTTAAAGAAGTAATATGGTTTTCCTCTTATTTCGTACTGCATTTTATATTTGCAGCACATGAAAATGTTTTGCTGTTACGCACTCGTATTTTCGTGACAGTTTTTCATATGGATTTTCTTTCTTTATTGCTGTCTCTAGTCTCTCTTATACATAACGGGTCCGCCATTTAACAGTTTTTTTCAACTAGTGATTGGGGCTTACTCTCTCGATGCGATAAGCGTACAAATTGATACTCTTATCGCATCGAATTTGCTTTCACATCGCAATAGAGAGTAACCCCCCTTATTTCGTGAATAGTAACACTTAGCTCATGTCTGATTTGACAGATAATTAGTTGTATCCTTCTGCTGAACGAATATGGTTGTGTATACGCTTGTCTTCGCTTCGATAAGTGGGCCTGCGATTGACTTACAGAAGATACCGATTTTGCCAAAAAAAATCATTTTTTCAGATGAAGCTCATTTTGAACTTGGCGTTTATGTAAACAAGCAAAATTGTCGCATTTGGAGCACAGAAAACCCGCACGCATACATTGAAAAGCCGATGCACCCAAAACGAGTCACTGTTTGGTGCGGATTTTGGTCCAGAGGCATAATTGGGCCATTTTTCTTCGAAAATGAGCAAGGAGTGGCCGTTACAGTCAATGGCGATCGTTATCGGGCCATGTTGAACGAATTTTTGTTCACAAAAATTGAAGAGGATGATATTGGCAACATTTGGTTTCAACAGGACGGCGCTACGCGCCACACAGCCGAAGCTACACTCGATGTTTTGCGCCCTGTTTTTTGAAGATCGCATTATCAGACGCAGAGCTGATGTCGTTTGGCCACCTCGTAGCTGCGATTTGACACGGTTGGACTATTATTTGTGGGGTGCCGTCAAAGATAAGTGTTACGCCGACAAGCCACAGACAATTGACGCTTTAAAGGACAATATTCGTGAAGCCATTGGTGAAATACAGCTGCACACAATCGATAATGTGCTTAAAAATTGGACCGATCGTGAAGGCTACTGTATGGCAGCCATTTAAATGAAATTATTTTCCATTATTAACTGGAAGGATTGTACTTTCAAATAAAAAAAGAAATTTGAGAAAATATTCAGTAG
Source organism: Bellardia pandia (assembly GCA_916048285.2). Lineage (NCBI taxonomy): Eukaryota > Metazoa > Arthropoda > Insecta > Diptera > Calliphoridae > Bellardia > Bellardia pandia. The sequence goes on along the minus strand of OU696532.1, from coordinate 91,725,051 downwards.
TTTTTTTTATAGCATTTTCAAAAAAAAAAAAAATGTTATTTGGCGGACCCTTTACTATGTATGTTCCTACATATATACATACATACATACATACATATATGTAAAGAAATACGATCATATTAATGTCTCTCTGTGATATTTTTGTTTGTTATTTTTTTATTGTGTTTTGGTATTAGGAGCATTATTTAGTTGTTTCGCTTTCATCGTTTACCTTGGATTACAAACGTTGTTACATAGTAACGAGTATGTTTGATGGTGTATTCATTTTTGCAACATTCCATTTAGTGTGTAATGTGCACATACATACATACATATACCTATGTATTGCATATATGTATGTACATATGTATGTAGTACATATATATTTTGAATTTAATTGACATGAAATAAAGAGTTTCTGTTTCATTATCAATTTTAGGAAATTTTTATTATAAAACTTAATTATGATTTGTTTAATAATTTAGAATTTTTTTTTGTAATTTTAGAACAAAGCCACCGAAAACTTATACCAAAATACTAATAGCTTATCAAATGGTGATATAGACATTGGCAACTCAATGACTGAACTAAACATAATGGATATTCATTGTTCAAATAAGTCTTCAATGGATCAAATGGATCAGATGGAGCATATTCAGCAACAGACTCAAAGCAAAACACTCAGTCATCAATTTCGTTTTCATGCAGCATTAACACGTACCATTTCTACACCGCAGCCCCAGTTGAAACAACTTCACCTCAACCAACTTCATTCCCAACAACAACAGCAGCAGTCACAACAACTGCAATCGCCAACTCAACAGGATTCTAATGTGGCAACACTTGTAAATACGCTTATCGAAAACTTGGGTAATATCAATTTACATCGAAAACTAGAACGAACTCAATCCGAACCATTGCCCCAACAGCAAGTCAACACTTCAAGGTAAGACAACAATATTATGTACTTAAATAAATCGCAAACATTGAAATTTTCATATCGTGTGTATTGTTATTGGACGCGTCCCTTTTACACTAGTTGTTTCAATGGTCAATCAATGTTATTTACAAACTAATATTTTGTGCTTTCTGAAAATCTGGTTATTATTATACCCTTCACCATCGTGAGTTTGTCATTCCGTGAGTAATTTCCACAAAAAAATGTTCCGACCCTATAAAGTATATACATATATTCTGTATCCTTATAGATAGCGAAGTCGATTAAGCCATGTCCGTCTGTCTGTCTGTCTGTTGAAATCAGTTTTTTGAAGTCCCCAGATATACTCGGGATCCAAACCTTTAATAATTCTGTCAGAAGTGCTTTCGAGAAGTTTGCTATTTAAAATCAGCAAAAGCGGTTTAGGTCAACCAGAGTTATGAACCAATATGTGAGACCACCTCCATAAAAATTTGATATTTTTCGTCCATTTTATTGCAATATTTTGAAATATATTGCAGATAATACGATGAACTTTTGTATACGTTGTTTTTATGATAAAAGAGGAAAGTGTGCGGAAAATAGTAAGAATCGGTACATGATTTCTTATAGCCCCCATACAAATATATATATTCCCGAAATATGGCTTAATGATAAATAAATGCCTATAACATTGGAATATCTAGACAAAATTCAGTAAAAATAAGTCTTATACAAAAAGAAATCGCAAAACGAAATTTTTTTTTTAGTTCGGTCCATGTTTGACCATAGACCCCATATAAAGTGCACTTCCAAAATTCACTTAAATACGTATAAAACAGATATAAATAATGTTAAACGGCTAAAATTTGACATAAATACTCTTTATAGTCAAATAAATTGTTGTACTAAATTTTATGGTAGTCGGTCCAGAACTGGTCATAGCTCCCATACAAAAATCTTCCCGGAATATTGCTCAATTATACATAAATGCCTATAAAATAGGAATATCAAGACAAAATTCAGCAAAAATAAGTTTTATGCAAAAAGAAATCGCAAAACGAAATTTTTTTTAGTTCGGTCCATGTTGGACCATAGACCCCATATAAAGTCCACTTCCAAAATTCACTTAAATACGTATAAAAGAGATATAAATAATGTTAAACGGCTAAAATTTGACATAAATACTCTTTATAGGCAAATAAATTGTTGTACTAAATTTTATGGTAGTCGGCCCAGAACTGGTCATAGCTCCCATACAAGGACCACATCTGAAAAATACATTTTTCCCCATATACATTGTATAAATATCGGTGCCGACTCAAAACTTTGCACAGATCATTTTAATATATACAAAAATCATCCCACAAAATTTTGTGAATTTTGGCCTATTTTTAACCGTATGCCCCATATAAAGCCCTCTTCCGAAAATCACTTTAATACTCATAAATCGCTTATAAATAAGGGTACCAATCCAAAATTTTACACGGATCATTTACATACATGCCTAAATCAAACTGCTGGATTTTGAGAATATCGGTCGATAGTTGACAATATCCCCCACATAAGGTCCACTCTCGAAATCCACGTTAATACTAATATATATCGTATATATAGCGTTATTATGTTGAAATTCGACGTCAAGTATCCTCATATGCATGAAAATAACTGTTCCAAAATTTAAGAAGATCGGCCCATAATTTGTCATAGCTGCCATATAAGAACCATTTCCAAAAAACAAATAAATTCGGGTCAAAAAATATTCTTTTCGGATTTAACCCATATTCGGTCGACATTTTATAATCATGATATATATCGTTGGAAAGGTATTTTTAATACCTTTTATTTAGTGTATTACAAATTATCAAGCACCCAGTAGTTCCCGAGATATAGGCCTATATATTTTTAACTTTACGGGCCCGCCCCCTCGAAAATAGGCGTGACCGCCAACAAATTTGTTTCCTGCTATCTCCTCTAAAAGCCCTATTTCATTTTGTTTTTTTTTTTTTTTTGAGCAAAATCACTAAAACCGAATTGTACCCCTTTTTTATACTCTGTTTGTTAAATTACACTGAAGATTATTATAAACATCAGACAGGCTCTGTAAATTATGGTAAGAATTGGTAATTAAATCAATTAAAATGGTAAAAATTAGACAACATTTCAAAATATTTAACATAAATTATGTTGGTCGTAAAATTGTCTTTCAAACAATATATCAAATACTAATAAAATTTACACTAAGACTGAATAGAAAACACAGAATTAGGATATTCTAGTCTAGTGTAGTTTCTGTATTTCTTATTACGCTTAGGTGAAGGGTATTTAAGATTCGGCACAGCCGAATATAGCACTCTAACCTGTTTTAATTACTATTAGCAGCTATAATATAGCTGCAAACACTTGACACATAACAAAATCGATAAGCTATTGCTTTCCGTTGTAGAAACAGTATATTACAGTCGAATAATTCCCGGATTTTGTGGTAAAGTTAATTTCATTTTATTATGTTATGCAACAATTTTACTTAAATTTTAGAAAACTTTTTATTTCAACAAAAAAAAATCGATTTTATAAATCCTCCAATTGCGAAAATTTCACTAATTGTAGATTTCTCTTCTTTGAATTTCTTTATAACTCTGAAAGCTTTGAAACTAAACATTTTTATATTTAAAAATAAATGGAATCTAATAAGAAACGACAATTGGATCCACGCTCTGAAACATCCAAAATCCCAATCGGCCAAATAAAAACTTGTAGAGGTCAACAACAATCATTTTATAACAGTTGTCGTCTTATTTATTTATCTCATGATTTGTTGCTTATAAGTGAAAATAAGTGGGTAACACTAGGAGACCTTAAATAACAATGTCTGATTTACATACAGTGGGTGGCCAAATTATTAGTTACACATGCAAAATTGTTAACTTTGAAGCCGTATAACATTTAAAATAGTAGATATTAGATATGTTCAAAGTTCGCAACTTAATTTTGTTTTGGGGAAATCTATATAAAGATTAATACATATTATGTTTTCAAAATGTTTTAATTACTATATATTTTTTCATATTTAAAGGTATAAAACGGAACTTTGTCGCCCCTTCGAAGAAGCAGGCGAATGCAAGTACGGTGAAAAGTGTCAATTTGCTCATGGCTATCATGAGTTGCGTAATTTGCAAAGACATCCCAAGTACAAAACCGAATATTGTCGTACATTCCACAGTGTGGGTTTTTGCCCTTATGGACCACGCTGTCATTTTGTACACAATGCCGACGAAGCACGTGCTTTACAACAACAACAACAGCAACAACAGCAGCTACAGCAACAAACAAAATTACAACAACAAAATCATTCCAATTATTATCCATTGAGTGCAAAATCTAGTCTCAATAGTGGTGGCGGCACAATTAATCATTCCCTACCACTTAGTCCCCCCTTAAGCATGTCGACTGGTTCAGATCGCGAATCACCCACTGGCTCATTGTCACTATCGCCCACAAGTTCCATGACAAATTTTCCATTCGGCGAACAGATTAGTCCAGCCAATTCTGTGTTTCAAACAGCTTTCACTTATGTAAATACACCACCCGAAAGTCCCAATGCACCCATGTCTCCAGTGAATACACCACCACCGTCTTTGATGCTCGGACAGACACCACACTACATTAAACCAGTTGCTGCCAATAATGTTGGCGGCACTGCTCAGCCACCAGCCAAACAATTACTGCAAAAAAGTTCTAGTTCACCAATTGCTATTACAACCAACACCAATAAGCCTCCAATCAAAGTGAACTCTGTGTTATCATTAAATGGTGCTGTAACAGCCGAAGAAGCACGTTTACCTGTGTTCAATCGCATTAGTAACAACTCCACTGCAGACATATTCTCGCATGTTGCTTTATAAATTCTATTAGAAGTAGATTTTTCATTATTATTTTTATTTTCATTTAATTTTTTAAACGTAAACAAAGTCACGCAACGTAACAGAGTTTGGTGTGGTATGCAGTAGAGACGACGTAATGGTTTTGTTATGTATTGCAACGTCTGTACTGGTCAAAGAGAACTGTGCACCAACGATTATTTATGAATAAGTGAGCAAAGCGTGAATACTTACGTTAATAAAAAGGCAAATTGAATAAAAAAACACACACACAACAATAACAACATCAACCAACACAACAAAATCTCAATATTCACAATATTTAACTGAAAACAATATAAAAAAATCTAGTTTTTTCTCTTTATTATTATTATTATCATTATTTGTTTTATCATTTTATCTCTATATAAATATACGATATATACAAACATTCAAACACGCTACAAATGTGTTGGTTTTTATGTATCTATCTATTTCTTTACAATTACATACATAATTATTTTACTACTATTATAATGAAAATACTAAATTATTTAAAGAAAAGAAAAATACCTTTATATATATACATACATATATATATATATATTTATATTTTATATAAACAAATTTAAAAGGAAATGAAACTAAAGACATTTTTAAAATAATAAATAATTTACTATAATTTATAATTTTACTTTATGTATATACATATTATTTTATATGTATGTATAACTTTATTTTAATATAAAAATACACACACAAAACCAGATTAAAAAGAAAATTTATTTTTAATATTTATAATATTTTTATTATACCTATACATGCTATATGTAAACATAATGTTATTAATATGTATATTATTTAATTTTTATTATTATTACTATTACTATTACTATCTATCCCTATTCATTCATTATCCATTTAAATGGATGCGACATTTCGAAAAACAATTTGAAAATTTTTATTTTATTTTATTAAAAAAAAAAAAAAACAAAAACTATGTAAATTATTATTATTTTTTTTATTTAATTTAATTTTTATTTTTGGCTGGGTTGCTTTATAATCTAAGTGATGTAAAAAACACTTTAATTTTTATTTTATGCATTTATTAAAAATAATATTTTATTTATTTTAATATTTTAATATACAATTATGTTTTCGAACACAAAAGACAATTAAAGACAAAAACATCTTAAAATATGTTACAAATTCACAGTTGGTATGTTGTATATCTATATTTCATTTACCGCTCAGACAAATGCCAATAAATTAAACAAATCCCGCTTATAAATTAGTAAATAGTTTGGCTCTTACAAGAAGCACAAATTTTGTAAATACACAAAAACAATTAATTTTATTAATTATTTCAAACATAAGTGTGCCTGGTAAATGAAATAAATAAACGGACCAACGAACATCTTATGTGGAAAAAAATATAAAAAAAAAAGAATTGTATTTGAATAATGTTGGTATATTAGGTATATTAGATTAATAATACATACGTATATGAATTTGATTTATATACATAAATATTGTTTTTATTAAATACCTCTGAGACAACATCAATTCAATTATTTATATAATTATTAACTATTATTTTGTTTGTTATTAATCTTAAATTAAATATTGCAACAATGACTTGATAATTTAATAATTTAATTTAAAATTGACATGTTAGAAACGAGATTTATTTAGGTGCGTGCAGATCTTTTGTAAATATTTAAGTTATATAAATTTAACTCTATGTAAATGTGTAAAAACTCAATATTTAAACAAATAAACAACAACAAAAAACAACTTAATTAAACAACAAAGAAATTGAAAATAATGTGAAATCAGAAAGACAACAACAACAACACTCTTAATATATAATTTATTTAAAAATTATTTGCATAATTAAATTATTGATTCAACTCGTTACTTTAACGAAGAAACAACATAACTTTATTTTTTTTTTATATTACATAAATCTTAATATACAATGCATACATATTTAAATATTTATATACATACAATATAAACTTAAACTTAAAAATGTAGAATATAATACAATGGCAATTATTTAATTTTTTATTTATAAACAAATATACAAGCGATTATACATACAAAAAAGTGTGTTTTTGTTGTATATCCTGTATAGGTAAAGATTTTTTATTTTATTTTATTTTATTGAAAATCAAAGGAATTATTAAATGAAAGAAAATGAGAATGATTTTAATTTGTTAACACATGTACATATGTATGTATCTATGTATCAATGTAGTACATTCAACAATCATACTAACATACATATAAATTATAATGAACTTTGAAGCAATTTTTATTTTTCTCAATTGCATCTGCTATTACTACTCCTTCCTATCTATTTAAAATAAAAATATAAACATTTATTTTTTATTATTGCATATTTACATTAGAAGTAGTAGTATGTAGTAGTAATATTTATTATTTTTTCTTGTATTATTTAAATAAACACAAAAACAAAAACATAAAAGAAATCAACAACAATTTGAAAGAAGTAAAAAAGGAAAATCCAATTGTCATTGAAAAATTCTCAAGTGCCTTAATAATGTTTTACATATTTTATTTTATTTAATTTTTTATTATTATTATTATTATTAACTATTTATATGTAATTTAATTTCATTTGATTGGTTTAATTGAATATTTTGTTTTTATTTTTACAAATTATTTTTAATTATTTAAATGGATTTAGTGTCTTCCCCCTTTAATTTTTTATTATAATAATTCTATTATTCTTATTTTCTACATAGTAAATTGCCAGTTCAGCCAGTTACTATGCTATTTAAATACAAAAAAAAAACACAAAAAAAACGAACTATGCTTCCATTTTTATACATATATATTTTTACAAATAAAAACGAAAAAATTTAAAAAAAAAACATGAACACTCTTGTGCTTATACAAATTTTTTGAATAAAAATTACTTATTTTTCTTAATAAAAAAATATAAAAAGAAAATGTTGTTTTATTTCATACAAATTAATTAATATACATACTTACTTGTCAGCAGCTTTTTAAGAACTTCAGATTATAGCCTTAGAACTGTGATGTCATCCAGAATATTACTTCCTACCATGGTGAAATAATTATACAAGGTGGTGCTGAAAATACCCTGTTGTTTCTGTTGATTTTGCATTGTTGTAATGTTGAATAATTATTCCACCATGCTTACTACACTGAAGGATGTGACAGAATTGACAGACAGAAAAAAAATGTCAGCATTAAATGCATCAGCATAATACTGGAAGAGGAAGAATGTCAGCAATATTCCGCGTTCTGGAGCAGTGTAGCGTAACATTGTTTATTAACGTGTATTTCGCATGTGTTTACTACACAAATGTCAAAACAGAACTGACATTAGGGGCCTCGCAAAATTTATAGCATTTTCTGATAGGAGATTACTTTTGCGCCACCTTGTATATACCTACTATATGTAGAAATGCGAATTGTATTGGTATAAAAATAGTTTCAAAACTCCCTAGCGGTATATTTATTGTCGTTTCTCCATGAAAGAAATGCTCTCCTTCTTCGGTTGATAATGCTATTGCTGAGCTCATATTTTTGAATAACAAAATATTGATATATGTATGTACATTAGAGTGTCTCGCCTTTCATGCAAAAAAAAAAAAAATTCGCGGTACACCACCGGATATGAAGTATTGTTGTATGACAATTTCGAAAAAAAAAATTTTTGTTTTTTTTTTTTCTCCAAAATACATTTTTTGTTAATCTTTATAATCCGATCTCAAAGTGTGATATATCGATATTTTTGTCTTGAGGAGTTCTATCGATGTTATTCGGCCCTGTTTTGTAAATCGAATCGTTTTTAAAAACGAGAAATTTCTAAAACCGAATAAATCGCTTTTTAGTGTTCTGCAAATTACTCGTATTGATATGATTCGAAATTAGGTTCCAATTTTTATGCCCCTATTGCGGTTCAAAACTTTTTTAATAATTTGGTCGTCTTTCATAAATCGGTATTGCCATTCACAACTTAAATGTAGTAGAGTTAATGTAGAGTTAAAGTCGGGTTGACTGACAGACGACCAAACTTAGGGCCATTATTACAACTTGCCTTTAATGTTCTTAATAATAAAAGGTAACTTTAATTAAAGTGAGGAATAAAGTGACCTTTAAAATTTTTCGTTATTACAACTTCCTTGTAAAATAAAATAATTTTTTTCTAAAATATGGCAATACCAGTTAAAAACCGATTACTTTTGACAAATTACTGACAAGAAACAGTAAATTTTTTGTGTTTTTTTTTTTTTTAGAAGGCTGACATGGAAAACACATATTTGTATTTATTATAAATAATTGACTTTCTAAAGCAACAAGATATAAAATCTTATGAATGACAGCTCTAGAATCAGATTAGTTATCACATATAATAATGGTAAAAGTGTAAAAATAACATTTGTTGAAACTAAATATACTAATAATAATCTAATAAAATTTAATATTTAACAAAAAAAAAAAGCAGTAATAAAATAATAAGATAACAAATAAAATAAAAATAATAAAATAAAATAAAAATAATAAAATAAAATAAAAATAAGATAAAATAAAATAATATAACAGGAAGATTAGACATTTTAATGTAAAACTTTATGCATAGTACGTCATTAACAATTTTTTGAATTTCATTGCGTTGCTGGTGAGTTGAACAATTGTAGGAAGATGGTTCCAGAGATATATTGTGTAAACGAAAAACTGGTTAAAAGATGCGCTGTTTCTATACGTAAAGGTAATAATGCTATTATTTCTTGCAGATGCTGTAAATGTTAGCTTATTGTATAGGTAGCTGGGTTCCTTAGTAATAATAATTTTGTGTAAAAAAAGTAAATTCTTGAACTTCAGATAGTTATCAAAAGTCATTCCAAGGATTCTTCTGGAGTATGTTGCTACACTCGCAAACCTGGGTATACCAAAAATGTAACGAATAATGTTATTAAATGTAGTGTTTAGTTTTCGTTTGTCATTAGCATTGCACCCGGCGAAAACTTCAGAGGAATAAGTAAGTTTTGGTATTAGGTATGTCCTAGCTATCATCATTCTTATTTTCGGTGGTGTGAACGGTTGACTATACCATAGACTTCTGAGCATACCATATACTCCGCCGCACGTTTGGTTAATGTGGTCAGACCATGTAAGTGTACTATTAAAAACGACACCCAGATTTCTAGCCGAGTTTACCACCTTAATTTTGTTTCCACCAAGATATATACCTACGTCATCAACGATTTTCATGCTCTTCTTGGAAATGATAAGGTATTTCGATTTTTTTGGATTTAGGCATAGACCATTTGCAGTGGCCCAGTTATAAATCTTGTTGAGATCGTAGTTAAGATTTTCAACTACATGTCTCACCGATGTTTTGGAGCAGTCAATGTATAGCTGGACATCATCGGCATACATATGCATGTTTGAGTACTTGATCTGAGAAGGAAGGTCATTGGCATACATCGAGTATAGAAGTGGACCAAGTATCGACCCCTGAGGAACGCCTCTTGGCATGGACAAAGGGCTGGATACAGCTCTATTGTTTGCTACAACTTGCCATCTGTCAGAAAGATATGACGCAACAAGTTTCGATGCGGTATCGGAAAAGTTGTACAATTTTAATAGTTTCATGATCAGCATTTGGTGATCTACCGTATCGAAGGCCTTTGAGTGGTCAAGTAAAACCAGAAAGGTAGTTTTACTTTCATCCATGCTCTTTCGAATATTTTCACTAACTTCAGATAAGGCTGTAGTGCAGCTATGGCCTCGCCTGAAACCAGATTGGCGATCGGTAAGGAGATTGTGGTCAATAGTATACTTATAAATCTGGTTATATACGAGACGCTCAAAAACCTTTGACAGGTATGGAAGGATGGATATTGGGCGATATTCATTATCATTTTTGGGCACTGGTATAACTTTTGCAAGTTTCCAGTCAGTTGGATAAGTGCTAGTAGTAACAATAGAGTTGAATATGTGGTTAATATAATGTATTACATATGGTAATATTAGTTTTAAAAAGCGTGGATGAATGTCGTCAAGACCAACTGCATTTGATTTTACAGCTCGGAACCCTTCAACAGTATCGCAAATGGTGAAGCATTGAAATGCAAACTTGTTTGCGGAAATTCGAGAAGAGTTTTGGTTGTAGAAGTCAAGTTGAACCGGTGGTTTAGGAATGTTTGAAAAAGTGAAATTTAGTTTATCAACATCTATAACATTTGTATCTGTACTTCTTTGAGAACTAACTATGCCTATGTCGCGAATTTGTTTCCATGTTTGCTTAGTGGTCACTGCAGTGCGAAATTTTTCCTCGTAGTAGGTTAATTTATCGTGCCTTATTTTTGATACAACAGCTCTTCTAGCCATTCGAAAATCATTTTTTAGGTCGGAAGTTTTATAGCGTTTCCAGCGCCTATAAAGTTCATCCCGACGTTCAATTAATAATTTTGTTTCTGACGTGAACCATGGTGTTCTCCTGCCTTTAACTCTTTTGGTTTTCAGAGCTACATGTTTGTTAAACAAATAAATAATTTCACGGTTTAGAAAATTTACTTTCTCACTAGTTGAGGTTATAAAATAAATTTCATCAAAATTTAAATTGCTGAGGTCTTCTTCCAGTGCTAAAATATTTATACTTTTAAAATCACGGTAAGTGAATTCTTCAGTTTGTTGTACAACTTTAAAATCGTAGTTCAGGAATATAAGATCGTGTTTAGAAAAAGTCGGTACTGCTAACTGATCATAGTGTATAATTTTCCGGTTTTCAGCTACAAAATAAAGATCCAGCAAGGTTGCACTAGTTGAAGTGAAATGTGTTGGTCTGGAGTTATTAACTGAAAATAAATTAAGAGCCGTCATAGCAGAACGAATGCTCGATCCTAAGCTTGTGAGCAGGTTTGAATTGAAGTCGCCAGATATAATAATATTTGAATAGCTTACAGTTCGAGATTCCAATTCAGCCACAAGCGAATCTAATTTAATATACTTGTTTGGTCTATATACGCACCCCAGCAATAATTTGTCATATCCGGAGTTTACTTCAACTAATATGAACTCAACATCATTTTCCGCGTTAAAAGTGCACACAAGCTTACATGAGACATTGTTTTTTATATATATCGCTACTCCCCCAGCATTGCCTTTACGATCCGATCTATATAGTTTGTACCCTTTTAATCTAACAAGATTATCATTTAGTGCATCGTTAAACCATGTTTCGGAGACACATACAGCGTCAACACCAGAATCTTCAAACAGGTAACGAAACTCATCAATTTTGCAATGAAGGCTCTGAGCATTAATGTGACAAACTTTGAATCCTCGATTTAGATTTGTTAAAATGCGAATCGTATTATAGTTGCCTTCTCTGGAACCAAGATGATCAGTTGATAAGTCTGTCATCACCCCTAAAGGCAACGCAACAACATTCAAAAAAGTAAAAGTACATGGTATTCTTCGTTAAATAGTGGTTAATGGATAATATGGTTTTAATTTTGAGGTTAGCATTATGTAATAATAAATAATAAATAGTATATGCATTATAATACTTTACAAAAGAATAAGAACGGTAAAGCATTATTTTAACGAAAAAGCCGATCCAAGTCTTCTAAAAATTCAACAAGAACAGGGTCATCAGTGTTACGTTTTTTTATATAGACTAACCCCCTAAGGGTGTAAGCAGAGTAAATTTGGTGCTCCTTTTTCATGCGCAGTGCAGCTGTGAATATTTTGTGATTGTGAGGAGTTAGGTTTTCGTTGACATATATTGGCTGATCACTTTCAATGCCGGCATGACGTAAAGTTAGAATTGTTTTCTGGGCCCGTCTATATTTGGCAATGGACTTTAGTACATAATTTTTCTCATATGGCGATTGGAGTTTTACAACAATAGTTTCATCATTAGGCGTGTAGGGTCTATTATTTTTATATATTTTGGTTAGTCTGTAAATATTTTCAATATTTGGAGTTCTGATGTCCAGGCTTTGGCAGATGCTATTAAAAATACTTTGCAGGTTTTCATCTTCCCTAGAAGGGACACCGGAAATTCTGAGACTATTTGCCACAGCAGAGTTTTCGTGTACTAAAAGCTTTTTTTTTACATCGTTGATATCATTTTGTAGACATTCGATTTGCAAGCATTTGTTTTCGAGACTACTTACTCTTTCAGTGATGTCACAAAGAGTGGACTTAAAGTTTGAGAATTCTGTTTCTACAAAACACCGAATTCGGTTTTCACTTTCGGAAATTAGCTCTTTTATGTACTCGAAGTGTTTTTTTTCACTGACTTCAATAGACTCCTTGATGAAATCAGCCATTAAAGTTTCACTTTCACGTATGAGAGCAACAAGAAAACTTCTATCTCCACTAGATAGGCGAGGTGTTTTTAAATCCTGCTCAATGGGTAATTCAGAAGAAAGATCGCGAAGCCGTTTAGCGGATCGTGTGGAACGTGCCTGTTCATTTATTTTCGATGCCATATTACTTGTATTTGAAATTGAATAAGTATCAGTTCAAAAATATATTGATGACGTAAATGTTATTTATTGTTTTAATTATATAGTTTTAATTTATTTAATTTTTAAAAGTAACTGACTGCATTCGATATGGCAATACTGTATATAATGTTCTTTCAACTATTGATGAAATTTGGCAGCACTAATAATAATAACCAGTATTTATTTGACAAGAACAGATGGTGATGTTTACAACCTCCAGTTAATTTCGATTTATGTATCACTTGTTTCTATTGTTTTGTTATTGTATTTGTTTTTGTTTTTGTTTTTATGTTTATTTTTTTTTTATTCTGCTTTGGCAGTTGTTTTGTGTGAAGAATTTTTTGATTTAATATTTTTGTTTTATATATGTACCTATTTATAATGGTTTACTTTTCTTTTTAATACGTTTAATAGAGAAATTCACTGTGAATGTTTTGGTACACAACTTGTATTATATAGATGTTGTTTAAGTGCATATGAAGAAAAGTAATCTCTGTATATATATTATTATTATTTCTATTGTTGTATTATTATAAACCTTATTATGCAAGACCCAACTGTATTGGAAAGTTAGTATTTTAAAACTCTCTCTCTTGTAAACATTTTTTGTTTTCTCATGGTTATTCCTCAACTTTGTAACAAAATAAATTTAGTGTCTTGTTATAAGCCGATGAATAAGGTAACCCGTATTAATTTCGGAATAAAGAAAAAATTGAATTTACCCCAAGATTTGTTTTTCTCTACCGCATTTGAGACAAATAATTTGCGCCCCACACAAACATTTTTTTGGTCCTTCGAACCGGATATAAGAACCCCCACAAAAAAAAAGAATATATATCGCAAATATTTGACTCAAATGCTTATCTCTTTTAAGATTTGGACAACCACACAACAATTTCCCCAAGTATAAGCAACAAAGCACTCCAAGGCAAAATTTTAAAAAAATTACAACGAAAATTAAAGTGAACGGCTGAATATAGAAGTGAATTTTCTACCAAAAAATATATGTATGTACATTGTACAACCATAAGGTATGTAAATTTCATCATCATATAATATTTTATGAATTCTCGTTACCAACAACAACATATAACAAATCTTTACTCTACAAAAAAAAAAAAGAAGGTACCGTTACAAAATATAAAAATTGAAATTTCCCTTCATTAGTAACGATACAATCCACACCACTTAAAAACTAATAATTTTGCAATAAGCCTGATTCTCACTGTTATACGCTAACTGCCAAATTCTCTTAAAAAAACGCACTCTCATTCATTACAAAAATTATCAAAGTTTTAGGAGCAAATATAAACATACACACGCATTTACATGCGTTGAGATTAAAACTCTTTAACAATAAACAAATAACTTGTAAGTTACTATTGTTACACTCTTAAACTAATTACATTAATGTACATTAATTAACTTAGTTACATACACATCTATGTAAGATCAACAGTAGCCACCAAACTGTTCAATGTGCTGCTTTTGAACATTTTTTTTTTGCTCTTTCATTTGACAAAAAGATAAATCCATATAAATTAACAGTGTATAACAAAAGTTAATAAGGTTTAATGATTTAATTTGGAACATTTTTATAAAATTTTAAATATACGTTGATGTGTATTATTGATGTTCTCACATTTAAACCCTAATTTATACATATTACCCAATATACATACATATCCAATAATAAATAACCCGACGTTTTTAATTGTCATCTATCTCATTAATTTTATAATACACCAAAAATGTCACTATTAGACAAATTTATCAAAACCTCGGATAAAGTGGTAGAATTTGAAGCATACTTAGCTAGTATACCAACTGCTACTCATACCATTTATTCATTAGACCTCCATAAAGATGAATTACTCTTACTTTGGACTGATTTTCGATCAAGTTATGATAGAATTTTACTTGATTATAGTTCCTTGGGAGAAGAAGTGAATTTGGAATCTCTTAAAGATAGATTTTATAAGACGTACTCTTCTCATGTAAGGGCGTTATCCAAAGTTAAAGAAATATTAGACTCGATTTCAGCTAAAGATTCACCAATTTTGCAAACAATATCACCGCCTGTTACTTATGCCCCAAATATTAGCCTGCCACCATGTGACACGGAAATATTTTACGGAGATTATGTTTCCTGGCCAAGTTTTCGCGATATGTTCTCCGCGCTCTACGGAAACAACCCACGTTTAACAAATATTGAAAAGCTGTGTCACCTTCTAAAAAAGACTCAGGGTGAAGCCCACGATATTTTAAAAACATGCCCATTAAATAATCACGGTTTCGAAATGGCCTGGGAAAACTTGGTTGACAGGTATGAAAATAAGAGAGTTCTTATTAATGCCCAACTGAAGATACTTTTTAATCTGTCCCCTGTCACTAAAGAATCAGGTCCCAATATAAAAAGAATTCAAAGAACAATTAATGATTGTGTTACCAATCTTGCGCTTCTAGATATTAGAACAGATAACTGGGATGTAATATTTGTTTTCGTGTGTTCCATTTCTCTTCCCGATTTGACCTTAAACTTATGGGAACAATCCCTTCGCGATAGCTCAGATTTACCTACATGGAAACAGATGGACGTTTTCTTAACTGCTAGATATCAAACACTCGAGTCCGTCACCGATATTAGATCGTCTCTAAATCAAACTTATACTACCGCAAATGGAAAAAATAACACTTATAACAAATCCAAGTCTGTTGAATCCCGTAAGGTTAATAATTATCAAACAAATATATCTGCTAATCCCCCTATAAAATGTACTCTATGTGAGTTCTCACACCCCCTGAGACTATGCCCTATATTTCTTAAAATGACAATCGATGAGAGATTTGATGTAGTCAAAAGAGAAAAACGTTGCTCTAATTGTTTAGCCACCTCTCACGTTTTTAAATTATGTCAAAGCAAATATGTTTGCACTCTGTGCAAAAAGAAACATAACTCCCTCCTTCATCGACCTGATACTTCAAATACTTCTACTCAGAAACAATCATCTAATATGGTTTCGAACAATCAAAGCAATTTACAAGTTTTAAATATACCCTCTAATGTAACCCCTTCCGAAGATACCCCCACAACATCTCATCAAAATGAAATTAGACCCCGACAAGTCTTTTCCACAAAACTACAGTCCACTATGAATCATTCCACTGTACTTGGTACAGCCCTCGTTGATGTTTGTGTTTCAAACACCAGATGTACTGTTCGTGCTCTTATAGACACAGCATCTGAAGCATCTTTTATATCGAAAAGACTCCAAACAAAACTCTCGTTACCCACTAAATCATCGCGAACTCAGATCACGGGACTCAGCGGTTCTTTAACTGCTACAGTCACACGTTTATGTTCGATTACTATCAGTTCTCCCATTGAAAAGCAATTTGAACTTACAACTGATGCTTATGTTGTTAACAAATTGACTGGCGATTTACCATACCATGAAATTTCGAATCTTCTAACCTCTATGTTCCCAGATATTCAACTCGCAGATACTTTTTCCAGTTCAATTTCTCATGTCGATTTACTATTAGGTGGGGACGTGTACCCAAAAATTATTCGTGATGGAATTCGCTACGATCCAAATCAGTCTATTGTGGCACAACGCACTATATTTGGATGGATATTGACGGGCAAGCTCGATTCAGAATCTACTCAAACCCTTCGATCTATTTCGTCATTTATTAGTACTCTTGACTTAAATAATCAATTAACTCGTTTCTGGGAATTAGAAGACATTCCGAACACAGTAACCCTGTCTGAAGAAGATAATTTTTGCGAAAAATTGTATAAAGCCACGACTTTTAGAGACTCTAATGGACGGTTTGTTGTTTCGTTGCCCTTTAAGTCAGGGTTTCCGGATTCGATTGCTCTTGGTCTGTCCCGCGGGATGGCGTTATCACAGTTTTTACGAAATGAAACACGTCTATTAAGAAACCCTAATCTTAAAGAAGAATACGATCGCGTGATAGAAGAATACGCCATTTTAGGCCACATGCAAATGATAAACCCAATTAATTCTGCCAACCCCCCAGCATCATATTACTTACCCCATCACTCAGTAATAAAACCTGAAAGCACCACAACTAAACTTCGTGTCGTTTTCAATGCATCTAGCCCAAGTTCAAATGGTATCAGTTTAAATGATGTATTGTACCCAGGACCTACCCTACAACAGGACCTCACGATTCTGATTACTCGATGGCGTCTATTTCGATTCGTCTTCAATGCCGATATAGAGAAGATGTATCGGCAGATTCTCGTTCACCCATCTCATACCCCTTACCAGCGCATTATTTTCAGAAAAACTCCAGAAAATGAACCCCAGGACTTTGAGTTAAAAACCGTCACATTTGGAATTAACTGCGCCCCCTACCTAGCAATAAGAACCTTGCTAGAACTCGCTAATCAATGTGAATCCCAATACCCCGAAGTTTCGGATATTCTTCGAAACTATATGTATGTTGACGATGTTTTGGCCGGCTCACACGAATTGTCTCATGCTATACGTACTCGTGATAATCTCAACCGAGTTCTAAGCTCTGCCGGTTTCTCCCTCCGCAAATGGATTTCTAATAACAAAACTCTTTTAGAAGGTCTTGATCCCAAATTCATACTCAGTTCCGAATTTATGAAATTGTCTGACAACGCAACAACAAAGACTTTAGGTCTGAAATGGAATGCTTGCCATGACTATTTCTATTTCAATCCCACTAGACAGCCGAATCGCGAATCTACCACTAAAAGAGAGGTTTTGTCAGAAATAGCCCGACTTTTTGACCCTGCTGGGTGGCTAGCCCCAAAGATTGTCGTTGCCAAAATGATAATGCAACAGATCTGGATGGATAAAACCAATTGGGATGAATGTATCAAAGAAGAGACTCTTAAGCAATGGCATCTGTTTTTGAATGATTATTCTAATATTGGAAATATAAAAATTCCACGTTTTGTTGAATATAACCCCACATTCTCCACTGAGCTGCATGGTTTCTGCGATGCCTCGGAGAAGGCGTACTGTGCTACCCTTTACTTAAGAACTGCTACCCCTAACGGCAACATTTTCACGCATTTACTACTCGCAAAAACCAAAGTAGCACCCGTAAAATTCATAACTCTTCCCAGACTGGAGCTCTGTGGTGCTGAATTATTGGCTAAAATGGTTTATTCGTTTCGCTCTCAAATAAATCTCAATACAAGCGAGATTTACCTATGGACAGATTCAATGATTGTGCTAGCTTGGCTGAGTAAGCACCCCTCGCACTGGTCCACTTTCGTCGCTAATCGAATTTCATCAATTCTCGAAAAAGTCGGCAAAGATCAATGGAGTCACGTTTGTTCTAAAAATAATCCTGCCGATTTAGGCTCTCGAGGTCTCCTCGCTCAAGATTTGATTTCTAACTCCCTATGGTGGCATGGGCCTCAATGGTTGTGTCGACCATACACTGATTGGCCTTCTAGAGTCACTATTGCAGAAACACAGGAAGAAACACGACCAATTAAAACCCATCTTACACAATTACCTGAAGATGATATTCTCTCTCGCTTTTCGGATCTAGCTAGGGCCCTACGTGTGATTTCATATGTCTTTCGTTTTTACAAATCCACGCATCCACTTCTAAAACAATTCTTTAATTGTCCTACTGTAGATTTGCAACACTCTGAAATGAAATTTGTAAAATGTCGACTAATAGCTCTTTGTCAGAATGCATATATCACCGAATATACTTTGCTATCCCGAGGATTAACCCTACCACGTAAAAGTCACCTGTTGGCCTTGAATCCATTCATTGATTCAAATGAGCTGTTAAGGGTAAACGGCAGGTTGTCTCAATGTCCTACACTATCATATGAAGAAAGATTTCCAAAGATTTTACCATATGAAGGTCGATTTACAAAGCTATATCTCCAACTTATTCACAAGTATTCTGTTCATGGTGAAAACTCCCTGCTTATGCGTCTAATGCGTTTAGAATTTTGGGTTCCAAAACTTAAAAATTTGATTCGGACTATAATTTTTAACTGCAAACTTTGTGTTCTGTATAAACATAAACAGAACCAACAAATCATGGCAGCATTACCGCCAGAAAGAACTACCCTTTTACGTCCCTTCACTAATACAGGACTGGATTTTGCTGGTCCATTTTGTATCAAAACATTTGCAGGCCGTGGATTTAAAACCACCAAAGGATATGTTTTAGTGCTAGTATGTTTTTCTACCAAAGCCATCCATCTGGAAGCTACCAGTGAGATTTCCACTCAAGCATTTCTTGCTGCATTTACACGTTTTTTCTCTCGTCGTGGTACCCCTAGCGCAATTTTCTCAGATAATGGCAAAGCCTTTGTAGGAGCTTCAAATATTCTCGATCGTGAACAATCAAATTTTCTTACATCTGTCAGAAGAAATCTTTTATCCCAATTGGCATTCCAAAATATTGAATGGCATTTTATTCCCGCTGGTGCACCACACATGGGCGGCCTGTGGGAAGCAGGGGTCAAAAGTTTTAAAGCACACCTCAAAAAAATCACTCATGCCCAACATTTTACCTTCGAGGAGTTCACTACAATGCTTGCTAGAATAGAAGCATGTCTAAATTCCAGACCCCTGAGTCCAATGAGTGATAACCCCGAAGACTTGTGTGCTCTTACACCCGGACATTTCCTTATAGGAGCACCCCTACTTTCTCCCCCCGAACCTGACTTCAGTAACCAATCTCTGAGCTACATAAATCGCTGGCAAAAACTCAAGGTTCTTCATCACCATTTTGCGTGCAGATGGAAGGATGAATATTTACAAGAAATGCACAAACGCATAAAATGGAAATATCCCCAACGGAATTTTGCCGTTGGTGATCTTGTTGTAATAAAACAAGATAATCTCCCCCCACACGAATGGCGTGTAGGTCGTATAGACAAGTTACACGCCGGCAAAGATAGGAACGTTAGAGTTGTTTCTATTCGCACATCTGCTGGTCTCGTTTTAAGACCAATAGTAAAACTAGTTCTTCTCCCCTCTAATTAAAAATAAATCACTATTGATATAACTTATATCTTTTTCCAGTACTATGTCGCCACAAACACGTCTATCTAGAAGCCTGTCACCTCTTGAAGAAGAGAGACGTCCACCACCTCGTCGAACTCATCTTCGAAAATTTCCTGATTGTCGCATATGCAACCGAGATCATCCCATAAGAACATGTCGCCAATTTCGACAACTCAATGTCACTAAAAAGATGCAAATCATAAGAAAATATCGCTACTGTGAAAATTGTTTGGCGCATAGCCATTTATTACGTAAGTGCCGCAGCATTGACCGATGCCACCAGTGTGGTGGACGACATCATACGTTATTGCATCAGCACGAGAGACGTCAGACCAACCTCATTGATTCTGCAAACCGAACGGTATCTATAACACGATCTGCTACCTTGATACCTACTGTAATCATAACTATTAAACTGGGGAATGAATGGGGTAATATCCGAGGTATCTTAGACCCGTGTGCTGAACATAGCAAAATTGCCGAGTTTATACCTAAACGGTACAATTTGTCGATAGAAGCGACAGGTTCAGATCGATTTTGTAAAATATCATTCAAATCACATTTTGGCGAAGAACCTATTTTTACAATTCCTGTTCAAATCGCCAATGATTTGCCTCGCAGACTTCGTTCTGAAGATCTTGATGAAAGAATAGCTGATTATTATAAAAATTTACGTTTAGCTGACCCCAAATTCTATAAAGCAGGCGATATAAACATTATTTTAGCTGCTGACGTATACCCGCGAATCGTTAAGCCAACTATTCACCAGGAAACACTTACCACACCTATGGCCCAAGATACTCTTCTAGGATGGACATTAATTGGAAAATTTGGAATATAATGATACTTTTTATTCCTCCTATTTTTTATAAATATTTAACTATTTTTTGAATTTTTTATATTGTATAGTATATTCTAAAAATGTATTTACATACGATGAATTGTATATTATAAATATCCTATATATGAATTGTTTTCCTTGAATTTGAATTTAACCTCTAAAACTAAAAACTTAAAAGTTCAGTCCCTTTTGAAATTGCGTTAACGCAAGGGGGCCGGGATGTTTAAGTGCATATGAAGAAAAGTAATCTCTGTATATATATTATTATTATTTCTATTGTTGTATTATTATAAACCTTATTATGCAAGACCCAACTGTATTGGAAAGTTAGTATTTTAAAACTCTCTCTCTTGTAAACATTTTTTGTTTTCTCATGGTTATTCCTCAACTTTGTAACAAAATAAATTTAGTGTCTTGTTATAAGCCGATGAATAAGGTAACCCGTATTAATTTCGGAATAAAGAAAAAATTGAATTTACCCCAAGATTTGTTTTTCTCTACCGCATTTGAGACAAATAATTTGCGCCCCACACAAACAGATGTGATTAGTTTATTAAAAACAGTATAAACTCAGAGCTCAACAGAAAACACTTCTCACACTTCTTCGTGATATTGTTTAATCTTTGTTTGTGAAAATATTTGTTTGTGAAAAAAAATAAATCAAACGTCTGCTTTCCATTTTTGTTTATCAAATTATTTATTCGCAAAACAAAATTAAAATTAATTTATTTTTCATGAAGTTGTCAATTTTTCAGAACATATGGCAACTTCAAATACATAAACCTCACTATAAAATTAAAGGCAAGATGATCTTCCCTTTAGCTTATCGGTCGGTTTAGATTAAAGTAAACTTATAATAACCAAATACTTCTTATCTGTCCGATAACATCATACCTTTAACTATTGCCAAGTTGTAATAATGGGCCTAAAATGCATGTAATTTTAATAGAATAACTTTATATTTATATTGTACTTGTTTTTTTTTTTTGTGTTATTTTTGTAGTCATTTATTAAAATAATTACACATTCGATTTCCTTTCGACTAGGTTTGTTTACTCGGTTTCAAAACGAGAAAAATTATGTGAATTCGGTTTACAGAACACCAAAAAATGTGAATTCGTTTTAAAACGAGAAATTTACTCGGATTCGGTTTACAGAACAGGGCCGATTATCCCGTTTTAGTAATTACTCACCAACTCTCAGTTCCTACAACCCTAACGTACCACCCTAATATCAAAAAATAAAAGCTCACAAATAACACTGTGCTAGAATTTGACACTTTTTTTTTGTGACAAACGGGGCACCTGGCGGGTTAACCTAATTCGGGTAGTGGTGCTAACCGTTTTTTTTAGGTTAGCTCGTTTTTTCGAAATATACCGTTATTTCGAAAATGGAGGAGGTTGCACAACATATATTCGCGTAACTCAAAAACGGTTTAGTTTATTGAATAAACTAAAAAAACCGAAATTCCGCAATGAAATTTTCTTTAAGTAAGGTTAATCGTGGAAAAATTCGGCGCAATTCGGTAAAAGCAATTCCATCTGGGTTCAATGCTTTTATAAAATTTTTTACAATACCCAGTTTGATGTGGAGTGGAGGAAGCAAAATCTTTTCCATATGACATTCAAGGGGTTGAGGAACTCTTATTTATACTGTAATTTTTTTTATCAAAGTACCTGTCAAGTCCTTCATGAACATAATTTGTAAAAAAAACCAAAGCCGGGACGATTTCTGTTTCTACCTGTCCCAGGTATACCAATAGAATACCAGGCAAAAATATCTAAATATTTTGATATTTTCTGGTTGCATTGATGCTGAGTGCATAGTGTGTAGTCGTGTTTTATGGCATGGTATTGCAGAAACGAGTTGCGTAGTGTGTACCTAGCATTAGAATTAAAAAATAAAGTCATAAATTTTTACATATTTGTATTTTCTTGTGCGGACAAAAACCGCACAAATCGGTCTTGTAAAAAACTTAAGTAACGTATTCTATTGTTATACCTGTAACAGATAGAAACAGAAATCGTCCCGGCTTTGGTTTTTTTACAAATTATGTTCATGAAGGTCTTGACAGGTACTATGATAAAAAAAATTACTGTATAAATAAGAATTCCTCAACCCCTTGAATGTCATATGATGAGTGCTTGCGAAAGTGAAGTTTAAAGTCTTTGACAGCCTTGAGTCTAATCATTTATATTGAAATATCGAAGATGGAAGAGTTTAACAAGTTTCATAACTTTTGTTATGTGTGTGGGAAATATACAAATGTGCCAAGTCGCCGTAAAATGACTACTGAAGCAATTAACTTGTATGAAACATATTTTTCTTTAAGTGTCATATGTGGCAAGAGTTGGTCACCATCAATAGTGTGTACAAAGTGCATTTACCATTTAAATAAGTGGAAAAAATGGAGATGCCATGCAATTTGGTGTTCCAATGATTTGGAGAGATCCCATACTCCATGTTGAAGATGAGTGTTATGCGTGCATAAATCATACAGCCGGCATGAACAGAAAAAAAGTGGTTCTATATCTTACACTGCAACAATATATGCTCAATTTCCGCTGCCACGTTCTAACGAAATTGGAAATATGGAAAAGATTTTGCTTCCTCCACTCCACATCAAACTGGGTATTGTAAAAAATTTTATAAAAGCATTGAACCCAGATGGAATTGCTTTTACCGAATTGCGCCGAATTTTCCACGATTAAGCGTCATGAAAGTAAAATAAGGTATGAACTCTAGCTACTTTATTAAATTAGATTTATATTTCATATCATAATGTTTTTATTTTGCAGGAATTCTTAATGGACCGGACATTCGTCGTCTAATGAAGGACCAACAATTTGAACTTGCATTGAATGATATGTAGCTATTGGGCTGGAATTCTGTGAAATCAGTAATAGAAAATGTATTAGGAAATCATCGGTGTGAAAATTGGCGAATTTTAATTGGAGATATGCTAACCGCATTTAAAAACTTAAACGTCAAAATGTCATTGAAAATACATTTTTTGCATTGTCATGCAGAAAAATTTAATGAACAATCACCAGCCGAGTCTGATGAACATGGCGAGAGATTTCACCAAGTAACAGCCAGACTCGAACACTGGTATAGTGGCAAACAACTTGATTCGCTATTACGGGATATTTGTTGGAATCTGCAGGAGGAAGAAGAATAAATTTGTAAATAAAAACTTAAACTTTAATTAACAACAAAAATAAATGTTTTAATTTTTGAAGTTTCGTCTGGTTATTATATATTTCATCTTTTGTGAATAAAATCAAAAGTTGTAGACAGATTTTAATTATTTATGTCTTGTTTTGTTTGGAACTTCGTTTGCTATACCTGCAGAAAAAATTAGAAGCACAGCTGAGTATTCCAATTTTTTATGCCGTTTTAAAAAACAAAATTTTTGAAATTTTGCTAAAAAAAACTATTTTTTTTTTGGTAAAAAAAAATTATGTTTCTACAACAACTGCGCATATTGGAAAAAAGTTTAACCTTACTTAAAGCAAATTTCATTGCGGAATTTCGGTTTTTTTAGTTTATTCAATAAACTAAACCGTTTTTGAGTTACGCGAATATATGTTGTGCAACCCCCTCCATTTTCGAAATAACGGTATATTTCGAAAAAACGAGCTAACCTAAAAAAACGGTTAGCACCACTGGATTCAGCGTACCCGAATTAGGTTAACCCGCCAGGTGCCCCGTTTGTCACATTTTTCAACTAGCACAGTGTAATCATTATACTTTTATAAAGGAAGTTTTTCGAATGAATTTTTGTTTTTTTGCCGAACGTAGGGGTTACCTTTTTAATTTTTTTTGTCATATCATCGGCATTTATAGTCCGATCTCAAAGTGTGATATATCAATGTTTTTGTCTTGAGGAGACCAATGCTTTGTATTTACTCACAAAAAATCATTAAACTGAAATATTTTAAATTTAAATCATTAAAAAATGTTGGTACGTTAGGGTGGTAGGAACTGAGAGCTGGTGAGTAATTACTAAAACGGGATATTTGAGGTAAATGCAAGATAATAACATCGATAGAACTCCTCAAGACAAAAACATCGATATAACGGGTGTTTTTTTGAGAGGTATAGAACTTCGAATTGAAATAAAACACAAGAAAATCATTTTAATGACCATCAATTTGGCTTTATTGGAAGGATAATTTTATGCCATTAATGTTTAAATATGATTTCAGGCATGTGGCCGCCGCGGCTGGCTCGAATAAAGCCAATTCTACAGGTCCAATTTTCAACCACTTTTTCGAGCATATGGGGCCGTATGTCGGCAATAACGCCACGAATGTTGGCTTCCAATTCCCCTAACGTTTCTGGTTTGTTGGCGTAGACGAGCGACTTCACATTTCCCCAAAGAAAATAATCCAATGGTGTCAAATCACACGATCTTGGTGGCCAATTGACAGGTCCATTCCGCGAAATTATGCGCTCATCGAATGTTTCCTTCAATAAATCGATTGTGGTGTGCGCTGTGTGGCATGTAGCGCCGTCTTGTTGGAATCACAACTCATCCACATTCATGCCATCCAATTCGGGAACAAAATAGTCGGTTATCATGGCTCTATACCGGTCTCCATTAATTCGGGTCCTCTTCAACACTTTGCTCTACAGCGGCAATTGTTTATTCGGTGCGCACTGTTCGACGTCTCTGCGGATGCGTATTATCACATAGAGTAAACGTAGTGCGAAAACGATCCATGGTTAACCGAATTATTTGCTCTGATGGACGATTATGTCGACCATAAAATGGATGGAGCTTGCGGTAAACTTCGCGAACTGAACCGTTATTTTCGTAATAAATTTGCACGATTTGCAAGCGTTGTTCTTTTGTCAACCTGTTCATGATGAAATGGCAAACCAAACTGAACATAAATGACATTAGAGTTGCCAGATTTGACCACAAAATGCCAGTTTTATCTCTTTTCGAAAAACAAACCTGTAAAAAAAACACCCTATATCACACTTTGAGATCGGACTATAAATGCCCAAGATATAACAAAAAATGTATTTTGGCGACCCCTGCTTTCGGCAAAAAAAACAAAAAATTTTTTTTCGAAATTGTCTTGCAACAATACTTCATATTCGGTGGTGTACCGCGAACTTTTTTTCGAGACACTCTAATGTACATATATATGTAGTATGTGCATTGTACATACATACATACATATGTCTACGATGTGGTTTTAAAGTTGCTGACGTGGTTCTAAACAGTTTATTTCTAATAGTTCAATCACCGGGGAATAAAAAATTTGTTTGCCTTTATATAGATTATTAAAAAAAGATATAAAATATATTTCTTGTTCTTAATGGGTTTAGCCAGGTTGCGCGTGCTTTTGACAAATTTTTAAAAAATTATTTTTGAATTAATTTTCAATTTAGATTTTTTTGGGATTCTTCCAAATTTTTCTTCCTCCAACTTTATCAATGAATTTTTTTCATGTGTAAATATGTAAATATTTTATCTTTGGATCTTGTTCATTAAATTTATTATTTATTGTTTTTATTTGTTTGGTAGTAGCCAGGTTTATTTTAAGTATATCTGCTTCTTTTTTTTTTTCTTTTGTTTGCTTCAGTATCCCAACCGCTTAAATATGTATTTTCAATATCTTTTATTTTTTGCTGTTATATACAGATATATATTTCGGATGTACTGAGTAGGAACTACGTTGGCATTGCGATTTAATGTTACATTCTTGGTCAAATTGAAATAACTCTCAACAGGACTATTAGGTATTCTAGTGTTTCCTTTATTTTCGGCGTAATGGCCTATTAAATTTGTCCATAGTGCAGCATACGGAGCATATTTTTTAAGACAAGCAAAGCTATAAAAAAACGTTTTCCTCAATACTGTCTTTTTTGTCAGGAGACGCCTTTTTTAACTTTAAATAAAGGCCTGATGTAAAATGGACTTTTTTTTTGTAATTACAGCCTTTCTCTGTTTGGCTACTTGTAAAATATTCTTCTTTCGGGATTTCTTCTAAATGTAATTTTTCCTTAGTAATTTTTTTTAAGTTTGAAAGCGACATTTCCACCTCCGCTGTTTTTGTTTTTTTAAGAAATAATGTTAACCCTTTCATGCCCACTTTTTTCTAGGTGGTGTTAAAAATATGAAACCTTGTTTTTCTGTTTATTTTGGGCTCAGATAAGGTATATACCAAGTTTCGGACACCAGGTCCTTCCAGGAAGGAGTCCAGAGGAAGTTGCTTTTAAGCAACAATGGGCATTAGTGGTATAAAAATTTTAAAAGGAACAAATTTTTTATTTGTTTGTTTTTGCTTTTATAACTAAAATCACATTTTCTTTCAGCCATAGTTCCGATAAAACAATTTTATAATTTCGAAATTCTAATATATTTCAGTTTTACGTGACTCTGTTTTTGGAGAAAAATTTTTTACATGCACTTACTTGGGATTCTTGTCCACAACTAAATGCTTGTTAACAAATTTTTTGATGTTTTTGCATTTTATTACTTTAAACGCATAAACAAAAAAAAAAATACAATTTACCGTTATTCCTTAAATTGCAAAGGCAAAGAAATATTAGCTTTGAAAGTCAAAGTTGCTTATTGAGCGTAAAAGGGTTAAAATGTTTTCAATCCAGCAAAAGAATAGTTTAATATCATTCATATTAACGGCACATACAAATTGCCATTTTAACATGCTTATTGCATAGCCGTCTGTAAAGTTGGCATCAATAACTTTATAAACGATTTTTCGGAAATGGGCGCAACATTTGAATTATTACAATATTGATTTTTGTCTTCTTCTACATACACATTAAGTAGCATTTTGAAATGTATTGTTGCAATCTTAGAGGGTGCTGTAGCTTAATTGGTTAGCGCATTTTATCATTAAGCATGAGTTGGGATTTGTAGCCCGGGTTCGATTCCCAGCCGCTGCCAGTCAAACAACATCAATTTCTGATAATTATTAGTTTTCTATCTATCATAAATTATATTTATCACAGCGCCCTCCTTCGGTGGTATAGCATTGAAACGCCACCGAAGTAAAATAATTAAAATGAAGGCTATAAAATCAAGCTTTAAAAAATAATGCGCCTACTCGCCACCAGAGGTGATGCAATGCTGCACTAATAAACACAATCATAATGCGCAATTGCAGAGCTTTCTTCTTTTACTACCTTTACTTTTCAACTATCCCCTTTCCAAAGAAAGTAACGCTATTATATATATAGGTAGGGTGTCCAGATCTGATTTTTTCGACGGCGTGACAAGTTTGAAAAAAAAACATTCAAACCTAAAGTTTATTAGTCGTTTATTTATTATAGTAAGTGCTTGACACCGACAAGCTTTCTAAAAATAATTTTTTATTTTTATTATTTTTGAAGTTATTAATTTTATTAAATCAAAAAATAAGTCATCCATTGACTTTTCAGGTCTCGATTTTTAAATAATTAAATAAACATAAAGAACGTTTTAAAATAAAAAAAAAAAACAAAAAAAGTCATTCATTGACTTTTCAGTTCTTGATTTTTCAATCATGTAAACACAAATATAAAAAGCGTCTTAAAAATAAAAAATAAGTCATTCATTGGCTTTTATCACGATTTTCGAATCACAAATAACTAAAAATAATAAAGAAACATTTATAATTAAACTAAAGATATTTATCACTTAATTTTACTTTTTTCAAAAGTAAAATCCCTTCTTCGGTGTTTAAATATTTTTTTAATTCAGTGCAGCTCATTCTGAAATTTTGTTTTATTATGAGCTCTGCTTCCACTGTTTCTAAATACATTCGGTTTCTCTCTTTTCTCCAAGAATTCCCCATCAAACTGGAAATTCTTTCGGAAGATGCATTGGCATGTGGAATTGAATAGATAAAACTTAATACTCTTAAAATATTTTTAGATCTGGCCCCACTGGAGAGAACAGTAAACTGAAAAAAAATAT
Organism: Bellardia pandia; assembly: GCA_916048285.2. Classification (NCBI taxonomy): domain Eukaryota; kingdom Metazoa; phylum Arthropoda; class Insecta; order Diptera; family Calliphoridae; genus Bellardia; species Bellardia pandia. The sequence continues at coordinate 91,695,936 of OU696532.1, read as the reverse complement.
TTAAAAAAAAAAATTTAACGAAAATACCCCTGCGAGAAATTTGTGACCGAAACTAACCCATAAACAATTTTGCACTAACAGTGTGAACGAACACGGACACAAAAGTCTCTATCATTTTGTTCATATTGCCCTTAATAACTTGATAGAAACTTTGATGGAGTGACAGTGACAGTCATTTTACCTATCAAATGACCGACAATGTTCTTGTAGGGACGTTACCGCTTGGACAGAAATGACGCGACGCGATTTAATGCTAGCATACTCGACAGCTAAATCATTGTATATAAATTAACTTACAACATTTTAGAAATTCTTTCTGTTTGAACGGTGATTAAAAAATATAATTATAAAAAAATGATCCATCTCGTCTAGCTCTAGCAGTGTATCTGGCGTGATTTTTAAAAGCGTGACAATCACGCCAAAAGCGTGACGTCTGGACACCCTATATATAGGCATATTAATAACCTGAGTGTTACTGCTCTTTAAAAAAAATCTATGTATGTATGCCATGTTCCTTATTAAACACTCTAACAACTACATTTATCGAGGCATAGCTCCAATCCATACACACTCGTTTTTTTTATTCGCCATTGTATGTTATTATTAACGCAAAATACTTTTATGGTTAGGAGGAATCTTTCAATGTCTTCCGAGAAATGGCTACTGCAAATTGCTTCAGCAATGGGAATAAGGATTCCTTTTTCATTATATTCTCTTATATGAGCAACTAATGAATATAAAAATACTCTTTTTGAAGTTGTCTGCAACTTTTTTACTACATTTCCTGTCGTGTCAAAGAATAGTGTATTACTGCTCATTTTCTGAATTTTTTGTTTGTTGATTTGGAATAGATTTAATTGTATAACTGAGAATAAATAAATTGTATTTAAATCAAATCAATAAAGAGGTCATCATCACGTTGCAACATACGAAGGTGTTCAGAATTAATTTTCCGGGCTACATCTCTTGAGGGTATTAACTGGTGATTGTCAAGCTTTCTTAAAGAATTGGATTGCTGTGTTAGTTTTTAATCCCTCCAATTTGTAGCTTTTATAAATTTCATTTCATGTCTTGCAATTACTCTTCTGACGCTTCTGATTTGCTTCCTTCTAAGCTTGTTTGGGTGTGTTTTTGGAGCCCCGTTTACATCTATCCTTCCAGATATGATTTTACATCTGCATTTAGTATAAAGATATAACTTGCTATTATTTTTTGTCCACGCAGAGCTGCTAAAGGTGATAGGATATATGTTATTAACAATTTTAAATTTCTCGCGTACTAAATATTCTAAAAATGGAACAAGTTTTGCACTATTAGTGGTGATAGAAAATATTCGTCTAAAAATGATAACTCTTGTGCAGAATCTGCAGAATCGTCTGCCACATATTGTAAATACACATTCCGTTTTGATGTTTTTGTGGATAAGCATGGAAGGGATATTATAAGAACTTGCCAATTAGGACGTGCATTTCTTTTCTTTTTAAGTGATTTCGTAGGACTTTATATTTCTCTAACTTGCTGGACCCATCTGTAGTAATATGTATTTAGGTTTGAAAAGTTGTTCGTTACATGTTTTATCATCTAAAATTTAATTTATAATATGTTTCAATAATAATTTTAAAACTCGTAAATAATTTCAAATTTTCTTTACCTTTTTCAAATTTTGTAATAGAAATGTTTAATGTTTGAGCAGTTTTCTCAAATAAATAATTTAAGTTAGCAATCTCACACAAATCATATAACTCCTTCAAGATATCACTAATTGTAAGATTGTGAGAATTCTAGTGAAAAAATAACAATAAAGTCAACATGCAATGTAGAGAACGGTAGCATATCTACTTGTAAATATTTGTATAAGTGAATTAAAATTAGGTTTGCAGTTAATCCGATAATACTCCAATTGTTTTTTTCCGTTCACTCTCAAAGAATTGAGAAAAGAACCAAAGTCCTTTTTCAAATTAAAAAAGTGAATTTTTCGAAAAACCGTTATAATTTCCAAAAAAAAAAAAACAAACTGTTAGAACTTCTAAGTATAAGGCATTTATCTAGACGAGGAGTGCCCAAGCCCTATACTCTTGGTGCTCTTTTGTATTTGTAAAAACTCTTAGCTATAGGCTGTGTGTTTTGTATACTCATTACAGCACTCAGCACTAGCAATACGAAATACACAAACTACTTTGCCTTATTTGTTTTTTTTTGTTTGTCTTACTTCACTCTATACACGCAAGCGCAAAGCAACAACACTTTCGTATGCTCTACTGGTAAACATTGGTGACTGCGATCGTCAATGTAGATTTTGTTTTTGTTTAACGTATGATACCGTTTAAAAAAAAAATAAAAATTAGTTTTTATTTAAATGTATTGGTGTTTGCTCTTACATAAGCAACATTTGGGCACTCCTGATATTTTTACTTATTTTACTTATTTTTACTTATTTAAATTTTCTGAGACAATTTTTTAAAGATTTTGATTTTTTTCGGACTGTTTTTGTGTTAAAATATCATCAGTAAAGTTATATATCGAATTTTGCAACTTTAACATTCAGGCATGTGATGGAAATCAAAATCGAAAACGAATCAGTTTTGGAAATACATTTTAATGAATTTATAATCTAATTTTTAAAATTTTTGCTTTAAGATTCTCTTTAGTAGCCCAATCAATATCTTTATATTTTATGTGATACAAGTTTTTCAACACAGAAATATTACGAAAAAATTAACTTCTAAAACTCATTCGTTTTCGATTTCTATCACATGCCTCATTGACTCTGTTAACATAAATGGTTTATGTCTAGGGAGTTAAATTTCAAATTTATCTTCACGCACATAACCCACAACACTCTGACTGATAGTCCGGCATCCTATCGCCTAGTCTATCGGAGCACCATTATATTATTACCCTTTTTTCCAAATTCCCCCAATGTGCGTTGTCATAACAAGGAATTGGAGGAGACAGTTAAACATTGGATCTGGAAGATCGTGCTATTCAATGCGGTTGTAGTCCTTACCTCACTTTATCCCTTTATTTACAGGTAATCATATCTTATATTTACGATTTTTAAAAATAAAACAATTAATATTTGGTTTAAAATGGCTTACATATTTTTTTTTTATTTTTTAATTATTTATTATAAGCTTTGCTTTATTGTTATTATTATTTTTAAAGATGTGTTACTGTTTTTTTTACGATTATATTAATTTAAAATATTTATTTAAAAAAATACTAAATTACTATACGTAACACATACAAATTATTAAATTAAACTTAGTACACTTTTATATAACAAAAATCTTTGTTAATTTGTGTGTTTCAATTATTATTTATATATATTATCAATCATATTATTTATTTATATTTATCAATATATAGCACAGTGCCTTTCTTTCTTACATTACAAAACTACAACTTAATCTAATTTATAATCTATGCTAAACTACTCAAATATAGTATTTTAATTATTTTTTTTAAACTAATTTATATATATTTATATTACTACTCCTTGTACATATACAAAATTTGAGAAAACAATGAAATATAGGAAACGACGAGGGAGTTGAAATTAATTTATTAATTATTATGTTTGCATGTTATAACAATTTACACTTAATAGATAAAATATTTATTCTAATGATTTATAACTGGATCATACACAACACACTAACATACACGAGTTTTATCAACCAAATATTCACCCCTATCGTGAATAAAAATTCCACATGAAATTTGTTCCCTTTTCACATTTTTCCTATTAAAACTCAATGTTAAAAAATAAAAGGGAACAAATTTCATGTGGAATTTTTATTCACGATAGGGGTAATTAACGAACACAATAGCGGAATTAATTTTTCGTTTTACGCTACCCTTGTGTAGAGGTGCAAATGGTCTTGCAAAAGTACAAATGCAAAATAGTTTTACATTTTTACAATTCAATAAGCTGTTACGAAATTGCATTTATCAATTGGAATTTAACGGTTTTAATTTAATGTCTGATTTCACCATTCCATCATGTTTATCAAAATTATCAATCACTTATTCAGAACATACAATGTTTTAAAAAAAAACTGCATGATCACTTTGGATCATGCTGGAAATTGTCAAAAGATGTCACTGCAAAGTGGAGCAGAATCCAAATATTTTTGATTCAGATTTATTTAGAAATAAATCTACCTGTTCCGATCGACCTAGCGGCGCTATGGTGTCTCAAAGTAGAAGAAATTTGGTGGTTCGTCTAATATTAGAAATTTTACACAATATAAGACACAAATCATACTGTTAGTTAAACATTTTGCTCTAATTTTTTTCCAAAACTGCTGTATGTGGAATTCGAAAAGAAGTATATACAATGTTTTAAATATGCAATATAAGCCTTTTATTTGCCTTTTTGTGGGATTTTTAAGTTAAAGATTTCTGTAATATTAAATTAAATTATTTTTGGATTTGCACAAAATGTTGCTTTCATATTTCTATCACTTTAAATTAAAACGTTAAAAATGGCAAGATCAATTTCCTCAATGGCTGCTAATTTTCTATCGTAAGGATATACTGACAATCATCATATCATTAAGAAAAACGATAAACAGACATTGGTCATCTATGTTTTCAATTATATTTTTTTCTGAAAATATAGTAACAATAAACAAATTTCAACAAATTACTATGTACCAACAATTTCGTTATTGAAATAAATCCGCAAAAATACTCAATTTTGTTAGAGCTAGTTTTTTACTTGTCAGTTAAACTCAACTTAACACACCTTAAATATATTTTGCCTGGATTTAACTACTGATTGTGTTTCTCAGTAGTGGATTACCTCCTGTCAATTTTGTTAGCACTGCCGTACTGTTCAGTCAAAATACATATGGCATTCCTCCTAATTTTTTATATAAATATGGTAATATCTTAAATTTTCGCAAAAAAGCAACCGCGTCAATAACAGCATTTGAAAACTTTAACTTTGAAAAAAATTAAAAAAATGGATTTAAAATTATAATGACGTGAATAAAAAAAAAGATCTAACAACTTTAGAACCAACGAAATCGAATTTCTTTTAAAACTGGTGGAGAGCAAAAAAAAATATAATAGAGTGCAAAAAAACAGATAGGACAAGCTCAGATGATAAAATTAATTGTTGGAAAGAAATCGAGACTGAATTTGATTGTTACGGATCATATAAAACTTTAAAAATTAAATATGAAAATATTAAGAAGGACGCGAAAAAGAATTTTGTTTTAGACAGAATAGAGAGATATAAAACAGGTGGTGGACCAAAACCACCTTCAAAGATAACAACAATTGATAAAAATGTACTAAACATAGTTCAGCAGGAACAAATGGTTGGGCATGAGTCCATGATGACGACGGTATAAATGCAGATATGATTTGGACTTGTCCTTATTGTTCGTATCTTTCTAACAATTGACATATTTAAGTTATTATATGCAGTGGTGATATTGGAAACAATTAACAACCGGTTCGCTTAAAAAAAAATATATTTTTGCCAAATTTTGATAAAAAAGGCGAACATTTTAAAGTCGCATCCCAGTAACAGACCACAAGCCTCTTGAAGGAAATGATATAAACTTTCGTTTAATCAAAAAAAGTTACGTTTTTAACAAAAAATAGTTTTGATTTTGCAAAATAAAAGTAAAAAAAAAAATTGTTTTATTTTTTTCTTAAAAGATTCAAGAAAACGCTATCGAAAACATCATCATCCAAGAATCCAATATATGACCAAAATAAAATCATTTGTTTGTACGTTTGGACAATGACCAACTGAACAATATTGTGTTTGTTGCCGAGACTATATCACCTTGATAAATACACATTATATAAAACCGTTAAAGCAAAAAACATAATCACCCCTATCGTGAATAAAAATTTCACATGAAATTTGTTCCCTTTTCACATTTTCCTTTTAAAATTCAATGTTAAAAAATAAAAGGGAACAAATTTCATGTGGAATTTTTATTCACGATAAGGGTGAATATGCAACAACCGGTACAGAAAATTTTTAAAATTTTAACAACCGGTTCGAGGGAACCGGTCCGAACCGGCTGAATATCAGCACTGATTATATGTATTTGAAACACTTAAATCCTCATCATCGCTAGAATAATCCATTTTTTTTTTAATTTTTGTTAAAATGTTAATTTGTTTTCACTTGTTGAATTGTTTAATTTATTTTTCAGCTGTTTGTATTTTGACATTTTATATCTAGGTTTAACTCACCAATGATGCTCAGTTAAACCTAGATCAAATAAATAATAACTGAGAAACACAATTTTTCGTTTAAGCGAACAATGTAGATTATCTTTATCCCAGAAACTAGCTCTTATTAGTTTGATAACTTGAATAGCCTTACAAATGCAGAAATGCATTGACAATAATAATTTAAATTATTTTCCATTTGATAGCTTAATTAATTTAATTGATAATATTTCATCAGATTTTGAAATAAAAAGATTCCAAATAGTAGTATGTTACAATATGAGTCCTATTATAGTGGATTAGTACAATTTGTCACTAGTATGTGTAGAGTGTAAGTAGTATGCGAGTTAAATCTACGTAATATATTCTATCTGTATATATGTATTTATAATATTAATAACTAAATACATGCATACATACATATGTTATATATATATATATATATATATACATATATGTTTGTATATAATATTTTAATGTGTATCGTTAAATTTTAAATATGTATAATATGTACTTATTGATACATTACTGCTTATGGTAAGTGAATTTGAATAAAACCTGTCATCTCATATACAACATACATACATATGTACATATTAAGGTAAATCGATGCGTTTGAGTTTGTTTGAGTTTTTGGTCTGCATACCCTAACTACAGCTTTAGTTATTACGTTTCTTACCAATGTTCTTCTTGACACCGCTGTTTGAATCGACTTTTTTGTTACCTTTGGCAATGGCCAAAAGTGTGACTAATTTTTTATGCGAATCACCTACAATCCAACCGTGTTTTTGATATTGCTCACCAGCAGTGTTCTCGTAGTTTTCAGGTGGCGGGTGATTATTTTTGTTGTTATTAATACGACCAAAGTCTTCATCACTAGACGAAGACCAGTAGTAGAGCTTCTCAGTTGCCAGACGTTTACGTCGAGGCGGTGATAGATTGGATTGATTTTTACGTTTATTTTTGCCAGCCGACTGGTTGTGTTGTTGATTTTTTGCATTGCTGCTACCAGCTCCAATATTCGAATTGTTACAATTGGTGGTAGATGACCGTTTTTTTGCAGAGGGTTCCTGTGTGGAGGCCTTGATATTAGCAGTCGAAGTCGTCACAATGGCTGGAGAGATTGCTGCTGCAGCTTTTGTATTTTTTACCTTACCGCCGCGTGTTTTATTTTGCTTGTTTTTCAATTCAGATATGAGGAAGTCATCATCGTCGTCGTCATCCACGTCTTCATCTGCACTGATTTCTTCATTGGTTTCCTCATCTTCTTCAAATTGACGTTTTTTGTATTTTGCACGAGAACTCTTCTTGGTTGCTGCCGCTTGTTTTGCTTTTTGCACCGGCTTGATCTTAGATTTGTTGGCGCTACTGTTGTTATTGGAACGTTTTTTGCGAGAAACATTATAGTTATCGCTCGTTGTTGGTGGCATTGAAGGGGGTTTAATTATTTCGGTTGACTTTGCTGCTTTTTTGCCTCTACCCTTTTCGGTTAATGTTTTTCCGATTTTTTTACTTACTGCTAATTCACTGGCATTTGTGGTATTGGCGGTTGTACTGACAGGTTCTTGTTTTTTAGTAATGGCTTTTTTAGTTTTTGTATTTTTAGGCGGCAATAATTCATCCCGTTCTAATAATATATTTTCAGAACGTTCTGCTGCCATACTCATCCGGCGAGTATTGCGACGTTTTAGGTCCTTCGTACTAGAAGTGACATCTGGAATTTCTTTTTCCTTTGCAACTTCAATTGTATTCGATGGGATATTTACACTGTTTTTTCGCTTTTTACGCTTTTCTTGTTCTTCTTTCTCTTCAATTAATGCGATTATGTCTTTGGTGGAGAGGAATTCTTCATACTCATCAGAACTCCACATTTCTACCAATTTTTTGGGGCGATTCGTCGCACAGCGGCGTTTTGATTTGCGTTGGCCTTCATCTATTAATTTCTTTATTTCGTCAGGACTCATTCCAAGTTCTGTTTGTAACTTTGATATATCTTTACGAGATTTAGATCCGACATTTGACTTACCTCGTGCTGCCTTTGTCTTAGTTTTTCGAACATTTGATAGGGGTGTTGCTGTTGTGGAACTAACTACTGCGGGCGGAGAAGCTGCTGGTATAATAGATTTTAAGCATTCACGTTGCTGTTGATATTGCTTGTGATTTGCTCGACTATTTCCTCCAGTTGGTATACCAGCAACTGGGCTGATTTCAACAGCAGTTGGCTTACAAATTCGGTCACTAGCAATACCGTCTGCCCTAGAATTACCACGCAACTCATCGAAAAGTTGATTTAGATCTGCTTTGGGTACCTGTGTTTGATCTTTTTGTACACCTACACTTTTAACCTTTACTGTATTTAGAGCAGTAGTTTTGATAGCGGCTTTAGTGCTGGCATTCTTGAAAATTCGCCCCATTATTAATGATTTGTTTTCAAATGTCTTTGCCGTGGCTCGACTTGATTCCGAGCTAGATTCGGTGGTATTATTTTTTTGATTTTTATCGTTGCTCTCGCGTACACTCACTTCGTCGTCACAGCTCAGAGAACCGAAATCATAATCGTCCCTGTCAGAGAAACTGCCTGTAGACACGCTGTTATTGTCCTCAGTTAATAGATTTACAGCAGGAGCTTTGGGCTTCTGGAAAGTGATGGTCTCCTTTTCCTCTAGGCCAATGTTCTTAAACGGCCGATCGGGAATAATTATTTTATTGCTTGTATGAGCTTTTTGATGTTCCTCAACTGCCGCCTTAATAATCGATGAATGCATAATGGTTTTAGATGAAGTTGAACTTCGGGTCTCATTATTTTTCGTACGTTCGTTTCTTGTGGGCATTTGGGCATTACTCTCTCGAATGTTTTCGGTTACTAATGTAGTAACGTACTCTGGCATATCCAACGCCTTTGGACGCATTATATTGTCTATATTAACTTTAGGCGTCTGGTGCTGATGAATTATATGCGATGACACATCCGGCGGAGTTAAAGTACTCTGAATTGGTGAAAAGTTATGTGAATTTGGTTTCTCCTCATTTCCCAATGCTATTTCCGCCAATTCTGTCAATTTGCATATAGTACGAGATTTCGATTCCTGCTGTTGATTCAAATCGATGTTAACATTTTCATACCCTTTCATGGCGGCCTTTGTTTTAAATCTGGATGTGGTGTTTGTAACAGCAGATAAATGAGAAATAGCTGAGTAAGTTGGAGATCTCGCATTTCTGTAAATAATAAGAAAAATTGGTTAACAATGTCATAGATATATGTATGTACATATGTTGTAACAATACGTTTGATTTATAAATTAAAATTATACGAACATAACCATGGTGTAACTATAAATAATTATAATTATATAATATAATTATAGTATAATTACACCATGAACAAATCTTTCAAATCAAAAAGTAATCGTTTAATATTAAATTTGAAATGTGTGTGAAGTTAATTTTTAAAATGTATAACCCTAGACACAAACCTTTAAAGTTAACAGAGTTCTGTTATAATAATAACATTGCACTGTTAGACACATCAGGAATTGGTATACGCATTAAAATGATAGTTTGGCTATATTTGTGGACATATTAAACCAGGATAAATGGAACCCGCTTTTTCCTAAAGTTTTGAAACTTTACAAAAATTCTAAATAAACAGATTTAAATAAGATGTTTTTTTAAATTTAAAAATTTGGACTTCTCTGAAGGATAAGTCCAGTTTTCCGGGAATAGAGGAAACGTGGGCGAACAAATGCATATAGGATTTGTAAACAAGATAAGTGGCTATTATAGTTCATAGTCAGAATCTCTAACAGAGTGAGTTGGAACGATTTATTGAGGTTTTTCAAAATTTTACAATTCGGAATTCTCTGAGGGATGAGTCCAGTTTTGCGGGAATAGAACTTTAGCTTTAAGTTAAACTTGACTTAAGTTTTGTTGTCGTGTATTTTAAATTATATTTTTATTAATTATTTGATTATTTATACCAAAATTCTGTTCGTAATGTCCCGTTTTTTTTAGTATTTAAGTAACTAATTAATAATAAAAATTAATATCCAATAATAAAAAAACATCAAAGCTATTATTTAGAACGAGACCCCTGAAGAAGTTAGAATAAAACTAACGAAACGTTGGGTAAATAAAATAAAATAAAAAATCGAACAAGTTTTTTATTTACGTTTGGAAACAAACAGTTGACCAAATTAGCCTTAAGGAAACTCCTTAATAATTATAATAATTATAAACATTGGTCACAAAATTAAATTAGAGAATTTTTAGTTAAAACCTTTTCACCCAGAAAACTATTTCTTAAAACTTCTGTAGGCAACCCGCATTTCGGCAACTTTGAATGTTGTCTTATATAAACACAACAAGTTTTCTTTATCCATTCTTATTCTTCTTTACCCCAAGATTTGACCGAAAGTGTTTGTTTTTATTTTGGATTTTAAGCAGGATTGCAGTGGCATGTTCTGAAACAGTGGGACGTTACACTCAAAAGTGTATATTAATTTAATTAAGTGATATACCAGTGATGGAAAAATGAAAAATTGAAATGGTACTGACCGTCAGCAAAAAGAGTACTTTTCCAACATTTTTGTACTTTTTAGGAAACATATTTTTATTCAAAAATAAAATTAAAAATAAAATTAAAAATCCATTTAAAAATAATTCAAAAATACAATTAATTCAGTTTAATAAAAAAAACTACTAAAACAACAAACTAAAAATGAATTCATTTTTATGTAAAAATATAATATGTTTCAAAAATTTTTATATGTTGTGGGTTAAGATAATAAACATATGAGCATGCCTGCATTTTCATCATTAATAGATCGTTCACCATTGGTGATGCCAACTTTTGAGACTCAAAACGCGTAAACATTTTTGAAAAAAGGGCTAAATGGAAAAAAATTCATATAAAACCACATCCAATTTTCTTTTTTTCGCGTTTTAAGTGACTACAATCGGGCTAAATCTAGCCCGAAAAGGGCTAAGTTGGCATCGCTGTTTACCAATATGTTTGAAGTTTTCATCATATGATACACAAATAATCTCAAACAAGAAATGAGAATTACAAAAATGTACGAAACATAAGTAATTTAAAAAATTTATCAAAATAGTACCACAAACAACTTTAATTCTTTATGCATCTTTTGTAGATTAGCTTATCCCAGATCAAATAAATAACGAATTTGTGCATTCCGTATGTTCTTGTTTTGAAGCCAATGTGGTCAATGATTATAAAAATATTTAGTAACGCTGGATTTCTAAACTGGAAACAAACAAGGAGTATGTGTATGTGATGTGGGGGTACTGTGGTATTTTTTTTGTGAAAAAGTACTGAAAATAGTACAATAGTATTGAATTTTCCATCACTGTGATATACACTATAATTATTACCCCCTGGCCCACGATGACGAACGATAACGTTCGCTTAGATAAGACTTAAGACACAAACTTGATTGTGGAATAAACAAACTTGATTGAGTTAAAAATAGATACGATAAAAAGTTTGTATCTTAAGTCTTATCTAAGCGAACGTTATCGTTCGACATCGTGGGCCAGGAGGTTAATAAAAAAATGTTTCTATTTCTTGATTATACAAAAAAAAAAAAAAGAAAGACTAATCTTATAAAATTTTAGATTGAAGTAGAATAATAAAATTCCCATGTCTTTTTAAGCACTTTATTATTATTTTTTTTCGAATTTAGAAATGAAAAAGAAATTTAGAATGTATTGTAATCTATTATTATTTAATAAGTCATGAAGTACAATTTGTTTGCGGCGAATAGAAACTATTTTATGTAATGTTGTAAGGTTTTTAGATAAATTGATTTAATCTATATTTAAGCAATGGAATGTTGTAACGGAAAATATTCTACAATCTGGGGGGGGGGGGTTATTGTGTATTTCGATTCGAAAAGAACATCGTTCGAATTTATATACTTTTTACATTGTACATATTTCGAAAGCTTTTGCTTTCGAATCGAAATACACAATATACATAGTTACAAAAGTAATGTGTGTATCTTACAACTTACCTATTGTCATGAACGGGGGCTTTGTTGTAGCAATTCGATTGGTTAATCAATTGTGGATCTCTAAATAAGGTTTGTTGTTGATCCATCGGAGTTGGTTGGTTTATAGCATGCACATTATTATTAGCCAATTGCGGGGGAGCTAATTGATGATAATTTGAAGGTATATTAGATGTACGCATGGAGGTAGGCTCTATGGTTAAATTATTCGCAGGTGGACGATTAACATTAATATTGGAGTGCGCTGATTTTTCCTGATGATTATAGGCATATGAGTAATTAGTGTTAATATTGCATTCATCACCGGTGCTTACAGCGTTATTGAGACGCGGAGTTTCTGCACTTTTTAAGATATTGCAGCATTCAAAAAATAATCGCTCATCGGGGTTTAGATTTAAACGGGAGTTGCCATTGTATGCTGTATTGATACTAATATTTACGTCATATTCATTATCGGGAATTTGATCTTTTGTGGTGGGTTTTTGTAAAGTCTTAGTTGACTTAGGTGCATCTGAAATTGATTCAGTTTGTTTCAAGTATTCTTGAACCGAACAGTTTATTTCCGTCGCTGTAACGATGGTTGATTTAAATGTCGTTAACGTCTGCGGTAATTGATGACTTGTTAATGATGGAAGTACAGTAGCCTGTGTAGGTGGCAATGGAGATGGATTTGATTCACAGCGAGATTGCATGGGAGGTTCAGATATTGTAGATCGTCTGGTAGATCTTCTTGCATATGGCCCCAAAGAACCATACGTTTGTATTTCTTCAGCATTTGTAAGATTTGGAATATTAGATTGTGATTTTGATAGTAAATACTCCTGCTCGGAAACCTTTGATACGTGGGCCAGTGTCATATTGTGCTTCGATAATGAATTGGCACTGTAAAATACCTTTTTGCATAAAATACACTCGATTTTATCGGCCGACATATCACGACTAGACGCTCTTTTTTTGGGTTTTCGGGTTAACAAAATACTACGTCTACGACGCCGTCTTCGGCCACGTCCACGTCCCAAATCCTGCGAATAACTTGTGTACACACTCATTTCATCGTCCAAATCCATATCCATTACTTCGGTGTTCGTATTTTCATCGCATATAGATCCAAAATTTGAGCGATCGTCATTGAAATTCGGTGCACTCCGAACACTCATAGACGTGGGTGGTCTTGAGAATTTACTGTTGGAATCATCCATTCCCATATCATTTACCATTTCAAAACCATCGTCCTTGAATGCAAATTCTTCATTTTCAGTTGACATTATTTTTTCATTGACGTTTTTGGCTATTTCCGTTAAATAGTTGTCTTCTTCCAAATCTCCTATTTCCTCAGGACCGGCATTATTTTTTTGAGTTAATACTGTATCTTTAGTTGGACCGGGACATATGGTGGGTTCAGTGGTGTTTTTCTCGCCTTCCTTGTGAATGTTTTTATTAAGGCGTGGATCTCTGCTTGAAATCACAGTCTTATTTGAATCGTTTGTGACAGATTTTGTTGGTGTTTGTGGAATCTCCTGATTTACGGCCGTCTCAAGTGTTACGGAAAGAATACTAGGTCTTAGGATGATAGACGGTTTATTGACATTAATGTAATTGCATGACTGCTTAGAGTTCTCATTAGCTGAAACATTTTTAAACACATTAACATTTTTCGCCTCATATTCGGTCAGTTGCCGTTCTATATCAATGGAAAATGATTCCAATGATGATTTTAGTTTACTTATATTCTCATTATCGAGAGTTTTCCCGCGCCGACGATACTGTCGACGCTTGTTATTCTTTTTTCCATCACCAGATTCACTAACATCTAATGGATCTTTTTCATTTTCCACTGTTTTTTCAGTTATATCTGCACTTTCCATAATTGTTTTATTTTCCACTGCACTAATTTCATTTTGTTTTTGTACTTCGCTACTTTGATTGTTTCGTTGGGATTTTCCGGTACGTTTTGTACTAACCCCACTCTCTATATTCTCAGTTGAAGCATTAGCGTTGTTTGTAGAAGACGACGCCACATTTCTTTTGGTGCTTGACATCAAAAGCATTCCAGTCAATAAAAGATCTTCACTTTTTTCGTAAGCCAAATTTTCCAATTTTTTCAAGTTATCTCGACGCGCTTTATCAAGCTTAAAACTCTCCAGTAGTTGATCAGCCACAATGGCGGCCAACTCATTTTTACGACGACGTCTTTGTTTCTTTTTTGTATCGCTTCCGGCAGCTACAGGAGTCACTGATACCGCCGATGTTGTCGTTGACATAACAGAGGTTTGTTGATCGGATTGCGCTGAACTATGAAATCCTGACGAAGTATTATTGTTATTACTCATTTGTTCTAAATCTAGATTGATAGTATTCGTTGTTACCGAGTTAGCTATAGTTTTATTTACTACATCTTCAACTTGACTAATTGCTGGCATTGCAGGTGTAGCAATATTTTCTACAACTGGCTTAGTTATTTGCATAACATTCTCTTTGCAAGATATTTCAACGGGTTTTAAAGTTAAAGACTTTTCAACACTTGTTTCTACGTCTGCGGTTTTGTTTTGATCATTCAAATTATCCTTGGAAGACTTGTCCAATAGTTTTGATTCTAATTCTATGATTTTTACTTGATTTTCATTACTTATTGGTTCCTTTTTATCCTTAACGCTTTCAGATATTGGCACTTGGGTATTGAAATCGGTTATGTGTGTTTTTTTATCCAAACATTTGATGATCTCATTGTTCTTTGTTGGTGTTGATTTACTGGGAGTAACTGTATTAATAACATTGGTGGTGGTGGTAGTAGATACAACAGTTGTAGAAACATCTTGCCGTTGATTAATATTCGCGGATAAGTTATTCATAATCACTTTGTTAAGAGCCGCCGGTCGACAGTCCAAGGTTTTTGATCGCATGTTTCGCCTGGTAGCAGTTAAATATTTAAACTCAGCCACTGATTCCTTGGGAGTATTAACATCATCCGTAGTTTTAATTTGTATAGAAGATTGGGGTGGCGTTTGGCTTTTTAACAACATCATCTCCTGCGCCTTTTGGGCTTCTTCACAGTCTAAACTTGCTTTTACGGCATTTATTACGGAGTTAATTGCATCATCTATATGATTTATAACTTCTTCGTCCATACGAAGAGTGCCTTTGTTTTTACCAGATGATTCTTTTTTGGTGGTGGTACTTATTAGATCTTTGGCATTATTCGCTTTAGCTATATTTGTTATTGAATTTGGAACTATACTTTCACCAGTACTTGTAACTGACATCACGACGTTTGCATTATTTGCAATCTGTAATGATGATGGTTTATTTCGTTTTTTATTGGCTGACTTAGCGGGCTGTGAAACAGCAGTAGTATTAATAACAACAGGTTGTTGAACAGGCTCAGTTGTGACAACAGCCATTTGACCTGCAACCGGATTTCGGACTTGGGGGATTCTCAGTAGATCTAAATTTGAATAGAACGGCTTATTCAGCAATGCTTCCGGTGTTAGAGGCGGCATAGCCAGAATTGATGACTCACTTGTTACGCCAATAGGTTGTGGGGGTAATAATAGAGATGTCATTTCTATATGCCTAGGTGGAAATGGGGCAGGACGATGACTCTTCTCAGGTCTTGGTTTTTTAGAAAGATCTAGTGGTTCCATTTCATCAAATATTGCAAAATTACTTACTTCAAAGCCACAAATAGTCTGTCGACGTGCAGGCATGCCACTTAGACGTTGATTACTAGTACATGATAAGTCCTGACTCTGTTTCTGTATGTTTTTAGAGGAATTGGACAAATTTAATGGTTCTGCAACTGCATTCGTTGTATTAAAAGATGGCACAGATAGTTGAAGTCCTGAAGGAGCTGCGAGGTGGGTAGGTACAGCTGTCATAATAGGAATGACGGGTGTTGGCATAATATTACCGCCTGCTAATGTGACTGTTGTTTGAATGGAACCTGGAGGAGGCTGGGCTACATTTTCTATTGAAATGGGTGCAGATAGAGGAACTGGCAAATTTGTCATTGATATACCCATTGAAGTAATATGGGATTGCGCCATCTGTTGCCGTACATTATCCAAAGGTATAAAAAGCGGCATCTTCGGTATTAATGCTGATGCAGTCGGAGGTACAGCTGGTGGAGGCATAGAAGCAACTACTGTTGTTGGAATAAAATTTGTTGGCCGTTTATTTTCCATTTGTGAAAATACAAGTTCAGAGAGATTTTTTTCTGATGTTGTTGCTATACTTTGTTGTGTTGATGAAATTTTTTGAGACGTGTATGATTTTGTAGACAAAATGTCTCTAAGAGGAGCAGTTATTTCAACTGGATTAATAATTTTTGTAGTGTTAAAAGTTTTGTTATCAAAATTTGTCGTTGAAACAGATATTGGAATACTTTCAGTTACATCTGTCTTTATAATACGTCTGGAAATAGCTTTACGCTTTGGAGTCTTTTTCGGAGAACTCTTTTCGACGGTTGTGACTTCAGCTGGTTTTGGCAAAGCAAATATCGGTTGTTGTTGTATTGGCAAAGGCAGTGGAACAGCAGGAGGCGTTAAGGTTTCTAAAGGCTGCAATATACCACTATCAGACACTTTATCTTGGGGAGGTGGCAGTAGTGAATTCTTTTCCGTTTTGAGTTTTTCTTCCAGCTTCCCAGTTAACATCGCTATGCAATCACTGATACGTTTACTTCGCTTAACGTTTTTAGTATTTATTTGAGTATTACGTTCAGAATCAGACGGTACAATTACATTAGTTCCCACAACTTTACTAAGAGATTTTCCCTTCTCTTGAATTTCAGTTGGAACTTCTTTATTCATTGTAATATTGTTAGCATTCAGAGTGTATTCGCATATTTCATTACTAGCTGTATCAATTGAATATGAGGTCTTATTTGATTTCTCATCTTGAGAAAACTCTTTATTATTTTGTTTTGATTTGTCAGGAATTAACACATTACTAGAACTTTTCACTATCTCATCAGTCAATTCAACTTCGTTAGGTTTAACAGAAGCAACGGTCTCCATTATTATAGTGTCATTTGCGTGTTCGTTCTCTGTTTTAATATTACAAAAATCCACTTCATCAGTAAATGTATTAGGTTTGTCGTTTTCCTCATTGCATTGTGGATTTTCAGAGATCTTCCCTTCAATACTTTTCTTCATCGCTATTTTAATCGCTTTCTTATTCTTTTTGTTTCTATTGTTAACAGCTTTTGATTTTATAGTCGAAGCGGTGGATCTCGTTGCCATTTTCTTAGGTTTTTTTAATTGCGATTTGGTTTTTGATAAAATTTTAGCTGCCTGTGACATTTGTCGCACACGAGTTTTTCTCAGACTATTGTAAATCTTGTGTTTAGCTAATAATTTTGGTTTTATATTTTTGATGGATTTCTTAGTCTTACTTAGAGCTGGAAATATTTTCTTGCATATACGTTTCGGAGGCAAATTTTCCAACATCTTTTTAATGGATTCGGCTGCAATAAAAATGATATTTAATTATTATGTTATTTCATTACAAATGTTTTATAGATAATGCTATATAGTACATAATCTTTTTGAAATGTTTTCAAAATTATCTGTTAAAAGGATTAATTGAAAACAGTTTTAAAATCATATAAAACTTTTTTCCTTGTTCAACCAATATATTATAAGAATATGTTACTTTTTTAATTTTGTAAGTATAGAGTTAGGAAATTATTTAAGGAACCGAATGGCACGTGACAAAGATTTACCACTGGAGTTCAGAGATTTAATAGTGTTCCATCGAAGCAACGGAAAATCTCTTGCAGATATTGCTAAAATTGTAAACAAAAGTCGGTCAACTGTTCAAAAAGTTATTGAAAGAAGTAAAGCTCGAGGAAACACCAAAACTACAAAACATACCGGTCGACAACGCTCTCTAACTGATAATGAGGTGCGCAGAATAGTCAGAGAGGCCGAGAGACAATTTGAAAGTAATTGCTGAAAATTTAGTGTCTGAAACGCCATGGGACTTACTTTCAGCAACACAACGACCCAAACCACACCGCTAATATTGTCAAAGAATTGCTAAGCAATTAAATTCACCTCCGCAATCTCCAGACCTTAACCTCATAGAGCACCTGTGGGGAATTTTAGACAGGAACACCAGAAAAAGAAACATTTCATCCAAAGACGAAGAGTGAAGCAAGATTAGATATAGATATTAAACTGAATGGAGGACCAAATAAATATTAACTTTTAATTTTTGGATTTTGGTAATATAAAATGGGGCGTTATCTTTTAACTGTATAGTAATTATACCCTTCACCATCGTGAGAAGGGTATATATAAGTTTGTCATTCCGTGTGTAATTTCCACAAAAAAATGTTCCGACCCTATAAAGTATATCTGTATCCTTATAGATAGCGAAGTCGATTAAGCCATGTCCGTCTGTCTGTCTGTCTGTTGAAATCAGTTTTTTAAAGTCCCCAGATATACTCGGGATCCAAACCTTTAATAATTCTGTCAGAAGTGCTTTCGAGAAGTTTGCTATTTAAAATCAGCAAAATCGTTTTAGGTCAACCAGAGTTATGAACCAATAAATATTCGTCAATTTTATTGCAATATTTTGAAATATATTGCAGATAATACCATGAAATTTTGTATACGTTGTTTTTATGATAAAAGAGGAAAGTGTGCGGAAAATAGAATCGGTCCATGATTTCTCATAGCCCCAATACAAAAATCTTCCCGAAATATTGCTTAATTATACATAAATGCCTATAAAATTGGAATATCTAGACAAAATTCAGCAAAAATAAGTTTTATGCAAAAAGAAATCGCAAAACGAAATTTTTTTTAGTTCGGTCCCCATATAAAGTCTGCTTCCAAAATTCACTTAAATACGTATAAAACAGATATAAATAATGTTAAACGGCTAAAATTTGACATACATACTCTTTATAGGCAAATAAATTGTTGTACTAAATTTTATGGTGGTCGGCCCAGAAGTGGTCATAGCTCCCATACAAGGACCACATCTGAAAAAGACATTTTTCCCTATATATATTGTATAAATATCGGTACCGACTCAAAACTTTGCACAGATCATTTAAATATATACAAAAATCATCCCACAAAATTTTTTTGAATTTCGGTCTATTTTTAACCGTATGCCCCATATAAAGCCCTCTTCCGAAAATCACTTTAATACTCATAAATCGCTTATAAATAAGGGTACCAATCCAAAATTTTACACGGATCATTTACATACATGCCTAAATCTAACTGCTGGATTGTGAGGTTCACTCTCGAAATCCACGTTAATACTAATATATATCGTATATATAGCGTTATTATGTTGAAATTCGACGTCAAGTATCCTCATATGCATGAAAATAACTGTTCCAAAATTTAAGAAGATCGGCCCATAATTTGTCATAGCTGCCATATAAGAACCATTTCCAAAAAACAAATAAATTCGGGTAAAAAAATATTCTTTTCGGATTTAACCCATATTCGGTCCATATTTTATAATCATGATATATATCGTTGGAAAGGTATTTTTAATACCTTTTATTTAGTGTATTACAAATTATCAAGCACCCAGTAGTTGTCGATATATATATATATATATATATATATATATTTTCAACTTTACGGGCCCGCCCCCTCGAAAATAGGCGTGACCGCCAACAAATTTTTTTTTGCTGGTATCTCCTCTAAAAGCCCTATTTCATTTTGTTTTTTTTTTTTTTTAGCAAAATCACTAAAACCGAATTGTACCCCTTTTTTATACTCTGTTTGTTAAATTACACTGAAGATTATTATGAACATCAGACAGACTCTGTAAATTATAGTAAGAATTGGTAATTAAATCAATTAAAAATGGTAAAAATTAGACAACATTTAAAAATATTTAACATATATTATGTTGGTCGTAAAATTGTCTTTCAAACATTAATATCAAATACTAATAAAATTTGCACTAAGACTGAATAGAAAACACAGAATTAGGATATTCTAGTCTAGTGTAGTTTCTGTATTTCTTATTACGCTTAGGTGAAGGGTATTTAAGATTCGGTACAGCCGAATATAGCACTCTTACTTGTTTTTAATTATTTTTCTCACGTACTAAATTCCATGTAATCAATTTTAATTATTTTTTTTTTCAAATTAGAAAACAGTAAACCTTAAATTAAATTTTAAGTTGATTCAAACTCATATATTTCTTATTATAATAAACATATTTTACTCTAGAGATGAAAAAGCGTGCGGTATACAAAATTTTGACTCTGACTGTATATCAGAGACACCTTTATTTCATTGTATTTTTATTGCATTTGATATTGAAAAGAAATATGAAATGATAATAAGAATTATAGACTGTGGATATAGTATATCCCTACAGTTTAAAATCAGTCATGTCTTTTAACGCACGGCTGCCAGACATCCCAAAAATTTATACTTCAGAAGAAATAATGCATTAAAAAAATTTGTTGGAAAAGGTGCCCAAAAACTTATTAGTGGCTCATAATTCGTGATATTAATTTTGTTTTTGTTAGTTTTATTTTATAAGTTATTAATAAATGAAAATGTAAACTATGTACTATGAATTTATTACTAAAAGTATTAAAATTTGTGGTAAATAAATATTTTTGTATAAATAATTAACAATATCAACTTACCATCACTTGGACGAGATCGGGGGGATGATTTGGTTTTTGTAAAATTAGATGATGATATTGCACTTTCTTCGGTTGTGTTATCATTTGAAATTGAAAGTGTTTTAGCTGATGTTTTGCTCTTATTTTTTCTTAATTCCAAAATACTGTGCTTGTTACAGGGACGTCTTTTTTTCGAACCGCAATAGTAGCGGTATTTTCGTTTCTTTGCTAGAGACCAAATGTAATCGCCAGAACAGTCAAGCATATGCCGATAAAGATCGAGAACACCATTACATTTGCGACCACATTTAGAGCAACCAGATCCACTGACGTTGCTATTATTATTACTACTACTATTGATATTAATGTTTGCCATTGGCAATAACCGCGAACTTGTTTGAGTTTTTAGTTGTCTTTTTACGCCAGATGATGAAGATGAACTGCATGACTGAATACTGTGCGTTGGTGAGACTACGGTAGCATCTCCAATCAATTGTAGAGCCGCTGTTGTTGATAATTTTGAATCAATGTCACAATCTTCGGTACTGCTGCTGCTGTTCTTGAGACTTGGTGAGTTTGTCGCACAACTGTGAAGCACCGATTGCAAACTATCTGATGATTCCTCATTATTTGTAATTTCACGAATAAGAGTTTCGTTTTTATGCCAAAACAGCCGACGTGCTGCACCGCTGTATATCAAAGTGTTGTCACTATCTTTTCCATATCGACTAAGAGCTTTCTTCGGTATAAATAAATGCCGCAATAGATTACCATTTAATAATTCCCGACCTACAACCTCATAATGAGTCGAAAGAATTTGAGAGTGTCGAAACATTTTGTGTTCTTCTAATGATTTCAGTTTTTCGAATTTCGCACCACAACAAATGCAGAGATAGCAGCGCGGCCTGGCCCATTCTCCGCTTAGTACCAATTTTGTGCGAGTATTTTGGGTGTCACAATTTGGCAGAAGGTTAAGCATAGAGAGAAAGCTTTCATCTGCAAAAGTTTGTGCCATAAAATTCTCACCGCAGTCTTCACTCACCATTTGGCTGGGAGCTATGCCAAATTCATCATTCTCTAGCTTTATGATGGCCTGTTCGTTTTGTTCAAGTATGATGTGCGGCAAAAGGCGCATGTCTAATATAAAGTTTAGTTGATCGTTGAGTCTCTGCTTTTCTTCGCGCGATTGTTCGGTGGAAATGTCTGTAGCTGTTGTTACGTGATGCCAGTGATGGTCACTAAGTGTTAGGTTAACTTTTTGTTGTTGCTGTAACTCATGCTTTTGCCGCATAGTCAACTGGGTCCACATATCGAGTTTGGAAAGATCGCGCAACCCGAACATGGGATGTTTCATTTTCTTAACAATTTTGCCACCCTCGTTGATGAGTTTAAACTTTTTAACACTATCCCACTTCCACTTCCAGGAATTCTTTGTATGAGGTCGACGAATCTTTGCAGAACTGGCATCGCCACCAAATTGTTCGGCGGTCAATAGCGTCGGAAATGCAGTAGTAGCAGCAAGGCTTGTTGCAGCATGAATTTCACTATCCATGGTTGTAACAACAATCGGGCTTTTGACTAGTGTACTTCGTATTTGATGTTGATGGGAGTGACGGATCAATGATGTATCTAGTTCTTGCATCGAATTTCCCATTATTTTACCATCTAAATGGAAGAGTAAATTGTTGCGTACGTTCGAAACGACTTCTTTGTAAAAGTTGTCATCAAATACACATGACAATATATCATTACGCGTGGGTACACGAAAAATAACTTCTGAAGTTGTATCGCCAGGAAATCCACCAATAGCTTTTATTGATTTGCCACGTAATTTCGGTGAGCAGGTAGAGGAGGAGGTGGTAGAGGCAGATATGGAGGTAGTTTGGCCAAATGCAAAATTAGTTGATGATGTGTGATTCTGTTCGGACTTTAAGAGCATCTCTGGAAGTAGTTTTTCCCTTCGCAAGCGAACACCTTTACGATTATTCGGTAAACGATTTTGAGTCAATCCTAGACGGGATAGTATGGGCTCTTCTGCACCGATTACAGACGTATTTGGTGCTATGGCAGTGCTACATTGAGGCGTCGAACTAACTGTACTAACGTTGGTACCACTGACTGTCATGCAACTATTTAATGACTTTTGTGATCGCTGCTGGCGTTTTAAAGACAACTTGCTTCTCTCCCCGATTGTTAACTTGTCTAAAGAAACTAAAGAATCGGTATCGTTATCTTTTGATTTACAGCTACTTTCGTCAAAGGCGAATGGCAAACTTTTATGCACTAATTCCATATGCTTGGATAACTTGGATATATTTTGAAATCTTATAACACACGTTTTGCAACCGAAATATTTATCTGTATGGCAGTCAGTTAAGTGAAGAAACAATGAACTTAATTCCGTTGCTGGTAATATAACTGGTTGCAAAGGTCCCTTGGTTTTTTGACAAAAGTTGCAACCTGGGAAGTTTTGTGAGCCATTGGCCGGCTTGCGTTTTCGCGGAACTGCCTGTGACTGTTGCTGCAGCTGAGCGTTTCGACCACTGCAACGCCGGTCCTGCTGCAAGCAATGAAATTTGTCAACGTGTTTCAATTGCATTTTATGAGATGAAAACTTCCTATCACAGTATAAACAAAGATTCTTTATATTCGACGCAGACTGTTTTGATATGTTGGCATCATCCTCTTCATCGTCATCGTTGTCCAACGTTTCGTCTAACATTATTTCATCAGATTCCTTTTCATTTTCAGTTTTCGATTTGTTTAAATTCAGTTTCAGTATAATCTCATTGATGCGATCTAATGGCAAACTACATACAAGTGTTCCTTTACAAACTGGAGATAGTTGTCTGTAATCGTCTTCATCGTCATTATCATTATCGTTGTTATTATCTTCATCATCGTCGTCGTCATCTTCACCAACACTTCCAGGATTTTTATTCTTCGCCAGTTTATCAGATGCATCCGAACTCTTTTCTATTTCATCGGATTCGATTTTTATATCATCAATTAAGTTGTCCTCATTGTTATTGATGTGTGCTGGGAATTTCGATTCTTTTTGTGGTACAATGCGTTTTGCAGGTAATGATGTGGGGTTAGAAGCTTTACAACGATTATTTTTTTCCTCTATGAATTTTAAACCATCTGAACAACTTCGTAGGCCAAAACGAGACATTTTTTAAGATTTTGCAATCAATGTATTTTGCAGATGTTGCTATTACAGTATACAATAATCTAAAAAAAAGAAAAATAATATATTCAAATATATTTTCATTAAATAAGCTATCACAAATTAAATATGTACATATGTACTAATATTTTATTTACCAAATATGTTTAACTGTTGCAATAAACAAATTTGAATTAAATACTTATTTATTTAACCTTACATGATTTTTTCTAATAGCGGAAGTTTAAACAATATTTTATTTATTTAGAAAGGCCTTATAATATCGTCATATCGTCTATTTACTGAACTTGGTATCCGAGATACAGGAAAAAGATAAACAAAAATCGAGGTAGTGATTTTATTCCTATGAATGACATAAAATTAAATGTGACGCTTATTGTATTGATTTCTAGGTATTTATTTCATGGGTCGTTTATGCCTAAATTAAAAATATATGGTGCTTTTTGTAGATGTGTAGAACTTTAAAGTGGCAACACTTTTTTAACAAGCGGCCAGTTGGAAAAAGTCATCGAAACCAGTCATATGCCAGGAGTCATATTTAAATTATGATACCAGAAGATACACAGAACTATGATTTTCAAAATCAATTTGGAAGCGTGGTTCAGGCGCCAATCTATTCATATTAAAATCACAGATAAGACCAGATATGACACAGCCAGTGGTGCTATTATAATGCGTCAAAGTGGCATCACACATTTGAACTCCATCGTAAGTAAGAGATAGAAAATGTTCTAGTAATCGGTCCAATCATGAAAAAAAAATCCGCTGGAGTTTTTTCCCTTTTTATTTTTTTAACATTGAAAATTTTAATAGGAAACGGGAAAAAACTCCCACGGAATTTTTATTCATGATTGCTCTGAATATGTATTGCTATCCTTGTCTTTCGATGTGGTTAATTGAAATAAAGCTGATACAAACGTCAGTTTTCACGAGTCTGTATACTTACATATATCAGTGGTTGAAATGCCAAACTAAACATAAATCAGTTGACAGCTGACAAAATGGCCACCAGTTAAAAAAGTGTTGCCAACTTAAAGTTCTATACATCTAAAAAACACCCTATATTAGTGTCTGTATATTGGAGTTAATCCGTTTGAACAACAGCGCTCTTTTATAGTGCTTATGTATACAATGTATGTATTCGTTTTTGGGGGATCACCATTGACAGGATCAGCTCACGCGCAAATTGCGAAATAGAAACAAGGTTGTTGTTGTTGTAACAACAGTGTTTGATGAGTTGACTGCCCTCGGCCCAGTGATAACGGGTCATTCCCATGCGCAGAACCGGCTGTCGTGAGAATTTAAATAAGGTAGTCGGCAACACGTGGACTTGAACACTTACGTTAAGTGATACCCAGTAGACAATTATTCAAAGCTGCCAAGATGCTCTCTTAAGAACTGTAACAGACTGCATGCAGGTAACATCGAAACATCATCTACACAGGGAAACGATGATTTTTTCCAGTAATGGACTAAACAGCTTCGCCCGTTGCAAACACGGAGAAAAACCGTGGTGACTTAACTGCCAACAGAAACTATACACAGATAAATCTACAAATACACCGGCTTCAACGTGATTAAAGGTGCAACGACTAATGGCATATTCAAAAAGAAAATTAGCTGCCCTGGTAACTGGTTGTGAAGCAAACGTACATTAAGGTCAATAATGATATATGAGCATGTCTTAAACAGTTTAGTTAGTGTATGAGTTCATCAATATGTAGATACTAACAATCCTAAAATCTGTTTAAACATCATACTAAATAACTGTAGGGATAATCCTGTATAAGATTTGAGGGTGACAATGGACAAAATTATTACGCCAAAACAAATGGGAGATGTTAGGATATTATTTGTATCTGAAATCGGTAAAGCGAGCATATCGAAACCTAAGGATCTCTAATTCTTTTCTATGAATTTTCTTGAAACAAAGTAGTAGTAGTCAAAATAATTCAGTCACCTTATAACTTCTGGTAAAAAGGACTAACTCAATTTTTTCCTGGTTTACTTCCAATCGCCTCCTGTATGATATCACTAAGAGTTGGAATAGCCGAAAGTCATACGTGTAAGCAATGTATATACATAATATCTTTCCCAAAAGTTTTCGTGGTAACGTTGACCGCTATAGTTTTCTGGTTTTCTTCCACCTGGGAACCCTGGACACACTGAATAACTTACAACAGGTGTAGTACCCACAGTTGGCTACTTATTTTGTAATTCGATAAGAATTGAGCTAACAACGATCAGCCACATTAGAGGAGAGATCACTTCACATTGATGTGTCCTAATGAACAGCTGACAATAAAACTGAAATACTATCTTTCAATATATGTATGTACCTAGTACATACATATATAACAGCAGGTATACTTTGATCCATTGATTTCATTATTTTCAAAACACTAGAATTGTGTTTTTTGTAAAGGGTGTCCCAACTAGAACGCAATTTTTAAATTTTAAATAAACACATATATTTAAAAAAAAAAGTCGTGAAACTTTATTATATCGTAAAGTAGACAGAATGAGGTTATGTATGGAACAAGATATCGTGCAGAAGGCCGCCGCGGCTTTGCTGGCACATACGCGATCTTTTAATGAAATTTTCAATGACCTTTTTGCATAAATACTGCGGTATTTCATTAATGCAGCGTCCAATTTCCTCTTTTAAGGCTTGAGTTGTCGTCGGCTTATTCGCGTAAACCATCGACTTCAAAAAACCCCAAAGAAAAAAAATCTAAAGGTGTTAAAGCGCACGATCTAGGCGCCCAATTCTGGTCTCCAAAACGCGAAATAACACGACCGGGAAATGACTGATGCAGCAATTGAATTGTTTCTCTGGCTGTATGACATGTGGCGCCGTCTTGTTGAAACCACATGCCCTCCACATTCATTTCTTCAATTCTAGGCAAGAAAAAACTGGTTATAATTTCACGATACCGAACACCATTGACTGTTTGCGCTTGACCTGCCTCATTTTCATAAAAACAAAGGTCCAATGATTCCTCCAGCCCAAAAACCACACCTCGCCTCGTCACTGAAGATGATTTTATCGGCAAAATCAGCATTTTCATGCTGTCTCTCCAATACCATTTTGGTAAAACAATTTCACAATGAGAATGCGTTGTTCATTCGTGTAGCGCTCCATTTTTACTAACCTCGTACCTTCTACAATAACAATTGTTCAAATGTCAAACAATGACACTTCGAATGGTACCAAATTTAAAAATTGCGTTCTAGTTGGGACACCCTTTATATAACAACTCTTTTATTGTTTTAAATGTACTGCTGATTTAATCAAATCTGTTGCTCTTTGTTCTTTGCATTATCCTTATCACCTTGTTCATAATAGTTAAAGGCTAGCTATTATTATTGGGAGTCATTCCAGGTTTTTGCCCACTAAATCAAAATATCATATTTCAGACAGAATGTGCATTGCAAATTTTAAGTTCCAAAATTTTTAAATCAATTCTATTTATCTAGTTGGGAACCTAGTAATTTATAAAAATTACAGGTCCTAAATGACAAAATCTTAGTTGAATTATATTTTCTAGTTTCTGCTGCTGCATATTTTGGGATCTAAATTATTTATAAATTGAACCAAATTTAATGTGTATAGCTACTAATATGTCCACGCTTACTTCAATTGTTCAATTTAAAAATTTAATTATTATTTATTTTAATAATTATTATTTTTCACTTATTTCGACTAGCAATTTTATCGGAAATATAAAGTTGTTCTGCATCTGCTTCACAAAGTAGAGAGTACTCTTAAAAGGGATCTTGTTAAATGCCACTGCCTTTAGAAGTGTTGAATATTCTCTCCAATCAGATGCACCCATTTGAGAATTGTCATAAATCATTGGAAATTCATTATCTACTTCAGGAGTGCCCAAGCCCTATACTCCTGGTGCTCTTTTGTATTTGTAAAAACTCTTAGCTATAGGCTGTGTGTTTTGTATACTCATTACAGCACTCAGCACTAGCAATACGAAATGCACATACATACAACTTTGCCGTATTTGTTTTTTTGTCGTACTTCACTCTATACACGCAAGCGCAAAGCAACAACACTTTCGTATGCTCTACTGGTAAACATTGGTGACTGCGATCGTCAACGTAGATTTTGTTTTTGTTTAACGTATGATACCGTTTAAAAAAGCACAGCATACCATTTTAGGAGCGCTCCGAAAAAGGTGTCAGAAAAGAGTCCAACAAGAGAGCATTTTCGGAGCGCTCCGAAAAAAGGAGTCAGAAAAGAGTCCAACTGAAGAGCATTTTCGGAGCGAAAGAAAAATTTGCTTGTTACTGTCCTGAGTCGGTACGAAGTATGACTCAGAAATTCCACTTAATTATGTGTGTACCAAAGCATTGTTGTCCTGTTATTTGTGCTTTGAACAAAAAAAACATAGCTGTACCACAAAGAATGATAAAAACAAGATTACACAGATCCCAAGAAAAACCTCATAAAATACTCTTTTCTGACATTATCTAAGAGCTCTTTCAGAGCCCAAAAAACCCTCATAAAAGACTCTTTTCTGACATTATCTAAGAGCTCTTTCAGAGCCCAAAAAACCCCTCATAAAAGACTCTTTTCTGACATTATCTAAGAGCTCTTTCAGAGCCCAAAAAAACCGCTCATAAAAGACACTTTTCTGACATTATCTAAGAGCTCTTTCTGACGGACCATTTTCGAATGTAATGACCCTCTTTTCTGAAGGTTGTCGGAGCAATTATGATTGTTTTTTGGGCTCATAAAGAGCGTTAACGCTCCGAGATAGGTGTCAGAAGAGACTCTTTTCGTACTCATACGGCTTGCTGGGAGTGTGTTGTTTCTTTGTATGTATTGGTTTTTACAACAAAAACTACTGAACAAAAATTAGTTTTTATTTAAATGTATTGGTGTTTGCTCTTACATAAGCAACTTTTGGGCACTCCTGATCTACATATTGCACTCCAATTTGTATTCTGCCCAATTTGTTCAAATACCGAATACTGGGGCCAAATTACCGCATTCGTGATCGAATGAGCTATCGTATCGAAAAATGATTTCGATATCGAAATTATGATAAAATGTATTAAATTTCTTGCTCGATATCGAATGCCATAATCTCAAATTAGAAAATTACGATCAATTTTACTCGATATCGAATGCGGTAATTTGGCCCCTGATCAAAATATAACATGAAAAAGAATATTTGATAGTACTTTTAATACTTTTTTCAGTTTTACATAATGAATCCTAAATTTATACAGCTTAATCATGAATAAAAATTACGCGAGAGTTTTTCCCTTTTTATTTTTTTAACATTGAATTTGAATAGAAAAAATGGGAAAAGGGAAAAAACTCCCACGGAATTTTTATTCATGATTGGGCTGATAATAATAAGAAAATTGTGTAAATTTAAATATTAACACCATGGTGAAACTATACAAGGTGAGTGCAAATCGGCAACAAATACAACACAATACAGAAACGACAGGCATTTTGTTTGCGTTAAATAATGTACGAGTTCTGATCAAAAATAACCGTTATTTAAAATTTTTTCAAACACGCTTGAAAAAGTGTATAATCGAGCGCTTCAATAAAAGCGCTCTTTTGAAGCAGTAAATGCTTACGAATAAACGAAAGTCAATTACAAAACGAATATCGCGCTTCTCAGTTACTATGAATTTTTTTTAAGCAAAAACATTCAGATAGAATTTGTTCTTTGATTGGTGTGCGCGAAGTGACGTAAAACACTTTAGGAAAGTGCTTTATTTGCATGTTTGATTAGGTTAAAAGAAGCGTTTATTGGCAGCAGAAAGTAGTCCTCCAAACCAAGAACACCTTATACAAAAATCATGCATCCAATCAGCAGGTTTGAAGCGATTTGAGGTATGAATTCATACATAAAACCTGCTCCTTTTGGAGCACATTTTTTACTGGGAAGTCAGTCAGCTGTGCAACTGCACTCACCTTGTATAGTCATGGTGTAACTATACAAGGTGAGTGCATATCGGCAACAAATACAACACAAAACAGAAACAACAGGTTTTTTGTTTGTGTAAAATAATGTACTAATGTCAAAAACACTTGAAAAAGTATTACTTTTGACATTAGTATATTGTAAACAAAGTCAGTCAGCTGTGCTACTGCACTCACCTTGTATAGTTACACCATGACCATGACTAAAACAATTGATTTTGTTTCGAAACTCTACGTCAAATTATGACAAAACGTAAAAACTATTAAGGTACGGTCACATTTGACAAATATTTCCTCAAAAAAGCGTAACCACTTGTTTTAGCACAAATTTGTTTGACGTTGTTTGCTCTTACAAGAGTTTTGAAAAATCAAACAGCATCAAATAAATTAAAACTAAATATTTGTTGTGCTTTGACCTAAATAAGAATAGTTTTTTTAAGTAAACAAATGAGTTCAAATAAATGTTATTTAGTGGTTACGTCATTTTCGGCAAATATTTGTCAAATGTGACCGTACCTTTACTTTATTATAATTTTAATTTGTTTGTTAATTAATAGGTAAAATATTTTTTTTCATCTTAATTTTTTATTCAATAAATAAATTCTTAATTTAAAAAAATTAACTTACAATATTAAATCAAATCTTATTCTAATATATTATTTTATGTCCTAACCAATGCCGGACGAAAATTTTTGTTCTTCACAGTTGCTGTTCGCATTATAGGTGTTTAGCGCTCTTCTTGTCGTATGAGTGCTGCGGTATCTCTTCTTCTTAGGCGGATGTGGCCTCCAACATTTAGAATGTTCCGAGCTAATGGATTCGGGTGCAATTCGAGTCTTTTTAAGTATTTTACTGCATATTTCGTAATCATAGTTTTAACTAATGGTACATAAAGATCTTTGTGAATACATATTTGCGTTTTTTACATACCAGGGAGCTGCTGTAATTATTCGAAGAAGTTTATTTTGGCGCCTTTGAATTTTTTCAATGTTAGAGGCCGAGGCGGTGCCCATAACTGGATACCGTAGCACCAGAGGCTTCAAAATAGAGTTGTAAAGTAGAAGTTTACAATCGAGACAGAGAACAGAATTTCTTCCAATAAGCCAGTGAATTTGCATTTCTTTTAGCTTTATTTGAGTTAATTTTGTCTCTATGTAGCATTTCCAAGTTAAACGCCTAACTAGATGAATTGAATTGATCTTTACCCTCCATTGCTTTAACCACATTTCTAATTGAAATACATGATCCTGTAAGAATTGGAATGCTACCTGACGGTTTTCGTGTACACTTAGGAAAGCCGTATCATCAGCAAATGTTGAAGTTGGCTATAGTTAGTTGTTGGCATATCAGAAGTATATATTAAATATAATAGAGGACCCAGAATGCTTCCTTGAGGGAATCCAGCGTAAATTGGTTGAGGAGAACTTAAAAAGTCGCCTTCTTTAATAATAAATTTGCGACCTATTTAATAGATTGTGTGTGTTTACTGGTAAGTTTTGCTTTAATTTATGCAATAAGCCTTCATGCCAGACTTTATCAAAGGCTTGAGAGGCATCAATGAAGAGTGCGGAGCAATATTTTCATTCTTTAAAGGCTTTTCTTATGGTGTTTACTATTCTGTGCGTTTGTTCAATTGTGCTATGTTTCCTTCTAAAACCGAATTGATGGTTTGGAAAACATCTATTTTCATTTAAAAATGAAGTTAGTTTTTACACTAACAGTTTCTCAAATAGCTTTGAGATATTAGATAATAAGCTAATAGGTCTATACCACTCGATTTTTGTGTGATCTTTATTTGGTTTTGGAATTATGGTAACTAAGGAAACCTTCCATTCTGGAGGGTAGTATTCAAGGCGTAAAATAGCATTAAAAATTAAAAAAAATAATCTTTTTGAAATATAATCATTTTGTTACTGATCTTATCAATACCAGGAGCTCAAATCATAGATAGCCTTTTCGTTAACAAACAGATTTTCTTTTGCGGTATCGTTTCTTGCCCAACTTCCATTTAAGTTTCTTAAAGGCGGTTTAGAAATAACTGGCCTTTTAAGATTTTTAGCTGCACGCCATAATGAGTTGTCAGATTGTGGGGTTGCATCAAGTTTATTAAGATAGTTTTCCAATGATGCTGTTTTCTGAGACTGCAGTAAATTTCTGAGCCTCTTTGTGCACTCATTTAATAAGCTCTTAAGTTGAGGCGATCTGTGCACTTGCCACTCTTTTCTAACTCTTCTTTTTTCATTGAAGAGCCTTTCGACATCTGCAGAATATATTTTGTTATTTTTGTAATTTTTGGGGTGGTACTGGCATGTTGCATAGCTACTTTAAGAAAACTGTCAAAATATCCAATCGAGCGATCCACAATCTTCTCCGGCGTACTAGCTGTACATTTTCCGTGCAGTGAGTACTGAGGTATTTTTGTATTTTAACTTATCGCTTATCGCATTGCATTTGCTTTCGAATCGCAATAGAGAGTAACCCCCCTGGGATTTTTTGCTGATCAGTAGGCCAATAAGTTGGTTGTTCACTCGCGATCACATTTAAATTCATTTTAGAAATTGTGTTAAATAAAACACGACCTTTAGGTGTTATAAGTCTTGACCCCCAAAAAGTATGTTTAGCGTTATAATCGCCAGCGGCGAGGAAATAGGGTTTTAAAGATTTATATTTTTCATATTGGCTTTCTGATATTGAATATCTAGGTGAAGAGTATAAAATGAAATTATTAGGTTCCGATTTGACTTTTCAACACAATTGTTCGTTGCTTGCAAAGAATCCTCACGATGATCACTCATTAAATAGTGTTTGATTCGGGCTTTTATTAAAATAGCGGAAACACCGCAAGCTCTGTCTCGAGGGTTCTTGGTATCATATAATATATAACCATTGATTTTAAATGTATTTCTTGAGGACAAATGAGTTTCAGAAGCCATCATGACATCAATTTGTTTATTTTTAAGAAAGTATTCTAATTTAGAAAGTTTTCTAAAATATTGTGGTTATTATCATAAAGACCTATAGCCAGTGTACTTTAGTAACATATTTTAATTATTGTATCTGATTTCTAATTATGTAGATCAGAAAATACTTAAGATAATTTATTATTAGTAGAGAACTAAAAATGTTTTTCGGTGTTAAAAAAAAATAAAAAAATAAAAAAAAAAATTATCAAAATACTACAGGATTCAAAGATGTAAAATAATATAAAACAATGTAAAAAAGAAAACTAATATACATACATATATACATATGTATGTTTGTATTGTCTATAGCAAGTAAACACCATCAACCGACTAGAAATGTGACACATACACAATGACTGCATTAAAATGTATAAGGAGTTCGAATAAAATGTTTGGTTGTATAATGTAACAAAAAAACAGGAAAAAAATTCGACAAGAAACCAAAAAAAACTAACAAAAAGCAAATAACTCACAATCCCACAACCAATGAAGCAAAAATATACAACACAAACAACAATCATTGAAATCTAACTAAACAACAACTACAACTAAAAAAAGTGCTCGCATATACATCCACTCACTCATACTGCAATTGAGTAAAGTTGAACGATTAGTAGGTAGTGAAAAAGACGAATAACTTACATACGTGAAAAAACAGCAGGCTGGCGGTCAGGCACACAGGCTAACAGTCAGGGTAGATGTTGGTGGTAGTTGGAAAACAAAATCTTCTAATTGTTGTTGTTTTTATTATTTCCGCAAATCAAATTGGATATAAACAAAGATAATGCATCAACAGTAAATGCATTAGCAGCATTTTACAAAAATTATATTCTTATTGCACTTAATTTTCAATATAACATTCATTCATTACAAATCAGCAAGGACACCTTAGTACATAATTAAGCTGTATCTTTTACATGCATATATATTTTTTGTTTTCAATATATTTACAGAGTAGATGTTCACACCATCGATCGGTCTTTTATTATATATAAATATTTCCAACAAATTGCACTGATAATTCTTTTATATATTATATGACTTTTCACTAATGCAAAAGGCGCATCCACCTAAACCCAATCTAAGGGAGTACAATGAATAAGTGAGCTAGCTCAATATTTTCAGGAGGTATCCAAGTTTTGCCCAAATTTGAAAAAATGAATGTTGTAAATTAGGAGAGGTGTACGAGCATAGTAAAATATCTTAGTGTTTTATAAAGGATATATGAAAACTTTGATTACGATTATGGGCGAAGGCGATTTTTTCAACTTTGTTTTTTTTTTTTTTTTTTTTGAGGGGAGCTGCTGCGAGACGTGCAACGAACTGCTTTGACTTTTAGCACAAATTTTCCTCAAGTTTTTAGGGCAAACAACTGCCCATGCAGTAAAATCAATTCATTATTTTATTATAACAAATATTAGGGTATATTTTTTTAATGACACTTGTGATTTTTAAATGTTTAATAATTCAGAAAATTTATTTTTCTTTTTCCATCTCTGTGAGAGAAAATATTTATGTACTCGATTGAACTTCGTCAAAATGTCGACTACTTTAGAGCGTTGCCATATTAAATATATTCAAAGTTGCATTATTTACATAGTTGTACTACAGTAATTGGTACTAAGTAGATTCATATCCAGCGTTGTCTCAACTTGGTGCATTTCGCACCATTTTTGGTGCTTTTGTAAATTTTTGGTGCGAAAAATTCTTTAGTTGGTGCGCTTTTTCTCTAATTTTGGTGCGTTTTGAAATTTCAAAGTTGACAATGCTGGTCATCTCTAACAAACGAAATAATAATTCCCGTATGTATATCTTTTTATACCCTCACCTTCATGAGAAGGGTATATATAACTTTGTCATTCCGTTTGCAAATTCCACAATAAAATTTTCCGACCCTATAAAGTATATATATTCTGGATCCTTATATATAGCGAAGTCGATTAAGCCATGTCCGTCTGTCTGTCTTTTGAAATCAATTTTCTGAAGTCCCCAGACATCTTGGAGATCCAAATCTTCAATAATTCTGTCAGACATGCTTTCGAGAAGTTTGCTATTTAAAATCAGCAAAATCGGCTTAGGCCAACCAGAGTTATGGACCAATATGTGAGACAACCTACATAAAAATTTTATATTTTTTGTTCATTTTATTGCAATATTTTGAAATATATTACCATGAAATTTTTGTATAGGTTGTTTGTATGATAAGAGAAGAAAGTGTGCGAAAAATAGTAAGAATCGGTCCATGATTTCTCATAGCACCCATACAAAAATCTTTCCGAAATAATGCTCAATTATACATAAATGCCTATAAAATTGGAATATTAAGACAAAATTCAACAAAAATAAGTTTTATGCAAAAACAAATCGCAAAACTAAGTTTTTTTAGTTCGGTCCATGTTTGACCATAGACCCCATATAAAGTCCATTTAAATACGTATAAAACCGATATAAATAATGGTAAACGGCTAAAATTTGACATAAATAATCTTTATAGGCAAATAAATTGTTGTACTAAATTTTATGGTGATCGGCCCAGAATTGGTCATAGCTCCAATACAAGGACCACATCTGATAAAGACATTTAGCCGTATATATATTGTATAAATATCGGTACCGACTCAAAACTTTGCACAGATCATTTACATATATACAAAAATCATCCCACAAAATTTTGTGAATTTTGGTCTATTTATAACCGTATGCCCCATATAAAGCCCTCTTCCGAAAATCACTTTAATACTCATAAATCTTTTATAATTTTATAATTTTACACGGATCATTTACATACATGCCTAAATCAAACTGCTGGATTTTGAGAATATCGGTCCATATTTGACAATAAGGTCCACTACCGAAATCCATGTTAATACTAATATATATCTTAAATATACCGCATGAAAATAACTCTTCCACAATTTAAGAAGATCGGCCCATAATTTGTCATAGTTGCCATATAAGAACCATTTCCAAATAAATTCGGGTCGAAAAATATTCTTTTCGGATTTAATCCATATACGGTCCATATTTTATAATCATGATATATATCGTTGGAAAGGTATTTTTAATACCTTTTAGTTAATGTATTACAAATTATCAAACACCCAGTAGTTCCCGAGATATAGGCCTATATATTTTAAACTTTACGGGTCCGCCCCCTCGAAAATATGCGTGACCGCCAACAAATATTTTTTTGCTGGCATCTCCTCAAAAAACCGTATTAAATGAAGTTTTTTTTTAGTTTGAAGCATTTTCAGGACCAATTTTGAAGAAAATTTCAATCGTGTAAATCTAGCTTAATACTATGTTTCCACGATGACTTGAATCACCTGCTTCGCCTTCTGAATCATGTTTATGAATCATGCTGATTACATGACTAATAAACTTGATTCGATTTGACAGTTGTTTTTAATAAGCAAACAGAATAAAAAAAAAACAGAATTTACAATTTGTGGAAAATAATTCTTTTTAATGAACAAACAAAAGTGAGTGGAAATTAGTTAGCTTATTTGAAAAAAACATACATTCGTACGTATTTACTTTCTTTACTTCCAGCAACAAGAAAATAATTTGCTTTGTTTACAATAATATTAAATTTTT
This sequence comes from Bellardia pandia, assembly GCA_916048285.2. NCBI lineage: Eukaryota > Metazoa > Arthropoda > Insecta > Diptera > Calliphoridae > Bellardia > Bellardia pandia. The sequence continues at coordinate 91,659,368 of OU696532.1, read as the reverse complement.
ACAGCTAGTGCAGATAAACTTGCGATAAAAATTAGAGAAGAGTGCAATTTTTCGTGCTTCGCAAGTAGATTCAATATGAATCTACTTGATTCGCTCTTAAAATTTTGTATGGTGAAGCAAGTTGTTTCGCACATGATTGGGGTGTGAAGCATGAATAGAGAGCGAAGCATGTACCGTGGAAACATAGTATAACACTCAAGATTATTATGAACATCAGACAAACTCTGTAAATTATGGTAAGAATTGGTAACACTGTGCTAGAATTTGACACTTTTTTTTGTGACAAACGGGGCACCTGGCGGGTTAACCTAATTCGGGTACGCTGAATCCAGTGGTGCTAACCGTTTTTTAGGTTAGCTCGTTTTTTCGAAATATACCGTTATTTCAAAAATGGAGGAGGTTGCACAACATATATTCGTGTAACTCAAAAACGGTTCAGTTTATTGAATAAACTAAAAAAACCGAAATTCCGCAATGAAATTTGCTTTAAGTAAGGTTAAACTTTTTTCCAATATGCGCAGTCGTTGTAGAAACATAATTTTTTTTTACCAAAAAAAATAGTTTTTTTTAGCAAAATTTCAAAAATTTTGTTTTTTAAAACGGTATAAAAAATTGGAAAACGCAGCTGTGCTTCTAATTTTTTCTGCAGGTATAGCAAACAAAGTTCCAAACAAAACAAGGTATAAATAATTAAAATCTGTCTACAAGTTTTGATTTTATTGACAAAAGATGAAATATATAATAACCAGACGAAACTTCAAAAATTAAAACATTTATTTTTGTTGTTAATTAAAGTTTAAGTTTTTATTTCAAAATTTATTCTTCTTCCTCCTGCAGATTCCAACAAATATCCCCTAATAGCGAATCAAGTTGTTTGCCACTATACCAGTGTTCGAGTCTGGCTGTTACTTGGTGAAATCTCTCGCCATGTTCATCAGACTCGGCTGGTGATTGTTCATTAAATTTTTCTGCATGACAATGCAAAAAATGTATTTTCAATGACATTTTGACGTTTAAGTTTTTAAATGCGGTTAGCATATCTCCAATTAAAATTCGCCAATTTTCAGACCGATGATTTCCTAATACATTTTCTATTACTGATTTCACAGAATTCCAGCCCAATAGCTCCATATCATTCAATGCAAGTTCAAATTGTTGGTCCTTCATTAGACGACGAATGTCCGGTTCATTAAGAATTCCTGTAAAATAAAAACATTATGATATGAAATATAAATCTAATTTAAAAATGTAGCTAGAGTTCATACCTTCTTTTACTTTCATGCCGCTTAATCGTGGAAAAATTCGGCGCAATTCGGTAAAAGCAATTCCATCTGGGTTCAATGCTTTTATAAAATATTTTACAATACCCAGTTTGATGTGGAGTAGAGGAAGCAAAATCTTTTCCATATGACATTGAAGGGGTTGAGGAACTCTTATTTATACTGTAATTTTTTTTTTCATCAAAGTACCTGTCAATACCTTCATGAATATAATTTGTAAAAGAAACAAAGCCGGGACGATGTTTGACCATAGACCCCATATAAAGTCCATTTAAATACGTATAAAACCGATATAAATAATGGTAAACGGCTAAAATTTGACATAAATAATCTTTATAGGCAAATAAATTGTTGTACTAAATTTTATGGTGATCGGCCCAGAATTGGTCATAGCTCCAATACAAGGACCACATCTGATAAAGACCTGTAACAGGTAGAAACAGAAATCGTCCCGGCTTTGTTTCTTTTACAAATTATATTTATGAAGGTATTGACAGGTACTTTGATAAAAAAAAATTACAGTATAAATAAGAGTTCCTCAACCCCTTCAATGTCATATGGAAAAGATTTTGCTTCCTCTACTCCACATCAAACTGGGTATTGTAAAATATTTTATAAAAGCATTGAACCCAGATGGAATTGCTTTTACCGAATTGCGCCGAATTTTTCCACGATTAAGCGGCATGAAAGTAAAAGAAGGTATGAACTCTAGCTACTTTTTTAAATTAGATTTATATTTCATATCATAATGTTTTTATTTTACAGGAATTCTTAATGAACCGGACATTCGTCGTCTAATGAAGGACCAACAATTTGAACTTGCATTGAATGATATGGAGCTATTGGGCTGGAATTCTGTGAAATCATTTAATAGAAAATGTATTAGGAAATCATCGGTCTGAAAATTGGCGAATTTTAATTGGAGATATGCTAACCGCATTTAAAAACTTAAACGTCAAAATGTCATTGAAAATACATTTTTTGCTTTGTCATGCAGAAAAATTTAATGAACAATCACCAGCCGAGTCTGATGAACATGGCGAGAGATTTCACCAAGTAACAGCCAGACTCGAACACTGGTATAGTGGCAAACAACTTGATTCGCTATTAGGGGATATTTGTTGGAATCTGCAGGAGGAAGAAGAATAAATTTTTAAATAAAAACTTAAACTTTAATTAACAACAAAAATAAATGTTTTAATTTTTGAAGTTTCGTCTGGTTATTATATATTCCATCTTTTGTCAATAAAATCAAAACTTGTAGACAGATTTTAATTATTTATATCTTGTTTTGTTTGGAACTTTGTTTGCTATACCTGCAGAAAAAATTAGAAGCACAGCTGCGTTTTCCAATTTTTTATACCGTTTAAAAAACAAAATTTTTGAAATTTTGCTAAAAAAACTATTTTTTTTGGTAAAAAAAAATTATGTTTCTACAACGACTGCGCATATTGGAAAAAAGTTTAACCTTACTTAAAGCAAATTTCATTGCGGAATTTCGGTTTTTTTAGTTTATTCAATAAACTCAACCGTTTTTGAGGTACACGAATATATGTTGTGCAACCTCCTCCATTTTCGAAATAACGGTTTTTTTACAAAAAAACGAGCTAACCTAAAAAAACGGTTAGCACCACTGGATTCAGCGTACCCGAATTATGTTAACCCGCCAGGTGCCCCGTTTGTCACATTTTCCAACTAGCACAGTGTAATTAAATCAATTAAAAATGGTGAAAATTATACAAAATTTAAAAATATTTAACATAAATTATGTTGGTCGTAAAATTGTCTTTCAAACAATATTTCAAATACTAATAAAATTTGTACTAATACTGAATAGAAAACACAGAATAAGGATATTCTAGTCCTATAACCAGTGTAGTTTTTTTGTATTTCTTATTACGTTTAGGTTCATAATCTATGGTTTAGGTGGAGGGTATTTTAGATTATAGCACTCTTACACTCAAAAAAAAATTGAGTAATCCGTACTTAAATCAATCCGTAGTAGGGTAAGTACGGATTTTCTTATACCGAGTACAAAATACTTGATTCAAGTACGGATTCATCAAGTCAAAAAATCTTAATTTTAGCTCTCCTTAAGAATGGCGGAGATTGAATTAATCCCTAAATAAGCTTGATTTAAGAATTATAAACTAGTTTTATGAACGAATACGTACTTGATGTAATCCAAAAATGAGACTGATTTAAGTATGTCCGAGTTTGAATTAATCCCAAAATGAGCTTGGTTTAAGAATTTTGAACTAGATTTAAGCTCTAATTAAATCGGATTGATTTAAGAATGCCCGCGATATAATTAATCCCAAAATGAGCTAAATAATACGAGATAAATACTTCGGATCTCGGTCGGCTAACTACGGCTACAATATTATGAAGTAAGAACCAAGGCCTCGTCTGGTTATATTTTGTTCGTTCGGAACAGATTATAACTGGATCGATACTCCTATTCTTACTTGCTTTATTGTGATATTCTTATATATCTTATATTAAAATTCACACAGACTATTTGAAAATTATATAGTGAATTTTAACGTAGAAAGTGTGTGTTTTGTAACAACACGTTATATTAGCATGAGGGTTGTTTTTTAACTACATTATTAAAATGTAGTTATATTATCGTGAGAGTTGTTTTTGTAACTATACGTTACAGTATTGAGAGCAACTAAGAGATTAAATTTTATTGTTCCAATTTTTTCTCAAAATATAAGTTTTTTGTCTTAATTCAAGTAAAAATAAGTCCTAATTTTCGCTTGATTTTGAGAGCTTCTGAGAGAGTAAGTTTAACTTCGCTCATTTCTTCTCTGGGATTGATTTAAGATTTTTGTTCTTAATTTAAGTAAAATAAGTCTTAGTTTTCGTTTTAAGAGAAGAAGAAAAAGAAAAAAACAAGGTGTGTGGTGTAGTTAATTAAAACGGAAAAAAATTTTTTTGTCGTGTAGTGAGTGAATTTAAAAATGTGATGAAAATATCGTGGTGAGTAAAAAAATTGTGGTGAGTTTTTAAAAATTCACCACAAATACCGTTATTCCAAATTTTTCAAGGTCTCTGAAAATTTGTCATCCTAAAAGTATGCAATGTCCTTTTTTTAAGAAAGTTTCTACAGCATAACTTAAGGATGTCAAAAAATATTTGAGTCAACCTGTAGCCAAAAAATTAAACAAGGTGAACCAATGTAATACATATTATGCTTGTTGCCAGTGTTGTCAATTCCGAATAGCATATATGAGTATTTTTACTATTAAGACTAGTACTCTTTTCAAATTTTCAAGTGGAATGCTGTCAAAATAAATATAATATATGTTAAAAAAATCACATGAAATTTTCATGAAAAGATGTTGAGTAGTACTCTGTTCATTTTGTCAAAAACATATGAAATGTATCTAGCAACATTATTTTTTTCACAACGAAATAATTAAAGTGGGAAATAAAATTTTCAAGTCGAATTTTCAATAACAGTTGACTGTCATTTGCGATTGGTGTGATTTTTTCAAATGGTGTGTTTTTTCTTCATGTTGGTGCGTTTTGATATTTCAAAGTTGACAAAGCTGTTTATATCATAACACTAGATAGATTCTTTAATTATAATTATAATAAATATACAGGGGTGTCATAGAAACCAATATTGTCAGAATTGGCAATCGTGATACTAGAAATATCTCGATATTTATTGAACGTGTAGCAGTGCCCTATGACACCAAAGCATTTTTTCTTGTCGGTTTTAAAACCAATTCTGACAATATTGGTTTCTATTTATATCTACTATATATACATACATATATATATTGTTGCGGATGCTATTCAATTTTGTTTTTTTTTTTGAAGAATATAATCCTAATAATCAGAATGAATAAATGTCAATTTTGGTTATATGTGTCTGGTGACAGATGTTTTTATTGGATTAAATTTGCAATCAGCAGGTAGATAAGATAAACAAAAAGAGGCTGATGGCAACGCTATTAATAGTAAAGGCAGTGTTGTACTTTTCATTGAATAAGAAGAGGAACACGGTGGTAAAGAAAAGAAAAAAAATGTTAAATTGGAAATAGTGGAATTTGAATAATCCAGGATGATTTATGAAAAGAAAAGATGGATGTTTTGGAGGGATAATATTTTCTAGGATTATTAATAAAGATGGATGACTAGTATAGAGACTTTTGGAATATTTTTGGAAAAAAACTGAAAAATTTTGGAAAAATTAAAAGAAGATAAGTAATGTACCGAAATAGGAAAGTGAACGGAGAGATCAATTGAATAGGAATAGCCGAACTGAGCACACAGAAAACTAATTGAAATACCTCTTTATTTGCCAAGGAGTAGTGTTTTTAAATAAAGTGATTTTTTTTTTTGTTTGTAAATACAGTGAAAAAATTATTTTTGGAAGTATACTGGATCTAACAAAAAAAAAGAATAAGAAAAAACAGAAAAAAAAACGTAAGCAATTGTTTTAGATTGATAAAATCATAATAAAGCCAAAAAAAAAATTGTTTTGTTTAGCTGGCTGGTGCAGACAACACTTTATGGTAATCTGAAAGGATCGAGGACACGGATTTCTGTGTGTATTGGGATTTTTAAATCTGCCACCAAAGTCAGGTAAAAAGTGATCTTTCCATAATATTATCACAATTAAAAAGGATTAAACAGGAACGAAGTGACTAATAATAATTTCACTAGTAAAGCAAAGGAGTTGTGCTATATAAAGCAGAAAGAAAGAAGGAAAAGATATAAAAATAAGGAGAACAAATATTTTCAAATTAGAGTTGTGTGGAAATATAAACAAAATATTAATGCCCAAATTTGTATGTTCTATGTAGTTTTGTTTTTTTTATATATACGTTTAAAATAATTCAAATTGATGTAGGATTAGTTATAAAATCGTGTTTGTACAGTACAGTAAACGCTTTGTGGATAGTAAAATTTTCAATTATTGCCGCCTAAAAGCGGGTTACATAAATTACAACTTTTTATGGTTTCGACCTTATTTATTTATTTATACCGAATATTCAAACCCAATTCAGATAACTCGTATAAATCAGCCTTTTGTTGTGTAATAGTCCGTCGCTGGAATATACGGGACAAAATACTAGCCTTAGGGAGCTCCTTCAGGTTGAGGAATAATAAAGAAAAGTAATAAATAAAAAAAAAAAAAAAGGAAAGGGAAAAAGAAAAAAAGGAATAAATAAATAAATACATAGATAATTAGGTTGAAGAAAATAAAATCCGGAAATAAAGACTTTTACTGTATTTAATTCCATTTGTTAAACCTAAGTTTTAGTGTAATTATCTTTATACGTACATATATATATAGTTTTTCTGTTTATTGATATTTTGTATAGGGTTAGCTTTAAGTAATATATAAAGTATTTAAAATAGGAATAGGAAATTGTATTACTAATAAAAAGAAAAGAAAAAAAAAATAAAATAAATATGTATATCTGAGATTTAAAAGTATAAAACCAATTGAAATAATGGGTTTGCTCTAAAAATAACAAGGAATAATGGCATGATGGTGAGTTAACGTAGGAGAGGTCAGGTGGATGTTATTGGGTCCCAGACAAAATTCTCATGGATCTTCTGGTGACATGGCAGGGTGGGCAAATAAAGAAGCAAAACAGCTGCTTCCTGAAAAGAAAAATTAGTATCATTTAGGTAGTACGTCTGTGTGCTTATAATGATGTTAGATAGTACTTACTGGAAAAAAATTTTTATGTTCAGCATACCCAGTGAGCAGGGTTGGAACCCTCTGAGATGTGTTTACCGTTGCTAGTCGGAAAACTTACTGGTCACTATGGCTGCAACAATATATATATAGAAGTGATTGTATGTCTGTATGTATGTATGTATGTCTGTATGTACAGGGTGTTTTTTTGAGAGGTATAGAACTTCGAAATGAAATAAAACACAAGAAAATCGTATTAATGACCATCAATTTGGCTTTATTGGAAGGATAATTTTATGCCATTAATGTTTAAATATGATTTCAGGCATGTGGCCGCCGCGAATAAAGCCAATTCTACAGGTCCAATTTTCAACCACTTTTTCGAGCATATGGGGCCGTATGTCGGCAATAACGCCACGAATGTTGGCTTCCAATTCCTCTAACGTTTCTGGTTTGTTGGCGTAGACGAGCGACTTCACATATCCCCAAAGAAAATAATCCAATGGTGTCAAATCACACGATCTTGGTGGCCAATTGACAGGTCCATTCCGCGAAATTATGCGCTCATCGAATGTTTCCTTCAATAAATCGATTGTGGCGTGCTCTGTGTGGCATGTAGCGCCGTCTTGTTGGAACCACAACTCATCCACATTCATGCCATCCAATTCGGGAACAAAATAGTCGGTTATCATGGCTCTATACCGGTCTCCATTAATTCGGGTCCTCTTCAACACTTTGCTCTACAGCGGCAATTGTTTCTTCGGTGCGCACTGTTCGACGTCTCTGCGGATGCGTATTATCACATAGAGTAAACGTAGTGCAAAAACGATCCATGGTTAACCGAATTAATTGCTCTGATGGACGATTATGTCGACCATAAAATGGACGGAGCTTGCGGTAAACTTCGCGAACTGAACCGTTATTTTCGAAATAAATTTGCACGATTTGCAAGCGTCGTTCTTTTGTCAACCTGTTCATGATGAAATGGCAAACCAAACTGAACATAAATGACATTAGAGTTGCCAGATTTGACCACAAAATGCCAGTTTTATCTCTTTTCGAAAAAAAAACCTGTAAAAAAACACCCTTTACGTATGTATGTTTATTATTATTAGTTTGGGATCTATAGACGCCTAAACGGCTGAACCGATTTGCTTGAAATTTTCACAGTATATTTCTGTATATCTGGTAGGAGCAATAATAGCTATAGTACTCAAATTTTGCATGAGCAATTCCATTGCTTGTTTAAATATTTGCGGAAAAAATGGGAGTAGTAGCGACAGGGGGCGTGGCACCTCCCATATGATGATAATTTAAAAAAAAAATCAAATATACATATGTTATACAATAAAATATATGGTACGGTTATTCTACCATCAATATTAATATTTAGGACAAGAATGGGCCTGAGTGTTATTTCTCTTAAAAAAAATTCCCAATTTTGACAATTACATATGTATCGTACAACTGACAAGTAGATTGCAAAATACATATCGGCTAAAGATACCTTTAGTGAGTTTATTGTGAGTCATTGTTGAGTGAACATCTAAGCGTTCTCAAACTGTAATTTAAGTGGAACCTAAACTGTAATTTAGGAGGAGTAAAAAACAAAGTATTCATTAAATTTGTTTTCTGTACATTTGAATAAATAGAGATTCATTATATTTTCTTTCAACTGCTTGACGCTTTTATTTTGCAAGTAAAAGGCGTCCGGTTTATTTAAAGGACTACCGTTTTTAAAAGGTCGTTACGTAACAATATAATACATTCTTGCGACAGTGTGACAGACACAATGTGTGTAAACAAGAGGCCGACAGTAGTTGTGGTTCCAATTGTAATTCAGCTGTATGTTACATATATTTTGTCGATAAAACTGTTCTTAAAAACTCTGCCAAATTTATATTTCCCTGAGCTACTATTTTATGCAACTATGCTCTTGCCGTAAATTTATTTTAACAAGTCATTGCAATATTCTTTAAAGTTTGAAGAAAAATTTTTGTTTAGTTAGTAAACATAACTATAAAATGGAAACTTTATTACAAGAAAAGGTAAAATAAACTGTGATTGAAGCGTTTATAACAAATAATGAAATTATTTTAAAAATTAGGAGGAGACATTCGATTTTAAATTGAAAGACGCTCACAGTTCACTGGATGAATTGGATGTCGATGATCTATATGTTCGCTACAAGGTAAAATATCGTTTGGTATAATGGATATGTATTAAGTTATAATTTTGTTCATGTTAGAAATTGCAAAAAACTCTAGAATTTCTGGAAGTTCAGGAAGAGTATATCAAGGATGAGCAAAGAAATCTTAAAAAAGAATATCTTCATGCTCAAGAGGAAGTAAAACGTATTCAGTCAGTCCCTCTTGTAATTGGTCAATTTTTGGAAGCCGTCGACCCGAATACCGGTATTGTTGGATCTACAACAGGTTCAAATTATTATGTTCGTATTTTGTCAACGATTGATCGTGAATTGTTGAAGCCGTCAGCATCCGTTGCCCTACATAAGCATAGCAATGCCTTGGTTGATGTGTTACCTCCAGAGGCAGATAGTTCCATCTCAATGTTGCAACCGGATGAAAAACCAGATGTCAGTTATGCAGATATTGGTGGTATGGATATGCAGAAACAAGAAATAAGAGAAGCTGTTGAACTGCCATTAACACACTTTGAATTGTATAAACAAATTGGTGAGTTGATTAGTGCACACTAGAATGCGATAGGTGTACAGAGTAATAAACATTTTTTTTTTTTATAATTTTAGGTATCGATCCTCCCCGTGGTGTTCTTATGTACGGACCCCCTGGTTGTGGTAAAACTATGTTGGCTAAAGCTGTGGCTCATCACACAACTGCATCATTCATTAGAGTGGTGGGATCCGAATTTGTCCAAAAATATCTTGGTGAAGGTCCACGTATGGTACGCGATGTATTTCGTTTAGCTAAGGAAAATGCGCCAGCAATCATTTTTATAGACGAAATAGATGCTATTGCCACAAAACGTTTTGATGCTCAGACTGGAGCTGATCGCGAAGTACAACGTATTCTATTAGAATTACTTAATCAAATGGATGGCTTTGATCAGACAACAAACGTTAAAGTCATAATGGCTACAAATCGCGCTGATACTTTGGATCCAGCCTTACTTCGTCCCGGTCGTTTAGATAGAAAAATAGAATTCCCATTGCCTGACAGACGTCAAAAGCGTTTAGTTTTCTCGACAATCACTTCCAAGATGAACTTGAGTGAAGATGTTGATTTGGAAGAATTTGTTGCAAGACCAGATAAGATATCGGGTGCCGACATTAACGCCATTTGTCAAGAAGCTGGCATGCATGCAGTTAGAGAAAATCGTTACATTGTTTTGTCAAAAGATTTTGAAAAAGGTTACAAGAACAACATCAAGAAAGACGAACAGGAACATGAATTCTACAAATAAGAAAAATATATACCTACATCTTTTTTGTAATTATAACTCACTTTATTAAAATAAAAAAATAAATTTTAATATGCTTATATCCATAATTTAATCTAAAATTTAATGCCACTTTCATCAAGTTGTCCATTTAAATAAAAAAATATATCTAAAAGAATAATTTTCATTATTAGACATACATACACGCAATGGAATATTCAATAAGGTTAACCAGTTAAAAAATTGTTCAGAAGTGCGAAAAAACAAAAAGATTTAGCCATCCGATAATGTTCTCATATGCTAAATTGTACATACAAAAATTTATTATACCCTTGAGGACTTCATTTTGTCACAAAAATTAGTCGAAATTGTTTACTCTATCAGTTTTAGTCTGTGCTATCAGTAATCCGTTTAGTATATTTTAAATCATTTTGGGGTTTGTTAAAAAATACTATTAGAGTATTAGTTATTTTTCTATAAATGAAAAAAATAAAACATGCATTCGAAACTTCAACGAATTTTGTAGAAAAAAAAGTGAAAAATAACACTATTTGACTATAATGCAATTTTAATTTATCGAAAAAGTTATTGCCCAAATGTACATTAAAAGATTTACAATCGATTTTTAAATCATACATCATTTGCCACACACATATTTAAGCGATAAGAATTGTACTGTGTGAACACCGAAGAAATTTTAAGGAAAAATTATATCAATATTTTCAATAAGAATTGCTTCGTGTAAATTTGTACTATTCGTTTTACAAATGTGTGTATACTCTCAAATAAAAATACGAGCGATTTAAGCAATAAGAATTGTGCAGCGTGAAAACCGAAGAAATTTCATGGAAAAAATTATATCAATTTTTTCAATAAGAACAGCTTCGTGTAAATTTAAGCATTAAACACATTCGAGACAGCAGACTACCGATAAAATACACACGTTGATAAGTGAATGATTATTTTGACGGCAGCAGGACAAAATGTGTATGTAAACCCCCTACAACGCGGTTTCCTATAACGCATTTTTACGAAAAATTTTTCAAATATTTATTATTTTAATTTGAAAAAGGTTTTCTTGCCCAAATAAAATACTTCGCATGCAGTAGAAGATTTGATGAAATAACAATGGCAGATATTCAAGAATAAATAGCGGACGACGAAATAAACGAGGCAGATTTAGTGGCAATGACAAATGGAGATAGCTCTGACGATCTTTCCGATGTTGAAAATAAAAACTTTTCACTAAAAAATATTGAGAAAGTTTTAAATATGGCAAAGCAGTTGGAAAAATACATTTTGGACAGAGCAGAAATATTTAAACGAAATCTTCAAAACATTTTAGCTCCCTATCAAGAAATTTATAAAGATTTGCGAAATAAGAGCAAACAAACTTCAATGCACGATATTTTTCAAACCAATAATCGTCGAAAGGATGCCTGAATCTGATAGTGGATCACGCTCAGATTTTGAACTAGTACTAAGTGATGAGGAGGAGTAGAAAGTTAATTTATTAAATCTTTCAACTTGAATATTTTACGTAGAATTGAAATTTTATTTTGTTTTGTTTAAATAAATGGAGTGTTATTACATTACATAATATGTATGTTATTATGACTCAACAAATAAATATGTACACAAGTTAATTTAAGCACATATATTTACTATACAAATTCCAATATTTTATTGAACATTATTTTACTTTGGAACCAAACTCTGATTTTTGTATGGAGTTAGAGTCTCCTACAACGCGGAGTTTTTCAGGAACCTATTCACCGCGTTGTAGGAGGTTTACCTGTACATATTATTTTTGACATATTGTAGTCGATAGCCTGCTGTTTCGAATGTGTTTATTGTTCTGTATAAAATAAAATACCAGATTGTTAAATTTGTAATGAGATGTTTTTCCATTATTTATAGTTTGATAGACTACCGAGTACTTCTGCTTTATTAAGGAGTAACTGTTTACATTGTAACGATAAGAAATATTCTGACAATACATAGTTTCTATTTTGTGGCTTCTTTCTGTTTTTGTATACAAAAAATATAAAAAGAGAAATATGTACATTTTAATTGTAAAAGTTATTAAATTTTAACAAAATTATTGTAAAAAGTTTAAGAAAATAATGATTCAATTTCCATATAATACATATATATGCCTATGGTTGATCATACACTTTGTTTTTATTGTAACAAACGATGCAAAGTGCCCTGAAAAATGCCAGTGTAAAAATAACACAGACTCTTCATGGAATTTACGCGTAAAATGTGGTGGCACTTCCGATGAACATCTATCTAACTGGCAAAGTTTAGACTTTGAAGAAGATGCTGCTAATGTTTTCCTTTTGTATGTTTGCACAAATTAATTGATTAATTAAAATATTTAATATAATTTGTTATTAAAAAATTTTTTTGTAGAGATTTAAGTAGAAATGGTTTTACTGGTATCGACAAAGAGTTCTTTCACAACCTAACAGAACTTAAACGTCTTGATTTGTCGTTTAATCAGATAAAAGTGATTGATAAATCGACTTTTGGAGATTTTGAAGTTGGCGTAGAACGATTAAAACTAGCCAATAATTCAATTGCCCACATATACCCAGGATCTTTTGATCGTTTTCCTAATCTAAAACAGCTGTAAGTATATCAGAATATAAACGAGTCCACAGTAATATTATATTATTTATATAGGGATATTTCCAACAATCCATTGGCATGCGACTGTGATCTAATTTGGCTAGTAGGTTGGTCCAATAGCCGTTTTGTAAAACTACAACCTGGCCCAAAATGTGAATCCGAAGATTTTAAGGGAATTTATTTAAAAAAATTAAAAGTAGGTGTAGATTTGTATTGTGAATCACCACTCCAGCCATTGCTAGAATTTATACCAAGACAAAATCAGGCAAGTAAAATTACGACATTTATTCTATATACATACTTAGGTTCCATATTGATATTTCGTTCATTTCTTTTAATCAGGTTGTATTTGAGGGAGATGAATTAGTTCTCAAGTGCCGGGCGCCACGAGTTGCGGTCGGAGTTCCTCATGAATCAGAGGACTTACCCACAAAGGCTCACGTTTTTTGGGGTTGGTCGGAAAAAATCCGCACTCAAAACTCTACAGATGATATTGTGTATCACGATCCCACCAAGGTTCTTAATGATGTTCATTTAGAAAGTAAACACACTACGGATTCGGGGATTCTCAATTCTATATTACGTATTGCTAGCGTGCGACGCAATCACACCGGTATGTTTGACTGTACGCTACGGTCGCAGCAAGCTAATTTATCACATGCAATTGCTGTGATCGTAATTGCCAAAAATACACAATATTGCAAGGCAATAAACGTACAAACGAATAAAGGGAACTACTATTGGCCGCAAACGGTTCGTGGACAGACAGTGGAACAACAGTGCTTTGAAGAGTCTGATGGTGGTCTATTAGCTACTTATCGATGCCACGAAAACGGCACATGGGTAAATCTCAACACAGAACTCTGTGCGTATGTTAGTCCAACAACACGTGTCTTAGAACAATTTGCGAAGATGAATCTAACACTTAATAAAGCAAATGTATTAGAAATAGCACGGCGGTTGCATAACTTTACCCACACAATGTCCAACATAAGACGTATTAGAGATCCCATGGATTTGGAGTTTGTAGCGCGTACTTTAGTAAAATATTTAGATTTCATAACGTACCAAAATGAATTGGCTCATCTACTTTTGGATATAGTATCACAGCTACTACTATTGCCATCGAAAACTTTTTATGAAGCACAACGCAGTCATCAAAGTGGTCTAAAGTTACTTGAGTGCGTTGAGGCAGCTTCTAAGCAGGCCTCATTACATACACCGACAACAGAAGAGCATGGAAATATGCAAAGTAATTTAGTAATGATTCCTCGAACGTTTTTTGTTGATTACTTTAGTATTCGACCGGAATCTTTTGCTGGCATTTCATGTGTTTGGGTGCGTTCTTCAACTTCAACAACTGCAGCAACGATAAGTTCATCTTTTGAATGTAGTACCTCGAACGATTCATTCCCATCATTTGAGCGGTATATTGATGCTGCCATCCAAATTCCCGTAAATTTACTGTTTAGTGATAAGTCGTCCAAATCGGTCATTAAGTTGATGGTAGCCGTTTTTCGCAATGCGAATCTGCTGCCGCATTTGACGATTAACAGAAGTGTTGAACTTTCATCACCAATAATTGCAGCCAAAACAGTTTATGAATCCGACGAAAGTCATCAGCAGTCAACTGAAGATATTGACGAGAAAAATCAAATTGCCATAATACTCCGCGTTCATCCGTTTCATGATGATCGCAGTGCACCGATACCAGCACGCTGGGATGAAGAAAGACAAATTTGGTCTCCGGAAATGTGCCAACAGCTTTATCTACATCGCGGACTTTTAATGTTTTCATGCAAACGTTTGGGATATTATGGACTGTTGCAAAGATCAGCTTACCTAAACGATTTTGAAAGTGATCAAGCAGGTGCCCGCTTTCGATTTCTGCCGTATGCAATATATACTGGAACAGCAGCGCTATTTCTCTGCTGCTGCATTAATATTGTCACTTTTTTAGTATTTGGCAGAGCCATCAGAATAAATCGGCAACAGCGACACACATTTGTTAATACCTGGCTGGCCTTAGCACTTCTTTGTATGTCATTTACTCTGGGGATATTTCAGACCGAGCGGCAAGATTTATGTCGCATGATCGGAATGCTTATACATTATTTAAGCATGTGTGTTTTAATGTGGTTAAGTGTCAGCCTAAGCACTATGTATAAACGTCTCTCAAAACACCATCGTGTGGTTACCGAATCGGACATTCCCAAGGAGGCACGTCTGAAGAAACCCATTATGGGCATATATCTCGTCGGCTGGGGTATTTCTATGATGATTTGTGGCATTAGTGGAGCGGTGAACATAAACGAGTATGCTGCTTATTCGTTCTGCTTCCTCCACAATGGCTCGGCCATGAATGCTATGCTTGTACCCGGTGGCATATTACTAATTTTTCTCTGCATTCTATTTTTAACTATTTACTATCAACTTAATCACAGAAGTTCTGTTGCAAATATGATGCAAAATCATCATCAATTTTCTGATAACACTCAGGCTACAGAGAACATTGATATGGATTGGCTGGACACAACGACACATAGCAATCCAGCGCCTCGGCGTACAAATATTAATGCAAAATCATTGAATCTGGACCAGTACACAAGTCTGACACTAAGCAATACTGCTGTAAGTAGTATAGTCGATGATTTCGAACGCTCCAATTTGGCCCATTTAAGAGCACATTTTGTATTCTTGGTCTTGTTTGTTATTGCATGGTTCTCTGCATTAGCATTTGTGATGCACTCATCTCAAGGGGACAATGATCTGAGTCATATGTACTCTGTGTTGTTTGCGATATCATGCTGTTTACTCGGTCTTTTTACACTATTGTTCTATACCTTGACTAGAAACGATACACGTCAACAGTGGAGTCGAAATCCCTGCTGCGGTCAGGATGGTTCGGATCGACCATATAACGATGCCACATACAATGACGGTGTTGCGCCAGTTGCTAACAGTGTATTGGCGTATAAGCCTTCCTATGAAGCTGGCAATAATTCGAGCGCTTCTAGATCCAATTCTCAGTGTTCAAGACATCGAGCGAGCAGCATACGTAATGGTGTTGGTATTGTTGATACTACCACCCAACATCTTTTGACTGTCTCTTCTGCTCCCGCTCCTATTCCCGCTACAATAATTAACAATCAGCACATGGGAAGTGGTACAGGAATAGGCTTATCACATGATATTCCAAGTGCTGAGCTATTTTATAATCCGAACCAAATTAATGTTGCTCGTAAGTTTTTCAAGAAACAGAAAAGATTAGCCAAGCGTAATAATTTTGAGTTGCAACGGCAAAAGGAACGACCTGATTACGGAGGAAGTGTGGGGGCAGCAGATACTGCCAGTGATATCTCATCGACAACTGGTAATGGTCATGTTTACTCTAGGCGTCATAACGCTATGACTCTAAAACTGTTGAGCAGTGGCGTAGGCAAGGTAAACAACACGAATATCAACTACAAGCCCGACTACAATGTCAGCTACAAGAGTCATAATAATCACCCCTTGGACAACTTTGATGATGTTGATGATATTTTTGCCTCAACAAATGTCTCAACTGGAGCGAATAATCAAAATTCTTTACGCAAGCGGGCCAACATATTAGCTATGAATATTTACACAAACATTCCGGAAACAATGGCACCACAACATGAAATACACAAAGTTAGAGGCGGCGGAAATGCAAGTTCAAATGTCAGCGGCAGTGGTATACGTTTACTCAAACCTTTGGAAGAACAACATGAGGAATTTGAGGAAATCGACAGTAGTTCACATGACGAAAATATACCACTTTACGAAAATACTTTGCAAAAGGTAAACATAAAACCAACTATAAACAATATATTTAATACATCGTTTAGTTCAAATACACCATCACTTCCCCCCACAACGTCTACACCAAACAAATCCAAGGCCCCTAAACTTAAAGAGATCGATGAGCATCAGATTCTGACACAACAAAAATTATTACTATTAGATCACGATGTTGAGGCAATGAATAGTATAGGACTACCATCGGCAGCAACTGGCATTCAACAAGGCATTTCAAATGAATGCCACAGCAACAATGATGGCATGCAGGACAATGACGATGATCACGATAAGCCAAATCTTGAGCGAAATGAAATTTATGTGTCGAATTCTTTGCAAATAACCAATCGCGTTGATATTGTAGATGATTTTGCTGCTGTCCTCATACGCGGCAATCAACAACCAAAACACTCCAAATCTTTAAGCAACTTAGATTGTATCTATGGCGGAGTTGCAGGATCAACACAAACTGATTCTGGCAAGTTGGATGCGATGAATGTTTCGTATGGATCGGACAGAAACTTGCCCCATATTGAAGCCATTGTATGCGCTTCAAAACAAAGGTGTCCTTCACTGTATGAAGTTGTTACTGACAAACAGTCTTCAGTAAGCCAGCGAGAATTGCATTCTTCAGCTAAATCGTTGGTAACATCAGATCAAAATTACTTATCGAACAACAGGAACGAAACAGATGTCAATGTAGTTGAAGCATTTCATATGACAGGCACATGCACGAGATCCGCCAGCCCGACAAACGAAAGTGATCTTAACTACCAAAATTCCGAAATCAGTATACGTAGCCATGGTTTATATGCCCCTCAAGGTGATAACGATCTGACATTGACCGATGATTTTCGATATCAGTCATCAAATGCTAGCGATGCAGACATGGGTCTTAATGATTTCGATGATGAATTTGGAGCATTTGGAAGTCACAACTTCACAAATGACTTGGATAGTAATGATCATGAAGACGCAACCGATCCCATCGATGCACTCAACACGTCCATTGACGAATTATATGAGGCTATTAAACGTCGAAGTCCTCTTACTACAAAAGTATCATTAACAAATGAAATGGCAGGCGAAAGCTCGTATAGTGAAGTGTCAGCGCCATGCCTTGATGAAATGCATTCCTTTGTCAGAAATGATTCTAGAAATAACCTAAATACTAATGATGACTCCCAAACTGTTACAAATCTGCCATCATCAGCTTCTTCTTCACACTTGCCTACAGCATCAACAACAGCAACTACTACATCCTTAAATACTGTGTTAACAAAATCTTTTCGTGAGAATCTCATAGATGACGATAGTAGTCAAAGTAGTGTAATATCATATATAGATCCCAAAGTAACAAAAAACTCACTTAGCTGAAGACACTACCATATTCGAATTAATATTAAATTCAATGTCATTCTTAGCGCAAATCAGATTCACCCCTATTCTGAATTTCGATTCGAATCGAAATTTTCTCCGTTTGGCAAATTTGGTATTCGGAGTTTCGATTCCGCTACGTTTCTTTCGATTGTAGGTATTCTGTATTACGATCGGAGTTACGTTTTTCTACGCTTATATTTTAGCAACGGAATTTTTTTCGATTACTCTTTTTTATAAACTTAAAAAGTGTTTAATTTATAAAATGTAAGTATAAAATGTTTAAAATGTGTAAATTTTTGTTGTACGGCGAATCAAGAGGTCATATGCAGCAACAAAGAACATGGTTAAACAAATGTGTAATGGTAGAACGAAGGAGTTTTGAATTACTGTCACTACAAACAGGAAAACAGCCCATTTATTTACTTTTCCAGATCAAAAACAATGAGATCAGAGCAATACGAAAAGCTGGCAAGTTTAATGTCAACAAAACAGGATATTGCTTGCGGCTACCATAAACGATCCAAGGAGGAAATTCAGGTATTTTCTTTCCAAACCTTACATCTGTGTTCTGAGTCACGTTGTTCTCCTCTTCCACCAATAAAGCCACTGCTATTGATTCCATTTCTTCTTCAAATACAAAAATTAAAAATACCACCTCCGGCTTGACAGGATTCTCAGCACTTAAATATTTTGCAAACAAAAATGTTTACCAATTATTTTTAGTTGAACTGTTAGTTAATTTTTCAATTTTTGTTAGGCTCGAGTTCATTAAATTTAATTTTCATTAAATTATTATTTTTTACTGAAAGAAGGAATTATTTTTTACAAAATGAAATCTAATTAAAATTTTTATTGATAATTTTTCTTGGCTGAACCTGGGTTGAATTTACATGTTTCAAGAAATGATTACCTTTTTATTATTATTAATTCACAAGTCTTTTGTATTGTTTTATTTTTATTATTTCTCCTTATTAATCACACACATTTTTTATTTTCCTATTTTTTTTTTGTTGTGACTTTTTTTTAATATAAATTGGTTGACGGAGAATTAATCCCACGATCAATTTAAGTAAGTCCAAGTCCCAAGGAAGCTGGAACGCTTAAATCTTGTATTAAAAAGAATTTAGCATGTGACTAATACACAACTTCGAAAAACCGTAATGCGGTAGAGTTAGACGACGCCAAGCATTAACCAATGCAAAAGTGAGACGCAATTCTCTCGAAGGCAGCGAAAAAAGGACGGCCTGATTGCCCTTAAGCGATAATGACAACGACGCGCTAGTTCTTTCTCCACCCAGAGCTGAATTACGACTGTGTTGTGACTTTTGTTTATTAAAATAGTAACAAACTTGCTCATTTCTTTGTTTCTATTACCCATTTCATAGTAACAAATTGGGTTTTTAAACATTGTTGTCTTCTTCTTGTTCTTTCGATTCAGTTTTTGTTTGGAATACCAATTTTCGATCGTAGCGTAACTGAATGCGGAGACGTAATCGAAACTCAGAATAGGGGTGATTGTACATGTATAGAAAGTGTGTTGCACAAATTGAAAATGTGTACAGTATTTAAAGTTAAGTTTAACCGGTGAAAATAGGATACTGGCTCTTAACATGATGTGTTACATTATTACTTAATATACGTATTGTTTGTAATTAATTTACAAACATTTACAGAATTTGTGCGAAATTTTTCCAAAATCATCTTAAATTCTCAAAATTATTTGGGATTATCGATTTCTCTAAATGATAAAGCAATGCAAGAACATACATATATACTTTTTGATAGACTTACATATCGATGGTCTCATGTAGAAAGGTCCTAACTCGCATATTTGAAACTTAACAGGAGAAGGTAAAATCATAATAGAAATTGTAATATTCGACATGTAACTTTTTTTGTACAACTGCTTATAAAAGCGTTATTTTTTACACTATTGCAATTAATTTTTGTGAGGAGGTGTATTTGCGTTAAATGCATTGGAATCGCAAAAAAAAACAAATTTCGAAAAAATAGCGAGTTAGGGCCTTTCTACATGAGACCAATGATATGTATGTCTGAGTAGGGTTTGGTCCGATCTCTTTCTTCTCTTTATATTCTAATATCCTTTTCTTTTCTTGTGCTTTCGCTTTTTATTTCACCTACCTTCTATACTTTTATTTCTATCCCTAACTAAGGCATCACAATGGACCGTATTGGTCTCTGGGTGAGTGTGTGAGGATGGCTTCACACCAGCCTTTTTACCTAACCTCCCAGTAAAAAATAGGATCATCCAAAGAGTAATCCTGGAGCGCTCCTTTGCGAGTAATGGATTACTCCATAAAACTCCGAACCTCATAGGATTTTTAACACAGCATGTCCGCAGACACGAGTACTCCTTTTAAGCTCCTTATGGAGTACTCCCTTTGATCTTGAAAATGACGACAGAGGGAGTAATCGTTTTTGTCTCCTAAAAGAGCATAAATACAAATTTGGTTATTTTTTACAAAAACAAGAAAGCCTCGAAAAATAGCAACAGCGGAAATGAAATTTGCAATCCCGTTTTCTTGAATTTGAGTGGCATCATCGGAAATGAATTGAGGGAATTGAGGAGATTTTTTACAGCAACGAAAAATAGCAACGAATCCCACTGAATCCCATCTGATTTTTATCTTTATCCCAGAAACTAGTTCTAAATAGAAAAACAAAACGAAAATATTTTAGAGTTATGTCAAAGAAAAAAAACCAAAACGAACTGATACATCCCTCATTGATCCATTTGGAGTATTAAGCGAGGCATAGACAACAAAACAAAAAAAAGTTTTGATAGCTCGCTTATTACTCCAAATGGATGAACAAGTCATTACTCCTTTAATGCTCGATTATGGATTAATCCATATATTTTTTACTGGGCTAACTGATATTTATATACACATGTATAACTCTATTATTAAATTATATTACTCTTAAGTTTTTGTACTAGCTATTTAAATTGTATTGTTATAAGTTAAGCATTTATTATTATGTACAGTTCCATTTTATTTGTCTACTGGCTAAATCATTTTCATAGAAATTTCGTATATGTTTTCTCTAATTGACCAAAAACATATACATAGTTGTAATTACTCTTAAGAAACAAACAAAATAGTATATGCAATTGTTTATTTTTTCGATTTAACTACCACTTTTCATAAAATATTCGATATTTTGTCTTTTTCATTAACATCGTCTGTCTTTTATCGTACTACTGGCATGTTTAGAGAACATACGAAATTATTCAATTTAAGCTAAATTCACAACATAAAACATCGAAAGATAATAGTTTCTTAAAACAAGTTTGTTATATTTTCTAAATATGTACGTATTTATAATTTTATATAATAAAGATTTTTAATAAATGTACAAAACAGAAACAATTTAAACTTAATTGAAATTGTGTAAAAAATAAGACAGGAAGAAAAACGAGAGAAATAATTAAGGACAAACAACGAGTTACTTCATAAGCGAATGTACAACAGCATTAACGTTGATAGCTTTTAAATCGGCATAGGTTTGACCAGTGCCAACAAACACAATCGGTTGACCAGTGATATATGTCATTGATATGGCAGCACCAACTTTATCGTCTATCGTATCAAATTTCGTTAACACAATACCATCGATAATGTGGGGATTTTCGTCGGATGAATAATCGGCAAGAGATTGATTGAACTTCACTAATTGATCTACGGCTTCATTTCCGACTAAGGCTTCGCCAACAAAGAGCACCAAATCGGGATCATTAACTTTGATAAGCTTTGAAAGAGAGCGCATCAAAGGTTCGTTGTCCTGCATGCGACCAGCAGTGTCCACCAGTACGACATCGATGCGAGTGTCGTTAGCAAATTTAATAGCCTCCATAGCTATACCGGCGGCATCTTTGCCGTAACCTTTTTCATAAAGCTGAACCATAGTACGACCACCATGTTTCTCTGCTGGATGGAGGGCATTCAGATGGCGTGTGTGCGTACGCAATTGTTCCACAGCTCCGGCACGGAAAGTATCGCAAGCAGCTATTAGAACATTGAAATCATTCTCTATGAGCCAAAAACATATTTTGGCTAAATTTGTAGACTTTCCCACACCATTAACACCACAGAAAATTGTAGTGTATGGTCTGTTGTTCCGTTTGGCTTCCAGAGCATCACGTATTATATCAACACGTCGTTTAGGTGATAAAATACGCACTAGAGACATAGTTAAAGCTTCTTTAACCATAGCAGCTACCGAATCAAATGTACCAATAGATTTTCCCTCCAAACTAGTGGCGACAGAGTCACAGAGTTTGTATGCAATGTCCGAGGCAACGTTTTTTGAAATTAAATGATCACGCATTTTATCTAATGCTGTCTGCAAATCGACTCGTGTTAACGTTTTTCCTCCTACAAATCCCTTGAAGTACGATAAAATGCCCGATTTTTTCTTACTATCTGATACAATTTGCATTGCAGGTTCATCATTATCAGAATCAACTTCATCATCGCCACTGTCTACTTCCAAATCTCGTATGCTTCCCTGCATTGTGCCTACAATCTGTAAAAAGCCAAAAATAATCAATCATTTAAATTAAACCACTAGAACTTTTATATAATACTTACATCGTTTTGAATATTTTTATATTGAACGTCGTCAGCATGATCTTTGGAACGATCCAATACTACAGCATCTTTAGAGCTTCCGCCCAAATCCCAAACCCTTGGCTTTTTGCCTGCCTTTTCCCTTTCAGCTTTAATTTTACCCTCTGGTTGTGGGCTTTTTTTACCCAATAATTTTTCTCTTAATTTTTTGCGATTTTCCATTATAATATCTTCATTTGAAATGGATTTCTCCGAAGATGTAGCTTTTGGACTCTCCACTATATTCACTTTCTTCGTATAATCGCTCTTTTTATCATTCGGAGTTTCAATCATTGAAGCTACAGTTTTTTTAGACTTAAGAGACTCATTAAAGGATCTCATTGCTTTCGGAGCTTTACAATTTTGTTTAGCCGAGTTTTCCGCTGTTGCCAATGTAGCTCTAAACTCGCTGTCAAATTCATAGTCTACACCGTAACGCTGTGATGACATCAAAATATTGCTAAACTTATCCCTAAAGGCATTTTGCATATCGCTGAGAAAGCTATCGACGTAGGACAATTTGATAACCTTCTGATATACAACGGCATAAACTAATTCAAGTTCATTATCCAATTTGAACTGTATGGCCAAGCTATCCTCTTCAAAATATTTTGATTCCGTACTGCGTTCCTGTAATAAAAAAAATCAATTTAAATTTATTTTGAAATCGGTGAAAGTTGTATTTATTATGTACATATGTATCTCAATTTTAATAAATGTACTGTCCTACAGACAAACGTATCTACACATCTATGTATGTATTTACAAACAGTGCATGAAGAAAATGTACCTCTAGTATAACACTGCGTATCAAACTATTTATGCTTGGTGTGACATTTTGACCCGTAGAATTACACTTCCATAAAACTACACCACCTTTGGTAAAGACTACAACATAGTCCAACATTTTGACCAGAAGTTTAGAGCAACAAAAATAAAATATGTACACGTCACAATCGCAATTGTACACGTCACAATGTTCACAATACCCTTGACTACTCTTTTATTAACAAAAAATACACATTAATATTTTTCAAGGAAAAATACAAAAATATTTATTTAAGAAATATGTATGTTCAACACGAAAATGAGTGTTTCTTTTAATATTTTTTCAACATTACAACCGAAGAGGTAATTGCTGGTAAATTGCTTAACAAAATGCAAAAGAAAATAATATTGTTTATTTTGACAGTTTTCTTAACTTTTGTTTCTTTTTTGATATTTGCATGACAAGTTCAGTACACTGAGAAAAAAAAATATGAAGAAATTTACCTTCCGTCGCACGTTGCGTTGAAATGGTTTCAAAGTGGCGCTTAATTTAAATTTTAGAATTAAGTTTTTGCCATAATGATTGGTATCGAATAAAACTAGATAAAATTCTACATCACTATTTAAAATTTGAACCATCTAAGTTGTTTACGTCATTCGTAGTGAGCTGTCAAAGTTAGCTGTTATTTATTATTGCTGTTTTCTTAAAAAGTGAAAAAATTGAAATTTGATAAAAAGCAGTGCTTATTTTTTTTAAATTTAAAATTAATAAAGTTAAACTTTTATGATGGAACCTTCAACTTCAGGTATTTAAGTGTACAAAAAATGATGATGGACCAGAAGTAACAAAGTAGTAACGTGCCGGCTTCAAAGTTGTGTTTTTTGAAAAGTATGAGATTTCTTCTTGATACTACAAACAAAAAAGTTTGCCTTTTTGTGGCCTCGTTTTAAGATATTAATAATTTTATGTAAAAAGTCTTGTTTTCCTTTATTTACCATATCCACAGTGTTTTTGTTGTTACTATTGTCTTACTCTCAATGTAAGCTATTTTTGTTGTTGTTGATATTGTCAATATATTTTGATATATAATAGAGATGACTGCATGAGTGGCGTTTGATCGCCTATGTTCACGAGGGTGACCAAATTACCAGAAAACAATAAAAAATTCCAGCGAAAAATAGGACTTTCTAATAATTTACGAATTTACGTGATGGTTTTACATCTTATACTATTTTCCCGTGCCGAGATAATCACGCCTATATAATAACTGTTTTCAATTACGTACTTTGGGCAATCAACTTTTTTTTACCAATGCGTTTGACGTTTAATATTTTTTGAAATTAAACTGACTATCGTAATTTATAAATAATAATGTTTGCGAATAAACTGTTTGACGCGCCCATCTCTATTGCCGTTATTTTTGTGCTTGATTTTATGTTTTGTTTTTCAGTGGTGTGTTTTGCTGTTTTAAAATTTGAAGTTTTGGTAATACTATTTTTCCACGACGACTTGAATCACCTGCTTCGCTCTCTGAATCATGTTTATGAATCATGCTGTTTACATGACTAAAAAACTTGATTCGATTTGACAGTTGTCTTTAATAAACAAACAGAATAAAAAAAACAGAATTTACAATTTGTGGAATATAATTTTTTTTAATGGACAAACAAAGGTGAGTGGAAATTAGTTAGCTTATTTGAAAAAAAAACATACATTCGTACGTATTTACTTTCTTTACTTCCAGCAACAAGAAAATAATTTGCTTTGTTTACAATAATATTAAATTTTTACAGCTAGTGCAGATAAATTTGCGATAAAAATTAGAGAAGAGTGCAATTTTTCGTGCTTCGCAAGTAGATTCAATATGAATCTACTTGATTCGCTCTTAAAATTTTGTATGGCGAAGCAAGTTGTTTCACTCATGATTGGGGTGTGAAGCATGAATAGAGAGCGAAGCATGTACCGTGGAAACGTAGTATAAGAGTTGTCGTCACTGTCGAAAATTTCGTTGTTCAACGAATTTTTTATCGAACACAAATTTTCTGTCGACGGTGTTTAAAACTGTGCAAAATTTATTAAAAATGTACATTATTTTTAGTAAACCAAATACTACTTACTACTAAATTACTTTTGTTAATATCCTGCAGGTCTCAGGTCCTAAGTACAAAACAGCAGTTGGAGAAGTTCGTTTCTCTCATGGAAGAATATCAGAAAAACTATTGGCAATTTTAATATGCTTGGGATTGCTCTGCCCTTTGAGCATTGTTGCAGCAGTTCATCAGTAATGAACAGCAAGTCCACAAACGCCACTTTACAGAGTCGAAAATTTTTAATAAATCTGTAAATTAAATATATAAAACCTCATTAAATAATATACTCAAGTGGTGGAATCCATTTCCAAAATTTTGGAAGCATCTTTCAACCTTTTTCTGCTTCTGGCAAGTTCTAGTAAGGATTCATCTTCATCAGACGAATCATCAAACCATAATTCCGTGGTGGTCATTTCAAATTTAATTTATTTTTCTTTAAGAATATGTAAACAAATATAGCGCTAGTTGATAGAAATGTACTATTGTGAATAACCCAAAAAGAGTGATTTTCACAATAGCGTTTTTTCATCGAATGTGCACATTATACCACATGAAAATTCTTTCGATAAGCAGTCGAAAATCGAATTTTGCTCATAATAGGCACCTTAGTTCGTGAGGAAAAGCACTGCGGTAAGTACATGAAGTACATTTGTATTTTATATTTTTAATTTAATGTTTTTTAAATAGAAATAAACGCTCATAACTAACCAATGTTAAATAAATTGGGTCTTTTCATTTGCTTAGTTAAATTCGCTCCTTGCGAACAACCATCACCGCCAGCGACAACAACACTTTAATTTCAATTCCAAGTACTGTTAATTAAATGCAACTCGAACATAATATGTAAACATTTTAATTTCAATTCCAAGAACTGTTAATTAAATGCAACTCAACATACTATGTAAACACTTTAATTTCAACAACTGTTAATTAAATGCAACTCCAACATTATATGTAAACACTTTTATTTCAATTCCAAGAACTGTTAATTAAATGCAACTCCAACATACTATGTAAACACTTTAATTTCAATTCCAAGAACTGTTAAATGTAACTCCAACATACTATGTAAACACTTTTATTTCAATTCCAAGAAATGTTAATGAACTATTAATTAAATGTAACTCCAACATACTATGTAAACACTTTAATTTCAAGAACTGTATATGACCTATTAATTTAAACACAGACAAATTTATTGGAATTATTTTGCAATTACATATTATATATGATTAGCAAGCAAATTTTACATACATATGTATAAGAAAGTAAATTGTAAAATTAGTATTTAAGAAAGTATAAGAACATAAATAAAACAGTCTTAATTTGAAAATGAAAGTGTTTTTTATTCTAAACAATTTTAAGATTCAAAAGTTTGATACTGTCAAACTCATTCATTTGATACCGATGCCAGAAACCTGTGTACATACATACATATACTTATATGCATACATATGTATGAATGGATGTACGTATTGTATCTACTTGCCAAAAATTATTTCAAAATAATTACTCGGTTGGATCTTTTTATTACTTTTATTTATTGAATTAATATGTATATTTAATAGAAATTAATAAATTACTTCCAGTCTTTTAAATTACAAAAAATATTAACTTAAATCTAAACACAGAATATACTGAAGTTTATATTTTTTGGATGCCAACTGGATGATTTTGATGACGTTGACGTATGTGTGTTTGATTTCATTAAGACCGATTGTATTTACCCCAAATATGTAACATGAAAACAGATGCAATGAATAATAATGACATTACTAACACAGGAACAGGGCCAACTTTAATACCAGGAGAATCATCAGTATAAAAGCGCCACATACCACCGGTTCCGGCACCACCAGCAGCCCGGCTCCTGGGAGCTGTACCTGTACTACTTGTTGTTTTACGTTGCTTCAAATTACTACCAGTTCCCGACGCACGAGATGCTGATAGTTTACTAGGTGATCGGGAACCACTTCCCACAGATGTAGAACTTGCTGGAGCTGGCATTATTAAATTTTTCTTAATAATTCCAACGAAATGCTACGTTTATGTTATAATTTGTGCTTTACGTATTAATGCAGGTTCAATTGCAAATGTTGCCACCAAGTTGAATTCAAAAATTACACACGTTTGCATCGTTGCCAATATGACAATATTAGACAATTTTTTGATTACAATTGGAACTGCTTTTCACAGACTGTGCTGCTTTTGCCCAACCTTATGCTGGTTTTAGACGGTATGTATTTTGCAGTGTATTTGTCAGTTGTACGATACATATATGTACATATGTAAATGTGCATGTCTTACAAAATAGCCAATTTACAGGCAGTTTATAATTTTTGCTTTCACACGCCAGTTTTTAGCTTTATCTGACATAATCTATCATAGAACACAACAGTTGTTATGATTATTTTCGCGGAAGTTTTGTGTACTTGCAAATATAATTAAAAATGGATTAAGAAATGAAATAATTTTTACTTGCAGCATTATTGCAATAATAGCTTCTATAAAAAAAAAACAAGTAAGAGTGCTATATTCGGCTATGTCGAATCTTATATACCCTTCATCTTTGTTGTGGATGCATAATTATATTATATACATACATACATACATACATATGTATATACATTATATTGTTACGTTTTTACCTTTTCAAAACGGTAGTTTATTTCCTTTAAATAAACCGGATTCTTGTTAAGTGCAAAATAAAAGCGTCAAGTAGTTTGCACAAAATATAACGAGTCTTTATTCATTTAAATGTACATAAACACAATTATAAATGAACACACTGTCTTTTTCACATTTATATTAAGGTTTAGGAACACACTTAAAGTTCTCGAACACTTTGATGTTTACACAACAATGACTCACAATAAACTGATTCATTTGGTTGGCCGTGTTAGTCTATTTATACAGCAATCATAATTTCTGGAAGGTTCGAAACATGGTGCCACTATACAAGGTGAGTGCAAATCGACAACAAATACAACACAAAACAGAAACAACAGGCATTTTGTTTTGTGTAAAATAATGTACTACTGACAAAAATACTTGAAAATGTATTATTTTTGACATAAGTAAATTGTAAACAAAGTCAGTCAGCTGGGCTACTGCACTCACCTTATATAGTTACACCATGGTTCAAAACTAAGATACTAGAATCACAGACTACAACTAGATGTTCGTGACTGCAAGTCTAGAATATTCAACAAAAGTCGTTAAAACTCAATGTTGCCATATTGCTATGTTTATAAGAATAATGTTTATAAATCAAAACTAGTTACTACAACTACTAAACAAGTTGTATGTTGATAAACACGCCATCTGTTGATAGAGTTGTTCGTAACAATATTAATACACTTAGTTTGATAGTTTTTTTTTATGAAATTTTCAGAGGTTGTCTCGGATTTTTGCTCATATCTCCGTTATTTATGGACGGATTTTGCTGATTTTAAATAGCAAACTTCTCGAAAGCATGTCTAACACAATTATTGAAGATTTGGATCCCGAAGATATCTGGGGACTTCAGAAAATTCATTTCAACAGACAGACAGACAGACAGACGGGCATGGCTTAATAGACTCCGCTATCTTTAAGGATCCAGAATATATATACTTTATAGGGTCGGAAAATTATTTTGTGGAAATTACAAACGGAATGACAAACTTATATATAACCATCTCATAAAGGTGAAGGGTATAAAAATTAAGCAAATGTGCCATGTGGAGCCAAAAATTGTTGTATTTAAGTTAAATAAATACAAATAATTGACGAGTTGGTTGAAGAAAAATCAAAAGATTTTGATTTTTTCAAGTTGACGAACAAGTCTTTTAATTCGATTGTACTGTGTGTGTTCGAGTCTCTTGATTAGCTTTCAAAATTTTAGTTTGTAGTTTTCTTTTGCAAAGCAAAAATTGTTTATTTTAAAAATCTTTTTTGATTTCAGTGAATTTTAAATAAAAAACAAATAAAGTATAGTCAGTCCAGCCATATAATACCATACACCATATATGTATAAAAAGTTTTTCAAAAAATGGGCGCTATATGGGAGATATAACCTATTATGGACCGATCATCCAAATATTTAGTGTCATGATTTCTGTGAATATAAATATTATGTATGTTATACTTTATCTCGATGTAAATACTTTTAAATTATTTATGGAGGTTAAAGTAAATTACGGTCTCTTATATGGGAGTTTCGACTAATTATGGACCGACCATTATAAAATAAGGTGTCATCATTTCTGTATATATGAAACTTATTTGTGTTGAATCCGTGTGAAGTTCAGTCAGTCTTCCATCGGACGCGTCCCCAAGTGGCGGATAGGGGCAGCTAACATCGCGGCTGGGATACATTTTTTCATACAAATGGTCTCTAGTGGCGATGTAGGCGGGAGTGATGTAAGTAAGTTCATGATACATTCTACAAATGATCATGAGCATATTTACATAGCTAGGTGGTAATTAGAAGACGGGATAGCCGGGTTGCTACGCTTTTGTGACACTTTTATAGAATGGTCGCAAAGGGGTAACAGGCTGGTGACACTGGAATGTGTTAAGGCTAGAGAAACACTAGATCAAAGCGATCTCAAGTGTTAATAGGTTCCTTCCTTAATTCGAATTACAACCCGCGGACCAAAACTGACTCCACTTGTAAGGTTACCGTGGTTGGTAGCAGTGCCAAGAACCTGAATGGCTAGTTAGTGGTTAAAGAAGACTAGTCGCTAACAGCTCCCCTCCGACGCCAGGGCACGGGTCGGTTGTAAACAAAATTTTGCCTAGTCCATGTACGCCGTCACTGCATGGATGGTCCATTCCCATACGCGCACACTCGTGGGACCAAAATTGAAAATATAAATAAAAGAAAAAATGATGAGACTCTAGAAGTCGATGCGGAGAATATCTCTGACAACTCAGCAGGTTCGGTGTCAAATCCAGACTCCGATTGGCTGAGGATTCACAGGGATATTCTACTGCAAGAGGGTCAGTTGTTAACGGAACTGACAGAAAGAGATGAAATGAAATCCCCGGTTGGCTCACCATCTCGATCTGGGGCCTCTGAAAGACTAGCTGGTCTAACTCTGAGCTCTGAAGATGAGCATGAAATCACAATGATTCAAGCTCATGATAAGAACCAGGGAGCTAGAAATTCGGTTTCGGAGGTCACACTCGGAACGGGGAGTGGACCGGAGGTTACATTAAAGCCCGTCGTTCGGCAGGATGCGACAGAACAGGTCACATCAGATTGTCGAACAAGCTTTGAAAAAGCCAAGAGTGGTGTGAGTCTCCTTAGCGTTTCTGGAAAAGGTAGCTAAGAAAGACCCCTCACTGCACGATGGGCGGGATAGACACTTACTGAAGAAGCACCGAAGGAACGTGGCAAGGTTCGAACGAACCCACGGATCTGTCTTTGCTGTCTTAGGTATTCCCTATCCTGCGGGATACATATCAAAGACTGCTGTGGACTCAAATGTCAGAAAAGACAATGAATCCTCAGCAGCCATTGTTGATGAATCCTTAAAGAAGGTAACGGGTAAAGAGGAGAAGAGTAGAGGCTTAAGGCTTAGCAATCTTAGCAGCGACAAAATGGTCTCGGCTGGGGGAGCTATGCCTATAAGCGAATTACCCACCACTAGTCGCGCGATGGTGACTGGAAATTTCTTGATAATCTCCGACAGTCACTCCCAAAGGGAAGTCACTAAAGGAACTACCAGGGCGAACCAGTCAAAATCGGCAGGGAAATCGGGTGATCATCGACCAAACTCTGCTAAGCCTCCCAACAGAGGGGCAGTTAAGAGAGTTAGGTCCGATGATGACCAGAAATCCCCAATGGCTAAGAGGACTGGTCAGTTTGGTGTTGGCTCTCTTGTAGATTCCCGCAAGGTGACCAGCAAGAGGACTGATTCTAAAGCTGTCCAGCCCTCAACGTTAAGGAAGCTAAGGGAGTCGTCGGGTAAGGACGGTGTTCTGGCAGCTGTCATTGATCGAATGGATCACGATGGTAGGATCAGTGTCGAGAAATGGCAGGTGCTAGAGAACAAATTACTCGACGAAATCTTTAGCGTCAAAGGAAGGCAGGACGAAGTGGCGTTCAGAGGGGCTGACTGGGCAAGAGGTGTCAAAACTGTCAGTTGCGGCAATCAAAAAACCTTCGAGTTTTTAAAAGCTGCAATTGGCAGGTGTGGCAGCACTTGTCCGGAGGCCAATTTGGATGTTATACTCGCGTCTGATTTGCCACTAAGGCCAGTAGTCACAGTGTGGATACTCCCACCTATAAAACCGTTGGAAGTCATACTGGGGCTACTGTCCAATCAAAACAAGGGACTTATTACAGAACAATGGAAGTTGATAGCTTCATTGGGCTGTAATGAGAACCAAGGGAAAGACTTCAGGTTCGCAGTAGACCAGGAGTCTCTAAAGATGTTGAAATCAATGGGAGGGGTTGCAGTTTTCGGGTTGGGGTCTATCAAGTTTAGGTTTCCTAAAAATGAGAAACCCTAAGAGACTGAAAGTGGTGCAAATAAACCTGCACCATTGTGAAGCAGCCTCAACCGAACTAGTAACCCAACTCATTGATAACAACGTGGATGTGGCTTTAATCCAAGAGCCCTGGATTAATAAAAATCGGGTAGTTGGATTGAAGGCCAAGGGGTATACATTGTTTGTACCTCACACTGACGAGAAGGTACGAACATGTATACTGGCAAGAAGTGAACATAAATTTAATTTGTCTCACTCTTTCAGTGGTGGAGACCCCACGGTCATGACAGGAGAAGCCAAGGACAGAACGGTTCTGGCTCTAGCATCGGTCTACTTGCCATATGAGGCTACCGATCCTCCTGGTGTGAAATTAAGGGAGTTGGTGAGGAATTCGGGCAGAACAGGCTCGAAGCTGGTACTGGGGTGTGACGCAAACGCACACCATACCCAATGGGGAAGTACAGACATCAACAAAAGAGGTGAGTCTATGTTTGATTTCATTATTGCTAACAATCTCTATATCTATAATATGGGAAACACGCCAACATTCAGGAATAGGGAGGCAGTAATAGATATAACGTTGACGAACTGTGGGGAATTAGTGAAGGATTGGAGGGTGGATTTGGAATTTTCCTTCTCTGACCATAGCCGTCTATCCTTTAATCTAGTGTTTGAGAGATCAAAAAGGAGCCCGTATAGAAACCCAAGAAGGACGAATTGGAATTCTTTTTCGGAATTAGTGGTAGATAACCTCAGGGTTACACAAGAATTGAGGTCGACTTCGACCGGAGTGGAGCGACTGGTGGGTACCTTTACGCAGGCGCTAACCAGTAGTTATGAGAGATCCTGTCCGCTATACTTCCCGGGCAGACGCGAACAACCGCGGTGGTGGACGGAGGAGCTGAAGACTCAAAGATCCACTGTAAGAAGGTTGTTCAACAGTGCGAAGTATACGCGTAGGGAAGAGGATTGGAGTAACTTTAGATTGGCTTACAATAAGTATAAGAAGGACATTAGGAGAGCGAAAAGGGACTCGTGGATCAAGTTTAGCGAATCAGTTGAATCTGTAAATAAGATGTCCAGGTTCAGAAGAATTTTATCCAAGGACCCAGCAGTCCCGGGATTTATTCAGAGACCGGACGACTCATGGACGGAATCTAGCTCTGAAACCCTATGCCTTCTCATGGAGACTCATTTTCCGGGGTGTGTGGATCCTGTGGCGGGGGAGCAGGTTGAGAATGACGACCCCTTCCCGGGGCCGCGCTCAGGTGATGAAGTAATGGGGGCAGTGGGGGACATGATTACCTTGGATAAAGTAACATGGGCGGTCAATAGTTTTGGGTCTTACAAATCGGCAGGACCAGATGGTATCTTTCCGGCGATGTTACAAAATATCGGGAGATCATCGCTCCTACTATTGGTGGAACTTTTTAGGGTATGTGTACTAAACGGGTACGTTCCTAAGGGGTGGAGGGACGTTAGGGTCGTGTTTATACCCAAAGCGGGGAAAACCGGTCACTCTAAACCCAAGCATTTTAGACCGTTCAGCTTGTCGTCTTTTCTCTTGAAGACACTGGAAAGACTGATCGATCTATATCTAAGAACTAAAATTGACGCCGGCATCATCAGTGGCGCTCAGCATGCTTACCTCAAGGGTAGATCTGTTGAGAGTGCGCTTAATGATGTGGTGGGTTATATAGAGAAAGGACTGCGAAACAAGGAATACACCTTGGCGGCTTTCCTTGATATAGAGGGCGCCTTTAACAATTTGAAGATAGAGGCTGTTAGACAGGCACTAAGTGACCTAATGGTTCCGTCGTTCCTGGTCGAATGGATAACTCTGATGCTTAGTAGCAGAGTAATTCACTCGGACTGGGGAAACGAACGCCTAAGGAAACTGGTGACCAGAGGGACCCCACAGGGGGTGTTCTCTCCCCCTTACTGTGGCTCTTGGCTGTTAATGTCGTTCTGAGATTTTTTGACAGAACGGGTCAGAAGGTCGTGGCCTACGCGGATGATGTAGTTATATTGGTATCGGGCAAGTTTCTGCCGACAATTAGCGAAGTCATGCAAGGGGCACTGGGCGAACTTTCAGCTTGGGCTAGTGAGAAGGGCTTGGGAGTCAATCCGGAGAAGACAGAGTTAGTTCTGTTTACTAGGAAGTACAGGGTGGAAAATTTCAGGCTGCCGGTACTGGGAGGAGTAGAGCTTAGACTATCAGATAGTGCTAAGTATCTGGGAGTTTTCCTGGACAGGAAGCTGTCATGGGGAAGGAACACTCAGGAGAGGCTTAAAAAAGGTCTCAATACCTACTATACTTGCAGATCATCGATAGGTAAGAACTGGGGACTTCGGCCATCAGTGGTGGGATGGCTAAACACTTCAGTGGTTAGGCCCATTCTTACATATGGATGCTGTGTTTGGTGGGAGGCAATGAGACTGGCTAATCGAAGAAACCTTCTGTCTAAAGCTCAGAGGTGTGCTTCAATCGGCATAACAGGGGCCATGAGAAGCACTCCTCAAGCGGCTCTGGACGTCATTCTTCATCTTCTGCCCATTGAGCAGTATGTGATGGGAATGGCTGCCAGAAGCATTCTTAGACTGAGGGAACTGGGACTGTTAAAGGGTCACACGCAGGGTCATTCTCGGATCCTGTGTGAGATTGAAGCAGATGGAACTTGCCTGGGACTGCCTGGCTCCACGGACTATGTAAGCACTATGGTAGATTTTAGGCGGTTGCCGGAGGTGATATTACCGTCCAGGGAGAGCTGGTTGGGAAGGGGCAAATTATATGATGGATTTGCTATCTTCACGGACGGCTCGAAGATTAATGGTACGGGCGCGGGAATCTACATTGAGGATCTGGACATCAGAATGTCATATAGGCTTCCTGACGACTGTAGTGTTTTTCAGGCGGAAGTTCTGGGGATCTTGAGGGCCGTAGAACAGATGAGAGACAACATTGACAGGGGCTCGGAGGTCACGATATATGTAGACAGCCAGGCGGCCCTGTTATGTGAACTCTAAGCTAGTAGACAGTTGTAGGAGGGCTCTAGAGGGAGCCTTAGGGTGGTATACGGTTAGGTTGTGCTGGGTACCGGGTCACTCAGCCATTGCCGGCAATGAGGTGGCTGATGAGTTGGCAAGAATGGGCGCAGGCACAGAGGGTAATAACCGTATGGAGGCAGTGGGGCTTCCAATAGGCCTCTATTATGGAAGAATTAGGGAGTGGGTACTAAGTGCGACCAATCAAGCCTGGGGAAACCGGACGGACTGCCAAGTGTCACGGACACTGTGGCCGGTGCTTGGGAAGTCCGATTCGGAATTGCTGCTGGGCAGGAATAGGATCTGCGTTAGGACCATGATAGGCATTATCACGGGCCACTGCATGATGGGCAGGATGGCGGTGAGAATGGGATCCGAACTATCGGATATGTGCAGATTATGCGAGGACCCGGATGAGCTGGAGACAGTTGAGCACATTCTGTGCCACTGTCCCAGGCTGCAGGGCAGTAGGATGAGATGGCTGGGCAATAGATTCTTAGGCGAATTAGGGGATGTCTCTAGCTGTGGGCTGGAGAGTCTAATAGGATTCGTAATGGAAATGGCCTGGCTACGCGTTAGATGACTGGGTGCGAGTCGCACAAATTGAGAACATATGTCCGAGTAAGGAGTTGGTCATGTTTCTTTCTTCTCTTTTCTATCTTCTATTTTCTCTTCTCTCTCTATACTATAATATTACTCTCCTGTCTTTACTATAGCTTTCATTTCACTCTATATACTAAAAATTTCTTCCTAAGGCGTCGCAATGGACCGTATTGGTCTCTGGGTGAAGGTGTGAGGCGACTCACACCGGCCTTCCTACCGACCTACCTATTTGTGTTGAATTTTATTTAGATACCATCATTTTTAAGAAATTTATGGTCGTTAAAGTGATTTTCAAAAGTGGGCCCTATATGGGAGCTACGACTAATTATGGACCGATCATCATAAAATTGTACCATATTATTCGTATATATGTACATATATGGAATATATATGCGTTCAATATTATTTAGATACCAACATTTTCGAGGGAGTTATGCTCTTTAAAGTGATTTTCAGGAGTGGGCCTTATATGGGAGCTATGATAAATTATGGACCGATCTGCGCAAAACTTGCAGATCTGATTTGGCTTCATTTACCACTCATTTGTGGTGAAATTTGTTTGGATACTTGCATAACTCAAACATTTATGATCTTTAAACCCTAATTTCGGGAGGACATTTGTATGGGGGCCAGATGAAATAATGGACCGATTTCCACCAGTTTCAATCCCATCCGTCCTTGAGCCAAAAAATTTCACGTACCAAATTTTATCGAAATATCTTCAAAATTACGACCTGTACTCTGCGCACAAGCTTTACATGAACACCCAGCCAGCCAGACGGACGGACATCGTTAAATCGACTCAGGAAGTGATTCTGAGTCGATCGGTATACTTTGTGTTGAACCAATATTTCTGGGCGTTACAAAAATCAGTGGAGAGTGGAAGTGCACTTAGTGCACAACCCTTCCTATCCTATCCTAACATCAGTACAAATCCAATATATCCCTCCCACTATGGTGGTGCAGGGTATAAAAAAATGACATTGGTGCCAAACATCGCTGCTTGGAGAGAAATTTTCAAATTGCTCGAGGCAAATCCAGCACTTTGGAAAATAAAATGAAAAACCAAAAGCTTGTGAGTTGCTTCTAGAAAAATATTTGGAAATAGATAGCGAAGCATCTCTGACAACTTTAAAATGCAATTATTTTTCTTTTTTCAGCCATGAGAGTTTTTAATTTAGTTTAATGTAGTTGTTGGTAGTTAAATGTAAATCTTTCAATTCAGTTTAAGAAGTGTGTGGCTAAGAATCAATTCAATTGAAAGACTCAATTGACGATTGAATTGGAACGTGTATGGGCTGCATAACGATGTGAGTTCCAATTACAGGCGCACAAACTCGCGCTATGGTCATTATCACTAACGGCTCAATAAATATTCAGCCTTATTCCAGTTGTCGTCGTCGATATCGTCATCGTTTTTTAGTCGACATCACTTCGTATCGACATCGACACTAATTTGGTATTCTATAAACATCTTGCGACGATGACGACTGTTTATCGATTTTTGTAAACACATCTCTAATACTTGTCAGTTGATTTATTTTGTTTTGGTATTTGATGCGAAAAAAATATTTTCAGTTTGATTAAAATTTAAATTTTTGTGGTATATTTCATTTGTTTCATGTTTTTGTGCAAAAATGTTTTTTATTTGCGAATCAAATTCGGATTCGAGTGATAAACAAAATAAAAGAAACCTAGTACTACAAAGAAAGCAAATCAGACAGGAGTTCGACATCTTCAATTTGCCAGATAAAAAGTGGGTGTTAACATTTAATTATTTCCTAATGTGTATTTTATTATTTCTTCAAAAGGTTTAAAAATTACTTTAGACTTAATAAAGCAGCCTTTAAATATGTGTTGGAAGAAATAAATCCTTATTTAAAAAGTGGAATTAGATCAACATTTGTTTCAAAAACAATACAATTAGCAGCCACATTAAGATTTTTAGCCCAAGGGTCGTACCAACTGAGTGTTGGGAACGACTTTAACTTGGGACTGTCGCAGCCAGTCGTCTCCAAGATTCTGTCTGAAACATTGGATGTCTTAGAAAGCAGAATTTGTCCCCAATGAATCAATTTTGAAATGACCAATGCGGAGAAAAATGAAGCTAAACTACATTTTTTTGAAAAAAAAAAAGATTTTCCCGGTGTTATTGGTTGTGTGGATGGGACCCATATTAAAATACTGGCTCCAAACAAAAACGACCAGCATATATACTTCAACCGAAAAGGGTTTTTGTTGGCGATCAATTTCTTTTTGACTTTAAATTTTAAGTCTCGCCAAACCTGTAAATACAATTTTTTTATATTTTAATTCTACACTCCTGAAATGATTTCCTTACTTTATGCAAACCATCTCTCCTTGGGAATTTAATGCTTTGTGTAATTTCGTTCCACTTTTCTTTGAAATTACTATTAACTGTACCTCCCTGAAATCATTTTGCAAGAGGATTTTTTTGCATTTCTTCTATAAGTTCATCAAATTGTTGCAGATTTGTTACTTTCTTTTTTTGTTGTTCTTCCATTTTTTTTATTTCTTAAAAAATTTCTTTAAAACACTTTAGTCGTTAATAAAAATTATGACGACAAGAACAGAGTCGCATCAACACAATATCGTCATCACATTTTCTTACAGAATACCAATTATCTGTCAATAGTAATTGATAATCTTCAATAACGACAACTAGAATACCAATTTTAAACAAACGATACAAAACGACGTCGTTAAGTGTCAATGACGACAACTGGAATAAGGGTGATTATGATCGACAGCTTCTGTCGCAATAAAAAATAAATTAAATATTCAAGTAAAAACAATAATATTTAGAGGGAATAAATTTATAATTTTATTGAATACATTGAAATGCATACATGAGTTATTAAATTTTTGATTGGTTTCCTTTCTTATATATTTTTATTTTTGTGTTTCGATTTTTTATTTATTTATTTCTTTGTTAAATAATAAATAAGATACAATATACGTAAGATTAAATTTAATAGCAGCATTTTTGTTTTCATCGTGCAATTGATTTTGTTTTATATATATTATATGTATGTATATATATGTATAAGCAATATAAATAACTATAATATTTGTATATATTATTTCCATTTAATGATTAAATCTTATAATCTTATAATTTTACTTTTTTATTTAAGCATTAAATAAATGTTGCAGTGTGTGTGTTGTGTTTTTATGGTAATATTGTTGTTGTTATGATGTCTTACTTCTTCTTTAAAGTAAAGAATGATCTACGCTTTGGTTCGTCCTTTTGCGATGTGGCTGGTAAAGTCTGGGATCTACTTTCTGCAACAGCTGCCGATTCGCATTGGGCCTTAAGAGCCGCGACCCATTGCGACATTTCATTGTCATCATGGGCTTGCAATAAAAATTCGCCACCATTTGAAAGTCTACAATAGTTGAATGATTGGAATACAAAAAAAAAAAAAATGTTTAGATTAACAAATAATTAAAATGATTATTTTCAGTAATTTACTTTATTCTTAAAACATGTTTCTTCTTAGTGTAATCGCTGGCAATTTCAACTGAAGCCTTTTGTAAGTCATACACTGGTTCTCCGCGGAAAGTCAATTCAGGATTACTCTTATAACCCTTTTGTTCTTTGAAGAAAGATAAATGCCCACTTCGTGCAACTGTATACACCTGTTTATAGAACGAAAACATTAAATACATAATTGTTAAATGACAATTTCAAACAAAATATGTACTGTACCTTATCCCATGATCTGTTAGATGCCTTCTTTGTTGTGGACTCCCATTCATGTTTTCTCGTCAAATAGCCTTCATGAGCTTCGCCTCCAGTAGCACCAGCACCTTCTACAAAAATATATAACGAATTAATACTCTGTATAAATATACTCGTGCATAATTTACATGTAATATTATACCCCATTTCTAACTAAATATGACAAATCTTGGATTCTCTTTTTCTATAGATTACATATGCAATTGGAGGCGAACATAAAATATCGTCTCAATTTTTGCAATGCGCTTGAAACTGGTAGACAATAATTCTGAACAACATTTTAATGTTTTAAATTAGTACTTTTTAATGTATGCGACATTTTATAATTAAAGAGTAGATAAATTATGTAAATCGTTTTCATTTCACATATTTTAGAGTTCTGTAAATCATAATGAATCAACATGATTTACTGGTTCTAGTTTCGAGTAAACAACCTTGTTTCAATTTACAAAAACGTGCTATTTAGAGAATGTCAGTTTGTCAATTGAACAGGGGCGAAAGTTGTTCATATTTCCGGCAAATAGGTTTTTAAAGCAATACAATTATAAAATTGTAATTAAAATTTGAAATTTTTTATTTATAATTCTTATGGAAACTGATTGTTTTAAAAACAGAATTATTTTTAAAATGTATAAGAAACAATTAAAGAAAAATCTATGAATCTTATAGAGATATAAAGTGGTGCCACGGTGTAAAGTTCCTCACACCTTTTGTCGATTATCGATTGTCATAAAGTTGAGAATAAAAGGGTTTGGTGTTTGCAAAGTATATATGTACACATATTTTGTAGAACAATTTGGTGAACCTTAAAAAAGTATTGTTAACAAAACATGTTCAATATTTAAATAATAAAATTGATGTATGTAATATTGTAAATATTGTTTATTAGTGTATATTCAATACCTGTCTGTGTTTCTGCGGTACGTTCGACTTCAGCTGCGATATCGACTACAGCTTTTCCGCGAAGCATTAACGATATTGTTTACACATTTAGAAATTATAACAGATAATTGTTTTATGTATGTACGGAGATAATATTTCACAAATAAACAAAAAATAAAATTTAACAATCAAAAATAAAATATTGATACTAATAAAGATGACCCATTAGTTACCAAATACTATTTGCGATAGATTTAAAACACAAACTATAAACCAAAGAAAAAGGAATGTATATGAAGCAAATATTACTTAAGCTCAAAAAGCTTGGATACTGCAGTGAATACTTAATGCACAGATTATATTAAATAAAGCGACTAACTTGGTTTAACTGAAGAGAGGAAAGGTTTTTAAATTATATTCAGTGCTTATGTAATCCCACTTGGTCTAAACTTTACTACAATTAGTCCAGTGGGCACAAATCAAAATAAAACAATTTAGAAAAACACCCAAGTTCGGAGGATAATAATAACTTTAATTAAAATAAAAATGAATCTATAATCTATTATTTTAGTAATTGTTTAACTTACCAGCTGCTTCTTCAGATGCTGCAATATCAACGACATCGCGTTTTTCGGCTTCGCGTTTAGCTTGCTCTGCTGCCTCGGCAACAGCCTTAGCTTCCATTTCTTCTTTGATGCGTTGTCTTTCCGCTTCTTCCGCTAACTCTTGGCG
Source organism: Bellardia pandia (assembly GCA_916048285.2). Lineage (NCBI taxonomy): Eukaryota > Metazoa > Arthropoda > Insecta > Diptera > Calliphoridae > Bellardia > Bellardia pandia. Next base: position 91,618,160 of record OU696532.1, on the reverse strand, counting down.
TCTCTTCATTTCTTTAAGCTCAAACTGAAATATGATAGGAAGGAATATCTGAGCATTTAAGAAACAAGACAATAATTGTTTAGGCCTACTGTTGTTAAACGCTCAAGTGCACTGAAACGCTCTTCTTGGGCGGCAGCAGATTTTTCGAATGCTTCGTGTTTCTTTATAAGATTTTCGACTTCATCTATGGTATGGCCCAGTTCTGATGACAATAGATACGGTTCTTGGGCAATCAACCAAGCTTCAGCGACGGCAGCATCTCTAGCAAATTGATACACTTCCAAAACTAAGGAAAGAGCAAATATATGTCATGAATATCAATATGGCATCTTAAATACAAAACGTGAAAACTTACTTAATTGTAAATTCTCCCAACGTTCTTCCCATCTTCTTAATAAAGCGTTTCGACTGTTATTCAATTGCAGTAATCTGTCCTTAATATCTCCGGAGGCATAGTGATTTCGCGTCAGCAATTCCTTGCCCAATGATATACAAGCAGAGAAGTTATCTTCGCGTGTGTCGATTTCAGCTTTCAGGCTTTGGTGGTTGTTCATGAGGAGTTCAACGCCCGACACGTCACGTGGCTTTTCTGATGTGTTCATTTGACGAACGAGATCTTCCATCCAGATCATCAGTATACGTACCATGTTGAAGAATCTGAACAAATCACCGGTATCGGCCAGCTTTTGTTTGCGGGCATCGCACATAGCCTGTAAGTTCGCCCAAGCATGTAGAACTTCCTGTTCACGGTTTGTTATTTCCTTTGCCTTGTCTCCGGCGTATGAGTCTTGCAACTTCGCGGATTCCTCTTGTATTTGTTGTACTTGGGCGTATAATGTAGTTAGATCTTGCATAAAGTTGTAATGTTTGCGCTGTAAAGTTGATACTGATCCGGCATCTCTTCCCAGTTCGTCGGATACTCCATGTTGCTTCTCGATAATGCGACTGAGAACATCTTTGCAATCGTGGAAGAATTTGTGCAATTCGCGGGAAGCAGCAAGCATCTGTGTTCGGGTTTCGATTAATTCTAAAAGATCTTGCCAGGATTCGTTCAAGTTATCTTTCCATTCTGCAATTGTGGCGGAATCCGAGTGACCGGCTTGAATAAGATTATCGGCAATACTATTAACCTTAGCTACACGTTCGCCGCCAACGGCTTCTGTATCACGAGCAAATTCGCTGAAACGTTCAGAAAGTAAAGTCACATGGTCGAAGTCTTGACCCAACTCTTGTGAACCAGCAACGACTTCTCTGTCGGCAATCCATTGTTCCAAATCATCGACTTCGCGACTTAACATGAAAAGTTGCAGGGCTTCGTTAAGGCGAGCACGGCGTTCACCGGCCAAATCTTTAAGGCCTGCATACAATTTGTCCAACTGAGATTGTTTGACAGCAACAGCATCGCCGCTCGACACATCATCAATGTTGAATTGACGTGCAACTTCACCCAACTGGCGAATAGTGTTGGCGTAGTCTTCAATGGATTGCTCAAGGTTTTCGTGTTTCTTCATTAGGTTTTGGGCACTGACTTCGTCCTTGCCACGATCTTCAACCATCATGTAAAGTTCTTGTTCGCTCATCCATGATTCGGCCTCTTGAGCATCAAAGAAGTATTGTTGGACCTTTTCAGATTCCAACAGATGTTTCTTACGGTTCTCGACAGCATCTTTAAGTTCTTGCCATTTCTGTGTCAAGTCACTAATAAGGGCTTCGAACTTCTTGGCATCTTCGTGGCCTTCATCGATAAGTTTGCGGCCGTTATTGCAAATTGCATTTATGCGGGGTTCATGGTTATCAATCTCAGTAGCCAATGATTGGGTTTTCTTCTTCAAAACATGGACATTGAATAAGGAGTTGCCATAATCGTTTGAATTGGCAACTGGCAGTTTTTCATTGATCCAGAGCTTTTCATCCTCGATATCGCGGCAGAATTGGAATGCTTCCTTCTTCTTTTCCAATTGCTTTTGTCGCTCGAGTAAAGGTGCTTTGATTTTCTCGAATCGATCAAGAACGGCAGTCTTCTTAGTGACAATCGGTTCAATCTTCTCTTCAGGAACAGTCTTCTTCAAGTATTCAGTTTGTTTGTCAATTTCTTCTACTTGGCGTTCCTTTACAGCCATTTGTGTTTGAATAACTTGTTGTTTTTGCATAAGAATGTTGACTGATGTTAAATCATTACCAGTGTCGGCGCTAACAATTTGTTTCTCTAAATCTGTAATGTATGAGTCAATGTCGTCACATGTCTGTTGGACGAGAACTTCGCGATTAGCGTCAAACAACATGGCACCCTTTTCTTTGGTATGAGTTTCCAAGTCCTCGAACTGCTTGCCAAGCTCCTTCAATTTAGGTTCAATCACGTCTTTAAACTCAGGTTTTTCTTTTGACAATTCTTCGGCGGCCTTTTCAGCTTCATACAGACGTTCTTTGTTTGCACCAATTTCGGCTTCGAATGCCTGGTGTCTAGTCCATTTAGAGTGAATGGTCTTAGCACTTCTGTAAGTTTCATCTTGTGATGTCACATATTTCTCTTGAACCCACTCAGACAATTCATCCAAATCTTGAAGGAATTCATGCAGCTTAACTTGGTTCTTCAACTTTTCGTGTTGATCAAGTGCTCTCTTGCGGTTGTCATCGCGACGATTGGCAATGTTTTCGGCACGTTTACCAATCTTTTCAGAGTCAAAGTGTTCTTTTTCAACTAATGTATCTGCTACTTGTAATAAACTGTTAATCTTATCGTCATTAGCTTCCATTGTTGTAAGGAAGGCTTCGTGGCGTTTAAGTTGGTTTTCAGCCTGTTCCAAGTTGACTGGCGTATCATCTTTGCTAAGGAAGTGTTCCTGTTGGCTGAGGAGCACTTCGGTTTGACGTGCGTCACGGTTGAACAGCTGCTGGTCAAGGCTTTGGGACAATAATACTTGACGATTCTCCCACATTTGGTGCAATTCCTCCCATCCGTCTTTAAGAGCATTCAAACGCTCGCGCAAGAACATATATTGTGGATCGTCAGATGTGTTAGACTCCGAGGTTAAGCGTTCACCATATTCCATCATGTTCTTATAATCTTCAGTGTAATTGTCGATTTCCTCACGTATAGATTGATGCTGGTTGAGTAGTTGTTCAGCTTCGGGCAATGATGTTGGGGTATCTTCGGAGGCAACATCAGTCTGGGTTTTTGTCAGCCATGTTTGGAAGTGATCCAAGTCACGCAAGAATCTATGCAAATCTCCGGCTTCTTCCAATTTCGAATCACGTTCCTTAAGCATTTGTGTTAACTGTTCCCAAATAAGTTCAATTTGGGCTATGCGGTCGCGAATGATTTGGGCTTCTTCTGGATGATCAGATTCAATACTGTCAGCTTCCTTTCCTAAGCTTGAGAGTTTAGCTTGGATTGCAGCTAAATCGCGTTCCATGCCACTTAAACGTCTCTGCAATGTCATGACGCCAGTCAGATCCATTTCCAAACTGTCTGTTTCAGTAAGAATACGTTTTTTATCCTCAATCCATGAAATGGTTTCGCGGCATTCAATATAGAATGTTTGAACGCCATGAGCAGATTTGAGTTCATCCATCTTAGATTCGGCCTTCTCACGGAGTGCCGACCACTCCTCGTTCAAGTGATTTTGTCGCTCAAGAATTTCATCAGAGTTGGGATGCTCAACGTGCAATAATTGTCTTGCCAATTGATTCACAACTGCTACGCGGGAGGCATTAGCATTCATTTCCTTATCGAACCCTTCGAAACGATGTTTCATGATTTCAACATCCTCTATGTCCTTTCCAGGTGTCATCGTGTCAAGCATCTTAGTCTTTTCCTTGATCCATTGTTCGACACCATCGGCCTCGGACATAAGTTTGTACAAACTGAGAGCATCCAACAAGCGCTGTTTGCGCAATTTAGCCAACTCGTTAAGTTCTTTGTAACGTGTATCAATAGCCTCTAAACGTTTGTCGACGTTAGCCTTTTCGGTATCGTTTAGCTTCAATGTCTCAGCCTGTTTGTGCAGAGCATCAATAACTTCAGCGTAGTTTTTAAGTTCATCGGCAACATCTTTGTGTTTTTTAAGAAGCGATTGAACATTGGCTTCGTCACGTCCAACATCTTCGCTAGATACAATACGTAATGTGTCTAACATCCAATTATCAACATCATCAGCATCAGCGAATAACTGGAAGTATTCCACGGCATTTTCAAGGCGTTGACGTCTATATTTGGTCAAATCCAGAAGATGGTCCCATTTAGAAAGAATTTCCTTAAGGCGATCCTTGATTCTGTCGGCTCCAAAGTGGCCTTCTGTGATGAGTTCTGCACCAATTTTAGCTACATTCTGCAATTGAGGATCGTGGGAAGTGATTTCCGACTCGAGAGCCTTATGTTTGCTAAGCAATAAGTTGACTGTAGTTAGGTCATGCCCAATATCGTCTGTGGACACAATCTGTTCCTTTTCTTTGATCCAGTTCTCTTCATCGGCAGTATCCCAGTAGAATTGCCACAATTTGCGGCTTTCTTCTAAACGGCTTCGACGTTCTACAGCCAAACGTACTAACTCGGCATAAGCATCTTCCAATTGTTGAACACGACTTACAATTATCTCTGGATCGCATGGTTTGTACGATTCTGGGTCATCGCTAAGGAATTTCTGTGAATTTTGTACTACGACTTTAACACGTTCGCCCAATATATTTATATCGGCTTCAACTAAAGAATGCTTCTGCAACAAGTCTTCCACTCCCATCAAATGCTTACCATAGTCGTCTGTTAACAACAACTGTTTGATTTCCTCCATATTATCAAGTATGTATAACATCTCTTGGAAGTTCTGTTGCAATTGAAGAGAAATTTCTAGGCGCATACGACGAGCACGTAATAGCTCCAAGAGATAGTTCCACAAACGCATAACATTTTCCTTGCGAAGTAAGATGCGTTTAACATCGTGGTAACGTTCTGACTCGAGCTCATCACAAACTGCTACTACCGCTTGTACACGTTCCTCATAAGCAAATATGTCAGTTTCGATAGCTTCGTGCTTCTTAGCAGCTGCCTCGACTGCAGCCAAATCAAATCCGAAATTGTCTTGACTCACAAGTCGTTGGTTTTCAGAAAGCCAGGTTTCACGCATAGATGCCTTGCGGTCAAAACGAGCTGCCAATTGTTCAAGTTTTTCTTGACGAATTAGTTCTTCACGTAATGCTAACTCACGTTCGTGTTCAGCTTTTTCGAGTCTTTCCCAAGCCTTATTGATGTCCGAAATCATTTTTCCCTCCTTTGGAGTGTAAGGCTTTTGGTTATTCGCTCTCATCTTTGATTGTAAAGTGAACAGTAAAACTTCCAAATTTCCTTTCTCAACAAATTTTGGTGGTTTCTCTATGGTGCGGTAGTTAGAGAATTGTGCCAACTGACCTTGAACTCCAACCAAAGAATTCTCAAAAACTCGCTCACCCAAAGCCTGAATCGTTGTTTCTATCCATTTCAGCAAATCACTTGTGAAGTGTTCATAGTCATGAATCATCTTATCGTTTTCCATGGCAATACCCACAACTTTGCCAATACGTTTGCCCTGCACAGTCTCCTGCTTAAGTTTACTAAAGTAGTGGTAGTAGGTTACTACATAAGTAATGATTGATTTTTCATCGGGATGCTCAACAAACACATCCTCAGCATCCAATAGTTTGGCCAAACCAAGCTTGTCCTCCGCCACATCAAAGGCATTGTTCAAATTGTGCATGGGATTTGCTTTGGACAATTTTTCGAATTGCACTAAATCAGGTCGATGTTTGTGTATAATAGCATTAAATGCCAGACCATCACGCCACGAAGTGGTAAAGTTACGAACATTGACATTGTGGTAGCCAGCTGTTTTCATTTGACACCAAAGCAATAAAGCGTCCTTGGCTGACTTGGTTTCCTTATTATCTACTTCTTCAATAGTAATATCTTGAATCTAAAAAAAAAAAAAAACAATATTATAAAATTCATTTAAATGTCGAGAGTGGATTTAAACAGCTTAACAACTATAATATAATTGAAATTATGAAACATGCTTCAGTAACTACTTACTTGGAAACGCAAAATAATTGTCCAAATTAAACCCAAATTTAACGATGCATTACCATCGACAATATCATGTGAACCAATGTTTTCCAAATGCACTCTTTGTTCGCGTAAAAATTGTAGAGCTTTATCGACGTTCTCCAAGCAATGGATTCTCATTTTTCCTTTTGTGGGTTTTGGCAATCTTTCACCAGACAATACTTCCAGCAATTTTATTAAATGCTTGCCATCGCGCATATCCACATACAGATCGGCTATTCTGCAGTTGACACGACACAAATGCGAATTTACCCATTTAGTAAATGTTTTCTTTTGTACACTTTCACGTTCTTCAGCTAGTGCCTTGATACGTGAACGTTCAAAAAGACGTGAACTCGAATTTCCTCCATCATATTCATACTCATCGATGTATTCGTTGCCTGGACCCTGACTAGGGTCCCATCGAACAATTGAAATGTCCGTCGTCATCGCTTTCGATTAGTAATTTCTAAAAAAAAAACAACAAACAAGAATAAAATACTTATTATAACATTTTTATACAGCTGAAAATCTAGTATTATTGTCCTTAAATTGCAGAATTTTTCTCAGTTTCTACTATACAGTTAATTAATAAAAATTAAATTAATAACAAGTTTTCTCAGTACATAAGTATTTAAAAAAAAAATATCGGATATAATAAAATTCTTAACTTAACGTACACACGCTTGGTGTGTAAATGATTTTTATTTGTAGTACATTGTATCACGTCATTTCATACTGTTGTCAAAAAGAATAATTCTAAAAAATATCTATAATTGTTGATGTCATTGTTGTTTACTTCACTAGAAACAAAAACAAAAAAATTCTACTAGTGTCAAAAAAGAATAAAAATAAAATGCATTAATTAATAAAGAACCATACAAATATTTTAGTTCTAAATTCAAAAATAATTACATAATTGAACAAAAATTTATTTCAATCTACAAATATTTGGAAGCTAATATTTTAACTCCTGTTATCAAGTGATTTAAAAGTCGATACGAAGAACATAATACTTTTACAATTCAATAATGAGTAAATGCAAAAATACTAAAGTAACATTATTTTAACATATTCTAGTGATATAAATAAATACATACATATGTAAATAAAAGCAACACTCTTCATTGATAAATAAATATTATTAGTTATATGTAATTTATTTAATCAATTTTTATTTAAATCATATGGCCACCACTGTCTCAAACTAATATAATAAATTCTATAATTTTCTTGCGCGTATGTACATTTCTGTATTGCAATAACTGACATAATTTAATTAGACTTGTTAAGCAAATTAAGTAATTTATCCTGAAAGTTATAATTCAATAAGAAAATATTTAACTAAGATTATATTTATAAATTTGAAGTCTTTAATGTTGCAAGACCATTCGCACATAATAGCCAACTCCTATGTGTTATAGTTTTGTGATTGCAAGAGTATTTGTTTAATAAATATTAAACCTTTTCTCAGCTAAGGTAGATTTTTCACCTTTTTGCAACAGTGACACTTTCATGGGTTAAATTTTTTCATACAAGTATTAAATAAATGGAATAACAAAACCATGGTCATCACTTGGTCCTATGATTATAGCTGTAAACTATATACATATGTCCACTTCCATTTTGTCTGTCATAGTGATTGGTTGTATTCTCGCGTGTTAAATTTTTCGAATTTTAGCGCCATTTTGAAATTCTAGAAAATTCTTACATTTTCTAAGTGATTATACTTAAATTTTTTCTTGTTGTATAAAAATCTTTCCTATAACAATTGTGCACGTGTTTTTTCTGTGAATTGTGAAACTAAAGTATGGGTGATGAGAAACTTTCATCTTCTGGTAGCACCAGACTATCTTTTGATGATTTTGTCAAGAGCAATGAGCTTGGGCCATTTCTACAGCCTGTGTCGCTGAAGAGGAAGGCGGCAGAGGGGCGCTCTTCTAGCGACTCCGTGAAAAGGGCTGCGCCTATTGATGACTTGAACGATGCTGGTGAGTACACTCATATTATCAATGTTTCTTCGGAAGTGAACATTTTTACGACAATTGACGATGCCCCTTGCTCTGGGGGCCGGACCTTTTCGATGCCTGACATTTCGGGTGTCTGTCAGTCGGGTGATCCACAGTCAGGGGAACTTGAGATTCCTTTTGTTGAATTGTCTTCTGGGCAGTCGGGAGACTCGGCGGCTTCTGCTGCTGAGGGCCCGTCTGTTCAATACTCGGATACTCATTTCGGTGACTTCCTTGTGCTTTGTGACACATCGGGGTCCAAGGGAAAAAGGGATAACTTGAGAAATTCTCTCTTTTTCTACGAGAGCATCAAGGGTTGTGACTTTAAGGGTATTTCTTTGATTTCGCATATAGGGAAAACTCTTTTCAGAATCAAATTTGATTCGGCTTCTGATGCAAATTCTTTTGTATCATTCGATTTTTCCAGTTTAGGTTACAGGGCTTTCATCCCCAAATCATTTATCTATTCCTATGGAGTCATTAGGGGTATTCCACTTTGGTATACCGATGACTACATCAAGGAAAACGTCATTTCTTCAGTTCCATTGATGTCTGCTGAGCGCTTTCACAGCAGGGACCCTGCTAGGGCGGACTCTGCTGGGGGGAACTCTGGCACTCCTATGTTCTCTGTGAAGCTTGGCTTCAATTCCAACGAAATACCTTCGAGTATTGTGTTGGACCATTCTATCATTGAGGTATCCATGTACTACCCTCCACTACGACAATGTCGTAAGTGTGGTAGACTGGGCCACACGGTGAGAGGTTGCCACTCAAGTGAGAGGTGTCTCAAGTGTGGTCGTGCTGGTCAGTGTAATGGTACATGTGCTGGGGTCAAGTGCATCTTATGTGGCTCGATTGAACACTCTTCGACGGAGAAATCAAAATGTCCTAAATGGACACAGGAATATGACATTCTGAAGGTCATGACATATGTTTGATATGTTTGATGGTTACGATGCCAACTTTCCACCAATTGGTGGTGTGGTCTCTGGACCGGAGCCTGTAAAGGTTCTGGACAGAGACAAGGAGGTTGACAAGATCGTAACCAAAAAGGGATTTAATAGGGTTGCAAAACCAAAACCACCTTTAAGGCTAAACAAGCCTATTAAACAGTTGCAGCCGATGAACACTGATCCGACCGCTCCGATCATTCATCGCAAGTTAGAGAAGGTTACACTTTTTGAGAAGCTTGTGTCTGAGATGACTAATGTCATGAAGAAATACTTCTCTGAAAGAAAAGAGTCTTCGTATGTTAGGGTACTCGATGATTTCAGGGCGAAGTTTGACATTGCTTTACTCGATATTGACAGGGAACTCATTTCCTCGTCGAATCTACCTTTCATCTCTGCAAAATGAAGATTTTTCAGCACAATGTTCAGAGTTTGATTGCTAATAGGGGCTCAATTGAGTACTTTATTAACAAATTATCTATAGACATTTGCTTTTTATCTGAAATTTTTGATGTGGACGACTCTGATTCTTCTAGGAATCTTTTAAATTTTGATATTTTCTGTAAACTTAGGAGTGATGGCTATGGTGGTTGTGCCATTGCCGTCAGAAAGGGCATTCGTGTCTCTAGGGTTTCTTTCAGAACTGATTTGGACATATTGATTCTTAGGACCTTAAATCTCAAGCCAAATTTTGTATTAGTCTCGGTATATCTTCCTCCGAATCGCAACGGATGTCTTCCGCTGGATGTCTGTCGTGCTGAACTGGGAAGACTACTGGATTTCGTCACATGTTTTGACAATGTCATCATTGCGGGTGACTTCAACGCCCGCTCTACTCACTGGGGGGACTATTATGACTCCCCTAGAGGCAACCTTCTGTACAATTTGATCTCGGATTCATCCTTCATTTGTCATAATGATGGCTCCCCGACGTTCTTACCGCATCTTCAAGGTTCGAATGGCACGGTTCTTGATCTTAGTTTCTCAAATTGTAGGTGTCCAATAACATGGAAGACTGACCCTGTATGGTTGGGTGGTAGTCATCACTATCCGATAATTATGGAGATTTCTTCCACTTTTCGACCGGCACCCTTTCTTTCTAAAAGAAAACTATTGGCCGAATTGCACGATACTCATCTATCAACGGATTTTGATGGTATAGAGGAAACGTTTGTCTCGAAAATCTCATCAGCAACCTTTAGGACATCGGATACTTTCACTCCCAAATCTTGGTGGAATTCCAGTCTATCTGCCATCTTTCGTTTACAAGTTGCTGCCAGGAAAAAGGCTTCTAAATACCCCACTCCTGAGAATCTGGATGCTGCCTCTTCGGCTTTTCAGAATTGGAAAGTTTCTGTAAGGAGGGCAAAATCGGAGTCCTTTAGTAGGAGATTGGAGGAGTTAAACCGCCAACCTAACACTAGTGGTGCTTGGAGATTTGTAAATAGTGTGAAGAATGCCATTGGTCCCCGGAAATCCTTATGGGATAATGGGAACGACCTACAATACCTTGAATATCTGAGGGATCAGGTTCCGAACAACACACTGGGTGAGTTTTCCAGGATGCACATTGGTCCGTCTTCTCCCCTGACTCGATTTGAACTTGATACTGTACTTGATGGTAGGAAGTCGAAATCTGCAGGTGGTTGTGATCGTGTTACGTATGAAATGTTGAGGGCTTTATCTCCCTCCTCTCGTGACTCCCTTCTCTGTGCATTTAACGGGTGTTACTGTAATAGTGAAATTAGGCCATCCTGGAGGGATATTAGGATAGTACCTATTCCTAAGAGGGATAAGGATTTGCAACTTTTCACAAATTTTCGCCCTATAGCCTTGATTTCTGTCTTTCTTAAGACCATTAATCTTATAGTTAAAAATCGCCTTACTGATTTTGTTGAGGAGAATGGTCTTCTCCCGCCTCGCTCTTTTGCTTACAGGAGGAAATTTTCGGCACCGATTTGTATTAATGAGATTCTTTTCAGAATAGCACTTTTGAAATCTCAGGGACTCAAGATAATTGCTGCGACCATTGACATTTCCGCAGCTTATGATTGCGTTAATGTCGTGACTTTGAAACGGATCTTATTGGATGGCAAGGTACCTTTTGATATCACTGACTGGATTATTTGCTTCTTATCAGATAGGAGATTGTGTCTGGGTAAAAGCTCTGTTAGGGTTTTTAATGGTCTTCCACAGGGTAGTTGCTTGTCTCCGATACTCTTCAATTTGTACTCTTCTACCTTACACAATATTGAGGATGCAAATACTCTTTTGTTTCAATTCGCCGATGACTTCATGATTCTCTCCTTCCACTATTCCTTTGATCTTGCTGTTGGGAACTTATCAAGGAAGATTTCGGATTTCCATAGGATTTGTGGCACTCTTAATCTATCCTTTAATGTTCAGAAAACGAATGTTATGTACTTCGCTAAGGGTGGTAGGAAGACGGTTGACATCTCGGTCGGTGGTCATCGTATCCTGCAAGTCTCTTCCGTTAAATTCCTGGGTAGAAGGATAATGAATAGTCTATCTGTTAAGGAACACTATGATGTTGCCTTACGGAACTGCTCCGCGGGAGTAAACCTTTTGAAATGTTTAAGTGGTATTAGAGGAGGTCTCAGACCCGATATATCCTTAAATTTCTATAGGAGTTTCATTCGCAGCAAAATTGAGTATGCTAGGACTACCACGGCGCATTCTCCAAATTATATTGATCGTAAAATTCAATCTTTTCAAAACTCCAGTCTAAGAAGATGTCTTGGCCTTACGCCTTCTACTCCAGTTCATATCATTTATGCCTCGGCATGTGAACTTCCACCCAAGCTTAGGGCGATACTGCTCACGGCAAAGGAGCTTCTCAACAATTTAATTGTGAATCCTACACTGTTTCGATTGATATCTGAAAACAGGCATGTGGTCAATAGCTACTCCTTCGTATTTTCTAAGTTTGGACATATTTTGGATAACATTGGCACATGCACTAGGTCAAAGGTGTCTGAAAAAATTACTTTCAGAATTGATCATTCCTTTGACAGGAGGCATTGCCCCCCTTTACCTGTTCTTCGTGCGTACTATGATGAATTGTTTCGGGAGTATCAGAACTCTGGATATGTCATCATGGCTACGGATGCTTCCTTATCTGAGTCCTCAGCGGGTTTTGCAGTCTATCTTGCTTCTATTGATCGTTTCTTGATTTTCCGGTGCAACATGCGGTTGTCCTCCCTGGCAGCAGAACTGGTAGCGATACGTGAGGCTTTATTAGCGGCTGTTTTTGACAAAACTGGACGTATTGTCATTTTCACAGATAGCAGGAATGCGCTTTTATCGATTGCAAACAGTCGGTGGGAAAATTGTCTTGTCTCTGATATTATTCGGATTGTGGATGACGCTACTTTTGATTCGATTCACTTTGTATGGGTCCCTAGTCATGTTGGGATTTCTTTCAACGAGAGAGCGGATGAGTTAGCTAGATGTGCGTTAGAGTATGGGGCACCGTTAAGGGTGGATTACACGATTGACGGGACAATAAGACTGATTCACAATGAGTTGTTGAGAGAATGGAATTCTGACTACTATGAGATCTCTCAGAGTAAGGGGAATTTCTTTTTCTCAATAAACCCTAATATTCCGTTGAAACCTTGGTATCGAGGCTTCTCACTTGATCCTGGTGAAATTAAGACCATTAATCGCCTTCTGTCTGGTCATGCATATGACAGAAAATTTTTGAATCTGATCGGCATCAGCGACACGGGCTTGTGTGACTCCTGCAACGTTGTGGAGAGTGCGGAACATTTGATTTTTATATGTTCCAAATTTTGGGAAAATCGCAGAAAACACAAGGTCTTCAACAAATACACAAATCTACATGATTTGTTGAAAGAATATAACAAGGAAGATTTTTATGATTTAATTAAGTTTATTAAGGAGTGCAAAATGACTCCTCTTTTGTAATTTTTTTTTATTTTATTTTTGTTTTTTCTCTTTTTCTAAATTATTATGCTTACAACCTTTCACAGTTACGGAAGTATTCCGTGGAAGTAGGTGTTTTTAAACACCCGACAGTTTTATAACCACCCTAGTATTGAGGGTTTTCGTTTTGTTATCTTCGCGTACTTAAATTAAATACGCGACTGTGGGACAACCTGGCAATTTGAGTGTTTGTTACACCGCCAACCTAATCACAATCAAAAAAAAAAAATATATACATATGTATTTACATACATATTTATGTTTGTATATTCCTTGGCATATATAATAGCGAATACCGAAGATTTTACAACTTTCCTCTTTTTTTAACGATTTAAATGGATAATTTGTAAATACAATGGGAATTCGTGTAATCAATATGTTTGATACATTTCCTTTTCGGTATGTTGAAATACATTTTAAAGTATTTTTGTTATCTTAAAACAGTTTGTCAACCTTTTCAAAATTATCACAAAAATTAAAAAAAAAAAAAAAAACAGTTAAGGCCGATAGATAAAATATTGCGATTAAATAAAGGGTGCTGAAATTTTAAGGACCGATGTTGAATGTGAACCACACCTAAACGTAGTGATGGCAAAAAAAGAATAATCGATTAATGGATTATATGATTAATTGAAAAGATTTAATCGATTAATCGATATTTTTAGGTAAAATTGAATATTATCATAAATAAAAAAATTATTATTACTTATTAACAAAAATCATTTATTTAGCACAGAATTTAAAAATAGGAGCTTTAATAGCCGTTTCGTGGTTAATCTGTTCCGTTTTTGCGTTACTATTGCACCTGCTTTGGAAAAAAGATGTACCAATCAAAAAGCAATATTTTTGTGCAAGAGAGTACAGCTTAGGGTAGACCGATTTCATTTCTTCCAATGCGTCTATTACATTGCGCTTTAATTCTAGTACTGGAGCATTGAGAAAGAAGCTTAGTTCATCTTGAGGAAGTGTTGACTCATTGTTCTTTCTTCTTCTTTTGTGAGCCCATAAATCAAATTCCATTTCACCAACAGAAGACGTTTCACTGCCGCTCCCAATGCTGTCATCCATATGAGCAATTTCTGCCATTTCATTTCTTAGATGTCTCATGACTGTTGATAAAGCTAAAGGATCTTTAAAATAAATTTTTTTAAGTCTTGGGTCTAGCAATGTTGATGCTGCCAGTACAAATGAATGTTCCATTTCCCCAAAGCAACGTTGAAACTGGTTCAAAATGTTTGTTTTTAAGTTACTTGCCAATGTAACTGATGTTCACTGAGTGAAAGAAACTTAAGATATTAACATCGGACAACACTGTATTAAACATTAAATTATATTTCTTCCCTAAAAATGATCAACAAAGTTGGTCGAAATATTGGAAATAAATAAAATATAATAAAAATTAAAAGCGAACAAGAGTTTTTATATTTTTAATAAAAGGGACCTCAAGCCGAACTAATAAAATAGAAAGATTTTTAACAATATAAAAGGTCTACATAGCACATAAAAAACAATCGTTCATGATTTTTTTCGAAATTCATCTGGCAGTCACAAAAAACGCTCAACTATGCGTTTGTTTCTCTTCTCTTTTTCTATTTCTTTTTGTTCCTGGATGTCTATCGATTATTTTTTGGAACAATCGATTAACTCAATTAATCGAAAGAGAATTTACGATACAATTAAATCGTTAATTAAAGAAAAATAATCGATTATTACTAGTTTTTCGATTAATCGGGCCATCACTACCTAATACTATGTTTCCACGACGACTTGAATCACCTGTTTCGCCTGCTGAATCATGTTTATGAATCATGCTGTTTACATGACTAAAAAACTTGATTCGATTTGACAGTTGTCTTTAATAAACAAACAGAATAAAAAAAAACAGAATTTACAATTTGTGGAATATAATTTTTTTTAATGGACAAACAAAGGTGAGTGGAAATTAGTTAGCTTATTTGAAAAAAAAACATACATTCGTACGTGTTTACTTTCTTTACTTCCAGCAACAAGAAAATAATTTGGTTTGTTTACAATAATATTAAATATTTACAGCTAGTGCAGATAAACTTGCGATAAAAATTAGAGAAGAGTGCAATTTTTCGTGCTTCGCAAGTAGATTCAATATGAATCTACTTGATTCGCTCTTAAAATTTTGTATGGTGAAGCAAGTTGTTTCGCACATGATTGTGGTGTGAAGCATGAATAGAGAGCGAAGCATGTACCGTGAAAACATAGTATAAACGTCAAGTTTTTTTCTATATTTTACTTGACATTTTTCAATTTCAGACTCAGTCAATTTCAAATTCAGTCAATTTGAACCATGGAAAGATACACAATCGAGCAACGCGTTAAAGTTATTCAGTGCGTTAAAATTTAACCACCCTTTAAATAAAAAAAAATATTACAGGCGGTGACTCGAACTAAATATTGTGTAAAAATAAATTAATGATTTCAATTGTTCCCATTGAGCTGTAAGCTGTAAATTGAATTAGCAGCGAATTTTCTAAACACTGCTCAAAGCTAGCTGATTTTTTATTAGTTTAAATGTCAGAAGAATTGATTGTATGAATTTTAAAAAACGAACGATGTTTTGTGTAATTTTTTTTCTTTCATTTAATGAGTGAATAATTGTTTAATTAATATAATCGCGAAAATGAACAGCTATTTTATTTTTAATATTACAAATTGCTGACATTTAATATGCAATTGTTTAATGTTTATAAATAAATGTCAATTGTACAAATATGTAAAATGATGATGATTCTTTAAAAATAAATATGTTTCCCATAAACATAAATATACATAAATATTTTTTATATTTCCTCAATTACCGGAAATGTGTATATCCTCACAGCCTAAAAAATAGACAAAAAGTTATAGTCTAACAACGAAAAATAATTTATTGCAAAAATGTATATTTTAATATAGGGTGTTTTTTTACAGGTTTGTTTTTCGAAAAGAGATAAAACTGGCATTTTGTGGTCAAACCTGGCAACTCTAATGTCATTTATGTTCAGTTTGGTTTGCCATTTCATCATGAACAGGTTGACAAAAGAACAACGCTTGCAAATCGTGCAAATTTATTACGAAAATAACGGTTCAGTTCGCGAAGTTTACCGCAAGCTCCATCCATTTTATGGTCGACATAATTGTCCATCAGAGCAATTAATTCGGTTAACCATGGATCGTTTTCGCACTACGTTTACTCTATGTGATAATACGCATCCGCAGAGACGTCGAACAGTGCGCACCGAAGAAACAATTGCCGCTGTAGAGCAAAGTGTTGAAGAGGACCCGAATGAATCGATTCGCCACCGTGCACAGCAATTGGAGCTTTGTCCATCAACTTTATGGAAGATTTTGCGCAAAGATCTTGGCTTGCGACCAACAAGACGGCGCTACATGCCACACAGCGCACGCCACAATCGATTTATTGAAGGAAGCATTCGATGAGCGCATAATTTCGCGGAATGGAATTGTCAATTGGCCACCAAGATCGTGTGATTTGACACCATTGGATTATTTTCTTTGGGGATATGTGAAGTCGCTCGTCTACGCCAACAAACCAGAAACGTTAGGGGAATTGGAAGCCAACATTCGTGGCGTTATTGCCGACATACGGCCCCATATGCTCGAAAAAGTGGTTGAAAATTGGACCTGTAGAATTGGCTTTATTCGAGCCAGCCGCGGCGACCACATGCCTGAAATCATATTTAAACATTAATGGCATAAAATTATCCTTCCAATAAAGCCAAATTGATGGTCATTAAAACGATTTTCTTGTGTTTTATTTCAATTCGAAGTTCTATACCTCTCAAAAAAACACCCTATATATTAAAACTAAAAAACACAAAAAATGCTCGTTTTTTCACACCACAGCGTAGTTTATCCAGACACGGGTTTCCAAAACTTTAAATTAAAACTGGTAATTACACGATTTAATATTTGGTGTGATAGCCTTTATAATCTACAACAGATTTAATGCGATTTGGCATAGATGCGACTAGTTTTTGGGTAATACTCGGCGAAATATTCGACAATTCCAGTAGTAGCGCTTTTTTGAAATCGTTTTTGTTAGAAATTTTCTTATGCTGATTTCTAAAATGTTCTATAAATATTTACTAACATTAAGGTCTGGCGACTGTGGTAGCGGTATCATCAAATGTGAGCAGTTATATCGAGCCCTTTGCGCGCAAAAAATGTAAGAGCAAAAACAAAATTTTACAATAGTTTCTTATCATATAATTCATATCATAAAATGTTTATATGTACGAGCAGTGATGCCAACTTTTGAAACTCAAAACGCGTAAACATTTCTGAAAAAAGGACTAAATGAAAAAAAAAACATATAAAACCACATCCAATTTTCTTTTTTTCGTGTTTTGACTACCTAAAAGGTCTAAGTTGGCATCGCTGTGTACGAGTATATATCTAATAATAATAGATTTATTTTGATTATCGAATTTATATTGATGGTGCATTAAGCAAACAAGAGATGAAATTTAATTCCATTTCCTTCCGCTAATTTCTGACTAACGGAAACGTTCTGAACTACATACCGTTGGTCTCATGTAGAAAGGCCCTAACTCGATATTTTTTCGAAATTTGTTTTTTTGCGATTCCAATGCATTTAACAATAGTGTAAAAAATAACGCTTTTATAAACAGTTGTAGAAAAAAAGTTACATGTTGAATATTACAGTTTCTATTATGATTTTACCTTCTCCTGTAAAGTTTCAAATATGCGAGTTAGGGCCTTTCTACATGAGACCATCGATACATACATTATTTTTTATGGTTTAAGACATGACATGAGAATAGTTTTGGAAACCACTAAGTAGATAATTGATGCTATGGTATAATATGTTATGGATCAGTTTATTTTTGACAACAATAATTTATAAACCGCGAGTTGCAATTCTTTATTTCTCTGTAAAATGTACATACTATGTATCTACATATTTTTATTTAGAAAGCTTATCACACATTTTATTTTTATTTGGATGAATCAATATACATACATACATTTGTACATGTAACATTAATTTTTATTAATGTAGTATGCATGTGTGGCGTATAATAATGATTCTAAATAAATTAAGTGGAAAGAATCTGTCACTATGTATAACATTTGACTTTACCCCACACTACCTACATTTGTATGTATGCACATTATGATGGATATCAAAATGACAAGTAAAAAACGATTATACACGTTCGTACATAACTATGTAAGTATATACTATTTTTGATGAACTACTTATTATCAGTAACTAGTGCCTATAATATATAAATATGTGTGGATGGATGTTAATGCATGTCAATTCAATTTAAAGCATACATCATCACATACATATACGTAATTACACATTTTGTATACACTTTAAAAATCATTGTGAAAATTGAATCCGTCTGGGTGGAGAGGGTAAGAAAATGAGCTCATTCATACTCTATAACAGGCAGTACAACGTTATGTTTGTGGTTGTTTATAGTGGCTGCAGAAGTATTGGTATATTACTAAAGTAGAAACGAATTGAATTGAAAGAGAAACACACAAAAATACGAAATTATAGTAGAAAACAAAATTAAAAAAAACATTTAATAAAGTTCAACATTGTATTAGTAGCTCTTATCTATTACGTAATATTTTCTCATTTATTTGCTTGACTCAAAACATAGCTTAAACTTATATATATGTACATAGATACATATGTATACTACTACAATCACATGAATATTATTATTATTTTTTGCCTATCTGTCGGTGTTGACTAAATTTAAAATTTTAAGAAATTCTAATTTGTACCAAAGAATTTAAACAAAATTGTGTTAATGAATACAGAGAATAAAAACAGAAAACAAACAAAAAAACACAAATAAAAACAAAATTACGTATTCCTGTCACCGCCTATTTTTAGAGACCACAAACAATTGTATCAAGAGCAGAAGAAGGTAGAAAGAATACTTATACCAATTTATCTTTTGCTATATTTTTCGTAACAAACAACTTTTGTTCTTTTGTAATATAATAATAATATATGGCTCGTATTTATTCAGTTTTTTTTTTATTTAATAAAGGTGAAAATGAAGAATTAAAAACTTTTGATCCTTTTTTATTCGAAGTTATTTATTGTTGTCGAAAATTCTTTGCCGGAGGAACATATTTAAATTTATATTGTCGTCATTAAATAGAAAATGAGAGTGAGTCGTCTTTCTGGTGCAAATATTCCTATAAGTTGTAGTTTTAAGAAGTGACAATTATTAAATTTTTACTAGCGTTTGTGCAAAAACCTAAGTCTATTTTGTTTTTCAATTCCTAAGTGATAAAAACGTATTAATAAAAAATAGTTTTAAACTAAAAACATCATACACATCGTTCATATACTTCTTTGAGTATTTTTTATTTCAGTTTCTCTAGAAAATGGGGTAGGTTATGTACTATGGTATATACATACATTTAATTATAATCAATATTTCCTTGAACATTTGAAGACAGGCTAATACCAACATATGTATGTATATACCTATATATACATATATCGTTGGTCTCATGTAGAAAGGCTCTAACTCGCTATTTTTTCGAAATTTGTTTTTTTGCGATCTCAATGCATTTAACGCAAATACACCTCCTCACAAAAATTTATTGGAATAGTGTAAAAAATAACGCTTTTATAAGCAGTTGTACAAAAAAATTTACACGTTGAATATTACAGTTTCTCTTATGTTTGTACCTTCTCCTGTAAAGTTGCAAATATGCGAGTTAGGGCCTTTCTACATGAGACCATCGATATGTATGTATATGTCAAATTATGTATTAATTCTTAGTACATTTAAGTTTTAATTTGTTTTTTTTTTTTAAGTTATTTCAATCTTGATTTCGCTCATAGTTTATTAAGTCTACTTGTAATATAATTTCATACTGCACAAAAGTCATATGTAATATAAATGAATAAATTAAAATTGTTTAATTTAATTTCTAATTTATGTTTATCCTTTGATTATCAATATTCCAAATAAATATTTTTATTTTCTATTTTTTAATTATATTTAAGTACTCTTTCTTGAACAAATATTCATATGTTTTGGGGATAAATTTTTTTATGGCCGTGTAACTGTAATTTACCCATATTTTATTTGGAATTAAGGCTTAATTTTATTTAAAACTAGCTGACCGCCCCGCCTCGGCTTCGCTCGGTATTTACTAATGATTTGCATATAGAATTAAAAATTAAGACACAAAAATTTCAGTAAAAGAAAAAATAACAAAAATTTTATCAATTTATTGCTTAAAAAGTTTCTTCAAAATTCGATTATTATTATATGCAACAACAATTGGGATTCTAGATTTAACCCTTGTCCTTGTCCTTGAGATTTATTTATCAACATTTGCGAATGCAAGGCGAACTGGAAATTGGACGCGTTTAAAATTAAATTGTAGATCAGTTGGTGTCATAGGTGAGTTTTGCTAAAATTTTCTCATACTTACAAAAATGAGAAGTGAAAAGGAGGCTTTGGTGTCAGTTCTTCAAGTTTCTTAAAAAAATTTATCTTATTAAGAAAAATGAGAAGTGAAGAGGAGGTAATATATTAAAAACTTAAAATTCCGAGTTTTACCAGGAATTTTTTAATTTTTTTTACAAATCATCTAAAAATTTTGAATAGAATAAAAAAAAATTAGCCAAATCGCTCCAGCCGTTTTCACGTGATGCCATTTAATTTATATATATGTATATATTTAGATATACAGTGGAATCTCCCATGAGCGGACACCGAAGAGACCTTTAAAATGTGTCCGTACTAGGGGGCTGTCCGGCCAAGAGAAAACTACAAATTTCCTTTATTGCGTGCTGCAAGAAACCATTCGTAGGACAACTGATCAATTGTCAGCCCTTCAGCATTAAAAAAGCTTATTTTCTCATTTAAATTTACATTGGAGCGCCAATTTTTTATTATCTCTTCTCTTTTCTTTATAATTTCAGAAGCTTGAGTTTTGCTAATGCTAAATCGCTTCGGTAAATTTCTCACGCTTAATTTTTCTTTGTTGTACACTTCAATCACTTCTATTTTTTGCTTATTTTATCCACTATTATTTGGGGAATCCCCTAAATCGCGCAAGTAATGGCATAGATTACAAGCTGTTGGTCAAATAGGTTTGTACACCATACGTATGTCCCCTTTTACAGTTGAGAAATTGAAAGACAGACAGACGAAGTTTGTAGGCGATGTATTGAAGAGGAAGAGTGTGCGGTAGACCTCTACTGTACTGGACATTTTAAGACATTTTTCGTTTAAAGTTTCCACCCTTCGCATTGCATAGTCCCCATGCACCAAAAACATTGCAAGAATTAGTATTGTCAACTCTCCGAAGCAGAAACGTAAATTGTAAAAAAACATTTTGTAAGAGAGAAAATATTTAACATACCCACATTTAACTATGTTCTGTGATGTAGTAAATATGATAAACCGTGCCCTAAAGCGAACAAATTAAAAGTCTTGGCAAGCTTATTTGTATTTTATGACATGAAAAATTCGGAAAAAAATAAGCTAAATGTCCGTCCAAGAGAATTTTTTTATCTAGCGGATGTCCGCGTCCGCTCATGAGAAGCGTCCGTTCAAGAAAGCGACTCCAATGCTTTTCTTATGGAGCGCTGCCGGGACCTGGCAAAAATGTCCGTCTAATAGGGGTGTCCGCTTATGGGAAGTGTCCGTTAAGGGAGATTGCACTGTATTTAGAATAAAATGTATTCACAACCTGCCTGTTCTTATTTTATTGCGGAGTTGGAGAGGGTAAAAGTTGGACATTTTGGTCATACAGGGTTTTTTTTTAAATGAGTGTAACTTTTCACATTTTGGTCCTAACAATAGATAGCTATTTCTTCAATCATTCCAAAAATATTTATTTTTTTTAATTTAAAAAAAAAATTTAAAAAAATTTTTTTTTTTTAATTTTAAAAAATTGTTTACCGTTTAACCGTGTTTTTTATTTAAAAAACGACCGGTTTCGAATATGTTATTTTTTGTCTAACTTTTTGTACTTGTTTTGCCTGTTTTTTTACGCATTTTGCAATATTTTTTTTTATTTTGATATTAAAAATTTCACACTGTTTGTCAGTTTATTTCTGTATACAACTGATTAGGACATATTTCCTTTCTTAAAACAAAATGTAGATATCCAAATTAATTTAGATATAGTTTTAACACATTTTACTAATATGTAGTAAACATTTCAAATGCTTTTGATTGGTTTGGATTATTATAACATCTTATATTTTTTTGTTTGTTTTCTTCAAATTGTAAATTATTTGTAAAAATATATTACGAATTTTCAAAGTAGTTTTTTTAATACTGTAGTAATGTTGCCACATATATAGCTCAAAATTTGCCAAGAAAAGCGGTAAATTTTCGGTATATATCAATGGTATCGTCTTTTTTTTTAATTTCATCTATTATTAGTAGGTAGAAATTATTTGACAAAGATTATTAAAAAACAGTATACACTTCCATCCAATAAAAAAATAAAATAATCTAAATATTGGCGATAAACCATTTTAATTAGCCAATATACTTTGTGAAATAAACTGGTCAAGACAGTTTCATCATCATCAAATTTTTCACCATTTTCAGAATAAAACAAAATGCCAATAGTTGATCAATACATTATATTTAAACATTTTTAATATTAACCGTAGAACACAAATGAAAGTTGTAAACAATGCACCTTAATTTTAAATCTATCAAAAGCCTTCATAGGATATAATACAGTTTTATATCCTACACCACCATAGTGGGAAGGGTATATTGGATTTGTGCTGATGTTTGTACAGTCCATAAATATTGGTTCAACACCCACCTTAAAGTATACCGATCAACTCAGAATGCCTGCCGATTTCTTAACTAATTTAAAATCATACGTTCGGCCTCTAATAAATTATATATACATATGTACATACAATATAAACAGAAATACATACATCCATACGTATGGACGCAAACTCCAAATAGATTTTGTATTAAATTCGATATAACTAACATACCCTTATGCAAATATTATTAGATTATAACAAAAAATGTTTGGAGACATTTGAAAATTGACTGCTAATGGTCAGAAAGGAAAATAGATCAACAAATTGTTAATTAATTTCTTATTAAGCGATTTCTCATAATTTCAATTGTAATTTTAAATAACTTAGTTTAAAGTTTAATTTATAAATATGTAAAAATGAAAATTGAAGAATCCAGTTTTCAAAAAATCTATATTGGGAAAAACTAAAAATAATTCGAAAAATCTCAATTTTCTTCAACTTCAAATCCATTCCCACCCGAAAATAGGCATCACCAAATATACAATATGTACTATGCGAAGCCGGTGTTCTGTATACTATAGAAGATAAAATTCTTTTTTTAAAGCTTATATTAAAGCTTAATTTTTTGGCTATTTATTAATAAACTAAAAACACTTATTTTTTATATTTTTTTTTTTTTTGAAATTTGGGTCAAAATATATTCTTTTCGGATTTAACCCTATTCGGTCCACATTTTATAATTATGATATACCTATGTATGTATGTAGAAAAGGTATTTTTAATACCTTTAATTTGATGTATAAATTATCAGACACCCAGTAGTTCCCGAGATATAGGCTTATAAATTTAAAATTTGAGTTCCCGTCCCTTCGAAAATAGGCGTGGCCGTAAAAAGTTTTTTATTGCTTTTATCTCCTCTAAAAGCATTTTTTTGACCAAAGTAACCGACTTGTTCCTATACATATTTTAAATAATTTTAAAAATGTAACTACAAATGATATAATGAAACGACTTTTTCTTTATTTTAAAAATCATTGTACCTATTTAGAAATAACTTATTTCCTGATCGCTAATAGGAATTTCAGTATTAAGAGAGAAGTTCATACAGAGTAAATATGTGTATACACGCACAATTAAACGCATAAAATACACAAGTGATGTAAATTAATTAGAATACTACGCCCTATGAGCGAATCGTTTTTTATTAATTGTTTAGTCATTATACCTATACTAAACATGCACTTTTAAACACGTATAAAAACAAGCAAAAAACATCAAATTTGACAGATATAATACATGTATGTAAAAATCCTTAAATAATTCTAACATTTGTTCAAAGGTTTTTTTATTCCTTCTCGTAATTTTATGTTTTTTTTATTATTTTTTGTTCACTCGCTTCTATTTCTCTCATTAAATTTACTTTTGCACTTTTGATGTTGCTGTGAACAATCTTCAAATATTAATTTATTGTGTTTTAAATATACCTATATACAATGTTCCATATTATATTAAGAGGTGATTTTTTGTATTTTGTACTATTTATCTATAAAAAAGGTGAAATTTTAAAAAAAGTATTTTTCACTTGGAACACACTGATATAATTTTGTTTTTGTTGTTTATTAATGATGAACACTAAAAACACACATACAATCACACTCACTCACTCATCACTCACAAAACAAAATGAACGTACGGTACGGTACGATTGGTATTTCAGCTGCTATAGGTTAGTGCGGCATGTAGTAGTAAAGCGAAAGAAAATAATAACAAGCAATCAAACAAGATTTAAGAGCGAGCGAATGTTGTACGAGTGAACAAGCGACCGATTAAAATGATGTCATCAACATAGTAACGAAACACTGTGAAGAGTAAGTAGGCTAAAACTCGTGAATTTATTTTTTCATAGATAAATCAATCGATTGATAATGCATGATGTAGATTCGTAGGTTTTAGTGGAAGTACCACATTCATACATATTTACATACATACATATATTTTAAGATCCATTTTTTATATTACATATATTTTTTAAGTATTCTTTAGACAGGTTTTAAGTATTGTTGTATCACCTTTAATAGTTATTTAGGTTTTTATTTTTACTTGTTTATTTTCATTTATAGCCGCTTGCAATTTAGCCCAATGGGCGTTGTCTGTCTTGCCTAATATTTTAGTTATTTTTTATTATTATTTTCACTTCCTATTTTCACGCAAAAGGAAAATAAAGCTTTTTCCTCTTAACTTACCGCCGTTTCGTAATTATTTGTCAATAGATTAAAATTATACACAGTTCGTTATATTCCCAAATATGTTATTATAAGTTCTATAAAATTTTCTCATTTAATACACAAATTTAAAAAATAAAATATTCTTCTTTTTCATTCAACGAACAACTTTGAGAAACGACAGTAATTGGACTACTTGAAAAAGTGAAAAATTATGTATAACAAACAGCGTTGTCAACTTTGAAATTTCAAAACGCACCAACATGGAGAAAAAACGCGCCATCTGAAATCGCACCAAATTCAGATTTTCTTTCTTATTTTAAAAGTTTATTGAAAAATTTCACATAAAAAATATAATATTAATAACAGTCTTCAACAGTTCATTCAGTGTTTTTATAAAAAATAAAAAAACAAAAATAAAAAATAAACTAAACAAATTTGTTTTTTGTACCAGATGTATTAATTTATTTTTTACCCGGGGTTACACATGCAAGTGCAAGTTCGAAAAACTCAATACATTCACACGTTTTTACTAATACACTCACATTTTTTCACTTGCAGAGCTAGTCGAGTTTTTCGAATAAGTTTTCGTATATAATACGTACACCGCACTTGCATGCAAGTACTTGCATGTGTAAAGGCAGGGTTAGATGACAGACAGTCAACTGTTATTGAAAATTTGTGAAACAATTGCTACTTTAATTATTTCGCTGTGAAAAAATAATATTGCCAGATACATTTCATATGTTTTTCACAAAATGAACTTCTGCAACATCTTTTCATGAAAATTTCATGTGATTTTTTTTAACATGTATTTTGACAGCATTCCACTTGAAATTTTGAACAGATTACTAGGCTTAATAGTAAAAATATATGCTATTCGGAATTGACAACACTGGTAACAAGCATAATATTACTTGGATCACCTTGTTTGATTTTTTGGCTACAGGTTGACTCAAATATTTTTTTGGCTTCCTTAAGTTATGCTGTAGATTTCTTTAAAAAACACATTGTCTACTTTTAGGATGACAAATTTTCAATTACCTTGAAAAATTTGGAATAACGCATCGTCAGTTCCATTGTTTGTGGCCTGTAAAATTGATTGTAAAAAAAATTTTCAGTATTGAAAAATAAATGTACGTATTCTTTGTACAAAGATTTTTCTCACACTGAAACAAAAAGTTGTGGTGAATTTGTTTTGGTGCCACCAAAAATTAAAAAGCGCACCAAAATTAAAAAAAAAACGCACCGCGCACCATCTAAAGAATTTTTCGCACCAAAAAGTTAAAAAAGCACCGAAAATGGTGCGAAACGCACCAAGTTGACAACGCTGACAACTTGAAAAAAATTGCCCCTATAATTTGGCAGCACTTTAACAAAATATATAGAGTTGCCAATCTTAAAACTTTTAAAGCAACACTAACAACCAATAAAAATATTTTAATAATTGAAAACATTGATAAATCTCAACAAAATATTAATAACTGGCTGCAATAACCACTAATTAACTAATTAACCGTTACCGAAATTAAATACAGAGAATTTGAAATTTTTGTTATTGCCCGAGAGGACAATCTTTGAAATTGACTTTTTAGAATAATTTCTGTAGGTGGTCCATTCGGAAGGTCAAATACGACTCTTTTCAGCATTGCTATTGGTATTTCTCGAATAACTACTATTAACTTCACATAACTTTAAAAAAAGAACGAGAAATTAGCGAAATTGGTTGCTCTCAAAATGTTGGCCATAGCCCCAATATAAATCCATTTCTGAAAATCACTTAAATATACATAAATCTCTTATAAAAATATAAGAAGTCGAAATTACCACAAGTAAGCATCAGTAGCAAGTTCACTTTGAACAATCGCTTAAACGAGCATAAATCTCTTATAAAAATAATTATTACGTTGAAATTTAAAAATAATTCCCATGTACATAAAAATCTTCGTACAGAATTTCATATTATTGGTCCCTATTCCCTTATGGGGACTACTCCCGAAAACTCATTAACCTACATTAACATCCATATCGAATCAGGTAATTGTTCATATGTAGTTCCCTTATGAGGACTACTCTCGAAAACTCAATGACCTACATACATAAACATCAATATCGAATCAATTATAAGTATGTAAAAATTATACCATGTATTGACTTTTGTGAAAGTTGGTACATAATTGGCCACACCTGCCACTTCCGAGAATAACCACAGAGTATGCAAAGGTGACAATTTTTACGTTTCAAAAAAAATGTATAAAATTTTCAATAAATGTCGTTATTGAGATTAAATTCAACTAAAACAAACCTAAAATAAATAGAAGTTTCGATACAATATTTTCTGACGTTCGCCGCATTTAAGATGATTTGGTGGGTATATAAGATGCGGCACAATCTTACTTGTTAAAATTATTTTAGTTTGCGTATGGAATCATCCATATTAAATATAGCGTTGTTAAATGTGTAGGTTGGCAATGCAAGCATATGTTTTGTTGATTTTTTTTATTTATCTAAAGTTGTTTGGATTCACAAAAATATTTTATTTTCGTTTAAACTGCCGCAATAGAAAATAAATATAATAATAAACACAATGCAAGATGTAACTGCAAGAGTGTATGCGGCAATGCAAAATCTTGATATAACAGCGTTGAGCACATATCCACAAAACGAAATACGTCCTGTACTGCCGGCTTTAGTTCGTATGAGCCTGTTGTCTCCACTCGACAACACAAAGTCGTCAATGGAATCACGTAAACAAATTTTAGCGGTTCTCATTGGTATTGAGGTGGTAAACAGTATTGTATCGTATTTACAAGTGAATTACCATGAACTTGAACAGGAATTGAAAAAAGAATTACAGGCTCGCCAAAAATCTATGTACTACGATGGACAACAGTCAGAGTTTGGATTACAAACAGGTATAGCTTTGGGATTTGAAAGAGCAGATGTAACACGAAAAGTACGCGTTGTGTTATCAGAAATATTTAACGTTCAGTGGCAGTTGTCGGAGCAGAAGACTCCTGTTCAGTCTGAAATATTAGACGATGGTATATATTTGGAAGAAGTCGTTGACATTCTTTGTATTGCTTTAGCAGAACTACCATCATTATTAAATATATTAGAGCTGACAGACACACTTGTTCAAGTACCAAATGGACATCGTATAATATGCGCATTAGTAGCCAATTTGCCGGATTGTTATCGGGATGTCGTTACACATGTCATTATCAATTGTGATGAAGAGTCAAACGAAGGAAAACAGAAACTTGTTCTTCTAATGGCGTTAAGCGAAATTAATCCATCACAAGCATTATCGACTAGAGCAATTTGCTTGGAAATATTGAAAGTACCTTCGTTTATGCTTAAACTGTGTCTTAAATATCCACAGGATTTAGTAAGTATTTATTTGGTGATAATACCTTACCCTAATAGGACTTTAGAAACTAAAGTTAATATTTTATATAAAATTGTTACGAAAGATAAAAAAGGAAATTTCAAACTGATTTTGTCTGTATTTGATTACTGTATGTTTTGTTCACCACCAATATTTCTGTTGAATTTTCTAATTATTAAAAAAAAAAAATACTAACATAGGATATGCTAGTTAGGCATTATCTCGGGCCACTGCATGATAGGCAGGATGGCGGTGAGAATGGGATCCGAACTGTCGGATATGTGCAGATTATGTGAGGACCCGGATGAGCTGGAGACGGTTGAGCACATTCTGTGCCATTGCCCCAGGTTGCAGGGCAGTAGGCTGAGGTGGCTGGGTAATATGTTCTTGGGCGAAATAGGGGATGTCTCGAGCTGTTTGCTGGATAGTCTAATGGGATTCGTAATGAGAATCGTCTGGCTACGCGGCTGTAGACTGGGTGCTGGTCGCACAAGTGGAGGACATATGTCTGAGTAGGATTTGGTCAGGTTTCTCTTTTCTTTTCTCTCTTCTCTTTCCTATCTAGAGCATCGCAATGGACCATATTGGTCTCTGGGTGGGGGTAATTTAAGCTGGACAATAATTGAGAACTTGATAGAAAATTTATTTATTTATTTGTTAGTTTTTACGGTAAGTTTTTAGGAATTAATAAGCTTTGGAAATATTTTATAAAACAAAAAAGAGCACGGCTAAACTCTAGAGTAAGCACCATTGGCGAGATTGCAAGTATATTTATTTGATTAAGGAAGATGGACTACAACGCATTAGGCCATATACACAGGCTCCAAAACGTATGGTGTTGATTCTATACATAAAATCGATGCTCGTGTGTATTAAGTATACTTTAAAATAAGTGATTCCATACGCTGAGGATAATATGCCACTTAGGGGCGTATTATGCGCAACAACGATCCAAAACACACCTCACGCCTGAGCAGTAGCTTGGAGCAGAATATTATTGATGTGTTAAAATGGGCAGCACAATCTCCGGATCTCAATATAATTGAGAACATATGGAATGCTGTGTCGCAACTAGAGAGCTGCAACGAGTAAGTTTTTTCTTTATGTGTGGAACTCGCTGTCGAATGTAGTATATATATGTACTCTTACTCAGAGAACAAGTAGGGAACTGAAGAGAATGTTTGCTTAAAAATACGAATAAGTAAGTAGCCGAAGTTAATAGAGTACCAAAAAAAAAGAACTTTTGCAATATGAACAATAAAAAAGAAGTACCTTAAAAATCATGTTCTCTTTATGGTGGTAAAAAAATGCAAATAAAAAATAATAAAGATTTAAAAATAGTTTTTAATAATTTAAGAAATAACAAAATATATTTTAAACTTCCCACATTTACTTCCATTTCTTATGAAGAGAACGTGAACACTTTAACAAAATATTAAATTTAAATTTTATTTATTTGATACTCGATATGTTCTCTTCATGTATGGTGAGAGTGCGAGCGTAAAATAAACCTGTACTTAACTCGTAACCATAAAGCCGAGTATCAGCATATACATATTCGGTATTAGGAAAAAAAAATAGGAACATTATTTTTAAATATACTTCGAGTAAGTGCACATATTTCGCAAGTTCATGTGTACTTCTTAACAACAAATACATTCATGCAGAGGTTTAGTAGCAACATATAACTGCAGTAGAACCCAAGAATTTAGACGATTTGTGGAATGAAAACCAAAGTGCTTGGTAAGCAATTCCAAAAGACCGCTATATGGCTCTGGTGGAGGGTATGCCCAGGAGATATGCAGCTGTTATTAAAAACAAAAAATTAAGTTTTTTTTTTGTTTTTCTTATGAGAATAAAATATTTATACAGAGCTAAATAACGGTCTAGATTTGATAGTCGTATTCTGAAAAGTAAAACACCGAACAGCAACAAATTAATAAAATAAAAAGTGATGCGGCGTGATCTTAGGGTGACATGTACCATATTTGAAAAATAAAGCGTTTTAAGAAATAACGAACAAGAGAAAATATTTGCTTTAATTTGCAACAGATACCAAGATCGTGTTCAACACTTTACCTTAAAATGTTTATAATTTCTACCAAGCAAAATTCAGTATACCATGGTTGAAGGATCATGCAACAAACACTTCCGATAATTTTTAGAGTATTTTTTAGAACGTTGATATACAATATTAATTAAACAATTAAGTTTATGCGTTATTGTGATGTTTTTAAAATTAACTCATAATAAGCACACAAAAGTTCACAGATTTGATTATTTTTTTTAACATTTTCAAAATTCAAGCCAAACCTAAAGTCTGAAAAAATCGATTTTTAAAACATTGATTTTGTTTCGATGTGATTAGATGTTCTTTTTTAAGTTGATTTTTTAATAAACCAATGATTTTTTCAGATATCCTTTTTAACAGGCATGTTGTTGGGAAATGATCAAAATGTACGTACATGGTTTGCGGAATATGTTCATTCTAGCCAAAAACGCAAAGGAGATGCCTTAATTTTGGTAAGAGCAGAACTGCTACAACAACTGCTGAACATCGTTGATAATGCAACAAATGAAAACAATGACATCGAAGACTATACAGTCCAAGGTGCTGTTTTGATGCGATTGTATTGTGCTTTGCGAGGAATTGCCGGTTTAAAGTAAGTTTTTTTTTTAATAATCTATTTAAAAATGTGTGTTTGTGATTTTGATTATTTTGTTTGTTTAAGGTTTAATGATGATGAGATCAGTGCTTTGGCTCAGCTGGTTTCGAGTAAGCCGCAACCCACACAATCTGGCATGCGGTTTGTTTCACTAGCATTGTGCATGTTGATCGCCTGTCCGTCATTGGTTTCTACTGTAGCTCTTGAAAATAAGGCTGTTGAATGGCTACAATGGCTCATAAAAGAGGATGTCCTCTTTGGTAAGAGATCTGATGCCAGCACTTCTCTGGGTGAAATGCTTTTACTGTTAGCTATCCATTTCCATGGCAACCAAATATCAGCCATAGGAGAGCTAGTCTGTTCAACTTTGGCCATGAAAATACCCATAAGGCCGAACAGTACCAACCGTATTAAGCAAGTTTTTACACAAGACCTTTTCACAGAACAAGTAGTAGCATCGCATGCGGTACGTGTGCCAGTCACACCGAAATTAAATGCCAATATACCCGGATATTTACCAGTACATTGTATACATCAACTGCTAAAGTCAAGAGCATTTCTGAAACATAAGGTGCCTATTAAATCGTGGATTTACAAGCAGATATGCAACTCGGTTCGCCCTCTGCACCCGGTGATGCCGGCCCTAATCGAAGTGTATGTGAACACACTGATTGTACCAAATCCCCAAGGCAAAGTAAATGTCGATCACATGCACAAGTCGTTTTCCGAAATGGAGATTCTTCATATCTTCTGCTCTAATTACAATGGTACTAATGTTTTAGGAGACATCACCTCAACTCCTAATATCTATGCATTCACACAGTATGGTGCCTTCGGCGGAAATGTGGCGTTAGCAGATAGCGATGAATTGTCCAAATACCAAGTAAAATGCCCATTGACAGCCCAGCTTTTGATACTTTATTACTTGGTGTTGTATGAAGACACTCGAATTGCAAATTTAACGAATGCCGCGATGAGTGGAAAGAAAATCAAAGAATACACAAACAACTTTCTTTCAGAACTACCAATGAAATATTTGCTGCAAAAGGCACAACATTATCACAATGAGTATGTGGGCATTTTCCATCCACTATTGCGCCTCATTGTATCAAACTACCCACACTTAAGTATGGTAGATGACTGGCTTGAAGAGCACTGTTCATCAGGGATTTGTCGCAATCGTTATATAAATGCTCCTAAAAAATCGGGTGAGCAAATTCAAGAAAGCCTTAAAAGAATTGATTTTGATAAACTGGATTTTAAGCCCGGAAAAGCAATTCCTGTATTGAAGGCATTGCTTAAGATGCCCCCTGAAGATATTGCCCGAAACTCCGATTTAATCGTAGCAAATCTACCAAAAGTGTTCCAACGACAAGTTCCACGGTCTATAAAAAACTTGTATTTGGATGTTTGGCTTCGTTTAAATGGCGTATTGCCGATAAGTTTCTGGCGAAAATCTCTTACTTCAATTTTGGCATCAGAAGATTACATAAATCGATGTTCTTTCGTTGTGGAAAATATGTTGGATCCATTGCAAGTTTTACGTTGCAGCCGAAAAATATTCCATTGCCCCCATACTCTTATAATATTGCTGAGAATTCTTCAGGGAAGTCTAGCTGCGTCAAAGGCCCATCTCAATATACAAATGCAATCAAAGCAAATAATAGATAAAAACGGTCAACTTCAGTGTGACACGGACAGAGAAGAGCTTAAGACAGCTTTGATAGCTTCGCAAGAGAGCGCTGCAGTTCATATATTGCTCGAAGTTTTAGCAGATATGTATGCGAATGGAGATACGCGAGTTTCTTCCTTTGAGTTGCGCGAAGCTCAGGGTATTATTTGCTCATTTATTCATCAAGCTTTTATCTCTGAGCCATCTTTAGCTAAACTTGTGCACTTCCAAACCTACCCTCGTGAAGTGATACCCATGATGATTAAGGGAGTTCCCTCTATGCATATTTGTATTGATTTTCTGCATGAATTCCTTAGCATGCCAGAAATGGATAAGCAGGTATTTACAATCGACTTGACGTCCCACTTGGTCTTAAAATATGCCATTCCGAAAAGTTTAAGTGTTTCAAAATTTTGCGTCAATACTATTCAATCAGCGCTTTCCCTACTCTCCACCGAGGCCAAATGTAAATATCTACGAAATATTTTACCATCTCTAATACGATTTGCCGAAGCATTTCCTATTCTAACCGACGACTGCATCAATATTTTAATGTTAACCGGTCGCAGTCTATATTCGCAATCCACGCTTGGCATCAATTCAACTCATATGCAGTTGACAGCCAGTTCCAGACACAAGTGTTTCAAAGAAGCTCCGCGATACATTGCAATGATCGAGGAGGCATTCGAAACACTAATTACAAACATAATAAATAAGATAGAATTGTATTAGTCGAATAGGTATAAATATGTATGTACGTATTATTTGATTAAAGTCGTTTTTATTTTATTTTGTAAAAAAAAAAATAGAAAATAAATTTATAGTTATATGTTTAATTCACCATCTATTTATCTTACGGTGTTAACAGTCATTTGTCGTGTAACTCGTTCGGAAACGGCAGTCGTGGGAATGTAGTCTGTAAAGTCATAAAATATTTTGACGCTTACATTCTCAGCTCAAGGCACAACTTTCGGAGTTGAAATAAGGTTCTCAAAGCGCTTAATGTTTGCATTTGGGACATTGAAAATAATATACAAAATTATCAATGTGGCAGCCTTCGTTGACAAATATACAAAATTTTAAATTAGATAAAGGAAGCATGGAAGCGAATAAAGATAAGAGATATATTTATTTTGTCACTCTGATCCAAGACGACCTCGTATGACTGTTGACAAGGTCTGGAGAGAACGACCTAGAGGGATGAAAATTTCATTAAATATTCTCTGTTGATCAGAAATGTTTGGTACTGGAAATTTTTCTTAGTAATTGGTAAGTAATCGCAAGGGGTGTTCATTTGTGATATTATTACATAACAAGTCACTTATGTCTACGGAGACTTTCATCTTATGGAACATTTTCTGAGCTAAACATAATTTTTGCCGTTTATAAACCTGTTGAAATATTTGTAATATGAACATTCAATTGACACACTGTTATCATATGTTTGCTTTTAAATCCTGCTTTTCAACATAATTTTTGACATTCCTTTTATTAATTCCCTTTTCCGGTTTCTTTCAATCTTATCACACACATTGTTCTACAACTTTTTACAATTAAATAATAATCTGAATTATATTCTGAAATTTAATTAAACTACAAAACCACGCACTATTTTCTCTGAGGATGAACCTAGCAAAAAATTAAATAGCAAAAGTAGTTTAAGCAGGATTTCAAGTGACAAGGTAGATTTAGGAAAATTCGAATAGTTAGCCGTTTATTCGAATGTGTGCATGAATGTGTTCGATGATGTTATAACGATTATAACGTTTCATTATTAGATGACATTTTAAAAAATTTCCCCGAATAAATGCGAAACGGTTATATTTTCAATGCTTTTCATCAAGAACTGAGTCATAACTTATACGGTTATTTAATAATTCTACTAAACCTTTTCCATAATTTCTACTACACCTTTGAGAAATTACAAAATTTTATTGAGAAATAACAAATTGAAATCAAATTGATATTGAGAAAAAACAAATTAAAATTAAGCAATGCAAATTAATATTGAGAATATGCAAATTGATATTGAGAAAATACGAGTACAAATTGATGCTGATAAAATAAAAACTGTAACTGAGAAATTAAAATTTGTAAGAAATTTTTCAAATCTTTTCTAAATATCAATTTCGATTTCCTAATTTCAATTTGTATATTCTCAATATTAATTAACATTTCTTAATTTCAATTTGTTTTTTCTCATTATCAATTTGTATTTCTCACTTTCAATTTGTTCTTTCTCAATATCAATTTGCTTTTCTGAATTTTAATTTGTTTTTTTTTCAATATAAACTTGGATTTCTGAATTTCATTTTGTTATTTCTCAATATAAATTCGGATTTCTGAATTTTAAATTGTATTATTTCAATTTCAACTTGGAAATGTCTAGTCAATAAATATTGATTTTTATTTTTTTATTGTTATAAGTAAGAAATATTAATAACAACTATAACGCAATAAGTGTCCTTCAAAAAAATTTCATTACATATACTAATAATAAAAGTCAACTTTTATTGAATATATTTTGGTATCTTAAAAATTAGTATGTATAACTATTATTTTGAGTTCTTGCTTTTATAAAAAATATTTGTTTGAGTGAAATAATACATATTTTTATATTATTTTTATGAACTTGCTAATAGCATACAGAACACTTTTTCTCTCTCTTAATGACAAATCAAAACGATAATAAATTAAAACGAACAAACGTATCTGTTAAGTGATACATACTATAATTTTTCTTTGGTATTATTTATGGACAATTCCAATTGTTTTAAATAATTTATTGGACACATCTTAATATTGTTACGCTTTTAACTTATAAAAACTTAGGTTTATTTTCTTTAAGTCCTGTTGCACATTCTTCAGTTTTAGCTGACCAGTTTTTGTTCAATTCTCTTTTGAACTTGTCATTTCATTACCACACGCCAATTCAATTTTCGTACTTTTTAATAAAAGGAAATAATAAAATTGACTAGTACTTTCAAGTTTTATTCTCTTTTCCCTTCTCATCCTCATTCTCAGAATTGGAAAGTGTGAAAACGAACTAAATAAATCGGATTATTCTCAATTGCAAGAATTTAAATATTGAATTTTAATAAGAGCTGTTCCAATTATGAACCGTTATTTATAAAATCCAGTAGAACATTTATTTAGGCATTTATGTGAGTTAACTTGCTTTTCGGAAGTGGTGTTTATATGGGAGCTATGATCAAGTATGGGCCGATCATCATTAAATTCGGTACATATATAAATACATATACCCTGTCACTATTAGTTATTAAATGGCACGACTACCGGTTACGAACATAAAGGAAATGACACATGTCAGCGCTGATCTACGAGATTAAAAAAGATTTTCTGCCCCTTTTTACCTGTGATTTTCGAGACAGTGTAGATCGTGAACAAATAAGGATCCTGATATAGTCAATAGTAATTTAAAAACTTTCAGTTTCGTGTTAGTTATAAAAATAATTTAAATAAAGAATTGATCATTAAATAAAGACACTACTACAGTTATCGTCTAGGATTGAAAACGTACGGCTGTTTTCTGATCTCTCATTAGACACTTGTTCGTATTTTGCATTCGCGTTAACTTTTGACACGTGTGTTTCTTACTATTTTTATTTCTTTATTTCGATCTTCATTGAAATACTTAGTAAATCTATAGAAAAGCGAATTTACAAAACTCTGAAAACTGTGGACCCTGGGCCACCAGACAAGTTCTCCAACAACAGGTTTGCTCTTTTTGGGACTATGTAGAAATTCCAAGAAAAAAATTTAGAATTAATGAATATCCGGAACTTCCAGCACAAACCAACAACGACAAAAACAACAAAATATGTGTTAATAACATCCATAAATAAATAAACTCTGAGCAAGCTTAGTACCTTACGTTATCAAAAAAGGCATAGAAAGTATAAACACTAATTAACCTCGATCACCGCATTAAGAGATGGTAATATGTTGATACCCACAAAAAACGCACGTGCCGCTGAAAAATTCTTAAAATCTAAAACACTCTAATGTATGCCCAATTTCCTGCAAGCTTCACGACCTTTTAAACTCTCTTAAAGTGGTCATATATACACCTTGTCTTAACACTGTTAACGAACAAGAAATAATTAAATAGATGAAAAACCAAAGAGTGATTGATGTGTATAAATTCACCAAGCCGACTAAAGATGGCAAATCCCGTGTAAAAACTTGTAAAATAATAATTACTTTTGATCTCTGCCGTTTGCCAACATCAGTTGACGTTGCATAGTATAAGTGCAAAGTTGAGCACTACTTTCCGAAACCGATGAGATGTAAAAATTGTCAAAAATTAGGCTTTACTAAAAATAGGTGCAAAGGAAATACCACATGCCCCGCTTGTAGGCTTCCACCTCACAACCCTGTAGAATGTAACCGTACATTATGCACAATTTGCTGAAATAATAGGATGTTCAAAGAAAATGCTGGAAAATGCTATAAAACATGAAGATAAACAGGAAACAAGAGGAAGAAACCCCAAAATATCTGAAACTTTAAAACGAAAAATACTGCGTCATGTGAAACGGACCCCTTTATGACGTCATTCGCCATTAACTTGGTGTGGACACTTCTACAATACGGCTTATGCTCCTTAAAAATGATTTAAAAGCAAGAAGTGCCCGTAAAGTGCCTTTTCTATCAAAACGCAACATTAAACAAAGTATTGAATTCGTAAAGGAACACATAAATATTTTGTGTTCGGATGAGACTAAAGTAAATTTATTTAACTCAGATCGGAGTTCTCTTCAAGTTCGGAGACCCAAAACTAAAGAATTTTGTCCTCAATATGCTATATAATGGCGTTGGACCCTTGTACCGCACAATGGATGCAAAATTTTATACAAATATTTTAACAGAAGTCATGCTGAGTGGGAAATGCCACTTCGATGGATGTTCCAACAGGACAATGATCCTAAACATTCATCGAAGTTGGCAAAGACATGGTTCAGGGACAACCATGTGAAAGTTTTGGGATGGCCTTCACAGTCACCAGACCTAAATCCCATCGAAAACTTGTGGGGCGAGGTTAAAAGATGTCTCAGAGGAAAGAATCCATCAAATAAAGATAAACTTTGGACAATGGTTGAGACCGCATGGAATAACATTCATACCCGACGGCATTCGACCGTCTCTCAAAAAAGTCGCTACTACTGTATTAACGATTACCCGAAACCGATTGACGCGCAGAAACTTCTTGCCCAACACAATAATCTACCTAGGAGTCTTACAAGAGATGATTGTAGGTAACAAAAAGAAAGCATTTCATCATTATAAAACCGAATTAGCGAACGCTACGTTACTCGCTCATCTATTTCCTGAATTAGCGATTTAGGGTGCCACCGAAGTAAAATAATTAAATAAAGGCTTTAACATTAATATGCCTACTCACCACCAGAGGCGCTGCAATTCTGCACTAAAAACAAACATAATGCGCAATAGCAGAGTTGTGATATCAAAAGCTTTCTTCTAAGCTAAGATATTCTACGTACGACCGAGAGATAGCTGCCGTCTACCAGGCTGTCTGTCATTTTCGGTACTCAATAGAAGAATGCTCCTGTTACGTAATCACCGACCATCGCCCATTGATTTTTGCCTAAAAACAAAAAATGGAGAAAGCATCCTCACGTAGGTTAAGACAACTTGATTTTATCAGACAGTTTACAACTGACATACATTCCAGGAATAGAGAATGCTACAGCTGATGCACTCTCTAGAGTACAAACATTGTTTAGAGACAACGATTGCTTTATAAGCAATTGATTTAAATGGTTTTGTAGCAGAACAAAAAGATAACCCAGTTCTACAAGACTCTCTACGTAATCAACGTACGTCAACTAATTCATTAATATTAAAACGTTTGTCACCTTTAGGATGAAATTAATATACATATTGTGTGCGATACATTCACTTCATATATTCGACCTTTTGTCCCAAAAGTATTACGACACAATTTAGCTCATCCTGGGGTACATGCCACAACTAAACTTGTGGCTTGAAGGTCGCTAACTTCGTTAAAACGTATTTAGCCTGACAACGTTCAAAAACTCATAAAAACGTTACCCGATAAGTACAAGCAGCCTCACGAACGTTTTTCATATATCAATACATATTAATATAGTCGAACCATTCCCTTTTTGTGAAGGACAGCAATACTGTCTACAATTATAGAAAGATTTACACGATGGCCCGAAGTTATGCCCGATATAAAAATAATTACAGGAGCATTTTTCTTCAAAACCAGATGTTCAGAACCATCTTGCGATTTCTTAACAGACTATTACCTGTTTCAAATGTTACAAAAGATATTTGCAATAATATTCGAACCTTGTCAACTGATCTCAATGGTACCACATCCGCATCCAGTTTATCAAGCACCGAAATACCTGAAGCCGTTTCTAAAACAACTAGTGGTAGGAGTGTTAAGCTCCCGTTTAGATTTCGATGACCTTCTTCCTGCGAGGGGAGTAATGTCACTATCAGTTATTAAATGGTACGATTACTGGTTACGAACATAAAGGAAATCTCACATGTCAGCACTGACCTATATTCGGCTATGCCGAATCTTATATACCCTTCACCATTGTTGTGGATGCATAATTATATTATATACATACATATATATATTATATTGTTACGTTTTTACCTTTTAAAAACGGTGGTTTATTTCCTTTAAATAAACCGGATTCTTTTTAATTGCAAAATAAAAGAGTCAAGTAGTTTGAAGAAAATATGTATAACAAGTTTTGGAACACTTTGTTTGATCAACGCCATCTGTTGATGAACAATATTAATACACTAAGTTTTTTTGATGCAATTTTCAGAGGTTATTTATGGACGGATTTTGCTGATTTTAAATAGCAAACTTCTCGAAAGCATGTCTGACAGAATTATTGAAGATTTGGATCCCAAAGATATCTGGGGACTTCAGAAAATTGATTTCAACATCCAGACAGACAGACGGACTTGGCTTAACAGACCCCGCTATCTATAAGGATCCAGAATGTATATACTTTATAGGGTCGGAAAATTATATTGTGGAAATTGCAAACGGAATGACAAACTTTTGCAAATATTAAAAAAATAATAAAAAAATTGGTGAAAAATACATAAATTTTTTAACGTTGTCACACATTTAAATACATAACTCTGGTTATCCTATACCGATGTTTGCTGGTATTGAAACTCAACTTTCTGTAAATTGTTTTTTGAAAATCAGAACAATATTTCAAAAGTTACACGCGGAATGACA
This sequence comes from Bellardia pandia, assembly GCA_916048285.2. Lineage (NCBI taxonomy): Eukaryota > Metazoa > Arthropoda > Insecta > Diptera > Calliphoridae > Bellardia > Bellardia pandia. The sequence goes on along the minus strand of OU696532.1, from coordinate 91,578,124 downwards.
AATTCACGAATTGTGGCGTAAACGAAAAATAATATGCAAATGAAAAAATAACCAAGAAATATTTTAGTGATTTTTATTAGTATCTGGTAAATGTGGGTTTTTATGAAAAAGTTATCAACACTGGTCATATATGAATTTCCCTAGTACTTTATTGTACAAGTGTGCATTAATTTTTGTGTACTTTCAATTCGGAATTCGGTATTATTTGTTTTCTTTTGGGCGGTAGTGATGTTCGCGAGCTCGATTGTAAAGTGGAAGTCGAATAATTAAATAGTTAAAAATTAAAAAGCACATTCTTGTAGTACTAATCATAGTCTAGTAAGTGTTAAAACATTAAATAAATTAAAAGAAACGGAAAACGAGAAAAACTATCGCATACAAATGCCAAAAAAATGTAAATTAGTGAATTTTGTGATTTCTATCTAATCGTGGTTTGAGTGCAATATTAAAGTGGTTTCGTATATAGTAGCTTGTTGGCTATTCGATTGGATACTGTTTAATGCTTTTTAACACATACACACTTTTAAACGTACAACAATTAGTGAAGAAAATAGTTAATCAAATTTATGATTAATCATAATTCATCTTAAATTCCCCCCAAAAAAGTTACATAAAACAAAAAATACCTAAATATATTAAAAAAATAAGAAAATTAAAAAATATCAAGTGAAGCAATAAAAATGTAAAAATTTTTACAAATTGGTCCAGACAAAAAAAGGAAGAGAAAATCTTCGCCGTCTTCGCAATTCATTGTTGGAAATTTTTTCTTTTATTTGTGCGCAGGAACAGGAGAAATGTTGAAAACGGTATAGTTTTATATTCGAAAAACATGGTCCGGTCTCCGGAACAAAAGATTTACTTACAATTATTATTAGTTTATCAGAGCTGCCATATTTCTCACAAATTTCTACCAAATTTACCATGATTTATGTATATTTTACATTTTCTGCAAATCGATGATGTTTAAAAATGTACCTATATCTACATGATACGATTAGTTTTATGTCCTTTTTTATTTGTGTCTTAATTGCATTTAACAATATGCAAAAATTGATGATCTTAATTGAAAACTATGTTCTAATTTTGGTACTGTGTAGGTATATATTCATATATATGACTAAAATTGCCAGTTAACCTTAAAGTATTTTATTTACTGAAAAAGTAAAGAAATCCACATATTTTTGCAATTTGTAATGTTTGACTTTATGGTTTTTATTTTGACAAAATTCTGGTTTATGGGCGTCACTCCCTGGATGTTAAATAAATTTTGCTAAAAATATTGCTAATACCTACCTGGAATATAGAATTACACTTGCATTTATAATGCTATTTGAAACAATATTAATACATACATACCTATAATAAAAACTGTGGTTACCTTTGTAATTTTTTTAAAATTGTTTTTAATTTTAATGACATTTAAAAAATTTAAGACATATTCACATTATTTAAATATTTTATCATAAAAACGACTTTAAACTAATCAGGGGTGTCACAGAAACCAATACGGTCAGAATTGGTTTTAAAACCGACAAGAAAAAATGCTTTGGTGTCATAGGACACTGCTACACGTTCAATAAATATAGAGATATTTCTAGTATCACGATATTTATTGATATTTACACCCCTGAATGTCTTTTAACTGTTTGATAACTTTTGTATTATAAATTAACGACAAATTGTACCTACCAAAAAATGGAACTAAACACCATTGGCTAAAAGTAACCGTTTTTTTTAGCTTTTAACGGAGCGTTAAAATTATGTTCATTTCAAAAGCTTTTGTTTTTGATGTTATAGAGCTTTAAAGCTCAGATATATATATTATTATAGCTCTACGATTTGTAAACCGATTCGGAAATATATATATATATATATCATTTGAAAGTGCTTTGAAAAATACATACAAAAAATATCTTTCTTAAGTGAATGTTTTTAAATTATGTAAATACCAAATATTCAAATGAAAGTACAATAGCGTTTTTAATGGTTACATTTACTACGCATTACGAAAAAAACGCGTAAATTATGGACTTTATAAAACTTAACTTAATAAACCTTTATTAGCATTAAACATTTATTATTAATATTGGTGCAAATCAATAAACAATTGCCAATTTCACAAACTTTGTTACAAAAAAAAAAAACAAATAAAAAATTTACCGTTCAGCAGATTAAAAAAAAAGAGATATTGAATTATACAAAGTAAATATGCTTAATAGCTTCAATTCAATACGAATTACCCTTCATAGATCATGCTCCTAAAAATACGCACACTTGGCGAAATAGACAATTTTATCAAAGTATTGTAGATCGCTAATTCTGCAATATGAATGGGCGGTAAGTGGTCATCTTTAAAAATCATTACCCACTGAAGAAATATTGGAAGTTGCTAAAACACGGACTTACCTCAAAACACGAAGAAATAAATGCTCTTCAATCCTGTGATGTTTTCGGACGTGTCATTCTAACTACAACGCCATAGTTCTGTATCCGCTAAATCGTAACTTGAAATTAGCAATATAAACATTATACTTGAATACCGACTATTACAGACACGAAAAATAACCTGCAGCGGAAAAATAGTAGTTCTGGAACAACTGAGACCAGCTCAATGTATAGTGATACCACATAGGCCGTACCATACGCAATTTTTACCCGTATAGTCATAATACTCCTTACATATTCAAATGTTCTGACAACCATACTTTACATTGTTCAGTGATCTAGGCCAAAAGAAAAACAGCCGGATTAAGTATTTGTTTATATTATTTTTAGCAGTTAGAACATTAAAAGCAACATCAGTTTGTCAAAATAAAGCTTTGTTCGAATAAAGACCTACATACATATTGCAAAGATATGAAATATCGCCAAACACATTTGGGGGATTCACAAGGTGTCATAAAGTCATATGTCTTAAAATAATAACATGAAAAAATACGACTGCTGTGAACAACCCCTCATAATTCAGTGTGCTATTTTGAATTTAAATCAGCTGATTTAAAACAAATATAAAAATTAATATTGTTTTCCACAATGCCAAAAATAAGTGAAAAAAACTAAAATAATAGCCAGTTTGTGCGAAAAATACATTTTAGATGTTGTGATGGCAAACTCAAGTAAATAAACAAAAAATTTATCTTCTGATTAATTACGACAGCACAATAAACATAGCAAGCAAAGTTCTATTAATTTAAGACACTTTTTGTGTACAAAGCAACAACAATATTTTTAAACCATTGTAAAATGTTAGGACATTATGACAATATAACATGATAGCACACCTTGTGAATACCCCAATTGTTTTAAGAAACCATTCTGAGGACAGGCATAAAATTATTGGTTATAAATTTATTTCTTGCAAAATATTAAATACATACAACAATTATTTACTTTTAAATTCGACATTTATACAAAACTATTTACACATAAAAAATTTACGAAATATTTAAGTATCTATGTAATTACTGAATTTATTTTATTAAGATTTTTGGTTCAAAATTTCAAAAATTATTTGTCACGACAAATGACATTTGTAAAATTATAAACATTTTTATCCTGAAGAAGCTACTCAAAAGCTATACATATGTATATTATGTATATTTTGTAATACACCCCATTTCTACATTAAATTAGGTAAAAAATTATTATTTAATCTTAGTATTTGATGCAATTAAGCTACACTTAAAATGTTTGTATGTGATGTTATGATTGATGCATTTAAATTGGTTTAATTAGATAGAAATATGTACCTACATACATATAGAATTGTGCATAAGTATCTATGTACATACAAAAATATGTACATGTGCATAATGAATTCATAAATGACTGTTTAGCAGATATAAAATCAAAAGGACGCAATAATATTAAACTTTAAATTCATTTATGATTTTTTTCATCTGCATGTGTTTACATACATATGTACATATGTTTGTGCAATATATTAGAGTGGTTCAAGTATAATGTGTGTTTTAATAAATCGCTTTTAAATGAGGTACAAAGGACATTTCAATATGAAATATTATATTAAAATTAAACTGCATGTGTATGTATTTGGAAATGAAATCCTTTAATACCATATTATAAACTTACATGAGCATATGGCGTCATGTTTAAATTGTAAAATTTAACAAAGATATTCAATCCTCCAAGTACGAGTACTTTGTTACTTTGTTTTCTTCAAACATCGGATATTAATGAACCCCATCTAGTGTACATACATACATATGTATGTATGTATGTAGATAAGATATACATATCTATTGCATCTGATAGCAAATAAAAACTGAACGGAATTAAAAGTTTACCTGTTTATACTTACATACACATACGTAAATCAATCAAACATAAGTACATATAAAAATTGTTGAATTTACTTTTGTTGTTGCCACCTTTTATCCTTGCTAAGGTGTTTTTTCCCGTTATTACTAAGCGCTCTTTCTCTCTCTCTGCTCTCTGTCATGCTCAAATGGTTATTTTTGCTAGCATTTGCATTAGCACAAAGCTAAGGACATCTTTTTGTGTATGTGTCTCAGATAAATTGTATAAATAAAGATGGCAAAAATAAATTGTTCACAATTTTTACCTAATTAAATTTGTTTAAAACTGTTGATTATTAAAATAAATAAATACTTTTTTAAAACCATGTGCTTCTTAAAGTAAATGTAAGTTGCGATAGGGCTTCCATTTGTTGTGGTTGTTCTATATACATTTTGTATTATAATGTGTGTATTGTTTTTCGTCCATTTGTGGGTGAAAATTTGTCTGGATGTCTACAAATGTCACTTTGATTTTTTTCATGCAACTTCAAGTGGAAGGAAATAATATCATTTTATATGTATGCACTTGTATATTCAGAAAGTAGTTTCTATTTTGTAACAAAATCATTGTACTAATGTGGAGAAAATGTATAATTTGTATATAGTTTAGCGAATTAAATTTTCTGTATCATAGTTATTTATTTCAAGCTTTTTGTTTTATTTAAAGTGAGTACATACATATGTATGTATATTTGTTAAAAACACACCCGTATATTTTACGATTTCGTTTGTAGTTTTTACATACGCTCATAAATATACATATGTATGTAAGTACATATTTATGTATGAATATGAATACATATGCACATGAAAACCGGTAAAAGTAAAAAAATAAATCAGGAACCAAATTAGAAAATAAATTGGTTTTTTTTTTGCAATAAGAGTGTTAAGGATTGAATTGTTAACTGCCATATGCATTTAACAATTGTGTGCATTTGTATACAAAAAGAACAAAGATTGTGTCTTCACCTGTAAACGATGTCTGCAATTAGAAAATCAAACAATATTATTAAACTTAATTAAAAAATGAAATTGCTAATGTAAATTTGTAACTTCACCTTAAAAAGACAATAACTTGGTGTTTAATGTTGTTTCTGAAATACCAGATCTCAACATCATGTTTTTTAGTCACTCGACAGAACTCAATACTTTCAAAGCTATGCACCTATATTTGGGTTTTCAATTGATATTTCATTTATTTCACAGCTGTACAATAAGTATTGTGTGGACATTTTATTAAACCCTAATTTAAGAACTACCAACAAATTTCTACAATTTTTTTGAGAAATAAACAATTTTTTTTTAAGAAATTAACTTTTTATATTTTATACTCGTCTGTTAAAATAATTATAAATAAAATAATTATAAATAATAAGAGTTACTAAAAATACTCAACTAAAGTTTTTAGTTGTTGTTCTAGATCTTAATTGAATACTTAATGACTAAAGAGAAGAAGTTTTTTACACCATTTACGTCATTGTTTACGACAAAGTTTTAACAAAATTAATTCTTATTATGTATGAAACATGTACAATTATGGACTTTAAAAAGTTGCCGGGATAAATCGTACTTTCATTACTTGGGAATAAATTGCATACTTTGTTAAATATTAAACTGCTTAAAAAATATAATAAAACGTACAAAGTTAGGTTAGGTTAGAAGGCCGGTGTGAGGTTGTCCCCACACCATCACCCAGATACCAATACGGTCCATTGTGTTGCCTTTCGGAAATGATTTGAGACACTTAGTACGTTCCAAGAGCGAAACGCCTAAGCTCTCACAAAGCCCCCTCCCCTGTTGCGCAGCCAGGCCATATTCATTACGAATCCTTTGAAATCTCCGAGCCTACAACCCGAGACATCCCCTAATTCGCTTATGAATCTACTGCCTAGCCACCTCAACCTGCTAACTTGTAACCTGGGACAATGGCACAGAATGTGCTCGATCGTCTCCAGTTCCTCTGGGTCCTCGCGTAACCCGCACATGTCTGACAAGTCAGATCCCATTTTCCTTACCATTCTACCTATCATACAATGGCCCGTGATAACGCCTATCATGGTTCTTACGCAGACCTTGCTCTCGCCCAGTAACGATTCCGAGTCGGTCTTCCTGAGCACCGGCCATATCGTCCTTGACACTCGGCAGTCCGCTGGGTTTCCCCAGGCCCTACAAAATTCCAATAAATCCTATTACTTTTGATTTGGAAACGCATGATTTTTAATTTCCAATTTGTATCGAATTTGTACTTTAAAGAAATTTCTGTCCATTTCGACGATTTCTGTTCATAAAAATCCCAAATTGTCATGTTTTAGTAATTTTTAAGACCCGGTATAAATTCAGCTGAATTTAATCATCACAATGCGGCAAACGTTTGTTCATTTTACATGTAGTTAAGAAAGAAAGTTGGTGAAACTCTGATATACCAGAATAATATGTTAAATGTTTAAATTGAACTCATAATTTGTTTCCCGTTCTGTAGATAAAAATGAAGCAGTTCAATGTGTCGGTCGTCGGCTTGTCCGGGACTGAAAAGGATAGAGGCCAAGTAGGCGTAGGCAAATCATGCCTGTGCAATAGATTTATAAGGCCCATGGCTGATGATTATTTTATTGATCACATATCAGTGCTAAGTCAGGTAAGATAACAATCGATCGACCAACCAACAATTAACTATAGATAAGTGAAATTAATCTGCATTGACAATTTAATTTGTATAAATTTTAGAGTGATTTTAGCGGTAGAATTGTCAATAATGATCATTTCCTCTATTGGGGTGACGTACACAAAACAACCGATGAGGGAACTGAGTACACATTTCATGTAATTGAACAAACTGAATTTATGGACGATTCCACATTCCAGCCATTCAAGGTTGGCAAAATGGAACCTTATATAAAGAGATGTACCGCCACAAAAGTATTTTCAGCCGAAAAACTCATGTATATTTGTAAAAACCAATTGGGCATCGAAAAAGAATATGAGCAGAAAATATTGCCGGACGGTCGTTTAGTTATCGATGGCTTTATTGTTGTATTCGATGTGAGCCCTGTGCCAAATAGAAATATCGATAAACAAGTAGAGTTTGTTCAGAATGCCATTACTTTAATATTAAAGAATAAGAAACCTCTAGTGCTGGTGACAACAAAAAATGATGATTCAAGCGATATATACATACGAGAAGCGGAAAAAATTAGCCAACGTAAGGAGTACAAAGGAATGGTGCAATTGATTGAAACATCAGCACACGAGTCTATAAATACAGACTTGGCATTCATGGTGTTGGCGCAAATGATTGAGAAAGTAAAAAATCGCATCAAAATTATACCATATCATGAGGCTGCCAAATCACGAAAGGAATTGCTAGATAGTCGCTCCGAAGCCGTGACTCGTCTTATACGTAACCAAATTACAGACTATCACATACTTTGGTCGCAAGGTTCAAAAATGCTTGCTCAATTTAGAGAATGGACTGAGTTTCTTAATATATTTGGCCATGATGCTGGACAAAAGCTATTTAGACGGCATATGAAAAAGTTGAGAGACGATCATTTAAATAAGAAATTACATCAGTATTTGGATAAGTTTGCTCGCACTCTTGAATTCATGTTGCCCGACATAAATGCCATATCAGCTAGTGACGACGATATTTGGGAATGTGCCAAGGGCTACATACGAAATCATTTAGAATTCGACCAATACTTCTTTGAGTGTCCTCAGGCAACTTGGCAGGAACTGGTCGACATGGACGAGACTGAAGATGAGCTTCGTATACCGTTCGATATTTTAGAAACTTCTGAAGCCGAGACAGTCTTTAGGAATTTTATGAACTCAGTTCAACAAGATAAAAAGAAAATCGGGTAAGAGAAATGCATTTCTTGATAACATAAAGCAAAGCGAATCGTATTTGCATTTTCAATTTATTCTTTAGCTGGAAACAGCAATTTAAAATGTTGTTGGAAGAGTCTGGCTTTGTTACCCCGGGAAAACAACTGTCAGAAGTTCGAGTTCTTTTTATGGGACGTGAATGTTTCGAGGCTTTATCCGAGCATGACTGTCAGCAAATCTATGACATTCACCAAGATGAAATTATAGAAAAAAGTAAACAAAACTTTGTCGAACTTCTTTTAGAACATGCTCAGTTTTTCCAGCAATTTAAAAATGTCGATATTATAACCCAAGATGATGTGAGACAAATTACTGATGTTCTACAAGATGACTCCAGGTAATGAATAAATCGCACTTGCAATTTGTTAGTTGTCAAGCCAAAATTATTTTTAATTCGTTTTCAGGTATAAGATACTGGATCGCTTGGATCAGGAGAGACGTGTGATTTTGTTTCAACATCTTGGCTTTATGCATTGTCCCATACGTGACCACTGTCCGTTTTACCATAGTTGTGTTGACAATTTAATAGAAGAAATTCTAGCGGATAAATCGGGTGGAAATATTAAAACGTTGGGTGGTGGTGTTGGTATTGTTGGCGGTGTTAATGTCGGTGGAGGTGTTAACTGGAAAAATCAAAGCACTGATAAAACTCTTAATTTGCTCATTGTGGGCTCTGAACACTTAGCCAGTGATTTGCTCAATGACATACGCATGTGTACAGGCACTAAGGGTGAATACATCTATGAAAATCAAACGTATTATCTTAACTATCGCATTGCTAATGGCGACATGGAAGCTTTTAAGGCCATCGATGTATATTCAAGTGGTGAGTAAAACTTCGAAACGCAAAATATTTAAAAATGCGTAATTTAATACATTTCTATGATTTAACATTTCCACAGGATTAATTTGTGTCTACTCAAACCAACAGTCGTTTGAAACTCTAAAGGATAATCTGGAACGAACATTACTTTGTAATTTAGAATTGGAAGATAAATTCGAAAATCTGCCAATTGTACTAGTTTATCAGCCTCAAGATTTAAAAGAGAATGAAGTAGATTATTTGCGTAACGAAGGCTTAAGGTTGTCCGAAATGTTGCATTGTGATTTCATTGATCACCAGCAGAATCATCAGAAATATGTATATGACATTTTAAACATTGTGATTGATTCATTAAGGGTTACAGAAATGAAATCACTCGAATCGTATCCACCAAATCAAACCGACCTACGCATATTAGTTTGTATGTTTTGTGGCGACCAATATGATATTGAAAATATTATTAATCCCTTAACAACTGAGTCAACATTTTGCAAAGCAGCTGAACATTCCATAGTAATTGATGTTTTCATAGGAGACTCTAAGAAACGGGTCGAATTTATAATTTCATCATATCACGGTATAAATCAGTATCGCGATGAACTAATACATGGTTTTATTTTTGTATACTCAGCCAAAAGACGCTCTTCATTGGCCAATTTGAAGTGAGTAAAAATGTTAAAAGTGACTGCAATTAGAAACCAATGAAATACAAACATGATGCGTTTATTTTTATTTATAGTGTTTTAGTTTCACAAAACTCCAATATACCACTGCAAATAGTTGCGATTACAGAAAGTGGTGGTGCCAATGCATTTTTCAGTAGCGAAATCTGTCAATATCTAATAACGGAAGGTAACTCATTAGCTGATCGTTACAAGGCTAGTTTTATGACGTTTTCAGCAGATCAATATCTTAAATGTAAGCATTAAAAACAACTTCTAAATACTCTGAATAAATCCAAAACAAAACAATGGTTATTTGATTGTCTATTTTCAGTTGCTTTCTACAGTCCTTTCTTAAAGAATGCTTGGGATAACAAGTATGAAGTTGAAAATTTACATGTTGAGGAGTCAATTACATTGGATTCAGGAGAAGGCACACTAGAGAATTCGGTAAATCAGTTGCCGAGACCACCCCCACGTCACGAAAGTTACATGCTTTCAAGTACCCTAGGTACTGATGGTTCCGGTAGTGAGAATTACGAAATGCTTCCTACTCGTTCTCTAAATTCATTAAATGGTGAGTAAAATTTATAAAATCTCCTTACAAAATGGGGAATTTTCTTTCACACTATCGTTTTTAGAAGAAAGAGACATATCGTTAGATGAAATCTATGAAGAAAGCAACGAAAAGCCAAAAATGCTTCACCAAAGTAAGTAAATTTCTTCAAGTCATTTTATAAGAGTTGTCACATGGTCACCAACAAAATAAACTTGCAAAAGATAATCATAGTTTCTTCACTCTTTATAGTAAACTTCCCTTTCAAATGTAGCTCTTTTAGCAATAATCTTACAATTTGCAATGCAACAACAATAAAAAATATCCAATTTTGATTTACTATACTTGTCTAAAATAAATTATGATTGCGTATGATTACTACCCTTGTGAATATGCTACAAACATTGATTTCAGCTTTTAATATTGGACTTGGACAGGGTTTGAAAGTCTAACAAAAGTACAACAGTTTGCTAGACTATTACAACAATATATATGAAACTGTGACTTTAACCCCCAGTTGCCACATGCAAACAAAATTTTTTCAAAAATTCTGTTAATTTTCAAGCTCATAAGGATCCAGTATTGCCGTATTGTCAAAAGAAAAAAAATTTGTAATTTACAATTTTTTTTAATAAATGCATGAAATTAATATATAAAAATACTATTAAGATGTGTTGTGTAATAGTTTTGTTCTTTTTTCTTAATAATTTTTTGTAAAACCCCGAAAATTTGTTATAAACATAACTTTTATTTTAACACTGGTAATAGCACTGTTTATTTATTTGTCATTCTACTTACGGCAAGTGCTTACAACCAAATTTTCCAAGAAAAACTGGAAATTTAAAATTAGCTTTGTTTAAAATTGTTTGGGAAAATCTTTAATAACAAGTTAGAATTGCTGTAAATCTACTACATACAAAGAAAACCAGTAATAATTCAGTTTTTAGACATGAAATATTAAACTAAAATAGCTTAATATTTATTTATTAAAGGCAACAATGCCTATAACAACCCAGCAAGCCATATGAGTCCGAAAAGAGTGTTTTCTGACACCTTTTTCGGAGCGCTAACGCTCTTTATGAGCCCAAAAAACAATCACAATTGCTCCGAAAACCTTCAGAAAAGAGGGTCATTACATTTGAAAATTGTCCGCCAGAAAGAGCTCTTAGATAATGTCAGAAAAGAGTTTTATGAGGGGGTTTTTGGGCTCTGAAAGAGCTCTTAGATAATGTCAGAAAAGAGTCTTCTATGAGGTTTTTCTTGGGCTCTGTGTAATCTTGTTTTTATCATTCTTGTGTGGTACAGCTATGTTTTTTTTTGTTCAAAGCACAAATAGCAGGAGAACATTTGGTACACACATAATTAAGTGGAATTTCTGAGTCATACTGCGTGCCGACTCAGGACAGTAACAAGCAAATTTTTCTTTCTTTTCTCCGAAAATGCTCTTTTGTTGTACTCTTTTCTGACTCCTTTTTTCAGAGCGCTCCGAAAATGCTCTTTTGTTGGACTCTTTTCTGACTCCTTTTTCGGAGCGCTCCTAGAATGGTATGCTGGGATTGCTTATTACATATTTAAAAATATTAGTAGATATTTTAAACCCTATTATGGTTACAGTATGTATAAGCATTAATCTGTATAATATATATACCGAATAATATATAAGTTATATTACCACTCTTTATAAATTCTACGCATTTACAAAATTGTTTCATAAGGAGTAGCGTTCATGCAATTGTTATTACCTAAAAACTTCCAAAATTACTATGCTAAATACTTATGAACATCAAATGTATGAACATTTACTTGTATCAGTACATAACAGTGATGAGGTTTTTCCGTGTCACATAATGGAGCACCGAACAAGTTACAAAACGCAATTAATATTGCAAAAGGAAAGCATAAAAATCGAGTATCAAAATCTGAAAATCTTTTCACAGGGGAAATATCATGTGACTGGAATCATTGCCATTAAAATAATTAATCGAATATATGGTGACTTATTAAATGTACTAATTAATTTAAAAAGCACATATAAAAACAATTGTTTCATGATGAACTTAAAATAATATTTTCTTTATTTTTATCAAATATTATTGAAATGTTTTAGTAACAAATTATATCAAAATGTGTATCACTTCAATTCGTGATTAAAAAAATATACTTTTATAAAATAGCTTACTTTTATACATATTTTTTAAGCTTTAATTAAATATAATGGATTCCCGCAAAATTTCTTTTTTCATTCCCGTTTCCCGGGAAATCCCAACCCCTAGTGAACAGGTATAATATATCACATTTTGTGGCAAACAGAAATAACATTACATAAACTACAAAACAATCCTATTGTCCGTAATACCCCTAAAATATTTATAAGTTCCTTGCGCCACACCAGACAAATATATGTTCGTAAATAGGTAGTAAATACAGAAGGACACCAAGTAATTATACCCTACACCACCATAGTGGGGAGGGTATATTGGATTTGTTCTGATGTTTGTAACGCCCAGAAATATCCAACACCCACCTTAAAGTATACCGATCGACTCAGAATCACTTTCTGAAGATATTTCAAGTTTGAAGATATTTCGATAAAATTTGGTACGTGATATTTTTTCTGCCCAAGGATAGATGGGATCAAGAATGATAAAATAAAGATTACGCCATGCGCATGATTTCCCGTTATGTGACGTAGTAGGGCCATTCTAAGGGTTACCAATAATGTTTCATGTGTTAGAATTAAAATTTCTTGCGAACAATTTATGTTTTATGTGATAGTTGGCAACCTTGCAATTGAAATCTCTGAGAGTTCTAAAATAAAATCTGTGTAAAAAAGAAAAACAAACAAAAACAAAATAACAAAAAATATAAACATGAAGAGTGCAGTGAGCAAATGCAAGCAAAACATGAGTAAAAAAAACAAGTGAGAAAAAATTAGCCAATAGAAACACAGAATGTGTGACGTCACAGGGCCTAAATGTGCAGAACATTTTAAAATTTTACGCGCGTTGGCGTAATCTTTATTTTATCATTCTTGGATGGGATTGAAACTGGTGGAAATCGCTCCATTATTTCACCTGGCCCCCATACAAATGTGCTCCCGAAATTGGGGTTTACCGATCATAAATGTTTGAATTATACAAGTATCCAAACAAATTTCATCAGAAATGAGTGGTAAATGAAGCCAAATCACATCTAAAAATTATGTGTAGATCGGTCCATAATTACTCGTAGCTCCCATATAAAGCCCACTTCCGAAAATCACTTTAAAGAGCATAACTCTCTAAAAAATGTTGGTATCCTAATAATATTGAAACCAAATATATTTCATATGTATACAAACAACACGGTATAATTTTATTATGATCGGCCCATAATTAGTCGTAGCTCCCATATAAGGCCCACTTACGAAATTCACATTAACGATAATAAATTTTTTAAAAATGTTGGTATTGGAATAAAATTTGACACAAATAAGTTTCTTATATACAATAATGACACCTAATTTTATAATGGCCAGTCCATAATTAGTCGAAACTCCCATATAAGATCCTCTCCGTAATTCAATTTAACCTCCATAAATCTTTTAAAAGTAATTATATCGAGATAAAGTTTAATAATATTTATATTCATAGACATCATGACACCAAATTTTTGGATGATCGGTCCACAATTGTTTTATACATATACTGGGTGTAGGGTATTATATGGTCAGGCTTGACCGACTATACTTTCTTGTTTTTGGTTATGTTAATTTGACAAAATGTTGTTAATTAATTTGTTGACTCAGCGAACAATTTCTTGCCGCACATAAATTTGTCTCGTGTAATAACTCCTGTTGATGTTATGTCTTATCTGAATAACATTGGCAGAATATTTGTTTGTACAACGATATCTGCCATAAAATGTATTTTTCACACAAAAAGACTGGCATGTCAAATTCTCTCTGGTGATTATATTTTTAAATGCTTATTTCTACGGCCTAGGATCGTCGACAAAATACATACATACGCGTATGTCTCCATATATCTAGGAATTTGTGTCTCGTATCACTAGTACAATGAAGCTATGTACTCGTATATGCTATCCGCATCCTTTTAAATATAATCAAGAAAACTGGGGTCCCTTGTTAATATGTGGTGGAATATTGATAGTTGAAATCCTTGTTGATATAATTGTAGATATAAACTTTTATACTAACTGACACATTTGGTCATAACTACTACAGCAGCGATGTGCGTTGGCATCGCAACTTGTTTGATTTCTCTTTAACCGTATTTTGTCATAACTACTATCTGCTGAATTTCTTCCAAATACTCACCAAAATACACAAATAAATACAATATTTGATCGTTGTGTTGCAATTTCAAGAAAAATGAATTAATCGTTTTATTTTGCATCCAAAAGAACGGCGTTTTCAAATGCTTTTGAATAATATTTAAAATTAAATGTAATTGGCGGAATGGAAATTGTTATCAAAAATGTTTTATCGTCATTTTGAAAATGTACTTTTTATAAAAAACGATTTGACAGCACTTTAGTAAGAACATACAACCTTATTATGTTGTTGATTAGAAAGTATGTATCCAAAAATACTAGGAATTAATTCTAATGCCTCAGTTAGCCGACTGTAACGGAATGTTGTGTAATGACGTAAAAATGTAAGGAAATTCTACTTCTTACAGATTCATACGTTGCGTTAATTTACATCTCTATAACCATTTGCATTAATTTACACATAACAATATCAGCTGTTTCTTACTGTTGCAGTTACATTCCATTACAGTCGCCTAACTGAGGCTTAATGCTATGAAAATTATAGAGCACGGGAAGTTCGAAGAAGTTGATTGTAATTTACATGAATATATATACTTATATATGTATATAAATATAAAAACATAAACGACAGGTTTATTACTAAATGTGTTGCACGAGAAGCAAAAGAATGGTGATAATGTTGGTGATCACTTACAGAATATTTAGAAACTTATTTATTCCATGACTGTACGCTATATTATCATAACATATCCATACATAACTCCATGTACATATTAAAACAATTAAACATATGTCAATCAGTATGTAGTTATGTACGTACGTACATATGTTTGAGCATGTGTATCTATCGCACCCTTCATCCAGAATGTTGGGTATATTTGTTTGTTTTAATTTTATTTTAATATATATGTATGTATATATATATTTAGTTGAATGATTTTAGCCAATTTAAAATATTAGCGTGACATTTTGTTTTAACATACATAAGATCCCCAGTGAAACTACACCTTTAAGATAATTGTTTATTTGTTTATTGAATAAAAAAAATAATAATGTTAATGTATGTTATTGTCATAAAGGATTCCAGATATTTCCTCCTCCAACAACTCCTCCAGAGCCAGCTCCTCCAGATCATCAGCTCATTACATGCTCATATAAGAGCCAATTTGTATCAGCTTCCGAGTCTAGTTTGGAAGAAATAACATGTAATTGATCGTTTTCATTAAATCTATAATTTAAACAAAATTCGTTATTTATTTAATTTGTTTATTTGTATTCCATTCATTTCTTTTTCAAAAAAAAAATGATTTTTACAAGCAGCGGACGTCAGCGGGTCAAAGGATTCATTGGCTACACATGATGCAGGTTAAAAAATCTTGTCAATTATACATTTTTTGTTTTTAATAACATTTGTTCTCAACTTCTGTTTTACTTTGCTTTCTTTAAATGCACGTTGTTTTTGAGATTATTTAAAAATCAAATGTTTTTTTTTTCGAACACAAGACAATTTATTATTACTTGATTACTTTTCAGTTCAGTTGCACTTTTGTATTTTGTCTAAATTCGTCTTTAATCTAAATCAGCACTAGTATCGTTAGATGTTATTCTTTCTATTTACTTCTGGTAGAAACTCTATTGAACTACTATTCGACGGATTTGTTGAGATGTCTGTTTTTTCTTTAATGAAAAACTGCCGCGTTGCTTGCTTCTATATACACTCTTCGTATTTATTGCATTTTTAATTCTTTAAAATTGTGAGCGAATGCTGTAATATCTAAAGGCCCAGTGATGTTTGTTAAAAAATTACCAAACTATGTAACAAAAATTAATGAAACGAAAATTGGCAAAAACTTTGGCCTTTATGTTCTAGTTTTAGGGGTTAAATGTAACAAAAATCCGTCTAGCCAACATCACATTTTTCTTTTTGTGACTAGACTATATACCTAACGTGACCATACGTCCCGTTTTTAACGGGATCGTCACGTTTTCAGCTACTTTGTCCCGTTGTCCCCGACAACAACTCGGGGACGCAAAAATGTCCCGTTTTTAGAAATTCGAGAAAAGAAAAAGTTGATTTGTTTAAAAATGTAAGAACAAATCTTCAAATTTGTCAAAGATAGTTATTTTTAATATATGCATGTATGCACATACATATGTACAAACATACATGTGTTAATGTATTTAATTTAAATAAATATCTGTATTTCTATTGAAATAATACTTTTTCATGTTATAGATGAACAGCGTTGATCCTTTCCTTTTATTTTGTTTTGTAATTGGAATCTGTTTTGTACTTAAACCTAATTTCGAAAAGAAGTCTCAAACTATCCCCCTGGCCCACGATGTCGAACGATAACGTTCGCTTAGATAAGACTTAAGGCACAAACTTGATTGTGGAATAAACAAACTTGATTGAGTAAAAAAAAATAGATACGATAAAAAGTTTGTGTCTTAAATCTTATCTAAGCGAACGTTATCGTTCGACATCGTGGGCCAGGAGGTATGTGTCCACGATGGTCAGATATTACAACCTTGTCATATCTACCAATGTGCTACCAATGTACTGACATTGAAAATTTTTTAGCAAAAGGTAAATTGCCAGTTTAGACGACTATAAGAAAACTAACAATTTCATTTGCACACAATTGTCACACAATTAATTTATCTGTCAACCGAAATTGTCAGTTCACATGGTTGTCAGATTGTTGTGTGGCATTGTCAAATTCGTTTTGCAGTTCTGTGTGTGTTTCAAATATTGTCATGGAACAAAAAAGAGCAATTGGAACCCTTTTATCTGCTTATGTCCTAATGCAGACTTTAATTTTATTCTTTAATTTTCTTCTACTTTTTTCAAAAATTTTATCAATGCACACTTGTTTGTTTATTTAGAAATAATTTCTATGACAATGCTGCCATTGGCGGATGCATAAACTTTGCACATATGACAATGAAAAGTGTTTGACAATTGTCTTAAAACAATGACAATGACAAAATTGTGTCTTTACACGATTGTTAGATGTCTGACAATATTTTTGTCTTCCAATGTACTGAAAATGCTTTTTCTTACAACGTTGGAAGGCAAAAATTTTAAGATTACACGGTTGTTAGACATTTTCTGAACATTTTTCGGACAACGTTGTAATATCTGACAATCGTGGATACATAGCTTCACAAACAAAAATAAATAAATAATTTTGTCGCCGTTTTAGAACAGAAACCACATTATTATTGTTATACTACTTCGTTTAAACCTTGTTTAAACCTTCAGTCCTAATAGCTTTTACAATATTCCCGAAAACTGTTTTCTATCAATGATCAAGTTCTACTGGTCCTATGTAAGTACATTGGAAATATCAAGCCAGAAGATCTTATTTCTTTGGTAATTCTTTTTAAATCCACGATGGGTTTCATTGGAAATATTTACAGATTTTAGCAAGGACTTCTTTTATCTAATTCTGAATAAATTAACCAACAATTACACGGTTTTCATTTATTGTTATGTTCATGAAAATCTATACAGCAAACAAATAACAAACAATCATCATGATTAAATGAAAAAACTTAAAACTAAAATGAATCTAATTACTCTCTAACAGAGCATTAATTTATTATTGGCTGGTTAGCTCTACGAAGCCTCGACACCGTCTGGCTCTGAGCTAGAATTCTAGCAAGCGGATTCGGGTGGGTTTGTAGCTTTTTGATGTAGTTCTCGTGGACCCTTCTGAATTCATTCTTTACCAATGGTACTTCTAGATATCTGTGGAAAAATTTAACCATTCACAATTAATTGATCTGAAGGGAACTGAAATTTTAAATGGTTTAAAGTTCAATAATGACACATTCATTGAAAACTAGATGATGAACTCAAAGTAAAAAATAAGATACTTCTGGGAAGTATATGATAGGATAGGATAGGAAGGGTTGTGCACTAAGTGCACTTCCACTCGGAGACCCTGTGGTCCATTGTGATTCTCTTCAGTAGAAAAGATAGAGAGTAGAAAGAGAGATATAAAAAGAACAACCAAAACCGCCTGATAAGGGGAGAAAGAAAGAAATATCCCCTTACGGATTTGGAGTCGCCGTAGAATGTCCCTTAAATAGCCACCCTATTCCCCTAGTGAAACCCAGAATGTTACTCGGTTTGCCGCCAGCAACCGCCAGCTAGTTAAACTTTTCTGGGTGGACGTGGCCGCAATAAAATAATAAACTTTAATGGATGGAGTATCGAAAATTAATTATTTCTCTATTCTATAAAATGTAAAAAAAACAACTTATATTACTCTTCTTTACAAAGCATGATAAATAGACGCATTTTGTCGTTGTTAATTCGAAATAGCTTCGATAAAAATTCAGTCTCTGTTGTATTTTGGGTGGTAAACTAAAACAATCGTATTCTGCATTCTGGTTTTGTCAATTGTTAGAATGATATTATTAAATATAATGGCTACTTTTTTATAATTTAATTTTCTTTAAATTATTTTAATTTAATTGAAATAAATTTTTGCGTTCTGGATGTAGGGGAGATTTTTATTTGTATCTCAGCATGAATTCAGTAGATATTATGCTTTTTTTTTCAATACAAAAATTCGTGCCAATTAATTTTTAATTTTGTTTTTTATTTTTGTAGAATGGTTAGATGACAAAACAGACGCTCGCCGTAATGCAAACAAAAATTCTATTTGGAATAATTTTGGTGGCTCAACTCATGCTTACACTACAGGCCGTAGGCACATAGACTCTAATTTGAATAAAATTCGTCCAAAAGGTCCAAGTCAGACCCTAAAGGTATTGTTATAAATAAAAACAAAATACAAAAAAAAAATTAGCTTCCTAAGACGTTTTCTAACATGTATATTTGTTGTGTGTTTTAGCAACCAGGAAAGTTAAATTTGAAAAACTTTCAACTAGTTAGTGATGCTGTAGCAAAAATGAATTTTGGTGGGGAAACTTATCTTCCCGGTTGCGATGATAAGGATCCCAAACGTTATACTCAATTCGATCATTCCCAGTTGGATGGCGATGAAGATGATTCAGAAGAATTAGCCGAATATGAGCAAATATATGAAAACGAAGGTAACATCAAACTGCACACAGATATTTCTTTATTCTTAGAATACTTGAATTTTAATTTTATTAAGCTTGAGGTGAGAATTTTTATTTATTATGCTTTCTAATATTTCGCTATTCCATTATGTAGGTAACATCTTCAGGGAAAACTTACAAAAAGTTCACAAATATTGAACAAATATTTTCATCAACAATAAAAATATTTTTTAATATAACAGTAATTGTCAGAATGAATATTATTAACCGCTTTTATAAATTAAGTTTCTATAGTTTTGAGCAATCTGTATCTGTATATGCTTTAAAATAAATTCTAAGATTTGTTGGTATGCCCATTTATAATTTGATTTAAATTGCCACAATGTGATGATAATGTAGTTTTTTTTTTTTGTTGTACCTACATACACTTTATTACGTGTTTAATTATTGTTACGATTACCATTACATGATATTTTATAAACATTCGGCAATTCATACTTCAGTATCCTATTTTTTTTTTGTTACGCTGAATAATTTGCCTACTGTGATTGTGATCCATTTTATATTTGTTATTATCAAATATATTCGAATTTTCTAATCTTTCGGATATTTTAGTGATTTATATGGGTCAATTTAAAAAAAAAAAACGTACAAACCGAGTTTTGTTTTGCTTATTTTTAAAGTTTTTGCAATTCGCCTGTAAGAGTGGTCAATTTATGTAGAAATTGATGAAGAATCCGGCCCTCAAAAAAATAAATATTTTTTAATTTTTTTTTAGGTTTTCTATGATTTCTATCTTGAGCGTCACACACCAAATATGTATAAAAAATCGCTAAAATTGCAAACATATTTGAAATTCAAGCTTACTACGATGTTTTTTTTGTTTCTCAAGATTGACTTTTGCGAAAATCACCCTTTCGATTATAAACACACACCTTGATTTTTAATTTTTTTTTAGTGACTAGTTATTTTAAAATTTTAAGGTGAAAATATGTAAATTTTTGTTAAAAAAAACACTTGAGCTTAGAGGTTACTTGCAAAGTGATAGGCTTGTAACAATGTATTAAAAAAACTGCAATTATAAGCGTTTTAAGAGGAAAAAAACTAAGTGTGACGCTCAAGTTATTTTGTGACGATCAAGAGATTTTGTTGCACGTAAACAAGAAATAATGCCAAATCTAAAGTTTAACGAAAAAAAGTTTATTATTTTACAAAAAGTAAATAAACAAAAACAAAAATTCTTCATTCTTTGATGTCTTTAGCAAAAAAGGAAGTAATTCTAGAAGAAACTTATACACATATGCAAATATGTAACGAATTCTTATTCTGAATCTGTATAAACTTCATCCAATGACAAGCGGCTTTATTTTTTTTCATTCTCATTAATTTTTACCACTTTCGAATTAAGTTCGTGACAAAAACAGAATCAGTCAGTAACAATAAAAATTAAACTCAAATATACCACAATTATACCTTTCTTTCTTCTTTCTTTTATATTCGTCATTACGCGCTTTATCGAGCTTTATTTTCTCTCGATATCTCCGTGCTCTTTCAGCCGCTGTTAATTTTGTTGTTTTAGTCTTGAAAATTAAAAAAATAAAATCAAAATTAAACATTTTAAGCTATGAAGCAATATATTTCAAAAGTGATACTCATGATGGTTTTTTTCGTAGGCAATTTATTTCTCAAATTCACAAATTATAAAAAAATGAGTTGAGACCATGTAAACAATGATTGTAAACTTAAAATTTTTACATTTAATATATTCACTTTAAAAAAAATAGCGTGACGCTCATGAAATTTTATCGCGTCATTACCATGGTGTTCACAAAAACTACGCAATGCACACTTTTTTTGATAGATTTTTTTTTGCTTTTTCACTTTTGTAATAATTAAAGTCTGCACTTTCCTTACGTTATTTACTTTATTTAAATGCAAATTGAAAACTAGTAATATTACTTGATTTATAAAAAAGTGACGCTCAATGGAAATTGTGGGGGACAACCTTTCTTTGCAACGCCAAATTCGCACTAATTAAGTTTTGACGACTATAGCAAATCAAAACACAAGAAAGAAACGTAATAATTCCAAAACTGTTATTAAATGTTGCATACATATTTACTTTTTTCTTGATTTTATTTTATTTTGATTACTAAAAATTCTAACGGGGGATACATGCTTTTGTATGGAAGCAGTCAGAGGGAGTAACAAAACACCACATACAAATTTGAGAATTACGTTTTTTTGTTGCATATTCCTCGCTGATCACTCTCACATTTTTGTTGTTTTTTTGTTTTTTTTTTACCTAAAATAGTAGTGTAAAGTACGGGGACACAAAAATTGCGTTTTTTTTTAAATTTACCGATATATCTTAGGTTCGGAAAGTCTTTCTGTGTTATCCTTTGATTTTTATATTGTTTTTATTAATTTACAAGTTATACTGTTGAAAGGTCAGAGTAAAACGCGTGTGGACTTCTTGAGTGTTACAAAAGAACTGAGAACTTTTTATTTCAATCTCTCATATTACAAACTACTACTTACTACTAAATCTTACAACTATTATAGTGCTGCTGAATACAAATGGTTATTCAATTTACAACACCTTCCCTGAATAAACATTTAATTTAAGGATATAAAAATAAATCAATTAATTCAAAAAATTCACAATATACACATATGCAATAAAAATCTTCTTAATAGTTAATTATATAATGAGACCAAATTGATTTATGAATGTCTTATATTTATCAGCTGGAACGGCTTTAGTGAAAATGTCAGCTACCATTTTATTAGTTTCCA
Organism: Bellardia pandia; assembly: GCA_916048285.2. NCBI lineage: Eukaryota > Metazoa > Arthropoda > Insecta > Diptera > Calliphoridae > Bellardia > Bellardia pandia. The sequence continues at coordinate 91,555,762 of OU696532.1, read as the reverse complement.
AATATTCGAGGATGATTTCTCCTTTCTCCAATTTTTCACGTATAAATTTAATGCGTATGTCAACGTGCTTAGTTCTTGATGAGTAGGAGTTGTTTTTAGCAATTGAAATGGCGCTTTTGTTATCACAATATAAAATCATTGATTTAGAGGGATTTTTAACTAACTCATGTTCCAGTTTACGAAGCCATATGGATTCTTGAATCGCCGAAACTATTGACATAAATTCTGCCTCCGTTGAAGAAAGCGCTACCGTTCGTTGGCTTTTAGAACCCCATGATACTGCTGCACCTTGCATGGTGAAGACATATCCGGTTGTTGAACGCTTGTCGTCTGTATTGCCAGCCCAATCCGCATCACAATAGCCAGTTAAACCATCTGATTTGCTGCTGTAAACAAGATCTTTATCAATGGTAAACTTTAAGTACCTCATTACCCTCTTAACTGCCGTCCAGTGAGCCTTCCCTGGATTTGTACTAAAACGGCTGAGTAAATTTACTATATAGCAAATATCTGGCCTTGTATTCTGAGCTGCGTATAGTAAGCAACCGATAGCTTCCATATATGGGACGTTTTTCATTTCTTCTTCTTCTGGACACATATCATGAGAAAGCTTTTGGTTCAAGTCTGCTGGAGAAGATACAGGATTGCAGTCATCCATTGAAAATCTTGTTAACACGTCTTCGATGTATTTCGTCTGATCTATTTTGATCGTACCTTCAGATATCTGCATTCTCATTCCCAAGACTGAAGATGCTTCACCTAAATCTTTCATGCGGAAATGTTTTGAAAGTTCATGCTTAAGTTTGTTAGTGGTGTTTATATTATTAGAAAATACTAGCACGTCATCAACGTAAATAGCCACATACAAAATTGTTTCATTGTAAACGTTAAAATACACACATTGGTCGGTTTCACATCTTTTCAAACCAAATTTAATTAAAACGTTATTCAACGTTGTGTTCCAAACACGGCTGGATTGTTTCAGACAATAAAGTGCTTTTTTTAGTATACAAACTCGTCCACTTCCATCGTTATAACCTTCTGGTTGTTCCATGAAGATTTCCTGCTCGAGGTCTCCATTCAAGAATGCAGTTTCTGCATCAAGCTGATGCACGTGTAGACCAAATTTAATCGACAAGGCAAGTAAAAATCGAATAGATGAGTATCGAACGACTGGAGCAAATGTCTCATTGTAATCTATGCCCTTTTGTTGACTACATCCTTGTACAACAAGTCTAGCTTTATGTCGAATTTTATTACCATTGGCATCATATTTTGTTTTAAAAACCCATTTGCTTTTGATGGATTTCTTTTCATGCGGTAAATCTGCCAATACCCACGTTTCATTCAAGGCTAACGAGTTTATTTCTTCGTCCATTGCAGCATGCCATTGAACTGCTTCTTCACTTTTTAAGGCTGCACTAACTGTGAGAGGATCCTTGGACACGAAACTAGTTGCACAAAAATTATATTCAACTCCAGATTTCGCAGCTAATCGATTTGAACGTCGAACTTGAATATTTTCGTTTGAATATTGCTCATCCATTGCATCCTCGAAACTATCTTCAGAATTGATGTCACATTGAACTTTAAGGCTGTCAGTTGACAAATTGTTAACATCTTCAATTGATTTTTCATCTTTGATTTCAATCGTGGCATCATTGGTATCGCCAGATGACAATTCTATTAACTCTTCCCCTGAATTGACATCTTCACCAATTTCGACTACAAGATTCGGAACATTATTAGTAAAATATGTGTCATCGTTACGTACCTGAACCTTCATGAAAACAACGTCACGGCTAGTAATGATTTTCTTTGTGACAGGGTCATACAATCTGTATGCTTTACTTTCGGAACTATATCCAACAAAAATACATGGAATAGATGTTGCCTCTAGCTTGGAACGCTTCACCTTAGGAGTGTGTACAAACGCCTTGCATCCAAAAACGCGAATATGGTTGAGACTTGGCTTTTTTCCCGACCATAGTTCTTCTGGGCAAATAATATTTCTTCTGCATGGTATTCTGTTTAACAAATAGGCTGCTGTCACAGCTGCTTCAGCCCAAAATTTTTCATCAAGGCCCGAATCTATCAGCATACACCTTACTCTGTCAATTATTGTCCGATTCATTCGTTCGGATACCCCATTTTGCTGTGGAGTATATGGAGCTGTCTTCTGATGAATTATACCATTTTCGGAGAAAAATTTCTGGAATTTGTTATTAACCCTTTCGGTACATCTTTTTTGATTTTGATTTTAAAAATCTAATTTTGTTATCTGGCCTTTTATATTTTAGCTTAATTTCAATATTTTTATTTTTTCAAAAAATTTACCACAAAGTGGTTTTTATGAATGATGCCATATGGCATCATTTGTACTTGCAGTTTCGGGAGGCATTCGGAATGCGCAAGTGGATATTGCACTTTGTACATTTGTATCTGGAATACGATGAGCAATTTTCCGCCTTGCATCTAACTTTTTTCGATGTATATTCCGGCCAACGATTTAAACCATCATACCCAATGGACACAGGTGGAGCCACTTCGCACTTCACTTTGGATGTTGTGGGACTACCTCTCTCCGAAGTTGTAGGACTGTTTTCTTGTGCTGACTTAGTTGGACGGCCACGTTTACGCGCATTGCTTTTTTGGGCTGCAAAAATTAGAAGTGCATCTGATAGATCATTCATGGTTCATTCAAAGGTTCATGCATACTTTCTTTTTAGCTTTATTTGTTTAGCAATAATTTTTAAACTCCAGCCATGAGTTGCATACGGCAAAATCAATGAAGTGGTCAAAAATTTGTAATGCCCATTTTCTAGACCTAATTGAAATAGGATAAAGGGAAAGCAGGAAGTCCATTTTATCAACACCACCCATGTTTGTGTTGTAGATGGAAACAAGATGAATGGGTTTCTTGGGCATATATTGTCTAAGGGTGGATCTTCCTTTAAAAGGTACCATCATCTGGTCCACACAGAGATTTTCATCATTTGGTAAGGAGTACAACTTTTTGTAGAAAACATCCAATAGAGGCCGAACCTTGTATAGCTTATCATTTTTGTTTGAACTTGAAGTGAATTTCAATTCAATTTCTTTTGCGCAAAGAATGGAACCGACTTCTTGACATACAGGAATGAAAAGAAGGAATCTGTGTAGCTTTCGACCAGTACATTTTTAGACGAGGATAACCAATTGTACCGATTATTATTTCCAGAGCAATAAATTGCATTAACTCTTCACTGGTTAAATTTATAGGTGTTCCTGTGCTAATGAGCGATGCTTGATTTGTTGATGTGACGATTTCAGTAAGAAACTCCTGAGTAAAATACTCCAAAAAATATTTTATGGGAGTTCTAATACTATTTTTGGGTAAATGTTGCTCAAAGTGCGATTCTGGGGCGGACCAATCAACCTTCTTCCATTTATAACAGTCAAGCTACTTAAATGGTTCCAAAACTATTTCCTCATCTACGAATTCTTTTTGTGCATCACTGTTGTCAATATCTTCTAAATTAATCTCAATCGAATTCTGTCGCGATAACTCTTCTTTAACAAGAGAATTATTTTTCTCCAAGGCTCCCATTAAGTTGTTTAAAATGTCGTTATCATCATCAGAGTCCTCGATGTCAGAAAAATCCAACTCATCAAAATTATTTAAAATCTTTTCAATTTCAGAGTCTTTAATTTTGTTCGGCATACTTCTTTACTCTGTGATAACAAGTACTCAAAAGAGTTGATCTTATTTAGCAAACGTAAAAAGTCGTTATTTTCTGTTATGTATTTTAGCTTCTTTGAGTACGTTTTGATGCCATATGGCATGCAAATTAAAAAAAATCGTACGACTACATTAGTTTTTTTTTTTTTTAATACTATTAATAAATAACGTCCTTTTGCATACTTCTGCAAATAAATTTCATAATTTCTTCATCAAAATTTAGTAAAATATGATGTTTAAAAATATACGTTTTCCAACCTGAGGAATCAATCACTGAGAAGAGTTTCAAAATAGCGGTGTTTCATTTCAAAGCGACAAAAGCACATAAAATATTTTTTTAGATATTATTTTTAAAATTTAAGAGTGCAGTATTGCATAAAAAAAATAACTTTAATCGGAGTTAAGCGAAATTACAAGCCTTTAAAAACCCATGATGCCATATGGCATCAAAAACACCGAAAGGGTAACATATTCTGTGCCATTGTCAGAGCGAAAAATTTTAATTTTGTTGGAGCATTGAATTTCGGCCATGTTTTTAAATTTCTTAAATTCTTCGAAGACATCAGATTTATTGACTAATGGTGTCAAAAATACCTTTCGAGAATAGTCATCCACAAAAATCAAAATAAATCGTGCTCCAGAAAATGATTTCGTTTTAAATGGTCCCATTACATCAGAATGCACAATTTCTAAAATTTCACTTGCGCGATGACCATCTTCTTTGAACGAATTTCTTACTTGCTTTCCTTGGATACAAGTTTCACATTGATTTAAATTCATTTGAAAATCAAGTTCATGATTGTCTCTTATTTTCTTTAAATTTTCGTCGCAAATATGGCCGAAACGCCTATGCCACAGAGCAGCATTATTTTCACAATAAGAGCTTTTTTCGGGGAAACGCAATCTAATTTGTACAAGTTGTTACACAAACTTGCTGTTGCTACGATGTGATTGTTGTTATCTAGAATTTTTTTTTTTACTCTCCTCCTATTTTCCGTTAATTGTCTCACTGACAACAAATTTGCACATAACTGCGGCACATATTCAACATTCTTTATAACGGCTTTTACTTCCCCTTCGTTGGTTGACAGCAATATATCTGCATTTCCAACACACTCAACTGCTAGTTTGTTGCCAATTAATGTAATGTGAACTTTGTATATTTTACTGGTATAACCAGCAAAATAATTGATTTTATATTTCTTCCGGTTAAAGAATAAAATATTATGACATACACGATCAGAATAGGGTAAGGGAGCCTTTAGTGAGCTAGGTAATCAGTCGGGATGGGGGGTTCGTTCCCTATTCCTCTCAGGGGTATTGTATTACAATAATAAATTTGTAGACTCCCTATTGAAATAATGAAATACAAATAAATAAAACTAAATACCAAAACAAAAAAAAACCTAGAATGAGAAAAATCACTGAAACACTAAAACTTTACTAATACTGTATCTACGTTAATTACCAAAATAAAATCAAATAATGTGTATCTAGTCTATTATTCAAGTCCTAATTTTTATGTTGTTAAGAATTGATTTTGTTTTCGACATATGCGTTGTTGCGCCTGAATCAATATACCACTCGTCTGCGCCGACGTCGCTTGAAGTAAATAATGACGCTAGCAGAATTCTGTCTTCAGGTTTTTTTATATGCAGTTTTGAACCGTTACTATTTTTTTAATTTTTATTTTGTACGTTGGGACAATTTTTTATAAAATGACCTTCTTTATGGCAACCATGACACTTAAACTTCTTTGGCTTTTGACATTTTTTCTTAGAAATGAATGCATTTTCTTCGGTCTTTACTGGGTTATCGAATTTAACATCTTGTAGAAGTAAATTTTTTACCATATCTACGGGTAATTTTGATTTGGAATTTTCTACAGCTAAAACAAGCGAACGAAAATCCTCAGGCAAACCTGCCAACATCAAAGACGCCACCAACTCGTCATCAATATTTAACCCAGTATTTTTCACTTTTAAAGAAGTCATCACCATCTTGTTTATGTACTCTTCCATTGAGTCAAAATCAGTTAACTTTAACTGTACCAGCTGCTTTAGTAGCTCAACTTTTCTGGTCAAACCACTGTCGTCGAAAGCATGCATTAAGGTTTCCCAAGCTTCTTTTGCTGTTATGGAAGTCGCTATATGCGCGAAGTTGTTAGGCTCGATCATTAAGGTTAGTTCGGCTAAAGCACGTTCATTTGTGTCTTTCTCAAGTTCACTGGAATTCTCATTTAAACCTGCTACCACAATTTTCCAGCAGTTTTTCAAAACAAAGTACGATTTAGCATGACGCTTCCAAAATGGAAATGATATACTCGTTGCCATTTTCAAATCGTTTCAAACTTTTTTTTTTATTTAAATTTTTCCGTAGTTTTAGTTTTACTTCAAACAAATGCCCATAACCTGTTGAAAGGTCAGAGTAAAACGCGTGTGGACTTCTTGAGTGTTACAAAAGCACTGAGAACTTTTTATTTCAATCTCTTATATTACAAACTACTACTTACTACTAAATCTTACAACTATTATAGTGCTGCTGAATACAAATGGTTATATAATTTCCCTATATACATATACATACATATATGTATATAGGGAAATTATTATCATTAAATATAATTCTTTCTATTTTCTTGTCACTTATTGTTAATATTCTTCCTACATGATTTTTAACTTATTCTTTCAGTATACTTTGAATAATAATTAATTATCCTTCCCGAGGATGTACTATTATTTCTAATATCAATCTATTAATAATTTATTAGCTCTCCTTCAGGAATGAAATTAGTTAAAAATTTTAGTGTGGAGAGATTAATAAATTAACAAATTGGTTTTAAGGGAAATGCTTCTCTATGAATTTTTAGTAATCCATATTAAATAGAAGTTGTTGCCAGATTTGTTCTAAGTTTGTTTCTCTAAAAATCTGCAATTATTTCTAATTTGAAAATATCATCAACAATACCATTTCCTAACTTCTGTAATAAGATGTTACATTACTCAAAATATAATTTATTCTTGATAATCTCATTTTATTAATTTGGTTGTCAATAATTGTTGTCGATTTCTTGTTTATCTTTGTTAGTTATAGTGTGTATAAAATAATCTCCTTTTGCTATTATCCTTTTAATTTGATTGGAAACTGTTTCCTTTTCTACATCAGTTTTGTTTACGAAATTGAATACGTAATTCTTTCTTTTTTTGTAAATTAATAAGACAGTCACATTTCTTCTTATGCACCTGTTTAATCCGCTTTACAAATGTACTTGCTGCCTTATCTTGATATTCTAAAACTGTGTATATTTGTAAAGTATTTTCCTAAATTAATTTTTACAGAGTGCTTATGTTTAATTTCTAAATTTAGAATGTGTAACTCTTGAATATATGTATCCCGAAACTGTTTGTTGGATTAATGGTAGACCAAATATTAACATGAAAAATATTAAGGTTATGTTTAAGAGGGGATTTTATGAATTTTGGGATTATGCCTTTATTAAGGCAACGAATTAAAAATTTTATTTTTGCTTAACATTTTATTTTTTATACTGAACTGTCTTATACGTATTGTTATTGTGTCCCAGTCCTCCATTCTTCTTAAATACGCTTTTTTCAGTAAATATTTGCCAAATGTAGTTGTAGTTCATGTGCTTTTTCTTCTTATGTTGATTTTCTCTCATTTTTTTGGTTTTCTTTTGATTTGAATTGTAATTTTATTAAGCTTTTTCATCAACAAACTATAAAAATATTTGTCAATGTAACAGTAATTGTCAGAATGAAAAATTGTAAATAAGATGCAATTTACACGATGCAATTTTCATGCAATTAATTGCATGCAATTTATGTTTGTAGGCGAACGGGGTAAAGAAGCAAGAGGGGTAGAAAAAGTTGCACGACTTTCGTTTTTCATGCAATTTTTTGCCATTTCCTTTTACCATCGTTTGTGTGTTATTTATTTTGTTTTATTCTTATTCTGACTTTGAGTGTGCAGTTAGTGCAAGAACATTTTCAATTACTTCTTCTGTATTAAAATCTTCCATTTTTTATATTTGTTAGAATTTTTGTATATTATATTTATATTTTAAAATTTTGTTTTCTTTGTTGCGAATGAAAAACTAAAGAGGAATGTGTAATTAAACGTCAAAAAATTTCATAATTTGTTGTACGTAAAATTTTATCGTAAAAATGCACAATATTTTATGTAGCAATTTTCAAAGAGAATGGAAAAAATTGCATGCAATTAATTTCATCGTGTAAATGGCCTCTAAGACATTGAAATATAGAAAAATATTTTGATTTCCTTTTCCGTTTTTATAAATTAAGTTAGAAATGTCGAACATAGTTTAAAAAAAATACCATGTAATAGAAATCATAATTAAACATGTAGTAAAGTGTATGTAGGTACAAGAAAAAATAATCACAAAACCAGAATAGCTGGACATAAATCGGATCAAAAATATAGAGACATGGCTACACAAATAACTGCAACACATTGTGCCATTTAAAATCACTGTCGTGAGTTTGAAAACATCAGTTTTGAATACAGAAAATAATAATAAACGTCGTTATACCTATGACAAATAACACTGTGACACAAAATCAAACTTTTGGAATCCGAATGGGATGAGACCAAATACAGATGATAGCTGACATTGTCCATAACAAAACCTCCAAGGGATTTTTTGGTTCAGTGCTAGAATTTTTTTTACAAGCATTTTAAATTTGTGATTTTGGAACCCTGACTAACAAGAAAAACTCATTACAATTTTGATAAAATAATGGCTATATATTTTGACTATCCGGGAGATATATTTATTTATGTTTATGGGGTCGGGGAATCCATTTTTGATATTATGTTTTACCTAAAACTAACGCTAGATGGCGCTGTCATACAATTTGCGTTATTATTTGTAGACTTTCATAGAAAAAACGGTGCATATGCTTTCTTGAGGCTGAATAATCAATTTTTGTTGTTGGATTTATTTTAAAATATAATTATAATGATTTTACAAAGTACATTTTATTATTGCCAGTACGTTTCTTTAAAAAAAAAATGCTGTTTTCATGGAAAAAATTAGTTTTTATTGGAATTACCTATTTTCTATTACAAAAAATGTTTTTTTAAAATGAATCATTTTGGATCTGCATTACTATCACTGTCAGTTTGTATTGTTTGAAGAAGTAGAGGGTTGTGGATCTGTGTATATATCTAGTTCTTGCTCTTCGTCACTATTGTCTTCATCTGTGGTTCTGTTTAACCACCAGCATACATCGCCTAACATAGCGTCTAGTTTTTTTATTATATATAATACTTTTATATAATACTTTGAAATAAAACGTTTTTTTTTTTTTTGTAATAGAAAATAGGTAATTCCAATAAAAAGTAATTTTTTCCATGAAAACAGCATTTTTTTAAAGAAACGTACTGGCAATAATAAAATGTACTTTGTAAAATCATTATAATTATATTTTAAAATAAATCCAACAACAAAAATTGATTATTCAGCCTCAAGAAAGCTATGCACCGTTTTTTCTATGAAAGTCTACAAAAATTAACGCAAATTGTATGACAGCGCCACCTAGCGTTAGTTTTAGGTAAAACATAATATCAAAAATGGATTCCCCGACCCCATAAACATAAATATATCACATTTCTCCCGGATAGTAAAAATATATAGCCATTATTTTATCAAAATTGTAATGAGTTTTTCTCGTTAGTCAGGGTTCCAAAATCACAAATTTCAAATGCTTGTAAAAAAAATTCTAGCACTGAACCAAAAAAAATCCCTCGGAGGTTTTGTTATGGACAATGTAAGCTATTATTTGTATTTGGTCTCATCCCATTCGGATTTTGGTTGTTGCACTGTGTCTGCAAATATATATTTTCTTTCTTTCATAATAAACGTAACGTTACTTTATTTTGACTTTACACAAATTATATGTAGCTGTAATGTACTCTCTTCAAATCATTTACATATTTTGTTTTTTTTTGGACTTTATTTGTTGATCCGTTATTTGAAATTTTTGATCTTTAAAATTAAAACTAAATAGAAATAATTTATACATATGTGCATGTTATGACATATAATCTTCCTTAGGTTTTAATTAAATATATAAGTTTTGTGATGTAAGTATATTGCATATATTTATATACATTTACATACATATAGAAGAAATGGTTGTGGCAAGGTTTGCAATAAACAATGCCACGTGGAGCTGAATTAACTGACGAGGAACGCGGAAAAATTGAGGGAGTGCGGTCTGCTGGGAAACCGATTGGTGAGGTCGGTAGTGTAATTAACCGGCATAAAAATACGATCTCTAATTTTCTAAAAGATCCAAAAAATTATGGCAAAAATAAACGCAGTGTACGGATTACAACGATAGACACCAGGACTAACTGCGAATTCTACATTTAGGAACAGATGAACACATGAGCTGCAGGCAAAAAAAAAAGTAGAATTTGACCTCAGTGTTACCTAGCAGCGTATACGGCAACTGCTAAAAAAGGATATTGGTCTTAAATATGAAAAAAATAGCAAAACCATACCTAACTCAGCGCCACAAAACTGCACGTATTGCGTTTACTTAAAAATTAAAATTTTGGGATGGAAAAAAAGTTTAATTTGGATTATCCACAACACAAGCAAGAAGCCCTCGGTGACACGTGTTTTAAGCGAAACCACGGTGGTGGATCTCTGATGGTGTGAGTTGCATTTGGAGCTCGGCGAAAGTTCCGAATATGAATGTTGAAATATATTTGGATCTTCTAGAGAATAATTGAATTGATTGAGTTACATGGCGATAATTGGATATTCCAACAAGATAACACTCCCATTCATGTCGCACGTAAAACAAATAATTTTAGAGTGGCCAGCCGTAAGTCCCGAACTCAATCCAAAGACCTTTGGAAATTCTTTCCGTCAAAGTGTTTTCAAAGCCAAACAAAATAAACAACTTTAAAAGATTTAAAAAATGCAATATTGACAGAGTGGGATAAAATTGACATAACAACTCTAAAAAAAAAATTTGGCAGGATCAATGCCTCGTTGGTTGCAACAAGTTTTAATACAAAAGAGAAATACCATATCGTACTATAATTATAAATATTTTTTTTATAGACTAAAAATTGTATATAAACGTTACTATTATTTCATGCACATGTAAATATTTTCTATGAAGTTCAAATTATTTTGTTTTTGTTATTTTTTTTTATTAATTTTAAACCACCGTGAGATATAATTAGAAACTAAAACAATTATTAAACAAAACATTTGTTTTTTAAATAATAATTCACTATAAAACAATTAATTATTTTTCATAGGTATATTAGAAATGTTAGTACATAATTATAAATGTACCAACAAATCTTAGAACAAATTTAACGCAGATGCGGATAATGCAAAGCTGTATAAACGTAATTTATAAAAACGGAAATGGAAATGAATTTTTTTTTTTTTTTTGTGTAACATTAAATTTTTTTATTCTGACCAAGACGAATTAATAAGGTGACCAAAATGCGTCAACACGTCACTGTCATACTTTGTTTTGTTTATATTTGATATTTAAAATAAAAAAACGAAGCAAGGTGAATTTAAATACTAGGTGACAGCGTAGCGCCAGCTGATTATTCATGGTGAATTTGAAAATGTCAAAAAGTTATATAAAAAAAAAACTTTTTGACAGTGACGAAAGTTTTTCATATAGAAAAATGCCTGTTGTTCTTGCCTTGTTGTAATTGTTGTAGCAATGCTGTCACCTGGTATTTAATTTCACCATGAAACGAAGTAAGTAAAACTCAAATTATTTAAGAGTCTGAAAACGTAAAATTAATAAAAATAAATAAATTGTGTACTGTTTTGTTAAAAAAAGGAACTGTGAAATTAAACGAAACAAATCGTAATTATTTTGTTTATATTTCAATTCGCCTGGATTTTAACATTTCCCATACATATTAATAAAAACAAAATGCCTGTTGTTGTTGGATTGTTGTATTTGTTGCCGTGTCGAACTTTCCTTATTAATTCGCCTTGATTCTGGCAACTACTGTTATATTTAAAAAATATTTTTTTATCTTATATATATAAAAATAAGTTGCATTGTGTAAGTAATTGATGTTCTCTGGAATGCGTAAACCGATTTTGTTTCTGAAAGGTGACATCAATACCAAGGTTTTTTATGTATAAACGATCTCTGTATGTGTATTGGTTCATGGGTTATAGCTATTTGAGTGAAAACTGCATTCATTTCGAAATATTTGAAAATATTTGAGTTTTGTTCACACGAATCTTTCGACATTAAATGCGAAGCACCAGGAGACACCGGAAAAACGTTCTTAATTTCATTGATGTTGGCAACGATACGTTCCCAGAATAAAAATGCATTGGCATTGGTGTCTTCTGGCATTGCAGCCACTTTGTTAGATGGACAGCAGCTAGAACGGCAAAATTATTGAAACGTTGCTGTATCATTATTGGGAATGAATGCACTATGACGAATAAGAAATCTGTTGAAGCTTTGGAAAGAACAATTAAAGATGTCCGAGATAATTCAGAGTTGTTTGGTGGTGCGTTGATTCTATTGTCAGTCGATTTTAGGCAAACATTACCCGTCATTCCTAGATCGACAGCTGCCGGTACACAAATAGTCAAAAGAGGAATTGATTGAATGCGTTTTCACTAACATTAAATTGGCGAATTGGTGTTGTGCAAGTCTGTGGATACTGTTACCAATGAAGAAGATGTGAATTAACCAACAGAATTTTTAAATTTATTGGACTTACCAGGGGGCTTCGTCTGTATTGCGATGCGAAAATAAATACTATTCGAAAATACATAAAAGCGAACAGTTGCTATTCTCTATTGCGAAAAGTACTTTTTTAATCGCATTTGAAATGCGAAAAGGCAGCAAGTTGGAATTCTAATTGCGAAAACAATGTCATTCGATGGCAAAACAACATTCGCAAAGCACTTATTGTTGTGATACCTAATAGATTATTTGCTTTTAATAATTAAATTTCATCCAGGGAGACGAACAATAAGACCACCAGACGCGCAAATTTAAAATATTCAACCTAAAATTTTTTATAAAGATAAAAAATAAACAACAGAATCCATTTTTGCGAGTAACACAAGAAATTTTAAAACTTGTCACACACCAAATAAATTTGACGTTTATTTCTTTACTTTGGAACAGTGTTGCCACATACTGAAATTAATTGCGAATGCGAAAGTCTTACAGAATATTAAATAACTTTCGGATCGCAATTCATTTGCGCATCGCTATGACTTTCGCATCGCAATACAGAATAATCCCCCAGGATTGTCTCCGAATAATCTCCACTTGAAAGTTGGAGCCACTATTATTATGCTTCGCAATATCAATCAACCCCGTTTGTGTAATGATACAAGACTTGCTATTAAAGGATTGATGGCTTATGTAACTGAAGCTATTATTTTAACTGGACAATTCAAAACCGAAGATGTCTTCATTCCACGCATCCCAATGATTCCGTCTGATATGCCATTTGAATTTTAACGACTTCTGTTTCCTGTTCGCCTTGCGTTTGCGGTTACCATTAATAAGGCCCAAGGCCAATCCTTAGGAATTTGTGGAGTAAATTTAGAGTATCCAATTTTCTCACATGGACAGTTGTATGCAGCCTGTTCGCGCGTTGGCAAACCATCGGTTTTCTATATTTACACCGAAAATGGAAAAACAACAAATGTTGTTTACCACAGAGCATTACAATAAAAGCAATTTATCACTGATTTAAATGAATTCGAATTGATTTTTTTATTTTCGTTTTTGCACTACGAAGTGTGCAGAGGGTTCGCTAGTTGTATTATAAGAGACAATTTTCATTATTTCGACTTGTGTTCATTTAATTAATAATTCAAAAAATACCATTGTAAAGTTATATTTTTTAGACAATTTGCACATGTTTATTGTAGTTGAAAATATTTGTTAATTTGTTAATAAATAAAAATTCTGACCTCAAGCTCAATAAAATTACAATTATTAAAATGAAAATCAAAACAAAAATGACAAACAATTTGGTTTAATATTATCTGAATTTATTTAAATTTTCTGTTCAGACTGCACCGAATCGGATAGTTGTGCCAGTTCTACTGAGCGAAAGGCGCGGCAACAAAATGCTTATTACAAGCAGATAAACAAGAAACCACCAGCCAACAAGAAGACTAAAAAAAAGAAAGTTGCTATACCTGTGCAGACGCCACGTGTTCCCATGTTTGGCTCATATGTAAGCCCACCAGAAATACCACTTCATTACCAGAGGATGGTCGCCACCGAAAAAAGTGAGCTAAACAAATTCAATAATATTCCTAATTTTAGAAAATCGCAATTTCTTGTATGTGTTCGAATAATTATAAAATTATTTTTTTAATTTCAGAGAAAATAGGCGAACCTCCAAACATTAATGATATTATTAAAACTGATAAATCTCCAGAAGTAAGAATAATTTTAGATGCATTTGTGTGTGTATGTTATGAGAACAATTTTTATTTTGTTTTCTTCTTTTAAAGTATACCATGGTTCCGGAAGCACCACCACTATTCGCTTCAGATAATCTAAGCGAGTTTAATATGAATGCAAAATGTCTAAAAGAATTTGAGAAGACAGAAAAGCGTCGACTCAAAGAGGAGACTGCAAGATTACGCAAACTGCATGAAAAAGAAAAGGAACAGGAAAAGAAGCTCAAACGAAAACTCAAACAGAATTCTAAAGGTTTTCCGGATACAGAATCTCAATTTGATAAACTAATGATCTCGGACAAGGTGGAAATTCCAATATTTTTACTAAAGTGTATAGAATACATAGAAAAAGAAGGTCTTGATTCTGAGGGTATTTACAGAGTACCAGGCAGTCGAGCTCATGTTGATTTGTTGTTTCAAAAATTTGAAGAAGGTAATTCAAATCGTTTATTGAAACTTAAAATTTATTCATTGATTTGATCACTTTTGTTTACATTTAGACGCCAATACCGTGATTGAGCTATTAGACATTCCAGTTAATGCAGTCGCTACAGCACTAAAAGACTTTTTTTCTAAACGATTGCCAGCATTATTTAGCAAGGATATTATAAAGGAACTAGAAGAGGTTGCAGGTATGTACAATTTTTATAATTCAATCTCTATAAACACAATCGAGTCCGTACTACTAAACAATAAATTGCTTAGTCCCCTTTTACAGTTGAGAAATTGAAAGACAGACAGACGAAGTTTGTAGGCGATAGGAAGAGTGTGCGGTAGACCGCACACTCCAGTACAGTACAGTAGAGGTCTACCGCACACTCTTCCTCTTCAATACATCGCCTACAAACTTCGTCTGTCTGTCTTTCAATTTCTCAACTGTAAAAGGGGACTTAATGCCTGTCGGCAATCTCACAATATCTACAAAACTTACTATGTTTACTTAGTCGATGGATCACAAAGAGTCTTTGTGCGAAACTTTGGAAACGAATCTTGTACTCTTCTCGAAAAAGTATCTACAAGATAACACATTTCCCACAAATGTACTTTAATGAGGCCCTCGAACAGCGCTAAGTATTTGGAAATTATTCTCCAATCTGTAGTAGAACATAAAACACCCTAAGCAAGGAAAGTTTCTGGCATATATGCATGCAGAAGTATTGTGGGGAAGACCTAGGGTATTATTCCAAAGATGATATGTATTATAGAGGCCTTGTTAGGAAAAAAAGGAAGTTGAGAAGACAATGGCAAAGCAGTCGTTCCCCAACCATCAAGACCCAACTTCATTTATGCCAAACAATTCTACGCAGCAAACTGAGACAAAAACACGACTCAGCAATAGAAATTTACTTAAGTAGCCTAGATGCCACAAGAAATTCGAATTATAGCTTATGGAAGGCAGTAAGGCACTTAAAACACCCTAAGCCGCACCTGGGCCCAAAATATTAACGTAAAGATAAATGCCTTCGCTAGTCACTTAGAAAAGTTTTCACATCACATAATGCAAATTCTTGTTGTCATCGTCCAGTTATACGTGATACAGTTAACGATCCAATAAATAAAATCAGCAATTGAAAAAGTCAACGTGAGAAAATCGCCAGGACCTGACAATATTACAAGCTCAATGTTAAGAAATTTATCTACGTCTGTTCTGAGCATTATACGACTCATATTTAACGCAATGACACAAATTGGCTGCTTCCCATCCTCTTGAAAGAGGTCCACAATCATCATGATTCTCAAACCAGGAAAAGACACTTGTCAAATTACATCGTACAGACAAATTAGTTTGTTATCAATTTTATTGAAGCTGTTTGAAAAAATATTCCTTTTGAGATTAACTCCCTATATAAATGAACATAACATCATCTCGGATCATCAGTTTGGTTTCCGAACAAGACATGGTACAATCGAACAAGTGTATAGAATTGTTACCGTGATCAGATCGGCTTTTGAGAAAAAACAATACTGCTCAACCTTGTTTATTGACATTTCTCAGGCATTTGACAAATTTTGGCATGATGGACTGGCTACTCATCAAAATAACATAAATGCTTCCCCAAAATACGTACAAAATTCTCGAGAGCTATTTGACAGGCTCGAAGATGAGTAGCACGGGCGCGGGGGTCTACATTGAGGATCTGGACATCAGAATGTCATATAGGCTTCCTGACGACTGCAGTGTTTTTCAGGCGGAAGTTCTGGTTATCTTGAGGGCCGTGGAACTGATGAGGGACAACATTGATAGAGGTTCGGAGGTCACTATATATGTGGATAGCCAGGCGGCCCTTATGGCCATAAGGGGCTGTTATGTGAACTCCAAGCTAGTTAATGGTTGTAGGAGGGCTCTGGAGGGAGTCTTAGAAGAGTACACGGTTAGGCTGTGCTGGGTACCGGGTCACTGTGACAACGCCGGCAATGAGGTGGCTATTGAGTTGGCGAGACTGGGCTCAGAGATGGAGGATCCTGACCACATGGAGGCAGTTAGGCCTCAAGTAGGCTTCTATTATGAAAAGATTAGGAAATGGGTTCTAAGACGCTTGACTTGGTCTCGTCATATTGAAGCAAAGATAACGGCTCAACTACATTGGCTCTTAGGTCGAAGCTCAAATTTATATCTAGACAATAAAGTTCTCCTATATAAGTCTATTTTAAAACCAATATGGACATATGACATCCAATTATGGGCCACGGCATGCGCATCAAACATCCAAAAATTACAGAGAAGACAGTCTAGGATATTACGACAAATCGTCTGCGCCCCATGGTATATTTGCAATGACACAATTCACAGAGATCTAAATGTCCCCACTATTCAGGAGGAAATTAAAAAGTATGCACTCAAATATATAAATAAACTAATAGTCCACCCCAACTATCTCGTCCGGGATCTACTATATTTCGAAGGTCACCAGAGGTTAAAAAGAACCGACACTTTGAGCCTAGTGAGAAGGCTCTCCTAATAATTTGTAATCTTTATTTAGAATATGTATTTAGATTTGAATACAGTAAATTAGTTATTACATTGGTAATATCTAATAAACCAACACTAAAAACCAATCAAATTTAGTATTGGAGTGTCAAACCTTCCCGCCAGATATGGGATGACCCACATATGTATGTGAACAATAACTAAATTAACATTTAATGGACAATCTTGAATTTGATTGGTTTTTAGTCTTTGTGTTAAGTTTTGGGTTTTGGTGTGTTCTGACATATATAGTAAAATTTTATGGCCAACATTTTTTTAGGACATTTCATCCCCGCCCTTCCCCTTTTTCGGGGTGTTTATTACAATTTCTTAGAATAAAGCCAAAAATGCCATTATGAGGGGGGAGTTAGAGGGTTAATATGTCCAAAAAAAATATTTGTCATACCATTATCTACAAAAATGCTGAACATACCCTACACCTCAGACGTAAAGAAAACATAGTTTTATATACCGATATGCTGCAAGAACAGGCCAGAGCTGGGAATTTTTAACCGCTTCTTAAATGAAATTCTGATGTGATCTATCAAAATGCCGACACACGTATATTTTTTTTTGTCTCCTTAACAACAATCAATCGTCGGAACCCCGTAATTTTTTTTTGTGAAATCTATATATATAAAATTCAATGTATGTATGTAACGTATAGACTCCAAAACGGCTGAGCCGATTTTGATGAAATTTTCACAGCATGTTACTGTGACTCTGGAAGGAATAATAGGGTACTTTTTTACCACGCCCACTTTTACGCCCACTTTTTTTAAAATATTGTAATTGGAGACCAAACCTCTGGACCGATATTTTTGAAATTTTCACAGCATTTTTAACTGGGACTTTGGTATGATTAATAGGGTACTTTTTTTGACCACGCCCACTTTTTAAAAATTATGTAATTGCTCCCATATAGTTTTTAACAGATTTACTTGAAATTGTATACACATTATATACTCCAGGCGAGGTAAAAATAAAGATTTCTTAAGCCACGCCCCTTTTCACGCCAAATTTTTGAAAGTTTTATTCTCTATACAAATTTGTTCATTCCAACGTATTTTTTTATTTGGTAGTATATTGCTCTTAATACTGTTAACGTCGCCATATAACTATGAACTACGCCTACTTCATCGCCCCCTTTTTAATGCAGATACTACTTATACCACTAACAATGTTTGCTATACAAAATACTTTTTTTGTAATATGCATTTACCTAAAGTTTTATATTCTTTTTAACTACATACATTTTTTTATTACCAAATCCCCATTTTTCGCCCCATTTCACCTTAAATGATATTGCTTTTAATCTATATATATAAATGAATGTGTGTCTGTATGTTTGTGCTTAATAGGAGGCCAAACCCTTGGACCAATCTGCCTGAAATTTTTACAGCATGTTACTGTGACTCTGGAAGGAATAATAGGCTATATGAAGTTTTGATTGTACAAACGGGGGTGGCACCGCCCATATAACCCACAAATTTAACCCGCCATATTTTGGGCATTTTTTTACGTTCGTCGGTGATATTTGGTACATATGGTATTGACATAATTAGGAATACGTACCAGGAGAAAAGTGAGTGGGACCACGCCCCTTTTTAGGAAAATGAAACATCGTAATATAGTCTTAACTACTGGACCGATCGTCATTAAATTTTCACAACAGGATATTCTTACGAAATAATAAATTCTTGACTATGTAAGTGGACAAAGGGGCATGGTCTCGCCTAAACCATTGCAATAAATACATTAAAATTAAATAAATAAATGTTTGTAAATATATAAATACGTTTTATTTTATTTTATGACGAGGGGGGGTGGGGGTAGCAAAGCACACCGGGTTTAGCTAGTAATTTAATAAATAATATATACATTTTTTACAAATAATTGACCTCGAGCTCGAAAAAACTTTTTATTTTATCAAAAAAAAGGTCGAAGAAATCAAAAATTTAATTTAATTTTTTTTTTAATTTTCACATTTACTTTCGAATTAAAATTTATTATAATTTTATGTATTTTTGTAGGTTCCCGAGGTATAGGTTCTAAAATGAATGTGGAAGTGAAAACAGACAGAAGTTGCCGATTAATGGCTTTGAAAACACTATTGGAGAAGTTGCCACCAGTTAATTTCGCAATACTAAAATATATATTTCAACATTTTGTACAGTAAGTATTAAATGTATTGAATGCATCATCATCATCATAAAATGTATTTTTATATTCGCAATTCTAACGCTATATGAAATGTTTTCTCTTTCAGTGTCTCGGACAATTCGAAATTGAATAGCATGGATAGTAAAAATTTAGCTATATGCTGGTGGCCAACATTAATTCCTATAGATTTTACGGATATGGGACATTTCGAGCAATTACGTCCCTATTTAGAAGATATTGTCCAAACAATGATTGACCAGTATCCCTATCTATTCTGTGGCGAAGATGCCTTCGTTATGGTATAAATAGAATTGAAATAGCACATAAAAACAGTATTTTATACTATATTTATTGTGTGCCTGTGGGTGGGTATGTATGTATCTATGAGCGTGTGTTTAATAATGTTGTTTAACAACAAATTCAAGCAAACACTGTCTAGAAAGGGACACAAACACAAACACAGCACAAACGACAAAATACTTTTAATAGTATGTAACTAATATTCTGATCGGAAAACAAACAAAACAAAAAAGTAATTAATTATGCTCAGCTAATAAGATGAAAATTGTATTTTAATAAATTTTCAATGCAAAGTATTGTATGCCTGTGCGTGAGTGTATGTGTAATCCATTAAATTTTATTTAATAGTTGATTTTTAAATTAAAAAATATTCGATTAGATAAATGTATGTAAATGTGTGTGTGTTAAAAAAAAACTAAATTATAAACGATATTGAATAACGAAAGCAAATTAAGAAAAAGAAAATAATAGTTGTAGTTAAATCGAAAGTGAAATTAATTAAAAACTTCCCTCTGAAAACATGATTAAGTCAATCTAGATAGAATTCCAACCAACACCTATTACAAAGTCAATAATAATACTCTTAAAGTGGAATCAAATCCAAATATTTACTCGTATAAACAAATTTAGTTTAATCTATCAATTGCTCTTTTTGTTTAGTACATGTCACTGAATCTCATTATTGCAACATTTAAAAAGAAAAAAGATAACAGAAAATAAAAGATGAGCATTAATACAAAATTATTAAAAACTTAATCCTACTAAATTTTGAATAGATAGTTCAGACATTTAATTGATGTATGGTCTGATTAAAAGTGGTACAAATTGAATGTATTACTATAGCGATGAACCTAACAGAAGGGTAACTCGTTTCGAAAATTAAAATTTAATCTTGAGCTTATTTTCTTCGAAGCACTTAAGAAATAAAGCAATGGAATAAGAACGTATATTTGCTATTATTTCTGCTTATATTTCGCATACTAACTTCTAAATAATAACTGCCGTATTCATAAAAAATAAAGTTTGAAGTGTGCTTTTAGATAAAATTTTCATCAAAATTTTCTTAAAGTTAAAGTCTACTTTAATTTTTTGTGAATAAGGGAAAACACAATATAATATCTAGACAAGAGCAGTGTATAGCGAAGCCATTAAATTTTGAAAATTTTAGCCGATTTTTAAGAAAAAAAGGTTTTCTCTTAAAGTGAAAGTTGTTTAAGATTTTGCGCAGTCGAATATAGCTCCCTGTCTTGTTCTATTCTTCTATCAAATAGTGAAAAAATACAATAAAACTGAATTGCCCATTTTTGATGTGTTATCAAAGCAATTCAATATTAGAAACAAAATGCACTTTTTAAACTAATGGGTCGATTACGGATGGCAACCGAACCTCAGTGGAGTTGATAGTTGCTAAAAACATATTACAGATTGCAACTGACAACTGTAAGCTGTTAACTTCAGTTGACGAACATGGCAATCGAGAATTTGTGGTTGCTTTGATTTTTATTTTAAGTGGTAAATTTTAAATGTTAGTTATTTTGTTGTTAAACTATTTATATTTTTAACATATAAATGTTTATTTTCTACTCGAAAATTCAAAAAACAGTTTAAACAGGAAAGTTGCCTTACATAATAACAACTTGCATGTCAGTTGCGTTGCCTATTGGCAACCCAACTCCAGTTTGGTTGCTATACATAATCGACCTATAAGCTTGTTGATGAGCCATTCAAAACCAAGTGTGTACAAATTTTAATCAGACTATTCTTTATTTAAAATTTCTATAAATTGAAAACTTGTCTAATTCAATCGTAGAGAAATAGGTTTTGCTCCATTATCATAAAAATAGAGGAAGTGAAAATGAAACGTGAATTAATTAATACGCTTAATAGTAATTAAAAATCCTTCAGATGATTGTATACTGAAGACTATCGAAAAAAAATAATTTCATATCATAAAACAAATAAAAATAAAATATGAAAAATGAAAAAATAAACTCACTCAAATTAACTCGAATATTGATAGAAGACAGTAATTGATTTTTGTTGGAAAAAAGTTGTTCGAAACTCTAAACTATTTAATGTTTCATATGTTTATGTTGTATTTATATCTGTGTTATTTCTATTTGCTCCTATTTGTAAACAACTATTGCAATTACTCCTCTCTATTGTGTAGTGGAAGATTATTATATACTTGTCCCTTTTGTTACATTTTTACTATCGCAGTACTGTCGTCAGTAAGTTTTTACAAAACCAATTAAAAGTTCATTGAAAATTGTTGATATTGATATTGAAAGTAAATCTTAAACTAAAACTAACTGATAATGTGTGTGCCATGATGTCATTAGTATTAACTTGAATTTTTTACACAAACAAAATGAAACTAGCTTTTTCATATTATGAAAACCGTGTGGCCATACTATTATGTATTTTCAAACAAAAATATGAATGAAATCATCTTTGAGATGCCAACAACATTAGGTTGATATTTTCAATGAAGTAATTAAACGTGCGTTATTTAAATAAAAATTCTCTCAAACATTTGAAATTATTAATGGAATTGAGGAGAATAAGCTTTTATCGATTAGAACGTAAACAACTGGGCTTAATTTTTTAGAAAGTAGTAAAAGGGGCGGCTTATATTATTAATATCATCCTTTGTATGTGTATGTACTTTTAACAAATTGAATATTTAAATAAATATAATATTTTATAAATGCTATACTCGTATTTTTAAGTGTGCATTAAATAAACTAGAAAAAAAAACAGAACAGAACAAACAAAAAACAATTAAAACAAATACATATTCATAGGTGTTATTTCTTTAAAAACATAAAACTATATGATATGATATTAATAAAATAACAAATTCAAAATGAATGTATTGTATTGTATTGACAAACAATTATACAATTAAAAATATAATTTATACAATGTCTTTATATGTATGTATGTGTCTAAAACGCACCATAATCTTCCTGATTGAAAATAATTTTAATAAAAAACATATTCAAAATAGATATTAAACCAACAACAAATATTGTATTAAGTATAACAAATAAATTAGTGTAATTTGTATGTATAAAACAAAAAAATATATATGTATGTGTCTGTGTCTATTGCATAAACAAAAAAAAAAAAAAATAAAAAAAACAAACAAATAAAAAATTAAAAACAAAACAATTATCAAATAATTTATAATTAACTAATTAATTAATAATATATTATATATTTACTAATAATTAATGTGATGTGGTGTATTGATATTTTAAAGAAAAAAGCAAAAACAATAAAATAATAACAAAAAAATGCATATAAGAATATACTAAAGCGGTTTTTTTACTTACACCCCAAACCTACATACATACATTTTACACTCATGTCCAATAATCAAATGTGATCTGGAAGATTATGTATACTTCCAGTAGTACTCAAAGGTTGGTGTTTTCTAGAAATTCTTTCGCAAATAACTGGGGCCAAATTACCGCATTCGATATCGAGTAAAATTGATCGTAATTTTCTTATTTGAGATTATGGTATTCGATGTCGAGCAAGAAATTTAGTACATTTTATCATAATTTCGATATCGAAATCATTTTTCGATACGTTATTAGATATTACTTTGAATTTGTTTTCCAGCTTTTCGAATGTCTTGCACAAATCTAAATTTTATATTTAGTTCTTTCAGAATACTAAACACAATCAATAAATCGATGGTCTCATGTAGAAAGGCCCTAACTCGCATATTTGAAACTCTACAGGAGAAGATAAAAACATAATACAAACTGTAATATTCAACATGTAACTTTTTTTGTGCAACTGCTTATAAAAGCGTCATTTTTTACACTATTGTTAGGGCCTTTCTACATGAGACCAACGAAATGCAATTATGCAAAATGATCAACTGTTTTTTGATTCCGAAAATCAAATTTCCACCATAGCCATTAGATTTTCGTTAGACGCGATATTCTATTGTACACTTACTGTACATAATTATTGCAAAAATGACAATATGTAAATTATACAAAAATGTCAACTTTATCATAAAAAACGGAATTGATTACGAAAAATTGTTTTAGAACCCGAAAATCAAATTTCGACCATAATCTATAAAATTTTCGCAGACTGTGCATAAAAAACCAAACAAATTCTATAACCATAAAAATTATTCACCCCTATCGTGAATAAAAATTCCACATGAAATTTGTTCCCTTTTATTTTTTTAACATTGAATTTTAACAGGAAAAATGTGAAAAGGGAACAAATTTCATGTGGAATTTTTATTCACGATAGGGGTGATTATTTTTGTGTCTAGCTTCAAAAATTTCAAAAAAAAATTTTAAAGTCCACTAACTTTTGAAAGATTGTAAAATCAGATTTATATGTAAATGAATTCGTAAATGTTTTTAGAAAAATTCGGTTTAAAAATGAATCTATCAGCCATGCCACAGAATTTAAATTCGTTCGGAAGTGGAATTAATTCCGTATTTTGCTCTTATAAAAAAAATGTTCGTTTTACTTTTTCCACTAATTCCACTTTCGAACGGTATTGAATTCTATGACATGGCTGTATAGCAGGAAACGTTTGCAAGACACTGCACGAGTAAACATACATATGTATGTATGGGCGTGTGTGATTGAAAATCTCCGTCAAATTGATGCAAAATGATAAGAAACAAATAAAATAGAAATTTTGAGATAATTGTGAAATTTTTTTTTTAATTTCATAAATAGGTAAAAAAGATCAATTAGTGGCTCGAATTATTCATTCCGCTGCTCCGGTATTTTTCATATATTTATATATTTCTCAATTACGTAGACCAGATTTCTTCAAATCAGTTGCAGCTTTTGAATAATGACAGGGCGCTAAATCGGGACAAAACTAATGGAGAATGGTGACGTATAATAAGAATGTACTGCTTATATCTATGTATATTCCAACTCATGGTTGTAGAGGTAACAGACTCTTCAGACCACAACTGCAAATATGTACCAATTTCGACCCGGTTTCCCTCGTTTCACTGCAACACAAAACTTTGGTACTTGTACCTATGGCTGTAGTAGTACTTTCTGTGTTTCTTCTAATGATATTTGTTTATTTTTTTTCTTTTAGAAGAAATTTGTACACGATTTTCTTCCTACTTTGTCTTTCCACTCTTAGAAATATATTCCAATTAATTTTTTTTTTTACAAAACAACGGCAGTTATGTAACAAACGATAGTGTTGCCGAAAAGATTTAAAAAAACCTTCCGTAGTGTGTCCAAATTTTATGTGAACAATGTTTTATTTAATAATTTTTAATTTGAAACCTGAAGAAAAACAACTTAGTCCAATTTATCACATCTTTGTGTAATATCTCCCAATGTTGACATATCAACTGTTTCGCGCGGAATAGTGTGAGAGTCCAACCAATTGACATAATCTTATTTCTCATTAGCTACACTCGTTGTTTTGAGTATCAATACCATTGACAGTCGTGACATTAATCGTCATGATGTTATTTATTTGGATCATTCATTTTTTAAAAAAATTAACAATGTACAATTTTGTAAAAATATTCGCCCTTGCCGTGGAAAAGGCGATTCCAAAGTGACGGACATTCGAGGAATACAATACACAACAAATGGTGCAATTAATTTCAAACTTAGATTTCCAGATGAATGGAAAAATCTCCACCAAAAAATAAATGAAAATGTAGTCGCACTAGAGTGGTCGGATTTATACCAACTTCATCAAGAAAGAAGAAAAATAAAGACTAGAAAGTTCGAAGACTTACAATCAGGCATGTGATGGAAATGGAAAACGAATGAGTTTTAGAAGTCAATTTTTTCGTAATATTTCTATATGGAAAAACTTTTATCACATAAAATATAAGGATATTGGGCTACTAAAGAAAATCTTAAAACAAAAATTTTAAAAATTAGATTATACATGCATTAAAATGTATTTCCAAAACTGAATCGTTTTCGATTTCGATTTTCATCACATGCCTGAATATCTAAAATCCATACGAATAAAATTAGTCGTCGCCAGTTATCTTACTTTTAAATCCAATAAAAATTTAATTAAACAATTTTACTTTTCGAGAAAAATAAAAACTGACCTTAATCTCGAAAAATAAAATTGTTTAATTAATAAAAAGGTCGAACAATCAGTTAAATAATTAATAATAATGAAATAAGACTGAATAATTTTTGTTTTCATTATGTATATACAAGTATATACATACAAATATCAAAATTGAAATTACAATAATAATGTTATTCATATTTTTAATAAATTCTGTTTCTTTTTTTACAATAATCAAAAAAAACTTAAACTTTTTACATATTCAGCCATGTCACAGAATTTAATTCCGTTCGGAAGTGAAATTAATTCCGTATTTTGCTTCTATAGAAAAAGTAAAACGAAACTTTTTTTCAGAATGAAACCTAGAAATTCTTAAAATTACAATTCCACATAGCAAATTAAAATTGGTTTCATTCCGAAAAAATTGTTCGTTTGGCTTTTTCTATAGAAGCAAAATACGACATTAATTCCACTTCCGAACGGAATTAAATTCTGTGACATGGCCGATTATTAGCTTTTTAAATAACAACAATAAAAAAGCAACAAAAGTGCACTTTCATTGTAGTAAGTAAGAATTATGGCTGTTTTCATAAACGCAGTCACACATAAAATATAAAGATATTGGACTATTAAACACTTAAAACAAACATTTTTAAATTATATTTCTAAATGCTATTATGAACTCTATGAAATGAAATTTTGCATTGCATACTGCGTTTATCCAAGTCCATAAAAATATTCAAACTAAGCAACAGAAAAAGCACCAAGTCCAAATAAACTTTTATCTCGGCAAATACTTATTTTTTCATTTTGCTTTTACGCAAATAAAAAACAAAGAAAAATACAATAACAAATTGTATTTACAGGGGGGTTACTGTGTATTTCGATTCGAAAGCAAAAGCTTTCGAAATACAATGTAAAAAGTATACAAATTCGAATGATTTTCTTTTCGAATCGAAATACACAGTAACCCCCCAGATTTCAAAAATGTTTACTCAAAAAAAAGTTTGATTGTTTTTTGTCTCTCCTGTAATATTGTAAAATATGGACTTAGAGCCTTTACATGTTAAGCCAGCGATATGATAAAATAAATTAGGATGTCGAAAAACATCTTTTTTGAAATATTTATTCTATATTCACTCGGAGTCCATTCCTTTAGCTTCTTTTCGAACAAATTAAGAGACGAAAGCATAAATCGCAAGTTTTTAAATTTGAATAAATATTTAGGTATATAAACAAATAGATTTAACTGTTTTTTAATTTTCCAATTTCAAACCAAGTGGCCTTAGTTCTACAACAATGCAAAAAAAAAACAACATGTATTTTGTTGCTAGAAATGATTGAGTATAACGATAATTTTAATGAAAAAAAAAATAATTTGACAAGTTTTCCTACCAAAACAGTGCAATCAGCTGGCCTACCGCTCCCACCTTATTATTGCATCATGGTATTGTATAAGTGTTTTGATATCAGTGTTGTTTAAATAGTGAGTAAAATATGTATTTGAAAAGCGTCAAAAAGCAGCGTGAATAGATTTACAATGATACAAAAGGGTACTGAAGAAAAGCAGTGTTAATTAAGAATCCAGTTTAAACTGTTCATAATGGTAAAACAGAATATCATAGAATTGATTTTATACTACCAGAAAATAACGTGGCTTTTAATTTCAATGGAATCATACATACGTGTTTTATGCGAATAAATATTAATTATACGTATGTAGTTGTGGAATGGTATTATTTGTTTTCATGAAAATATCCTAATGTCGGCACTAACTGAATGAATCCATATTTGTTTGATACATGCAAGCGAAAAGCATTATTTTTTTTAATTCGTTTTTATTTGCAATCTATTTTACAAAAAATAAAATAATAAGCAAATTAAATAATAAAATAAAAATTAACTTGTATATTAAGTTCCAATGAACTCAATAGAAAAAAAAAACAATTATTTAGTTTAATCAAAATTACTTACATTTTTCTATTTTCTAAAGGGTAGGTCAAGAACGTGATATCTTTTTAATCTTTGTATATCTTCGCTATCATCTAGTAGGTTAATTGCTAATACATTTGAGTGATTGCTGAGTCGATTTAGATATCTTTCACTAAAATTATTAATTTCATCTTTGATTCTTGCAATTTGGAGATCGTTATGTATGTTATTGTTATGCACAAACCAAGGCGCATTAGCCAATACATTTTTCTTGTTTTGATGTTTAATTGTTTGCGTTTCTTTCTTATGTGTTCCTTCCATTTAAATCTACGGTCGATAGTAAGACCCAGATATTTAACGTTGCTGCTGTTTGGTATAATTGCTCCATTTAAATATACTGGAGGGCAAACGTGTTTTCTTAATGTAAACGTCACATGCACCGACTTTAATGCATTTACTTTAATGTTCCACTTCTGTAACCAATCTTGAATAGGATTTAGCTGATTTTGTATATTTTAAGATGCTATAATTAGTGACTGGTTGGAGGATAATATAGCAGTGTCATCAGCATAAGTAGCGGTAATTGTATTTGTATCAATATATGGAATTAAAACACAGACATTGTAAATATTTAACACATTTTTTATTGGTCTATATTTTATTAAAAACATTTTTTTGTTGTAATCATTATATACTTTACGTTTGATAGTTTTTGTTTTGTTTTTTTTTAAATATATATGTAAATAACATGACGATTTGAAAACAGAAATTAAATAAGTGTACTCTTTTTAATGTAGTAGAAAGTGTTTGTTGTTATTTTTGGGTTTATGTTGTTATAAAAGCAATATTACAATAACTGTGGTAGTAGAATTGGCTCCTATAATAAATATTTTACAACTGATACCACTTTTTATCCTTGTATTTAAGCATTAAGTTATGCGCTGTGCCGCTAAAATCTTGAGCTTGGTTGGACATACGTTCGGCACGCTCTTCCAGCAAATTTAGTTTTTCACCACGTTCCATTGCCAATAGATGGGCGCGACTAATTTCAGATGCTGCAGTTGAAGCTCTTTGATTTAACTGATCTATAGTAGGGCCCGGAATGTGTTTAGCAATAGAACGATTTGCTTTCCCACTTTGCTCTCCAACTGAAAAGTAAAAAATATAAATTTAATTAAAACGAAAAAAAAAAAAATCGAATTTCGAAAAAAAACTTACATAATTCTTCTCTATCCAAACTTTTTGTACCGCCGCCAAATAAACCCTTAAAAAAGCTTTCCTTCGGTTGTTCTGGCATCTCTTGAACTGTGTACAAGTTCCCCATCATTTCTAATATAAATTGACTAGAAAGTTTAAAGAAAACATATTTTCGTTAGTACCATTCTTAGTTTCGGTTTACAAATTGAAGATGGAAAAATTAATTTTAAAACAAAATAGACCCTGAGGATGTAGAGTTGGCTATCGGTAAAATTACGATGGTTAATATGAAATTCGAACTTCTACTAGCAGCAGCAGACGACGACGTATATTCAGGTTGGATAAAAGGTGAAAGCTGCTAATATGTAGGTCCTATAAGCGGATTTCTTGATGCTATTACGAGGAATATGTACTACGTTTACATAGTTTAAAAGCTTGATTACAATTAGGACCTGAAACACTGTGGATAAAGTGTTTACATACAAATATTATGAATTAAAACCAAATTGCGTCTATCTGCATTGTGGCCAAAATAGATCTCCATTTAGTTTTTGTTGGCAAAAAGTAACAATATTTACTACTTACCCACCTCCGATGCAGGACAACATAGGAGCAAGAATGGTGTAACTATACAAGGTAAGTGCAAATCGGCAACAAATACAACACAATACAGAAACAACGGAGATTTTGTTTGTGTAAAATAATGTACTACTGTCACAAACACTTGAAAAAGTATTACTTTTGACATAAGTAAATTGTAAACAAAGGCAGTCAGCTGTGCTACTGCACTCACCTTGTGATCTAGTGAATAGTTATCTCAGTGAAATACACGCTTTCTTCACTGCAAGAAACCTGCAACTATCACCAACCAAGTCTTCAGCAACACTCTTCACCACCTAAAATGAATCTTGGCATAGTAGTCGACGACACACAAATTGCGACAAACCACCCAAAAATCTTGGGAGTGACCTTTGATAGCCTGTTTACCTCCTCAGCTCACGCCACTGAAAACTCGCACAAAGTAGATGTTGAGTTAAAAAATATTTTTTTTTGATAGATATCCCACTCTCATCCTATTAAGCGATTATAAAGGCCTTAAAGAAAATTGTATAAGCTTTCTTTTGAGAAAAAAGGCCCAAATTGAAAAAAAATATTTAAAAAAAAGAAATTAAAAAAAAATATTTTTGAAATGACTGAATAAATAGCTATCTACAGTCCTGCGGACAATTTTTGCTAGGACCAATAGGTAAAAAAATTACACTCATTTAAAAAAAACCCTGTATGACCAAAATGTCCAACTTTGACCCCCTCTAACTCCGGCACTTCTGGACTGATGGAGCTGAAAATTTGTCTCTGGCCTACTATCCAAAAGTACTAACCTTGGTGCAAATTTCATCCAAATCGGAAGACATCGATTTTTAAAATTGGGTCACTTGACGTGAAATTCACCATATCGATGGTCTCATGTAGAAAGGCCCTAACTCGCATATTTGAAACTTAACAGGAGAAGGTAAAAACATAATAGAAACTGTAATATTCAACATGTAACTTTTTTTTGTACAATTGCTTATAAAAGCGTTATTTTTTACACTATTGCAATACATTTTTATGAGGAGGTGTATTTGCGTTAAATACATTGGAATCGCAAAAAAAAAAACTAATTTCGAAAAAATAACGAGTTAGGGCCTTTCTACATGAGACCAACGATATGTATATATAGATTAAACGTAGTAAATTTTTACTATAATAAAAAAAAATTTGATGTAAATATTTTATATTTCGGTTAGGTTAGATATGGTCTACGATATCTATAGTTGTGCATGAGCTGGGTCTGATTTAAACTTAGGTCAGTTGTAGAATTATCTCAAATTGACATTAGCTATTTGTTTTATAAATTCGAATCTATGAACTCTTGCCTTTCATTCAGGTAAATTTAAATTAAATATGGGGTTTAAACTAAACGTGAATTGCACAAAAAAGCAATAATCGTTTGGCAATGTCTTTTTACAATTACAATATATATATTTAGTTTCCAGTGGATGGCGGAGGTTACAATTAGAAATAAGGATGATTGAAACCTTATGTGGCAATATTTTTTTCATTATTTTGTCTAAGGACCTTTTATCGCTTATACTAGCTACATAGGTAGTTAGTACTCGAAGGAACCGACCTAAAGATTAGAGTCAGCCTAAACCAGGAATCTTTGGAGTATCTTTGGCAAAGTGATGAGAAGCTATGAACAGTTTCAAGACGACGAATATCATACTATTAGGTCGTCTGCCCAACAAAGCATTCAGATAAACTCAGCTATGGAAAGCGTATTTTGTGAAATAGAGGACGAGAAAGATCTCCAGGACTAGGACTAGAATGATTTTATATCAAACTGAACACATTACCAAGATAAAGAAGTTACATACTCGTATGTACTCGTATGTATACAAATGCTAAATAAAAACTGACTTACCAAAACTCTGACGATATTGTAAACTTTTGTATTTCGGTGGGTGATGCCATGTACAAACCATGACCTTTATTACTAAAGCAAAATATTTTTGATATTCTGAAATTGGAAAGAAGCAATTGTCAATTATCAACTAGTTGAAGAGAAATTAATCAATTATTTACAAATACATACTGTGTTATATCTTCATGAACAATGATTTGTTGACCCCATATGGAAAGCATTGGATCCACAATTCCCTGTTTGCATTTGGTTTGAAAACTAAATAACAATAATAATAAATTAGGATTAGAATGAAGTAACTGCCAACAATAGTTGCAAATTTAAAAGAAATGTTTTTCTTTTTGAAAATAAACTTTGCAAATAATTAAATTGTTTAAGTTTTTAATTGTATAGTTTAATTATAGTACGAGCAGTTTGTTGTTTGTTTAAGCAACGTGCAAATGAAAATTTCACAATTTCACTCTTACCTTAAGTTCATAATTGGTAAGAATTCTGTATCCAATAACATCTTTAGACTAGGAAGACTATGAACCATTAAATGGCCATTCGAAAAATAGGTTGCTAAGCAAGTTCCACCTGAATAGGAGAAACAGGACATACATATGTATGTAATTATTCGATTTACTGAATCTGATGATAACTATTCAACTTGTGTCGAATGGTTAGGTATAAAATAAAATATAATTAATGATAAATGATACCTTTCATTGTGATAGTTGCTGCTTTGACTGCATAATCCATTTCAGATAATTGAATGCGATTTATACAACACTGATTTGCAATGTCGTAGACTTTAATTTGTTTTTCGCTTGCAATTATGACATATTGTCTATCCGCTATGGTATCGAGCCCAGTGCTGACACTTCCACTAATTCCACTGCTACTAGCACTAGTACTCACATTACCACCAGTTGTATTTGATATTGTATTGGCAGTTGTTGGTGTAAATGTAGGACTCGTTCGACTGCTACTTTTTGTGGGCGTTCCTTTGTATTTATAATAAAAAAAATAATATTATTATGGTTATACTCGTATAATAAATAAAATAATTAAATCACTCTACACATACGATCTTTTTTTGTATCTCTACTATCGTCTCGCCATGGTTCATACGAAGAGGGTATGATTGTGCCAAAAGCATCCAAAAATGACATAGATGTTATTGAACCCTTAAGACGCAAGAGAGGGCCTCCTAAAAGACACAAAATATAATTTCATAATTATTGTATACAAATATAATAGCATGAATTAATTTTATTATAAAAATGTTTCATTCTTTTTTAACAAAATACTTGTGGATTAAATAATAAGTTAAAATCTACTTTTCGAATCCGAGTTTTTTTTTACCGAATGGGGTTTGAATAAATTTATTGTTTAGAGCAAAATTCCATTCATTATAACAACTGTCGAAGCTTCTAAAGTTTTATTTGATTATTTTTCGTTTCGCTGAATTGACATTCGGGACATATTAAAGACATAGAAAGTGTGATCATGTAGCTATTGATATACTCGTACATATGTACAGTATCGGACAAAACGTAAGCACCCCCTCAGAAAATTTTTTTAAATGATAATTTTTTTAAGACAACAAAGTTATTAAATTTTTTTTTATTTATTTATATATTTATTATTGAAAAACACTAACTTAAGGAATTCAGAATTTAAGAAACAAAAGTTAAAGTTCAAAAAGCAATTTAAGTCGGAAATATAAGTGGACTAAACTAAAGCACCCCCTAATATTGTGTTTGAAAATTTTACTACGCTACTGCTACTTACATTACTGTATTAGTTAACGGTACACTCCAAAAATGAAACAGCTATGTATTAAGCTGCAGTGTTAAGAAGAAGAACTTGTTAGAATTTCTGCGAAAATTGTCATTGTTTTAAAGTTTTCGTTGAGATAAAGAGTAATGGCGCGCAATAAGTACTCAAGTGAATTTAAAATAAGAATTCTTGATGATTTTAGAGCCGGCTTATCAAGACATCAATTGAGTGCAAAATATTCGATCAACAGATCAATTATTTCTAGGCTAATTAACAAGTTTTTGGAGACTGGTCGCACATCTTCTACTCATTCTGGAGGAAGGCCACGTGAAACTTCGCGACATGAAGACTCCTTAATTAAAAGGACAATCCAAAATGATCCTACAGCATCTTCTATATACCAACGAAATCGCTTAGATTTAAAAATTAGCGAAAGAACGATTCGCAGAAGGGCGGTAGAGGCCGGATTATTCAGTCGACGACCAGCAAAAAAACCTTTCATATCGTCAAAAAATAAAAGAGCCAGGCTCGAATTCGCCAAGACCCATCTGAACTGGAGTGTCCAAAAATAGAGGACTGTGCTGTTTTCTGACGAATCTAAGTTTAATTTAAAGGATTCAGATGGCATAAGGAATGTACACAGACCAAATGGACAACGGTTAAATCCTAAATATTGCAAAGGCACTGTAAACCATGGAGGCGGCAACATAATGGTCTGGGGTTGCTTCTTTGGGCAAGGGATTGGGCCAATTCATAAGATTGATGGAATTATGGATCGTTTCAGGTATCGTGACATATTAAAAGACGTGATGTTGCCTTATGCTGAAGAAGAGAAGCCACTTAAATGTAAATTCCAACGACCCAAAACATACGTCAAAAGTAGTTAAAGAGTGGTTCCAGATCAATTTGATAGAAGTTCTTCGTTGGCCTGCCCAATCCCCCGATCTTAACCCAATCGAGAACTTATAAAAGATCGTTAACTTAAAAATCAACCGAGAAAATTGCAAAACCAAAGAAGATTTATTTGAAGCCTGGGAAGCAATATCACCTAATATAATTAATAATTTTATATCCTCTATGCCTAAAAGATGTGCGTGTGTCATCCAGAATAAAGGATATTGATTTCAATAGTTTTTTTCTGTACCTTAAATTGGGGGTGCTTTATATTTCCGACTTAAATTGCTTTTTGAATTTTTACTTTTTTTTTCTTAAATTCTGCATTCAGTAAGTGTTTTTCAATAATAAAAATATGAATAAATAAATAAAAAAAAAATAAAATTAAATTATGATTTCTTCGACCTCGAGCTCGAAAAAACTTTTTATTTTATAAAAATAAAATTTTAATAACTTTTTCTTAAAAAAATCATCATTTTGGAGTTTTTCGATCGCGTACAGGAGAGGGCGAAGGCAGTAGGGTATTCAACTCTATATATTTAAGTAGCATCGTCGCAATGTGGGTTGTGTTTAACTGTTCTATCGATACACATTCCATGTTCCGCTGAAAATAGGGAACTTGTTCCCGAAACACGTAGTTTTTTACGTAATACACGTTCTTCAGTCAGGGCACACCCATTTGTGGTCGACTGGACAGTGGATCGCACAATACACTACAGAGAAAATTCGTTCATTAGCCGTACTGTCCGTATGCGGAATAAACTACCAGCAGAAGTATTCCCTGCCACTTTCAATATAAGAAAATTCAAGTCAAATGTTCACAAACACTACTCCCTCTATTCTCCCTGCCATAACCTATTTTCCTAGTTCCAACACAATGCATTGCATAAGTAGGAGTCGTCCCCTGGGTGCTGGTCCAAGCAAAAAAAAAAAACTGTAGAATCGGATATTTTCTTCCTCTATCCTAACTCTTCCAGATCCTGGTTTGAGTAAATAAATCAATAAATCAAGTCCAGCTGTATCAAAAAGACGATTTAACATACTTCGAACTTGGATAGGTAGATAGATATTATTTGATTTTATTAATATATTTTGAATTAGAATACCTAGGGAACACTATGAAAAAACTGGAAAATAAACCAGTGTCAGCCTTATTAACTAACACAAGCTTTGTCTATTTGGAGTAGGCTACTAGGATGATGCCGGATTCAAATTGAGTGAACATAAATAATAAATAAGCCTAATGCCTGCTTCGTGAAATTCTATATATGCAATTGAATTACGAGTACGCATACATATGTACATATTTTGCACAATAAACTTGTAAGCAATACATACCATTTATGGTAACCAAAACAGGTTGTGATTTACGAACTTCTCGTTCGGGCATGGTCATCACTAGTGTAAGTATTGAACCAAAACTAGTACCAATCCATAGTGTGGGTACTAGTGATAATATGTCTGCAATTGAAATAATTTTGAATGAAATTGGTCAACAAGTTGTATTTGCAATTACTTACCACTTCTTTTAGCAAACGTTTCAATAAAAGCTAAACATGTAACAGATTCTGCGGAAGACATGTCTATACTTGACATAGATGATGATCTCGATCTAGAGAACGATCCATCCACTTTGTCTGGAATTATTTTAATAACGTATGTCAGATAAATTTCATTGAGATGTGCACAGAGATTACATATGTATGATAATTAATTTTTCTCTTTCTTTTTTGTTTTCTTTACAATAGATCGAATTTGTATGATGTGATAGAAAGATTAAAAGATAGATAGTTGATAGTAGATACATTGATTCTTTGACGGATAGATTGAAGTAGTATATACAATACATATACATATGTATGTATGTATATGTAAATGTGTGTGTGTGTGCGTGCGTGTGTGTGTGTTGTGGATAGTCAGAGGAGTAGTATTTTGTTATTGTAAATATATGTAGTTCTAATAGTTGTAATTAGTAATAGAAATGTGTGTGTTCGGTGAAAGCTAATGTAAATGAAATAAATGCTGAGGATGTGAAGTGTGACTATATACATAGATAATTACGAGTATGTTATATTAGATTTAGCTTAAAACTATTTATTATATATGTATGTTTGTATATTAATTAGTATGTGTACAATGCATTACAAGCAGACGACATATAATTTGAAAACCATCATTTGGGATTGACAATATCAAAGTGGGAGACTCATATTCATATTCACATCCAAATTCAAATTCCAATTATGTATATTTAAGAATGCTTTGGCCAGTAACAGGTCCACAAGGAGTATAAGTATGTCTTGTTTTTTAGCGCTATTATTAAAATGGATGAACACTTCGTTTTTATAAAAAAAACATAAACATAAAAATAAATAGGAATTATGTAGTAAAAAAAATATTATATTCAATGCGTTAGACATTTCTTGTCGATTTGTAAAATGATAATTATTTGTTTTCAAAAATAGTAATTTATTATAATTACGAATATGTAAATTAAAACATTCCCAGTAAAAAATATATGGATTAATCCATAATCGAGCAATAAAGATTACTCCTTTATTCATTATTCATCCATTTGGAGTAATAAGCGAGCTATCAAAACTTTTTTTGTTTTGTTGTCTATGCCTCGCTTAATACTCCAAATGGATCAATGAGGGATGTATCAGTTCGTTTTGTTTTTTTCTTTGACATAAATGTAAAATATTTTCGTTTTGTTTTTCTATTTAGAACTAGTTTCTGGGATAAAGATAAAAATCAGACAATTTTTTGCACGGAAAACTTTCTATATTCAGTGGGATTCGTTGCTATTTTTCGTTGCTGTTAAAAAATCTCCTCAATTCCCTCAATTCATTTCCGGTGACGCCACTCAAATTCAAGAAAACGGGATTGCAAATTTCATTTCCGCCGTTGCTATTTTTCGAGGCTTTCTTGTTTTTGTAAAAAATAACCAAATTTGTATTTATGCTCTTTTAGGAGACAAAAATGATTACTCCCTCTGTCGTCATTTTCAAGATCAAAGGGAGTACTCCATAAGGAGCTTAAAAGGAGTACTCGTGTCTGCGGACATGCTGTGTTAAAAATCCTATGAGGTTCGGAGTTTTATGGAGTAATCCATTACTCGCAAAGGAGCGCTCCAGGATTACTCTTTGGATGATCCTATTTTTTACTAGGATTATTAATAAATACATACATACAAACCTATACGTTTATGTATGTATATATTTTAAAAATTATGCATAATTTGTGATAACCGAAAAATAATTATAAATATGTATATGTAAATTTTGATGAAAAAAAAACTTAACTTAAAAACATTTCAACTACCCTGCAGCGGCGGCAGTAACCAGTGATCGCAAGTAAGTACTTAAATAGTATACGAAAAGCATGAGTACTTACTTTTGATACCACTGGTAATGCCAAAGTTTCACTTTTATATGAAAAAAGAACATAATTGCGAGAATACAAAAAACTACTAATACTATATATATCTTGGGTGACGCCAATACGATTTAGGAGAAAGAGAGAGAATGCAAAAATGTGCCGTTATCCCACATAAATTCTAGTTGCGGCTATGCCACAAACGAAATGAATGCTGAGAGGTAATGACTTAGGTAACAAGTGACTACATCATATGACATCCCCATGTTAAACTCGTCACTCATTAACATTGCCAGTGGTATGGCCGGTAAGTACTGGTGATTATTGGTAAGTAGTCAAATCACAAATCATTCACAACTTACCCTGACTGCTGGGTTGATAGTAATTTTTATAAAAGATTCAAGCGCTTTAAAGTGATTTTTGGAAGCAGACTACAGACGACGTCAAATTATGGACCGATGCAAACAAAATAACGTTTAGAGATTTCACTTTGCATGAAACTTATTTTTGAAGAATTTTATATTGGTAAGGCTTGGTTATGTACCATAAAGCCATATTCCGAAGGAGACATTTGTATGGGGGCTATAAGAACTCGTGTCTAAATGTTAGATCTCCTAGAACATCAGCATGTTAAAGTAAGAGGTGCCTTGCATTTAAAAGTGTTAAAACTAGAACCGATCCCTACTAGCGAGGAACAAATCTGTCTGTGTCGTTTAACTATAATACGGGTTTCACAGATGGCATAACTTTAGAACATAATTTTGGTCTTTAATAACTTATATTTCATTTTGAAGGGTACATACATATCTGTCATTTATCCTCATTTAGTTATTGAACATTATAGTATTAACGACAAAGTTTATTTTTTTTTTTTTTGCTTAAAAAATTTTAAAAAATTTCATATGCGGAAAGAGCTTTACTTTTTTAATTTGGAAAAACTGCCGATTTCTCACCGATGCTTATGGTGAATGTGTTTGTTCCATCGGTTAAAACGTGCGAGATATGGTTTGTGCGGTTCAGAAGTGCTGATTTTGACACGGAAGGCGAATATAATCCAGGCCAGCCAAAAAAAATTTGAAGCCCAAGAAATGGAGACATTATTTCATGAAGACTGTTGTCAAAATCAACAAGAACTTGCAAAATCATTGGGAACTGCTACGTTTCAAAAAGTTTACGATCAGCAGGATTCATCCCGGATTCGGTCTGGACCATGCCCCTTTAAACTACTTTTTGTTTTGATCGTTGCAGAACGTTTCCCCCGGGATACGCGTCACTTCAGAACAGGGTATCCGAAATTGAATTGATTCGTTCTTGTGTTCAGAGAGATTGGAAAATGTATCTAACAATGAATAAATTTATACTTTACGAATGTTTCAAAATAAAAGTTAAAAATTCAAAAAAAAAAACAGCATATTTAAGTTATACACCCAATATTTATTTGACCCTATTTTTAAATTATGTTATTAGCAATTTATTAAAAAAAACTGTGTACAATTTATTGGAGAATTTTGTAAACATATAAATTTTCTAAATTTAATTAATACATTTTATATTTTTAATTGAAAAAGTGTGCATAAATCTGAAAGAATATGCTGTGCAGAGCAGAAATTTCAACAGCAGCAACCAAAGCAACAGGGAATGAGATTCAACATTTTCTGTTAACCCAACCATAGCTATGGATAGCCTAGAATAAAATATACATATGAAAGCGAAAAAACCTAACTTTGCTGTCAAAAACCTCAATCGTATGGCAGTCACACAATCTTAGTAGCGCCTCTAGTTCTACCCATAACGGTTTCACGTTTTGAACACTCTAAAGTCTAACAGACCACCAACGGTTCGATTCCAAGCGCATGAAGACGTCATATCAAAAAACAAGTTCTTTTGAAAATCATGTATGTATATTATTTAAAAAAAAATACAAATGATTCCAAATCAAAGAAATGTTTTTCAGAGTACGGCCAGGGAGTTAAGGTTTTGGTAACATTAATTAAAATCATAATTGGCTCAAACCCTTCAAGTCAACAACCAATGTTATCGAGAAACACAGATCTTTAAATAAACAAGTAAGAGTGCTATATTCGGCTATGCCGAATCTTATACATCCTTCACCTTTGTTGTGGATGCATAATTATATTATATACATGCATACATATACATATATATTAATGGCCTATTTCACGATGTCGAAAGA
Organism: Bellardia pandia; assembly: GCA_916048285.2. Classification (NCBI taxonomy): domain Eukaryota; kingdom Metazoa; phylum Arthropoda; class Insecta; order Diptera; family Calliphoridae; genus Bellardia; species Bellardia pandia. The sequence continues at coordinate 91,516,228 of OU696532.1, read as the reverse complement.
TAACGTTCGCTTAGATAAGACTTAAGACACAAACTTTTTATCGTATCTATTTTTTACTCAATCAAGTTTGTTTATTCGACAATCAGGTTTGTGTCTTAAGTTTTATCTAAGCGAACGTTATCTTTCGACATCGTGAAACAGGGGGTTAATATATTGTTACGTTGTTACGTTTTTACCTTTTAAAAACGGTGGTTTATTTCCTTTAAATAAACCGGATTCTTTTTAATTGGAAAATAAAAGCGTCAAATAGTTTGAAGAAAATATATATAACGAGTTTTTATTTACACAAACACAATTAAAAATGAACACACTTAAAGTTTTCGAACACTTTGTTTGATCAACGCCATCTGTTGTTGAACAATATTAATACACTAAGTTTTTTTGATGAAATTTTCAGAGGTTGTCTCGGATTTTTGCTCAAATCTCCGTTATTTATGGACGGATTTTGCTGATTTTAAATAGCAAACTTCTCGAAAGCATGTCTGACAGAATTATTGAAGATTTGGATCCCGAAGATATCTGGGGACTTCAAAAAATTGATTTCAAGAGACAGACGGACATGTCTTAATAGACTCCGCTATCTATAAGGATCCAGAATATATATACTTTATAGGGTCGGAAAGTTATATTGTGGAAATTACAAACGGAATGACAAACTTATATACCCTTCTCACGATGGTGAAGGGTATAAAAAAATATATTTAGAATTTCAAGAGAATTTAATTTAAATGAAATAATACTTTAACCAACGTTAACTACCGAATGAGAGCTAATGTTTATATGTATCCCATTTATTTAACATTTCACTTAAATACAATTTAACAATTTTCAACAATAATTTCGCAGTGGCTCCTCTAATTATTCGCAAAAACTATGTATTTTTATTAAATTTAGTTTGAGAGTTTCGAGGAGTGCACTTCGGATAAAATTAGATAATGTCACATTGGAATTGGCAAGGGGAAATATTTATTTTTAAGTTTTTGCAAAAAACATTTCTGCACTTGCGATTTGAACTTTAATGATTTCGGGAAAAGGAAATAATTTATTACTGTTGCCCTTTCATCATCGGTTATTTTCTGCATTGATTATGTTTTCACATACATTCGAAAATTCATATTTAGTATTTAATTTGCAAAAATTGTAGAAATAAATGGTTCCCCATATAAACGAATTTCCAATTCCAACGTGGCTTTCCAAACTTAGTCCCAATTTACACGAGACAATTCTTACGGAAAAGATTGATACAATATTTTCCTTGAAATTTATTCGGTGTTCACTCAGCACAATTCTGATTGCTTAAATCGCTCGTATTTTTATTTGAGAGTATACGCACATTTTTGTACACATATGTATGTATGTAATACGAATAAGTCCCAATTAAATCAAACGTATAAAATATATTTTTATTTAAGTGAGAGTAGACACACACTTGTATACACATATGTGTTAAGGCCCAACTATAATATGCATATGCTAGCTTAAGCAAACGTGCGAACACATATAAATTGTATGTGGCAAACTATAATGTACTTAACGAAACTTTTCGTTAAGTTTTTCAACTGTCATTTGCTTAAGCAAAAAGCGAAACTGATCGCATATTCCGTACGGAATCAGCTGTTTGTTGTTTGTTTGTGTTTTTAACAAAATGGAGAAAGAAGAAAATACATTTATTTTAAATTTAATAGAAAATGTGGAAAAAATAAGTGCCTTTATAATAAAAGGGCCCTTTTTATTTTAACAAAAATGTCTCTGTCGTGCTTTATTTCTCTGACAGAACAAGAGCGTCTTCTTCTTTTACAGTGTAATGCACTTATTTCTTTTAATGTGCACAGGCCTTCAAGCACTAACTTTAATATTTTTATATTATTTAAATTTTTAAGTCTTTTCTCCATTTTTACAAACACAATACGAAAATTAACCAAACATATGTATGTAAACGTTTATTATTATTTACAATTTAGTGCTGCCACAGCTGTACATTTTAGTACTTTTGCCGAAAAATTAAAAAAAAAGGAAAAATTATGCGTTTCGGGTACGAAGTTTTCTTTTAATTATAAAATATTATAATAATATTTATAAAATATAGTCATTTAATGGCTTTTTGTTAAAATAAAAACATTTTTTTTTAAACATAAATGAGCAACTGTGGACAAAAAGTTTCAAAGTCATTGTAGCCACCTGAAAGTTAACTCTGAAATAGTTATGCATTTGACAGCCTTTTCGCTAACTTTTGCAATTTGCTTAAGCTTGCTTATGCATATTATAGTTGGGCCTTTACTCTCTCATTCGTATGTACTCGTACCAGTTTTTGTTTAATTCTCTTTTAAGCTTGCCATTTCATTTAGACACGTCAATTCAATTTTCGTACTTTTTAATGCAAATATACATGCATGAAATAAAAAACAAAAGGAAATTCTCTTTTTCTTCTCATCCAAAAATACTTGCCTTGACGAGTCAGAATTGAAGAGTTTGAAAGCGGACTAAGTAACAGGTACATAGAATTGAGAAGATAAGGCGATTTAAGCAATTATATTGTGCTAGAATTGCTACGTGTAAATTGGGACTAAGAGAGTAAAACGAATTACAAGTAAATGTCTAAAAGGTAATCAGCTTCGCTTAAGGAATTGCTTCGTGTAAATTGGGACTTAATGCATACAGTTTAGTATTTTTATAACAAATTTTTGCACGTCTCGCCATTCAAAAATAATGCTAGGAACACAACTGAGACGAACGACGAATTATTGGTCGCGAATATTCGTCGCCAAAAATAAAACACATTTGTGTATATTAAAATACACACAATAATGACGTCGGCTGAATACATCATACGCGGCAAACTCTGAAATACATTTATTTCTATTTCTTATGCCGGCGAACAACGACGAACAAACAATACGGGCTGACCACGTTTCGTTTTAGTTTTATAGTTAACTACATTGTTAGGCCCCGATTATCGTTCACAACACTAAAATGCTGTGTTGCCTTGACTACTATAGAACATGCATTTTATTAAGATTTAGCCGATAAGTGTTGTGAATCGTAATTGCAGTTTACAACATACAACATCAAAATACTTGGTGTTGTGAACGGTAATCGGGGCCTTAATGTTTATTTTTTATATATTTCGTTTTTAAATATGGCCACACTATCTATAATTATGGCAGCTGTATTTTTCGACGTTATTCTGCTTTATACGACGAATTTTCGCAGCAATTGTCGACCGAATAATTCGTCGTGTTGGGCGAAATTTGACGTTCGTCCAAGTTGTGTTCCTAGCATAAAGTATTAAACACCCTACCTACTGTATACTAAGTAACACAAATAAATTTTTTTAAATGTACATATGTATAAAATACATATATGTATATGTACATATGTATAAGCATATTATGTGAAACTATTTACATATGTATATATATTTGGTCTTAAATGAAGGATGTATTCTACATTAAGTTGAAAACAAATATTGTATATATGTATGTATAATGTTTATATTACAAGTTAGTAAGTGTTGTATGTACATACATACATATGTACTTATGTACGTAAGTATACGAGTAGTAAATGTATGTATGTATGCCAAATGTGTTGTGCTTTGTAATTGTTTTCAATGTAATTTGGTATGTTTTTGAGTCTTTATAATATTGTATAAAAAGAATTGTATTTAAATTTTAAAATAAGAAATTTACTTACGTTTTTTAAATAATTTATTACAAAATATTATGAAAAAAGTAAGTTTTCGCAAACGGACCTAAATGCAAATGTGTGTGTAGTATATATTGTAATAACAACAATATTAAATATTAAATTCATAAATACATATGTAATTGTTTATAAATGTTTTTGCTTAATTATTCATTTTTTATACATCCATATTGAAATATGTATGTTATGTAAATTAAGAAGCCAGGATTAACTATTCGTACTTAATACTGAAACACTACAAATTATGCAAATGTATTATTATTTGATATAAAGCCGAATTAAAATTAAACCGATTTTCAAGTGTTCATTTAAAAATTCATACTAAAACAATGAAAAAAAAAATTTACTAAAAAAAAATTTTAAATAATAGAATAGGTACAATTTAAAAAAAAACATTCGTGGTTCTTATTACTATAGGCGAAAATCTAATATTAATTTAATAAGGAGTAGATATGTATGTAAATGTCAATATTTTCTTATCCAAAATGAAAATAGAAAATTTGTTACTTAGCGTTTTTTTTTTTTTTTTTTTTTTTTTTAAAAAGAAGTAACACTCAGGCAATTAATATGCGTTACTGTCCTTGGAAAAGGGATAGTTGAAGAAGTAAAGGTGGTGAAAGAAGAAAGCTTTTTTTTATATCACAACTCTGCAATTGCGTATTAAGTTTGTTTTTAGTGCAGAATTGCAGCGCATCTGGTGGTGAGTATGCGCATTAATGTTAAAGCTTGATTTTATAGCCTTTATTACTTTATTTTACTTCGGTGGCGTTTCAATGCTATACCACCGAAGGAGGTTATGATAGATAGATAGATAAAAGAAAACTAATAATTATCAGAAACTGATGATGTTTGAATGGTAGCGGCTGGGAATCGAACCCGGGCTACAAATACCTAAACGGCTAAAATATATAAAGAAAAGTATACACATATACAAGGTGGCGCAACAGTAATCCTCCTATCAGAAAATGCTATAAATTTTGCGAGGCCCCTAATGTCAGTTCTGTCAGCAATATTCCGCTTTCTGGAGCAGTGTAGCGTAACATTGTTTATTAAAGTGTATTTCGCATGTGTTTACTACACAAATGTCAAAACAGAACTGACATTAGGGGCCTCGCAAAATTTATACCATTTTCTGATAAGAGGATTACTTCTGCGCCACCTTGTACATATGTATGTTTTGCTTTTGGAAGCTTCATAAACAATTCATGTGTTGTATGAATCAACCAAATTAGGACATAAATAGCTGGAATATAAGCTAAACCATGTTAAGTTACAAAATCAAATGTTTAGCTAAATATACTTATCTGTAGAAGCACAAGCTCGCGACTTTTGATGACGATTCGGATACTCAGATAAAAAGCAAATAACTGAAGCGGTGCAGATTTCATTGTCATGTTTGTATTCCTAATATTGCCCCTATTGGTTATACTGACTCTGTTTAAAAATATTTACTTATTATAGGATATAATTTATATTATTTGTAAAATAATATACAAACAGATTTATTTATCTGTATTTTTGATTGAATATACAATTTCTGATTTTTGTAATTCTTAGAGCAATTTTCTCAACTTCTTTTTTTTCATTCACATAAAGATGTTAAATCAATGGGTTTTGTTAGTAAAATATAGTAAAAAGATGAGAGAAATCGCAATTAAAATAAAATAGATTTTATTATTGCTGCGAATTTCTTCAACGATATTTCAGATTGTTACTTTCACGTATTATTTAACAATAAAATAAAGATGGACTAATTCAGGAAAGAATGTTTTATTCCGACTCAATTAACCAATATTATTAAATATAGTAACGCATAATAAAAATAAAACCTGGATAACATAAAATTGGAATTACAATAAAAAAAAAAAAAAACAATAACCTTAAAAAATATTATTCATATAAGGTAAAAGTATAAAAGATTTGTCCAATAGCACTCTGAAATGTTATGCTAGGGACATAACTGGGACGAAAGAAGAATTTCGCCCAACACAACAACACAACAACATTAGTCGGTGACATATCGCTGCGTAAATTCGTGATATAGAGCACAATCAGTGTTGCCATTTTAGCACTTTCAGGCTAGATTTAGAATTTTGTTTCTCGAAAATGCATTGAAATTTTTAAAAATTATGCTAAATGCTTTTTAGCATAATTTGCTTGATAAAAAAATTTTTTTTCTAGAAAAATTTTTTACTATTTTACTCCAAAAAATACTTTTGGAGAAATAAAAAATAACTTTTTTTTAATATTTCAACTAAATTTCTTTTGGTGTGGTAAGTAAATGAACACGGAAATTTTTGAATTAATATATGAAATGTAATGTATTAAAACAAGTTAACAATTGTTATGAACAAAATTTGAAAAAACTATAATTTATAGTTGTAACATATGAAATAAAAATTGTATTGTTGCATTGAACAAATTTAGCACTTATTTTTTCTTCTGTAGAACATTTTAGCACTTAATTTTTCAAGTTTTAGCATATTTTGAAATTCATTTTCTGGCAACACTGAGCACTTTAACGACAAATAATTAAATATTTTTGTGTAACAGCTGATAGATAGTATGACCATATTTAAAATATATATATAAAAAATAAACATTAACAAAAACACAGGTAAAACCCATTTTTATAGTTAACTATTTTGTACATTTTAAATTATATGAAGTAAGAAATAAAACAATAACTAAAGTAAAAATTAACATTATTTACTAAAACATTTAAAACTAAAACGAAACATGGTCACTCCGTATTGTTTGTTTGTCGTTCGCCGGCATAAAAAATAAGTATGACGAATTCAGCCGACGTCATTATTGTGTGTATTTTAATATACACAAGTGTTTTATTTTTGACGACGAATATTCGCCGTTCGTACCAGCATTAATCTTCAAATTAATTGGCCAATGACTTTGTAGCTCTTTCACAATTTTCTACATTCGTAAAATGACGGAAAAGACTCGAACATAAAACCTACAAAAATTAATCAATAGCGGTATTCAGTGTTCAGTGCAAATGGCATTGTAAAAGTGCAAATGCAAAACATCGTAGCTTTTTATTGTAATCCAACAACAAAATACACACAATAACGTAACGAAAAAACTATACCATTTTAGTATTGCATGAACGCAATGTTTGACAAATGCAATTGTGTGTATTTTGTTGTTGGATTGCAATAAAAAGCTACGATGTTTTGCATTTGCACTTTTACAATGCCATTTGCACTGAACACTGAATACCGCTAATATTGTTACTTTATTGTTTCGTGCATGTGTGGAAATTACTAAGGGGTTGTTTAGATTTAAAATATATGTATGCATGTATATTTAAGTATCTGGGAAATAATTGAAATGAATTAAACAACTTCTATTCATATGTTTGGTTTTTAAATTTAAATGCTTTATATCTATTTATAACAAATCAGTACGAACGATTTTCAAAAGTCGTTGGCATGAAATACATACCTACATATGTTTGTAAATATTTAGTAGGCTTCAAAAAAATGTTGGAAAAGCTGAAGTAAAATTCTAACAAATTGAAACCGTTTTAAATTCAATTATGTTAATTGTCATTCCAATTATTGAAGTGGGATCTGGAGCAGCAATCGCACAATCAAAATCAAAAAACGGTGAGTTAAATAGATGATGTTTACAGATTGATCGTGGACAATAAAGATTGCTGATGACGCCCTTGTCAGGGTAGAAAATGCATTCCAATTTGCCAATTGTTCCAGTAATTTACAATAGTATTCTTGAAAAATTCGAACTATTAGCCTGAATCAAAAAAAAAACTTTTCTCTTAAAAAGATAAATATTAGTTCAATTCCTTCTCTAACTAATAATTAACACTTTTAAGTTGGAAGATTTCAAAGTTGGTATTATGGATGAAGAAATGCAACGTGCTGTAAGTGTCGAAGAATGTAACTTCAGCAAAGAGCTTTGTATTAAACATTTAGGAAAAGATAATATTCGACATGATTATAAAGAGTTATTACAACTTACGTATATTTTTCTTGGTGGCAGCATCCCAACTTTCGCATTTCATGCACCTGCGGCAACATCCCATGCACGATTTAAAAATATATGCTTTACAGACAGTTTCAAATGTCTTCCAGCCAGGGGCCAAATTACCGCATTCGTGATCGAATGAGCTATCGTATCGAAAAATGATTTCGATATCGAAATTATGATAAAATGTACTAAATTTCTTACTCGATATCGAATGCCATAATCTCAAATAAGAAAATTACGATAAATTTTACTCGATATCGAATGCGGTAATTTGGCCCCAGTTAAATGGTTTGCGAAATATTTGTATATTTCTGGTACGACTGTATGTTCTGTACTGGTTCAGAACCACTTATGCTGTCGAAGCACCAAAGAACGATTTACAGCTGGTTATAAAAATTGCAAGTTATATTGAAACCAAACATATCAATACCATTATTAGCAAAAATATGAAACCACATATGGTATTTATCGGAAGAGTTAGTTGCACTTGCGTTTTTTGATTGCAACGTACCCTTTGACGTAAAAAAAATGGTTGCGGCACTTGCAACTGAGATCAAAACTGAGGAAGACAATGTAATTACCACTGCCTAAAAAAGTTTGCGCTAGTATTGAAGAATTAAAAGAATTTCAATCTAAAGATTTGAGTTGCTTTGTAACACATAAAATAAAACTTTTTTTGCACGTTTGGAAATAGACACCAATTTCTTAAACTTTGATCCCTCAAATTGGCACGAAAGAGCAGAATACATTAAAGGCTTTCAAATTCTGAAAAATATTAATGTTGTTAATGATGCTGCTGAGAGAAAAGTCAAACTTATTACAGATTTTAACCGGTCCTTAACACATAGCGAAGAAGAGAAGCAGTACTTGCTTCATGTTGTTAAGAACTACCGAAAGGAATTCCCAGCATATACTAAATCGTCGCTCTTATAATAATTTAATAATATTAATTCTCTTCTTTTTTGTTAATGAAATGTTTGAATATAAAAAATTGCAAATTAAGAAAACATTATATGAACTGCATGTTTTGTTTATAATAAATAACTTGTCATCAATGAAAAAACGATTGTTTTCTATATATTTTGAACTTTGACCTCAGCGTGGCACGGGTTGGCACACTCTGATCGACTTCAAATTTTACCACATGAATTTTTACATCAAATAGCATATTTAACCAATCCCCAAATGCAAAATTCGAGAAAAAATTTTTGAGGCGAGGTCTAATGTACATAAATATGTATAATTAAATAAATTATAATTTAATTTTGCAAATTGTTAGCTAAAATTCAAATAAAAAAAAAAATACTAAAATCCAAAAAATATCTTTAATTTTGGCAACTGAAAAATTATTTGAGTGTATAATTATTGTCGGTCGTTCGTTTTGTGCTGCTTCCAACACTAGCACATATGAGTGAGTATGTGTGTGCCCGAGACTGATTTACACTAACGTTATTTACGACCATCTTTTAGGATCATTACGGTTTTTCGAAGTTGTGCATTAGTCACATGCTAACTTTTTAATACAAGATTTATGCGTTCCAGCTTCCTATATGAAGGTATAGGTCGACTTAGGACTTACTTAAATCGATCGTGGGATAACCTGGCAATTTGAGGGATTAATTCTCCGCCAACCTAATGTATATTAAAAAAAAAAATTCTTTTAGGATGGCAACAAAAGTAAAATTAAAAACGATTCTACAGGCGTTTGTTAAAACCATTAAAAAAATTGGGAGAATCATTCTTATCTCATATTAATCTCAATTAAAATCAAACATTAATACTGGTGCTGTCTCAAAAAGTGTGCGGTAGAATACGTTAGTGTAAAGGCGCTATTTAAAGCCTCTTCAGACGACCACACGACCATATTTTACTACAAACTTTTGAGACAGTAAATTATAAACGGTTGTTGTTTACTGCTTTAAGATAAAAAGAGCACAATATGGCATGATTATATAAGCTACGGATGGTCATCCATATTTTCTAAAGCCTACAAAAAAATGTCATTCATTTAAGAAGTAGTAAATTCGATCATGTAAACCCATTGATAATAGATATTATGTAGAATATGAAACCAAAAAAAAAAAAACTTAAAAAATATTAATTTTTATTTAGTTATTGTTGCATTTTAGTAATTTGGATCAGAATTCGAAGGACACAAAAGTATTTTGCATTTTTTTTAAATTTCTGTTAGTTTTTTTTGGTTTTTTTTTAATTTTTCATTGAACTGTTTTATTTTGTTAAAAAGATTTAAAATACATATTCCAATTGTTATTAGTAATAAGTTGTGAAGATGTTTGTGTTAAATATGCTAAAAGGAAAAGAGAGTTAAACATGTCGAGCATTGAGGACGTGTTGGCAAGCTTTTAGTACTGTACAAGAGCTAAATTTTAACATCTAAAACTGTTTATTTCGGATCATTATAATGATAAAAATAGCTCTTTCTGCTCTGAAGCTACGATTTGCTTTCAGAATGGTGTATCCATATCTATGTTGGCCAATAATATCATCCCTATTTACAAGATTACCAACTCCATTGGCAGAAATTCAGCCCCATATCACCATAGATTTTGTACTGTTAGACTTAAGTCTTTCTTTGGCTTCCACTAGATCCTACGTCGACCACCTGAACCAAAACTGTTGCATTTGCTTTCGTCATAGAATATAACATTTTTTAATAAATTTTTATTTTTATTAATCTCAGCGAATGATTTTTTACCTTGCCAGACGACCGTATATATTTATTGCTCTTAGCACCCTGTGGATTTTACATTGTGTACATAGTGTTCTTCTCAGTTTAAGCGCATTTCAATGGATGTTAGTGTTTCCTTCCCTGCATTCAACTATTTTCGACCAATTTACTAACCAATTTATTAAATTGTTGACTACTTGACAACATCTACCAAACATATCACAAAAGTTTTTAATTTATTTGCCCTGGTTTTAAAGCTGTAAAATAATTATTTTTGTTCGAAAATATGAAACAAGAAAGGACATTGTTACATATTTTTTGGGAATTTTCCCAATTTACACAATGGAAAATATGAACTACAAAAAATAAAAAAATATTTTTACCAGTTTTTTTACAATTTATGTTTGAATGAAAAAAAAAAATTCTCTTGAAAATGAGAAGGCAATTTAGTTGTGTGATACACTGTATCTGGATATGAAGAGAACACCTCAATGAAGAAAAATCAAATGCATAATGGTTAATAAATTCGAATTTTATAAAATTCTTAAAAGTCGATTCCACTAATTCTAGAGCGAGAACTACATATTACAAACGCGGGAATAAAATTATCTTGGAATTTTTTTTTTCATTCTTCAAAATTTATTTATTTAACAACTACATATTAATAACTATTAAATAAATAAATTTTAAAGAATTTTTGCTGTTTACACGAGTTTGAAGCATTTTGAAGAGCAATTTTGCAATTTTAGTCAGTATTGATCAGAGTTGTAAACGAATCATTCATTTTTGAATTAATTCGCGAATCATTCGTGCAATGAATTGGTAAAATTTTGAATTAATTCTTTTCTCCAAAAAACGAATTGAATTAAATTTGAATCAATTCATTTGAATTTAGCGAACATGAATGCAATTAGAAATGAATTGCGATTCATTTTACCAATTCTTTTGAATTAAAAAATGAATTGCAATTAATTTTGCCTAATTCAAATGAATTGCAACTCATTTCGCCCAATTCATTTGAATTGGAAATGAATTGCAATTCGTGTTCGCTAAATTCAAATGAATTGATTCAAATTTAATTCAATTCTTTTTTTGTTGAAAAGAATTAATTCAAAATTTAGCTAATTCGTAATGAATTGAAATCAAAAAAGAATGATTAATTTACAACTCTGGTATTGACGCAGTCTACTGGTAGATTTCGTAGGAACTGCAAATGATAAATGTCAGTAGTAGATAGCATTTGGGGCATAATAGGTTTATAATACTGTAGACTATGCCAATAGTAAGTTCACTGACGGCTTTGACTGCAGGGTAAGTAAATACCTAAATAATATGTATGTACATAGATACCTACATACATTAGAGTGGTTCGAAAAAAAAATCAGTCTCAGTCACCCCCTAGATTAAAGATATTGTAAAAACAATTCCAGTAATATTTTACTTATTTTTTGCCACGCCTACAAATACCGCCCTTTTGAATTTTGTTCACTGTGTCGTTATTTTTAGTCCGATCATAACATTTTGTATACCGGTGTTCATGGCTCTCTGAGGGCAACATTTATTTCCTTAATAATTTTTTACTACCACGTCAAATTCTAGTGATGACTTTTAAAATCTCGGCGAGTACAAAATTTTTTTTTAGTTTGATTTTACATTATCTTTAATCCTAGGGGGTGACTGACACAACTTTTTTTTTTTTTGTATGGAAGGCGAACGATAACATAATTTTAATGTGATATAAAAATTACTCAACTTTCTACGAAATTGTTAAATGTTTCTTACAGAATCCATAATAACAAACAATTGCACTACTTACTACTCGTACATATTAGCTTATAGTTTAACAAATACTCGTATGTAGCTTATTATTATAATAGCTCTACTTTAATATTTATGATAATTAACAATTGACAAAAAAAAAGCCTAGATGGGATCTGTACTTACATTAATTTAGATACACTTTTTAGCAAGCAATGGAAAAACCCTAAATAGTTTATGAATGGCAAGCAAAATAAAAAAGCTTAAAATTAAAAGTTAAAAGTGGAGTTAAAAACAAATTGTTTGTTGGCGGTTTAATTTTCGAGTTGTATTCCCTTGAAGTTGCAATTCTAATTCTATTAAATCTCAGAGAAGATAATTCAAATATGTATGTACTCTTCAAATGAGATACATTAACATTCAATAACAAATTTGTACGAATTTGCGGTTTTAAAGATAGAGTACATACAATTAAAACAATTTTGGGACTGAATTGTGACAGATTCTAATATTCTGTTATTCACTGTTAGCTCTAATTTATCATTAAAATTGATTATTTTGTAAATAATCTTATAAAACAATGTATATGTATGTATGTATATTAATTTTTTCTGCAAAAATTAGTTCTTAAAGAAAAAAAAAACTGAATAATAATTCTCGATGGTCATTCAATGTTTCTAAAGCTATGTATAGACGGTCGTCAGATATTACAACGTTGTCAGATCTAGCAATGTACTGGCATTGAACAATTGTTAGCAAAAGGTAAATTGTCAGTTCAAACGACTGTAAGAAAACTAACAATTTCATTGGCACACAATTGTCACACAATGAATTTATCTGTCAACCGAAATTGTTTTTCCAAAATGTTATTAAAGGTGTCTACTGACTATTCTATTTAGTCGTACGATATGTCAAAAAAATCGTGTGTGTTCATAAAGTATGATAGTGTGGCCTAAAAATTTAACTAAATAACAGATTTTTTTGACAAGTCTGTCCGACTTGCAAAAGTTTTTAAAAATTTTTATAAAATGATAGTTTCTATGCGATCAGAGTTGTATTTTCTAATACAGCTGAAAAGAATACAACAATGTCTTCTTCATTGATTTAAAGCACAAATTATAATTTAAAGGACAGACGTTTAACATTTTTTAATTGTTTGTATAGTTTATACAATTTATTATATTCACATATAACAACAAAATACAATGAATATAAGTTAATTTAAAAGGCGGAAAACTGCGTTTGTTTACATTAGCAAAAATATATCTTTTTGCATCTTTTTCTGTGTTATAGTGTGGCACCTATGACATACTTTGATGCGATTTTCTTTTGAGTGTGATAGAAAACGGTAAGATTTTCCAGTGAATGAATCGTCCGATTGTGTATCACGACCTTAATGCACACTTGTTTGTTTATGACAATGCTGCCATTGGCAGATGCATAAACTTTGCACATATGACAATGAAAAGTGTTTGATAATTGTCTTAAACAATGACACGATTGTTAGATGTCTGACAATATTTTTGTCTTCCAATGTGCTAAAAATGCTTCTTCTTACAACGTTGGAAGACAACAATTTTAAGTTTACACGGTTGTTAGACATTTTCACAACATTTTTCGGACAACGTTGTATGTAATATCTGACGACCGTCTATACATAGCTTAAGTCTTATTTCGTTAACTCTCTCATATTAAGATATCAATAAATAAATAAATATTTAGATAGATTTTTAAGAAAATGAGTTAACAAACAAAAGAACAAGTAAAGTTTTAAAAAATAGAGCAACATATAAACAAAAAATATTTCTTGTTTGTTTTTGTGTGTGTAAAAATTACATACATTCATATTTATTTATGCAATGTATGTATGTATGTTCGAGTATATATGTATGTATGAATGTTGTAATTATTTTTGTTTTTTGGTTGACAGTACAGATGGCAACTGTCAGCTGTTAATTTTAGTTGACGAACATGGCAATCGAGAATTTGTGGTTGCTTTGATTTTTATTTTAAGTGGTAAATTTTAAATGTTAGTTATTATGTTGTTAAACTATTTATATTTTTAACATATAAATGTTTGGTTTCTACTCGAAAATTCGAAAAACAGATAAACGCGAAAGTTGCCTTACATAATAACAACTTGCACGTCAGTTGCGTTGCCTATTGGTAATCCAACTCCAGTTTGGGTGCTATACATAATCGACCCATTATTTTCATCTAAAACTTTTTATCAATTCAGCATATTTAGTCGTTTGGTTGGTTAGGCACTATCGTGTTTTAAATGACGGATGGTCGGACATTTTATTCTAAATTTTTATTGTTGGACCGAGTTTCAATATCGATATTTATTAGATAGATATGTTAATGTATGAATGAAATGAATGCATATATATATACATATACATATTTGAGTAGAATTGATATCGAGTCTCAACTTGATAACGATTGATTTTCGGGAGTTATGATCAACGCGATCGGATGATCATAAAATTTGGTACGTTCATTATAATAGATTTATGCATATTTAAGTAATTTTCGGAAGAAGACTTTATTTAGAGGAAGATAAATATGGATATATATTCAAACAAAATGCCGTTACATGAAACATATTTTTGCTAAATTTTGTATGGATATGTACTGCTTTACTGTATGCAATATATTTAAAGCAAATTTGCTTCTATGACCAATATTTCAACGTGTTATTGGATAATATAGGGTATTTTTTTAAGATGTATAGAATTTTATGTTAGTAAAACTTTTTCAACTGGCGGCCATTTTGTCAGCTGTCAAGTGATTTAGGTTTGTTTGGTTTGGCATTTCAACATGCATAAATAGACTGACGCCTAAATAAAGCTTCAAAATGTATTTTTAAAATTTTTAATTGAAAATCATGGTTCCGTGTTTTTTTTAGATGTATAGAACTTTGAAATGGAATAAAGCAAAGATGATTTCTTTAAATGGACATGCAATTTAAATATGACTTTTGGCATATAACCGCCCACGGCTGTTTTGGCCGTAGTCTAATCTGGAGTTCGAATTTCCGATGACTTTTTCCAATATTTGTGGCCGTATATTGGCAATACGTTTCGGGCTGATTGGCGTAGACCAGCGACTTTGTAACTGACAATATGGCCGCTAGTTAAAAAAGTTCTGTACATCTAAAAAAAAATACCCTATACTTTAAAACAAGGGTTTTACATGTACTCTACATTTTTAGTTTATTCTCACTTAATTATTGAACATTATAGACTAAACAACTAATTTTATTCTGCTTCGGAAATGTCGAATGTTGCGCCAACAAAGTGTCATCATATGCGGGAAGTTTTGCTTAACTTTTTTATTTAAAAAAAAGTGCCACTACACTGATTGTTCCATCGGTTTCAATGTCCGAGAGATGGTTTGTGCGGTTCAGAATGGATGATTTTGACATGAAAGACAAAGATTGCCCAGGCCTGCCAAAAAAGTTTAAAGTCGAAGAATTGGAGGCATTACTCAATGAAGATTGTTTTCAAACTCGACTCAATCAACGTTTGTGGGCAGTAGGGTTCATTCAAAAGCAGGGCAATTGGTTATCATATGAATTAAAGCCGATAAGCCTTGAAAGATGATTTTGCATTTCCCAAATGCTGCTTAAACGCTATGAAAGGAAATATTGTTTGCACAGAATCATTACTTGCGATGAAAAATGGATACATTACTATAATACGAAGCGTAAGAGATCATATTTGAATTCCGGCCCACCAGCCGTATCGACAATGAAGCCAAATATTAATGGCACTAAGGTAATGCTGGGACCAAAAGGGCCTATCTATAGGCACTATAAGCTGATGAAATCTGGCCAGACCATAACAACTGATTCGCTTGAAGCAAACACTGTCCGAAAAATGCTCAGAATATACGGACAGATATGAAAGCGTAATATGCCATCATGACAACGCTCGGCCATATATTGCCAATACCTGTTAAAAACTATTTACAAAGCAAGTGTTGGGAAGTTTTGCCTCACCCGCCTTATAGGCCAGACCTTCACCCGTCCGACTACTATTGGTTTCGACTGATGCAGAACGCTCTCTTTCTCTCTCAGTTTCACTTCAGAACAGGGTATCCGAAATTGGCTTGATTCATTCTTGGCCTCAAAAGATGAGTAATTCTTCTGGCACGGAATCTTTATGTTGCCAGAAAGATTGAAAAAGGTGATATAGTTAACAATGGACAATACTTTGAATAAATCTATTGAAAATACGTTTCAATTGCAGAAATAAATTATTGGTCTAGCATGTATTTCATCTGCAAATTAAGAATTTCAGTTCCAATTCAGAAAAAAATACTCCTGGAAAGCTCCAGGACAAAAACAAGGAAGACAGTCTGTAGACGATCTTAGTAGCTAAACGGAAAACCCCCGGTTTTTTTTAATACTCAACTGATGACCGTCTATAGACGGTCTTAAGCGTTAAAGGGTTAATTGAAGTCCCGCATTTTTAAAGTATACACCCAATAGAAACGGAATGCTAAACGTAATATACTATTCCCCATCTCTTTGGTGGCGGATATAAAAACACTATGTACTATATATTGTATGTATGTATGTATAAGATTCGACCCAGGTATATGTAGCACTTTGACTTGTTCATTTGTGAATGTTTGTTTTTATAACCCAGTAAAAAATGTGCTCCAAAAGGAGCAGGTTTTATGTATGAATTCATACCTCAAATCGCTTCAAACCTGCTGATGGGATGCATGATTTTTGTATAAGGTGTTCTTGGTTTGAAGGACTACTATCTGCTGACAATAAGCGCTTCTTTTAACATAATCAAACATGCAAATAAAGCACTTTCCTAAAGTGTTTTACGACACTTCGCGCACACCAATCAAAGAACAAATTCTATCTGAAAAATTCATAGTAACTGAGAAGCGCGATATTCGTTTTGTAATTGACTTTCGTTGTCATGCGTAAATCTGTAGGCTATAATTCAATTTTTGTTTTTTCGCTTTAAAACCTTCTTCGTTGTCAGCACTAAGAAAGAATCTCTTTTTAGTATATTTAATTCGTAAGCATTGTCCTGTTTCACATTCATCAGTTCTGATGAATGTGATCAGAACTGATGAGTGTAAAACAGGACTAACTGCTTCAAAAGAGCGCTTTTATTGAAGCGCTCGATTATGCACTTTTTCTCTTAAGTGCTTCAAAAAACATGAATATTTTTCACTGTGAAATAGTCTGAAATGTAATGCTTGAATTTGATTTCTATTCAATATTCTACATTTTGCGTATACATACACATCTACATATTTGTATGTATTGGTATTTGTATGTGCATTTTAAAGTGTCAATTTATATGTATGTGCATTGTAGTATGTACAAATAGATGAGTGTTTAATGCATATGCAGATATGCACATGTGGCATGTACGCGTGTTTAGTGGCAAGGCAGTGAGTGAGTGAGTGACTGACTGTAGTTGATACATATGTTAGTAAGTAAGTAAGTAGTATTTATTTTGAATATGTACTCCTTTATGTTAAGTGATTGATTGGCAGAAATTCTTTGATGAAGATCATATTGTAGTAAATAGTGCTTGAGAGGATGCGCACCTGTATCACCAATATAAATACCAGCAGCTTGAGAGTCGGCGGCGTTATCGAATGATATTGACGATGTGGATGCCTGTTCCGTGAATGATACTTTGCCAACATTAGCACCGCTTCCAGTGCCAGCACTACCGCTAACGTTGCCACCACCACCAACACCAATAACTCCTCCACCACCACCACCAATAGCAATACCACAGCCACTAGAACCAGCACCAGCGCCGCTTAAATACTCATCTGTCGATGCATTTGCCTCTAAGCGAAGATGATGATTGTTGGGACTACCTGAAACAACTACTTTGTTACCACCACTGCTGCTTGCACTGGCTGCAGGTGCTGTGGTCGATCCATTTATCTGGGGTAAATATCGAATCAGAACAAACAAAACAAACAGATGGGCATATGACAGTAATGAGAAATCATCATTTTATTTCAATTCATGTACATATTTATTATATTATACATATGTATACATATTTATTTTCTTTTATTTATTAACGTTTTTATTTAACTATATACACAGATATTGATATTGATTGTTTTTTTTAGTTTTTTGTTTTTTTTTTTTTTGTATGCATGTGTTTGATTTGAACAATTTAGCACACACACACAAACACACAATTTAAATGCACATCTATAAAAAATTAAAGTAAACATTAAATACTCAATCATAATAATAAATACGATTTTAAAGCCAAACAGAAAATTGTACATTTAAAAAAGAAACGAAAACTAATTTTGCAACAAAATGAACTCTTAATCATAAATAAAACATTATGGTCGCCATTTAACATAGCCAACAACAAATACTCGTACATATGCAGATACGTATTGAAAGTGGCTTAAAACTATTGTATTTTGTCATCTGATTGTATGACTCTCTCTCTCTCTCTCTTCAGCTAAAAAGCGATTGAAAACAACTTATTTTTATCATGCCAAAGCCTTAAACTTAAATTACTCCATAATTTAGACTGTTGAACTGCATACATATAATCAAACAAGTAAGAAAGTATAGTCGGTCAAGCCCTACCATATAATACCCTACACCCAGTAATTATGTAAAAATAGTTTTCCAGAAATGGACGCTATATGGGAGCTATGAACTATTATGGACCGATCATCCATGAATTTAGTAGTGTGATATCTGAGCATATAAATATTTGGGACGAATGATTTGTGTAAATTCGTGTTGTTATTTAACAAATATTATTTGGATAACGACATTTTTAAGAGATTTATTGTCGTTAATGTGATTTTAGGCAGTGGGTCTTATATTGGAACTATGGTCAATTATGGACTGATCTGCACAAAATTTGTAGATATGCTTAGGCTCCATGTAAAACTTATTTATAGCGAATTTTGCTTGGATACGTGCAGAAATCAAACATTTATGAGCGATAAATCCCTATTTCGAGAGGACATTTGTATGGAGGCTAGGTGAAATAATGGACCGCTTTCAATCAATTTCAATCCCAACCGTCCTTGGGCCAAAAACAAAAATCATGTACCAAATTTTAGAGAAATATCTTCAAAGTTGCGACCTATAATCTGCGCACAAGTTTTACATGCCAGCCAGACAGATGGACGGACATCGTTAAATCGAGGTGGTTCTAGGACCGCTATTTATTGGCGTTACAAACATCAGCATAAATCCAATATACACTCCCCACTATGGTGCTGTAGGGTATAAATGAGTAACCAGTGGTTCAGTTAAACCCAAACACGAAACTCTAATGAATATCACATGTTGAGAAGATTATCTTAGATTTGATTTTGAAAATGAAGGCAATAAAACCTTTAGTGACGATGAAGATTATGATCTAAAAATGTATGCAGCCATAATGAACTGAGTTAGATCCTTTGAAAATTATAATATTTGCAGATGTTGTAACGACAAGGATATTCATGACTTTTGAATAATATCTCACTCAGAATCTATAAGTATAAAATTCCACTGAAGATGGAGAAAACCATAATATACACCTTGGCAATGACGGCCTAGTAAAGGGTGATTTTTTATCTATTATCTTTTTGGCAACACTGGTTTAAACAGCTGACGCACGTTTCGTGTTTTGTTTCACTGTCAAACATCTTCAGTTTGGTATATAATTTAACCATGAATCGTCTTACAAACGAACAACGCTTGCAAATTATTGAATTTTATTCACCCCTATCGTGAATAAAAATTCCACATGAAATTTGTTCCCTTTTCACATTTTCCTATTAAAATTCAATGTTAAAAAAATAAAAGGGAACAAATTTCATGTGCAATTTTTATTCACGATAGGGGAGATTATCAAAATGCGTGCTCTGTTAAGAAAGTTCATTGTGCTCTTTTTTTTACCGAAAAATTATGTTCAGCGACGAACCTCAATTTTGGCTCAATGCATCCAGAAAAAGTCACAGTATGGTGCGGTTTATGGGCTGGTGGTATCATTGGACCGTACTTCTTCAAAGATGATGCGAATCGTAACGTAACTGTGAATGGTGAGCGCTACCGTGAGATGATATCCAACTTTTTTTGTCCAAAATGCAAGAGCTTGACTTGCATGACATGTGCTTTCAACAAGACGGTGCCACATGCCACACAGCAATCGCAACAATGGATTTATTGAGAGGCGAGTTCGGTGAACATTTTATTTCACGTTTGGGACCGGTCAATTGACCGCCTAGATCGTGCGATTTAACGCCTTTAGACTATTTTTGAGGGGCTATGTTAAAGCTCATGTCTATACAGACAAGCCCGCTTCAATTGACGCATTGGAAGATAACATTGAAGCATTTATTTGTGAGATACCGGCCGAAATGTTGGAAAGGTCAAGTCAACATTTGCATGAAATAATCTTCAAACATTAAATTATATGGACCCTACTATCGATTCAAATAAAGATTTCATGCATTTTTCTGAATTTTATGCGTTTTTTTTTTAAAACTTTCCTATAGCTTTTAAAAAATCACCCTTTTTTCAAACTGCAGCAGTCAAATTCTTGAAGATTTAGCACTACAATAGAGGCTTAGTGCAATGAATAATATCTATCTCTGACAATTCACTATGAATTAGCATAAATGGTCTTTTAAAGCAGACAGTATTCTGCGTGATACATTTCTAAATTAACATACATATTTTAAACAAGTAAGAGTTTATATTCGACTGTGCCGAATCTTATATACCCACCACCAAATCACCTATTATTAGACGAACGAACATCATGGAATATTGTACCGTAATTTCTATTTATTTTTTTACGTTTATTTTAGTAGAATTTCATCTCAATGACGTTATTTATAAAAATTGTATGCATATTCCAATTATAATCAAGAATTTACAGCTTGTTTATATTTTTTCAGCGTGTAACACACAATAAATTAAGTACCAAGAAGCCCTAGGAAACTGATTTTGGCTTTTTGAAACGTCAAAATTGTCACCTCTGTATACTTTGTGGTTATTCTCGAAAGTGGAGTTTGTATGGGAGCTATGCCCAATTATGGACCAACTTTCACAAAAGTCAATAGTATAATTTGTACATACTTATAATTTCTCTGTGTAAAATTTCGGTTCGATATGGATGTTTATGTAGGTTAATGAGTTTTCGGGAATAGTCCTCATAAGGGAACTATGACCTATTACGGGTCAATCATCAAGAAATTCTGTACGACGATTTATATGTATATGCGAATTATTTGTGTTGAACATAAAGGTAATAATGATTTTTATAAGAGATTTTTGTATGTGCATTCAAGTGATTTTCGGAACTGAACTTTATATGGGGACTATGCTCAAACATGGGCCGATTATCATAAAATCGGCTATGAATATTTATAAATATATGTATTGACTATTTGTGTCGAATTTAAACTTGCTGCTGATGCTTATAGGAGATTTATACGCATTTAAATGATTTTCGGAACTGAACTTTATATGCGGGCTATGGTCAAATTATCATGAAATTTGGTACGATGATTTAAATGTGCATTTGGATTATTTTTGCTAAATTTCAATAGTGATTTTTATAAAAGATTTATGGCCAATTAAGTAAAAATAAATATAAAACGGATGCAAACAAAACATCGTTTTGAGATTTCACTTTGCATGAACCTATTATTGCAGAATTTTGTATGGATACGGTTTTTCTATAGACATTTATGTACCATATGTAAAGCCATATTCCGGGAAGACATTTGTGATTTTCATTTATACATTTCGGTAGATCAAAGAATGTTTGGTAAAAATTTCATTGTTTGTTCTAGGTCTTTTTTTCGAAGCTCTATCGTGATTTCAACAGACGGACAGACGCACGGACATGGCTAGAACGTTTTAGAATCTTATAAGGACCAAGAATATATAGACTTTTTTAGCTCTACGACCATAATTTCGATGTGTTACAAACGGAATGACATCTTTTTGGTGGTGGTTACACAAATGATCACTGTAATTTAAGTTATACGTATCAATAAAGTATCACATTTACAATGGTAGTTTAGTAGTTGCAAAAAAAAAAAACAAAATCACCATAAAAGAGAAATGACAACTAAAACATTTGTCAGCCAGCAGTAGACGCAGCAATATAATCAATAACACAGAAATATTAATTCCCGAATACTATTTCTCAACAGTGGTGAGTTAAATAAATGATGTTTACAGTAGATCTTGGACAATGAACATAGCTGATGACGCTCTTGGCAGGGCAGAAAAATCATACTCGTATCAAATTATTTGAAAATTGCATTCTTTGAATTATTACAGTAATAATGAACTCAAGCCAGAATAAATATTCTTTAATATTAAAAATTTGAAAGTTTAAAAATTACTAAAAGTTTAGAAAATTTATTTATTATTGGACAACAGATTTCTTACGTTGTTCTTTAGTTATATGTATAACATTCTATTTTCTGTAAAAATATTTGCCGAATTAGTTTAAAATTATATTGCTTTGTAAAATTACAAAAATATTATTACAGATGGATAAAGATTAGTTTTAGCCAACTTTCACTGTAAATACATAATGCATACAATATACACCGTTGTACATGTTTTTTTTTTTCTAATAAACAAAAACATAAATTTGTTGCTTTTGTTATTAATGCAAAAATACATACGTGTAAAATTGAATTAAATTTACGAGTATGTTTGATATTCTTGTTTGCTTATTGTGCTTAAAATATACAAATAAATTAAATACATATTAAAACAAAAACAATATGTTAACTTAAAATTGGCGAAGTTTTTTTTTGTTTTTTGTTTAATTGTAAATTAAAATAAAATTCACATTAAAAAATATTAACAAAAATAATTGATTTATGAGAAATGCTTGTAAGAGAGTAAGTAATAAGTAGGTGGTCAACAATATGTACAAAGAAACAAAGATGCAAAGAGAAAAACAATTGAGATTGATATTGAAAGTAGAAAGAGAGAAAAGAGAGAATTAGAATAATCAGTAAAAGAAAGTAGAAGTATTTCAAACTGCATTGAGTTTTTGTTTGTATTTATTCATTTATATTGCTTCAGTTAATAAATAAAATCGTAATTTACATGTATAGTTTTTTTTATATATGTATGTAACTATGTTCAGATTACACCAGATCAAGGGCAATTTAAAGAAAAAACTGTATTTACAATAACTGACAAAAAAAAAGAATACATACATGCAGGAAACTCAACCGTTACATTGCTATTTACTATACGTTGTATTTACTATCTATTATTATATACATAGATCAGAAATGATCATTTCATGGTGCAATTGCTTATTTGCCCAACCCACTATTTTGTTATGCTCTTTTAATTCAGTTGTCTTTCGCATGACAAATTGTGCACATGCTTATACTCTGTTCAGATATGCAACTTTATTGCGATAATCGCAATAAACGCCATTATTGAGCTCAATATTCCAATATTCAATATTATTATTGTGCAATAAGTACAAAATTCTTATAATATTGAGTAAGGTTTTGAATGCAACACTGTTCACAACTGTGTTTAGTGAACAAAATTATATAAAATGGCAAATGTCAACAAAAGAAATAATTAAAAAATCAATGTGAAGGTAAGTTTGTTTACATACAAACACAACAACCATTTAGAGTACTTTTGTATTGTTTTCCAGCTGTCAAATGATTATTGAGTAACCTGAAAATTGCGTATGCCTGAACACTTAAAATAATATTGTCAATTAACCGAATATTGACTCAATAAAGTTGCATATCTGAACACAGTATTAGCGGATGCTTTGATTGTTTTTAAAATACAGTACGTAAAAAAATTATGGTACCATTACGAAAAAATTTCGTAATAAAAAACGCATTTGGTAATTTTCAATGCCTTTTGTGTTATAAAACATTTAAAGGTTAAGATTCACTTATTATGATGTTTTTTATTGTAAGCCTACATATTTCGAGACAGGGTAGACCATTTGCCACAGAAGCATTAGCGTAGACACATACATATCTGTGGACTTTTGACAAAACAACTTACGTAACATTTTCATATTTTTTAGGAGAATGCAAAACCTGTTGAATTGATCGATAATTATTTTATTATTTGCTCTTAAATAATTTCGAGAGCTTTGTATAATTCTTTGAGACAAACAATAAAGTTCTTCAAGGATAAATAATAAAATAATTATCGATCAATTCAACAGGTTTTGCATTCTTCTGAAAAATATGAAAATGTTACTTAAGTTGTTTTGTCAAAAGTCCACAGATATATGTATTTAATGGCTTGCTTTTGCTTTCTTAAAATAATGAGAAATTTATTTTATTTCATCAAATTTTTACTCGATCAACAAGAATAAATATGATTAGATTTTTAAAAATTTTGAAAAAAAAATTTCCTAGTAAATATAATAAAAAAGTAAAAAAGAATAATTTTTAATTTTTTAACTGTAAAGTATAAGGTAAAATTTTCTGTTTTACCAAGTAACAAAATAATTATGAACTGAATTATTAAGCATATTTTTTAAACCACAACAATTTTTTACGTTTACTATTTTATAAAAATCTTGCGTTTACTTTTTCGTTTTACTGTACCTTTCAATTTGTCTCATTTTCTCACCAATACATAAGCTTCTTAATTTTGAACACCTCTGACATAGATAGATATACATATGTAAATAAATATTTGGAAATTAGCATGAAAATACTCGTATTAAGTCGCATCCTTATTACACACTATGGTGCGATACATTTAAAAATTCTATTTTGTTTATTGTTGATAATCTCATACTATTACTTTTTCATATATTTTTATCACAATTTGCTGGAAAATTATAAGATTACTTGAAAAAAAACAATAAAATTTCAAATAAATAAATTTGAAAACTGTAGAATTCCATTACATACCTTATATTATTTTATTATAAGAGAAAATCCTAAAAAGTCGTGATATTCTATCAAACGCATTTAAAATAATATACATATGTAGTTACTAATGTGATTCCGCACAGTCGAACATTCTTACTTGCTTAAGGTACGGTCACATTTGGCAAATATTTGCCGAAAAAGACGTAACTACTAAATAACATTTGAACTCGTTTATTTATTTAAAAATACTTTTCTTATTTAATTTATTTGATGCTGTTTGATCTTGCAAAACTCTTGTAAGAGTAAACAACGCCAAACAAATTTGTGTTAAAACAAGTGGTTGCGCTTTTTTGAGTAAATATTTGCCAAATGTGACCGTACCTTTAATCTTTTAGATTTAAATTGTATTGATTTTTGTTTGTTTTGCAATAAAAATGCTTTAAAACTAACAACAATACTCTAATTAAAAATATGTTTCTTTAATCTATTACGAAACAGTCGTTGTCGTAAAAACAAAACGACACTCATATTAAGGCTGATTAACAGAACAGTAATAAAGATTTTAATATTTTAGACAGTAAAAAAAATCGATTTATATTGTCACGGTGGCCTTGAACCTAACTTAATTGGGGGGAGGTAAGGGCACATCGAATTTTTTTGCTGGAGATCACATATTTGTGCTTAAGAAACAAAATCCCCCAAAAATTAAAAAAAATCCGCTTAGCCGTTTTTGTAAAAAATGTATTTTTGTACTTATAATATAATGCTTGGTTTTCACTATGTCAGTTTTGTTGTCAAATTGTCCAAATTGTTATGAAATTACCAACAATTTGGACAATTTGACAACAAAACTGACATAGTGAGCATAACTGTTTTTGACAAATCAAGTGAATTTAAAATTTGAAATAGACGGGGGTGGCGGTTTTTTAATGGTTACTTTATCGATTCAAGTAGGTATATGGCATTGATGAGAGAAAACGTCAAACTTATGATGATGGTGTTACTGCGAAAATGATGAAAGATTCAGGGGTAAAAAAAATATTTTTAATTTGTATTGCTGAGAAAATGGAAGAATTACATATATGAAAACGTTGATACGGTGTAGACAATTTTGAACATTAGACAATTTTACGATGCAACAATATGTACAGATCTCAAACTCGCCAACGTATTATCAGGAATAATGAGTCATGCAAGTTGTTACCCTTGTACGTGGTGTACCGCAAAAAATGGTAATCTTAACTCTTGCGGAGTATACAGAACAATTAGAGATTGTGTGGAAAATTGTGAATCATGGAAGAGAGCGGGAAGTAATAAAAGATTATAAAAATTGCATAAACCCTCCAATCTATTCTGTTGACAAAGATAGAGAAATAATAGATATTATTTCACCTCCGGAGCTGCATTTGTTACTAGGCGTGGTAAATCATATATGTATATAAACATATGTTAGTTGAATTTGAGGAAGAAAGTTTAAAATGGGCCACACAGTGAAATGTTTCTCGAGAAATATTTAATAAAAGTCCATCATTTGCAGGAAATACGTGTAAAACTTTATTAGAAAAAGTGGATATTTTACGATCCTATCAGAATTTAGGCTGCCTAAAGTATGTTCAGTGCTTTCAAGACTTACGCGAAGTTGTTCATTCTTGTTTCGGGAGTATTCTGGACCCAAAATTCACCGATCATATTAACAATTTTCGTAAAAGCTTTCTTGACTTAAATATCAGCGTTACATCTAAAATTCATGCGGTCTTTTACCATATTGAATATTTTTGCAACAAATCAAAGAGAGCTCTTGGGTATTACAGCGAACAGTCTGCAGAATCTGTGCATGCTGATTTCAAAAAACTTGGCAAAAATACAAAGTAAAAAAGGATAATGCCAATTTCTGTAATAATTTATTAAAAGCTGTGCGAGAATACATTAGCCAGCATATTTGAAATTGTATAGTACAAGCCTAATTATTGAGAAATATTATTATTATATATTTTTTTAAGTGCCAATCAGATTTTTTTTCCTAAATAGGAATTTCTCAAAAACAGTTATATTATAAGTACAAAAATACATTTTTTACAAAAACGGCTAAGCGGATTTTTTTTAATTTTATTAAGCATAAATATGTGATCAGCAAAAAAAATCGATGTGCCCTTACCCCCCCAATTAAGTTAGGTTCAAGGCCACCGTGTTGTACGAGTATATTTAAATTTAAAAATGAAAATTTTGAGTTACACATGAACTATTTATTGTCACAGATGAGCGAAAAATTCATGTAAACCAAGGACAAGGACTAACAGCAAATATTTTATAATATACGAAACCAGTTTAATTTGTCCATCAAAATGATATAGTTTTCATCATCTATAAAGTTTGCTATGGATTTCGAACTCTTTGCACCAATTGGCAGTCATTATCAATATGATTACATACAACACATATTCTATTTTATGGAAAAAGGGAGTGTAATTGTGTTGTGCCACTTAATTGAGGATTTAAATTGCTAATTTAAATGTTTTTTTTTTCTGTAAATATTTATGTAATTTTTAAGGTTGTGGTGCTATTTGTGTTACAAGTGTTTTCAACATTTAAAATAATTAAATTTCGTTCTTAGTGCCAGACATTTGTTTGTCGCTGAATGATTGATTTGAGACATACTATACATAACTACTGTTGAATACTTATTGCAATATTTATTATGTATAAAGGCATGTTTTGAGACAACACAATATTATAAAAATTACTAAAACTAAATTTTACTACATGTTGCCAAAATCAGGCAATCAAATTGTTGCACTCAAATGTAGCATAAGTACGATTATTTATTAAATTCACAATGAAATTGATTGGTTGTATTTCTTCTGTTCTGTAGAATCATACAACTTTACAACATCATCTATGAATCGAACAACTATTAATGCAAATTATATTAATTTATTTATAATATTTATGCAAATTATATTTTGGTAATTACCAAAAACTTTCCATATTATTACATAAAGACAATTGTACTTTTCATCATCGTTATCGTTATCATCATCAACATCATCACCATGCCCCGCTTCCAATGCCTTTCAGTTTACAATAATATAAAGAAAACACAAACACACAAAATACGATAATTATACATACATATTGTAATTTAACAGATCAAGAGTTTTTATGACTAGATGAAAATAATATATCTAGCCTGGGGCCAAATTACCGCATTCGTGATCGAATGAGCTATCATATCGAAAAATTATTTCGATATCCAAATTATGATAAAATGTAATAAATTTCTTGCTCGATATCGAATGCCATAATCTCAAATAAGAAAATTACGATCAATTTTACTCGATATCGAATGCGGTAATTTGGCCCCCTGGAATCGCTACTTTTTAATTTAATGTCATATTATGTACATATGTACATATATTTATAACCCGTTAGATAGTAATAAATAAGGCTTCTGACAGAGATCACACGTAGAACACCAAAACATTTAGACTTGCACACTATCATATGGGGCCTTTTTGGAAATGCATCACTGTGCTGCATCTGATGCGCATCTGTGATTAGTTTGCGATGCTGATGCGAATCAGCTGATGCTGATTGCATTTTAGAACACAATACATTTGCAGTTACACCAACTGTTGCTTTTCCGAAAAGGCCCATGTTCTAAAGATACATACACAATTTATACCTATACATTGTTAAGTATTTTTAATGCACAAATTGACTGATTTTTTAAAAGTCAAGAGATTGATGTCGTATCTGAATAAGTGTTGAATTGAATAATGTAATCGAAAGTAAATGAAAACCTTACTGCTATCCCTTACAGAGAAGCAGGTTGTAAGCGAAAAAATTAAAGAATTATTGGACTTATTCTAATCTCTTACGGGGATTGTATTGCAGAGACATGCATCCATGTTCTCACGGGAACAATTCGAGTTTATATAATAATCAGGTTGATTAAATATTAGTGTCAGACCTAATGTTCGGGTTTAGTTTGGGCGTTCGTACAAAAGTGACGTTTGCACAATGTTCAACAACACTTTAAGAATGACATATTTGTATATAGTCTTTACTACAGATGTGACGGATAGTGATTTGGTCGAATAACCGGGTACCGGATATCCGGCAAGATGCGAGGCCGGATAGGCGAATATCCGGCGTCCGGATAGTAAATTAAAGACTAATATTGAAACACTTAAGAATGACTTGCGGCACGCCTTCCATCAGTAGTTGTTCATCGACGTCTTCAACTAGACCTAAACAGTTACGATTAAATGAAACTGAATCAAATGTAGCTCGTTTTTTAAGTTTTTAGTTTATACATAAATTTTTCAGTAAAGTGAATATCTCAAAACGTATTGGAAGTTTTTGGAAGATAATTTGTAATTTTTTGTTACTTTTTTACCTTTAAATAAAAGCTATTTTATTGTTAGTTACTTAATAAACATTTATTTGCTTAAAATAATTCTAATAAAATATCTGGCCGGCCAGATACCGGATAGTAGCTCATTATCCGGTATCCGTCCGAATAGTAAATTTAGGCAACTATCCGGTTTGCCGGATATCCGTCACATCCCTAGTCTTTACTGTTAACAATGGGGAAAGAAATGAATCAAATGTACTTCTACATAAATGCAATTCACTATCAGCCCAATCATGAATAAAAATTCCATGGGAGTTTTTTCCCTTTTTATTTTTTTTTAACATTGAATTATCATGAGAAAAGGGAAAAAACTCCCGCGAAATTTTTATTCATAATTGGACTGTGTATCTATATATTCAATCTCCACCAATTAAAGTTCATACTAATAGAACATGAAATATAATTACGACTGGAGTATATTTGCTATTTTTTTTTTCATATCTAAAAAGAATATACCAAGGTTTACAACTCTTTGTTTACAATATTAAATTTTTACAGTTACTGCAGATAAACTTGCGATAAAAATTAGAAAAGAGTGCAATTTTTCGTGCTTCGCAAGTATATTCAATATGAATCTACTTGATTCGCTCTTAAAATGTTGTATGATGAAGCAAGTTGTTTCGCACATGATTGGGGTGTGAAGCATGAATAGAGAGCGAAGCATGTACCGTGGAAACATAGTATTAGATTATCACTTTTTTGTATCAGCTCTAGTTTTCGAGATATTATTTTTTTTTTTTTTTTTTGAAAACTACATAGTTACGCAATTTATAGAAACGTCACTAATGAACGGTTCATTTTCTTCAGTAAAAATAAAATATCGAGATTCGGCTTTATGCTGCATTGACATTATTTTGATACCATGGAGTAGTTTCAAAGATATCGCTCAACTTTGGATGGACAATTTTTTTTATAATTTATTTTTTATTTTTCATAAATTCATAAAAAAATAGAGAAGACAACAAATTATTCCTTATTTTCTTTCAGGCATATAGGAAATTGCAAGCTATATCTTGTTAAAATCTATTTACAACTGACTGTGGGTTCTATTCGAAATAAAGTAACTCTATATGATTAAAAAAATACACAGAGGTATGTGGTACTTTTTGTAAAACAACAAGCAAAAACCACGATGTAGTTTTACAAAATTAATAATACAATCAAAACTATTGCGTCCACATTAACAAGAAATCTTGTTTTTATGCAGGACATATCTGCCTATATGGCTATAGAAAAATATTGTAACTTTTGTTATTATCTCTATCTTTTTTATGAATTTTTTGAAAAACAAAAAAAAATTTTATATAGTATTTTTATTTTTTCCCTATGCATATCTCCAAAACTACTGAGTGGTGTAAATATTATGTTAGGGCAGCATGAAGCTAATATTGTAGCTAAATTTTGATTTTTTTTCTTTTCACTAAGTAGGTTAAACTGTTCGTCAGTTATGTTACTCAAGATCGTAAACTTTTTACTTTTTCAAAAAAAAATTATATGTATCTTGAAAACTACAGCTGATTCTAAAAAGTGTTAGAGGAAATTGGAGCTCTATGTAAGATGTATACAAATTGACTAAAAAATTTAAGGAAACATTTTTCACGTCTCCTAGCTGGTCTTGAAGCTAGCTGGTCTATTAACTATCAATTTCAAAACCATATACCTTGCCGCCAAATTTCCTTAATGTTGGAATGGTCCTTATGTCCCAATTCCTAATAATCCTGAAAATGATCGCCCAATAGTAATTTGTTATTTGCCATTCATAGTTTTTTAAGCCTGTAGGAGATTAAGACCTGGTCTGTCTAGTAATGGAGACACCGATACCGATATTTCTGATCATATTATCAAAGCTTGAATAGGAGTCTTTAAACTCAATAAAATATGGATAAAATATACATATCTAGAAAAACTAAAATCCTGATATTTGATTACAACGTCAAATCGTTATTATTATATGGGTGCACACAGTTGACCATTAACAATATTCAGAGCTTCGTAAATTGTTGTCTGAGAACACTTCTTATGATTTTCTAGTCAAACCGGATTTAATTTTTTTTTTTTTTTTTTGTAAAGAGAAGTAACACTCAAGCAATTAATATACCTATATATAATTGCGTTACTTTCTTTGGAAAGGGGATAGATTGAAGAAGTAAAGGTGGTGAAAGTAGAAGAAATCAATTGCGCATTGTGTTTGTTTTAGTGCTGCATATTAGTAGGCGCATTATTTTTAAAGCTTGATTTTATAGCCTTTATTTAATTATTTTACTTCGGTGGCGTTTGAATGCTATACCACCGAAGAAAGGCGCTGTGATAAATATTTGTTATGATGGATAGAAAGAAAACTAATAATTATCAAAAACTGATGTTGTTTGAATGGTAGCGGCTGGAAATCGAACCCGGGCTACAAATACCAACTCATGCTTAATGATCAAATGAGCTAACCAATTAAGCTACAGATAACGAATTCTGGGCTTATTGAACTGGAAAACAGAAAACGGAAATGGACATTCAAAGACGTCCAGTAACAAAAATTGCCAAACACGCTCTCGATTGAAAAAAGTGAACTTTAAGGAGGCAGTACCTTTTTCTTCCTGAACTTTATATTTCAGCTGTGTATATATAAACATTTTTGCCGACAGATATAAAATATAATTCTCATACATGGGCCCTTAATTAATATTTTAGAGTTTTTTTTAACACAACTTATTAAATAACTATGTGCAATTTATTAAATAATAATGTCGGTATTATCCGGGGTTTACACATGCAAGTACAAGTTCGAAAAAGTCAATACATTCACACTTTTTTACTAACACAATCACACATGCAGGCACTTGCAGCTCACTTGCAAGTGAATTTAGCTGGACAGTGATTTTTTGACACTTTCAGCAATAAAGTGACAGAAAGGTAAACAGAGTTGCCAAATAAAAAAAAATTCAGAATAAATTTAATGGATTGTGGTAAAATAATTAATAAATATTTAACTTATTTTATTTATATTTGTAAAAAAATATTTTTTTTTTTTCAAATATGAAAATATAAGTGTATTGATGTCATTTTAGAGCATTAAATCATAATTAAAATAATAATAATAAATTTTAATAATTATTTCCCTACAATTATACTCATGTGAAGGCCATGGCAACTCTTGGTAAACAAATACAAACTTTGTGCGTCATTTGTTAATTTTAAAAATTATTTTAGAAGAAATCTGACTTTTTAGAAAAAAAAGTAGTAAAAAAATTTATAGAAAATATTTTTACATACAATTTATAGTTCTTGCTGGAAAAAAATGTGAGTAGAAATGGTAAAAAATTTGGTTATGGAATTTATGAATTTTTTCTTTTTTTTAGTTTTACTGGAACTACAACGTTCGAAATGGATCCAAAATTAAATCTGCAAAATACAATTAATAAACCTTTTTCATACATTTTTCATTTAATAACTCTTTTAAATTTAACAAAAAACTATTTTTTTGAAGTTTACGCTTTGACAACATTTTGAAAGTGAACTTTCACTGTCCTGTGTAAACAGTAATGCTACTTCCAAATGATTCGAGTTTTTCGAATAAGTTTTCGTATATAATACGTACACAGCACTTGCATGCAATTACTTGCATGTGTAAAGGCAGGGTTAAGGTTCAGCAGGTATAACAATATATTTTCAAATGCCGTAAGCAAAACAAAACAAGTAAGAAAGTATAGTCGGTCAAGCCCGACCATATAATACCCTACACCCAGTATTTCACAGTTTTTCAGAAATGGGCGTTATATGGGAAATATAACCTATTGTGGGCCGATCATCCAAAAATTTAGTGCATGATGTCTGTGAATATATACTTTATACTTTTAAACGATTTATGGAGCTTAAAGTGAATTACGGAGAGGGTCTTATATGGGAGCTACGTGTAATTATGAACCGATCATAATAAAATTAGACCGTATTATTTGTATACATATGAAATATATTTGCGTTAAATATTATTTGGATAGCAATATTTTTGAGAGAGTTATGCTCTTTAAAGTGATTTTCGGAAGTAGGCCTTATATGGGAGCTACGAGTAATGATGGACCGATGTGCACAAAATTCGTAGATGTGACTTGGCTTTATTTACCATTCATTTATGATGAAATTTGTTTGGATACTTGCATAATTCAAACATTTATGATCGGTAAACCCCAATTTCGGGAGGACATTTGTATGGTGGCCAGTTTCAATCCCAGCCATCCTTAGGCCGAAAAAATATCACGTACCAAATTTTATGGAAATATCTTTAAAGTTGCGACCTGTACTCTGCGCACAAGGTTTACATGGACAGCCAGCCAGCCAGACGGACGGACTGAGATCGTAAATCGACTCAGAAAGTGATTCTAAGTCGATCGGTATACTTTAAGGTGGGCGTTACAAACATCAGCACAAATCCAATATACCCTCCCCACTATGGTGGTGTAGGGTATAAATAGATTGAAAACTGCAACTGTCGTTTATGAACGGGAAACCCAACTCATTTGAACTTAACATATGGATGCTAGTTATATAAGGAGAATATGTTGTTTATAATTGCCTTTAAAAAATAATATTCATATTGTTTACATACATATGTATATGCTTTTGCCTAATATTTTCTGTGTGAACTAAAACGGTTGTTCGACACTGTAAACTGTTAAATAATATGTACTTAATACATATGTATGTATGTATTTCAAATAATAATAATAATAATACAATTCCTTAGCTTAGTTAATTAATACATACTCATATTCAGTATTTTATATAAAATATTTATTTTGCACTTCTTACATACTTAAAAATGAACAAATGAAACGAATGAATTAATTTCAATGAATACTAATGAACGAATGAATGAATGTGATGACAAATTTAAATGCAATTTAAGGAGAATTGCTTTTGATGTATATGTATGTAGTTCGAATGAGTTGGGTTTCCCGTTCATAAACGACAGTTGCAGTTTTCAATTTATTTATACCCTACACCACCATAGTGGGGAGGGTATATTGGATTTGTGCTGATGTTTGTAACGCCCACCTTAAAGTATACCGGTCGACTCAGAAAGTGATTCTGTCGTTTATGAACGGGAAACCCAACTCATTCGAACTTAACATATGGATGCTAGTTATATAAGGAGAATATGTTGTTTATAATTGCCTTTAAAAAATAATATTCATATTGTTTACATACATATGTATATGCTTTTGCCTAATATTTTCTGTGTGAACTAAAACGGTTGTTCGACACTGTAAACTGTTAAATAATATGTACTTACATATTGTAATACATATGTATGTATGTATTTCAAATAATAGTAATAATACAATTCCTTAGCTTAGTTAATTAATACATACTCATATTCAGTAACTTATATAAAATATTTATTTTGCACTTCTTACATACTTAAAAATGAACATATGAAACGAATGAATTAATTTCAATGAATACTAATGAACGAATGAATGAATGTTGTGACAAATTTAAATGCAATTTAAGGAGAATTGCTTTTGATGTATATGTATGTATGTATATTTTTTTTATTATACATACATACATAAACTTCAGAATTTTTTAGATGAATAAATGCAATCACAAAACAGGATAGAACAGGATAGAACAGAACACAACACATCATATCATATTATATTATAGCAAACGGACATACACTTTAATTACTACTTGCTTCTTCACTTATTTTTTGAATCCATCTTCCCATTTTACCCACTTCATTTGGCAATGAGGTTTGATTAAATCCTAAACCATAACCTCTTTTCTTAAGTTCTATGTACATATGTATATGTATTTATTGCATGAATATTTATGTAGAATTACATACATATTTATAAAAATTAGATTCAGTGAAGAACAGAGTTTGAAAAAAAAAATGGTAAGTACACATTGGTTTGTTAATATAGTCGTGCTTGGAGGAAGAGCACATACACATAGAGAGTAGTTGTAGTTGTGTTCGAGAGAGTTAGTGAGAGCAAATTCGAATACTTACGCGTCTTTTTCGTTACAACTCCACCACCAACAACAACACCACCGGCGGCAGCAGCAGCGCCGCTAAACGAAGGTGACGAATCGTTACGATTTGGTCGTGTGCGCATATCGCGCATTTGGTATTTAATATTCGGTACGGAGAGTAGACGTTGATCGCGTTTTTCTTTAAACTTTTGACGCGGAGGTCTGGTTGGGGGTTCAGCTTCATTGGAGGTCGCTGTCCCAGTGCCGCTAGCAGAGGCAATCGTAGACATGAGTGGCAAATTGTTTGGTCTTGAGCTCTGATTGCCTGTATCGCTTGCAAAGTCTACACGTTTTGATGCTTGTTGGACAGTCTCGAAGAGACACTCCGGTGTGGCTGTTTCTTCTTTCTCCTCGGAGGAGAGACCGCTCTCAGCCTGAGCATCTATTGCATCGGCCATATTACTTTCGGTCATGCTTTCGCGTGCTTCAACTCCCACCACAATGGGATCTTTGGGAGGCGATTGATCACTATCTTCTGGCGAACATTCTTTTTGAGTATAAAATACGGACGAGCTCTTTGGACCCGTTTCATTTTCATTGTTCATATTTTTACCTATTTTCATATTGACTTTTGATAATTGACGCTTCAAATTCTTCTTCCATGACATGGACATGCGCCTCTCAGGCAGTTCTTTAGGTGGAATTGAAACTTCTTCGCGCATAGGACTTTTAGTCGCTATACCGCCAACAGAAGCCCTTTCATTGTCCGGCGATACTGGTCGAGATGAATTCGATTGATCCAGACTCTGACTTTGGTTTGATGATAGTATTTCATTTGCTTCCGGTATATATTCAATTGATGGACTATCTGGACTTGTGGTGTCGTTGAGCTAAATCGATTTGCAAATCATTTATATCAAATTAAAATAAGAAACCATCAATAATTTGCCCTAAGAAAAATTATTTTTTTTTTTCTTTGTTTCGTTTTTTTTTTTGTTATTTGTTTACTTTACTTTGAACTATATGCATGTATGTATAAAAAAACAATATAATTTATAGTTTATCAACTTTCTTCTGGCTAATCACAGAAAAGGAACAATTATTGAAAAAAAAACTTATTCAATGAGAGGAATACAATTCATTCATTCATTTAATAAGTGAGTTGGTTGTTTAGTTGTTAACTGTTTATAGAAATGTTTGATCGGAATAATTAGTTAATTATGTAAAAGTATTTTAAATATTAGTTGATGTTTAAAACTTTTTACTTGGTATAATGAAAAACGTTCGTTTACATTTAAACATTACCAAATACACAAAAAATATATACTTCCGTGCACTAAAATAATTAAAAAATAGAATATTTATTATTACCATGCTTCCTTTTTTGTCTAAATATTGGGATAGTCCTCAAATCATTTCTCAGTCAGTCATACAAATCTAAAGCTATGTATACACGACCGTCAGATATTACAACGTTGTCAGATCTAGCAATGTACTGACATTAAAAACTTGTTAGCAAAATTTAAATTGTCAGTTTAGACTACTGTAAGAAAACTAACAATTTCATTGGAACACAATTGTCACACAATTAATTTATCTGTCAACCGAAATTGTCAGTTCACACGGTTGTCAGAATGTTGTGTGGCATTGTCAAATTCATTTAGCAGCGTTGTGTGTGTGTTTAAAAATTAAAAATATTCATGGAACAAAAAAGAGCAATTGAAACCATTTTATCTGTACTCTATGAAACACGTATCCATTTTCTATTTTTTTTAATTTAATTCTTTAATTTTCTTCCACTTTTTTAAAAAAATTTTATTAATGCACACTTGTTTGCTTATTTATGTATATACAGAGTTGCATTTAGAAATAATTTCTATGACAGATGCATAAACTTTGCACATATGACAATGAAAAGTTTTTGACAATTGTCTTAAAACAATGACAAAATTGTGTGTTTACACGATTCTTAGATGTCTGACAATATTTTTGTCTTCCAATGTACTGAAAATGCTTCTTCTTACAACGTTGGAAGACAAAAATTTTAAGTGTACACGGTTGTTAGACATTTTCTGAACATTTTTCGGACAACTTTGTAAGATCTGACGATCGTGTACACATAGCTTAAGTTATATTTGTGTATGTATATTTTATAATTCAATACGCCGGAGTGGATTTTTGACAACACCGACTTTAAATAAACAAATTTCCAAATTTAAAATAGATTTTCTAAAGCTAATTATATTATAGTGCATTTACACCTACGCCATAAACTAGTTATAAGTTGTTTATGGTGATAAACTAGTTTGAGAAACTTGTTTATCCATACAAATCAAAAACAGGTTTTGTAACTAGCTTTTGAGATAAACTAGTTACAAACAACCAGTTTCTGCTAATGCAACTTTGTTTTTTCAACATTTTTCTGGCAACGCTGGACACATTTGACATTTGCTCAAAAATAAAAAGAGTTTTCTTTAAAAAAAGAAACTGTAATTGACTTTTATTCATCCTGGATAAAAAAAACACAAATTAAAACATTTTTTTTTTCATAACAACGTCCATATTTTTATTAAATTTATAAATTTAATTTGAAAATTACAAGTGTAAATGCACTATTAGCCATTAGTTCTTTAAAAAAGTGTCAAAGTGGCATCACCCCATCGTAAGTAAGAGATAGAAAATTTTCTAGTTATTTGTAATGCTATCCTTATCGTTCGATGGGGTTAATTGAAGTGATGCTGATATAGCACTTTTGCAAACGTCTGTTATGACGAATCTGTATATATCTGTGATCTGTTATGTATACTCGTATCTAACTTCAACTTTAGTTTAGAATATTGCCCTATTTTAAGACTTTGGCTAATTTTCTGCTATTTGAACAAACAATTTTAGGTTTAGTTTTCTAAAATCCACTAATATTTAGTTGATACAAATACTATAGAGAACATTATAACATATTTAAATATTTTAAGACTTATGTTAAAACACACACAAGAACTTTAATTGAGTTGTCTTGTTTATGAATAAAACGGTTAACAGCACAGATTCACACCAGCCATCACACTATGTGATTGCGGCTCTAGGACAACTGCAAAACTGTAACAGAAACCACAAGCATTTTTTGGTTTAGTGAGTGCAACGTATGTTGTTTTTGTTGACGTTGGCTAAAACCATCAAATAAACAAGTTTACTTATAAATAACACAACTCTAGACATTGGTAACATGAAACAAAATATTATACTTATATTTTGTAATTTAGACACCAAAATAAGAAAATAAAGAAAAAATAGCAGAACACATGGTGTAATTATAAAAGGTGAGTGCAAATCGGCAACAAATACAACACAATACAGAAACAAAAATAATGTACTACTGTCAAAAACACTTGAAAAAGTATTACTTTTGACATATGTAGTAAATTGTAAACAAAGGCAGTCAGCTGTGCTACTGCACTCACCTTGTATAGTTACAACATGGCAGAACATTTTCAAAACATTCAAATGACAAATAAGTAGAAGAGAAAAAGAGTGGGAAACGTCAAATTATTTTCATTACACAAGATGAAATAATACTCTTTCTTTCAAGAAATATAAATAACTATTCATACAGTATTTATTTGGTATGAACACTTTTTTGAGGAAATTTCGAGGAGTGCTACTAGATAACTCTTAACTCTGAAAATTTCAGTCAAATCGGTAAACGTAAACCCCATCCCTGCTGCATCAACTCTGATATTTGAAAAACATTAGGAGAAAAACTAACTTGATATAAAAAAGCAGTTGGAATATTAACAGAGATATCTAAGAAGATGTATGTAGAAGCAATTTTACTCGTTTTAGGAAATCTTTCCATCTGTCCAAGTTTCATAAAAACTCTGATGTGAATTTTAGTTTAACTGGGAAATGATTATCAATAATGGTACACTTTTCAAAGCTCCCATTTAAAATTCCACAAATTTTTTTAATAAAATTCCAAAAATGTAAGAATTTCTATTCAGGATTTTATTAAGAATGTATACGAGAATAAAAGCCGAAAATGAATAAGTGGATTTCACAAAACACGCAATTTTCAGCAACAAACTTTTATACAGTTTTAATTAAACAAATTATTAATTAGTATAAAGAAAATGTTTCGAACATTAGTTGAAGCGAACAATATTAGAATAGTTTACAATCAAGTGCGAAAATTAATTTTTCAGAAAAGTTTTTCCGAAAACCTAAAACAATCAAATTTTCAATTTTCCTCTTCAATCTTCAGAGCCGATGCGGTTTGAGTGTAATATTAGACGATTTGACTTATATTTTCAGTATTATCCAACTTCCAAAAAAAAAAAAGTAAACAAAACCACCCTAATATATACATATATTAATAAAATCTCGGAATGTTGGTAGTATAAACAATAGATACATACATACATTACTTCATTTGAACCTTAACTGACCTTATTCTGTATATATTCTGTATATTGTTAAGATAATAAAGGGTGTCCCAACTAGAACGCAATTTTTAAATTTTAAATAAAACACAGATATTTAAAAAAATACCATTTTGCATTAATGCTGCGGTATTTCATTAATGCAGCGCACAGTGGCACTTTTGCGGAAAAAATAGGGTTTTTCAACTTTAAAATTTTAATGATTTGGTTTTGTAAAGAAGTATTTGGATAAGAAAAATTCAACAAGGTTTTTTATGAAAAGTGAAGTTTTGTAGTTAAAAAAACTAACAGAAGTCAACGGAAATTTATTCAATGAAATTAGATTAAAATTACTGCCCAAATAAAGAACTTTTTTTGTGTGTAAGTTTATAGCTATGGCTTTTGTTTTATTTTGTTATATTTTTTTTATTGAAATTGGAAAAGTAAACTAATTATTATAATTTATCAAAAATTATACTAAAAAATATCAACTTTTCACTTTTTGATGGAAAAAAACTTTATGTGCTTTGCCTTGCTTAGCCCTCTAACTATAAAAAAATGAAAGGTCCGAGTCTGTACTTTCAATTAAGAAAAAAAAAACTACCGCCAATTACCGTCCCTTTTAGTAACATCGATTTTAATTTCAAAAGTCACTTCCAATATTTTATACAAATGGTCAATAAGATAAAAAATTGGGTATACTTTTAGGCTTTTGGGAATTAAAGCTTGAAACGATTTATAAGTGAAACATTATTTTTGTTTACGAATATGTAGGCGTAACTAAATTGAATGACATTTCAGTCGAAATAAAAACATATAGTTTTCACGGCTTAAAATATATTAAATTTCATATAGTTCTTATATAGTTCATATTAATATGAGTACTTTTTAAATTACTTTTAAAAACATTGTATATTATATTGGATTTTTATCAAGTTGAAAGGTATAAATAACCTCATTTGGCGTCTCAATATTGGCAACACCATTTTTCTCATTAAAAAGCATTAAAAAGGGTTCATAACTGTATTTTATATCAATTTGTTTCAGTGACTTAGGTTTTACACACTTTAACTTGGCATATACTTGACTAGAAAAGCGGCATGCATTTGTGCGATATTTTCGGTGTATTTAAAGGCTAATATCTTTCGAGGAGGGTTGTTGGGGATATTCTCTTCTTTTGTATGGAGACAACAGATGTTTAACGTTTGAATAAAAATTAATATTTTTTAACTTATGTATATTAAATTTTCATATGATTCCAGACAGGGAAGAAAAACACCTAAAATCTACAACTTTCAGTGGGCGTAAAATCTAAAGTAGGCGTGGCATCCCCAATATGTTTATTTTTTCATAAGGAGAACTCAATTAAGAAGTGTCCCGAATTTCAAGTCGCTAGGTCCAAAAATAAATATTTTGACAAGTGCAGTTATATGGGAGGTGAGTGTGGCAGTGGGCGGTTTTCCAAGATTTTTTCAAAATTTCTTAGAAGAAGTGTTTTTGCAAAATTTCATTGCTGTACGACCACTCCTTCTATTTTTTTCCAAGAAATGTATGGGATGGTGCCACTGTGCAGCGTCCAATTTCCTCTTTTAAGGCTTGAGTCGTCGTCGGCTTATTCGTGTAAACCATCGACTTCAAAAAAACCCAAAGAAAAAAATCTAAAGGTGTTAAAGCGCACGATCTAGGCGACCGGGAAATGACTGATGCAGCAATAGAATTGTTTCTCTGGCTGTATGACCACATGCCCTCCACATTCTTTTCTTCAATTCTAGGCAAGAAAAAACTGGTTATCATTTCACGATACCGAACACCATTGACTGTTTGCGCTTGACCTGCCTCATTTTCATAAAAAAAGGTCAAATGATTCCTCCAGCCCAAAAACCACACCACACAGTGACACGTTGAGGATACATTTGCTTCTCGTGAATAACTCGAGGATTTTCCTCACCCCAAATGCGACAATTCTGCCTATTGACGAAGCCATCAAGATGGAAATGGGCCTCGCATTTATGCAAAAAGGTCATTGAAAATTTCAGTAAAAGATCGCGTGTGTGCCAGCAAAGCCGCGGCGGCGATCTGCACGATATCTTGTTCCATACATAACCTCATTCTGTCTACTTTACGATATAATAAAGTTTCACGAGTTTTTTTTTAAATATCAGTGTTTTATTTTAAATTTAAAAATTGCGTTCTAGTTGGGACACCGGTTCTATAACTTAATCCTAATTTGCAAATTAAATTATTTTTATTTTAAAAATCCTTTTACTTTATTATTTCTTTTTTTATCTTTTAATAAAAGAGACCTCAAGCCGTATTAATAAAGTAAAAGGATTTTTAACAATATAAAAGGTCTACATAGCACATAAAAAACAAAATTATTTTTATTTTTATTAATGGTAAGTTTAGCATCGAATCCAATACTTTAAAATTATACAATCCCTAACAAAGTATATTGAAATATATAAATTTTATTTATTTTCGGCTTTAAGTTCAGCTTTTTAAATGAAGACGAGAAATTTAAATGAAGTTATCATACGCCCATGTTCTCAAAAACGCAGCGTTTTTAAATCGCCTACAGTTTTAAAAACGCAAAACGCATTTTGACCTGTTCTGAAATCGCTACGATTTGCTAGTGTTTTGCCATTTTTCGAAACTATGTTCGAACGATAAAAACAGATGTTTTGTCATAAAATAACGTAAACAAATAAAGAAATTTTTTCAAATTAAAATGCATTACATTACTTTTCGAAGATCAAGTTGATCAGCTGTTTGCACAAATCGCTAGTTCAAAAGTAAACAATTGAAAAAGACAACTGACAAACTCAAAGAAAATTTTTAAATTGCATAATTTTAATTAAAATCGAAGGAAAATGTTACAAGTTTTAGCTTAAATAAAAAGAAAACATATTAAATTTAAATTGTGCATTGCATTTTGTGTTGAAAGTGCAGTTTCATTAAAATAAGCCAAATCGCTTCAGTATACACTAGCGGTTTTAAAACGCCAAATTTCTAGCGTTGTCGTTTGTCAGAACACCTCTTTGGTTTTTAAGCGTTTTGCGTTTTTCAGAACATGGGCGATAGTATCTTTTTATTAAATCAACATGTTTGCAACATACAAACTTTTTTATTTAGTACAAAAAATCATGATCCTAATTAATACGTTTTTCTGATCTATTACAATAATTTAATTGCACTTTCTCTAAAATAAATCAATCAATCAATTACATTTTTGAATCATTCATTTGGTGTTGTTTTTATAAATATTCATTGAATTGAATTGTGTGAATATTGCCTCAAGCGAGAAAAAACAAAGAATATAATTGAAATCAATTAAGTAACGGACACATTTAAAATTATTTGCATGCGTAAGAGGGGATTTAATTAGATTATTAAAGTTATTTGTTGTATTTATTATTGTATTAATAATAAGCCACACTCTACTCAATTGTCAAAAAGCATTTAAATTCAATGGTTGTTTTGTTTTTAAGGCTCACAAAAATAATAGAAAAATATAGTAAAAGACACAGAAAGGGGGAGGGGTGTAGAAGAAATTGGGAAAACTGGGGGAAAACATTTAAATATTCTATACTTTCAATATATGTACATATATGTAGGTATTGTACTGCCACTTTACTTTTAATGGAATAATGAATTAAAAAAACATTCCAATTAAAAAACGTTTAAAAAGGTAAACAAATAAGAAAATAAGTATGTAATTAAAATTATAAAAATCTAAATAACTACCAATTTGTACTAAAAAAAAGTAAAACTTAAATCCAAAACAGGAAGTTAAAAAAATTTCAAAACAAAATTTAATTCGTACAAAGAAGCAAATTCAAAATTAATATTACAAATGCATCTTTATATGCTGTCTTATAAGAAACTACAGAATGCAATTTAGAATTTCGAAAACAAAATTAAAAAAATAATATTCTTAGAGAGCATCAAATTTGAAATGAAAATAATAAAGAAAACATTTGACGACATGTATTTATTTAACTTACCTGATCAGAACTGGGCGAGCGACTTTGTTCGTCTTTGTTTTCAATACGCTTTGGACTCTTTGGTGTTCTTGAATAAGGATCATGGGCTCCATACAAATCTGGACATGCTACGCTTAGCAAACAAACCTTTTGCATAATATCTATTATAACAAGTCCATATTCGGTGCCATAAGCCATTCTAAAAACAAAACACATAAAAAGTCAATGAAAAAAAACCTACATACACAAATAAAGCGTTTTTCAACAGGGACGCTACAAAAGTAGACCGATAGGGACAGCAAACGACGCCATATTTTTTATCGCTCTTTTGACATTCCTCTTCAGTAAGGTTTACCATTTCATGATGGAAAGATATACGCGCCAACAACGAGTCGAAAGTATTAAAATTTACTACCGAAATTCGCTACGTCCAATTTATGGTCGTCATAATCGTCCTACCAGATTAACAATTGAGCGTTTAATGGAAAAATTTGAATCCACAGGCACAGTACAAAATGTTCGCGTGCCAGTGAGACAAAGAAGTGCCCGTAGTGTCGAGAATATTGCTGTCGCTGAGGCTTCAGTTGAAGAAAGCCCAAATATGTCTCTCACACGTCGTTCTCAAGTGTTGGGCATCTCTGTGACGTCGTTGTGGCGAATTTTGCGAAAATATCTTGGCCTACATCCTTACAAGATCGTCCTTACAAGATTGACGCAAGAACTGAAGCCGCTTGACCACCAGAATTGTCGTATGTTCCTGAATTGGGC
Organism: Bellardia pandia; assembly: GCA_916048285.2. Taxonomy (NCBI): domain Eukaryota; kingdom Metazoa; phylum Arthropoda; class Insecta; order Diptera; family Calliphoridae; genus Bellardia; species Bellardia pandia. The sequence continues at coordinate 91,471,630 of OU696532.1, read as the reverse complement.
TGAGTAACAACTTGAAAATGATTCGGATTTTTATCGAAAAATCATCTTCAGCGATGAGGCTCATTTCTGGCTGAATGGCTTCGTCAATAAGCAAAATATGCGTTATTGGTCAGACAGCAATCCACACGTACTCCATAAGTTATCATTGCATCCCGAAAAAATTACGGTTTGGTGCGGTTTATGGGCCGTACTTCTTCCTTGATGATCAAGACCGGCACGTTACTGTGAATGGGAATCGCTACCGTTCAATGATAACAGAATATTTTTGGCTCCAATTGGATGATATGGACTTGGAGGACATGTGCTTTCAACAGGACGGCGCCACAAGCCACACAGCGAATGTCACAATCAATTTATTAAAAACAAAGTTTGGAGAACGTGTTATCTCACGAAATGTGTCTAGTCGATTGGCCGCCTCGGTCTTGCGATTTGACGCCATTAGACTATTTCCTTTGGGGCTACGTCAAATCTATGGTCTATGCCAACAAGCCAGCGACGATTGATGAACGTGAAATTGCAGCAGTATCGGCCGATTTATGCTTGAAAACCGTCGAAAATTGGGTTCAGCGTCTGGACTTCTGCAAGCGTGCCCGTGGTGGCTATGCAAAAGAAATCGAGTACCATACATAATGGCATCGAACGTACTTTCACAGGAATAAAGAATTTCATTGATATCCAAAACCGTTTTTGTTTTATTTAAAAAAAAATTTGTAGCGCCCTTATTGAAAACCCCGATATTTTAGCCACAGAGAAATACACTAAGTTGTCATTGTTTCAGTTTTTTTCTACTTCTATGTATGTACATATGTATGTATGTGTATTTCTCTATGATTTTAGCTGTCAAAAAGTAAACAACTATTGACAATTTCACATCTTTTTGAAATGAATTTATACTTACAGTCCATAATTTGAGTTGATACACAGAGATGTCACTTGAACAACTCTTCTGTTTGGTCCTGTTGTTAGACAAACCAATTGTGACTGAAACCCAGGCGGTTTTCGCTGAGCGCCTGTTTTGACTCGCAACAAATTATCCGTCTAATCAGAACAAAATTAATTATAGATGTTTAAAAAAGCGGATATACTACATACTTATGTTTTTCGAATATGATGTTTGAAAATGTTTAGAGTTTTAAAAATTATATAAAATGGTGCATTTTACGACAGCTGATGGAAATGGCTAAATGTTTTTTTTACTAGAGCTGTACGCATAGATATCCTAGCTTTGGTAAATATTGGGAAAGTGTAACTAGTATTGGATTAGAAATTAGAATTTTATTGCCTTTAAGAACAATTATCGACACTCGCAGCCACCAGGAACCAAATGTGATGACAATAAAGTTAATATAAATTTTCAAATAATAAACAAAAATCACAAACAATAGCTGGTGAGATTATAACAGACAATGTTATTGTTTTTGTCGGACACTCTTTTAGAGAGATAAAGTTAATTACCCTTCTTTCATCATTTTGACACAACGTTAATACAAATTTGGTATTCCCTAACAGTCTTATGACGACTTTGAATGTTTATCGATACATTCAACAAGGGCAATCAGGCTCGTTTTCGTCTTTTGCCTTTAACATTTTTGAGTCTCGCTCTAGAGCCTGTATGATAACGTATAACGGTTTCTACGGTTTTACACCAACCGTGTGTCTTTTAATTTGTATAAATTCTGGTGGAGACCATAAAAAACTCACACATTGATACTAATGGAGAACCAGCCAAAACTAGAATTGAATTGAAACTCAACACTGGAGCTGGTGAATTGCCATTATCCCTCTGAAAGCCTACTTGGATCGTTGTGGAATACCTTAGCATTTTGGTCATGTACCACCGCCATCATCTCAGTTAATGAATCCAAAATTCAAACAAAAATTTACTTTCTATTAATAAATAAATGCTTTGGGAAAAAGTCGGTTTTAGTGACATTGATTAAAACATTAATTTCATCAAATAGGGCTTTCAGAGATGATAAAAATTATATTAAATTTGTTTGTAGGCAAAGCCTATCTCGCTTATCGAGCTTATCGAGTGAGCCGGTCTTCAAAGTTGAAAATATTTAGGCCTATATCTCGAAAAATACGTGGTTTCCGAAAGCCTAGAAACTAGAATTTGACGTGGTAGTAAAAAATGATTAGGGACAGAAATGTAGTCCTTAGACAGTCATGAACATCGGTATACAAAATATTATGATCGGACTAAAAATAGCGGCGGTATTTGAAATTGTTTTTACAATATCTTTAATCCTAGGGGGTGACTGATACAACTTTTTCAAACCTCTCAAGGCACAGGTTAACATTATTCGATTTGACTAACAAAGACTTCTGATAATTCTCAAAAAAAATTAATATATAAATATCACTGCTTTGAGACAATCAGGCATGTGATGGAAATCGAAAACGAAAACGTATGAGTTTTAGAAGTTAATTTTTTCGTAATATTTCTGTATTGAAAAACTTTTATCACATAAAATATAAAGATATTGGGCTACTAAAGAGAATCTTAAAACAAAAATTTTAAAAATTAGATTATAAATGCATTAAAATGTATTTCTAAAACTGGTTCGTTTTCGATATCGATTTCCATCACATGTCTGAATGAATATTTCTATTATTCTTATATTTTTAAATAGTTTTATAAGTATTTTAATAAATTTTTAACAATATAAATTATTAATTTCTCACATTTTGTTATAACGATTTGACTCTATTGTCTCCAACAAGCGATATGTATAGACATGTTTATAAATATGTATATAATTACCTTATCTGATTCACTAGATTCAGTTTTTTGAACTTGATGTGGAATAAAATCACATTCGGGGCTAGTACCATAAATATCCTCATAGTTCTCGAAGAGTATTGGTATTTCTAAAACTAAAACGTCCGAAGTTGACTCAACTTTGCGAAATTTGAATAATAAAACTTGTCCTAATGAACCGGCCACACATAAACGTCTCGATTCGGAACAGAGGTATATTAATTGAATTGCCAGGGGATGATCCATACCAGTGGTTTCAGACTGTAAATTTTTTGATTTTTCAAAAATTTTTGCCGTCTTAAGTTTATATAAAATCTGAGGAGAAAAAATTACACATCAGTTATATTGTATGTTTGTATGTATGTACGAGTATGTATGTACATATGTTTGTATGTTTGCATGTTTGTACCTGTAATGTGCCAGCACCAGAATCCCAAAATTTCAAACTACCATCCTGATGGCCAGTTATAACAATTTCCGAGTAACTACAAGACGCCGGTGACCATTCTCCCCCTGATATGGGCCATTCTCTTTCCGAGAAACCAGTTTTTTTAGATGTCGTAGTACGACCAACCTAAAACATTCAATCGTGTTATGTACGAGTATTAAAATTATAAAGTATTATTAAATATTTACCGAATAAAACGCAGGAACCAAATCCGAGGGGCAATCAGTTAAGTAAGTGCAACATGTAACAGGTGATTCGTGTAAGTCCATAGGATAAGGCGATTCGAAACATGGAAAACCGGGTGTAAGTAAGTCTATTAATACTAAATCATATTGCAGCAGCACTGCTATCGCATACGGTTCTTGGGTTTCTGTAAAATATACATAAATGTTTTTACAATTTTTTAGTTTACACTCTTGCAATGATAGAATAAGAATACTATAATTACCAGATGCCCAAGGATTTTCACAGAGTGTTATGAAATCAACAACAGCATGTTCCATTTCCAAAACAGTGGTTGTTTTACCCACCATTACAGTTATACAGTTAGATTTTGCACCTTTTTCCGTTGGCATCCCACCCGAAAATATTGTAAAGGTTTCACTGTAAGGAATTATTCGAGTTAAACGCTAAAGTTATTGTTAATTAGAATGCAACATACCCAGACTGAGAGGCTTTTAAATCAACTTTATAAATGGAATTGCATTTTTCCAATGTACCATCTTTCGATGTTTTGGCTGAAATAATAATGATAGAGATTTGTGCAAACAAAATATCTATCTTTGTTTTATTTACCATGAGGAAATACTAATGACTGAGGTTTTGGAGTTGGCCTTGTGGGCCATGAACAAATGGAACCATCTTTATGCGAGGATACAAAATATCTCCCTTCATAATGCCAAGCAATTGATTTCACTGGCTCCGCCGACTGCCATCGCATTTCAGCAAATTTGCCTTTCAAGTCCCACAACACAAGCAGACCGCATTCGTATGCAATTAGTAACTACAACAGAAAAACAGTACAATTTCATTATTTTATAAACATTTCTTATCAAATCTGTAATTTCTATTTTGTTCCACCTTATTTGCATCTAACGGATTATCACATAATGCAATCACAGCACCAGGATGAGTAGCTCTAACACTAAAATTGTAATTAAATTTTAAATAAATTACAATATTTGTTCACACTCTTCAAATCTTTGAAACTTACACTTCAATTGCCTTATTCCAATTGATAATGTAACCGCTAAGAGCAAAGCTTTCTATGTGCACCACATGGATGTTGCCCTTTTCTGTGCCGACATACAACCATTTGCTAGCCACCGGTAAATGTATGCACGTAACTCTGTGAGACAAAGAAAACATTAATTGAACAATTTACATACATATTTACATATTTATTTAGTGTATTTGATAATATACATATTTTTAGAGCAATAATCATCAAATTCCTAAGAGGATGGGAACTGACACGGAACTATTTAGGTGACTGACATTCAAGATACCTAATACCTTGAATAAAAGGGACCTACATATGAACGGTCACATGACAATATTGTTTTGTTTCGAATATTATAAAACTGAAACAGAAAATTGGATTTACATGAATTGATTATATATGTATGTACATTTACATATTTTGAATTATTTCATTAATTGTCAGCTTTTTGGTATGTATATCCACTTTTAACATACAATCATAAGACAGACAGACTTGTGCTTTTAAAACTATTAACACCAATTTACCGTAAAATAGAAATAAAATATATAATTGTTATGGAATATAAGAAAATTCAAAGATGAGTTAAACTTTTGATAACTTTAAAGTCGAGAGCCATAGATGAAGACATAAAAAACAGACAGCATAAAACTTACATATACATAAAAAACACTCAATTTAAAAAAATTTAAAAATCCTCAATTTTTTTTTTTTGAATTTGTGAAACATTACAGCCATAGTCAAATGTTATTACACATTACTAAAATTGTTTGTGTTTTGGTAAGACTGCTTCGATTGTTGTTGTTGTTTTCAATATAAAGCAAATTTGTTATTGTTGTTGGATATGGAGTTGTTGTTGTTGGATATGTGTTGGATATGTGTAGAAGAAGCAAACAAAAATTCAAAGAAAATAACAGAATATTTCGCACAAAAACAACACATTTGTTTGATGCATATTTACGTCAGAAGTTATTACACAAATTTTATTCGTGTAAATATCATTATTTTTTTAGCTATCTTGTGTGTTAAGTAGGCGCATTTTACATGATTGTAGAAGAGGATTGCGCAAAATATAATTATTGTTAATTTAATCCACGAAAATAATCAAAAGGAATCATTTAAATATTGAAACACGATCCGAGGTTGCGGCCTCCTTCGGAAGAAGGACACTTGTGGAAATATAGAAGATAAAAAGAAAAGTGGACGAAAACCCGTTTAATTTTTTTTTAAATATTAGTAATGTGTAATAATATTTGACTATGGCTGTATATTAATCCTGCAGTCCTAATGTTAGTCATGTTGACTAACACTGTTTTTATTTTTGCGTGTAATATCTAGAATAGCACCTTTAATGCAATAAATGCAAAAATTAAATTATTTTGGAAAACTTTCATATTATTGTTTTTTTAGACACTGGACAAAATAAGTTATCAAATTAAAAAAATATTAAAATTATTTCATGTGAAGCTAACAAAAAAAAATCAAAGTTATATTCATGTTAGCCGGTTTGACTAACAATTAGTATTAATGTAGAAAAAAATCATGTTAGTATTCTAGGGTTAAAAATTATGTATGTGGAAAGGCCATGTTTGTTTTTACAGAATTACAGAATTTTATAAATGGAGACAAACTGGTAAAATATGGTTACCTATGGTTCAAAAAATATGAATATCCTATAAGCTAAAAGAAAGAAATTTGCGATGATGCATTTTCCAACCACAAAAATACTCACGCTCTGCAGATAGACCTTCGAAATTACAGGACAAAAAGGGAAATTGCTTTCATATACATATGTATGTACATATCAGGACATTAATAAAAACAAACTAAACAAATTATAGTCAACTAAACAAATTATAGTCAGTTAAACTAAAAGTTAAATAAATATTTTTGGAAAATGTACCAGAGCCTTAATTCAATATTTATTAATCATTCAATATTTAATAATATTTAATAAATTATTGGACGTTTTATTTTACCTCTCGCGTTGAAATTTTAAACTTTGAATAACTTGTGGTACTTTTTGACGTAGATTCCACAAATGAATTGTATCATCAGCAGTTACAGTCACCAATTTGCCATCATTGACTATGAAGTCAGTTAAAATAACAGCACATTCGGATTCACCTTCGTGCTTAACATGGGCATCAACACCGGGTCGGCCCAAACTATAAATGTAAATAAAAATAATTTAAATTGAAAACAAATATATTTGAAATAATTGTATGTATTTGTTTTATAAATTTATTAGATCGTTTGGATTACTGTGATACTTGATTTAATAGTTCAACCCTATAAAGTTTAGCCAAATCGGAGATAAATAAAATTTTGTATTCCATTTTGTTCGGGGCAATTTTTACTCTTGCAAATGTTGTTGTTGTCGTACTTGCATAACTTTAGCATAACTCAGATAAGGAGGAGGCAACGAGCCTAACGTCTTCTGGTTCCGCATAGACTATGTCATCCTTAATGTATGCCCAGCATGTGTTCAGGGTCACCATGACACCCCCCACATATTTAGTTGTCCAGCTAATCCTACTTCGTTATGTCCAGAAGACCTATGGACACACCCAGTGGAAGTAGCACAATTCCTTGGACTGTATCTAGCAGAATCCCCCGATTAATTGTAAATTGTTATGCTGCAACAACAACAACTCTTGCATATGTCGTATAAGTCGGTGCTGCATGCTTTAGACTTATCCGATTTTAATTAAATTTTCTACACTGCAGTTTTATACCAAGTGTCATAGTAATCCAAAAAAAAAAATGACGTTGTTTATTATAATTTTGTAAACAAACTTACATTCGTAAACTGCCATTTTTATCACCAATTACTAACAATTTTTGAACAGAATCGAAAGCAAAAGCAGTTGGAGAATAGGGAAATCCATGACGAAAGGTCTACAGGGAAGAAAAATAAAATATTTTCATTTAATAGAGATTGTTTAATTTGCAATCTAACTACATACATATGTAATATCATTTTAAAAGATTATCACTTTTTACTTTCACTTTTATATTGAAAGTTCTGATTTTTAATTGTCGTTTTTGTGAAACAGCTGCAATAGCCGCGTGTGTCTTATGATAGCTTGAAATTTAACACTACCAAATAAAACAAACGCCAACTATCGCAATTGAATTTTGCAGGCGGCTCACACTTAAGGCCAACAATTAATTGATTTAATAGTACATATGATAAATTATTGTAGTCAGATAGTAAGTAGTTACCTTGCGAAGAGCAAAATGTTCAGTTTTTAAAGATTCCTGAATTTCTTGCTCCTGGCGTATGGCCTGGGGCTGAACCGTTTGTCGAAATCCATCTAGAACTCCTTTGAAGGTAAACTTTTTCATTTTTACATAAAGAATGTATTTGTTGAAAATATGTAGAAGATTTTCAGCTTAAAAATTAATTCTTGTTGATGAGTGTTATTCTTTTTGTTCTTACAAATAATAATCCATTAACCCCTGAAAGTAGAAAATATTTATATTTATGTTAATACAAATATGAATACATACTTATGTATATGAAATATACAGATAATGTTGGGCCTAACATATAAATTACTTATTTGCAATTAAATATGTATGTACATATTAACCATGCCGCGAATTAGTTCATTGTCTTAATTGCTTGATATTTCAAATGTATTGACAATCACCTTTTAATTCCAATGCACTATTAAATAGTAATAGCAACAGTAGTAATAGAATTTATTCAACCATTACATTTATCATCCATTTAATTCAATGACAAAATATCTTTAGAATACTTTTTATTCAATTTGTATTGGGTGTATAACTTAACAAGTAAGAAAGTATAGTCGGTCAAGCCCGACCATATAATACCCTACACCCAGAATATGTATAAAACAGTTTTTTAGAAATGTGCGCTATATGGGAGATATGACCTAGTATGGACCGATCACAATAAAATTGTATGGTATTGTTTGTATACATATGAAATATATTTGCGTTCAATATTATTTGGATACTAACATTTTTGAGTGAGTTATGCTCTTTAAAGTGATTTTCGGAAGTGGGTCTTATATGGGAGCTACGACTAATTATGGACCGATCATAATAAAATTATACCGTATTGTTTGTATACATATGGGATATATTTGTGTTAAATATTATTTGGAATACTAACATTTTTGAGTGAGTTATGCACTTAAAAGTGATTTTCGGAAGTGGGCCTTATATGGGAGCTACGACTAATTATGGACCAATCTGCACAAAATTTGTAGAGGTTATTTGGCTTTATTTACCACTCATTTGTGATGAAATTTGTTTGGTTCCTTGCATAATTCAAACATTTATGATAGGTAAACCCCAATTTCGGGAGGACTTTTGTATGGGGGCCAGGTGAAATAATGGACCGATTTCCACCAGTTTCAATCCCATCCGTCCTTGGACCGAAAAAATATCACTTACCAAATTTTATCAAAATAGCTTCAAAATTGCGACCTGTACTCTGCGCACAAGCTTTACATGGACAGCCAGCCGGACGGACGGGCATCGTTAAATCGACTCAGAAAGTGATTCTGAAAGTGATTCTGAGTCGATCGGTATACTTTAAGGTGGGTGTTGGACCAATATTTCTGGGCGTTACAAACATATGCACAAATCCAATATACCCTCCCCACTATGGTGGTGTAGGGTATAAAAATGAGTTTTTTCTAATTTCTAGGTTTTATTCTGAAACACTTGTAAAATTATAAATTTATTCAAAGCAGATGCGAGTTAAATATATAAAACCAGACACTAACACTTACATTAGGAATGCCACTATAGATGAATTTATTGCAAATATAATTACCAATAAATAAAGAAACATACATATATTTTTCGGTCGCAATTCCAATTTACTAATCACTAGGGCTGCGATTTCCATGTAAATGCATGTTTTTTGTCGATAGTCTATGAGCGTTGTCGACCAATTATCTTTCAGAATCAAGAAGTTTGCGTTAAAATGGCATCGATTTGTTTTTGCATATTTTGGTTTAAATGGCATATTTTTTTGCATATTTTAAATTTATTAATACATATTTTTGCATATTTTGGAATTTTTGAGTGATTTTTCAAAAAATTTCCAAATAAACAAAAAAAAAATTAATACATTTTTTTAGTTATCTGCTTAAAATACAACTTTATATTAGAAGGAGACGCATATACTACATAACTTGATGTCGCATACTAACACATTAATTTACATTCACGCCCTGGACAACGATATCGAACGATAACGTTCGCTTAGATAAGACTTAAGACACAAACTTTTTATCGTATCTATTTTTTACTCAATCAAGTTTGTATATTCCACAATCAAGTTTGTGTCTTAAGTCATATCTAAGCGAACGTTATCGTTCGACATCGTGGGCCAGGGGGTGGCCCCCTATCAATTTTCAAATAAAAACATTAATGCAATTTTTAATTTTTTTGCAACGTATTTTTGAGAAAAACTGAGAAATTTTAACGTGAATTAATAAAATTTTAACATTGAAAACAATAATTTAAATGAAATTTGTCCATTAATTGTTCGGTATTTTGTTTCCAGGAAATATGCCGAAGATTAAGCCGTCAAAATCTTCCATCATAATGAAATACGTTAACGAATTTAACAATGTCTTTAAATCTGATGGTCGAATACTTTATTGCAATGTTTGCAATAAATCCGTCAGTCACGAAAGAAAGTTTTTGGTTGAGCAACACTTAAATAGTCAATAACACAAATAGCTGCTCGAGCGTGTTACACAAAAGTCTTCCCAGTCGTTGCTTAAACATACAGAGACAACAAATAAGTTTTGTATGGACTTATGTGAAGCATTTATTTCCGCTGACATAGCCTTAAACAAATTAAGTAACGAACATTTAAGAAATTTCTTTAAAACATACATAAATGAGAGTATCCCTTGCCAGTCTACTCTTAGAAAAAACTATGTAGACAAAATATATGACTCCGAACTAGAAAAAATCTGTTCCTTTTTGATAAGCAAATATTTATGGCTGCCGATGAACGAAACAACTAAGGGCGTTACATTGCAAATGTTATTGTCGGAGTTTTGGATAAAGATAAAGAAGTTTCCAAAAATAAATTCTTTCTTAATGTTGTGGAATTGGAAAAGGCCAACCATGCTACGATAGCTCGTGCTTTCCACGACTCAATAAATTTATTGGGTCAAGTAGATCCTTCTGTTTTTAACTGAAGGCTCCTTCACAAGAACATAACAAATTAAAACAAAAATCTAAAGCGTTTTGAAAAAAAAATTACCGATTTCAAAAAATAAAACAAATTTCAAAGATTTTTGATCTGTAATCAAATGTGGGTTCTGTATTAGAAAATGAATATTCTCCAAATGAATTGGTTTCCTTCAAGTTTGCTCCTATAATTTCGGTTGAAAGGTCATTTTCTATGTAGAAAATTTTTTTTGCGTCCGAACAGACAAAGTTTTACTTTTTATAATATAAAAAAGTATTTATTTGTTTATACAAACAAAAATTTAAATTAGTTACATATTTTAGTTTTTAAAAGATTTATGTTTAATAAAATGAAAAAAAAATTTATTGAAATTTTTCAAGTTTTACTGCATATTTTGGATTTTTTAGTGCATATTTTGGATTTTTTGTGCATATTTTAAACGCATATTTTCGATTCTTTAGTGCATGAAAATCTTAGCCCTACTAATCACTAATAAAGTAATTTGCAATACATAATGGTTAATCGCATTCCATAGAATTATTAACATATAAAAGAATAATTTTAATTGTAGGCCAATAATAAATAATTTTAATTAATTAGAAGAACTTGTAATTATAATAAGTCAGTCTTGTTCCTCTCGTTCGGTCGAGAAGTTGTTAAGGTTAAAGTAAATAAAGTTTAGTTTTTTAAAAACCAAAATGCGGATACATAATTTGCACGCTAAAAGAACTGGAGTGTCTAATCGCCGCATACGATATCGAGCAAAATGTATCGATAGTGTTTATGTTGGCATTATGACATTCGATATTGAATAAAAATTATCGTTATTCTATATCTAATAATCAACCAAGTTACATCACTCATTCGATACGTCAATTGCTTACGTATGCACAATAATTTAGTTTTTCTACCGTCAAAACACGCAAGTTTTGCTTCGTAACGTTTTTGCATTTTATTTGTTTTATTTGTTGCTCCAAAAGCTCTTTTAGTAAACTTTTTTCCGTGGAATGCCTCAACACAAATGAGTCATGATCTGATCCACCATATTTCGAAATAATGCTCAAAATTTAATGTTCCTAATCATATACATAGATGAGGATAAACACAACAACAATGAAGGGTTCATAACTATTTAACATACATACTTCGTTTTTTTATTTAAAATTTATTTTTGTCTGCCCGAAAAATCTTTCAATTCAATAATTTATTGACACGAAGAAAACATACATATGTACATATGTATGTTTATAAATCTATTACAATTACGATTCGATACATATAAAGTGCAGTAATGAACTGATATGACTTGTATCGTAATATTATTCGATACAATAGTTTATGCGCTATCGAATGTCGCAATTTGGCCCCTATTCAGATTTTGAGACCAAGAACGAATGAAGCCATTGTCGAATACATACAGAGCGTTTGGCACCGATCGAAACAAATAGTAGTGGGTCGGGGTAAGGCAAAATTTCCCAACCAGTTCTTTCTACAAGTATTGCAACATGTGGCAGTGTGTTGCATTTTTTTTTGTCCAATGCTCGCTTTAAACGAATCAGTTGCATTCGGTACAGGTTCCCTGTAATGGTTTGGCCAGCCAGATTTCAGCAGCTCATAACAGATAGATCTTGCAAAACTCTTGTAAGAGTAAACAACGTCAAACAAATTTATGCTAAAACAAGTGGTTACGCTTTCTTGAGTAAATATTTGCCAAATGTGACCGTACCTTAAGTGAGAATAAACGACAGATATGTATGTATGTACCCTTCAAAATGAATTATAAGTTACTAAAAACAAAAACCGCGTTTAAAAGATACGCCATCTATGAATCGAAGCATTTTTAAGGTATATACCCAATACAACAGATTTACATAGTTAGAACCACTTTTGTCTACTATTTTGGTGACGGTTTGGATATTATTATTATACAATTATTTTTTTTCAATTGTGAGCCCCGATAGACTAGGCGATAGTGTTCCGGGTTGCGGGTTCGATTCCCGCCAAAGACTCTGGGTATTTTTGAATTTATTTTTAATTATGTATTTTTTAGAATTTTATTTTTTTTTTAATAAAACTCTAAAAATTCAGAAAAGTACCAAAAGTGTAGACAAAAATGGTCCCAAAAGAACTACTTAGTCAGTATTGACCCAGTCTACTGGTAGATTTCGTAGGACAAGCCTGTGCTAAATGTCAATAGTAGATAGCATTAGTAGAGTATAATTCGTCAATAGTAATGGTGACATCGTCGTAATCAGTATAATTTTACTATTGACATTTCCTGCAGGGTATTTTGTTGTACGCGCCACTGTATACGAGCAATTAAAATCTCAAATAAAAAAGTCGTTGGTACAAGTGATTTTCTTCAATTTAATCAAACATCACAACAATAACAATGACATTTGCTTAAATGGATTTCATTTATTTTCAATGACAGAGTAAACTGAGATATAAAATAAAAACAAAAAAATATTCACGCTTTTTATTGTATTGTATAATCGTTTATTGTACATACTCACTCGTATTGTATTTACATATGTATGTACATATGTATGTCGTCGTTTGTATTCTAATCGATTTTTCGCAAAAACGGCAAATGAAAACAAGCACAAAATAAAATAAAAATAAAACAAGTAAATATTTCAACACTTTGCAAATACTCATGGCATACGCAACAGCTAAAGCAAATCCTTTGCAAGGATAATACAATAAACATTAATAATGTGTATATGTACATGAAAACATTTATATTTAATGTTATGGATGTATGGGAGTATGTAGGGTTCCTATTTGTAAATCTAAAATAATTCACGGAAACACCTTTTTTATGTCCAGGGAAATCTTGAGCCACTTAGTAATAAATAAAATATTTCTAGAGTCTCATTTCATACATTTTTATATGTATGTATGTATATTATGTATTGTAAATTTTTTCCTTGCAAATTAGAAATCCTAGTTCTAGGGTAACACTAACGAGCACAAATGTCTATCGAATGTAATCAACGTTTTCAGTAGAGGCAAATAATTTGGCGCTCGTTATGATATTATGTATTTAACTTTTAATAATTACAATTTTAATGCGAAATGCCAAAAGCACAAGCTCCTGAAGAACGTTGAAAAAAAGAACTCATGTTATGAAGATTAATATGTATTGTCATACAGATAAAACAATGTATAACAACATATGTATGTATGTATGCACTCGTATGTACGAGTATGTATGTATGTACATAAGTCGTTATACATACATATTTGGAAAAAACAATAAAAATATATATTCATTATATCTGGTTTAAAAGAGAAGCGCACAGGTACACATGACATGTTACGTTACAAACAGAAAAATTCGTAAACATGAATTACACTAGTCAACAGAAATTTTGATCCACTAAAAGAGACACTTATTTTCCATGTAAAATCGGCCGCTGAATCCGAAAATGAAGATCCAAAAAGTAGAACAGTTTTAGAGATATCGCCAAATTTTCCGTCAACCGTGTTGGTTCGGATAGTTCAATTTAGGTGCAACCACTACTTTTTTTGACGGAAAATTTAAAAATTTGGCGATATCTCAAAAACTGTTCTACTTCAGTAATTTTAGACATCATTTTTGGAGTCAGCGCGCAATTTTACATGAAAAACGAATGCCAAATGTCGTGGATCGCCATATTTTTCCAAATTTGTTGACTAGTGTTAGTAAATATTTTCAGACATATTTGCAGAAAATTCTACAATTTAATGTAAAAGTTACGTGATTTTTGGTAAATGTACTGACATTAAAAAAAAAGTTTTTTTAATTTATTTATTTAGTCTATGAATAAATTCCTTACAGACCATTTACAAAATTACATACATACATTACATACATATGTATATGTATATATTTTTATACCCTTCACCTTCATGAGAAGGGTATACATATATAAGTTTGTCATTCCGTGTGTAATTTCCACAATATAATTTACCGACCCTATAAAGTATATATATTGTTTGTTTGTTTTGTTTTTTTGTTTGATTTTTGTTTTTTTGTGGAAGAAATATTCTTAGTATATATATATGATGATATTTATATCAAAGTATTCTGGATCCTTATAGATAGCGAAGTCTATTAAGCCATGTTCGTCTGTCTGTCTGTTGAAATCAGTTTTCTGAAGTTCCCAGATATATTCGGGATCCAAATCTTCAATAATTCTGTCAGAAGTGCTTTCGAGAAGTTTGCTATTTAAAATCAGCAAAATCGGTTTAGGTCAACCAGAGTTATGAACCAATATGTGAGACCACCTCCATAAAAATTTGATATTTTTTGTCTATTTTATTGCACTATTTTGAAATATATTGCAGATAATACCATGAAATTTTGTATACATCGTTTTTATGATAAAAGAAGAAAGTGTGCGGAAAATAATTTCTCATAGCCCCCATACAAAAATGTTCCCGAAATATTTGCTCAATTATACATAAATGCCTATAAAATTGGAATATCAAGACAAAATTGTGGAAAAATAAGTTTTATGCAAAAAGAAATCGCAAAACGAAATTTTTTTTAGTTCGGTCCATGTTTGACCATAGACCCCATATAAAGTACACTTCCAAAATTCATTTAAATACGTATAAAACAGATATAAATAATGTTAAACGACTAAAATTTGACATAAATACTCTCTTATTGTGGTCGGCCCAGAACTGGTCATAGCTCCCATACAAGGACCACATCTGAAAAAGATATTTATCGCTATATATATTGTATAAATATCAGTACCGACTCAAAACTTTGCACAGATCATTTAAATATATACAAAAATCATCCCACAAAATTTTACGAATTTCGGTCTATTTTTAACCGTATGCCCCATATAAAGCACTATTCCGAAAATCACTTTAATAATCATAAATCTCTTATAAATAAGGGTAACAATCCAAAATTTTACACGGATCATTTACATACATGCCTAAATCAAACTGCTGGATTTTGAGAATATCGGTCGATAGTTGACAATATCCCCCACATAAGGTCCACTCTCGAAATCCACGTTAATACTAATATATATCTTCAATATACCGTTATTATGCTGAAATTCAGCATGAAATATCCTCATATGCATGAAAATAACTGTTTCAAAATTTAAGAAGATCGGCCCATAACTTGTCATAGCTGCCATATAAGAACCATTTCCAAAAAACAAATAAATTCGGGTCAAAAAATATTCTTTTCGGATTTAACTCATATTCGGTCCATATTTTATAATATATATCGTTGGAAAGGTATTTTTAATACCTTTTATTTAATGTATTACAAATTATCAGACACCCAGTAGTTCCCGAGATATGGGCCTATATATTTTAAACTTTACGGGCCCACCCCCTCGAAAATAAGCGTGACCGCCTACAATTTTTTTTGTTGACATCTCCTCTAAAAGCCCTATTTGATTTGGTTTTTTTTTTTTTTTTTTTTTTAGCAAAGTCACTAAAACCGAATTGTTCCCCTTTTTTTATACTCTGTTTGTTAAATTACACTCAAGATTATTATGAACATCAGACAAACTCTGTAAATTATGGTAAGAATTGGTAATTAAATCAATTAAAAATGGTGAAAATTAGACAAAATTTCAAAATATTTAACATAAATTATGTTGGTCGTAAAATTGTCTTTCAAACAATATATCAAATACTAATAAAATTTGCACTAAGACTGAATAGAAAACACAGAATAAGAATATTCTAGTCCTATAACCAGTGTAGTTTTTGTATTTCTGTTTGTATTTCGTTTAGGTGGAGGGTATTTAAGATTCGGCACAGCCGAATATAGCACTCTTACTTGTTTTTTTTTTTTTTGGTTAATTACTTTTCGAGTTTCAACTCTAGTACTTATATACCATATGCTAATTTTTTAAAATCACTTTGAGGGTTTTGGTCTGCTAATAGTCTACTATCACTTCCCTTCGCTCTCATTCAGTTAATAACTTTTTGTCGCACAGTGCTACTATATTCAGAACAATTGCTTACTTGACAAAATTGTTGGTACAAATAGTATTTTGCATCCTTGGTATGAACTACAATTGTATTTGTTGCGTTTTGTTTTCCACAAGTCAATATGTACAAATGTTTTTATTTACAAGTATAAACCTTTGAATTCACTATTTTTATACCCACCACAAAAAAAATGATGAGATTATATTGATTTTGTCACATAATTACAAACGAAGGCGATATAGCTATGTCCGTCCGTCTGTCTGTTTAAGACACTATGGAGCAAACATTAGCTGTTCATATTGAAAATGGGCAAAATATCTGCAAAACTTTATTCGGACTAACCGCTAAACATTTGACCCTAGCAAGGTGTTGTATTAGTAGTGAGTATATAAGATTCGGCACAGCCGAATAGAGCATTCTTATTTATTTTAAAATGAGTCTTGTAATTGAGAATACGGCCGACTTCCTAAATGCAAGTTGCAATGCATAATTTGAAAATATTCGTATGCAATGAAAATAATGTTTTAAATGCAACCTTGCTTTGCAGAGAAATTGTTTGCATATTAATGACATTTAGGAACGTCGGAATGCAACTCATACACAAAACATATGTTTGTGAAAAACATATGGTATTAAATTAAATAAAATCTTGTGAAATATGGTGGTGACACAAAATTATTTATCCGTGTTATTAGTAAGCGCTGAGGAATTAGCTCAGGCTAAATCATCAAACACTATTAATTTGATTAAAAAACTTATTAAAAAAAAAAGAAAATGAAGCGACAGGACAAAAAAAGTACCAAGGAGAATTGTAATCAAAAATAAAAACTTTGATGAATGTATTAATTTTTCAAGGTAAGTACAAATTTATATCGAATATGTAACTTGTAATATGCAATATGTTCTCCAAAAGTTTAGAAGCTGATGATGAAACCCCTGTGGACTCATTCAGACAAATCAGTAATAGGTTTTATGTGGGAATGGGTGCCACATATAGAGTTTTTATGAAAACCCTTAAAGTTATATGTCGTTTAAAGCAACAGTAATCAAATTCCCTACTACTGCTGAAGCTCAAAAACAGATAGCAGATAATTTTTCACAACGTCGTGACAGCATATTTCCATTTGTATTAGGTTGTATAGATCGAACTCATATTCCAATATCACAACCGAAAAAAGATGCAATAAGTTGCTACAACCGAAAAGGGACATTTTCCATCATTGCACATGCAATTAGGACCATAACTTATGTATTGCCAAACGACTTAAATCGATTGATTTTTATAGGCCGTTGCTGACAGCGAAATGAAGTTTTTAGACGTGTTTATCGGTTGTCCGGGTAGATGCCATAATGCTTCAGTGTGGCAAAGAAATCCACTCCGCAGAGCAATAGTCAGTGGTGAATTAACCATTACGCCAAATCATAATTTGGAACATTTTTAAATTTTATTCCCAAAGTTAAAGTTTCTATAATGGATAAGGATAATGGTGATTCAATTTATAAAAGTTTGATTGTAATTTTATATTTTTAGACTCGTAAAAGTTATTGTTTTCAAACATTTTTTATTATTTGATCTTGACAATAAGAAAATCATGACAATACCAAGGGAATGATAGTGATAAAACCGCAATGAAAATAAAGTCGATATACATATTAATATTTTTGATTTCTTGTGTGTTTCAAATTGTCAAAATTTCATATAAAAATCAAACGCATCTTGAATTTTAATAGGAAAATATGAAGAGGGAACTAATTTCATGTGGAATTTTTATTCACAATAGGGGTGATTATATACGATATTGTGAATATAAATGATTATTTGGTTTTATAATTTCAATATTGTGACCAGCGTTGCCGTTTTTGGTTATTTCTAACCAAAATTGGTTATTTTTTTTCTCAATGTGTACATGTGTAGATTTTTTCTGTTTTGGTTATTTTTTTTTTTTACTGAAAACATTTACTATGTGAATTTAAATTTTGGAATAAAATTTCAACATACAAAAATGGCCTAAACGAAAATTGTTTTAAAGAACTTGTAAATTTCGTACAAAATTTATTGACATTACCCCACAGTTCCGCTGCAGCTGAAAGAACATTTTCTCAGCTTAGTTTGATAAAAACAAAATTTAGGAATAATTTAGATTTTAAGACAATTAGTAATATATTGCAAGCAAAAGACTTGTGCAAAAATCAACAAAATGCCCATTTTGTTTGGTCTGCCAAAGACAAATTTTAAAACTCAAGCTGTGACATTTTAAGTAAAAGTGATCTCCATATTTATTGTAATATAATTACATGTTTTTTAGTATTTAAGAGAGTAACTTTCTAGTTCCTTATTTTATTGCCAATGAAAAATTTTTTGTTTTTATTATATACTTTTTATTTTTGTTTAAGACATTAAAATTTAATAATTAAACTTGCAAAACTTAATGTAAAGTATTGGAATTTTAAATTTTACAAATTGTAGCATTAGCTTATGTTTCTTTGCATTACTTTTTGTAAAATATGACGCTTAGTTTTTTAAAAAAATTATTTTTTAGTATTAGGAGTTGTGTTGTAAAATACGTTGTTTTATGTTTTTTTTGTTACCTTAAAGTACAAATTATAGTTAAAATTACAAAAAATAAATAAATAGTACATGCATTTAAATTTGGTTATTTTTTTTTTAATTTGGTTATTTTTTTCATAAATGTTGGTTACAAAAAATTTTTTTTTGTGGCAACACTGATTGTGACTACATATGTACCAGAGATCAGTTATGAGTACTGAAAAAGTGAGTATACTTGAATCATGACTTATAATTTGTTATACTTATACGTACTCATACTTGTCTCAATATCATCAAACCAATATTCATCTTTAAAGTTTGAAGTACTCATTATATTCATACTTAATCTCATGTATGATATTGTTTATTTAGACTCTCCTTAACTCAATGTACGTAGACGATAAAAAGAATAAGTATGACTCGCATACACTCATGCAAGTGTCGTTCATTTTTACAGTCCGCTTATAAAAATTATATAAAATTTATATTTTCCCCAATATGTTTTCCTATAAATTTACTTGTATGTTTTTATATTTCTTTTTTACTTATCTATATATATAAAAGTGAATGTGTGTCGTTATGTTTATTATTATTAGTTTGAAGTCTATAGACGGCTAAACGGCTGAACCGATTTGCTTGAAATTTTCACAGTATATTTCTGTATGTCTGGAAGGAGCTATAGGCTACTTTTTTTTTGGAAATTTTAAGTGGGCGTGGTACCTCCCATACAAAGTTAATTTTAAAAATCACCGATTTGCTTGAAATTTTCACAGTATATTTCTGTATGTCTGGAAGGAGCTATAGGCTACTTTTTTTTGGAAATTTTAAGTGGGCGTGGTACCTCCCATACAAAGTTAATTTTAAAAAATACGGGTAGCGAAGCACACCGGGTTTTAGCTAGTTTTGTATAAATACCTAACGGAATAAACTGAAATTTTTTTTAATGACTTAACTGAGTCATTATACTTTATGAGTATGTGAGTATTTTTCTTAAAATATAAATCTAAATACATATGTACCGCGGTTTATGAATCAAACATATTGGGAATGGTATGAGCTCAAAGTCGGCGTAGTACTCATACTTATATCCACCCGCATTTATAAGTCAACGTTGTTGTGAGTTTGAGTAAGTCAGAGTAGTTAAATTTCAATGATGTAAACCCACTTATACTTAAAATGTTATAAACAATATGTTATACAATATGTTATACGATTGCTGATACGTGAATAATTAGAAATAACTAGTCCAGATTATTATGAAATATGCTATTGAGTATAATGAGAATACGATATCAATGAACTTTGTAGGAAATTTTCAGATTGCTCTCGTGTAACAATGGTGAATTTCATATTTGGGTTTTAAAATTTTACCCCCTTATTCAAAAACGATTATTAAATTTAACCAACAGATTTGCATATAAAAATTTGCTTAATAAACGTTTGTTAAATTTAATAATCGTTTATGAATAATGGGGTTAATCAATAAAATTTAATTTACTGCAGACTATGTACTCTTACATAAATAGTAGTTTAGATCTCAACTATTAAAGAATTTATTCATTTGTTTACTTTTGCAATTATTTATTTGACAAGTTGATTGGATTTTAATTGAGTTGTAAAAGAAAGTGCATGTTGTGAAGACAGTACGAAATCAACATTTTTTATAATTCTTTGATTTTAATTAAAAAATAATGTAAATTGTTTAAAAAGCTTTAGTTATTTCTTAAATATAAAAACCGTGAGTAGTATAGATCAATAAAAAGTAGTAGAATTTGACAGGAAATTCTAGCTGTTTGTAGTTTATTTTTACACATGTTTCATAGTCTATAATAAGACAGTTGTTCAACCTTTTTATAATCACTAAGCTTTCGTTTACTTTTTGATGGGTTTAAAAACGATCTATGTATAGAGAAACACTTCAACGAAGTCTTGAGTACGTATTAACAATACTATCGATAGAAATACAGGAGAAATATGACCAGCTTGGCTAGCACTAGACTAATGGTAATTTAGAATATACCACATATACTATAAGCAATATTGTCAGCATTAACTGCACTACCATAATACCGGAAGGAGAAGAATGGAATGGGCTAAAAACCGATCTATATACAGATGGTAAAAAAATTAACTACCGATCGAGAATGGGCTTCTATGAACAAAGTCGAAATTTAGGTAAATATTATCGTCTACTATTTTTCAGGCTGAGATACTGGCGATTACTAAGGGTATCAAATGGTTGAGGAGAATTGATAACAAGACTCTTTACGGACAGTCAAATGGTTATGAAACCCCTATGAAACGAACATTTTAAATCCCGAAATGTTTTACAATGCAAAAATTAGAAAAACACTATGGATGCCAGGCAATCGTGGTATTATCAAAAATGAGAAGCCGGACAAGCTATCCCAGAAGGGATTTGACTTGGAAAATGTCAAATCCTACCCAATGTTTAAGAAAGAACTTAAAGAATGGGCAACAAATGAGCACGTCAGAGACTGATAGAATTTCACAATCGGTAAAACGACCAATACTCTATGTGGGTACCCAAAATCAAGAGAAGACGAAGGAGATTCTGAACCTTAATAAACCAAGGGGGTTACTCTCTATTGCGATGCGAAAGCAAATTCGATGCGATAAGCGTACAAATTGATACTCTTACGCATCGAATTTGCTATCGCATCGCAATAGAGAGTAACCCCGCAAGACTTAGAATGCTAGTCAATATATTAACTGGTCACACAGAGCTAAGGTCACATCTGGTATAATAAATGACATGATTTGCAGGGCGTGTTAAAAAGAGGACGAAACGCTAGAACACTATGTGTTACCGTCCTGCTTTTAGTCGAGTTAGAATCGAAAACTTCGACATCTACCAAACATGCGCCTACTCACCACCAGAGACGCTGCAATTCTGCAATAAAAACAATTGCAGAGTTATGATATAAAAAACTTTCTTCTTTCACCACCTTTACTTCTTAAACCTATCCCCTTTCCACAGAAAGTAATACTATTATATGTAGGCATGTTAATAGCTTTACTTTATAGATTTTTGAATATGGAGATTAACACTTCAACAGGAGCGCTGGTGTCACTACTCAACCTAACTTAACCTAACCTACAGTTCCTTTGGTAGTACTTTTATATTTTCAATAATTTTGTGCACAATTGTCTTTCTATTTTTATTTTCCAATATATTCTGACTGATTAAACTTTTTGATAGAATAACGATAGTCCAGTTTAAAAAACAAATCTTTGGAAAAAAGAACCCAAGTTTTTAAAAGGTTACGAATTCAAAAGCTCATAAATCATTTATAATCATCATATTCCACAATATCTGTTAATGGTAAGACACTTCTTAAAACTAACATTTCGGTGCTTTCTACTTCACATAATTTGTCGAAATCTTTAAAATAGTCCTTCGTTTTCCCGGAAATTATTTCGTTCCGTGGATGTACCAGTACTTTGCCAAGTAGCAATTTAATTGGTATTATTAGTATTATTAGGCAAAAAAAAGAAAATCATCACTTGAAAACATTTTCAATTAATTCCCTTTAATAATGTGCGTCACTAATTTATAAATAATTATTTAGACTACATAAACAAAACCGGAAAAGCCAAAAGTGGTTGATAAACAAAGTTATTGACATTCATTTAATCCAATAAGCACTTTCAGCAACAAACTGATTTAAGATTAATACAATTTAAACCCCTAAGGATGATATTCACACAACAATATTTGATTGCAAAAGGAAAGATATTGCCTTGAATGTTAGGCATACAAAATATCAGTATCAAGTTCGATTAAATAGCAATCATTTACATACATACTCGTACATAGTATGTCTTTTTTATGCGAAATATCAAACGTGTGTATGCGAATGAATAAAATCCTTAATGAACGTTCTTTTTTTAATATATTTAAATCGGATGTATACTCGTAGTTACATATGTATTACATACATATTTGGTTTCTACTTTCTACTTTAAACAATATGAAATTTTTCTGACCTGTTCTGGCTAATCTTAATTAGTCATCATCATAATTGAGATACGAATGAATATTGGTTCAAAACCCAACTAACAGTGCTGCAAACCACCCGCAGCTAAAGAAGGTAAAACACAATCAACAATAAGAAAAAAATACTTTGAGCTTAAGTAGATTAAATTAATTTAAGAATATCAAAGCCTTATAAAGGAATATCCATACACAAATACATACATATGTACTAACAAACACACAAATACATAAATAAATAAAGGGTCCGCCAAATAACTTCTTTTTTTTTTTTGAAAATGCTATAAAAAAAGCGACTGAATATTTTCTCAAATTTCTTTTTTTATTTGAAAGTACAATCCTTCCGGTTAATAATGGAAAATAATTTCATTCAAATGGCTGCCTCTCGGCTGACCATGATCGGTGAAATTTTTAAGCACATTATCGATTGTGTGCAGCTGTATTTCACCAATGGCTTCACGAATATTGTTCTTTAAAGCGTCAATTGTCTCTGGCTTGTCGGCGTAACACTTATCTTTGACGCCATCACACAAATAATAGTCCAACGGTGTCAAATCGCAGCTCCGAGGTGGCCAAACGACATCAGCTCTGCGACTGATAATGCGATCTTCAAAAACAGGGCTTTGGCTGTGTGACACGTAGCGACGTCCTGTTGAAACCAAATGTTGCCAATATCCTCCTCTTCAATTTTTGTGAACAAAAATTCGTTCAACATGCGCCGATAACAATCGCCATTGACTGTAACGGCCACTCCTTGCTCATTTTCGAAGATTATGCCTCTGGACCAAAATCCGCACCAAACAGTGACTCGTTTTGGGTGCATCGGCTTTTCAATGTATGCGTGCGGGTTTTCTGTGCCCCAAATGCGACAATTTTGCTTGTTTACATACCCGCCATGATCAAAATGAGCTTCATCTTAAAAGATTTTTTTTATTGTAGCTGTTATTTATTTATTGAATCTTCATATCATGAAATGACAATAAGTTTTCAAATCTTAATACTAAAAAGAAAATAATAAGCCCAGCCAGTGCTAGACAAAAATTTTTATGATACTAAAAAAATTTCACATCCACTGATCCAGTCATCTGTTTTGCGCTTGAGTTAAAGCAAGGGTATCCCTCCTTCTCAACCGACTGTGGCCAGTAAAGTTAAGGATGTCTCGTGCAAGTGGGTTTGGATGGTGTTCAAGTTTGCTGACATATTTTGAGGCATATTTTGTAAATTCGACTTTCACCAAAGGAATGCCTAGATCTTTGTGAATTCGAGAATTTTTAACGTACCATGGAGCTGCAGTAATTATACGTAGAATTTTATTTTGACCCCTTTGAATTTTTTCAATATTTGATGCTGAGGCCGTACCCCATAATTGAATTCCATAGCACCAGATTGGCTTTAGTATTGCATTGTACAAGAAAAGTTTGCAATCCAACTTTAATGTAGAATTTCTGCCGATTAGCCAATTAAGTTGCACTGCTCTTAATCTCATCAGAGTAAGTTTTGCGTCGATATGAGACTTCCAAGTTAAACGACGATCGAGGTGGATTCCGAGGTATTTGACTTCATTGTGGGATAATTTGATTATTCATTCTGATGGACGAGCAGGTATCTTTTCGCAATGTGAAAGTGATATGAATACATTTTTGTTCATTTACCCTAATTTTCCAAAGCTCTAGCCAATTCTCTAGTTTATAAACATAATTCTGCAAATTCTGTGATGCAACTTGGTGGTCCTTATGGACGCTAATAAAGGCTGTATCGTCTGCAAAAGTTGAAGTATGTATTATGGGGTCTGACGGCATATCGGATGCATAAATCAAATATAAAGTTAAAAGATGATTTTTTTTGGCAAAATCGGCATCTTCTGTAAGGCCCACTTAGCGAAGCGAAAACGCATTGGATGGTCAGTTGGCTTCAACTCCTGAATCAATTGGACTTTGTATGGCGTCGTACCAAGGTCTTTATGCAAAATTCGTCTCAATGATGTCTCCGAAATGTTCAATTGTTGATAACGACGGTGAATTAATGTTGATGGCGCTTCACGCACACTTTCTGCCACAGCAGCAATATTCTCGGGTGTACGCACTGTTTTTGGCTTTTCACGCTTTGGTTTATCGATCAGGATGCCAGTTTCTTTCACTTTTTTTCACAAAATAACGAACATACGGAGCTGGCGGTGCTTCTCTTCTTCCAAAATCTGTACGCAATTTTCGCACACATTCTGCAACATTACCATGATTTTCAAAGTAATGTCGCAATATTTCCCAGCGTTGTTCAAGCGTATACACAACCATATTCGTTCAGCGGAAGGACAATACTAATTATCTGTCAAATCAGATATTCACGAAATAAGCACTAGTTGAAAAAAACGTTAGATGGCGGACCCGTTATGTACATATTATATATGTTTGTATGTATGTACAAATGTAGCTACATACATAGTTATATTATATGGAATGTTTGTTAAATTAAGCCATTTTTAATAAAGTTAGTTAGTTAGTGAGTTCATGTGGATTATTTGGCATAGTTACGTGACATTAAAATAAAAATAATTAAAAATACTTTTAATTACAAAGGAAATGGTGGCTTCTTATTGATTTTAATTAAAAAATATAATAATATATTTTTTAAACTTTTTTACCACTGTTTTCAATACAAATATCTATTTAAACTTCAGGGCGGTAAGGGATATTTAAGTAAAAGAGTTTAAGAGTTTTTTTTCGGGTCTATGAGAAATCATAGGCCGATTCTAACTATTTTCATCACCGTTGTTATTTTATCATAGGAATAACGTCTGCAAAATTGATTGATGCTTTTATCTGTATATGTATATGTACATTAGGGTGGTTTTATTGAATATGAGAAAATTTTTTTTTTCGAAATTTGTAAGTGCTCACGCTTAGAAATGTTCTATTTAGTGTTAAAATACAATTGTAAAAGTTTTAGCTCAATCGGACTATGCCTTCCCGTGCCGAAAAAGCCCTAAAGTTTTCGAAAATGCACCTATCTAATAAAATTGATAGCTGTTCGGTTATAACTTTTTTTTATATCCGCGACTGTATTTCTTCTTTTTACTCTCAGTTTCTAATTTTCCGATTTTTCCATCGCCTGTAAATACATCGTCAGAAGCCATTTCTTCCACTTCCGATTCAGAAGAGAATGAGATATTTTGTAAATTTTCTATTGCAGTGAGAAAAAGAACACAGTTTATAGATTCCAATATTTAATTTTTTTTATTAAACTTGGGCAAATATGGTAGAAACTTAGTTTTTGAGTTTTGAGTTTTGCGGCTTCACAGAGGGGTAATCCAATGTTACGCATATTATAAAAAAATGCCTTGTATGTACTTGATGGTTTGATGGTAGCTTGCTGGCGGTTATTTGTTGAGATGAATGTCCAATTAAATAAATCTGAGTTTTAGCACGGATATGAACATTGAACGAAGTACTGCCATTGTGACTTAAATATCTTTCTTGTACGAACTGTTCACTTAACACAAAAACCTTTAAATGAATATTTCTCTAAAAGTAACATTACAAGCGCAACGTCAAAATCAAATTGGGGACTCCCCGATTTTTAATTTCTGCTTAAATATTTTGTGCTTGAATATTTTAAAGTCAATGTAATTACCTTTCATTTGATAGTAAATTTATTGTAATAAATTATGGCATTTATAACTAAAGCAGAAACATGGCGCTATTTCGTGAAAAACAGGCATTTTTGAAAACTTTGAGGCTCTTTCGGCACGGGAAGGCATAGTCCGATTAAGCTAAAATTTTTGCAATTGTATTTTAACACTAAATTACATAATTCTAGATGTGAGCACCTTTAAAAATCGAAAATGCATTTTGAAAAACCACCCTAATGTACATATATAAACAAAATAGCAAAAAAAAAAAAAAAAAAAATTGGTAAAAAATATACTGTGAGCGTCAATATAATGTAAACACCTAATAATATTTAAAAAAAATGTTTTATTGTAAATATATATGAATTTAAACCAAAATATATTGCATTATTCATAAGTAACTTAAGCAAGGTATGTATATTAAAATTATGTAAAACATTGTACAGTCAAATCTCGATATAACGACCCTCACTATAACGAATTCCTCGACTTAACGAATTTTTTGAAATCCCCTACAACGCTTTATAAGATTTAATACAAAATAAACCTCTCTATTACGAATACACTTACCAATAGGTTTGTTATAACGAATTTTCATTCACTGCAGACTAACGAAATAGAAAGAATTTTTTACCTCTATTTAACGAATTTTGTCAACTTGCAACCTTTTCATAACGATTTCCATCAATTAATCCAAATTATATGAAACTGATACACACAAAATTATTGTGTTTGCAAGGACAACGTCTCCAGCAAACCTACATTCGTAGTCGATAGCAGCATGCATTAAACTAACGGCTAAAATATTGGAAGAAAAATTTATTGTTGTCAAGAGCATGTTCGCTTGTTGCAGCAGTTGTTGTTGTAATCTAGCTAGTTAATCACTGGCTCAGACTTATTCACCCTTATTATGTAAGGCGTTGGCGTATGAAAAATTTGGCGTTTTACTATGACAATGTATGGTGTCGTTTTACAACAACGCCTTACACAATAAGCTTGATTATTTTATAAATATAAACTATTTTTGAATAAAATACAATACTATTTTTGAATTTTAAAACTACAAAATACACTGTTTTCCTTCAAATGTGTTTTGATTTATTAGCGGAAATCGTTCGCTATAACATGGTAAGCAGATGATGATTAATATACATACCTACATACAAAATTGTTTATTACCTCGTTATAACGAATAGAAGTGCAATTTCACCTCGATATAAAGAACCTCATTGTAACGAATTATTCGATATAACGTTTTTTTCTAATCCCCTTAAGATTCGTTATACCAAGGTTGAACTGTAATTATGTAGTGCTAAAATTTATTAATAAACTGTACATTTTATAATCATACATATTTCTCTAAATAAAAATTATTTTATTTATTGTTAATGATTTTAAATCTTTCATCTTAGATGATGTTTGTTTTTCATGCAAAGTGAAATTTGTATAAACTTGAAACACAAATAACTAACGCGTACGAGTATGTATATAACAATTTCACTATGTTTTAATTGATGTTTGTTTGGCAATTTAATATTAAATATATATATGTATTTGTTTTTGCATTTTTTTTTTAATAAAAATCGTACGTTTTGCAACACACTCAACTGAAAGCCTACTCAAACCTGGCAGCGAAGGTCAGTTACCAAAGCACTTGTATACGGTTGAAGAAACAATATATTGTGTGAAACACAAAAAAAGTATTTTATGGTGAATTCACACGGAGATATTGAATTCACATAGAACACATACACACATTTATATTTATATTTATGTATGTACAGTGGTGGCCATATAATTAATACTACATTTACACCTACGCAAAATCTAGTAGATTTTAATTAAAATCTTAAAGAAAATTTTGGCGTTTACACTACTACTTTTTGACATATGGTTGGATTTCATTTTCATAATAAAAACAGCTGATTGAAAAAGAAAATAAATTATATTGTAAACTTTTAGTAACAAAAATGGAAAGACAAAAACAAATTTTATTCAGGGGTGTCATAGAAACCAATATTGTAAGAATTGGTTATAAAACCGACAAGAAAAAATGCTTTGGTGTCATAGGGCACTGCTACACGTTCAATAAATATTAAGATATTTCTAGTATCACGATTTTTTTCTTGTCGGTTTTAAAACCACTTCTGACAATATTGGTTTCTATGACACCCTTGATTATATTTTTAATTCAGATCTGAAAAAAACAATCGGAATTAACATTTTTGCGTAAAAAAAACAGCAGCATTTCTTAAACATGAGGTTTCACAAACTTCTGCAAATGTACTACACGCTATTATTATATAGAAGGTTGGAATGGACACACGTAAGTATGGGAAATAAGTTGGCGTAATTTAACTAAATACGTTTATATTATAGACTCGCCACGGCTTGTTTTATGAGGAAGATGTGCCTATTATGCCAGAAGAAACGTTTTCTGTAAATTAAGCTCGCTTGTAGCATTACAGTTTATATTAATATAATAATTTACATACCCCTTATTTATTATTAGTTTATCCATTTCCACAAATGTTTATTTATTTATTTAGATACAGTCTAGTTTGCAGCAAATTTATTTTATTCTTCTTTATTATTTTTTTAAATTTATTTTTGTGCAACTGTCAAAATTTTCTTGTTCAGTGCTGTATTTTTTAGTACTTTAGTATGAAATTCAGAGTTGTATTGCCAGATTTTGTGAGATTTTGCCAAAATCTCGTGACGAACTAGATTTTGTTTTGTATGGGAAATCCAGTAGAAATGAACAAGATTTCGCTCAAAATCCCTTAAGTACTAGATTTTGCGTAGGTGTAAATATAGTTTTAACACATAATTCCAAGCT
The DNA here is from genome assembly GCA_916048285.2 of Bellardia pandia. Taxonomy (NCBI): domain Eukaryota; kingdom Metazoa; phylum Arthropoda; class Insecta; order Diptera; family Calliphoridae; genus Bellardia; species Bellardia pandia. The sequence continues at coordinate 91,442,003 of OU696532.1, read as the reverse complement.
CACCAAATTTAAAAATGTTAGTGCTTCTTTTGCAATTTTAACGGTACTTTTCACAATAATTTTCTGTTTTATGTCTTACGCCCTTAAGTCCCCTCCCCCTGGTTATTTCTCTCTATCATCAATTTCTTTTGTAAAATAATGCGCTATTTTGCGGTAATACGTTTTGCGGTGTAGACGCATAATTAAAACATTTTCAACTTTGTTTTAATATTAGTTATCAATATTTAATATTGTCGGTAAGTACTAAAAAAAGTATTTTAATGCAAAATTATAAAGTTTTACGTTGTTAGATATGGATAAAGAACCAACTTGTTCCGAAGAAGAAAGCAAATTTATTAATAACCTAAAAAACGTATTACAAATTTCTAATTTGCTTGGTTGCTTCAGAGAAAAAGTGTACAATGACATCAATTATTTAAATACATATGGGATAATTACCTACACAAGTATTGCCAGAACTCCCAAACAGCGGAAAAGAAACAAAAGAGAACATCAATTTTATACTTCCAAGCAGATACAGATTGAAGTGCAGTCATCGTATGAGATTGAAGTTTCTTCTAAAACAGTAAGACGAATGCACACGAAATCCTTTTGGTTTGAAAAAGAATATAAAATCAAGGCTAGAGTTTGCAAAAGAAATTTGTAAACAAAAAAATTATCAGATTTTGGAAAAACGTACTTTGGACCATAAAAACAATTAAACGCGACGGTGGTAATGTAATGGTTTGGGTGCATTTTCTTGGCACAATATTGGGCCAATAGCCAGAATTTCTTCAAAAATGGATCAAGATTTATAAAATATTATAAAGGGTGTCCCAACTAGAACGCAATTTTTAAATTTGGCGCCGTTCGAAGTGTCATTGTTTGACATTTGAACAATTTTTATTGTTTGCTAGTAGAAGGCAGGAGGTTAGTAAAAATGGAGCGCTACACGAATGAACAACAAATTCTCATTGTGAAATTGTTTTACCAAAATGGTGAAAGTTTTGCGGCTACAGTTCGCAAATTGGGTCTATTAGTGATGTAAAGACAACAACGCGCCTTCGACCAGGTCGATCGACCGAAAATGTCGCAGCTGTACGTGATGATGTCGCTCAAACTCCATCCACCTCAATTCGACACCGAGCTCAGCAAATTGTTGTCTCCAAATCCACTATGCAGCGAATTTTGACGAAACATTTGCATCTTCATGCATACAAAGTTGAATTGACTCAGGAACTAAGGCCAGCTGACCATGGACAGCGAAGGGAGTTTGTTAATTGGGTATTGAAGAGACAACATGAAAATGCTGATTTTGCCGATGAAATCATCTTCAGTGACGAGGCCCATTTCAATCTTGATGGCTTCGTCAATAGGCAGAATTGTCACATTTGGGGTGAGGAAAATCCTCGAGTGATTTACGAGAAGCAAATGCATCCTCAACGTGTCACTGTGTGGTGTGGTTTTTGGGCTGGAGGAATAATTGGACCTTTTTTATGAAAATGAGGCAGGTCATCGTGACCTAGAATTGAAGAAATTAATGTGGAGGGCATGTGGTTTCAACAAGACGGCGCCACATGTCATACAGCCAGAGAAACAATTCAATTGCTGCATCAGTCATTTAAAAATTGCGTTCTAGTTAGGACACCCTTTATTAGAAAATACGATGATACCATTCGCTGAAGAAAATTTGCCGCTACTATGGAAGTTTATGCACGACAATGATCCCAAACACACTTTACGGCTTGTAAAGCGTTGTTTAGAGGAACAAAATATAAATCATTTTTTTATGGCCAGCTCAATCGCCTGATATCAATCCAATTGAGAACGTGTGAAACCAAGTTGAGAAAAGTTGGAAAGGGAAAAACAGCAAAAATTTAGATGAATTATGGGAAAACATTTGGACGTTCTGAAAATCTTTACCCATTTCACTTTGCAGGCATTAAGTCGAAATTATGCCAAATAGATGTCTTCATGCGATAACAAATAAGGGCTAGCCGACAAAATATTAAAGATAAATTTATAATTATTTGACGGAATTGAAAAATTATTAAGAATAATAAAACAGCGCTGAATGCTTTAAGTATTTGTATAAAGCCAATTTCGGATACGCTGTTCTGAAGTAGTGTTTCCCAGGCAAGGACCAGGGGTAAAGGTTCCCTATGATGTTCTAGCCAGATTCTAGCAGCTCATAATAGATAGGACAATTTTGGTTCCACCAAATAACGCCATGAATATATTTATTTGGCTGGTTGGCTTCTCTTACGCTTCGGATTATCGTCATGATATCATGCAAAAATGATTTCCTTTTATAGCGTTTTAACCCTCATACGATCTTTGGGTGAAATTTCACCCATTTTCAATTTTAAAGTTACGTATCTTTTACAAATTTTACTTAAGATAAATTAAACTATTTTCTAATTTTGTAACTTGATATTTTACATTAAAAAAAATAAAAATTTTCTAGAAATAATTATTCATTTTAAAAATATTTGAAAAATTACGTCAAAGTCCCTCGGGTGAAATATCACCCATTAAGAAAAACGCATAATTATTATTAAATATTATTCTAGATGGTAACCTTTATGACAGAAATAAAGTATTTCTGGCAGCACAGTACAACTAAGTTGTTGTAATTTTTTTGCAAAACAATGTATTTTCCCGTTATAAAAAAACGTCATTCGAAAATAAGCTCCGTTTGTGTAAATTTTTCATCAAAAAATATACTTTCTGCGTTTTGTAAGAAAATACCAATAATGTCTATAAATAGAAAGGTAAATAAAAATATTTTTGAAAAAAAAAGATTCTTATAGAAAAATAAATATTTTAGCGTCTTTTTGATAATGAAATTGAACATATAATGGAAAGTTGGGAAGAAAGTGATGCCGCAGACGACTCTGTTTCAGATCCCGAAGAAAATATACCCGATGAGTTTATTGAAGAAATTTCGCATTCTTCTAGTGATGACAGTGATGGAGAAGAATTTGATACTGTTCAAACAAGCCATAGCATTTTGTCTAAGGATAAAAAAGTTATGTGGTCTACTGAGATGTCAAGTGCTATTGGACGACCATGTACAGAAAATATTATTCGGGATCGAGTTGGTGTAACTTATTATGCTTCTAGTCGCATCACTAGTATAAGGGAGGCATTTTTGGTATGTTTTCCGGAAACTTTACGGAAAATTATAGTAAAGTATACAAATGTGGAGGGGCTTCGTGTTTATGGAAATAATTGGCAAGATATTGATGATATCTCACTACAATCATACTTTGGCCTACTTGTATTAGCTGGCGTATATAAATCACATGGTGAGTCACTAGAGAGCTTGTGGAATGAAGAAACAGGAAGACCTATATTCCGATCAACGATGTCATTGAAGCAATTCAGAAAACTATGTCGAGTTATTCGATTTGATGACAAAAATAGCAGAACTGAACGCAGAGCACGTGATAAATTAGCTCCAATTAGAGAGCTATGGTTATAAATGGGTGGATAATCAACAACGCATTTATACCCCACATGAGTACGTAACTGTTGATGAGCAACTATTGGGTTTCCGAGGAAGATGTTCATTTAAACAGTATATGCCAAGGTGAATTTAAATACTAGGTGATAGCGTAGCGCCAGCTGATTATTCATGGTGAATTTGAAAATGCCAAAAAGTTATATAAAAAAAAAACTTTTTGACAGTGACGAAAGTTTTTCATATAGAAAAATGCCTGTTGTTCTTGCCTTGTTGTAATTGTTGTAGCAATGCGGTCACCTGGTATTTAATTTCACCATGGTATATGCCTTCAAAACCTGCCAAATATGGCATAAAACTTTGGGTTCTGTGTGACAGTGTCACAAACTTTGCGTGGAATTTGCAAGTATATACTGGTAAGTCAGCTCCTGATGCAGCACCCGAAAAAAATCAAGGCCAAAGAGTAGTTCTGGACCTTATCAAAGATTTTTGCAATACTACAAACTATTGTATTACTGAATATTAATTTACTGAATACTGCCAATTAAAATAAATAAATAAAAAAAATTATTAAAATACAAAGAAAAGTACTATTTTCATTACAAAATCTTACACAGGGTGAATTTTCACCCGAAGGACTCTACTGTAACTTATTTTGAGGAACGTATGAGGGTTAAAAGCATTTCGGTTATACAAAATCGTATTTGTTGAAATTTTTAACACAAAATACGACATTGTTAGTTCAATAACTAAGTGAGAAAAAATCACATACACATCACATAAAATCACCTTTTAGCCTTTTCCCAAATGTAAATTGCTTTCACAATTTTCCCTTTCTTACCCGTAATAATGGGTTCGTATTATAAAGAAATTATTTCTCAAATTCATATTTTTGCGATTGCACAAAGCTACAACAAATATGTCGTATCTTAAAACAACAGATACAAAAGTTACTAACAAAGTACCAAAACACAAATCTTGGCCCTTTGGACCCCTAGTTTATCCAAATGTATGTTGTTGATGAGTTTTTATGTGGCACACGTTTTTGTGCCACAGAAAGCTAAAACAAAAATCTTGTTGTTCTTTATAAAGCTAATCGTTATTTAAGAACTCAAAGTTATCCGTTTTTTTTGGGACAACGATTTTTAAATAGAAATAGGCTCTTGACCAGTGATGCCAACTCTTGCACCATCAAAAGCACTGTGAGTACATAAAAGGGTAAAAATTAATAAAATTTCGGGTATAAAAGCACCAAGATTAATATTCCTTATGATTGATGATTTTATAACGAAAAGCTAACGAATAAGTTTTTAAATTTTTGTTTGACATCGATTGATTTTTATAAAACTAATATAACAAAAACTTTTCATGTTTTTTGTATGACTATGACGTCACTATATCGGGCTTTAGTTTCACAATTACAACAAATACAAAGTGTCTTTAACTCATCTTTTGCTGGTCTAGTCACCTTTTGAATACAAGATCATTCTCCCAAAATTTTCTGTATTTTTGTTTTTACAAAATTAGTTCATAAATTTTAACAAAAAAAAATCATGAAGAATTTACTTTTTTTAAATTTGCACAAAACAAAAGTAAAAACTGCCTAACAAAGTAACAATAAAAGTTTTTGTACGGATTTTAAAATATATGCTTGAAAAATTTCTAGAAGCGTTTACTTAAAACAAAAATGTAATACGCAGTTGGTTAAAAAAGTAACAGGCGTGTTTAAATAATAGTAGTAAAATGTTTCAGTACCAACAATTTTAATTTCTTAAAAGGCACTAAAAAGCACTGAGAAATTGTAAAAAGTGCTATAAATACCCGCTTTTCCAAAACGGGTATTTATTAAAATTTCGGGTATTTAAAAAGCAAAAAACCACCAAAAAATACCCGAAAAGCGTCAAAATTGCAACGCTGCCCTTGACGCATTTAAGCAGATCTACGTTCCTAATATCAATTAAACCGTAAAAAATAAATTAAACAGTTTTTGTGAAGTATTCTTTTAAAACAAAATGTCGTGGTTCTATTATTTTAACCACAGTTGTGCATATCCATGTACATATACATATGTATAGTAGGGGGCAACCATTTCATGACTTTTGAATTTTTAAGTGTGCAGATCAAAATATTGTAGCACTGGGACTAAAACATTTGCTAAAGCGACACACATTCAAGCTCATCTTTAGGAAGCAAATGTAAAACCTTAGGCCAACCTTGTGTGAATCCATGAATTCGAGGTTTCTAAAATTTAGGCCAGTCTAATGTATGTATACAGTCGTTTGCGAAGGGCGATAATTGTTTTTAATTTTACGTTTAAATATTTTTACTTCCAGTTGTCAATATACGGTTGAAGGATTCAATAAATAATTCTTATTTATACACATTTCTAGATACAAATATATGTACAAGTATCTTATTTAAGCGTTTTCACACTTTAGAGGTTGAAACATTTTAACAATTTGTTCCACTTTTTAAACATTAAATGCATATAATTATTTACAACTACATACATACTCGTACATACTTACATGTACATACACACATTTGTATAATTTAACAATTTAAAATAAATTTATTAATTCACTGCAAGTCGACGAGTATTATTAAGTATGTACAACGAAAACAACAAAAATTCGTAACATTCCTACAGCTGCGCGAAAAGCGTTTACGTTTTGCTTTGTTTAGCTTTGCCAAAAAAAGGACAATACTCCTTTTTATAGCCAACACCACCATAGTGGGGAGGGTATATTGGATTTGTGCATATGTGTGTAACGCCCAGAAATATTGGTCCAACACCCACCTTAAACTATATTGATCGACTCAGAATCACTTTCTGAGTCGATTTAACGATGTCCGTCCGTCCGTCTGGCTGGCTGGCTGTCCATGTAAACCTTGTGCGCAGAGTACAGGTCGCAATTTTAAAGATATTTTGATAAAATTTGGTAAGTGATATTTTTTCGGCCCAAGGACGGATGGGATTGAAACTGGTGGAAATCAGTCCATTATTTCACCTAGCCCCCATACAAAAGTCCTCCCGGAATTGGGGTTTACCGATCATAAATATTTGAATTATGCAAGGAACCAAACAAATGTCATCACAAATGAGTGGTAAATAAAGTCAAATCACATCTACAAATTTTGAGCAGATCGGTCCATAATTAGTCGTAGCTCCCATATAAGGCCCACTTTCGAAAATCACTTTAACGATCATAAATTTCTTAAAATTGTTGGTATTCAAATTTGACACAAATAAGTTTCTTTTTACAGAAATAATGACATCTAATTTTATAATGGTCGGTCCATAATTAGTCGAAACTCCCATATAAGACCCTCCCCGTAATTCAAATTAAGCTCCATAAACCTTTTAAAAATATTTATATCGAGATAAAGTTCAACATACATAATATTCATATTCACAGACATCATGACATTAAATTTTTGGATGATGGGTCCACAATAGGTCATATCTCCCATATAACGCCTATTTCTGAAAAACTTTTTATACATATACTGGGTGTAGGGTATTACTTCTTACTTGTTTATGTATGTAATTCTTTATAAAGAAAATATTGTCAATAAAATGCAACATTTCGCTGTTGCAGTAAACCAAAAAATGCATTATCGAGGTTTATTTAAAACGAGAGCTTACTTATGGAGTTCACTTGTGTTACATTTACTAACCTACAAAATTACATTACTTACTTAACAAATCCAACAACACAAACATAATTTAAAATGGATAATGCAAACCCGAACAGAAATCTTCTGTTTTCGGATGATTTATCATTTCTTATTTCAATGAAACTTAACTTTACTTTAGTTTGCAAAATTTTCAGTTTATTTGCGATTAGGCTAAATAGGGAATTTTTGTTGGCAAATGAAGACGAAAAATCTCCATTTGATTCATTTAAATTTTAGTATTTACTACATAGTGGAAGAATTTGGGAAAAATGTAAATATGCCACGACTTCAAAGCCACTCAAGGAACTTGGTAAATTACTTTTAAATATGCTTTCTATACCAACACGTAATGGTTGCCGTGAACTCGTTTTTAAATAATGAATATTACTGAAAAAGTGTTAGGGCACTGCTACACGTTCAATAAATATCGTGATATTTGGATCGCAATTCATTTTAAAGTATTGATGGATCACGAGCGTATGGTATATGTTCAATATATATCGCGTCAGTATTTATGTTATTTTTGTGCTGTGCTGGTCGTTTATCAATAATTTTTTCATTGGTTAATTCCGTTTCCACCGGCAGAACCCACTCGCTTGCACTGTCTTCTGCTATTACTCTTTATTACAATACACCAATTTTGCCAATTGTTTAAATTTTGTTTGTTTAATTTTATTTTATTTCTTTTGTTTGCCACTTTTTACTGACTGAAAATGCTACACGTTCAATATTTATCACGATCTCCAGGATTCACGATCTGGATTTCATATTTTAGGCCATTCTGCGATATGGATCGCGATCCATCAATATTGCATGCTACACTAGAAATATCACGATATTTATTGAACGTGTAGCAGTGTCCTTACACTAAAAATAACTCAGTTTGCTATGAAAACCTTTGAAGCTGAAATTTACAGGATTTTCATATATTAATCTGTCATTTATTCTCACGAAAAAAAAACACACCGATTGATTACCGAAGCTTGTGGCGAATGTGTTTCATCGGTTTCAACATGCGAGATATGGTTTGTGCGGATTAGAAGCTTTGACTTTGACACAGAAGACAAAGATCGCCCTGCGAGCAGTAGGATTAATCCAAAAGCAGGTAAATTTGGTACCACATACGAATGCTAAATGGTACTAGATCCCGGGAATATTAAATTCACGCGAGCTGGGCAATTTAAAATTTATTTAAATTAGTTCACCTTCTTTATAAATAAACTAGCTAAACCCGGTGTGCTTTGCTACCCCTCCCCCCTTCGTCCTAAATAAAATAAAACGTATTTATATATTTACAAACATTTATTTATTTAATTTTAATGTATTTATTGCAATGCTTTAGGAGAGACCATGCCCCTTTGTCCACTTACATAGTCAAGAATTTATTATTTCGTAAGAATATCCTGTTTTGAAAATTTAATGACGATCGGTCCAGTAGTTAAGACTGTTTAATTTTCCTTAAAAGGGGCGTGGTCCCACTCACTTTTCTCCTGGTACGTATTCCTAATTATGCCAATACCATATGTACCAAATATCACCGACGTACGTCAAAAAATGCCCAAAATATGGCGGGTTAAATTTGTAGGTTATATGGGCGGTGCCACCCCCGTTAGTACAATCAAAACTTCATATAGCCTATTATTCCTTCCAGAGTTACAGTAACATGCTGTAAAAATTTCAGGCAGATTGGTCCAAGGGTTTGGCCTTCTATTAAGCACAAACATACAGACACACATTCATTTATATATATATAGATTAAAAGCAATATAATTTAAGGTGAAATGGGGCTAAAAATGGGGATTTGGTAATAAAAAAATGTATGTAGTTAAAAAGTATATAAAACTTTAGGTAAATACTGTAGTGGTGTATTGTTGTGGGACTGCCATCTGTTGATATAAAAAAATACAAACGGACAGAACGAAAGGACAGAGTGGCCAGATTGCCAGCGGCGCTGGTATGCCCGCGTTAAAGCTCGGCTAAAGCTCGCCGGATGGGGTGGTTCTTGCCAGCAATCCGGACCATGGACACACACACTAACAAAAAATTCATACCAGCTAGTTTGTGATTTAACAATTAAAATTCAAGGGCCTAAAGTAGTCCTGCATTTCCCTACCGATCATCCTTATACACAAATTATTTGCCCTCCCGCTCGAGCTCTTCGTCTCGCCATGACGTCCTCTTCCTCGACGTCCCAAATCCCACCTGCAAAACAATATCTCCCCTACTTACCGCCAGCTCATTTTAATTTACTCTATCATCCCGTTTTAAAAAGGATAACACTTTTAATCATTTTCACTTCACGTTATAATACTTAATGTTTATTGTTATTTTTCTTTCATTTATAATTGCTTTGTCTTCTGACTTGTTTCTATTATACAACTCTAATTTTAATTCCTGTTAGCTATTTCCGTTATAATTTTACCGCTTATAAAATTTTAAATATTTAATAAAAAAATTTTGCTTTTAAAATTTTGAAATTGTATCGCCTAAGATAATTTATAACTTGATTTTTTTTTTTCAGACTTAAAAAAAATGTTTGAGCCTCCTTGCCTCGGGAATGCATTTATAACGAAATTCCTTCACTCGCGTATTCTCCTTGAATTATCTGCAGAATTCCTTTAGAACAGATGTGTGTGTAAATTTTGTTGTCTATTGACCGCACTGGAAGTGATGCCACTGAACGGTTTTAGGTTTTCCAGTCAGTACGTAACGGTCCAACGTACGCGTAAGTTCGGGTATTATCTTGGCTAAATTTTACCACTGTATTCCCCTTCTTTTTTTTTCCTTTTCCTTACTAATTTTTCTTTTCTTTTCTATCGGAGATTACATATATTTCTAGGGATCGTTCTAATCACCGAGACTGCTATTCTTCGTAGGCGAGAGCTCCCCCTAAGTAGACGCGCACTGGTGTATAAAATTGTCCACGCGTGTGGAACGATACTACCGTTAATGTCCCTAGCTGTTTGTGCAAAAATATATATATATATATATAACCTCTTCACTTATGTTTCTTTTGTATAAAAAAAATTTTTAGAAAAACAAAAAAAAATAGAGGATCTTGTCCGTCATACGCGGTTCGAGTATTTTTTTTTGTCGGAAAACAATTATACCAAAGCACCCCAGGCGTGGTGGTGCTGTGCTGCTTCTCCCTCGCTGGGTGGAATCAGTGATGGTGTGGCTGGGCCTGACAAAGACTGTAGTAACTTCCTTTTGGTATGACTTTTTATTTATTTCTCAACGACTATTTTATTCAAAGTGTATTAATAGTTATGTGCTTTGCGACATCAACAAAAATTTTTCTTTTTTTTTTATTAAGCGGTAAGTTAATGAGCTTTTGTTATCTTCCGTCGGCCACGATCTCCACCTTTTTTTTCGTCATCCAAGCTCTAGCGCCAAAACAAATCTGTCCCCGACATTTTCTTATTTCCACTTACGGAACCTCGCCCCGCTACCTGATCACCTCTTCGCCTCTCTCTATTTATTTATCTTTTATTTTCTCTTTCTATCTCTAGTGTCGTCCTTTTTTCCTTTTCACCAATGCTGGTGTTGCCATTCATCTTTTTACTTAACCCTCTACAGGGTACACACGACAAAACCCAACCATTCTAAAGTCCATCAGTGGATGCAGAATGGGAGGGAAAATTGTTTTTGTCTAATTTTCTTGCAACATTCTGACATTTCCGGGATTTTGGGGATTCAGATATTGTTATAATAAAAAACTTGCTCGGTAACACTACCCAGAAACTCACCCCTAACAAAAAATTTTTACTACACTGTGGCAACTCCAAACTGATTGTGAATGATCAGCTGCTATCATTGAAAGCGAACGGGAGGAGAAGTAATAAAAAAACTACACATGCGTAAAAATTTTTCAATGGCGGTGATCGAGGTAAGTTATTGTTATTTATTTATTATATTGTTTTTTCATTATTAATAAAAATATAGAGACTCGACAAAATACTAATAGAAAATTCCATTTATTTTTTTTTTCAGGAAGGAACGAAGGATGCTGCAGATTCTGGCGAGATAATGGTAAGTGAACAATAAAATTTACATGAGGTCAGAAAAATTCATTATTTGTAAAAAAAATACAGTGAGTGAACAGTGACAGTGGAACCTCACTATTACGAATGAAGTACATATGAAAAAACTTAATAAAAAAATAAAATTATTTAACTAGTATCTAATAAAAACTGAAAATAAAACTAATTTATAAAACTAAATTCAGATCCTTTTCTTTGTATATATTTCGAAAAAATTTTTTTTTTTTTTGTACATTTTTTTTTTTTTTTTTTTTTTTTGCATGAATTGGGGAAAGAAACTGATTTAGACAAAAATTTTCAGAATTCAATTAATTTAATTTCTTTACCCATTTCTTTACAGAAACTCTCAATTCAATTGATTCTTGGAAGTTCAAACTTAAGATGAAGACCGCTGGTGTCGACTCAGGTATGTTCTGAACGCGGAGCTAGATGAGAAAGGCAAGGACTAGGACCACCAAAGGTTTCAGGCTCCGACCTTTGGCGAGAAATACCCCTTGACATTTCCACTTAAGCTAAGTATATAAAATAATTTTAACGCTGTTAACGCGTGAAAGTTTTTAAAGGAAGGAAACAAACAATAAAGACATTCATAAAATCACTCCTTTAAAAAGTTTCAGCGTCAACAAAAACTAAAAACATTTCTAACTTTCCTTCTCTCCAGGTTCCTTGGAATTCAATTGCCCCCTAATAGGACGAACCAATGGAAATAAGGCTAACAAAAAAAAACAATTCATGGATATTTGCGAGTATTTATATAAAACACCAAAATAAAATTTAACTTAAAGCAGAATTTGTACTAAAGTCTTTCGAAAACTCTTTTTCAGGCAACAACAAAATCAACAAGCGAAGCTTGCTTAGCAGAAATTAGCGGGTGAGAGTGCAAAAAAAAAATATTGGTAGTAGATATTAGCATAACCAACATTTTTTTTGGGCAATATCGCGAAACTTCTGTCGTAAAAATAAAACGCATTAAATATAGTATGTAGCCATTACGAGAGAATTAGTTACGTTCAATACATATTCCAGGTCGAATTGTGTCGGGTTTAGATATTAATGGTTTACTGACCAAGACTGCGATTCAGTACGACCCATCATCTATGTTAGAGTCCGTGAGATTCATGCTGTCAGAATGAACAATTGCAAGTTCGTACGCAATTATAAATTCTTTATTTTTGTTCTTGATTCGCTGTAAGATCGGACTCAGAAAAATGTTATTGCTCTAGGGGACTAATAACTCTTAGCCCTTAATAGCATAGTTCTCCAGGGTGACTATGGAGTTGCCCCAATAGAGTAATGATGGTTACAACTGTATCCAATTTTAGAAACGTAAGCTTGAGTCGATCAAATTAACATATTTATTTATTCAACTGAATCTACAGACCGCTTACATTGATGAATGGTGTGTGCAAATCCAAGTTTCGCTCCGAATCCTTAGATATATATACTAGACCGTAAACTAGTTGACATGTAGCTGTGACCATAGCTTTAGGTGGAAATGCTAGGACTAGAACCACCAAAGATTTTAAGGCCATAGTTCCAAATATAAAATAAAATATATTTAAGTTATTGCTTTAAATCTTTGGCGTGAAATACCCCCAGCGATTTCCCCTGCATGTCCTCTATTTCATAGAGACTGCTACCTACAGGCTTTACTATCCGGCATTTGAGAAACTTCCGGGTGAATTTGGCGTTGAAATTATTTTTGAAATCGCTCAACTGAAAGTTGCGACGATAAACCTCCTGTCCAGGTATAAATTTAACTTGGCGACACCGTGTATTATACGACTTTTCATTTCGGACGTAGGCTTTGTGTAGGTTTTCACGTATCTTTTGTCGGATCATTTCCATTCGCGCCGGTTTAGGCACAATGTCCAATTCGGACTCATTTAAACTTTTAAGTTTACGAGCTAAACCATAAACGCTACCATGACCTACCATATTCATGCCGAACAAGGCAAAATAAGGCGTTACCCCTATAGCCGTCTGTACTGAAGACCTTAAAGAAAATTCAATGTCGGACAAATGCTTGTCTCATTCAGTGTGGTCTTTCTCCAAATACGATCTTACCGCCGCCAAAACAGATTGATTCACGCGCTCAGACGCGTTTGCCTGTGGTGCATGTATTGCGGTTCTAACGTGCCTAACACCAAAATTGTGGACCATATCGGCAAATTCCTTGCTGACAAATTGTTTTCCATTGTCAGAGACAATGGTTTCAGGCGTTCCAAATTTGTGGAAAACCTCTGATATTAAAAATTTAATAACATTTTTGGTGTTAGCCTTAGGCAATGCCTTTAAGAAAACAAATTTGGTTAGGTGGTCTAAGACAATGAAGATAAAAACGTTACCATTTTTCGACCTCGGGTAAGGACCGAGAAAGTCTATAAAGATTCTTTGGAAAGGTCTTTCGCTGCTCGTTTCCGAACCCATTGGTGGTCTAAGCGTCACATTCGCTGGTTTTGCTTCTTTGCATGTCTGGCAATTTAACACGAAATTCCTTACTTGAACATTTTGATTTGGCCAATAGAAATATTCCTTTACGCGATGCAAGGTTTTACCCACGCCTCCATGAGATGCCTGCGGGGAGTTATGGCATGCTTTTATGATCCCCTCTGTCAACTCTAAGGGCACCCACAATTTCCACGCGAAATCCTCATTAATCGCGACGCCGTCGTAATGTCTGGTACGCTTGTAGACAAAACCGTCTACAACTTTCAAGTCCGGCAATTGATCGGAATTGTTCTCGATTGTAGAAATTAATTTAACGTAATCTTCCGACCGAAAAGCTTCTGAGTTTAAATCCACGATCATAGGTACATTTAGCGAGATTTCGTCCATATCGTAGCGTGACAGGGTATCGGGTACTATATTTTGCTTCCCCTGCCTGTGTTCTATCGCAAAATCATAGGCTTGAAGATGCAGACTCCACCTTGCTAAACGACCGGTTAAGTCCTTATGGCTCATAAGCCACTTCAAACTACTATGGTCAGTAATGACGGTGAATGGCATCAGTTCTATACAGGGCCTAAACTTTTTAATCGCCAGGACTACAGCTAAGCATTCACGTTCAGTCACTGAATCATTTTTCTGCGCTGATGTCAGTTTGTGTGAGAAATAGGCTATGGGGTGCTCACCATCAGACTCGTCTTTCTGGAAGAGAACTGCCCCAATACCTACATCAGACGCATCACACTGAACGTAAAAATGCCTGCTGAAGTCCGGGTGATTAAGCAGTGGACTTGAAATTAGAGCATCCTTGAGACGATCAAACGCGACCTTAGCTTCGTCTGAAAACTTGAATTGCCTACCCTTCTTCAGCGTTTCAAAGATTGGAGCTGCAATGGTGGCATAGTCTGATATAAATTTCCTATACCAGCCTGTTGCCCCCATGAAACTCCGCACCTGTTTTGCTGACTTAGGATACGCAAAACGAGTAATAGTTTCCACCTTAGCCGGATCAGGTTTTAGTTTACCGTCTCCCACTATATACCCTAGATATTTTAACTCTTTAAAACAAAATTTAGATTTCGCCACATTGATGGTCAGACCTGCTTCCGTCAAACTCATAGATACACGTTTTAGCAATTCCAGGTGTGTCTCGAAATCTGGAGATACTATCAAAAGATCGTCTAAGTAGACGAAAACTCTATCACGTAGTGCTCCGGGAATCACTTTATCCATCAGACGACATAACCTTTGAGCTGCATTACACAGCCCAAAAGGCATGACCGTGAAATGATAAAGTGGTCGCCCTGGCACAGTGAATGCAGTTTTCTCCCTACTAGACGGGTCTAGTGGTATCTGCCAGAAAGCGTCCTTTAAATCGACACTTGATATAAATATTGTATCCCCCAAACGACTGAGCAAACCTTCGATGTGCGGCAATGGATAGGCATCCTTGACTGTTAATGCATTGAGCTTGCGAGCGTCCAGGCACAACCGGTTTTTCTCACCCTTGCGGACCAGAGTAACTGGATGACTCCATGGACTTTCACTAAGCTCAATAACACCAAGGTCTAGCATCCTATCCAGCTCCGCAAACATCAACTTTTGCACCGCCGGTGAGACAGGATAATGACGATCTTTCACTGGATTTGCCTCGCGCGTATCTATAGAATGCGTTTCTAATTTTGTTTTACCTAGTCCTTTCTTACTGTAGCAGGGGAACATCGATATGACCAAATCTAATCTTTGTCGCTGATCAGTTGTCAGCTTATGAGTCACGACATCTAGAGTATTCTCTGCCTCTTCGCAGAGACTAATACCATTGGTTGTTAAACTTTCTATGCAGGCAAACATTTTGAAAACCTTCATAAAATCGATCCCCAAGAATAGCTCTCGACTTAAAGTAGGTACTAAATAGAAAGTGATGACATTCGCCGCACCACGAAAACACACCTCTGCTCGGACGCGACCTACTATAGGATGTGTCGTACCGTCTGCGGTTTTAATGACCGTTTGAAAATCATGTATTTTCAGACCGGTTTTTGCGACAAACTCTAGGCAATTCTTACCTAGACACGTAACTGTGGCACCGCTGTCTAAGAGACCGACAATATCATGACCGCCTAACTTTATTTTTGTATAAAGCCGCGAATCTTCACCCTCGTAAAGCGACGCACACGAAATCTCGCGACGTAAACGTTTTCTGATCTTATAACGCTCCCGGGCTTTTTCTATTCTCTTAGATGGCCTACCAAATATTCTGTCTTTAGCCTCTCTATATTCCCTTAATCTTACGTGTAATGGCCGGAGTTCCCTAAGCCGAGGCTCAGGACTGATCCCTAACAATGGCCTATTAGTATTTTGTAAAATGGTAAATTTTTCTGTATTTTGTTGTTGCTTTTGGTGTTGGTGTTTTTGTTGTTGCTGGTATGGTTTATTGTGTTCGTGGTGGACTGGGTCTAAACCTCGGTTGACCTCATCTGCCCAGTCCGGGACGGGTTCCGAGGCCGGTTTCCCTGACATTTTGGACACTTAGGTGCCACCACATCTTCCCTACCACACCTAAAACAAAATTGCCTAGTTATGGGCTCGGGACAGTCAACAAAACTATGGCCGACCACCTTGCAGTTCCAGCACTTATAATTACTAGTAGACCGAATACCATCTACCTCGAAATCGATCAACGACAAATCCTCATCCGCACCTACCAATTCGCTCACCCTTTGCGTAGGACGTTGCTGGTATATTTGACGTTGGTTAGCAATTAGTCCTTCAGCTCTCCTCACCTCACGGCAAAATTCTGATAATGTTTTTACATGCACCGAGAACATCATCTGTGCCAGCGATGGTTTCAAATTGCCTCTCATAATTTCGACTAGTTGCTCTTCATCGTATGGCTGCTGTTGTTGATTGCGTAATTTAATTACAGCGTTGTAGAAATCATCAAACAACTCATTAGGAAACTGCCTTCGATTTAGTATTTTCACTTGTATTTGGTGTTCTTGCTCGAAACGTCTATACTGGGCCAAGAGAGCTTTTTCTAATTCATCCCAGGTATTTATGTGAACAATCTTACGGTAGTCCCAATACCAGTCAAGGGCTGGACCCTCCAGTAGAAGATGAAAACTTCGCAACATCTCATTGTCGGTACAGCTATAGTCTCTTCTCAGAGCTCCCAGTCTAAAAATAAACTCTTGCACGTTCATTGTTTTGTTTGTGCCGTCAAATTTGACTCCCCACTTAGCCAAATTAAACTTGTCCAACGACTCGTGCCGCGCTGGCATAGACATAGCCAAATTGTACCCTGGCTGTTGTTGCGGCTGCGCGACTGGCACTGACCAGGCCTCCTGTGGATATCCGGGCTGAGATCCACTATACCGTTGGTAATTGGGCTGCTGGCCTGGCGCCGTTTGTGACCACACCTGCGGTTGTTGACCATATGGGTGAGCTGGCTGTTGGGCATACGGCAAAGGGTTTTGCGGAGGCATTACTTGCTGTGGCTGACCATACGGTTGTTCTAGCGGTTGTGAATATGGCAACTGACTTGGCTGCTGTCGCTGCGATTGTGGTAGCTGATATGGCCCTACTCCTGGCGTTTGTTGTGTATATGGCCCACCATATTCTGTTCTATTTTGACTGACGGGCCCATAATTGGGAGCAGGCATTAGTGGTGGTGGTTGCCTATAAGCCGGCAGTTCTAAATGTGCTGATGGTTGCCTATATACCGAGGCTTGTGCCTCCAACGGGGTTCTGGATGGCTGACGTGGTAACTCATGGTTACCAGGTGTTATGTTCGCTGGCTCCGTCGTTTGGCCGCGTGCGCCTTGCGACAGAATGAGCTGTTTCATCTCGTCTAGAGCTCGTTGAATCCTCTCATCAACTGATTTCATAAGCTGTACCTGATGCAAGCCAACCGACGCTTCCACTAGATTTTGTAATTCGTTTGTTGGCCTCGGGGATTCTGTCCTATGGAAACCGAACACACTTTCGCGCACTTCTCTGCGTATGTTTTGAGCTGTCTCGCTAAGAAAAGGCGGGGATACTATCGGCTGATCTGCACTTTCGGAACTTACGGATAGATCGTGAGTCGCTCGGGTGCTAAAGACGGGATTGCCTGTCCTATAAGTTGTTGTCGTGGTGGTGGTACTGGCGGTGGGATTATTCAATGTAGTGATCGACACGATTGTAGGGGTATCGGTGCTACCTGTAACACTGGCTCTGGTGGTTGCCATGGCGTTATTTTGTTCTAACAAACGACTCGCACGACGAGTTAAAACCATTAAAAAAACTAAAACTATATAAAAAATATTATTAAATTAAAAATAAATATACTATAATATCAAAATAAAAAAAAATAATCCAAAAGAATGAAATTCAGTACCCAAAATATAAAAAAAAATTTTTAATTCTACCAACCTAAAAAAAAAAAAATATAAAAGAAAAACACAACTAAAATTATTTAGAATAATTTCAACTTAAAAGATATAAAAAAAATTTTAAATATTTCAATGAATAAAAAGTAAAACATGCGTAGCACAGAATCTTCAGTATCGTTTTTCCGGCAAAGTAAATAAAAATTCAAACTTCAAACTCCCTCCAAAGAAAAACAAAACTAAAATAAAAAAAAAATCTCAAAATAAATAAAAAAAATTTAAAAAAAATTTAAAATATACGTAGCACAGAATCTTTCTCCGTGCTTGTATGACAAAATAAATAAAAGTAGAACACACTGTCCTCCAAATAATCGCGCAAACTACTAAAAGAAAAAAATGTATGTACATATATGCGGGCGGGTTTTTTCAGGAATAATAATGCTTGCAGGCAAGATTTCGCAAATTAATTTGCTGATTTGTGTATAAGTATGACCTAATTTTTATTTTCTACTGGTTTCAGGAAATGCAGAGTAAAAAAAAAAAAAAAACAGAAAATGAAGGGGGAAAATAAGGAAGTATTTGTCCTCACACTGCTCGGCTTCAAAGCGCATCTAATAGGCAGGACCTAGTTACCCTAACACTTTAGGACTTCCTTGGATGCCTCGCAGTGAGATAGAAACGTAAGTTACTAAACAAAGACTTTTGGGTTATATAAAAAAAACTATGACTGGGGGGGGGAAACTATCATTTCCTTACGACCCGAGCATTATCTCTTCTCCATTTAAAACGTAAACAAAAACATTTTTGAGAGCCTCAAGTCGTCAGGAAATGAGAGCCTGATGAATCCATAATTCGGCCTGACCTTATTGCCCACACCATATGTCGCTACCAAACCGGACTAGTTGTCCTGCATCCGGGACTTACATAGGTGTGTACAATAATAGCCACTCAGAATTAAGGATTCACTTCTATTGCTTAGTGTAAAATAAAAAATTAAAAAAAATTGAATTATTAATTTAGCTGCGTCGCAGCAAATTAGGGACTCTTATTGGTAAACCTAATCGGACATACGCTACCAAAAAAAAATAACTCAAACAAAATTAAAATTTAGTTATCTAGGCTATGGACCTACTTCGGGCCCCACGTTGGGCGCCATTTTTGTAGTGGTGTATTGTTGTGGGACTGCCATCTGTTGATATAAAAAAATACAAACGGACAGAACGAAAGGACAGAGTGGCCAGATTGCCAGCGGCGCTGGTATGCCCGCGTTAAAGCTCGGCTAAAGCTCGCCGGATGGGGTGGTTCTTGCCAGCAATCCGGACCATGGACACACACACTAACAAAAAATTCATACCAGCTAGTTTGTGATTTAACAATTAAAATTCAAGGGCCTAAAGTAGTCCTGCATTTCCCTACCGATCATCCTTATACACAAATTATTTGCCCTCCCGCTCGAGCTCTTCGTCTCGCCATGACGTCCTCTTCCTCGACGTCCCAAATCCCACCTGCAAAACAATATCTCCCCTACTTACCGCCAGCTCATTTTAATTTACTCTATCATCCCGTTTTAAAAAGGATAACACTTTTAATCATTTTCACTTCACGTTATAATACTTAATGTTTATTGTTATTTTTCTTTTATTTATAATTGCTTTGTCTTCTGACTTGTTTCTATTATACAACTCTAATTTTAATTCCTGTTAGCTATTTCCGTTATAATTTTACCGCTTATAAAATTTTAAATATTTAATAAAAAAATTTTGCTTTTAAAATTTTGAAATTGTATCGCCTAAGATAATTTATAACTTGATTTTTTTTTTTCAGACTTAAAAAAAATGTTTGAGCCTCCTTGCCTCGGGAATGCATTTATAACGAAATTCCTTCACTCGCGTATTCTCCTTGAATTATCTGCAGAATTCCTTTAGAACAGATGTGTGTGTAAATTTTGTTGTCTATTGACCGCACTGGAAGTGATGCCACTGAACGGTTTTAGGTTTTCCAGTCAGTACGTAACGGTCCAACGTACGCGTAAGTTCGGGTATTATCTTGGCTAAATTTTACCACTGTATTCCCCTTCTTTTTTTTTCCTTTTCCTTACTAATTTTTCTTTTCTTTTCTATCGGAGATTACATATATTTCTAGGGATCGTTCTAATCACCGAGACTGCTATTCTTCGTAGGCGAGAGCTCCCCCTAAGTAGACGCGCACTGGTGTATAAAATTGTCCACGCGTGTGGAACGATACTACCGTTAATGTCCCTAGCTGTTTGTGCAAAAATATATATATATATATATAACCTCTTCACTTATGTTTCTTTTGTATAAAAAAAATTTTTAGAAAAACAAAAAAAAATAGAGGATCTTGTCCGTCATACGCGGTTCGAGTATTTTTTTTTGTCGGAAAACAATTATACCAAAGCACCCCAGGCGTGGTGGTGCTGTGCTGCTTCTCCCTCGCTGGGTGGAATCAGTGATGGTGTGGCTGGGCCTGACAAAGACTGTAGTAACTTCCTTTTGGTATGACTTTTTATTTATTTCTCAACGACTATTTTATTCAAAGTGTATTAATAGTTATGTGCTTTGCGACATCAACAAAAATTTTTCTTTTTTTTTATTAAGCGGTAAGTTAATGAGCTTTTGTTATCTTCCGTCGGCCACGATCTCCACCTTTTTTTTCGTCATCCAAGCTCTAGCGCCAAAACAAATCTGTCCCCGACATTTTCTTATTTCCACTTACGGAACCTCGCCCCGCTACCTGATCACCTCTTCGCCTCTCTCTATTTATTTATCTTTTATTTTCTCTTTCTATCTCTAGTGTCGTCCTTTTTTCCTTTTCACCAATGCTGGTGTTGCCAACCATCTTTTTACTTAACCCTCTACAGGGTGCACACGACAATACATATTACAAAAAAAGTATTTTGTATAGCAAACATTGTTAGTGGTATAAGTAAGTATCTGAATTAAAAAAAGGGGGCGATGAAGTAGGCGTGGTTAATAGTTATATGGCAACGTTAACAGTATTAAGAGCAATATACTACCAAATAAAATAAATACGTTGGAATGAACAAATTTGTATAGAGAACAAAAAGTATAAAACTTTCAAAAATTTGGCGTGAAAAGGGGCGTGGCTTAAGAAATCTTTATTTTTACCTCGTCTGGAGTATATAATGTGTATACAATTTGAAGTAAATCTATTAAAAACTATGTATATGGGAGCAATTACATAATTTTTAAAAAGTGGGCGTAAAAATGGGCGTGGTCAAAAAAAAGTACCCTATTAATCATACCAGAGTCCCAGTTAAATGCTGTGAAAATTTCAAAAATATCGGTCCAGAGGTTTGGTCTCCAATTACATTATTTTAAAAAAGTGGGCGTAAAAGTGGGCGTGGTAAAAAAAGTACCCTATTAATCATACCAGAGTCCCAGTTAAATGCTGTGAAAATTTCAAAAATATCGGTCCAGAGGTTTGGTCTTCAATTACAATATTTTAAAAAAGTGGGCGTAAAAGTGGGCGTGGTAAAAAAGTACCCTATTATTCCTTCCAGAGTCACAGTAACATGCTGTAAAAATTTTATCAAAATCGGCTCAGCCGTTTTGGAGTCTATACGTTACATACATACATCCATACATATGTACATACATACATACATACATACATTGAATTTTATATATGTATATAGATATATAAATATAAAAACAATTTTACTTCCCTGGATCTTTTACACAAATACTGATTTTCGAGATTTAGTAATCAGAAATTTAACCCGGGATCGAGATTTCGCGTTTGACATCCTTAATACCACATGAATAGAAGCCGAGAGACCTTGAAAGACGATATTGCATGTCAGAATGCTGCTTCAAAAATGGAACAAAATCCTAGCCCGAATCTTAAGCGATCGTATATGAAGCCCCAGCAACCAAACGAACCGACACCAAATCCAAATATCTGTATTTGGTAAGCCCAAAAGCTGTGATTCATTCTTGGCCTTAAAATATGAGCAGTTCTTTTAACGCGATTCCAGAAAAATCGAAAAAGGTCATACCTAACAATGGCCAATACTTTGAATAAATTTATAATATACAAATGTTTTAAAATTAAAAAAATTAAAAAATTTTGTGAAATATGTTCGTTTTCGTTAACCAGGTTTGCCAGTAGCCAAATATTTGGACAGGATAGAACAAAAATATGTTTAACTTCATTATTTGTTGAAATAAATAACATTTGTGTTAATTTTCATTGAAATCTGTCCGCTTTGACATGGATTCACTAAATATCTTTATAAATTTTTGTTTTTATTTTTATTTTAAAATTGCTTAGTTGCTAGGATATTACGAGTAAGTTAAATGCTTTAGTAGTTATGCAAGTATCTAAAATATTTCGTACTGTTGCTGCTGTTAATACATACATAAGTATTGTGTTCGTTCGTATACATTTGACAGCCTTGTTGAAAATCTAGGTAAAACAGATATGGTGTAATTAAAAAAATATCCACTGTACTCGTCGTATGCTAAAACATACTCGTATTCATAGATACAAACAGTAAGTATGTATTCTGTTTGCCAATGTAGAGTCGAGTCGTGTTGAGTAGAGAATAAAAATAAAATAAAAGAACAGCATGTATTGTTGAAGAGAGTAAGAAATCGAAATTGCATGTTTTAAAAACATATTAAAATACATTAAATAGATATAGTACTCGTACTCGTATACAAACACACATAGATACATGCATAGGAAGGAGTAGATATGTGTACGTGTAATGGCACGATTTATAATTATGGCCAAAATATAACAGGCAACTCGTCATCATAATCATCACCATTATCGCCGTCATTGTAGCAGAAGATGCTGTATGAATATCAAACAAGCCAAACAATCAACCAACCAACCAACCATCAACAACAACAACAAAGGTAGATTTCCTATTGTATGTATGTATTTCAAAAATACATATAGGGTGATTTATTTAGAGATTTCATTATTTGTTTTTTCTTTTTACAGATATTATGTTTAATCAGTATTGTTTGACAATTGACGATGATGCATCATTGACCTGACTTCTTTCATGTTCCTGTAAACTTATCGTCTAGATCGTATGATATCACACCTCTGGAATTTTCCTTTGGTTTTATGTATGTGTAAAGTCAAAAAGTTAAAAGTCAAAGTTAAGCCTTAACTATAAAGTCGTCCTTCTTAAAACCAATTTGGAGATATGGAATCCAATTATGCAGAACGGCCAGCAATTGAAATTTTACAAAGGACCCAATCGAAAATGCTTAGTTCCATGACGGGTGACATGGATTTACAATTAGTTACCATTAGTTACGGGATGAGTACAAGAGTATTCATGAAAATTACATTAAAAGCTAGACTTCTCGCACAGAGTCAAACGGGATCAAGGCTTAGTAGAGCCGATCTACTACCCCGCTAAGATGAGGCTGGAGAGCAATTAGTTTTAATTTTAGTTTATGATGTCAATACTTATTCTTAACGCCCAACCATAATGTGCATAAGCTAGCTTAAGCAACTGTCAAAAATTAACGAAAAGTCTGTCAAATGCATAAGTAAACTTATAGCGTAGACAGACGACACAGTTAATTTGCATTAGCAGTCTTAATTCAAATTAACTCGTGAATTATCCCCATCCTAATGCGCATTAGGTTAGACGTAAATGCACAAAATCAGAGTGAATTTAGCTATTTCAATATGGCAACATTGTCATATGTTATCAAATTGCAGTGTTGCCATTTTAGCACTTTCAGTGCTAGATTTAGCATTTTGTTTCTCGAAAATGCATTGAAATTTTTAAAAATTATGCTAAATGCTTTTTAGCATAATTTGCTTGATAAAAAAAAACAAATTTTTTCTCGAAAAAATTTTTACTATTTTACTCCAAAAAATACTTTTGGAAAAATAAAAAATAACTTTTTTTAATATTTCAACTAAATTTCTTTCGGTGTGGTAAGTAAATGAACACGGAAATTTTTGAATTAATATATGAAATGTAATGTATTAAATCAAGTTAACAATTGTTATGAACAAAATTAGACAAATCTATAATTTATATTTGTAACATTCGAAATAAAAATTGTATTTACATTGAAAAAATTGAGCACTTATTTTTTCTTCTGTAGAACATTTTAGCACTTTTAGCATATTTTGAAATTCATTTTCTGGCAACACTGTCAAATTGTTTACTATTGTAAAAGAAGAAGAAAACAATTGTAAAATAATAACAATAAATTTCCAAATTGTCTTTCTCTTATTTCAGAGGGTCCTACTGCGGTACCCACTTGTACCCACACGTTCAGGTTGATGGTTGCTTGTGCATGAACAATTTTTGCATTATGGAGCAGTTTCAGCAAAAGTAATTTCAGTTTTTTTTTCAAATAAATACTCATTTTTCACCAAATGCCAAACCAATGTTGTTGTTTACAAACAAACAGCTGTTTACTAAATGCAGAAACTGTCGTCTGTCAGGGTAAAATCTTAATTCAAATTAGCGAGATTTTAATGCAAATTAACGCTTTCGTCTGTCTACGCTATTAAGAAGACTTTTAGGTGGCCATAATGTACTTACATGATGCATGTAAACCTTTGTTGCATATTTGTGCAGTATTTTATGTTTTTGCGAGTACTTTAAATTAAAAAGTACCAAAAATTACAGCAATGGGGTCAAATTACCGCATTCGTGATCGAATGAGCTATCGTATCGAAAAATGATTACGATATCGAAATTATGATAAAATGTACTAAATTTCTTGCTCGATGTCGTATGCCATAATCTCAAATAAGAAAAGTACGATCAATTTTACTCGATATCTAATGCGGTAATTTGGCCCCTGTATTTGTTTATTTTATGTTTTATTTTATTGATAATTTGCAAACAGTAAAAACTTCTAATTGTTGAATAAATAATAAAAAAGTGGTCAGATATGAGTAATATCATCTATTTCTTGATTTTGCATACTAATTTTTTTTTTTAATGAAATCAAAAAACAGATGATTCCGTACGGAAAGTGCGTTCAGTTTGGCACTTTGCTTAAGTAAATGACATTTGACAAACTTGACGAAAAGTTTCATTAAGTACATTATGGTTTTTCACATACGTTTTACATGTATTCGCACAGTTGCTTAAGTTGGCTTAAGCTAGTTTATGCACATTATGGTTGGGCCTTTAGGCCTAAGAAGATAAGGCATATGCAATAAATAAATAAAATAATCAGGGGTGTCATAGAAACCAATATTGTCAGAAATGGTTTTAAAACCGACAAGAAAAAATGCTTTGGGCACTGCTACACGTTCAATAAATATTAAGATATTTCTAGTATCACGATATTTATTGAACGTGTAGCAGAGCTCTATGACACCAAAGCATTTTTTCTTGTCGGTTTTAAAACCAATTCTGATAATATTGGTTTCTATGACACCCTTGAATATAAAAATATTAAGAGAAGAAACTCTAAATGAATCGCCCTATAAAAACACACACACAAAAAACAAACAGTCAAAAACATACTGAAACATATTGTGTTAGTGTTGGTGTTATTGTTGTCGTTCGTGTTGTGTTGTAGTATTTAGTAGTCGTATTAGTAGTAGTGTTGCTAATGGTGGGAAACGGAAACATTGAAAAGGAAGTTGAGTGGAGAATTTAAAGATGACGATGATGATGAGGTTGCTGTTGACGGGTCCCTGATAATAAATACACACAAAGTTTTTTTAGTTAAGGCTGGCATATTAAAATAATAAAAATACAAAAAAAAAAAAACAACGTTGATGATGGTGATGATGATGTTGAAGGCTGTTCGTTGGATTGACTGCCTGCCTGCATGCCTGACTGTTTTTATTTAATTTGATGCCATCATGTATCTATACACTTCCCGTTCACCTTGTTTTTCAATTCTTTTTATAATTTTTGCATATTTTTTTTTAAGGTTTTTTGGGGGTTGAGGGAGATTTCTTTTTTCTTTCATATAAAACTTACACATTCCAACATACTTTATGTTCTTGTTGGTTAATTGCGTTTTCTTGAGTACTCATAAAGAAAAAGAGTAGATTTATTTTAAAATTAAATGTACACTTGTATGTATTAATATTTTTCGCGCAGTTTTATTTTTTTAATTTTATTATTATTATTTTTTTAGTTTCTATTTTTATAAATTAATTCGGTTTTATTTAAAGCTTTAATTATTTTTATTTGCCGTTTTATTGTATTGTTATATTGTTGTATTGTAGTTTAAAAAATTATTTTAAGTAAATTAATTAGAAATAGGATACGTCGTAGTAAAAACTTCTTTTGTTTAGAAAAAATATGTATCAATTGATTTTTCACTTTTAGATATGTAACACAAAAAGTTATGAGTGAGCAAAATTTTTTCACTTGTGCTAAAATGGAGCAAAAGAAAGAAAGAAATAAAGAATGAAAGAAAAAACCAGAACATATTTAATTTAACTGAATGAAAACTTGATCAAATAACAAGAAATTTAATAAAAAATAACTTTAGATCGATTGCGTGAGATTTTTTGGATTTTTTAATACCGATTTGAATAATTGTTTGTACAGTTTATTGGAAGAAAAGGTTGATTAAAAAATCTTTAGAAATCCTAATTGGTGTTGTTTTGTTGCAAATTATAAGGATCCACCAAAATGAATGTGTATATAGAGTATGAAATGAAAAGATGAAACGAATGGATGGATGGATGTTGCATGGGTATGTATGGTGTGTTAGTGTAACGGTATTCGCCAAATTGCGCATGTTTCAAAACTTTCGTCGTGTTGAATTTCCTGCAATTCTTTCATTTGTTGTTCACGAGTTTGTGTGTAAATTGTTGTGTTGGTTAGTGTTGAAATTCCTTTATTTT
The DNA here is from genome assembly GCA_916048285.2 of Bellardia pandia. Classification (NCBI taxonomy): domain Eukaryota; kingdom Metazoa; phylum Arthropoda; class Insecta; order Diptera; family Calliphoridae; genus Bellardia; species Bellardia pandia. Next base: position 91,415,157 of record OU696532.1, on the reverse strand, counting down.
TTTTTAAACTCAATTTTTCTGTTAGTTTTTCAAGTCACATGACTCTATTACATACTCACTTAGTTATTCCTATTTAAATACTGATATAAATACATATATGTATATACACATACATACGTACGTACATTGAATTCATAATATTTTTTGCAAAACCAATTATTTAGATCTTTTCGTGGCGTAGAATTTATCCCATCATTATATAATTTGTTAATAATATTTTGTTTCCATTTGCTCTTACAAATGATGGCATTTGCACTTGACACAATGTTTGTTTTTAAATACGTGTAGAAAATAAACATTTAGCTGAATTTAGCTAAGCTAAGAAATATTGTCCTTACATTATTAGCTTTGATACAAAACTAAACAGTTTGCTTTTCATTTGTTTTTGTTTTTTTTTTTTAGATTATTATTAGATTATTTTTAATTTTAAATATTTTACATATTGTATACACATATGTATGAATGTATATGTATATTGTAGATATACATGCATATGTAGTACATATGTCTTTATAATTTTATTTTAGTTTTTTAAGTTATTATAAATGTGCGTATGTCATTTCAATTAGACCAGCAGACTTCAAAGGATAATATAAAACTGAAATGCTAAATACTTTGTAGTATACTACTTATAGTCAAACTTACCACATTTGGCCTAATAAATGCATTTTCATCTCTCATCTTACACAACACTAGAGAGCAGCGTTGTCAACTTTGAAATTTCAAAACGCACCAAAATGGAGAAAAAAACGCATCATTTAAAAGTAAACGCACCAAGTTTAGAATTTCTTTTTTGTTTAAAATGTTTATGAAACTGGTTTTACATTTGTTTAATTTCATAAATTCTATATAAAACTTTTTAAATGAGATCAACGATTAATGTTAAAAGTAATAATAGTAAAATCCTCTTTTTAAATAAACGAGCTAATAAAGATAAAATAAACATTTAACCACTCAAATTTTAACTCACAATATGATATTCGGAACTAAAGTACTTATTGGTAAAAAGGGCTAATTTCAGTATGTACTTATTTGGTACAGATAAGTTTGTCAATCCGTTTGTAATTTCCACAATATAATTTTCCGACCCTATAAAGTATATATATTCTGGATCCTTATAGATAGCGGAGTCTATTAAGCCATGTCCGTCTGTCTGTGTGTTGAAATCAATTAAAGTGTTTTGATGTTGTATGTTGTAAACTGCGATTACGATTCACAGCACTTATCGAGACAACACAACATTTTAGTGTTGTGAACGGCAATCGGGGCCTTAATGGGGTTCTTTTTCATCATACAGATTTCATGATAATGAATTATTAAAAAACTGCAATTAAAATTAGGAATTTTTCGCACAAAAAATTAAAGAAAGCACCAAAAATGGTGCGAAACGCACCAAGTTGACAACGCTGCTAGAGAGCTCTTTCTGTGTGCGTTTCGTTGTTATCGCTCACTTTCTTATTCTCAGATTATTTACATATTTGAAAGTGGTAACATATTTATGTACCTGCAAACATTATTTTATTAAAACGAAATCAAAACAACAACACTAACAGGAAAAGCAACAACTACAACTACGACAACAAACACTTAAATCAAAGTATAATACTCGTACGTACTGTGGTGAATTTAATAATACAATTTAAGAATGTTCTGCTGGCACAAAGTTTGCACGATTTTAATCACAACTGGATACATTCACCTTTTTTTAATATAAACTGTAGCGTTGTAAACCTGAACCCTTCACATTAATTACCCTCCGACGTCGCCCTTCCAGTTTTACAGAATTATAAGAGTTATTACGTAAAATGTAAATTAAATTTGTTTTCGATTTACTAAATTCAAATCCAAGCCTTTAATAAAAATAAAACTTTTACAAACTATTCGGGGAAATTCTATCACTTGTAGTCCGCTTAAAATAAAATACATGCAAAGAAAAGGTTAAAATAAAATTCTCGCGCTGAGAAAGGACATAATACTAAGTTCTGGTTAAATATATTTTATTTAAAAAATTCCTTTTTTTCTACAGTCATTTTGGGGTTTGCTTCAGATTTTGGTTATAATTAAATAATTGCTGATGTACGAGTATATTTGGAAATAGGATCGCTTTTGAATAATATTATTGGGTGTATAACTTAAAATTGCCGGATTTCCTTAGATTTTTTGTTTTTATTTTGAAACATTTGTACATTTGTAAGTTTATTCAAAGTTTTGGCCATTGTTAGCTTTGACCTTTTCCCATCTTTGTGGCAACATATTGATTTTGCACCAAAATAACTAAGGCTTAGAACGAATCAAGCCAATTTCGAATGAACTGCAGCGTATCCCATAAGAAGCGTTCTGCATCGATCGCAACAAATAGTAGTCTTTCTTTCTCCAATCCTTAGTTAGTACTGTTTGAAGCACCTCTTTTGATGTTATTACGTGGTTTCGTATCCTTGTTTCCAGTAAATCGCATAAATGCTGTATGCTCTGCGGCGGATTTTATAATTGTTTCTTTACGTTATACAATCAATGCCCGATTTTCTAACACTTTCGGTAAGATATTTTTTTTAGCATATCTAAATAGATCCAACAATCCATTGTCAAAGGAATAAATTCTAAATTACCCACACCTTTGCTTGCCATACAGCCCCATACCATGACGCCACCACCACCATACTTAACACTAGAGGCTTCTTCTGTGCTACATGGCTTCTGTACTCGAAATTATCCTTTTTCAAAATACTGCGCACAGTATCTTTAGAAAAATATTTGTTAAATTTCTGATGCTGCTTTTCTGGGGTTTTCCTCTACCGATTGTATTATAACTGTTTTTTCACGTTCGACCAGAACGAGGCTTTGAGAACAAAATGCCTGTTTTTAAATTTGTTTATCACTCTGTGGATAGAAAAGAGACTGATATCGCGCAATGTTTTTCCTTTTTTCCCATAATTTGTTTGCAATTCGAAACAAACAAATTTCAAAAAACCACTTTAATGATATTTTTAATTTTTTTTCCTACTGTATTCGACGACAAAAAATAATTAACAAGTATCGTTTAATTTTGTGTACGCTGACTTTGGCATACGGGTAAAATTGTAATAATTTTTAAATTACGAATTATTGTCAAACTTTGCAAATTCAAAAGAAAAATATCTAAAATATAAATCCAACTCAATTTCACTATAAAACAATTTAAAGTTAAGATATATTAAATAGCTTTTATATAAGTTATTAAAGAGAAAAACCTAGTTCGAAGATACGCCGTCTGTTATAATTACCGCATTTGTAAGTTATACACCCAATAATTGAGCTGAAATCATATACATAGTTGAGCTCAACCATAGTGTTTTTTGGATGCGGGTGATTTAATTAATTATTAATATTAAATATTAGTTAAGCTCAGTTTGTAAATCTATATATATAAAAATAAGTGTACATTTTGATTGTCACTCCATAACTCGAGAACGGCTCGACCGATTGCCATACAATTTTTAGGGAAGGTACAGGGAGGAGTGATGATGGTTAGTTGATTTTGAAATCCAAAATCGGTCTAGCCATTCTCCAGTTATGATTTTTTTCCTGAAAAAATTCAACATTTGAAAAAAAAGTTTAAATTTCGGTTCGACCTAACGAAAAAAATCTATCCAACCTAATACACAAACTCATACATACACACATTCATTTCATTGACAGCATACAAATGTCAAACAGATGAACCTGTTGAAATGCACATGTTTGCAAATCACTTTCTTTCACTCTTGGATTCTGATACAGCCGGTCATACATTCGCTGCTTTCCAATTGGAATTTTATTACAAGTGATTTTTTTTTTTTGAGTTTCATAATTATTGGTAAGTATTGAAAATTTAAAAGGTGATTTTAAGTGTGTTCAGTGCAAAAAATGTGTTTGGATTCCAGAAAACATAGTGAAAAGTGATTTTTTTCCATAATTTCATCTTATTGCATCATCCATTTAGCGTGTACTCAATATCGAATTCATTCGTAATGTGGACATTGTTGTTACTGCGTACGGTGCTTTTTTTGTTCAAAATTACAGGAATCTTAATTGGTTGAGAGAGAGCAATACTGGCACCAAAAAATGTACACGTCAATGAAATCAATTATCAGATTCAAGAAAAATTGCCAGGTGCAGTGACAACATATAAATCTGTTGATAGCGCAATGAATGCAGATGATGCAGTGAATTATCCAATTGAATTTTTGAATTCATTGGAGCCACCTGGTATGCCACCGCATTGTTTGAATTTAAAGGTTGGCTCATCAATTATTTTACTACGAAATTTAAATGCACCGAAATTGTGCAATGGCACAAGATTGGCAGTAAAAAAATTGATGCCGAATTTAATTGAAACCACAATATTGACCGGAACAGCGAAAGGTGAAATTGTGCTCATACCACGTATTCCACTGATTCCAACAGACATGCCATTTGAATTTAAGCGTTTGCAATTCCCAGTGCGTCTGTCATTTGCCATGCCCATCAATAAGGCGCAAGGACAAACGCTTCAAATATGCGGATTAAATTTGGGGGAGCCGTGCTTTTCACATGGACAGCTATACGTGGCCTGCTCAAGAGTTGGAACTCCAAATTGTTTGTTTGTGCTCGCTTCAAATGGGCAAACGAAAAATATTGTATATCCAAATGTTTTGGATTAACATTAATAATTTTTAAATACAATGCATTCATTTCATAAAAAAAATCTAGAATATTTCATTTCTTTTTTTGGTTGGTTGCAACGAAGTGCATCGGGGTCCGCTAGTATTCTATATTTTGCAATACATATTTCGACAATTTTTTCCTTTAAATTTCTTCGGTGTTCACACAACACAATTCTTATTGCCTTAAGCATTAAATTTGATCTTCGCACTTTTTAAATAACATAATTACTAAAATATAACAAAAAAAGTAAATAAGAACATTAAAAATAATAAATCTTAAACAATAAAACACCAATTCTCAAGCAAACATTATTAGCTTGTGGCCTAGCTATTTTAATAACAATTCTTATTTTTAGTTGAACTGTTAATTTTACAATTTTTGATAATTTTAGTTGGGCTCGAGTTCATTTAAATTTAATTTTCATTAAATTATTATTTTTACTGAAGGTAGGAATTGTTGTTACAACATGAAATCTTATTAAAAACAAAAAAAGATTTAATCCCCAGCTCAGCCAAAAAAAATTATCAATAAAAATTTTAATATTAATATTAATAACATTAAAAACAAAAACAAAAAATAATGTTGAGTGTAGCATTAGACGCATAAAATTAAATGTATTTTTTGTTTTTAATGTAAACTTTTTCGAAAATAAGCTTTGAAAATGCTATACGAAGTGTAGCGAAATATCAGCAATAAAGAATTTTACATACACTTGACCTCGAGCTCGAACAATTTTATTTCTTGAAAATTATAACTGAAAGGTCGGATAAGAACAACACTAATTTACTAGCAATATTACTTGAATTAAAAAAAAGTGACGCTCAATGCAAAATTGTGGGGGACAATCTTTCTTTGCAACGCCAAATTCGCACTAATTAAGTTTTGATGACTATAACAAATCAAAACACAAGAAAGAAACGCAATAATTCCAAAACTGTTATTAAATGTTGCATACATATTTACTTTTTTCTTTATTTTATTTTATTTTGTTTACTAAAAATTCTAACGGGGGCACATGCTTTTGTATGGAAGCAGTCAAAGGGAGAAACACCATTCTGAATAAACAAAAAAACAAACATACAAATTTGAGAAAAAAACAAAAACAATATCTACATTGACGATCGCAGTCACCAATGTTTACCAGTAAAGCATACGAAAGTGGTGTTGCTTTGCGCTTGCGTGTATAGTGTGAAGTACGACAAAAAAACAAATAAGGCAAAGTTGTTTGTGTATTTCGTATTGCTAGTGCTGAGTGCTGTAATGAGTATACAAAACACACAGCCTATAGCTAAGAGTTTTTACAAATACGAAAGAGCACCAAGAATATAGGGCTTGGGCACTCCTGGTTTAAATGATATTCCATTAATACAAGTTGATAATTCTGCTGCTGTACGAATATCTTATAATCCACAATATCAGACGAACGAAACATATTAGTTTAAGACATAAACTAATGCATAAAATGCTGAAAATTATTTAAAAGTATCGAACTTTAAATATGAAATAGTATCGAAAAGTACGACTTTTTCATTCCTACTGATTATAGCAAAATGTTGCTGTTACAAAACTTTTCATATTAAATCATTTATGATAACACATTTTTCAGTTTATACAAATAAATTGAATATTAATAAAAACAAAATTATGTGAGAAATTTCAGATATTTTGCATTTCTTTTGCATTTCATCGCTCACCTCTTAAAGTTATGGTCATTGAGAAGTTCAAAAACAAAAATATGCTTTGAAACTTACAAGAACTTTTAATTCATTTTAACATAAATTAGAATATAATAAATAAAAAATATCCAAAGTCTAGCTGTTTGGACATTTTTTATTTATTTAATATAATATTTTTAACAAATCTCATGGGTCAAATACAAAATACTACCACATATGTATGTATATAAATTAGAAATCACATACAGTGGCTCCAAGCGAAACACGTACAGCAATATTTTCTCTATATTTCTCTTATTAGTAGATACACCTAAAGTTAATTCGTGGGAATATTAGCGGAACAATACTTTTTTTATTTGAATCAAATAGCAAAACGGAAATCAAATTACATGTTATAAATTTGGGTCAAAGCCAAACTGACACTTTTAAAAATAAATTAAAAATTAACTGTAGTACTATTTCATAAGAAGACCTTTGCTTTGATAACTATCTCTAACTTACTTTAGGCTAGCATTCCACAACCTAAGGAGAAAAAGGATGTTCTAATTTTCCCATTCCTCAGCAAGAATTCGCTTTAGCTCTGGTTTTCACATAATGTATTGTTTTTTTAATGTTGACATCGACAAGGTCTCTGCGATGGCGTCTCCATGCGGACAGTTGTTCAACGACCATGACCTAATCTGAGGGCAAGCCTTATTCCAGGACTCATTGTCCTGGTTGTTGGAAATGAAAGTTCATGTTGATACCCAGATTTTTCATAAATACTCGCAAATTTTATTGTAAAATGTCGGACAGATCCAGCTGCCAAAAAGGATCACAACCCATTTCCGAAGCTTCAGCATGATTTGATATGACCCTGCAAATAATATTGTACTACGTGATCCATTTTAGATGAAATGGACTACTTACAACATGCTCCAATGTAATGCAGTCATGGGCCATGTCATAGTTAAACAAGAGTTTGTAGTTAAACGACATGGTTTCATGTTAACACGATTGCATAATAAGTTGTTGTTGTTTAAAACTAACCCTCTTGAGTACTCCATGGAGTAGAAGCATGGAGTAGTTTTGGGACTACTCCGATGGGTTATATGGTCCAATCCTAGGGCATCGCAATGTTAAATGGACCACCTTTTTTCCATATATTTGGAGTAGTTTTGGAGTACTCCTACTCCTCTTTGGACTAGTCTTTACATGCATGTATGGACTAGTCGCGTTATTTGCAGGGGAAATTCAAAAATTCACATCTGTCCTTGGTGACTTCATCGTCGCCTTGGTTTTATCAAAAACAATAAAAAATTATACAAAGTCCAACAGATATAAAAGGAGCCACATATGAACAATATGCGATTTATGTTTGGTAGCGTTAGCCTGGTAAAATTTAAATAGGAGTTTATTATTCCTTATGAACGCAAATTCTTCAGCACTAATTTTTAAATATTTCTTCAAAATATCTAAATATTGGTGTACATCTAACGCCACTGCTAGATATGGATGACAGCATAGGGAGCGGCAGTGAAACGTCTTCTGTTGGTGAAGTGGAATTTGATTTATGGGCTCACCATAAATCTTTAGCCCACATACGAAGAAGAAAGAACAATGACTCAAGATGAACTAAACTTCTTTCTCAATGCTCCAGTACTAGAATTAAAGCGCAACGTAATAGACGCATGGGAAGAAATGAAATCGGTCTAAACTAAGCTGTACTCTCTTGAGCAAAAATATTGCTTTTTGATGTTTATAATCTGTACCATCAGAGCGAATTTGTTTCCAAAGCAAGTGCAATAGTAACGCAAGAACTTTTAAATTCTGTGCTACATAAATTATTTTTTTTAATAATAATAATTTTTTTATTTATGATAATTTTCAATTTTACCTAACAATATCGATTAATCGATTAAATCTTTCCAATTAATTGCAATCGATTATTTTTTCTTTTCGATTAATCATATAATCCATTAATCGATTATTCTTTTTTTTTTTTTGCCATCACTACGTGTATCCAGTGATGCCAGTAGATTTTTTCAGAAATCCCTACGCTTATGGAAAATAATCCCTTTTTTCCCTACACCCACTTTTTTCCTACATTTTTCCCTACACAACTTTTTACAATTTTTCAAAAAATAAAAATTTATATTTCTAATTATTCGGCCCTGTTCTGTAAATCGAATCGTTTTTAAAAACGAGAAATTTCTAAAACCGAATAAATCGCTTTTTGGTGTTCTGCAAATTACTCGTATTGATATGATTCGAAATTAGGTTCGAATTTTTAGTTAAACATCAAAGTCAGCTGTTGATTAAAAAAATTCACAATTTGTAAATAAAAAGAAAGATATAAAAATGCTTGGAGCGTTTGTGTTAAGCTACAATTCCATAAAAAAAACGTAAAATACGCCAATTTAACATACAAAGAAGAAAATTAAGGGATGATTCCAATCCAAAATTGCTTACATCTTTATTTTTGCTTCTGTTTAATTTTGCCCCGTTCAAAATTGTTTGTGGTTTATTTTGCAAAAACATATGTTATACAATTCTAGAGTTGCCAGAGAAATTATTATATTTTATTGCTAAATAATGATGAGTAATAAAAGAACATTTAAGGTAATCGAACCTTCAGATATATATTTGGTCTTTATTTTTATCGCAAATATTTTAAAATTAATTTTTTATAATATAAAAATAGTGAGTTTTTACTAGACAAACTTTGACAGCTACATATTCACAAACAGTGGTAACTCTACTTTTTCGAAAATAAGAAAAAATGCTGATCGCCATGTTAAAAATAAATTGTGTTTTTGCAAAATACTTGTGATTAACGCAATTATTTTATTTTAAATAAGTTTTTTTGAATTAAAATTTAATTTAGTTATAAAGTGTTTGTCAAAAAAATTTAATGTATAATATTTACTATTATTACAAGAGTGTTGTTTATTCAAATGCCTTTTATATTCTCTATAAAAAAGTGTTTTGTTCATTAAACTTTTTTTGTCACTCTTTATATTGCACTTGTTTTTTGTTGTTATTTTTTTAGTCATTTATTAAAATAATTTCAAATTTGATTTCCTTTCGACTAGGTTTGTTTACTCGATTTCAAAACGAGAAAAATTATGTGAATTCGGCTTACAGAACGCCAAAAAATGTGAATTCGTTTTAAAACGAGAAATTTACTCGGATTCGGTTTACAGAACAGGGCCGGCCGTATATTTATCGCATATCAATTTAAATTGATAAGCACTTTAATTATTATTTCCAATGGCAACTTCAGGATTTAAAAATTCCATTTCTTTGAAAATTGACTTATCTTTGTGTTTCTTCATGTGCAGTTATATAGAATTGTAAACATTCAGATTTTGCTTGATGAGCACTACTTTTTGGAAGCATTTTCAACAATTCTTCATTTTCAATTCTTCTATTGGTAATGAAACGTGAGGTGACCTTATGGCACAATCAATCTTTAGGCATTTCAAATATATTTTTGTTGATTCTGAGTGTAAAGCGTGAAAAAGTGCATTTAAGGAGTTAAAATAATTCAACATATATTTCAAAAAACATAAGTAAAGGTACGGTCACATTTGACAAATATTTGCCGAAAAAGACGTTACCACTAAATAATATATATTTGAACTCGTTTATTTATATAAAAAAAACTTTTCTTATTTAGGCCTAAGCAAAACAAATATTTAGTTTTAATTTATTAGATGCTGTTTGATCTTGCAAAACTCTTGTAAGAGTAAACAACGTCAAACAAAATTTGTGCTAAAACACTAATTTGTAAGTTCAGTCAGTATAAAGGCCCAACTATAATGTGCATATGCTAGCTTAAGCAAACGTGCGAACACATATAAATTGTATGTGGCAAACTATAATGTACTTAACGAAACTTTTCGTTAAGTTTTTTAACTGTCATTTGCTTAAGCAAAAAGCGAAACTGATCGCACATTCTGTACGGAATCAGCTGTTTGTTGTTGTTTGTTTGTGTTTTGAACAAAATGGAAGAAAATATATTTATTTTAAATTTAATAGAAAATGCGGAAAAAAATAAGTGCCTTTACATTAAAAGGGACCCTTTTTATTTTAACAAAAATATCTTTCTGTCGCGGTTTATTTCTCTGACAGAACAAGAGCGTCTTCTTCTTTTACAGTGTAGTTCACTTATTTCTTTTAATGTGCACAACCCTTCAAGCGCTAACTTTAATATTTTTATATTATTTAAATTTTTAAGTTTTTTCGCCATTTTTGCAAACAGAATACGAAAATTAACAAAACATATGTAAACGTTTATTATTACTTACAATTTAGTGCTGCCACAGCTGTACATTTTAGTACTTTTGCCGATAAATTAAAAAAAAGGATAAATTATGCGTTTCGGGTACGAAGTTTTCTTTTAATTATAAAATAATATAATAATATTTATAAAATATAGTCATTTAATGGCTTTTTGTTAAAATAAAAACATTTTTTTAAACATAAATGAGCAACTGTGGACAAAAAGTTTCAAAGTCATTGTAGCCACCTGAAAGTTAATTCTGAACTGGTTATGCATTTGACAGCCTTTTCGTTAACTTTTGCAATTTGCTTAAGCTTGCTTATGCATATTATAGTTGGGCCTTAACTCCTGCAGATTTCAATTTGTCCTGCTTAGCTGCAAATTTAAAGTATTCTATTAGAACTTGCCAATTAGCCAATATCCTTTCGATACATTTTTGATGGTCGTTGATGTTCTTAATATTTTTCGTTTTTCTTCGTTCATCATTTCTTGGAATTCCGGAAACTGAGAACATCTTTTTGATCTGCCGGAATTGTATATTTAAATTTGTATTACCAAATCTTCGGGAGCTCTTGGCAACATAAGGCAAGATTTGTTTGCTATGATGGCAGCAGAGTGGCATATACATTTGATTGTTATTACCTCGAGACTATCTGTCAAAAGTCTAGACGCGAATGAATTGTTTTGTCCAACCATAACGTTATCGCCATCGAAACACAGTCCAATGATATTATCAGAAAAAGGCAATAAAGTGATTCAGCAGTACAATCAGCGCCCACGTGAATTAACTCCAACAACTATACAAAAGTCTTCTCTAGCACCTCGTCATAATACCTTACATGAAGACACATCGTTTTTTTTTAAAGAAACATCACTACTTTCATCAATTAGCACAGAAACTTTATATATTTGAATCTTTCTGATTAGATTTTCTTTTTATTCTCTTGCTAAAACATTCAGAATGATTTTTGAACATTTGGTTCGCCCTAATTGGAATTTTTTATAATTGAAGAATCAGGTACAATTTCTTTTACTAATGGTATTAGGTGATCAATAACTTGAACTGCTAAATTGTACTAAATTTAATGGTATTGCAAAAAACTCAAAACAATTTGGATGAATTATGTAGTAAACATTTTAATTTAAGCTTTCTATTATATTACATAATTCATCCAAATTGCTTTGATTTTTTTACAATACCACTAAATTTATGGCGTTTTCTTTTCTGGTAAAAATGTTACACGTTTTCCCCATTTCGCACCTTTTTTAATTTTTTTGTGTTCTTTTCTGAAAAAATGTCAACACTGCTAAAGTGTAGTGTGTTCTTTTCTATAAATGCCACACTATAAATTTAAAAAATGGTGCACCTTTCACACTCTGTATTTTTAGAGGGGGAGAATCGCACGATAAAACAGCTGACATTTGTTTTGTTTATGAATGTATATTTGTGTTAAGAAACAAAAAAAAATATACAAAATGGAAAATATTACTACTTTTTTATGTGCTGAAAAAATTTTGGATGACTTGTTGGATTCATCTTCATCATCTGATGATAAAATATTTTATATGATTATGGAAAGATATCCACAACCGCGAGTGAAAGGCTTTGTAGAGAACGTAATTAATGAATACTCTGAAGTTGATGTGCTATGTCAAATTTCATAGGACAATATCTCCTACTTCTTATATGTTTATGTAATGTATGTTTATACAATATATAATTTTTATAGTTTAAAAAGAATTTGCGTATTAGTCGGGAAGGTGCCATTGGTATTTTTGAGAGATATTCATGGTCTTATTTCAAACGATCTTACCAGGGAGCTAACTGCTTCTTTATGTTTAACAAAAAAAAAACAAAAACAGCTGTTCATGAAAAAAAGTGTTACACTGTTGTAATTTTATGTTCTATTCTGACCATTAAAAATGCGACATCTTTAAAATGTGGGGTAAACATTATAAAAATGTACATAATAAAGGTGTAACATTTTATTTCAGAAAAGAAAACACCATTAGTAGTAGTGCAATTTTATTTAAATACCACCAAATTGTTAGTGGTAGTGCAATTTTCTTTTTCACTACCACTAAATGATGTTGCACTACCACTAACCATTTAGTGGTAGTGAGATTTTAATAGCACTACCACTAATTATTTAATTTTTAGTGTACTAAAAAAATAGTGCAATATGCCCATCTCTGATTTATACCCTGATTCAATCTTGTTGTTGTCTTTATTTTGTATGTAGATATATTTACATACGAGAATTTACGTTCTAGCATTTTTTGCCAATGATTCATTTATAACTAAAATCTTGTTTCTGTATTCACATCTCAAGAATATATTGGTTACAATCGTAGTAGGTATGCAACTTCAGCAAATCAAGTTCTAAATACAAACACAAATCTAAAATTAACAGCTGACTTTTTTAATATCTCTGTAGTAAAAACACAAACGACTAAAAATGCCAATATAAGAACAATAATAAAAATAAATTTACAATGATGCATCACTTGTATTTTTGTCCATAAACACTTCGACTGGCTTCGATATATATTTTTTTTAATTATTAATGCATTTCATGAAAAACAAGACAAATCAAATTTTTGCTCTAATAATTAAGCACCCACCTGTTTCAATAGAGTTTTATTTTAAAATATTGTCAACACATGCACAAAAATAAAAAATACAGTAAGTGGTAGTTATTTATTCACTTGTTTTTACATTTGACCACTAAAAAAATTAGACTTGTTGACGAATATTTTATTTTTATTCACTTTATTCTGAAGTTTTTCACACTTTAAACAAAAATATGTCCATTGATTTTTATTTTTTTCCTGCTCTTTTAACAAATATTGTATTAAAAATATGCACCAAACGGATGAGGTCACGAAAGAAACCACTGATACAAAGCAAAACCAATAAGAAAGCAAAAATATTTTCACACAGTTCCTACTCGCTGCGTATAGATGGCGCTAATTTTCTGTATACTGAAAGTTACATAGCCCGGTTTACATGATAGTTTTTACGAAGTCGTTTTTTAGACGTTGCTTTTGGTTTAGTCGAGCGGGGTAGAAAAAGACACGATTTCTGTTTTCATGTTGTTTTTTTATATTTCTCTTTACACTCATTTCTGTTTTTTTTGTTCCGTTTTATTCTTGTTCTTATTTTGAATTGAAAGGTTTGTTTAGGAATTCAACATGTAAAAATAAAATAAATAAGGTGAATATTTTTGTAAACAAGAAAAATAATTATTTTGTTTGGATTTATGTAATTATTTATTTATATGTGTGATGTTTTTAGTGCGTACATTGTGTCCATAATTTAAAATTATTTGTTAAAAGACAAAGAACATTGTTTAATACGAACAATAAACTAAAGAAGATTCAACAAGAAAATAAACCCTGACTACAACAAAAATTAAAATTTGTAAAAAAAACGACGTCTAAAAAACAACGCCGTATAAATGCAAACAAATTTTCGTAGCATCTTCAAAAGAGAATTAATAAAAAAACGACGTCGTAAAAATCATAATGTAAACCGGGCCATATATTTGCCATAAACTCATAGTAAATCGAAAATGTCTATCACAACAAAGAGCATGATAAAGAATAACGAACTCAACAAATATACAGAATGAAATGCAATTACAGCAACTAATAATTAATAAATTTTAGTTAAGTAAATTTAGGGCGTGCAATGTTTGCTAATTTTTTCATTTCAAAATATGAACTTATGTATGTAACAATTTAATGTAGAATTAATTTATAGGTTATTTGTTTTACGGAATATTAATATGTTGGGAACAAGTCGGTTTTAGTGACATTTTTAAAAAGAATTAAAAAGGTTTTTAGAGTTGATAAAAGCTATATAAATTTTTTTCGGCCGCGCCTATTTTCGTGTGGGCGAGCCCACAATGTTGAAAATATATAAAGGCTCAGTTAGCCGACGGGGTAACATTTTATTTCAGAAAAGAAAACACCATAACTACAAAAATTTAACAACAGAACGACACGGAACATAGCAGCAACAGAAAGTAAAGACTAATGAAGCATTAAGCCTCAGTTAGCCGACTGTAACGGAATGTAGTGTAATGACGTAAAAATGTAAGGAAATTCTATTTCTTACAGATGCATACATTACGGTGTTGCGTTACTTTACATCTCCATAACCATTTGCATTACTTTACACATAACAATATCAATCAGGTGTTTCTTACTGTTGCAGTTACATTACAGTCGGCTAACTGAGCCTGTAAGAAATAGAATTTCCTTACATTTTTATGTCATTGCACAACATTCCGTTACAGTCGGCTAACTGAGGCTTACGGCTATTGATCTGCATTTACTGGGTGTCTGATAATTTATAATACATCAAATTAAAGATTTTAAAAATGCCTTTCCTACAATATGGGTTAAATACGAGAAATACCTAGGTATATTTTTTACCCAATTTTTCTTATATCCTTCTTTAAAAAAAAAAGTCTATATAAGTGTTATTTTACTTTATTAATATGAATAGCCAAGACATTAAGGTATAATACGTGTCCGTAGGTATCAAAATCACAGATTTATAAGATCTGAAATATTAAAAAAAAAAATATGTAAAGATTCCCTACGGCCGGGCAAATGATATCTCCTCTATGGTATACAGAACACAGACTTTGCATAGTACAGATTTCCTGTATTGCTGGCCTAAGGCCGTGCGGAAGAAATTTCTCCTCTATAGTATGCAGAACACCGGCTTCGCATAGTAAATATTTCCTGTATTGCCAACCTAGGGCTGGACGGATAGATTTTCTTCTATATGGCTTACAGAACACCGGCTTCGCATAATAAAGGTTTATTGTATTCTTTAGGGTAGAATGTCATAATCTTTCTTTAATATCTGCGGATCTATATTACCTACAAGGTCATATTATACTTTAAATTAAAGCTTAATTGAAATTGACCTATAGATGGTCCATATAAGTAGGTAATGTTATATAAGAAATAAATGTAGTTTTCAAGATATTGCTAAATATATTACAAACTCGAAAATAGGCGTGGCCTACAAATTTTTTTTATTTTACTTAGTATTTAAAACAAAAGTGATTTGAAAAATATCACTAAAACTGAGTCACATGTTGATATTTATTATCCCGCTCTTTTTTAATAAATTTTTATCTGTTTCATCTCCAATTGACCAATTGTTTATAAACCAAGGAAGACTCAGAGTTGAAAATTTAATTTTTTCTTGTATTATAATTTTATTGTTTTATTTTTTTTTAATTTTTTTTTAATTAACAAACACAAACAGCGAAGCTTTTTGGCTTATCTGCAGAAAACATCCAGAGTCTTTGGCAGGAATCGAACCCGCAACCCTCTGACTGATAGTCGGGCAAACTATCACCTAGTCTATCGGGGCACCCATATTATTGATGGGATTATGAATTTCTTTAGTCCCAATTTACACGAAAAAAAATTAATAAAATGTTTTTCTTTCTTCAGTGTTTACACAGCACAGTATAATTGCTTAAATCACTCGTATTTTTATTTGAGAGTATACACAACTTTGTCTACACATATGTATGTAATATGAATAAGAGAGTAAAGCCTCAGTTAGCCGACTGTAACGGAATGTAGTGTAATGACGTAAAAATGTAAGGAAATTCTATTTCTTACAGATGCATACATTACGGTGTTGCGTTACTTTACATCTCCATAACCATTTGCATTACTTTACACATAACAATATCCATCAGCTGTTTCTTACTGTTGCAGTTACATTCCATTACAGTCGGCTAACTGAGGCTTAAGACATACATATATGTATACAAATAAAAGAGTAACGCGAATTGGTACTACAAACAAGTGTGTACTCGCTTTATCTTCTCTTCAACTCGATGTCCTTTTGTTATCTTCTTTCTTGCAGGTATATTTGTATTAAAAAGTACGAAAATTAAATTGACGTGTGTGAATGAAATGGCAAGTTCAAAAGAGCATTGAACAAAAACTGGTCGGCTAAAACTGAAGAGTGTAAAACAGGACTTAGAAGGAGCTTACACGCTTATATATGAAATGAGTAGCTACCCCGTACTCTCCACTACGTATTTCATCTATAAACTCTAGTCGCAAGAGAAAAGTTGCAGCTAAAAGTCGCAGCGTGTGAACTCCTTCTTACTATTTATAATCTATTACTATTCAGTGCATTTTAAAGGTGTGGTCACATTATTTGTCATGTGGACTGTCACTTTTTCGCATGTCAAATTTGTACATATAGTCTGAACACCTACAAACAATATTATGTGTTATTTCTCTGTGTGCAATACACATGACATTTTTTATATAGAACAAGTTCTACAGGGTGGGCCAAGTTTGACTGAATGATTTGAACTCTATTGGCATATTGTAGCCGTTGTGGTGCATCCCTCGGCAATAATTCTTGGGCCAATTGAATTTTATATGGAAACATCTTCAGATCAACTTTTAGAATACGTCGTAGCGATGTTCTGGAGATGTTCAATTGAGTATTAAATTAAAAATGCAAAAGTTATAAGCATTTCAAATCAGTCAGTCCAAGTTGGCCCACTCTGTATTTTCAAGTGACAAACCATCTGACATCAGCTGTTTTTTATAACAACAATTTTGTGGCGGCAAAAATTAATTGAAATTTTAATAAATATAATTTATAAATAGTAAAACAAAATACAAAAAAGAAAAACTATACAAATTTATTATTGAAAATGAAGGGAAAAATTGAAAAGGAGTTAACAAAAGTAAGTACATATGTATTTTTTTATTGCAATTTGTATAGTTATTTTTATGTTGTTCCAGTTTGACTGGTACAAAAAAGCGGAATAAGCTGTTTTAAGATTTTTTGTTTTTTGATAGGTTATGTCAAATGTAATTGACATACCAACATTTGAACATGTAAATTATAAACCGTATGTGAAACTCAAATTTTGACATACACATGAAAACACATGTGGATAGAAAAGTGACATTCCATATGACAAATACACACAATGTGAACACAACTTAAAAAAACATCCGTCATTCAGGGGTTAAATGAGCTATCGTCAGTCTTTAATACTAATTAATACAACAGTGTAGTTTTCAGTTTCTTTCTTATATTCATTCACAACATGAAGCAAAAACGTGCGTTCCAGAAACCAAAATCTTCAAAAAATAATTTAGATGAGGAAATTCAACAATTACGTTCTAAATACGATACAATATCTTGTGGGAAAGATGTAATAAAAAGGTTTCAAGATTTCCCCCTGTCCCAAAAGACAATTAGGGGCCTGACTGATGCCAAATTTACCCAACCTACAGACATACAACGCGAGAGTATTGGACCAGCTTTGCAGGGCAAAGATGTTTTGGGTGCTGCAATTACTGGAAGTGGCAAAACTTTAGCTTTTCTTATACCGGTAAGTTTAAAAACGTGCAAAAGTTGTATAAAACTAAATTTACTATTTTTCAGATATTGGAACACCTTTACATGACAAAATGGACAAGAACGGATGGAGTAGCCGCCGTAATCATATCACCAACGCGAGAATTGGCCTATCAGATCTTCGAGACTTTAAAGAAAATTGGAAAGTATCATGATTTTTCTGCCGGCCTAATTATTGGTGGTAAAAACTTGAAATTTGAACGAAGCCGTATGGATCAATGTAATATATTGATATGCACACCCGGTCGATTGCTGCAACATATGGATGAGAATCCATTGTTTAATGCATCCACTATGGAAATGTTGGTCTTAGATGAAGCTGACAGATGTCTTGATATGGGCTTCGAACAGACTTTAAATGCCATTGTAGAAAATTTCCCTCCCGATAGACAGACATTATTGTTCTCTGCTACGCAAACTAGTTCTGTCAAAGACTTGGTAAGGTTAAATCTTAAGGATCCTGTATATATTGGAAAGCCGGAAAGTACGGACGTGTCGAAGAATGGTGCACCAGTGGTACCCGATTTACTACAACAAAATTATGTTGTAATCGAACTGGAGGACAAAATTACAATGCTATGGTCTTTTATTAAAAATCATCTGAAGCAAAAAATTATTGTTTTTCTGTCAAGCTGCAAACAGGTTAAATATATATATGAAATATTTTGCAAACTAAGACCGGGCACCAGCCTCCTGGCATTGTATGGAACGCTACACCAAGATCGCAGAATAGCCATTTACAATGATTTCGTAAATAAGAGTAATGTTGTCATGTTTGCTACAGACATAGCCTCACGTGGGCTCGACTTTCCCTCAGTTAATTGGGTGGTTCAGCTAGACTGTCCGGAAGACGTCACTCAATACATTCACCGTGCAGGTCGATCCGCTCGCAATAAAACGCGTGGTGAGTGCCTTTTGGTTCTAATGCCCTCAGAGGAGGAAGGTATGATTGAAGAATTGAATCGTAAATTTCTCAGCCTACGTAAGATTCAAATTGACCCAAAAAAACTTTTTTCGCCACGCGCAAAAATTGAAGCTTATCTGGCACAAAATCCGGAACTAAAAGCTTCAGCACAACGTGCCTTTGTGGCATATATAAAATCAGCTTTTCTTATGAAAAACAAAAAGGTATTTAATGTTCTGGCTTTAAACTTTGATGCGTATGCAAAGTCACTGGGTCTTGTAGTCACACCTCGAGTGCGGTTCTTAGATCGATATTTGAAAAAACAAAATAGCAACACTAGCGCCGATAAGAACGCACAAAGTCATACTGAGTCAGGTGAAGGTTCAGATGACGATAATGCTATTGAACTCAAGAGTGGGCAGAACAAATTGCCAAAACAATTTAAAAATGATGACATTCTTTTTAAAACATCCGATGGTGATTCGAACTCGGATGACGACGATGATGACTTTATTAAAATCAAGAGAGCTAATCATGAAATATTGGATAATATTGATAATGGCATTGATAATGATGAACCCCTTCCACCGCCAGTGCTCAGAAAGAAGGAGAAACTTGTAACAAAGGCGGCTTTGGCGAAAAAGGTTCTAAAGAAAAAACTTCAAATGAATGAAAAAGTCAAATTCGATGAGGAGGGTCAGGAAATCGCCGATCCACGTAAACAGTTACAATCCGAATTGGCCAAGGAGTATGAGAGCATAGAATTGCCATCGGGTGGCATAGACATTCAAATGGCCAGACAGCTTTTAAAGGAGGAAGATAAATTTGATAAACAGCGCCATAGAGAACTTGTAAAACTAAGACATAAAGCTCAGAAAGAGAAACTAAAAAAACGTGATGAAATTATAGATGAGGGTGGTGATGATTATGATAGTGGTGATGACGACGGTTCAGTTGATTTATCATGGCTTCCAGATCCATCCAAAGTTTACAATAAAGAATATAATTGTGGATCTGAATCTGATGATGCTGAAAGTAACTCCAAGCTTAGGCAACAAAAGCGACGACAACAAAGTGACGAGAGTAGTACTGCAGACGACTATGAGGATGAGAAAGATTTTGAAGAACCATTTGCGAAAAAGTCTAAAGTAACTTCAAAATTAACCCTAAACGATGCTGAAGTTATTGCTGCACAACTTCTGGCTAATTCAATGTAGTAATCTGTAATTTGTTTAAGTTAGTGTTGGTTTTTAATAAATTTAAACAGCATACATTTGTATGTGCATACATATGTATGTAATTTTGCTTTTTTTATTTAATGGTTACATAACTATATGTATCAGTCATGTGATGGAAATCGAAAACGAATCAGTTTTGAAAATACATTTATAATCTAAATTTTAAAATATTTGTTTTAAGATTCTCTTTAGTAGCTCAATATCTTTTTATTTTATGTGATAAAAATTTTTCAATACAGAAATATTACGAAAAAATTGACTTCTAAAACTCATTCGTTTTCGATTTCCATCACATGCCTGTATATGTGGGTATTATATTCAGAGATCGATTTAAAACGTACTTGAAAGGTAAATGTATTTACAATTTGTCACAAAAGCTTTACTTTTCTAAAAAATTGTCTCGAAAATTATTTTGAAATCGATTTTAATCGAACCTTTTTATTTAATAGTTTTAAATTGATCGATATTTATTACTTAATGAATAAGAATATTCATCCCCTCTGTATCGTAAACCAAATTCGAGTTTTTGAAACAAATTTACATATCGTCGCCTAAAATGTCCAAAGACGTAACCCTCATTATCATAATTTTACAGGAGAAGCAAAAAACGTTATAAAATCTTAAAAAAGATGTGAAGAAATCGCGATTTTCAATTAAACAGTTTTCATTTTATAACGTTTTTTGCTTCTGTAAAATTATGATAATGAGGGTTACGTCTTTGGGCATTTTAGGTGACGATATGTACATATTTCCATGTTTTGTAAACTGAATCCACATGTTTTACTTTTTAGTAGAATAACAAGTTGCAAATTATTCGTTTTCGAAAATCACTTGGACGACTGATTTCATTTTAAATACATACATATGTATACAGCCCAATCATGAATAAAAATTCCGTGGGAGTTTTTTTTATCTTTTCTCATTTTTCATTTTCACTCATTGGGCTGATTAATTAATTGCCATTGAATTAATAAAAATCTGATTTTTTCTTTCATTAGCTCAAATGTAATCTTTGGAATACAATGTTCTACCGAACTTAAAAGAAAATCGTTTCAAGTTTCTATACCCACCGAAGTTTCAGTCAAACCATCCATGCTTTGGTGAGCTGGCAGTCGATTACCTAACAACGTTCTCCAAAGTTAGCGATAAACCTTACAGGTGTTGTTTGAATTATCCCGTCCTTTAAACCTGTGAATTACACGATTAGTGTGCAATCATACACGTCAATTTAGCCTTTTCCACTTATCGCGAAGACACTCGAGTCTTTTTTCCTCCCCATCAGCTTCGAAAAGCATGTCACCAGTTGGATCCTATAAAATACACGGTACCACCATTGCAATAACCATCTTAATTACTTAGATCTCATAGGGCTGTAAACAATCCTCTTAAACTTTTACTTCACTACATTATGGCGATGTTCCATGACGTAAATTTTTATCCCTGCGAAGTACATACATACATATCACCAACGATAACTTTAGGGCAATCCGGTTCTCGCTAGAATGTACTTGATAGCCTCTTCGCTTTTTCAGCTGATCACTTACTAATTGTAAAGTAGAATCATTACTATTAGTAGCTTTTAACGAGTTTCGTAGAAGTCGTAATAAAGGAGCAACAAGCTCAATTGCTACTGGCACCGCTAGAACGTGCCGGTACGATTTTAATATTATTTTGGGTGGTATCATTAATTCCGCACGGAAAGGAAAACTAAGTGGAAAGAAATATCAATCGATACGTAAAATATAATTATTCATCTATGGGGCGTGCCCTGTAGAGATGATAATGCAAAAAGGAAAAAAAAACACCGCAGCAACGGAACGAATAATTTCAAATTATTCTTTCCCACAAAAAAAACGGAAAGAATAATTTGACCCTTTAAGTATTAATTTATTCAGTTATTTTATGCCAAGTAGAGCTGTGTCGTTCATGGACGAACGGGTTGAACGGAATGAGCCGGTCATTTAACTGAACGGTTTTCGTTCAATAGTGTACGGATCAATTTCGTTCAGCTGCTGTTTATCGAAAGACAAAAAGAAAATCACATTCAATAAGGGTTGTATTCATTCGTTCAAAGTGAGCAATTGAACGAATTAAATTGTCTTGGATAAATGAACGACCGGGCACAACTCTAATGCCAAGCATGTAGTCAGAGTCCTCATGATAACCCCATATATTCAATTGTCCACTCAAACCTATGGTCTTAACCGATAAAAGTACAATTTGTTAGACATGCTGACACTGCGTTATATTTATTTAGTTTTAGATGCTGAAACAGCGCCGTAATATTAATCTTTAAAGCTATTTAATATAGCCCAGCATACCATTCTAGGAGCGCTCCGAAAAAGGAGTCAGAAAAGAGTCCAACTAAAGAGCATTTTCGGAGCGAAAGAAAAATTTGCTTGTTACTGTCGTGATTCTCAGTATGACTTAGAAATTCCACTTAATTATGTGTGTACCAAAGCGTTGTTGTCCTGTTATTTGTGCTTTGAACAAAAAAAAAACATAGCTGTACCACACAAGAATGATAAAAACAAGATTACACAGAGCCCAAGAAAAACCTCTTAAGACTCTTTTCTGGCATTATCTAAGAGCTCTTTCTGACGGACCATTTTCGAATGTAATGACCCTCTTTTCTGAAGGTTTTCGGAGCAATTATGATTGTTTTTTGGGCTCATAAAGAGCGTTAACGCTCCGAAAAAGGTGTCAGAAAAGACTCTTTTCGGGCTCATATGGCTTGCTGGGAGGTAACTTTAAATTATATTCATTATTACATGGGAATTGTATACACATACACACACAAAACTAATTTGTTTCATAAACATTCAATAATTAATGCCCCTATTGCCGTTCTCAACTCAACTAAGTTTGGTCGTCTGCCAGTCAACCCAACTTTAACTCAACCAAATTATTTTTTGGTATTGTGTAGCACAACGATTTTTAGTTGTAATTGTTATGGCGTTGCCGACATGAAATATCGATTTCATGTTGGCTTCATTTGTAACTATTTGTTCCATGTCGAGATTTTGAGGAGTTTCTATAGCCTGACTTGTTGACGGACCAACGTTTTCAACGCCGAAAGCGTGTCCAGATGGTGCTACTTGGTAATTTAGTGATAACAGCTGGGACACGCAATCCTCAAGTATATTAAGGGAAATTTCCTGTGAAGGACCACCACCTGTTGCTTGTTGGTTTTGTTTATTATTAGAAAGTTTTTTTTTGATACTTGCTTTGTAATGAATCCAAACCTATATGAAGTAAAAATTCTAATAAAATGTCTGTTTACAATAATTAAGATGTCATATACTTACACGTTGCCATTCGAAGGATGTTCTTGTAGGTGGGCCCAAGCTATTCAATTCTATAGTAAATCCTTCCCACGCTTCCTTACACTGAGTTTTCGTCATCCCAAATTTTTGCTTTCCTTTAGCAATTTCTGGATTTTTTTCCATCAGCTGCACAAGTCGCTCAAATTGGGCTTTGGTTGTTATTTTTAATGTCCTGCGTATTTGAATTAATCATTTAATTAATTATATGAAGATCAAAAAACACCTCTACTTACGATTTTTCCATTTTTTATATTTTTTGTATTATTTTTTTAAAGGAAATGTATTAAAAAATTTATTTAAATATGTAACCGACAAAGACTCAACTGCTAATAAGCAGTTGTGTATATTTATCGTTTTTGTCAACCAAACTCATACAAAATGGTGTACCGCAATACTATTATACACAACCAAAAAATCAGCCGCACAACCAAAAAGTCAACTACATTTAAGTTGTGAATGGCAATACCGATTTATGAAAGACGACCAAATTATTAAAAAAGTTGTGAAGTTTTTTCAGTAAATAGCATGTATCGGCTTACGTAAAAGTCTGCAATTTCGTAATGGTGACATGAATTCCCCTATTATTTGAACTAGAATTCCAATTCGATTTTAATTACAAAAGTAATAATTCAGGGTTTCCATTTGTTTTTGACAAAAATCAGTTTTATTTAATAAGTTTCTATTATGTTTTTTACGACTAACAAGAATAATTAATCTGTATATGTATTTTAGATTTATATTCATTTACATATATAACATGTAAAATAATAGAAAAATAATCATAAAAAAAGAACAAAATTATTATAGAAATTAATAATTATAAATTGTATGCATGTACTTGTATATGTGGTATTTGTTAGATTATTATGAATTAAACATTAAAATTATTTAAAATTTACAGTAAGATTAAAGTTAAACGAATGACGAGTTAACAGACAGTATTTGCATCATAAATTTACATCATGCCACCCATACCGCCCATTCCTCCCATACCGCCCATACCACCCATGCCGGGCATACCAGCGGGACCATCTTCTTTTGGAATTTCGGTAACAACAGCTTCGGCTGTGGACAACAAGGAAGCAACACCGGCGGCGTCGGTAATAGCAGTGCGTACGACCTACAAGAATATACAAACGAAATTTTACAATTAGATTTTGGTTGTAATAATGCCAATGTTTGATATCAAAGTGTCATCTTACCTTGGTGGGATCAATGATGCCCTTTTCGATTAGGTTACCGTATTCACCCTTCAATGCATCGTAACCCCAGTCACCCTCTTTGCTTTCAACCTTAGCTACAACCATGGCACCATCGACGCCAGCGTTCTTGGCAATGGTCATGCATGGCATACGAAGAGCACGACGAATAATTTCAATGCCCATATTTTGATCTTCATTTTGTCCCTTGAGATTTTCCAACTTGGCAATGCAACGCAAAAGGGCAGTGCCACCACCGGGAACAATACCTTCTTCAACGGCAGCGCGGGTAGCATTGAGAGCATCATGTACGCGGTCCTTCTTCTCGTTAACCTCAACTTCACTGGAGCCACCGACACGCAACAAAGCAACACCGGATGCCAGGCGAGCCAAACGTTCTTGCAATTTCTCTTTTTCGTATTCGGAAGTGGTATCAGCGATTTGATCCTTGATTTGACCAACGCGACGATCAATGTCCTCCTTCTTGCCCTTGCCCTTCAACAACAAGGTGTCGTCCTTAGTAATAACAACCTCTCCAACTTTGCCGAGATCGTTGACGGTGACATCTTCTAATTTAACAAGGTTGGCATCATCACCGAATACAATGCCTCCAGAGGCAATAGCCATGTCTGTGAGGGTCGATTTGCGGTTGTCTCCAAAGCCTGGAGCTTTGACAGCGGCTACTTGGAGACCGATCTTCAAACGGTTGACAACCAAAGTGCTCAAAGCTTCACCATCAATATCTTCAGCAATAATGACCAAAGGTTTGCGTTGCTGGTTGGCCAATTCGAGGGCGGGAATGATGCTTTGAACAGAGGAGATTTTCTTCTCGGACAAAAGCAATAAAGCATCTTGGAATTCAACCTTGGCGCCCTTGGAGGAGTTGATAAAGTAGGGAGAAATGTAACCTCTGTCGAATTTCATGCCTTCAATAACTTCCAATTCATCGATCAAGGTCTTGCCATCCTTGACTGTAATTACACCATCACGGCCAACTTTCTTCATGGCTTCACTAATCAAATTACCGATGTCTTTGTCACCGTTGGCAGAAATGGTAGCTACTTGAGCAATTTCTTCGGGTGTGCTTACGGGACGAGACATAGCCTTTAAGTTGTCCTTGACAGTTTCGACAGCAACCATAACTCCACGACGGATTTCGACAGGATTGGCGCCTTTTGAGATTTTTTCAAAGCCTTCTTTGGCAATAGCACGAGCCAAAACAGTGGCGGTAGTAGTACCATCACCGGCCTCTTCGTTTGTGTTGTTGGCAACATCTTGCACCAATTTAGCGCCAATGTTTTGGAACTTATCTTTCAATTCAATTGACTTGGCAACAGTGACACCATCTTTGGTGATTTTGGGAGAACCCCACGATTGTTCAATGATGACATTGCGACCCTTGGGACCCATTGTTACGGCAACAGCATCGGCAAGAATATCGACACCTTGCAACATCATAGCACGGACTTCTGCACCGAATTTAACATCTTTTGCATAACCACGCACAGCCAATTGGCGAGCAATGGAGGAACGGGCAAGTGTAACTGGAAGGCGGAACATCTGATATGAAAATGTAAGACAAAATTAATAAACATATTATTAGATATCATGAATTTATTTTTTTAAATAAATTATGTTAAAATTGGCTTATTATAAAAGGTTTATAGGTATAAGAAATTAAAACTTTCGGAACGCAATGGTGTTGTGGGGGACTAAAGTCTAAACAGTATAAAAAATAACATTAATAAAAAAAACATGTTTACTGAATTAGAATTTTTCCTCTTGCGACTATTAAAGAAATGTTTTTTAATTTAATTTGGTATTCTATACGAAATTTATAACAGAATTTAACGTATTAAGGATTTTATAAATACATATATTTAAAATTATATATAATTATTACCAAGTATGTATCTAAAGAAAAGAATCTTGCAATTACTTTGTTTGCTAAATTATGTGTGCCACTTTAAAAATTTATTATGAAACACTTATTTTAGCTGTAATGCTAGAAATGAATTCGTTATATTAAATATCTGCAGCTTTAATCCATAGTATTTTCGAGAATCTTCTTCCATAAACTATAAACAATTAAAGATAACAAACATGCTTTGTACAACTGAGTACAATTCTAATGTTAAATACATATAATATTACATTAAAAAGAAAAAAATGCGAGCTTTCATATAATTTTTATTAAATTTGATTTTCAAAAACTAGCATATACATATGTATGTGTACTTTCTATCTAGACGTTGGCATTGGTTCAAAGTACATACCATTTATATATGGATGGTATGTAATGGTGTTATAGAGTAAAGGAGGATTCACCCGTTCGGACAAAGTTTGTTTCATATGAATATTTTGTCTCTTAAAAAGAGACGTCAAACTTCATATGAAAAAAATGAATGGGTGAATCCAACTTAATAAAAGTTGTATTTACATAACCATCAAAATCCAAAATTTTAATTAACATTCATCAATATAGTAATAAGAAAATGTTACATGTAGAATAAAGAATGAAAAAACAAGAAAAACACATGTCAGATAATTTTACTTTTTTTTCAATTATTTTTGCTTATCTCTTCTTACAATGAACATACATATGTACATATATTTTAATCGATTTAGCCGGTCGGTCAATTGCATCTTTTTAATAAAAATTATTAATGAAAACACATGTTTATTTCAATATCGATCCTTTTTGCAATATAACCTTCGCTTTTGCAGTATTCGTCGATAACATATTATGATGAAATTTATCAAATTATCTCTTCCAAAATACATTTTAATATTCTTTTGGCAACCTTCTTATGTAATCACTTGGAGAATAATAAATCTGATGATTTTTCTTTGATTATATATTTTTACTTACACTGCTTGTGTGTTTTGCAAAATCTAGATAATTTCAATTTAGATATAAGTAAAGTTGCAGCTTATTATTTAATTGTTGCTATTTTATATTTAAATTTTAACGTTACACGATTTAAAACGTGCAAAATTATTTAACCTCTCAACAAATTAGAAATCACTTTCAACTCTCAGAAGACCAGAACAATCTGACGAGTGCACGTTAATTTGCCCGGCAGTTTGCTGTCAATTAGCACTGTTGCCAAATTGGAGATTTTGCGGTTAATTCTAGCGTTTTTAATATCGCAATCGCAGAAAAGGAAAAGGGTAAAAAATAAATTAATTACATCTGGTACAAAAAACAAATTTGTTTAGTTGATTTTTTATTTTTGTTAAGTTTTTTATTTTTTATATAAACACTGAATGAACTGTTCAAGACTGTTATTAATATTATATTTTTTATGTGAAATTTTTTAATAAACTTTTATTAAAAAAGAAAGAAAATGTAAATTTAGTGCGATTTTTTTCAAATGGCGCGTTTTTTTATTACATTTCAGAAGCCGTAATACTATGTTTCCACGACGACTTGAATCACCTGCTTCGCCTTCTGAATCATGTTTATGAATCATGCTGTTTACATGACTAATAAACTTGATTCGATTTGACAGTTGTTTTTAATAAACAAACAGAATAAAAAAACAGAATTTACAATTTGTGGAAAATAATTTTTTTTAATGGACAAACAAAAATGAGTGGAAATTAGTTAGCAACAAGAAAATAATTTGCTTTGTTTACAATAATATTAAATTTTTACAGCTAGTGCAGATGAACTTGCGATAAAAATTAGAGAAGAGTGCAATTTTTCGTGCTTCGCAAGTGGATTCAATATGAATCTACTTGATTCGTTCTTAAAATTTTGTATGGTGAAGCATGTTGTTTCGCTCATGATTGGGGTGTGAAGCATGAATAGAGAGCGAAGCATGTACCGTGGAAACATAGTATAAGTGTGTTATGGGTTGCCCAAATGTGGAAAATCTTCATCAAGGTAAGTGCTTTTGATTTACTAAAGTTTTAAACAAAGGCGGAAATTGCATAAAGAATTTGCAATTTGTATGGAATAATTTTCCGTTCAAAATGTAAAATCTCGTGTGTATTTCCTGCATAAGTTCCAATTGGTGAAAGTATTACCCATTGGAATTTATATAAGTTTTTTCCCAATTGTGTGTGTTTTTTTACATGTGTGTTGTGTATTCGTGTTTTATTTTACGGCCGGCCGTTGTTTTTTTTTTTTTGTATTTTGAATACGTGGAGCTCTAACACCTAGAAAAAAGTTACTAAATTGTGAATAGCCCAGTAAAAAATAGGATCATCCAAAGAGTAATCCTGGAGCGCTCCTTTGCGAGTAATGGATAACTCCATAAAACTCCAAACCTCATAGGATTTTTAACACAGCATGTCCGCAGACACGAGTACTCCTTTTAAGCTCCTTATGGAGTACTCCCTTTGATCTTGAAAATGACGACAGAGGGAGTAATCGTTTTTGTCTACTAAAAGAGCATAGCGGGAGTAATCGTTTTTGTCTCCTAAAAGAACATAAAGGGAGTAATCGTTTTTGTCTCCTAAAAGAGCATAAAGGGAGTAATCATTTTTGTCTCCTAAAAGAGCATAAATAGAAATTTGGTTATTTTTTACAAAAACAAGAAAGCCTCGAAAAATAGCAACGGCGGAAATGAAATTTGCAATCCCGTTTTCTTGAATTTGAGTGGCATCACCGGAAATGAATTGAGGGAATTGAGGAGATTTTTTAACAGCAACGAAAAAAAGCAACGAATCCCATTGAATATAGAAAGTTTTCCGTGCAAAAAATTATCTGATTTTTATCTTTATCCGAGAAACTAGCTCTAAATAGAAAAACAAAACGAAAATATTTTACAGATATGTCAAAGAAAAAAAAAAAAACCAAAACGAACTGATACATCCCTCATTGATCCATTTGGAGTATTAAGCGAGGCATAGACAACAAAACAAAAAAAAGTTTTGATAGCTCGCTTATTACTCCAAATGGATGAACAAGTCATTACTCCTTTATTGCTCGATTATGGATTAATCCATATATTTTTTACTGGGAGGAAGCCGCCTGGATACATCTATATATATAACAAGAGTGCTATATTCGGCTATGCCGAATCTTATATACCCTTCACCTTTGTTGTTGTAGATGTATAAGGCTAATGAAGCCTTAATATGGTGTTCACACATGCATTTTTAATTGAAAATTTAATAATTAACGCATAATTGAATTAAATTATCCATACAAAATTTCTATTAAGATAATTGCATCATTAAGAGTTAAATGTTCTAATAATTGTTAAAATTAAAAATACAACCCTGTGATAAGTAATAACTAAAATGGCAGTTGATTCGCTTTTAAATTAATAAAGAATATTTTTAGGCTGAAAATTATAATATTACAACCAAATACAGTGCACCAGGGAAAAAGTCAACAAATTAAAACCCCGGGTGTTGACGTTTAACAAATTAAAAAAAAAATCTGTTATTTTTTTCTGCTGTTTTTTTTTTCTTTCCAACACTTGGAAGAGAGTCTTCTCTCTATTTATTTCATAAAATTTTAGAGTAGGTAATGTAAAAAAGGGTTGACGTGTTGGGATGTTGACGTAAACGAGCGTTGACGTTTTCCCGAGTGCACTGTAATTGTATTCTTTTTTGCCAGCTGCTGTAAAAAGCTAATTAAATTAGCAATATTGAGCATGGGTGAACACTTTTTAATTAACCAATAATTGACTCAATTAAAAATACATGTGAACACCATATAAAGTTTTCGAACACTTTGATGTTTAACACAACAATGACTCACAATAAACTGATTCATTTGGTTTCTATTTATACAGCAATCATAATTTCTTGAAGGTTTGAAACTAAGATGCTAGAATGTTCGTGTCTAGAATATTCAGCCAAAGTCGTTAAAACTCAATGTTGCCATATTGCTATGTTTATAACAGTTTATAATAATAATGTTTATAAATCAAAACTACTAAAAATGCTAAACAAGTTGTATTTCGATAAACACGCCATCTGTTGATGAAATTATTCGTAACAATATTAATACACTTTGTTTGATAGTTTTTTTGATGAAATTTTCAGAGGTTGCCTCGGATTTTTGCTCATATCTCCGTTATATATGGACGGATTTTGCTGATTTTAAATAGCAAACTTCTTGAAAGCATACCTGACAGAATTATTGAAGATTTGGATCCCGAAGATATCTGGGACTTCAGAAAAATGATTTCAAGCTACAGACAGACAGATGGACATGGCTTAATAGAATCCGCTATCTATAAGGATCCAGGGGCCAAATTACCGCATACGTGATCGAATGAGCTATCATCTTGAAAAATGATTTCGATATCGAAATTATGATAAAATGTACTAAATTTCTTGCTCGATATCGAATGCCATAATCTCAAATAAGAAAATTACGATCAATTTTACTCGATATCGAATGCGGTAATTTGGCCCCAAAATAAATATACTTTATAGGGTCGGAAAATTATATTGTGTAAATTACAAACGGAATGACAAAATTATATATACCCTTCTCATGACGGTGAAGGGTATACAAATAAAATGGTCCATGTATGTAATGGCATCACGTGAGAACGGCTGGAGCTATTTATCTGATTTTTTTTATTCGATTTGAATTCTCATGAGATGGTTTGTAAAGAAAAAAATTCAAAAATTAAATGGTATCACGTGAAAACGGTTAGAGCGATTTGTCCGATTTTTTTTATTCTATTCAAAATTTTCAGGAGATGGTTTGTAAAAAAAATTCCTGGTAAAACTCGAAAATTTTAAGTTTTTAATATTGTGCCTTTTTTTCTCATTTTTCTTAATAAGAAACATTTTTTGAAGAAACTTGAAGAACTGCACCAAAGCTTCACTTTTCATTTTTTAAGTATGAGAAAATTTTAGCAAAACTTAATGAACTAAATTTTACTGCCTCCTTTTCACTTCTCATTTTGTGTAATCAGAAGAATTCATTTTGGTGATTGGAAACGTCAAATCAAGCATATTGTTTTCACAAAAACTTCTCCATCAAGAAATTGCCTCGAAAATTTCTTTTTGAGGAATATCGTGAATCATTCTGTTTGTAACACATCAAAATATTGGTCGTAAAACAAAAAGTTTATATATTTTGGGTCTTTATACGATTGTAAGACGATCTATTATTATGTTAAAGTAAATCGCTTTATGTTACACCCTGCCAAAAATATAAACAAAACCCAGTTCTGAAAGAAAGATACAAATATAAATTCTTGATTATAACTGTAATATGCATAAATTCTTGTAAATGTCGTTATCTCAATAACTTCAACCAAAATAAACCTAAAATAAATAGAAATTACGATACTATATCGCCCCATAATAGGTGATTTAGTGGTGTGTAGATAACCATACCTTACATTAATTAATAATTTGTGTTGCTGGCACAGTTTATAATTCTGCGCTTGTTCCGTTCAGACCGTTTTTTCCGGATTATTTGTAAAATTTTTTACTACAACATGTGAGCAGTTATTTTTTCTTTTGCAATTTCTAGAGCCACTTTTTATATAAACTGAAATTTAACTTTTACTAAATCGCCAAGATACGAACCACACGGCATTTTATGGCAAGTTTTTGAAAATTAAAAATAAAAATAAATAACAGTTATGCTTTTGGTTTTCTAGTATTCTTCTTTATTTGTTATAAAATGTAATTATAGTAATGAAAAACATTTTCACATTCACATTTTCTCTATTAAATTAATGAAGTGTCTCCTAAATTTTGAATAAAAGATTAACCATATTCTTAAATAATTGAATGCGTTTTAAAAAAAATGTTTATTACTTTCCAACAAATAGCAGACATCAAGTGCAATTATAGTTATGCAAACATGTATATTTTTTGTTTTTAAGGCCAATAGTTTATTATTTTGAAATAGAAAAGTAATGCTGTTTTTAAATTTTTCAAATGTATTCTCTATATATTTACTATAGGGCCTATAGTATATGCTATATATTTAAAAAGCTATACATCTGATTAATCATTGCACAAAATATAAATTATTTTCCTAAGGTTGCAATAATTGGCATATTGGTTAAATTGAGTTTTGGGTTTTCGCAGGTTATTTAGCACTTAGATTAATTGTGTTTTACTTATTAAAAATGAACCGCCATAAGGCATTAAAAGTAGATATGTTGCTGAAATTGGAATTAAGTTATACATGTAGGGGATTGAAATTGATTTCGATATGTGAAAGATTTTATTATAATGCATGGTCATTAACATTTATTACATTTTAATTATTTAAATTTATTGGTTATTGGCACATAAAATTGTTAACCAAAATTTTATTCGAACTTTTTTCCTTCTATTCTATGCAGTTTTTTTTTACCACTTTTAAAAACAACTTATTTTCTAGATTAGGAATAATTCAGTTTAAGTGACATAGCTAAGAAAATCATCAAATAGTGCGGTTAGAGGTGATAAAAGTAATATAAAATTTCTTTGTCGGCCACGCTTATTTTCGAGTAGGCTGGTTTTCAAAGTTGAAAATATATGAGCCTTTACCTCGAAAACTACTGTGTGTCTTAAAATTTATAATACATCAAATTAAAGATATTTCCAACCATATTTATCATGAATATAAAATATGGACTGACTTGGGTTAAGTCCACGAAATATCTTTTTTGACACGAATTTTGAATATCTAAAAAAGTCTATATATATTTTAGTTTGTTAATATAAATAGCCAAGACATTAAGCTTGAATTTAAAATGTAAAAAAAAGTTACTTTTCTTTAAATTATGATTTCAAAATTTAGTATACATACTTTGAAACCAAATTTCATACTTTAATAAAAATGGCATACATAAGCTGTGTTTAATATGTTAAATACAGGGGCCAAATTACCTCATTCGTGTTCGAATGAGCTATCGTATCGAATTTCGATATCGAAATTCTGATAAAATGTACTAAATATCGAAAAGCTATCGTATCGAAAAATGATTTCGATAGCGAAATGATGATAAAATGTACTAAATTTCTTGCACGATATCGAATGCCATAATCTCAAATAAGAAAATTACGATTAATTTTACTCGATATCGAATGCGGCAATTTGGCACCAGACAAATTAAAATATTAAAACCATATTTATTGCGATCAAAAAAATAAATTTAATTTGTTTTCGAAACATTTAATGATATTAAAAACTATTTAGCATTTATAATGACTTTTTAGTCGCCATAGATTTCGGCATAAATAGTTGGCATCACTGTATTGCCAATTACAGCAACCGTGTGTATTTTGAGATACAACACTATGGCCTAATATATTAATATGGTAACCATTTACCTAAAAGTTAAGTTTAGTTAAGCGACAGAGTAAATTTTAAAGTTCCAGTATTAAGTTGTGAGTAATCCTTCGAATAGGAGTGGTCGTTTGCGCTAAAACACTAAAAACAGTATACAATATTTTTTTATCTGTATTTGCAATACATATACTTTTTAAAAAAGGTAAGTCGGAAAATACATGCCTTTTTTTAAGTTAAACAAATATATCTAAGCAGATGACTCAAAGTAACAGTTTTTTAATATCAAAAATTAGTAAAGTTTAATTAAATGGATGTGCCATTTTTGGGGTATTTAGTTTACGATTTTTAAACACCGGTAATTTTACATAGTTGTGTGAACAAACCAGTGAGTGATGTCTGCACAAAAAGTTGTTGAAAGAAAAAGTCCAATGTTGTATACATATTGTATGAAGAGAAATGTTAAATACAGTACATATGAGAGTATATAATACGTTTCCAACTGGTTTCTTATTTTACACTTACATATTTTTGCATTATTTTGCCTATTCTGTTATAGTTATTATTATGGCATGTTGAGGAGTTAGTGGTGATGACGTTAACAGAAACAGAAGTATGTAGTTATAGATAGAAGATGCTGATGATTAAGACTATTTGCTTTAATTTCAATTGGAGAAATTTAGATAGATGCTATAAAAACGATGCAGCAAAAATTCCAATTTACACAGTTATAACGTTTGTTTCTTTCCATAGCTGTTACTTGTTTTTTTTTTAATACAGACTTGATCATGACATTTATTAAATGCAGTTTACGCTTTAAAAGAGAGATACATACAAACTTGAATTTTGCAGACCAGACAGAAGCCAAGTGGGTTTTTTTTATTGTGCAGTTACCAGACACAGATAGACAGACAGCAGGGTCGCTGGATAAAACTGAGGGCGTTTTAATGAACTTATATTTGACCAGGATTTTAATGTTAAACTTTAACACCTGTTTAAATAATTTCGATTTTTAACCACTAGGCGTGGTTTTTAAGATATTAAAGGGTGTAAAATATACAAAATTCCTCATAAATGGAAAAAAATCTTTAAACAAAGACTGGCGAAAAATACAGTGAATCATCCATCAGCAGTTACATTATCGCACGAAGTCAATGTTGCAATCGAGTATTTGCTTGTGTCCCACCTAAGCGATAAAAATATTCGAATTTATTAATCAATGTTCTTTGTGTATTAAATTGAAGTAGCAAATAAAAACTAATACGTTAAACAGATTATATTAAAAATTCTGAACTCTTAAAAGTGCGCAAATTTGAATTTTGTGAAAATTCCAAACTACATAAATGAACTAAATTATAGTTAAATTCTTAAATTTTTAATATTGGCCTGTTTAAAAGTTAAGTATCTAAAGAAGACTTAAATGAATCAGAAATGCTATACATTTGTTTTAAAGTACTAAGTATATTTTATAAAGACTTTATAAAGTTGTTTTAAAAAAATATTTTTTTAATATTTTGAATTTGCCAATTTAGGCAATTGTGAAAAATATTTTTAGCAGTTTTAATTTTTTTATTGCAAATTAATTTAATTTCCCTTTATTTATTAAGTAGTAATTAATTTTAGTTTCATTGTGATTTTCTAATTGCGGTCACTTTTTAAAAATAGATTAATATTAATACTGTGTTTTTTACTTAAAACGATATCACCCTATCAAATACAACAAAGACAATTTAAAAACAAATAAGAAAATAGTCAGCAAATGTATGTATGTGCACATGTGTGTGCGTACTATATTTGTTTAGTACGTGTATCTAAATAACACAAGTAGGTACAATTTTCGATAAAACAATCTAGATAAATACATCGATGGTCATAAGTTCACAATTTAAAGAAAACTTCTACATCATACTAATGTTATGAGGCATCCTCATATTATATTATCATTAATTTGAATACTACAGTTCAATACAATTAAATGTCAAATTGCAATATACATATACATACATACGTACATATGTAAGCCAAGGAAATTTAATGTCAAGCTTCACACTAAATTCAAAATTGTTCTGTATTTGATACCACCTTTTTGTTTACAACTCCCAATAGAGCAAGTTTTTAAGAAGTGGATGAAACATATTCTTCAATTAATTGTAGCTTATACCTACTTTGAGGGAGGCCGTAAAGGATTACGTTTAAAATAAGTTTAATCTAGGAACATTGTTTTCGATCCATCGATTATGTTTTAGATTTCTAGTTCAAGCATATATTAATTCAAGTTTTTTGTAATTTTTGCTAAGTTTAAACGTAAATTTCATTCATTTAGAGATCGTCTGTTTTACCCTGCCTTTACATATGCAAGTACTTGCATGCAAGTGCCGTGTACGTATTATATACGAAAACTTATTCGAAAAACTCGACTAGCTCTGCAAGTGAAAAAATGTGAGTGTATTAGTAAAAAAGTGTGAATGTATTGACTTTTTCGAAAAGTGTTTATTTAACTACGGTTACTTTATTAAAAATATATAGGTATTTTATAGAGGTAAACCCATAAATACAAACTTTTTCATTACATTCATCAGTTTCACAATTTTTATAAAACTTTAAAGTGGACTCTTTTCTTCATACATGTATCTACATACATATGTATGTATATAAATATTTGCATTACAATTAAAATCATAGCGAATTAATTTTATAGCATTTACAAATTTAACTTTCTATTCTTTTGAAAACTTTTGATATTTTTATGGTAAACAAACAATGATAATGAATTGAATCAAATTTATTTAAAATTTTAACAATAATTATCAGAATAAGAGAATGCCAGTTAAAAAGAAAACAAAACAAAAAACAGCAGATTCGCATTTTATCGTTAGGTATTTTTGTTTGTTTTGCAAAGCTTATACTTACATACATATGTATGTATATTTGAAACAGTTGTGTATTTATGTACCTATAGATATATTTTTTAATAGAAAATACATTGTACCCTCTCTTAAATCCATACAAATATATGTACATACATAACTACACACAAATGTATATTTGTATCTCAAGTAAATACCCAGTCGGATTTTTATGAACTAGTTGAAAATAAAATTGACTATTGGCTCACTCATAACTGGTGTATGAATAAAAAAAATTTTAAAATTATAGTAAAAAAGAAAACATTGAAATAATTTTCAAACATTTTGTGAAAATATAATAAAATAAAAATTAAAATAATTTTTAAATATTTTCTCTATTAAATAGTGTCTATTAAATAAAAACTAATATTAAATTGTGTAATATTTAACATTAAAATCGCGAAATTGCAACGTAAGTTATATTTAAATAAGTTTTAAGTTAAAATTAATTATCAATTACTTCAAGATTTTTAAATATGAGTGGAGGAAGTAAAAGAAATTTAAGAAGATTACTAATAAAAGAAAAGGCTATTTACTTGCAAAAATTGATTGGGAATCCTAGTCGGGATGAAAGTAAAACGAGTAATGTAAGATTGATCACAGGAAAATGAAAATTGAGACAAATCTAAGAAAGATCTTCCCAATTCAGACAGCCGATGACTTAACAAATATTAATAACAATATAAATGAAACAAATCGTGCAGCTTATGTAAGTATTTTGTAAATATATCGCGATGGTTTTTATATAACTCAAATAAACTTTAGGTCCGTTGTATGACATTTCTATTAAAAGGAAAATTGCATAAATCGTTGACTGAAATTTTGTGTGTTAATTTAATAATTGCATCATGGCAAAGTTTCACTCAAAAATTTTAAAAAGTTATATGATGCTTTAATGGGTAAATAAAACATACATATGTATATTTTTTATTTGCATTCATCAGTGATTATTTTTTGTATCATTTGACAGATTCAATTCGTGCCAACTCAAATTGGTAAAAAAAACGTCACTTTTAAGCTATATGCGTTTGTAAAAAGAAGGAGGCTTTAGCAGATAACAATAATTAGCATTAATTAATAGAATTATATACTTTTGTATTTTAGAATGTAAAATAGATCAAAGACTTTTATATTATTTAATAATAAACTCATTTTTAAATTAGCAAACAAATGCATTTTTAAGTTATTGCGTTATTAAGAAAATCAATTATAAGTTAGTCAATTCATAGCTAACTTATAGTGCACTTTTATGTATGCACCAGAAGCTAACTCATAATGAGGTAACTTCTGGTTAACTGAAAATTATGTATAGTAAGTGAGTACTGACTCGTTCCTAGGACATTACATAGTAAAACTGATGAGTATTTTACAAATAAAATGGTTAGCTTTTGAGTCACCTCTGATTGATTTGTGGTTAACCATGAGTTAGTTATAAGTTAACTCAAAATCCGACTGGGTACATAAATATCTTATGTACATTTGTATGTACTTATATACAACTTATTCTTTATACATACATATTTTTTTTGTTTAACTAAGATATTTTAAAATTCAATGCAAGTCTGCATTATTATTTTATTTTTAACTGCTGCTGTTGTTGGATCTAGAATGTTAATATTGTTGCTGTTTCTATTTCCGAAATGCGTAATGCTTTTTTGGCGTTGGTGGTGGTGGCGGCGGCGGCGGCTGGAAAAAAATAAAAACGAAATGCTACAACAACTAAAAAGCAACATTAAAAGCGCATATGTTTATTATGCCGGCTTTTTATATGCACATATATACATACATGCATACAGCTACGTGCAAGTAATTAAGGACACGATACTAACATGTGAGCTTGAAGCAAATAATAATATGATATTCTCAAAATTTGTCGTAGTTTAGTCAATTATACTCTTACTCCTAGAAAATAACTGCATATTGTGTCACATTAATTATTATTTATGAATCTGTATTGATTTCAGTCATGCATATAAATAAGGACATACGACAAATTTTACAAAATATATTTATTTAAAAATAAATCAGCAAATGAGATTCGGATTGCTAAAAACGTCGATTACAAGAAGTTGCACTGTTTGGATTAATTATACGAAATAAGCCATTATTTTTGAACGAAACAAAAAAAAAATGTTCGCCAGCCAAAATTGAGAGAATTTGATCCGCGCCAATTTGAAGCATGGAGAATGTTCTATAATGCTTTGGGTGCTATGTCGTCACGTGGTGTTGGGTGGCTGCACAAAATTGAGGGAAATATGGATAAGTTTCATGCCAGTAACATGGATATTTCAACAAGATAACGATTAGAAGCATACGGCTCATCACGTCAAGCAATGTTTTTTTTTTTAATTCGGTTGCTGTTATTGACCTCAATGCTTGGCAGATGTCAGGCATTTATCGATGACAATGGATTTGCAACAAAATATTGATTTATTTTTAAATATCTAAATACTTTTTTTTTTGTAAATTTTGTGTTATGACGACTGATATCAATCAGAGACCTGCAACAAGTATGAACGAGCCGACTTATTCACTAACGTTGAATTTTAAGAACAATACAAAAAAGTATGATTCAATTTTATGCTTATTCACTTTTTATGCACACACAGAAAATTCAGCAACGAGTATAAATCATTTCCAACACTTGGTTCGAACTGCAATGTTTGAAAACAAAAATTCTTGTTTATACACAGTTTGTTTTTTGCATGTCGGCTTTGTTGTGCATGATCTGATTGGAATTGAACTAAAAACACACGAGCCACTTATAAGTAAAAAGCGGCTGGCAGAAAAATATGAAAACATAAAAAATGTGCATTTACTACCTATTTAACATTATTTCGTCGAAAAGAAAACTTATTTGACAAAGCAATGATAAAATTTGTAATATGTACAGTTTGTCAAATATATCTTTGCACAGCAAAAAAAATTAAAGAAAAAATGTAAAATGAGCTGCTTCATACATTTAACGACACAGTCGTTCGCACAAAACAACAAATGAATAAAACACATGTTCGGCTAACAACACGTTGGCTTTGATGTAAAACGAGCTTCATACATTTAACGACACAGTCAGAATATTCATGTTCGCAAAAAACAACAAGTGAATAAAACTGAATGTTTGAAACGAACGGTTGCGTAAACGAGCGTTTTGTGCATTTGAACAAAAACGATTAAATCATAAAAATCAATGTGCATGATTAAGTATACCCGAAAATTTAGTACTCGTTGCAGGTCTCTGATATCAATCTTATTTACAAATATGACTCACAGATATCATAAATAATAATTAATTTAACACAATATGCAGTTATATTTAGAAGTAAGAGTTAAATTAACTAAACTACGACAAATTTTGAGAATATCATAAAACTAATACGAAATGTTTTCAAGTTTACAAGTTAGCATAGTGCCCTTAATTAGTTGCACGTAGCTGTACTTATATTTTATATCTGTACGTATTTATTTGTGTGTATCTACAATATACATATTTTTTCTAAAATCATTTATTATGCTAAGGAGGGTTTGGTTTTACTGAGACTCTGGCGTATCCGTTTTTAATTTTAAAATATTTTTTCTTTCTTTATGGTTTGGCTGTTCCTTACACTTTATTTTATAAATGTACTGAAAAATAATCAAGTGATTCATATAGTAAATATATGTATGTTAGTATACATCTATATATGTTGAATATGAATAAAATTCATTACATACATGCTTTAATATTATTATACCCCTTTGTTCATTATTAATACGAGCAAAACAAAATCAAACAGACGAACGGATATGTCCAAAAATGAAGTAAAGAACAACGAAAAAACGGTTTAGTGTAATACACACACAAGAAAATGTCATGAATCATACAAATATTACTGCATGTAAGTACCACCATCAGCAGCACCACCACTTGACGTGGTCGATATCGTTTTAGCGAAACAGCAACCATAAGCGATGATTAAGAAAGTATGATACATCGAAGTTTTATTATTTGTTTTGCTTTTTTCTTAGTATTTCGTGCATACTTTCTTCTTTGTTTCAAGTGGTTTCTTTTCTTATTTTACCTTCTACTCCTCCTCGTATCTAAATCTTACGTACATTTGAAGTTTCTTTCTTCTTTAGATGATCATTTTTTTTATTTATTGTTTTTTTTTTGTTCAGTTCTGTGGTTATTGGATACATAAAATTCCATATTAACAAATGTTTATTTATTTATTTATTACGGTAAAAATTTACTGATTTCTAAAACGTGTAAAAACAATAAATATAAAAACATATTTATTGCGTTTAATAAATCACATTATTTATTACTGTGTAACCACAACAACTTAAATATCCACATTTAATTCGTATACGCTTACAAATAATATTTTAACCGGAAGAAAGTTTGTAAAAATAAATATAAAACTTCTAATTAGAAACTCGCATAACCGTTAAATATTAATTTAAATAAATCACGACTTTACCACAATTTTTTATTCTTGCTGAGAAATTTTCACTTTCATCGAAAAAGTCATTAACTTTATTCAAATAGTTTAAGGAATAGGGTAGAATTAGAGACGAAACTGAGAAAGTAAAATAATAGCTCTCTCACAAGCAGTGTTACCGTTTTTGCGACTAAAGTCGCAATTTGACCCTTCCCACTTTTTGTGCACTTTTTTTTGTTTTACTTGATACATATTAGTTTTTATACCCTTCACCTTCATGAAAAGGGTATATATAAGTTTGTCATTCCGTGTGAAATTTCCACAATATAATTTTCCGACCCTATAAAGTATATATATTCTGGATCCTAATAGATAGCGGAGTCGATTAAGCCATGTCCGTCTGTCTGTCTGGATGTTGAAATCAGTTTTTTGAAGTCCCCAGATATATTCGGGATCCAAATCTTCAATAATTCTGTCAGAAGTGCTTTCGAGAAGTTCAGCAAAATCGGTTTAGGTCAACCAGAGTTATGGACCAATATGTGAGACAACCTCCATAAAAATTTGATATTTTTTGTCCATTTTATTGGAATATTTGGAAATGTATTGCTGATAATACCATGAAATTTTGTATACATCGTTTTTATGATAAAAGAAGAAAGTGTGCGGAAAATAGTAAGAATCGGTCCATGATTTCTCATAGCCCCCATACAAATATATATATTCCTGAAATATGGCTTAATGATAAATAAATGCCTATAAAATTAGAATATCAAAACAAAATTCAGCAAAAATAAGTTTTATGCAAAAATAAATCGCAGAACGAAATTTTTTTTAGTTCGGTCCATGTTTGACCATAGACCCCATATAAAGTCCACTTCCAAAATTCACTTAAATACGTATAAAACAGATATAAATAATGTTAAACGGCTAAAATTTGACATACATACTCTTTATAGGCAAATAAATTGCTGTACTAAATTTTATGGTGGGCGGCCCAGAATTGGTCGTAGCTCCCATACAAGGACCACATCTGTAAAAGACATTTTTCCCTTGTATAAATTGTAATTGTATAAATATCGTTACCGACGCAAAACTTTGCACAGATCATTTACATATATACAAAAATCATTCCACAAAATTTTGTTAATTTCGGTCTATTTTTAACCGTATGCCCCATATAAAGCCCTCTTCCGAAAATCACTTTAATACTCATAAATCGCTTATAAATAAGGGTACCAATCCAAAATTTTACACGAATCATTTACATACATGCCTAAATCAAACTGCTGGATTTTGAGAATATCGGTCGATAGTTGACAATATCCCCCACATAAGGTCCACTCTCGAAATCCACGTTAATACTAATATATATCTTCAATATACCTTTATTATGCTGAAATTCTGCATGAAATATCCTCATATGCATGAAAATAAGTCTTCCAAAATTTAAGAAGATCGGTCCATAATTTGTCATACCTGCCATATAAGAACCATTTCCAAAAACAAATAAATTCGGGTCAAAAAATATTCTTTTCGGATTTAACCCATATTCGGTCCATATACATCGTTGGAAAGGTATTTTTAATACCTTTTATTTAATGTATTACAAATTATCAAGCACTTAGTAGTTCCCGAGATATAGGCCTATATATTTTCAACTTTAAGGGCCCGCCCCCTCGAAAATAGGCGTGACCGCCAACAAATTTTTTTTGCTGGTATCTCCTCTAAAAGCCCTATTTGATTTTGTTTTTTTTTTTCTTTTTTTGAGCAAAGTCACTAAACCAAATTGTTCCCCTTTTTATACCCTTCACCATCGTGAGAAGGGTATATATAAGTTTGTCATTCCGTGTGAAATTTCCACAATATAATTTTCCGACCCTATAAAGTATATATATTCTGGATCCTTATAGATAGCGAAGTCGATTAAGCCATGTCCGTCTGTCTGTCTGTCTGTCTGGATGTTGAAATCAGTTTTTTGAAGTCCCAAGATATGTTCGGGATCCAAACCTTCAATAATTCTGTCAGAAGTGCTTTCGAGAAGTTTGCTATTTAAAATCAGCAAAATCGGTTTAGGTCAACCAGAGTTATGAACCAATATTTGAGACCACCTCTATAAAAATTTGATATTTTTCGTCCATTTTATTGCAATATTTTGAAATATATTGCAGATAATACCATGAAATTTTGTATACGTTGTTTGTACTATAAAAGAAGAAAGTGTGCGGAAAATAGTAAGAATCGGTCCATGATTTCTCATAGCCCCCATACAAATATATATATTCCCGAAATATGGCTTAATGATAAATAAATGCCTATAAAATTGGAATATCAAGACAAAATTCAGCAAAAATAAGTTTTATACAAAAAGAAATCACAAACCGAAATTTTTTTTAATTCGGTCCATATTTGACCATAGACCCCATATAAAGTCCACTTACAAAATTCACTTAAATACATATAAAACAGATATAAATAATGTTAAACGGCTAAAATTTGACATAAACACTCTTTAGAGGCAAATAAATTATTGTACCAAATTTTATGGTGGTCGGCCCAGAAATGGTCATAGCCCCCATACAAAAATCTTCCCGAAATATTGCTCAATTATACATAAATGCCTATAAAATTGGAATATCAAGACAAAATTCAGCAACACTAAGTTCTGTGCAAAATGAAATCGCAAAACGAAATTTGTTT
The DNA here is from genome assembly GCA_916048285.2 of Bellardia pandia. NCBI lineage: Eukaryota > Metazoa > Arthropoda > Insecta > Diptera > Calliphoridae > Bellardia > Bellardia pandia. The sequence continues at coordinate 91,371,209 of OU696532.1, read as the reverse complement.
TAGTTCTGTCCATATTTGACCATAGACCCCATATAAAGTCCACTTACAAAATTCACTTAAATACATATAACACAGATATAAATATTGTTAAACGGCTAAAATTTGACATAAATACTCTTTATAGGCAAATAAATTGTTGTACTAAATTTTATGGTGGTCGGCCCAGAACTGGCCATAGCTCCCATACAAGGACCGCATCTGAAAAAGAGATTTTTCCCTATATATATTGTATAAATATCGGTACCGACTCAAAACTTTGCACAGATCATTTTAATATATACAAACATCATCCCACAAAATTTTGTGAATTTCGGTCTATTTTTAACCGTATGCCCCATATAAAGCCCTCTTCCGAAAATCACTTTAATACTCATAAATCGCTTATAAATAAGGGTACCAATCCAAAATTTTACACGGATCATTTACATACATGCCTAAATCAAACTCCTGGATTTTGAGAATATCGGTCCATATTTGACTGTATCCCCCACATAAGACCCACTACCGAAATCCACGTTAATACTAATATATATCTTAAATATACCGTTATTATGATGAAATTCGACGTGAAATATCCTCATATGCATGAAAATAACTGTTCCAAAATATAAGAAGATCGGCCCATAATTTGTCATACCTGCCATATAGAACCATTTCCAAAAAACAAATAAATTCGGGTCAAAAAATATTCTTTTCGGATTTAACCCATATTCGGTCCACATTTTATAATCATGATATATATCGTTGGAAAGGTATTTTTAATACCTTTTATTTAATGTATTACAAATTATCAGACACCCAGTAGTTCCCGAGATATAGGCCTATATATTTTCAACTTTAAGGGCCCGCCCCCTCGAAAATAGGCGTGACCGCCAACAAATTTTTTTTTGCTGGTATCTCCTCTAAAAGCCCTATTTGATTTTGTTTTTTTTTTTTTTTTAAGCAAAATCACTAAAACCGAATTATACCCCTTTTTTATACTCTGTTTGTTAAGTTATTGGTTATTGGTAATTAAATCAATTAAAAATGGTGAAAATTAGACAAAATTTCAAAATATTTAACATAAATTATGTTGGTCGTAAAATTGTCTTTCAAACAATATATCAAATACTAATAAAATTTGCACTAATACTGAATAGAAAACACAGAATTAGGATATTCTAGTCTAGTGTAGTTTCTGTATTTCTTATTACGCTTAGGTGAAGGGTATTTAAGATTCGGCAAAGCCGAATATAGCACTCTTACTTGTTTATACTCTGTTTGTTAAATTACACTCAAGATTATTATGAACATCAGACAGAGTCTTTAAATTATGGTAAGAATTGGTAATTAAATCAATTAAAAATGGTGAAAAGTAGACAAAATTTCAAAATATTTAACATAAATTATGTTGGTCGTAAAATTGTCTTGCAAACAATATATCAAATACTAATACAATTTGCACTAAGCCTGAATAGAAAACACAGAATAAGGATATTCCAGTCTAGTGTAGTTTCTGTATTTCTTATTACGTTTAGGTGGAGGGTATTAAAGATTCGGCACAGCCGCATTTAGCACTCTTACTTGTTTTTATTAAATTATTTTATTGTATGAAACTTATGTTAAAAAATTAATAAATTGTTGAATATATGTACATATATGTAAACATACATCATATACCTACAACATTTAAATGAAAAAAAAAATACGATTTTTATTTTTGTTTTGTTTATTTTCCATCTTTTTAAAAGTGGTGCCCCTTTTTAATATTAGTTTTAATGTGGTTTTATTTAGCTTTTAAAAAAATTACATTTTACAGAATAAAATTACCAACTAAAATTACAACTCTAAATAGTGTTATTTGAAATAAAAGAATATGTCTGTTAGTAATTCAATTGTAATTATTTTTGTTTCTTAATTTTCAGATAAAAAATGGCATCACCTGCTTTAAAAGATCTTCCAAAAGTTGCTGAAACCCTTAAAAGCCAACTCGAAACCTTCAATCCTGATAAATTGAAGAATGCCAATACTCAGGAAAAAATCATTTTGCCAACAGCAGAAGGTAAGATACATACATATGTAATTATTTCCATACTTACAATATATAAATATGTACATATTTCGAGATTTGTTACAATTTAATAAAATAATTAATAAATTTTTGTAGATGTTGCCGCAGAAAAATCTCAAAAATCTCTTTTTGCTGGCATCGAAGGTTTTAATCCATCCAATTTAAAACATACGGAAACTCAGGAAAAGAATCCATTGCCAGACAAAGAAGGTAAATAGCAATAAATTGTATAGAACATGTACATGTTGCATTCATAGTTTTTATGTATAGGTTCAATAATGTCATAATAAGTCAATTATTTAAGTATTCCAATATTCGGTCTTGACCTCAAATCTATTTATAAAACGCTTGCATATGACTGGACTTACTAGTATGTACACACTCAATGCAAGTAATGGAAAAACAGATTCCATCTATGACTAACTAATAATAACGATAATAATGTTAATAATAATGAGGTGATTTTACCTTATAAAGTATAAATTTGTGTGTTGCACTCGCATCTTGCTGTAAATCAATCTTCCTAATACGGCAATTTCAATTTTGTTTATTACATACACGATCGGTATATGTACATAGATGCTGTTGAATGTTTGTTTTAGTTTTATTTTATTTAACTTTGAATGCCTTTTATAGTAATTCAACAACAACTACTATATGTACATATGTACATAGATGAAATTTTTCTCTACTTACGAGTTTAGTAAAATTATAAAAAATATGCACATATTATTGACACATGTTTTATAAAATTTAACAATGAATTTTTATTAGAAATCAATCCTCTAACTCTAATGTTGTTTGTTTTGGTTTTATTTTATTAGCCATCGAAAAGGAGAAGGAGAAAAATAATTTCATTGCTGGCATTGAAAATTTTGATTCGAAAAAATTGAAACATACTGAGACATGCGAAAAGAATCCATTGCCAACCAAAGAGGTAATCGAGGAGGAAAAAAGAGGTTAAAGAAAGTCATGCCAACATGCAGCATACTACTACTACTTTAAATCGTAAACACATAGTAATTATAATAAAAAATTAAATCTACAACAACATCATCATCAAAAACTACAATTACAGCAACAATAATAATAACAACAACAACAAGAATAATAAAAAATCGAAACATGCCGCAGAAGATGCTGTGGTAATCTCAGCAGCCGTACCAGTAGCAATTGCAAAGGCGTATTGCATACTCTGCTGGTTGACGTATTTTTTTACTCATTCCTAATATCTAATATTACTGAAAGAAGACATACTTTACTTTGTAAAAGCATTTATAATTTTGCGTACATAAATATTTATATATCGAAGAAAAAAAAAAATAAGAAAAGAAATAACATTTTCATACAAAATTTTATAAAACTGTAAACTGTGTTTGATTTAATGGGGTCATCAATAAGTATAATTTCAAGATAATAATTTCAGCTGGAAGTGTTAATAATGTACATATATGTATGTAGTTTAATATCAGATAATATATCGATGGTCTCATGTAGAAAGGCCCTAACTCGCATATTTGAAACTTTACAGGAGAAGGTAAAAACAATAGAAACTGTAATATTCAACATGTAACTTTTTTGGTACACCTGCTTATAAAAGCGTTATTTTTTACACTATTTTTACACCGTTAAATACATTGGAATCGCAAAAAAAAACTATGCCCCTATTGCCGTTCTCAACTCAACTAAGTTTGGTCGTCTGTCAGTCAACCCGACTTTAACTCTACTACATATAAGTTGTGAATGGCAATACCGATTTATGAAAGACGACCAAATTATTAAAAAAGTTGTGAACCGCAATAGGGGCACTAATTTCGAAAAAATAGCGAGTTAGGGCCTTTCTACATGAGACCAACGATATAAATTACTTTCTGGCAGTAACTGAACTTTTTTAAAATACGAATGTATGTATGCATATATGTATGTATGGATTAATCAATTGATACAGCAATATAGAATATGTATGTACGTGACTTCAATACCAATATTTAAATGAGCATATTAAATTTATAAACTCATACGTATTTATAAACGAAATACGTTTTTAAAATATTATTGCATTCATTTTATAAATACATATGCATGTACATATTTAGTTTTTGCTACTCTACTAGAATTTGGAAGATTGTTTTATCAAAAATTACCTAACTAAGTCTTCCTCGAGTACTTTTGACGATCGAAAACTGATTAATCACATGCGCGCTTGAAAAAAGACTCGAAAATGATTCGTGTTTACGTTTAAAAAGTAATTTATTGAAAATACAATAACAAAACATACAGCAAATGTGTTGAAACTAATCAGACAATCGGGTAATAAAAGACTCCTCAAGAAGAGTCGCCGGTGAGTAACCATTTTCTCCCGAGAAAACACTCATTTATGATCAGAAAATGAGCTCATATATGCCTATTGTAATCGCGCGGGGGAATCAAAAAAGACTCATATTTGATTAAAAATTTCAAAAAATGCTAGCTGGGTATATGTAAATATGTGTAAATACGTATGTATGCATGTACAATTCCAGTAAAAAATAGGATCATCCAAAGAGTAATCCTGGAGCGCTCCTTTGCGAGTAATGGATTACTCCATAAAACTCCGAACTTCATAGGATTTTTAACACAGCATGTCCGCAGACACGAGTACTCCTTTTAAGCTCCTTATGGAGTACTCCCTTTGATCTTGAAAATGACGACAGAGGGAGTAATCATTTTTGTCTACTAAAAGAGCATAGAGGGAGTAATCGTTTTTGTCTCCTAAAAGAACATAAAGGGAGTAATCGTTTTTGTCTCCTAAAATAGCATAAAGGAAGTGATCATTTTTGTCTCCTAAAAGAGCATAAATACAAATTTGGTTATTTTTTACAAAAACAAGAAAATATTCATTTATTTTTTAAAATTTTTCAAAAATGTTGTTATTGTTTTTTTGTTGGATTCGACGAGGTCGTAGTTTTTGACGAGTAGGTCTGTCGGTAAACAGTTGCCTTACATTTACGAAATGCCAGCTTGAATGATTTTTCATATTCCGGTTATGTTGGATACGTGCCTTTAAGTGCTTCTGCCATAAAATTAGGGAAAAGATAACACGTAATATCTCATTTAAGACATAATATTAAAAATTCAGTTATTACCAAAATAAAAAAAGTTAAACAATTTGTATTTGTTTAGGGCTATCATATTTTTAGATCCATCCCAATTTAATTTGAGCAACACATTTTGTCAAACCTCAATTTAATATACGAAATCTGAAATAAATTAAAATAAAAAACAAAGAATTTTGAATACTTGTTTAACTGATTGCATTAAAAAAACTCAATCTTACCACTTCTGAATCAGGCTGGGTTTTATTCAGCTGTTCTGCCGAATTTAATTCCTCCAAAGAACTAATTGGGAAAATTTTATGATCCCTACTAGTTGGGCGTAAATGTTTAGCAAGCTGTTCTAATAAAACAGTCTGTTTACACATAATTTGCTTCAATTATGTGAGAATATCAACTTAGTTTTCCGTTTGACTATCTTCATTTGATAAGTCATTGACTTTGTTAGGTGCTGATGCCTCTTGTTCACTTAAAGTCTTGACACATTTTTAACAATTTGTTACTATACCCGTACCTTTTCGCTTTTTTTAATAACACGTCTTTCACTTTTTAAAAATAAACTGGCTAAATGGAAAAACAAAACGAAACTATTTAACAGGTATGCCAAAGAAAAAAAAAAAACCAAAACGAACTGATACATCCCTCATTGATCCATTTGGAGTATTAAACGAGGCATAGACAACAAAACAAAAAAAAGTTTTGATAGCTCGCTTATTACTCCAAATGGATGAACAAGTCATTACTCCTTTATTGCTCGATTATGGATTAATCCATATATTTTTTACTGTGATGTACATTGTACATACAAACCGATTAATTATTTGATTAGTTTTCAGTGTTCTCAAAGTTTATATTATATACATACATATATATACATACATACGTAGAAAATATCGACAGAAACGGATTAACCATGATTCATATCTTATATATTTAATAATTTTTTCTATTTAGTCATACATAAATATACAGACGACACCATGGTGAAATTAAATAATATAAATTCACCTTGGACGACACGACTTGCAATAAATATGCCTGTATACTACCTAAGGAATAATATAACGGTCATATCTAGCCACTGCGCTGTCATAACTAAACACAGATTCACACACACAAAGGTAGAGACTTCCTCACAACGACTGCCATTGCTCGACATTTGGAGACTTTAACAGTGATTTGCTTAGAATTACCAATCTCATTAGATCAACAATGAACGATAGTAACCAAGACCTACATATGTTTTAGATACTAGCGAGCTACGCTACAGGCGATTCTCCATAAAATCATTTTTCGTACATCATGAATAAAATTACGAACCAATTTTATATTTAAATATTTTGAATTTTATCATAATTAGGAAATTCTTGAGACATACACTCTGGTTCACTTATTTAAAGGCACTAAAAATCCATATTCAGCAGCCTGTATCTTATTTTTAAACAATTGCAGAATTATAAAATATAAATGGAAGCTAGACATCTTGAGATATAAAAAATCAAATCTTAACTAAAAAACTTTTTTTGAGCAATTTATAAACAAAAGTAAAAAATTTGCTATTTTTTTTTTGTTCACTTGATTAAGGCACTTTATTATTTTTAAAGTAAGCGATGATTTTTTGTAGCGAGCGTTTGTTTATTACAATATATTACATCTTAATCATCTTACGAGTCAAAATGGCAAAACAAAAATTTTAAATCTATCGGAAAAAACTAAAATCGATGTTTACCGTTCTGAAGGATATTCTAACAGCGCAATAGCTAAAAAAATTGGACGAAGCCCAACAGTTGTTGACAATTACATCAAGGACCCCGAGGGGTATGGAAAAAATTTTAAAGGAAGGGTCTTTATCTACGTATGAGAAAAGAAAAATCGTCAGATTTGCGTCTATTTCTGCCTTATCCTTGTCAAAAATAAGAGATCAAGCTGGAGTGCAAGCGAGCAAGTCATCAATACGCAGAGTAATTAAGAGCTGTGAGTATCTTAAATACCTGAAATTACAAAAAAGCCGCCACTTAATGCTACTCGTAAGGAAAAGCGGCAGCAAAGAGGTCATGTAAATGACTGGAGAACCGTTGTATTTACGGATGAGAAGAAGTTTAATTTGGATGGGCCTGATGACTACAACTATTATTTCCATGATTTGCACAAAGAAAAGCAATTTTTGAACCGACATCACAGCCGAGAGGGTGGCGTTATGCTGTGGGGTGCTATTGCGTACTAAAATTACTGGTGCAAGCTTTAAAACATTATTGGAATTAGCTTTACCGAAGTTCAGTGAACTATTTGGTCCCATATCTTGGATATTGCAACAGGATAATGCCCCTATACACACCACCAGAGCAGTAAAGGAGTTAATTGCAAGCCAAAATGTTAATATTCTTGGCTGGCCACCCTATTCGCCAGATCTAAACATTATCGAAAATGTCTGGGGTTGGTTATCTCGTAAGGTCTATGAAGGAGGTAGACAATTTGATGACAAGCAGTCACTAATTCAGGCCATTAGGGATGCTTGGAATAAAATATCGTTGGATTACATACATTCTCGTTATCTGTCAATAAAAGCCCGTATATTTGAAGTTATTAAAAACAAAGTGGGTTGTACCCATTACTAATTTCTTAAATAAAGTAAAATAAATTGATAAAAACAAGAAAAACTGCTTTTCATTAAAATTAGTTAAAATGCCTTTATTCAAGTGAACCAAAAAATAGCAAATTTTTTTACTTTTTTTTATTAATTGCTCAAAAAAAGTTCTTTTTTATATCTCAAGATGTCTAGCTTCAATTTATATTTTAAAATTCTGCAATTGGTTAAAAATTGCAGAAGATACAGGCTGCTGAATATGGAATTTTTAGTGCCTTTAAATAAGTGAACCGGAGTATATGTCGATTCGATTGAGACGTATTCTATATGACACTCTATTATGCGGTACCAATTCTTTGTAATATCAAGGGATATATAAAGATTTCGCTAAGTTGGCATCTTGTATTACAAAAATAACCCTCAGACACTTCCGACAACTTTTTAAGATGGCCGAAAAGGCGTTTTATTAAAAATAGCAATCATAGAGAATTAAAATGTGTATGGATTATGTATAAAATTAGATATATGTATGTAAATTATTTTCACGTTAATACTTATAAGTGTGATATTCTTAAATAGATTTTGAAATGGCATACAGAGTTATAATAATAATATTAAGTACTCAAATGTACTTGAAGATGTAGTACATGTGGAACAAAACTAGACAGGAAAGAAAATATTTAAAACAAATTAAAATAATTTATATAAATGCAGTAGGATTGATGTGTTTCATATCAATAAACGTTCAAATGTACATACAATTGCAAGTAGGGAAATGTTAACGTTAACTTTTTTCTTGTATTAATGATAATTTTAACAGTAAAATGAACAAAAATTATTCGGTTATAACATGGAGGGGGAATGTCTTTATGTATAATGGTATTTATTGTTCGTCTTTGTCTTTAGCACCATGTTTGAGAATTCTAGTAAATTCGATATAATCAAAAAGTCCACCCTTAATTGGAGCTTCACGGTACATTTCATCAACCTAAAAAAATATACAAAATAAACAAAATTCGATATTAGACAGATATAATACACATATATGTATGTATATATATGTCGATAGATAAAGCAGTGAATACTTACATCTTCATCAGTGAAACGATCTCCCATGGTGGTAAGAAGCTCACGCAAACGATCCTCAGGTAATACGCCATTATTCTCCTCATCGAAACATCCAAAAGCATTTTTGATAACATCCTCTGGATCAGTTCCCTGTAGGCGTTCGCCAAACAGTGTTAAAAACATTGTAAAGTTAATTGGTCCTGGGGCTTCATTCATCATGGCTTCCAAGTATTCATCGGTGGGATTTTTTCCCAACGATGCCAGCATATCGTGTAAATCTTCCTTTTCGACAAATCCATCACGATTTTGATCAATCATATTGAATGCTTCTTTGAATTCTGCAATCTGAGCTTGATCAAACATGGCGAAGACATTGGAGGTGGCGCGTTGGGCACGTTTTTTGGTTGTAGCACGACGACCGGCAGTTTTACGAGACGACATTTTGATTCTAAAAAAAATCAATTGTAACGCATTATTAATTTGTAATAATTTATTTAAAACTTAACTCCATCCTCAATGACAAAAAAAAAATTGTAATAAGAATATTTCAAAAAAAAATTAAATAAATTGAATTGATTTAGTATAAATGGTTTAATACATTACATTCATCCAAATTCTTAGATTAAATGTTGAAACAACTTAAGATGTTTTAAACAAAGCATTCACCGACTCAATGAAATTTCAAAGTTCGAAAAACAATAAAAAAAAAAAAATAACGACCCGAGCCTTACTCCAGTGACCATAAATTAATACTTTATTAATAATAGTGCTTACATATTAAACTCAAAAAGACCTAACTAAATGGTTGTACCTACTATGTAAATTTAAACAATTTAATTTCAAGACATAAATATAAACTGTTTGACTGTCTATACATCTGTTATTCAACGTTGTTGTCGTTCTTGTTACTTCGTTTTTTTACCAAAATGGGTAAAAATAATTAAGAAAACTTTATCAGTAAATTGTGTCAACAACTTTTGGACGAATAATAATGTACACAATTTTAGTAAATGACTCATAACTTCATTTTCAATTTTCGTAGATGTTTTGTTATTCTTCATATGTGAGCATATCTAAGCATATACAAATATGTGTGTGTGCAACAACAAAAAATTAACAAACATTGCTCACTGCTTTGGGTGAATGTTTTTATTTTTGCAAAACCTACAAAAACAAATAAATTAAATGCCATAAAAGGTAAAAATTTCATTACAGATTCTAAAGCAAACATTAACATTCAATTTACATGCAAAAAACACGAATATTATAATTCAATGCAATGTTGATTGAACCAATCCAATTCTAATTCGATTACAAAAATAGTAACACTAAAAAACAAAATCTTTTTCTTAATAGTTGTCCTTTAAAGTGGACACGGTGCCTAGATAGATGATTCATTATAGTGCAATAAAAAACAATGATTTAATTAAGCCCACAAATCTTTACACATCACCAAAAACAATTGTAAATTTGAGCCGACATGCAATTTGTTTTTTACTTTTTCGATCTTTTATTTAAATCAATTAATTTTATTTACTTACATGATATTTGGTTTTAAGTGTATATAATTAAATAAAAGAACAAAGATTAGTTTCTTCCTCAGAAAATGTATAGTATTTTTGCCTGCTACTTGCAAACACTCCCAAAGGCCTTTGATACTTCAGTACGATTAATTAAATTTTTACAGCCAACTAACCAGGGTTGCAGTCAGTATTTACACAAATCGGCCGAGTTGTATTTGTAAAGTGCCACTACCTCAAAATACTACCATTCGAATAAATTTAAAACATGAACATGTAACGAATTTGTCGTATAACGAATTAATTTTTTCTTTTTACAAAATTATTTCAATTATTTTCTGAACCATATAGAAATGTAAACTAATCTAATGTGTAAGCTGTATTCAATAATTTATTGTTGAAATAAATTTAACAGATCTTTCAATACGTTGCAAAAAAATAAATTATAATTCAACACAAAAAAAAAAAAACGAAAGCTATATTAAAGCCTAATCAATTCCCGAATTTAACTCCATTAAAAATTTATTCAAAACGACCTCAATTAACAATTCATCAATGGATCATGTTACAAATATGCTTCAAGCAATATTTACCCTATACTCAAATACTATAACTTTATAGACCTCGTATCATGTCATTTGAAAATATACGATATTGGCAAAAACGCATTAAAACTAATAATATTAATTATCTTCAAGGTGTTAATACAAGAATCTTCGTCAATACAATTTTATTTTTAAAGATCTATATGTGTATAACCAACTGCTCCAACTCATCACTGCTTCATAAATATGTAAAAAAGGAAAACAAAATTTAAACATCTGTAAGATTGCAAAAATTACAATATATGTACATATGTAATTGCGCAAGTATAATTTTAATTTTAATTTATTTTCTTTTCTTTTCTTTTCTTTTCTTTTCTTTTCTTTTCTTTTCTTTTCTTTTCTTTTCTTTTCTTTTCTTTTCTTTTCTTTTCTTTTCTTTTCTTTTCAAAAACAAATAAATATCCCAAGATAAGAATAACAGCAGCTATAGAATTGCTAAGTACAAACAAGCCTGTACTCAGCAATTCGGCAATTCTTTCCCCTTCCAACCGACCATTCCTCTCACAATAACAAACACAAGACTTGCGTAAATAAAGTTGCTTAATCTGAAAGGGGGCAAAGACCACAAATCACGTTGGCTTTGCCATATCTGATGATTCAGAAAATACGCTAAAAAGGAGGATACTACTCCATAATTGAATCAATAAAACTCTGCCAAATGTCACACAGAAAACAAATAATCTGCACCGACAGTCGCTCCGTATTTGATGCGGCCTCAAAAAAGCAGTATACTTGCAACCTACATATTTATTTTTTCCAAAATCCATAAAAGGCAGATGTGCCTCCAGAAAACTTAATAAGTCCTTAGAATGCAAATGAAACAAATAAACCACCCCTACAAAATCTTCAATCCCACAAACCCTTAACTCTTATATCTACAAGCAACTGTCTACAAAACAAATGCATTACAAGATTACGTCTAATTACTGTCCGGCCCTTACGTTTATCGATTTGTCAATCTTCTAATATTGTTGATCTACTCAAAACTCCAACTTATAATAATATTACCAAAGTATTTGAATTCTTTAAACAAACTTCTTTGCACAACCCAATTTAAATATATATGTCCACATAATTAGATACATACACTCTCCCATTGAAATTAATAAACCGATTGCCTTCATTGCTAGTGCTTTTAGCTTTTGATTTATTTTAATTTCAATTAAGAGAAATTTCTAAATAAATAAATAAATTTTTTTTAAAGATATTGTTGAACTAAGAATTTGTAATGACAAAATTGTTCACATCATATTGGAAATTGATTTCTACAATAGATCCTGTAAAAACAAAAGAGACTGAAAAACACAGATGGTATTGTGCCCAAGAAATTTCTATTTTTGCTTTCTCCCTGATACTATCATCACTTACTTTCTTCGAAATTCATATACTAATATTGTTATATTTATGGATTAAAAAAGAAATTTACATCATATGTAGAATTTTAAACATATGTAACAAATCCCAATTCGACAAAATATCTATTATGTATGAACATTACTGGTTATATGAAAATTCTTGGTAATGAAACTTTGTATTATTATATTATAAATTAAATAATTGTAGTCCTTTTTAGAATAGGCATCTCTTCATGACATTATTTACTTCGGAGTCAAAGAAGCGTCAAAAAATTCACATTTGCATATTAAATTAAATGTCTTAAATTAAAGATAAAATATATGAGCAATTCCATATGAAAACGATCAAAATTGGCAAATTTTTGGACGACCCCTCTCCGATTTTAAAATAAATAGTCTCAATCGATTGCCCAGCAAAAAATAATGTACCTACATATTTTTTTTTATAGTGACTGGTTTAGTGGTGGTGTACACCACTGTCATGTGACAAAATTGAAGAATTCTTCATAAGGAACCTCATTGAAAGTTGTTAAAAAAAAACTACTAAAGCGATCGCAACGAGTGATAGCTCGTTGGAAACGTATTGGCTTTAATTGAAAAATAAAATTTTCCTAATTTTTCTTAGAAATTTACCTTTAAATTTTCCCATGAAAATTAAATTTTCCGATTTTCCACAGAAGCTCCTAAATTTTCCGGCTAATTTTTTTTTTTTGGATTCCTCATACTTTTTACTTTAAGAATCAGCAATAAAAAAATCGGCCCCGACTCCTTGTTTGGACAGGAGAAGAGCATTTAAGATACCACCTTGTTAGAAATACGTTTTAAAAATTATTTTACAGTTAAAAATACATTTATGAAGAAAAAATCTTTCTTATTTTGCTGCTTATATTATACACGTGAAGATGGAGAAAAAGTACACAAGCAGCGCAGATTATTATTATGTAATCTATCCGAAGCATACCATCAGTTCAATGAGAAATACCCAGCAGAAAAAGTGGGATTTTCTAAGTTTGCCATCCTACGACCAAAAGAATGCGTGCTGGCATTAGACAGGCACGGAACGCATTCAGTCTGCGTTTGCATGTTTCATCAAAACATCAAATTAATTTTCTTTCCATGCAAGAAATTGAAAGTATTTCACGGTGAAATTGAAACATATAGGGACCTCCTGTCGAAGTCGTTGTGCGCATACCCCACGGAAAATTGTCATCTGTCCAAATGCGACAATTGTCCGAAGATTAATGAGCTAGAGCAATATTTGGCGGAAAAGTTTGAACAGCTGTTAATTCAGGAGGTGCATTTCAAACAGTGGATAATTAGCAGCGGCAGATGTTCCCTTGAGACCGTGGTAAAGCAGATTCCGGAATTCATCGAGGAATTCGGATTCAAGTTGAATGAACTGAAGGCGCACCATTTCATATCCGAGATGCAATCGAAATTTCTAAAGGAAAGTAAGGAGAAATTAGCCCAAAATGAATTCATTGTGATAAGCGACTTTGCCGAGAATTACACTTTTCTCGTTCAGGATGAAATTCAGGCTTATCACTGGGCAAACGACCAGTGCACGGTGCATCCTTTTCGCATTTATTTCAAAAACGAACATAACGAACTACAGACCGTAAGCCTTGTTGTTGTCGCGGAGAGTTTAGCTCATAATTATGTGTCCGTTTATTTATTTCAAATGAAACTGTTTGAATTCTTAAGATCAAAATTCGATGCAATCGACAAAGTAACGTTTTCTCAGACGGCGCGGCTTCTCAGTACAAGAATAAAAAAAATTTTTACAATCTTTGCATAATTGAAGAAGAACAAAACTGCAAGGTCGAGTGGCACTTTTTCGCGACGTCCCACGGTAAGGGCCCATGCGATGCGTTAGGGGGAACCCTAAAACGCATGGCGACTAAGGCAAGTTTGCAAAGGCCATATACTGACCAGATCTTAAATGTACAACATTTGTTTTCGTGGATTCAAAGCAAGGAAATTGCCATTAACACAGTTTTATGCACTCAAAAAGAACACGATGCCATGGAGCGACGAATTCAAAACAGATATAATAATGTCAAAACTATAACTGGAACGCAAAAGTTTCATTGCTTCATACCAAATATTTCTGATATGTCAATTAATGTAAAGCGGTACTCTTCGTCTGCCGACGTGCTAAATTTAAAGTTACTTTAATTTTATAATGATGCCAAGACAATTGAAATTTTTAATAAATATTGTAATTAAGTATAAGCAGCAAAATAAGAAAGATTTTTTCTTCATAAATGTATTTTTAACTGTAAAATAATTTTTAAAACGTATTTTTAACAAGGTGGTATCTTAAATGCTCTTCTCCTGTCCAAACAAGGAGTCGGGGCCGATTTTTTTATTGCTGATTCTTAAAGCAAAAAGTATGAGGAATCCAAAAAAAAAAATTAGCCGGAAAATTTAGGAGCTTCTGTGGAAAATCGGAAAATTTAATTTTCATGGGAAAATTTAAAGGTAAATTTCTAAGAAAAATTAGGAAAATTTTATTTTTCAATTAAAGCCTGATTCAATACCATTCCAACGAGCTATCACTCGTTGCGATCGCTTTAGTAGTTTTTTTTTTAAAACAACTTTCAATGAGGTCCCTTATGAAGAATTCTTCAATTTTGTCACAGACAGTGGTGTACACCACCACTAAACCAGTCACTATAAAAAAAAATATATGTAGGTACATTATTTTTTGCTGGGCAATCGATTGAGACTATTTATTTTAAAATCGGAGAGGGGTCGTCCAAAAGGTGATCGCTTTCATATGGAATTGCTCATATATAATCCCCCTTACGTAGTGAATGTAATGCTAATCATGCTACTCAAATTAAAACAACAAAAGTATTAATAAAGGTAAGATAATTGTGCACATTGTGAAATCATATACGACAAGTGTCACATAATAATAAATTATAAAGTTTACATGTAAATTAATATATTTTTACCCATGGTGAAATTAAATACCAGGTGACAGCATTGCTACAACAATTACAACAAGGCAAGAACAACAGGCATTTTTCTATATGAAAAACTTTCGTCACTGTCAAAAAGTTTTTTTTTTATATAACTTTTTGACATTTTCAAATTCACCATGAATAATCAGCTGGCGCTACGCTGTCACCTAGTATTTAAATTCACCTTGTTTTTACCCATAATTTTTCCAACTCCCTCAAAAAAAAAAATGTTCAAATTGATGGAATTTAAAAAAATGCTTCATGTAATTAATTTTTTCTTATTACTGTTTTATTTTATTATTATTATACATATTTATGATTTTAATGTACATAGTTGTACACTATTGATATTTATTCCATATTTCCTTACGATATGTGTATAATTTAGTGATTAATAATAGCTAAAAATAAAATCGCTTTAGTAATTACACACATTGCCCCACTGCAAGGCAACACTGGCAATTTCTGAAATAAGCAACACTGCAAAATTTTATCTCTATGATATTAGAAGTTGGCAACGCACTTATTGAATAAATTTCTAATTAGAAGAATCAAAACGATTTTTTTGTTGTGAGGTGATGAGAATAAATGTACAAGTTGGTGTTTGTTTGACGTTGTAAACAAATTTGCATGTTTTTGTGAAATGTTAAATATAATAAATAAGTACAATTCGCAAGCTATTCTTAACAGACTAAATCAAAATTCACAAATTGCTGAAAATTACATATTAATCAAAATCATTTGCGCCTGAACTAAAAAGGGCATTTTATTATACACAAACCAATCAGAAGGAAAATTAAAGAAAAACAAAAGGCGCATTATAATAAAGTTGAGTGTATGCGAAATAGTGGAGGAATGCAATAAAACCAATACCTAAAAAATATATGAATTGCACAATTACAAAAAATAAAGAAGAGAAAAAAAAGCAAAATATAAAACTAAAAGAATAAATAAAATAGTATTAATTGCAATAGGATTTACAAAAAATCTTTATAAATTTTACTTAAAGACTGAGTGATGCGCCTTTTGGCTGTGTAGACTGAGTATTAACAATTTTAAAATAGCATTAAACGAAAAAAAATTGTTTCGTCAATCCGGAAATGAGATTTCTTCCGGTCGCTGACATCGAGTAGTAGAATAAAGACTGTTGTAATATTCAATTTATAGATCGACGACTCCTTGTAAACTGTCAAATTGAAAAGCAAGGTAAATAAACAAACAACAACAAGCTGACACCAAAAAAGAAAGAAAAAAGGAAAATATCCCTGTTGAACAAACATCCTTAGAAAATAAAAAGTAAACAGTGCTTTAATGCTTTCATACGTTATACCTGCTCAGGAAACAACGGCTTCAAATGGCCGTCCAATGAGTGAAAACGGCGGTGTTAGACAACAAGTGCCTTCTCCACCACGAAATTTAAGTCTACGTCTGAATTCATCCTATAATACCGGTGGAAGCGGAATTGTAATAGGGGGTGGAGGGCACCAACTTCAAATGCACCAGCAACCGCAGCCAACAGAGGTTGATGCACTACTAGCAAACGTGGCAGAGTCCTGCGATGAACGCACCCATTTGTTAAACGACGATGCAAATCCCACACCACCCCCGCATATCAAACGCCAGAACAGCAACAATAGCAACAGTAATAATAACAATTCGTTCAGTTTGAATAATAATGCCACCAATGACAGAACTTGTATTACATTAGATGGCCGCGATGACGTTGTCAATGTAAATGTTAGCATAGATAATGACGAAACGTTCTCAGATGATGCTGTTACCGCAAACGAAATGACAGCGAATGCTTTAGATTCCGATATAAGTGATAGACAGTCGTTGCATCAGAATACCTCCTCAAATCCCCGCTTGATGATGACAACAACTACAACTAAAAAACAAAAACTAAGCAAATTGGGTTCAAATAAAACAGTCGGTTTGAAAAGGTTTGTTTATTTTTTTTTTTATAAATTTTTTATATGAGTGCTTTTATTTACATACATATGTATGTATGTACTTATATTTTATGCACACGAGTTCATGTATATAGAAATTCTAATGCCACGGCACAATTATTTCCCATACGTACATATGTATTTATCTATCTGTATGAATATGTGCGTATGTATGTATGCATGTTCATACGTTTCCATGTACATATAGGTACGTTTAGTATATCTCCTCGATTCTATTTGATCATTTTAACTATTATAATAATATTTATGTATATTTTTTGTTTAGGTTTCTGCGTGTTTTGCTACTGTTGCCAAGACTTTCTCTTTCTTAATGGTTTTTTTTTCACTAAAAGATAAAATAATTTTGAAAAACGAAAATACTAAGATTTTGAAGGGTCTTTGCATCGTTGTCTTTGTTTCTTTGATTTTTCATTTCTCTTTGCTACATAAAACGTCACAGTAATAATGTGCACTGAAACGAATCGCATCTCGTCACAAGTTGTTGGTACTTACGCTTGATTGCTCGTTCAATTTATATAGTCTACATCATAATGGGGTGTAAGGTATTGAATGTTTTATTTAGCATCGTTTTAGATTATTACATATTATAAAATGATAGGTAGATCGAAGCCGGTTAAAACTAGCTGATCACAATTCTAAAGATCATTTTAAGATTATACTCGCAATTCAATACAAAGAAAAATAATAATAATTCAAACTGAATCTAACTTAAAACCAGGTATTACAAGTTATTAGTTAATTTTTAAGTTTTTACATAAAATATAAAATATATCAGTTAGAATATTGTTATTCGTTGCTCTTACCAGATCTATTTTGATCAATATATAATTTAATAATTTATTATCCGAGTGATTGATTAATTGTATCATAATTATTAGAAATTTAATTTAAAAAATAAATTTTTTATCTATAAAATTCATAACAATCGAATTAAATACAAATAAATAAGAGCTTTTAATAGCTTACAAAAGGTTGTTAATTTTTCCATATTCTTAGTTTGTTATCGTAAAACAAAATTATCGATCGGTTGCCTTTTTAATTTTACTATATAAAAACTACATATTAAAAATTTCGAGGTTTTTGTTAGTCAAAAATTGTATTAAGTTTTTCTTAAAGATGAAATAAAAAGCGTTAAGTACATTACAGAAATTAGGAGTATTCATAATTAAATTACAATAAAATTCTATCAAGTCGTCGTAGTCACGAAGGATTTTAGGCTTTTTATCCATGCAAATGGCAGTATACAAATATTGTCGTTTTTATCAGTCCTATATTTATATTTTAATTATCACATTTAACAAATAATAATGATGCTTTTTACATTAAACATAAACTAGACATTTCAGTAAATGAAATTTTTAAAAAATATAACGGATGTTTTAAATATTTCTACATAAAAATTTCTATTTTGTTAACGTAGAAGTAGTTACTGACACAAATTAGCAGCAGCAAAAATATTCCATTGCTATACAAAATTTCTGTTATAAATATAAGAAATTTTTCCGTCGTTTTGATTTTTAACGGTTACCATCCATTTTTCTATAGGTATAAAATGTAGGGGAGAGGGGGGCACGTTTATACCCGGGACACCTTTGAACTATGTTGATACCGACCCTTATCCGAGTTTTTCACATGACACCCTTGTTTTCTAGCAACGTTAACAACTTTTGCTAGTTTTTTCAGTCGTCGACCGAATGTAGTTGGGTGAACAAGTTTTCGCAGTGCCATTTTAAATTTTTTTTTTTTTGTAAGAGTGTAAGAAATATTCAGTGATTGTTTTCTTTCGTGAAAGAAATTTATTGCAGTCCAAAATTAATTTCATACAAAATTAAGTTAAGTTATTTGATATTTATGTAAACAAAAATATTTATTATAAATTTCCGTGAACTGGCATGCCATCCAGTTCAGATTTGAACAAAAAAAAAAGGGGACACCTTTGAACATGTTAATTTATCAACCGAAGTACCAAATATTGTTGATTCTCTCTTATTTTCTGAAAATGACGAATCCAATGCCTGAAATCGAAAGGCCTTTTCCGTTTTAATAATATAAAACTTATTTTGATCTAAATTTTTTTTATTTTTAATTGTTAACGGTTATGTTTTTCTTAATAAATAAATCGAATTTATTATATATATACAAAATATAACTGTTTATGTTATTTTTGGACATAAGCGCTACAAGAAAAAATTGCCGTTGAAAACTGCCCCAGCCTAGTTCAAAGCTGTCCCGGTGGCTTGAAAGCAAAAAGTGTTCTAAGGTGCACCCTCTCCCCTATATTCGTAAATTATTTGAATCCGTCAAACATACCGCTATCTTACATGTTCATGAAAATAAGTTTTTGATGATAAAATATATTATTCTTAATTCAGAGAGTTTTGCATTCATCTTTTTGAATAATTACTTTTTAATTATGTATATGTTTTTGTGTAATTTTCATGTTTTATTACTAATTGGATTTGAATTCAGTCTAGTAATATGATTAGACTTACACAACTCACATTTTCTGTTACAATTTGCCCATCCATTTCAGAAATAATGCGTAATATTTCAGTGTCAATTTGCAATATTAAGACCTATGCTACAGTTAGTCATAGGATAGAAGGGTAGTGCATAAAGTGCACTTCCACTCGGAGACCTAGTGTTCCATTGTGGTTTTATTTTTTTATATTTTTATAGTTAGTCATAACTTTAAGTTGAGTTTTTATTCTTAATTCGGTTAAATCTGCATAAGGGATATATGGCAGCTCTCTAATTAGCATTTTTTTGTTGCATACATTTTTTTAATAAAATTTATGACAAAAATAAATTTACAAAAATAAAAAAAATAGTATTTAAATTACATATTTCGTTTTCTGTTTTTGTTTTTACTATGTTGTAATCAATTTAGAATTGTTGTGGTGGTTCTGGTTAGTTACATGGAAGCGTTTGGTTTTGCTCCTTATAATATTTAGCGTTCATCTGACATCTTGAGTACTTTATCTTTCAAATGAGAGTTCATAGTTTATTCTTCTGCGAGCCCTTGTTTAAAAATGCAATTTTATAATTAATTAAACTTACAATTAGAGTAGGGTGTTTTTAGACTGATACCTATAAGGTTTAAATTTACAATATCATCAAAGTAATGGGAATTTTAAACAGAAATGTGTCTGGTGGAATGTAGAAAAATAAATACAATTTCTTTTTATGGAGGGAAAATAGGTACACTGTTTGTGCTCCGTTAAACTCGTTGGCATTTGTCCAGAAATTTACTACGTACCTTTACATTAAATGTATACCTACATATCGCATGTATGTACATACATATTTCGACTGTTACATCGTCTTCATCTTTGCTTTCTTCTGTTTAAGTTTATTTTCTCTCTTTTTTATATTTAATTACATTAAAGTGAACACACAGTTTTACTAACTTACATATTGTGTGAATATCTACAAATTACATGTAGAAAATAAGAAAAATTTGTATCTACTGTAAATATGTTTGATCGTCTTTAACCCATTATATACATACATACATACATATATTGTACATAAACATCCCATATGTACAAATATAGTACATATTTATTTATTTTATTGTATTTTTCTGTATTTCTTTTTAGTTTGCGTTTTTATTTTATTTACTTTTTTTGTCGTCATTTAAATTTGTATTTATTCTTACCTATTTACACAATAACATATTACTGTGGATATTCTTTTAGTTGTTGCAATTGTTGATGTTGTTGTTGGAAAAAGAAATTGTTTGAAAGTTCAAATAACTTTGTGCAAGCACACAACACACAACCATCTACATACTATTATTAATCTATATACAGCGTGTAAGAATACAAATGCAATTATGTACATACTTATGTATGAAATTGTTGCATTTAATTTGTTGCATTTTATTCTATGTATTCTTTTAATTTTTGTCTCGTAATTATACCAAACAACATGTATCTGACATTAAATTAAATCAATTTATCAATTAAGCACTTGAAATAAATTGTTATACAATTTATCTGTCATTATAACCATTCAAAATATAATAACACTGAAATTGCCTTAGAACATTTAAAAATACCGTCATATACATTATATACCTACATATAATTACATGTACGCAAACTTAACAAATAACTGTTACTTTCTAGTCAGATAACTTGTTGAAAGCTAATGTTTAAAATATAATATACGAGGTCTGATCAAAAATAACCGTTATTTAAATTTTTTTTCAAAAAGTGTTTATTTATTCAAAGTAATCCCTTATGCCAGCGTTTTTTCCAATCTTCGAAACACTTCTGAAACGCGCTTTTTGGTATCGCCAACAGCTCCTGTTTCGATTTTTCTTTTATCTCCTCAATCGTAGCAAAACGCTTTCCTTTCATCGGTGTCTTCAGTTTTGGGAATCGAAAAAGTCAGCGGGGGCCAAGTCCGGTGAATGGTTGAGGCATGATAACGGTTTTGTTTTTGCCCAAAAACTCATGGGTCATAGCCATACAACCATGATTCGTCACCAGTTATGACCTTTTTGAGGAAGTCTGGATCGTCGTTGACGATTGTCAACAGCTTCTGAGCGATGTCCATGCGACGTTGTTTTTGTTCAAAATTGAGCAATTTTGGAACAATCTTCGCTGCCACACGTTTCATGTCTAAAACGTCCGTAAAAAGTGGCATGAGCCGAACGATATGCCAACATCATCAGCAACCTCTCTGATAGTGATTCGACGATTATCCAAAATCATTTTCTTCACTGCTTCAACGTTTTCATCGGTTGTTGACGTGCCCGGGCGACCAGGACATCTTCTCGGCCTTCCTTAAACCGGTTATACCACAATTGAACTTGTGTTCTGCTCATAGTAGACTCGCCAAACGCGAGTTTAATTTAATTTTTTACACTAAACCTAATACAGTTTCTTTGATCCATTTTTTCGAATAGTAAAAAATCGAAGATCACACCAAAACACGACTAACCTTTTTATCTGTCAAAAACTAACTGACAATTCAAAATGGCTGATATTACCAACATATATATGTATAACAGACATGTGTACCAACATAACAGAAAAAATGCGAAAGTCGAACATACGTAACTCACGCATTTTGAAAATAATAATTATTTTTTGATAAGACCTCGTAATCTTTGAAGAAGAACTTTACTCCAATACAGCATACAAAATGAAGTGATCAATATAACTTTGTCACATACATATTTTAAGAAGTGCACTAAATTTTAAAGTTCTGTAGTATCTAATATAGTGTATGTGGTATTTATAATATAAACTATTTTAATACAAATTTTTCTTATGTTTTCTATTTGTATACCCTTCATCGTTAGCACATTATATATGGGCTAATCCGAAAATTTTTAAACCAAAGGCAGAAATTTAAAGTTGCCCAAAATCCAAATGTTTGTTAATGGAATAATAGGATACATATTCAAGCTTCAAAATATATAAGCAATAATGTTTTACGGTGGTTTGTTTGTTCTTGGCAGAGGCTAACCTAAACGTACCTCTTGCTTTCTTTTATTCTTGTAAAAAAGGGTATTTTCCATGGCCAAAAAAGTGGGCAAAACAGTCGTTTCAGTATTTAGCGTTTAGCAAAACTTTGATTTCTTTAATTTTCTTTTATTTAAGATAAAAATCATATTTGTAAGTTATCTAATATATATTTACAATTTGAACTAAAAATGGGTACACTGTATGTAACGTCCGTAACGGAAAATAGGGGTTTTTGAATTTAACAGAATGAATTTTAATAATTTTGTTTTTCAAACTAGCTTTATAAACAGAGTTTTTTATGCACTTTAATCTGATGAAAAAAAAAGAAATACCTATATTACACTTATTTTAAAAAATATAAATGACAAAGTGTGTAACGTCCGTAACGGCATGAAAATACCCAAAAATTTTATTTTAATATTATGAGGTGGAAGTAAGTGTTTATAATGGATTTTCACCTGCTGAATCTGAATCTGGGCTTAAAATTGCTTTAGGTTGCCGAGAATCCGAAAAACTTCACCTCAAAGTATCAAAAAGTGTGTTTAAGTAACATGCGATCGCCCAATCTTCAACTTAAATTGAGATGAATCTCAAATTCTTCTGAAACCTAAAATAATTCCTAAAAATCAATAATTAGTAATTAATAACCATGTTGTAAACCGCAACCCCATGCTCCCCATCAAATATTTGGTGGTACGCCCATGCATGCAATGTTTACGTACTGGATTTTCCGTTAGAAATCTTTTAGAAATTCTTGCTTTGATCTCAAAATTTGCCAAACTTCATTTCAATTATAAATTCAGTTCAAATGTAGACAGAGCAAAAAATTTGTTAAGCGAAAAGTTTGGCAACTAGTAAAAGCCCAAAATTTCATCTTTAAAAACGCTGGAGATTTTCACAAATTAGAAAAAAAATATAAATGGCGTTGTCCTAATTTACGTTGGTAAAAATTATGTCAAAACTATATCTGACGAAATATCAAAAACATGGATAAATGTAAAAAATATTCCAGCTCTTAAATTATGTATATCATTATTTTTCGGGCTTTTCCAATGACAATATGTACATACTATAAAAGTAGCTCGAACAGCTGTTCAGTTAAACGAATAAGGAAATGAATATAAGCTAATATAAGAGTAATAAAATATTCTATAATAAAAGTTTGATTATATTCGACCTTTTCTTTATAGAATCCCAAATTAATAAATACTCAAGCTCGAGTATTAATAATTACAAGGTTAAAAAGATTTTTAAATACATGAATGTTTTTTATATACACAATTTGGTTTAATGGAAAAACTGTAACGTCCGTAAGTTAACGTCTGTAACAAACAAAAATTAAGATTTTTGTTCAACGGGATATGGTCATATATTCCACTTAATTTTTTGTATTAAAACTTTTTTTGTTTATTATGCAAAATTAACTAAAAAATGTGCAAATGCACATAAGCCTCAGAGTCGACTTCCATTTTTTATAACGTCCGTAACGGAACTTTAAGCTAGCATAACTTTTTTTCAAAAACAGTTAAATTTAAGTTTAAAACAAGTTTTAAAGTACTTCCAAAGAACTGCATTTTGCAAAAAATTTCATGAAAAATTCCAATGTGAACAAAGTTGCGTGCGAATGTAACGCCCGTAACGCAAGATTAGCCCATATGTATGTATACATATAATTTTAGTTTATAATTTTAACAAAATTCATAAAGTATGCACATATGTATGTATATTCCGGAATGTTTTAAATATCTGTTTAGATGAAATATGTTTACCAAAACTGCCAGTAAACCTACGGAACCGATATAACCAATATTTATACATATTTCGTATATTATGTTCGGTAAACTGACAATATACTTATGAAATGAAATGTATTTGAAAGACTTAATGTAGTATAATGCAACTTACAAGGCCATTTGGAGTAATTTGTTGAACCAGGCATTATCATGAAAACATATCTGGTTCTACATGATTGAAATGATAAGTTCGTATTTTTATTAAAAATCCGAATGTGATGCATTGGCGAATGATTTTCCTTTCACAATATTTTATATGTATAACACTATTTTCTTGCTAATAACAACTAAACTTTGTAGGTTTTATTCATATATTAAATTGTATAATACGAAAATTTAACCATTTTTTGCAGGGTATCATTTGGTTCCTCCAAAGGCTCCATGGTTGAGACATTGGTATTTGAAACGCCAACGCCATTGTCTGAGCATGTGGAGCCCAATTTTGGATTTGGCTCTGAAGCAGACTACAAAGCAAATATGGACGATAGTGGAATAGAAGTTCAAGAAGAGTAAGTAAAATGAAATACTTAACATTTCATTATCTCACATTAATCATTTCTAACCAATTCAATTGTTAAATTGATTTACATAATTATTCTAATATTTTATAAAAAATGCAAATATGTGCATGATCATCACGTTTAAACATTTCATAAGGAAATTATTCTTCGTACTTTAAATTATAAATCAATTATTAGCTTTCTGTTTTATTTGAATTTAAGCCTTACACTATGTTTTCACTATGTCATTTTTGTTGTCAAATTTGCCAACAATTTGGGGCAATTGTATGAAAACGGGTTGTCATATGGCGTCATCTATGTTTGCAATCATGATTGATTGCATATGACAACCCGTTTTCATACAAATGCCAACAATTTGGACAATTTGACAACAAAAATGACATAGTGAAAATCAAGCATTAAACAGTTTTGCTTTGAGTACTTGTTATGTTCGCTCAAAAAAGTTGTTAATGCTCCCAATTAAAATTATTGTTTATTTAAAGAAACCATTCCAATTCAATTTTTTTTTTCATATTGAGTCCAAAAGAATATTAGGCAATTTTAATATCATATGAAAGATGATATTTTATTGAATTTTTTTATACGATTTTTTTTTTATTTTTGTATGATGTTATAATATTATGACAACTTCTGAAAAAGTCGGGAGATTCAATATCCCAGCATACATGCCAATATGACAGTGACTGCTATCATATTTCTTAGTCGATTTCATGGTATGTTCACCATGTGAATTATGTGAGAACATATGAACTTTTATCAAGACCTCACGCTTGAGTCGTAATTCAGCTCTGGGTGGAGGAAGAATTCGCACGTCATTGTTATTATCGCTTATAGGCAATCAGGCCGTCCTTTTTTCGCTGCCTTCGTTATGGTTTTTTCGAAGTTGTGCATTGGTCACTTGCTTTCCTTTTGGTTTTACAACCTATAAGCTTTTTAATGAAGATTTAAGCATTAAATCGACTTGAGATAACCGGGCAATTTGAGGAATTAATTCTCCGCCAACCTAATTTATAATAAAAAAATACCCCATGCATGTACGAAGCAAGCGGAATTCCAAACAATTGATTAGTCTCCTTACCCGGTGGTGAAAATCTTGAAAATAAGGATTAATTAATTTATTTATTTTTATCAAAATGGGTAGATGGAATAATTATTTCGTAGATTAGAGATATTTTTTGCCCGCATTTCATTCTTTTAACTTAAGATTGATTTGATGAGGACAATGAATTCACTGGTTGCTTAAGTCAACTTATCGGGAAACCTTTCCCAGAAATTAATAAATTAAATTAGAAAATATCTATAAACCTTGCCTTTAACCTTATTGTGTTTTGATCGAAAAATATTTAATAAATTTGATATGCTACTTGCATTTGCTTTGCTTTGAGTTTTGTTTATCATATTACTACAGTTAGTTTTCCACTATCGTATAAATAATGTAGTGACAAGTTTTCCTCGGTGTCAGATATTAGTCAATAGAATTAAATCAATGCTAATATTCTATACGTGATAATATGCATAAAATCAAGATTTATTACATGTATTAATAGTAGTAGTAGTAAGTTAGGTTAATGTAAGGTTAACCAGGCTTTCCTATTTTGTATTGACGCACTTGGATCCCTGATCAGAGATACCGTTGTTTTTTTTTATTACTACTTTTGTTTATTTATTGTATCTTCATTCAACGAACTAACAATAAGTATTTCAAATCTTATATCTAATAAACTTATGCTCTTATTCATAAAATTTACAACAGGTTTATAAGAGGTTTATAAAGCAAATTTCCACACAAAATTTGCTTTATAAACCTGTTGTAAGTTTTTATGAATAAGGGGGTTAATTATTTAGCCCGGCAGTGCCGGACGAAAATTGTTTGACTATTGTTTATTTTATTCATTAAGTTGGTATTCTTCCTTCTTACATCCTATATAACATCATATTCGATCAGCTTAAAATAGAGACACCTCCTGTAGGGTGTTGTTCCTCTTCACTACGCATGGATGGTCATTGAATACTGTATCATACCCCTGCCACTACTGCTGCTTGTCTCCGAAATATTGTAGAATTATGACAACGCATTTTCTTTATTTGTTCAAAGTTTAATGACAAATAAACGGTGATAAACCTTTCCCAGATTCCCGATTTTTCGAATGACAATCACTTCTTATATCTGACTATTATCTCTTGATAACATATTTATATATAATAACAACTTATCAACTCAAATTCGTACTTCCTCCCATTGGATTCTCTAGATAAGCTTCAATCATCTCATTAGTTTTCTATGGCTTTTGATCGTCGAAATTCTCCTATTCAACGGCTTTGACATCATACAATGAAATATCAAAGGAAACACATCTTCCTTACAACACCATTGTTACACCTCCCAAAAACTACAATGCATATTTATTCAATGGTGTTTAAAACACCAACGCCAAAGCAATTGCCTATCGACAAGAGCTACCAAGCAATCGCAATCGAAATTTCACACAATTTCAAATTCATCATCCTATCATATTATATTCCACATAACAAAGACATTGATGAAAATGAACTATCTGCAATCTTTAGCTCTTTTCAAAGTCCAATTAAATTAGTAATCACCCCTATAGTGAATAAAAATTCCACATGAAATATGTACCCTTTTCACAATTTTTCTATTAAAATGTTAAAAAAATAAAAGGGAACAAATTTCATGTGGAATTTTTATTCACGATAGGGGTGAATATAAGTAGCTATCATAATTATTGCCGAATTCATAATCTCATATGTATATTATAAACTCCTTATTACTTTATATACTCTGAGCTGATAGCCCTGACAGCTCTGCTCGTTAAAATAATATTTTATGCTTAGAATTTACTCTTAAGGATAAATAAATAAAATTAAATCAAAATATTTCGTGACATATGTATTATTATTATTAAGTGAGGATTCAAGCACTACGACCTATAAGATCTTTTGTGCAGCCTTGAAGTTTCATCATGTTAGATTTAGGCTGTGTATAAAGCCAATTATTCTGTTAGATGAGAGATCAATTACATCAATTACATGTTCAGAGGTTTCGGCTACAAGTTCACAAAATCTACACTGTTCATTCGCAACATTACCTAAAATAAATTGGTGATATCTAAAGCTACCATGTCCTGTGAATAATCTAGTAAGCAATCTTCAATTCATTCTGAGCAATAGCAGCAATTGAGATCTTCGTTTGGATAGAGTAATAAACCTTTTGGACTGTCTGAGTCCTGGTAAGTTGTTCCAAGAACGCGAAAATTCCGATTCAACCCAAGAACTAATTCGTTCCATAGTGTATCCACGTGGAATGCCAAAGAATGGATCCGGGCCTATGAAATGGCGTCGAGCACCTCTATTGGCCAAGCAATCAGCACGTTCATTACCAGCATGGCCTTCATGCCCAGGTATCCAGCACAAGGTAAGTTCATTATTCGTGCCGAGTTCATTCAATGATGTCCAGCAGTCCATAACTACCCTAGACCTTATTTCATATGAAGATTAGGCTCTGAGAGCAGCTTGGCTATCAGACATAATAAAAATCCTATTATGCCTAACTCTACGTCTCAGACATTCGTTAGAGCATATAAGGATGGCATAAATTTCCGCCTGAAATATAGATGGGAATGTACCCATTGGTATACCCCTTTGAAAATTGGGCCCATATATGCCAGCCCTAGTGTCACCATTAGCCTGTTGGTAACCATCGGTAAACCAAACTTGATCGGCATCAGTTTGCCACCATGTCTGATTTGACCATTCATCCCTTTTAGGTATAAGGACGTTAAACCTCCTATTTAACACCAGAGTCTTTGACATATAATCTGGTACTGCAATACTAGGATCATTCGCAAAGAAATCTAGTATGCTCATGTGTCCAACCAGATCTCCCGGCAATAAACGGGATATCTCCGGTAGTCTGGATGCACTCCTATAGGCCTCCTCCATTATCATTAAATGTAGGGGTGGGATATGTAGGATTGCACCCACACCATGAGTGGGGCAGGTCCTCATTGACCCAGTAATAGAAATACAGATGGTGACATATATAATTTTGTGCTCTCTAACTGATATTTGAATATCAAAGACGAGTTATTTGCCATTCTGTCTTCTGCAGAGGCAGACTATTGTATATGCTCCTTGTATGCTCTTTTGAAAATTATGTTAAGTACCATAAATAGTGCTTTAAATAGTGCTATATAATAATGATCAAACTTGCTTCGTATATAAAATCATAGCAAATATATCGTCACCTAAAATTCCCAAAGACGTAACCCTCATTATCATAATTTTACAGGAGAAGCAAACAACGTTATAAAATGAAAACTGTTTAATTGAAAATCGTGATATGTAAATATCGTCACCTGAAGCTTGTCGTCTATCTTAAGACAAGATGTGAAGAAATCGCGATTTTCAATTAAACAGTTTTCATTTTATAACGTTGTTTGCTTCTCCTGTAAAATAATAGCATTGTAAATATACCATTGCAACAAGTTTACAAACTAAATTTTAAGAAAAAAAAAATATGCTCGCATTGTCCGAATATAATTGTTCTTACTGTATAATGTATATAAAAACCTATTAAATTTAATTATACAATTTTAAAAACCTTGAATTTATCCGGTTACGCGCATTACTCTCTTTTGTTTGCCAGTATAAACAAGTATTTGTTTGTGTGTTTGTTTTAATGTTCGAAATAATAATTACAAAAAAATTATTATTGTGGCAATTTTGCTTCACATACTTGTACAGCTAAAGTAAAAAAAAAATAAAAAACATATAAATAATTTTATATATGTAGTATTTAAAGAGATGAAATGTTTTGTGCCATTATTTGGTTTAAAATAAAGCAGCCATTGAACCAGGGATTACAAAATAAACGAGTGTATTGTTTGTTCTTGTATGTATTTTGAAACAAAACAAGTTCACATGCTAAATGTAACATTTGTTTATTTCCTCCAAAGATGCTGACATCATTCAACATTCATATTACAATAAAATATATTATCTACTATCTTTTTAATATTTTTGTTTCTTTTGGTTTTATTGTTATTTGATTTCTATTTATTTGTGTTTATTTTTTAAGTTTGCTTTTGTTCTTTTAACTTTAAGTTTCTTTTATATACATACATACATACATATGTATGTAGGTATTATGTGTGTTTCAAACTTGATGTTCTTTATATATAAAAATACTCATCAGAAAATAGATAAATGTTTGTTGTATTCAGAGCTTTGATGGGTAATTTCTTTTGCGAATTAATAAAGTTGAAATGGTAAAAGTTTTTAAAACCATCCGACAGTTTTATTTTTTGTTAAGAAATACCAACGATTTCTTGCTTACAGTTTTAAAATGTTTAACGTATATTGGCTATACGACTTTGTTACCAAACCAAGTCTATAATACGGGACAGTGGTACAGCTAAAACTACACAATTTTATAATCTGAGAAATGTACTACTTTACATTTGTTAATCCATGAATCCATTGGGCGAAGTAATAAAAAATATTGGCTGGGCAGTTTAATACGTGGCTGACCGCATTCAAAGCTGTCGAATATTCTGCATATACCTCCGCGTATGTTTTGAAAGTCCTTTCTGCCATGGTAGAGACTCCAGCTATGTGATGTCGTAGCTAGTATGACTCCTCCGATGATATCCCAAGAGGAACTTGGAATTGTTAGGGATGGGATTGTTGTTATTTGGGATGTGCTAACAATTTGTACGTGTTTACAGCGTCATGAGCTGAGGAGGCAAAGAGGTTGTCAAAGGTAACAGCGATATAATCTTATTTATTTATTTTTTGGCCAAGATGTTATATTTGAAGTTTTTTATATTTGTTTCCCCTATAAGCTAATTGGGCCTAAATCATTCCATTGTAAATTAAAACCAACTTTAATTACAATTTTTTTCCAACGTTTCGTCAATTTTTTGTTGACTTGTTCAGTGGAACATCTATTTTTTTATTAATTACATTATTATAAACATTTTTTATTTTATATATTTTTGGATTGGTCATTTTCGTCGAAGTGGTTAAGAGTATTTTCGAAGACTTCGTTAGTGATAGCTGCAGGTTACGGGCAGTGAAGAAGTAGTGTATTACTTTTTTTTTATTTATTTATTTATTCCAAATACAATTATAATCTAAGATTATGTAGGTCTCAGCGCCTTATAGGCATTATTGAGACGAGCTGGCAAATTTACATTGGTGTACATATTACATTACTTCAATAAAATTTATTTTACAAAAAAAAAGAAAATAGAAAGCATTTATTTACAATAGAAGCGTTTCAAGGTTTCCATTCAAGTGGTCTTTAAGATTCGATTTAAAAATAGATATTCTATTTGTGGTTTTTAAGCTAACAGGCAACTTGTTGTATTCAAAAATACCCATATATTCAATACGCTGCTTTGTAGTTTCTAATCTACATCGTGACATCCAGAGGTTCTCTTGGTTTCTTGTGTTAAAAACAGATTGGTTTGGCAGAAAATTAACGGTGTGATAACCTATATTGCGCAAGGACTTATATATATACATAAGCACTTGATACTTATACAATCCATTGATTGGCAAAATTGACTTACAAACAATATTATAAAGCGATAGTGTTGCATAATTAATCGGTAAATTGTGTACTACTTTTAGTGCCCTATTTTGCATACTCTGTAGCGTTTTTAATACAGTTGTTTTTTTGTATCCGTAAATTATAGCCATATAATTCAAGTGACTTTGTATTAACGCTTGATATAACAAGAGCTTAGTTTTCTTATTAAGTTTATATTTTAATTTATATAATATACCAATAGCCGGTGCGATCTTTGATTTGATTTCACATATATGTTCATCCCAAGAAAGGTTACTTTGCAACGTTATTCCAAGGTATTTAACGGCATGCGTTTCGTAAATAATTTTTCCATCAACATATATGTTGAAATTACTGTTCATAGCTGGCGAATGTGGCCTAAACCGAACTAACTTGGTTTTATCTGCATTCAATATCAATTTGTTCAACCTAGCAAACTCAAAAATTAAGGAAACATCACGTTCAATAGTTGTTTTTAAAGCCAAGTCATACTTATACGGATAAAAAAGACATACATCATCTGCGAACATATATAAACGACCTGTGAGGTTCGTTGACAGTTCCCCGTTCGCCAAGGTGTTTAAAGATTGGTTAGTATTAGAGAAGAACAATCACCAAGTGCGGGCGTATTATGGAAATGGTGGCGGTTATGATAACAGGTGCTGTTAGCTACTGGTTGCGCAAATTGTTACTATCAGACATCATGGAAAAAAAAATAGCCGCGTACAATACAATTTAAGGTGCGGTCATTATGGATCATTCACTGTCCTGCTTTTAATCAAATTAGAGACGAACACTTTCACATGGACACTATACCAAACCTGGAATATCTTAGCAATTCGGATTGGAAATATTCAAGAGACTATATCGAGGTGACTAAGTTCCTAGGTTAGGTTAGGTAGGAAGGCTGGTGTGAGTCACCTCACACCCTCACCCAGAGACCAATATGGTCCATTGCGATGCCCTAGATTCTCTACCAAATGTCTGACTAGTTTACATATGTCTGACTAGTCTACCCAGAGTCTTTGACGGAAATCGAACCCGCAACCCTTTGGCTGATAGTCCGGCACTCTATCGCCTAGTCTATCGGGGCACCCAGCTTAAGTTCCTAGCTTAGTTATATTTTTATAAATATGGAAAATAACCCTTCACCAAGAGCGCTCAATATGCCGAATTGGCATATGTGTTCACCCAGAACGGTGTGGGCCCTTAACCGCCACTCTACTCAACCTTACCTATGGATCGACCTGTTGAACTGCACAATACCTGTGCCAGATTTTGAAACAGGTTTTATTTCGTACACAAAGGATATTGAACATGACAATGATCTTTATCTTTCGGAGAACGTCATTTATATTTACTGAAGTATTAATACCACACGAAAAGGTCGTATTGGAGTATTCTATTCAGAAAAGATGAAGTTGACTCTTACTATAATTCAAACCGATGTTATGACTATAAAAATAGCTCATCAAATCAAAAATTTAAAAAAAAAACGAGACCGAGATCTGACAGTCTTATTTGGTGTAACATTATAATGAATTTGTACCTTAAATGACCTGGTTCATAATATGTAGAGATAGTATTTGTATGTACTCGTAGCTTGTGTTCTACTAAATAGAGAAATAGAAATGTAGTGTCTTTTAACACGCCATACTACGGCTAAATGTTTGTACCAGTGTTGGCAAACATGGTACAATTGTACTTTTTTTTGATACATTTTAGATACAGTTAGTAATACAGTTGGTAACATGATACTACCTCGAGTTATTTGGTACGAATTCAAAATATGTAGATAAATTTATCATTTAAGTTACTATTTTTGCAATAGTGCAATGTAATAATGCAATGAGATTTTATTAAATTTTATAAACATTTTGGTACTGATATTAATTTGATTTTTAAATATGCATCTATAAGATGATTATTACGACCAGAAATTGTTGGTTGAATTATCGAACAATGGGAGTTTCTGCCACATTAAATCACATTATATGATTTTGAGGCTGAATCCATATAAAAACTCAAGCTTAAAATGCAGATAATCAGGATTTCAAAATCGTTAAAAGTTAACCCTTCTTTTGTTCTTAAAAAAATAAATCTAGTAATTTTGGAAATACAATCGAAGGGTACACGAATATATGTACGAGTACATATATGTATATTTAACAAGGTTAAATTTTCGCAAATAAACCGATACTTCATTAATAAGAATATTTTAGATAATCGCGATAATAAACACAGATAATGTTCTTAAAGATTTATCCCACAGTAAGATAATTTACAGGAAGCATTTTATTACAAAACAGGCTCTGTTTCTTTGCATTAAACTAAAATTGCTGGAGTATCGTTTGGTAACTTTCTTTCTGGAATACTTGAACAAACTCTTTATCTGGTAACATTTGCCAATAGATAACAGTTTTATAGCATTTATAATATCACCAGATGTTAGATAATGATTCTTTGAAGAAGTCTTACGCCGTATACTTTTTTATCACTTGCAATTAATTTTATTTCTTTATTATTATTATTATTATTATTATTATTACATATTATTATTTATTTATTTAGTAGTATTTTGAATACTTTATAACAATTTAATTCATTTTACTTTAAATTTTAATTTTTTTAATGGCTCTAATGTACATTGTTTTTTTTTACAAAAAAAATAGACAATTTCTTTTAAATATATTAAAATTTTGTTCACTATTAACATCACTTGATAATAAATTAAATAATTGTAGTCCTTTGTAGAATAGGCATCTCTTCATGGCATTATTTACAGCTTTATGTATCCTAAAATCAATGGCATTTCGTAGATTGTACGGTTGTGTTTCATTGACATATATTAGTTGTTCCGCTAGGTATTCTCGTGCTCATTTTGTATATATGTAAAAGTCAATGTATTAAGTTGAAGTCTTTGTCGGATACTTAACCATTTTAGTGTATCTAACATAAACTGAATTTGTGTAAACCTATTGCAATTTAATATTATCCTCATCGCTTTGTGTTGTAGCTTCTGTAGTCTCTCTATTTGTGGATTTGTGCAAAATGTGTATAAGATTGTAGAACCAAATTCAAAGTGTGGTTTTATCATTGTATTAAATATATTTATAGCAGTTATAGTCGAAACTTTCTTCTAAAGAAACCAATATTTTTTCCATTTTTTTTGGTAAATATACTCTAAATGGTCTTTTAGATTCATATTATACCCTTCACCTTCATGAGAAGGGTATATACAGTGCTGATATTCAGCCGGTTCGGACCGGTTCGCTCGAACCGGTTGTTAAAATTTTAAAAATTTTGCGAACCGGTTGTTGCATATTCACCCTTCTCGTGAATAAAAATTCCATATGAAATTTGTTGGGGTGATTATGTTTTTTGTTTTAACGATTTTATATAATGTGTATTTATCAAGGTGATTAGTCTCGGCAACAAACACAATATTGTTCAGTTGTTCATTGTCCAAACGTACAAACAAATGATTTTATTTTGGTCATACATTGAATTCTTGGATGATGATGTTTTCGATAGCGTTTTCTTCAATCTTTTGAGAAAAAAATAAAGCAATTTTTTTTACTTTTATTTTGCAAAATCAAAACTATTTTTTTATTAAACAAAAGTTTATATCTTTTCCTTCAAGAGGCTTGTGGTCTGTTACTGGAATGCGTCTTTAAAATTTTCGCTATTTTTATCAAAATTTGGCAAAAATATAATTTTTTTAAGCGAACCGGTTGTTAATTGTTTCGAATATCACCACTGGGTATATATAAGTTTTTTATTCCGTTTGTAATTTCCACAATATAATATATATTTTTGGAATGACTGAAGAAATAGCTATCTAAAGTCCTTTGGATAATTTTTGCTAGGACCAATATGTGAAAAGTTACACTCATTTAAAAAAAACCCTGTAACCAAAATGTCCAACT
This sequence comes from Bellardia pandia, assembly GCA_916048285.2. Taxonomy (NCBI): domain Eukaryota; kingdom Metazoa; phylum Arthropoda; class Insecta; order Diptera; family Calliphoridae; genus Bellardia; species Bellardia pandia. The sequence goes on along the minus strand of OU696532.1, from coordinate 91,335,669 downwards.
CCAACCCCCTCTAACTCCGGCACTTCTGGACTGATAGAGCTGAAAATTTGTCTCTGGCCTACCATCCAATAGTACTAACCTTGGTGCAAATTTCATCCAAATCGAAAGATTGGGTAACTTGACGTGAAATTCACCATATGTATGTATGTATGTATATAATATAATTATGCATCCACAACAAAGGTGAAGGGTATATTAGATTCGGCATAGCCGAATATAACACTCTTACTTGTTTTTTTTTTTAGCAAATGTTTAAAGTTTTGTTTATTTCCTATTTGATTACAAGTATTTTAATTTCCACTTGTGTATTTATGTTTTAATATTTCTTTTTTTTAGTATGTTTTTTATTTTTCACCACTTTATATACATATATAATTTTTATTATTTTAATAAGAACCTTCGTTTTTGCTTCTTAATTGTTTCAATTCTAATATGAACAATCAATACCAAACGAGTATGAAATTGTTTAAACATTCGTTATATAAGGTTATGTTAAAAATATTGCCATGAGATATGTAAGTTTGTGGTTAAGTTTTATTATTATTTCACAAATATTAAAAATGGTACCGTGGAGGTCTAAAAAGTAAATTTTATTTATATAATTGGTACGTAATCCAAAAACGAATTTTCCATCACTGGTTTGTACACACACCGGCACACGTGAGTTTAGTTAATATTACGTTCGTTTGTTTGCTCACTCGCCGCTTTTTCGCTCGCTCACTCGCCTGCTCTTCATTAAGTCAACTTTGTTTTTATTTATTTGTTGTTCTTTTTAGTTGTTTTAGCTAGTGATGACATCACTGGCTGTTATGTTTGTCGTATTTTTTTATATTTTGGTTGTAGATTTCTTTTACATTAAGTTTTGGTTTAGTTAAGACTTTTGCCATTTACTATTTTCAGCTATTTTGTTTGCCATTTGTGCGTTAGAAATCCCAACCCAAAAACAGTATCGTAGTTAGTAGTGGACAATCGTATAAAGTATGTTGTTCTAAAATTTAACAAAAGTTTGTTTCTTTTTTGTAATATTTTTTTTATATTGTATGTAAATCAGAGTGTTCAAAACGATAGACAATTAATTACACATACATATGTATGTATATAATGCCGCTATTTGTGTTTATATAAACAAATATATGTACGAGTATAATACTAATGTAAATGTTTTAAGGGATTTAATTAATTAATTAGAGTTTTCATCAAAATATCAATAAGTGTAAGAGTGTGTACCAATAACAAAAACAAAAAAATTAATTAAGTTAAAATCAAGCTAGACATTCAGTCAATCAATAGTCCGCCAACCAAATGCGAAACTTTTTTTCAAGTCGCAGTGAGTTTCTCGTGATAAAAAAACATTTTTTCTTAAACCAACCACAAACACTGACACTTTTCTTATTCTTATTTTTATTAAAAAGTTGAAATTTTTCTTCTTTTATTGTGTTTATTTATATGTACATATGTATATGAATTTATTTGTTTGCTATCTTGTACGAAAAAAAAATAAATAAATAAAAATAGAGACACATAAAGAAAAGAAAAAAGTACTATTTGGTATTGCGCCTAAATTGCATGTTTTTAACAAATTATCATCAACATAATCATTCACTACGCTTAATGGCAGCTAATAGTTGCTATAGTTTATTTGTTTTTTTTTATTATTGTTGCTGTTTTTGTATTTAGTAGGTTTGTTGGTTCCGTTCATTGTTCGAATGTCTGGTGACTTCATACATAGTATGTCTGTATGTGCTCGTATTTAGTATGTATTTTTTTTTAATATGACTGCCAAACAATTGTTTAATGCACTAAATACAATAAATATCTATTGAAACACTTAACCCTCATTTTACCCATTTATGTATTTGAGTTACGAGTATTACTGCAATTTGGTTCGTTTTTTAAAAGTATGAATGCACAAAAAGTTTTTTTTTTTTTGGTTTTTTTTTGGCTATAACTCGTCGACTAATTGATATTTTTTAAATCTGCAAACGCCAAATTATTGCTAGAGACCTGTGTTTTATTATTAATGTTGCAAATAGAGGATTGGATGTGGTTGTATGTTATTGTGTCATACTACGCCAAACAATACCATTGTAGCTGTCTGTGGTCAGTGTTGTGGAGATGTTGGTGGCCTACTCTATTACCTAATTGAAATGTGTTTACTAAATTACAATGCAACTGAATTTAATTGTTGAATTAATTTTGTATGTGTGTACAAACTTTTCTTTATAAAAATAATATTCATTTCAAGTATGACGTGTGAAATTATGTTGCATGTGTAAAAAATAGTTTTTAGTAAAACTCACTTTCCTTTAAAAGTTAGAAAAAACACAAGTAACAATTTGTTAATAAAAATAAGTAATTTCTATGCTACATATAACTTTATGATTAGTATGCGTAAAGTTTGTTGGTTGAATAAGATACATACAATGTCAAATAAGTTTCATTAGTGTGTCAACATATTTGATAAGCGATTTTCGCTTACTCGCTTCGGAGTATATGTATGTGTGTATATTTACATATATAGGCGTTTGAGACAAAACTTCCCAATCACTACTTTCTAAATAGTTTTTATTTTCCCGTTTTTAACTGAATCCTGTCGCTGGCAAACATTTTGAAATTGCTGCTTAATAAGCTCCCAATGATTTTGTAAACTCTCGTTGAGTTTGAGAACAATCTTAATGGAATAACGCCTCCAATTCTTGGTTTTTAAACTTTCTTTGTTTTTAAGTGAATCTTCAGCTTAGTTATGTTATGTTGGTACACATGTCTGTTATATGTTTGATTGTCAGTTTGTTTTTGACAGATAAAAAGGTTAGTCGTGTTTTGGTGTGATCTTCGATTATTTACTATTCGAAAAAATGGATCAAAGAAATTGTATTAGGTTTAGTGTAAAAAATTAAATTAAATGCGCAAGGACATTTGAAATGTTGACTGTGACGTTTGGCGAGTCTACTATGAGCAGAACACAAGGTTAATTGTGGCATAACCGGTTTAAGAAAGGCCGAGAAGATGTCCTGGTCGCCCGAGCACGTCAACAACCGATGAAAACGTTGAAGCAGTGAAGAAAATGATTTTGGATAATCGTCGAATCACTATCAGAGAGGTTGCTGATGATGTTGGCATATCGTTCGGCTCATGCCAAGCAATTTTTACGGATATTTTAGACATGAAACGTGTGGCAACGAAGATTGCCCAACAATTTATTAGAGGAAAGCCTGTTAGGTTTGGTTTTAAGAGTTGGATGCTTACCAAAAGCTGTGGCTATCTTTATCAGTTTGACACTTATTGTGGAGCCAAGACGGTTGACAGAGAATGCCAACATTTACCATTAGGTTCGCGAGTTGCTCTCGATCTTATAAAAAATATTCCATATGCTACGGTCCACATTTTGTTTTTTGACAACTTTTTTCTTCGTTTGATATTTTGAGCCTTTTTAAATAAAAGGATTTAGAGCAACAGGAACTCTCCGAGACCGAAGAACCAAAAATTGTCTTCTAGTAGTGCTTCAAAAACTTTCATATCCAAACCCACACAAATAAATAAAATTTATAATAAATTTATCTTTTAATCTTATATTTCAATAAAAAAAACCTTTAAATGTGAATGAAAAGCGTTTTATATAAAATTAATTATATCTATGTATTACGCACCCTTACTGTCCTATTGTACTCGCACGAGTACAGCCCAAAAAACACCATTCAAGCAATTTTTTTTTATTTTTGTTAATTTTATTATTTAATTGATAGCTAATAAGTAAGATTTTAATGAAAAACATAACAATTTCCAATTTTAAAGATGCTTGGGATCTAATGGGTTAAAGTAAAATATCTATATTTTATAATAATATATATTTTTTTAAACGTAAGCTTAAATATAAATTTGTTGTGCACTTCGAAGCATTAAGATTCATAGATTTGGCGATTTATTTGTTGATTAATAAATAACTATATTTTGAATAATTATGTGAAAATGAAGAAAAAAATGGATTTTTGTTTAGTTATTTTAGACGCGTTGCAACCGTCATAATTGCATGTTGCACCCGTCGTGGCTTAAAGAGCGAATTTCTTATTATTGTATTATATTTCTCTACGATGTTTGATTTGATAGTTATCGTCTGATATCTCATCTTTCACAATAAAAAAGAATAATACAATTAAAGTTTAACAATTAACAGAGTTTTGTGTTTTTGTGGTATGATCTTATGAAAGTTGGCCAATTTGGTTGCACCCGTCATGCACTTTAAAGCTCTCTCGTGGCTATTTGATCGTTTCATATAAATTCTTGTAAATAGATAACAATAGTATGTATATAGAAAAATATTACCCCTTCTAGAAATAACTTAATTGAAAATGTGTTTCTTTCTATTAGTAAAAGACGTTTAAAGCGTCTTAATGTTGCACCCGTCAGAATAGAATCGACCAAATGGCTTTATCTGTTACTTTAATCGAAAAAAATGACAACTATCTGTCATCTGTTGAGCTTTTAAATAAATGACAGCTTTTTTATAGGAATTTCGAATTCCAAAAACTGTAAACACATAAAACAGTGCGTTCGAGTTTGGCAATCCAAAAGTAATTATAATTCTTTCACTTTTTTTCTTCAACATACTTTTGTAAAATTTAAATTTTTGTTGATAACTTTGTAAACAAATACAATCCCGAGATTTTTAAAACAAATTCCCGGATTTGTTAAATCAGGATTGACATCCTTAGTGGGAATGTGTATGAGAGGAAGTAAAAGAGATGTATGTAATTTCTTATACTATGCTTCCACGACGATTTGAATCACCTGCTTCGCCTTCTGAATCATGTTTATGAATCATGCTGTTTACATGACTAAAAAATTTGATTCGATTTGACAGTTGTCTTTAATAAACAAACAGAATAAAAAAAACAGAATTTACAATTTGTGGAATATAATTTTTTTAATGGACAAACAAAAGTGAGTGTAAATTAGTTAGTTTATTTGAAAAAAAAAACATACATTCGTACGTATTTATTTTCTTTACTTCCAGCAACAAGAAAATAATTTGCTTTGTTTACAATAATATTAAATTTTTACAGCTGGTGCAGATAAAAATTAGAGAAGAGTGAAATTTTTCGTGCTTCGCAAGTAGATTCAATATGAATCTACTTGATTCGCTCTTAAAATTTTGTATGGTGAAGAAAGTTGTTTCGCACATGATTGGTGTGTGAAGCATGAATAGAGAGCGAAGCATGTACCGTAGAAACGTAGTATTAAGTTCATAAAAATTTAAGTTTGACAAAATATTTTGCTGGGAATGGTGCTTGTTCTTATCGTGTATACAAGTTAATAATTTTATACTGTGTATGTATGGATATTTCAATTGCAGCCACAATTTGTATAACAGTAGATATTACTTAGTTTGCTCTCTGCTCTTTAAAATATTTCTTGCTACTCTCTCAACTGAGTTTAAAATCTCTTTTTATGTATGTACAATTTATAAGATACTTTTCGTATGTGCGTATATTTTGTGGTGGAAAAAAAGTGATGTCATGCTATATGTTGCCACCCTGTTGCATTCTACAAAAACAAAAATATCAAACTAGAATACAAAACGACAGACGTATACTTAACATTGGCTGCAAAAGCCAGTTGTATAAAAGATTTAACATTACATTTACATTACGAGCATAACTGCCAGATTTGACAATTTTTTCATTGAAAGTGACGATTTTCTGAATCGTTAAAATTTGTTATTATTTGTTTGTTTTATTAAAGTTTTTGTTACCAAATTCTGTCTTGTTTTTGAGACAACAACTATTTTTTTCATTTAATATTATAAATATTAAGAAGAGCATGACATACATATGTATTTCAAAAACAAAAATAAGCGATATTGACAATTTTTAGGTTTAAGTATAATAATTCCAAATAATTTTTGATAATTTTTAATCAGGCTCGAGTTCATTAAATTTAATTTTCATTAAATTATTATTTTTACTGAAGGTTGGAATTGTTTTTACAACATGAAATCTTATTAAAATTTTACGTATTTATCTGTAAACATAAAAATCAATTTTAAATGCTGAATTCCATGAATTAACATTTTTAGAAGAAGCAATTTCTGAATTTCAACGGGGAAATTCTACAAAACTTCTCCTCTTTTAACAAAACGTCGAAAGAATATTCAGCCAAATAAATTTAAATAACAAAAATACGGAAATCTTTGAAAATACAAGTACCAGGGGCCAAATTACCGCATTCGTGATCGTAAATTTTGCTCGATATCGAATGCCATAATCTCAAATAAGAAAACTACGATAAATTTTACTCGATATCGAATGCGGTAATTTGGCCCCTGTATATGATGGATGAATTGGATTTTATACTCAAAATGTTATTTAAAAATTAATAAACTAAATTGTTTTAACTTGTAATGTAACTTTTTTTCAATTGTTTATTAATTGAATCTTCATTAAAAAAAAAATTAACTAACAATAAAATCTTATATCTAAAATAAATTTAATTATTAGTCCAGCCAATGCCGGACAAAAATTGTGTGACCATTATTTATTTTATTTATTCAGTTGGCATTCTTCCTTCTTGTCATCGGCTCAGATCCGCTGTATCCCTTCTTCTTAGTCGAATATAGCCACTATTATTTAATATGTTGCGGGCTAATGGGGTTGGGTGTACTTCAAGTGTTTTTCAGCATTTTTTTGGATCTAAGTTTTTACTAAAGGGACGTTTAGGTCTTTATACATTTGTGATCATTCGTAACAACTTGTTTTGGCGTCTTTGAATTCTGTCTACATTTGAAGCTGAGCTGGATTCCATAACACCAAATAGGTTTTATGATTAAGCTGTAAAGTAGGAGTTTGCAATCTAAACCTAGCTTAGAATTTCTACCAATGAGCCAAGTAATTTGAATTAATTTCAATTTCATTTGAATCAATTTTGCATCTATATGGGATTTCCATTTGAGGCGACGATCGAGGCGTATACCCAGGTATTTAACTTCGGATTGTTGTGTTATTGCTTGATTATTGATATAAATACGAGAGCATGATTCTCTACGCAATGTAAAAGTTATGTGTGTGCATTTCTGCTCATTAACTTTTATCCTCCATTGCTTTAACCAGTTTTCTAATTCAGATATATATGATATTGTAGGTAGCGAGTTGCTTCTTGAGGGTTTTCATGAATGCTTAGAATAGCAGTATCATCAGCAAATGTAGATGTGTAAGTGCGATTGTTTGTTGGCATATCAGATGTGCTTCAATAGGTTGTGCGGAGCTTAAGAAATCTCCTTCATTAAGCTTAAATGTTCGACCAGTTAAGTAGCTCTCCAATAGCTAATGTGTGTTTACGGGAAAATTTAGTTTTAACTTGTATATTAGACCATCATGCCACACTTTATCAAACGCTTGAGAAATGTCAATAAAAAAGGCAGATCAATATATATTTTTTTCAAATTCTCTTTTGAACTTACAATTTCAATTACACACGTCAATTAAATTTTCGTAGTTTTTAATGCAAATCAACATGCATGAAAAAAAAAACAAAAGGAAATAAGAAAATTGTCTAGTACCATCAAGTTTGTACCTCTTTTCCCTTCTCATCCATAAATACTTTTCTTGACGAGTCAGAATTGAAGAGTGTGAAAGTATTATAAAAACAAGTTGTGTTTAACATTATATTTTTTGTGATTTCTTATTTTAAAAGTTAAAATTTATGTATTTTGATATATAAACTTGAATTTTTATGTTTTCGTTTAAATAAAAATTTAAAAATATTATTAAAAATAGTGAATTTTTATTTTTCCGTTGTTTTTTGACGAGTTTTAAAATTTGAAATTACGATTTTTTTTCTTTTATCGGGATTTTGACGATTTACTGTACGAGTACTCTTTAAAATGTTGCTAAATAAACCTAAATTACGTGTATTTCAGTATTTTGTTTTTATTGGTTTCTTGTAAATCTCAAATGCGGGAGACAATCTGGCAACTTTTGTAACGAAAAGAGAATAAACAGCTAGTGAGAAAGGGATATATGCGAGTATACTAAATAAATTCAGTTGTTGAGAGCATGAAGCATGATATACAACGACATACAGTTTTATATTTTTCACAATAGATGAACGCACGTACACTACGCGAACGGGTCACAAATTGTCCAATTAAACCGAAGTTCAAATAAAATAAAATTAAATTAATTAATTGTTTCTGCTGACAACATATGCGAATAGTCATCGACAACATCATCTTCACTGCAAACAATTTCGCCAACAAATTGCGTGTTTTTGTTTTAAATTGGAATTAAAGTGAACAACATATATCAACAAAAAATACATTGTATAAATGAAATATTTTTGAATTCGATTGGCGTTTTTTCACTTCTTCTTTGGCTGATTTGTTGCTAGCAATAGTAACAAAATAACCTTCTAAATATATACACATACACAATATACATAGATATATAGAATAAAAACAAAAAAATTAAAAAAAAAAATCTAAAAAACAACATAAATACTACTTCTTTCTCGTATCTGTATCTGTTATAAACATTGATTTAATTTAGTGTGTCGATTTGAGAATGTTATCGTTTTGTTAAGGAAACGGAAGGAAAGAAAGTAATAAGGAAACAAATAACGAAAATACTCGTAGTTGGAAACAAGTGTAAGTTTTTCAAGTTTTTGTTCCCTCTTCTTCCTTCAATAACAGAAGGCGCAAAAAGAATCATATCCATTATACATACGAGTATACTACAAGTTTTAATATTAAGTATACTATATACCTATCTATATATGTATTTGTATTTCTATGTATATAAATAGATATACTAAATATGTTTGTTTATTAAAACAAAAACTCATAAATATGTTTGTGGTAAATTTAAAGAAAATGTTTATAAATATAATAAAGAAATAAATGAAAAATAATTAACTCAATTATATCGATTTTGGGCGTACGAGTATTAAACAAAACAAATAAAATGAACAATTTGAAAGAAGAAAACCAATTTTTAATTAAAGAAAAACAAATTGTGAGTGCTGAGTTCATCGCAAAAAATATAATCAAATCTACCACTGACTGACTGACAGACAGCTCGGCTCTGCCCTGCTCTGCTTCCTTGCTCTTAATACTCTGTCGAATAGTGTTAGTTTCGATGTGTGAGTGTGCGTGTTAGTGATTCCAGCAATAAATAAAATGTTAGAAACAACAGTGGTAAACATTTGAATATAAGCAAAATACTGTTAATTATACGGATTAAAGAAAAACGCGCCCTATTACCTCATTGATTCATATAACAAAAATCCTAGTTTAACATGCATTAATTAAATTGTGTATGGAATGACATACAAGTATGATATTTAACTGACCCCATAATTGTTTGTAAAAAATTAACAATTCATCATTTATTATTTTTAATGCCCAATAGACCATACAAATAATATAGTATTCATTTTCATATAGGTACCAAGACAAAAATCAATATTTTACCTCTTCCCACATTAACTGATTAATTGTCAAGGCCGTGTAATTAAATACACTTATTGTTCAATTAATCATCAATGTCGTTTAAATTTTCTTTAAAAATAAATCGATTTTTTTTTCTTATCAGCAATTCTATTAAAAACCACAAATATGATGTTTTTATATTATTGTATTTTGTTTGGAGTTTATGTTCCGGAATTCTGTTTTAATAAGACATTATTATAAACATACATATCAACATCTCTGCAATTTTAAAGCACTTAATTCTTAAACAAAACTGTGTTTGATTCATTTCGTTTTTAATTAATTTTGTGTTAGAGCGATGTATAAAAACTTACGTCATTTTGTTAAACGTGACAATGAGCCTATCACTGCATAACCGCTGGCTAAACTTCATAAAAGCTAAAAATTATCCAGAGCAAACATTTTGATTCTCAGATGATGATAAATTTCACATTTTGGTTCATCCCACAGAGTTTTTTTTTAATTAATTAATCAGTACTAGTCATGATAAATTGTGAAACAAATTTGTTAATTTTGTTTAATACCCTCAAAATAAATAAGTGTGGTCATTATTTTATTACACCATTACATTAGCTATCCCATACTAATTAATAATAATTAATTTTGTATGTGAACTGGGTATGAATTTTATTATTTTTTAATTTTTTTGGGTTCTGTTTGGTTACTTGACTTTTATTTCATTTAACATTTATTTGTTCAATTCTTATTACTCTTACCAATTTGCAACTGTCAAAGGAAATAAATTTATTTTAACAAAAACATTTTTGCACAAAATAAATTTTTCCGCAAATTTTCATTTTCTAAACAACTAGATTTGTTTACAATTTCCGCTTAGCAAAAATAATGAAAATAAATAAAATGTATTTGAAAATATGTTCATAAAAAGCATAATCTCATTCATTAGACTCAAGGTTCGCTGAAGCATGCAAGAAAGCATTTTCTGTTGTAAATTAAATAGAAACACATTGGAAAGTGAAAGTGTGCAATAAAATATAATCACTTAATGTTGAGGCATTCAACAGAAAGGTGTACAAAAAAAAAGAATCATCCTATAAAATAATAGTGAACAACGAATTACGAAACCTTTATAGCGTTTGTTGAATGAAATAGTTTGTGTAGTTTCCAAATATTCTGAAAATAAATTTGTCATTTCTAAATGTCTGTTCAGATTGATACACAGGGCATTTCAGATACATATGTATGTAAATTGTGCAATTCCTTCTCTGAGTGCAAACATTATTGTTTTTTTAAGATTATTGTTTTCAAATATAAAACTTCTAAAATTAACAAATATAATCTGAAATAAATCTGTTTACATAAAAATTTTAAAGTACCACGGCAACACATACAAGTACATACATACATACATACATATGTGTGTCGATTCTTTTATCAAAATTTACAATCACTTTTTGGCAAAATGGCGTGTCAGTTACGTTTATCACGTCACAGGTTTTGAGTTTTAAGGCTGTAATCGATTCGATTGGCTCTGTTAATGATAATCGCTTGATCGGTTAGGCCAACTAACAGCTGACTTTTGTGAAATTATGCGTTTGAAAAATTTGGTTTGCAATAAATGCATGGATGGTTTCGCTGGCTGTGTAACATGTGACTTTATCGTTTTAAAACCACATCTCAGTGATTGCTACATCATCAATAATAGGCCAAAATTTAGTTGTCAACATCACTCGATAGCGTGTAAACACATTTCCAGTCGAATTTAAAAAAAAACTTCATCCATATACATATTAAGTCCCCGTTTACACAGGGAAACATTTGGAAGGGAAACATCTGGAATTCTCTTTTGTATTTTCCTTCGCGGTAATACAGGGAAACATTGTTGTCGGAAACATTCCAGTTTATATATTTTTTTTTGACATTTGTCTAATTGCAGTGTTGTTTTTTTTAATTTCTACTCTATTTGATTTGCTAATGTAAAGAATGAAAGCACAAAGCGTGTCTCCGAGAACGGGAAACAAATTTCATATTCTCTTCCCCACCCGTCCCTCTCTACCAAACAAAATGTTTCCCTGTGTAAACGGGGACTAATATGTTTAGCAATTAATTTTCCATTAAAGCAATTTTTAATTTATTTGAGTAACATAATAGCATCAGTATGCATCTAAATGTAAAGGTAAAAAATGAATTTAATCGTAACACCTACATATTACATTTCATGTTTTCTTATTTTATCTTCCTTATATTATTTTCATGCAGTGTGCTTTTTCACACTTTTTCATGTTTACATTATTTTGTTATTTGTTTGTTGTTGTGAGCAAACTCCGTAATGCGTGCTTTTGCCACACGTACTCGTATAACAGTTGCCCATAGATGGTAGTCAATGTTGAACGAGTGAAGCCAGTAAATGAGTGTGTAGCAGTGAGAGAGGCAATTACAAGAAAATACATAATAATAATAATAACACAAAAAATCTAAAAGCATATCCAATAGATATCACAGTGCGCCACTCCAAAAATAAACATAAAACCTAAAGAAAAGCAAAAGAAAGAAAGAAAAGACTTACTGAAAACTATCCATTAAAGTTTGTGTCAAAATAATGTTGCATGCTTTTGTTACCAAAACAAACAAAAATAAATGGAAGAAGCACATAAAGAATGCTTCAATTGAAACGGATTTGTTGGTATACATGGATACATATGTATGTATGTACTCGTATGTATGTATGTACATTGTATGTTGTAAAATTATTCGTGTTTCCCTTTCAATATAATACATATTTTAAAAATATTTCCCTGCATTGTGTTACATGGGTTTTATTTATTCGCTCATTTACTCACTCACCCATTTATTCATTCAATTTTTTAACGAGTTATTGTTGGTTTTCACTTGTCTTGTTATTATTTTTTGTTGCTATTGTAGTTGCTGCAGTAAAGTAGATCAGTGTGTGAATTTTTCACTGTTTTTTTATGTACATATTTATTTGTTTGTTTTTCTTTATCATCCCCACCAACCACTGGCACCACAAACTACACCCTCTTTGCTGAGTAAGTTGGCCACTATTACATCTTGCTCACCAAACAAAACAATCAAATAGAACAAATCAAAGCAAAGAGCCCACCAACGACTCATCACCCAACCAATAAAGCCACCCCTATCTCAATAAAATTATTCATGTTATAGTCATTCATGTCACTTCATGCTTAAGTATTTTTCTTTTTGCAATTAAATCAAGTCACAGGCTAAAGGGCGTGGCATTTGTAATACTTTTCACAAGTGTCGGCCTTCGATTTTCTTTTAAAAAGTATTCACTTCTTCGCATATAGCAATTTGCTCAATTTGTTTTATAGAAAAATGCGCATTTATAATTTCAGCAAATTATTGTGCTGTCCAATTTAAATTAAAGCAAGTAAAAAAGTATAGTCGGTCAAACCCGACCATATAATACCCTACACCCAGTATATGTATAAAAAGTCTTTTAGAAATGGGCGCTATATGGGAGATATAACCTATTATGGACCGATCATTCAAAAATTTAGTGTCATTATTTCTGTGAAAATAAATATTCACCCCTATCGTGAATGAAAATTCCACATGAAATTTGTTCCTTTTTCAAATTTTTCCTATTTAAATTCAATGTTAAAAAAATAAAAGGAAACAAATTTCATGTTGAATTTTTATTCACGATAGGGGTGATTATGTAAATGTTGAACTTTATTTCGATATAAATACTTTTAAAAGTTTTATGGAGGTTAAAGTAAATTACTTTCTCTTATATGGGAGTTTCGACTAATTATGGACCGACCATTAGGTGTCATCATTTCTGTATATAAGAAACTTATTTGTGTTGAATTTTATTTAGATACCTACCATAATTTTTAAGAAATTTATGGTCGTTAAAGTGATTTTCGGAAGTGGGCCCTATATGGGAGCTATGACTAATTATGAACCAATCTGCACAAAATTTGTAGATCTAATTTGGCTTCATTTACCATTCATTTGTGGGGAAATTTGTTTGGATACTTGCATAATTCAAACATTTATGATCTTTAAACCCTAATTTCGGGACGACATTTGTATGGAGGCCAGGTGAAATATGGACCGATTTCCACCAGTTTCAATCCCATCCGTCCTTGGGCCGAAAAAATTTCACGTGCCAAATTTTATGGAAATATCTTCAAAATTGCGCCGGACGGACGGACGGAATCGTTAAATCCACTCAGGAAGTGATTCTGAGTCGATCGGTATACTTTAAGGTGGGCGTTGGACCAATATTTCTGGGCGTTACAAACATCAGCACAAATCCTAAGTACATACATACATACATACATATTTATTCACTTAATTCGTGATTCAAGCATGACATACATACATATTTACAAACATATTTTAATATTTGATATTTTATCGTTAAATATCTTTGCAAATAAAAATCTTATTAATAAAGAATTTCAGACAAAACCTCTGTTTCTAATAAAAATAAAAAGTCGTAGTACTTTTCTGTTGTTATTTTTTTTTACTTTTTAAACAACCTGAATTTGTTTACAATAACAATAATAATAATAATATGTAGTAATAATGTGTTAGAATATCGTCATCGCTTTTGACAAAAAATTTAAATGTACATAAATATTTATTTATTGCGTCGATTATACGAGTACGAGTACCTACTTCAAGTACAACCAACAAGCACTTGTCTGCATGGTGAAATTACTTTACAAGGTGACAGCATAGCGCCAGTTGAATATTTTTTGCTCTATTCATGGTGAAATTCTTGATATCATGAAAATGTCAAAAACTGGTTTACAAATAGTCAAAGTTTATATTAAAAAGTTAAAAAATTATTTTGTATTTGAAAAAGTGAGTTTTTGTCGCCGTTTTATCTGCGTAAAATAGTTTAACTATTTTATATTAAATAGTGTGTTTGTTTTTTGAGTTGTTTTACTAAAAGTGTTAGTTTTTTTTTTTGTATGTTTGTTTTCATTGTTTTATGACATATGTTTTTGACAGTAACGAAAGTATTACACAAACAAAAATGCCTGTTGTTCTTGCTTTGTTGTAATTGTTGTAGCAATGCTGTCACCTTGTAAAGTAATTTCACCATGCTTGTATGTAAGTATGTACATATTTCAAATTCTTATTCACACAATTCAAAAACATAATAGCCTCAAATAGTGTTGTCAAATATTTTATATTCAGCAATCTTTGAAAAGTTACCCTAATTAAAGTGGTAAAATTATAAGGCCAATGAAATGAATTGTGATTTTTACTGATATTATTTGATGGAATCTACTTTTAATAACACCACCGTAATTGAATAAAAATCTTTCACATACAAAACAAATAAAATAGGTATAAAGGCAAAATAAAATACTATATTATGTATGACATAATGTTTGAACTCTATTATCTTGTGATTAGCAGGTAACAATTTTGAAAATATTTTAATAAAGGTGCATTGGTCAATAATTCGGAACGGTACTTTTAAGGGTGTATGGTATTATATAGTCGGGCTTGACCGACTATACTTTCTTACTTGTTTTAATATTAATTATTTCTGCATTTCATTTCAATCGAAAGTAGAAATGAAATTATCTTGTATTTCTCTCTTCTTAATCAATTTTGTTACCAACAATTAAGAGTGTTACATTTGTCTGTGTCGAATCTTATAATATAATTAATATGTATTTACGTTTTCGGGAATTGTATATGTCTGAGGTTTTTCATATACATACATATATTGATATGTTAGAAAAGAAATGAAAAAATTATACACCTCCATTTGTTGGTCGTTTCTTATGCAATTTAAAACTGAAAAAATATTATAAAAAAACTTTTGCTAGTTTAAAAAATTATATGAATTTTAAAATAGTTGATAGAAATAATTGAAACTTAATAAATCTTATTTATGTAGGTGTTTGCTTTATATAAAATATTTTGCAATATTATATCAGAAAAATATTTTATTTTTATTAATGTTGTTAATTTTATCAATCGTATTAGTTTTTTGTGCAAAATAATTTTCAACTTCAAAAATATAACTTTAATTATGTTCGTTGATTCTTGTACCCAGCATTATTATTTTTAGTATTTTTATTAATTATTTGATTATTTATACCAAAATTCTGTTCGTGATGTCCCGTTTTTTTAGTATTTAAGTAACTATTTAACAATAAAAATTAATATCCAATGATAAACAACATCATTATTTATTTAGAACGAGACCCCTAAAGAAGTTAGAATAAATAAAATAAAATAAAAATCGAATAAGTTTTTTATTTACGTTTGGAAACAAACATTTGACCAAATTAGCCTAAATAATTTTTTAATTATAATAATTAAATAAAATAATAAAAAATCAAATAAAGACTTATTTACGTTTTCAGAAAAGCAAAATACGTTTTTAATTGCATTTACCTATAAAACGTTTTCTTTTTAATATAATTATTGAATGTGGCTGGCTTATCATGTGGTGAGACTAGAGCAATTTACACTAATTTTCATAAAATTTTAAATTTCTCCAGCTTTTTGAGAAAAAAAAAACACAGCTGCATTATTTTGTGAATACCTTAATGCGTTTTTAATTGCATTTTTCTTTAATGTGAAACTCTGTGCAAATCGCTGAATATGTATTAAAATATAATTAAACCAATATTATTTTGTAAATCTTGATTTAAAAATTACTAAACAAATCTTTAAAATCAAATTTTTTATTAAAGTAATCTGAAAATATTAGCAAAATAAAAGTTCAAAGGAAATATCGAGCCGAAAAAATGTATCCCACAAACTCAAAATTTTACAGGGGAAGGTTTTTTTTAAATAAAATCAGTTTGAATAAAGCCATTATTTTAAAATTTATAATGTAAATATTGTTTTGTGTAATACATTTAATTTTAATAATTTTAAATGATGTTGAACTATCGATTTCGATAAAAAACAACAATCGATTATGGTGTGGGATACATTATTTTGGCGGTAATGGCTCGATATGTTAAACTATTACGAGTAATATGTAATTTGAAAATATTATACCTTTAAGTCTTTTCTATGTTTGGCGACTTTGGTATTCTGTGTCCCGTTCTCCGTTTTATTTCGATTGTAAGTATTCCGCATTACGATCGTAGCTACGTTTTTGCAAGTTTGTTTTTATATATAGAAAATTAAAATCTCTAGCGCTTGACTTCCGTTGTTTTTATTTAATGGACAATTAAGTTTGCCCACAATGATAAATTAAAATGAAAAATATCTCCTCCGGCGCAACAGGATTCTTTAGACGAACTAGAATAGTTTAGCCACAAATATTTCTCAAGAAAGTTTGCTCTTGTTTTTTGTCTTTACGTAAAAATCTGGCGAATTTGTGTAATTTAATTTTATTTTTAAGCAACAATCTATATATATAAAAATAAGTGTACATTTTGATTGTCACTCCATAACTCGAGAACGGCTCGACCGATTGCCATAAAATTTTTAGGGAAGGTACAGGGAGGAGTGATGATGGTTAGTTGATTTTGAAATCCAAAATCGGTCTAGCCATTCTCCAGTTATGATTTTTTTCCTGAAAAAATTCAACATTTGAAAAAAAAGTCCCCTAAAGTATGCTGTACAAATTTGCAAATAAATAAGAGCAGGCAGGTTGTGAATACATCTTATTCTATGAAATACAAATCAATAGTAAATACCGAGCGAAGCCGGGGCGGTCAGCTAGTCTTATATAAAACTAAAAAATTTCACCTCCGACGCAACAGAGTTTCTTATATGGAATTAGTTTGGACACAAGAACCACTCACTCTCTAAACTTGACTAATGTATTTGTGTAATAAAGATTGAAAAAATATTTAATTTTAATTTATTTTTATTATTAAATCACTGTTTTTAGCAATTAATTTAAATCTTCATTGAAAGGTTCACAAAACCACTTGTTTTTTGTGTTTCTATTTCACATGTTTCACAGTAAAAAAAAGTGTCATTGAACATACTCTTCTCTTCTTCTTTTTCTATCGTTATGTTTTTTCCAAAATAATATTTTTCGATTCGAGCGTAACTGGGTGAAAAATGTTTCTTATTTATTAATACAGATTTGAATTCAAATAGAAACTAATTGTTTACAATTTAATTATGTCAAAAGTAATACTTTTTCAAGTGTTTTTGACAATAGTACAATATTTTACACGAAACAAAATGCCTGTTGTTTCTGTATTGTGTTGTATTTGTTGCCGACTTGCACTCACCTTGAATAGTTGCACCATGCTAATACGTTTTAAAAGGATAACTTGATAAATTTTTATTCAACGATTTTATTGCGTCTGCTGTGACATTTGTAAATTCAAATTCAACAAACATAACCCGTTTGTTCAATTGTTTATTTATTTTTTTTTTGTTAATTTACTTTTTTTTTATTATCTCACTATTTGAACGGTGCTCTTAATGCACTTTAAAGATTTAAGAGACTTTTAATCAAATTCAGTTCCAAATAACTTAGCCATAAATACGAAAATGTATTTTATTTTGCCAACTATTTAAATATAAATACATACGCACATTTGTTTATGGCTATTATTAAAAATGTTGAGCATTAAGTATTTTCATATTCCCCAATGCATGACGCAATTTGTTGAAAATGCTAAATAAATGTACATACATACTACTACTACATACTGCTGTTGTGGCTGCTGCTCTCACCTTCTTACTTCCCACTCGCTTAGTTGTCAATAAACTAAGTATTTTGTTGCGCTCCTGCTGTTCATTTTTACCTGATTTTGTTTATGCAATTTTGTTTTTGTATTGTACGAGTACTTTCCATTAAATAAACAATATAAATATGTACTATAATTATCACCAAAATGCTATGCTCACATGTTCTATCAAACAATGTAGTTACACTATTAGAATTTTCTAAATAAATAAAGCTTCAAAAACTACATACATACATACATACATACATACATACATATGTACATATGTACATGCATTTGTATTTTGAATTAAAATTGAATGTTGCTACAAAATGCAACTAGAAATTGTTTAGTATTTTGGGAGGGGATTTTTTGGGCACAATTGAAAGTATCCTTGTGCAAGAGACTATTCAATGCAATGTCCTTATTTGTTTTCACTTGACACAGATTCATACGCCAAATCAGGTATTTCAAGGCCAACATAACAACACACAATATATTGTAAATTAATGAATGCACAGCGACAAAACAACTAAAGCACACTGGAGGCTGATTTGGAAGGCTATCAAGGAAATGCAAGTAGATTCAATGCCACTGCTCTATAATTGCAAAATCCTTTGGCAGTTGAATCAACTCAGTGGGTATTTTTTTGCACTCGTACAATCTATACTACATTTATGTACGAGTATGTGTATTCATATGAATTGGCTTTGAAATATAAAAATATTTTATATTCATACACCATGCCAACAACAGTTTTTCTCTAGGCATTAGGATGTGTTGCGTGGTTTTATTTTTGGCTTCAGATCCCCTTGAGAACAATACATTAAATGATTTTTCCTTTAATAATTTATATTAAATACTAGCTGACCGTCCCGGCTTCGCTCGATATTTACTAATGATTGGTATTTCATATCATTTCATACTTCAAAAACAAAATGAGAAGTGAAAATGAGGCTTTGGCCAGTTCTTTAAGTTTCTTCAAAAAATGTCTCTTATTAAGAAAAATGAGGCAGATAAATTTAGTTCTTTGAGTTTTCATAAAATTGTCTCACACTTAAAAAAAATGAGAAGTGAAAAAAGGCAATATATTAAAAACTTAAACTAGTAAAACTCGGAAATTTTTAATTTTTTTTACAAACCATCTCCTGAGAATTTGGAATAGAATAAAAAAAATTAGCCAAATCGCTCCAGCCGTTTTCACGTGATGTCATTTAATTTTTATATATAAGAATACGATGTCATCACAACCTGCCTGTTCTTATTTATTTGCAAATATCTAAATTTGTACAGCATACTTTAGAAGGCATTTTTTTATTAGTTGACTGGACTCACAAAAAAATTCCGAGTTTTACCCGGAATTTTTGAATTCTTTTCTTTACAAACCATCTCCTGAGAATTTCGAATCGAATAAAAAAAATCAACCAAATCGCTCCAGCCGTTATTACGTGATGCCATTACATACATGGACCTTTTCATTTATATATATATAGAAAATAAACGATCTAAATTTGTACAGCATACTTTAGGGGGCTTTTTTAAATTAAAGTTGACTGGACTCACAAAATAAAAATTCCGAGTTTTACCCGGAATTTTTGAATTTTTTTTCTTTACAAACCATCTCCTGAGAATTTCGAATCGAATAAAAAAAATCAGCCAAATCGCTCCAGCCGTTCTCACGTGATGCCATTACATGGACCATTTCATTTATATACATATACTAGCTGACCGCCCCGGCTTCGCTCGGTATTTACTATTGATTTGTATTTCATAGAATAAGATGTATTCACAACCTGTCTGCTCTTATTTATTTGCAAATTTGTACAGCATACTTTAGGGGACTTTTTTTTTTCAAATGTTGAATTTTTTCAGGAAAAAAATCATAACTGGAGAATGGCTAGACCGATTTTGGATTTCAAAATCAACTAACCATCATCACTCCTCCCTGTACCTTCCCTAAAAATTTTATGGCAATCGGTCGAGCCGTTCTCGAGTTATGGAGTGACAATCAAAATGTACACTTATTTTTATATATATAGATATAGATAGATGTGTAAATTGTGTTTAAAAAATTTACAAGAGTGAAATCGAAATTGAGATTTGGGAAAAACCAACAAGATTTGAATTTGCCGTTATTTGTGCAGTCAAGTGTTGCCAACTAAAAAAAACAGTTTAAAATGAAGGGATTTTTTTTTAATCGTCAAAATAAGAGCGAATTCACATGTGATTGACGAAAAATTAATGCATTCTTAACGTGTCAAATTTTCCATGACTAGAAGCATGACTAGAAGCATGGAAAAATTGACAAAAGCGTGCGAGTGCCAGCAAAGTCGTAAACACATAACAAATGTATAGTAAAACTATGTACGAGTATATATTTTTATCTGAAATTTATACTTTTTTTCATACATATGTATATCTCATATAAATTTTAAATATTTATTGTACATATATCAAAATGATACAACAACTTTCGCAGGGAAATCTATCTTAGAGGTTCGATAAATAATTTTTATTTTTTAAATAAACTCTCAAATCTGACCGGTAGTTTAGAAGCAATAGGCACCACTTCATTTCAAAATATAGATTTATATTTAGACCGCGTGTTATACAAATTATGTTTTGTTATAAAATTTATTTAAGTTAATATTACTTTTTATGTGTAACTGTAAGCAAAAATTATTAAAAAAAGAATCATGGTGTAATTACACAAGGTGAGTGCAAATCGGCAACAAATACAACACAATACAGAAGCAACAGGCATTTTGTTTGTGTAAAATAATGTACTACTGCCAAAAATACTTGAAAATATATTACTTTTGACATAAATAGGTAAATTGTAAACAAATTCAGTCAGATGTGCTTCTGCACTCACCTTGTATAGTTACACTCATGGTGAAATTAAATACCAGGTGACGGCATTGCTACAACAATTACAACAAGGCAAGAACAACAGGCATTTTTCTATATGAAAAACTTTCGTCACTGTCAAAAAGTTTTTTTTTTATATAACTTTTTGACATTTTCAAATTCACCATGAATAATCAGCTGGCGCGTCGCTATCACCTAGTATTTAAATTCACCTTGGTTACACCCATGGTGAAATTAAATACCAGGTGACCGCATTGCTACAACAATTACAACAAGGCAAGAACAACAGGCATTTTTCTATATGAAAAACTTTCGTCACTGTCAAAAAGTTTTTTTTTTATATAACTTTTTGGCATTTTCAAATTCACCATGAATAATCAGCTGGCGCTACGCTATCACCTAGTATTTAAATTCACCTTGGTTACACCATAGAAAGAATAATATTTTTTTTTTAAATTTTGACAATAAAACAAAAATTAAATATTGGTTTGTAATTTTAAAATTATAACAAGTAGTAATTAAATCACTACACTTTTTTGTAGTGTCTCCGAGTGGAGGTGTGTTCCTAAATTAACCATGTTTTTTCTTTACCAACGTAAAAATAAAAGATATTTTCGTGTCTAATAATTATATTAAGTTTATACGTCTGTAATGAACATATAAATTTTCTTTTACAGATCGGAACGCTCTATAGTACGTGTATCAATTTACCAAAGTAGTCAACCACAACAAATTTGCCCTCCCGAATATTTTACGAAATTTGAAGATAATTTAGATAATTCATTAAGTAACTATAATTGTAATTTAGAAGACATCATGACGACAGCATCACCAATACCTGGCTATGACAGGCAACAAAGGTAAGTTGAACAAATATTCATATTTATTGTACATAAGTATAAACTTATACTTTGGTATAAATCCATAAATTAATAATTGAATAAAAATTATGCGTTCTTTTATTTGCAGTACTGATTCCGGTTGGGATAATCCCTTTCGCCCTGGTGGCGATTTATCTAGAGAGGCTGATGAAATTGTTAAAATGATAAGTGGTTAGTATATAATAAAATCAATCGTGCGCGTCAGTCTGAACGTTTTTGCAAACTTGAATATCTGCTTCTCGAGTCCATATGGCTTGTAACAATTCATAGTAGTTTTTACATAATTATCATACAAAAGAAGATACCCCAATGGATATAAATCATGCAAGTTTCAATATTTCAAAACATTTACATTTTTCTCAAAATGTAAATGAAACTTTTTAAAACCTGCAAAATAAAATAAAACAGTAAATATAGGGATACGTTTCGGTGATCACAACCTTAATTTACTGAAATATCTTTTTTGCTATTTTTTATTTATTTATTTATTTATTTATTTGTTTATTTATTTATTTAGGTGGTAAACCCATAACACCAACAGAAGAACATGCGATAGGCAACGGAAAGTCACAGACTAATGGTACAGCTGGCAATGGCACAGTGGTAACAGAAGATATAACAAAATCGAATGTATGTGCATGAAAAATGAGAATATTATTTTACGATTAAACATTTGTTTACTAATTGTATTTTGTTTTAAAGGTATCCCAAAATCAGTCCGCACAAAATGGTACAAACGGTACCCACAGGATACCATCGTCTACGACTACATCTGGTGGTGGTGGAGCTGTTAAGCCTACAGAAAATAAGGGTGTTACATCTTCAGCTCAAGTCTCAAAGCAAGTGGTACCTGGACCTACGGCGGCTAGTCATGTTGTTATAGACGAAAAGAAAAACAAGAAAAAGGGCTGTTGTGTTGTTCAATGAACGAACAAAGTTGGGCAACAAATAAAGTTTGAGGCAGTTATAATAAGGAGATAATTATTATTATTATTATTATGTTGTTTTGGAGGATTAAAATGAGATAAACGAAGATATACAAACATATATAAAATGAAGCATGAATGTGCAGGTTGCTCCACATCCTCCTACACCTCTTTGGCATGCCTATTTGTTTATGTATAGAAAACAAAAAACAAAACTTATATATTTATCCTAATATATACAATACATACATATATATACATATATATTTTTTACTAAGCATATTTATTATTTATATGTATACTATTTTGCGACTATTATTTATGCAACTCCAGCAATTGCAACAATAACAACTCAAAAAATAACAAAGAAAAAAAAACAACAAAATTTCAATTTACACATGTATGTATGTAGTAGAAATTCATATATAGTCCAGTATATGGTACACATACACTCTACTACACATTGAGCAGCTTGTTTTCTCATGATCAGTTCAGATAATTTCTTTTTTATTGTTATTTGTTTCTTTCTATGTGAGTGTATTTGTTTTTCCTTCTCCATATTATGATAATTTTCTATCTATTTGTACTAAATATTAAATATGTATTGACTGATGTCAATAGATCTTATTTTTTATTGTGTATTTGCATGTATGTTAACGCATACATACACTAATACCATTAGTTATTTATTTTATATTTATTAATTTACACCAGCTCCTTTCTCCGCATCTCCTCTCCTCTCTACCTATTCTCCATATTTTCATTTCCATTAGTTTTTCGTTTTTGTTTCGTAAAAGTCTATTAGGTACATGAACAAAAATTAAAAAAAAATTAAAAAAAAAATTAAAAAAAAAATAAATAAAAAATCGCATTTAATAATACAAATACTTATTGCACATACTTCTACATATACATACATACAAACCAATCGACCGACAAAATGAAACATATATGTATGTATAAAGCATTCAAATGATCAAGAGATATGTTAAATATATTTATTTATTTTAAAACAAAAGAAAAAACGGAGGCAAAATACATATATTCAAATGCCTTCGAGAGAGATGGTGTTAGAAATGAAAAGAAAGAAAATATTTAAAAACGATTGAATAATAAATATAAATAAAATAAAATTAAACTGTATTGTATGTATGTACATGTGCATACTAGCACAAGCAAGTAAGCCAGCAAGCAAAACAAACAAAATAGCAAACAAAATATTAACAAACAAAAATAAATTAATAAAAGAAGATGTAACAAAAACAAATTCAATATTTAATATTGTAAATTTCAAATTCTATGTTAAGTTATGTATGAAAAAAAAACAAAAAAATCTTAAATAAAATGAAAACAGAAACTCCGATAAAATACAACAACTTTTATCTATTAGACACTTTTGAAATATCCAATTATTTTCTACGTAATATGTTTTTCCATCGGAGCGGGAGTACTCCAATTGTTGTGCGAATTACTGGTTTAGTAACCAACGTCACCGTGTTCATATATTTACTATGGATATATACGAATATATTAAATCTAATGCTGTAAATTAGCATGCAGTAATGGTTTCATCTCGAAGTAAATGGCTGCGAAGATCGCAATCATTGAGTAACAAACTCTCTTATAAATACCTTTATTGGTATGTATAAAAAATTGTATTAAAATTTTTGTTGTAGGTATCTAAAATTTTACGGATTTTATTAAGTTTTTTCCTTCGTCTGTAAAAGTATCAAAAAATCGAATTATACCTTTTTTATATTAAGCCATCGATATGTAGATCAAAGTTACAACGAAAAAACATAGTAGTATTATTTAGATTATTACTTGTATGATACAATTAACTATTTGATTGTGAACACAATTTTGAGTAAACTCGTATGTTTATGTTGTTAAACCTTCAAAATGACAAAAGAAAAATATTTTAAAAACAAATATAGAGCGAAAACGATCAAAATTGGCAAATTTTTGGACGACCCCTCTCCGATTTTAAAATAGTCTCAATCGATTGCCCAGCAAAAAATAATGTACCTACATATTTTTTTTTTTTTATAGTGACTGGTTTAGTGGTGGTGTACACCACTGTCATGTGACAAAATTGAAGAATTCTTCATAAGGGACCTCATTGAAAGTTGTTTAAAAAAAAAACTACTAAAGCGATCGCAACGAGTGATAGCTCGTTGGAAAGGTATTGAATCGGGCTTTAATTGAAAAATAAAATTTTCCTAATTTTTCTTAGAAATTTACCTTTAAATTTTCCCATGAAAATTAAATTTTCCGATTTTCCACAGAAGCTCCTAAATTTTCCGGCTAATTTTTTTTTTTAGATTCCTCATAATTTTTGCTTTAAGAATCAGCAATAAAAAAATGGGCCCCGACTCCTTGTTTGGACAGGAGAAGAGCATTTAAGAGACCACCTTGTTAAAAATACATTTTAAAAATTATTTTACAGTTAAAAATACATTTATGAAGAAAAAATCTTTCTTATTTTGCTGCTTATATTATACACGTGAAGATGGAGAAAAAGTACACAAGCAGCGCAGATTATTATTATGTAATCTATCCGAAGCATACCATCAGTTCAATGAGAAATACCCAGCAGAAAAAGTGGGATTTTCTAAGTTTGCCATCCTACGACCAAAAGAATGCGTGCTGGCATTAGACAGGCACGGAACGCATTCAGTCTGCGTTTGCATGTTTCATCAAAACATCAAATTAATTTTCTTTCCATGCAAGAAATTGAAAGTATTTCACGGTGAAATTGAAACATATAGGGACCTCCTGTCGAAGTCGTTGTGCGCATACCCCACGGAAAATTGTCATCTGTCCAAATGCGACAATTGTCCGAAGATTGATGAGCTAGAGCAATATTTGGCGGAAAAGTTTGAACAGCTGTTAATTCAGGAGGTGCATTTCAAACAGTGGATAATTAGCAGCGGCAGATGTTCCCTTGAGACCGTGGTAAAGCAGATTCCGGAATTCATCGAGGAATTCGGATTCAAGTTGAATGAACTGAAGGCGCACCATTTCATATCCGAGATGCAATCGAAATTTCTAAAAGAAAGTAAGGAGAAATTAGCCCAAAATGAATTCATTGTGATAAGCGACTTTGCCGAGAATTACACTTTTCTCGTTCAGGATGAAATTCAGGCTTATCACTGGGCAAACGACCAGTGCACGGTGCATCCTTTTTGCATTTATTTCAAAAACGAACATAACGAACTACAGACCGTAAGCCTTGTTGTTGTCGCGGAGAGTTTAGCTCATAATTATGTGTCCGTTTATTTATTTCAAATGAAACTGTTTGAATTCTTAAGATCAAAATTCGATGCAATCGACAAAGTAACGTTTTTCTCAGACGGCGCGGCTTCTCAGTACAAGAATAAAAAAAATGTTTACAATCTTTGCATAATTGAAGAAGAACAAAACTGCAAGGTCAAGTGGCACTTTTTCGCGACGTCCCACGGTAAGGGCCCATGCGATGCGTTAGGGGGAACCCTAAAACGCATTTTTTTTTTTTTTTTAATACATTTAATTTATTTATTGAATCTTCAGAAATGAAATGACAATAAGTTTTCGAATCTTAATACTAAAAGAAAATAATAAGTCCAGCCAGTGCTAGACAAAATAATATGATACTACAACAAAATTACATCCACTGATCCAGTCATCTGTTTTGCGCTTGAGTTAAAGCAAGGGTATCCCTCCTTCTCAACCGAACATGGCCACTAAAGTTAAGGATGTCTCGTGCAAGTGGGTTTGGATGGTGTTCAAGTTTGCTGACATATTTTGAGGCGTGTTTTGTAAACTCGACTTTCACCAAAGGAATGCCTAGATCTTTGTGGATTCGAGAATTTTTAACATACCATGGAGCTGCAGTAATTGTACGTAGAATCTTATTTTGACCCCTTTGAATTTTTTCAATGTTTGATGCTGAGGCAGTACCCCATAATTGAATTCCATAACAGCAGATTGACTTTAGAATTGCATTGTACAACAAAAGTTTGCAATCCAACTTTAATGTAGAATTTCTGCCGATTAGCCAATTAATTTGCACTGCTTTTAATCTCATCTGGGTAAGTTTTGCGTCGATATGAGACTTCCAAGTCAAACGACGATCGAGGTGGATTCCGAGGTATTTGACTTCATTGTGTTGCGGGATAATTTGATTATTTATTCTGATGAACGAGCAGGTATCTTTTCGCAATGTGAAAGTTATATGAATACATTTCTGTTCGTTAACCCTGATTTTCCAAAGCTCTAGCCAATTCTCTAGCTTATAAACATAATTCTGCAAATTCTATGATGCAACTTGGTGGTCCTTATGGACGCTGATAAAGGCTGTATCGTCTGCAAAAGTTGACGTGTGGATTTTGGGGTCTGACGGCATGTCGGAGGCATAAATCAAATATAAAGTAGGGCCCAGTATACTACCCTGTGGCACACCTGATTCAGTTGGCTGAGCGGGGCTTAAAAAATCGCCTTCTTTGATTGTAAATTTGCGAGCATATAAATAACTTTTCATAAGTTTGTGGGTGTTAGCAGGCAGAGTTAATTTTATTTTGTGCATTAAACCGTCATGCCAAACTTTGTCGAACGCTTGCGACACATCAATGAAAAGGGCGGAGCAGTATTTTTTGTCTTCAAACGACCCTCTTATCACATTTACCAATCTGTGTGTTTGTTCGATGGTACTGTGTTTAGCTCTGAACCCGAATTGGTGATTTGGGATACATTGAGTGTCGTTCAGAATTGGGATCAACTTAGCCAATAACAATTTTTCAAACAGTTTTGAAATTGTCGGCAGTAGACTAATTGGCCTATATGACTCTACTTTAGTGGGGTCCTTCCCTGGCTTAGGAATCATGGTAATCATAGATACCTTCCAATCTGCAGGATAGTATTCTAGGCGTAAAATAGCATTAAAAATAAATAGGATAATTCTTTTAGCTACACGAGGTAACTCCACAAGCATTTTGTTGCTGATTTTATCCATACCTGGAGCTTTTTTAAGATTCAGAGTACCAATAGCGCTTTGAACATCATTAAAGCTAAGTCTTAGAGGTACAGGAGGTCTAATAACGAGTGGAGGCAAATCAGATGCATTATTTGAGTTGTTTATAGTAAACACATTTCTCAAATGGTTAACAAATAAAATCCCCTTCTCGGAATCATTTCTAGCCCAGTCACCAGTCGGATTTCGCAGAGGAGGCTTTCCTCTAACTGGTCTTTTTAAACCTTGTGCCGCCTTCCATAACGAATAGTCAGATTGTGGGGTACTATCAAGACCCTCCAAGTAAGATTTAAGTGAAGCCATTCTTTGGGTTTCTAAGAAATTTCTTAGTATATCTCTGCATACCCGTAGCCTAGCTTTCAGTTCAGGAGACCTGTGAATTTGCCACTCTCTTCTAACTCTTCTTTTTTCTGACAGGAGGTGATCGAGTTCAGCGAAATAAGTTCTGTTTGTCCCACTTCTGCACTCAACGTCATATGTGGAGGCGTGATGTACAGCTCTTCGTATGTCCTCAGTAAACTTGCCAATCGACCCATCAATATCCTCGGTAGTTCTCAACACAACATTTTCCGTGCAGTGGGAACTTAAATACTTTTTATACTTTATCCAACTTACTCTGGTTTTAGATATGTCCCGAAATGGAGAGCCATTCCCTTGAAGGAAACGCATTGAAATAATAGAAGGAGAGTGATCTGAAGACAAGTCTAATGAAGGCTCCACTTGTATCGATTCTACAGGGATATTTTTCACTACTCCGAAGTCAATAACATCGGGAATCTTCCGTCGGCCAGTAGGTGGGATGCCCGCTTGAGAGTACATCTAATCCCATTTTGGCAATGGTGTTGAAGAGTTCACGACCCTTCGGGGTCACCAGACGTGAACCCCAAAAAGTGTGTTTGGCGTTAAAGTCACCAGCAACTAAAAATCTAGCTCCAAGGGAATTAAAGAAGCTGTAGTATTGGTGTTCTTTTATTGAAAATCGAGGTGGCGAATAAATTGATGATAAAACAAAATTGTATTGACAGAATTCAATACAAATGTTTGTTGTTTGTAGATAATCCTCACATATGTTGTTCATTAAATAATGTTTTATTCTGTTCTTTATAAGAATTGCCGAACCTCCACATGCTCTTCCGCGTGGATCTTTAGTATCATATAACACGTAACCATTAATTTTGAAGTACGCTGTCGCCGTCAAGTGAGTTTCAGAAATCATCATGACATCAATCTGCTTATCCATCAGGAAGTGTTCCAGTTCGTTTTTATGTTGGCCGAGGCCGTTCGCGTTCCAAAAACAAATTAAACGCATGGCGACTAAGGCAAGTTTGCAAAGGCCATATACTGACCAGATCTTAAATGTACAACATTTGTTTTCGTGGATTCAAAGCAAGGAAATTGCCATTAACACAGTTTTATGCACTCAAAAAGAACACGATGCCATGGAGCGACGAATTCAAAACAGATATAATAATGTCAAAACTATAAATGGAACGCAAAAGTTTCATTGCTTCATACCAAATATTTCTGATATGTCAATTAATGTAAAGCGGTACTCTTCGTCTGCCGACGTGCTAAATTTAAAGTTACTTTAATTTTATAATGATGCCAAGACAATTGAAATTTTTAATAAATATTGTAATTAAGTATAAGCAGCAAAATAAGAAAGATTTTTTCTTCATAAATGTATTTTTAACTGTAAAATAATTTTTAAAACGTATTTTTAACAAGGTGGTCTCTTAAATGCTCTTCTCCTGTCCAAACAAGAAGTCGGGGCCCATTTTTTTATTGCTGACTCTTAAAGCAAAAATTATGAGGAATCCAAAAAAAAAAAAAATTAGCCGGAAAATTTAGGAGCTTCTGTGGAAAATCGGAAAATTTAATTTTCATGGGAAAATTTAAAGGTAAATTTCTAAGAAAAATTAGGAAAATTTTATTTTTCAATTAAAGCCTGATTCAATACCTTTCCAACGAGCTATCACTCGTTGCGATCGCTTTAGTAGTTTTTTTTTAAACAACTTTCAATGAGGTCCCTTATGAAGAATTCTTCAATTTTGTCACATGACAGTGGTGTACACCACCACTAAACCAGTCACTATAAAAAAAAAAAAAAATGTAGGTATGTACATTATTTTTTGCTGGGCAATCGATTGAGACTATTTATTTTAAAATCGGAGAGGGGTCGTCCAAAAGGTGATCGCTTTTATATGGAATTGCTCTATACAAAACATGAATATTTTCCAAAATTAAAACATACCGTAGTATTTTCAGCAATGTCCATAATTAGATTTTTTGTTTATTAATTTTATTTTCTTGTTTTAAATTTATCAATCTGTTTTTAATTTGAGTGTTACCGTTACACGAAGCAATTCTTTAAGGTAAGCTGCTAAGCCTTTTAGACTCGACAACCGGTGCTACGCACCGGAAAGACACCAGCTCACTCTGCCAAGTGCAGTCAACTCAGCCACCACTGCTGTTACAATAACAACAACAACCTTTTAGACATCGGGGTGAGGGGAAGGTACGACGAGTAGACACTTGATTGTACTAGCAACTCTCTTTTAAGATAAGATCACATGATTGCAGCAAATCAACAATTTGTATTGTGCTAATTTCGAGGACAATAAAATGATTGTTCCAATAAAATTCTTCGCAGTCACATGATTTCCTAAAAGTTCATAAATTTGATTGCCGCAAATTGGCGCACAACTAGGGGTTACATTACCGGTAAACGGTTAACCGGTTTTCCGGTTTTACCGGTCGTATTGATTACCGAATTTACCGGTAAATTTAAAAGAAAAATACCGGCAATTTCGGTAATTGTTGATAAATATTTCATTCCAATTGAAGTTAAATTTAAATGTTATATTTTAAGAAATATTTTTTTTTATTATTAGGTTAAAACTACATAAACCTTCATTGATACAAACTATTGTGACGCTTCGTTCTATATTGAACATGAGAAATGAATGTAACTCGACAAATGATTCAAACGAGTCTTTTGATGATGTAGAAGAAATCCCTGAATCAACCCAGTTAACAATGAAAGACAGGCTACAATTGGCCATCAAAAATCAAAATAAAATAAAATTGAATAAAATTTCCAACGTAACCAATACCACGATTTTAACAAAAGTAATAAAAAAAGAAATCGCACTCCTTGAAAAAGAACAAAAGCGTAGAAAGTATCTGACGATAGCGTTCAACCACCTCTTGACAGTAAAGCCGACGAGTGTGGAATCAGAAAGAGCTTTTTCTGCAGCAGGGTTAATTTGCACAAAAATTAGAACCAGCCTTAATGACAATACAATTGACACCATTTGCCTATTGCGAGCATATTTTAATACACACGCAGATCTATTCAAAAATTAAAATTTTCTCTTAATGATATAATATATTTTAACATTCTTATTTTGTTTTATTAATAACTAGCTAAACCCGGTGTGCTTTGCTACCCCCCCCCCTCTTCATAAAATAAAACGTATTTATATATTTACAAACATTTATTTATTTAATTTTAATGTATTTATTGCAATGCTTTAGGCGAGACCATGCCCCTTTGTCCACTTACATAGTCAAGAATTTATTATTTCGTAAGAATATCCTGTTGTGAAAATTTAATGACGATCGGTCCAGTAGTTAAGAATATATTACGATGTTTAATTTTCCTAAAAAGGGGCGTGGTCCCACTCACTTTTCTCCTGGTACGTATTCCTAATTATGCCAATACCATATGTACCAAATATCACCGACGTACGTCAAAAAATGCCCAAAATATGGCGGGTTAAATTTGTGGGTTATATGGGCGGTGCCACCCCCGTTTGTACAATCAAAACTTCATATAGCCTATTATTCCTTCCAGAGTCACAGTAACATGCTGTAAAAATTTCAGGCAGATTGGTCCAAGGATTTGGCCTCCTATTAAGCACAAACATACAGACACACATTCATTTATATATATATACTAGCTAAACCCGGTGTGCTTTGCTACCCCCCCCCCCCCTCTTCATAAAATAAAACGTATTTATATATTTACAAACATTTATTTATTTAATTTTAATGTATTTATTGCAATGCTTTAGGCGAGACCATGCCCCTTTGTCCACTTACATAGTCAAGAATTTATTATTTCGTAAGAATATCCTGTTGTGAAAATTTAATGACGATCGGTCCAGTAGTTAAGAATATATTACGATGTTTAATTTTCCTAAAAAGGGGCGTGGTCCCACTCACTTTTCTCCTGGTACGTATTCCTAATTATGCCAATACCATATGTACCAAATATCACCGACGTACGTCAAAAAATGCCCAAAATATGGCGGGTTAAATTTGTGGGTTATATGGGCGGTGCCACCCCCGTTTGTACAATCAAAACTTCATATAGCCTATTATTCCTTCCAGAGTCACAGTAACATGCTGTAAAAATTTCAGGCAGATTGGTCCAAGGATTTGGCCTCCTATTAAGCACAAACATACAGACACACATTCATTTATATATATATATAGATAGATAGATTAAAAGCAATATAATTTAAGGTGAAATGGGGCGAAAAATGGGGATTTGGTAATAAAAAAATGTATGTAGTTAAAAAGTATATAAAACTTTAGGTAAATACATATTACAAAAAAAGTATTTTGTATAGCAAACATTGTTAGTGGTATACGAAAGTATCTGAATTAAAAAAGGGGGCGATGAAGTAGGCGTGGTTCATAGTTATATGGCGACGTTAACAGTATTAAGAGCAATATACTACCAAATAAAAAAAATACGTTGGAATGAACAAATTTGTATAGAGAACAAAAAGTATAAAACTTTCAAAAATTTGGCGTGAAAAGGGGCGTAAAAGGGGCGTGGCTTAAGAAATCTTTATTTTTACCTCGCCTGGAGTATATAATGTGTATACAAATTGAAGTAAATCTGTTAAAAATTATATGGGAGCAATTACATAATTTTTAAAAAGTGGGCGTAAAAATGGGCGTGGCCAAAAAAAGTACCCTATTAATCATACCAGAGTCCCAGTTAAATGCTGTGAAAATTTCAAAAATATCGGTCCAAAGGTTTGGTCTTCAATTACAATATTTTAAAAAAGTGGGCGTGGTAAAAAAAAAGTACCCTATTATTTCTTCCAGGGTCACAGTAACATGCTGTGAAAATTTCATCAAAATCGGCTCAGCCGTTTTGGAGTCTATACGTTACATACATACATACATACATACATTGAATTTTATATATATAGACTAGCTAAACCCGGTGTGCTTTGCTACCCCCCCTCGTCATAAAATAAAATAAAACGTATTTATATATTGACAAACATTTATTTATTTAATTTTAATGTATTTATTGCAATGCTTTAGGCGAGACCATGCCCCTTTGTCCACTTACATAGTCAAGAATTTATTATTTCGTAAGAAAATCCTGTTGTGAAAATTTAATGACGATCGGTCCAGTAGTGAAGACTATATTACGATGTTTAATTTTCCTAAAAAGGGGCGTGGTCCCACCCACTTTTCTCCTGGTACGTATCACCGACGTACGTCAAAAAATGCCCAAAATATGGCGGGTTAAATTTGTGGGTTATATGGGCGGTGCCACCCCCGTTTGTACAATCAAAACTTCATATAGCATATTATTCCAGAGTCACAGTAACATGCTGTACAAATTTCAGGCAGATTGGTCCAAGGGTTTGGCCTCCTATTAAGCACAAACATACAGACACACATTCATTTATATATATATAGATTAAAAGCAATATAATTTAAGGTGAAATGGGGCGAAAAATGGGGATTTGGTAATAAAAAAATGTATGTAGTTAAAAAGTATATAAAACTTTAGGTAAATACATATTACAAAAAAAGTATTTTGTATAGCAAACATTGTTAGTGGTATACGTAAGTATCTGAATTAAAAAAAGGGGGCGATGAAGTAGGCGTGGTTCATAGTTATATGGCGACATTAACAGTATTAAGAGCAATATACTACCAAATAAAAAAAATACGTTGGAATGAACAAATTTGTATAGAGAACAAAAAGTATAAAACTTTCAAAAATTTGGCGTGAAAAGGGGCGTGAAAGAGGCGTGGCTTAAGAAATCTTTATTTTTACCTCGCCTGGAGTATATAATGTGTATACAATTTGAAGTAAATCTGTTAAAAACTATATGGGAGCAATTACATAATTTTTAAAAAGTGAGCGTAAAAATGGGCGTGGCCAAAAAAAGTACCCTATTAATCATACCAGAGTCCCAGTTAAATGCTGTGAAAATTTCAAAAATATCGGTCCAAAGGTTTGGTCTTCAATTACAATATTTTAAAAAAGTGAGCGTAAAAGTGGGCGTGGCAAAAAAAAAAGTACCCTATTATTCCTTCCAGAGTCACAGTAACATGCTGTGAAAATTTCATCAAAATCGGCTCAGCCGTTTTGGAGTCTATACGTTACATACATACATACATACATACATACATACATTGAATTTTATATATATAGATTACATTTATTTTAAATAACTTTGTTGAACAATGCATTAAACTTTTTATTACTTTAATATATAACAATATATATTTCTCTTTACACAATTTTAAGCATTTATTTTACTCGTTACTGATAAACTTAAAATTAAACAGAATTACCGGTAAATTACCGATAAACCGGTTTTTAAATAAAAAATTTACCGTTTACCGGTAAAAGCAAATTTCGGTAATTTTATATGCCCTACGCACAACGATAACCAGTTTATCAGTCGCACGATTGTTACAATATACGGCAGCACCACAGGGTAAACAGAGCCATGGTGAAATTAAATACCAGGTGACCGCATTGCTACAACAATTACAACAAGGCAAGAACAACAGGCATTTTTCTATATGAAAAACTTTCGTCACTGTCAAAAAGTTTTTTTTTTATATAACTTTTTGGCATTTTCAAATTCACCATGAATAATCAGCTGGCGCTACGCTATCACCTAGTATTTAAATTCACCTTGAACAGAGCTGTCACGAAAAGGAAAATAATGAAGTTTTATACATGTCTCTTTCTCTTCTTCTTGCGCCAATAAAATTCATTTTTGACACAGAGTATTTTTGTATTGTTTGTTAAAATCATAAAAAACTGCGTTTATATCATCTAACAAATGCACAATCTCCACAATGCATATCACAAAGTATAACAATTATTAAAATACAATTTATTGAAATCACAAACATAAACAAAATTTCGATTTAAATATTCTAACTCAAATTGTTTTGTTTATTTTGTTTTGTCCACAAAATTCTTGTTGTATACATTACCTTTCTCTTTTTAAGAGAACTGCACTTTTGAAACTTCAAAATTGTCAAATCTATACTTTGAGGTCAGCACTGTGAAATAGCTGTTGTGTTTAATTGCAAATTTAAACCTAAAAAAACAAGTAAGAGTGCTGTGCCGAATCTTAAATACTCTTCACCTAAACGTAATAAGAAATACAAAAACTACACTGGTTATAGGACTAGCATATCCTAATTCTGTGTTTTCTATTCAGTCTTAGTGCAAATTTTATTAGTATTTGATATATTGTTTGAAAGACAATTTTACGACCAACATAATTTATGTTAAATATTTTGAAATTTTGTCTAATAGCGTAGACAGACGACACAGTTAATTTGCATTAACAGTCTTAATTCAAATTAACTTGTGAATTATCCATTTTTAATGCGCATTAAGTTAGACGTAAATACACAAAATCAAACTGAATTTATACTGCATTTAGCTATTTCAATATGGCAACATCGTCGAAAAACAATAATATGTTATCAAATTGTTTACTATTCTAAAATAAGAAGAAGACAATTGTAAAATTAAAATAATAAAAATAGATTTCCACAATTGCCTTTCTCTTATTTCAGAGTGTCCCACTGCGGTCCCCACATGTAGCAACACGTTCAGGTTGATGGTTGCTAGTGTATGAACAAGTTTTGCATTATGAAACAGTTTCAGCAAAAGTAATTTTAGCTTTTTTTCAAAGAAATACTGTTTTTTCAGCAAATGCCAAACAAATTTTTCATAATTAAATAGTTGTTGACAAACAAACAGCTGTTACCTAAATGCAGTTTAAATGCAGAAACTGTCGTCTGCCACGGTAAAATCTTAATTCACATTAGTGAGTTTTTAATGCGCATTAACTCTGTCGTCTGTCTACGGTATAATTTTCACCATTTTTAATTGATTTAATTACCAATTCTTACCATAATTTAAAGACTCTGTCTGATGTTCATAATAATCTTGAGTGTAATTTAACAAAAAAGTATAAAAAAGGGGAACAATTCGGTTTTAGTGACTTTGCTAAAAAAAAAAATAATCAGATAGGGCTTTTAGAGGAGCCAGCAATAAAAAAATTGTTGGCGGTCACGCCTATTTTCGAGGGGGCGGGCCCGTAAAGTTGAAAATATATAGGCCTATATCTCGGGAACTACTGGGTGCTTGATAATTTGTAATACACTAAATAAAAGGTATTAAAAATACCTTTCCAACGATAGATATCATGATTATAAAATGTGGACCGAATATGGGTTAAATCCGAAAAGAATATTTTTTGATGGCAGCTATGCCAAATTATGGACCGATCTTCTTCAGTTTTGGAACAGTTATTTTCATGCATATGAGGATATTTCACGTCGAATTTCAACATAATAACGGTATATTTAAGATATATATTAGTATTAACGTGGATTTCGAGAGTAGACCTTATGTGGGTGACATGGTCAAATACGGACCGATATTCTCAAAATCCAGCAGTTTGATTTAGGCATGTATATAAATGATCCGTGTAAAAGTTTGGATTGGACATTTATGAGTATTAAAGTGATTTTTGGTAGAGGGCTTTATATGGGGGTTAAAAATAGACCGAAATTCACAAATTTTTGTGGGATGATTTTTTTATATATGTAAATGATCTGTGCAAAGTTTTGAGTCGGTACCGATATTTATACAATATATATAGGGAAAAATGTCTTTTACAGATGTGATCCTTGTATGGGAGCTACGACCAGTTCTGGGCCGCCCACCATAAAATTTAGTAAAACAATTTATTTGCCTATTAAGAGTATTTATTTCAAATTTTAGCCGTTTAACATTATTTATATCTGTTTTATACGTATTTAAGTGAATTTTGGAAGCAGACTTTATATGGGGACCGAACTAACTAAAAAAAAATCGTTTTGCGATTTCTTTTTGTATAAAACTTATTTTTGCTGAATTTTGTCTTGATATTCCAATTTTATAGGCATTTATTTATCACTAGCTAAAACCCGGTGTGCTTCGCTACCCGTATCGTAATGAAATAAAAAGTTTAAAGTTAAACAAATATAACGTATTTGCCGGACGATAAGACGCACCCTGATTTCAGGTCAAATTTTCAGAGTAAAAAGGTGCGTCGTATCGTCCGGCAAATACGGTATTTATTAAGTTATTAAAACCTACAGTTTTCCTTTTAAATTAAATCTTATTACATTATCTTATTATGATTTACAATATACAAACAAACAAACACACATTCACTTTTATATATAGATAAGGGTTTCAAATGTATACAAATTTTAACATTTACTTAATATTGTTGCTAGTCAGCGCATTGGTGTCCTAAATATTAATATTGATAGCTGATATAGCTTTCCTTATATATAATTTGTCATCATATCTATGGGAGGTGCCACGCCCACTATTGATAGTCCGCCCTTTCTTGTCCTAAATATTGATGGTTGAATATCCGTATCATATATCTTATTGTATACCATATATTTTATATTTTTTTAATGATCATCATATGGGAGGTGCCACGCCCCCTGTCGCTACTACTCCAATTTTTTCCGCAAATATTTAAACAAACAATGGAATTGCTCATGCAAAATTTGAGTACTTAGCTATTATAGTTTCCCAAGTATTTGATTTTTAAAATTAACTTTGTATGGGAGGTACCACGCCCACTTAAAATTTAAAAAAAAGTAGCCTATAGCTCCTTCCAGACATACAGAAATATACTGTGAAAATTTCAAGCAAATCGGTTCAGCCGTTTAGCCGTCTATAGGTCCCAAACTAATAATAATAAACATACATACAAACACACAATCACTTTTATATATATAGATTAAGCCATA
Source organism: Bellardia pandia (assembly GCA_916048285.2). Lineage (NCBI taxonomy): Eukaryota > Metazoa > Arthropoda > Insecta > Diptera > Calliphoridae > Bellardia > Bellardia pandia. The sequence goes on along the minus strand of OU696532.1, from coordinate 91,297,747 downwards.
TTTCGGGAATACATATATTTGTATCATGGACCGATTCTTACCATTTTCCGCACACTTTCTTCTTTTATCATAAAAACAACGTGTACAAAATTTCATGATACTATCTGCAATATATTTCAAAATATTGCAATAAAATGTACAAAAAATATCAAATTTTTATGGAGGTTGTCTCACATATTGGTCCATAACTCTGGTTGACCTAAACCGATTTTGCTGATTTTAAATACCAAACTTCTCGAAAGCATTTCTGATAGAATTATTGAAGATTTGGATCCCGAATATATCTGGGGACTTCAAAAAACTGATTTCAACAGACAGACGGACATGGCTTAATCGACTCCGCTATATATATAATAAGGATCCCGAATATATATACCTTATAGGGTCGGAAAATTTTATTGTGGAAATTACACACGGAAAGACAAACTTATATGTATATACCCTTCTCACGATGGTGAAGGGTATAAAAAGAGGAACAATTCGGTTTTAGTGACAAATTACAAAAAACAACACATTTGACATTTTTTATTAAGATTTTAATAATTATTTAAGCAAATATTACCTTTAAATATTAAATATTACCATTAACATAACGATTTTAATATTGAATACACTGTCCTTAATTAGTTGCACGCAGCTGTGTTTATATTTTCGAGTATAAAAATTTAATTCTTCGCTTATTAAATAAAACAAAAACTTTTAATTTATTTAAAATTTTTGGTATTAATATTTTATTTTAATTATTTATAATATGTTTATTTTATAGTTTATTTAATTTTTTTTATATAAAACTTGATCCTTTTTGTGGATCATAAAATAATACTCGACTGTTTTGTAATGCACCTTTTGATTGCAGAATTCGAACTGACTAGTTCGTCATTAATGTTAATATCTTATATTAAAAAAGAATGATAAGCAACAGAAAACAAAAGTGATCATGACCCTGCATGCATAGTTGAAAGTAACAGTATAAAACTGGACATGCAGAATCATGATGTATTTGAATATTCACATCCATACATACACGTACAATGTACGTCGTACATACTTACATATGTATGCTTTGTGCATGGAAATAATTTATTTTTCAAAATTTGTACATTTCTTTAGATTTAAATGCGAAACGAAAAAATATAAACTTGAAATTCATAGCCTAATTTTCTTTTCGGCTTCAAACGGATAGTTTTGTCTAATGAAAAGATTTACAATGACAATGTTTTGTCAAATATTCACACATGAAGTACACAAAAATAATTAAATTAATAAAAAATAGGAAATTAGTGAAAAAGTTAAAAAATAAATGAATAATAAGCATTTGTTCAACGCATATACTCGTATTTATTAAGTATAAATGGATTAGGTTACTTCTTTTTGTTTATGTATGTATTTAATACGATCATTGGCAAGCTGGAACCATTTACGGAAGAGAATTTTCGAATAAATGCACCCACCTGAAATAGACAAAATTTTAAATACACATATTTATTGAAAGAAACAACTCGATTTTATTCTACCCTTACTTCAAAAAGCGGAAGTCATCGTCATTGGCATTATGGAAACCTTATTTTGTGCTCCTCTCCAAGAAAATTTTTCTGCAACAATATCAAATATAAAAGTTCGCCAAATTTGGCGAATAAACGAATGGAGGGATCTGACGCTGAGTTGCATATACATATTTCGGCGTCCTAAAATAATTTCTTAAAGCTATTAATCTAAAACATACAATACTTACATAAATACAAGGCATTTAACTTACCAATTGGTTGTAATGTAATGTACATATTGTCCACTTTGAAAAGAAACACATTTGACCTCCTTTGGTGTACATTTCAATGTCCTCTAATCACTCGGCAGATTTGGAATTTCCGGTTTTAAAGCTTTCAAGAGAGCATTCAAAGCATTGCAAGGAATATTATAGACGACGGACCACTCAGCTGATTTATCTTTCAAATTCTTTCCACTTGCTTCAAAATTTATGTAACTTTCAGAGCTGTCCGAATCGTTATCCTCAATTTGCATGAAATGTTTTTCAAAAGTGTCGCCCTCACTTCCTTGTTCACAAGCTTCACTTTCTTCATTTGTTTTACTTTGCAGATTCGTTGAATTCACTTTTCGTTTCTTCATTTCATTAATTTCGCCAGTTGGATACATTTTCTCTTTTTATTTGAAAACACGGAAATAAACTTACTTTTTGCACAATTTCTCAAAGATTTTATCAAAACCACAACCGAACAGCACAATTATCAAGAAAAAGAAAACAAACTAACGTTACCCCTCAGGAAACCCTCATAAATAAGAGTTTTCTTGGAGTTTGCTCCTAAATTGCTCATAAAAAAGAGTCTTTTCGGAGTACTAAATTCTACAGGCTCCGGAATCAATCATAAATGCTCATAAATTAGGAGGGTAATCATAAAACCCTCAGAAAAAGGAGTCTTTTAAGAGTCATATTTAGGAGCGCTCCGAAAATTGTTTGCTGGGAATAAATAGCATTAAAAATTAGAGTTTTTACTACTACATACTTAATTATAATAAGTAAAAGGAATTTGTACCATATAATTTCTTCCTTGGCTGTGCATATACTTTTCTGTGCATTGAAAATTGTATTACTTTAGTTATTTAAAAGGAATTTTATTTTTACAAAAAAGAAATGTTTAAGTTTTACGAAAAAAAAAAATAATACTTTTTAGATGGTATGTATAGTTTTCTATAGAGTGGCACATGTTCACAATTTTTGGCCATAAATAATTTGTGAGATTTCATAAATTCAGCGCGTGTAATTCAAAGAAATTAACTTAAAATGTTTGTTAGCGACTGAAACTTTAGTAACTGCGGATATTATTTTAATCTACAACATATTTCGCAATGCCCGGGACATTATGCGTAGAAACTACATATGTATATACATATGTATATACTCGTATGTATGTACATACAGTGAACTCGCAGAAACGTGAACATCCAGTAACGTGAACTACCCAAAAACATGATCATGTTTTTTTTTTACATTGACTATTCTAAAACGTGAACATAGACTGAAGGCTCTAAAACGTGAACGTTTTATCGAACGTTAAAATTCAATTTTGTAAGCTTATTTTAAAATGTTTGGATTCCCGCAGAAGAATTTTGTAGTTTTTTTTTTGTTGTAAACAGCTCTTGCTGCATGATAAGTAGCATATTTTGCAATAAAAACTAAACAAACAAATTTATAATTAAATAAAAGATAAGAGACTAATGGACATTTTTTAACTTGATATTTAAATACGAAATTAGTTAATCTTTCCTTAAGGTAAGTTTAGACGATATGTTGAATCAGCATATATATGCTGACAGCCATATGATTAAAATTAGCAGCAAATTCCTATGTTATATGTTAGACGTTTACACGATATGTTGAAAGTAGCAAATTTTTTGATGTCAGCATATGTCAGCAAATGAAATGTCAACATAAGAGTTAGCATACGATTTTTGTGTTTATACGATATGTTGAATTTTATGTGGTGCTACATATGCTGAGTCGTATAAACATTTGTTTGTGAAATTAGTCAGTTTGACAACATTTTTCAATTATTATTCAACTTCTGTATTTTATGTGAAATTTTTGAAATAAAATTATATAATAAAAATATCAATAAAAAAAACATAAATGATCACGTGGGAGGAAATTGGTCTAGCTATTGCGTTTTTAAGCAAATTTTTATATGCAAATCTGTCTTAATAAACGTTTGTTAAATTTAATAATGGTTTTTGAATAAGGGGGTTATTGTTTATTTCTAGAGACCTGGGGCCAAATTATCGCATTCGATATCGAGTAACATTGATCGTAATTTTCTTATTTGAGATTATGGCATACGATATCGAGCAAGAAATTTAGTATATTTTATCATAATTTCGATATCGAAATCATACGTTCGCTCATTCGATCACGAATGCGGTAATTTGGCCCCTGTGTCGATTAATTTGAACTATGCCGCCGGCCATTATATTGCGTTTTGTGTTCTTGTGTGTGTATGTGTGTACGTACATATGCAACAAGAATTGTATTTACATAAAAAAACTATCGGTGGCTGGGCCGTAATACACTATCCTACACAATCGTACGATTCATTCAGTGGAAAATCTGACCGATTTCAATCACACTCAAAAAAAATCGCAACAAAGTATGTCATAGGTGCCACACTATTACACAAAAAAGATGCAAAAACATATGTTTTTGCTAATGTCAACAAACGCAGTTTTCCGCCATTTAAATTAATATTTGTGTTCAATTATTTTGTTGTTATATGTGAATATAATAAATTGTATAAACTATACAAACAATTAAAAAATGTTAAACGTATGTCCTTTAGATCATAATTTGTGATTTAAATCAATGAAGCCGACATTGTTGTTTTCTTATCAGCTTTATTAGAAAATACATCTCTGATCGCATATGAATTTGCCATATGCTGAAAAGCTTGCATACGCTTTTCAACAAATAACATATCTGTCAACATACGCAGGAAATTTGTCAAACACTAATAATATGCTGTTTACACGATATGCTAAAATTACCAACATACGTTTGTTGCCATTGTTAACAAAGTGTTAGCAAATGTTGTTAAACATACGTATGCTGAAAAAATTTTGCGTTTACACGATATGTAAGCACTTGTCACAAATTTTTCAGCATAAATATGCTGATTCAACATATCGTCTATACTTAGCTTTAAATTTAAGTTTTATTTAAATATGGTTTAATTTTTTTCACTCTCAAATTGGTATTTAATTATGATAAAAGTATGGTAGCACTATTAAATGTCAAAAAATATAAACAACTTCTTCATTTAACAGCTGATTTACTATTTAGCTTACAAATTGTTGTAAACTAAATGATCAAAAGCTGCATCATTCATGTCCTCTTCATCTGAATTCATTGTTTTAGTTGATATTAATGACACAATAGCACAATGTTTTTATTCGCTGCGAGTTTATTGATTTTTAAGTTAAAAACTGGAAATAAAATATTAAAAAAAAAATGCAATCTAAAATGCGAACAATATCGAAAACGTAAACACCCTCGGTAAAAATTAGTTCACGTTTCTGCGAGTTCACTGTATTTATGTATGGAAACAGAATTATCCCAGCATACCATTCTAGGAGCGCTCCGAAAAAGGAGTCAGAAGAGAGTCCGACTAAAGAGCATTTTCGGAGCGCTCCGAAAAAGGAGTCAAAAAAGAGTCCAACTAAAAAGCATTTTCGGAGCGAAAGAAAAAATTATTTTTTTTTGGTAAAATTCTTTTTTGACTGCCTTTTACTCAATGCAAATGGATAAAACTTTGCAGGCATTCACCAGGATAAAATCCGTTACAAGATTTGATTTTCCGAAGAGAAGCATTTAAAAACAACGATTTTGGCTGTTTTTAACGGGTTCCGATAGCAAAAAAAATTTTTTTTCTTAAATGTCTGAAGGTGATCTCTAATATTTGCGTTAGACTTTGGGACATTTTTTTGGACATATGCGGTCGACCCGGTTTAATAAACATCCTTCCATTCCGATTTATACGCTTAATCATATTTCCTTCCTACTTTACTAAGGAAAACAATAGACCTGGAATTAGCATGGAAATTGTAATGTATTAATTAAAGCTATTCTTTACTAAAAAGTAAAAAATAAATAAAAAAAAATTCTTTAAGAAACGCTTTTCTTTACCTTAATATATTGATCAGTTGTGAACACAAAATAAATATGAATATTAAAAAAATCGTTTAAAAGTTTTAAATCAAAATGGAAAAAATGTCAGACATCCCTTAAAGAAAAGCGTGGGCCGCCCATACCAACCTGAACTTAAAAAAACATGACTTCCGTGAGTACATTTCTATATTTCAGACCGAAAGAAATACAACCAATCATGTTTAAAGCTACGAATTTTCAAAAATTGAGCATTTTGCTTCATAACAACGTGCCCCACGCTTTTCTTTAAGGGATGTGTGACATTTTTTCCATTTTGATTTAAAAGTTTATGTTGTTTGAAATGTTCTTATTTTTTGACTTTTAGTCGATTTTTTTAGTATTCATATTTATTTTGTGTTCACAACTTATCAGATATTAAGTTACAGAAAAACGTTTCTTAATTTTTTTATTTATTGTTTAAGTAAAAATAATTTAAAAAAATTAAACTTTTAATTTTCTGTATTTAAAATTGCTATGATTCTTTTCTGACATGATGCAAGAGCTCTTTCTGAGCCCAAAAAACTCTCATAAAAGACTTTTCTGACATTATCTAAGAGCTCATTCTGACGGACCATTTTCGAATGTAATGACCCTCTTTTCTGAAGGTTTTCGGCTCATAGAGAGCATGAACGCTCCGGAAAAGGTGTCAGAAAAGACTCTTTTCGGACTCATATGGCTTGCTGGGATAACACATAAATTCATAAATGATGCTGATATAAAAAAAATGTTTTTTTTTATTTGTCGTTTTTAGGAGAGATCTTTTCGGAATAAATTGACATAAGTAATTTATATTCATTTTGAAAACTTTCTGGTTTGTATGTATTTCTTTCTTTTTTTCTCTCTTTCTTTCTTTCTTTTTAATAAACAACATACAGATATTAATATGTAGGTATAAATATTTTTGTTTTGATAGATCTTAACAATTTGTTTTGTTTTTCTGTTACTATTCGTGTATTGTATTCTGGATTCACAAATATAAAATAAGTAAATAAATAAATAAATATTTTGAACAAATTTTGAATAAGAAAAAAAAAATAAGTAAGAGTTTATATTCGGCTGTACCGAATCTTATATACCCACCACCAAATCACCTATTATGGAGATTTATAAGAGATTTATGCTCATTTATGTAAGTGATTTCCGGAATTAGGCTTTATATGGGGGGCGATCATAATCATATTGAGATGGACGATTTTTATATATGTATGGAATATTTGTGTTGAATTTCAACTTAATAGTGGGTATTTAAGTGATTTTCGGAACTGGACTTTATATGGGGACTACGATTATGATGATGATCGGTCCATATTTGATTTTTTTCGAAGCTTTATCGTGCCAACAACAGACGGATGGGCATGGCTAGATCGTCTTGGCAAATATTTACTCAAAAAAGCGTAACCACTTGTTTTAGCACAAATTTGTTTGACGTTGTTTACACTTACAAGAGATTTGCAAGATCAAACAGCATCAAATAAAATAAAACTAAATATTTGTTGTGTCCTGTAAACAAAGTTTATTTTTAAATAAACGGGTTCAAATATATTTTTGTTAGTGGTTACGTCTTTTTCGTCAAATATTTGCCTTTAGAATCTTATAAGGACCCATCATATATAGACTTTTTTGTTCTACGACCATTATTTCGATGTGTTACAAACGCAATGACAAACGCAATATACTCCCCATCTTTTTGGTGGTGGGTATATAAAAAAAAAACACACAGAAAAAGTTGTTTATACCACCTACATACATATGTATATAGTCTAGTATTCAAATTTATGTTAAAATAAAAACAAATTATTATTTGCTTATTAATTAAATAAGGATTTTGTGGTAAACACTTTATTTTGCAAATTAATTATATAAAAAGATATCTTTTTGTTTTAGGTTTTTCTTTTTTAAACCAAGTGAAATTTCTTGTTTTTCGTCTTTCTCGATAAATAATTGTATTGAATTATAATAATCCAATTAAAATATATTTTATAAAGATTTTTGTAAAATTTTTAAAATGTACTTTCTTTATTAAAATCTCTACTTAATATACGCCATATATTCGTATGTATATACATATGTACATAGAAACAAATATATGTACATACGAGTATGTGCTGTGGCTGTTAAAAATAAACAAAGTAATTTTTTGTTTGTATTGAAAAGATGGATACAAAATTTTCCTTGAAATTTCTTCGGTGTTTACACAGCAAAATTTTTATTGCTTAAATCGCTCGTATTTTTATTTGAGAGTATAGACATATTTGTAGAAACATATGTAATGCGAATAAGAGAGCAACAAGCATCCCCCCCTCCCCGATGTCTAAAAAGTAATCAGCTGAGCTTAAAAAATTGCTTCTTATAAATTCAGACTAAGTATATTCTGGTTAACTATTTGTTAAAATAGTGCGAACAATTATAATTGGGAATGTCAACTCTATATACTTATTTTGACACTTGTCAATTGCAACCGTGTACAATTGTAATTCTGTATCTATAACTTCCGTTCAATAAACTTTTCTTGTGTTTTCTAAGCTTACATTATATACACGCATTTTTATTCTCTGCACCTAACTACTACTTTCAATACTATTCCACTTTCTTTTTTCAATTACACAATTTCTACAATTTGCATTAAGTTTTCTAATTTAGTTTAAATAAAACAGTAATATTAACGATTTAAGATTCCATTCCGGGAATCAGAATTCCCTATTTTCGCAATTGGCATTCCTAGTATCCCGTCGAAAAATGGTTTTATAAACATTCCTAATTTATAATAATTGTGGTAAATTTATTTGTATTCTGTAATAATGTTCCATTCGAATGGATTATTCTCAATATAAACTTGAATATTTTATGTAGAATCAAATTTAATTCTAATTAAATTTCATTATAATTTTATTTGACAAAATAAAACATGTTTAATAAATTTCAATTATTGTTAGGTCTTTCTAAAGATGTCATTTTTAAATTGCACAGAAACTAATACATACATATACTCGTACATAAAATTATATTGAGGATTTTTATTCTGAACGAAAAAATTATATTGTTCATAAATTCGACAAATAATTATAGTTTAAGTAACTAGATCCATTACTGGTCCGAAGCTCTTTCCGCAAATATGTGAGCATTGTTAGCATATAGTTAGTAGCATTGCTTTTAGTAAAAATTATAAAAATAAAAATATTGAAAATAAAAATTTCAATTTGTTTTAATTACAATTACTATTGATAAAAATAAAAAATGTCAAATAAACTATAATAAGAAATATAATATTATTAATATAATTTAGCTATTCTTTATATAGTATGTGGTGTTAACTATATTTTGACGCTCACAGTACATAGGTATGTATGCACGAGTATGTGGTATAATTCATCAATTAAAAATTAAATAAATTTTAGTTTAACTTCTTTGTTATTATGAATATTCATAGTTTTTTGTTTAGTAACTGGCGTTTTGTTATATCTTTAGTTAAATTTGTATACCTTGTTAGAATACATGGTTAGATTGTTAGTAAATTGCAGAATAACTGGCCGATGGAGTGACTGACTGACTAAATAACCATATAACTAACTAACTAACGGTGCTAATCAACAACAATGAATATAATTTAACATCTTCTACCGGTTTTTTAAATTTAACATGAAATAGAATTATACAAATGAACGTACATATGTATGTATGTATGTATGTATAAATAAATCCAAGGTACACAATTAGTATTATGGCTCGTTGTTTACCATCATCATCAACATCATCTATGGAAGATGCCGATATAACGACACATTCGATTAATAATAAATTACTGGAATAATATTAAATTTTATTTTGTTTCTAATTAAGCAAAGAAAAACAAATAAATTTAATAGGTATAAAAATCCTTAATAATTATTCAACACACTTATTTAAACAGAATAACAAATTTATTGATTACCTCTTAGACATCAGGGTGAGGGGAAGATAAGACGAGTATACACTTGATTATACAAGCAATTCGATTGTACTAGTATTCGTATTACATTTGTGTATACAAATGTTTGTATACTCTCATATAAAAATACAAGCGATTTAATAATAAGAATTGTGCTGTGTAAACACCGAATAAATTTCAAGGAAAAAATTGTATCAATATTTTCAATAAAAATTGCTTCGTGTAAATTGGGACTTACTTGGGCAAGAAACTATTGTGGAAATCACAAACTACGTTGTGTCGTAGTAAATCATAATATACATATTTCAAACAAAAACAAATCATTAATTAAATTAAACGGTACAACACGGGTTGTTTTTATTTACATATCTACAGATCTACTTTCGTTATCTCTAAAATACCGTTACCGAAATATTTGAAAATGCCGCTAGCGTAATTTTTCAAATAATTTAAATCTATAAAATTAAAAGTATCTGGGTGGATTGAGATTTACCGTTAAAATCTATTTCACATTTACTGCCTTTACTTTGGAGTAAACAAACCTGCATCGTGCGATTTGCCAAATTTCAATTTGTCAATTATTTAATTCGATACACGATCATTTTGGAAATCACTCGTTTTACAGAACACGGATGATAATACCGCTTTTGTTAATTTACTTTATACATTTTATTACTAAATTATGTAAGTTAAACTTAAAATATCATTAAAAAAAAATACCAAATAATAGTTAGTATTACCTTTTAACCACTACGAATTGGTAGCCAATATCTATAAGTCTCTAAGTCCATGTGAATATAGTTTTCAAAAGTGCAAGTGTCAATTAAAATAGGTCTACGATTTCAACTAGGTTCTGCACCTTGTCAGGTAACATTAATTCGTTTTGCAAAAAATATCGATTTGCATAGAATGAAGGTTTACGTTTTAAATACAACTATTCAATAGTGCATACTGTGAGCGTCAACATAAAGTCAACAATAGATATTATTAAAATAAAATAACAGATATTACTAAAATAAAATAATATCTGGTGTTGACTTACATTAATAATTGTTTTAGAGTTTTTTTCTTTATGAACAATTTTTGAACTTTTAATATTTATTAATAGAGAAATTTTAATTTTGTTCTAACTCATAACATGTAAAAGAAATATGATTAATTCCCGAAGTCTATTTCTCAATAATGGTGAGTTAAATAGATGATGTTTACAAGAAGAACTTGGACAATGAACATTGCTGATGATGCCATTGGTAGGGTACAAAATGCATTCCAATTTGCCAATTGTCTAAAATCACTTCACAATGGTATTATTTGAATTATTACATTAAATGAACTCAAGTTAAATAAAATTTCTATAATAATAATATAAATAATGTTATATTAGAACATTATATTGCATATGTATGTAGTTATTTAAGAGGAATTAAATTCATAAAGAGAAACAAGAACAAAAGCGTATACAAATTTAATTGATTTATTGTTAAAATACATCAGTTTTCACGCGTTTAAATAAAGTCATTCCAAAAGTAGTGGCAATTCTTTAAATTTCTTGTTTTGTTTGAAAGAATAACCGTAAAGTGGCGTTAAAAGATGTTGTGAAGTTAAGTGATGAAAAATTTATATAATAGAATTACTTACTCTACTCTAAAACAACCGAGTCAAATGTTTAAATTTTGCAAAAAAAAAACCGAGCCTCAAATTTTTTTGGAATAATATTCTTTTTAACGAAAATAAGTTTCATATATTTGGAGTCAAAAACGAACGAGAACGGAGTCTTAAATATGTTACCAAGACAGTAAAACTAAGCATACATCCAAAATAATCATTGTTAAAAAAAACTTTAAATCATCCTCCGCAGTCTCTAGACCTCTTCAACTGGGCATCTGTGGAAATATCTGGACAAAAAATTAGTCAAAGTAATATTTCTTGCAAGAATAACATAAAGGCACTAATTCATAGTACTAAAATACTATGGCGCATATTCAGAAATAGTAACTAAAGTCGAAACTTATTAAACAGAAACTAAAAAATAGTTCACAAATAGTTAAAGATCTTATTCACAAATCATAACTAACTTAGCAACTGCTTTCATACTACGTTTCCACGATACATGCTTCGCTCTCTATTCATGCTTCACACCCCAATCATGAGTAAAACAACTTGCTTCACCATACAAAATTTTAAGAGCGAACCAAGTAGATTCATATTGAATCAACTTGCGAAGCACGAAAAATTGCACTCTTCTCTAATTTTTATCGCAAGTTTATCTGCACTAGCTGTAAAAGTTTAATATTATTGTAAACGAAGCAAATTATTTTCTTGTTGCTGGAAGTAAAGAAAGTAAATACGTACGAATGTATGTTTTTTTTCAAATAAGCTAACTAATTTCCACTCACTTTTGTTTGTTCATTAAAAAAAATTATATTCCACAAATTGTAAATTCTGTTTTTTTATTCTGTTTGTTTATTAAAGACAAATGTCAAATCGAATCAAGTTTTTTAGTCATGTAAACAGCATGATTCATAAACATGATTCAAAAGGCGAAGCAGGTGATTCAAGTCGTCGTGGAAACATAGCATCAGCTGTTAAAAGAAATGCAACACTGCATTTAGTAGATTTTTGTTCACGAAAAACACATCTCTAGTTTGTTTTCTTTTTTTTTGTGATTTTTTTTGGTCAAAATGTACACAATTAGCAAAGAAAATAAGGTAAGTTTATTATTATTGTTAGAAAAAAATATGTATTTATTCCTTTGTGTATTTTAAAGAGACTCAAATTGGTCGCCAGATAAAAAAAAAACTACATTTAGAGAATTGCTGGCCAAATATGTTAACATCATCGACGACAAGAAATAAAATCAGTCAGCTGTTCTTTAAATGCATTTGTTAGTTGACATTTAGTTACAGCTTTTTTACCCATAATTAAGTTGTAACTTTTCGTGCTGAAAGTAATCAACTAAGAATAACTTAAGTTGGTACTTAAAAAAGTTTAAACTTAATTATCTTTTCTGAATATGCGCCAATGTTTTACATCATTTGAATGGTCGATTGGAAGACCTTGATTATGCTGATGATATTTGCCTGCTCTACCGACATGTCAGCCAAATTGGACCAGATACATCAGCTAGCATCTTCTTCATATTAATTTTGATAAAACTAAGGCTCTACGTATCAATTCGACTAATCTCTCCAAGTTTCGAGTAAACAACATAGAACTCAAAGATGTCCAATCGTTTTGCTATCTAGGAAGTATCATATCAACAACAGGCGGCTCACGTGATGATATTGCATCTCGCATAAGGAAAGCAAAACAGTCTTTTGGTGCATTACAAAGAGTATGGAAGTCACCACAAATACATACAAAAACCAAGCTTCGCCTTTTCTCTTCTAATGTTCGCTCTATCCTGCTATATGGATGCGAGTCCTGGAACTCTACTGCAAGCGATATCCAATCCCTGCAAGTATTTGTTAATCGTTGCTTGCGAAAAATTTTGCGAATATTTTGGCCGAACGTAGTTTCCAACAGAGACCTCTGGCAAAGAACAGGTGAAATACCGATTCGCATAGAAATTGCAAAGAGGAAATGGAGCTGGGTTGGCCATATTCTGAGAAGACCCCATGATGATATACCAAAGATGGCAATTGACTGGAACCCTCATGGCAGCAGAAGAAGAGGTAGACCAGCTAACACCTGGAGAAGGCAACTAGAATCCGAGATTAGCGAAACAGGAAGAACATGGTCTGAGATCAGACTAATCGCACAGGACAGATCCCAATGGCAGAATTTTGTTACGGCCCTTTATTCCAACTTGGAACCATAGGAATCAATATATATATATACTTTATATTGACGCTCACTGTAGAATTAGAAAGAATTTATTCTTCCCTTTCAACGAAAGCCGTAGTTTTTCATAGCATAAAAACGAAACCGAAAAACTGACATCGATATATATTTTTAGATATGGCAAAGTGTATCAGATCTAGACTTTTTTTAGGATATGAAATCTAAACTTTGTTTTCAATTTGTATGCTGCACTAACTGTATATAACAGGATTTAGATTCCAATTATGTGAGATTAAGAGGTATAAATTAAAGTTATAATTTAAAGGCAAACCAATGTAAAATTTGAATAGATTGCTTTGTAAACTTGTATTACATTATTTGTTAAAGATGAAAATATATATTGTCTCTGGCATGAAAGGAGTATTAGAAATTCATTAAAGAGTTATCAGCATGCAAGAAAAGTTTTTATGTAATATATTTGTATGTATATGCATTATCATAATTATCGTAATTATTGTTCCGGACTTAAGCTAGATTTACACGATTGAAATTTTTTAATTTAATTTAGAATTTTTGCTGTTTACACGAGTTTGTAGCATTTTGCAGAAAATTTCCATCGTGTAAATCTAGCTTTAGTGATATCAGAAAATATTGTTTACTTAGCGTTTACACATGCGAGTAACAGTTCGAAAAACTCAATACACTCACATTTTTTTTTACTAATACACTCACTTTTTTCGCACTTGCAGAGCTACTCGCAGCTAAATTTGCATACGAGTGAATGTTTGACACTCTCATGCCAGTAAATGTCAAATAAAAAATATTGTTGCCATGTATATTTTCCAATGAATAGAAAGTGGATAATATAATATTTACAATTGAAATTTTAGTTATTTTTATGAGTGATTGTAAACAAATTTCTTTCAAATAATATTGATAAACAAAATGTTTTAATTTTGGGGAATAAATATCATTAAAATCATAATAATTATTGTTATTGAAAATTTTCCCTCATAAACATTTTTTATGTGATCAACTCGGCAACTCTATTTTTCAATCAAAACAAAAATGGAAGTGAAATTAAATTTAAAAAATATTATAAAATTAATTAATTTATATCGTTCCCATCCTCTTCTGTGGAATATGAGTGATAAATCATATAGGAGGAACGATTTAAAAAACAAGGCCTTTGAAGCAATTGCAAGTCAAACGGAGCTGCCGTTAGAAGTTTACACTTTGACAACATTTTGAAAATGAACTCTCACTGTCCTGTGTAAACAGTAATGCTACTTCGAGTTTTTCGAATAAGTTTTCGTATATAATACGTACACAGAATTGGAATGCAAGTACTTACTTGCATGTGTAAACGCAAGGTTAATACTGATCGAAATTGGCTTTAATAACCAATATTGATGTTGGTGGTTCATATATTCTTCTCTTATTTATCTTTTGCTACAAATTATTCGATTCTGATATAACAAAGTATAATTATTTGTGAATGAAAAAAAAACCGAATATTTTATTACGCCAGTAGACACATCCATCCATCCATCCATACATTATGTTTGTTTTATGTCATCTCTATAACATATTTCATTCCCATAAAATACAGGTTTTCAATTCTTATTTTAGTTAAATATTTAATTATAATGCTCGCATCAAGTAAAACAAACAACTTTCCATGATATTTAGAGGAGATACGAGTACATACATACATAGTTATGTAGATAGATAGATCACTACATACTCGTAATGCAAAAACATACAAATTAGTGACAACAAATAAGACATTCTCGAACCCAAGTTAAAATGAAATCCAACTCAACTTAATGGAACAGCAATAGAAATTTAACCATGTATATCTATTTATTTTGTTTTTAAATCTATAACAATAACAAACTTTATATTATTATACCTATACATAACAACAAACATATATAATTATGTTTAAACTATGATCATTTAACAAATACTTTTCAACACAATCTTGTTTGTACATAATTTTAGTTAATTATCTTTCGTCTAGGATATCCAAACATTAAAACTAGTCATATGTATAAAATAACTATATTCATGATCCGTTACATTGTACTTGGAATCCGAGAGCAGTCCATATCTTTCAGTTGTAAAAAATAAGGGGAGGAAGGTGATTTTGGGAAATAACACAAATTTTATTATTTCTTTGATATTTGTTATCGATACGAAACATTACAAAAACAATGTTCAGCAGAAAGTGGTGAACCTTTACTATAAATTTTAGAACCAGTTTACAAAAAAGAGTTCGCAGAGCTCTGCATCGTACCAGTTACAGCTCTCGAATTGTCTCGAAAAAAACCCTTATAAGCAAAAGCAATCAAGGAATCAGACGTGGGTAACTTAATTTTCATCGACTGGAAAATGGATAAAAATGGAAAAGCTAAATGTTTTGAAAGAAAACCTACTGCATAGATAGGTTTGGCAGACAACTTATATTTTTTAACAGAACAACGACATAAAACATACTGACAATGATGTCCGAATGAGGATATTCATCATATTCCCCGCATTATCTCAACTCAATTACAAACTATTGGATCTGAGTCATAGAAAAGAAAGGCTACTCCACAAAGTACTAAATTACTTGAAATCGGATATTTTTACTTAAACGTTTAAGACGGTGTGAATACTTTTGTAGACCTAAAATCGTACAACACTTTAAATTAAATATGTATTTTGTTATTATTATTATTATTTAGTATACTTAGTATAAATTTTGCTTATTTTTAAATAAGAATAAATAATGCGTTTAAAATCTTATTACATTACTGTTTTACATTTAAAAAATATAAAAGAACCAAACAAAATAATTGACGCTTGTGTTAATACTTTTGTCCTTCACTGTACGGAAAATTGTAATCATAAATATTATTATTAATAACAATTCCCTCAGATACTTAATATTTTTATACACTTATGTACATAAATATTTGTAATAAATAAATAATACATATTAATTATACATACATACAGATGCAAATAAACATACATATGTATTTGTAGTAGCAATGTTCATTATAAAAAATTTAATAAATAAATATGTACGTACATATGTATTTTAGCAAAAAAAAAAAAACAAAATTTAGTAACTACTAATGATTTTTTTATTACTGATACCAAAAGAATAAAAGCCACCCAAGAATTTTATACTATGGAGAATATAATTTATAAGGATGCACTGTGAGCAATTTTGAAGATATTTCAATAAAATTTGGTACGTGATATTTTATCGGCCCAAGGACGGATGAATTGAAACTGGTGGAATCGGTCCATTATTTTACCTGGCTCCCATACAAATGTCCTCCCGAAATAGTAGTTGAACGATCATAAATGTTTGAATTATGCAAGTATCCAAATAAGTTTACCACTGCTCCAATAGTACATATATGCTGTATTTTTGTTAACTGTATCATGTAGACATTTGTTATTGTGAAACTTTATGTTTATGTTTTTGCGTGCAAAAAATTTTTTAAAAATTAAAAAAACAAAATATTTTTGAAATGATTGAAGAAATAGCTATCTAAAGTCCTTTGGACAATTTTTGCTAGGACCAATAGGTGAAAAGTTACACTCATTTTAAAAAAGCCCTGTATGATCAAAATTTCCAACTTTGACCCCATCTAACTCCGGCCTACTATCCAATAGTACTAACCTTGGTGCAAATTTCATCCAAATCGGAAGACATCGATTTTTAAAATTGGGTCACTTGACCTATATTTTTTGTTTTTTTTTTGAAATGTTTAATTCTTTTCCTTTCGGCATATTTAACACAAATACATATATCTTCACAACCGAGGGTAATAAGGGAAAAATTATTACTATGTACCCAGCATACCATTCTAGGAGCGCTCCGAAAAAGGAATCAGAAAAGAGTCCAACTAAAAAGCATTTTCGGAGCGAAAGAAAAATTTGCTTTTCTGTGTTTGAGAAATGAATTTTATATACATATTTTTGTTAATAAATATTGTGTGAAAAAAATGTTTGGTCAAAATTTATTGTTTGTTGTTCGATTGAATTTGTTTGAAATTAACTTTTTTGCTAAATTGTTCATAGATAACCCAAAACCCCGTTTTTCAAGGGGGTATGTATACTTTACTGTGCGACTGCATGTAATATTTAATTGTCAATTGCAAAAACATTGATTTTTTTTTACTTGATTTTTAGAATTTTATGTATGAATGAAAAACAAATTTCTCCTAAAAATGTGTAGGCGAAATAGTTTTCCGATACACTGTATATTATTTATTTTTTACATCTTTTCGGCCATATTTATTTGTAAATGTTATAAGCTCCGATGTGTAAGTGGCTCACTGTAGAGAATGTTATATGAAAATTAAAATGAAAAGTAGAGACATACCAAACTTGTAGTATAATTCTAGATATGTCCATTTTATATATTTTTAATATTTTATAATTTAATTATAATTTTATAATTTATTTATTTATCGAGAAATAAAAAAGTCCTAACATTTTATAATATGTTTGAATATTCCGCTTAGTGCACATGAACCTACATGCATACATATATATACATACATATACATATACGAGTAGGCACTGTGCACACGTTATTTGTACAAATTTACGAATGTGTAATTCAATATTGATGTGTTTACTTTTCTAATTCTATTCTATGTAGAATCTGAGATTTTGGCATTTATTTTCATTTTTAAGACATTTACTATTAAACATGTTTAATTTGAAACAACAACTTAAAAACAAAAACTAAAAAAATAACTTTTGGATTTTGGAACCTGTTTAAATTTATTTCATTTTTATGCAAATCATTTTTTATGGTAAATTAAATTATACTACATATATACATACATACATGCATTCAATTCAGCTATACATACAAACATACTTATACATATATGTATGTAGATATGTACAATATGAAAAATCGATTGATACTATTGTACTTTTTTTTTGTTAAACAAATATTGGAACGTGTTTGTAGACAAACTGACGCAGACACTTGTATCATGCTTCTTTTAAATTAATTAATAAAATGGTTTATAACATTAACTGTTTTGAACTCAATTATCATGATATATATACATACATACATATATATGTGCATACATACTTACATATGTACATATTTGTTCGTTTTGAAAATAACAATTTTATTTTCAGCTAGTTAAAATTAATTTGTTGTTTTCTTTTTAGAAAAAAGGCAGAAAAACAAAATGTGTTGTTTCTGAAATTTAGCTTTTGGATCTTTCTTCCAACTATCCATATTTGTTGGGCTACTCTACATATTGTTACGTTTTTACCTTTTAAAAACGGTGGTTTATTTCCTTTAAATAAACCGTATTCTGTTTAATTTGAGGAAAATATAACGAGTCTTTATTAATTTAAATTTACACAAAAAGAATTGTAAAGTGAACACTCTGTCTTTTACACACTTACATGTATGTATGTATTACGGATTAAGAACACACTTAAATTAAAGTTTTCGAACACTTTAATACTTACTCAACGATGACTCACAATAAAATAAAGAAACGGTCACATTTGGCAAATATTAGCCGAAAACACGTAACCACTAAATAAAATATATTTGAACTTGTTTATTTATTAAAAATAAAATTCGTTTATTTAGGACAGGACACCTCAAATATTTAGTTTTATTTCATTTGATGCTGTTTGATCTTGCAAAACTATTGAAAGAGTAAACAACGTCAAACAAATTTGTGCCAAAACAAGTGGTTACGCTTTTTTGAGTAAATATTTGCCACTTACTTGACTGGCCCTGTTATTCTATTTATGTACCAATCATTATTTCTAGAAGGTTCGGAGCTAAGATACCAGAATGTTCATGACTGCAAGTCTAGCATGTTCGTGTCTAGAATATTCAGCCAAAGTTGTTAAAACTTAATGTTGCCGTATTGCTCAGCTATGTTTATAACAGGGTGTTCTCAATAATGTTTATAAATTAAAACTTTTACAAATTCTAAACAAGTTGTATGTCGATAAACATGCCATCTGTTGATTAAGATGTTGTATGTTGATAAACATGCCTTATGTTGATACCGGCCGTTAAATAGAAATTGAAACACAATTTCGTAACAATATTTATATTTACTCGTATAGTTAGATACTGTCTAACACGTGCATTATATACACACTTAATATCAAACTAAGGAATTTTTAGCAAACATTTCAATTAATACTCCCTAATAAAATGTATGTACTCGTACGTAATAGCTTTTTATAAATTCACATAAATGCATGATGTTTTTCACTTTTCATTTTACATAGTTTCGATATTTGCAATACTTAAAAATCATTTGATATTGACGTGATTATTTTATTTATTATAATTTTATTCATCTTTTTATTGAAATTTTTTTTATGTTCATACATACATACATAGATATTCATAATTAATATATTTGTCTAAATCATAAGTAAGATCTTAGCCTAAAATATAAAATATTTTCTCTGCAACATCAAACAAATGACGCGGAATTCATATGTATGTTACCGGAAAGATGAGATAATGTCTTAGCTATTGAATTCACGATAGGACCTACATAATGATAACATTATTCTCTGTTGTTCAGAAATGTTTGCTAAATGGACAAAATAAGTTCAACCAAACCAAAATATCCCTCGGTAAAAAACAATTAATACGCAATAAAACCTAAACGGGAACACCTGGAGATGTCTTAGTTAAAATTTATCTATAATAATTATAGGTATCTGTAATTTTTAGAGAATAAGATTTTAGATTCAAAATTAACATTATAACATTTTAACCCGAAACCACAGATTTCGTAAACAACACAATATTGACAATATTGAGGTAAAAAAATAAGATCCAAATTTATAAAATCGTGTATTTGATAGTAAAAGGCATTTACTTAAGAAATGGTGACAGTCCTCGAGTAAATTTACTCAAAAATTATACTTAAAGATATTATTCACTACAAACCATTTGACTAATAGATAATGCTGTTCTATCTCTGTATAGTTTTTAATTAAATATTGTGCTAATTTATTATTTCGTTGTTTTTGCTCGATTTATGAATAATATTTTTGTATTTAATTTAAATTACCAGTTTTTTCATTAAAAAATTTATTTATTATAAATTTATTAAAAAGTGTATCTATATATATAAAATAGAATGTATGTATGTATGTAACGTATGGACTCCAAAACGGCTGAGCCGATTTTGATGAAAGGAATAATAAGCTATATAAAGTTTTGATTGTACAAACGGGGGTGTCACCGCCCATATAACCCAAAAATTTAAATCGCCATATTTTGGGAATTTTTTGACTTACGTCAATGATATGCGGTACATATGGTATTGGCATAATTAGGAATACTTACCAGGAGAAAAGAAAATTAAAAATCGTAATATAGTCCTAACAACTGGACCGATTGTCATTAAATTTTCACACTAGCATATTCTTGCGAAATAATAAATTCTTGACTATGTAAGTGACAAAGGGGCATGGCCTCGCCCACTGAAATGCATCGCTCATATGACGCGCTTCAGTATCCTATTATTTTTCCATATGTAGAAGATGGATATCACTTTGAAATACGTCAAATCAATCAAGCAATCCATAAGGCCGTTAATTATCCTGTTGAGTTCTTAAATTCACTCGATGTGCCAGGCTTTCCACCACATGTGCTACAACTTAAAATTGGAGTGCCAATTACTTTACTGCGTAATATCGATCACCACGGCTTTGCAATGGCACTCGACTTGCAGTAAAAAAAAACTAAGAAATAATTTAATAGAAGCGACCATTATAACAGGAAAATATAAAGGTACAGATGTACTTTTGCTACGCATTCCAATGCTACCAACAGATTTACCATTCGATTTTAAACAATTGTTTTCCTGTTCGGTTAGCGTTTGCGATGACTGTTAACAAAGCTCAAGGTTAATATCCCGTGTATAGGTGTATACTCCTGATGGGCAAACTAAAAATATTGTATATCCTAAAGCATTGCAATAAATACGTTAAAAGTAAATAAATAAATGTTTGTAAATATACGTTTTATTTTATTTTATAACGAGGGTAGCGAAGCACACCGGGTTTAGCTAGTCTGTGTATAAAAATATACATAAGTAGGTATATTGTAGGATTGAAATGAATGTTTAAGTAGGTACCAGGCGGCGCAATATCAAGAAAGAAACGCACTCTTTCCCTTAAGTGTTACATCAGAAAAAGAAAGGTATTCTGAAAACTCGGAGAGTTATCAATAGTAAATTTGATTAAGTTATTATTTATTTGCTTCTACTCTTCTTAGTAACGAATTTTCCTTTAACTGCAATTTCAAATTTATTAGTTTACTTTTTATTTAATCAAATGCATATGTATGTACATACATACGTATGTATAGGTATGTATGAAGTGCATATTTGTTTAAACGTTTTTGTATAAAGAAATTTTATAAATACTTCAAATATATGCAATTAAATTAAATATAAATATATTTTGTATATTAAATTTTTGGGATTTGTCAATAAATATGAACTTAAAATATTTAATTAAAAATAATTAATATTTTTTTGTCTGGATAACAGGATTGTTGCTGTGCAAATCAAATCAAGAATGAAACATTTTTAAAATTTCTAAATAAAAAGTGAAGTCATTTTATTGTTTCACAAGATTTTTTAAACATTTCAAATCCTATTGATTATTGAGAACTAGCTGTTTTAAACTCCTACACTGAAGAAATTTATGTTTTAAAACTGAAACAAATGATTTCTGTTATAACTGACAGCAACAGAAATAAATACTAGATTCGGATATTAAATAGGAACAACTTTGTTCTGTTTTTTAACAGTATTTAAGAAACAAATTGTATTTTCATAATTTAAAATGATTTATAGAATAACGGAAACGGTATTTTCGCTTATTTGGTTAATGTTAGTGGTAACGGTAATTGTCAATTAGTATTGCGGTATCGGTAGTTAAGACACATTCTCAGTCCAAAAATATTTTAGATAATTTCCTGTTTTATAAAATTCGTGTTAATTTATTGTCTCATACTCCAAAACTATAATTAATTAAATTTTTAAATGAAGAGTAAAAATCATCATGGAAAAGTTCAAATAAACTATTTTTTCATTATTGATTTGTTTAGAAAATTCTAAATCGGGCTTATTAAGGTCATGTATTCTATGCAAATAAAAGATTTTCTCTTTTGAATTTCTTTATTTCCTCAATAATTCGTTTAATTTTACTTTGAACAATATATTGGTATCGAAATTTGAACTATCTGTAGCAGGGCTGACAGATGATTTTCGGAAAAAATCGTCAAAATCCCGCTAAAAAAGAAAAAAATCGTCAAAAAAAAAATCGAGAAAATAAAAACTCACTATTTCTAATAGCATTTTGAAATTTTTATTTAAACAAAAACATAAAAATACAAGTCTCTTGTACTCGTACAATACACATCAAAATACATAAATTTTAACTGTTTAAATAAGAAATCTCAAAAAATATAATGTTAAACACAACTTGTGTATTATTTTTATATTAATTTAGTCCGCTTTCACACTCTTCAATTCTGACTCGTCAAGGCAAGTATTTTTGGATGAGAAGGGAAAAGTGAACAAAAGGGGTACAAATTTAACGGCACTAGTCAATTTTCTTATTTCCTTATGTTTTTGTTCATGCATGTTGATTTGCATGTTGAGAATTGTACAAAAACTGGTACTGTAGAGTGTAAAACAAGACAAAGTATTTTATAAACAAATATTTGAATTTAGCATATTTTATTAATTCAGACTAAATTACAATGTCAATAATATAGAATCTGTAGGAGAAATTAATTGTCTTCTGTGTTGATCCTCATGATCAGTTAGAAAATTTAAACACTTGAAGTTTTATTTTTTACATTTATTTAAACACATTTATTTTAATATATTATTTGTGTTCACTTCATTAAATTATTTATTTCATTAATATTTTATTTAATTTAAATAAGAAGTCCGCTTCATGCGATTGATCAAAAAGAAGTGACTGATTTTAAAAAGAAACATTGATCTGTCGTTCTTATTGTTAATATGTATGGTTGTCTGTATGCTCATATATGTAATTACATTTACTTGTAGAGACGAATGCAGGTACATATATTGTAATTTTGTTACGTTTATAAAAAATTAACTGTTAGGTATTTTAAACATTTTTGTAAACAAATAGCAAATTAAAGCAGAAAAGAAAAATATTTTATTTTGGAGACTTAAAACTTTTGTAGGGTTTGCGGTTGATATTTTTATAATCAGTTTGGGGGAAAATTCCCAAACATACTCCCCCACAAAAAACGTCAGTTTTTAATTTCTTCGTGATGACTGGTTTCTTGTTGTGGTAACATCACATCATTTGAAGGAAGGAGGCAAATCTTGGAGATTGGGCGTTTGATGTACTTGTTGTTGCAGTAAAGTGTTACAACCCTTACTAAGCCATCTGTACCTGGGTGAAGTTTTTCTACTTTTGCTAGTGGCCATTGTCCAGGAACACTTTTTTCGTGAAGTAAAAGAACTATGTCGCCAACCTTTATGTTTTGATGAATTTTGTTCCATTTTGGTCGCGCTTGGAGACGACTTATAAATTCTTTGTGCCATCTTTTCCAAAAATGCTGTTTTAAGTTTTCGATTACTTTCCAGCGTGGAAGACGGTCTATAGAAACATCGAGGAGATCATCATCGGGTATGCAGTTAGTTGGCTCACCAATTAAGAAGTGTGCTGGTGTAAGAACATTGCTATCAGCGGGATCAGTGGATAAGGGACACAATGGACGTGAGTTGAGACAACTCTCTATTTGAGCTAATAAGGTACTGAGCTCCTCGTATGTTAGAAGACGATCTTTTATAATGCGGCGTAAATGATGTTTTGTTGACTTTACGCCAGCTTCCCATAATCCGCCAAAATGTGGTGAGGCCGGAGGTATAAAATGCCATGTGGTACCTTGGTTCGCCATAGTTTCTTGTAGATGTTCGGGAAGGGATAGTTTATTACGCTGATAGAGAACCTGGAGCTCCTTGTTAGCTCCTACAAAGTTTGTACCACAATCTGAGTACAAATCTGTACATAAACCTCTTCTTGAAATGAATCGGCGAAATGCTGCCAGGAAGGCATCAACATTTAAACTTGATACGGCTTCCAAATGTATCGCTTTTGTGCACATACAGATGAACAAGCAGATGTAAGCCTTAGAAGTGGTTGAAGTTCGTAGGGAAGACATTTTTATAGTGATGGGTCCAGCATAGTCCAACCCACTATGCTTAAAAGGACGTGTCGGGTGAAGACGAACAGCCGGTAGGTTGCCCATAAGTTGCTGGCACGTCTGAGTTTTGTACTTAAAGCAAACAACACACTTACGTTGTACCACTTTAGCTAGTGTTCGTGCTGAAAGTATCCAGTAATGGCGAGCAATATACGACTGCATAAGTTGGAGGCTGCCATGTAAAGTCTTCTGATGTGCTTCTGAAAATAAAAGCAAAGAAAGCGGATTCTGTTTAGATAACAAAATAGGATGTTTTATTTGAAACGGAATATCAGCATTTGAAATGCGTCCACCAACGCGTAGAATATGAAATTTATCCAGAAACGGGTAAAGTTTCCCAATACTACTGTTATACGGCAGCGGTTTATTTAATTTTAAGCAACGAATTTCTTCATTAAACGAAACGACCTGAGTTAATTTAATCAGTAGGAAACGAGCTTGTTTAAGTTCATAAGTTTTGAGTACTCCAGATTCCTTTTCTTTATTTTGTAGACAGCGTTTTATATTATCATAAAATCTGAATATATATGATGTTACACGAACTAGAGCTGACCATTTTGAGAATTTCGTGGTTATTTCGGGGTATTGGAGAATACTTGAAGGATTCGATGTTATATTATTTGCGTTTATAATTAACGATGAGGAAGGAGACCCAGTGGGATGTACAGGCCAATTTTCGGGACCCATCCTAAGCCATGAGGGCCCATTAAACCAAATGTTATAATGAATTAGTTCCTCTGGTTGAAGACCTCTTGATGCACAATCTGCAGGGTTGTCATTCGATGGCACATATCTCCAAGCGCAGGCATCTGAAAGCCGTTGTATAATTGCAACTCGATTTGCCACGTAGACTTCCAACCTCGTTGAGTAGTTTTTAAGCCATGCAAGTACGATTGTGCTGTCTGTCCAATAAAAAGTGCTATTGATCTTTAAATCAGTGTTTGTTTTGATAGAATTTACTAATTTCGCTAATAATGTAGCGGCGCTCAATTCCAGCCTTGGAATAGTTTCGGTCTTTAGAGGTGCTACCTTTGTTTTTGATTGCAATAAATTAACAATAACATTGCCGGTGGGGGTAAAAATTCGAGCATAAACGGCAGCAGCATATGCGGTTTTTGACGCATCACTAAAACCATGAATTTCAATCGACGTACTTGAAGACATGTAGCCTAGCCATCTTGGGATCTTAATTTGCTCTAAATATTTTAGTTTTGATCTGTAATTAACCCATCTGTGACTAATTTCCTCGGGAAGAGTATCATTCCAATCAATTTTAATTTTCCAAAGTTCTTGAAATGTAATTTTAGCTATAATTGTTGTTGGGGCAAGCCAACCTAAGGGATCGAACAACTTTGAAGCATCTGAAAGTAAACTGCGTTTAGTAATGTTTTCAGAAAATTCAAAATTAATTTTAAAGAAGAAAAAATCATTTGCAGTATCCCAAAAAAGTCCAAGTGCTTTAGCAGAATTCATTTCTTGTATAGAGAATAAATCTTTGTTTTCACGATCTTCTTCAGGAATACATTGGAGCAGTTGGCTGGAATTAGAATTCCATTTTCGAAGATGAAATCCACCTGATTTCAAAAGAGAACATAACTCTTTTTGTAATTTTAATGCTTCGTCGAAATTGTCTGCGCCAGAAATCACGTCATCAACGTATGTGTCCCTGCGAAGTATTTCACTTGCTAATGGATAGTTTTTTTCTTCATCTGTTGAAAGTTGTTGTAATACTCTTATGGCTAAGTATGGGGCCGACGTAGTACCGTAAGTAACTGTTTTCAATGAATACACAGATATTTTATTTGAATCATCCCTCCAGAGAACGAGCTGAAAATTTTGATGATCTTTACAAACATTGATTTGCCGGAACATCTTTTCCAGATCGGCAGTAAATGCAATACGATGCTTTCTCCATCTTAAAATAATTGCTGGCAAGTCATTTTGTAAAGCTGGCCCAGCTGAGAGTTCTTCATTGAGTGAGGACTGAGGGGGTTTCCTGTTACTTCCATCAAAAACAACACGTAGTTTAGTTGTGCTGCTACTCTCTCTAAGTACACCGTGATGGGGCAAAAAATAAGCGTTCTTTGGTATAGTATGAGGGTACTCACCTAACTTCACCATATGTTGCAATGATTCGTATTCTGCCATAAATTTCTTGTACTGCTCAGCAAAATGTGGTCTGGTCTTAAACGAGGATTCTAGCTGATTTAATCTTTTGAGTGCGTTGTAATCTGTGTAAGAAAAAGTGGGCAACGATTGTCCTTGGAGTAACCTTTTAAATGGGAGATGCACAGTATATCTTCCATTTTTGTCTCGAGTATAAGTTTCAGTAAATAATTTTTCACAAAGGCCTTCTTCATTGGTTAGTGGCTTATTTTCTAGTAGCTCCTCTTGTTCCCAGAAAAGGCGTAGTTGTTTTTCTAAACAGCACAGATTTGCAGAAATATGTAAGTTTTTTGTAGTTTGACCTGCAGGTCCGGATACCATCCAGCCGAAATACGTTTCTTGCAGCAGGAAACTGTTTTCAAATTTCTTCATTCCAGACAAAAGCAATTCACCATAGACGTCATTTCCAAGGAGGAGATCTATTTTTTCTGCAACCATGAATCGATTATCTGCAAGATAATATCCTGAAAGATCTGGGAGATCTACTGTCAATAATTGATTTGGAATATATGATGAAACGGATTGAACTACCAATGCCGATAATTTAAGTTCAAAACTATGATCATAGTCTGAGTTGATTACCAAATTAACTGATTTTTTCACAGTGATAGCACTCTTACCTCCAATACCAGATACTTCGATATTTGTTTTATACTTTTGTAAAGCTAGTAGTTGACATAGTGCCTCAGAAATAAAAGAGACTTGTGATCCCTGATCGACTAGGGCTTTGGCTCTTATACCGTTTTCCGTTTTTATGTTAACATTCACAGTTGCTAATAACGCTGGATTTAGTTTCAAATTTAATAGGTGTGTACTTACGGAATTTACAATCGGTGTAGATGCACTTGGTGGTGTCGAAATGGTTTGATTTCCAGCATTGAACTCGGCGTTCGAACTGGCAGAATTCGGTTCAGTATTATTACTTGTAGAATATTCGTTGTGTACAATAGTATGATGCGGCTCACTGCATATGTGGCATTTTGTATTTAGTTTACAAGCTGATTGTATATGTCCAGGGCGGAGACAATTTCTGCATAAACGTTGTTGGTTTACAATATCTTTCTTTTGTGACGAATCTAAAGTTGCAAACTTGAAGCATTTGTAGAGTAAATGACGTTTATTGCAGCAAGGGCAGTTTTCATTTAACAAAGCAGTGGCAGTGTGAGAACGGATAGTTCTCATTGGTATCTGGCGAGATCCAGAAGATTTCTCCTTGAAAGATTTAGATGAACTAGGTTGAATAACATCATCAACAGATTCTAGGGCTCTAAAAACAGTTTCTAGAAAACAAAGCATATTACTAATGGGCGGTACGGAAGTACCGTTTTTTAACGACTGTTCCCATTCCTTTCGGGTTTGTAAGTCGAGTTTCTGTGACGTCAGGTAAACAAGAATAGAGTCCCATGTAGATATATCAATTTTTAATGATTTAAGTTGGGCTAGACAATTTCTGGTGGAGTCCAATAATTCCTTAATGCTTTGGAATGAGCCGTTTGAAGATGGGATGGAGAATAGCCGCTTTAGAATTTGTTCCACAAGCTTCCTTTCGTTGTGAAATCTTCTCTCTAAAGCTTCCCATGCTAAATCATAACTGGAGTCAGCGGCGGGATATTCATTAACTAGACTTAGAGGTGTTCCAACACAGGATCCCTTCAAATAGAAATATTTCTGGACTTTGGACAAGGAGTGGTTGTGGTGGACTAGTGACAAAAACATGTCTCGATAAGGAATCCACTCTAAATAATCTCCGGAAAATTTGGGAAGGTCGATTTTTGGCAGCCTCGCACCAGCACTAAATGTTTCATTTCTAGAACTAGAAGCGAAGGTACTTGCATGGACGGTTGGAGTCTGTGGGGATTCAAATTCAAAAATTAGATCAAGTATGTTTGCTTTAAAAGAAATATAAATATCATAGCATTTATAAAAAACATCTGTACTTAGGTAGGGTACATCAGGTTCATTTATTGAACTTTCTCGAACAGTATCCATTAACTGTTCGTGGCCGTCTTTAAAAGTTTTGAATGTCAGTTCCAGATCCTCCAGAATTGTTTGGACATACCCTTTTGATTTGACCTCTTTCGGCTTTTGACTAAAAGCAGCTTCCATACGTTCAATATGGGAAATAAGTTTCTTCTGTTCCTCAATCACCGCAGCGATTGATTCCATCTTGTAGATTAATTAGTTTAACTTTTTAGTAGCAAAATTAAAAACACCGTAGGCACGACGGCAGTAGAATTATTGTAGGATATTAATTGGGATTTCTTCAGCACATGGAAGGTTCCCGGGTTTCGGCACCAATTTTATGTAGGAGAAATTAATTGTCTTCTGTGTTGATCCTCATGATCAGTTAGAAAATTTAAACACTTGAAGTTTTATTTTTTACATTTATTTAAACACATTTATTTTAATATATTATTTGTGTTCACTTCATTAAATTATTTATTTCATTAATATTTTATTTAATTTAAATAAGAAGTCCGCTTCATGCGATTGATCAAAAAGAAGTGACTGATTTTAAAAAGAAACATTGATCTGTCGTTCTTATTGTTAATATGTATGGTTGTCTGTATGCTCATATATGTAATTACATTTACTTGTAGAGACGAATGCAGGTACATATATTGTAATTTTGTTACGTTTATAAAAAATTAACTGTTAGGTATTTTAAACATTTTTGTAAACAAATAGCAAATTAAAGCAGAAAAGAAAAATATTTTATTTTGGAGACTTAAAACTTTTGTAGGGTTTGCGGTTGATATTTTTATAATCAGTTTGGGGGAAAATTCCCAAACAGAATCCAATTCATCCTTTTGTGTGTTTTTTTTACAGGTTTGTTTTTCGAAAAGAGATAAAACTGGCATTTTGTGGTCAAATCTGGCAACTCTAATGTCATTTATGTTCAGTTTGGTTTGCCATTTCATCATGAACAGGTTGACAAAAGAACAACGCTTGCAAATCGTGCAAATTTATTTCGAAAACAACGGTTCAGTTCGCGAAGTTTACCGCAAGCTCCGTCCATTTTATGGTCGACATAATCGTCCATCAGAGCAATTAATTCGGTTAACCATGGATCGTTTTCGCACTACGTTTACTCTATGTGATAATACGCATCCGCAGAGACGTCTAACAGTGCGCACCGAAGAAACAATTGCCGCTGTAGAGCAAAGTGTTGAAGAGGACCCGAATTAATGGAGACCGGTATAGAGCCATGATAACCGACTATTTTGTTCCCGAATTGGATGGCATGAATGTGGATGAGTTGTGGTTCCAACAAGACGGCGCTACATGCCACACAGCGCACGCCACAATCGATTTATTGAAGGAAACATTCGATGAGCGCATAATTTCGCGGAATGGACCTGTCAATTGGCCACCAATATCGTGTGATTTGACACCATTGGATTATTTTCTTTGGGGATATGTGAAGTCGCTCGTCTACGCCAACAAACCAGAAACGTTAGGGGAATTGGAAGCCAACATTCGTGGCGTTATTGCCGACATACGGCCCCATATGCTCGAAAAAGTGGTTGAAAATTGGACCTGTAGAATTGGCTTTATTCGAGCCAGCCGCGGCGGCCACATGCCTGAAATCATATTTAAACATTAATGGCATAAAGCCAATACCAATAAAGCCAAATTGATGGTCATTAAAACGATTTTCTTGTGTTTTATTTCAATTCGAAATTCTATACCTCTCAAAAAAACACCTATACAGGTACTTATTTTCAAAGAATTCCGTATTTTTGTTATTTAAATTTATTCGACGTTTTGTTAAAATAGAAGAAGTTTTTGTAGAATTTTCACGTTGCAATTCAGAAACTGTTTCCTCTAAAAATGGAATTCAGCATTTAAAATTGCTTTTTATGTTTACAGATTTTTTTTTTTTTTTTATACATTTAATTTATTTATTGGATCTTCAGAAATGAAATGACAATAAGTTTTCGAATCTTAATACTAAAAGAAAATAATAAGTCCAGCCAGTGCTAGACAAAATAATATGATACTACAACAAAATTACATCCACTGATCCAGTCATCTGTTTTGCGCTTGAGTTAAAGCAAGGGTATCCCTCCTTCTCAACCGAACATGGCCACTAAAGTTAAGGATGTCTCGTGCAAGTGGGTTTGGATGGTGTTCAAGTTTGCCGACATATTTTGAGGCGTGTTTTGTAAATTCGACTTTCACCAAAGGAATGCCTAGATCTTTGTGGATTCGAGAATTTTTAACATACCATGGAGCTGCAGTAATTGTACGTAGAATCTTATTTTGACCCCTTTGAATTTTTTCAATGTTGGATGCTGAGGCAGTACCCCATAATTGAATTCCATAACACCAGATTGGCTTTAGAATTGCATTGTACAACAAAAGTTTGCAATCCAACTTTAATGTAGAATTTCTTCCGATTAGCCAATTAATTTGCACTGCTTTTAATCTCAGCTGTTTAAGTTTTGCGTCGATATGAGACTTCCAAGTTAAACGACGATCGAGGTGGATTCCGAGGTATTTGACTTCATTGTGTTGCGGGATAATTTGATTATTTATTCTGATGAACGAGCAGGTATCTTTTCGCAATGTGAAAGTTATATGAATACATTTCTGTTCGTTAACCCTGATTTTCCAAAGCTCTAGCCAATTATCTAGTTTATAAACATAATTCTGCAAATTCTGTGATGCAACTTGGTGGTCCTTATGGACGCTGACAAAGGCTGTATCGTCTGCAAAAGTTGACGTGTGGATTTTGGGGTCTGACGGCATGTCGGAGGCATAAATCAAATATAAAGTAGGGCCCAGTATGCTACCCTGTGGCACACCTGATACAATTGGCTGAGCGGTACTTAAAAAATTGCCTTCTTTGATTTTAAATTTGCGACCGTATAAATAACTTTCCATGAGTTTATGGGTGTTAGCAGGCAGAGTTAATTTTATTTTGTGCATTAAACCGTCATGCCAAACTTTGTCGAACGCTTGCGACACATCAATGAAAAGGGCGGAGCAGTATTTTTTGTCTTCAAACGACCCTCTTATCACATTTACCAATCTGTGTGTTTGTTCGATGGTGCTGTGTTTAGCCCTGAAGCCGAATTGATGATTAGGAATACATTCAGTGCCATTCAGAATTGGAGTCAACTTAGTCATTAACAATTTTTCAAACAGTTTTGAAATTGTCGGCAGTAGACTAATTGGCCTATATGACTCCACTTTGGTGTGGTCCTTCCCTGGCTTAGGAATCATAGTGATCATAGACACCTACCAATCTGCAGGATAGTATTCTAGGCGTAAAATAGCGTTGAAGATAAAGAGGATAATTCTTCTTGCTACACGAGGTAACTCCACAAGCATTTTATTGCTGATTTTATCCATACCTGGAGCCTTTCTAAGGTTCAGAGTACCAATAGCGTTTTGGACATCACGAAAGTTTAGTCTTAGAGGTACAGGAGGCCTTATAACAAGTGGTGGCAAATCAGATTCGTTATTATTTGAGTTGTTTATAGTAAACACATTTCTCAAATGGTTAACAAATAATGTCCCTTTCTCGGAATCATTTCTAGCCCAGTCACCAGTCGGATTTCGCAAAGGAGGTTTTCCTCTTACTGGTCTTTTTAAACCTCTTGCCGCCCTCCATAACGAGTAGTCAGATTGTGGGGTACTATCAAGACCTTCCAAGTAAGATCTAAGTGAGGCCGTTCTTTGGGTTTCTAAGAAATGTCTTAGTATATCTCTGCATTCCCGTAGCCTAGCTTTCAGTTCAGGAGACCTGTGAATTTGCCACTCTCTTCTCATTCTTCTTTTTTCTGATAGGAGATGTTCGAGTTCAGAGAAATAAGTTCTGTTTGTCCTATTTCTACATTCAACGTGATAAGTGGAAGCGTGATGCACAGCTCGTCGAAGGTCCTCGGTAAAGTTACAGATAAATAAATAATTTCAACTATCCTGACTCTATATTATTTGGAATTTTTATACTTAAACTTAACAATTGTCATTAATTAAGAAAATATCAGTATTATTTAGTTTTGTTTTTGAAATACTCGTATGTCATGTTCTACTTAATATTTATGATATTAATTGAGAAAAATAGTTGTTGTCTCCAAAAAAGAGAGAATTTGGTAACAAAAACATTAATAAAACAAACAAATGATAGAAAATTTTAATAATTCAGAAAATCGTAATTTTCAATAAAAAAACCGTCAAATCGTCACTTTGCTATTTTTGTAACAAAAAATCGTTACTTATAAAGATATTTTCAATTAGGAATATAATAAGTCAGGAGGGAATCAATATTTATACTGGGCGCTCAAATTAGCAAGAGGTCCTAAAATTAGACATAAGGAAAATTATGAACCAATGCTTTTATAAATTGGAAATTTGATACTTGGTTGTATCAAATATAAAGTCATTGCTAAATAAAAAATTTTGTCATGTGTATGACAAATTAGCCAACATTAATTTTTGGGAAGGTGATTAAAAATCGATTTAAGATGGGAATCAGACAAAAATTCGTGCGTATTATACATATTTAAATAATAGAAAAAACTTACTAGTCGGTATTTGTAAGCCGATTTCAACATAAAACAAATAAATTTTTAGATCCATATTTTTATTAGGTTTTTGGAAATTTCGTTAGTCACTGCAACTAAATAAATTGTATGTGTATAAATTTGTTAGAGATAGTATGATTGTACATATGTGCATACATATGTATGTGGTATAAATATAACGTAAACATGTATGTATGTATGTACATATGCAATGTAGGTATTATTGTATATATTATTGTATAAATTCATTAGAATTTTATTAAAAGAAACGAAATTAAAAAAGAAATCTGGTTTCTAAGGAAAAAGTCAAGAAATCAGTGATGAGACCACCAAATTAGCATACACGTTTAATGATTTCAGTTTCAAATTTCAATCGATTAATATCGGTTTTAAACATTTTATTTTTTATTGATTTCTTTTTTGTATATTTAAATAAAAAAAGTTTTTTACACATGCATACGAAAAATACACACTTGCATACATACGTACATATTCGCATACAAACTCGTACATATATGTACGTATGTATGTAAATGTATACATATCAATTAATAGCTACATACATACATATTTGTTTATTTCCAGTTGATAAGCAAGTTGGGAAAAGTTCTTGCTAAATTTGAAGACGCACGAGCAAAACTTTTATTGTATTTTGTGTTTTTAGTTGGATATTTTTAATGATTAGCAGAAACTTAAAAACCACGCTTAATCACACTGACTGTCAAATCGAAAACAAAAATACAAATACAAATAAAAACAAAAATAAAAAAATTAAGTTTTCGACATTTGATTAAGTGGCCATCGCGAATACTCTCATCCTACACAACACGTGAAATATTGATAGAAGATGATTTATGGATTAATTGTAATAAATTACATTTGTATTACTAATTTAGCTACGGGGCAACAGGGTCCATAAACCATTTATTTTTCGTCTACTGACCTTGGAAAAAGCAACTTTTACAAATTAGAAAATCATAGAATTGTTTCCAATCTAATTTTATTATGTGTGTACATACATACATAGACATTTACATATGTATATGTACGTACGTATGTACATACATTTTTATAAACTTCTGACTACGAGTAAATTAGGCAGCATTGTTTCCTATTGTTATATTTTGAAGTTTGACTAATTTAATTAATTTACTTTTGTATAATTTGTTACAATAAGCGACAACGATTGCAATGTTCAACCTTATATAATCAATAAATTTTTTAAACAAACAGAATCAATCCTGTTTGTAAAAGAGTTCATTCACATCACATAAATAGTGTCGTTTATATTGTATGTACATTAGGGTGGCCCCAAAATAAAGTTGCGGATGTTCCCGAATTAAAATGAATCAAATTTTCATATTAGTCGGGAACATCGATACCATATTTTGTCTCCATACAAACGGGGTACCCTAATGTACATATGTATGTATGTTAGGGCGGGCCAAATTTTTTGTCGATTAGAGCCGCCCCCTAGGATGATTCTATGGACAATTCTAAGCAACTTTGGTGAAGGAACCATGGGTCTATCTCGATTTTCGAGTCTCCCACTTTCCAAAAAATGAATGACTTGAAAGCAAGAAAGACTTTCAAAAATAACTTATTCCGCTTTTCTTCCACTAAATTAATTTTTTTTACACATGTTCTTATTTTTTAGGTTGAATTTCTGTTGAAAAAAATAAAATAAATATCAATTTTACCGAACATTTTTTCTCGGAAAATAGACGAAAAATATTACAAATATGCATGAAACGCCCTCTGGTGGTGTTCATAGGTAAAAATAAAGATCAAAAATGAATTTCTCGACCCCAAAAACCTTCCATATACACATAAAAAAGGTAATATAACGATGAATAAAAAATCGAATTTCGAATCAAAATGATGTTATAGGGAAAAAAATCATTTTTTGAAAAGTGGGAGACTCGAAAATCGAGATAGACCCATGGTTCCTTCACCAAAGTTGCTTAGAATTGTCCATAGAATCATCCTAGGGGGCGGCTCTAATCGATTTTTTCGGCTCCATACAAATTGGCCCGGCCTAATGTATGTATATAGGAACATAAATGTATTCATATAGGTATACATACATACTCGTACAATATAGAATCATATGAATGTATGTACATATAATATTAAAAAATAAACTAATAAATAATAAATAAATTAGAATTCATTTTACAAATAAATTTTAAAAGATTTATAGATAAGGAAGGTTTTTAGACCTGAATTCGGAACATTTATTAAGGGACATTTTGCGTAGTAACTAGCACTTCTAAGTAACTTCCGTAGTAACTTTAATAATCGTATGTATATAATACTAATATTTTACGATTATTAAGGCACTAAATAAAATATTTTCTTTATTTAAAAATCCTATGTATGTATGTATGTATATTAGATTTGTGCTGATGTTTGTAAAGTCCGAAAATATTAGTCTAACACACATTTTAAATTCTGCCGATCGACTCAGACCCATTTCCTGTGTCGATTTAACGATGCCCGCAAACCCGACCGTCCGAAAATGAACATTGAAAAATGTCCTCCAGATGTAGGAATTTATCGGTCTTAAATGTCGGTAAATAATTGTTCATAGCTGTCATATAAGGCCTACATCCAAAAATCACTTTAAAGAGCATAATGCTAGGAGCACAACTGGGACCAACGACAATAGACAATGATATGTGGAATATGGCTAGTGTTCCCATTTTAACACTTTCAGTGATAGATTTAGCATTTTGTTTCTCGAAAATGCATTGAAATGTTTAAAAATTATGCTAAATGCTTTTTAGCATCTTAAGAGCGTCCACTAAATTTTCCGAACTTGATAAAATTGCGGACGAAAAAATTTATGACGCAAATTTTGTTGCTCAAATCTGCTAGTGACTTTGGATGGCATGTTGCGTTGTCTACCAGCAAAAGTTCTCTATTAGATAAATTATACCTTTTTACTTGTTTAACAACTGATTTTTCGAACCTATTTTTATAAATGTTTTCGATCATCCACGCATTTTGCTACTTAAATATTCTACAGGTAAATTTTCTTTTTTAAGAGCTCTCGGGTTTTTACCTTTTCCAATCATGAATAACTTGAGCCTGTGCTCTCCAGTTGCATTGCAGCATACAATTCTAGTAACTCTTTCTTTGCCTATTTTACGTCCAGGTGCAGACTTTTCTGTGCGTAGCGCAAGTGTTTCATCCGGTAGCTTTCTCCAAAGAGTACAGTTTCATCAGCATTGTAAACCTGAGAGTACGTTAATTTTATCTCAGCCATCTTTCCGTGGAGAGATTCAATATAGAGTTGGATTTTGAAAAATAGCTATCTGATATTGTAGATTTTCCTACGTTGTACTCTATTGCTAGTTGGCGCAAAAACTTTCATTGTGATAATTTTATCAAAATTTCTTTTTTGTGATCAATAGTTAAAAAAATATTTTTCATCTTATTAATTGGTGGCATGTTGAACTTGAATGAAAGTAATTGAAACACTAAGCAACAAAAATAAATGCTGTCCAAATTATTGAGGGAGAAAAAAAGATGATGTCCTGAATTTAGAGTCTATTATGGTAAAAAAAAATGAAGTGTTCGGATTACCGCGCTGTCCGTATTAGCAGGTGTCCGAAATATCGAAATTGTACTGATTATTTTTATTATCAGTCTATGACAAATATTTTCTCAAATGATGGCTCTATGGCACATTCAGCAAAAATTAGCAAACATTTCACTTCAATACGCATAAGTCTGTAATAAAAGAATTCCCTCGTTATTAAATTTTTCCCAAATCAGTTAATTTTATATACTAATTTAATTTTAATATAAAGGACTGGTCTAATTATATATGAATCTTTTAAAAAATTTAATGATTTTATAAAAATTTTCATCACAAGAAGAGAAGATCAAACATCATTTTCGGCGTTTACTCTTATTATTCGTAACGTTGCCGACGCACAGTGGCGCCATTTGAGTTGTTTCGTTGCAAAAATCATATCTTTTGAATCGAATAAGATAATTGAACAGTTTAAACAGCATATGATAGATAACTGTTCAGCCTATGAAATGAGCGTTTGGAAAGGGTACTACGCTTTGTAGGAGCCTACTTATGGGTTATCAAAGTTAAAATTAGTAGAAAAATCAATTTTATGGTAACTAAAAAAAAATTATTTTTACATTTTTAGATTGTTTTTATTTTTTTTATGGTTTTATGTTTTAAATTATTACCCAACAAATTAAAAAAAAATATTTTTTTTTTAAATTTATTTTTTCAATTTTCTGTAATATATTCATCACAATTCGTAAGAGAAGGTATCTAAAAGACTAATCATTTCTAAACTATAATTATTTTCTAATTCTATTCGTAACTTCACATGCCGCAGGGAAGAAATAAGTGGATCGGAAGATGCTGCCAACATGTTGAAGAGGTCCTCATTTTGTCTTACCCTTGAAGCTTTGAATGTGTTCTGCAATCTATATTTTTTATAAAATTTGTTAAGAGACTCCTGTGCTTCTTCAGAAAGCTCTCCAATTGGCAAAGACTGGTACTCAATTATATCTTTACCATGCGCCAATATTTTATGGACGGTCGCGGTCAACTTCTTCTGTGTGTACATTTCTGCTAAAAGAGATGCAGTTTTCGACTCATATTCTCCATATTTTGTAGAATTGACATTTTCTTTGCAGTTTAAAACATTCAAGATTGTTCCCAATCTTTTCACGATTTGATTGTCAATTCCAGTGATTCTAGTTACTGCCTCATCATTTTCAAAAAATCTCCTAGAAGTGTTTCCATCGTTTGAGTTACCATATCCGTGCTTGGGACAGTCTACTTTTAGTCCAACTTGTTTAAAAAAAGCATCCTGTATTTGCTTCTTTCTGATATTTTCCTTATTCTTTATTGATGTATTTTCATCGAAGTTTTCCTCCTCTTGTAGTAGGGTATACGCCAGTTTTAGCAAGAACTCCATACACTTAATCCTTGCGTGCAATGGTGACATTCCATATTCGTAATTCTCCTCATTTGTAGAATCGTTTAAATTACCAAAGTTCTTCGTATTTGGAGTTGAAGTTCTGAATGTTGAAAAATTTCCTATAACATGGGTTTATAAAACTTCGTCGGTGCTCATGAAAATTTTGATTTTTGCAACCTCGTTTGCTCTACGGGCGCCACTGTGCGACGTTTAGTAGATGATTGATTCAGTGAAAAACTAGATTTTCGTTTAATATTTATTTATTTGTGATTAAGATACGCACGATAAATTGCTGTTACTAAATACAATAGCAGTAGCGGCTTGTTTTTGTTTAATGTCTGCTAAAGGTATAAAAAATCTAAGCATTGCTAGGAACACAACTGGGACGAACTGATCGAATTTCGCCCTACACAACGATTTAGTCAGTGACAATTCGCTGTGTAAATTCGTCGTATGAAGCACAATAACGCCTAATAAATACAAAAATATACGTATTTATAACAGCTGATAGATAGTGTGAAAATAAACAATAACACAGGTAAAAACAATTTTTATAGTTAACTATTTCGTATATTTATTTTAAATTACTATATAAAGTAAAAAATTAAAAAAAAAAAAAAACAAGTAAGAAAGTATAGTCGATCAAGCCCGACCATATAATACCCTACACCCAGTAGAAGTATAAAACAGTTTTTCAGATATGAGCTCTATATGGGAGATATAACCTATTATGGACCGATCATTTATTTTGTGTTTAAAGTGCAGTTTCAATAAAATAAGCCAGGTCGCATCAGTATACACTAGCGGTTTGAAAACGCCAATTTTAAGCGTTTTGCGTTTTACAGAACATGGGCGTATGCCTCTGTACCAAAATCCGCACCAAACAGTGACTCGTTTTGGGTGCATCTGCTTTTTAATGTATGCGTGCGGGTTTCTGTGCCCCAAATGCGACAATTTTGCTTGTTTACATACCCCTCAAGATCAAAATGAGCTGCATCTGAACCAATTGGACTTTGTATGGCGTCATACC
The DNA here is from genome assembly GCA_916048285.2 of Bellardia pandia. NCBI lineage: Eukaryota > Metazoa > Arthropoda > Insecta > Diptera > Calliphoridae > Bellardia > Bellardia pandia. Next base: position 91,258,337 of record OU696532.1, on the reverse strand, counting down.
AAGGTCTTTATGCAAAATTCGTCTCAATGATGTCTCCGAAATGTTCAATTGTTGAGAACGACGGTGAATTGATCTTGATGGCGCTTCACGCACACTTTCTGCCACAGCAGAAATATTCTCGGGTATACGCACTGTTTTTGGCTTTTCACGCTTTGGTTTATCGATGAGGATGCCAGTTTCTTTCACTTTTTTCACAAGATAACGAACATACAACTCCGTATGGTGCTTCTCTTCTTCCAAAATCCATACGAAATTTTCGCACACATTCTGCAACATTACCATGAAACATATTTGTGTTCAATATTATTTGGGTAACAAGATTTTTGAGTGAGATTCGGTATTAGGTCTTATATGGGAGCTATTATAAATTATAGATCGATCTGCACAAAATTTATAAATGTGATTTGGCTTCATTTACCGCTCATTTGTGGGGAAATTTGTTTGCATACTTGCATAATTCAAACATTTATGATCAGTAAACCCCAATTTCGGGAGGACATTTGTATGGGGGCCAGGTGAAATTATGGACCGATTTCCACCAGTTTCAATCCCATCCGTCCTTGGGCCGAAAAAAAAATCACGTACTAAATTTTATCGAAATATCTTCAAAATTGCGACCTGTACTCTGCGCACAAGCTTTACATGGACATCCAGCCAGCCAGATGGACGGACGGATGGACATCGGTAAATCGACTCAGGAAGTGATTCTGACTCAATCGATATACTTTAAGGTGGGTGTTGGACCAATATTTATAGGCGTTACAAGCATCAGCACAAATCCAATATACCCTCCCCACTATTGTGGTTTAGGGTATAAATCTGTAAGAAATAACTAACTGAGGCTTAAAAAGAGAAAATGTACGTTGTTCAAACTACAAAATACCTGAAACTGATGATGAACAAGAAATCGAAATTTTGTTCAGTAACGACCAATTTTAAATGTATACATATGTAATACTATGTATTTAATCTACGTAAGTACCTTATTTATTAAAATGTAATATGAAATGTAATTTAAATACATATGTAGGTATGTCATGGTAGTAATTTTTTTTCTAATAAATTATTTTATTTTTTAAAAGAAACATTTTATAATTTCGCCCCTTTTCGCACTCTGTCAAAAATTTTGACAGGATGTGGCTTTAAACGGATTTTTTCAATATAGCCCTTTTGAGCCCTTTTTCAAAAATGTTTACGCGTTTTGAGTCTCAAAAGTTGGCATCACTGCTCAATGAAAAGAATTGACTGTTCGTTAAATAGCGAATTCGTTAAATTGAGTATACGTTAAACCGGGAAACCACGTACATAAATATATTTCAGAGTCCGCCGCGTATGACGAATTCAGCCGACGCCATTATTGCATATATTTTCATATACACAAATGTGTTTCTTTTTTTATATTTTATACGAATATTCGGGTCCAAAAATTCGCCGTTCGTCCCAGTTATGTTCCTAGCATATGACTAGTAGTTCATAACCGTTTATTATAAACGGTTAATAGAGAATTCGTTAAATATCTAGATATTCCATCTCAACCTACTTAAAAATTCATACCCTGACTTTTTCAGGATTATTTTAACAATTAAAAATTCATATCGAAATGTTTTAATGTGTAAATAATTTATAAGATATTTAGTAAACAGCGAAATAATAATTATTAGACTACTATCTTGATGGATTCTCTCTGATCTAGATAAGAGAGGCGCACAAAACGATCAATATCCATCTCGAAGCATTGTAGCGACTCATCTTTTGTTATGATCTATTTATACGAGTACATATTAGATAGCGGTTATTCTCCCGTACTCCCGGTACGCATTTGATAATACTTTTTACAATTTTAAGTAATTAAACAAATTTACGCATTTCAGACTCAGAATGGTTTTTCTATAGAAAATCTTGGTAAGAACTGTGTTTTCTATAGAAAATCACAGTATAACCCAGCAAAAAAGTTTTGAAAAAGATGTTATTAAATTGCCAAAACTAGCAGACCTGAGTGAGGTACTTCTAATTCTGGTGAATATGTCATGAATTTAACATTAGCGTGTGATTGAAGTAATGTTGTTCATTTGCGACAATGTAATGTAAAATTTCGATATTTATGTATGTAGATGTCATTTTTTAGTTGAAAAATATTCAAAATTAAAATTTTCATTAAAATTAAATTAAATTTTTCAAATTAAAATTTTGCTAAATATATTGATTTGTTCGATAATATTTTCATAATTTATTGATAAATTAATTAATTCGTTATATGTATATGTATGTTTGTATGTAACGTATGGACTACAAAACGGCTGGGCCGATTTTGATGAAATTTTCAGGGATTCTTCAGAATATTCAGGCGGGGGACACTGTGAACTCTGATTTGTGATTTTCGGTGTGCGGGCGGAGGGGCGTGGAAAAATCCGTTTTTCATCACTGTGTACCTTATAGGAGACCAAACCTCTGGACCGATATTTTTGAAATTTTCACAGCAATTAACTGGGAGTCTGGTATGATTAATAATTATTTTTTGACGACGCTCACTTTTACACGGGGGTGTCACCGCCCATACAACCTAAAAATTTAAATCCCCATATTTTGGGAATTTTTTGACTTACGTCAATGATATGCGGTACATATGGTATTGGCATAATTAGAAATACGTACCAGGAGAAAAGTGGGTGGGACCACGCACCTTTTTAGGCAAATTAAAAATCGCAATATAGTCTTAACTACTGGACCGATCGTCATTAAATTTTCACAATAGGATATTCTTGCGAAATAATAATTTCTTGACTATGTAAGTGACAAAGGGGCATGGCCTCGCCCACTGAAATGCATCGCTCATATGACGCGCTTCAGTATCCTATTATTTTTCCATATGAAGAAGATGTATATCACTTTGAAATACGTCAAATCAATCAAGCAACCCGTAAGGCCGTTAATTATCCTGTTGAGTTCTTAAATTCACTCGATGTGCTACAACTTAAAATTGGAGTGCCAATTACTTTACTGCGTAATATCGATCACCACGGCTTTGCAATGGCACTCGACTTGCAGTAAAAAAAAACTAAGAAATAATTTAATAGAAGCGACCATTATAACAGGAAAATATAAAGGTACAGATGTACTTTTGCTACGCATCCCAATGCTACCAACAGATTTACCATTCGATTTTAAACAATTTTTTTCCTGTTCGGTTAGCGTTTGCGATGACTGTTAACAAAGCTCAAGGTTGATTTCCCTGTATAAGTGCATACTCCTGATGGGCAAACTAAAAATATTGTATATCCTAAAGCATTGCAATAAATACATTAAAATTAAATAAATAAATGTTTGTAAATATTAGCTAGTTGTTTCATAAAGAGTAAAACTTAACATTTTGGACGCTTTTTAAGCACATTTTAAGAAATGTGTATATAAAAACCAATGAACTATCATCATCAGAGAAGTTTTTTATACTCGCATTTACTTCATAAAAGTTTACTCTTATACTATGTTTCCACGGTACATGCTTCGCTCTCTATTCATGATTCACACCCCAATCATGTGCGAAACAACTTGCTTCACCATACAAATTTTTAAGAGCGAATCAAGTAGATTCATATTGAATCAACTTGCGAAACACGAAAAATTGCACTCTTCTCTAATTTTTATCGCAAGTTTATCTGCACTAGCTGTAAAAATTTAATATTATTGTAAACAAAGCAAATTATTTTCTTGTTGCTGGAAGTAAAGAAAGTAAATACGTACGAATGTATGTTTTTTTTTTCAAATAAGCTAACTAATTTCCACTCACTTTTTTTGTCCATTAAAAAAAATTATTTTCCACAAATTGTAAATTCTGTTTTTTTTTTATTCTGTTTGTTTATTAAAGACAACTGTCAAATCGAATCAAGTTTATTAGTCATGTAAACAGCATGATTCATAAACATGATTCAGAAGGCGAAGCAGGTGATTCAAGTCGTCGTGGAAACATAGTATTACAAGAGTTTTGCAAGATCAAACAGCATCAAATAAATTAAAACTAAATAGTTGTGGTGCTTTGGTTTAAATAAATAAACGAGTTCAAATATATGTATATTATTTAGTGGTTACGTCTTTTTCGGCAAATATTTGCCAAGTGTGGCCGTACATTTAGTGAAAAGAAAAAATCAAAATTTAGCTACAATATTACTTTCATAATATTTACTCCACTCAGTAGTTTTGGAGATATGGCCGAATAAAATGATGAAAAAATATTATTTAAAAAATTTTTTTTTCTGATGAGAGAACGTGGTGTTTCTCGAAACATATGTAAATTCAACAACCCAGGTTCGATTCCCAAGCCAAGAAAAATTATCAATAAATTTTAATAATAATTTCCATGTAACAATTCTTATCTTCAGTAAAAATAATTTAATGAAAATTAAATTTAATGAACTCGAGCCTAAATAAATAAATATCAAAGATTTTTTTTATTTCAAAAATTCATAAAAAATAGAGATAATAACAAAAGTTCCAATATTTTTCTATAGCCATATAGGCAGATATGTCCTGCATAAAATGCAATATTTCTTATTAATGTGGACGCAATACCTTTGATTCTATTATTCATTTTGTGAAACTACATCGTGGTTTTTGCTTGTTCTTTTACAAAAAGTACCACATACCTCTGTCTACTGTTTCTTTTAATCATATACGAGTAGAGTTACTTTATTTCGAATAAAACCTACAGTTTTTGTGAATGGATTTTAACAAGTTATGTGTAGTTTGCTATACTCGTCTGCGTAACATATTTTCCTATATGCGTGAAAAAAAAAATTGTAAAAGTTGTTGTCTTCTCTATTTTTTATGACTTTTTGAAAAATACAAAAATTGTAAACAAATCTAAAATTTATCAATAATTCTGTCTGTAGCCCATTCAAAACTGTAATTTTAGATTGCGTTCTAAAAGCAAAAAGTATAAAAGGCTTTATACTCGTATATGATCTATCTTGACCGATAAGTTGTGACTGTCACAATCGGCGTTTGTTTAATCTTTCATACGGGTTGTTAGATCAAAAATGTTGTATCCAAACCTTGACACACCACTGTATGTAAACTAGCTTCTGACTGTTTAGCTTTACCAACTTTATCTTACACTAAAAAGAAAATATTTTTTAAAATAAACACTATACACTCCACTAATTAAGAGGAAATACAATAAAAGAGGAGAACACAAAACGTTTAATAGAATTCTCGTTTGGCTGTATTTTTTTTTTTGGTGTTTTGAAATTTATATTGATTGGGTTTATACATTTGTAGAAATCGATTTATATAAATTAAAGTTTGTCATGGTATAGATGGGGTCGAAATATGTATAAAAATGATACAGACACACACAAATGTTGATAATGTTGCTAAAGCTGAAACTGAAGCTGATGATAATATTCTATTTCTATCTATTCTATTTTATAATAACAATATACATATTTGCGTATATACATACGCACATATATATGTATGTATATGAAGTATAATAGCTAGCACATACTCGTATATACATAGATAGTATGTATACTAGCGTCTATCTATCCATATTTATCTAAACGCGGTAATGTATACGATGGCAATTTAAAAAAAAATCTTGTTTTAATAATATTTTGGCATTGGATTAATTTCATATGCAAATGACAATATATAAGGAAACAAGAAGTACCTTTGATCCGTATTTGCTAGTAAGAATTCGTTCGATTAATACGTGCCAAATAGATACGGATCAAAATGACACGATTAGTAAGTTTATTTCTTATACAAAATACTCCCACAAAAAAAAGGAAACTAAGTTTTTGGAAATGTGAAATCAAAAAAACAAAAACCAAAAGTTAATTAAAATATTTGACAAAACCTAAAAATGTGCATAAAGTTAAATAAAAAAAAAATAATAAACATTTTTGAAAGAGTTATTGTGAAAGGATCAATTATTAAAGTTAAATATAAAACTAGTATTTTTTAAAAACAGTTACTCGTAATGTGTGCATCTAATAAGTAATCAAAGAAATTAAAAAGAACTTTAAGCAAATAAATACATAAATAAACAAAACAAACAGCAAATAAATTGACTATTTTTATGCAAATTTATTTAATAAAACTCTTATTAAATAAATAAAAATGTTTAGAGGTTAAAACGTTTAAAAAACATGCAACTATCAATCACTCAGACTGTCGATGAAATGATTAATGATTTAGTGAATTAGTGCAGTGAATATCCATACAAAACATCGTTATTGATTTAAAACAATACAAACAAATACAAATTATATAAATAAGACTGATTCGAAATAAATAGAATTAATTTTTTATAGAAGAAATATATTGTTGTGTACTTGATTTTGAATGAACCCTTTCAATTATTTTATACACAATTCAATTAATTATATTTTTGAATTTCAATATGTGCCAGTGGAGCAATTGTAACTTTTTATTTCATTAAAGAGAAAGTGTTATTTTCGATGATTTATCCGTATCGATGCTTAACCCTAGAACACACACCCTGTTACAAATCTATCCACTTGCAACATTTGTTAGCATAAAACAAAAACTAAAACATTTGTAAAACATAAATATACGCATTTAAAAAATAATGAAATTGAACCATTTAAACATTAGATTAAGCCAAAATAAGCTAGAAACGTATTCCGGGTGTGTGTTCTCGTAGAAAAAGTTGGGTATGCATCGTACGGTTAAAGTGTTTACATACATATTACATATTATAGAGAAACTCTGAAATGCTGCTTCTACAAGATTTTTTGAAAATTTCAAATGAACAAAATTAATTTTTTTTCTTAATTTCCTACAAGTTATATTTGCTATGTATTGTATATCCTTACAATAGTTATAAGTTTGTCATTATGTTTTTAATTTTATATGTTATGGTTATTTATATGTAGATAGCGGAGTCGATTTAGCGATGTCCTTCCAAATTATATCTCAGACATAGTCATAACCCCTGACTACCTCGATTTTTAAAAAAAGTTCTTCAAAAAATCATTCAAATATGTCTAAGATAAATCCGGATTTTCGGTTCTGGTCAAATGTTTCACGTCGCATTCAAATGTGTATCTCTAATAATTAATTATCGGTGAGCTTGGCTTGTTTGATAATATCAAATGATAGTTAATTCGTAATTCAAAGTTCGCCTTGCCAACGAAGTTTAAAACAACTTGTAAGAAAAAGTAAGAGTACTATATTCGGCTATGCAGAATCTTATATACCCTTCAACTTTGTTGTGGATGAATAATTATATTATATACATACATACAAATATATATTATATTGTTACGTTTTCACCTTTTAAAAACGGTGGTATATTTCCTTTAAATAAACCGGATTCTTTTTAATTGGAAAATAAAAGCGTCAAGTAGTTTGATGAAAATATAACGAGTCTTTATTTATTTAAATGTAAATAAACACAACTAAAAATTAAAATTGGTTGTCTTTTTACACACTTATATTACGGTTTAAGAACACACTTAAAGTTTTCGAACACTTTGTTAGATCAACGCCATCTGTTGATGAACAATATTAATACACTAAGTTTTTTTGATGAAATTTTCAGAGGTTGTCTCGGATTTTTGCACATATCTCCGTTATTTATGGACGGATTTTGCTGATTTTAAATAGAAAACATGTCTGACAGAATTATTGAAGATTTGGATCCCGAAGATATCTGGGGACTTCAGAACATTGATTTCAACATCCAGACAGACAGACAGACAGACGGACATGGCTTAATCGACTCCGCTATCTATAAGGATCCAGAATATATATACCTACTTTATAGGGTCGGAAAATTATATTATGAAAATTACAAACGGAATGACAAACTTATATACTTATACCCTTCTCATGAAGGTAAAGGGTATAATAATTAATAACTAAATAAATTCAGTATTTAAATCGACTTTAACAAATCTCCATGTGCTCAAATTCTTTTATGCCGATTTCACAATTTCATTGTATTTTTCTATTTCAAAGGATTAGGAACACAAATAAAACAAATTGCAAAGCAGAAAACACTTTATGTTTGTTTTCCACTTAATTGAAATAGGCGTGTGGGTCTTTTTTACTGGCTTTTGTAAATGTTTACCATTTTGTTCAATAGAAACGAATATAAACAATTACCTAAATTAATCTAATTAAAAAAAAATAAAAATAAACAGCAATATCACTGCGAAAATTCTATAAAATTGCTATATTTTATTTATGTTTTGTTCTGTTTTCTTTTCTCTTTAACAGATCGTTTTATTGTGTGTAGTGGTTTATGTGACCGCAGACGTTAAGCATCTTACAGATCGTAATATTGATCTTTTCAAATATAATCCCAGCGATGTATACACGCTTCCTGAGGATATTGATGATGATAAACCAGCCACGATCTTTAATGGCGATGTAATGAAGGCTAAAGTAGAGAAATTACAAAGTCTAAGCGGAAACAAGAAATACAAATTGGAGTAAGTTATACTTCTTCCAATTATCAATTATCTTTCGAATGTACATATAATGTATAATGTATGTCTAACATTATTTCAATATGTTTGTATATTTTTAGTTTAAAGACACAAAATGGCATTGAGGTATCCAGTGTTGGCAAATTGAAGGACGATAAAACGTTCGTTGTTAGCGGTTCATATTCATTTACCGGTGGTGATGGAAAACGTTATAAGACCAGATATACCGCTGATGAATTTGGTTATCATCCAATCACAGAACTTGATTTAGATATACCCGAGTAAGTTGAACATAATACAATATACATACGTATAAGAGCACTTTGGGTTTGTTTGGTTTTCAGAGTAGTATTTAATTATTTGCATTTATAGGCCTCAACCACTCGGTGCTGGCTTAGGAGCGCTCAATAACAAATTTGGTGTTGACGACAAAAGAAATAGATTTCAGTTTTTGAAGCAAGATTTGAATTTGGATTTAAATCAGTCCCCAATCAAAGGCAGCGGCCAAAGTGGCGATGACTACAGTTATTCCAAAGTTGGCAGCAGCAATTTCAATGAATATGAAAGTCATGGCAATGGTTATGACTATCATCCCCCAACGTAAGTTGTTCATCATCGTAAATCGTTCATCTTTAAAATAATAAAATATATAATGTATATACCTTGTCTTTTGCAGCCAATCTTTTAAAACGCCCGATCCATCACGTCAATACCTGCCAGTTCAATAAAATCCATTATCGTAGTTTTTAAGTCATTTAACACACATTTTACCTTTTAGCGAATTCTTGCTGTGTGACAGCAAAACCATTATTTAAAGGTTTTTATTTGTAAAATAAAACAACATTCACATAATAAAACCTACTTTAAGCGTGTAAAATAAAATACAAAAATAGAAAAAAATTAACAAAAAATTAATATTATTAAAGTGATATTAGAAATAAAACAAAATTGATTTCTACAAAAAAAAAAAAATGTAAACACTAGTAGTTTTTTTTTTATAAATGAATACAAATTGTATGTCCGACTCTTTCACTGAATTGTATTGAAATTGAAGCAAAACTAGTTACGCGAGTAGTCCTATGGGGAAGTGATTTAGTTCTACCAACTTGAGTGAAAGAGACCTGTCAATAAGAGTCGGAAATTGACTGCTATATTATAACTCTGGCTGAATTTAATTGATACATTTTCTAACAGAGTATGTTATTTGCCAGGATAGGTAGGATTTGGTAGGATTTTTGTATAAATATTACTTTTATTCAGAATATATTCAAAATCTAAGAGAACTACCAGCAAGAAGGCCTACCCCTGAACAGTATGAGCTAATCTGTCTATACGGATGGCTCCAAAAAAAGGGGAGAGTGTTGGCGACGGTGTCTACATTCAAGAATTTGGAATTAGAATGTTCTTTAGAATTCCGAATGAATGCAGCATTCTACAGTCTGAGATATCGGCTATAAAAAGAGCAGCTAACTGGATCAGTTATAACAAAATATCAGGCAGGGATAATCGAATATATACTGATAGCCAGGTTAGCAATAAAGTCTCTAACATCGACCTTGGTCCAGGAATGCCGCACATCCTTGAATAGTATGGCGAGACATTCAATAGTAGAATGGTTCCATGCTGCCTGATGATGACATTGATCATCTCTGCGATATTCCGCTATCAGCATGCAAGCAACGAATTAGCAAGTTTTACTATGAGCTTGCTCAGACCAGGTGGGCAAATGAACACACCTGTGTAATAGCACGACTTATCTGGGGCCAAATTACGGCCAAATATTGAAAAATCCTATTCTTAAGTTAAAAAATTATTTTATAAAGGCCTTACAGTAAATTGTATAAGATTTCTTTTGAGAAAAAATGGCCCAAATTTAAAAAAATTAAATTTGTCGATTTTATATCTGGCAACCCTATGCAAGACCTTCTCGGGACAACCATCCTTCAATAACACAGGGCAACAGCGAAAATATGCTCGAATAACCACTATATGCATTTGATGTATCATGGGTACCTTAGTACAAAAATGGTAAAATTTTTAAATTCTATGGGTAGATTTTTTTTTTAAAAATTTTTTTGTAAAATTGCATTTTTTTAGACGCTTTTTCACATTATTAGTGATAACTCAAAAACGGCTAATCGGATATTATTCAAATATAATCAGAAAAATTAGATTTACATAGCCTTTAATCCGTCTATATCTTTTGCTTTAATCGGATCAACAGTTTCGGAGTTATAATAAAAAATGTAAGAAAAAAATATATTTTTTACGTAAAAATGGCAAAAATTTTTGTTTTAAAAAAATCATGAAAAATAGAAAAATGTTCAGATTCTTTATTCTATTACAAAGCCAAAAATAATAGCAACAAAACGAGATATCGACCATAAAAATCGACTGATTATTTTCGAATTTATTCACAATTAAGTAAATTAAGCAACAAACCGTGAATAACCTATATTTAAATTTATTACAACATATAAAATAAGAAAATAAATATTATAAACTACAAACTCTGGAATTTTCTTTTATGAGATTTTCTATTATTGAATAACGAAGTATTACTCTGAATACTCCAGCAAAAATCTGCCATCATGTGTGCATCCCAGCGACCCTGGTATCGTTCCTCCATTGTCCGAATATCTTGATGAAATCGTTCGCCCTGTTCCTCACTGAAGTCTGCTAGATTTTCAGGAAAACGATCTAGGTGACTGTGAAGGTAATGTACTTTGACGCTCATGTTGCATCCAAGATTCTGGGAGTGAGTTAACATCTCTTCAACGTGCGCAACATAATCATCATCCTTGTTCTTTCCTAAGAAATTTTGAATAACCCATACAAACGAATCCCATGCATTTTTCTCAATTTCTGACATTGAACTGAGAAAATCGGTATCTTTGACCAATTTGCGAATTTGTGGGCCGGTAAATATTCCTGCTCTCAGCTTTTCCATACTCAAATTTGGAAATTTCCTTGAAATATACTTGAAACATTCACCATCTTTGTTAAGTGCTTTAACAAATTGTTTCATCAGACCAAGTTTAATGTGAAGAGGGGGTAATATGATACGATCTCGGGGCACCAGAGGTACATTTATAACATTTGGCATACCTGGATTCAGTGTTTCCCTATAAGGCCACTGTTTTCTCTTCCAGTGTTCTGACTTAGCTCTGCTGTCCCATAAACATAAAAAACAAGGGTATTTGGTATAGCCACTTTGTTGACCTAATAGGAAATTTACCATCTTAAAATCAACACAAATTACCCAGTTATGTTCACTATACTTTATCTTCTTCAAGATTAATGCAATTACAGAGTATTCTTCTTTCACTTTGGTTGAATATGCGATTGGCAAGGAGTGAAATTTATTTCCATTATGCAAAAGGACACACTTCAAGCTGCGTTTTGATGAGTCAATAAATAAACGCCATTCGCTTGAATCATATCCATGTAAGCCCATGGCAGTCATCAAACCAGGAATATCTGTGCAGTAGACAAAATCGTCCTCTTCTGCAAAATAATGAAGTAAGCCTTTGTCTCGAGTACGGTAATACGAAACTTTAGTTTCCTCCGTTATGAGATCCGATTCCTTCATCCGGGATGCAAGTAATTCCGAAGATGCTTTTGACAATCCAAGTTCTCTAATTACATCATTTAGCTGGTCTTGATTCCATGGTCTCGGCGAGAAATTTTTGTGCGGGATGAACTCGTCATTTTCAGATATAGTTCTGAATCTGAACTTCCTGATTGAGAACACATGCTTGAGGTTGAGTGTCCTTGTGAAGATGAAAGCACTTGACTACATTTAGTACTGTATTTCCACAGTAATATTTTGCCCAAAACAGTATTTCGCGTACTTCTTTTGCCATACATTTCTTATTCATCCAAAACACTTCAACAGAACTTGGATATTGTATAGTAGTTTTAAAAGCATCTATTTTTTTATTTTGTTGCATTGTGTAATAGAAAGATATCAGTAAATTTTAATGAAATTTTATATTTTATTGTTTACAAGTAGAAAAAAAAAGATAAAATCGTAAAAAATTTTAAACCAAGTAAAATGTTTTTGTAAATTGTCTTCGGCAAGTCCTCAAGTACATGTAATGGCCAGGGCAAATTGTAATAACTGGAAAACTGTTTAACTGATTTTAAAGATATGTAGCTTATTGCAAATCTCATTGTGTTTGCACTAAGAATCAGTATCCACTTTTTTGCAAAAGGGGGAATAAACAGCTTTAATTTTGCAAAAACTCAAAATTTTTAAATTTTTTTCCATTCAAACGCTATTTTTCAGATTTGGGACTTAGGCGCCACGTGTTAACCTTGTCCAAATTCGACTAAAATTTTGCGGGTGAAAGTTTGTCACCAAATCTTATAATAATCCGACATGAAATTGGAAAATTTATTTTTTTTCATACATTTGAAAAACCGCTCTATACGTAAGTATATCAAGCAAAAAACTAAAATTTTGTGAAAATAAGCGAATTTACTTAATTGTGAATAAATTCGAAAATAATCAGTCGATTTTTATGGTCGATATCTCGTTTTGTTGCTATTATTTTTGGCTTTGTAATAGAATAATGAATCTGAACATTTTTTGCCGTTTTCTATTTTTCATGATTTTTTTAAAACAAAAATTTTTGCCATTTTTACGTAAAAAATATATTTTTTTCTTACATTTTTTATTATAACTCCGAAACTGTTGATCCGATTAAAGCAAAAGATATAGACGGATTAAAGGCTATGTAAATCTAATTTTTCTGATTATATTTGAATAATATCCGATTAGCCGTTTTTGAGTTATCACTAATAATGTGAAAAAGCTTAGACGCTTTTACAAAAAAATTTTTAAAAAAAAAATCTACCCATAGAATTTAAAAATTTTACCATTTTTGTACAAAGGTAGTCATGATACATCAAAATTGTATAGTGGTTTTAAAAGCATATGAAATTTTTTTTATTTTGTTACGTTGTGTAATCTATCTGAAATATCAGACTTAAAATTAGAGCGTATCAATGCCTTCATTAGGAATAACAATTGGCTCTCATGATCTCAGACCCAATCCCTTCACTTACAGTAAAACTACTGGCCATTAAGCGGCCCCGACATCTTCTTCTCTCGGCATTTTCCTCTCCTACCTCAGTCTCTAACAACATATATCCAGCGTTGCCGTTTTTGGTTATTTCTAACCAAAATTGGTTATTTTTTTTTCTCAATGTGTACATGTGTAGATTTTTTCTGTTTTGGTTATTTTTTTTTACTGAAAATATTTAGATTTTAAGACAATTAGTAATATATTGCAAGCAAAAGAATTGTGCAAAAATCAACAAAATGCCCATTTTGTTTGGTCTGCCAAAGACAAATTTCAAAACTCAAGCTGTGACATTTTAAGTAAAAGTGATCTCCATATTTATTGTAATATAATTACATGTTTTTTAGTATTTAAGAGAGTAACTTTCTAGTTCCTTATTTTATTGCCAATGAACAATTTTTTGTTTTTATTATATACATACTTTTTATTTTTGTTTAAGACATTAAAAATTAACAATTAAACTTGCAAAACTTAATGTAAAGTATTGGAATTTTAAATTTTACAAATTGTAGCATTAGCTTATGTTTCTTTGCATTACTTTTTGCAAAATATGACGCTTAGTTTTTTAAAAAAATTATTTTTTAGTATTAGGAGTTGTGTTGTAAAATACGTTGTTTTATGTTTTTTTTTTTGTTACCTTAAAGTACAAATTATAGTTAAAATTACAAAAAATAAATAAATTTGGTTATTTTTTTTTAAATTTGGTTATTTTTTTCATAAATGTTGGTTACAAGAAATTTTTTTTCGTGGCAACACTGCATATATCCCCATTCTTCTTTCTTCTATTTATCTCTTTTCAGGCAAAAGGACCACCGAATGCACCTAAGTCAGCTGTACTAACTATGGCTGCCTGCTGACCTCACCAGCAATTTACTACGAAAACGTCATATCCAGCGTTGTCAACTTTGAAATTTCAAAACGCACCAAAATGGAGAAAAAGCGCACCATTTACACCAAGTTAAGAATTTTATGTTTCAAATATTTATTGAATTAATTTGAAATTTTTTAATATCATAAATTCTATAAAAAACTTTTTATCAACGATTATTAGTTAAAGTAATAATAGTAAAAGCCTTTTTTTAATTAATGAGCTAAAAAAGGTAAAATAAGCATTTAACCACTCAAAATTTAACTCACAATATGATATTTGGAACTAAAGTACTAATTGGTAAAAAACCTAATTTCAGTACATATTTGGTACTTTTATATATATATATTTTTATTATCTAGTTAAAGTACTTCTATTTGATTTTTTCCAATAAAACTTGTTAGGATTCCACTGGTACTCTAACCCTGGTTGTTCGTCTACAGTTCAGTAGACAAAACCATCAGGTTATACAAGAATTTTCATTTACATGTTTAAAATGTTAATTTGATTTTCAAACAAAGATTTTTGAAGAATTTGATTTCATTTATCATACATTTGTATTAAAAATACATTTTTACATCGTATAGATTTCATGAGTTATGAATTATTAAAAAACTGCAATTAAAAATTAGTAAAAATAAAGATTTCATCACATTTTCGAAAAAATTAAAAAAACGCACCGAAATACACAAAAAAAATTTGCAGTGATGGTTTCGCGAAATTTCCTTTCTGCTTGGTGTATGTTAGAAGGTGTAGGAAGACCATTAAAGATGTGATCAGTGAAATTTCTGAAGCCGTGCCAGTCTGCTTTGTTCTGGTTGATGTAAGTACGGCGTTCAGAAACGATGAAATCGTTGGATCAATCTAGACAAACGATTATGGGTAGACGATCTGATCCTAGAGTAACTACTGCTCGCCAGGTTGCGTAGTTGATAGAATTCGCTATGGTGATGTCTGGTGAGCTTGCGCAATTTCCCATAATCCGTGTAGGGGCATCGTCAATCAGTGTGCAGAAGTCAGATTCCTCAATTTGTTCCGCTAACGACGTACCCCTTTGGTCTTCCCTTAGATTAGAGTGCCAAATTTGGTGGTTAAAGTCCCCAAGCACATTTATGAATGTCCTAATGTTGGGGCGGTAGCGTGTTGGACAACTGGCGGACATTATAGAGCTCCAACTCCGTATCTCCCGATCTGACCGCAATACCTTGAGCTTCAAGGTATTGGTCTCTAGTGTCAAGATCAAGAGATAGAGCTCTATACTTCACGGTATTATGTATTATGAATGCGATGCCTCCACCGTAACCTCTGGTGCGGTCTTTTCTGAGAATATTGTATCCATTACTACTGAGCAGACTGGAATTGTTCGTCAGTTTTGTCTCCTGGACCGCAGCGACCACGATGTTGTTTTGTTGCATAAATCTAGTTATCTAAGCTACTTTACTTTGGAGGTCATTGCAGTTGAACTGCAATATGGATATCACCCCAGGTCTTCGGAAAGCAATCACAGGTGTTAGCGGCGATGCTGGTATCTGCTGGTGTAGATGTTGTTGTTGCTGCCGTATTTGTGATTGGGCTGGGTAGGGCGGTGGTGTAGCGTATGTACTAGACGATGACGATGTAGGTGACGCTGATGAGTATCGTCGTTGGCAGCATGGCGCGACGAAATTTATTGACCACTCCCTTTCATGATTAAGTCCGGAGCAATTTCTGAGGTGACACCAGCCCATACAAGAGTTGCACCTTAATTGGATGGTCATGTGGTGCAGTCTGTTCTGGCATATTGTGCAGAACCAAGGTCCGGGATTTATTTCAATTCCGGCACGGACCAAAAGGATTTTTAGCAACAATGCCGGAGGTTGTTGCTCCGATTTTAAAAATAAATACTTGTTGCTGATTTTGACAGCCCTTGGCCGAATAAATTCGGGTCATTCCGGTGCGTAGAACCGGCTGTCGTGGGAATGATATTTGTAAGTGTACCCCTGGTTCTACATGCCTCCATCCGTCCATAATATTATATTGCATGGCGCAGATATTATTGAAAATGTTTTGTTACCAATAGGAACAATGTCAGAAGAGGCACTTGAGGCAAGAAATAAAGATTTTCGTAGCTATAGGCTTAACCACACACGAAAAACCTCAAGACTACATACTATGGAGGACTTAATAGTACATGCATTGTTGGTTGCTTCAGACCCTTTCATTAGATGTAAATCTAAAAGCACCTCAAGGTACTCAAAAAACATATGTATTGAAATAGATGATGAGGTCAAGCAACTTCTTTTAAATGAGTATGAGTTACCAGAAACCCACACTTCAGACAGCTCTGCCTCTGAATCATTTTTCAAATAGTTTCTTCTAGACTATGAGCAAATATAAAGTTTTTAAAACAATTAAAATTAGCTATTTTTTAAGTTATTAACAAAGCAACGCGAAAATAGCAATTTCTTTCACAGACCATAATAAATCAATAAAAAAAATTAAAAAATATATACATTTTAAATTAAACAAGTAAGAGTGCTATATTTGGCTGTGCCGAATCTTAAATACCCTCCACCTAAATGTAATAAGAAATACAAAAACTACACTGGTTATAGGACTAGCATATCCTTATTCTGTGTTTTCTATTCAGTCTTAGTGCAAATTTTATTAGTATTTGATATATTGTTTGAAAGACAATTTTACGACCAACATAATTTATGTTAAATATTTTGAAATGTTGTCTAATTTTCACCATTTTTAATTGATTTAATTACCAATTCTTACCATAATTTACAGACTCATAATAATCTTGAGTGTAATTTAACAAACAGAGTATAAAAAAGGGGTACAATTCGGTTTTAGTGATTTTGCTCAAAAAAAAAAACTTCATCAATTATGGCTTTTAGAGGAGATGCCAGCAAAAAAAATTTGTTGGCGGTCACGCCTATTTTCGAGGGGGCGGGCCCGTAAAGTTGAAAATATATAGGCCTATATTTCGGGAACTACTGGGTGCTTGATAATTTGTAATACATTAAATAAAAGGTATTAAAAATACCTTTCCAACGATTTATATAATGATTATAAAATATGGACCGAATATGGGTTAAATCCGCAAAGAATATTTTTTGACCCGAATTTATTTGTTTTTTGGAAATGGTTCTAAATGGCAGGTATGACAAATTATGGGCCGATCTTCTTAAATTTTGGAACAGTTATTTTCATGCATATGAGGAGATTTCACGTCGAATTTCAACATAATAACGGTATATTTATAATATATATTAGTATTAACGTGGATTTCGAGAGTGGACCTTATATGGGTGACATGGTCAAATATGGACCGATATTCTCAAAATCCAGCAGTTTGATTTAGGCGTGCATGTAAATGATCCGTGTAAAATTTTGGATTGGTACCCTTATTTATAAGAGATTTATGAGTATTAAAGTGATTTTCGGAAGAGGGCTTTATATGGGGCATACGGTTAAAAATAGACCGAAATTCACAAAATTTTGTGGGATGATTTATGTATATATGTAAATGATCTGTGCAAAGTTTTGAGTCAGTACCGATATTTATACAATATATATAGGGATAAATGTATTTTTCAGATGTGGTCCTTGTATGGGAGCTACGACCAGTTCTGGGCCGCCCACCATAAAATTTAGTAAAACAATTTATTTGCCTATAAAGAGTATTTATGTCAAATTTTAGCCGTTTAACATTATTTATATCTGTTTTATGCGTATTTAAAATAATTTGGAAGTGTACTTTATATGGGGTCTATGGTCAAACATGTACCGAACTAAAAAAAATTCGTTTTGCGATTTCTTTTTGTATAAAACTTTTTTTGCTGAATTTCGTCTTGATATTCCAATTTTATAGGCATTTATTTATCATTAAGCCATATTTCGGGAATATATATATATACAGTGGGGAGCAGAGATGAGTACATGTTCTTATTTTCTGCATTTGCAGGTGCATAAAAACGGTAATAACAAAGCGATTTAAATTATTACTTTTTTATTTTATTTATTAATTAGTGGATTACAATAATGATCTTAAAACAAAACAAAAAAATTACGTATTCAGGGAACAAACTAAATTAAATAAAATTAAATCTTATGTACTCAGTTTTGCACTTTCAGGAAACAAGCAAAAACTTTTAAATTTTTAGTACTTAGTCCACAGCCCTTTATTTTTTAATACACTATTTATGCGATTGGGCATACTTTCAAGCAACTTTTGGATAATTTCATGTGAAATTCTCTGCCACTCCAGCTCCACACGTCGCCACAACTCAGCGAAGTTCGACGGAGCTGTTCGATACTGTCCCAACCGTCTTTTCACAATTTACCACAAATTTTCAATTGGATTGAGGTCGGGACTTTGCGGAGACCACTGCATCAATAGAAATGTTTGCCCATTCAACCATTCCTTAACGATTTTCGAGGTGTGTTTTGGGTCTCTATCCTGTTGAAATACAACTTCTTACTCAGGGTATGCGCTCAGATCTACAAAAACGGAAAGTTGAATCTGCAATATTTTTAAATAGTCTTCTTTTCTCATGATTTCATAAATTTTTTGTAATCTACCAACATGCCACAATGTAAAGTAACCCCAAACCATGATGATGCTTTACAATCTGTTTAACATGGTGTCGTTGTATACTCTCCCGCTGTCGACGCCAATAATACTTTTTACCGTCAGATTGATATCGGTTAAACTTGGATTTATCTGACCATATTACGCGTTTCCAGTCATCAACAGTCCAATCTTTGTGTAGTCTGTCGAATTTTAAACGTGCTGAAACATTTTTATCTGACAGTGCTGGTTTAGGTTTTTTACAGCTGAGATGTATCCAATATTGTGTAGCGCTCTTCTTGCTGTACATCGGCTAACATTTTTATTTATTGCTCAGGAAGCTTCTTTTAGGACTAAAGACGTGTCTGCTCTCATTTTTCTCATTATAGGGCGTGCGTCTCCATCAGATAATAATCGTTGGCGACTGAAAACCTGTCTTTAGGAGCTACATTTCGCCGTTTTAACACTCTTAACAACTACTGATTGGCTTATATTAAGCTCTTTTGCAATCATACGTGACGAGGAGTCATCCTTTGTTTTATTTATTATCAAATTTTTCACGGCTATCGATAGTTTCTTAATTTTTCAAAAAATATTAACTTTTACTTTTTTAAATTAAAAAAACGACGTTTTTGGGACACGGAGTTATTCAATTATTATTTAAAACTAAAATTCATATTGACAAAATTAAAGATTGCAGCAACAAATTTAAAAACTTAATTTCAAATAACGGTAAATTAAAAAATGATTCAATAATTTGGTTGATAACAAGTGTGAGCAAAACTTTTTTTTTTGCATTTAATTATTTATTGAATCTTCATATTTGAAATGACAATAAGTATTCAAATCTTAATACTAAAAACAAAATAATAAGTCCACCCAGTGCTAGACAAAATATTATGATACTACAACAAATTTACATCCACTGATACAGTCATCTGTTTTGCGCTTGAGTTAAAGCAAGGGTATCCCTCCTTCTCAACCGATTGTGGCCACTAAAGTTAAGGATGTCTCGTGCAAGTGGGTTTGGATGGTGTTCAAGTTTGCTGACATACTTTGACGCATATTTTGTAAATTCGACTTTTACTAATGGCACGCCTAGATCTTTGTGGATTCGAGAATTTTTAACATACCATGGAGCTGCAGTAATTATACGTAGAATTTTATTTTGACCCCTTTGAATTTTTTCAATGTTTGATTCCATAACACCAGATTGGCTTTAGAATTGCATTGTACAACAAAAGTTTGCAATTCAATTTCAATGTAGAATTTCTGCCGATTAACCAATTAAGTTGCACTGCTTTTAATCTCATTTGTGTAAGTTTAGCTTCAATATGAGACTTCCAAGTTAAACGGCGGTCGAGGTGAATGCCGAGGTATTTGACTTCATTATGTTGAGGAATAATTTGATTATTTTTTCTGATGGACGAGCAGGTATCTTTTCGCAATGTGAAAGTGATATGAGTACATTTTTGTTCATTTACCCTGATTTTCCAAAGCTCTAACCAATTCTCTAGTTTATAAACATAATTCTGCAAATTCTGTGATGCAACTTGGTGGCCCTTATAGACGCTGACAAAGGCTGTATCGTCTGCAAAAGTTGACGTGTGGATTTTGGGGTCTGACGGCATGTCGGAGGCATAAATCAAATATAAAGTAGGGCCCAGTATGCTACCCTGTGGCACACCTGATTCAATTGGCTGAGCGGTACTTAAAAAATTGCCTTCTTTGATTTTAAATTTGCGACCGTATAAATAACTTTCCATGAGTTTATGGGTGTTAGCAGGCAGAGTTAATTTAATTTTGTGCATTAAACCGTCATGCCAAACTTTGTCGAACGCTTGGGACACATCAATGAAAAGGGCGGAGCAGTATTTTTTATCTTCAAACGACCCTCTTATCACATTTACCATTCTGTGAGTTTGTTCGATGGTACTGTGTTTAGCTCTGAATCCGAATTGATGATTTGGAATACATTCAGTGTCATTCAGAATTGGAGTCAACTTAGTCATTAACAATTTTTCGAACAGTTTAGAAATTGTCGGCAGTAGGCTAATTGGCCTATATGACTCCACTTTGGTGTGGTCCTTCCCTGACTTAGGAATCATAGTGATCATAGACACCTTCCAATCTGCAGGATAGTATTTGAGGCGTAAAATAGCGTTGAAGATAAAGAGGACAATTCTTCTTGCTACACGAGGTAACTCCACAAGCATTTTATTGCTGATTTTATCCATACCTGGAGCCTTTCTAAGGTTCAGAGTACCAATAGCGTTTTGGACATCACGAAAGTTTAGTCTTAGGGGTACAGGAGGCCTTATAACAAGTGGTGGCAAATCAGATTCGTTATTATTTGAGTTGTTTATAGTAAACACATTTCTCAAATGGTTAACAAATAATGTCCCTTTCTCGGAATCATTTCTAGCCCAGTCACCAGTCGGATTTCGCAAAGGAGGTTTTCCTCTCACTGGTCTTTTTAAACCTCTTGCCGCCCTCCATATCGAGTAGTCAGATTGTGGGGTACTATCAAGACCTTCCAAGTAAGATCTAAGTGAGGCCGTTCTTTGGGTTTCTAAGAATTGTCTTAGTATATCTCTGCATACCCGTAGCCTAGCTTTCAGTTCAGGAGACCTGTGAATTTGCCACTCTCTTCTAACTCTTCTTTTTTCTGACAGGAGATGATCGAGTTCAGCGAAATAAGTTCTATTTGTCCCACTTCTGCACTCAACGTCGTATGTGGAGGCGTGATGTACAGCTCTTCGTATGTCCTCAGTAAACTTGCCAATCGACCCATCAATATCCTCGGTAGTTCTCAACACTACATTTTCCGTGCAGTGGGAACTTAAATACTTTTTATACTTTATCCAACTTACTCTGGTTTTAGATATGTCCCGAAATGGAGAGCCATTCCCTTGAAGGAAACGCATTGAAATAATAGAAGGAGAGTGATCTGAAGACAAGTCTCATGAAGGCTCCACTTGTATCGATTCTACAGGGATATTTTTCACTACTCCGAAGTCAATAACATCGGGAATCTTCCGTCGGTCCGTCGGCCAGTAGGTGGGATGCCCGCTTGAGAGTACATCTAATCCCATTTTGGCAATGGTGTTGAAGAGTTCACGACCCTTCGGGGTCACCAGACGTGAACCCCAAAAAGTGTGTTTGGCGTTAAAGTCACCAGCAACTAAAAATCTAGCTTCAAGGGAATTGAAGAAGCTGTAGTATTGGTGTTCTTTTATTGAAAATCGAGGCGGCGAATAAATTGATGATAAAACAAAATTGTATTGACAGAATTCAATACAAATGTTTGTTGCTTGTAGGTAATCCTCACATATGTTGTTCATTAAATAATGTTTTATTCTGTTCTTTATAAGAATTGCCGATCCTCCACATGCTCTTCCGCGGGGATCTTTAGTATCATACAACATGTAGCCATTAATTTTGAAGTACGCTGTCGCCGTCAAGTGGGTTTCAGCAATCATCATGACATCAATCTGCTTATCCATCAGGAAGTGTTCCAGTTCGTTTTTATGTTGGCGGAGGCCGTTCGCATTCCAAAAACAAATTTTTAAACAAATCATTTCTTTAAAATGGCTTGTAAGATAGTGGATTGCATTTTCAGCATTTCCTGCATCATGGATGTCATAGTGGTCGTAAAAGTGTTCATGGTTTGGACAAGTGTCTGCAATGTAGTCTCTAGAGTGTTAATATTAGGCTCGTAATATTGTGATTTAGGTGCCTGCTCCAAACCTGGCATATTAGATTTAACCACGTTAGCGTAAGAAACTTGTCTAGAACTAGGCGCGTTTACATGACTAGTGGACCGTAACAATTGAGGGAAATTGTCACTCGATGCCAAAATAGGCTGTTGACTATGATCAGGTAATACTGACGTCTTGTTGGTACTTATGGCTTTCAAATGAGTGTAAATTGGACAACCTCTATAATTTGCGGTATGATTACCTCCGCAGTTACTGCATTTTTTTATTTTTACGTCAGTTTTGGACTTATTACATTGAGCACACGCAACACAAACAGACGGCAATTTACAATACGCCTTGGTGTGACCAAATTCTTGACAGTTAACACCATTGACGGGTCCCTTATGCGGTTCCTCCACGGTAATTCTACGATGCAGAAGATAAATGAGATTGTAGATTGGATGGGACTCGTTTTTCTTTAAGACAACATCTCCAGGTTCCAATTCTACCCTGAACATGGGCTGAGGGATCTTTTCACGGTTTCTGATATTCACTACGCTCTTGATTTTGAACCCTTTGTCCATTAAACCGGTCTTTATCTCCGCAGGATCAACACATGGGTCTATACCCTTTAGAACGACTTGGAGTCCTTTTGCGCTTTTGAGCTGGTAGGTATAGAAGTCCCTAGTCTCCCTCTCCAACTGGTTGGACAATTTTCGAAAATCATCTTCCCTATTCACTTGGATCTTTGTCTCGCAGATATTTCCATGTTTAATTGAGGTTACGCTAAACATGTTTTCACCTATTACCGAAACAATTCCTTGTACCAATTTACTGGAAGTCGGCTCTCTCAGATAAATTGGTGGGGGCTTAAACGTCTTCTTAGGAAGTTCTGGCTCATCCGTCTGGAGGAGAGCAAACCTATTTTGATTATTACTCACGGTCTTAGGAGCTTTTGAATTTGATGACACTTGAGCAGACGTCGGGCTCCTCTGTCGCTTGAGAACAGTGATATACTTATCCATACCTACTTGTTTTTTTGGTTTGACTGCACTATTTGATGAAGATGATGTTTTTTCATCTGTAAAATCACTATATTGGGCGAACAGGAACAACGCCGTTCTGCGGCTCTTGTAGTGAGAAAATTCTCCAGAGATTTTTTTATGGATTCTTCCTCAGAGACCCATTTAGTTTTTCTAGACGAGCTAAGCTCTTTCTCAGAATTACATCTGAGAGAAACACTCATACAATTTTTATGCGATTTTTAGTGTTTTTTTAATTACCGATATTACCGTAGATTTTTTTAACCTATTACGAGTTATTTTTACACTTTTTTGTTTTATTTCAACCTATTACACTTTTTCACCTATTACGATTTTTTCACCGAAAATTCAGCCGCACTAAAAGTAACACGTCCGAACAGTTCGATGAGACGAGACTGAATAACAAGTGTGAGCAAAACTGAGTACATACAAGTTGTTTTGTAGTTATTTAAATTACAATCTTGTTTTATTGGGCTTTTATTTCTCTTATTAAGAATTATCTAAAGAACTAAATAAGAATTAAAATAGAAAAAGAAATTAAAAATCGCTCCATTATTACCATTTTTATGATTTTTACAATGCAGAAAATACAAACATGTACTCACCTCTGCTCCCCACTGTACATATACATACATATGTATGTATGTATATACTTACGAATTCGGTTAATTAAATTTATGGAACAAGTCGGTTTTACTGACTTTGCTCAAAAAAAAAAAACAAATCATCAAATAGGGCTTTTAAGGAGACAAAAGCAATAAACAATATTTTTGGCAGCCACGTCTATTTTCGAGGGGGCGGGCCCTCAAAGTTGAAAATATATTAGCCTATATATCGGGAACTATTGGGTCTATGATAAATTGTAATACATCAAATTAAAGGTATTAAAAACACCTTTCCAACGATATATATATCACGATCACAAAGTACGGACCAACTATTGGTTAAATCTGAAAATAATATTTTTTGACCTGAATTTTTTTTTAATGTCTAAAAAATTAAAAAGAAAATCTACATAAGTGTTATTTAAATTTATTTATATAAATAGCCAAGACATAAATCTTTAATTTGAGGTATGATATGTGTCTATAGATACTATAATCACCGAATTATAAGATCTGAAATATTAAAAAAAAACATATTTCTTCAAAATTTTGTATACAGGAAAGGATTTTCTTCTCTATGGTATACATTTTACCGGCTTAAGATTTCCTGTATTGCGTAAGGATTTTCTCCTCTATGGCATACAGAACACCGGCTTCGCATAGTACAGATTGTACTTTTTATGGTGGAATGTCATAATTTTTCTTTAATATCTGCGGATCTACATTACCTACATGATCATGTTATACCTTAAAGCTTGAAGCTTAATTTCTTGACTTTAAAAGTTTGAGATTTATATATCTACTCATATAGACCTTTTTCCAGAATTTTTAAGATTTTTTAAAAAAATATAGGATCAAAAAATAATTTTCCGAAATTGACCTATAGGTGGTTCATACAAGTAGGTCATGTTATATAGCGTTGGAAAGGTTATTAAAGTGCCTATCATATGATATATATATATCGTCTAATAAAGAAATGTAGTTTTCAAGATATATCTAAATATATTATAAACTTTGAAAAATTTTATTTTAATAGAAATTAAAACTATGAGTGATAAAATTTTGGAAGTGATTTGAAAAAAGTCACTAAAACCGACTTAAGCCAAATTTATTGTAAACATTTTTACTTCTTTAATCACTTTTTTTAACTTTTATACAAAAAAACACAAATTTTCTGGTATCTGTTCAAATATTTTGCAAACAAGCATTCAAGTGTCACTTATTAAATGGTTAAATTTGGGTAGAGAACACAATAAAAATATCAAAACATACAAGAGACTTATAACCAGCTAACAAGCTATTATGCATTTATGAATACAATTTTTTGGTATTTTGCCTCTCATTGCCTTATTACACTGTTATAATGTATTTATGAATTAGACCGTAAGTCTTTTTTTTTAACAGATATACGCTCTGTAGGATATTATCAATGCCGGGAGCAAGCATTATTTAACTTTTGAAAAACACGTACCTCTAAACATTTACTTTGTTAATACAAGCACGTAGCTATTACTATTATTGTGTTTTAGAATAAGACTATTACAGTTCTAAGAATATTAAAACATTATACTTTCGATTTGTACATCATTGTATAGTATTACTTAAGAAAAGAAGTCTCAATATACAGTGGGGAACAGAGGTGAGAACATGTTTGTATTTTCTGCATTGTAAAGATCATAAAAATTGTAATAATGGAGCGATTTTTAAATTTCTTTTTCTATTTTAATTCTTATTTAGTTCTTTAGATAATTCTTAATAAGAGAAATAAAAGCCCAATAAAACAAGATTGTAATTTAAATAACTACAAAACAACTTGTATGTACTCAGTTTTGCTCACACTTGTTATCAACCAAATTATTGAATCATTTTTTAATTTACCGTTATTTGAAATTAAGTTTTTAAATTTGTTGCTGCAATCTTTAATTTTGTCAATATGAATTTTAGTTTTAAATAATAATTGAATAACTCCGTGTCCCAAAAACGTCGTTTTTTTAATTTAAAAAAGTAAAAGTTAATATTTTTTGAAAAATTAAGAAACTATCGATAGCCGTGAAAAATTTGATAATAAATAAAACAAAGGATGACTCCTCGTCACGTATGATTGCAAAAGAGCTTAATATAAGCCAATCAGTAGTTGTTAAGAGTGTTAAAACGGCGAAATGTAGCTCCTAAAGACAGGTTTTCAGTCGCCAACGATTATTATCTGATGGAGACGCACGCCCTATAATGAGAAAAATGAGAGCAGACACGTCTTTAGTCCTAAAAGAAGCTTCCTGAGCAATAAATAAAAATGTTAGCCGATGTACAGCAAGAAGAGCGCTACACAATATTGGATACATCTCAGCTGTAAAAAACCTAAACCAGCACTGTCAGATAAAAATGTTTCAGCACGTTTAAAATTCGACAGACTGCACAAAGATTAATCCAGATAAATCCAAGTTTAACCGATATCAATCTGACGGTAAAAAGTATTATTGGCGTCGACAGCGGGAGAGTATACAACGACACCATGTTAAACAGATTGTAAAGCATCATCATGGTTTAAGGTTACTTTACATTGTGGCATGTTGGTAGATTACAAAAAATTTATGAAATCATGAGAAAAGAAGACTATTTATAAATATTGCA
The DNA here is from genome assembly GCA_916048285.2 of Bellardia pandia. Taxonomy (NCBI): domain Eukaryota; kingdom Metazoa; phylum Arthropoda; class Insecta; order Diptera; family Calliphoridae; genus Bellardia; species Bellardia pandia. Next base: position 91,231,385 of record OU696532.1, on the reverse strand, counting down.
GACTCAACTTCCCGATTTTGTAGATCTGAGCGCATACCCTGAGTAAGAAGTTGTATTTCAACAGGATAGAGACCCAAAACACACCTCGAAAATCGTTAAGTAATGGTTGAATGGGCAAACATTTCTATTGATGCAGTGGCCTCAGCAAAGTCCCGACCTCAATCCAATTGAAAATTTGTGGTAATTTGTGAAAAGACGGTTGGGACAGTATCGAACAGCTCCGTCGAACTTCGCTGAGTTGTGGCGACGTGTGGAGCTGGAGTGGCAGAGAATTCCACATGAAATTATCCAAAAGTTGGTTGAAAGTATGCCCAATCGCATAAATAGTGTATTAAAAAATAAAAGGCTGTGGACTAAGTACTAAAAATTTAAAAGTTTTTGTTTGTTTCCTGAAAGTGCAAAACTGAGTACATAAGATTTAATTTTATTTAATTTAGTTTGTTCCCTGAATACGTATTTTTTTTGTTTTGTTTTAAGACCATTTTTGTAATCTACTAATTAATAAATAAAATAAAAAAGTAATAATTTAAATCGCTTTGTTATTACCGTTTTTATGCACCTGCAAATGCAGAAAATAAGAACATGTACTCATCTCTGCTCCTTACTGTATATACAAATGGTATCTTCATAGCAACTATTACATAGCAGAAATGTCGACATCTACTACAAGACGATCAAAAACATTTGCTAGCACGTTTCCTGTTCAATACGGAAGGAGAAGCATCATAAATTGTGTCCATTCTTTTTATTTATATAAATATTACTTACATAAAAATAAACATAATTATAGAGATGCATAAACAATTACATTAAAGTGAGTAGTCGACTAATTGTTGTTGAAGACAGCACAGAGTACTCTTTAAACTGTGTGCCAGCGGTAAATAATATTATTTAAAAGTAAATTTTTTACTATTGAACTAACTTTTTATGTAATAAGAAGTAATAAAACATATGTTTTTAACATTTCGATTAAATTATGTGCAATAATTCATATTATTTTCATTATTCTATTAGGGTACTTAAATATTCAATTGTAATTATATTCATCACTAAGTATAAAATGAGAGCGAAAATATCATGTTATTGCCAACATAAAACTACAAAACTATTAAAACCGACAAATTGTTAATTTACACCATGTTCACACTTAAGTTTTTAAACGCGTTTAAGCAAAATGTTGATTAAGTTAAAGCCGTTCACATTACATTTGAGATGATTAAGTTGACAGTACTACACCATGTTCACACTTAAGTTTTTAAACGCGTTTAAGCAAAATGTTGATTAAGTTAATCAAAGCCGTTCACATTACATTTGAGATGATTAAGTTGACAGTACTAGACAGGTTATAAATAAACAACACACAAATTTTGTTTTATATATGTATTAAAAATGGAAAAAATTCTTTAATAAAGTTTTCATCAGATTGTTTTAAAGTAATTAATGATGGAATGGTGAACATCCATTTTTTTAATTTTTTTAAATGTTCACGGTCTGTCAAAAATTATTTATCGGTAGTACACCTATAAGGTATGTTCACTATGGCCGATGCTACATCCTAATCAGTTTGAGGTATGTTCAGATGATTCTATGTGATTAATGAAATGATTAAAATGTAATCATGTCAATATGAAGTGATTATCAAATCACTTCAATGTATGGTTAATCATCTCAATTTTGAAGTGATTAGAGCTTATATCATGTTCACACTTGAGTTTTTAAACGCGTTTAAGCACCTCAAACATGATTAAGCTCTAATCACTTCAAAATTGAGATGATTAACCATACATTGAAGTGATTTGATAATCACTTCATATTGACATGATTACATTTTAATCATTTCATTAATCACATAGAATCATCTGAACATACCTCAAACTGATTAGGATGTAGCATCGGCCATAGTAAACATACCTTATAGGTGTACTACCGATAAATAATTTTTGACAGAACGTGAACATTTAAAAAAATTAAAAAAATGGATGTTCACAATTCCATCATTAATTACTTTAAAATAATCTGATGAAAACTCTATTAAAGAATTTTTTTACAATTTTAATATTTAAAACAAAATTTGTGTGTTGTTTATTTATAACCTGTCTAGAACTGTCAACTTAATCATCTCAAATGTAATGTGAACGGCTTTGATTAACTTAATCAACATTTTGCTTAAACGCGTTTAAAAACTCAAGTGTGAACATGGTATTAATCACGTTTGAGGCGCTTATACTATGTTTCCACGACGATTTGAATCACCTGTTTCGCCTTCTGAATCATGTTTATGAATCATGCTGTTTACATGACTAATAAACTTGATTCGATTTGACAGTTGTCTTTAATAAACAAACAGAATAAAAAAAACAGAATTTACGATTTGTGGAAAATAATTTTTTTTAATGGATAAACAAAAGTGAGTGGAAATTAGTTAGCTTATTTGAAAAAAAAAAACATACATTCGTACGTATTTACTTTTTTTATTTCCAGCAACAAGAAAATAATTTGCTTTGTTTACAATAATATTAAATTTTTGCAGCTAGTGCAGATAAACTTGCGATAAATATTAGAGAAGAGTGCAATTTTTCGTGCTTCGCAAGTAGATTCAATATGAATCTACTTGATTCGCTCTTAAAATTTTGTATGGTGAAGCAAGTTGTTTCGCTCATGATTGGGGTGTGAAGCATGAATAGAGAGCGAAGCATGTACCGTGGAAACATAGTATTAAACGCGTTTAAAAACTCAAGTGTGAACATGATATTACTCTTATTGTGTAGTTATGAATACAAATTTTTATCAGTAGCTTATAAAACAAAAAGAAACTTATAACTATTATAAGCTTATAAGTTAAAATTTGAAATTTTTATGAATTAGACCGTTAATAATTAGACAACACTTAAAACTAAATAAACAAAACTGTTAACCAAAAGTGTCTTAACAGAGAACATATATATGTAAATGTAAATCACAGAATGTTAAAAAAACAATATTAAACGGAGTTTTTTAACAAATGTAAAATCAATAAAATTCAAAATAAGTAACAAGTTAATGTATCTGCTGTTCATTACACCCGAGAACATACCAACTATACGTTTAGCTTTGACCCCTTTTACAGTTGAGAAATTGAAAGACAGACAGACGAAGTTTGTTGGCGATGTATTGAAGAAGAAGAGTGTTCGGTAGACCTCTACTGTACTGGACATTTTAAGACATTTTTCGTTTACAGTTTCCACCCCTTGCATTTTTCATGTTGTTGCTTCACATCATTTGTCTCACTTTAACGCGCGTATTGCAAAAATAATTAAATTTATTAACCAAATAGATTTATTGATAACAAAAACTTTATAATTAACAGTTGTTTGAATATGTTTTTTAATTTCTTTTATTTTCAATGCGTTTTTATAATAAAAATTTCCACAACAATCAACATAGAAGAAGAACGAAAAAATAAACAAAAAATTTCTGCCGGTCTATTAATTTCGCAACTCTAAAAGGTTTAGGCAAGCTCAAAGCGGAATGAGAAAAATGTCTGCCTTTCAATTTCTCACCTGTAAAAGGGGACTTTTGCCAATCCGGGTACAACTGTACATTAAGCACAAGTACATGCAGTGATGCCAACTTAGCTATTTTGGGGCTAGATTTAGCTATTTTTAATAACTCCTGGCACGTAATATTATAAAAGAGCTAACAGGGGCTCTTTTCAAACATGATATTGGCACGTTTAAAGCTAAGTATAGACGATATGTTGAATCAGCATATTTATGCTGAAAAATTTGTGACAAGTGCTTACATATCGTGTAAACGCAAAATTTTTTCAGCATACGTATGTTTAACAATAATTGCTAACAGTTTGTTAACAATATCAACAAACGTATGTTGGTAATTTAATCATATGGCTGTCAGCATATATATGCCGATTCAACATATCGTCTAAACTTACCTTAACACTTTTTGCATCTATCTGTAAATACTGCCGTTTTTACCCTCTTATTTCGTCTTTGATTCATTATAAATATAATATTTGTACACATTTTTTGCAACAATGTTTTTTGCAAATATAAAGTTTTAAAAAGGCTTCCAATGATTATCATATAAGTGAATCAGATAAATATATTTATAATTGAACAGAATTTAATACAGTTCGTAAAAATTAGGGCAAAACTTCCAACAAATTTTAAGTTGTTATAAAAAATTTCGGCATTTAGCGTAAAATAGTTTTTTTTTTGCAAGCCATAAAATACTTTAAATGTAATAAAAGAATTTGAATATGATGTTAAAGAAATTGAAGAACTAAAAAATTCTTTAAAAAAATTAAGATTATACCAGTGGAAAAATGTAGGTAGGAACAATCAATTTTGGATCGAGGTGCATCAATTCAAGAATTCGGTTAATGAGAATCCTTTTCAAAAATTGTCATTGGTAGTCTTAAAATTATTATCATATCCATACTCCAAAGCTGAAGTAGAAAGAGCATTCAGTGCTATGATTTTTTTCAAGAATAAAATTAGAAACCGTATGGCTTTAAATACTGTTCACAGCTTATTTCAATTTAAAATATGGCTTAAGAAGGTGTAGGCTGTTCAAGTTACGATTTGCCAGCAAGTGTGTTTGTAAAAATAAATTCAATTGAAACATATAAAAGGTCAAAATACTATACAAAAACAAAAATATGGCCAGAATATAAGAAAATTTAACACTTTTTGAAAATGACTTCATATTTTTAATTCTACTTATTGAAATGATAAATACATATGTGCATATATTGTAATGTAAATATTTGTATACAATTTTTAAGTAATAATTTTACAATTTAAAAAAAATTTTAAAATTTTTAATCGAAGTTCACTTCAAGTTAAATATACAACTTATTTGAAAATAAATTGTATACACTACATTTATTTTTGAATATTTCTGTTAGATGTTTTACATAGCCTTCCTCCGTTGGAAAGCGTAAATGCAAAATCATACAAAAATATTCAAAATTTTTAAATTTTTTTTAAATTTTACAATTTATACTCGCAAGAGGAATAATTCTCAGTTAAGTAATAATTTTACTAAACATTAATATGTAAATTTAATTTGTTTAATATAAATGAGTTTGTAGTACAAAAATTAATAATAAATGGATTTAAAACAGCATAATCTTTGATTTTTAAATATAGCTCTTTTTGACTGCTCGGTCGGCACGTTTTACCATTGAATAGTTGGCATCTCTGAGTACATGTGCATGAAAACCCTTGCCTCAGCAGAGTCGTTTAAAGTGGCAGCACTGATAATAGTTTTCACTTTATCCCAAGAACACAACTGGGACGAACAACGAATTTCGCCCAATACAGCGAGTTAGTTGATGACAATTTGCTGTGTAAATTCGTCGTATGAAGCACAATAACGACGACACAAATATTGCTGTATAATTGACAGCTATGTATTTATATATGTAAAACTTTTTCAACTTATTCCTACCGGATAAATATATCTTCCCGCCAATTGTATCCCATATAATTAATTATATAAGAATTCATTTGTTTAACCATTACAATTATACTTTCAATTATCCATTTTATCGCAATGATCCAATAATTTTTAATAATTTATTGTTTTTGTATAACAGCTGATAGATAGTGTGACCATATATAAAAAAAATATACATTACCGACCAAAAATTCGTCGTTCGTCCAAGTTGTGTCCCTAGCATAATTCTTGTAACTCATGGGTACCTTTGGCTACTTAATTATTTGGTTTGAGTATTCGATACTGCATATTTTTTCTAATAAATTGTATTAATGTAATTCATTAATCGTATACATGAAGCACTTTTTAGAAATATAGCATACAAAACAATAACAAAATAAAGGGATTTTATTATTACATTCTCACAACAATACGGTTTTGACTTTATTTTACACTGTAATATATTTCATCGGGTAATTGTTTTTACATCTGCCTTAATTTAAGCCAAGTTTTAACGAATTCTTTAAATCTAAATTCTTGTTAAGTTGCTTGTGTGGTTTTCAAAATTCCCTAATAATTGAGTAGTTGCTTCTTGTTTTGAGTACCCATTATAAATAGCTAGAATCAGTATTGAGTAGCCAAATATATTACAACTCTAGTTTATTTAATTTTTTATTGTTGTTATAAATCAATTCTTGGACAAAAAAAAATACAAAAAGAAAACAATTCCATAAAACAACAGTAAAAGTTTAGTAAATATGTCACAACGTAAAGTGATCGAATATATTACAAAAAGCGTTTTGAAATAAGTAAATATAAATAAATAGGAAGACATTGAAGAAGATTTGTGAAGACAGGTGAATTTAAAAATACATCTAATACATAACACGTCCAAGAATATAAGTATGTCTAATTAAATATAACCAAAGCATTACAGCAAACACGAATATATGTATGTATGTACATATGTAGGCAGACAAATTCTTAGGTCTTTGTATACATCAACCTCAAACAATTTATATATTAATCTTTACTCAAACCTTAAAAAAAATTAAAAAATGTTTGTCCAAGAGTGTTAGAGATATATATGTACATACATACATATGTATGTGGGTCCTCCTACCTACCCGCACTAGACTAAATTAAGTTTATACATATTTCTTAACAGTAAGAACACCAGCAGAAGTATGTATTCCCTGCCACTTTCAATATAGGAAAATTCAAATCATATGTTCACAAACACTACTCCCTCCCATAACCTATTTTCCTAGTTCCAACACAATGCATTGCATGAGTAGGTGTCATTCCCTGAGTGCTGGTCCAAGCAAAAAAACGGCAATAGGTGTTTTTTTGCAAAACATGTATTTTTTGAAAGTCCTTTAATTTCCTTAACCCAACGATGTGTGACAGTTCTGAACTTCACGGCCGTGTGAAAAGGTCCCTACGGACCTTTTTTGTAAATCATGTTTTTTCATATAAAATTTTTTTTTTATTTTTATTGTTTACTAGCTAAACCCGGTGTGCTTTGCTACCCCTCGTCATAAAATAAAACGTATTTATATATTTACAAACATTAATTTATTTAATTTTAATGTATTTATTGCAATGCTTTAGGCGAGACCATGCCCCTTTGTCCACTTACATAGCCAAGAATTTATTATTTTGTAAGAATATTCTGTTGTGAAAATTTAATGACGATCGGTCCAGTAGTTAAGACTATATTACGATGTTTAATTTTTCTAAAAAGGGGCGTGGTCCCACTCACTTTTCTCCTGGTACGTATTCCTAATTATGCCCCAATACCATATGTACCAAATATCACCGACGTACGTCAAAAAATGCCCAAAATATGGCGGGTTAAATTTGTGGGTTATATGGGCGGTGCCACCCCCGTTTGTACAATCAAAACTTCATATAGCCTATTATTCCTTCCACAGTAACATGCTGTAAAAATTTCAGGCAGATTGGTCCAAGGGTTTGGCCTCCTATTAAGCACAAACATACAGACACACATTCATTTATATATATATATAGATTAAAAGCAATATAATTTAAGGTGAAATGGGGCGAAAAATGGGGATTTGGTAATAAAAAAATATATGTAGTTAAAAAGTATATAAAACTTTAGGTAAATACATATTACAAAAAAAGTATTTTGTATAGCAAACATTGTTAGTGGTATAAGTAAGTATCTGAATTAAAAAAAGGGGGCGATGAAGTAGGCGTGGTTCATAGTTATATGGCGACGCTAACAGTATTAAGAGCAATATACTACCAAATAAAAAAAATACGTTGGAATGAACAAATTTGTATAGAGAACAAAAAGTATAAAACTTTCAAAAATTTGGCGTGAAAAGGGCGTGGCTTAAGAAATCTTTATTTTTACCTCGCCTGGAGTATATAATGTGTATACAATTTGAAGTAAATCTGTTCAAAACTATATGGGAGCAATTACATAATTTTTAAAAAGTGGGCGTAAAAATGGGCGTGGTCAAAAAAAAGTACCCTATTAATCATACCAGAGTCCCAGTTAAATGCTGTGAAAATTTCAAAAATATCGGTCCAGAGGTTTGGTCTCCAATTACAATATTTTCAAAAAGTGGGCGTAAAAGTGGGCGTGGTAAAAAAATACCCTATTATTCCTTCCAGAGTCACAGTAACATGCTGTGAAAATTTCATCAAAATCGGCTCAGCCGTTTTGGAGTCTATACCCTGTAGTAAATAAAATAGTCAGTTGATAAAAAACATTAATTATAAACTAATTATTTTGCAAATGACTACAAATTGGTTTAAATCTCATGCAGATATCAACCAAACATATTGCGCAAGTCTCTTGCGCTGTTGTTTTCTTTGAAAAGTGAGTTTGAAAGGGGGGAAGCACAACATGTAAGAAATAAATAAAAGCAAAATGTAAAAAAAGAAAACAAAAGAAGCTGAAGTCAAATGTCACATGTCAATCAAAGCAAACAAGGTCTTTGAGGTAAACGGTGCTCAATTTTAATATCTTTATATTTTATGTGATAAAAGTTTTTAAATTATATTTCTAAATGCTATTATGAACTCTATGCAATGAAATGTTGCATTGCATACTGCGTTTATGAAAACAGCCTTTCTATGAGCAGTACAAACTTTGCATTTTACTTGTTTTCATTACAACTTTTATTTTAAGTCATTTATTTTTTTATTTTTTTTTAGTTTAATAATTATTTCTATTTATAAATATATATTGTATATACGTATATATATATGTATGTATATATTTTGACAAAAAAGAATTAAAATTAAATTGTTTAAAATTTAATTTAAAAGAAAGTGGTTTTTAAATAATTTAGTATAAAGCGATTATTAATAACCAATTTTTTAATTAACTATAAATTGGTTGGGAAATAAGTAATTAGTAGTCAATTTAAAAGTCATGCAGAGGTGACCAATTGACTACAGCCTATGACATGCCTATGTTAAAATAATGAGTCGACGACAAGAAAAAAAGTCACTTAAGCAACTAGTTGTGTTTATTAAAAAACCAGTTTGAAGTTACTTAAAAATGTGTTTGACTTCCTACAGGGTACGTTACATACATACATACATACTTACATTGAATTTTATATATATAGATAACTAATGCCCCTATTACGGTTCACAACTTTTTTAATAATTTGGTCGTCTTTCATAAATCGGTATTGCCATTCACAACTTATATGTAGTAGAGTTAATGTAGAGTTAAAGTCGGGTTGACTGACAGACGACCAAACTTAGTTGAGTTGAGAACGGCAATAGGGGCATGATTCTACATACAAAAATAATTTTTTCAATTTTTGAACTTAAATGCCCCTATTACGGTTCACAACTTTTTTAATAATTTGGTCGTCTTTCATAAATCGGTATTGCCATTCACAACTTATATGTAGTAGAGTTAATGTAGAGTTAAAGTTGGGTTGACTGACAGACGACCAAACTTAGTTGAGTTGAGAACAGCAATAGGGGCAAAAGACATTAGGGATGATAATAAAAACAAAAAATTCTAAGAACTGGTTTATTGCTAGTAGTATAAAATTAGAATATTGTGCCTTTCCTTGAAAGCAATAAAGTTCATGTCTTCGAATTTTTGTTAGAATTTTTTGTTTTTATCATCATACCTAATGTCTTTGAGTTTAGGTCTTTCTAATTTCAGTTTGAAATTAGGTCCCTAGGGACCTTCTCACTCATCGGAAGGTTAATGACCGAGCACAATGAACGACATTCGTCGGACTTTCCTTACTCTCTAAGATTGAAAACAAATGAGATCAATAAAAGTGTCTTCCACTAGTCTTAAAATATTTTAAAAACTACAAAATTACACCATCATATTTTTAATAACTTCTGGGCTTTATGTATTATATTCTTAATACGTCCTTTAGACTACATACGCTGTCACATACTGCATAGGAAATTACAAATTAATGAGTAACATACATACATATGTATGTATATAGAAAATATTAATGATGTTAATGATGTGTATTTCAATACAATATTTTAATTGATGTAATTTAAATTATATAGGTATACAGTGACTCACAGTCAAAGTGAGCCAAGGTCTGTTTTCGGATAAAATTATTAAAATATAATGAAAAGTAATTTTGATTGACAGAAATATTACGTAGTTTTATAATCAATTTGTATTAACATATCATCAAATCCAGTTATATTATTTGCTTAGTGTAAAAAAATAACAAAAAGAAAAAAAGAGTCTGCAAATATACCTAACAATGAAGCTCGGTATTCTTGTTTCGCCATACCATCTGCTTGCCGTCGAAGCCAAACAAGTTAAATTTACTTTCATCTGTAAATAAACCCGAACCAAGCATTTTTACTAACGTATAAATTATTACCATAATACAAATAGAATAGCTCTATAGAATTTGACTGTTACGTTCCGTATTAACAACTGAAAATGTATTTACTAGAGACAGATAGCGACCACTTTTCAATAATCTCTAGAATTGAAGCAAAGGTTTCAAAATAAATTTTAAGACAATAGTTAAGTTTTGACATAAGCGCCAATCGATGCTAGAAATGAAAATATGTACATATGTATACATATATGCTTTTAGGGAATACAATCCCTTCGCTATGACACAAATTCAATTCATACAGAAATCAACAATATGTTTAATACAAATCTGCGGACAGATTATTTGAGAATTCTTTTATCCAAAGTAAACAGCCATCGTCTTTTCCGGTGTTTTTACAAGCTAATTTAAGAGCATTGTATATTGTACTATATATGGCATCTATGTGCTTATTCAAGCGAGTTGGAAATCTGTCAAACTGATCAAAATTAGCATTATACAGGGTGGGCCAACTTGGACTGACTGATTTGAAATGCTTATAACTTTTGCATTTTTAATTTAATACTCAATTGAACATCTCCAGAACATCGCTACGACGTATTCTAAAAGTTGATCTGAAGATGTTTCCATATAAAATTCAATTGACCCAAGAATTATTGCCGAGGGATGCACCACAACGGCTACAATATGCCAATAGAGTTCAAATCATTCAGTCAAACTTGGCCCACCCTGTATAATAAAAATATATCATAATTGTAGTACTGGACACAGCGAAAAACCAGATCAAACATGGCCTACCGTCGAATTTATATTACCAAACAAAATCGAAAAACATTAACCTGCATGCTGAAATCGAAAGTGCATATTTTTCATATAACTTTCTTACAAGAATCATATGGTTGGCTCGATTCATGAGATCTAATACAATGAAATACAATTAGAAGTATGTATGTACATAACATATATTTTACAGCTTATTGAATTTGTGAGAAAAAAAAAGATATGTTGTACAAGGTGGCGCAAAAGTAATCCTCCTATCAGAAAATGCTATAAATTTTGCGAGGCCCCTAATGTCAGTTCTGTCAGCAATATTCCGCGTTCTGGAGCAGTGTAGCGTAACATTGTTTATTAACGTGTATTTCGCATGTGTTTACTACACAAATGTCAAAACAGAACTGACATTAGGGGCCTCGCAAAATTTATAGCATTTTCTAATAGGAGGATTACTTTTGCGCCACCTTGTATTACGATTTCGGCAGATTGTTAATTATATTTTCAACTATCTTTGTATTGTAGTATTATTTTAATGGCTAACTTAGTAACAGTGTATGAGGCCATTTACACGATGCAATTTTTCATGCAATTAATTGTATGCAATTGATGTTTGTTGGCGAACGGGGTAGAGAAGCAAGAGGGGTAGAAAAAGTTGCACGATTTTCGTTTTTCATGAAATTTTTTTGACATTTCATTTTACCATCGTTTGTATTTTACTTATTTTGTTTTATTCTTATTCTGACTTTGAAGTGTGCAGTTAGCGCAAGAACATTTTCAATTACTTCTTCTGTATTAAAATCTTCCATTTTATTATATTTTTTAAAATTTTTATGTATGTATTGTATTTATGTATATTGTGTATATTATTTTATATACATACATATGTATATTTTTTGTATATTATATTTATACATATTTTAAAATTTTGTTTTCTTTGTTGCGCGTAAAATTTCATCGTATAAATCACAAAGTATACAGAGGGGACAACTTTGACGTTTCAAAATCGCTACAATCAGCTGCAATAAAGCAGTTTTCTTAAAAAGAGAAAGAAAATATTTTGTGGTAGTATTTGGTAATGTGAAAAAGCAAAGCACTATATACAACAAGAATTTTGTGCACAAAACAAAATAAACAAAACAATTTGAGTAGAATATTTGAATTGAAATTGTATTTTAATAATTGTTATACTTTGTGGCATGCATCAAGGTGAATTTAAATACAAGGTGACAGCGTAGCGCCAGCTGATTATTCATGGTGAAATTGAAAATGTCAAAAAGTTGTTTACAAATAGTCAAAGTTTATATAAAAAAAGATGTTTTTGACAGTGACGAAAGTTTTTACACAAACAAAAATGCCTGTTGTTCTTGCCTTGTTGTAACTGTTGTAGCAATGCTGTCACCTTGTATTTAAATTCACCTTGGTATGCATTGTGGAGTTTGTGCATTCTTTAGATGATATAAATGCATTTTTTTATGATTGTATCAAACAATACAAAAATACTCTGTGACCAAAATTGAATTTTATTGCGCCATAAAAATAGTAACATTAAGAAAACAAAGGCAGTTCTCAAAGAAAGAAAAACTACATTTTCTTTCCCCTTCTGTCACCTCTGTATACTTTTTGACATGTTGTAAGTATACAAGGTGAGTGCAGTAACCCAGCTGACTGACTTTGTTTACAATTTACTTATGTCAAAAGTAATATATTTGCAAGTATTTTTGACAGTAGTACATTATTTTACACAAACAAAATGCCTGTTGTTTCTGTTTTGTGTTGTATTTGTTGTCGATTTGCACTCACCTTGTATAGTTGCACCATGTTTTGTGGTATAAATGCACAACATTTCACGTAGCAATTTTAAAAGAGAATGGAAAAATTGCATGCAATTAATTTTATCGTGTAAATGGCCTCTATGTAAAATTAAGGTATTACGTAGGCTATTGACCTTTTTCAATAGAAATGGTGTTTATTATATACCTGTTCTAATACAAGCAAAATATAAGGAAATACTATTTTAATTGTTTTTTTTTTATTTATACTTTTATAATATAATTTACAAATAAATAGGGCCATAGACACTACATACAAATATGTGTCTTTATTTACATTATACACTCATATCATGTACACTGTAAAAAATTAATCAGGGGTGTCATAGAAACCAATATTGTCAGAATTGGTTTAAAAACCGACAAGAAAATATGCTTTCGTGTTATAGGGCACTGCTACACGTTCAATAAATATGAAGATATTTCTAGTATCGCGATATTTATTGAACGTGTAGCAGTGCCCTATGACACCAAAGCATTTTTTCTTGTCGGTTTTAAAACCAATTCTGACAATATTAGTTTCTATGACACCCCTGAATATAATATTTTTTCGAAAACCATAAATTTTCAACAGATTATTTTTTTAAAAATCTATATTAAATAAATTTAATTGACTCCTAAAAATGGGATAAACCGTCGTATACTCAAGATATACAAAAGTACAATTTTGAAAAACAAAATATAGGCCGACAATTATAACAGTTTGAATATCGGCGCAATGGTGTTTTTATTATTAATCGAGATCAGTTTTTGTTATTTTTAAGTAGTTGTTTTATGAATAATTGTAAATTTTCTGCTTCTTAGAATTTTTGCTTTCATACATAGGTTTAGAAAATCATTTTCACACAGGCCAAGTTTTCTTTTGGCAACTTGAACTTGCTTTTTCTATTTTGATTGCTTTAATTTATTTTTTTGCACTAATACGAAAATTTAGCGAATTTCGATTTCAAAAATATGTAATGTTTCAGGTATAAATATATTTCAGTGTATACATACATATGTACTCGTATATAGAACATATCGCACCCTAAATACAAAATGGTCACAACTCAAAATACTAAAATTTTCAGGAGAGACAAAAAGCTGTTCATCGTGCACAAGCAACACACTTAATATAAAAATAGAGATAACTGTATTTTTTCAGTTAAAGAAGATAGTGATGTGAAAGTCCCCGTTTACACAGTCGAACATTTGGAAGAAAAACTTTAAGCTTGGCAGAAAATTACGGATGGGGAAGAGAGAATCAATTTTGTGTTGTAGGTACTCGGTGAACATGCTTTGTTGAAATTTTCCTTGCTGGAATTTACTACAAATTATTATACAACACGAATAAGAGAAATGACAAAAAAGCAAATAATAATGAAATGTGTCTGACAACATTGTTCGACAGTGTGACCGCGAATGAAGAAACAAAAGAGAATTCCAGATGTTTTTCTTCCAAATGTTCGACTGTGTAAACGGGGACAAAGAAATTTTTGCAGGTGTTAGAGATGTGCACTCTGAATTAATTTATGGAAAAAAGTCAGTTTTGGAAAATTTTAAGTTGTGACTCTTTTGTATTTAGGGTGCGATATATACTTTAAGCATTAATATATACATTAGGGAATAACCAAAACTACGTGATAATCATAGATTAATGAAATATTAATGAAAAAAAAAACAGTGAATTTATGATCTCATTTCTATTTGTACTTTTAGGATCACTTAAAGAATTTACATAACACAAATGAAGAAAAAATTAAACGAAAATTTATCCGCTTTTGAGCTTTACATTATCCGTGTGAACAAAGCAAAATGATAACAAATGCATCCGTTATCCTAATACGACTTTCTTGTTTTTTGGAAATTTTCAAAACCTGAAAGGGTTATACGACTGTTCTCTTTTCTACACAAAATATTGACAGATCATATTACTTGTGGACATTATAAACTGGCCTTTAAAATGTATACGTTATAGGTACATATTTGTTTAAAAGTTATACTCCTAATATACATGCATACATATGTATGTATTATTGTTTATAAATTCTATACATGCATGTAGAATATACTATTGCTGCAATAATAAATATTAAAGTGAATATAAAAACGAATTAATAAAAAGTTGTAAAACTAAGCGTTATACTCAAATAATAACAATAACTGAAAGATTTAATGACACTCGACGTTATCGTTGGTGTTAGCAGTAGTATTAGTCGTACTACTGTTTGCGATAAGACAATATTTGAAAATATACAAAATCAATCCAAGTGTTTGGTATGCATTATACATGTACTTTAAACTTAATATAATACGACGGCTACCACCTTGATATTATTATTGTTATTAGTCTTTGATATCTGAACATCCATTTAAAATATTATCAATTAATATATAATTGTATATGCCGGGATTTTTTTGTATGTGTAGGTACAATGCTAAGCAAATTTGTATGACTATTTATTCATTCCATTAATGCTATTTGGCAAGCTCAAGTGTGTGAGTGATAGTTACTCGTATTATTGTGTTGTAGTTATTCGTATTATTAAGGTTGAGTTTTATTAATTTACATGTTCTTTTCCAATTTACAGGAGCTTCACAGTCGTCTCGCATTGTGCATTAAGTTTAAGAGGGGCTAACATATATATATATATATATATATATATATTTCGCCATGAAAAGCGTTATACAAGAAGTACAAAATAAATACTCATTTTTAGATAATTTACTAACAAACTTTTGGAAGTCATGGATCAAATCGAATGTAACATTTAAATTGCAACTGAAAAACATTAAATGGAAGAACGAAAAAGCAAAGCCTGGCTGTGCTTACAAGCCAACTGAGGTAAGCTGAGTAGATATTGACAAATAATAATAATAATATTTGCACCAAATACTTTTTTCACTTAAAAGATTGAGCAATTGGCCAATGTTATAACGCATGGCATTTGGATAATACCGGCGCTGCTCTGCCAATATAAACTTTTTGAACGTTCTAAGTCATCTAGTCAGTATTTGGTGTCCTGGGTATATGGCAGCGCTCTCACCTTACTTTTTACTGTTTCATCTTGTTTTCATTGTACCTGCTATTGTACAGAACACGAGTAAGTTTAAATGTACATATTTAAATACTTTATACGGTTTAGTATTTAATTTTACATATATATATATATATATTTAGTTATACAGATCAGTTTAGAAAATTCGCCATATATGATATTAGTGTTAGATTTTAGTGTAATTGATCTAATGAAGTTCTTTAATTTTTTTTTAATATGTAGCATTTATATTTTCGGATAAGATAACAAAATAATCAAAATTCCATTAAAATATACGATAAATAACAAGTGAATGAATGATTAGATTTTAAAAGCTGCACCTGCTTAATAACACTATCCAGCAAATGTTTTCAATTGCAATGAACAATTTATTAAAGTTTAATTTTTTGTCTCTTGAATTTTTATTGAAATATTTTTTATCAGTTCTTCCTTTTTTCATATTAAAAATTTTCAAAAAAAAAAACTACAAAATTTTGAATAAATTATATCCTGAAAATGTCTCGGTCAACTATAAACCCGTTAAATATTTCATGGTAATTTTAAATGATATTTACTATCTAACATAAACTTTGTTTGAGTTTGTGATATTATTTATTTAGGCGACATTGTTATTAATAGGTATTGGTGACGTGAAAAGCTTAATAAATAAATATTATCTTGTAAATATGTAGGAGACTTTTTTGTGTCTGTAAATAGTTATAAGATATGATTTTAGTTTAGTATTACACTTCTAGTTACATATTCAAATTGGGCAATACTAAATAAATAAGCTGTTTCGGATTTTTGTTTAAGTATTTAAAACGTTAATAATTCATCTAAGTACTTAATATAACTCTCTATGAATTCGAAAAGAAAAAGGTCTAATGTTAATCTCATTGACCGCTCATCTCATTTAAAGATACATACATACTTATGTGCCGACTTATTTCAATGACAGAATGAATTTAAAATAGCCCATTCGTCTTTGCCTGGCAAAATCACCACTCATGGCAAACTTGGTGTGGTATTTGAAGACTACGCAAAAAAAGTGTCGCGATTACTTTGCAAGGTAAGTTCCTGCGTTCCAAGATAAAAGAGTGACTCAATTGTAATTTGTTTTACATTCGTAACGTTTAAATTTGTAAAAACTATCTGTTGAAAACCACACATACATTCGCATTTTAAAATTAAATTTTTATAAAAAGCACCGATCTGCTGCAGAAACCACACGCAAATTATTTATATGTCATCTCTTGTCTGCATAAAAAAAAAACCAGTAAGTTGTTTTAGAAAATAATTTTATTTGGCCAAATATCTCTTCTGATTCCGAAGTTATCACAAGATCGTGTGTAAATTTCTGGGCTCTCCTGAAAAGTTGTTAAAAACTCACTTTTGCCATTGCGCAATGGCCAGACGACGATAATACATTTATGTATTATGTGTGCATTAATAATTTTAATGTGTTTACGAGAATTTTATGTATTTTGTATAAATTATGTATATGTATAGCATTCTTTTTAGTGTCCCACCAAAATCGGTTCTATACGCCGAAAACTAATTTTATTTTATGCCTTATCCGAAACTATTTAATGTACTACTAATTTCTGCAATTGTTAAATGCTCTAAATTTGTTAACTTATTTCAGTTTATTTTTCATGTGTTCTGCATCATAGCCTTTACTTTTGTTATTTTTTTTTTTTTTTTTTGAGAAAAATAATTCTAAAATATGTAAATATGCAAAAAACCGGATAAACATTATTGCTGGAATTTAAGTTGAAAAGAATTTAATTCTAGTCTTGAATCCAGTGTCAAGCGATTAAATTAAAGTTGTTTTAAACATTATGTCAAAAGCATTATCCACTAAAAAGGAAATATAAATTCAAGCCACCTAGTTTGGGAAATATTAGATTTTTTCAAGTTTATAACAAAATTCAAAACAAATTGCAACGAGATGTTTAAGATCTTTATTTTTTTGGTCTTTAGTGCTTATTTAGCTTTTTTGTTGACTTAAGTCGTCGTGTTTACAATTATAGTTGATTCAAAAAGTGAGTGCTCACCCATAAATTAAATTTAAAATTACATATTTTAGGGTAACTTTATGGAACACAAAATTAGTTGACACCACATTTTAAGCGGTTCTTTAGTAATATTTAAAACTAATAAAAAAGCATAATTCAAAATCACAACTCATAACTAAAAATACATAGTTCAGTTTTTAACTTAAAAAAGTGAGTGCTTATTTCGAATGTTTTGTAATAAAAATCGTGTATTTTTTATGGGAGCCCTTCTTCTTAATTATGGCTTTTAGTCTTTTGGAAATAGAATCCACTAAGTGTTGGGTCACCAAGAACGGAATTTCATTCCACTCGTCCTGTAAAGCTATTGTTAATAGATCATTCCTATTCCTTATTTCTCTCTATCTTTAAGTTTTCTGTATAAATGACGCCACAAATCTTTAATAGGACTAATATCGGGTGATTGGGAGGGGGAGTTTCCATCAATTTTGGAGTGGTATTATGATACGTGTGTTTGAGGTCTGGCAAAATATGAATTTCGACCAAAAGTATTGCTCACCTTTTGATGTGAAGAACGAATCAAGCCCATTTCGAATCCCCTGTTCTGAGAGAGCATTCTATATCGATCAAAACAAGTAATAGTCGGACGGGGCAAGGTCTGGGGGTTACTCTCTATTGCTATGCGAAAGCAAATTTGATGCGTAAGAGTATCAATTTGTACGCTTATCGCATCGAATTTGATTTCTTTCGCATCGCAATAAAGAGTAACCCCCCTGGACTATAAGGTGGGCGAGGTAAAACTTCCCAACCACTACTTTCTAAATAGTTTTTAACAAGTATTGCCACATGTGCCCGAGCGTTGTCATGATGGAATGTTGGGTTTCATGTCTGGCTGCATATTCTGAGCGTTTTTCCGCTCATAATAGATAGGACCCTCTTTTAAATCACCCTATTTGAATATTTTTTATCAATGATAACGAGCAACGATTGATGTAATTTATAGTTAGTTTTTAAACTAAAGAATATAAAAAAAGATTTTTTATTTTAAAACTTTTTCCACATTAAAACACATTTTATTTTGCTAAAAAAAACCCCTTTTCAAATTTATAGGGTTTATGTCAAAAAATAGTATTTCCTTGAGGGGCATTATCTTTGTCACTTTCGACCAGATGAAATAAAAACATTGTGCTTAAGTAAAAACATGTTTTACAATTGAGTCAAACTGAACCTTTAAATATCTTTAAACGAATAAAGTATAACATAGACCACTAACATAATATCTGCCTAAAACAAATAATCTAAAGTAAATTTGTTTGAAAATATACAATTGAGAAAATAATACCAATTAAATTGAAATACCAACAAATAAGTTTCGAACACGCATAGTTAAATAATTACACGATTTCTTTTATTATTAAAGCAACCAAAAAAAATTATATTGTGCCACTAACACACAGGGAAGATTTTATATTCTTTATTGAAATTAAAGTTTCCCAATGCTTCAGGCGTTAACTCATACAATTTGATTCAATCCCAGTTAGAACTAATGGCATCTTTTGGTCGTGCGCACATCTTTAATACAGAAATAATATATTTGTTTTCCTACTTAAAAGTAACAAAAATTAGCAACATCAATGGCAAGTTAAAGAAAAATTCATCGGTTTTTTAACAAGATTTTAACTACTTGTGTTAGTTAATTCTAATGATTTTCTATTAAATTTCCTCCATTTTTTACTGGGATTGTATGTCTTTTTGATATGAATATTGAAAAACAAATGGAAAATTGGTTCAAGCTTATTTAAAATTTTATTTTTAAAGCATTAATTATATGTATGGTTACGAATAAAAAACTATACAGGCATGTGATGGAAATCGAAATCGAATCAGTTTTGGAAATATTTTTCAATACATTTATAATCTAATTTTTAAAATTTTTGTTTTAAGATTCTCTTTAGTAGCCCAATTTTATCTTTATATTTTATGTGATAAAAGTTTTTCAATACAGAAATATTACGAAAAAATTGACTTCTAAAACTCATTCGTTTTCGATTTCCATCACATGCCTGATGGTCACATTTTTAAAATTATTTTCCTAGATTTTAGGTATAAACGAAAATCTTGGAGTGTCAAATAATTCTGAATAACAGATAATAATTTGCTGCTAAATAATTTTCTCATACATAAAGTAATTCTATAGTTTTTGTCCATAACTACATATACATATGTATGGAAACTAACCTCAAAAAATTATGTAATTCTATAGTTTTTGTCCATAACTATATCCCTTTGACACGGAAATTAATTCTGACCATTGCAAAATTTTATATGTGGTTTTTATAGCTTAAAAAGGCTTCAAAAAACATGTGTAAAAAATTATTGGAAAAAAATGTTATTCTAAAGTGGGTTTTGAACAACGAAAAAAAAACAACCGATAACGGTAAATTAATTGCATGTATGCTGAAAAACAAATCAGTGACGGGTTGATAAAATCGACGTATGTACTTTATAATGTACACCACGCGTCAAAGGGATATGTATGGAAACTAACCTCAATCAGTCAATCTTGAATTAAACATGTAACAAATTTCAGTCGCTAATTGTATGTACACATGTACTGTACTAACTGGTGTAATTGTAACTAAAAATAAAAATATACATATAAAGGGTGTCCCAACTAGAACGCAATTTTTAAATTCTAAATAAAACACAGATATTTAAAAAAAAAAATCATGAAACTTTATTATATCGTAAAGTAGACAGAATGAGGTTATGTATGGAACAAGATATCGTGCAGATGGTCGCCGCGGCTTTGCTGGCACACACGCGATCTTTTAATGAAATTTTCAATGTCCTTTTTGCATAAATGCTGCGGTATTTCATTAATGCAGCGTCCAATTTCCTCTTTTAAGGCTTGAGCTTATTCGCTTAAACCATCGACTTCAAAAAACCCTAAAGAAAAAAATCTAAAGGTGTTAAATCGCACGATCTAGGCGGCCAATTCTGGTCTCCAAAACGCGAAATAACACGACCGGGAAATGACTGATGCATTTTCTCTGGCTGTATGACATGTGGCGCCGTCTTGTTGAAACCACATGCCCTCCACATTAATTTCTTCAATTCTAGGCAAGAAAAAACTGGTTATCATTTCACGATACCGAACACCATTGACACCATTGCGTTGTAGTAGGAACACCCTTTATGTATGAACATTTAAGAGTGTTTTATTCTTTTTTTATTTCTATAATAACTTTGGTATTTTTGAATATCGATTGTCATTTTAGTGGTATTAAAAATGTTTTGCATCGATGTGATCGAGCAATGATATACATTTTTATAGCGGCGTCATATTTCCCATGGCTGATGTTAGAAAATCCTGATCATTCTGTTGTCCTGAGTTCCATGGAATGGATTATTTGGTTAATGGCAGCTAGCGGCATCGCCTATCAGCAGGTAAATAATTAATGTTTTGGAACTGTGATGTTTATAAACGGAAATGATTTGTTCGTTTTTTTTTCAGATATTTCATGAGCGCTTTAAGTGTTTAGAAACTTGCTTCTATATCTTGATGGGATTGGGTCCGGCTCTAGTGGTTTTTTGTACTGGCCATGAATTTCGTGGCATGAGCGAGCTAAAGATTGGAGGTTTTTTCTACATAATAGGAATATGTTTCTTTAAATCGGATGGTGTCATACCCATGGCTCACGCTATATGGCATTTGTTTGTAATTATGGCTTCGGGTCTGCACTACTATGCCATATTGGTTAACTTGTACCCAGCCACATTAGACTCCTCGATTATAACGAATAATGAAATCTTGTAGTGCTAAATGTTACTTAATTATGGGGGATGTATTTGTTTTAGTTTATTAGAGGGACGTTTAATTTAAGTTCACAAAAACATTATATATTATTAGAAGTTTTAATTTTTAAAACCGAATTTATTATTTATCGAATATTTGTTATTTTTTTCTATGTCTTCTAATTTGACTTCCGTTTAATATTAATCAAACAAGAGAGGCAGGGGTATACAACTCGTAGCTATAGTATATGGCACTAGTATTTATTGAAATAGAACCTCTGTAACTTCCACAAAAAATTATATTTTTAAGCATGTTTAACTGCAAACAGTTTTACTACAAGCAAAGTATGTATATTTTTTTTATAGGAAATGACCTGCATTGTGTGAAGTGTGTGATTTATTCTATATTTACCTACAATAACGAATAACCAATAACCACCAATTTTCCAAATTTAAAAAACAGACAAATTTTTAGTGTTCGATAGACTAAATTCCAAATTCAATTTTAAACGTAGGATTAGTTAATCTCTAAGTTAGAAAATTAGTAAATTCTAGTTTCTATTTCTATTACGTAATACATACAGATATTTTATTGCCAAAATGTTGAAATAAAAATGAACAATACAATTACAAACTTATCGAACGAACGTCTTGTCTTATCATTTCTATTCCGTGCTAAATATTTCTGTTAAAAATTCTATAGTATTCTTCTGTTCCAAAGACAAGGCATTGTGGAGTTTTCCACGCTCTAATAAAACAACTGGACAAGAGAGGAGGGGTGCTGCTTTTTCGGGTACCATTCGATTTATGACGCGTTTCCAGGTGTTGCGTATAATTTCAACATGCGGCAAAATATGTTTCTTTAGCATTGGCAAATCGTCGTTGCTGGCAAGTGTAATAAGATGGGAAAGAGCCAAGCAGAGTTGTTCCTGAAGGCTGTCGCGATGATTGTATTCATGGAAATTATCCAAATTATACGATTGCTCTATTGCCTCCAACACAGATGACCAAAACTTTTCATAATAAACACCGAAATGTGACCTTTCTGTAATGTTTGTTATGGCAGTCGAGGCGTTTATCCTTACTTTGAAGTTGGAATGATGGACGATTACGTGACATAAAGCCGAATAGAGTGTTTCCTGCCAATTTAGATTGGTAACTTTGAATATAATGCGATTACGCATTAGATTGCTAATTGCATAACAAGTGTTCCATTTTACTTTGGCATTGCCCGACGAGCGAATACATTCGGTTAGCTTACAAATAGATTTGGCAAATATTTCGCACCAATTCAATTGCTTGTTCTCGCTGTTGAAATGATCATTGGTCAATAGTCGCAACAGATTTCCTAATGTTCGCACAGCATTGCAACGTACTTTGTCGTTGTCACTGCAAGCCGTAGTCGCTGCAATTATAAGACGGTGAAGCAAGTCATCCGAAATCCGTTCCTGTCTTAAATGCGACATCTCTGTTGTTCCTTTCTCAATAAGAGCATCACTTATATTCCCAAGCGACCAGAAACTCTTTACACGTACAACTAAATTCGAATCTTTTACAAGGCGAAGTGTTAATTCTGCAGTGTTTTCTATAAAAACTAAATTACAGCGTAAGGATGGGTATAAAGCGAATACAGCCAAGGCTCTAACTGCAGCTGCTCGTACTATAGTCTCTTCTGAGCTGTCACTACTAACGCCTGATAAAAAACTCAGCAGACTAATTTGGCTGGGGTGTGGAGTATGTTCATACATCAGGACACCTATATTTGATACGGCATCACATAAGGTAATTCGCACCGTTGTCATTTCTTCAGAATCTCGTGCAATGTGACCCACTATAATCGGCATCATGTTCGACCAAAACATACTGCATTCACGTACATCTGTTTCAGAACATGACGCATTATCCAAGACATAACGACTAATTTGGTAAGCACATGCATCAATACATCGTGCAGCGTAGAGACGTACATCTGGCAAAATATCGTTTAGACTGTGCTGCAATACGTCCGATACTCTTGTTAAGTGTGGCTTAATCATTGCAAAATGTGAACTCATTACTATAAGCACTTGCAGACTTTCGATACGCACTGCAGTTGCCAGGGCCTTCTCTTGTTTAGTTAAATTATACAACACGCGCCTCAATAGCCAGGACGTATCCTCTGCACTACGAGTTAAACTGATGTTGTCATTTCTTGCTTCATCTGTATTTCGATCATCGCAGTTTTCCTCTTCGAATTCAACAAACTCCTCAATATCAACAATATCAATTTCTTCGTCAGCCACATTTTGTACTTTTGATCTCTTTTTCGTAGCTGCCTCTGGCGGAAGTCCCACTGCTTCGGCAATGTCACCTGTAGTTTCCGGTAAAGCTATCAAAAATTCCATTACCATGAGAGCTGATACTTGAACAGCTGCATCACGGTGAAATACTAAGGGTTTAACATCTTTCACAAAATTTTGCACAAACCCCTTTTCAAACTGTGGAAATGGAGATGCCTGCACTAAAACCGCCAGACATTTGAGGGCCTGTGCCAACACAGGCAGCGATGACTCTGAAGATAGTATTATAGCAAGTGATTTGTAAATGGCGAGTACTGTATAACCCAAGCTTACAGAAAACGGTATAAATGTTGTCGGACAACGTTTTACATTAATTTCAGCCTGATGCAAAAATCCTTTCGATCCGTAAAGTAGATGAGCACAAACTTGTAGAGCTGCATTGCGACACCGTAAATTCGGATCATGTTGCGCAATAAATAGTAAATTGTCAATTGAATCACCTGTAATAAGATTTAAATATAGAAAAGTAGTATGAATCATAATTTTAAGGAATTGTAATATTTTTGAAATGCCCTGAAAATAATTTCTTTGTTTGTAAAATAAGGATTTCAATTAGCAATATGTATAAGCTTTAAAATTTAACAATACAAACATTAAAATATTACACAAATTTTAACCTTAAACTATATATTCCCAATCGGTGTTTTTTATTTATTTATTCAGTAATAAAAAGCCAATTAGGCCAAAATAATATTACATGGTAATACAATAAACCTAAGTATAAAATAAGGTTAAATATTCAATAAATTTCATGTTACAATACTATCGAATGGGCTCCCCAGCCATGATAAAAAAGTGTAGATAGGTATGTCAAGATTTAATAAAGAAAAAGAGACAAATGAAATACGGTCCAGTTAGGGATAGTTAGGACTTATATTAATAGAAGAGATCACAAAGGGTCTGAAAAATATTGCAAAAGTTTTACTTTGAAAACATTATTAGAGTGCGTAAAAATTCGCAACTCTAATCGCAGACTATTCCAATAGCTTGTGATCCTAACAACAAAAGACCTACTGAAAAAAGATTTAAATATTCTAGGGGGAACAAAGTGAGGATTTCTGTTGCGGGGAGAAAAAATAAATGCATCGCATATAACAGAAGGTCTACCAGTTTTCATAATTTTGTAAAACTTTAGCAAATTGCGAAACTTTACAAATTCATTAAAAGGACAACCAAGAAAGCATTTCACGGACTCGGAAACATGTTCTCTACGTCGAATGTTGAAAGCAAATCTAACTATCGAATTTACCAAGCGCTTCAATCTAGTAAGACACAATCCGATAGTGCCGGATACAACTTCAAAACAGTAAAGAATCTGTGGCATCAGGATCGCATGTGCTAATTTTGTTCTAACATCCTTAGATAAAAATAGATTAGTACGATAAATCCTGCGTAAAGAACCCCAAATTCTACCCGACACAGAGTCAATATGATTCTTGAAGGAAAGTTTAGAGTCTAAAACCACACCCAAACATTTATGATGTTCAACAAATTGTATTAGATCATCACCTAGGAACACATCTAAATTAGGAAAGAAACGATTAGTAGGACCGAACATCATGGCTTTAGTCTTTGTTGTGTTAACCTTTAATGAATTGGCATCCATCCAAAGTCTAATATGGTTCAAATTAGAGTTAATATCATACTCAAAGACTTCAACAAATCTTCTATTACCTCTATATAAAAGAAAAACATCATCTGCAAACAGAAATGGTTTACAGTTGCTGGTTTGAATGGCGTCAACAATGTCATTCACGTAAAGCACAAAGAGGAGAGGACCCAAAATAGATCCCTGTGGGACACCCGTGTGGAGTGGAAGTAAACTAGAAGAAACACCATTTACTATAACAAATTGTGACCTACCAACCAGATACGACATTATAAGCTGACAGGCGGACGTAGAAAACCCAAACGCATCCCTCAGCTTAAAAATCAATAGAGTTAAAGGCTTTTGATAAATCCATGGAAATCAAAACACTCAACTTGTCGCTATTGACATTCTCTCTGATAGAATCAGTAAGGCTAAGTAGAAGAGAAGTGGTATTGAGACCATATCGATAGGCATATTGGGAATTACTTATTTTAGTAGAAACCAAGTCATTCATCTGGGCTTTAATAACATTTTCAACAACCTTAGATAAAGCAGGGAGTATGGAAATAGGTCTGAGGTCATCCACACTGTACAACTTTGACCTTAGGGATGGGAACTATACGCGCTACTTTCCAGGCAGATGGGAAAACTGAGAATGTTAGAATTGAATTTACAAAATGAAGAATCACGTGGGATATATATGGAAAAATTATCTTTAAAAAGCAAATTGATAAACCATCAGTGCCGACAGACTTGGACTTAACTTTATACAAAGCTTCTAACAGTTCAGACTCTTCAATACAAGAAAAAGAAAATCCACCAGGACCACCGAATTCATTAAAGTTAAAAGGGTCCGAAATAGGAAAATCAGAGCTAGCAAAAAAACTATTTACTGTAGTGTTTCCTCCTTTCCCTACGTAATATAGTCTTCGCACGATTACGGAGCTTACAATAAGTTCTCCAATTTAAATCAGAGCGACTGGACTGAAATGCAGAATAAGAAATATCACGTAAGGATCTAGCAAGTACAACATCACGGGACTTCATCCAAGGATTATCAATATTCCTCAAATTAACCCTAACAGTGGGTACATATGATTGAAGACAATCCAAAAGGGAGGTCAAAAGTGAGCATTTCGTATCAATGTCAACTGTATTATAGATCAGTGAAAAATCATATTCTCTCATCAAAATCATATTTTAGAGAGTATTGTTTTATTATTATAGAATTGCATTGTTATGATTTCAAAAATATTTTTGCTTTATAATGACTACGTTATATCTTTATTTATTGTTATTTAAACAATAGTTTTTTATGTGTGTGAAGATAAATTTGAAATTTAACTCCCTAGACACAAACCATTTACGTTAACAGAGTCATGTTCTCTATTTAACAGAGAAAATGTTAAAGTTTCAAAATTCGATATATAACTTTATTAATGATATTTTTACACAAAAACAGTCCGAAAAAATTCAAAAAAATCAGCATCTATAATAAATGTCTGAGAAAATTTAAATAAGTAAAAATATTACACTAAAAAAATTTTTTATAAAGGTTTTTCGAGCTCATACCATTCCCAATGTTTGATTCATAAACCGCGGTATATTGATTTACATTTTAAGAAAAATACTCACATACTCATAAAGTATTCAACTCAGTTGTCATTAAAAAAAATCAGCTTATTCCGTTAGGTATTTATACAAAATAAGTAAAAAAGAAATATAAAAACATACAAGTAAGTTTATAGGAAAACCTATTGGGGAAAATATAACATTATTATTTCATTATTTTATATAATTTTTATAAGCGGACTGTAAAAATTAACGACACTAGCATGAGTGTATGCGAGTCATACTTATTTTTTTATCGTCTACGTACATTGAGTTAAGGAGAGTCTAAATAAACAACATCATACATGAGATTAAGTATGAATATAATGAGTACTTCAAACTTTAAAGATGAGTAGTGGTTTGATGATATTGAGACAAGTATGAGTACGTATAAGTATAACAAATTATAAGTCATGATTCGAGTATACTCACTTTTTCAGTACTCATAACTGATCTCTGATGTCGACATCAAGACATACTCCTAAATTAATACCGATTTGTTGTCAAGTTGACGTTGGTGTCGACTAAATGTGACTGCAGCTAAAAATTGACGACGACGTCGACAACGAATTTGGTAATAAGGGGAAATGACATCAAAAATGCTGAATTCAGACTATGTCAAGCTGTTAAATTATTAACTCAATGACACGCTGCATATTTCAAAATGAAATTGAATATACCTACATACATACATACAACATACATAATTTCACAATATATAATGTTGTCGCACATGCTTCAGATAATTATGTTTGGGATGAAACTAATGGGAATATAGTCGCTCCCGTTTTTAAAACACGCATTATTAAACACTTAAGGAATTTCCACACTCGATCACCCGATATTCATCAAATAATCATTTACTCAGATGTTTGCTTTTATTAAAACCGAAACGTTTTTTTTGTCTAATGCATTGCTCACTTTTTCAAAAGAAACCAAAATATATTGATTGAGCAAAAGTATTTAAAGCGGTCAAACTCATATGGAATGTGACGCTACACATATATAGAGAAAAATTAATAAAATACAAATAAAATTGGCGACTCAATTTGTTGAACTCATAACTGATGCTCGCAAAGTTCCAGCACCCTTAGACGCGTACCATTTATATAATGATTATTTTTTGAAATTATTTCCCAGATGTGTTTGTCTATTCGTACAGGTAAAAATATTGCTTAGAAGAGAAGCTCCAAGATATTTATAACCAATATATGTATATCTAAATTTTTAGACAGAAGCATTGGTAATCAGTAAATAGGCTACGAACCTTAGCATAAGATTTGTGCGGAACAATTTATTTTGAAACTAATCACCCCTATTCTGAGTTTCGATTCGAATCGAAATTTTCTCCGTTTGGCAAATTTGGTATTCAGAGTTTCGATTCCGCTACGTTTCTTTCGATTGTAGGTATTCTGTATTACGACATCGTAGTTACGTTTTTCTACGGAATTTTTTCGATTACTCTTTTTATAAACTTAAAAAGTGTTTAATTTAATTAAAATTTCAGGTAGTTTTTTATTACTATGTAATATATTTTTATTTTGGCCGAGAAGGCTTAATATTACAAATAAATGAATAAATAAATAAATAAAAATGTAAGTATAAAATGTTTAAAAAGTGATTTATATAAATTTTTGTTGTACGGCCAATCAAGAGGTGAAGCAACAAAGAACATGGTTAAACAAATGTGTAATGGTAGAACAAAGGAGTTTTGAATTACTGTCACTACAAACAGGAAAGCAGCCTATTTATTTATTTTTCCAGGTCAAAAACAACGACATCAGAGCAATACGAAAAGCTGGCAAGTTTAATGTCAGCAAAACAGGATATTGCTTGCGGCTACCATAAACGATCCAAGGAGGAAGTTCAGGTATTTTCTTTTCAAGTTTTTCAAGTCTTACCTCTGTGTTCTGAGTCACGTTGTTCTACCAATAAAGTCACTACTATGGATTCCATTTCTCCTTCAAATACAAAAATTAAAAATACCACCTCCGGCTTGACAGGATTCTTAGCACTTAAATATTTTGCAAACAAAAAATGATTATCTTTTTATTATTATTTATTCACAAGTCTTTTGTATTATTTTATTTTTATTATTTCTCCTTATTAATCGCACAATTTTTTTATTTTCCTATTTTTATTGTTTGTTGTGACTTTTGTTTATTAAAATATGTAGTAACACACTTGCTCATTTCTTTGTTTCTATTCCACATTTCATAGTTTTTTAAACAATTGTTGTCTTCTTCTTGTTCTTTCGATTCAGTTTTTGTTTGGAATACCAATTTTCGATCGTAGCGTAACTGAATGCGGAGACGTAATCGAAACTCAGAATAGGGGTGAATATAACAGACGAATATGATAGATAGAAGTATGATATTAAAGATGAACGACTTTATAAGAAAACAAGTAAGAAAGTATAGTCGGTCAAGCCCGACCATATAATACCCTACACCCAGTATATGTATAAAACAGTTTTTCAGAAATGGGCGCTATATGGGAGATATAACCTATTATGGAACAGTCATCCCAAATTTTAGTGTCATGATTTCTGGGAATATAAATATTGTGTATGTTAAACTATCTCGATATAAATACTACGGGGAGGTATATCTTCAAAATTGCGACTTGGGGGGTTACTCTCTATTGCGATGCGAAAGCAAATGCGATGCGATAAGCGTACATTTTGTATGTATGGTTTTGTATTTTTATTCAGATTTATTTTTCGTTAATTTAAACCTAAATTGGTTTAGTAGTATAATCGTTTTTTTAGTAAGTTCAAAAAGCCCTATCTTAATATTTTTTTTTAAGTCAGTAACTAAAAGCACTGTTTTATACTTAATTTAATTAAATGTAGGGAAAAATAACATATAAAACAGAATTGAATTTGTTCACTTTTTTAATAAAAAACTGCTTATTAAAAATTTTTTTTTCAGATTTTATCGAGTTTTTTCCTTTTCCTGTAAAATTACTCAAAGTTGAGATACGACCTTTCTATATTAAGCCATTGATATGAAGCCACTTAACAAAAACTGTCAATGTGACGCTGGTGTTTTCAGTATAAAGTATGAGGAATAATAATTCTATCTGAATTTATGAAAGTAATAGTCTCAAAGTCTTCTATAAACCATACAAACACATTTTTTCTTAACATATTCGGAACCACATATGTTTTAAAGCCATAAAATCTTAAAGACCGAAAGAATAACATAGGTACTTTAATTTTTTTAATTAGACATAAAATAACAAGTGTAAAACAATGATAATGCATACCTGCCCCATTTGGGAATAATACGTGCCAATATCCGAAAAGTGTTTTACGCTCTAGAAGTCTTGATACTGCTCCAATTAAGCTAATAGAAGCAAGTCGTATCTTTGCGTTTCTACTTCGCTCAAACAAAATACGATTCGTGCCATTTTCCGGTTCAGATACCTCAGAGTCGCTTATTTTCATATCGAATACAAAGGCGTCTGTTCGGTTTTCTGTACTGGGTTTAATTATTTTATACTCATTTAAGCGTGTATTTTTTGCGACTGTCCGAGGTTTTCGGCTTTTTGGTGTTTTTCCCCCACAACTTCGTGCATTTTCTGAATTCATTACCGTTTCAATTTCTTCCGCTGAATCATAAATTGCCTGCTGCGATATAAAAACCTTTTGAGGTCTTAGTAAAGCCGGTTCACTTGCATCAATGCCAAAATGAAAATAGGTCTTTGATAATCCAAACAATTCAGAAACGTGGAGTTTTGCGAAATTAGAATTGAGAGTAACTAATTTATGCAATGTTTGTAAAGTACATAGAATCACAACAGATACGTTTAAACTGTCTACAACAAGCTTTGCGTCACCATAGTGCAATTGCACTAATTTTTGACCTGCCTCGTTGCAGGCTGCTATTTGTTCTTCGGAAAGTTTTGCATCATTTAAAGTAATAAGTAGTTTGTCCATACATTGTAAAGCCGCTATCAAGAGAAAGGTGTCCATATGACATGAAACATATGTTAAAATAACATTAATCGTCAGAACAAAATATTTATCACCATTTGTGGGATGTAATAAAAACATACTGCCCACAGCAATTAATATTCTGCATGCAGAATCTATATTGTTTTCAATAAACTGATGTTGCTCCAAAATCCATTCCAACACATTTTTGAATTGAGATTCGTTCAAACAGGGAAGTTTCTTTTGTTCCTGTAAATATGTTAACCAAATAATACACCCGATGGCATCATCTATTGTCGTATGTGTGTGTGCACTAGTAAGTATTTGTAAGAACTCCTCAAGAATTCTATATTGTTGAGTTTTATTTTCGCAACCATTTTTTTCTGCGTTTTCCAATAGCTTTAAAATTTGTATATCTTTTTTATTCGCCTGATTTTCACGCAGACGGTATAAAATATTTTCTGCAGTCAATTGCGAGCTATCCATTATCAGTGATGCCAGTGTAGAGATTTTATCAAGTAGAAAATCTAGTGATTTTGAAATCACATTAGTGCCAGGGCTGCCAGATTAATTTTAATTTTAGCAAGTAAGAGTGCTATATTCGGCTGTGCCGAATTTTAAAAACCCTCCACCTAAACGTAATAAGAAATACAGAAACTACACTAGACTAGAATATCTTAATTCTGTGTTTTCTATTCAGTCTTAGTGCAAATTTTATTAGTATTTGATATATTGTTTGAAAGACAATTTTACGACCAACATAATTTATGTTAAATATTTTGAAATTTTGTCTAATTTTCACCATTTTTAATTGATTTAATTACCAATTCTTACCATAATTTACAGAGTTTGTCTGATTATTATATCTTGAGTGTAATTTAACAAACGAGTATAAAAAAAGGGGAACAATTCGGTTTTAGTGACTTTGCTAAAAAAAAAATAATCAGATAGGGCTTTTAGAGGAGATGCCAGCAAAAAAATTTGTTGGTGGTCACGTCTATTTTCGAGGGGGCGGTCCCGTAAAGTTTTAAATATATAGGCCTATATCTCAGGAACTACTGGGTGCTTGATAATTTGTAATACATTAAATGAAAGGTATTAAAAATACCTTTCCAACGATAGATATCATGATCATGAAAATATGGACCGAATATGGGTTAAATCAGAAAAGAATATTTTTTGACCCGAATTTTTGTTTTTTGGAAATGGTTCTTATATGGCAGCTTTGACAAATTATAGGCCGATCTTCTTAAATTTTGGAACAGTTATTTTCATGCATATTAGAATATTTCACGTCGAATTTCAACATAATAACGGTATATTTAAGACATATATTAGGATTAACGTGGATTTCGGTAGTGGACCTTATGTGGGGGATATAGTCAAATATGGACCGATATTTTCAAAATCCAGAATATACATATATACTTTATATGGTCGGAAAATTATATTGTGGAAATTTCACACGGAATGACAAACTTATATATGTATACCCATGGTGAAATTAAATACCAGGTGACCGCATTGCTACAACAATTACAACAAGGCAAGAACAACAGGCATTTTTCTATATGAAAAACTTTCGTCACTGTCAAAAAGTTTTTTTTTTATATAACTTTTTGGCATTTTCAAATTCACCATGAATAATCAGCTGGCGCTACGCTATCACCTAGTATTTAAATTCACCTTGTGTATACCCTTCTCATGAAGGTGAAGGGTACAATAAAAAGCAAAATACAAACTGTTATCTTCATATTCCACGGCCACTGCATCAAAATAAAATTCTGCTCACTAAGCCATTCTTTCACGATTTTCGAAGTTTGCTTTGGGTCACCATCCAGCTGAAAAGACGCTACAAATTCGGGAATCTTTGTTTAAATTTTTATTAGTTATTTATTGAATATACAATAAGTATTCAAATCTTATACCTAAACCTTAAAAAATATTTGTTCAGTTGAGAGAAAGAGAGCCATAATGGACAAATGGGCCCAAAATTATAAGGGTGGTTGGTAAATCAGCTCTACAAAACCTTGTTTCTCCTTGAGTTCTAATGGGTTCCCAACTAGAACGCAATTTTTAAATTTGGCGCCATTCGAAGTGTCATTGTTTGACATTTGAACAATTGTTATTGTTTGCTAGTAGAAGGTACGAGGTTAGTAAAAATGGAGCGCTACACGAATTAACAATGCATTCTCATTGTAAAGTTGTTTTACCAAAATGGTGAAAGTTTTGCGGCTACAGTTCGCAAATTGCGATCAATTTGGGGTCACAATAATGTTCCAAAAGAGTCAACTGTAAAGAGATTAATGAATAAATTTGCCGAAACTGGGTCTGTTAGTGATGTAAAGACAACAACGCGCCTTCGACCAGGTCGATCGACCGAAAATGTCGCAGCTGTACGTGATGATGTCGCTCAAACTCCATGCACCTCAATTCGACACCAAGCTCAGCAAATTGGTGTCTCCAAATCCACTATGACTCAGGAACTGAAGCCAGCTGACCATGGACAGCGAAGGGAGTTCGCTAATTGGGTATTGGAGAGGCAACATGAAAATGCTGATTTTGCCGATAAAATTATCTTTAGTGTCGAGGCCCATTTCCATTGGACCTTTTTTATGAAAATGAGGCAGGTCAAGCGCAAACAGTCAATGTTCGGTATCGTGAAATGATAAACAGTTTTTTTGCCTAGAATTGAACGTTGATTTAAATAATAACCAGACTTGTGATAGCCCCAAAAAGTAAAGTGTTTCTGAAGTAATTTCTTTATAAAAATTATCTCTAATTACTAAATTCAAATTGAATGAGCAAATTTTATTAACATGTTTGACAAACTAAAGTTTTTCACATTACTAAATCATAAACATATCTAAAATTAATTTATTATCATGAAAGTTTGATATCGTCAAAATGATTATCATTTTGAAAAAAATTCAAAATTGTTTCCAACACAGCACTTTAAAATAGCCTGTTCTAAAATGTCGATTTCTGTCAAGACTCTTGATTTATATTATTTAAATAGCTTCGCATTTTTTGGTTATTAAGATTCAATAAAGGCATTAAAGCAATTAACTCTTTATTATCATTGAATTTTTTTCATTTATGTATAGGATGAAAGTTAAAAAATGTTGGTTTCAAAGCGGACTACAAAATAACTATAGAATGTAGCGAGAATAATCTGATTTTTGAACAAATTAATTGGATACTTACGTTTGCACGGCAATATTATCGTTAAAATAAATAAAGATAGTATAAAATTATTTGTTTATACAATATATATGCATATATAAATTTATTATATGTAATTCATTCTAAGAAATTATTGTAAAAACAACTAATGTTAATTCAAATAATTTGTATACGACAGTTAATTAAATAATATTAAAATAATGTAGTAAAAAACGTTCTTACTTCTTATTAAAATAAAATAATAAAAAAAACTATAAATTATGAGTGCAAACAATTCTCAACGACCATAGAAATAAATCTCATGTTACTATTAAAACAGGAAATATTATTGATCTTAATTAGCGATAAAGGCTCCCTAAATATGTACAAACTTCATTACAATGCTTTTCGCCTTAAATATTGTGTTAAAGACAAAATTTATGAGATTTTATACTGCGAAAGCGATAATCATTGTGTCATTAAATATACTAAAATACAAAGAGCTTTTGTAAATGTACCTAATTGCGTTCTTCTTGTCTATCTTTCATTATTTTCAATAGAGCGTGGTTTCCAGAACCTCTGGCCCTTTTTCTATCCAGGTCCGATAATTCAAGTAACGTAAAAGCACGCTTTCCCTTACTTGTTATTGCACTCATTTTTTCAAGCTCCTACAAAATTATTAATTCATTATTAGGTAAATGACAATAAGGAAAATATTAATAGTTACCTTGCCAGGACTGCGACTAAACTGAAATGTCAATTGATTTGGAGAAGCTGTATATTTGTCAAGTTCATTCTTCTCAATTGAATGAACAAACAACGAGTGATTATTCGATATCTGTCTTGGAAAACTTTGTTTTTCTGTTGGGTGCGGCGATAACAATAAGTCTCGATCCTGAAAATATAAATATAGATTTAA
The DNA here is from genome assembly GCA_916048285.2 of Bellardia pandia. NCBI lineage: Eukaryota > Metazoa > Arthropoda > Insecta > Diptera > Calliphoridae > Bellardia > Bellardia pandia. The sequence goes on along the minus strand of OU696532.1, from coordinate 91,196,113 downwards.
ATGCAATCGAATTTAAATTCATTTATTTATAACAAAAAAATCTGATATTATTTTTATCCAGTGGACAGACACACTTAATTGAAGTGGCCCATTACCATGGACTAGATGTTCAGACTATGAATTACATAGTATGTATATTAGTCCGGCTGTTACATTAATATCACTAAGAATTCTTAGGTTTACACATGTACATATTGTGAAATTTATGTATAAATATTAGAAGCGATAGACTTACTGGCTTATCTTGCTTTCTGCTGAAATTCCAGGCATATGGTGTCATTTTTTGCATGTAAATTTCGTTGTAAAACTGTATTATATCTCCTAATTCTACAAAAAGAAATGTATGTATATATTTATATGTATGTACGTAAGCACATGCGATGTTTGAATCTTACTTCTATCGCCAGTATCGAGAACTTTTATAAAAACTTCTCTATATATGCTGCTTGTAGCCTGCGGTTGTTTTCTGTAAAATTTCATGATGTCTCTGAATAATTTACCATTTACTTCTCCAACCTAAACAACACATGAAATAAAATCAAGTTTAAGTATTGTTATTTAAATGTTTAAATGCTTACTTTAATATAAAGATATATTGCACACATGAAAATTTGGTCAAGATGCCTGTCTTGCATTAATTCGGTTTTTTGAGTTATTGAATACTCAAAAAGTGTCCATATTTTCGAAATCATCTCATCGCCCAATTCAAGTTCTTTGCATAATTCCTTAATGCGTAACCATGATAGTTTATAAAACTGTGAAAGCAAAAAATTTTTATAAAATGATTTTCATTAAACAAAAGAAAAAACACTTCAATATTTTACCTTTCTTAGGAAAAGTTTTAGTGGTATTGACCGTTTATTAGCATTTATTTGTTTTTGATTATCATTGTTAGGTTTATCCAAAATATGTATGGATTCTAAAGTAGTTTAAAAAAAAGTTATTCATTCTGAGAACTCTGATTTTATTTCAATTACCTTTAGAAGAGTTAAATAGATCTCGACGCACAGATTCGCTTATGGTGGTCGTAGATGTACTAAATGTATCGTATGCCGAATTCATGGGCGATTGCACTAAACGTGTTTAGGAATAGACAAAATTAACAAGTCCAAATATATGTACACATATATATATATATTTATTACTAAATTACTTACGTTGTGGCTCACTACTATCAATATTTCCAACTTTGACCTCCGACCACGTTGGCAAGGGTGTGGGCTCTTTTTTGATCAGTTCCCATAGCGGTGAACATTTTTGCCATGCCAATGACTCTAGGCATGTTTCCTCGATTAAATTCAAATGCTTAATTAGCTCTCTGTTAAGGACGCCATCATGACTGCGCACAATAATTTCAATTAGCTTGTAAAATTCAAAGGCATTAATACTGAAGCAATCTAATATCCATGGAAATTTGAGCGGAGAATCGTATGCATCAAGCACAATCTCAACACTGCATGCAATTAAAGTTGTATTGAAACTATCCTTCTGAAATAGACTCTTGAGATCGATCGGCTTAATTCTCACTTCAAAATGTAAAATCTTATCCAGGAGATAATAATACAAAGATTTCGCCAATTGAAATTTATTCACTGACTCCTCTTTATTGGGAAATTTATTATAGAATAACTTGGACATGAAAACTAACTTTTCGTCAATTCTTTTTATAACATCATCGCCAGTAGCTTGTCTAACAAATTTTAATACAAATTAATAATACATTATCTTCATTATAGATATCATCTGATTAAATTCACAATTAAAAGCAATTACCTTATGAATTCGGATGGTTCAGTTATAGTTGATATCTCGCGTAATTTCTTTACGTTATTTGTAGCATTCGCTACCGGATCGAAAACACCTTCTTTACTGGGTAAACTCTCTTTGCGTGTGTATGGTGTATTTGGCATTAACGATTTAATGTCCTAAAAATAAATTTTCAAAGAATTATAACAATGCGTATTTTTTTTTTTTTTTTAATTTATAAATACCGGATGCAAATCGATTTTTAGGCCAGATGATTCATCTAAAGTGAACAAAAAGAACAAAATTAAAATTATTTTACACAAAAAAGTACTTAAATTGTAAAATCTTAAACTTAATGTTTTGGCTATACACTCTTTTTATGTAGATATGTATTTTAGAATTTTCATATTTTATAGATTTTCTTCAAAAAGTATATATGTAATATTTACAAAACTTGGTATCCGAGATATGTCAACAAATATATCGAAACTTAAAGCCACACCTAATTTTTATGTCTCACAATTTTAGACTTTATTAATTTTATTTTTTCATTTGATTTAAAAATTTTCACTATTACTGAAAATCAGATATGTATAAAGTTTATAAATTTTGTGTCGAGTCAAGAATTGTTGAGCTTATTTCAATTCTTAATTCATTGCATTTTTTTAGCGTGGGTTTTTGTTTATATCTCGGCAGTTTATAATTTTATTTATGATTTTCTATACAAAAATGCTCATGACAGTATGAGATTTAGTAAATGTGGGATTGCATCTGATTGTCTGCTATCTGGGATTTTGGAAAATATACGCATAACACAATACATAACAAGAAAAGTTTACAAACTTACAAACATATCTATTTTAAACAGTAGAGACAAAAACCAATCTAGTCAAGACAACAAGCGCCTTATGAACAAAAAATAAAATAGCAAATAAAACACAATAACCACTGATAGAGCAACACAGTGTTGCCGTTTGGGTCTTTGCTAAATTCTTCGTAATTTATAATTTTAATTGAAGTCCGTTTTTTATACTATTATAAACTTTAATACATATATTATAATTACAGATGTGACGGATAGTGATTTGGCCGGATAACCGGATACCATTAAATAAAATTTATTTGCTTAAAAATATAAATATAAAATATTTCTAAGAAAATATCCGGCCGGCTAGATACCGGATAGTAGCTCATTATCCGGTATCCGTCCGAATAGTAAATCTAGGCCGGATATCCGGCAAACCGAATAGTTGCCTTTTTTTTGCATGAATTGTTGTTACATATAAATATTTACATACGTAAATCATTATGTACCAAATTTGTCTCCATCTACAAAATGCTACACGATCATCATTGTCTTATGTATTTGTCTCTTTTCTTTTAAGGAGTTGTTCAACCTGTGCGTAGTTGTTTTAATATTTTGTTGTTATGGATTTTCCATTTTGCAGTTGTTGTTGCATACACACATATTACAATTTTATTTCATAATTACGCTGTTGTATTCATAATTTATTGTTGTTGCATTTTCTATCTTTTGTTGTTGTTGTTTTACTCAAGCCTTTGTTTTATTTCTATATTGCACATTAGATTTTTCGCTGCACATTTATTTTCTCTGTTGCTTATTTGTTTTTTTTTTTTTTTTTGTTTGTTTACCTGTTACACAAATTTTTATGAACAGAAGTCGATCATTTGTACTATCACGTGCTATTATTATTCATTTCATTCAGAATACAAACAACGTATGCATGTATGTATGTTTGCAAATCGATATGAATGCATGTTATTATTAAAAACTTCTTGAGTTGTTGTTGCCTTTCTTTTAAAACACTGCCTATACATATGCACATAATGTGTTTAAAAGTAAAATTTTCTCATTGAAAAATTTCGTTTTCAGCAACTTTCTGTTTTTTTTTTTTTTTGTTACCTTTCTTAATTTTCTATAATTTTGAAAATAAATGTCCTCATAAATGTTGATGAATTTTCATTCTTTCTTTCTTTCATTCATAGCGCATAATTACACAACTTTTTAATTTCTTAGTTACATCTTTATTTTAAAATTTTCTGAATTACTATTACAAAGAGCACGAATGCATTTGAAGACTCAATAAATAAATAAATAAATAATAAAATCAATAATTAATCAGAATCGTTATTAAAAATCATATACTGAATTTACAAAAAAAAATCATTACCTTGAAAAGGCACCTTATATTTTCATGTACTTCAATTCCTTATCTTAATAACATACAATTCTATACAAATTATTATTTTATACACTCAAATCAACGTATTCTGTATGTATGAACCTTTCCTTATTTCTAGTTTTTTCCCCAGTTTTCTGCACATTGCATATACATATGCGGCGTAAATATTCCACATATGCGACGAAAATCGTTTATTTATGGCGCGAAGAAATCTTATATATGCACATTTTCGTTTTTAACATTTTCAACTGCGCACAATTTCGTTTTATACATATGTATTTCAACTTCGTATGTTTGCCAGTTTATATTTTTCATGTGCCATAGTTGTTTAGTTTGTTTTTTCGATTTCAAATATTGCTGTCTGTTAGTGGTTTTTCAAATTACAGTTTCTTTTAATGGTTTATGGTTCGGTAGTAAAATTACTACTAGAAATATTTCTACCATGAAGCTAGTGCATATATTTCGTTGGTTAATAGTTTGTATATTGAAATTTTAAAATAAAATATTTTCACACATGTTATTATAGAGAACACATCTTTTAGCAACACGTTTTACTTTTCAGTTCAGCATAAATTATTATTTTAAATAACTAAATCATTTGTTTATAATTTTGAAAGTTCTTTTCTCAATTGTACATATGTATATAATATAAAACGAGTTTTTAAAAGTTAAAAAGAGTTTACTTACGAGAACTGTTGTTAATCTTACGATAGTCTAATAGAATTCTCTCATCCAATTCGGCCATGTTCAATACGTACTGTTCATAGGCTCCCTTAAGAGATCTTAAATTTCGTTCAAAATTTTTGTTTGAGACCAGTGTTTCTTCACTGCCATACAAAGTCTAGATGGAGAAAGGTGTTGAATGAAGGTGAAAAAGAAATTCTAAGAAATAAAATGCAAGACTTACATTAGTCTCTAAAAACTTTTTAATAATACGCTTAAAAGTTTCCTTCATATTTTTAGCGTCATGTGGTGATGCATTTGACATATTGCATAAAGGTTCTATAATACAATAATCCTTTAGTATCCTGCCATCAAAGTCTGGCTTTCCCCATTTTGAAGGTGTGCCCACAAATTTGATGTTAATGAGATCTGGATTTTCAGCCAAGACATTTTTGTATATCAAATCTATGCAACAGATAAGCAGGTGAAACGACATTACAATATCGGTAACTTGGCTAACTGGATTTTCATTTTTAGCACAGAGATATAAACACCAGCATATTTCGAATAGTTTTCCATATGGACACTTAGCTGATCTATAGAAGGGTATAGGATTTCTACATGAATAAATATGTATATTAAATTTCATTGACAACTTGATATGTACCTGAATTTGCAATTTTTCTTCTCATTTGGTGGTGGCATAAAAAGCTGCTCGAATATGTCACTGTAGCGCATGAAGACGTTTGAAGTGATACTGTAGCTACGTTCCATTTTATTGATTTGGTTTAAGAATGATTCAGGCAGTTTCGCCATGTCATGCCACTTTCTCATCTTCGATGTAAACTCATGTATACTAAAATCGTAAATAGGCCAAGTTATTTCTTCACATTGATTAATTTCGCAAATTTCTTTGTACAACATACCTCATACTACAACTACGCAAAAGTTTAATAACTGATATACAGTTGCCTAACACCACGTCATTGGAACCACCTCCTACGGTGGGCGTATAGGATCCTCTACATGCCGCATACAATGCACAACAAAACCAATGTAAAGGATCTCCCTTTTTATACACATGAAAAAATTAACAACAATTACACCATATACATACATATATGTACAAATAATGTAATAAAATATTTATGTAAATTTATGGCTTCCAGTTAAGGAACACATATATATATATATACATATGTATGCTCATATATAACTTCCAACTGCAATTACCTCTAGAGAATATCTTTCAGAAATTTCAATAAATTTGTTCCATGATAATTCCTCTGTCTCTCTGTCCATATTAAGTTCTCGACACAAATCTTCATACTTTGAACGTATGGGATCAGTACCATCTTCGCGAGATTGGGTCATAGTGATTATTCGGTCTCTTTTGATATTATATATGCTTAGAAAATTGAAAATTTTTTGGGTTTCGGTCAATTTGGACTTGGATTAATACATTGAAGAACGAATTGTTTGACAGTTTTTTCGATAATGTTGATTTTCTTTTGTTTGATATTATTTCACCATTTACACGACCAAGATTGGCCTTAAAATAAGACAATTATTTGGAATAACACACAAAATTATTTTTTTTATTTCGCCTCCCTTAAAGAAAAACAAATGTCACAAAGAAAAAGGCGCGAATACAATAATAAATGACGACATGGTTGAGCAACTGATATCGAATGGAAAGAATGTAAACAGGGTGACTCGAAAAATTCGTACATTAATTTATTTTGTGTTCGCAAAAGCATAAACACAATTGGAGCGGTACGATTTTTCTTTTGCAAATCTAAACAGTTTTTACGCATTTATTCTCTATTACACTAGTAATATATTTTGTTACCTTGTTGAATAATTTCTCAATAATCGCAAAAAATATTAAAGGATCTACTTTTTAAAACTCATTTTAATTATATTTGAATGTTGGCACGCTTAAGGGGCACATTTTCATTGTTTCATTGTATCACAACATTAAAAATGGAAAATATACAAAATATTGTTTCGTAAATCAATCAAAATTCTCTTGGCTTCCTATTTAAACTTACAATATTAAAATATTGCATTGAAAAACACATTCTTTTTTATTATAAATTTAAATTCTTGAATAGAAAATTATTTTAGTACAAAAAAAAAAATGTGTGTCAATGTCAATTTATTGTCGAATTGTCGATATACAAATATTGTATTGAGATCAAAAATGTCTTTAAAATTTTATGGACAAATTAAAAAAAAAATAAGCAAAAATCGAACAAATTAAAAGAAAACTTTTCAGGTATAGTTTATATATATATATTCATAGAGAAATATATACAGTAGGGTGGGTTGAAATTTAGTTGTGTTACTAGTTCAAATAGAAGTCTTTAAAATTTTATTGAAATATTTTATATGTAAGAGCCCACACATTGACTACAAAGTAGGGTGGATCGCTTGTGTATGGGAAAAATAAAAGTTAATTAATACAGTTCTAATAGTAATATTTTGCTGTCTTAGACTTAAAAAGGTAATACTTGAAAAAAAATATTATTATCTTAAGTGATATCTTTAGCCCGCGCATGCGTCTTAAAATTTTTGGAATTTTCATAAAAACATTTTTCATTTAAACGTCCATAACTATGGTTGGCCTGAACCGATTTTGCTGATTTTAAATAGCAAACTTCTCGAAAGCATATCTGGCAGAATTATTGAAGATTTGGATCCCGAATGTATCTGGGGACTTCAGATTATTGATATTTTTTGTCCATTTTATTGCAATATTTTGAAATATATTGCAGATAATACCATGAAATTTTGTATACGTTGTTTTTATTACAAAATAAAAAAGTGTGCGGAAAATAGTAAGAATCGGTGATTTCTCATAGCCCCCATACAAAAAAAACCTTCCCGAAATATTGCTCAATTATACATAAATGCCTATAAAATTGGAACATCAAAAAAAAAAAAAAAATTCAGCAAAAATAAGTTTTATGCAAAAAGAAATCGCAAAACGAATTTTTTTAGTTCGGTCCATGTTTGACCATAGACCCCATATAAAGTCCACTTCCAAAATTCACTTAAATACGTATAAAACAGATATAAATAATGGTAAACGGCTAAAATTTTACATAAATTCAGCAAAAATAAGTTTTATGCAAAAAGGAATCGCAAAACGAATTTTTTTAGTTCGGTCCATGTTTGACCATAGACCCTATATAAAGTCCACGTCCAAAATTCACTTAAATACGTATAAAACAGATATAAATAATGGTAAACGGCTAAAATTTGACATAAATAATCTTTATAGGCAAATAAATTGTTGTACTAAATTTTATGGTGCTCGGCCCAGAATTGGTCATAGCTTCCATACAAGGACCACATCTGAAAAAGATATATACTCCCTATATATACTGTCTAAATATCGGTACCGACTCAAAACTTTGCACAGATCATTTACATATATACAAAAATCATCCCACAAAATTTTGTGAATTTCGGTCTATTTTTAACCGTATGCCCCATATAAAGCCCTCTTCCGAAAAGCACTTTAATACATATTCATAAATCTCTTATAAATAAGGGTACCAATCTAAAATTTTACACGGATCATTTACATACATGCCTAAATAAAACTGCTGGATTTTGAGAATATCGGTCCATATTTGACAATATCTCCCACATAAGGTCCACTACCGAAATCCACGTTAATACTAATATATATCTTAAATATACCGTTATTATGTTGAAATTCGACGTGAAATATCCTCATATGCATTGAAATAACTGTTCCAAAATTTAAGAAGATCGGCCCATAATTTGTCATAGCTGCCATATAAGAACCATTTCCAAAAAAAAAAATATATACCCACAAAAATGTTTAATAAATATCGATATCGAACCAACTTTTATATGGATCATAAATTTTAATCCAGAAAAAAAACATGCTTTCGAGAAGTTTGTTATTTAAAATCAGTAAAATCCGTCCATAAATAACGAAGATATGAGCAAAAATCCGACACAACCTCTGAAAATTTCATCAAAAAAACTTAGTGTATTAATATTGTTCATCAACAGATGGCGTTGATCAAACAGTGTTCGAAAACTTTAAGAATCCGGTTTATTTAAAGGAAATAAACCACCGTTTTTATTAAGAGGTAAAAACGTAACAATATTTAAAAGGTAAAAACGTAGCAATATATATAATATACATATATAATTATGCATCCACAACAAAGGTGAAGGGTATATAAGATTCGGCATAGCCGAATATAGCACTCTTACTTGTTTTTTTATACAATTACTGACATGATTAATACTAATTTATGAAGATCCATAAAATAGAATGAATTATTTTAGAAATATGTAGTGTAAAAGTAATATACCGTCACCTGAAATGCAAAAGGGCGTAACAATATATTTGAAAATTTTACAGGAGATAAAAAAAACTTTATAAAATCAAAACTATTGAAGTTAGCGTTATGATTTTTTCAGATTAGCATTATAATACGATGATACATTTATTTCTTAACACAGAATTTACTTCCAACGTTGTTTTTATTAGTTGTGTGGGATGCGCCCTTTTGAATTCAAAAGACCTGAAATCAAAAGGGCGTAACATCACAAATTTTTTTAGAGTTTGAAGGAATAAGAAGTACAAACAGAGATGCTTTTTATATGCATTTAATTTTATTAAGTTTATACATTTTATTAAGTAACTGAAAATTTAAAAACAATATAACATTTCATTAAATAGCGGCTAAAAAAATTAAAGATGGAATTCATTGCACAGTCACAAAAATTAATGTGGACTTAGTATAAGAATTTTCTATGGTTAGTTTTTATGAATACTGGGTTAATCTTCAAACGGAATGTTGTCATAAAATAAGTGGCAATCTGCAGGTATTAATCTTTTCTGATCTTGAAGATGTTGCCACTTCTTCTTTGAAATTTTTAATGTCTCCGTATGTAATTGCGAAGGCTGTTCAACGACGAAGTTCCTTTTAGTTCTTTGAGGAAGTTCTCGATATTCATTTTCTACATTAGTTTTGAAATAAATGACAAAAAAAAATAACAAACGTACCCACCAGCAAGTGAAAATTAATATTAACCCTGTAAGTTTACTTGCATGTGGCAACGGGGGGTAAGAAACCAAAAGAAAACTGAAACGCGCTGCCGTTATTGCCAAACTTACTCGTAAACGTAAAAATTTGGTACGCGCTGAAAAATAACAAAATGAAATTTAAACTGGCAACAAACCATAATTTTAAAATTTTGGTATTTGAATTTCAGACAACAAATGTGTTGAAATAATATAGAAGAAAGAATTTTATTAATATATATATTTTTTTTCTAATCTAAAAATATAAATTTTGAAGCGATTTTAAAATTATTAGTTAGGGCAATATCATTTGGTAGGAGACCTGAAGGATATCGTAATTTTTTTTTATTATCCAACACAAAAAAAAATTATTTAAATTTGAGAGTTTTTACAGTGAACCTTATGACTTAATGTGGGTTGCGCCCTTTTGATTTAACAAAAAAGCAACTTTGTTGTTACGCCCTTTTGCATTTCTTTTATAAAGTCGTTGTTTTTGACATTTAGACTGTAAAAATTTATGAGAACATGTATTTTGATTTGCTTCATCATAATAAATGAAAAAATGCATTTTGAATTTTTTGGTTGTTACGCCCTTTTGCATTTCAGGTGACGATACTCTTTATTAAAAAACACGATGATCAGGAATATACCGCATTTATGTCCATGTTATGTATGTAAACCTTATCACTGATGGTGAATTCCACAATTTTTTTATATTTATTTAAAATACTTACAAAAATAAGTATTTTCGATTTTTGGGTAACGGGAATTGTAAACTGCGATTACGATTCACAACACTTATCGCTTAATCTTAAAATCGAGACAACACAACATTTTAGTGTTGTGAACTACAATCGAGGTCGTAATTGTTTCAGCAGAAAGGGAATTTTTGGAGTAACTGTTGCTTATCTTTATTGGTAGCCAACCTTGGTAAAAACATGATTGCATATTAAATAACAAAATAAAAATGATTTATAAACAAAAACACTTTATTATAAATTAAGAGTGAAACTGAACAACCTATTTCGCATCTTCGCTTAGATTTTTAAGCGATTGCTCAAATTCGACCGGTTCAACGGTACGATTTGTAACGTCAAAGGGTGGTGGTCCAATAAGATTAACAACTTCTTCATAGTTAAGCGTTTCTTTTTCCAAAAGAGCCTCAGCTAGCTACAAAAAAGAATTAAAAAATAATTCGTTATTAATACTACAAAATACTTGATTTGGATAAAATTATGATGCAGTACTTTTTCTAACTTATCACGATTATCTTTTAAAATTTGCTCCGTCTTATGGTATGCAGATGCAATAAGATTTCTTGCTTCGTGATCAATCAATTTATCTAGAGATTTAGAGAATGGTTTATCGTAACCACCGGTTTCTTCAGAGTCTCTTATGTAAAGTGGACCAATTTTATCATTCATACCAAATTTTTTTATCTAAAGAAATACGATTTTATTATATACTATATATAAAATATATTTTTTAACTAGTAATTAAAAGTGAACACATACTTGTGAATATGCAATTTTTGTTACTTTTTCCAAATCATTTTGTGCACCAGTGGTTATGCTACTGAAAACCAAATTCTCAGCTGCACGTCCGCCTAAAGCCATACACATTTTATCGAACAGTTCTTCCTTAGAGTAAAGTTGTTGCTCACTGGGCGTATATTGGGCAAAACCCAAAGCCAAACTTGTACGAAGAACAATAGTTACTTTCAACAACACATCGCTGTTTGGAAGCAACCAGCCAACAAGTGCATGACCGGATTCATGATAGGCAATGACTTTGCGTTCCACAGGCGATAAAGCGTGGGAACGCTTTTCTGTACCGCCTACCAAACGTTCTACGGCATATTCTAAATTTTCAGTTTTAACTTTTTTCTGACTGTTACGAGCTGCATGCAGTGCAGCCTCATTACACACATTAGCAATATCAGCTCCAGAGAATCCAGGAGTTAATCGAGCTAAACGTTGGGAAAATGTATTCGGTTCAGCATCAAGTTGTATGGAGGACAAATGTTTTTCGAAAATTTGCTTGCGCTCATTAAGATTCGGTAAATCTATGAGAATATGACGATCAAAACGACCAGGACGTAGTAATGCCTAAAAAAGTAAAATTTTTAAATTTATTTGTAAATAAATATTCATCAGTATTAACCATTTTTTGATAATTTTGAAAAGTAGTTAGTGTAAATATCTTATTAAAGGTTAAATAAATGTTAAACAATTTTGTAAATAAGTATTAGTCTCATTCAGAAACCAATTTTGAAAAAATAAGAATAGGTATCACCGTTTAACATAATCACTAGTATTTGTAACACTAGTAACATCTTATTATTCGAAGTTTAAATAGAGCTACATTAAAAGTAAAATATCGCAACGTACCTTGTCTAAAACGTCTGCTCGATTTGTACTCGCCAACATTAGAACGCCTTCCTTTGATGCCATGCCGTCCATTTCGACTAAAAGCTGATTAAGAGTTTGCTCAGATTCACCAGAGCTGCCTTGATTGAAACTTTCAGTGCCAGATCGTTGTCGTCCTATTGCATCGATTTCATCAATGTAAATAATACATGGTGCTCGTTTTTTGCCCTCCTTGAACAGATCTCGTACACGAGCTGCTCCCAAACCACCAATCATTTCAATAAACTCTGAACCGTTCATACTTAAAAATGGCACTTGAGCCTCAGTAGATACAGCCTTGGCTAATAGAGTTTTACCACATCCTGGTGGCCCTAAAAGCAGTGCTCCCTTAGGAACTTTCGCGCCCAGGCGTTGATATTTCGCAGGATTTTTTAAATAGTCTACAAACTCTTTTACTTCCTGTTTAGCTTCTTGTAAGCCAGCCACGTCTTTGAAAAGTACACCACGACCACCTTCGAAGGAGTCAACTAGAGTAAATTTAGCTCGTCCCATTTGACTCTTAAAAAGGAAGTAAAATATGTTTTTCACTGCAATATTTGTTTTACAAATTAATCACTTACAAATGAATCCATGCTAAGGGGGCTTTTCATTCCTTTCATGCGAGAGGATACGGCCATGAGAACGGCAAAAAAGAGCAATAACAATAAAATTCGTCCCGTCACCTCACTCTGCCGATCATACGTTACTGGTACACCTTTAATATACATACATTAATACCTTCCATAAGAATCCATAATTAATTATTATATTATAATTTATATACCATCACTAATACCCAGACGTTTCTCAACATCACGAAGTTTTTCCTCAAACTTAGAAACGTCAGCCACAGCCATATGAAAGATAGTAGATGAGACTTTTCTCCCTTTAACGATAGCTCCATCGTGCAGGATGATAGTTATCATTTCCATGTCTGGTCGAATAATAATCTCTTTAACTTCGCCAGTTGACAGCATATGATGTACGAATTCATTCCATGAAACATACCGTGTTGATACCTAATTCAATATACATACATACATGTTATACTACAATTAAATTTACTGTTGTATATGCAAACCTCTGGCCTTTCGTTGCGTGGTGACATTATCAATGAAATAAATGCTACAAACATGTATATGGTAAACATCCACATGATTGTCTTTGTCAAAACCGATGTTATTTTCTCATCATTATCATTTTTGTTGCCATTTGATCCTCCCGACGATCCTGGGTCTGAACCAGCATTGCCTCCACTACTACTGGCGGCTTTTTTTTGTTCCTCTGTTTGTTTGCTGGAGTCTTCATTTTTCTTGGGCGGATTAGAATACAAGTCCAAGTGCATCTGGCGAATAGCTTGTGGACTTATGCCCAGAGATCTGGATAGTAAACTTATAACGGCTTTATATTCATCCTCAAATCGTTTCAGCTTAAAAGAAATTTTGTTGTAAGATCAACGCTATTTTCAGATATATAATAATAAAATTCAACAGATATTACCTGTTTCCCACTGAGTACTGTTGAAAAATTTCTTGATTTGAATTGATTTAATTGAATAAAATTTGTTTTATTCACAATACCATTAATATTTCTTATTTTTTGAAACGTTTTCCACATAATTATAAATTTCGCGACTTTATTATGAAATTACACATACCGCTGCGGAAATAATCAGGAAAAAAATAAACAGCTGACATGTGTGGGAACAATGTTCAATCAATCACAATAGTAAAAATCTGACAAAATGTTTAGTGTTGAGAACTTTGTCCTCAAAAATCGCGATCTAGAAAATAAAAAATCATGATACATTTTTTGAATAAATAAGTTCTACAATTTTTTCAAAAAGGATGTCAACAATTTTGAGAAAATATTTATATTTTGTTACGCTCCACAAATAGTTGTAATTTATTTTGTCTTAATGAATAAATACTGAATATCTTGTTCCATTGAAGCACAAAACTAAAATTAAAAATTTCCTATTATAGTTTATATGACATTTTTTATTAATATTCCAATGACCTTATGCCGAACAAAATTTACAAACAACAAAACTAAAGGTCAACAATTTACAACTTTATACATATTCCAATAATTGTTTAAATTTAAGGTCTTTTTAAAATAAAATCCTTTTTCTCGATATTTCGTTATGTAGCATATTCAGGGAAAATTTTTAAAGAAGGTACTATACAACAAATAGCGAAATATCTTTTATTTTGGAATAGGTATAAAAATTAAAAATACCACTTTAACGACGAAAATTTCAATATCATCATATAAAGAAATAACTAGATAATGAAGACATTAAACTTTTGTCTATAAACAATAGTGAAAACATGAATACACAAAAACCATAAGTTACATTGAACAATTTACATGAGAAGCAAAAAACTGTCTAATATAAAAAAATAACTAACATTTTTAAAATGTTTCAACTAACTCCGTTTTTTATGCCGGGGGGGGGGTATATTGCGTTTGTCATTCCATTTGTATATATATTCTGGATCTTTATAGATAGCGGAGTCTATTAAGCCATGTACGTCTGTCTGGATGTTGAAATCAATTTTCTGAAGTTCACAGATATCTTCGGGATCCAAATTTTTAATAATTTTGTCAGACATGCTTTCGAGAAGTTTGCTATTTAAAATCAGCAAAATCCGACTATAAATAACGGAGATATGCAAAAATCCGAGACAACTTTTGAAAATTTCATCAAAAAAAACTTAGTGTATTAATATTGTTCATCAACAGATGGCGTTGATCACACAAAGTGTTCGAAAACTTTAAGTGTGTTCTTAAACCGTAATATAAGTGTGTAAAAAGACAGTGTGTCAACAGATGGCGTTGATCACACAAAGTTTTCGAAAACTTAAGGGTATTAAGAACACATATAAATTATGCATCCACAACAAAAATGAAGGGTATATAAGATTCGGCATAGCCGAATATAGCACTCTTACTTGTTTTTATTACAGAAGGACAAGTCCTGTTGAAAATGGTATGAATCGGTTCATGATTTCTCATAGCCCCCATACAAATGCCTTCCCGGAATATGACTTTATGGTACATATATGTCTATAGAAAAGTCGTATCCGTACAAAATTGTTTTTTTTTTATTTATTTATTGTATCTTCATTAAAAATGAACTAACAATAAGTTTTTCAAATCTTATATATAAAAAATTGTTCATTATTATTCCAGCCAGTGCCGGACGAAAATTGTTTGTATTGTTTATATACAAAATAACAAAATTCTGCAGTACTAAGTTTAATGCAAAGTGAAATCTCAAAACCATATTTTGTTTGCCTCGGTCCAAATTTTGACATAGCCCCCATATAAAGTCCAGTTGCGAAAATCACTTAAATGCCCAAAAATCTCTTATTAAGTTTAAATTTGACACAAATAACCCATATATACAAGGAAATATTCATACTCAATTTTTTAACGATCGGCCCATATTTTACCGTAGCACCCATATAAAGTCTACATCCGGAAATAACTTTAATACGCATAAATCTGGACATGAATAGTCCATACATATGTATATATAAATTGTCACTCTTAATATGATGATGATCGGTCCTTATTTGACCGAAGCCCCCGTATAAAGTCCACTTCCGGAAATCACTTCAATGTGCATAAATCTCTTATAAGCATCAGCAGCAAGTTTAAATTCGACACAAGTAGTCCATACATATATATAAATATTCATACCCAATTGTATGACGATTGGTCCATATTTTACCGTAGCCCCCATATAAAGTTCACTTCCGGAAATCACTTAAATGCGCATAAATCTTTTATAAAAACCACTAACAAGTTGGAATTCAACATGAATATAAATTGTCACTTTCAATATGATGATGATCGGTCCATATTTGACCGTACCCCTCATAAATAGTCCACTTCCGAAAATCACTTAAATACGCATAAACTCTTATAAAAATCATTATTATATTGAAATATAAACAAAGTGCAGTTCTGAAAGAAAGAGACAAATATAAATTCTTGATTATAACTGGAATATGCATAAAATTTTTATAAATGTCGTTATTGATATAAAATTCAAATAAAACAAACCTAAAACAATATTTTATGAAATTCGTCCTATAATAGGATTTGGTGTAACCATAGCAACCCAAGGAATACTGAGCTAAACAGTTCCAGCAGGTTGATCAACGAGGAACAAGATAATTTGATTTATACAAGTGCATTTGGGCGTAGGTGTTGTTTATACTCAGACATGTCTGCTGTAAAATCACCGTCGGATAATTATAATCTAAGGAGAAACATTTTAAGGAAACGAGGTTCTTACTGGACAATGGCAAAGCTTGAATTGAAATAAGTTCCTTCTGGGATGTCATCGAAGAAAACACCATAATTTCCACTTAACGGAATTAAACTCCCCAAGATGCATGTCGGAAAAGATTTTCGTAAACTACAGCTTTGAACGAAATTCATAGAATTATAATTCATTATTGTCGTTCTTCGAGGACTGACTTGTTCTTGCACAATAAGTTCAGTACCTACCCAAACCCAAATCACTCTTTTTCTTAAGATCTATGGACACATTTAGTCGCTGTGACGCCACATCTTGACTTTAACAACAACAACGATCACCTGGACGAAGGATGTAAGGTTTAATTCTGAATTGCAGCTCTTGAAATATGACTGAAGAAAACTTGCCAACGCAGTTCCAGGGTGGCCTTTTTCAGCGTATGTATGTATATTTGCCCAAAAAGATAATAATTAATGTGCTCACTTTTTGCGAAGAAATACTAAAATTCTTTATTACTACCGTTAAAATATTAATCGAAAAAAACTATATAAAATGAAATTGTTAAAAAAATACATATAGTACATATATTTTTATTCAATTCTAATATACTATACATACAAATACTAATCATAAGTAAATTCTAAATTAACGAACATACATAAAGTCAATGTACTACTAAATGACAAAATTACAAAAATGTTTTATATAAGGTCAATAGTTGCTATTTACAGACCCATCAAATGGGCCCATATTGTCCCCGTAATCTTGCATATCTTCATCTAATGCATCATCAAAATCTTCTCCTAAGTCTTTGGATTCAGGACAATTTCTACAACGACTTTCGTTAACGCCATAGTTTATACATGTTGATCCCACACACTCACAGCAACCATCGTGAAACCATCTAGAAAATAAAATCAAATTAATATATATGTACATATATATAAAAGTAATAATTTTAATATATAAATTAATTACCTATAACTACTTGCACCAGTACTTTGACAACTTTGTCGACATTTATTCCAGGATGTGCATTGATCTAAATATATAACAGAACAATTGACAGTTATCAAGTTGTCTCTTTCTTTTAAGGCTTCATCCAAGTTCTTGTCATTAGTTCCTGTTCAGAAAATAAAAATAAACTAAAACAGGCTGCATTAAGGTATTCAATTTATAGAACTTACTAAAGTAGTTCAGGTCTTTTTCTAATTTAGGACCAGATAACACTGTATCAAAATCCACTTGGAATGTGAATATGTTCCAGTTATAATCAAGATCGTCCGATGGTGATGAAACCAAAACGTTAAATAACTCCGGAACCCCTTCAAAATCTTCCACGTGAGATCTTTTGGATAAAGAGTTTCTTGTGTCATTAGGTCTAGGGCACAATTCTGAAAAAAAAAATTAAGAAGAATTTCTTGATCAGTAGTAATTAAATCAAATCATAAATAATATTGTATGTATCAATAAAACTTAATTGTTTCAAGTTTTGGGACATGTTAGTCTTTTTTATGCTAAAATTAGTGTTTGACAACGATTAATCGAAATAGAAGAAAATAAAAAAGAGAAATTTTGTATTGCGAACGTTGTGTTATGCCTGTTATGTTTGGATTCTAGTTTCTAAAAAGTTACCTTAGCTTTTTGAATTGTGGCCTAATATTTAGTTATCATAATTATTTATTGGTGTATCCAAATACCTAAGTATGTATATATGTAGATCATAAAATCAAAATAATAGCACTATAGTTTTTCATGTACATACATATATGCAGTGGTGATATTCGAAACAATTAACAACCGGTTCGCTTAAAAAAATTATATTTTTGCCAAATTTTGATAAAAATAGCGAAAATTTTAAAGTCGCATCCCAGTAACAGACCACAAGCCTCTTGAAGGAAATGATATAAACTTTCGTTTAATAAAAAAAAGTTACGTTTTTAACAAAAAATAGTTTTGATTTTGCAAAATAAAAGTCAAAAAAAATTGTTTTATTTTTTTCTCAAAAGATTGAAGAAAACGCTATCGAAAACATCATCATCCAAGAATCCAATGTGTGACCAAAATAAATTCATTTGTTTGGACAATGAACAACTGAACAATATTGTGTTTGTTGCCGAGACTATATCACCTTGATAAATTTAAAAAATAAATATTATTTAAAGTTAAAAGTTAAAAATATTTTTTTTTTCTGAACTCAGTAGGATTTGATGTTTAGAAATCATTATTTTTTAAACTAGAGCACTCATAGAATATATTTTGTTTCCAAGTTACCACAAGATTGAATGCCATTTTTAGGTTTGCTTAATTTTTTGAATGGAATCAGAAAAATTCAGTTGCCAATAATTAACTTTTAATTTTTTTTTAGAAAATTAAATTTTATTTTGATGCGTTTGTTTATTTTCAAAAAATATGCATATTCATTAATGTTTTACAATTTAATTCGAAAGTCGACGAATAGCTTAGATTTGTTTTATTAGCACTTTTAAAATTAAAAGGCATAAAGATATTGTCCTAAGAAACTTATTTATTTACTTTACACAATATTCTGTTAGGAAAGTCTGCGGTAAACATTTTTTTTGCAAATTCAATTTTTCTTAATTTTTTTGAATAACGTTTATTTTAGTTTTTTAATTTATACAGATTAGGTACATATCTTTGAGATCAGATAATTATTTTGAGTAATGTTCTTAATTATAATATATTAATTTGTTATAATTATAATGTAAATACATACTTAACATTATTAAGTTTTTGCTTCAGGGACAACGAAGGTAATTTGGTACAAAGTAGAATTTTTTAATTCCCATCACTAGTGTTTTAATAGATATTATAGTATACATAGTAGCAAACATCATCATCTTAAGTTATATGCCACTAGCTTTGCTAATTAGCTTATAATATGCGATGTATCTATTGGAAACGGCTACTCACATACATACATACATACAAAAGTTAGTTACATATGTGCATACATATGTGTTTGCGAGATTTACTCGTTTGACAATGTGGGTTGACAAGAACCTACCCATTTAGTATTTACATTGATTGATAGCATCACTTTTATGATTGACGGTCAGACTTACCGACACAACTGCAACATTCCTCGTAATATTTCTTGCCCAGACACTTGAGACATTCTTTGCAGCAGGAGCAATTCTTCAGTTCGCATTTACAACTTTGTGTCAGCATACATTTTGAAACAATAGATGCGCAAACGACTTCATTACACGATTCCACGGAGCTGTAGAAAAATACAAATCCATATAGCAAAAATGCGCCCAATGTTAAACTCCGCAAAACTTCCATATTGCCAATGATCAAATTAATCACAAATAATCAAAAGTAAAAAACAACAATATAAACAGCACGAAACAACACAAAGGACGGACAATTTAAAAAAGCATTATTCAGACGCAGGACAACAAACGCAAAGATCAACTAATGAATTTACTTCTCACTCACGCACAGATTGCACAAATATTACTTTTCAAATCTGGTGTATTTTATTTCTTTTCAAATTTTATTTATTTCAACATTCACGCATTAGATGACGAGATGCTGCGACATTATTTTTTCTATTCGCGATCGTCTATTGTCAGTAAATTAGACTGGTTAAACTGGTGATCAATAGAGTTGCCAAAGTACCGCACAAATATGAATTATATGGGTTTAATTTAATGGTGATAAAAAAGTGTATAATTCAACAGGACAGGCATGGTGTAAATATACAAGGTGAGTGCAGTAGCACAGCTGATTGACTTTTTCAAGAGTTTTTGATAGTAGTACATTATTTTACACAAACAAAATGCCTGTTGTTTCTGTGTTGTGTTTTATTTGTTGCCGATTTGCACTCACCTTGTATAGTTACACCATGAGGACAGGTATATCCAAGGTGAATTTAAATACTAGGTGATAGCGTAGCGCCAGCTGATTATTCATGGTGAATTTGAAAATGCCAAAAAGTTATATAAAAAAAAAACTTTTTGACAGTGACGAAAGTTTTTCATATCCATGGTGAAATTAAATACCAGGTGACAGCATTGCTACAACAATTACAACAAGGCAAGAACAACAGGCATTTTTCTATATGAAAAACTTTCGTCACTGTCAAAAAGTTTTTTTTGACATTTTCAAATTCACCATGAATAATCAGCTGGCGCTACGCTATCACCTAGTATTTAAATTCACCTTGGGTATATCCAAAGTGAATTTAAATACAAGGTGACAGCATTGCTACAACAATTACAACAAGGCAACAACAACAGGCATTTTTGTTTGTGTAAAAACTTTCGTCACTGTCAAAAACATCTTTTTTTTATATAAACTTTGACTATTTGTAAACAACTTTTTGACATTTTAAATTTCACCATGAATAATCAGCTGGCGCTATGCTGTCACCTTGTATTTAAATTCACCTTGGGTATATCCTACAGTGTTTATGTATGCACATCATTTAATAGGACTTTAATTATCAATAATTTCAAAAAACTATCAGCTCAAGCTTATATCAAGCAAATGCTCCATAAAATTTTTTCATTGGCTTTTACCATTGGGTGATATTAGAAATCTGCTTTATGTAATATTTTTTATCATTAAAAACCTGCCTTCGTTGAAAAGTATAATCTTCTTAATTATTTATTTTATATTGCAAATTTCAGTTAAGTAGTTGTAGTTTTAAGATTCTCTTTAGTAGCCCAATATCTTTATATTTTTTGTGATAAAAGTTTTTCAATACAGAAATATTACGAAAAAATTGACTTCTAAAACTCATTCGTTTTCTATTTTCATCACATGCCTGATTATTTCTAATTGTAGCGACAATAACATAATATTTCTACAAATACAATTGTAGCGAAAACTGCAAAGTCGAATCCAATGAGTATTAAAAACCGCACAAAATCTGTGTCAAACTTTATTTATAAAGTAATTTTTTGATTATAACAAATTAAATGCAGTAACTGAAAGGTAAATTGGCAAATTAATTAGAATTTTTTTTTGACATCTCACATATAAATTAACAAAAATAAAATGACTGTCGTATTGTATTGTATTGTATGACAACAAAAATACGTATGTGCACTTAAACAATAAGTAATTCCGTTTTCCTAATGGAACAAAATCATGGAAAATACCGTTCTTTGGGACAAAACGGTTATTAGGATCCCCAATGTAGAACCCATATATAGAATTTTTTCAATAAAGTTATAAGAGGTCAATATGAGTGATTTTCTATTGTGTTTTAAAATTAGAACCGTCCTGCTCATAATAACTATTTGTGTTTTCTTTGATATTTATCTCTGCTCAAAATAACTATTTGTGTTTTCTTTGATATTTATTACAAATCACAATTTTTATGTTTCTGTACAAAAAATAATAAATCATAATACGATGGTTTTAATTTGACTAACTACTTAAATGAACGTAAAGAGTTAATTCATTTTTTAACCGTAACCATTTAATTTAGAAGGCGCTTCGGTACAACATCAAGGCGATCCAATATACAGAAGCTTACATTTTTCGGAACAAATCAATATCTCTGTAACACTTTATTTATTCATATTTTTTCTGTTAGTATTCACATTTTCTGCATTGCCGGCCTATGGACGGACGCAGGGACTTCTCTGACTCTGGGGTATATATATATATATATAACACTGGCTTCGCAATAAATACTTTTTCGGTAGGTATATCGAAATTTTCTAAAGTGATCAAATCATTTAGATTCAAAATCACAATGTTAAGAAATTGTACCATATTGTATATCATATTAAAGGTATTTTTTTTAAGAACTTTTTGAAGATACCCATTTTGTTCAAATGATTTACTGAATATAAGAAATATTTGCTATTATATAAAATTACTTTAAATTCCTATAACTCCAAAACTAAGAGAGAGCGGGAAAAAATTTAAGTAGTATAGTGTGTTGATAGGGAGCTTTCAACACACAAAAAATTATTAAAATGCAAGCTGTTGTTACGATCTTGATTTTTATATACCCGAAGTACCCCAGTTTGGAGATTTGAGACTACGGTCTTAATGATGTTTTAAATCCAAGTTCAACACTTAATCATGAAATTCATTAGTGTATAACATATAAAACAAAATAGAACAAATTTAGAAAATCTTTGCCAAAATCTTTATTTTTCGAACCTTTTTATATTTTTTGTGTTTTAATAAGAAAACCCCTATATGTAGAGATTTCTACCTACTTCTGGCAGCACGTTTTTAACATATATATATTTTTTCTACGTCTGGCATCATATTCAAACATATGTTTAGTGAGTTATTTTTTACTTCATTACTATACAACTGAAAAAAAATTAGCAAATTGTAAACAAAGGCATAGAGAAATGATTTTTAAAAATTTCTTTATTATTGGGATTATAACTTCATTTGGAGCTTTTTTGTATGGTATACGTCATATATTTCTTGAAGTTGAGGAAAATGCGTGTCGCATGACTTATATGTTTGGAGTTCCGCAATTTTCGGTATAACTTCATTACACAACAAAAAATTAACTTAATATTTTAAATTCTTTCACATTAATTTAGAAAGTAATTTTTGACGATAATAAAAAGTTTCATCATTATGGATTATACTATTATTATGAAGGTAGACTGCACAAAGATGTCAACAATTTAGTTTTAAATGGTGCGCCAGTAATCTTTGTACCGGGGAATGCCGGCTCTTATAAGCAAGTAAGTTATTTTTCCCACATCTAAAAGTAATTACATGTTTAAAATTTCTAAATGAATTGCCGCAAAACCACCACTACCCCTAAAAAACTCGGCTAGACCATTTTTCTTTGCGTTTATAGAGATCTACAGAAGTTAAGAATGCACTTTTTATATATGAATGGTGTAATGTATGTACATAGTATGTATGTCTGTATACATACCCTGCAAAAAACGCGAGTACTCCATACACGCATGTATGGACTACACCACAATGGACCAGGAGTACTCCAAACATAATCCATTTGTTTGAAAAAAACTAGTCCATTTAACATTACGATGCCCTAGGACTGGACCATATAATCCAGCTTTGCATAACACGGGACTAGCCCCAAAACTACTCCTTGTAACTACATCAAATGTTTTTAAACAACGATTACGGTCGTTAAAGCACGAATAATTGTCGTGTAACAAGAAGTTCTGATTTGAAAATGAAATGGTCCACAAGTGCATTACATAGGACCATGATGTAGTCACTACATTTTACCTACAATGGACCACGTACTCCACAGATTTTTGCAGGGTACAGTTGCTCCAAAAAATGAGTGCTCACGGCCACGTTCATGTTGTTTGCATCCATATTTATTAAAAACTAGCTGATCGCCCCGGCTTCGCTCGGCATTTACTAATGATTTGTATTTCATATAGAATTAAAACACAAAAATTTCAGTAAAAGAAAAAAAAAAAAAATGTGTATCAATTTATTGCTTAAAAAGTTTCTTCAAAATTTGGTTATTATTATATGCAAGAACAATTGGAGCAATTATTATTTAAAAAATGAGAAGTGAAAAGGTGGCTTTGGTGTCAGTTCTTCGAGTTTCTTCAAAAAATTTCTCTTGTTAAGAAAATTAAGAAGTGAAAATGAGGCAGTAAAATTTAGTTCTTTAAGTTTTCATAAAATTGTCTCGTACTTAAAAAAATGAGAAGTGAAAAAGAGGCTTTGGAGCTAGTTCTTCAAAAAATGTCTCTTATGAAGAAAAATGAGAAGTGAAAAGGAGGCAATATATTAAAAACTTAAAATTTCCGAGTTTTACCAGGAATTTTTTAATTTTTTTTTCAAACCATCTCCTGAAAAATTTTAATAGAATAAAAAAATTATACCATTCACTTTCATGAGAAGGGTATATATATATAAGTTTGTCATTCCGTGTGAAATTTCCACAACATAATTTTCCACAACATAATTTTCCGACCCTATAAAGTATATATATTCTGCATCCTTATAGATAGCGGAGTCGATTAAGCCATCTCCGTCTGTCTGTCTGTTGAAATCAGTTTTTTGAAGTCCCCAGATATACTCGGGATCCAGATCTTCAATAATTCTGTCAGAAATGCTTTCGAGAAGTTTGATATTTAAAATCAGCAAAATCGGTTTAGGCCAATCAGAGTCATGGGCCAATATGTGAGAAAACCGCCATAAAAATTTGATATTTTTTGTCCATTTTATTACAATATTTTGAAATATATTGCAGATAATACCAAGATATACGTTGTTTGTATGATAAAAAAAGAAAGTGTGCGGAAAATTGTAAGAATCGGTACATGATTTCTCATAGCCCCCATACAAATATATATATTCCCGAAATATGGCTTAATGATAAATAAATGCCTATAAAATTGGAATATCAAGACGAAATTCATCAAAAAAAGTTTTATGCAAAAAGAAATCGCAAAACGAATTTTTTTTAGTTCGGCCCATGTTTGACCATAGACCCCATATAAAGTCCACTTCCAAAATTCACTTAAATACGTATAAAAGAGATATAAATAATGTTAAACGGCTAAAATTTGACATAAATACTCTTTATAGGCAAATAAATTGTTTTAATAAATTTTATGGTAGTCGGCCCAGAACTGGTCATAGCTCCCATACAAGGACCACATCTGAAAAAGACATTTTTCCCTATATATATTGTATAAATATTTGTACCGACTCAAATCGTTGCACAGATCACTTACATATATACAAAAATCATCCCACAAAATTTTGTGAATTTCGGTCTATTTTTAACCGTATGCCCCATATAAAGCCCTCTTCCGAAAATCACTTTAATACTCATAAATCTCTTATAAATAAGGGTACCAATCCAAAATTTTACACGGATCATTTACATACATGCCTAAATCAAACTGCTGGATTTTGAGAATATCGGTCCATATTTGACTATATCCCCCACATAAGGTCCACTACCGAAATCTACGTTAATACTAATATATATTATAACTATACCGTTATTATGTTGAAATTCGGCGTGAAATATCCTCATATGCATGAAAATAACTGTTCCAAAATTTAAGAAGATCGGCCCATAATTTGTCATAGCTGCCATATAAGAACCATTTCCAAAAAACAAATAAATTCGGGTCAAAAAATATTCTTTTCGGATTTAACCCATATTCGGTCCATAATTTGTAATCATGATATATATCGTTGGAAAGGTATTTTTAATACCTTTTATTTAATGTATTACAAATAATTAGACACCCAGTAGTTCCCGAGATATAGGCCTATATATTTTCAACTTTTCGGGCCCGCCCCTCGAAAATAGACGTGACCGCCAACAAAAGCCCTATTTGATGAAGTTTTTTTTTTTAACAAAGTCACTAAAACCGAATTTTTCCCCTTTTTATACTCTGTTTGTTAAATTACACTCAAGATTATTATGAAGCAAATTTTTTAAAGTGAATTGCTGTGGCTGACTGTGTCAGCAAATAACATCACATAGTAAAGCTACAGTCAATAGTTTTATTTTTGTTTTGTTTGGCTTGCGCTGCTCTATTGCTTGCTCACTAACAAAGTTTTAAGTGTAAGCTAAGCAGAAATTTGTGTGCTTTTGCTATTTCATAGTCAGCAAATTCAACGCTGATAAATATAACATACAGCACTCTTCTTATGTTGAAGTTGTAAATTGCTATTTTATTTTATGGATATGATAATTAATAATTAAATACGAAAAATACTTAAATTTTTACTGAATATTTATAAAAATTTAGAATAATATATTGATATTATCGTAAACATTTATTTATATTAAAGAATTTACTAATTTTGTTATTTTAAGGTACGATCTCTAGCGTCGGTAGCACTAAGAAAGGGAATGGATAATGATAGGGGCATACATTTGGATTACTTTACTAGTAAGTATGATTTGCATTAAAAACTAGTTTTACGACTGCATATTAATTTTATATAATAACATTTTTAGTTAATTATGAAGAACAGCTTTCTGGTTTATATGGAGGTTATTTGGAAAATCAAAAACAATTTCTACGTCTTTCTATTTTGGCTGTACAAAATTTGTATAAAAAATCATTAAATATTGAGAAAGATGTAATCCTCATTGGGCACTCAATGGGCGGAAAGGTGGCTCAATCAGTGCTTGAAGAACCAGATATAGCACCATATATTAACACAATTATTTTCATTTCTACGCCTCTTGACAATCCAGTGGTCGATTTTGATTCAAAAATAAACAAGTTTTATGCATACAGTGATCGTTACTTGTCTAAGAAAAGAGTTTTGTATGTGCCGAACACAGACACAAATGTATGTTCTAATTACAATCATCGCATACCGCTGAATAAAAACGAATCGAAGCTTTTGGATAATGTTTTAATGATATCTATAGGAGGTGGAAACCGAGACCTTTTGGTGCGTGATGCTTTAACTACATCCAAATACAGTGATATTCATGCAATGGTATGTATATCCTAATATACACATCGTCGTTCTGTTTGCAAAAAGGCCAATGTGTAATGTTAAGAAAATGTTATATTTCACAGTTTATGGCTCTCCCGCAAAGTTGTTAAAAATTTTACAGGCCTTTTTGCCGGAAAGACTTACAAATTTTGGAAAATAATAACTAAATATATGATTTTACTCCTTTTAACATTCAGACATCGTCAATACCAAGAGTTTGGTTAAGCTGTGATCATTTGTCAGCTGTCTGGTGTCTTCAGTTGGTGATAGTAGTAAATCGTTTCATATTCGGTATAACAAATATTGACAACAAGAGAAATGTCTTCTTTGTTGAAGACAAATATCAGCGTACTCAAAGCGCTATTAACTATTTTGTGGTAAATATTTGTCGTTCATTTAAAATTATAAACGCCTAGTAGTCTTCTTTTTATAGAAACCTCTTAATAAATATAAATCAAACGAAGTTTATTTACCAAAATCTGCCACTGATGCTACATGGCATGAAGACTCAAAAATTGTTTATAGGAAGTTATTAAAAAACGGCCTACGTACTGGATACAATCATATGTTGCCTATTTTAAAATATAAATACCACAAGGTAAACATTACAGTGAACGAAAAATTAGTTTTTAATCTTTATATTGATTTGGAATCCTAGAAACTTTACATAGAAATTAATAGTTACGAGGAAATTTCTGATTGGATTTACGGTTGTACAGCAATGAATCTTACAAATGACAATAGTGTTAAATGGTAAGTCACAATGTTGCTTGGATTTACTTATATTTTTTTTAATAATAATACTTATTGTATGCTATATTAACAAATTTGAGCCTCAATATGTACATTAGGGCTATAACTTTTTAACAATTTTTGCGAATTTCAAAATTGGCATGCTATAGTCCAATAGGCCATTAAAAACTATGAAGAAATATGTTTTTACTTTTTCGCTAGCGTCAAAAAAGTTCACCCACCAACAGCGATGAAGTTTAGAATATGAATATGGAAACAAAAAACAATTTTGTCAAACTTCATTTTACTTTTAATGGAAATTTTAGCTTCTCCGACGCGTTTTCGAGTTTCACTTTTTTCCTATATGTATGAACTCACTGTTTTTGTTTTGTTTTCAATCATCAGCATGTGCTAATAATATTGCTTGCAGTGTTTGCGCTCTCCTAATTGCTTGTCATTTTCTCAATCACTTTCTAAATGTCGTTAGCAATAACAAATAAAATTTTTATCCTACAATAGTAATTAAATGGATGCTATGATATTGTTGTGTTTTATTTTTAATATAACAATTGTATATGAAGTTTAATAACTCGTTGATATGAAATAAAATTACTTAAATTTTAATTTTTTTTAAATTTTTTTTGTATTGATTTACAAAATGCGTTTGGTGGGTGAAGTTTTTTTCTTAAAATGATGCAAGATAATGATTTTCATTAATAAAACATCATGGCGCATCTCGTGGTACTATGCCAAAAAATTGGTTATAGCCCTAATGTACATAGTATGATTATTTTATGTATTGAAATACTCTACATTATTATTATATCATGTAGGCTATAAAAAAT
The DNA here is from genome assembly GCA_916048285.2 of Bellardia pandia. Lineage (NCBI taxonomy): Eukaryota > Metazoa > Arthropoda > Insecta > Diptera > Calliphoridae > Bellardia > Bellardia pandia. The sequence continues at coordinate 91,167,722 of OU696532.1, read as the reverse complement.
TAAGACAGCATAATTTAAATAAATTGAACTTTGCTAGTGTCTTTTGAAATAATTTGTTTAGAAATAATAAGAATCCACAGCATTTTATAAAATTCACAATTATCATACAACATGGTGTCTAATAGTTGGTTGGTTGGTTTACGTGGTAGTTCACTACGTGCGAACACTTAAGTAGGGTCGAAGGGACCCCGTTTTAAAAGACCACACCACTCGTCAGATTTAATGTCTTGTACAACATACCGTAGCTAATATGTGTGTGCAAAAAAGTCGTGTCTTGTTAGACCCAACCTGTAGCTGTGAGATATCTCAGCAGGTCATTAAGTTTTGACCCGGCTACCTCACCAAGGTCGTTCAGTGTGTAGTTCCCCATGAATTTATGTCTCCTGACACACAGGGCTGGGCATTCGCAGAGAAGGTGAAAAATCGTTTCCTCTTTTTCTCTATCCTTACAGCTACGACAATGGTCGTTAAAAGGGAGTCCCAGGCGATTTGCATGCTTGCCTAACGTCCAGTGTCCCATGGTGAAATTAAATACCAGGTGACCGCATTGCTACAACAATTACAACAAGGCAAGAACAACAGGCATTTTTCTATATGAAAAACTTTCGTCACTGTCAAAAAGTTTTTTTTTTATATAACTTTTTGACATTTTCAAATTCACCATGAATAATCAGCTGGCGCTACGCTATCACCTAGTATTTAAATTCACCTTGCAGTGTCCCGTTAATACTGCCAGCAATCTTGATATATCCTTCCTATTTCGAGTTATCAGTTGCATAGTACGTTTCTCGTTGAAAGATGGCCACATCAACTTGGCTATCCTACATGTGTCTAAATTTCGCCATCTATACTCAGCCTTTGCAAGAAAATGTCTGAGGATGATACCTTTGATGGTCCCCAGTGGAATCGCTACTGAGACCGCATTGGAGATATCTAAGGCAGATCCCGTTCTGGCTAATTCGTCTGCCCGTTCATTGCCGTAGTGGTTCCTATGCGCAGGCACCCAGACCAAGGCAATGTCAGATAGACGACCTAGCCTTGACAGAGAATTCCTGCATTGTCTGACTAGTGAAGATGAAATTGTGTAGGCATTAAGTGAGAGGAGTAGACTGTCGACAAAAATACCTATATTGCCTCTAATGTTATGATCGTGTAATGTATTACAAGCTGCCATGATTGCAAAAATTTCCGCCTGGAAAACACTACACTCATTCGGAAGACGATACGAGGTGCCTACCCCAGGTTCGTCACAGAAGACCCCAGAACCCACACCGCAGCTCATCTTAGAACCGTCTGTGTATATCCTAGTGTCGTATTTGTGCACGAGATTGCCCCTATTCCACTCACTCCTAGAGGGAATTAAGACTTTGAATATCTTATCAAAGTCCGTGTATGGAGTAATGTAGTCAGATGGTTGGAGAACGTTTGAAGGCAACTGGTCAAGAATCCCCGCGTGGCCATATATTCTCGATTTCCAACAACCGGACGCTTGAAGCCTCGCTGCGCTGCAGGCAGAAGTGGACATTATGTGAAGGTCAATTGGCATAAGGTGCAATATAGTATTCAGTGCCTCTGAAGGACTAGTCCTTAGTGCACCCGTTATGCCTATGCAGGCTGATCTCTGAACTTTGTATAGTTGGTCTACGACATACTTCCTTCTAGTTGCAGTCCACCATACAAGAGATCCGTAAGTAAGAATTGGACGTACTATAGCCGTATACATCCATTTAACTATGCTGGGACTAAGTTCCCATTTCCTACCAAACATCCTACGACAGGTGTAATAGGCCACCGTTGCCTTCTTTACCCTGTGTTGAGTATTTAGCTTCCATGACAATTTAGAGTCCAGTATAATGCCTAGATATTTTGCATTGTTTGAAAGGGGAATTTCGCAGTTTCTCAACATTGGAAGTCTGAAGCTTGGAATCTTGGTCTTCGTCGTGAAAAGTACAAGTTCCGTTTTGCTCGGGTTTACCCCAAGGCCGTTAACTGTGGCCCAGTTGTCGAGCAACCTCAAAGCAGTGGACATAATCTCGCTGATCACGTCCGGAAACAGACCTGGTACGAGTATCACCACATCGTCCGCATAAGCAACAACTTTTATACCCCTACTGTCTAGATCAATAAGAATCGAGTTAATAACGATAAGCCATAGTAGTGGAGAGATTACTCCTCCCTGTGGAGTGCCTCGCTCAACTTGCTTAGACTTAACGGTATTACCAAGGGGGTTATTATGTATTTCTATTCGAATCGGAAAATCAACGAATTCGTAAAAATGGGATTACGTATCGCGATTTTCGGAAATTTATTTCCGAACGTTCGTAAATTAAGGGAATTTTTTAATCCCATTCGGAAACCAAAAAAATCCCTTTCGAAATTGCAATTATGTATTACGAAAGCAAATGTCATATGTGTTATTAACGTATACAGATTTTTCGAATGCTATTTTGATTGCGGAAATTTTATATTTATTTTTTTTACATACATAAAAGAAATTAAAAAAACAAATTTGAAAATGTAAGTATATACCTTTAATATTTAATTAATAAAAAAGTTTATTATATGCTTTGATTTTAAAATTATTTAAAGGGAAACGTCTAAAAAAAGTTTGTATACGAAGCCAAGGCAATATGAAATAAAGGTGGAATTAATGACATTGCATGCAGATTTGGCAAAAGGGCACCTAAATGTTTCTAATGCCAAAAGCAAATGCAGGGAGTTATGGCAGAGACTATCGCAAGATTTGAATGCTGCAGGTCCACCTTCACATGAGGTAGAAAAGTGGAAAAAGGTATTTATAATATCATTCACATACATACATACAAAATAAAATAAATATGAATACTTTAACTTACAATATAACCTTTTTTCACATGAATTCCAAGGTATGGGCGGATTATAAGCAACACATAAAGGTAAAGTCTCGCCGCAACAAAAATAGTATTTCAGGAACTGGAGGTGGACCAAGTAATTACTGTTCCCTTTCACGGCTGGAGCAAAAAGTTGCAGAACTGCTTTCAATTAACAAATATATTGAAGTAATGAGTAACACTTGTAGATATGGAGCACAAATAAATATTCCTACTACAACAAGTATTAGAGATGATGACGCAACTGAAGTAATTACAATACCTTGCAATAACTTTGAATTAAACAATAGTGATACAACCATAAATACAACATATACTCCACATCGATATACCCGTGGTAGTTTAAAATTTTTTATAAATCTAAGAAATATGTTTGCGTTAATTCAAGCATATGTATGTACGAATTATTTATAAAAATATATTACTTACGAATTTTCACTGGGATTCATAATGTTTGATGTAACTCTTATAAACTTTCTTTGAACTCTCTCTGGAACAAAATCATCTTCATCATTTTCCCACAACAAAACACTGTCCATTTTAGTTATTTAAATCTTTTAATTTGCAATTTGAACTTTTATTTTAAACAAACTTCAAGTTTGTATAAAACAATGCAAAGTGCTGCCAAGTTTTAACATATAAAAAACTGCCATTACTTAAAATTTTCCTTAAAATTGCAAACACAACTCTGCTAGCTTTTCGAACGTACTACATAATACGATTTTCCTTTCGATTCGGAAATTCTTTTCGAAAACCTTTTCGATTCGAATAGAAATACATAATAACCCCCCAAGATTTGCTGTGACTATTCTTGAATTCAACATGGTAACTATCCAGTTATTGATATATTCTTCAACATCTAGGTTAGTCAGAGCTTGCTGAATTGCAAGAGTAGTCACATTATTGAAAGCACCCTCTATGTCTAGAAAGGCTGCCATTGTATATTGTTTAAATTCGAGAGATCTCTCTATAACCCTTACAACCTCATGCAGAGCTGTATCTGTAGAGCGACCCTTAAGGTAGGCATGCTGACTACTTGAGAGCCATGTCGAACCCTCAAGGCGCTGCCTAATGTGAGCATCAATGAGTCTTTCCAACGTCTTAAGTTGAAAAGATGAAAGACTAATTGGACGGAAATCCTTCGCCTTCTCATGACTTCTTTTGCCAATTTTGGGAATAAAAACGACCCTGACTCTTCTCCAGTTAACCGGAACATGGTTGAGGGATAGACAGAGCGTAAAAATTCTATGAAGCCAGGGAATGATATGCCTTTTTGCACTTTGTAGCATCTTTGCCAAGATACCATCCGGCCCAGGTGACTTGAATGGTGCAAAACTGTCAATCGCCCATGATATCCTGTCATAGGAGATGATGTTACTATCAATATTGGATAGAGTCATGCCTACATTCTCAATAACCGTATCCATAGTAACATCCTTACAGCCTGGAAAATGCGTATTCAGTAGAATATTAAGTGACTCTGCTGAGGATTCGGACCAGGAGTCATCATTCCCCTTGATATAAGTGGGATTGGATTGCCCCTTGGCCAGAATTCTGCTAAGTCTTGCAGAGTCTCTTGTGTTATCTATAGATTCGCAGAAGCGTCTCCACGAGTTTCTTTTTGCGATTACTATAGCTTTCTTGTAAGCCTTCAATAGATCACGATATGGTTGCCATGATTTACTATTATAGCTAATGTTAAAGGCCCTACGAGTTTCTCTGCGTAGTTTAGATAGCTCCGAATTCCACCATGGAGGGAAGCTTTTCTTAGCCTTAGTGACTGGACAGGAAACTTCAAAAGCTTTAACTACAGTTTTACTAAAGTTTTCCTCCAATCTTTCAAGACCAGTGATTGAATCTTCTACAACTGGCATATTCCCAAGTTTATGTTTAAGGATCCCATTAAATTTGAACCAATCAGTCCTTCTTGGGTTCCTAAATTGTATTTTTTCTGTCGAGTTCTGAAGTCTAATTTCGAAAAGAATCCAGTTATGATCAGAGAATGACCTTTCACTAGATACTCTCCACCTATCTACTGATACCTTAGACCTATCATTAATGAGTGTAATATCTAATACTTCCTCCCATCCATTATAGTTGTCCGAACTCGGAAAAATGAATGTAGGCGTGTTACCAGAATTACATATACTTAGTTTGCTGGAATTAATGAAATCAAGTAAAGACTCACCCCTTTCATTTGTTTCCTTGCTGCCCCAGATTGAATGCCTTGCATTAGCATCGCAGCCCAGTATAATGTCCGATGCTCCAACAGATGTCATCAGAGTACTCACCTCGACTGGAGGAGCTGTTTTGTCGTGTGCCATATAGCTGGAGGCAATCAAGAGGCTACTGTTGCCCGGTAGCTCGACCCTTGCTGCTGTAAGGTCCTCTGAACTAAGCTGCGTACAGAGAAAAATGTTAATAGATTTCTTGGCAATAATACATGATCTTGGCCTACCATTGTTTCTTGCATAGAGTATATTATATGCTGAGGCCGGGAGACCCTTCACGTCCAGGTTTGAAACCCAGGGTTCTTGCACCAGCCCAATGTCCAGGTCCTCTTCGGCTAAGAGTACCCGAAGGTTATCTGTAGCACATTTCGAGTGCTGCAGATTTATCTGCACCACCTTAAGTGCCATTGTTAGTATCTGGGGGGGGTTTCGATAGCTTCATATCTGTGAGCAGAGAGCTTGCCACTTCAACCTCATCCGCCTCACCGCTACCTGTTCCTTTGAGCCGAAACACCCTGACCTTAGCGTCCCTCACTCCGAAGAACAGCTTGAAACCCGCCTTCTCAAGCTCCACTGAGCCAGATTCTGTGATGGCGAGGATAAGGCATGTGTGGCCTTCGCCTTGCTCAGTACGGATGATGGACCAGTCATCCATGTGGATGTTGGGGTTCTGCAGCTTCAGGCAGTCCAACATCTTCGGTTGCCATCTTTGGTAACCAAATGCGTGCACGCGGTCTCATCGGAATATCTTGAGCGGGGATCAGTTTAAGGCTTAAACCCTCCCATGCGCCACTAATATTAGCGATGCATTTGCTAAGAAATTCCTTTGAGAACACGTCCATGCATTTGATCACCCTGTATCCCCGGTGAATTTCACCAGAGTCAAAACGAGGTGCCGTACCAGTCCTATTAGCGATCAGGTATTCCATAACGAGCTCAGCTAATTTGGACTCGATAGCACCCCATTCTGTTATTACAGGATTGATGGCACCGTCTTTCTCTGTCGCCAGAGCCATTATGAGATGGTCTTTAACCACCTCGTTAAAGGGTCGTCTGGCGGATGTGGTCGTGGTAGATGTGGGTCCCGGAGCGGCTTTTTTATCAGAAACCTTTCTCCGTTTAGGCGACTTTTCACCCTCTGTTTGAGAGCGATCTCGCTTGACCCTTTCTGTTGTTAGGGCTGCTGCCTTTGATGTGCTGGGTACCGAATCTAAAGACTTTTGATATTCATCTACCACAGCCTGGTATTTGGCGCGATCAGCTTCATCACGCTCATGAGGAGCACCGCTGGCAGCATTCTTGTCAATCTTATCAAGAATGAAAATCGCCTTGGTGTAGCGAGACTTGAGGATGTCTTTCTGACTCTTCCTCTTCTTTCGTTTCTTCTTCAATTGATCGCCAGCCTTGGCATCCACTTGAAGAGGAGCTTTCGTCACGTTTATTGTGGTGGTCAGCAGAGTGCTGTGTCGGTCACCCACGCTGTCCTCCATTGCAACCAAGGTCTCTTGGCTAGAAGCCAGTAGGTCGCCTTCTGAAGAAGAACCGAGATCATCGGCGCTCTTCAGGGAGTTTTTGTTGTTTTTTGTGTTTTCTTTATTTAAATTCATTTTTGGTCCCACGAGTAGGCACGTAAGGGGATGGACCATCCATGCAGTGACGGCGTACATGGACTAGGCAAAATACTCATTACAGCCGACCCGTGCCCTGGCGTCGGAGGGAAGCTGTTCACGACTAGTTTCTTTAACCACTAACTAGCCATTCAGGTCTTCGGCACTGCTATCATCCACCTTGACCTTAAAAGTGGGGATAACCCTTGGTTATGTTGGCTTTAAAGCTTATGCCTTCTAACTTGTTCCGGCTAAAATTAACCGATTCAAGTTACAAGACATACACTACAGCCAGCATTTAAGCCACCACATCACGACAAGATGGTTATCCAGGTGGGGATGGTGTCTAATAACTTATGCAATTAAAATAAACTTCAGAAATGCTAATAATAACTTATGCAATTAAAATAAACTTCAGAAATGCGCAAATACTATGTAGAGTATTTTAATACGTAAAATTTTTGTTAAAAATCGTCATTGATCCATTGACTTGTTAATATATTAAGGGTCGTACAGTAGTAATTCAACATCACTGCTAGAGAATAAAAGTTTAGCACTGGTTGTGAAATATAAGTGATTCCCATTTTTGCAAACATACCGCAATATTATTTGCAGATGCTTAAAGTTACACATCGACATATTTCCACAATGTTGTACAAATAAATTTTGATTTTAGTAGTCAATTGAATGCGATAATACTATTTTTTTAACACACACACACAAATGCAAAGTGTGAGAACAGACCCAATAGACCAAAACCCTTTAGAAAAATATTATAATAAAGCTTGCGAGCATAAGCCTTAAGCTTTAAAAAAACTTGAGAAACTATAGAAAAACATTTTTAAATTATTGTAGAATAATCAAAAAGGAACCCTCGTGATAATAGTACTGAAATAATTATTTATAAAGCTTATATTCTCAATTTTAGAAAAAGCTTCTCCAAATAATATTTTATTAAACTAAATAAAGATAAGCTTATACCTACAATTGTAGAATAAGCTTTTTCCAATAATTGTAGAATTAGCTTATGCCTACAATTGTAGAATTTGGTTAAGCTTGCAAATAAGAAAACTCGGAGCTTTGGCTACCGACGACAAGTCTTTCTCCTTAAAAAAATAAGTTTTTAAAAAAACCTTTAATGGCATTCATAGTTAAAAAAGGAAAAAGTTACCCCTTGGCCAACGATAACGTTCGCTTAGATAAGACTTAAGACACAAACTTTTTATCGTATCTATTTTTTACTCAATCAAGTTTGTTTATTCCACAATCAAGTTTGTCTCTTAAGTCTTATCTAAGCGAACGTTATCGTTCGATATCGTTGGCCAGAGGGTAACTTTTTCCATAAAAAATCAAAACTTTTTGGATAAACAAAACATTTTTACAAATATAATTTTTTATTTTAAATCAAAATTAACAATGACAAAATATGACAAGCATGTTTAATATATATTTATTGTATACTATTTATTATATACTATGTTTAAAATCATATTGTGAAGGATAATAGTTTCTCAAACATGATTTAAAAAAACTTTAGTATTTTTTTTAAAAAAAGCTTCTTCTAAAGTACTATTATATTTTACTTATTTTTTGGTCTGTTGGGGAGTTTTTGGCAGGCACTACTTTAAACAAATTCCAATGTTGCAGACCTAAGTACTTGGAACAAAATTTAGAAGTATCTAAATGAATAGTACTGACAATTTTATAAAACTTTAAAATGATTTTATAGAACTATGTACATATATACGAGTACAACACTATTGGAAATAAGATATTTGACCGTTCCTCCCTTGAATTGTTCTATTGTAGAAAAGCATTCTGAATAATTTTATGATGATAGGATGTTGTTAACAAATTTATGTGAAATTTGTAAAACAAAATGTTGTCTGTCAGGAGTTCCATATTGCAAGGTGCGCTTAAACTTTTTTGCAAATAAAACAAGTAAAATTGCATGTTTGAACAATGGTTTTATGTTATTTGGTTCACAACTATTTCGAGTGTTAGACACGAAATGACGAAATCAATATAGTCTCCATTACATTGTATTACATTTTTAAATTATACAAATGTTTTTTATATAATATATTCAACCCTGCAAATAATATTGGTCTAAGTGATCCATTTTAGATGAAATGGACTCCTTACAACATGGTCCAATGTAATGCAGTCATGGATCATGTCATAGTTAAACAAGAGTTTGTAGTTAAACGACATGGTTTCGTGTTAACACGATTGCATATTGAGTTGTTGTTGTTTAAAACTAACCCTCTTGAGTAATCCATGGAGTAGAATCATGGAGTAGTTTTGGGACTACTCAGATAGGTTATATGGTCCAATCCTAGGACATCGCATTGTAAATGCGATGGAGTAGTTTTGGAGTACTCCTATTCCTTTTTGGTCTAGTCTTTACATGCATGTATGGACTAGTCGCGTTATTTGCAGGGAAACTTTCATAAATTATATATGTATGTATAATGAAAAAATAAATCCTAAACTTTTTATTACATCAGGTTTAAGTTTAAGCAGCCTGTGAATAGAATATAATAACTTTCAGGATATAAATCATTTCGTTATACATTTACAGCCTTAAATAGTATTACATTTATATTTATTTATTTTAAATTCCTTAATATCTATGCATTTCCCTGTATATGTAGTGATAAGGGTTCATCACTATCACATAACATTGAAAACATAGCGTCGCATGATAATGTTCGTTCGATGGTGTTAATTGATTTGCAAAATATAAATAAATTTTATCCACTATGGACACATGTTATGGTACGATTGCTGCCAACTAATAAACCGGTTAGTTCCTATCTTTATTTACATATATACATAGTTTATCAATTATTATTAAATATGTTTATTGATTGCTTTTAGATAACTTTTAATATAGATGTTTACAACAAACAGGAAAGAACTTTCACTATTAAAGCTCCACGTTGGTTTTCTTTTGATCAAAAGACCATAATTAATGAAACTGTTTATGGAAACATCCATTACGAAATATTCATTGAAGGTACATATACATATGTATATATGTATATACATTATATGCGTTATATGTATATACTTAATATAAATATATATGTACATTAGGGTGGCCCTTAATAAAATTGTTTCCATTTTGTCCACTCTCACACCCAGTTTGGTGACTTTTAGTAAAAAATTATACTGAAAAAATTTTAGGTCAAGAGGTTGGCGTTAAGACGTGCCACAAGCCCGCTCGAATTTCGGAAAAATCATAATTTTACAGAAAATCTGTTTTTGAAGTAATGGTACGAGAAGGATATAAATATTACAACAAAACAATGTAAGAAAGAATTATTAAGGCCCAACTATAATATGCATAAGCAAGCTTAAGCAAATTGCAAAAGTTAACGAAAAGGCTGTCAAATGCATAACCAGTTCAGAGTTAACTTTTAGGTGGCTACAATGACTTTGAAACTTTTTGTCCACAGTTGCTCATTTATGTTTAAAAAAAATGTTTTTATTTTAACAAAAAGCCATTAAATGACTATATTTTATAAATATTATTATATTATTTTATAATTAAAAGAAAACTTCGTACCAGAAACGCATAATTTTTCCTTTTTTTTTAATTTATCGGCAAAAGTACTAAAATGTACAGCTGTGGCAGCACTACATTGTAAATAATAATAAACGTTTACATATGTTTTGTTAATTTTCGTATTGTGTTTGCAAAAATGGAGAAAAAACTTAAAAATTTAAATAATATAAAAATATTAAAGTTAGCGCTTGAAGGCCTGTGCACATTAAAAGAAATAAGTGAACTACACTGTAAAAGAAGAAGACGTCATAGAAATAAACCACGACAGAAAGACATTTTTGTTAAAATAAAAAGTGTCCCTTTTATTATAAAGGCACTTATTTTTTCCACATTTTCTATTAAATTTAAAATAAATGCATTTTCTTCTTTCTCCATTTTGTTAAAAACACAAACAAACAACAAACAGCTGATTCCGTACGGAATATGCGATCAGTTTCGCTTTTTGCTTAAGCAAATGACAGTTGAAAAACTTAACGAAAAGTTTCGTTAAGTACATTATAGTTTGACACATACAATTTATATGTATTCGCAGAGTTGCTTAAGCTAGCATATGCACATTATAGTTGGGCCTTTAGCCATTAAGTTTCCAACACATATTATCATTATTATTAAGTGAGGGCTCAAGCACTTTTGTGCAGCCTTAAAGTTTCATCATGTTAGATTTAGGCTGTGTATAAAGCCAATTATTCTGTTAGATGAGAGATCAAATACATCCCCTGGGGCCATAAAGGCCCTTCCGAGCCATCTTGTTTTGCCTATTGCCAGCATTGGGCAGTCGCAAAGAATATGTTCAGAGGTTTCGGCTTCAAGTTCACAAAACCTACACTGTTCATTCGCAACATTACCTAAAGTAAATTGTAAAGTAAATCCAGTAAGTAATCTCAATTCACCTTTTCCGAGAGATAGCAACAATTGAGATCTTCGTTTGGACAGAGTAATAAACCTTTTTGACTGTCTAAGTCCTGGTAAGTTGTTGCAAAATCGGGAAAATTCCGATTCTACCCAAGAACTAATTCGTTCCATAGTGTATCCACGTGGAATGCCAAAGAATGGTTCCGGGCCTATGAATGGGCGTCGAGCACCTCTATTGGCCAAGCAATCAGCAAGTTCATTACCAGCATGGCCTTCCTGACCAGGTACCCAGCACAAGGTAAGTTCATTATGCGTGCCGAGTTCATTCAATGATGTCCATCAGTCCATAACTACCCTAGATCTTATTTCATATGAAGATAAGGCTCTGAGAGCAGCTTGGCTATCAGACATAATAAAAATCCTATTATGCCTAACTCTACGTCTCAGAAATTCGTTAGAGCATATAAGGATGGCATAAATTTCCGCCTGAAATATAGATGGGAATGTACCCATTGGGATAACCCTTTGAAAAGTGGGCCCATATATGCCAGCCCCAGTGTCACCATTAGCCTGTGTGGAACCATCGGTAAACCACACTTGATCGGCATTAGTCTGCCACCATGTCTGATTTAACCATTCATCCCTTTTAGGACGTTAAACCTCCTATTTAACACCAGAGTCTTTAACATATAATCTGATACTGCAATACTAGGATCATTCGCAAAGATACCTAGTATGCTAATGCGTCCAACCAGATCTCCCGGCAATAGATGGGATATCTCCGGTAGACTGGATGCACTCCTATAGGCCTCCTCCATTATCAATAAATGTAGGGGTGGGATATGTAGGATTGCACCCAGAGCATGAGTGGGGCAGGTCCTCATGGACCCAGTAATAGAAATACAGATGAGTCGATAGACCTTGTCAAGTTGCGATATAGCAGTCAGCTGTTAAACTTTTTTCCACCATGCCAAAGCAGCGTATGTTATTATTGGTCTAATAATTGTAATAAACGACCAGTAAATCATCTTCGGTCTTAACCCCCACATTTTACCAAAAAGTCGCTGGCAGGCATATAATGCTCTAGTAGCTCTTTTGATAGTGTTGGATAAGTGAGAATTCCAAATGAGAGTACTATCAAGTATATCCCCAAGATATTTTACTTCCCTAGAAGTACAGGGTGGGCCAACTTGGAGTGACTGATTTGAAATGCTTATAACTTGGACTGACTGATTTGAAATGCTTATAACTTTTGCATTTTTAATTTTTTTTTAATTTTTTTTTTGCAGATAATACAGAATTTTATAAAATTTCATAATGTCATGGAAGAACGTGTAAAAATTGTTGAATTTTATTATGCTTCCGGACGATCAATAAAAACACAAAAGTTATAAGCAGTTCAAATCATTCAGTCAAACTTGGCCCACCCTGTATCTATCGGGAGCCATTCAATGTAGGCCCTACGTTTTGTAAATGGCACAATAATTGTCTTAGCTGGGTTGATGGTTAAACCCTTATCCAAGCACCACTTGTTGGTTATATTTAGAACAGTCTGCATCATTTCCGATATCGTTACGTCATCCCACCCAGTACCAGAAATTACTAAGTCATCGGCGTAGCCATATGCACGGAATCCTAGGTTGTTAAGTTCTTCCAGTAGTTCATCGATAACCAGAGTCCACAATAAAGGCGATAATACGCAACCTTGTGGGCATCTCCTGGTTGCCCGTATGGTTTTCGATGAACCTCCTAAGTCCAACTTAATAACCCTGGATGACAGCATTTCCAAAATCCATTTCCTTATAATATGCGGAACTCCTTTTCTATACAGTGATAAATCAATACCACTATATGACGTGTTTTCGAAGGCCCGCTGAATGTCAATAAACGCACAAAGTGATATTTTATTGGCACCAATGGCCTTTTCGATTTGCGTCGTTAATTGATGAATGGCAGTCACCGTAGATTTACCAGGGGGGTTACTCTCTATTGCGATGCGAAAGCAAATGCGATGCGATAACTATACAAAATGTACGCTTATCGCATCGCAATTGCTTTCGCATCGCTCCTTATTCCTAATATAACTATCGAGTAGTTTTTCCATCGTTTTCAGGAAAAACGAGCTGAGACTAATTGGTCTGTACGACGTTGGCAGTTGTCCAGCCTTAGGTATAAATACCACTTTAACCTCACGCCAAGTCATTGGCACATGACAAGCCATTAAACTTGATATGAAGATTCTCGATAGTTGAGGGACGATAATGTTATTTCCCTGTTGTAGAAAGCATGGAAAAATTCCATTTGTTCCTGGGGATTTAAATGGGCTAAATTTAGATATCGCCCATTTTACCCGCTCTGTACTAAATATCCTGCCTGCTAACCGAAGTTTTCTATTGGATATTGAGAGAACCCTTGTGAAAGTCGCAGTTTCCTTGAAAGGCAATGAACCGGGAAAGTGAGCATCTAGGAGAAGTTTACAGGTCCAACACATGTTACTTGAACAAGTTTTCTCCTGGTCTTAATCAACACCTATGACCGACCATTTCGATGCATACCACTTTTTTTACGCTTAAACCAACGGTTTATTTAGGCAATATATTACACGGTGCGACATATTTTTCTTGTAGGGCTTGTCGAATAAAACAATATTCCAATAGTGAAATATGCCGGACACCTCCAAAATCCGGTTTTACGGTTAAAAACCGGTTTTTGTACTTTTGCGCACTTATAAGCTTGTAATTTTGTTGATAATGACCCGATTTTCAATTTCTTACTAGATCTTTCGAATGATATATAATTTATCTAAGAAAACTTGAGAAGTTTTGGTGTTATTGTCGAACAAATTGTGTTATAGCAAATTGTTTTATTACTCGATAATAACACACAATTTTTTTTGCTAAAAGTCACCAAACTGGGGGGTGAGAGTGACAAATAAATAAAAAAAAATTTCCCATATAGCTAAGAGCAACCCTAATGTACATACATATAACGAAATTAGCAGAGTATTAAAATGATAAATCTGTTTTGATGTTTAGGTTTAGATGAACCTTTTCCAACACTACAATTCAATATTGAGACGATTGGTTGTGGAGACAAGGATTTTAATGTGGCTACCAAACTTTGTATACCTTGGGCTCGTGGTTATGAAAGATATAGCCACATAACGTAAGTACATTACAACTTATCGAGCCAGTCGCGCCAAATAATCATTAGCGATATTTAACAAATGTATAAGTCGGATTTTTAAAATTATCAAAATATGAAAATTGTTACAGTATTATTTGTGCACATACTTATAAAACTGAGTTGTTGTATTATTATATCTATAGATTTTTTGACGATCTAACGATCTGCAGAACGTTAGGTGACAAAGAAGATGATGATTGCTACAACCAAAATATTCGGTCAATTACACTTAAATCTTTCGTGTATGTTTATATACATTTCGATTTTGAACTATTCTCTTTCGAAACGAATTATTATTTTTTTCAGAATTAATTTAATTTATTTATCTGCTCTTCATATAGTGGCATTTTTTTTTTTAAACAATTGCATTGTTAAAATAAAAACAAATAAAATATTAAAAGTAAACTTAAAATACAAATTCCCAATAACAATAAGTGAGTTATAAACAAGTAAGAAAGTATAGTCGGTCAAGCCCGACTAAATACCCTACACCCAGTATATGCATAAAACAGTTTTTCAGAAATGGGCGTTATATGGGAGATATAACCTATTGTGGACCGATCATCCAACAATCTAGTGTTATGATGTCTATGAATATGAATATTATCTCGATATAAATACTTTTAAAAGATTTATGGAGCTTAAATTGAATTACGGAGAGGGTCTTATATGGGAGTTTCGACTAATTATGGACCGACCATTATAAAATTAGGTGTCATTATTTCTGTATAAAAGAAACTTATTTGTGTCAAATTTTATTAAAGTGATTTTCGGACGTGGCCCTTATATGGGAGCTACGACTAATTATGGACCGATCACAAGAAATTTGTACCGTATTGTTTGTATACATATGCAATATATTTGCGTTAAATATTATTTGGATACCAACATTTTTAAGAAATTTATGGTCGTTAAAGTGATTTTCGGAATTGGGTCTTATATGGAAGCTATGACTAATTATGGACCCATCTGCGCAAAATTTGCAGATATGGGGCCAAATTACCGCATTCGTGAACGAATGAGCTATCGTATCGAAAATTGATTTAGATATCGAAATTATGATAAAATGTACTAAATTTCTTGCTCGATATCGTATGCCATAATCTCAATTAAGAAAACTACGATCAATTTAACTCGATATCGAATGCGGTAATTTGGCCCCTGATTTGGCTTCATTTATCATCCATATGTGGTGAAATTTGTTTGGATACTTGCATAATTCAAACATTTATGATGTTTAAACCCAGGTGAAATAATGGACCAATTTCTACCAGTTTCAATCCCATCCATCCTTGGGCCGAAAAAAATTCACCAAATTTAATCGAAATATCTTAAAAATTGCGACCTGTATTCTGCGCATAAGCTTTACATGGACAGCCAGCCAGCCAGACGGACGGACGAACATCGTTAAATCGACTCAGAAAGTGAATCTGAGTCCATCGGTATACTTTAAGGTGGGTGTGGAACCAATATTTCTGGGCGTTACAAACATCAGCACAAATCCAATATACCCTCCCCACTATGGTGGTGTAGGGTATAATAAGAAATATTTATATAATTATAATATCTTGCATGAAAACATTTTCATATTTATAAATAAAATTCTCCTTAGAAAATTGTGTTTTGTCGCTAACGATAATTTGGTGCCATATCTTTACAAATAAATGTGTATACTTAATACTTTATGTATTTGTAGAAAATTATCGAAAGATAAAACTATTTACGTAAATGTACCCATGTCTGCGCCGAATCATTACAATACTTCGCAAAATCCAGTATCTCTAGAATTGTTTCTGGATCCTGTATGTCGCTATAAAATAAGGTAAGTCTTTATGTTTGATTCTAAAAACTGTTTTAGAAATATTTTGGCGATGAATAGATATTAAATAAATAAATTAGAAATAAAAAATCCTAGGTCATTAGTGCTTTAGTACACACCTAATTTAATACCTTTATTTTTCAAATTTCATTATCTCACTTTCATAGTTTAGTACTTGAATATTTTACAAGTTAGATGAGTTGTTTGAAAAAATTACCTCCTAAAACATTGTAAATTCAAATAATATTCAATTAAACTAAAACAAAACAATCAAATGTAACTATGATTTCGACAATTTTTAGGTTTCTACGTTAATTTAATTACAAATAATAATAAATAATTAATCATTTCCAGATTTATTAATTTAGACAATTAAAAAATACCATTAGAATAAAGAAAGCCTTAAATTAAAACAGGAGTGCCCAAGCCCTATACTCTTGGTGCTCTTTTGTATTTGTAAAAACTCTTAGCTATAGGCTGTGTGTTTTGTATACTCATTACAGCGCTCAGCACTAGCAATAAGAAATGCACAAACAACTTTGCCTTATTTGTTTTTTTGTCGTACTTCACTCTATACACGCAAGCGCAAAGCAACAACACTTTCGTATCCTCTACCGGTAAACATTGGTGACTGCGATCGTCAATGTAGATTTTGTTTTTGTTTAACGTATGATACCGTTTAAAAAAGTGTGTTGTTTCTTTGTATGTATTGGCTTTTACAACAAAAAATACTGAATAAAAATTAGTTTTTATTTAAATGTATTGGTGTTTGCTTTTACATAAGCACCTTTTGGGCACTCCTAATTTAAAGTCTCATTCACCCAGGATCCACTATTGTAAAATATTAGTAGAAAAATAAGTATTTGTAAATCCCCTTTTATGTATCACTCATCAAGTTTGAAATTTCAAAATATGTATGCACTCCATTATTGGCAAAGAAGAATAGATGTTTTAAAAAACTACCAACTGTTTAGTATACAAATAAAATTTTTTTTTATTATTTATTTATAAATATTTGTTCAATTCACAAGTGATGTTGTATGTTGTACATTGTATGATACAACTATCTGATTGTAAACACAATTTAGAGCAAAGTCGTATGTTTATGTTGTCAAACCTTCAATATGACAAATGAAAAATATTTTAAATACAAATATACAAAACACATTGTTGTATCACAGGAAATAATTATGCACGCCTTTTTGTTAGTATGTTTTAATTAATAATGCTTTGTTAACTATTTATTTAATAATTCTTTTAAAATCTAATCTAATAATATTAAAATAATGGGTTTATAAAAATGGTGACCAAACGCTTTGATGGTAAAAAAGTGAGCATATTTTACAACAGGAATGAAAAAGAGAAAAGAAGGAACGAAAGAATGTCAATTATGAAAAACAGCGGTGATGCCATATTAGTTCTTGGAGGAAAAATGATTACAGTAGCGTTTCAATCGATTATAACACATACTATATTATGAATGTTATTATTAACATTTTTTGTTTATTAATTTTATTTTCTTGTTTTAAATTTGTCAATCTGTTTATGATTTGAGAGTCACCGTTTGGTTATTTTTTAAACTAAAATGAGTAATTTTTATTTTGAGATACATATTTTAACTTTTGGCAACACTTAAACTTTTATACAATAATATTTTGGTAATTATTTAATTAATTTTAATTTAATTTATTTATTTATCCTTAAGAATAAATTCTAAGCATAAAATATTTAACGAGCATAGCTGCCAGGGCTATCAGCTCACCGTAATTATTTAAGCTTTAGGTCTTTTTTATAAAAAATTTTAATTTTATTTCAATATTTCGCTACTCTTTGAGTAGCTTATTCAGGTAAAAATGTCGTACAATGTGCACAAAATATTTATATGGAAATAAAATTAAATTAACATTTGTACAACTATTGTAAATTCAGACGTCGCGACGTGCAACTCCTGCGACACTACAACAGCACTTGTGAATAGAACAATTGTAAATTTTCGGTCTTTTCATTTTAGTTTAAAAATACTCCGCATTTAATTATGTATTTTTTTGTATGTTGTATATTTAAATAGTTATAAATTTTCAATTGCTGGAACTATGTCTAAAATTGTTCAAGAATTCTATCATTGGATTCCTGCTCATCTAACAGCAGTTCTGTTCGCTGTACTAAGAAATCAAATTGTTAAATTCCAAAGTGCTGAAAATACTCTTTTTGTAAAACCATACGCGGGATTTTTTCAATGTAAATCTCTTTACATTATAACAGGTATGTATATATGATGATATCCTATAAAATTTAGAGCGAGAAATACAGTTTCCTAACATGGCAGTGATTTAGATGATCATATTAAATACTTAAACAAATAAATATAAACAAAATACATACTTATTTATTTATTTATTTATTTATTTTAAGGTTGTCGATTAATAAAAAAATTATTGCTACTAGTTAAATTTCTGCCAACAATTGATAAAGCGGAATATTCATTTTATGTATCCATAATAATACATAGCACAGCCATAGTGGCATCAATTATTTTAGTTTTTATTATCTGGACAATTTTAACATTTCATGGAAACATTTTTTTGAAAATTGCTCTCAGGTAAAATGGATCTATTCTATGTCATTTATGTAGACGGCTGGCATGTAAAATAAAACAATTAATTTTATTACATATTTGTAGAATGACAAGGATATCGGTGGCATCGTCAAATGTTTTGGTTCAAATTATATCAACTTTACCCTTGACATTTGGAGTCTTATTTATATCTATAGCATTTGCAACATGCAGTGGCATCGCTCTTGTATTGGCTTCAGTATTTTATTTAATTTTGGTATGTATTTACATCAATATCTATGGTAACATACTCATATTCAACTGCAGTGAATATGTTGCCACAAATTGTAATTATAAAACTTTGAAACATAGGAATTAGAAATTGTTAGTGTTAGACAAAATACGTCAAGTCGAAGTTTTGCGATATTGTCACATAAACACTTTATCGCTATGTTCATTAGATTTTGTACTATCATTGTTAAACAACTTTATTGTGTTAATTTTATATATTTAGTTATCCAATGCATATAAAGGTTACCTGGAAAATTGGGCATGGGAAAAAGCTACTGGACTTTTTAGAAAATTATGCACAAATAGAAATGACGATAAACAGTTAAATTCAGACAAAAGTTTTGTTCCAGCTGAAAACGCACAACAACGTGAACGTGAGGAGTCTAATGATTACTTCCATGGACTAGAAAATTTCCCATTTCACATAACAATGTTATTATTATTAGTTACAATGTCGGCACTAAATGTTGGTCTTTCAATTGCATATATAAAGTCCCACTAGTAAGTACTCGTACTGGTATCTATTTTTATAAATACCATTTGATTGTCAAATAAAAACTTATTGTTAATTATTTCAGTTTGGGACATATTGGCGAAAAACTTCCCGATCCATGTTTAATTCCCACAATTATCGTGCTTGCCAGTTTATGCATTTTATTACAATGCAATGCTCCACATAAATCGTAAGTAAACCATATTGTAAAATGTCATCATATCCTAAATTGTCTACTCGTTAAGGGCGCGTTTTCACTATGTAATTTTTGTTGTGAAATTGTCCAAATTGTTGGCAATTGTATGAAAACGGGTTGTCATCATTGCAAACATAGATGACGCCATATGACAACCCGTTTTCATAAAATTGCCAACAATTTGGACAATTTGACAACAAAAATGACATAGTGAAAACTCGCCCTAAGATATTTTGTTTTAAAAAAATGTTTCTTCTTTAAAGTTCTGGTTATCGTGGTGTTGCAATTGTGCTGTACTTTTGTGCCTGTTTATGCATTATATATTGCCAAGAGAATATATATCGTTTGAATTATTTGATTGCATTTATTTATGTTATTGTTGTGTTGCAGGAAATAATGCGGCGTTTATTGCACTTGTTTGGCATTCAATTTTGATTGTTAATGTATTGATATTGATGTATTGGTCTCTAGTCTCTGTATTTTTATATTTTTAGTAAATAAAGTGTAATTTTGTTGAAGTTAACAATGATTTTTTTGAGTAATATTTATATTATCTAAAGTTAAGTTTGAAATTTAGTTAAAATCATCAATAAAACGACTTTGTTAATTGAATGAAATCTGAAGTATAGATAATTTTTATAAGGTTTTAAAACTAAACAAGTAAGAAAGTATAGTCGGTCAGGCCCGACCATATAATACCCTACACCCAGTATATGTATTATACAGTTTTTCAGAAATGAGATGGGAGATATTACATATTATGGACCGATCACCCAAAAATGTATTGCCATGACTTCCGTCAGTATAAATATTATGTGTGACTTATATACTTTATCTCGATATAAATACTTTTAAAAGATTTATGGAGGTTAAAGTGAATTACGAAGGTTCTACCGGTAATGGAACATAATGTCATACTGACAAAACAGTTCCTCCTGGGATGTCATCGGAGGAATCACCCAAGCTTTAACATCACACAGCTGGAGTCTCCCCCGAGGCATGTCAGGAAGGACCTTTGAATATACGAGCAAGACATAGGAAGATATACACAGGATCCACTAGATCAAAACTCGTATGTAGCAGTTTTAAACGACATTCACAGAGATGACATCAATACGACAGTCGCAGGATACCGCATGATTGTCGTACTTGGAGGCCGCCCACCGCCCATTGCAGATACCGAAAAACAACTGCCGCGGAAGACAAGAGTAGTTCTATCACAACTGAGATCGGGATGGAGCAATAGACTTAACGCCTTTTAGTCCCACATAGACCGTGCCGTCCCTAACCTATGCCCTGCATGAGGCCAGGGTCCTCATGACACCAACCACATCTTCAATTGCCCAGCCAAACATACTTCACTTCGTCCAATGTATTTATGGACTAATCCAGTAGAAGTAGCCCAGTTTCTTGGTCTGGACCTCATTGCAGAACCCCCGGATTAAAAATTACTTAGTTCTAGCTGTTACAACAAAAGCCATATTATTTGCATATACACGACACATATTTGTGTTCAATATTATTTGGATATCGACAGTTTTAAGAAAGTTATGCACTTGAAGTGATTTTCGGAAATGTGGCTTATATGGGAGATATGATCAATTATGGACCAATCTTAACAAAATTTGTAGATGTGATTTGGCTTCATTTATTACTCATTTTTGGTGAAATTATTTTGGATACTTGCATAATTCAAACATTTATGATCGTTAAACTCCTATTTCGGGAGGACATTTGTATGGGGGCCAGGTGAAATAATGCACCGATTTCCACCAGTTTCAATCCCATCCGTCCTTGGGCCGAAAAAATATCGCGTTCCAAATTTTGTTCAAATATGTATATTCAAAATTTCGACCTGTACTCTGCGCACAAGCTTTACATGGACATCCAGCCAGACGGGCGGACGGACATCGTTAAATCGACTAAGGATCGATCGGTATACTTTAAGGTGGGTGTTGGACCAATATTTATGGGCGTTACAAACATCAGCACTAATCCAATATACCCTCCTCACTATTGTGGTGTAGGGTATAAACATTTGCATTATACGTTTGAAACTAAAAATATATCGCATAACTGAACAAAACTTTGATAAACTATTTTACGTGCAAATTTAAAATACAGATCCATTTGGTTCAATCAAACGTATGGAATGTTTTTAAAAATATTCATCCAGAATCGCATATAATTCGTTACTCAAAATTATACGTGGTGGCAATGAAAGTTTGTTGAAAAATGAGAATGAATATTTTACTTGGTTAACTATACAAGGTGAGTGCAGCAGCACAGCTGAGCTGACTGACTTTGTTTACAATTTACTTGTATCAAAAGTAATCCTTTTTCAAATGTTTTTTACAGGAGTACATTATTTTACACAAACAAAATACCTGTTATTTCTGTATTGTGTTGTATTTGTTGCCGATTTGCACTTACCTTGTATAATTACACCATGATATAAGCAATGTTTTGATGAAATTTAACATATGAGTCCTCAAGCAAAATATGGAAAGTATTATTTATGCATCCCAAGTAAGTCGTCCAGATGTACTGACCAACAGACAAGTATACAATGAGGTATCTCAAAGGAAGTCTAAACTATAAATTACAATTCTCCAAGGATAAAAATGTGAACATCGTAGAATACTTGGCTGGCGACTTATATGACAGAAAGTCAACTTCTGGATATGTATTCAAGTTTCAAGGAGGTTGTATTTCATGGAACTCCAAGAAGCAACAAACAACGGCCTTATCTACAACAGAATCAGAATATTTGGCCTTGCCAGCAGCTAGACAAGAAGCGTTGTGGTTAAAATCTTTGTATAATGAACTTTGACGATCATATTCTATCTTGATTAAGGCATCGCAATGTACCGTATTGGTCTCTGGGTGAAGGTGTGAGGCGACTCACACCGGCCTTCCTACCTACCTACCTACCTAAGTGTGACCATAAAAGTACTATAAATATATCTCATCATGCTCGTTCAAAGCACGTCGAAATACGACACCATTTTACAAGAGGTCTTGTTAATGACAAAAAGCTTGTTATCGACAACAAGTTTGAAACATTTGCATTGCTGTGACATCATGAATCCTAGCGTTCATACTAGTGTGGGTGTTGAAGAATTCTAATTAACTTCCTTATAATATACTTGTTTAATTAAATTCGTTTGTAAATCTTAATTAGAAATTTTATTTTATTACCGCCTGGCCCACAATGTCGAACGATAACGTTCGCTTAGATAAGACTTAAGACACAAACTTTTTATCGTATCTATTTTTTTTACTCAATCATGTTTGTTTATTCCACAATCAAGTTTTTGTCTTAAGTCTTATCTAAGCGAACGTTATCGTTCGACATCGTGGGCCAGGGGGTTATTGTTTCTATTTAAAACGTGTGTTACCTCTTAACAAAAATGAAGTCAACAATAAATTTCTGGATGTGTTTATTTAAAAATTCAAATCCAATTAATTTTATTTTAAAAATCGAAAAACCAAAAGACAAAACAAACTCAATGAAAACTTAATTATTTTAAAATAAAAAAAACAAAGTATTAATATGTATAGTATCACCACATCACTCCTCCACCAGTGATAATGTCAGATATTGATTCGAACGGTTTTACCGGATCGTAGTACTCTGTGGTTTGATTCAGAAGTTGAAGTATAATCAAATTTTGAAAGGTCCTCTTTAGCTTCGTTTAAAAAAATAACAGCGGGTTTCAATCGATCTACAGATATTGTCTTATGTTAACCATTAACATCAACCACAAATGTTTTTTTAGTTTTTGATATAACGTGGAGTGGTGCTTTATAAGGAGGTTGGAGATGTGGACGAACTGTATCATCTTGAATAAAAACGAAATCTGATTGTTGCAATTCTTTCAGTACGTGTACTTGAGCTTTGCCATGTCTTACTACCTTTTTAGCTTTGATATTTTCCATGTCTTCTTTAAGTTGTTTAACCCAATCAGAGTTAATTGTTTTTTTTTATTGAAATCAATGAAAAATTCACCTGGTAATGTAAGAAGTTCCATTCCACTGATGCAGCAGGAGAAATGTCGAGATCGTGATTACTCGATGACCTTACACCCAACATAATAATAGGGTTTTTTTTTTGGCACATTATTGCAGACTTTAGAGTTCGATGCCAACGTTCAACTTGTCCATTAGCCTGGGGATGATAGTATGCGACACACGAATTCCTAAAAATTTAGAAAACTCTCTAAACAATAATGATTCAAATTGACGTCCTTGGTCAGTAACAATTTGTGTAGGTACTCCAAATCTCGATATCCATCCACTTAAAAAAGCTTTTGTCACTGATATCACTCAATGGTATCGCCTCAGGCCAGCGAATAAATCTGTCAAGGCAATATCTATATTCACCTGAAAGTGGAAGTGGTCCAATTAAGTCTATACTGACGATTTTGAATCTTTCATCAGGAACTGGAAATTCACCAATGGGGTGATTTTGTCCAAGTTGAAATATCCTTTTTCATATTGGGCCAAACAAATCTGCTGGATATAATCTTGATTGACGATTTTGAAACGGGATGAGAAACGTTTTGTATCATATCAAAAACTGTTTTTCGAAAACATGTTGTTATGTATGGTCTAATCGTTGAAGTGTCACAAATAATTTTATGGGGAGAATTTGGCATTTGAAGTGCCTTCAATTCTAAACTTGTTGTTAATGATTTTTTCAGGGATTCTAATTCGGCATCTTTCATCTGGTCTTAAGTAAGAAGTACATAATCTAGAGGTGATAACATTGAAATAACATTAAAACGCGATAATGCATCAGCAGGTATATTATCTTTTCCGGAAACATGACGAATATCTACGGTATGTTGCCCAATGTAGTCAAGATGACGTAGTAGGCGAGGAGATGCCTTTTCAGGACGTTGTTTAAATGAAAAAACCAACGGCTTATGATCAGTATACATACATATATGCAAAACTGTCGACCTTCGAGGAAGTGTTGAAAATGTTTAAGTCCAGAGCAAGCAGCTAGAAGTTCGCGATCGTATGCACTATATTGTTTTTGAGTGTCTGACAATTTTTTTTTTAATAAAAACCTAACGGTTTCCATACTCCATCAATACGCTGTTGAAGTACAGTACCCATTCCAACATCAGATGAATTTTATCAGCTATTAAGCACAATTTATCAATTGTATCATTGCTAACCGATAATATTGCCTTTGTTGTATTTGGAAGACGTTAAATCCAAAATGTCTTGAGTAAATCTTCAGAAACTTTTATCTCCAATTAATTTTATTTTAAAAATCGAAAAACCAAAAGTCAAAACAAAATCAATGAAAACTTAATTATTTTAAAATAAAAAATTCGAAGTATTAATATGTATAGTATCACCACAAATTTAAAGAATTTTTGGCGGAAGTTCAATTTTTTACTGGCATAAAATTAAAAGTCATTCGCAGAGATAATTTATTTCATTCGTTTTGCAATCAACGTTTTTAATTCATTTCTAATAACAAATTTTTCTATTCACTCTTCAATTTTGGAAGTTTTCAAAAAATTTAAAAGTTATGAGCAAATCATCTTCTTTCTTGGTTTCTTTAAGGAGAGTTTTCAAAAGATAACTTTTTGATATCGCTTTGAGCCTAAATAAAATCAGCAGAGGTTCATATCACTGTGATAAAGGATTTTAAATGACAACTATATGTTTAAGTAAAACAAATTATTCATCTGTTGGGCTTCTAAATCAATTAAAGCTTTTTTATAGGAATTTCCAATTCCAAAAACCGTGGACTCATCAAATAGTTAGCCATGTCACAGAATTTAATTCCTTTCGGAAGTGGAATTAATGCCGTATTGTGCTTCTATAGAAAAAGTAAAACGAATAATTTTTTTGTAATAAAACCATTTTTCATTTGCTTGTGAAATTGTAATTTTAAGCATTTGGATAATTTTTCATTTGGAAAAAAAATTTCGTTTTATTTTTTCTATTGAATCAAAATACGGAATTAATTCCATTTCTGAACGGAATTAAATTCTGTGTGTTCGAGTTTGGCAATCCAAAATTAATTTTAATTCTTTCACCTTCATTTCTTCGACATACTTTTGTAAATTTTAAATTTTTGTTGATGATTTTGTAAACAAATACAATTTTTGGGGATTTATTAATCACGGAATTTGTCATTCCTAATGTGTACTGCCCCTCTATTCAACCTAACCTATCCAAAACACAAATACAAAATCTAGACTTTTAGGACCTTTTTTGGAACATGAAAACAAATTTCATTTCACTTCTTTAGCTCCTTAAATTAGTAATTTCTGTATGTCATTTTACTTGCCCTAAGAATGAAGAAACAAATTTACACATGTATCACACATTGCAAAATGCGAGAAGTTTTATTATTTAATTTGTTGTATTTTTTTCTTTATTTACACATACGATGCACTTGGCAATAATGAATTGAAATTAACAATAACAAAATAATAATACATAGTAATAATAATAATAATAATAATAATAATAATAATAATTAAATATTTACATATGTAAATTAAGATTAATGATTATAAAAAAAGTTCTCTTAAATTTGTTTGTTATTAAATAAAAATAAAATTAAAAAGGATTCTAAATATATGTAGGTAAGTAAGTATGTAATTCAAGTAATTTATGTATGTATGTATGTTTGTAAGTTATGTAGTTGTAGGTAAATAAAAAAATGGCTTGCAATTGGGTATTAAAAATTTATTGCTACTTAGATACAAAACTACTTAATTTCAAATGGTTGTATGTATATATAAATAATTATAATTTCATAATAATAATTCTCATTTAGTTTGTGTCTTTTGCTTTTAAATTTATTATTTTGTTCTGTTTTTGTTGGTTTTGTAATTATTTATATGTTTACATACATTTACAAGTGTATAATTCTAATCTGTACAAATCTAGTCTTATTTTGTAAAAAGTTCTTTAAAATCATCGATGATCATCACACAATGTTAATCATCGATATTGTTGTAATTATTATCCTATATACTCGTACATATTGTACATACATTCACACAAACATATGTACATACATACATTTGTATTGTATGTACATACATATGTACTCATTTACTAATGTATTTGTATATATATATATATGTATGTATATATATATATTAATCATTTATTTATTTATTTCTGTATTTAAATATATAATATAATCTATGTATTTATTTGTTTATGTACTTATAGTTTGGCAACATTTTAAATTCGTTGCATTTTCAAGTGCTTGGTTGGATTTATTTTCTCTCTCTCTTCTTTTCATATCTTTCCATTTCCATTGTATTCGTTTCAAATTGTGTTAGCTTTTTTTTTTGTTTTGTTTCGTTGATTTCTCTTTCCAACGAAAATAGTTTTCTATTGGGCCCGAAACATGCAGTTGTGTGTTTTTGTTTGTTTGTTTTGTTTTCTTGTTTCATCATCTTGTAGTTAACTAATAAATAGTAAATAATCTAAAGGAAGCATAGATACCACGACATTGTGTTATTATTATTTTTATTATTGTGTTTTCTTAAAATTAAAGAACTTTCAGAATCCCTTGAAGGTCTCAGAAGTATGTATTACTATTATACAGGCGAATGTCGTAGTGTCCAGTTTATAAAATTTATCTGGAATAAACGAAAAGAATTACAAATTTAAAAATATTTTAAGTTATTCATGTCTTAAATAAAACAAATTAAATATTTATATTTATTATATATAAGTATTACTACATATTTGTATACACGTTATAACAAATTTACAACATACAATGGGGAGCACAAACAAGAACAAGTTTGTGCCTTGTGCACTTTTTTGTATAAAAATAAAACTAATAAAGAAATTTTTACAATATTTTTTGTTATTTATTTATATTTAATGTTAAACAAAATAATTTACAATGCAAAATGGAAAATTTAATTTTCGGCAAATAATAACACTGTGACACAAAATCAAACTTTTGGAATCCGAATGGGATGAGACCAAATACAAATGATAGCTGACATTGTCCATAACAAAACCTCCAAGGGATTTTTTTGGTTCAGTGCTAGAATTTTTTTTACAAGCATTTGAAATTTGTGATTTTGGAACCGTAGCTAACGAGAAAAACTCATTACAATTTTGATAAAATAATGGCTATATATTTTTACTATCCGGAAGAAATGTGACATATTTATGTTTATGGGGTCGGGTAATCCATTTTTGATATTATGTTTTACCTAAAACTAACGCTAGGTGGCGCTGTCATACAATTTGCGTTATTATTTGTAGACTTTCATAGAAAAAACGGTGCATATGCTTTCTTGAGGCTGAATAATCGATTTTTGTTGTTGGATTTATTTTAAAATATAATTATAATGATTTTACAAAGTGCATTTTATTATTGTCAGTACGTTTCTTTAAAAAAAATGCTGTTTTCATGGAAAAAATTAGTTTTTATTGGAATTACCTATTTTCTATTACAAAAAATGTTTTATTAAAATGAATTATAACTTACTATATCTATTATATCATTTTGGATCTGCATTACTATCACTGTCAGTTTGTATTGTTTGAAGAAGTAGAGGGTTGTGGATCTGTGTATATATCTAGTTCTTGCTCTTCGTCACTATTGTCTTCATCTGTGGTTCTCTTTAACCACCAGCATAAATCACCTAACATAGCGTCTAGTTTTTTTCCTCTATTCCTTGTTTTCAATTGTTAAAGCCACTTGATGAAAACGTTCACCTTGCTCATCTGATTCGGTTGAAAGTTGGTTTTCAAACCAATCCATATGTTGATGGAGAAAATGAATTTTTAAGGACATGTTTACTCCTAGTTCCTCAATGTCATCTTAAGCTATCTGTACACTATCTGATTTCTCATTTGAGTTTGACAACTGATATGATCTCAGAAGGTGAAATAGCAAACTTTACGGAAAAAATGTTAATGCTGTCTGATCTCAGATGAATATAGAAACTTGTATTTTCAAACGAAATAAATTAATGAACCGATTTTATATTTTTTTTCTTTGCAATTTTTAAAAGATAAATAAAGTAACATATGTACATTTTTATAAAAATATAATACTTTGAAATAAAACGTTTTTTTTTTAATAGAAAATAGGTAATTCCAATAAAAACTAATTTTTTCCATGAAAACAGCATTTTTTTTAAAGAAACGTACTGGCAATAATAAAATGTACTTTGTAAAATCATTATAATTATATTTTAAAATAAATCCAACAACAAAAATTGATTATTCAGCGTCAAGAAAGCATATGCACCGTTTTTTCTATGAAAGTCTACAAATAATAACGTAAATTGTATGACAGCGCCACCTAGCGTTAGTTTTAGGTAAAACATAATATCAGAAATGGATTCCCCGACCCCATAAACATAAATATATCACATTTCTCCCGGATAGTAAAAATATATAGCCATTATTTTATCAAAATTGTAATGAGGTTTTTTCGTTAGCCAGGGTTCCAAAATCACAAATTTCAAATGCTTGTAAAAAAAATTCTAGCACTGAACCAAAAAAACCCCTTGGAGGTTTTGTTATGGACAGTGTCAGATATCATTTGTATTTGGTCTCATCCCATTCGGATTTTGGTTGTTGCACTGTGTAATTAGTACAAAAAAAGAGCCGTTCGATTTCCATGTGTTTGCTTTGTTTATGGCTTTAATAAATACATTAATAAGTGGTCATAAGAGTCTAAAAAAGGCGTTCTATTATTCCCAAACCACAAAGCTGGGGCCACAAAAAGCTATTAACGAATGCGGACGAACGTCTCATGATTGGTTGGTTGGTTTACGTGGTAGTTCACTACGTGCGAACACTTAAGTAGAGTCGAAGGGACCCCGTTTTAATAAGACCACACCACTCGTCAGATTTACTGTCATTTGCATCATAATGTAACTAAAATGTGTACAAAAAAGTCGTGCTTGCTAGACCCAACCTGTAGCTGTGAGATATCTCAGTAGGTCATTGAGTCTTGACCCGGCTACCTCACCAAGGTTGTTCAATGTACAGTTTCCCATGAATTTATGTCTCTTGACACTCAGGGATGGGCATTCGCAGAGAAGGTGGAAAATCGTTTCCTCTTTTTCTCTATCCTTACACCTACGACAATGCTCGTTAAAAGGGAGTCCCAGACGATTAGCGTGCTTGCCTAACGTCCAGTGTCCCGTTAATACTGCCAGCAACCTTGATATATCCTTTCTATTCCGGGATATCAGTTGCATAGTACGTTCCTCGTTAAAAGATGGCCACATCAACTTGGCTACCCTACAAGTGTCTAAGTTACGCCATCTGTACTCAGCCTTTGTAAGAAAATGCTTGAAGATAATGCCTTTGATAGTCCCCAGTGGAATCGCTACTGAGACCGCATCGGAGATATCTAAAGAGACAAGTGCCAGACATTGCCAATAAAAAATGTTAAGGCACGGTTAAAGTTTGTCATAAAGTACAGAAATTGTACAGTAGAAGATTGGAAACGTGTAATATGGTCAAACGAATCCAAATTTAATCGTTTTTAATCCGAAGATAAGATAAGATTGCTGGCACCGAACAATCCTGAGAATTCAAAGGACTATCTGCTTATTTTGCAAACTCATATTTCCGGTATTCGCAGAGCATTTAAGTAATGTATTTCAATCAATTTGAAAGACATTACTTGATTTGAACCACCTATTCTTCATTATAATTTTTTCTGTAGATATTCACAAAACTTTAAAAGACGATATTAACCTATGATAAAAAACCTACCTAATGTAGCTATCGTGCTAACAGTATTATTTAATGCGATCTTAAAACTAGGCGTTTTCCAAAAGATTGGAAAATTTCCCAAATTATAATGATACCAAAGCCAGGAAAGTATTTGGCGGTACCATCCTCTTATAGACAAGTTAGCTTACTATATACTCGTATAGTGTTTGTCGAAACTGTTTGAGAAAGTATTTAAAAATAAATTTACAGACTTCTTGAATAATCACAGTGTTATCCCAGTTCACCAATTTGGATTCGGTGAACAACAAGGAACTATAGAGCTGGAGAGTTGAAAGGTTTAACGATGCCCCAGCTTGATTGTATATATGAAGTTTGACGGCTCTTTTCTTTAAGAGAGAGAGAGAAAATATTAATATGAAAAAAACTTTGTCCAACAAATATTTTGTTCGCATCAAATGGGTGAATCCACCTTTATAGGTATTATAGTGGAAGTGAACCGATTATGGACTGACAGCTTCAAAATCCTGTATCCAGTATGAAATGTTAGTCCGAAATCGATATTAATTAGACATCTTTTTGGGTTAGCTTGTGGTGAATAGAAAACACAGAATAAGGATATTCTAGTCCTATAACCAGTATAGGTTTTGTATTTCTTATTATATTTAAGTGTAGGTATTTAAGATTCAATATGCAAATAACAATAAATAACATTTTAATTTATGTAAATAATAATTTACTTATTATTAATGTCTAATTACTAAACAGCCTCAAATTTGTAATACAAAGAAATATTCAATAAGTTAAAATACTTGTTTTACCACAAATTTGTTTGACGTAGTTTACTCTTACATAGGGTTGCCGTACGTCCTCTTTTCCCCGGACACCGTCCTCTTTTTTAGGGCGTCCGGGGTAGTCCTACTTCTTTTTTTGAAAGTGTCCTGGGTTTGTCCTACTTTTAAAACTTTAATCTATAATTTCGTTTTATTGCATCGAAAGTATTGTTGGCATTGATGTATACATTTTTTTAAATACACACGATGTCATGACATGCTTTCTTGTGTAAACACATTGTGTTTGATGCTTTTTGGCCGCAATATGCGCCTTCACAATTTTAATCGACTTTGGCTGTTGACCTTTGTCTACGTGTCTTATGTCCGTAATTTTAACAAATAGATAACTACTAGAGTTTATACCAATTACTTTTCCTTACCTAACCGGTAAAAAGAATTTGGTAATTTTAAGGTTTTTTTACACACGTGTAACTACCGACTGCATTCGGTGAAAAATGTGGTAACATTGGTGTTTGACGTTTAGAGTTACATCAATTAATTGCTAAATTTAATTGTTTGCAACGACTTTTTTAGTTTTGTCTAGAAATGTCTGGAAAAGGTGCTAAAAGAAGTGGTAGTTTATTGGAGGGGGGAAAAACAGCTGATGCACTTTTCTTTGAAAGACGAAATCTTCTTATAAATTCCAAATCATTCCAAATTCCCTGAATGTGTGTGTTAACCTTTGGGAATTTTGTTTTATGATATTTCTCAAAGTTCTTAGTTCTAGAAGTTCTGAATTCAGTGGACACCAGAAAGAAACAAATTAAACACAGAAACTATTTCTTATATTATTAAAGTCAAATATAATTTTAATATGAATTGTCAAGTGTTTTATGAATATTCAAAAAAATGCGATAATAATATATTGGTTCAAATTGAAAGCGCTGAAAAATATACATGAAACTAGACAACTTCTATTAAAAATTTATATATAATACATGCGAAGTTTTAAAATGAATTTGTTAATTTTTATGTTTTTATGTTGTAGTAGTTATGAGATCAGACTGATAAAATATCATTTTTTTAATATTTTGTTTAAGTTTTGTTTTGTTGTTATATGTAAATAGAATTTTAAATTTGATTTCTGTACTTTAAGGCGTTGTTTTTTTAATATTTTGCTACAGAGTATTGCCCTCTTTTTAAGGGTAAATGTCCGGCTTTTTTTTTTGTCGACATCCTCAAAATGAATATGGTAACCCTAGACTCTTACAAGAGTTTTGCAAGCTCAAACTAAATATTTGTTGTGCTTTGGCCTAATTAAGAAACGAGTTCAAAAATATTTTATTTAGTAGTTACGTCTTTTTTGGCAAATATTTGCCAAGTGTGACCGTACCTTAAGTTATCAATGGCAAGTCAAATATCAAATCAATTTTGATTCCTATTAAAATATTCAGTTAGCTTTCTGTGATAAGTGGACAAAAAATTAAAATGACGTCGGTAAGTGATTCCAAGTACGAGCAGTTTTTCAAAAACTGTGTTATTCACCCCTATCGTGAACAAAATGTGAAATTTTTGTTCCCATCAAATTTTCATTTCCCAAGAAGGGGAATTTGCTATCGTGAATTTAATGGGAACGTCTGTTCGCGCTATTA
Organism: Bellardia pandia; assembly: GCA_916048285.2. NCBI lineage: Eukaryota > Metazoa > Arthropoda > Insecta > Diptera > Calliphoridae > Bellardia > Bellardia pandia. The sequence continues at coordinate 91,134,911 of OU696532.1, read as the reverse complement.
ATTCGTACTGAATGTAAAATAAGAAAGAAGAAAATGTAAATAAAAAAAATTCTTAAGTGCAAATAAAGTGGTCCTTTAAAATAATATACTTTAAATAGAGAAAATGTTTAGAAAACATTTTATTACAAGAAGAAGAAATACAGCAACAGCGAATAGCTCGTCGCGCTCTGCTAGATGCGTCTAATCCTATATAGTTACCTGATAGAACGTAAGTGACTTAAATTCTATGAAAAATAGGGTACTAATTGTAATATATTTAATTTATTGGCCTAGTAAGGCTTGTATATATTACTTGAAATAAATAAATAAATAAATTAGTTATCATTTTAGATTTAGCCACCATTACAGCGTAAATAAAGCTGCTTTCTCGTATCTTTTGACTACGCTGTCTAGTTCTCTGCCGGCATCAAAAATATCATTTGGTATTCTGCCCATCCTAAAACTTAGTGCATGTTTACGTTTTTTTTTTTGCAGAGGGCGGATACTAGAAAGGTGTTGGAAGAGACTACGAAGTGGGAATGGCACAATCCAATTTTTGTGAGGTGTTCTCCAAAGTCTCTGTGCAGAATGGATTAAATATCCGTCGGAAGAAGAAAACAAACTTACTTGTCAGGAGTTCTACCGAAAATTTGGGATACCCGGCGTCATCGGATGTATTGATGGAACACACATCAATATTATAAGCCCAAATAAGAACAACCATCTGTACTATAACAGAAATTGAAATTACAGTTTGAATGTTAATTTGGTAAGTTGTGTTCCAAATAAACTTTATACATATGCACATACATACATATGTAAATGAATATACAATATATAGTCATGCACATTATTGTTTTGCAGATATGCGATAGTAAAATAAGCATTAGATTCGTTGATACGCAAACGGCATACGCCAACACAAAAATGAACTTGAATATTTTCTTTTTAATAAGAAAATTGATGTAATGCTGATTTCCGAGACTCATATGACGTCGAGAAGCATTTTTAAAATAAGTGGTTATACATTATACGACCCAAGGACCCCAGAGATAGATCATGTGGTGGCTCGGCAATATTGGTCAAATCACGAATCAAACACCATTCATTGGGTGGTCTTTCAGAGTGTTATCTTCAAGCAACAAACATCTATTGAGAACTTTTGTCAAAATCTCGTGATTTCGTCAGTTTACTGTCCGGCCAGATTTTCAATAACAAAAGATCAGTATAGAGATTTTTACAAATCACTAGGTAGCCGTTTCATAGCGGCTGGCGACTACAATGCTAAGCATACATTCTGGGGCTCACGACTTGTTAGCCCTAAAGGTCGTATCTTGTACGACTCCCTATCTGAAATGGGACTGAATGTGATTTCAACTGGTCAACCAACTTATTGGCCAACTGACCAGCAAAAAATTCCTGACGTTATCGATTTCGGCGTGGCGAAAGGGGTATCCCCGGAACTCATTGAAGTCGAGGCTTCACTGGATCTTTCTTCAGATCACTCACCCACTGAATCACCATCAGAAGTCCTCAGCAAATCGTAACTGATGCCTTACTTCTTGTCAAACGTCTGAATTGGTTAAAATACAAAAAATACATCAGCACTCACTGCACAGAGAAACTCCCGGTAAAAACTGCTGAAGACATCGATGCCCGTATAAAAAGTCTTAATGAACATGTCGAGAAAGCCGCAGAACATGCTTCTTCCACTTACCGCCCGAATAGGTACAACAGAGTTTTTTCTGCAGATGTAGAGCAACTATTGTCTGAAAAAAGGAGAGTCCGAAGAGAGTGGCAACAACACAGATCGCCCCAACTTAAAACTAGGTTGAGAGAATGTACCAAAAATCTTAGTATCTTGCTAGAAGCGCAAAAAGCAGAGTCTCTCAAACAACATCTGGAAGGGGTAGACGCAACTTCCCAGTCAAATTATTCATTATGGCGTGCAGTCCGAAATCTAAGAAAACCCGTAATCGCAAAACCTCCACTGCGTACTTTGAACGGATCTTGAGCACGAAATAACGAAGAAAAAGGCAACCTTTTCGTAAGTCATTTAAAAAATGTATTCACTCCCAATATGGATAATGACATTAGCCAACTACCACCTGTTGTTGCCAGACCACCTGTACAAATAAGATTTCAATATCTGGAGGTTGTTGAGGCTATTGATAATTTAAATGTTAAAAAAGCACCTGGGTTTGATAAAATCAGCAATAAAATGATTTTTGAGCTGCCTCGCATTGCAAAAAGATTAATCCTCTTTCTTTTTAATGCCATCTTACGGCTTGAGTACTACCCTCCGGTTTGGAAAATTGCACTAGTAAAGATGATTCCTAAGCCGGGAAAAGATCCTTGCAAAGTTGAGTCGTATAGGCCAATAAGTCTATTACCAACTATGTCCAAATGATTCGAGAAATTGCTTATAACCAAGCTGACTCCGATTTTGAATGAAAACAACTGCATTCGCAATCACCAGTTTGGCTTCAGACGTCAACACAGTACAATAGAACAAACACATAGATTGGTACAAGTCATAAGAAAAACCTTTGAGGAAAAGAGATACTGTTCGGCACTCTTTATTGACGTCTCTCAAGCTTTCGACAAAGTATGGCATGAAGGCCTGATATCTAAATTAAAGCAGAACTTGCCGGTGAATCTTCAACACCTACTATGGAAATACTTAATCGACCGTCAGTTTATGATTAAAGAAGGTGATTATTTAAGCCGTCCTCAACCTATAGGTGCTGGCGTCCCTCAAGGTAGTGTCTTAGGACCAATTCTATACTTGCTGTACACAGCAGACATGCCAACAAACAATGAAATTCACACGTCAACATTTGCTGATGATACGGCATTTTTCAGTACTCACAAAGATCCAAAAGATGCCTCGATTCAATTACAGCACCACGTAACGCAAGTGGAGAAATGGGCAAGACAATGGGGAATAAAAATAAATGAACAGAAATGCACCCACGTAACATTTACACTACGTAGGGAATCATGTCCCCCTATTCGTATTAATGATCATATAGTGCCTCAAAACTCACACGTGAAATATCTTGGTATTCATCTGGACCGTCGCCTCACATGGAAACCACATATAGATGCTAAGCTGACTCAAATGAAACTGAAAGCAGCCCAAATTCATTGGCTCATCGGCAGAAACTCCGTCCTTTGGCTCGATTGTAAGCTTTTACTCTACAACTCAATCTTAAAGCCAATTTGGTGCTATGGTATCCAGTTATGGGGCACTGCCTCCAACTCCAATATTGAGAAAATTCAACGCTGTCAAAACAAAATTCTACGAATGATAACTATCGCTCCTTGGTATATTAAAAACAACAACATACACAACGATCTTGATGTTCCACTTGTCAAATGGGAAATAACTAAACACGTGGCCCATTATTTGGGTAAGCTGGAAACTCATTCAAATCCCCTCGCTCGAGACATCTTACAACATCCCGGTCATAGCCGTTTGAGAAGGAGAGACACCACCGCTCTCAGATGAATAAATACAAGTTGCTCATTATATCCTATCGAATTTGAAAACTAGATTTTGTCTAGCATTGGCTGGACTTATCTTAATTAACTTTAGTTTTAGGATTTGAATACCTATTGTTAGTTCATTTAAAATGAAGATGCAATGAAAAAGTATATGCAAAAAAAAAAAAAAAAAAGATTCGTTGATGCCACACATCCTGGAGCCTGTCATGACTCCTTTGTATCGAATACAAGTCCTTACAGACATGTAATGGAGTAAAATTATAAAAATTATAAAAAAATGGAGTAAAATTATTTAAAATTATCTTGTGTATGGCTACTAGGTGAGTGAAAGTATTTAATATGAACATTTTAGGAGACGCCGGATATCCCTTGGAGCCATGGTTATTAACGCCGTATTCTCCTGCTCATGGCTCAGCTGAACAGAAATGTAATGATTGCCATTTAAAATGTAGGAATATTATAGAAAGAGCAAATGGTGTATTAAAAAATAGATGGAGATGTTTACTCGGTGCTAGATTGTTGCACTATGAGCCTGAGAAAGACGCGAAAATAGTAAGCGTTTGCGTTGCATTGCATAATATATGCAATGCTTATAAGTGCGATTACAACAATGTATATGAGGAGGAAGAAGCTGAGTTTTCTCATCTAGAGAGCGCAAATTCAAATGAAAGGGAAGGCTATTTGGCTACTGCTTAGCGTATCCGCACTAATATTGCAAATTCTCTATAAAATAATCTAATTTCTAATATGTAAATTATTAAAAAAAAAATTATTTTATTTTATAAATAAAAATAAATTAATACATATTTATTCAAAAATTAAATAAAAAAAATATTTGTATTTATTTATTTACTTTTGTTCAACAGTTGAAGCTTCAGTTCTTCGATTTCTATTAGCTTTTTATTTTTTTTCTATTTTATTTGAAACTTCTTTTTCGCAAAGTTTTTCAATAACTCCATTGTGTCGCTTCAGCTCCTTTATATTTTCCGATTTTCCTTTTTATCATAGCTTCCATTTCTTTGTTATTATTTTGAAGTGACTCACACATTACTGCGATTGTGGAGCATAAATTCTCCTGAGATTTCAACTCCTTTGCAATAAGTGCGGCCGTTGTTAATTGGTCCTGTGACTCAATTCTTCTTCGCTTTGTAGCGGAACTCTCTTTTTCGCTGGACTCTAGTGCTGTAATTAAACGTTTTGAAAAGCTGGGTACTTCAGAACTTAATTCATTTAGAAGATGGGAAGAAATCTCTGCTTCATTTTTTTCACCTTCATAACCCTTTAATAAACCAAAGCGGGAGTTTTCTAAGCCTTCTACCGACTCTTTCATCCCTCCTCCTGTTCCCCGTTGGTTTTTCAAATTAGCGACAGGCAGCTTTTTTGGTCTATGATGAAAAATAACAAGTTATATATGTATAAAAATGTACATTAATTAAAGCAAAAAAAATACCTTTTTGCACTCAAGCACGGTTTTTATAGGAGGACCAGTACTATTAAGTTCTACTACAAGAGAACTCCAAAATTCTCCCACCACATCTTTGGAAACCTTTACAAAACCACATGCAATGGGGCGGTTATTTTACATCCTATTGAGGACTATGTCGCTTTGTATTTTATTTATAGATTTTGAGCGTAAAAATAATTTCAAATACTTTAAATATTCAAAAAAATATAATTTACTTACATTTTTATCCAGTCTTCTAGAGAAAACAAAGTGAACAAATAAACACGAAAAAGGGAAAAAACAGTTTTCAAAAAGTCGTTCACGATATGGTGAATTTCTTTGAATGGGAATATTTTTATGCATATTATTTCAAGGGAAAAATTATTCACGATTGCAGTTTTGGGAAAAGGAAAAGGGTGATTTATTCTGGGAATACAAATCTGTAGTGAAGAGTGAAACCAACTTTTTTATATATGTACATACATACATATACTGTCTATGCCTTATGAAAAGAAGAGTATGTGATCTACATATATGTATAGTTGAGCCATCCAGAGTAAATTAACCATTATGAACCATTCATTATCCTCGTCTTTTTTATTTTTAGTATGAGGAAGTTAGAAACCATCCACGAATTAAACCAATCCAATCCGTATTAAGCCTTCTTATCAATATTTCCTCTAAAGAGTCACCATAAATTATCGTCAGCAAAAGCATATACGAAACAAAATTCTGTTTCAATCATGTTAAAAAAAACATTTAAGTACATACATATAAAACAATGCGGTCCCCCTGATGTGACTCTCGATCACCAAACAATACAAAGTGCCTACTATCGGTTAAGTAAGAATAAATAAGAGATCACGATGTTCTGGAAAAGGCAAACTCAACTCTCAGTTACTTAACAAGGTTTATGTGTTTAATACGGATTTTGTAGGTATCTCGCTACCTTCTTCTAGATGGTTTTATGAATTCTTAGAATAGCAGTATCATCAGCAAATGTTGATGTGTGAGTACGATTGTTTGTTCGATTTCAGATGTATATACATATGTATCAAGTATAAGAAGGGTCCCAGGATACTTCCTTGGGGTACTCCCCAAGTTTACTGATTTTGTAAATACCAGATGCTTTCTAAGAGTTTAAAACAACAATAGCCTTTTCGATATCTCGAATAACAAAGCGTAGGTGTATAGCTGCTCCAAAATGGTGTACAACTGTTGGCACCTCAATTGCCTAATTTGATGTGTTTCAAATAATTAACAAACAGATTATCTTTTTCAGTGTTATTTCTTGCCCAACCACCACTTAAATTTCGCATGGGGGCTTGCTTGGTCCCAATTAACACGAATCAGTTCTTTAAGCTAAGCTTTTAGGCATCGGGGTGAGAGAAGATAAAACTAGTACACAGTTGATTGATACTCTCTTATTCGTATTACATTCGTATGCTCTCAAATAAAAATACGAGTAATTTAAGCAATTATATTGTGCTGTGTGAACACCAAAGAAGTTTCAAGGAAAAAATTGTGGCAATATTTTCAATAAATATTGCTTCTTGTAAATGGAACAAAATCCGATTGCGAAGTTGCGTTCAGATTTTCTAAATATTTATTTAGTGATTCAATTCCCTCTTTAAGTCTTTTTACGCAATCTTTTAGCTTCGATTTGAGTTGAGCGGATCTGTGCCATTCAACATCTGCAAAATAAATTCTATTATATCTGATTAGTTCAAATTGTTAAGGGGTTGTTTTCAGAACAATGTGTACAGAGATATTTTCTATATTTAAGCCAATTTATACTTGTGCCTGCCATCGCTAAATTACCAGTTGGGGATAAAATTTCTGCGTAACAATTATGGGTGGCGAATAACTAGAATAATTATGTTAAAAAAACAATCATTGGAAATTATTAGTTTTCTATCTATCATAACTAATATTTATCACAGCGCCCTCCTTCGGTGGCATAACATTGAAACGCAAGTGAAGTAAAATAATTAAATAATGGCTATGATCAATGCGCCTACTCACCACCAGGGGCGTTGCAATACTGTACATACTACTATAAACATAACGCGCAATTACAGTGTTGTCATATGAGAAGCTTTTATCTCCTTTCACCATCTATGCTTCTCCTACCTATCCCCTTTCCGAAGATAGATGCACAATTAATTAATTAATATATAGGCATATTAATTGCCTGAGTGTTCTCTTTAAAAAAATAGCTGGAAATTGTTTCGTACCCCTTTAAATTATATATATTTTTTTAATTTTCCGATCGCACATTCGGTTTTAATATAGTTTTAATTAACTTACGCTATTTGTGCCAAGCTGTGCTATTTATATTTTCATGACAAAATTTAGAATATTAATGATTTGCTGTATGCTAAAGACAGTTTCAATATTAGTCTCATTAATCTATGAATATACATAATTAATTCTGGGGTATACAAATACATCCAGTCAATGGCTATCTGCATTATCAACAGCTTCCAAAAAAATAAAAATTTCTAGAAATTCGAATTTCTAATAAATTAACACAAACTTCCAAACATTAGAAGATAAGCTCCCTCCCTCTCTTGTCCATATTTTGATATGAATGCGTTACATAGGTATACGAGTATATAGGGGATTTATTGATAAACTTATAAAAAAATTGAATTATCATAAATAATATATCCTAAGTAATTCAGTCGTTATAATTTAAAAACTTCAATTGAATTTCAGTTAATAACAAGTGTTTAAAATATTTATAAAATATTTCGAAATATATAGTTAATATTTATTTTGCGCGAAGATCTGTTGTTGCCGAGAAGAGAAAGACTCAAATAGTATTAAATGGGTATTTTGGACTCACCATTAGTAGTAATGTTATTGCATTTGAAATGTTGGTCCATTGTTTGCATTGATCGTTCCATAAATATTCGCATTTGATTGTTGGCAAATAGGGTGTGAGTCCATGTCATGATGAATGGGGTTGATATAGTAGGATAAGTGCACTGACGCTCACGCTCACTCATGGTCTTCTTGTTAGTCTTCGTTTCCGTTGTCTTCGTCTTCATCAGGATCGTCGTCTCTGTCATCGTCTTCATCGCTTGGTGTAGATTGGGGTGCTCATGTCCTTGTGTTGGGGGAGGTGTTGTTGAAAACTCTACATGTAGTGCTCTCCAGGAAACAACGACTATCAGTAACCAAACCCCGCGGATCCGTGCCCAGTCATCGAAGGTGTAACGCTACTAACAATACCTAATGGTGTGGCTGTATTAGTTGATTGTCATTGTTGTTGTGCAGCAAATTTCATACGTTTTTGTTTTTGTCTCTGATTGCAAAACCAGACTCTCACCACGTTCTTCTTAAGGTCCAGCTTCTCGGCAATGGCAGCTATCTTCTCTCCAGATGGCCTCGGCTGTACAGCAAAGTACGCTTCCAGAGATCGCTTTTCAGGTGCCGCAATGGAAGTCCTTTTTCTTGAAAAAAGACTCGATATAGATTACTCGATAAATGATATTCAAAGTGTAGTTGTATATGTTTCCCTTTTTCTCTGTTCCAATACTTATGTATATACACACACACTATTTTATTCCCAGCATACCATTCTAGAAGCGCTTCGAAAAAGGAGTCAGAAAAAAGACCAACTAAAGAGCATATTCGGAGCGCTCCGAAAAATGAGTCAGAAAAGAGTCCAACTAAAAAGCATTTTCGGAGCTAAAGAAAATTTGCTTAAAAAATTAATTTTTTTTTAAATTTTTTATATTTTATTTAAATGAATTCCATTTTATTTTTTTTTATACTGTAAATACAATTTATTTAATTTTTTCCATTTCTAATTTAGTTTATTTGTAAATGAATTCCCTTTTTATTAAAACCTTTTCTTTACTTTCACTTTGGAAAATCAAATCTTGTAACGTTAATTTAACCGCCTTTTACTCAATGCAAATGGATGAAACTTTGCTGGGCGTAGCCAGGATAAAATCTAGGGGGGGGGGGGGAATTTTTTTTTTGGTAAAATGCTTTTTTGACTGCCTTCTACTCAATGCAAATGGATACAACTTTGCAGGCTGGTCTGAAATATTAAAATGTACTCGCGGCAGTCATGTTTTTTTAAGTTCAGGTTGGAATGGGCGCCCCACGCTTGTCTTTAAGGGATGTGTGAGATGTTTTCCATTTTGATTTAAAAGTTTATGTTGTTTGAAATGTTCTTATTTTTTGACTTTTAGTCGATTTTTTTAGTATTCATATTTATTTTGTGTTCCCAACCGATCAATATATTAAGGTAAAGAAAAGCTTTTCTTAAAAATTTTTTTTTATTTTTGTTTAAGTAAAAACAATTAAACAAAAAAATCTTTCTGAGCCCAAAAAACCCCTCATAAAAGACTCTTTTCTGACATTATCTAAGAGCTCTTTCTGTTGGACCATTTACAAATGTAATGACCCTCTTTTCTGAAGGTTTTCGGAGCAATAATGATTGATTTTTGGGCTCATAAAGAGCATGAACGCTCCGGAAAAGGTGTCAGAAAAGACTCTTTTCGGACTCATATGGCTTGCTGGATTGTATGTTTGAACATGTGTTTGTAAGTTTGTTAGTAAGTATGTGTTTGTCATCTAATCATATACATATGTACTTGAGAAATCCGTATCGCCCTATTTAAAACAGCACATAAACTAATTAAACACTAACTTCTGACTATCTGAAATCTCATTTGTCCTGAATATTCTTTTTAACATCAAAATTTTGTTGTACCTGTATTTAGGGATTTAAGTTTGTTCGACCCGATCAGGCGATTTAATACTATGTTAAAGATAGACTTCATACAGAGACATTCGTATATTAATTAAAATGATTTTCATACAAGTTTTTTGTTTTATTTTATTTTGAAAAACAAAGTTCTTATTGAAAAACAATTTACTAAATTCACATGTTTTAAAATTATGGAGTAGTAAGTGATAGTGGTTTTTCGTGGCATCTCTCTGTTTGATAACAATGGAACAGGACCATCTAAATTTCACAATGGACCTATTTTAAATTATGTAAAAGAGATCAAATGATCCAACCTTAATGAACTGAAATAAATAAATGTCATCTGAGCTCCAAAAACTATTAAATTATTCAGATTTGCTTCTGTCCTAAACATGAAACTTCTCAGAATTATTTCTTTTTAAAGTTATATTATTTTAAAGTAATTGAGGCCGTACTGGAGAAAATGATGATCTGGTCAGTGAATTTGTTTAGTCTAGTCGTGCTGGTGTTATTTATGTTTTAAAAATATTCAATCAACTGTGACGATTGTGTCAGTATAATTGAATATGTAGTGATTTAATGTCAACATATCCACGCTACTCCAGTCATAGCTAATCAAAGTAGAATGTAGGTCCAATTTAAAAATAATTTTTTACTGATTACAATATTAAGTTACTAATCTAACATTGCAAGTGTAATAATATTTGTCGTTGCTGATACATAATTTTGAAGATGGATTTTAAAAATTAAATTTTTTTATTCAAAACAATAATGCTCCAACACTTTGAACTGGAGTTGCGTTAATGCCTTCAACAGAGTACAGATACATGGAGGATGGAGGGCATTTGAACATTTGAAATTTGAAGGGCATTAACTAAAACGCTGTCTACCTTTTCTTTTCGCCAGCAGGAAGTACACTTGGGGCGTCGGGATCACGTCTCTTGTTTTTCGCTTGCGCCTCGGCCTCTTCAAGCCACGCTTGTAAGATGGGCTTCAGTGCAATCATATTATTGTGCGACAGCGTAAGACTCTCGAAACGACAAATTGTACTTTGTGAAAGTGCCCCAACTCCAGGTAACTTTAAATTCGCTAGTGCTTTACCAACATCCGCTTGTGTGACTCCTATTTAAATTGATATTTGAGATTTTATTTCACAGAAATTATTTTCATTACAATGAAAGCAATGTACATATGTATGTATGTTTTTTATATGACTTATTCAATCGTTTAGTACCTAGTTTTATTCTTCGTTGTTTAAATCGCTCGGCAAAGGCTTCTAGTTCTCTAGGATCTGTATCGGTATCTGGATGTAGACCCGCCGCCGCAACTGCGGCCGATATCACAGGATGATGTACTGCAGAATGACCATGATGTCCTGTTTTGATGAAAGAATTATTAAAATTTGATTTTAATTATTGTATTTTATTTTATTTTAACGTTGCATATCGTAGCATACCCGCAGAATGTCCACTTAAACTATTTGGATGATGATGACTCATCATATGGTTCATACTATGGTAGGATCCATGCAAGTGTTGGTGCGTAGGTGTTAAAGGCGTTTCTGAAATGGGGGCGAGCGTTGTCATTGAACCCGTCGGATCCAGCATATCCAGTTGGTCCATGGAATGGTGCATCTGTAAAGAAATCATTGTTTAGCATAAAGTATTCGGGAACCTTTAGATATAAAATAAATACAAAGTTTTTTATTATAATTTATAGAGTGGAACTGCTCATCCTTAGGATTGACACTACGATGAGCGGTAAACTTTTTACAATAATTTGACTTCTTGGTCTGGCCAGACCACGTTACAGTATGTAATGGTTAAGATTTTGCCTGTAGCTAATGTTTGTATTCTTATTTGGAATATTTAAAGAAAAAAATATAAATAAAAAAGAAATTGTCTAGATTTGTAAAAATAGCTATTGCAGTGCCTAAAATAAAGTTTAAAAATCTGAAAAATATGATTTAAAAAATTTAAAAATATCGTTATTTATATAGATTTAGTTATAATATTGTGCTTGGCAATCATCGCAAACATATGATTTGGCTTCTTTAACATGTTGTGGGCACAAAAAAAATGCGAATAGCACTTTATGCACGAAGGACGATAGTTACTTGACAATGACGCAAATTCTACTGTTTTCAAATGAGGTTTGACTTGTTGTGGTGTTCGCTTCTAGAGAAAATTGAAGATAAATAATTTTCTTTAAAATCCACTTAATACTTGCGTACTCTTTAAATTTGGCCGTAGTATTTATAATACATATATGAAAAAAAAACGCAATTAGAGGCTCTTACTTCCATGTGTGTTATTACCAAATGGTTTGCTAATTAATTTATATTCTTACTAGCTTTTTGAACCCGGTGCACAATCGGCAAAATTAGAGCAGTTATCGTAGAAGAATGAAATTTGGTGTGCTGGTTCAAAATAAGATTGTTTTCATATTCAGTTCATGAATACATAACGTCAAGTGGCATTTATATATTAATATACGTGATGCAAACAGACAATTTTTTTGATTGTACAAAGCTAAAAAGCCAATTCTAAAGAAATTGAATAAAAAAGCTACTAAAAAAGTACCAAGCTTTATAAGTATTTTTTCTATTTTTCTTGAATTTCCCAACCTATGTAACAGACTATTAAACTTTGACCCCTTAAATAAATCTATACTTAAAAACTTAAGCACTTAATAATCCTTGAAGGTTGACTATTGAAAAAGTACTTTCCTAATAAATACACAAATTTTACAAACAAATAATGAATTTTTATAAATGAAAAAAAAAAAATAAATATATTAAAAGTTTTACGTTAGTTCATTAGTTTTTTACCCGTCGTTGCCGCCTAACTGTCGTTTTATGAAAAAGTTACATTGGAAATAAATCTTCGAATCTACGACGGTACAAAATAATTTTTGTCGATTTGGAACAAAGCATTGAAAAGGTACCAAAAAAGTACTAACAATTTATTTTTTTGCTTTTTTGGTCATACTTGACATACCAACATATGAACATGTAAATTATAAACCGTGTGTAAAACTCAAATTTTGACATACACATGAAATCACATGTGGGTAGAAACGTGACATTCCACATGACAAATACACATAATGTGAACACAGCTTAACCCTTAAATGCATGACGTCAGAACTCTGAATCTAACCTTATATAAAATCGCTCACTAAATATAAAATCGGCATTATTTTTCTCTGAATCGTGAGTACTCTACCCTTATATAAAATCATTCACTAAATGTAAATTCGGCACAGTTTTTCCGGAAAATTCAAAAAACTAAATTTTTTTTATGTACCATATATGGTATAGTATGCATTTAAAGGTTAAGTCATCGTGATATACAATTTTGGATTGTACATTGAATAAAAAGACAATTAGGGAAAAAATATAATTTAAGATAATGAAAGCTGCAGTTTTCCCAATTTATCACATACATATTTTGCAAATTGCCCTGCTTTTTGTAAAAAGAAAACTGACTAATAATAATTAAATATTTATAAAACAATAGTTTGTAAATTTTTCACATTTAAAGGCAATTCGGAATTTCATAACCAATCATTATCCGATATGTAGGCAATTTATGAAGATAATTTATACTTAAGAAATACTTTATATTAAAAATACTTTACACTTAAAAATAATTATTAATTATAATATGTACTTTCGAATTTGAAATAAAAAAAAAAATGAAATAAAAGAAACAAGAAAAATTATTATTGATAAGAATACAAAACTAAAAAGTTGCCTCTTAATTAAAATCAAATAATAATTTACATCTGTTTCAGATATACAATATTTATTGACCAATACAAATATCAGCAGATAATTAAAATTCATTAATTTCATCTGTTCAAGGCCGTAAATTATTATTAAATTTTTAATTAATTTAATCAAAATAAGATGTTTTATTCTCATAAAATGCTGGAGAATTTATTAACGTTTGCGTGTGTATTTTTTATTTTTTCAAATTATTAACGGTGTGTAATGTGTTGGTTTTTATTTGCAATAATAATTACTATTAAATTTAAATTGTTAAATATATTTTATTTTTTAAAAGAAATGTCTGTAATGTCTTAAACAATGTATGTATGAATGTATGTATGTATGTATAAAAAATTACATTAACAAGTAGCTAAAACATAAATGTATTGTACTTATGCAAGTACAATATTAATTACGATTTGTACTTAAAAGTCGTATTAACATATTTAAATATAGTACGAACACGAATACGAATATGTACGTACGTACGTATACCTTTACTGTACTCGTATTCTGTATATGAATGTGTGTGTGGGAGGCACATACACACACTCATCAATTGAGTGCGTGTGTGTGGGTGTGCAAGGTACTCCGTATTTTCATTTAGACAATCGTTGGTTCATTTACATGCAAATACTTAAAAAAACAACAGGATAAAATGGAAATGAAATTGTAAAACAAAACAACAGCAGCAACAACAACAGCAGCAGAAAAACAAAACGAAAAATTAACAATAAGAAATAATACATAATGTCGTTAAAGTGGAGCTCTTCAATTATAAACCAATCCCAAATTTAGAAAGGCTTTTATTGGTTTCACCCTTGGCTCTATCTATTTGAAATGAACCTTTATTTATGTATCTGATGGGTACCAGTACGCCGTCGCAGGAATTTGCAACCCCTGGTTAGTATTTCGAAAATCATTTGAATCTGTTTTGTGGTTGGCTGGAGAGTGCCTGCAAAAAAACTTTCTGTTAATATGTTCGCTTAGAATTGAATCAAATCTTTGTTGATATACAATTTTTTCTTTCATTGTTCACCAACTAAATACAATACAACACAATACAATACAACACAATACAATATACGAGCACAATGCATTTTCATTGGGAAAATACATTAAAAATTCCATGTTTCATAGTGTGTAATATTGATAAGAATTCAAATATATGTATGTATGTATGTATACACTCGCTCATACACTCAAACAATCATTTACCTATATATGTATGTATACATACACTCTATATAGTATACGATACATACATGCATATATAATGGAGTATATGCATGTATGTATGTATGTTTGTATATACAATACATACACAAATATCAATTGTATATATATGTACATAAGTATTATAATGTACAATATGTATGTTTGAGTGTAATATACAGTAGACCAGCCCAATATCGTTGGTATCTAATATCAAATAACATTTTCCATTTTTCCCAGCGGCTTACGGCATGACTTTCAATAGAAATATGGTTAATAAACCAAGTTAATTTTAAGTTCAACAACCAAAACATGATGACCTATAGAAAATTTTATTTTTTAAACAAAGGACAGGTCTAATGCACATTGCCAACAGAACTTTAAACTTTGTATACCAGTGCGAGTATATTTATATTTATATAAAGTTAAAGTTTTTTGTTCTGTTTTACTTTTGATACAACACATACACAATCGTTTTATACTTCAAAATATAATTTGTAAACAAATTTTTATAGAAATTTTATTTGTTTTATGTTTGCTCATAATAATGCTTAGATTCGAAAATATCTATGTACATATATACAAACATATGTACATTGTATGTATAAATGTAACAATACAATTGCAAAAGTACTGTTTCAAGTATTTATTATAAATACCAATACAATATGAAAAGTATCAAGGAAATGAAAATAGACTACATTCAATTTGCAAGTAGGTTTTTATTGGTAGAATTCAAGAATTCACAAAGTTCTTGAATTTAAATCATGTAAAACCACAATTGTATAACATTCTGGGATATAGAAAAGCCGTTTCAAGATACAAAGAACTTAGTGATGTATATATTACCTCTAGATCTATGAATCATTTACGAGTAGATCAGGGGCCAACTTACCGCATTCGTGATTTCGATATCGAAATTATGATAAAATGTACTAAATTTCTTGCTCGATATCGAATGCCATAATCTCAAATAAGAAAATTACGATCAATTTTACTTGATATCGAATGCGGTAATTTGACCCCAGTATTGATGTTGTGAACAAATTTTAGCAGTCAAAGGTCAACAACATCTTTGCGGAGTTATATACAGTCTTTCCGACTCTTTCGCATCAATACTAGATTCTGATTTCAAAAAAGTGTGTGCATTGTAAATAATTAATATCTATATGTATATATAAAATTCAATGTATGTATGTATGTATGTAACGTATAGACTCCAAAACGGTTGAGCCGATTTTGATGAAATTTTCACAGCATGTTACTGTGACTCTGGAAGGAATAATAGGGTACTTTTTTTACCACGCCCACTTTTACGCCCACTTTTTTTAAATATTGTAATTGGAGACCAAACCTCTGGACCGATATTTTTGAAATTTTCACAGCATTTAACTGAGACTTTGGTATGGTTAATAGGGTACTTTTTTTGACCACGCCCATTTTTACGCCCACTTTTTAAAAATTATGTAATTGCTCCCATATAGTTTTTAACAGAGTTACTTCAAATTGTATACACATTATATACTCCAGGCGAGGTAAAAATAAAGATTTCTTAAGCCACGCCCCTTTCACGCCCCTTTTCACGCCAAATTTTTGAAAGTTTTATACTTTTTGTTCTCTATACAAATTTCTTCATTCCAACGTATTTTTTTATTTGGTAGTATATTGCTCTTAATACTGTTAACGTCGCCATATAACTATGAACCACGCCTACTTCATCGCCCCCTTTTTTTAATTTAGATATTTATACCACTAACAATGTTTGCTATACAAAATACTTTTTTTGTAATATGTATTTACCTAAAGTTTTATATACTTTTTAACTACATAATAGAAGGAATAATAGGCTATATGAAGTTTTGATTGTACAAACGGGGGTGGCACCGCCCATATAACCCACAAATTTAACCCGCCATATTTTGGGCATTTTTTGACGTACGTCGGTGATATTTGGTGCATATGGTATTGGCATAATTAGGAATACGTACCAGGAGAAAAGTGAGTGGGACCACGCCCCTTTTTAGGAAAATTAAACATCGTAATATAGTCTTAACTACTGGACCGATCGTCATTAAATTTTCACAACAGGATATTCTTACGAAATAATAAATTCTTGACTATGTAAGTGGACAAAGGGGCATGGTCTCGCCTAAAGCATTGCAATAAATACATTAAAATTAAATAAATAAATGTTTGTAAATATATAAATGCGTTTTATTTTATTTTATGACGAGGGGGGGGGGGGTAGCAAAGCACACCGGGTTTAGCTAGTTAGTTTATAAAAGATAAAATGTCGCAATGTGATCAATTAGAGTCTGTCTTGGAACCTTTAGAACTTTATTATTTTTGATATTGGCTGAATAAATTATCTGCAATTTTTAAGGGTTTATAACTGTCATTTATTCTTAGGAAAGAATTTAATAATATATTGGTATCAGAAACCAACGGCTTCAGGATGAATAATTAATTATTATTCTAAACATTGTAATTGTAAACATTAAAATATTAACATCGGACAACACTGTATTAAACATTAAGTAAATTGTTTGTTAATATAATTTTAAGAAAATTGTTACAATTATAATAATTATGTTTTTTAGATTATATTTCTTCCCTGAAGATGATCAACAAAGTTGGTCGAAATATTGGAAATAAATAAAATATAATAAAAATTAAAAAGGAACAAGAGTTTTTATATTTCTAATAAAAGCCGAACTAATAAAATAGAAAGATTTTTAACAATATAAAAGGTCTACATAGCACATAAAAAACAATCATACATACACGGGAGGCACGCCGTAGCAGTATCAACATGACGCTGTACAAGAATATCAGACAAAAATATGACAAAAACACAAACAATATAATAAGAACATTTTCGAAACATAACAAACAATTGGCCAACTTGAAATCAGCCACCACTTTTCTTATAAGATGCAGACAAAGTGGATTAATTCCAGGATTTATCGAGAAAGCTACAACAAACATACGAAGCATTTTTGAGTATAATAATAATATATCTGGATTTTTGGAGAAAACTTTACAAAAACACATATATAATTTTCACAATATTATTTTGAAATTACTAATACAACAAAAACATAAACAAATATATAACAACACGAAAAGGATAAAGAAATTAGGAGAAAACATTATAAAAAAGCTAAATAGACAGGACTATGATTTATTAATAATGAGTGAGAAGACCATTTACAATAATCTTAAGAACAACAACGATAATAGACTTATACATAAATATGAGAGATTGAAAAATGATACAAAGAGAATTGGAATGCAATACAATAATGATTGGTTTTTGAACAGAACAGAGAAGATAATCCCGACTAACATACAATGGTTATTGTCACTTGGCTCGAAATTTGCATTACCGAATGAAAGAGAAACATTCCCATTATTCAAATGTATAATCGATGGAGAACAATGTATACAGACGATTGAGAATAAAGAACAACAAGAAATATCGAGAACCAAATTTGTAACATTAATAGAGGACCACATGAGGAAATCAAAGCCAAGTGTAAGAGACAAATTCATATTAACCACAGTGGGACGAACGAAGAAATTTTTGGTGGAAAATGAAGACATAATAATTACGAACTCAGATAAGGGAAATAAAACTGTGGCAATGATGAAAAAGGACTACGAAACAAAGATGAAAGACATTCTTAAAGATATGTGTACATATAGACGATTAAAGAAAAATCCTACGTTAAGTTTACAGAACAAAAACAATATTATTGTTGACAGACTATATAATTTAAATTTAATTACCATATCTGACAAAAATAAACTGACAACCAGATTTGCGATACCCCCAAGGATATATGGTCTTCCAAAAATTCATAAAGACGACATGCCATTAAGACCAATATGCTCATCGATTAACTCTCCATCCTACGGACTAAGCAAATATATAATTGACATTTTAAAGAACTTGACAAACAATTCTACATACAATGTAAAAGACGTGATACAATTTAAAAATAAGATGGATAATACATTAATAGACAACGATGAAATACTAGTATCATTTGATGTGATTTCACTATTTCCCAGCATTCCCGTTAACCTGGCTGTTCAGATTATTGAGAAAAAATGGTTTATGTTAGAAGAACATACCAAAATACCTAAAGATTTGTTTTTGGACATTTTAAAGTTCTGCATAATAGATTGTAGATATTTCAAATTTAAGGACAATTTCTACACACAAAATAAAGGTATGCCAATGGGATCTCCCAATTCTCCAATTATTGCGGACATTGTTATGGAGGAATTATTGGACACAACTCTTAATAAAATGGAGATGAGACCAAGAATGATGACGAAATATGTTGACGACCTACTTGGAATTTTAAAAACGAACCAAGTTGAGAATACTTTAAAGACATTGAACTCATTTAACAGGCAGATACAATTTACAGTAGAGAGAGAAATGGATAACAAATTACCATATTTAGATTCCCTAGTCATCAGGGATGGTAATATAATTAAGATAAACTGGTACCAAAAACCTATATCTTCTGGCAGACTTATTAATTATTATTCAAAACATCCCAGAAGAATAATAATCAATACTGCTACAAACTTTATCACCAGAGTTCTAAGTACGAGCAATACCGAATTTCACGAGGAAAATAAAAGAATAATTCGACATATTTTACACAAGAATGACTTTCCATATATAACAATAGACAATTTGATGAAATATACATTAAATAAAGAAAAATCTGACAACAATTCGATGGAAACGAAACCACCAAAAATTTACAAATCTATTGAATATATACCTGGATTATCAGAAAGGATGAAGTACTCTGATATATATGACAAGGAAAAATACATATTAGCAATGAAAACGGGTAATACGACAGCAAAATTATTCAACAACATGAAATCTAAATTGGACAAACTAGAAAAATCAAATCTAGTATACCAAATTAAATGTGACGGCGACGATACTGATATATGTCCAAAAATATACGTAGGTACAACGAAGACAAAATTAAAAACTAGATTGTCATCACATAAATCGGACCTAAAATCAAATGACAAACCACTTTCACAAAAAACAGCACTTGCTGCCCATTGTGCAACAACTGGACATCGACCAAACTTTGATAATGTAAGAGTAATTGTGGAAGAGAATAATACTAGTAAACGATATATGCAAGAGATGTTACATACAGCGTTGCCGTTTTTGGTTATTTCTAACCAAAATTGGTTATTTTTTTTCTCAATGTGTACATGTGTAGATTTTTTCTGTTTTGGTTATTTTTTTACTGAAAATATTTAGATTTTAAGATAATTAGTAATATATTGCAAGCAAAAGAATTGTGCAAAAATCAACAAAATGCCCATTTTGTTTGGTCTGCCAAAGACAAATTTTAAAACTCAAGCTGTGACATTTTAAGTAAAAGTGATCTCCATATTTATTGTAATATAATTACATGTTTTTTAGTATTTAAGAGAGTAACTTTCTAGTTCCTTATTTTATTGCCAATGAAAAATTTTTTGTTTTTATTATATACTTTTTATTTTTGTTTAAGACATTAAAAATTAATAATTAAACTTGTAAAACTTAATGTAAAGTATTGGAATTTTAAAATTTACAAATTGTAGCATTAGCTTATGTTTCTTTGCATTACTTTTTGCAAAATATGACGCTTAGTTTTTTAAAAAAATTATTTTTTAGTATTAGGAGTTGTGTTGTAAAATACGTTGTTTTATGTTTTTTTTGTTACCTTAAAGTACAAATTATAGTTAAAATTACAAAAAATAAATAAATAGTGCATGCATTTAAATTTGGTTATTTTTTTTTTAATTTGGTTATTTTTTTCATAAATGTTGGTTACAAAAAATTTTTTTTCGTGGCAACACTGGTTACATATAATTAATACTCCAATTGAAAAGAGAATGAACTACAAAACAGACACTGATAATTGCGCTCACATATATAGACATACAATAAACAAATACAAAAATTAAATTAGTGTTGTTTTTATCCGACCTTTCAGTTATAATTTTCAAGAAATAAAATTGTTCGAGCTCGAGGTCAAGTGTATGTAAAAATTCTTTATTGCTAATATTTCGCTACACTTCGTATAGCATTTTCAAAGCTTATGTTCGAAAAAGTTTACATTAAAAACAAAAACAAAAAATACATTTAATTTTCTGCGCGTAAACAGTGAGTGTCTTCTTCATCGTCTAATGTTACAGTGTGTAACTAATACGGCTGAGCATTTAATTGAAAGAATACTAAATACTCGTATAAGGGACAAATAATTTCATAAGAAGAATAAGGAGAAGTTAAGGAATATATTAAAAAGACGGAACAATTTGGTTTTCGTGACTTTGCTAAAAAAAAATAAAATTTGTTCATCAAATAGGGCTTTTAGAGGAGATGACAGAAAAAAATTTTTTTTGGCGGTCACGCCTATTTTCGAGGGGGCGGGCCCTTAAAGTTGAAAATATATAGGTCTATATCTCGGGAACTACTGGGTGTCTGATAATTTATAATACATTAAATTAAAGGTATTATAAAATATGGACCGACTATGGGTTAAATCTGAAAAGAATATTTTTTGACCCGAATTTTTTTTTAATATCAAAAAAAATAAAAAAAAGTCTATATAATAGTGCTGGCAAAGTATTGAGTAATGGGTACCGAGTATCGAGTATTTGTCCTTTTTTTGGATACTCAATACTCAAAAGTAGTTACTCGATACTTTCTGAGTTGTATTTTTAATCAAGTTGAGTGGGTAAAATAGTGCATAAAAATACATCACTGTATAAAATGACAACAATGTGTAAGCACAAAATTCAATAATTTTCCAAAGAATTTATTTTAATTATTTCTTAAGTTGTTGTTAACGTTGAATTAAAAGTTAGCTTTACATTTATTTTTGATTTAATAATAAAAGACATACAAAACCAATAATAGTTGAAGATCTATTTTTATTTTTTGAAGAAACTACTTCAACTTGCAAATAAAAACTATGCGTTACAATTTAAAAAAAATCCGTTAAAAGTATCGAGTAGTATTGAGTACCCAAATGAAAAGTATTGAGTATTATTGAGTAATGGAAAGTAGTAGAATTTGCCAGCACTACTATATAAGTGTTATTTTAGTTTATTAATACAAATAGCCAAGACATTAAGCTTTAATTTAAGGTATCATATGTGTCTTTAGGTACTATAACAGAGAAATATAAGATCTGAAAAATTAAAAAAAACACATTTTTTCAAAATTTTGTATGCAGGATAGGATTTTTTCCTCTATGGTATCCAGAATACCGGCTTCGCACAGTATTGCCGGCCTACGGCTGGGCGGAAGGATTTTCTCCTCCTTGGTATACAGAACACCGGCTTCGCATTGTACAGATTGTATTTTTTATGGTGAAATGTCATAATCATTCTTTAATATCTTCGGATTTATATTACCTACATGGTCATGTTAAACCTTAAATTAAAGCTTAATTTCTTGACTTTAAAATATTGTAATTTATCTACTTACTCGTATAGACCTTTTTCCCGAATTTTTAGATTTTTTTAAAAAAATTTCGGATCAAAAAATAATTTTCCAAAATTTATCAATAGGTGGTCCATAGAAGTAGGTCATGTTACATATCGTTGGATCATTTGATATATATATCGTCTAATAAAAAATGTAGTTTTCAAGATATAGCTATATATATTACAAACTTTAAAGCCCCGCCCACTCGAAAATAGGGGTGACCACCCCCATTTTTTTTATTTTCATCAGAATTTAAAATTCTATTAGTGATTAAATTTTGATAGTGATTTGAAAAAAGTAACTAAAACCTTTTTATAATCACATAAATTGTTTATATCCGATTTTGTTTATATGCCATATCGTGGCATATAAAAAAATTTCTCTTATAATCACATTAGCGATATAGTCACAACATTGCGTGCAACTAAGCGATGTGACTATAAGCGAAAAGTACTGTGATATTTTCTACTTGTTATAAATTATTTTATTATTTTGTTATGTTAAAAAATTTTCATATACTTTTTCCTATGACAAATAATTGGAAATTTATAAAAAAAAAATTTCTGAAGATGCTACACAAAGACGTAGCGAAATATCGAAAATAAAAAAGAAAATTTTATTAAAATAGACCTTAAGCTAGTCCTCATTTTCACGACAAAAATATTGCAGCAATATTCAGCGTTGTCAAGTTGGCGCGTTTCGCACCATTATTGGTGCTTTTTTAAATTATTTGTGCGAAAAATTCCTTAGTTGGTGCGCGATGCGCTTTTTTTAATTTCGGTGCGTTTTCTTAATTTTTTCGAAAATGAAATCGAAGATGTAATCTTTATTTTTACTAATTTTTAATTGCAGTTTTTTAATAATTCAGTATCATGAAATCTATACGATTAAAAAGGACCCTATAAATGTATTTGAAATACGAATGGATGATATATGAATACATACTATCAAATTCGTCACATGAAGGTTATTGTTAAAGGTTTGTTTGAAAATGAAATTAACATTTTAACAGAGTTGGAGTCCCAGTAAAGCCCGAACAAATTTTATTGAAAAAATTCAAATAGAAGTACTTACTTAAAATAGAAAACAAAAATAATTAAAAAAAGTACCAAATATGTACTGAAATTAGCCCTTTTTTTACCAATTAAAACTTCAGTTCCGAATGGCGTATTGTGAGTTAAATTTTGAGCGGTTAAATGCTGATGTTATCTTTATTAGCTCGTATTAACAACTTCAAAACGTTTGCGAACAGGAGGATTCATCCAAATGCAGGGAAAGTGGATTAAAGCCGAGAGAGCTGGAAAGTCGATTTTGCATGTCCGAAATGCTGTTTAAACGCCATTAAAGTTAATCATTCTGCACCGTATCATTACTTGCAATGATGCTACATAATTTTATACATTCAAATTGATTCATTGGCCGAAAAACAGCCAGAATATGCGGCGTAATAATCTATCATGACAATGCCCGGCCTCATATTGTAATATCTGTTAAAAACCACAACTCAAAAATAATTAATGATTCGAAAACATTAAAAGGGAACAAACGCTAGTATTGCAGATGAAACTATATTAAAATTTATTTTGATAACGTTATTTTAAGGATTAAGGTAATTTCGGTCTTACGGAAATTATTGTTAAATTTATAACGTTTCAAATGATAAAAGTTTTACACATTTTTTTTTTGGAGAAGGCACCTAAGAGATGCTGTGTTGGAAGGGAATAATTGCGTTTCTCTTTTGTCCATTTGTAGTTTTTAATATTTTAATTGTTATAGAATTAAATATACCCAATTATTGAGAGGATACAGTTTAAAGGGATTACGGAAGCTTAGCGATAACGAGTTAAAAAACAACTTGAAACTTTAACAGTTTTTAGTAACGATTTCTTGTTGTGATGGTCTTCCAACTTTATTATTTACTATATAATTTTCATAATAATACATAATTGTTTAGGTTTATTTCCCATTTTCCAGTCAGTATTTAATTTTGTTTAATTTACACAATTAACGAAAATAATCTAAAACGGGCATTAACTCGTATTTCTCAATATTAATGGCCGACGTTAAATTTTAAACGTTTACTCGTAACGTACATGATTTAGAATATGAATATGAATGGCTATTTGTATGTGTGTGTGTGAGAATGTGTGGTGAAATCAAAAAAAAATGTTTTATCCAATAGAAAATAATAATAAGAATGATAAATTAGTTAAATTACAAACATAAATATCCATCAGAAAAGAAGTCTGTAGATTCAATTAAAATAACAAACTGTTCATAATTATAAAATATTTGTTTATCATTGACAAAAGGAACAACAAAACATTATAACAAGAATACGGAATTTATATCTGTCTTCCTCATTTCAGCACAGTGACTGGACAACTTTATAAGGATAAAAGATTAATTACTTTCAATATGAATTAAACTTGTTGCTCTGGCGAGTTAATTTTTTTATTATAATTCATAGAACACATTGAAAAAGTAATTTAGCTGCATATAGAGCAGATAGAAATCTTCAGTATTAGTCCAGCAAGGTTGAATAGGAAAATTACTGCCGTTATGTTATAAATAAAATATTAAAAATTTCCTAAAATCGTCTATCTGCTTATCAAGTTACTGGCGAAAATTGGCGTCGACCAGAAAAAGGAAAGTGTAAGTAAATCTTTTAGAAAATTAAATGTGTCCACCCTGTTGAAACAGAAGGTGGGATACGGGAAATCTAAATTGACCACCTCTGGTTTGGAGACCATTGCACTGATCATAACTTGTACATACATATTTTAAAACCATTGCACTTTGTTACAAAGCTATTAGGAAAGTGTTAAAGTGTCTTTCAGTGTTATCTCTTATACTTTGGAAGATATTTGTGTTAAAATTTTCGTTTTTACTTGATTTTCGAAAATGTTTGCAATATCCGAATCCGCCTAATCGTGAATAATAAGCAAATTCCAAATGAGTATGAAAAATGCCTAAATTTGGACAAAAATTAAAGTTAATGGGCCATAACCATAGACAAACACTAAAGTCGGGTTTTTTTAAAAACAACTTTAAACTTTTTTTTTTTACTTTTTTATTAATTATTGAATCCTTAAGGCCCAACTATAATGTGCATATGCTAGCTTAAGCAAACGTGCGAACACATATAAATTGTATGTGGCAAACTATAATGTACTTAACGAAACTTTTCGTTAAGTTTTTCAACTGTCATTTGCTTAAGCAAAAAGCGAAACTGATCGCACATTCTGTACGGAATCAGCTGTTTGTTGTTGTTTGTTTGTGTTTTGAACAAAATGGAAGAAAATATATTTATTTTAAATTTAATAGAAAATGCGGGAAAAATAAGTGCCTTTACAATAAAAGGGACCCTTTTTATTTTAACAAAAATGTCTTTCTGTCGTGGTTATTTCTATGACAGAACAAGAGCGTCTTCTTCTTTTACAGTGTAGTTCACTTATTTCTTTTAATGTGCACAGGCCTTCACGCGCTAACTTTAATATTTTTATATTATTTAAATTTTTAAGTTTTTTCTCCATTTTTGCAAACACAATACGAAAATTAACAAAACATATGTAAACGTTTATTATTATTTAGAATGTAGTGCTGCCACAGCTGTACATTTTAGTACTTTTGCCGATAAATTAAAAAAAAAGAAAAAATTATGCGTTTCTGGTACGAAGTTTTCTTTTAATTATAAAATAATATAATAATTTGATATTTTCTTTTAGTTAGGCTTAAGTTCATTTGAATTTAATTTTCATTAAATTGTTTTTACTGAATAAGGAATTATTTAACAACTTGAAAAAATTTTATTTTTGATAATTTTTCTGACTAGGATTCGAACCTGGGTTGTTGGTTGAATTGACATATGTTTCGAGAAACACCACTTTCTCTCATCAGAATTCTTTACGTTCTGACCATTGCACCACTACGGTGCCTGCTAGTCAACAGACAACATCAATCCTTTAACCAGTGACTGGTGGTTCGAAGTTTTCTGTAAATTATCATTTTTATTAATTTCTATTTAAGTTGTTGTTTTTTCCTTTTCTTCAGTTATTTCTTTCGTATTCATGTCGAGACTTCGTCTCGAAAACCTGAATACATTTGTTTTTTATTATGTTTGTTGTGCACTTTCGTACACATGTAAACAATACGGCTTGTGCCTTAGCTATAGGGTAATTAGTAGTATTTTTGTTGAACTATTAATATTTCAATTTGATATTTTCTTTTAGTTAGGCTTAAGTTCATTTGAATTTAATTTTCATTAAATTGTTTTTACTGAATAAGGAATTATTTAACAACTTGAAAAAATTTTATTTTTGATAATTTTTCTGACTAGGATTCGAACCTGGGTTGTTGGTTGAATTGACATATGTTTCGAGAAACACCACTTTCTCTCATCAGAATTCTTTACGTTCTGACCATTGCACCACTACGGTGCCTGCTAGTCAACAGACAACATCAATCCTTTAACCAGTGACTGGTGGTTCGAAGTTTTCTGTAAATTATCATTTTTATTAATTTCTATTTAAGTTGTTGTTTTTTCCTTTTCTTCAGTTATTTCTTTCGTATTCATGTCGAGACTTCGTCTCGAAAACCTGAATACATTTGTTTTTTATTATGTTTGTTGTGCACTTTCGTACACATGTAAACAATACGGCTTGTGCCTTAGCTATAGGGTAATTAGTAGTATTTTTGTTGAACTATTAATATTTCAATTTGATATTTTCTTTTAGTTAGGCTTAAGTTCATTTGAATTTAATTTTCATTAAATTGTTTTTACTGAATAAGGAATTATTTAACAACTTGAAAAAATTTTTTATTTTTGATAATTTTTCTGACTAGGATTCGAACCTGGGTTGTTGGTTGAATTGACATATGTTTCGAGAAACACCACTTTCTCTCATCAGAATTCTTTACGTTCTGACCATTGCACCACTACGGTGCCTGCTAGTCAACAGACAACATCAATCCTTTAACCAGTGACTGGTGGTTCGAAGTTTTCTGTAAATTATCATTTTTATTAATTTCTATTTAAGTTGTTGTTTTTTCCTTTTCTTCAGTTATTTCTTTCGTATTCATGTCGAGACTTCGTCTCGAAAACCTGAATACATTTGTTTTTTATTATGTTTGTTGTGCACTTTCGTACACATGTAAACAATACGGCTTGTGCCTTAGCTATAGGGTAATTAGTAGTATTTTTGTTGAACTATTAATATTTCAATTTGATATTTTCTTTTAGTTAGGCTTAAGTTCATTTGAATTTAATTTTCATTAAATTGTTTTTACTGAATAAGGAATTATTTAACAACTTGAAAAAATTTTATTTTTGATAATTTTTCTGACTAGGATTCGAACCTGGGTTGTTGGTTGAATTGACATATGTTTCGAGAAACACCACTTTCTCTCATCAGAATTCTTTACGTTCTGACCATTGCACCACTACGGTGCCTGCTAGTCAACAGACAACATCAATCCTTTAACCAGTGACTGGTGGTTCGAAGTTTTCTGTAAATTATCATTTTTATTAATTTCTATTTAAGTTGTTGTTTTTTCCTTTTCTTCAGTTATTTCTTTCGTATTCATGTCGAGACTTCGTCTCGAAAACCTGAATACATTTGTTTTTTATTATGTTTGTTGTGCACTTTCGTACACATGTAAACAATACGGCTTGTGCCTTAGCTATAGGGTAATTAGTAGTATTTTTGTTGAACTATTAATATTTCAATTTGATATTTTCTTTTAGTTAGGCTTAAGTTCATTTGAATTTAATTTTCATTAAATTGTTTTTACTGAATAAGGAATTATTTAACAACTTGAAAAAATTTTATTTTTTGATAATTTTTCTGACTAGGATTCGAACCTGGGTTGTTGGTTGAATTGACATATGTTTCGAGAAACACCACTTTCTCTCATCAGAATTCTTTACGTTCTGACCATTGCACCACTACGGTGCCTGCTAGTCAACAGACAACATCAATCCTTTAACCAGTGACTGGTGGTTCGAAGTTTTCTGTAAATTATCATTTTTATTAATTTCTATTTAAGTTGTTGTTTTTTCCTTTTCTTCAGTTATTTCTTTCGTATTCATGTCGAGACTTCGTCTCGAAAACCTGAATACATTTGTTTTTTATTATGTTTGTTGTGCACTTTCGTACACATGTAAACAATACGGCTTGTGCCTTAGCTATAGGGTAATTAGTAGTATTTTTGTTGAACTATTAATATTTCAATTTGATATTTTCTTTTAGTTAGGCTTAAGTTCATTTGAATTTAATTTT
Organism: Bellardia pandia; assembly: GCA_916048285.2. Lineage (NCBI taxonomy): Eukaryota > Metazoa > Arthropoda > Insecta > Diptera > Calliphoridae > Bellardia > Bellardia pandia. The sequence goes on along the minus strand of OU696532.1, from coordinate 91,106,441 downwards.
CATTAAATTGTTTTTACTGAATAAGGAATTATTTAACAACTTGAAAAAATTTTTTTTTTTTTTATTTTTGATAATTTTTCTGACTAGGATTCGAACCTGGGTTGTTGGTTGAATTGACATATGTTTCGAGAAACACCACTTTCTCTCATCAGAATTCTTTACGTTCTGACCATTGCACCACTACGGTGCCTGCTAGTCAACAGACAACATCAATCCTTTAACCAGTGACTGGTGGTTCGAAGTTTTCTGTAAATTATCATTTTTATTAATTTCTATTTAAGTTGTTGTTTTTTCCTTTTCTTCAGTTATTTCTTTCGTATTCATGTCGAGACTTCGTCTCGAAAACCTGAATACATTTGTTTTTTATTATGTTTGTTGTGCACTTTCGTACACATGTAAACAATACGGCTTGTGCCTTAGCTATAGGGTAATTAGTAGTATTTTTGTTGAACTATTAATATTTCAATTTGATATTTTCTTTTAGTTAGGCTTAAGTTCATTTGAATTTAATTTTCATTAAATTGTTTTTACTGAATAAGGAATTATTTAACAACTTGAAAAAATTTTTTTTTTTTTTTTTGATAATTTTTCTGACTAGGATTCGAACCTGGGTTGTTGGTTGAATTGACATATGTTTCGAGAAACACCACTTTCTCTCATCAGAATTCTTTACGTTCTGACCATTGCACCACTACGGTGCCTGCTAGTCAACAGACAACATCAATCCTTTAACCAGTGACTGGTGGTTCGAAGTTTTCTGTAAATTATCATTTTTATTAATTTCTATTTAAGTTGTTGTTTTTTCCTTTTCTTCAGTTATTTCTTTCGTATTCATGTCGAGACTTCGTCTCGAAAACCTGAATACATTTGTTTTTTATTATGTTTGTTGTGCACTTTCGTACACATGTAAACAATACGGCTTGTGCCTTAGCTATAGGGTAATTAGTAGTATTTTTGTTGAACTATTAATATTTCAATTTGATATTTTCTTTTAGTTAGGCTTAAGTTCATTTGAATTTAATTTTCATTAAATTGTTTTTACTGAATAAGGAATTATTTAACAACTTGAAAAAATTTTATTTTTGATAATTTTTCTGACTAGGATTCGAACCTGGGTTGTTGGTTGAATTGACATATGTTTCGAGAAACACCACTTTCTCTCATCAGAATTCTTTACGTTCTGACCATTGCACCACTACGGTGCCTGCTAGTCAACAGACAACATCAATCCTTTAACCAGTGACTGGTGGTTCGAAGTTTTCTGTAAATTATCATTTTTATTAATTTCTATTTAAGTTGTTGTTTTTTCCTTTTCTTCAGTTATTTCTTTCGTATTCATGTCGAGACTTCGTCTCGAAAACCTGAATACATTTGTTTTTTATTATGTTTGTTGTGCACTTTCCTTATTCAGTAAAAACAATTTAATGAAAATTAAATTCAAATGAACTTAAGCCTAACTAAAAGAAAATATCAAATTGAAATATTAATAGTTCAACAAAAATACTACTAATTATAATATAATAATATTTATAAAATATAGTCATTTAATGGGGTTTTGTTAAAATAAAAACATTTTTTTTAAACATAAATGAGCAACTGTGGACAAAAAGTTTCAAAGTCATTGTAGCCACCTAAAAGTTAACTCTGAACTGGTTATGCATTTGACAGCCTTTTCGTTAACTTTTGCAATTTGCTTAAGCTTGCTTATGCAAGCACTTATTAGGCACTTATTTTTTTCCGCATTTTCTATTAAATTTAAAATAAATATATTTTCTTCCATTTTGTTCAAAACACAAACAAACAACAACAAACAGCTGATTCCGTACAGAATGTGCGATCAGTTTCGCTTTTTGCTTAAGCAAATGACAGTTGAAAAACTTAACGAAAAGTTTCGTTAAGTACATTATAGTTTGCCACATACAATTTATATGTGTTCGCACGTTTGCTTAAGCTAGCATATGCATATTATAGTTGGACCTTCAAACAGCTGTCATTGAAAATAAAAAAAAAACAAAAATCGGCAAAATAATAAAATTAAGCGGGAAAATTTAAGAAAAGTATTTGCGGTGGAAAAATGGAGAAGGTAAGATTAATATCACAATTAGGCTATTTGGCGTTGATTTTTTGATAACTCATTACAGGAACAAAAAAAAAACAAAGAGAAAGAAAGAGAGGCGTATCGACAGCGTTGGCAACTTTGAAATTTCAAAACGCACCAAAATGGAGAAAAAAGCGCACCATTTACAAAAAAACGCACCAAATTAAGAATTTCGTTTTTGTTTCAAATATTTACTGAATTAACCCAATCGCTGCGAAGGTATTTTTTATCAAATTTTTTTAATCACTTTGTGCGTGCTTTTAGAACGGCATATGTAACTCGAATGACCAAAACAAAAGACACACATGTTTTGTGGCATTCATTTACCGTTAGAAAAAAAATGGGATTAATATCAGAATGTTACAGTGTTGAATTTTAATCGCTCAAAGCGCAAAAGGCGGTTCTATATGGAACCGTCGCAGCAAGTGGGTTAATTTGAAATTTTTTAATATTATAAATTCTATAAAAAACTTTTTATCAACGATTATAGTAAAAGTAATAATAGTAAAAGCATTTTTTTAATAAATGAGCTAATAAAGATAAAATAAGCATTTAACCACTCAAAATTTAACTCACAATATGATATTCGGAACTAAAGTACTAATTGCTAAAAAACGCTAATTTCAGTACATATTTGGTACTTTTTTATATATTTTTGTTTTCTAGTTAAAGTACATACTTCTATTTGATTTTTTCCAATAAAATTTGTTAGGATTCCACTGGTACTCTAGCCCTGGTTGTTCGTCTACAGTTCAGTAGACTAAACCATCAGGTTATACAAGAATTTTCATTTACATGTTTAAAATGTTAATTTGATTTTCAAACAAAGATTTTTGAAGAATTTGATTTCATTTATCATACATTTGTATTAAAAATACATTTTTTCATCGTATACAGGGTGGGCCAACTTGGACTGACTGATTTGAAATGCTTATAACTTTTGCATTTTTAATTTTTTTTAATTTTTTTTTTTTTGCAGATAATACAGAATTTTATAAAATTTCATAATGTCATCATACTCAGTGGAAGAACGTGTAAAAATTGTTAAATTTTATTATGCTTCCGGACGATCAATTGTTACAACACAAAGAAAATACCGTCAGCATTTTAATACTGCAGCATTTTAATACTGAATAAACAGAACTGCCGAATTTGGGGTACAGAGAATCCAAGAGCATTGCATCAGCGACAATTACACCCTGTCAGATGCACTGTTTGGTGTGGAATCATGGCTGATAAAGTTATTGGTCCATATTTCTTCGAAAATGAGCTTAATGAACCACAAACCGTCTCTGGGGTGGTATACCGGACCATGTTGGAAAATTTTTTACGTCCGATAGTTCTCAATAATCGTAACATATGGTTCCAGCAAGATGGAGCTACAGCTCATACCGCAAGAGCCACAATGGCACTTCTGCGAGAAATCATTCAGTCAAACTTGGCCCACCCTGTAGATTTCATGAGTTATGAATTATTAAAAAACTGCAATTAAAAATTAGTAAAAATAAAGATTTCATCACATTTTCGAAAAAATTAAAAAACGCACCGATATACACAAAAAAAATTTTGCTGTTGAATGAAATGGTACTTTTTATTGTAAAAAGATTATTATAAAAATTTTTTTCTCACACTGAAACAAAAAGTTGTGCTGAATTTGTTTTGGTGGCACTAAAAATTAAAAAGCGCACCAAAATTTAAAAAAAAAGCGCACCAACTAAAGAATTTTTCGCACCAAAAATGGTGCGAAACGCACCAAGTTGACAACGCTGCGAATTGAGCTACTGCAGAAAGAGAATTTTTTATATTTTTGACAGCGTTGCCACTTTCTGCACTATAGTGCAAAATCTGCACTATTTAAAATTTCTTGCACTGTGTTTGCACTATAAATTTTTTGTGTAATTTTCCACTCTTTAACAACACTGAATATTTTTTTTGAATTGGCAGATCTGTTTTTTATTTTTCATTTTAATGCGCTGCTGTGAAAATATATTAGTTTTTATTGATCACACAAACAAGCAGCTGTTTACACAGCAAAATGAAATTTATATTGGTGTAGCTGCACAAAATACTATTTCACACTGTTCTTTTTTACAACAAACTGTAATGTATAACGATTTTAGAAACTTCTATATTGAAGTAATTACACAAATTAAAAACAGATTCAGTTTAATGATGATCTTTATAGCTTTATTGATATAGTTGACCTTCCTTGGTATTTTTTAAAACTCGATTACCATTTGTTAAGCTGGATTACCAAAAATTAGACAATGAATGGCGTGAACATCAAGATCACAAGGAACTTAATCCTTACGATGAATTAGGTGTTAAAAAATACTGGTCTAAAAATGTTCAACTAAAAAACTTGCGCTGGCGATATTCTTTTCGAATATAGTTAAAATCTATTTATATCGATCGGTATACATACTTCAAGTTGGGTGTTACAAATGTCAACACGAATCCAATATACCCTGCCCACTATGGTGGTGTAGGGTATAAACACTGTTTATGACTGCCAGTTTTAAATTATTATTAAGAAGAAGAGTGAAAAATTTACAAAAATATGGAACTGAAGATTTTTCAAAATTCAATTCTTTGCGAAGGAAAACCAGAATTCACAATGAATAAAAATTTCCATTACAAAATCGCTGGGCTGATGGTAATACAATATTGATTGGGATAAATATTTGAACGTGGCCAAGGACAATTGGAGTTGAAATTTTCAAAATAAACCCCGTAGAATTTTTGACCTGTAAATTAACAATCAATCATGTAACATTTTTTTTTTTTTTTAAGATATTTATATTTTCAAAATTTTGCCAACTGGTCCATTTTTTTTAATATCTGGCAGAATTTGTTGTTTGTTTATTAAACCACAAAATTTTTAATCATACACCGAGAGTTTTAAAGCAATATCATTTCCCGGCCAAAAACTTAACCATTTTCAATTTGAATATTTAAAAATTTATCGATGATTGAATTTTTAATTAAAATTATAACTTTAATTACAACTCTAAAATCCCAAATCAGAAAGCAGTTTCAAACCTTCATATTTTTTTTTAAAGAGAAGTAACACTCAGGCAATTAAGGTGCCTATATATAATTGCGTTACTTTCTTTGGAAAGGGGATAGTTGAAGAAGTGAAGGTGGTGAAAGAAGAAAGCTTTTTATATCACAACTCTGCAATTGCGCATTATGTTTGTTTTAGTGCAGCATTGCAGCGCCTCTGGTGGTGAGTAGGCGCATTAATGTTAAAGCTTGATTTTATTAAATAAAGGCAATATATTTAAAAAACTAATAATTATCAGAAACTGATGTTGTTTGAGAGGCAGCGGCTGGGAATCGAACCCGGGCTACAAATACCAACTCAATTAATTAATTAATATTAGTATTTAGGGTGCTGTAGCTTAATTGGTTAGCGCATTTGATCATTAAGCATTAGTTGGTATTTGTAGCACGGGTTCGATTCCCAGCCGCTGCCACTCAAACAACATCAGTTTCTGATAATTATTAGTTTTTTAAATATATTGGGTGTTATTGTCGAGAAAATTGTGTTGTAGTAAATTGTGTTTGCTCCACAATATTACCAAAATTTGTCAAGTTTTTTTAGATAAGTTATATATCATTCGAAAGATCTCAGTTTCTTCTTTCCAAATCTAGTAAGAAATTGAAAATCGGGTCATTATCAACAAAATTACAGGCTTATAAGTGCGCAAAGGTACAAAAACCGGGTTTTTAATCGTAAAACCGGATTTTGGGAGTGTCTGGCATATTTCACTATTGGAATCTTCTTTTACTCGACAAGCCCTACAAGAAAAATAATACCGGGTCCCAGGTATTTTGGACTGTCGCACCGTGTAATTTTATGAATTGTGGAATAATCGAATAAAACGAATAAAAATAATTGTTTAAATTTATAATTTGTTTTTTTTTAATCTTTTTCTAATTCTAAATTTTATGGAGGCATATTTTAAACTGCAGAGGTCTACAACGTACAATGTGAAATTATATTGAAAACTTTTGCTTTTTTATTTAGTTGTTTAATCCGAAAAATAATTACAGTTAAAGACACTCTTTCCATGTTGGGTGGTCCGATAGCTCCTTCTATATACATATACATATTTATATGTTACTGTGAGAAGTTATAATTCTAATTCTAAAAAACCTTTTCTATTTAGTAATAAATGTACTGAAAGAAGGCTTAGTCGAATAAAATAAAAAGAAAATAAATAAGAATAAAAAAAAATCAAATAATTTGGATGCCCTAGTAATTACTAATTAGTCACTTAGCATCAAGTGTTTAAATTTATATGACCAACGACTGTGCGTAAAGGATGTTAAGTAAATGAAACATTAATTGCAGAAAACACTAATGAGTAATTTTCAAGTAGTTTAAATATTTACACAATTGTAATTTGCCAACAAAAGCAACAGTAACAACAAAAATAACAATATTTATTATAAAGAACAATACAGGCAAAAACATAATGTACCAATACAAACAATCGGATGAGTGTGTGTGTGACAGTAAAACAAACCTGGTGGAAAGTGCTTCGCAAACAACATTACAGAGTGAAATCTATTGTCAACCATTAATAATTTTTAACAACAATGAATAATAATAATACGTTCAGTAAGCATCTGTTATTATTCCAAACAAATCAAAACAAGTGCAGTAGGGCAACAATTCCATGTATGATGATACTCTCTCACACACGCACGCCATCACTTGCACGCACACGAGCACAACCTGCTCTCGCCCTTTGTCTCGAAGGAACTGGAAATAGCACACACACATACAAATAAAACACAAATCTTCATGAAATTGAAATTGCGGCTGTGGACGAGGATGAGTATGAAATTGAATTGGCAAAGGGAGGGGAACGGTAAATGGGAAAATGATACACTTTATTTTTACGCGTTGTACACAATCATAAAACAACAAATTGCCACATAAATACGGGGTGGTTTGCCACGTAATAGATTTTATTTACGAGTACTTGTTTTTGTTTTTTCCTCTTTGCTTTTTTACTTTTAAAACAAATTCGTTTTCCTGTTCGTTTCCCCCTTTCTTTCTTTTATTATTGTTATTAACGTTGCAAGGGGTTTATCAAAAAACACCATTTCTCAGTCTCAACTCAGTCACTCATCCCATCGCGTACCATCATCCATCCCATTTTAAAGGTTTATGCAGTAAGTAGTTATAAAGTAGATTTGTATCACATATCTAACACCACAACTGGCACTTATTCTGGTCGACGAACAATGTGCAACAGCTTTTTCTATTTAGTGTTTCTACACTACGTAGTATCATATCAATCTAACTTTATTTGGATGAATTAGGAAACACATAAAATAGGAATACATATTGTTTGTTGCTAAATGAACAGCATTTCAAATTATTGATTACGGATAACGACTGCAAATTAAATGTATGCGAGTTTCTAAATATTTATATTTGTATTGTTGACATTTTAAGACAATTTATTAAAACATGCTCCACCTGAAATAAAACCTGCATCATACTTAATACTGATTTTAAAGTTTCTTAAATATTAAATCGAACTTATTACCACAGTGTACGTTATGGAAGAGTAATTTCTTAAGCATGTTCGCACCTGTCTTCAGATCAGATTTCTTTGAAATCTTCTATTGGTAGCAAAGTGTTAATTGTGTTCAATGATAGGACTCGTAGTGTCATAAAAGTCATAATCGATTTGATCAAAATTGCAGCTATTCTGCAACGTAACTATGTTGAACTTTGGAGAGAAGCGCAAAACCTCATGTACAATTTTACAATTTTTATTTTCTCAATTACAATTTGCGTTTTCTTAATCACCTCTATCGTGAATAAAAATTCCACATGAAATTTGTTCCCTTTTATTTTTTTTACCATTGAATTTTAATAGGAAAAATGTGAAAAGGGAACAAATTTCATGTGGAATTTTTATTCACAATAGGGGTCAATATGAATTTCGATTTCCCAATTTTAATTGCATTTTTTTAAATTTGCTATTCTGAATTTCAATTTCTGTTTTCTCAATATTATTTTTGATTTTTTAATATCAATTAGTTTCTTCTCAATATGTATTTGTTTTTCTCTTCAATTACAATTTGGATTTCTGAAATTCAATTTCTTATTTCCATTCTCCTATCCTCCTTTGCAAAAAATCTTATAATTCGAAATCAGTAAATTATTTTAAATACAATATACCAATTATTTCAACAAAATTGGAGACAAGAAAAGGAGTCACTGTTTGTTTTTTTTATCTTATTTACATATTTAAAATTTTACACACTATTTTATTTATTTAAGTTTAATCATAAAATAATCAAATTGTTATATTTTAACAATATGTAAGAAAAGAACTATAGATTTTTCATTAATTTAGAACGAGGGCTAACTCTAGTTAATACTTTTATTTATTAAACCTCTGCATGAATGTATTCGTTGTTAAGTAGTACACATGAACTTTCAAAATATGTGCGCTTACTCGAAGTATATTTAAAAATAATGTTCATATTTTTGAATACAAGAAAAATACCGAATATGTATATGCTGTTACTCGGATTTATGTTTACGAGTTAAGTACAGGTTTATTATACGCTCGCACTCTCACCATACATGAAGAGAACATATCGAGTATCAAGCGACAACAATAATTCACGTGGTACTAGCAGTACTACTTTTTTATTGTTCATATTGCAAAAGTTCTTTTTTTTTTTGGTACTCTATTAACTTCGGCTACTTACTTAATCTAGTATAGATATAGAATATATCCCTGCAAATGGACCAGAAGTACTCCAAACAAAATACATTTCCATATAATCCAGCTTTGCATAACACGGGACTAGTCTCAAAACTACTCCTTGTAACTACATTAAATGTTTTTAAACAACGATTACGGTCGTTAAAGCACGAATAATTGTCGTGTAACAAGAAGTTTTGATTTGAAAATGAAATGGTCCACAAGTGCATTACATAGGACTATTAGGTAGTCACTACATTTTAGCTACAATGGACCACGTACTTTACAGATTTTTGCAGGGATGTATTCACAACCTGCCTGTTCTTATTTATTTGCAAATAAAGTATTTAAATTTATACAGCATACTTTAGGGGTCTTTTTTTTATTAAAGTTGACTGGACTCACAAAAAAAAATTCCGAGTTTTATCCGGAATTTTTGAATTTTTTTTTTCTTTACAAACCATCTCTTGGGAATTTCGAATCGAATGAAAAAAATCAGCCAAATCGCTCCAGCCGTTCTCACGTGATGACATTACAAACATGGACCAATGGTCCATTGGACCATTTAATTTATATATAGATTGTATAACTACGTTGCACACTGTGTCCACTGCGGCAATAAATCAATTTGGACCTTCTGTCCGATTTTGATGATTTTTGCACAGATGGTTAAAAACTATCTGAAGGTCATGTGTGGAAAATTTCATGCAAATACCTCCATTGGTTTTCTGTCGCGAGCAGCGCAAAGTTGAAGTATGTGAACAAGTCTCAAATGTGATAGTTTTCTATGTTATATTCAAAAGCTTGTTACTTATAAACTATACACCGAATGTTCCTTATAAGTATTTTTTCACTTAAAATAGACATTAAGCATTATGTAAATTAAAAAAAAAAATTTAAAAATTTAAAAAAAAAAAATTTCCTTTGACAATGTATTTTGAGCCAAAAAAATAAACATTTATGATTTTCTTTTAGACTTTTAGTTGTGTGCGAAGCAGTGCGACACATGGAGTCATATACCAAATTAAAGCTGAGAGTCTCAGCTAACAGACTAAAAAAAAAAACCTGCCCCGATTTGCCCGCCGCCGAAAAAACAATGAAAAACCAAAAAATTACAGTAACAAATATGCGTTATTTTACGCGTGCAAAAACAAATGCGCATTCTTTCTTTCTTTGCTACTCGTACACGTAGCCGGTGCCAATTTGGGATCGAGAAATACGAAAATTTCATTGCATGTATACTATATAGAAAAAACCTAAATTTGAGTCCCGATTACAGAAACAAATGTACACAAAAGTGTTTATCAAAGCAATATCGGTACATTGTTTACAACAAAAAATCTAAATGTGAACTTACTCCACTTTAAATGAAGAGCTTTTCATATATTATCAATAACTTAACATTGATCGCATTTTTTCTCTTAAAAATTAACTCCGTTATCCGTTATAAACTTTCTTTACATTATAGTACATACTATATTTGAGAGTGGTATAGTGATAAGTGAGTGTTTATTAAGCAATTAAAGCAAATTTATTTAATAAACAATGGAAAAGTCAAAAATATCTTTCAGCACGCTTTCGTTTTTCAATGTAAAAAAGATATTGATCTTATAATTGGTGTAGTTTTTGTGAATTATAAAATAGTGTCTGAGAAAAATCAAGAAAAGTTCAGACGGTTTTTGAAACAAACATTTATGCCTCAATTTTTAAAGAAGTGGAACAAGTGTAAGCGTACTTCATCAAGATTTTTTAATGACAATGAAGAATGGCTAACACATTCTTATACGTTGACTGATGAAGTAGTGGATGATACAGTAGATGAAGAAGAGGATTTTCTTCATAATTTCAAAACAGCATTTAATAGATGTTATATGCATTTTTGCGAAAAATAAACATTCTAGTTACAAATTTACAGAAGATATGGCATTTTTGAAATATCATTTGTATGGGAGGTGGGCGTAAAAGTGGGCGGATTAAGTTCATATTTTCAGGAGCTCATTCTACAATTATAGTATTAACGTTTTATGAAAATTGAGTTGATACATTTAAAATCATGGAAGTTATGCCACATTTTCTATTTAAGTTGTATGGGAGGTGGGCGTAAAAGTGGGCGTATTAAAAAAAAAAAAATTAAAATTCTTAAAAAATTTAACATAAATGTGTGCAAAATTTCATGAAGCTCCGAAACCTCCTTGATTTAAGGCCATTAAATACACTACACGGCCACAGTGTGCGTTGCATCCTTCTAAAATTTGCATGTAATCCTTGTCTAATAGATATTTGTGCGAAAATTTACTGTGTTCCATTCTGAGCTATTACTTTTTAAAATACAGTAGAATCCCGATAACTCGCAATCCCGATAACTCGTAAATCTCACTAACTCGTAATAATTGGTCGGTCCCTTGAAAAAATCGCGGTAACTCGTATAAAATACATGCATTTCGGTCCCCTCAATAAGTCGTAATTTTTTTGCAAAGTCAATTTGGCAAAACGTCTTATAAGTCGTAATTTCTCACTAAAACTTCTTCTAACTCGTAATTGTAAAAAAAAAACAAAAAAATGATGTCGCCGTAAAATGATCATATTATTTACCGTTATGTATTTTGTGTTTACCATAGTGTTTTGATCTATTCAACTTGAATTTGTAGCGCATTTTCAGTTCATTAAGTAAAAATGTCAAAGCGGAGTTGCAGCACATTGTGCGTAAAAACAAAACAAGAAATTATTAATGCAGTATCGAGTGGAGAAAAAAAGTTGAAGTTGCAGCTAGATATAAAATAGCTCCATCAACTTTAACATCAATTTTAAAAAAACGCGAGTTTTATTTAAACCTTTCATCAAACAATAAATTAAAAAGACAAAAAAAATCTGAGCATCCAAATTTAGAAAAAGCACTGTTAGAATGGTTTGAGGAGTGTCGTCATTCTAACATACCAGTCGGCGGAGCACTTATGAGGGAAAAGGCTAAAGCATTTGCTGTAAAATTAGGTTTTCCAGAATTTAAAGCGAGTGATGGCTGGTTTGATCGGTTCAAAAAGCGACATAACGTAAGTTTTCGGAAAATTTGCGGGGAAAGTGCCTCTGTGGATGATGATGTGTGTTCAGAATGGCGTGCTAAGCTAAGTCAACTCACAGAGGGCTTTGACTAAAAAAATATCTTCAATGCGGACGAAACGGGCTTGTTTTTCAAGTGTCTTCCTGATCGCTCTATGAGCTTAAAGGGTGAAAAGTGCCATGGTGGTAAAAGCAGTAAGGACCGCATTACAATAATGCTTGCTGCCAATATGGATGGCACAGAGAAACTAAAGCCACTAATAATTGGTGAATCAGTAAAACCTAGATGTTTTAAAAATGTGAAAACATTACCCGTCACTTACCGTGCTAACAAGAAAGCATGGATGACTGCAATCTTATTCAATGAATGGCTTAAAATGTTGAACAGTCAAATGGAAAAACAACATCGTAAAATTTTATTGTTTGTTGATAATTGTCCTGCACACAAAATTGATGAAGATTTAAGTCATCTTCATGTTGAATTTTTGCCGGCAAATACCACTTCCAAACTACAACCACTGGATAAAGGCATTATCCAAAACTTTAAAACATTATACCGAAAAGAAATAGTTTCACAAATGATACAATATATACAAGAAGAAAAAAATCATAACATCAATTTATATTCTGCCATAAATTATGCTTTTAAAGCTTGGCAGAATGTTTCAAAATCCACTATAAAAAACTGTTTTAGAGCTTGCGGTTTTACCGATTCAAACGAAATGGTAGTCAGCAGTGAGATAGTTCACGTACCGCAATGGGATGAAATTCCACAAAATGAAGAATCCACCATAACGTTCTATGAGTACGTTCATTTTGACGATGGCTTGGCTACAGAAGGAATTTTGACGGATGATGATATTTTGGGCTTAGAAGTTGATGAACAGGACGACAACGATGAAAACGATGTGGAAATTCCACGTGTTTCTGTTAAATGTGCCAAATCTAGCGTTCAAAAAATTAGTGATTTTCTTATGCAAACAGAAACTGATGATGCATCCTTTGAAGTTATTTTTAAACTGGACAATATAATTGATCGTTTAAGTGTACAAAAATCACATCAAACACAAATTACAGATTTTTTACATTAATATGTATTGACATTGTAACTCTTTTCATTACTTTATTTTCTTATAAATTCTCATAAAACGTCAATAATAAAAAAAAAATAAAAAATCCCTCTAAGACGTATTTTTTAAATTTTACTCCCGATAAGTCGAAATCTCACTAACTCGAAAATCTCAATAAGTCGTAATAAACGGTCGGTCCCTTGCGACTACGAGTTATCGGGATTCTACTGTAGAATATTTGGAATTAGGGAAATTAAACACATGATTTCCCAGAAGTTAATCAGAATCGTTTTTAGCAGAGCTTTAAACTGTAGTAATAAATAAAAAAAATAAATATGTATGTGCGACATACTGGGTACAAATTTGTTTAATTATAAAGGTTGCACTTATTTAAGTGAATCAGTAGTTTTAGACCTCAGGGGGTAGGGTGCTTCATTCAAAGTCAGTAGAGTCAGTTCAATTGTCGAGTTATGACATGCAGACAGACAGACAGACAGACAGACACTGTTGCTAATAAGATTCTGGGTTAACATATTGTTAAAGTAGTTATCGCACGCAGTGAAAACAAAAATCACCCTCTTGAATTTTACGCTATAATTTGTTGGTGGGTTTTTTTTTACATACATACTCGTATTGTGGTCCCCGTGCAGTTCATTTAAAGTTATTTAGTGTGCGTTTGTATGTGTGCAAGTTGAAAATAAAACTAAGGTACACTTTTGGGAAACATTAGATTGTACAGCAGAAGCAACCTGCTAAAGGCAGACGAGTAAATCTAATACAAGTGTGTTGTACAAGAACAAATGTACCCGTTTCACGTTCGATTGAAATAAAAGAACAGCGAACAACAACATTGACCGATGGCAAGGGCAGCCAGCATCAACATGGGAGGATGACGATGACGACGACAAGTGTAATGGGAAAATAAATGTGCGTGATACACGTAGTTACATACATATGTACTTGTTCCTTGCATTTTATTTTTGTTTAGTTTAACAACAAGTTTAACAACATGCGTAACAGGCATGGAACAGGTTACTCTGAGACATTAACATCTTTTACACAGAAACATACATACATATGTACATACATAGATGGAAGGATGCATTAAGCACATTATCCGGGGTTATAACCTCACAGCGATGGTTAATGGTGGCGGCACAGTGGTAGTAGCTTACACGGTTACATAGATTTATTTACGTACGACGAGTAGGTACACACTCAGCTTTAGGATGAGTAAACAACAAGCAAAGGTGGGTTAAAGGGACACAAAATATTATGATTTATTGTTATTACAGCGGGTAAAGTGGTGTTTTACGAGCAAAAATATACAAATACGAGACTAATGTTAAAAACTGGAAGAAAACAAACACTGTTGGAATACCAGATAATATAATACGCAGAGATTCCCAAACGTTAAATAGAGTTTTTGGTCATAATACTTATAATCATAATGTCATAATGCCTATAGTCAATGGTATTAGAGATATTAGTTGTTTGCTATTATACAATAATTTTACAATTTTCATTTCCGATCCTAATATATACGAGTATGTATGTCTGCATGTAAACATTATGTATATTCTGAATTCTTATAAATAACAGATTTGTTACAGTGTTGCTGGCTAAATAAGGATCCAAAAAATTTTACAAGTCTCTCTATCAATTTCCGAGGTACAAGCGAAAAAATATAAAAAAAAAACGGGATGCGTGTTAGTATTTACTTATCAGATGGCCATTCTTTAAATCACCATTGCCCATTTTTTATAACTCCCGCGTCGAGAAACTTTCCGATTAAAATGTGCGAAATGAAACAGAAATGCCATAAGGCCCAACCATAATGTGCATAAACTGGCTTAAGCCAGCTTAAGCAACTGTGCAAATACATGTAAATCGTATGTGCAAACCATAATGTACTTAATAAAACTTTTCGTTAAGTTTCATTTGCTTAAGCAAAGTGCCAAACTGAACGCACTTTCCGTACGGAATCATCTGTTTTTTGATTTCATTAAAAAAAAAAAAAATTAGTATGCAAAATCAAGAAATAGATGATATTACTCATATCTTATCACTTTTTTATTATTTATTCAACAATTTCAAGTTTTTATTGTTAGCAAATTTTCAATAAAATAAAACATCAAATAAACAAATACAGGGCTGTAATTTTTGGTACTTTTTAATTTAAAGTGCTCGCAAAAACATTTTTATTTTACTGCACATACATCATGTAAGTACATTATGGCCACCTAAAAGTCTTCTTAAGTTTACTTATGCATTTGTGAGAAACGTTCCCGCTTTGAACAGTCAAATATACTCACAAATAAAAACGCAGCGAGATATAATTTTTAAAATAAAAAATATTCAAATCGCAATGAATAACGACACATTACTATATGTGACCCGGCCTTTGAAAAGGTGGCTTATGACTCAAAAAAAAAATTTCCACTTTTTTTTGGTTTCGATAGTTTTTGAGACGGTCTTTCACGTGGTGAAAACTAGAAAGTCCTAGCTTGCTTAGAAGTGTACTAAAAATGTAGAGAAAGAAGAGCACAAATGAAAGAAAAACAGAATTTTATTGAAAATCCAGAATCAACAGCTGTGTCTCGAAATTTATTTTTTGAGTCATAAGCCACCTTTTCATAGGCCGGGTCACATATATTTCATACAATTATATTTTATGTGTCACTATAACATTTTTTTTTTAGCAAAACAAAGTTTTCTTTTTTACACCACGGGACTATTTTTATTTTATTGCAAATTATTTTGTAAACGAACACATTAAGGCAGAATTAGTCTTTACTTTCTGTTCCGTTCCGAATCAGCTGACTTGATTCTGTTAAATAGAAAATGTGTAAAAGTTTACCGCTGTCGTTGAAAATGTTTAAATTTTGGTAAATTTTGTTCGCCGTCAACGATATTCCTTATTAGCGGTTTCAAACACTGAAATTTCACATAACTTAATGGTATGGATCTTAAAAATTTTCAGGGCCTGCTACCAAATATCTGGGACTAAAAACTTTGCTCCACCAAAAAATCATATCATCTAATGCACTGCTGAATTTGGTGAAACTATGCGACAAGGAAATTTGGTTTGCAATGTAGCACCACATAAACATACAGACCACATTTTTCGGAAGCCCAAATGCGACAATTTTATCGAGCAAATTCTTGAAAGCGAAATTTACGAAATCTAACTTTCACAGAACCACTATTTTCATAGTGAATTTTCAATCGTAATTACATCAAGTTAACATCTAATAAAGCTTCCACTTCCACTCTTATTCCAATATGCCTCTGATGAAAACAAATTTCTTGTTGAAAACCCCCTTTACTTGATTTTAATTCTTAAAACTGAATCCAGGATCTCTAAAGCGGCATCTGCACTATAGTTAGGTTGAAATGCAAATGGCTAAGGAACTAAGGAATTAATGTATGCTGACGCAAAACTATCAGGAATTTTTTTATAATTTTTGGAATATGTGATTTCTAGAGCGTACGAACGTATAATCAATGATTAGGGTTTATCATTTTTGTATCATTTAAGGATTTTGAGGACACGTACACTTGATGCATTTCGGTCGATTTCCATTTAATATTTTAACTAAAAAACATATTTATATTATATAAAACGATTTCAATTAGTTTGAAATATTATAAGTTATTATAAGTTTATAATTCTTTTGTTAATATATGTATGTGCACTTCAATATTTATAAACGATTATTTTGCAATAATTCAAGTAACAGTAAATCAAACGGAAGAGAAATGTGAAAAGTAAATATATGA
The DNA here is from genome assembly GCA_916048285.2 of Bellardia pandia. NCBI lineage: Eukaryota > Metazoa > Arthropoda > Insecta > Diptera > Calliphoridae > Bellardia > Bellardia pandia. The sequence continues at coordinate 91,089,690 of OU696532.1, read as the reverse complement.
AACAATCAGCACAATCGATACATGCCAGTCTATTCCCCACTGGGTTAACAGAAGCAAAAATATTGAAACCCGAACAATCGATGCATCACGGTCTGAAAGGGATAACTTAAAAATGCGGGATTCATTACAGATGGAATATCTTTTAAACGCCGTCTTTGCCTTTAGTAACTTATATGACATTTTGAAGGGTACAGATCTGTCATTTATTATTAATTCAAATTAAACATTTTAGTGTAAGTAACAAATTCTTTTTTGAATTTCAACTTGATAATGATGTTTATAAGAGATTTAGGTGATTTTCCAGTATGGACCGATCGTTATAAAATTCAATACGCTGATTTATATATATGTACATTCGGATTATTTGTGTCGAATTTCAACCTGATAGTGATTTTTTATAAGAGATTTATGAGCATTTAAGTTATTTTCGGATGTGAGCTATTTATGGGGCTATGGTCAAATATGGACTGATGCAAACACAATATCGTTTTATGATTTTTCTTTACATAAAATTTATTTTTAATGCAAAATTCCGGGAAGATATTTGTATGGGGACAATAAGAAATCGTGGACCGATTCTTACCATTTCCAACAGGACTTGTCTATCTATAAAAAAAAAAGTCTGCAAAATTTAGTGATATTACCCGCATTTTATTTGAAGAAAATGGCAAAAAATATTGAGGTTTTACCTATAACTCGAATCCTACCTGACCGATGTTGTCCATTCACAATACCAAACATTTCGGTGAATCAAAGAATTTTCGAAGCTGTATCGTGCCTTCAACAGAGAGACGGCCATGGCTAGATCATCTTAGAATCTTGGAAGAAGTCAGAATATATTTGGTGAATTTCACGTCAAGTGACCCAATTTTAAAAATCGATGTGTTCAGATTTGGAGGAGGAATATGATTTTTCAATATTTGGCACATGTATCATTTTCATTTTCCCTCATTTTTTTCAAAATGGAGTTTTTTTTATTTTTCCTCAAAAGAAACTTTAGACCATTTCCTTTAAGAGCTTTGTGGCCACTTAATGGGATGCAAGTGGGGTATATATAAAAAAAATTTCCAACTCAAAGAAGAAAGTGTTTCAATTTTTACCATATGCACTATTTTATTTTTTTTCCTATTTATTACTTATAATACTAAATAAGAATAATAATAAATAATTTAATAAAATTAATATATAAACGAAAATGATACATGTGCCAAATATTGAAAAATCCTATTCTTGAGATATAAAATAATTTTTTTGATAGATATCCCACTCGCATCCCATTAAGCGACTATAAAGGCCTTAAAGTAAATTGTATAGGATGTTTTTTTGAGAGGTATAGAACTTCGAATTGAAATAAAACACAAGAAAATCGTTTTAATGACCATCAATTTGGCTTTATTGGAAGGATAATTTTATGCCATTAATGTTTAAATATGATTTCAAGCATGTGGCCGCCGCGGCTGGCTCGAATAAAGCTAATTCTACAGGTCCAATTTTCAACCACTTTTTCGAGCATATGGGGCCGTATGTCGGGAATAACGCTACGAATGTTGGCTTCCAATTCCCCTAACGTTTCTGGTTTGTTGGCGTAGACGAGCGACTTCACATATCCCCAAAGAAAATAATCCAATGGTGTCAAATCACACGATCTTGGCGGCCAATTGACAGGTCCATTCCGCGAAATTATGCGCTCATCGAATGTTTCTTTCAATAAATCGATTGTGGCGTGCGCTGTGTGGCATGTAGCGCCGTCTTGTTGGAACCACAACTCATCCACATTCATGCCATTCAATTCGGGAACAAAATAGTCGGTTATCATGGCTCTATACCGGTCTCCATTAATTCGGGTCCTCTTCAACACTTTGCTCTACAGCGGCAATTGTTTCTTCGGTGCGCACTGTTCGACGTCTCTGCGGATGCGTATTATCACATAGAGTAAACGTAGTGCGAAAACGATCCATGGTTAACGGAATTAATTGCTCTGATGAACGATTATGTCGACCATAAAATGGACGGAGCTTGCGGTAAACTTTGCGAACTGAACCGTTATTTTAGAAATAAATTTGCACGATTTGCAAGCGTTGTTCTTTTGTCAACCTGTTCATGATGAAATGGCAAACCAAACTGAACATAAATGGCATTAGAGTTGCCAGATTTGACCACAAAATGCCAGTTTTATCTCTTTTCGAAAAACAAACCTGTAAAAAAAACACCCTATATAAGCTTTCTTTAGAGAAAAAAAGGCCCAAATTGAAAAAAAAAAATTTAAAAAAATTTTTTAAAGATTAAAAAATGAAAAAAAAATATTTTTGGAATGATTGAAGAAATAGCTATCTAAAGTCCTTTGGACAATTTTTGCTAGGACCAATAGGTGAAAAGTTACACTCATTTAAAAAAATCCTGTATGACCAAAATGGACCAAAATGTGCAACTTTCACCCTCTCTAACTCCGACAGTTCTTGACCCATAGAGCTAAAAATTTGTCTCTGGCCTACTATCCAATAGTACTAAGCTTGGTGCAAATTTCATCCAAATCGGAAGACATCGATTTTTAAAATTGGGTCACTTGACGTGAAATTCACCATTTATATACTTTTTGGTTCAACAACCGTTGGTGGGTATAAAAAAGTGTGAAAAATTTAATGATATTATGTGCTGTACATTTAAAGAAAATAGCAAAAAATATATGTCTAAAAGTTTGGTCTAAAACTCGAATCCTATAAACCAATTTTATCCATTTTCAATACCAAACGTTTTAGTGAAACAAAGAATGTTTGCTCACCGAAGTTTACGGTGAATATTTTTGATTTTTGATTGAAATCAAGAGACCTTGAAAGACAATTTTGCATGTACGAAATTCTGCTTAAACGCTATAAAAGGAAAATAAACTGAAGCTTAGCGGTCGTATGTGAAACACGGCCAACCAGCCGAATTGACACCAAATACAAATACCCATGGTGCTAAGGGAATGCTCTGTATTTGGTAGAACAAAAGCTTTAGACTATCACGGGGAACTGATTGTTCAGATCTTGCCCCCTAACAAAATGTCGACAAAATACAAACACTCTGATATGTTTACCAATCCATACATATTACAGAATCGTCAGCAGTTTGTGTTCATGGACTTATTTAGAAAAAAAACTATAATTTAGTCGCAATACTTGTCAGTTCTGCAGCAAATCATTCTCGTACTCAAAATTATTTTTGACGAATTCTGAACAAAACTTGTAAGTAAGACTTCTTATGGAAAATATCATGTATTTTCTTTGGCTGGTTGTATTATAAGCTTGCATAAAGTTTTAAATACAAGTCCGAAATTGGAACATAATAAATAAATAAAACATTATTAGACTACTTCTGATTAATGCAGATAGATGGGTGTTTTTTGAAACAATATGTGAGAAATCATATGATAAGTTTTAATGATGACAAACAATTAGTTTGAAATTGTGATTAGAATAAGGGTATTAACGTAATATTTGTAACCATTATTAAGTATGTACATTAGGGCGGGCCAAATTTTTTGTCGATTAGAGCCGCCCCCTAGGATGATTCTATGGACAATTCTAAGCAACTTTGGCGAAGGAACCATGGGTCTATCTCGATTTTCGAGTCTCCCACTTTCCAAAAACTGAATGACTTGAAAGCAAGAAAGACTTTCAAAAATAACTTATTCCGCTTTTCTTCCACTAAATTAATTTTTTTTACACATGTTCTTATTTTTTAGGTTGAATTTCTGTTGAAAAAAATAAAATAAATATCAATTTTACCGAACATTTTTTCTCGGAAAATAGACGAAAAATATTACAAATATGCATGAAACGCCCTCTGGTGGTGTTCATAGGTAAAAATAAAGATCAAAAATGAATTTCTCGACCCCAAAAACTCCCCATATACACATAAAAAAGATAATATAACGATGAATAAAAAATCGAATTTCGAATCAAAATGATGTTATAGGGAAAAAAATCATTTTTTGAAAAGTGGGAGACTCCAAAATCGAGATAGACCCATGGTTCCTTCACCAAAGTTGCTTAGAATTGTCCATAGAATCATCCTAGGGGCGGCTCTAATCGATTTTTTCGGCTCCATACAAATTGGCCCGGCCTAATGTACATATAGGTAAAACTTAAATGGGGATCTAAATAGGTTTATTTTTTATTTCTATGTATTTCAACCAAACTTTAAGATGATTAAGAATTACCTACGAGTACGAGTATGTAGATACATATGTATTCGCTTAAAGATTTGGAAACACTGGCGTACAGGTTAATGGTAAAGTTGTTAAATCGACGGGTGGATTTGCACTTGCTGTCTTCATTTTTGCTTTCATTTATATTGGTATTGCCTGGGAATTCCTCAGGGATTTTCTAACAAATTGTATACATTCATTGCTATAAAAAACGACTTACGGCAACAAAAGCTGTAACAAATTTTGGCTCTACAAGTACCAACCATCAGCCAAGCAGGAAATATAGACAGATAGACAAGCAGGGCAGCACATCTTCCGCAAAGGTACTTGCCGCTTTCTGCTCTTCTACTGCTGAGGTAGTTGTTGTTGTTGCTGTTGCCGTTTCTCACGGAAAAGGAGACAACCCAAATTGTTGTTATTAAATCGAAATATAATGTTTTGTTGCTGGTGAATTTTTTTTTCGTGTTTCTCCTTGATGAGTGTGTACTCGTAGTATATGTATACTCGTACATACAGACAGACATACATACATACTCGTAAACGAGTACAAGTGTACTAGTATATTGAAATTGCATTAATGTGTTTATTTTTTGTTTGTTTATTTATTTGTTTCATCCAGTTGTTGTTTTACCCTCTTTTTGTGTCATTACCATCTCAATTTAAACCCATATCAATTCCTCATTTGTTTGTCTGTCTGTCTGTCTATCTGCTTGCTTTTCCGTTTGTCCTCCTGTCTGTCTGTCTGTATGTGTGTGTGTTTTTTTTTTTTTTTTTTGAGTAGTAGCCTTTTTCTTTTGCTTTGTTTTTTATTTTCTCTAATTTTTAATGCGTGATTCATGCTTTGTGCTGCTGTTTTTATTTTCGGTTAATGGAAATCTGCGTATAATCCTGCTCGAGTTGATAAGATGGGCGGGATAAACTAGTTATTGCCATTAATACGATCAATTTGATGTGCATTTCGGTGTAAGTAAATAACAACCTTATTGAAAACATTAAAGCTTAGCGAGTACTTAACATGGTGTACAATTGTTGTACGTACGTACAACAACAACCACGAAGGAATATGTGTGTGTGTATGTTTATGTTCAAGCAACAAAGTATGTACGAGTAAATGATGCGATGTTTTTCAATTCCATTTTCTACCCCCCTACCAACACAATTCTCTACGAGTACTTATAATTTCTTTTACTCTCTCGTCTTACCTTTGATGTGCTGATAAGTGTTTTTTTTCAGTTTCGCTTTTTTTTTTTTTGGTATTTTTGGTTTTGGGAGTTTGGACATTAAGATACTTTTTAAAAGGTTTAAATACTTTTGAGATGTCAACGTTTTTGTTTGTTTACTGATGTTGTTGTACATTCTATTTAGCTGCTTTGATTCCCTGTACAACCGTACAAACTGAAACGTTTCAATTTAAGATTTAATGGAAACTGACTGTAAGATCTAGTCCTCTTCAGACTTTCACAATAAAACAATAAGCTTCTTGTACAACTTAAATATACTTTAATACATCTACATATATGTCTGTATGTACGTAAATACATATGAATATATTTAGGAACATTATATCATAAGAAAGAAATTGAAAACATTGAAAGTGTTTTAGCCTTTTTTGTGCCAGTGAATCATTCAGCCAGCTAGTTGAGTCTTTAAGTGCATTAAGTGTTTAAGTTTGAAACAGATACCAGCAGGTTCGAATACACTGTTTTGCCTGGTACTTGTTAGTGTGCACGTAATGTCAACACATACATACATATCTACCATTATAGTAAATATATTGCGATAATCTGTTAAAAGCTTGTCCGATAAATATTTGAATAAACTCTAAACTGATTGATGTTTTAATTTCATTTTGATGACCTAAGATTTACAAAAAAAAAGTAAGTAAAAATTAGAAATACTAATTTTAACCAACATTAAGATATACAACCTTTTTCTGTTAGTTGATCTTTATGAAACGACGCTTAAAATCCATTTTATTTTTCTTAAAACGATCCAAACAAGCTTGAGAAATTTACATTCTTAAGGTGTGTTCACATTATGTGTATTTGTCATGTGGACTGTCACTTTTTCGCATGTCAAATTTGTACATATAGTCTGAACACCTTCAAACAATATCATGTGTTATTTCTATGTGTGCAATACACATGACATTTTTTATTTAGGACGAGTTCTATTTTCAAGTGACAAACCATCTGACATCAGCTGTTTTTTATAACAAAAATTATGTGGCGGCAAAAATTAATTGAAATTTTAATAAATATAATTTATAAATAGTAAAACAAAAATACAAAAAAGAAAAACTATACAAATTTATTATTGAAAATGGAGGGAAAAATTGAAAAGGAGTTAACAAAAGTAAGTACATATGTATTTTTTTATTGCAATTTTTATAGTTATTTTTATGTTGTTCCAGTTTGACTGGTACAAAGAAGCGGTTCTACAGTTGATATAAATGTGGCAAGAGAAAGAATGCTTGTATAACCCGCGGAATAAGCTGTTTTAAGATTTTTTGTTTTTTGATAGGTTATGTCAAATGTAATTGACATACCAACATTTGAACATGTAAATTATAAACCGTATGTGTAACCCAAGTTTTGACATACACATGAAAAAACATGTGGATAGAAAAGTGACATTCCACATGACAAATACACACAATGTGAACACACCTTTATGCGAAACGCACCAAGTTGACAACGCTGATCGAGATACATGTTCAGACATAAACAATTTCTTAGTTTAGTCAAAAAATCTCGATAAGAAACATGATAAACAATTGTAAAGATTTATATTGGTCGGCTTTAAATTAATTTATTTAGAAGTAACGAAATAAAAGAATTTTACAGTTTGGAAACACATTTTTCATATTGTTCGTAGGTATATATTTTATTACAATGCACTGTTGCTATATTCCTTTAGAAAACATACATGCTCGTACGTACATATGTATGTACATGTAGGTAAAGGTATGTAAGTGTGTATGAACATTCTGCGCAGTTCATGCCCATCTTAAAGTAGTGTCCGCTTTTTTGCTTTCCATTTTTCTTTATTTGAACAGAAAGATAAATAAAAAAAAACTAACACAATGACAAACACTTTTCTATTATTTATAGGTATTTTTATTACTGTTCGTTCGGGCAGACAATATTTTCATTTTGTTCTCTAATATGACATGTGAAAATTGTGAAAAGTTATTTTGACAAACGTAATTTTATTAATTTGTTCTCAATTGTCGAATAACGATCATAAATCAGATGGTTCTAAGACTGTCAATTCATTTATATTTTATTTGTAACGTGACCACATGCCTTTGCCACATACATATATACATACATATGTATGTACATACCTTTACATACTACATATAGAAAGATATTTCAGCTGAACATTGATACTTACATAAGTATGTACTCGTATGTATGTATGTACATATGTTTTTTTCTTCTGTTTATTTATTGCATCTTCATTCAAAATGAACTGATTATATACATACATATGTACATACATGCATATGTATGTATGTATGTTGATATTCTTCTTTCTTCTCTTCGGCTCAGATCCGTTGTAACCCTTTTTCTTAGTTGAATATAGGCACTATTATTTAATATGTTGTATTAATGGTTTTTTAGGGTGCCCCGATAGACTATGCGATAGAGTGCCGGACTATCAGTCAAAGGGTTGCGGGTTCGATTCGCTCCAAAGACTCTGGGTAGACGAGTCAGACATATGTAGACCAGTCAGACATATGGAGATAAGTCACACATTTGTAGACCAGTCAGACATATGTAAACTAGTCAGACATTTGGTGGAGAATCTAAGCTAAGGCATCGCAATGGGCCATATTGGTCTCTAAGTGAAGGTGTGAGGTGACTCACACCAGCCTTCCTACCTACCTAACCTATTAATGGTTTTGGATGTGCTTCAAGGTTTTTTAAGTTTATGAATCAAACATATTGGGAATCGTATGAGCTCGATGTCGGCGTTGTAGTCATACTTATATCCACCCGCATTTATAAGTCAACGTTGTTGTGAGTTTGAGTAACTTAGAGTAGTTAAATTTCAATGATTTAAAACCACTTATACTTAAAATGTTATGAGTAGTTGTGAATCGTAAAAAAACGATTCATTGCCGATCTCTGGTAGCGAGATGCTTCTTGAGGGGTTTCATGAATGCCTAGAATAGCAGTATCATCAGCAAATGTAAATGGGTGAGTAGGAGTGTTTGTTGGCATATCAGACGTAAATATCAAGTATATATCAGGAAGGGTCCCAGGATACTTCCTTGAGGTACTTCTGCTTCAATAGGTCGTGCGGAGCTTAAGGAAGCTCCTTCTTTAAGCATTAATGTTCGACCAGTTAAGTAGCTTTCCAATATCTTATGTGTGTTTACATGTAAGATTAGTTGAAAGTTGTATATTCGACCATCAAATAACAATAAAAAAAGCAGAACAATATTTTCTTTCTTCAAATGTTTTTTTACGATAGTAACTGTGCTTTCTTCTAAATGATTCGAAATACAATTGTTTCACTTATAATCGGGTATAAGTTGATTAGTATATATGATTCTACTACTCCATAAGCATCTTGTTACTGATTTTGTAAATACCAGATGCTTTCTTAGGCCCGTTTTCTCAATGTGTCGACAAACTGCCTGTTGCTAAATGTCGACATAAATTTATTAGACTGATAATATATCCGTTTTCTCAATATACCAACAGAAACATTATTCTCATTTGGCAATACCTCTCAAAATTTATGTGAAAATTGGAAACTCTGTCTTCAAGTGACAAGTTGTTGACATAAATCAGCTGTTTTCCAAATGTGAAAAAATAACAAAAAATAAAATCAAAAAAACAAATATTTTAAAAAATAAATAATATCCATGTCTGCCAGGTTCACTTGGAATTCGTGTTCTTCGAGTTCATCCTTCATCAAATTAATGTTTATTCCTCTATTAAACATTTTTTCTAAAATCTATTTAATTTTTCTACAAAAACTCAAGGTATTGCCACATAAAAAATATGAACAGCAGTCAGCTGATTGAATTTTCATATCTGTACAACAAATAAATAATCGGCAGATGAGGGCTGGTTAGTTTTGCGACAGAATAGAAGCAAATGAGACATTGAGAAAACCAAATTTCTTTAATCGGCAGTTTTTCGTTGGGAAAAAAGATAATCGCCTAATGAGAAAACAGCCCTTAGAGTTTAAGACAACAATAGCCTTTCGAACTCTCGAATCTCAAAGCGTAGGTGTATAGCTGCTCCAAAATGGTGTACAACTGGTGGTACCTCAATTGACTCATTTGATGTGTTTGGGGTAAATAATTATTGTAATTGAGTAAAAAAAATATATTTATTTTTCAGTGTCATTTCTTGTCCAACCAAAATTTAAATTTCGCAAGGACAGGTCTTTAACTAAATTTAGTGGCTCGCTATAATTATCCAAATTGATAAATGAGTAATCAATATTTTCTGGTGTTCTTAGCGGTATGTTTTCAGAACAAGGTGTACATTGTTATTTTATATATTTAATCCAATTTATACTTGTGCCTGTCGTCGCTAAATTACCAATACATTTTACACCCACTTTACACTTACAAAAAAGTACATTATAAAATTCACATTATAACTGTATACCTTTAAAATATGACTATGACTAAACATTCGTCAAATGTGTTTGGCGGGAATCGAACCCGCAACCCTCTGACTGATAGTCCGGCACACTATCACCTAGTCTATCGGGTCACTCAACTTCCGAGAGATGGTTTGTGCAATTGAGAAATGATCATTTTGACACGGAAGGCAAATATCGCCCAGGCAAATTAAACCTATTTGAAGGCCAAAAATAGGAGGCATTACTCCATAAAAAATCTTGCCAGACTCAATAAGAGCTTGTAAAATCATTAGGAGCTACTCAAGCAGCCATTTCAAAACTTTTGAGAGCAGCAGGGAAATTGGATAGCGAGAGAACTTGAAATACGATTTTGCCTGTCTGAAATGACGAATCCAATGCTGATCATGATGCTTTAAAGAATCGTTATTTGCGATGAAAAATGGATTTGTTAATATAACTCGAAGAATAAGAGATCATATGTGAAGCACGGCCAACCAGCCGAATTGACACCAAAGCCAAATAACCGTGACGCTAATATGTATAATGTATTATGAGCTGGTGAAATCTGACCAGACCATCATAGGGAAGTTTTTTGTTCGTTTTCCAATTGCTTCAATTGTATTTTTTGAAGTTTCTAAATAATTTATCAATGACATTAATATCGTACATTAACTTTACAAATGCGTAGAATTTATATGTACATAGATAGATAATAGCTGTTCATAAGAAATTTTCATATTAATACCTACTGACTTGTGTAGCCACCCTTGTCGAAATTAATTTTTTTTATAACAGCGGATCCAAATATTTTCCGATTTTTTTTAAATAAATTTTTTATGGATTAATAAGTTTTATAAACCTAGTGAAATAAGAATTGTTTAAAATCATTATGTAGGGGAGAGGGGGGGGGGCACGTTTATACCCGGGGCACTTTTGAACTATGTTGATAAAATCTCAGTTTAACATTTTTTCCGATCCTTAACCGAGTTTTCCAATGCCAACCTTGTTTTCTAGCAACGTCAACAACTTTTGCTAGTTTTTTCAGTCGTCGACCGAATGTAGTTGGGTGAACAAGTTTTGTAAGAGTGTAAAAAGTATTCAGTGATCGTTTTCTTTCGTGAAAGAAATTTATTGCAGTCCAAAATTCATTTCAAACAAAATTAAGTTAAGTTATTTGATATTTATGTAAAAAAAATATCTATTATAAATTTCCGTGAAATGGCAAGTCAGTTCAGGTTTGAACAAAGAAAAAAGGGGCACCTTTGAACATGTTTATTTGTCAATCAAGTACCAAATATTGTTGATTCTCTCTTATTTTCTGAAAATGACGAATCCAATGCTGATCATGATGCTTTAAAGGAAAATGTAATGTCACCTGAAATCGCAAGGCCTTTTCCGTCTTAATAATATAAAACTTATTTTTGATCTGAATTTTTTTTATTTTTTAATTGTTAATGTTTATGTTTTTCTTAATAAATAAATCGAATTTATTATATATATAAAAAATATAACTGTTTATGTTATTTTTGGACATAAGCGCTACAAGAAAAAATTACCGTTCAAAACTGCCCCAGCCTAGTTCAAAGCTGTCCCGTATGGAGGGCACATTTGAACACAATGACTTGTGGCTTGAAAGCAAAAAGTGTTCTAAGTGCCCCCCTCTGCCCTACATTTAAAGTTAAAAAAAGTTTAAAATGCGATTTTTTGCCATTTTATGGCATAAAAAGTTACTTTTATTCTTTTTACATTTTTTAAGAAATTTCCAAGGAGACTTGTAACGTATTTATACGAGTATTTTTCTGTAAGCTAACTTTAGAGAAATAATGTATGTATGTTATATGAAAAAAAAGATATGTAGCTACTTTTAATGCCAAAATCCAACTTTAGGACAAATGTTCTCAAATCGCATAGTCATAACCAAAAATAATAACATGTTTTCACTTTAGTATTTTGCACAAAAATGTCCGAATAAATACAAAAATTTTATTAAAAAATATTAATAAATAAAATTTGTAAGTTTAAACAAATTTAATTTCCCCACAAATTTCCAAAAAAAGTCTTCTACGAATTTCTTACTTGTCAAAAGTTGTATATAGTTTTTAAAAATACACACAATTTACTATTCATTGGTATTGCTTCACACTTTTCAGTTTTAGCTGTCCCGTTTTTGTTCAATTCTCTTTTGAACTTGCCATTTCATTCACACACGGCAATTAAATTTTCGTACTTCAATGCACAAAAGAAAAAACACAAAAGGAAATAAGAACATTGACTATTACCGTCAAGTTTGTACCCCTTTTGGTCTCTTTTCCCCCTCTAAACCAAAAATACTTGCCTTGACGAGTCAGAATTGAAGAGTGTTTAAAAACATACAACATGATTATACACATTTGAATTAGTAAAGTGTGATCCATTTCGAGGTTCCCTACTTAAAAAAAAAAAACACATAAAATTCAGATTTAATGGGGAATGTTTATTATCATTTGAAAGATTATTCTTTGGCATTTATTTTTTGAAGATTATGTCTTTCAAATGTTGGCCGTGGCTACGTTGCAGATGGTCTATCCGTTGAGTGAAATTTTCGATGACTCGTATGAGCATTTCGACTGGTAACTGACGAATGACACACGTGATGTTTTCCTCCTATGCCCTAATCGAAGCGTGTTTGTCCGCATAAACTTTAGACTTTACATATCCCCACAGGAAAAAGTCTAACCTTGTGATATCACACGGCCATAGAGCGAAGCGATGTCGCTTGGGAAGGTTGAGCAGCTTCAGTTGTTGCACAAGCTGTATTTTGTACTCTTTCAATTTAAGATCTCTACATAAAATGCACCAAGTCGTTCCATATGTCTGTCCGTGTTGCTGCGAACGGCGCCGAATCGACTCTCCACGGTCTTCGTGTACACTCTCAGCTACGGCCTCTATATTTTCTTCACGTGATCTGTCAAAAAAGGCTATTGAAAAAAGTATCTCTACCTGAATCACCCATTAGAATTACTAGATTTTAATTACTAGATGCTGCCGCAAATTATTACATAGTATATGGCGGTAGTGTATAAATAGAACAAACATATCCACTGAAAAGAGAGTTTATTGTGAATCTCAAATAGAGTGTTTCAAAGGTCTACTAATATGTTTAAATGTGGAACAAGTACTTAATCTGTTCTTTCTTATTGCGTTCTATAGTTTCTTAAATGACTGGATCACCTCCGCCTGTTCAGCGATCTCGAACGATAACGTTCGCTTAGATAAGACTAAAGACACAAACTTGATTGTGGAATAAACAAACTTGATTGAGTAAAAAAAATAGATACGATAAAAAGTTTGTGTCTTAAGTCTTATCTAAGCGAACGTTAACGTTCGAGATCGCTAAACAGGCTATTAATTTCTTCAAAAATGTTTCAAATGTTTCATTGTTTTTTAAGAATAAAATCATGTTTGATTAAATGTATTTATATACTCTACCACTCTAAAACATTTATTTGATTTTCAGCGAAACATTTCTTAGTCAATTTAGCTGTGTGAGCAGGTGCCCCATCCTGCTGGAAAATGTAATTGCCAAAGGAACTTGGGCTTTCTATTGAAGGTAGTAAGTTTTCTTTAAGAATGGTTATCTATCTTGCAGCATTTACTGTACTTTCAATAAAGCAAAGTTGCCCCCACACTCTTCGCACACATACATCGCCAAATCATGACACTGGCTGGAAACTTTACGGTCCGTTTCAGGCAGTCTCTTTGATATGCTTATGTGGGCTTTCGCAGAACCTTCGATTTAACGTCCCCAATTTCCAAATCAAACTTGGACTCGTCACTAAAAATAATTATATTCCACTGACGTTGTGTCCAGGATTCCCGTTCCTTTGTCCATGCCAATCTTTTTTGTTCTTGTTTGGCCGTGAGCAACGGTTTTGATTTTGCCTTTGAAGTATGACTTTTTATATTAAGTTCCTTTGGCGATTACATTTTCACACAGCTAAATTGACTAAGAAATGGTTCGCTGAAAATCAAATAAATGTTTTAGAGTGGCCTTCGTCCAGGTATGGGCTATAATGAAAAGACACCTCAGAAGTGTTCCACAGTGAACCATCCCCGATTTAAAGAAAAAAATCTTAGAAATATGGAATTGCATAACACCGGATAAATGTCAAAGATTAATAAATTCCATGACTAAACGATTGAAATCCGTAATGAATGGAAAATGTGATGTTACACATTATCTAATTTTAATTAGATAAGCCGTACGAATAATTAATGGTCGATTTTGTATTTTTAATATTTTAAGTACCTGCACGTTTTTATTTCTTAAAAAAGGGGTTTCAATGAATTGAAATTTTTGTTATGTTTTTAACTAAATGAGAATTTTTCCTCTTGCGAGTATTAATTGTAAAGAATTTTTTTTATAAAAATTTGTATTCGAAGTTTACTTCTAGTTAAATATACAATTTATTTTTAAATAATTGTAAACACTTTAAGTAAAGTGTAAATATATCCCAAATTATAAAAAAAGTTTTTCTTAATCGGGCCAATATTAACGAAATTATTGGTTGTTATGAATTGAAAGAAAATTGTGCCGTACGAATTATAGTGGAAGGCCAATGTAAGCGGTATGCGGCCGCGGACGGCAACAGTATTACCAGTGAATAAAAGTTTTGTTTTTTTGCAAAATTATTCATACAAAAATGTTGAAGTATCGCAATTTATTTAATCTGGCAATGCTGTGAGAAGCGGCAAAGTAGAATTTTGTTCAAAAAGAACAGCTGATTGCCGCCCGCGGCTGCATGCCGATTACATTGGCCTTCCACTATTACAAGTTGTTAGAGTAGTATTGTGTGTATATTTTGTGTATCGAGTTTTGGGAATTGCGGGAAGTTTGGCTTTAGTTCTTTAATTTGAAAAAAAAACATCTCAAAAGATGAGCAGTTCTTTTATTGTGGAATATATATGTTGCCAGAAAGATGGGAAGAGGTCATATCCAAAAATACTTTTAATATATTTCTGTATCGTATATTGAAGAAATGTTTCCAAATAATAATAACGTATTATTGAACGTAATTTAACTTCGTTATACATTTCAATAAAGTCAATTTTTTATCAAAAATTTTAAAACTACTTTAATTAAAAAATTTTCCGGAAACTCCCGACCATTATTTTCCGGAAATTGCCGGACCCCCAACCCTAGTTGCTATTTTTCTTTTTTCCAATTTAATATATGGGTCGCAAAATAAATCATAAACAAAAGACAAATTTACATAACAGAAAATAATAAAACAATAATTAGCGTCCTTTCTATAAATTACCAAGTGACAAATTTTATTTTGACACAAACCAAAAGTTACATAAAAAAATCAATAGAACTCGCCAAAAGAATATGTTTTCTTTAATTCACATTTCAGGGTAAAAAAAAATCAAACAGGTGCAGCAAATGAATTTAATTTTGTTGAACCACTCACTTGTGGTTTAATCGAAGACACGACAATTGCCATAAAAAAGCAACTGAAATGAATTTAACGTACGGAAGGGAAATTGAACCATATGTTGAAAATATTTAACTAAAACGAGTGCAAGAACATTTATAAACCACGTAACTCTGATTATACGCCCTCATTAACCGGAAACGTATGAGTGTAATTTAAATTGAATTATACTTCATTAAGGGTGGACGAAGCGTTTAAGTTTTTTCCGTAAACTGGTAGAACATCGAAGGAATATTTTTTTTTTATACTTTACGAGTATATGTGCGTTTGTTAGCATATGGGAGTAAACTAGTTTCCGGATGAACCTGTTCTTACACAACTTTAATGAACTACCTAAGACAGTTTAATTAATAAAACTCCTTAACGAGATTTGTGCTCCATCACAATCAACATCATCACAGGTTGTAACTAGTCCTTCACTGTTTTTTAATTTTGTTTTTTTTTTCATATTAACTCCTTCATTAACGTAATTATAATTTGAATTAACAGTTATTACAGTTACAATTATTACAGTTGTTGTTGTTGTTGTTGTTGTTGCTTTTGTTTTATTATTGGAAAGTTGTAGGCATTACAGTAGCATGTAGAAGTAACACCCCAAAACAGCCACCACCGCAGCCAGCTAGAGCCACTACAGCCGAAGCTTGTTGGTCTAGGTTGATTTCGTTTTGGCTGACGACGCTACGAAAAATGTCCTCTAGTTAATTTTATTGTTACTATTTTAATTGAAAATTTGACAGTTTGGCTAATAAAGAGAATGAGTTTCGTTTGGCGTTTGTTAGCTTTCGATTGTTTTTTCCTTTTTTTTTTTTATTTTAATAAAATTAAAATAATATTACAGTTCGTACACACATACATACATACTCGTAAATAAGTAGGTATGTATGTATGTAGTCATCCTTCCTGCCCTTCATACTATCGTTTATACAAAACATTCAGTGATGAAGCAAGCTAACGTGTTGTTTGCCTTCTGGGAAATGGACACGTGACGGTCGTTCGTCAGGTAAGTAGTACATTTATGAATCGTGTCTGTAATTGTAGTTGTTGTTGTTGTTGTACACTTGAATTGTAGTTTGTTGTAATGTAAAATCAAGGGGTTTAGATTAGAAAACTTATTGGAAGTTGATTGTAATCAAATTGCACAACCTGTTTTCTGGAGACAGTCACACGAAGAAAACCGTAAAGGAACAATGTCTACAAGTGCGCGTGTTAGACTGTAACCGTAGGAGTGTGTATGTACTCTTGAACACTCACTTTCATACAGTTATAAATACATACAAACATATACAAGGTGGCGCAAAAGTAAACTTCCGATGTTTTTTGGCTGTCACCGACCGATTATTGCTCAAATAAATAGTCAGCAATATTCCGCGTTCTGGAGCAGTGTAGCGTAACGTTGTTTACAGAACTGACATTAGGGGCCTCGCAAAATTTATAGCATTTTCTGATATTAGGAATACTTTTGCGCCACCTTGTATGTATACGAGTATGTATACAACATACATATATACAGAAAACAATAATTTACCACTTCCGGCGCTACAAGTACAAAATCATAAGTTTGGGTGGAAAAGATATAGGGGTATGTATGCATGTAGATATTTCGAGTGGTGAGGTTGAATGATGATGTTAAACTTTTACTTGCAACATATACATAGATACATACTCGTACATGATGTGCATTAGAATAGAAATCCAAATATATTTCGTAATCAAAATATTATACAGTCATGTGTTTCAGTTGACTCAGGTGTACCACACAATTAATTTGTACAAAAATAATATTTCATATTGTATTTTCAATTTATGTTGTTCGTATAAAAATTAATGATGAAATATTTTCTTATAGATACAATATACATATCAATGAAAAATTACACGCTTGATTCTATTCCTTAGAATAGTCTAAATAGGATTTTGAAGTTAAAAACGTTTGCAAGAAAGGAGATCGAGTTGGCGGAGGTGTATGCATCCAAGAAATTGAGATAAGGATTCCAAATGGTCGTAGCATTGTTCAGTCTAAAATATCGGTAATATCCCTAACCGATATAACAGACAGTCAAGCTGCAATAAAGTCTATGTCAGATGTATACACTACATCGAGCTTCGTCCAGGAATGCCGGACATCCTTAAACAGGACGGATTGTTTCCTGATGGAGACACAGATTTACCTATTTCGTTATCTATGTATGAACCGTCAGCAAAATAGTGCCATTTAACGAGTTAATTTAAGAAAGGAACATGAAACCACTTGCGTTATAATGAGATTAACATGACCTAGGCTAAATCGGAAACGTACAGCATATTTGTTTCTAACTTAGCAACTTAGTGTAGACTTAGTGGACACTGTAAATTTGCCAATCATGAAAGAATACTAGAATAACCCTAAAATGATTTCTACAGGAGTTGTCATAACGATGATGAGCAGGAAACTATTTAACACCTACTCTTTCACTAGACAAACTACGTGCTAGGTTTCTGGGGCATCGCATGCATCGTTCCTTTCCTCAGAACTATCGGAAGTTACTTGAATCTCTTGTGGTGTGAATTAAATCGTCAATCAAATGACTCGAAGAAATTGTATCCAACTTTAATGAACAATAAACTATTATCCATCCTAGACCCTCAAATTCCCCTTCTAACATCATCTCTATTTTTCATTTCTATCTCCCTCTCTATTTCATACTTTATCTTTTTAGACAGCGCAAAGGTGCCAGCTGAATAAACCCGGTCGCCTCTCAAACTAAACTAATGGGTCGATTATGTATAGCAACCAAACTGGAGTTGGATTGCCAATAGGAATTGCAACTGACATGCAAGTTGGTATTATGTAAGGCAACTTTCGTGTTTAATCTGTTTTTCGAATTATCGAGTAGAAAACAAACATTTATCTGTTAAAAATATAAATAGTTTAAAAACAAAATAACTAACATTTAAAATTTGCCACTTAAAATAAAAATCAAAACAAACACAAATTATCGGTTTCCATGTTCGGCAACTGAAGTAAACAGCTTACAGTTGTCAGTTGCCATCTGTAATATGTTTTTGGCAACTGTCAACTGCACTGAGGTTCGGTTGCCATCCGTAATCGACTTATAAGAAAAGAGAAAAATATATCCTGAAACAGCATTTAGCTTAAATTCATCTGATATTATAAATATGTATGTACGCAGGGCCGTATTAACAAATGTGAGCGGCCGGACTAAAGAAAATTTGTCGCTCATTTATACAAAGTTTTTTTTATATTCTAATATTCAATAATTCCTTCGATAATCCAGGTGGCAGTGTAACTACAACAATTACAACAAAACAAGAACAACAGGCATTTTTGTTTGTGTAACACCTTCATTACTGTCAAAAACATCTGGCATAAAATAATGAAAACAAACATACATAGATAAAAACAGAAAACAATAGTGAATTAAACTTAAAAAACACACTCTTTAATATAAAATAGTTCTTAAGGCCCGTTTTCTCAATGTGTCGACAAACTGTCTGTTGCTAAATGTCGACATAAATTTATTAGACTGATAATATGTCCGTTTTCTCAATATACCGACAGAAACATTATTTTCATTTGGCAATACCTCTCAAAATTTATGTTTTCCAAATGTGAAAAAATAACAAAAATTTAAAAAAATAAATAATATCCAGGTTCACTTGGATTCATGTTCTTCGAGTTCATCCTCCATCAAATTAATGTTTATTCCTCAATTTTTTCTAAAATCTATATAATTTTTTTACAAAAACTCAAGGTATTGCCACATAAAAAATATGAACAGAAGTCAGCTGATTGAATTTTCATATCTGTACAACAAATAAATAATCGGCAGATGAGGGCTGGTTAGTTTTGCGACAGAATAAAAGCAAATGAGACATTGAGAAAACCAAATTTCTTTAATCGGCAGTTTTTCTTCGGGAAAATTACGCACATAAGGCGGCAACAAAAACTTACTTTTTCAAATATAAAATAATCTTTTAACCGTTATAACAAATTTAAAAAAAAACTTTGTATATAAACTTTGACTATTTGTAAACAAGTTTTTGACATTTAGATAGGTTTTCAAGAAAAAACATGAGTAGAGCAAAAAAATAGTCAGGTGGCGTAACGCTGCCAGTTGATAAAAAAAGAAATCAAAATTGTATCGTCTATGGGGGCCTGTATGTATGTATGTACGAGTGTGTAGAATTATTCGATTTTTGATTTGAATTTTGTCTGCGTCTTATTTCAACATGTAAAGATTTCTGTTAAAACTGTAACAATACGTTGAGCACCATTTAAATGGAATGTAAATGGAATGTACGTCTTGACTGTATTAACTTACCTGCAACGGTCTTTGTGGAGGTCCGCTCATGCTGTGGTGATGGTACATAACATCGTGTTTCATTTGGGAGGTCATCTGTGAAGGATGTACGTGAGAGGCCTGATGTTTTCCAATGTCAACCGCCGCAAGAGCTTCTGCTCTGCTAAGAATTCCATCATTGATACCAGCAAATATATCACCCTAAAATAATGAACAATTAATCAATACATACATACATGTTTTTATTCCTGCATTAAAAAAAGGATTTTTAGGAATTTACAAGTGAAATAAATGTTAGCAAATATCTAAAGAACTAAACATACGAGTATATAAGCCAGAATTTGGTTTCTGAATTCTAATGAAACTGCTGTAGAATACGTCATAATACGTATTCAAATTTTAAGTTCTCAAAGATATTAAGAGCGATACGACAGTTTCTAATCATATTCCACTCATTTGCCATTTCTACATTCTAAGATTTATCAATTTACTGAAATTCACAAAAACCAAGAATTTCACAAACAAATACTGCAACAAGTCAGAAAGTATAGTCGGTCAAGCCCGACCATATGAAACACCTCACGGTGCCCAAAAAAAATGACTCTCAACAAAAAAAAAAAACTGTTGGGACTTATTTCATTTGGGAGTTATTTCATAAAAAACAAAAATTATGAAATAAGTTCCAATCCGCATGGAAAAATTTTTGGGATTTATTTCATTTTTCCATTGGGACTTATTTCATTTGGAAGTTATTTCACTGTACCGCATTTTTTACATGAAATAGGGTGACATGCAACATTATCAAAAATATGGCTTTATGTCTCATTTTTGGAAAAAAAAATTTATGGCGTTAAGTCCCATTCAATTGAGACTTAAAACTCAAAATATTCCGGAAGAAAACTCTGTTGAAGAAAAATGGAAAACATTCCTAAAAAGTGGATGATACTCCAATTTCGAAAAAAATTGTATGTTTATATTTTCAATTCCTCATTCTAATGCGGCAACCGAGAGAATTGTTAGTTTGATGTTCAATTTTTGGAGAAAGGAACGAAATTGAAAATGTAAAAAGCTAATTAATATTAAAAACAAATTTGAGTACAGTTGTAATGAATTTTGCAATTTTTTATAAACGGAAGATGGTAAAAATGGAATAGTTAACCAAGTCCAAAAACGCGATAGATATTTATAATTTTTTCAAGTTGCCAAAAAACAAGTTGTATTAAAATATTTAATATAGAATCGAAAAAAATTATTTTATTTTTTAAAAATAAAATCTTATACACCTGACTAATTTTAAGTTATTTTTTATTACACAAAAACATATATGATCTCTTATTTTGTTTTGTTTTTATTATTTGTTATTTTCTTCATAGAATTGTTATTGTTAATACTGAATTTCCTAGTTCTTAGTTACATCATTTATTTCATTTATGAACTGAATTTTATGATATTTTTAAAAGAAAAAGTGTACTTTTTTTTTCTTATTTGTACTGCTGCTTTTACTTCGATTTGATATCTGTACTTTTTTTTGTCGATTTTATATCTGGCAACCCTAGGAAGAAGGCAGCTATCGACAACAACAATACCTCTGGCTGAAAGAGAAAACGTATTGATTTTGAGGAGGAGCTAACCAAAATTTGCCGTCTAGATGACTCAATTCAACCAGAAGTTCAAATGGGTAGTCAAAAATATATAAAAAAAGAAATAGATGCAAAAACGGATATTAAAACTAAAAAAGAAATCGAACAAAAGATAAAATATTTGAATTAATTGCGAAGAAGGAAGAAAATAAGGAAAGGCGTCATAGAGAAAGGATGGATGAAGTTAAAGAAATTAAAAATATTTTAAATCAAATTTTAGATAATAACAAAAATTGGGAATATGGATATTTTAGTGAACATATATTAAAATCTTTCATATAGTTTATTTGACCTTTTTTGTTTTATTTTAGTAATTATTTAAGCGCTAGGTCTTTTTATTAAAAATTGTAATTTTATTTATCAAAAATAAAATAACAATTTTTATTTTTATTTATCAAAAATAAAGTTACAATTTTTAATAAAAAGACCTAGCGCTTAAATAATTACTAAAATAATCTTTTAAAATCTTTTCAGCCCAATTACGAACAAAAGTTCCCTTGGAGCCTTTTCCCATTTCTAACATTGAATTTGAATAGGAAAAATGAGAAAAAGGAAAAAACTTCCCCAGAGTTGTAATTCATAATTGGGCTGTATATGGATCTCAATATTAATTTTTTCTTTTCCAATGTAATAAATGTTGTATCAAAATTTATTAATAACTTTTTTGATGAATTATTATTTTTATTACCTGAAGTATATGTATGTTATATTTTTTATATGTATGTACATATTAATTGTTGTTGATTTCTCTTGATTTGCCCTAATTGAGAAAGTAAACTGTCTCTGCTATTCTCGCATAAAGGGTCAGATATATTTGATTCATTGCTGCATATTTCACCAATGTCTTCAGGGAGACTTTCATCTCTATCGATACACATGTTGTGAAGAACACAACATGCAATAACGAATTTTGACATTGTTGCAACATTATGAAAATCTAAACGCATTAGCTGTCGAAAACGACATTTTAATACACCAAACGCATTCTCGATCTTAACACGTCTTCGACAAAATTTTAAATTATAATTTTTTTCCGAATCGCCATGTTGCCATAAGCACGATATGGTGTCAAAAGGTATTCTCTTAAGGGGTATGCAGAATCTCCCAATAAATGATAATTAGGAGAACATAAACGCTGCAAATCTTTTCCTATAAACGATAATTTTAATATCCTTGAGTGGTGAATTTTGCTGGGGATTCCAGTGTATACGTCTAGGAATCGCAACTTTGAATCGCAAATACCCTGCATGGTTATTGAAACACCATCATGCCTGTTCGCATATGTTGAACGGATTTTATGTTATGGTGTCCTTACTGAAATATAGCTTCCATCAATACATTCCAAAATCTACACTAAAACTGTTTTAATAAAATTCTTTCATAGTAATATAGATAATCGTACTTTTTCAAACTCTTTTGCAACAGCTTTCTTTTCATCGTCTGATTGAGGAAATTTTATTACTTCCGGCACTACATCTTCCGTTATAAATTGTAAAACCTTGTTGAAGGAATTGTGAAGGTGTGACAATGAAATATCGAAAAGGTTTGCTACTTCTCTGAAGGTGGTTTTATTTCCGCTAAACTTACAAACAATATTTTTACTTCATGTAAAAGCAGAAAAGCTTTAGTTAGTGGAAAAATTACATATTTCTATGCAAACTAAAAACGTCCATAACTCGAAAACTAAGCGTTTGCGGCAATTTTTTTTATTTAATTTTTTCCACAAATTGTTAAGCTAGATTTACACGATTCAAATTTTCTTCAATTTTTCAAGCTTTACTCTTTTATTAAGAATTAAGAAAACCTAAAAAAAGAAACTAAAATTCGTTTGCCTATAAAAAAAATCGCGCTAAAAAAATGTTTATTGTGGGAACTGCAGAGTGCAATATTGTTCAATTGTCGTTACACTGCAACATGAAATGTTGGTCCCCGGTAGCTGTTTGATCTAAATTTTTTACATACGCAACGTTCAGAAAATGTACGAATGAATACTTGGAGGCGCATTTACTACGCTACGGCTGAACTGTCATTCAGAAAAACAGAAGGCAATATTTAGTCAATTTCTTCCTTGAAATTTTAAAATGTTTCGTTCAACGCAATTATTAGCTAAAAGAAAACTAAACTACTGAAGTAACCAATTCTCATTGTACGTGCAGGGGCCAAATTACCGCATTCATTATCGATATGAAATATGATTTCGATATCGAAATCATGATAAAATGTACTAAATTTCTTGCTCGATATCGAATGCCATAATCTCAAATAAGAAAATTACGATCAATTTTACTCGATATCGAATGCGGTAATTTCGATGTAAGTACTCGTATGTGCAGGGCTGCCAGAAATTTTCAGCAAAAAATCTTAATTTCGCCAAAAAAAAAGTCTTATTTTTCAGGAAAAAATCTTATTTTTGGAAATAAGTAGTTTTTTTATTATAAATAATAAAAACAATTCATATAATAATAAAACACTAACCAAAAAATAACAAAAATAAATTTTTTTATACTAAATTGTACATTTTTTGAGATCGATTAGTTTAAAATTTTTCCAATGGGAACAATAAAGATTTTTTAATTGAACCTAACCTTCGTCTATACAAAACAAAAAAATCTTTTTTTTGGGGAACAAATCTTAAAAAATAAGGTAAAATCTTACTTCTGGCAGCGTATGTGGAATAAACTACCTGCAGAAGTATTCCCTGTCACTTTCAATGAAGGAAAATTCAAATTAAATGTTCAAAAACACTACTCCCTCCATCCTCCTTCCCATAACATATTTTCCTAGTTCCAAAACAATGCATTGCATGAGTAGTGGTCGTCCCCTGAGTGCTGATCCAGTTATAAAAGATGCAAGAGCCATGGATTTGGTGAGAATTTCTTTTTTCACATTTTTCCTATTAAAATTCAATGTTAACAAAATAATAGGGAACAAATTGCATGTGGAATTTTTATTCACGATAGGGGTGATTATGAAATACTACTCTGCTAAGCAGAGAATTGTTAAAAAACGCTTCAGAGCCTAACAATCCGGGTAAATATTTAATTATTGATTTCTTACTTCCAGATTGTCAAAACAGCGTTTTCTTAAATGCGGCGCTGTTCGATATCGGATTTAGAGTTAAGGCATTTACGATTTTGGATGCTCAACAATTTTTCATTGTTACTGTCCAATGCATAAACAACATACAAAAAAAATTAATAATCGGAAGAGAAATGCAAATCGATGGAAAATGCTTTGCATATTTTTAAAGTTTGCAATTAGATACAAAAAGATGAGGGTTATATTACGTTTGTCATTCCGTTTGTCTATAAAAGTCTATATATTCTAGCTCCTTATAATATACTAAGACAATCTAGCCATGTCCGTCTGTTGAAGGCACGATAGAGCTTTGAAAAAAGACATAGAACAATGAAATTTTTACACCGAAATTTTTGGTATTTAAAATGGGCAAAATCGGTCCGGTAGGATCCAAGTTATAGATCAAAGTTTCAGGCTACCTCGATATTTTTTGCTATTTTCTTCAAATATGTCATTAAATATTAAAATAAAAATGGTTTATCGGGACAAGAAATTCATAATGATATGGTGAATGCGTTAGGTGAAAGTGCTCCTTCATATGCAACAGTAACAAATTGGGCTGCTGAATTTACAAGTATTGAGGATGAACATCCATAAACAGCAACAACAACAGAAATTGTAGCCAAAGTGCAGGATATGGCATTAAATGATCGACGAATAAAAGTGCCTGAAATAGCTAACATCATGGGCATCTCAAGTGATCGAGTCCATTTAATTTTGCATGAAGCACTACAGATGCAAAAGCTTTCTGCAAGATGGGTGCCGGCCGCATTTGTTAACAGTTAACAGATTGTTTGGTTCGTCTTAAGAAAAATAAAATGGATTTTAAGCGGCGTTTCATAATTGTTGATGAGCCATGGATCCACCACTATGCTCCAGAGACAAAAGAAGTGACCCAAAAAAGCAAAAACAATTCAATCGGCTGGTAAGGTTATGGCAACGATTTTTGGGACTTCAAAGGTATTTTATTGATTGACTATCAGCAAAAGTTTAAAACAATAAATTCAGAGTACTATTGCAACATTTTGGGTCAATTCGACAAATACTTCCTGGCTTACAATACAAACAAATATTTTTTCATCAAGTCAACGCACCAGCACCAGAGTGTTTTAACAATGACTAAAATCCACGGATTAAAATACGAGTTGCTTGACCACCCACCTTATTTAGCTCCCAGTGACTTTTACCTGTGTCCAAATCTAAAAAAGTTTCTAGCTGGCAAGTGTTTTACCTCAACTGAAGATGCAATTACAGTTGTAAACCACTATTTTGAAGGCCTTGAGGAAAACTCTTTTAATCAAGTGATAATATTGCTAGATAAGCGTTGGACTATGTGTGTTGAAGTTTCAGGAGATTATATTGAAAAATAAAAATGTTTTTGAAAAACTAACTATTCTCTTTCTGTGCTAAGCTAAGAAGTTTCCGAACCGCCCTCGTACATTACAATTTTTACGAATTCGTAAATTTTCCGCTTCTAATCGAAATACTCAATAACTATTGAACGGTTTCTACTGCGTAATTTTTTAATTGTTTTATTTAATTGTTTAAAAAATATAATCCACACGTATTCCTTTTGGGATTGTTACAATGGTGTAGTAATTTTTGAGCGCTCGTCGTCGGAGAGACCTGTTTTCTGCTTTATTGCATCTGGGTGGTTATTGTGTATTTCGATTCGCAGCTTATTACTTATGTTCGTAAATCGATCAAATGCTATTTTGCTTGCGAAAGCAAAGAACATTTTAAAATGTAAGTTAAAAAAAGTGAATTTTTCATTAAAAACTTGATATGCTAAAACAATATGAAATACCGTTGAAGTTCAGCATTTATTTGGCAAAATGAATGGAATTGTTATGAAGTAGAAAAATTTTAAAAATATTTTATTAAATTTAGAAAAAATATGTTTACAAATGTATTAA
This sequence comes from Bellardia pandia, assembly GCA_916048285.2. Lineage (NCBI taxonomy): Eukaryota > Metazoa > Arthropoda > Insecta > Diptera > Calliphoridae > Bellardia > Bellardia pandia. Next base: position 91,063,473 of record OU696532.1, on the reverse strand, counting down.
CTTGTACATGGTTCAGTCACCAAAGGAGCATTAAATAGTTTCTATTCCATAACACTGAGTGTCGAGCACATCTGTGAAAGTAATGGCTATGAAGGAAACACAAACACGGCTTCCTTAATTGTTACGGAAGTTTCTAATCAAGTCTACATACATATGTATGTACATTAGGGTGGCCCCAAAATAAAATAGTTTTTCCCGTTTTTTAGCTTATACAATTTACGTTTTTTTTAATACCCATTACATTAACGAATTGAGTTAACAGAGATTGTCAGATAGGGAAGAATTAAGGTTTTAAAAAAAATTAATAAAAATTGAACCAGATAGAATTTAAAAAAACGGGAAAAACCATTTGGGTTAAATTGCATGATGTTTATAATCAAGAAATTTCAACTATTTATTTAAGTAAATTCTATGAAAAAATTAAAAAACACTAAAATTTTAACTGACATTTTAAAAATTTTAGAATTTAAAAATTTTTTTTTAATTTTTGATAATCCATTGAATGCGCGCCTTAAATACCTTTCATACTCTAAAAAGGACCTTTTTATCCTTTGATCCAGCTCACCAAATATTGACCGTAGAACAAAAAAATTGAGAAACGTAGTCTTAAAATGAATTAAATTTTCATATTATTCGGGAACATCGATACCTTATTTTTTCTTTATACAAACGGGGCCACCCTAATGTACATATATCATAGTAATTAGCTCCCTAACCAAATAAATATTGAAATCAAAAATTATTAAGTAAATATGTAATAATAAATGTCTCAATGTAGTAACAAAAAAATGTTAACAATGCACATTTATTACAAACAAAAAATTATAGTTTTTGAACATTTTTGAAATAACTAAATTAATATAAACTTGCGAATTAATAAAAATTCGAATTTAAGAAAAACACAATCCATTTAAAAGTTTGTTGGTTTTTGGCCACTCCCAAAAAGTGCAGCAAGTTTAAAGTGCTGCCAAATTTTTAATTTTTTTTGGCGCCACTTGGTTTTACCCGTAAAAATGTAAATACAACTCTGTACATCTTTCGAACGAATTACATAATACGATATAGTTTTCGTATCGGAAATTGCTTTTGAAAGTCTTTTCGATTCGATTCTTCAAAAACCCTTATTGAAGGTTTATAAAGTTCATATACGAGATTAATTTGGGACTATTATTGATGATATGGATATCACACGTCGGTCTTGTTAAAATCTCGAGTCTATACTAATCTAATCAAATCGATTACAGCTTTAAAGCTTTAAATCCGTGATCTGGTTAACGAAATAGACCCGCCATTGTGCCAAAATATTATTGAAATTTTGATAAAAAAAAATTCATATCTGTATGCGTGATAGTGGTGGAAATCAGATATAATTTTCATTCATAATTATCAAACCTTACTTTTCCAGTACAATAAGAATTTCAAAGATTTTCATATACATACATACATAAATTTTTTGCATATGATTTATTAGAAGCCCTTTTCAGATTATGAAAAATAATTCAGTTTTCTATCAAAATTTCATTAGAAGTACTGAAATCATGGTGTAACAATACAGAAACAACAGGCATTTTGTTTGTGTAAAATAATTTAGGTAATCCTATCAAAAACACTAGAAAAAATATTACTGTTGACATAAGTAATTTATAAACAAAGTCAGTCAGCTGTGCTACTGCGCTCACCTTGTATAGTTACACAATGGCTGAAATGTTGAAACTTTTTATAACAAATTGTTACTAGGGATTTTTAGCGATATAAAAGCGAAAATTGGGAATGAGCATCGGAATTTAAATAGATAATGTTTAGTTAATTTAATCTGGCCTTAAAACTATTTAAATTTATTCTACACCAACTGAAGTAATAGCGTAGACAGACGACAGCGTTAATTTGCATTAAAATCTCACTAATGTGAAATAAGATTTTACCCTGACAGACGACAGTTTTTGCATTTAGTAAACAGCTGGTTGTTTGTAAACAACTGTTTAATTGTGAAAAAATGTTAATGAAAAAAGCTGAAACTGCTCCATAATTCAAAAATTGTTCATGCACTAGCAACCATCAACCTGAACGTGTTGCTACAAGTGGGGACCGCAGTAGGATACTCTGAAATAAGAGAAAGGCAATTGTGGAAATTTATTTTTATTATTAATTAAATGAGAATTATTCCTCTTGCGAGTATTAATTGTAAAATTTTTTATAAAAATTTTTTTTAACTTCAAGTGAACTTCGATTAAAAATTTTTATAAAAAATATTTTTATTATTTTAATTTTACAATTGTCTTCTTCTTCTTTTACAATAGTAAACAATTTGATAACAAATAATTAAAATAACTCAATTCAGTACAAATTCACTCTGATTTTGTGCATTTACGTCTAACGTATGTAATGCGCATTAGGATGGGGATATTTCCGGAGTTAATTTGAATTAAAACTGCTAATGCAAATTAACTGTGTCATCTGTCTACGCTATAAGTTTCATGGGGCTCTTCTTTTGGTTGGCACTGTAAATAATAGTAGCTGGTGATAAGTTGACAATTGCTATTTTTGTAACCGCAGGGTACATACTCGCAAGTACATACATACTCGTACATATACAACATACAATGTTTACACATTATGTTCGTGTATTAGTATGTATCCCAAAAATACGTACATACCCTGCCAACATTTTCTATTGCGGAAGTGACTCAGAAGTGACGCTAAGAAGTTGAAACTCATCTTCTGCGATACCATTTTCTGATCGTAGAAGTGTCTTCCGTATTGAGAAGTTGTACCCCCCGGAAGTAACTTCCAGAGGTCACTTCAGCGTAACTTCAAGAAGTCACTTAAGCGTAACTTCCAGAAGTTATTTTCTTCGCCTCTCTTTTGCTTTTGATTTTTGTTTGCCTTTACAGATAATACACTCATATTGATTATGGGATAACAAGTATGTAAAAACTACAACAATAACAATAACAAATCGAAACCACACTTTACCACTGACCGACCAGAGCAAATGACAAAATAAAACTAATTTCGATGATGTCGAAAATTTTTTTTTTGCATTCTTTTCATTTCATTTATAACGGGACATGTCATTTTCGGCTGGTGTTGTAAACAACAATCTTCCCAACATCGTCTGGATGACTAAAAGACGAATGCAATGTAAATTGTTATTGTTATCTTCCAATTAACGTCTGGAAGTGAGTAAGACGTAACGCCTTTGACGATGGACGATGAAAGAAACTTCCAATTGCTGGCAGGGTACTCATACACATGCATGTATTTTTTAAATCAATTTTTAATGAGTTCTGCTTTAAACATCAGCAGCAAATCCAACAAAAACTAAAAGAGTAAAAGCTCCATTTTTGTGTTTGTTTTGTACATACACACATACATATTTATTTACATATATATTGTAGATTATAAAAGAAAACATTTCTTGTCTTAACTTACATTCTGGCGTGCTGACCATGAATTGCATAAAAGGGATGCATCTTCTAACAAACGAGTCTGAAAAGATGGAAGGAATAATTTACAGAATGAGGTAAACAGTTTAACAAACAAAACACAAAATGCAAAACAATACAAAAACTACAAACATAATAAATAATAAATTTTCGTGTTTTTGTTTTTTTTTTATATAAATTGCAAATTTTGCAGAACTTGTGTGCTTGTATTTCACGTACATACACACGAGTATGTATGTATGTATGAACATAAATCGATTTCCCTTCAGCTTTCCTTAATTTAATCATTACAAAGATACGCACACAAATAAGAAGGGAAAAATTAGAACAACAAATCATTTGCATTTTCAAATACATACTTAAGTACATACATACATATGTACATATGTATGTAATATAAAAATAAGGAATTACACACATATGCATTTATTTATATTGTAGATATTGGGTTGTATGTGTTTTAGCTTAAACTTTTTCCTTCGTCTCTTTTCTTGGAAAAAATTACCACAATTTTTTTTTGTTAATTAATTGTTTTTTATTATTTTTGTGTGTTTTTTTGTCTGTCTTCAAAATTAAGATAAATGAGAATAAGACCTTGACATTGAATTGTAAAAGACCAACAAACAACTGAAGATTGTGTTGTACTTAATAAAAAGTCAGTCGCATTCGTATTTATGACCAAAGGAAAGGGAAACAGAAAAAAACTTTCGTAATAAATTCATACTCGTGCATGGTTGTACAATGTACATATTTCTTTTTTTCTTCTTTTTTTGGAAATTTGTTGTTGTTTTTAGAAAAATTACCTATTATAAATATAAAAATTCACTTTGTTGCCCAACAAGACAACAAGAACTTTTAATGATGTAATTTGTTGTTGGTGTGCTTGTTTTTCAACAATTTCAAATAAAGTTGTAATTATTGTAATCACCCTCAACCACTTCTTGAAATGTGTTTTCTTTAATAAATGGTTAAATAAATCGTGTTGTGGGGTTCAAATGTTACACATGTAGTTTTCATACAACCGATTATATCCATGACTTTGAAAGAATCTTATCGTAATAATATCTCATAGACATGGTTTTAGATTTTTACAAACTCCCAGCATACCATTTTAGGAGCGCTCCGAAAAAGGAGTCAGAAAAGAGTCCAACTAACGAGCATTTTCGGAGCGAAAGAAAAATTTGTTTGTTACTGTTCTAAGTCGGCACGCAGTATGACTCAGAAATTCCACTCAATTATGTGTGTACCAAAGTGTTGTTGTCCTGTTATTTGTGCTTTGAACAAAAAAAAAAAAAACAGCTGTACCACACAAGAATGATAAAAACAAGATTACACAGAGCCAAAAAAAAAACCTCATAAAAGACTCTTTTCTGACATTATCTAAGAGCTCTTTCTGACGGACCATTTTCGAATGTAATGACCCTCTTTTCTAAAGGTTTTCGGAGCAATTGTTTTTTGGGCTCATAAAGAGCGTCAACGCTCCGAAAAAGGTGTCAGAAAAGACTCTTTTCGGACTCATATGGCTTGCTGAGCTTCTTGAATTCGTAGGATGTATAAATTTACACCACGGGTAAGCTTGTCATACCATAAATGGGTTTCTGCAATTTTATTTTCATTTTATAAATATACAAACAAATAAATTTATGGACATCTTTTGAACAAACTTTTATAAAATACTTGCTTTTTGAAACCGGCCTTGCCCGGGGATTTCTTATATTTTATTCCTGACCGCTGATCATTTTAAATTATTAATTTTTCCGTATTTAACATTGATTGGTATTCCTAAAAAATGTTGTTCTATCAAACACTCTCTAGTGATCAAATATTTAAAAATTTACCGAACGGTATATTTAAATATGCAAATCGTAATAGTTTAAATGGTTCAATCTGACCCTGCAAACATTTTTGAGATTTTCTGGCGATGATTACGCGATCCTTACGAATCGCTAACTATCGCCTACGCCTTACACCTAAGCGATGAAAACGCGAGCGCACACAAGTAACGGGAAATATCCTTACAACAATCAAAATATTTTTGTATTCTTTATCGTTTAGAGATGAGTCATCAATGTTTTCTCGGTGCATTTTTGTTTCTTGTTGTTTTGTTCAGGTAACGGTAAAATAAATATTTGGATTCAAGAACAATTAGCAAAATTGTCAGTTTGTTAGAGAACGTGATACTCAAAGGTATGGATTTTATACGATTTTATTATATAACATCTTTCAAAACTACTTCGCACAAATTTCTGGTTTTTCTTATTTTCATCGCATTACAGAGTCGCCCACCATTCGTGAATCGCCTGAGCATAGTTTAATGATGGCACGTATGAAGATACACTCCCCTGCAAACATTTTCAATCGCCTAATGTTCGCCCGCGAATCTTCATTGAGTTGTGTATAGTCGCGGCGATTGATCACGTGTGATCATTAAACTATGGTCAGGCGATTCGCCAGCGATTCGCGAATGTTGATTCGCTGACGAATCGCGACAGGCACACAGGCGATCGTTTTGGCGAATCGCCTGACCATAGTTTAATGATCGCACGCGATCAATCGCCGCGACTATACACAACTCAACGAAGATTCGCGGGCGAACATTAGGCGATTGAAAATGTTTGCAGGGGAACTTCTTACGTCTATGTGTAATGTTTTGCAGATATGTATGTAAGACTACTGTAATTGTAGCTAAAAATTTTGTGATAATGGAGAAATCGATATTCAAGATTAAATTAAAAATTACATAAATATGACCAACATTAAAAAAAATTAATATTTTAAATAATTTTTACAGACCATAATTTGTGTACAATTTGTCAATAAAAGCTGAATTATATAATTATATTACAATTTAAGTTACTGCTACGCCACAAATTAAAATTAATTTAGTAATTTTAATGATTTTGTTCATTTTGAAAAAAGTAGGCTGTCGACAAAAGTATTCTTAGTCATGCCGCAGTCTTAGTTATATCCCGTGAAAGTATTAGTAAGATCGGTCCAGCGGTCTGGCCTTCCCGGTAGGCGTTGTATTTAATTAAGAAACCTTCCCAGGCTCATGCACAACAACTTTGCCAAAGATAATCAAATGATCAAATACATAGCTTACGATTCTGTAAAGGACATGCATACAAACATTTATTTTTTGAGATGGGGCATGAAAGTGGGCGTGGCACATAACCTTTTTATTTTTACCTCGCCTTCAGTAAGATGTGGATACAATTTGTATGAAGTAAATCTGTAAAAAGCCATGCAGAAGCAATTAATCAATTTAAAAAAAGTGGGCGTTAAAGTAGGCGTGGTCGTACCAACTAAGAAATCTTCCCGGGATCATGCAAAACAACTTTGCCGAAGATAATAACATGATCAGATGCATAGTTTGCGAGAATAAAATAGTAGAAATGAATTTAAAAAAAGTACCAATATAAGTGTACTGAAATTTGGCCCTTTTTATACCTTTATATTTGAGTCGTGAATAGCATGTTCTGGGTTCTTTTTTGTGTGGATGGAAGAATATTTTATCTTTTTTTTATTTTTAAATTGAATAAATAATATCAAATGCCCGTTTTTATCCCATTTGGGCTGTGCGATGATGAATGAATCAGTCAGTCAGTCACGATACTCTTTTATATATGTGACCCGACCTATTAAAATGTTTCCACTTTTTTTGTTTCGATAGTTTTTGAGACGCTCTTTCACGTGGTGAAAACTAGAAAGTCCTAACTTGCTTAGAAGTGTACTAAAAATGTAGAGAAAAAAGAGCACAAATGAAAGAATAACAGAATTTTATCGAAAATCCAGAATCAAGATAATAATCTCGAAATTTCTTGTTTGAATCATAAGCCACCTTTTCATAGGTCGTGTCACATATTTAGATTTATATGTTATACTCGTAATGCAGTTCATTTTAACAATAATACAACAATCTAAAGTTTAACATCTCGGTATACAACTCGATCATCACCTCGCATGGAAATCCCATATAGATTAAAAATTGACTCAACTGAATCCAAATTAATTAGCTCATTGGCAGAAACTCCAAGCCAAGTTTAAAAACGTAGAGGTACAGCAGCTCCAAAATGATGTAAAACTGGTGGCACCTCAATTGCCTCATTTGATGTGTTTGGGGTAAATACTTTTTTCAAATAATTAACAAGCAAATTCCCTTTTTCAGTGTCATTTCTTGCCCAGCCACCACTTACATTTCGCAAGGGGGACTTAAGACTTTTAGTGGCTCGCCATAATAAGTAAGTCCCCGTTTACACACTCGAACATTTGGAAGAAAAACATCTGAAATTCTCTTTTGTTTTTTCATTGGCGGTAACACTGTCGAACAATGTTGTCAGACACATTTCATTATTATTTGCTTTTTTTGACATTTCTCTTATTCGTGCTGTGTAATAATTTGTAGTAAATTCCAGCAAAGAAAATTTCAACAAAGCATGTTCACCGGGTACCTACAACACAAAATTGATTCTCTCTTCCCCACCCGTAATTTTCTTGGAACTAAATTTTTTTCTTCCAAATGTTCGACTGTGTAAATCCGATTGCGGAGGTGCGTCACGATTTTCTAAATATTTATTTAGTAATTCAATTTTTCGACATTTCAAAAGCTTTTAAAGTCTTTTTGTGCAATCTTTTAGCTTAGATTTCAGTGGGTTCGATCTGTGCAATTGATACTCTCTTCTTTTGCCATTTAAGAGCCGTTCGACATCTGCAGACTAAATTCTGTTATATCTTATTAGACGTATGGAATATAATAGGTGCTCTGTATACACATGTATGCAAAATGTATTTGTATTGCATTTTATTTGCATATGGAAGCTATGGACAATTATGGACCGGTCTGCACAAAATTTGTAAGTGTGATAAGGTTTATTACCGATAAGTACATGAATCTCAATCGCGCTTGGCCCGATCAAAAACTAATTAAAATGTCATAAAAATTGCGACCCGCGGTCGTTTCTCACAACATTTCCAGAATTGCGATACTTCAAACTTTTTGTGTGAATAATTTTGTGAACACACAAATCAAACGCATGCCGCCTGCGGCCGACAAAAATATTCAGGTCCATTCGGGAATACGCGCTTGACTTCTTCGTCGTCGAACGTTCACTTTCGACATTTCGTCTTCGACATATTCTAAAATATGAGTGAAGAATTATCGTTTGCAGTAATCGATTTTTTGTAATCTCTCATGAAAAACATAAACATTGAAAACAGCTGTCTAATTAATACACAGAAAATTTTAAAAACAAAAATATAATTTAAAAATAAAAATTGAGATGAATTCGATTGCAGTTTTAATTAATGCACAACCTGAAAATCTTAGAGGAGTAATTAAAAATTAGAGAAATAACACTCCGGATATATTTAAAATGAATGATGCCAGTTATGTATGACTGACTTTGTTTACAATTTACTTATGTCAAAAGTAATAGTTTTTGACAGTAGCACAATATTTTACATAAACAAAATGCCTGTTGTTTTTGTATTGTGTTGTATTTGTTGCCGCTTTGCACTCACCTTGTATAATTACACAAGATGTTAACCCATTATTTATTTTCATAATTTTTGTAGTTTGTGGTACTTTTTGATGAAAATAAATTTAATCCTGTGGATACAAAGATTTCCATAAGAATTGGAATCTAGATTATCTTTAAGACTAATTTTAATAGCCAGTGATGTGGGATGTGTTTATGCAAGACGGCAAGCTCGTCATGACATTCTCTAAAACTGGTTGCAAATTACTACATTTTTGGAAAATTAAAACAACTTGGAACTAGAATTTTAGCAACAAAATGCACAAGTTCATATAAATAAAAATGTATGTACTAAATACAAGAGTGGTTTTGGTAAATAAATCTTAATGTTAAAGTTTAAACCTTGTATTTTTAGGATCAAATATCTACATAAACATTATTCGGAATTATACCATATTCATACATACATTCATATGTAATTTCGGTAAGTTTTTCTGGAATATTTTACCTAAAAGCAGCTGCTATCCATAATTGGTGATAAATGCAAATTTGGTAAAAATTATGCCAGAAATGTTTTTAGTTTCATAAGAATAAGCAAGATTCCATCCAAAATAATGTTAATGCTTTTCTTACATGTTAAATTTGTAAATACAATTTTGGGAATACATATACATATATATGTACATACATACATGCATATACATACATATATAATTATAATAGCGAGATTGAAATTTTAAGCAGTATTAGCCTTTAACAGTAGGATAATCAGCCATAATCCATGAAACATTAACTATGACAGAGAAACAGATAGTCTTGGACTTGCAGATGATGGTGATGGTAACTGAAAGTTGCCATTAGGGTATTCAAGTTATTCGATTTTTTGTTCGCACAAAAAGTTGTAATTTACAAACACTTAAAAGTTTGAGAAGCGAAAATTTCGTTTACTTTCCACTTTTGAAAGCGTCGCAAACATCGAACAGCTAATGAAAACAAATGAAAATCTAATTTATTTTAAAGGTGATGTCACTAGAAAAATTGACAGCTAAAAAAACTTCATATAAAAAGAAAGCATCTGAGCTTACGACATAGGGTAGCCAGATTTGAAATACGGAAAAACAGTACATCTTATACAAAAAACAGTACAATTGAAAAAAACAGTACATTTTATTTTTTAACGAAAACATAACTCTTTAATTAATTAATTAAGCAACAAAGAAATTGTTAAAAATACTTAAAAATATGAGATCATAACATATATTATGAACGTTTTTGAAGAAGGTACATAGAAAATACAATTTAAATGACATATTGTATCTTTTATATCATCAAAGTCCTTTTAGATTACAATATTTTTGCTTTGCTTGTAATACAAAGTTTTAAATTTATTAGTTTTTGTAAATCAATGTATTAATTTACATGACAAAAGTGAACTTAAAATTTATTGCCAACTCAATTTTATTCCTTTTTCAATATTTTTTAGTAAGAATAATGCTGTTCCAATTTACATGGTGTAGAAATTGAAAAAAATCCAAGTAACATTTTATCTTAACCCTCTATAACATGACTACTTTAAAATTAAATGTGCCATCAGCTTTTAGAAAAATGTATTTAAATACGTTGTATAAAAAACGATATATTTATGAAATCCAATTTGTTTTTTAATATTCTGTATGTTAATCTACAATGTTTAATAGTTAGAGCAATGATGTCCATTTCATGAAACAATTGTTGTTGTATTCATTTCATATGGACAAACAAATTTTTTTGGACACCAATGCTTTAGAGCCATTAACACTGATATCCTAGTCAACTTTAAAGTAAATTAAACCCCGATAAATAAACCTTTTTTTAATAAAGCAATACTCTGAACAAAAATTTGTTTTTATCAATATTTTTTTTAAATTTTAATATAAATTAGCTTTAAACGAAAAAAACAGTACAACGTGTAAAAAACAGTACATTTGCGTACTGTTTTGAGTCTTGTGCATAAAACAGTACATTTAAAAAAAAACAGTACGCGTACTGCTAAAAACAGTACGTCTGGCACCCCTATTACGACATCACCTTCGAAAGTACATACATACATACATATAAAACAAAAATGATTGCCGCGAAAAACTTCACATGTAATATGAAATACTTGACGCTAAAAACGCTAAAGAGCGAGGTGTTGACCTTCAGCTTAAGTCAATATTATTTGTTTGAAAAAATGTAAACTATTGGCGACTCATTTCATTTTTGTCCAGATAAAACATAAAATTCAAGCTGAGAGTTGTTCGTAAAATATATTTTCTCTCTCTCAAAAAGAGAGACGTCAAACTTCATATGAAAAAAACTTTGGCCGAACAAATATTTTGTTCAGAACGAATTGGGAGCTTAAGTACCAATTTACACGAAGCAATTTTTATTGAAAAGTCAATGCAATATTTTCCTTGAAATTTCTTCGGTGTTCACACAGCACATTTTTATTGCTTAAATCGCTCGAATAAGAGATCAGCACGAATTTCTAGTACAGTCAAGTGTGTACTCGTCTTGTGTTTCCAAAGGAGCGCAAAAATATAAATTAATTCTTAACGCGATTGGGGTCAAAATGTTCCCAAACTTTAAAAGCAATGAAAAATATTGCGATAATTAGAACGCTTTCGTACACATTTAGATTCTTTTACATTAAAATGTAGAAATAATTATTTAATGAAAAAAGTTAATGTTATCCTATCATCCTAATATTTTTTCAGAACGTGTTTCTACAGTCCATGGAACAATTTTAGGGGTGGGTACGGTCAAAATTCGCAATTCAAATTCAATAAAATATAATTTTTTCAATAATAAAAAGTTTATTCAAAATATTAAGGCGTGTAAAATAAAGAGAATTTTGATTTAGTTTTGGTACCAATATACATACATATGTACATATGAAGATTAGAATTCTCCAAAAAAATAAAATTGCGTTTTCATACAACTTGGTAATAGTGCTGGAAAATTCTACTACTTTCCATTACTCAATAATATTCAATACTTTTCATTTGCAAATTGAAGTAATTTCTTAAAAAAATAAGAATAGATCTTCAACTATTATTGGTTTTGTATGTCTTTTATTATTAAATCAGAAATAAATGTAAAGCTAACTTTTAATTTAACGTTAACAACAACTTAAGATATAATTAAAATAAATGCTTTGGAAAATTAATGTTTTCTTTTGATTAAAGAATTGAAAAATTTGCTTAAAAATACAACTCAGAAAGTATTGAGTAACTACTTTTGAGTATTGAGTATCCGAAAAAAAGGGCAAATACTCGATACTCGGTACCCATTACTCAATACTTTGCCAGCACTACTTGGTAATAGTTAAAGTTATGATGTTATCGGACAGATACGAAGTATTTGGTTATTATAAAAAAGTTTACTTTAATCTAAAACCGACCGATAACCTTGCCTTTAAATTTTATAGTGAGGTTTATGTATTTGAAGTTGTCATATGTTCTGGAAAAAATGTCAACTTCATGAAAAATAAATTAATTTTAAATTTGTTTGCCAATAAATAATTTGATAAACAAAAATGGAAAGTAGACGTTTGATTTATATTTTTTTCACAAAGAAATATTTTCACAAACACAAACAATTTACTGTTTCTTGTCAGTAATTTGTCAAAAGTAATCGCTTTTTCACTGGTATTGCCATATTTTAGAAAAAATTATTTTATTTTACAAGGAAGTTGTAATAACGAAAAATTTTAAAGGTCACTTTATTCCTCACTTTAATTAAATTTACCTTTTACTATTAAGAACATTAATGTAATTATGTATATGATTATAATCAAAATTACAATCTAAAAACCATCTTTGTTAAGTGAAATTTGCATTGGGGAAAATATCTTGTACGACTTTGATGGCGCGTTTCGCACAAATGTTATTGCGTTGTGTTTTTGGAATTCTTGCTTCATCTTTCACTTAGAAAGCATTTCTGAGCATTAGTAAAGCCCGATAATGACTTGTTTAAGGCTTCGAAGACATTTTTATTGTAACAATGGTCTGAAAACCAAGTGATGTACCAAGGGTCACATATAAATTCGCATATTGCATATAATTTGCTACGATATTTTGGAATTAGTATGTAAGCTAGAATCGCAAGACTTGCTCTAGAATTCCATCTAGCCTTACTAATCGTGGTATAGTTTTTAAGTTTATAAATGGAAATTTATTGTGCTCCATATAATATTTAAAAGCCTGTCCTAGTTCATATAAATATTGCATATTATCATGCCAATTTAAATTTAATTGAATTGTAATAATACAGAATATTATTATTTAATATTTAATGGAAAAACTTATATGTAATTTATTTATCATTTAATGAATTTATAAAGAAAATATTTTTATTTTTTTAGAACTTACTTTGCGATCAAATTTAATTGCATTTGACGCGGAACTTTTTTAACGATATCGAAAATCCAAAGATGCAGTTCTTATTGTTTTTTTATGCACTACATGGTATGGATGGGTCCATTTGGATATTTTCAAAAATTATGAAAGGAAAAGTTCAACATATACATTTTTTATTCAAAATTCTTTATTTATATTGTCCATGTAAAATATCCCCTCAATAAATCGTTTAATTATTTTACTTTCAGCAATTTATAAAATAGAAATATACTCGTAGATATAGAAAACAGGTACATACATACATACACTTTAACTTTATCGGTGAGTATTTCAGATTACTCATTGTGGGAAAAAACCCACAACCCAGACATTTGAAAATAAATCCATGATTTATTCCTATAAAAGTTTTTGTTTTACAATATTTTTATTTTTGTATACTTTATTTTGCAATCTTTAGTTAATTTTTCCTTAAACTTAAGTTGTATTTAAATACGGTTTGATTTATTCATTCTCAAATAATTATGATAAAAGTATGGTCTAAATTAATTGTTTTAGTTGATATTAATGACAATAGCACAATATTTTTATTCGCGGCGAGTTTATTTATTGAATATTTTTATCAAATGATAAAAAAAACCTCAATGCGCAATTTTCATAATTTGCAGAATTGTCAAAATCATATAGTAGTATGAAAAACTTAAGTTGTATTTAAATGGACGTAGTCAGTGCTTTAAGTTACATATATTTAAATATGATCTATAAAACTGAATTTGGTATTAAAACAGAACTTAACCCCCTGGCCCAAGATGTCGAACGATAACGTTCGCTTAGATAAGACTTAAGGCACAAACTTTTTATCGTATCTATTTTTTTACTCAGTCAAGTTTGTTTATTCCACAAACAAGTTTGTGTCTTAAGTCTTATCTAAGCGAACGTTATCGTTCGACATCGTGTGCCAGGGGGTAAGTTTAAACACACTTTAATTTGTAAGTTAAAAACTGGCCATTAATCTGTTGATTTTCTTTCCGGATCTCTTAACATACCTAAGTACTTCAATAATATAATATTTCACTGTCCTAATTCATATGCCCCAATGTTTTGGATAAGTTCTGGATCAATTTCTCTAAATATTTATAATCTAAATCAGTGGTCCTCACTAGTATTGTTCAGAATACGAAGATTTTCGGCTATTTACAATGTGTTGTTGTTTTCACCCATACATATGTAATTACCAAATCCTCTCTTTTTGAGGACCACTGATCTAAATGGAGCTTTAATAAACTTACGAGTATGTAAGTATTTGCATATGAGATTTTATTGTCCACGATTTTAAAAGAAGAGCGTGTTTGAAAGTCATTTGAAATCATTTTAGGAATATTTTTATAGATTAAAGCTGTGAATTTATTTCGAATGTTATTGAAAAGATATAAATTTGTCGTCTCTTCTAAACATATTTATTAACACGAAATTAAACAAATTATTAATTCAATTACAGCATATCTAAATTTGGCCGTTTTCTATATATACATGTAAAAAAATATTTTTAATGGCTGCAAACAGACTTTTTTAATTTGTTCTAAGTAACAAACAGTAATTTACAGCAATAACAACATGAATTGTATCAAGCTTATTTTGTATAGTTCAAGGAGCAAAATGTATAACAAACTTCAGGATTCCAGTATGAATGTTGTCGCAGGAATCTGAAGAACCACTCTCGTAAAAACTGTCGTGTAAATACTAATAGTACAAGAAATAATGATTTTTCTATCTGAACAAAAATTGCAAAACAATAACTAATAAGATTAGAAACTATAAATAAGGAAAAGAAAAAAAAATCACCTCTAGAAAGTTTAACAAATATGTAAGCCAGAAGAATACGAATACAAAAAATATGTGGGAATTTTTTATTATTCTCAATATTTCAATCAAAACTGTCCTTTGTCTGAAAATTTTGTACACAATCTTTATTTGCTCAACGAACTGTGTATGCCCATTTTTTTTAGAATTTTTTGTGCAAAAAATTCCTTAGTTGGTGCGCGGTGCGCTTTTTATTTTTTTCGAAAATGAAATCGAAGATGAAATCTTTATTTTTACTCATTTTTAATTGCTGTTTTTTAAGTTAATTCAGTATCATGAAATCTATACGATTAAAAAAGACCCCTTCAAATGTATTTGAAATACGAATGGATGAGATATGAATACATACTATCAAATTCGTCACATGAAGGTTATTGCTAAAGGTTTGTTTGAAAATGAAAATAACATTTTAACAGGGTTAGAGTCCCAGTGAAGCCCTAACAAATTTTATTGAAAAAATTCAAATAGAAAACAAAAATAATTAAAAAAGTACCAAAAATGTACTGAAATTAGCCCTTTTTTACCAATTAGTACTTCAGTTCCGAATGGCGTAAATTGAGTTAAATTTTGAGCGGTTAAATGCTTATGTTATCTTTATTAGCTCGTTTATTAAAAAAGGCTTTTACTATTAATCGCTGAACTCTTTTTAAAAAGTTTTTTATAAAATTTATGAAATTAAAAAAAAAATAAGTAAATATCTTGTATAAAGAAATATCTAATAGTTTCTTTTTATAAGCAATAAGGTCACTTGAATTTTATATAAAAATATTTAATTTATTTATATATATTTATTTCCAATATTTCGCTATCACAATGGATAGCTTCTTCAGGGATAATACAAGTTTTGAATTATAATAAAATAATAATTGAAATATGAAATTGAAAAAATTTTTTAACAGAAAATGAAAAGTTTACAATAATGATATACAATTATGATATATATATATAAAACTTGTTTGGAATAATAAATGAAAAATTCTATAAGTAATATTTTTAGTTTCTAAACTTATTCTTATAAATTAAATGTCTGTAATTTTGAGCTACCGATAGAAAAGAAAGGCATCTTTTGTTGTTGCTGCGTCTCTTGCTAAACGTTGCCGTCCTTTTGACGATGGAGTGTTTTTGAAAGATCTTAGCAATGACGTTTTAAATGCTTTGGTGAAAAGTCTGAAGAGATGAGGAAAATTATAAATGGCATTCCCCTGTTCGCTCGAACAATTTTTCGACGGACTGAGCATATCAGTGCATTTATCTATTCAAACATTAAGAAATAATGCTTAATTGCCAATTTTTTTCCAAATGCCTAGATGAATGAACTGATCTGAACGATATATCTCAGCTAATTATTGTAATGTTGGGTAAAAGAAGGTTGTGCTGGACATTTGAAAATTTAATACGCATAAAATGTTGCCCATATGAAATAAATGTTCAAGATGTAATGCAATTTCCTGACTGATTTTCTAATTTTTCGCAAATAATAAAAGAGAGACTTTTGGAGATTTTAAATTTTTAATTGCGGCACTTGCTGCAAACACGCAGAAATAAAATTCTAAAATTTTATGTTTACAGGATCCCGCTGGAAGTTTATATTTGATTTCTTTAACATAGTTTTGCATCTAAAAACAAAATGGAGTTTAATATGAAATGTATTGAAAAATATCTTTCGACAATTTAAAACTAATAATAAACTTTACTGCTGTGTAAAGTTTGCGAATAATAAATAATTCCAACCAAGCATTATAATAACCAGTAAATACTCGTATTAGATATTGGCCGTCGCTGATAAATTGTAAATTCTTGAAAAAAGTTATACTTTTACAGAACTGCATACAAATACAATTATTATTTAGGGAATTTTTTAAACTATAGGGCGATTCTATTCTAGACAACTTTTAACATCAATTTTCAAATCACACTATTGGATACTTTTTTTGATGCCAATTTAAAGTAAAATATCTATATTTTATAATAATATATATTTTTTTAGACGTAAGCTTAAATATAAATTTGTTGTGCACTTCGAAGCATTAAGAGTCATAGATTTGGCGCGAACAGAAAATTCATACGTGGTATGTAACACTTGTTCAAATTTATTCATATTTCTATTTTGTATATTGCACAGCGATATAAAAAAAAGTAAGTAATTGTTTTTAGTTCATCAGAAATTTTATTGATTTTAAAAATCCAATGTTAACATGTTGCACCCGTCATGCAAAACGTATAAAAGTCTACTTTTTTCATAGAAATGAAAAGCCAATGTTTTGAAACTTTGTGAAAGTAAGAAAAAGTCAAAGACAAATAGAAATCTATTAAAGTGAAGTGTAGATTCTGGTTAGTGTTGAAATTAACATTATTTCAAAATGGTTGCACCCGTTTTTTTTTTTTGATTTTTAATTAATGACAAATGAGTTTTTTATTGTGTATTTTTATTTGTTGATTAATAAATAACTATATTTTGAATAATTATGTGAAAATGAAGAAAAAAAAATGGATTTTTTTTTTATTTTAGACGCGTTGCAACCGTCATAATTGCATGTTGCACACGTCGTGGCTTAAAGAGCAAATTTCTTATTATTGGATTATATTTCTCTACGATGTTTGATTTGATAATCATCGTCTGATATCTCATCTTTCACAATAAAAAAGAATAATACAATAAAAGTTTAAAAATTAACAGAGTTTTGTGTTTTCGTGGTATGATCTTATGAAAGTTGGCCAATTTGCAACCAAAATATGCACTTTAATGCTCTCTCGTGGCTATTTGATCGTTTCATATAAATTCTTGTAAATAGATAACAATAGTATATAGAAAAATATTACACCTTCCAGAAATAACTTAATTGAAAATGTGTTTTTTTCTATTAGTAAAAGACGTTTAAAGCGTCTAAATGTTGCACCCGTCAGAATAGAATCGCCCTATAGTCCTTAGGTGACCCATAAACAAAAAGTGACTTTGCAGCTTTGCACTTTCTAATTTCCAAAAATTAATTGTTTAAAAGATTTACAGTCGTATTCAGAAAAAATTAAAATAGACTTCAAATGTGCTTTAAGAGAATTTTGTCTAAAATCACACTTCAAACCTACTTTATTTTTTATGAATACGGCAGTTGGATTTTGAAAATTTGATTAGAAAAATTCATTGATAATTGTCTATTCCAAAAAAAAAATCAGAAGCACATACATACAAACATACTCGTACATACATACATATGTACATATGTATGTGAATTAAACATTAAATAAATATAGATACTTATGTTCCATTTCTACTTTCCAACAGAAATATGAAATGTATAAAAAAAAGAAACCAATTAATAATATACTAAACATGTGTACAATTGATATATGATATGATGAGTTGGGAAAGAAGGGAATTTCTTACCGATGGATTTGGCATACATCGTCTCATTTGTTCTGAACTTCGATATGATGGACTATATCGACCTGGAAAACAACTTGGCGCTGACATTTTCATTTTATCCGTCGATGAATACATCGACATGGTCATGCAGCCACCCACAAAATCTTCCTCCAATTTGAACGCCCTTGAGGCGTCAAAAGTCGTTGGCGAATAAATTTTGAAGCACTTTAATACAAATTTAAGCACAAAACCCGCTTAAGCAGGACTCAAACTAATTGATTGCGAAAAATCAAAATGAATTAATATTTTCCTTTTAAATTATTGTAATTATTTTCTTCTTTTTTTTCTCTTATTTTTGCAACAATTTAGTTGCTTTTGATTTTTTCTTTTTTGGGTTGGTGGAGGGGGGAGGGGAGTTGTTTTAAATTGATTTTTATTTTTTGTAAATTTTTTTTTTGCACACTGAATATACTTGCTTATATTTATTAATGCACAATTATCGGACGAAAATACTTATGCGGATTATAATTGAGAATTGTTATGGTTTTTGCAAACGAATTTTAAATTTATTTATTCACGAGTAATTTGCACGTGTGTGAGATGTTAGTGTGTATATGTACATACACATGTACATATGTATATACGTTCACTTGAATTGAGTTGAGTTATTTTGATTTAGATCTAATCGAAATCATTTGTATATGAAACTTTAATTATATAAATTGATCACAATTGATAATGCAAATAACAAATACTAATAAACTATGAATTACAAATAGGATTGATAAATTATAAAGTAGGTTGGTTGTTTGTTTGTTTATTTATTTATTTGTTTGGTTGACTGACTGACTGACTGGCTGGCTGGTTGACAAGTTGGTTAGTTAGTAAGTTAGTTAAGTTAGATAGTTGAGTTTAACACGCACTGTTATGGGTATAATTATGTATTATTATTATTATTATTATTTTATCTCAAGTAGTATTTGGCTCACGAATTGTTAAAGTAAGTATCTCTGCTATTGTTTAAACTAAACGGACCCGAACAGATTTCACAGCTAGACAACAACCGTGTGATAAAGAATTCTATGATGAGTTTTACTAACTCCAGTTTATTTTGGGGAGGACATGTTTCCATAATTTATGAGAGGCGTGTTCTGTCACAAGAACCACCCCTCAAAAAATGGCCGAGAATAACGTCAAGTGCTTTTTGATGCCTTTGACTTACTTGTCATTGGTTCATTAAACATTTTGCTCATTCTCTGTGCACAGGGGCAAGAGGGTGGCTGAGTGTGATTAACTATTAAAGCTTTTCTATTATGTATAACAAACGCCATAAAATGCATCACAAGAGCAGCAAAAGCTCATTTCTGGAAATTGAGAGGATGGCAGAGAGCGCGTGCAAGTTCAAATTTAGCGCAAATGAGAGCTGGCATTGCGCATGTCAGTAGCTGGTATAGGATAACTGTTCATGCTGAAATTTCCAATAAACAGTCTGCTTAGACAGACAATATCAGAGGTAACGAATATCCTACTGATGCCTACACACTTCAACACGGCAGTGGTGAAGAGGTAGAGAAGCACGATACAATATTTGTTAAAAACATTTTGGAGAATCAGGAATACAAAGTTCTTGATTCAGTTTTTTTTTTCCTGTGAATTTTTGTGACAAAACAAGTTATGCCAATGAATAGTTAATAAATAATTCAAAGCTGTTTAATTAACACACACAGGATCTCTCTGTGAAGGGGTTAATGCATTAATTCCGTCCTCCAACTCCAGTATGTTATAGATGGTATATACATATGTACATACATACATGCAAGACCTCCTTGTTCATTTCACGAAATTGTAGTGCGTCGAGTGGGAACCAAAATTTAAAACTGTTGGAAACTTCTGAGAGCAGGCATTATGAGAGAAGTGTAAAAAGTAAGAAAATCTTAAAAATGTTTTAAATTAAAAGTAAGCCTAACAGAAAAATATATTGTGTATGTATTTGCTATGAATTCTACATACATACATATGTACATACTCGTCGTATGTACATACATACATATTTAGTTTTCACTTTTGCTACCTAAGACGCTTTCTACACATATTGGCCTAGCGACCCAACAAAAATTCCAGATCTATTGGATTTTTTTTTTTGTTTATTTTAAATTACCATCTCACCTATTAGACATAACTGACAGCGATGATCATCTCAGCTCTGACCATACTCCAATAATTGTTTATTACAATACTAACTGTATTGACTGTATTGATGGATGAAAATATACAACTTAACACAAGTATAAAACATAAAGACGAACTTTTTATATATTTTTACCCTAAAATTGCACTTTGATTATATAAACAAAGTTTTAAAAATGCAACAAAGCAGACTTCCACGTATACTTGCGGAGAAGGTTATAACCCTTAATGTGTATTGGGCAAAGGAATGGTCAACTATATGTCAAACACTACAATTTTCACCAGTTCATTCAAGCTTGCTCTGCACACACTATAAACAAATATTAAATCTATTAAAGATAAAAGAAAGAAATACAAATATTCTTAATGCAACTAATTCACAATTTCACGATCTGTATTCTAAACTTGATTACAATCTTATCCCATCACTCACAGAGAAATTGCCAGCAAGAGAAACCAGTTTAGTTATACGAGCTCGTGGTGGATTACTTGATATTAATGCAAGATCCTTTCGAAATGACTCAGAGGGCATATGCACAATTTGCAATCTGGATGAATCTGAAAACACGCAGCATTTCATCGGTACGTGTCCAATTTATAATGAATTTAGACTTAAATATTTTGGTAAAACACAATTAAATATTAATGAAGTTTTAAATCTGCTAAATGGCATAAACCCACATTCTTTATATAAATATCTTGAAATTAGCTTAAAGTATAGAAAATTAATAATAAATAGTAGATGAAGAAAGGGGGTTTGATATCGATGAAAATGAAAGGGGGTTTGAAATTCGATGAAAATGAAAGGGGGTTTGATATTTGGTAACGATGAAAATGAAAGGGGATTTGATTTTTACGATGAAAACGAAAGGGGATTTGATTTTTACTCAAAATTTACGAAGAAAATGAAAGGGGATTTGATTTTTATACGATGAAAACGAAAGGGGATTTGATTTTTACAAAATTTTCCATTGTTTTAAAAAATTCTTATCGCACACATTTTTTTTCCACGGTGATTCCTCTTTGCTGTTATTTTCATGTTTTACAAAATTCTTATCGCACACATTTTTTTTCCACGGTGATTCCTCTTTGCTGTTATTTTCATGTTTTACAAAATTCTTATCGCACACATTTTTTTTTCCACGGTGATTCCTCTTTGCTGTTATTTTCATGTTTTACAAAATTCTTATCGCACACATTTTTTTTCCACGGTGATTCCTCTTTGCTGTTATTTTCATGTCTATAGAAAAATTTTTTAAATGTTAAAAAATTATTTATCAAAGATAATGAGATGAATGGTGGGTGGAAGAATAAATCTTAAATCGAGTAAGACATCCGGTACAATTTTTAAAGAAAGACTATTTACACAGTTTCCATTGTGATTTTAGAAAATATTATAGACGGCGATAACACCACATATTGTTTGGTTTTAGGTCTAGAATCGAGTAAGACATCCGGCACAATTTTTAAAGAAAGACTATTTACACATATTCCATTGTGATTTTTGAAAATAAGATATACTTGTCTGGAATTATAGACGGCGACAACACCACATATTGTTTAGTTTATTAAAAAAAAAAAAAAAAAAAAAAAAAAAAAAAAAATGATAAAACATATCCGGATTTATAGACGTTGACGAATCCTCATATCACAAGATACTTATAATAAACTAATATGCATAAATACTGAGTTTTAAAACAGTAACTATTCAGTAAAAGTCAAACATTCAATTGAAATTCAAAGAAATATGACCTCCACAATGACGAACCGGGATATTTTAGCCGCCTTCAACAAATTGAGGAGCAAACCATACTGCTCCGTAAAGGATATTGAAACTGGTAAGCCGTATAAGGTTCTTAGGATGTTTCGTCACAACAACAAATATGGAAATGTTGTGATAGCGGAGTTAGAGGAGTGGATGCTATATCTTCCAAAAAGATATAACGCTTTGGAAGATGCTGCTATTGAGGGGATCTCTGAGGAGCAATTTCTGTTGAGCAAAAAGACGGATATAATAACTGGGAACTATATCATTGAATTAGAAGAGATTGCTGAATATGGAAATTCTATAGAAGCAGATGACGATGATCAGATGTTTATCCCCAACGCACAACCCTACTTTGGTTGGGGAAGTAGTAAAAAAGCGAAACATTAATTATCTATTAGAATATAGTATTTTATAAAATAATAATAATAATAATTATAATAATAGAAATATATATAAAGATAGAACAAATTTTAAAATTTACTATTCTTATTAGCATAGCTGTTTTGAAATGATGTCTCGCATAAATATTGTACAATTTTTAAAGGATTTTGATGGATATATTTTTTTAGAGCATCTGGAATTAATCAAACATTTTCTAAAGTTAATAGATGAAAGTGAAAAAAATGATGATATACTACATAATAAATGCGGATTTATAAGTTGCTTACAAGAATATGCTGAAGTGATTCCTGAACGATATGAAATAAACTTTGAAAAGCAAAAGAAAATGGTTGAAGACTTAATAAAAAAATATTATTTATTATCAAAATACTTTTATAATATATGAAAATTAAATAAAAAGCATTTTTAAAAGAGTTTTGTTTGTATTTATTTATTTATTTTATTTTTTTTTATATAGAAATTCTAAACACAAGTGTCCACAATTAAATGTATTATATTGTTGTTTTCGCTTATGATTGTATTTGATGTTTTTACCCAAATATTTTATGATTTCCAACGGTGGTTGTAAATTTCCAAAACTATCAAAATATTCCAAATCATTATTGTTTTTATAATATGCTACCCAATGAGTGCCACTACCAGTTGAAGAATCCAAATTAACTATTCCACACTAGTAGATGAAGAAAGGGGGTTTGATATCGATGAAAATGAAAGGGGGTTTGAAATTCGATGAAAATGAAAGGGGGTTTGATATTTGGTAACGATGAAAATGAAAGGGGATTTGATTTTTACGATGAAAACGAAAGGGGATTTGATTTTTACTCAAAATTTACGAAGAAAATGAAAGGGGATTTGATTTTTATACGATGAAAACGAAAGGGGATTTGATTTTTACAAAATTTTCCATTGTTTTAAAAAATTCTTATCGCACACATTTTTTTTCCACGGTGATTCCTCTTTGCTGTTATTTTCCATTGTTTTAAAAAATTCTTATCGCACACATTTTTTTTCCACGGTGATTCCTCTTTGCTGTTATTTTCATGTCTATAGAAAAATTTTTTAAATGTTAAAAAATTATTTATCAAAGAAAATGAGATGAATGGTGGAAGAATAAATCTTAAATCGAGTAAGACATCCGGCACAATTTTTAAAGAAAGACTATTTACACAGTTTCCATTGTGATTTTTGAAAATATTATAGACGGCGATAACACCACATATTGTTTGGTTTTAGGTCTAGAATCGAGTAAGACATCTGGCACAATTTTTAAAGAAAGACTATTTACACATTTTCCATTGTGATTTTTGAAAATAAGATATACTTGTCTGGAATTATAGACGGCGACAACACCACATATTGTTTAGTTTATGAAAAAAAAAAAAAAAGAAATGATAAAACATTTCCGGATTTATAGACGTTGACGAATCCTCATATCACAAGATACTTATAATAAACTAATATGTATAAATACTGAGTTTTAAAAAGTAACTATTCAGTAAAAGTCAAACATTCAATTGAAATTCAAAGAAATATGACCTCCACAATGACGAAGCGGGATATTTTAGCCGCCTTCAACAAATTGAGGAGCAAACCATACTGCTCCGTAAAGGATATTGAAACTGGTAAGCCGTATAAGGTTCTTAGGATGTTTCGTCACAACAACAAATATGGAAATGTTGTGATAGCGGAGTTAGAGGAGTGGATGCTATATCTTCCAAAAAGATATAACGCTTTGGAAGATGCTGCTATTGAGGGGATCTCTGAGGAGCAATTTCTGTTGAGCAAAAAGACGGATATAATAACTGGGAACTATATCATTGAATTAGAAGAGATTGCTGAATATGGAAATTCTATAGAAGCAGATGACGATGATCAGATGTTTATCCCCAACGCACAACCCTACTTTGGTTGGGGAAGTAGTAAAAAAGCGAAACATTAATTATCTATTAGAATATAGTATTTTATAAAATAATAATAATAATTATAATAATAGAAATATATATAAAGATAGAACAAATTTTAAAATTTACTATTCTTATTAGCATAGCTGTTTTGAAATGATGTCTCGCATAAATATTGTACAATTTTTAAAGGATTTTGATGGATACATTTTTTTAGAGCATCTGGAATTAATCAAACATTTTCTAAAGTTAATAGATGAAAGTGAAAAAAATGATGATATACTACATAATAAATGTGGATTTATAAGTTGCTTACAAGAATATGCTGAAGTGATTCCTGAACGATATGAAATAAACTTTGAAAAGCAAAAGAAAATGGTTGAAGACTTAATAAAAAAATATTATTTATTATCAAAATACTTTTATAATATATGAAAATTAAATAAAAAGCATTTTTAAAAGAGTTTTGTTTGTATTTATTTATTTATTTTATTTTTTTTATATAGAAATTCTAAACACAAGTGTCCACAATTAAATGTATTATATTGTTGTTTTCGCTTATGATTGTATTTGATGTTTTTACCCAAATATTTTATGATTTCCAACGGTGGTTGTAAATTTCCAAAACTATCAAAATATTCCAAATCATTATTGTTTTTATAATATGCTACCCAATGAGTGCCACTACCAGTTGAAGAATCCAAATTAACTATTCCACACTCTGCTTTTTTAGATTGTTTTGGAAGCATATCTCGCATAAATACGCCTCTAAAATTAGGAATATTTCTATTAGCAAAATTCATGATATCTGCATCTGTAAGTGGTCTGTTGGGTAGCATATTTAATAGTTTTTTGAACTTTTACAAATTATACCATAACCTCTCTTGTATGGTTTAAGATATAGTCCTTTTCCCATAGCAATAGATTCCATTGCTTTATTGTGACGTGTAGATTCATCTAATTTTTTCTTGGCATTTTTAGCAGCGGTAACAGCTTTTGCAATTGATGTAGCTCCCGAAGTTATACTGCCTAATGCTCCAAGTGCAGTTAAAATTGGAATAAGTGGTAAGAATCCTCCAGTTTTGGGAAGTTTTATAATCCGTGGAACAATGACATTATGTTTATTTCCTTTAAATGATTTATTAATAACTTTGTGAGCAATTTTAATAGCATCTTGTATATCCTGAGGTTTCTCCTTCTTCAACATATTGGTAGCAGTTTTAATAGTTTTCAAAAACAGTTTTTTATTACAGAGCTGTTTTTTGTTTTGGAGTCCCATACCAAATTTTGTTTTTGTCTTCATTGCATTGGTCACTATATATGCACTTGTCTTTTCACCAATACTACTATCTTTTGCTAAAACTCTTTCCCAAGCTCTTTCAGTTAATATTTTGTCAGCTTGATTGCGTTCGGTTGAATCATTACTTTGTGAATAAGCTATATCATGTTCTCTACAAGCAGAATCTAATGGATTAATACCTTTATCTCCTCTAGCTAAACGTTTTTTTAGTTTTGTTCCTGGTCCACAAAATGTATATCCTGGTATATGAAGCTCTATTGGTAAAACGTCGATTAAATTATTTAATATACCTTGTCCTCTCATAACTTTTTTTGAAATGAATAAAATATTAATGTGTAACATCTTATATATATACTTTGACAAACAAAAAAAAATTATTAGTTACCAAAATGCGTTTAATAAAACAAGACAAAAATATTTCCGTGAGAAACATAGACTTTTCTACTGATGCAAACACAAAACTACGTCATAGTAGTTTATTACCGAACAGCATTAGGGCTCTAATTGTTGGCCCATCTAATTGTGGGAAGACTAATGTTATGCTTAGTCTCATTGAAAGTCCGAATGGTTTAAAATTTGAGAACATATATTTATATTCAAAATCGCTCTATCAACCAAAATATCAGTACTTGGAAAAACTCATCGCACCTATAACAGGGATGGGATATTTTACATTTAGTGATAATGAGAGTGTTATACCGCCTGATGAAGCCAAAAATAATTCGCTAATGATATTCGATGATGTTGCTTGCGAGAAACAAAATAATATACGATCATATTTTTGTATGGGTCGCCACAGAAATGTTGATTCTTTTTACTTATGTCAAACATATACAAGAATTCCTAAACATTTGATTCGAGACAACGCAAATATGATAATTATGTTCAAACAGGATGAATTAAATATGCGCCATGTTTATAATGATCACGTTGGAACAGATATGGCATTTGAAAAATTTTATGATATGTGTCGTGAATGTTGGCAAGACAAATTTGGCTTTTTAGTAATTAGCAAAGATAATGAGATGAATGGTGGAAGATATAGAAAATGTTTTGATAACTTTATTCAATTATAAATGCTGTTCATGAGCTGTTCAAAGCTGTTCATGAGCTGTTCAAAGCTGTTCATGAGCTGTTCAAAGCTGTTCATGAACCGTTGAAAGCTGTTCATGAGCTGTTCAAAGCCGTTCATGAGCTGTTCAAAGCCGTTCATGAGCTGTTGAAAGCTGGTCATGAGCTGTTGAAAGTTGATCCAAAGCAGATAATAGTTGAATAAAAAGAATTTGCAAAACAGTTTTACCATTATTACTATTATTAACTTGCAAGCAACGGTATTGATCTGATCTCCCAGAGCTATATTAAGATGAATCAACAACTACTTAAAGAATTAATAAAGACTCGGTCTGTTTTAAAACAAAAATATCGAAGTTTAAAAGTTGGTGAAACTGAAAACGACGAGAGATTAGCAAAAACATTTAAGCCAATAACTGAACCATTAAAAGAACTTGTGAAAAATAACAACACTCAATATGATAAACCTAAAGCAGAAAATATTTACACTCAAGACAATTCTTTCGATTTCAATAATATGTTGTCTAAAGTAGAAATGAGTACTCCTAAGAAAGACATACAACTTAAAGATGATGAAAACAGTAACGATACAAACAGTGTAGATTCGACATTTAAGTCAACTAATAATTCATCTAATGTTATTGACTTAGCATTACTGCAGAAAAATAAATTGCTTGATACAACATATGGTCCACATAAAAACTCATATAATGTTTGGAAGTTTGGTAATAGTGATATAGAAATAAATGAAGAAAAAATTAACATTGGAAATCAAAATTGGGCCATTACACCAGGCTTGATTCAATTATTGTTTCATAAAGAACCAACAAATTATGAACCATATGAGTTGGATATTTATAAAAATATTTTGATTAAAACCAATGCGCACAAAAGAGAATTTAATTCCAAAAATCAAATTAAGGGCACTAAGAGCAAAAAGTACAACACTATTATAAAAAAATTGTTTAAGGATGAAATTTCTATAACACCAAAAAGATCATTAAGATCACAAACGCATGAAGGAAACGGAATGATTATGAAAGTCAATAATGAAAGACCCAACTATATATACTGGAACGATCCTAATGAATTAGTAGATCGACTGAGACTATTGGTTGCATCGGAAGGCGCGGGACACAATAATCATCGCAATGAAATTAATTCAATTTTAGAGGAATTGCAAGAAGCAAATATTATTGCGTAGAAAGCAATAATCATAAATAAATAGTGGAAGGATAACAAAATATGTCTGTTGATAAATTTGGTCATCACTCAAAGAGTCAAAACAATTTTATAAAAAATGAAAAAAATAAAAGAAAAATTCGTCAAGTTGTTGGACTTGTGTTGGATAAAAATAATAACATTAATGTTCAAAACAAAAGGATCACAAATGTTTCGTTTCCTACACAAGAAAAAGACGCTGTTAATAAACATTACTTGGGAACAGAAATCAGACAATTGCAACAAGATTTAACAACATTGATTAAACAAGAATATAAAAAACTTGATGGAAAACTTAATAATATTGATAATTCAATGCAAAACATGATATCTCATAGAGAAATGTCTTTAAAATTACATTTTAGTGAACAAATCGAAACACTGTTAGAGAAAGTACAAAGACTGGAGAATTTTGTTTTTACGTTTTTCATACAAATCAACCCAATGATATGAGCCATTGTAACTGAATTCTTTCCACATCATACCTTTCAGAGTTCTGTTAAATCGTTCTACAATTGAGGCTTTCATAATGCTGTAAGTAGAATAGTGATTAATTTTATATTTTGCCATTAGGTTTTTGAATAAGTTGTTGAAAAATTCTTTTCCATCATCTGTTTGCAAATTTTTTGGTATACGGCCTAAATTAAATATGTCATTCATAGCATTTGTAACATCTATAGCCGTTTTAGATTTTAGTGGTCGAATCCAAGCAAATTTTGAAAAGGTATCAATGACTGTTAATAAATATTTAAATCCTTTATTATATGTAGAGTAATTTCCCATTTCAACTAAATCCGCTTGCCATAAATCATCAATACCCTTCATTATTACTCTCCGTCGTTTAAAATTTTTCCTTGCTTGGGAATGAAGCTCATTAACCAACTCTCGTTTTTCATCCATACTTGAATTATATTAATATTAATATTTTATTTTATATTTCTTTTTTATTGGATCTGTACTGCTTGGCGGTTCACTTTTTGTAATTATTGACGTAAAAACAAAATTCTCCAGTCTTTGTACTTTCTCTAACAGTGTTTCGATTTGTTCACTAAAATGTAATTTTAAAGACATTTCTCTATGAGATATCATGTTTTGCATTGAATTATCAATATTATTAAGTTTTCCATCAAGTTTTTTATATTCTTGTTTAATCAATGTTGTTAAATCTTGTTGCAATTGTCTGATTTCTGTTCCCAAGTAATGTTTATTAACAGCGTCTTTTTCTTGTGTAGGAAACGAAACATTTGTGATCCTTTTGTTTTGAACATTAATGTTATTATTTTTATCCAACACAAGTCCAACAACTTGACGAATTTTTCTTTTATTTTTTTCATTTTTTATAAAATTGTTTTGACTCTTTGAGTGATGACCAAATTTATCAACAGACATATTTTGTTATCCTTCCACTATTTATTTATGATTATTGCTTTCTACGCAATAATATTTGCTTCTTGCAATTCCTCTAAAATTGAATTAATTTCATTGCGATGATTATTGTGTCCCGCGCCTTCCGATGCAACCAATAGTCTCAGTCGATCTACTAATTCATTAGGATCGTTCCAGTATATATAGTTGGGTCTTTCATTATTGACTTTCATAATCATTCCGTTTCCTTCATGCGTTTGTGATCTTAATGATCTTTTTGGTGTTATAGAAATTTCATCCTTAAACAATTTTTTTATAATAGTGTTGTACTTTTTGCTCTTAGTGCCCTTAATTTGATTTTTGGAATTAAATTCTCTTTTGTGCGCATTGGTTTTAATCAAAATATTTTTATAAATATCCAACTCATATGGTTCATAATTTGTTGGTTCTTTATGAAACAATAATTGAATCAAGCCTGGTGTAATGGCCCAATTTTGATTTCCAATGTTAATTTTTTCTTCATTTATTTCTATATCACTATTACCAAACTTCCAAACATTATATGAGTTTTTATGTGGACCATATGTTGTATCAAGCAATTTATTTTTCTGCAGTAATGCTAAGTCAATAACATTAGATGAATTATTAGTTGACTTAAATGTCGAATCTACACTGTTTGTATCGTTACTGTTTTCATCATCTTTAAGTTGTATGTCTTTCTTAGGAGTACTCATTTCTACTTTAGACAACATATTATTGAAATCGAAAGAATTGTCTTGAGTGTAAATATTTTCTGCTTTAGGTTTATCATATTGAGTGTTGTTATTTTTCACAAGTTCTTTTAATGGTTCAGTTATTGGCTTAAATGTTTTTGCTAATCTCTCGTCGTTTTCAGTTTCACCAACTTTTAAACTTCGATATTTTTGTTTTAAAACAGACCGAGTCTTTATTAATTCTTTAAGTAGTTGTTGATTCATCTTAATATAGCTCTGGGAGATCAGATCAATACCGTTGCTTGCAAGTTAATAATAGTAATAATGGTAAAACTGTTTTGCAAATTCTTTTTATTCAACTATTATCTGCTTTGGATCAACTTTCAACAGCTCATGACCAGCTTTCAACAGCTCATGAACGGCTTTGAACAGCTCATGAACGGCTTTGAACAGCTCATGAACAGCTTTCAACGGTTCATGAACAGCTTTGAACAGCTCATGAACAGCTTTGAACAGCTCATGAACAGCTTTGAACAGCTCATGAACAGCTTTGAACAGCTCATGAACAGCATTTATAATTGAATAAAGTTATCAAAACATTTTCTATATCTTCCACCATTCATCTCATTATCTTTGCTAATTACTAAAAAGCCAAATTTGTCTTGCCAACATTCACGACACATATCATAAAATTTTTCAAATGCCATATCTGTTCCAACGTGATCATTATAAACATGGCGCATATTTAATTCATCCTGTTTGAACATAATTATCATATTTGCGTTGTCTCGAATCAAATGTTTAGGAATTCTTGTATATGTTTGACATAAGTAAAAAGAATCAACATTTCTGTGGCGACCCATACAAAAATATGATCGTATATTATTTTGTTTCTCGCAAGCAACATCATCGAATATCATTAGCGAATTATTTTTGGCTTCATCAGGCGGTATAACACTCTCATTATCACTAAATGTAAAATATCCCATCCCTGTTATAGGTGCGATGAGTTTTTCCAAGTACTGATATTTTGGTTGATAGAGCGATTTTGAATATAAATATATGTTCTCAAATTTTAAACCATTCGGACTTTCAATGAGACTAAGCATAACATTAGTCTTCCCACAATTAGATGGGCCAACAATTAGAGCCCTAATGCTGTTCGGTAATAAACTACTATGACGTAGTTTTGTGTTTGCATCAGTAGAAAAGTCTATGTTTCTCACGGAAATATTTTTGTCTTGTTTTATTAAACGCATTTTGGTAACTAATAATTTTTTTTTGTTTGTCAAAGTATATATATAAGATGTTACACATTAATATTTTATTCATTTCAAAAAAAGTTATGAGAGGACAAGGTATATTAAATAATTTAATCGACGTTTTACCAATAGAGCTTCATATACCAGGATATACATTTTGTGGACCAGGAACAAAACTAAAAAAACGTTTAGCTAGAGGAGATAAAGGTATTAATCCATTAGATTCTGCTTGTAGAGAACATGATATAGCTTATTCACAAAGTAATGATTCAACCGAACGCAATCAAGCTGACAAAATATTAACTGAAAGAGCTTGGGAAAGAGTTTTAGCAAAAGATAGTAGTATTGGTGAAAAGACAAGTGCATATATAGTGACCAATGCAATGAAGACAAAAACAAAATTTGGTATGGGACTCCAAAACAAAAAACAGCTCTGTAATAAAAAACTGTTTTTGAAAACTATTAAAACTGCTACCAATATGTTGAAGAAGGAGAAACCTCAGGATATACAAGATGCTATTAAAATTGCTCACAAAGTTATTAATAAATCATTTAAAGGAAATAAACATAATGTCATTGTTCCACGGATTATAAAACTTCCCAAAACTGGAGGATTCTTACCACTTATTCCAATTTTAACTGCACTTGGAGCATTAGGCAGTATAACTTCGGGAGCTACATCAATTGCAAAAGCTGTTACCGCTGCTAAAAATGCCAAGAAAAAATTAGATGAATCTACACGTCACAATAAAGCAATGGAATCTATTGCTATGGGAAAAGGACTATATCTTAAACCATACAAGAGAGGTTATGGTATAATTTGTAAAAGTTCAAAAAACTATTAAATATGCTACCCAACAGACCACTTACAGATGCAGATATCATGAATTTTGCTAATAGAAATATTCCTAATTTTAGAGGCGTATTTATGCGAGATATGCTTCCAAAACAATCTAAAAAAGCAGAGTGTGGAATAGTTAATTTGGATTCTTCAACTGGTAGTGGCACTCATTGGGTAGCATATTATAAAAACAATAATGATTTGGAATATTTTGATAGTTTTGGAAATTTACAACCACCGTTGGAAATCATAAAATATTTGGGTAAAAACATCAAATACAATCATAAGCGAAAACAACAATATAATACATTTAATTGTGGACACTTGTGTTTAGAATTTCTATATAAAAAAAATAAAATAAATAAATAAATACAAACAAAACTCTTTTAAAAATGCTTTTTATTTAATTTTCATATATTATAAAAGTATTTTGATAATAAATAATATTTTTTTATTAAGTCTTCAACCATTTTCTTTTGCTTTTCAAAGTTTATTTCATATCGTTCAGGAATCACTTCAGCATATTCTTGTAAGCAACTTATAAATCCACATTTATTATGTAGTATATCATCATTTTTTTCACTTTCATCTATTAACTTTAGAAAATGTTTGATTAATTCCAGATGCTCTAAAAAAATGTATCCATCAAAATCCTTTAAAAATTGTACAATATTTATGCGAGACATCATTTCAAAACAGCTATGCTAATAAGAATAGTAAATTTTAAAATTTGTTCTATCTTTATATATATTTCTATTATTATAATTATTATTATTATTTTATAAAATACTATATTCTAATAGATAATTAATGTTTCGCTTTTTTACTACTTCCCCAACCAAAGTAGGGTTGTGCGTTGGGGATAAACATCTGATCATCGTCATCTGCTTCTATAGAATTTCCATATTCAGCAATCTCTTCTAATTCAATGATATAGTTCCCAGTTATTATATCCGTCTTTTTGCTCAACAGAAATTGCTCCTCAGAGATCCCCTCAATAGCAGCATCTTCCAAAGCGTTATATCTTTTTGGAAGATATAGCATCCACTCCTCTAACTCCGCTATCACAACATTTCCATATTTGTTGTTGTGACGAAACATCCTAAGAACCTTATACGGCTTACCAGTTTCAATATCCTTTACGGAGCAGTATGGTTTGCTCCTCAATTTGTTGAAGGCGGCTAAAATATCCCGCTTCGTCATTGTGGAGGTCATATTTCTTTGAATTTCAATTGAATGTTTGACTTTTACTGAATAGTTACTTTTTAAAACTCAGTATTTATACATATTAGTTTATTATAAGTATCTTGTGATATGAGGATTCGTCAACGTCTATAAATCCGGAAATGTTTTATCATTTCTTTTTTTTTTTTTTTCATAAACTAAACAATATGTGGTGTTGTCGCCGTCTATAATTCCAGACAAGTATATCTTATTTTCAAAAATCACAATGGAAAATGTGTAAATAGTCTTTCTTTAAAAATTGTGCCAGATGTCTTACTCGATTCTAGACCTAAAACCAAACAATATGTGGTGTTATCGCCGTCTATAATATTTTCAAAAATCACAATGGAAACTGTGTAAATAGTCTTTCTTTAAAAATTGTGCCGGATGTCTTACTCGATTTAAGATTTATTCTTCCACCATTCATCTCATTTTCTTTGATAAATAATTTTTTAACATTTAAAAAATTTTTCTATAGACATGAAAATAACAGCAAAGAGGAATCACCGTGGAAAAAAAATGTGTGCGATAAGAATTTTTTAAAACAATGGAAAATAACAGCAAAGAGGAATCACCGTGGAAAAAAAATGTGTGCGATAAGAATTTTTTAAAACAATGGAAAATTTTGTAAAAATCAAATCCCCTTTCGTTTTCATCGTATAAAAATCAAATCCCCTTTCATTTTCTTCGTAAATTTTGAGTAAAAATCAAATCCCCTTTCGTTTTCATCGTAAAAATCAAATCCCCTTTCATTTTCATCGTTACCAAATATCAAACCCCCTTTCATTTTCATCGAATTTCAAACCCCCTTTCATTTTCATCGATATCAAACCCCCTTTCTTCATCTACTATAAATGAATTTGATTTATAATCTCCTCCACAAAATGTTAAAAATAGTTTGTAATTATAATAAGAGAAATATGATAAATTAATTATAGTTAAAAAATAAAATAAAAATACTATTGATAGAATAGTGCCAATCTGGCTCACAACAATTATGTTAGGCCAAATATAGATTAGTAAAAATATTGTAAATTACCTGAAATGTATAAAATTTACTTATATCTATTAATAAATAAATAATAATAATAATAATAATACACGAAGCTGCATTTCTATCTACACCTCAGACATTTATGCATAACGGTATTAATGAAGTTATATTTGCTGAAATAAGAGATTTGATAAAGCTATGTGTCCACGATCGTCAGATATTACAACGTAATCATATCTAGCAATGTGCTAGCAATGTACTGACATTGAAAAATTTTTAGCAAAAGGTAAATTGTCAGTTTACACGACTATAAGAAAACTAACAATTTCATTTGCACACAATTGTCACAGAATGAATTTATCTGTCAATCGAAATTGTCAGTTTACACTGTTGTCGGATTGTTGTGTGGCATTGTCAAATTCGTTTTGCAGCTCTGTGTGTGTTTAAAAATTTTAAATATTGTCATGGAACAAAAAAGAGCAATTGGAACCATTTTAGCTGCTTATGTCCTAATGAACACTTTAATTTAATTCTTTAATTTTCTTCTACTTTGTTCAAAAATTTTATCAATGCACACTTGTTTGTTTATTTATGTATATACAGAGTTGCATTTACAAAAAATGTCTATGACAATGCTGCCATTGGCAGATGCATAAACTTTGCACATATGACATGCTTGACAATTGTCTTCAAACAATGACAAAATTGTGTGTTTACACGATTGTTAGATGTCTGACAATATTTTTGTCTTCCAATGTACTGAAAATGCTTTTTCTTACAACGTTGGAAGGCAAACATTTTAAGTTTACACGGTTGTTAGACATTTTCTGAGCATTTTTCGGACAACGTTGTAATATCTGACAATCGTGAACACATAGCTTAAGGTATAAAAGACGGCTTAATAGAATTTGGCAACAAAGCAGAAATGCAGCAGACAAAACTAATTATAATCAGGCAACAAAACACCTAAGAAAACGTATTTCGGAAATTAAAAACGAAGAATTGACAAATTATCCAAGAGGCTTAAATACCACGAATAATAGTGACCTCGACGGAACTTGGTGCAGAAGACGCATTTTCTAAATATCTGGAACAAACCTTTCAAACATGCTCCTTAACAAAGACAGTTGAAGAAAACAACCTTCTCCAGTTTTTAGACTCTCCATGTCCAATGGATTTTCCAATAAAACCCTTTTCGCCAAGAGAAGTTGAAAAGGAAATTTCTAAACTTAATAATTCAAAATCTCCAGGCTACGATAAAATTGGACCAAAATTAGCAAAGTCCATGTCAAGAAAAAGTGTCTTATTCTTGACATTGATATATAACTCTGTGCTTAGATTATCTCATTTTCCAATACAGTGGAAATGCGCTGAAATTATAATGATTAGTAAGCCAGACAAACCGAAATAGTGAAATATCATCATACAGACCCATCAGTTTATTACCTGTGTTGTAGTGTAATATAATTAGCGTAATTATTATTTTACTTATTTTTATTTTTAATTTTTATTTTTACTCATACAAATCTACACTACCCTATTGTATTGGAAATATTGATTTGATTTTTATTATTATTGATTTAATGGAAGTGTAGATTTGTATACAACAACTATTATGTACTATGTAACTTTTAAGACACCGTTATCCTGGTATAAAAGGATCACTAAAATCAATAAAAAAAAAATCATTAACGATCAGACTATTAATCTGACTATTTCATTTGTGGCATATTAACCTGCCAGTACTTAGGAAATAGAACTGGGCATATAAAACTGCCTTAATCTATCCATACCAGTGGCGTTAGTTAGCGCCGGTATTTAGTATAAACACTCCTACACACATACACTCACTCGTAACTCATTACAGTGTTCTCTAAACTCTTTGAAAGATTGTTTTCATACAGATTGTTGCCAGTTTTGGAAAAACAAAATATTATTCCGGACCATCAATTTGGGTTGCGTCATAGACATGGCACTCCTGACCAATGTCATCGAATAGTGAATGCGATTACTGATTCACTTGAAAAAAATCTATACTGTTGCGCAGTGTTTTTAGACACTGTTTAAACATTTTTGTCCGTTCTACCTATTCTTAAAATCTTATTTAGAAGAGCGAACTTTTTATGTAAAAAATTGTGATGAAAGATCTAATATATGTCATATAGGTGCAGGTGTACCGCAAGGAAGTGTTCTTGGACCAGTTTTATACACTATTTTTACATCTGACATACCAGTGATTGATAACGTTACAATGGCCACCTATGCGGATGATACAGGTATTTTAGCATCTACTCATTCGCCTTATGAAGCTTCACTAATAATACAAAGGGAACTTGATATGCTACAAAAATGGTTATCGAAATGGAAAATATGTATTAACACAGACAAATCAAATCATTTAACATTTACATCAAGAAAAGCAGAGTGCCCCGCACTATTCATAAATGGTTCTGAAATTCCAAAATCTGAATCAGTTAAATATCTTGGAATGCATCTTGATAAAAGATTAACATTGAAGTATCATATAAAAGCAAAAAGAGAGCACTTTAACTTAAATACTAAGAAATTACATTGGCTGTTAGGAGCTAAGTCAGAGCCAAGTCTCGAAAACAAAATCATGATATACAAGATTATATTGAAACCTGTGTGGACTTATGGTATTCAGTTATGGGGAACTGCAAGCAACTCTAATGTAGAAATTTTACAAAGATATCAATCGAAAACACTTAAGATGATAGTAAATGCCCCATGGTTTGTAACGAACAAACAAATTCATGATGATATCAGAATTCCATTTATCTATATACTCGTATATAAAAGTGATTGTGTTTATTATTATTAGTTTGGGAGCTAAACGGCTGAACCGATTTGCTTGAAACTTTCACAGTATATTTCTGTATGTCTGGAAGGAGCTATAGGCTACTTTTTTTTGAAATTTTAAGTGGGCGTGGTAACTCCCATACAAAGTTAATTTTAAAAATCAAATACTTGGGAAACTATAATACATAGCTATAGTACTCAAATTTTGCATGAGCAATTCTATTGTTTGTTTAAATATTTGCGGAAAAAATGGGAGTAGTAGCGACAGGGGGCGTGGCACCTCCCATATAATGACCATTAAAAAAAATATAAAATATATGGTATACAATAAGATATATGGTACGGTTATTCTACCATCAATATTAATATTTAGGACAAGAATGGGCGGACTATCAATAGTGGGCGTGGCACCTCACATATATATGATGACAAATTATATATAGGGAAAGCTATATCAGCTATCAATATTAATATTTAGGACAACAATGCTCTGACTAGCAACAATATTAAGTAAATGTTAAAATTTGTATACATTTCAAACCTTTATCTATATATAAAAGTGAATGTGTGTTAGTTTGTTTGTATATTGTAAATCATAATAAGATAATGTAATAAGAATTAATTTAAAAGGAAAACTGTAGATTTTTATAACTTAATAATTATATTTATTTAACTCTAAACTTTTTATTTCTCTACGATACGGGTAGCGAAGCACACCGGGTTTTAGCTATGAAAATGAAGCAGGTCAAGCGTAAACAGTCAATGGTGTTCGGTGAAATA
The DNA here is from genome assembly GCA_916048285.2 of Bellardia pandia. Lineage (NCBI taxonomy): Eukaryota > Metazoa > Arthropoda > Insecta > Diptera > Calliphoridae > Bellardia > Bellardia pandia. Next base: position 91,025,101 of record OU696532.1, on the reverse strand, counting down.
ATAACCAGTTTTTTCTTGCCTAGAATTGAAGAAATGAATGTGGAGGGCATGTGGTTTCAACAAGACGGCGCCACATGTCATACAGCCAGAGAAAATGCATCAGTCATTTCCCGGTCGTGTTATTTTGCGTTTTGGAGACCAGAATTGGCCACCTAGATCGTGCGCTTTAGATTTTTTTCTTTGGGGTTTTTTGAATTCGATGGTTTACGCGAATAAGCCGACGACGACTCAAGCCTTAAAAGAGGAAATTGGACGCTGCATTAATGAAATACCGCAGCATTTATGCAAAAAGGTCATTGAAAATTTCATTAAAAGATCGCGTGTGTGCCAGCAAAGCCGCGGCGGCCTCATTCTGTCTACTTTACGATATAATAAAGCTTCACGATTTTTTTTTAAATATCTGTGTTTTATTTAAAATTTAAAAATTGCGTTCTAGTTGGGACACCCTTTATATAAAATGGGATGTATGTATGTAACGTATGGACTCAAAAACTGGGCCGATTTTGATAAATTGTGAATTCAAAATTATTTTGCTGTTTTTAATAAAGTCAGAAACGATTTTCAAAACATACTAAAAAAGTTATTTAATATTATTTAAGAATGAGCTAGTTTTTTGCTAGTTTTTCATTCCAAACTTTTCTCAACTTGGTTCTACAAGTTCTCAATTGGATTGATGTCAGGCGATTGAGCTGGCCATTTGAAAGAAGCCGTGAAGTGTGTTTGGGATCATTGCCGTGCATAACATTGGATAGTATCGGTAGATTTTCTTCAGCGAATGGTATCATCGTATTTTCTAATATAGTTTTATATAAAATTGGCCCAATCCCGTGCATTTTGCTATTGGTTTTATGTTATATTCCAAAGTACGTTTTTGCAAAAACCGATAAGTTTTTTCCAATTTTCTCTTGCAAACTCTAGCCTTGATTTGATATTCTTGATATGCTTTTTCGAAATAAAAGGTTTGTGTTGTGGGATACAGCCACGAAGAGAAACTTGAATAAGCCTGTGCCTTATTGTTCTAGATGAAAATTTAATCCCATGCGATGACTGCACTTCAACCAGTATTTACCTGGAAGTTTCAAATGGATCATCCAGAGAGATTCTTTTCATAATTTATTACAATTATTTATTCTTAATAAGTTTTTATTCTTCTTCGGAACAAGTTGATACTTTACCCATACCTAACAATCAAAAACTTTATAATTTTTTGCCTCAAAACGGTTTTTTAATACTAACCGACAATTTTTTTGGAGAACAATTTGCAAATACTCGCGTGTTATTAAAAAACTGACATTGAAACAAAGTTGACAATGTTTTTATTAGTGTCCACCCCGCAAAACGTATTATGTACTTCAAAATACCACATTATTTTACAAGATACGAGTAAATTGATGTTAGAGAGAAATAACTGGGAAAAATTAAGAGCGTAAGAGAGAAACAGTAAATGATTATGGAAACGTGCTGTTAAAATTGCAAAAGAAACATTAACAATTTTAAATTGGATGCGATTGGATTTATGTATTAATTATATGGCCACCACTGTATTTGGAATTTTTGGGACAAGAAAAACCTTACGTCTGCGCACTTTTCAAAAGTGTTTGGTATTTTAACAATCTTCCGTTTCAAGTTCTACGAATTTGAGTTTGCAAAAATATATCTGTTATTTTATGATTCAATTTAAGAGAATATTCGAAAAGTAAACGAAAAAACTCGGATTTTAAAAGTGAATATGGTAGCACAAATTTAGGCAATAAAATAATAAAAATTCCTTAAACGTGAGAAAGTTAATATAGCTACAAAAAAAGAGAACGGTTCTGATATATTCTCTTTTTATCAGGCTTGTGATTTTATGCAAAATATTTAACTTCACAAAATCGATAATCATGCTAAGCTTTATACGCAAATCTGAATGAGCGGAACAATTAAAGGAAAATAAGGTCAAATCCAAGGGTAACAGCTTCACAACTGGTCTCCGAAGTTGAAGCTGATCTGGGCAAACAATGTTGCCTTGAAACTGTTTGTCGTGTCTTGCTCCAACAAGATTTTAATGGCCGAGTTGCATACAAGAAACCGTTTATAAACCCGCCAAAGACTGTTTACAAGGAATCTGCATTTTGGAATTCGGTCTTTTTCGGTTCAGATATCATGTCGTACGTTTGGCGGAAACCAATTACAGAATTCAACAAAGAAAACGTAAAGGCAACAATAAAGCATGGTGGTGGCACTGTCATGTTTTGTTAGCTGCTGGTGCTGGTAATTTAACATTTGTTGAAACAACCATGAACAGGTTTAAAGGCCCAACTATAATATGCATATGCTAGCTTAAGCAAACGTGCGAACACATATAAATTGTATGTGGCAAACTATAATGTACTTAACGAAACTTTTCGTTAAGTTTTTCAACTGTCATTTGCTTAAGCAAAAAGCGAAACTGATCGCACATTCTGTACGGAATCAGCTGTTTGTTGTTGTTTGTTTGTGTTTTGAACAAAATGGAAGAAAATATATTTATTTTAAATTTAATAGAAAATGCGGAAACAAATAAGTGCCTTTACAATAAAAGAGGTCCTTTTTATTTTAACAAAAATGTCTTTCTGTCGCGGTTTATTTCTCTGACAGAACAAGAGCGTCTTCTTCTTTTACAGTGTAGTTCACTCATTTCTTTTAATATGCACAGGCATTCAAGCGCTAACTTTAATATTTTTATATTTTTTAAATTTTTAAGTTTTTTCTCCATTTTTGCAACCACAATACGAAAATTAACAAAACATATGTAAACGTTTATTATTATTTACAATGTAGTGCTGCCACAGCTGTACATTTTAGTACTTTTGACGAAAAATTAAAAAAAAGGAAAAATTATGCGTTTCTGGTACGAAGTTTTCTTTTAATTATAAAATAATATAATAATATTTATAAAATAGTCATTTATGGGGTTTTGTTAAAATAAAAACATTTTTTTTTAACATAAATGAGCAACTGTGGACAAAAAGTTTCAAAGTGATTGTAGCCACCTGAAAGTTAACTCTGAACTGGTTATTCATTTGACAGCCTTTTCGTTAACTTTTGCAATTTGCTTAATCTTGTTTATGCATATTATAGTTGGGCCTTTAGACTGTTGAGTCCGTTTTCTCAATGTGTCGACAAACTGTCTGTTGCTAAATGTCGACATAAATTTATTAGACTGATATGTCCGTTTTTTGGTTTTCCCAATATACCGACAGAAACATTATTTTCATTTGGCAATACCTCTCCAAATGTATGTGAAAATTGGGTACTCTGTCTTCAAGTGACAAGTTGTTAACATAAACCAGCTGTTTTCCAAATGTGAAAAAATAACAAGAAATAAAATTAAAAAAACAAATATTTTAAAAAATAAATAATATTCATGTGTGCCAGGTAGTTAGGTCGGTCTGGCATGATAAACTCTTTCAACATTCACTTGGAATTCATGTTATTCGAGTTCATGCTTTATCAAATTAATGTTTATTCCTCTATTAAACATTTTTTCTAAAATCTATTTAATTTTTTTACAAAGGTATTGCCATATAAAAAATATAAACAGCAGTCAGCTGATTGAATTTATCTGTACAAAAAATAACGTGGGCCAAGATAGCGTCGACAAGATATAATCGATTATAGTAATTTAAAAACCGGGAAAGTCAAATATCGGGTAAAGAGGGGTACAAACTTGAGGGTACTAGTGAATTTTCTTATTTCCCTTTGATTTTTTATCATGCATGTTGATTTGCATTAAAAAGTACGACAATTGAATTGACGTGTGTAAATAAACTGGTCAGCTAAAACTAAAGAGTGTGAAACAAGAATTACAGTAGTTATAAATAAATATCTGAAAGTAAATACAAAAAATATCAATACGATTTTGTGTTTCAATTTATTATGACCACCTTTTAAATTTTCGGATTGAAAGAATATTTTCGATTTTTTTAGCGATTTTTTAAATGGTTCACAGTTTGTCAATTAATACAAATATTCATTTAGTCACAAACAATTCCGTCTTTGCCATAAGGGCACACGGGGCCCGTGCCCAGAGCCCCGACCTCATGGAGGCCCCGAAAGGCCGATATATTCGATTACACGAAAGAAAGAAGTTAAATATTTTGTATTTTTCTGGTGATTTTCAGCAATTTTTTTTTGTTAATTTCAAAAACAAAAAGGAATAGAAAAAAAATTAACCGAAACTTACATATTAACAAATACTAGAAAAATGTATTTGTGTGATTTTTCAACTGTATTTGACGATACAACCCAAAAAAAACTGGCAACCTTGACTGGTGCAGATAGTAATATGTAGTTGACATTGTGTATATTTCGGGGATTTCCCGTGTAAGGCGTGTAACTGTTTAATGTGAATTATTGAACTTATTTAAAAGAAGTTTTTACTAGTTTGACGTCTTAGTTTTAAACAACTTGACTATATTGTTTTATAATTAATTTAATTATGTCGACAAGAACATATTTAAGTGGTTCACAAAAAAGAAAAAAAGTTCTGGCTCAAAAAGAAATAGCCCAAAAACTTCCTAAATTCACTTCATTTTTTAAGGTGGAAGAAACAAACAGAATGACTGATTCTTCGCCTTCATCATCTCAAGATCCGGTTACTTTCGAATTTCAACGGGAAAAAGAACTTACGTCTGACAAAAATGATAATATTATGCAAGTTCCAGATGTAGAGACAGTAACAGGTATTTTAGATGCTGAACCCTCCAATTCAAGCTTATTATTTACAAGCATAGAAAGTGTATCTCCTGATCCTGGTATGTACTGTGATGAAATTTTCACCGAAGAAGTACGCGATATTTGGACTCAAAAAGGGCCAGAATTTTTTTAAAATAAAGAGTGTGACTTCTCCAAAACTTCTAAAATTTTTCCAGATTCAAACAGTAAAACAAAAAACTAGATACTTGACTAAAAATATGTTCACCCGCTTATTGACGAATGGTGAGTCTTTAGAAAGAAACTGGCTCCTATTTTCACTGTCAAAGAACTCTGTATACTGTTATTGCTGCCGTCTATTTAATACTACTGCTAGTACTGGTCATAATTTGAGTTCTTCAAATGGATATAAAGACTGGAAACATATAAGTAATTTATTAATGGAGCATGAGAACAGTTTAAAACACAGGGAATCAATGATGAAATATGTCGCAAGAAGCAAAATTACTGGGCGAATTGACAGCGAGTTTTTGTCCCAATATAATACACAAGTCAATTATTGGAAGAATGTACTTAAAATAATTGTTGCAGTAGTGAAATTTTTGGCTTCGAGAGGACTTGCTTTTCGTGGTGATAATGAAATATTAGGGGCTCAAAATAACGGAAATTATTTGGGATGCTTAGAGCTAATTAGTGAATTTGATCCTTTTCTTGCTGATCACATGCGAAACTGCGGAAATAGTGGAAAAGGATATACATCATATTTTTCTGCAAATATTTGTAATGAATTAATAAATATAATGGGACAGCAAGTGCTAAAAGCGATTGTTAATGAAGTAAAAGCTGCAAAATACTACTCTATTAGTGTGGATTCTACACCAGATCTTTCACATGTTGACCAACTCACCTTTGTCGTTAGATACGTCAAAGGCGGAGAGCCTATTGAGAGATTTTTGCAATTTTTACCTATGGATGAACATAATGCTCAGTACATAGCAGGTGCCATTTTAAACTTTACTGAAAGTCTTGATATTCCTATAAAAGATTGCCGAGGGCAGAGTTACGATAATGCATCAAATATGGCAGGAAAGTATTCTGGTGTTCAGGCAAGAATAAAAGAAAAATGTGAATTTGCCATTTATGTTCCATGTGCGGCACATTCATTAATTTTGGTAGGTGTTGAAGCTGTCCAATGTGTTTCAGATGCAGTATCCTACTTCCAATTTGTCCAAAAATTATTCAATTTTTTCTCGGCTTCGACCAAACGATGGAAAATTATGACAGCGAACTTGGGAAAAAATAAAGTTTTGAATTCTCTCCCGGATACTAGATGGTCTGCATGTGCTAATGCCATTAATTCTTTGAAAAATGGTTATTTTCATATTTTTGAAGCTTTAACATCAATTGCAAATGACGTCAATCAACCAGGAGAAACAAGAAACGAAGCTCAAGGCCTAGCCAAAAAAATTTGAGACTATTCTTCTAACGGAGATTTGGAATGATCTTTTAGGAGTTATAAACAAAACAAGCATAAGTTTACAAAAAAAACACCTTGACACTGGACGTTGCAACAAAACTTTACGCATCTTTAATCGGTTATGTCAGTAACGCACGCGATAATTTCGATCAGTACGAATCGGCCGCTAAAGAAAAAAACCCAATGGTGACTATAAAGATATGTTTGAAAGAAAAAAAATTCGCAGCACACGTCTTACTTTTTTTGACGGATCAGCGGAGGCTGTACAGTTAAATGGCAAACAAAAATTCCGCGTAGAAACGTTTATTCCCATAATTGACACATTAAATGTTCATTTAAAAAAGCGTTCTGCTGCATACCAAGAAATTGATGAAATTTTTAGTTTTCTTTCTCAATTAATAACAATTGATTCGGACAAGTTGTCAAAAAAATGCAAACAATTTGCCGAATTCTACCACAAATATATTAATACTAAGGAGTTCATATCAGAATGTTTTCATTTAAGGCAGTACCTCAAGAACATAGCAACGGAATTTGTAGTGGAGAGCAGTCATTTTCTCGGCTAAAGAGAATAAAAAATTAATTACGAACGTCTATGTTGCAAGAACGCCTAACTAACTTGTCAATTATGTGCATTGAAAGTGATGTCCTTCAAAAAATTGATTTTAAGGATAAAATAGAAGATTTTGCAGCAAAGAAATCCCGAAAAAAAACTCTAGCGTAGCCAATTTAAATCAGAACACAAATACCTAGGTTATATTTCTTATAACATTAATGACCGAATTCACAGTCTTTAGTTAGCTAATGACAAAGGCTTAACTAATGATTCTTTATTCGCAATGCTTAGTTTGCCATAAGAATAACAAGTATTAGTTAAAGAACCGTTAGTACATTAGTTAACCATTGGTAAACTAATATACTAACGGTTCTTTAACTAATACTTGTTATTCTTATGGCAAACTAAGCATTGCGAATAAAGAATCATTAGTTAAGCCTTTGTCATTAGCTAACTAAAGACTGTGAATTCGGCCATTAGTATATTAGTTTACCAATGGTTAACTAATGACTGAGAATTCGGCCATTAATAACATGTATTAAATTTGTATTAAACATAATAAATTTCAAATCATAACAAAAAATTCTTGTCATTCGTTTTTTTTACTTTCCAGTTGGGCCCCAAATTATTATGTGCCCAGGGGCCCCGACATGCCTTAAGACGGCCTTGGTCACAAATACTTATTCGATGCAACTCTGCAAAAAAATTTATCAAAGCCGCCTGTTTGTTTTCTCTAACTGCGTTAATTATAATTTAACCGCTCTTAAAACAGTTATATTAAATAGAAATTTAATTCTTAAAGAAAAAACTACGCAAAGAGACCGATAAAAGTTAAACACCTCCAGTAATTCAAGTGTGATAAAAGTTTGATTAAAAGTGTAAAAAGTGTAAAAAAGGCAAATTTGAAAGAAAAATTAAAAGTTCTTTAATATACTTTTACCAAATTTTGGGTCATTTTTTATATAGGCCTGCATAAGAAATAAGAGTAAGTTTTCTATGCCATTTATATAAACATATATGTATACACGCGCCATAGTGGGGAGGGTATATTGGATTTGTGCTGATGTTTGTAACGCCTAGAAATATTGGTCCCACACCCACCTTAAAGTATACCGCTCGACTCAGGATCACTTTCTGAGTCGATTTAACGATGCCCGTCCGTCCGTCTGGCTGGCTGTCAATGTAAAGCTTTTGTGCAGAGTACAGGTCGCAATTTTGAAGATATTTCGACAAAAGTTGGTACGTAAAATTTTTTCGGCCCAATGATGAATGGGATTGAAACTGGTGGAAATCGGTTATATTTATTCAATGACACAAAAAGTAATTTTAAGTTTTAAATTTTCTTATCCAATGAAAAATTTACAAAAAAGTTTTAACAACATTAAAATAGAAATCGTGATTAAAAATTATTTTAAAATACAAAGTATAAAGTAGTGGAGTACCTACAGTATTTACATATGTATATTTAAATTATTAAAGGTATGTATATTAATGATGTAATAATTACAATTTAGAATTCCTGAAGGCATGCCAACCCATGAAGTGATCATGCCAACCCAGTTAATGTCAACTCAAACCAATTTTGACATTGGAATACCAAACTTGTGTTTCCCGTGTACCCCCTACGTACCCGCAAAGAAGTTGTTTGTAGAACAACAAACAGAAACTGAGTAAGTTGTTTTACAAAATAAAATATCAGAATTATGTATAATTTTCTTGTATATATTTTTACATTTTATGATCTTAGCCCAGTAGCACTAGATTACACGTTAGAACGCAGCCAATATTTTAAAAAAGTGCAATCTTTAGAAAGCAAAATTAGAGCTTTGGAGTGCGAGCTGGCCAAAGCAAATAGCGCAGTCAACGCAATGCGTTCCATTTTTACGGAAGGTCAAGTTCGTAAAATGATGCATCCAGGAAATGTGAACTGGAAATGGCCTGACATATCAAATGCAATATGTCTTCATGCTTCCGCCCCAAGAGCGTAGAATCATTTATACAAAAAAGGTTTTCCATTACATCACGTAGCAACGTTGGTGGCGCAAAATTAGTCTAAGCGAAGGAATTTTAAAAACAGCTATTTACATATAGATTTCATGCGAGAAATCATCGACTTAGAGCCAGAGGATAAAATTTGCGTGCTAGCCTTTGACGAAATGAAGGTAATGGAAACCTTTGAGTACGACGAGGTTGCTGACGTTGTAAGATCGCCGGCGAATTATGTACAGGTGGTTATGGTTCGAGGATTGCGTGGAAGCAGCTGGTGTTTTTTAGTTACGACTGTAAAATGACGCCGGATTTGATAAACTGTATTATTACTGAACTACATAAGGTAGGGTTCCCAGTTGTGGGACCCACTAACCGTAAGTTGTGGAAAGAACTAGATGTTTCACCAGGTAAGTTTAAAAGTAAAATATTCTAAAATGCATATGTATATTAAAATTTCTTAAATTTTTGTTTCCACTGCCTACGAGGACTATTTATTTCAACACACACACACAGTTTCACTTCGTGGTTTGTATACTTCTCCACATGAATGCACAAAAGGAATTCGAATATTGTGCTTTTATCAATAAATTTGGTAAACAAAACTAATCCTTAAGATTTTTATAATCAATTAGAAAATCACCCTTATCGTGAAAAAAAATTCCACGTGAAATTTGTTTACTTTTCACATTTTCCTATTTAAATTCAATGTTAAAAAAATAAAAGTGAACAAATTTCACGTGGAATTTTTATTCACGATAGGGGTGAATAAGTTCGATGCCTTTTGGCATCAATTATAATTAATTTAGATACTTTTAGTATTGTTTAGTAAATAAGTTTGATACAATATTTAATACCTTTTAGTACTGCCGATACTATTTAAGTTCACAAATTTGATATAATCATTTAGGAATTAAGTTCGATAAGTATTCCTTTTTGCTTGATAATTAGGATTCCTGTTTTCACAATCAATTTAAAAACTAAAAATTAAGACTAAACGTAGATTTGATTAAGTTGTAATCTTATAATTTTTTAAAATTTGTTTTTTAAATTTCATATTATTAACTCTTTCTTTAGACAGACCATGGTTTCCTCATCCTGTTAAGCCAGAAGAAAGTGTTCGCATTTGCTGACGTACCTCATTTACTGAAGCTTATAAGAAATCATTTTCTGGATAGTGGATTAGTTATCAATAACAAGCTTCTAACATCACGCACGTTTGATGAACTTTTAAAGTATACATCCACTGGGGATGCGTCAATAACTTATAAGCTAAGTCAAGAATACCTTTCAGTAAGGGGTGCAGGTAGGTTAATACTAGTGTTAATTAAAAATCAATAAAAGATCGACAAAAAGTTAGACTGGCAGCACAGTTGTTCTCTAATACAACTGCAAAGGCTATCCGTCGATGCTACTCCATTGGAATGGAAATGCACAACGCCGCAATTTTTTTAGAGTAATTTCATTAAAATTAAAAAAGTGTTCTACCGGCGGGTCGTGGCGGATGCAAAAGTATATATAGGATTAAAGAAGACACTTTCACCTTTCTTCGGGTGGTATACGTTTCTTGTTCCCTTTTGTTCCCTAGAAGTTCTATTCCACTAAAGTTTAAATTTCAGAAAAATATAGTAGTTTCATAAATATTTCAGAACGCCCCTAATATTAAACGCTAGAGCGGTGACCACTTACAACAACTAAAGACTATAATCCTACCAACATTATAAAAAAGACCGCAGGCCATTATCGATGATAGCTTGCGAGTAGTAACCATTTATTTTTGACAAAAAACAAATAAAAAACACCTTTTTCTGAAATTAAAAAAACAGTTGAGTTTGACAGCATGCCACGCCCACAATTATTAATAGTTTAACCTAATTTTTTGGCTACCTTAATATGGATATATTAGCTCCAAAAAGGTGTAAAAGTTTTAAAAATCGGTGACAAAAAAAAATTCGACTTTTGGCCAATGAAAAACGATTTTCAGCCACTGTGCGCCGTAACTACTGCAGACTTTGTGCAATTAGTCAACGACTGGTTTGACGTACACAATTCGTCGTTGAGTACATTTACTTATCCTGGAAAGGTAAATACAAATTTTTTCATTAATGTTAAAATATTAACAAAGTCTCTCTTTAAGGAACCATTTGGCATTGCTTTGGAAACACAACATGCAATTTTAAATGAAATGACTAGAGTTATGTCTTCCCCAATAGTCCCCAATAAAAAGTGTCTAGAGCATTTTCAAAAAGGCATTATAATTTCTAATAATGAATTAGTAATGCTCCACAAGTATGTGTCGGATAACTACAAAACGACATATACATATATGTACTGGCCGACTCAACCAAGATGTTTTGGAGAATTTTTTCGGTGCCATTCGAAGCAAAGGTGGACTTAATGACCACCCTACTCTAAAATACTTTATGTATCGGCTACGCAAATATATCTTGGGTTTGTTACAAAAAACTATTTCTCTTGTATTCCTATTAACATTTATTTATTTCAGCTAGAAACACAGAACAACTTAGTGGTACAGCTAACGTTGCTCCCGACAATACCGAGTAGCTACACATTGTCAATACACTTTTTCAGAATTTAAAAAAAATATAATACACCAGATTTACTGGCAGAAGACGAAAACGACCAACACGATATAGAAGATCTAGATATATCGAATTTTGGAGACATGTGTACTCTTCAAGATGATGCTTTAGAATACATATCTGGATATATTATTCGAAAGCTTAATCTTGAAGAGTATGAAAGTCATGAATATTCGTATACTTGGGTTGACCAGGTATCGCAAGGCTTCCTTAAAAAACCAGTGTCTTCTTTTGTGGAAAACATAAAAATACTGGTGGCTGTTTTTCACAAAATAAATACAGAAGAAATTTCACACAGCCCAAACTTACATAAACGACTGCTTGAGGCAAGTCATGCAATAATGGTTTCCGAAAAAATAAAATCCTTTTTTTTAATGTCGGATCACCTCAATAAACGTTTAAAAATTCAAAGAATAGTCAAACAAAGAATAGTCGCCGCAAGTAAAATGTTAAAAATCAAGCTGTAGAATGTAAGTAACGTTTTGTTTAACATTTGATTTTAATTTAATTAAATTAATTCCTATAAATCTTGAAGTGAACGAAATATTAAATGTAATTTATGATTGTTGACATAAGTCTTTTTATTACAGAATTCGAAGGGAGTTTCCCTCAACGTATTTCAACACGCACAGCCAAAGAACATTTAGATTGGGTCAAGTGTCAAACACAATATTTAGAAGATCAAATTGCGGCAACTATGGACAATCACATCGAAAAGGGTTTCCCTTATATGCGCCCGCTAATGACGCCACCTTATTGGCTGGCCTTTTAGATTTGGACTCTGCCAAAAGTTCGAAGGCAACAACAAACGTCGAAGGAGGTGATCTTATACAATTTTAATTTTGTTTCATTAATTCTTAAGTTACTTATACCGTAGACAGACGACAGAGTTAATGCGCATTAAAATGTCACTAATTTGAATTAAGATTTTACCGTGACAGACGACAGTTTCTGCATTTAAACTGCATTTAGGTAACAGCTGTTTGTTTGTCAACAACTATTTAATTATGAAAAATTTTTTTTGCCATTTGCTGAAAAAACAGTATTTCTTTGAAAAAAAGCTGAAATTACTTTTGCTGAAACTGTTTCATAATGCAAAACTTGTTCATGCACTAGCAACCATCAACCTGAACGTGTTGCTACATGTGGGGACCGCAGTGGGAGGTCTATCATTGAAGAGGTCTATAATTATTATGATTCCCAAGCCAGGAAAAGATGCTAGCCAGGTTGCGTCGTACAGACCGATAAACTTATTATCAATCCTATCGAAGATTTTCGAAAAAAATATTCGTTTTAAGTATCGACATCATCCCGGATCATCAGGTTGGATTTAGAGCGAAACATGGTACAATAGAACAAGTGCATAGAATTGTCACCCTAATTAGATCTGCGTTTGAGAAAAAGCAATACTGCTCAGCCCTTTTTATAGACATTTCCCAAGCATTTGACAAAGTTTGGCATGATGGGCTACACATCAAAATAACACGAATGCTTCCTCAAAACACTCACAAGCTTCTGGATAGCTATCTAACAGGCAGAACATTCATGGTAAGGTCGCAAGCTAAATACTCCCCCCTCAAGAAAATTACTGCTGGTGACCCCCAAAGCAGCATATTAGGACCGCTTCTATATATAATATACACAGCGGATATGCCAACAAACCTGAACACGCATACCTCTACATTTGCAGACGACACAGCATTTATTAGCGTTAACCATGGCCCAAAAGTCGCATCGCAAAATCTGCAGTCCCACATCAATGAACTAGAGGTCTGGCTAGAAAAATGGAGAATAAAGGTTAACCCGGCTAAATGTGCTCACTTAACTTTCACGCTCAGAAGACAAACGTGCCCAGCTGTAAAAATAAATACCATCACTGTTCCGGTAGAAAACCATGTTAAGTACTTGGGAATTCATATAGATAGACGCTTGACCTGGTCTCGTCATATTGAAGCGAAAATAACGGCTATGAAACTTAAAGCAGCTCAACTACTGCTTCTCGGTCGAAACTCAAACTTGTCTGTAGGCATCAAAATTCTCCTATACAAGTCCATCATATAACCAATATGGCATCCAATTATGGGGTACTTCAGTCAGCTGTTTTTGACAATCAAAAACCTCAAGCAACAACAAATAACAATGTTGTTTTTGTATTGTTGTACTTGTTGTAATGTTGCTTGTACCTTATAATAAATATGCCTTGGTTTAAGCTTAAATTAATGTGTAAAAGTAATATGGACGCACTCATTTTGTGGAGAAACGGCTCCTACGATTTTTTGCACGGTTCGCTTATTTTGTCCCTTAAGGTGTCTACTTTTAAAATCTGTATCGTTTTTGACTGGGACACTTCAGATTATATTTCAGATGCTTACTTGAAAATGCCCAATATTTGTGTATTTTATTTGGCCGATATTTGACTTTCCCGGGTTTTTTATTTTCCCGGTTTTTAAATACCTAAAATCGACGATATCTTGTCGACGCTATCTTGGCGCACTGCAAAAAATAAATAATCGGCAGATGAGGGCTGGTTAGTATTGCGACAGAATAGAAGCAAATGAGACATTGAGAAAACAAAATTTCTTTAATCGGCAGTTTTTCGTTGGGAAAAAAGATAATCGCCTAATGAGAAAACAGCCCTTGGTATACGATTAGATTTTCAATTTAACCAGGGTAATGATCGAAAGCACAATTGTGCAAACGTGGCCACACAGCCGCCACACCTTCATGTTATAGAAAATTAATGGTCTATTTAAGAAATCAGGGGGTTATTGTTTATTTCGATGCGAAATCAACGTTTTCGAAATACAATGTATAAAGTGTACGAATTCGAACGAGTTTCTTTTCAGTACGAGTTACAAAATAACCCGCCAACATAAAATTTCTAAAAAGAAACGATTTAAAAAAGCGCTACTGGCCAAGCGGCCGAATATTTTGCCTTAAATCTTTTGTAGATGTTAAAGGATACTAAATACTAAATCGTGTAATTGCCAGTTATAATTTCAACATGTGAAGTAAAGAAAGAGCATTTTTGTTGTGACGTAAACACTAAATAAAATACTTTTGAACGCGTTTATTTATTAAAAAAAAAAAAACTTTTCTTATTAAGGCCAAAGCTCAACAAACATTTAGTTTTAATTTATTTGATGCTGTTTGATCTTGCAAAACTCTTGTAAGAGTAAACAACATCAAACAAATTTGTGCCAAATAATTTTTTTTAATAAATATTTGCCAAATGTGACCGTACCTTAAGTCAAACATTTAAGAATTTAGAACTGAACAAACAGTACATTTATTTGTTCTAATCAAAAAATCAGAAAAAAATGATTGCGCCCAATAAAGTCTAATAAATTTTATCAGAATAATAAGACAGATACATATTTTTGGTAAACACATGTGGTTATTGCCTTCTATTGTATTTTTATTTATTAACTGAAAAAATATGTATTGTTTTTTGTTTTAGTTTTAAATGAAACATTTAAATTGTTTTTGAACATAATTTTAATTTTTGCCTACATAAATACATTTATTGAGTTGTAAACTTGTAAACTTGTAACACTGTTATTGTAGTATGTGTACATAATACTTTTCTGTCGAGTGTATAAATTATTATAATAATTGTTTATGTTTAATGACAATTTAATAATAACAAAAAATAATGTTAAAACAATTGTTTATTATGTTGATATACGTATATACAAACATGAATGCATTAATATGATTAACTATGATTGTGTGTGGGTAGGTGTGTGTGTTCGTTTATTTATGGAGTCGTATTTCAAATGATCTATAATTTCTTAATCACTATAAAAATTATGTTATAATTTGTTTGTTTATATTTTATTAGCTAATTTCAATTATACTACGTATGAATGTAATTTATTTGTATGTATGTATATTCGAAGTACTATTCGATAGTAAAGTTGTGTAAATAAAATAGCCAAAGCAAATGGATATTGTGCTCATTTCATTCAATTAATTACATTTAGTCGTTATATTGTTCTAGTTTCTAGTTTTCATAAATACATCATATATTGTATTATAGGATGTCATGGAGTATTTATTGTAGACGCCCAAGCATGTTGTAGACATATTGCTTTTTCTCTTCTAATTTCGCTCTCATGGCCGGCGTATATGGATCAAATGCTAAAATGCGTTTTTTCCTCCTAAATATACCTTCCTTTCTTAGTAGAGCACAATTTAATAGATCCTGCAAAACAACACATGTAGTTTTATTAAGTAATTACAAAATGTTAATTGCACTGACCTCGTCGACTGGAAATTGAAGGAATTCTAAAATGCTTCTTAATACTGGTTCGAGATTATTGACTAAGTCGTCATAGAATACAATTTTAACACTCCCGGTGAAATTGCGAGCCCAGTTGAGATTCATTAGCTCCCAGCCTCTTAATTTATTTGTTACAAATTGTTGCCAATCTAAAAGTAAAAAAAAATTGAATTGAAAAATAATTAAATTCAATAATTTAAGCGCTTTTGTGGTTGTTGCTTTGAGAGTGATGAACTTACATTTTCCCTTTGTTCGCTTATAACGATCTGGAGAGGCGAAACCCACATGACCGCCACTTTGGCGATTGAATTCAGCAATGATTGCCTTTTCCGGATCTCTAACTAATAAAATGGCTTTGGAGAAAGGCGCCCATGCCTTTGGACCCCACTCATGAGTTTTAACTAATAACACAGAATTGTTGCAAATATTTTCGCCTGGAAATCCAGTTTTAAGTAATCCGTAATCTTTATATATGCTTCCAGTCAAGATTCCTAAAAAATATCAATACAAATTACGTATGTACTTAGTTATATCAACATGCCTATTTAAGCTTCTAAGATTACATTAATTTACAGTATATCACAAAACTAAATTGCCTAGTCATTTTTTAATTTTGGTATTTATTTATTGTCTATGGATGTTATTCCTTACAGACATTTACAAAAATTTAAAAATTAACAAACTTAAAACATATAAACCAGAACACTATAAGTTCAAATACATTATTAAATAAAAAAAATCTATAAATCCACATAAAGCAGCCCACATACGCTTCAATTCAATTGGCAACTGAATCGGTTGTTGTGCAAATCAAAGCGTGTATGGCTTTGTCCTTTGATTAGTTTGGCAATTGACGAGTTGGTTGAAGAAAAATCAAAAGATTTTGATGTTTTCAAAATGACTAACAAGTCTTTCAATTCGATTGTACTGTGTGTGTTCGAGTCTCTTGATTAGCTGTCAAAATTTAGGTGTGTAGTTTTCTTTTGCAAAGCAAAAGTTGTTTATTTTTAAAATCTTTTTTGATTTTAGTGAATTTTAAATAAAAAGCAAGTAAAAAAGTATAGTCGGTCAAGCCCGACCATATAATACCCTAGACCCAGTATATGTATAAAAAGTTTTTCAGAAATGGGCGCTATATGGGAGATATAACCTATTATGGACCAGTCATCTAAATATTTACAGTCATGATTTCTGTGAATATAAATAAAGGGTGTTTTTGATATAGTGATACAAGTTCAAATCATAATAAAACAGTAATATATTTTTGATATAAATAAAACGGTCTTTATGGGATAGAAAATTATATGATTATATGACATTAATGTGGCCGCCACGGCTAGCGCGTAGAAAGCGCATTCTGGAACACCAATTTTCAGAAATTTTTCCAGCATTTGCGGCCGCATCTCGCCGATAACTCTTCGCTTTTTGATTTCCAGGTGTTCAATAGTTTGTGGTTTATCGACGTACACAAGTGACTTTACATAACCCCAAAGAAAATAATCCAATGGGGTTAAATAACGCGATCTTGGGGACCAATTAATTGGGCCATTTCGTGAAATTATTTTTTCGTCAAAAGTTTCCTTTAGTAAATCAATTGTCGCGCCCGCTGTGTGGCATCTGGCTCCGTCCTGTTGGAACCATATATCAGCATATCATCGTTTTTGAAGACATAGGGCCAATGACTCCGCCAGCCCATAAAGCGCACCAAACAGTAATTTTCAGTGGATATAATGGGATGCACATTATCAATAACAGTAAATGTGGTCCGAAAACGATTTATTGTTCTTCGAATTAGCAGCTCTGAAGTACGATTATGTACACCATAAAATGACCAAAGTGCACGATAAGTTTGATGAACAGAACCAATATTTTGATTAAAAATTTCCAAAATTTGCACGCGTTGCTCTGGTGTAAGTCGATCCATAATGAAATGTCAAAGCAAACTAAACAAAAAGCAACTATCAGCTGTTAAATGGGTGGCCAAATAAAGCAGTGATGCCAACTCAAAGTTGTAGCACTCCAAAAAAACACCCATTATTATATGTGTTAAACTTTATCTCGATATAAATACTTTTAAAAGATTTATGGAGGTTAAAGTAAATTACTTATATGGGAGTTTCGACTAATTATGGACTGACCATTATAAAATAAGGTGTCATCATTTCTGTATATATGAAACTTATTTGTGTTGAATTTTATTTAAATACCAACATTTTTAAGAAGTTTATGGTCGTTAAAGTGATTTTCGGGGGTGGGCCTTATATGGGAGCTACGACTAATTATGGACCGATCATCATAAAATTGTACCATATTATTCGTATAATATATTTGCGTTCAATAATATTTAGATATCAACATTATTTCTCTTTAAAGTTATTTTCGAAAGTGGGCCTTATATGGGAGCTACGACTAATTATGAACCAATCTGCACAAAATTTGTAGATCTGATTTGGCTTCATTTCATTTGTGGTGAAATTTGTTTGGATACTTGCATAATTTAAACATTTATGATCTTTAAAGCCTAATTTCGGAAGGGCATTTGTATGGGGGCCAGGTGACATAATGGACCGATTTCAACCAGTTTCAATACTAAGCGTCCATGGGCCAAAAAATATCATGTACCAAATTTTTTTTTCCAAATATCTGTACTCTGCGCACAAGGTTTATAGGTATACTTTAAGGTGTTGGACCAATATTTCTGGGCGTTGCAAACATCAGCACAAATCCAATATACCCTTCACACCATGGTGGTGTAGGGTATAATTAAAAAATGACATTGGTGGCAAACATCGATTTTTTCGATCTAGATTTTCAAATTACTCGAGGAAAATCCAGCATTTTGGAAAATAAAAAGTCCGGAGTATAAAAATAAAATGAAAAAGGCAAAAGCTTGGGGGTTGCTTCTAGAAAAATATTTGGAAATAGATAGCGAAGCATCTCTGACAACTTTTCTTTTTTCGGCCATTAAAGTTTTTAATTTTTAAATTTGTAGTTGTAAAAAAATATAAATTTGACAGTTAAATGCAAATCTTTCAATTCAGTTTAAGAAGTGTGTGGCCAGGATTCAATTCAATTGAAAGACTCAATTGACAATTGAATTGGTTGAGTTTTTCAAACTGTTACTTGCATGTGTAAACCCCGGGTTATTATGAAACTGCAACGTTTTCAACTTTCTTTGATAATAATATTTGCATGTTTTACCATGGAAAACTTTTATATGAATTATTCTTGAATGGTCTTACCCGTAGATTGCTGCAATAAGTATCGCAGCCAAGTATTCCCACTTCCCGGAAATGACGCTAACGCAGTCAATCCAGTCTTAATGTTTTCTTCATTGTCGCTAATATTTGGAGCTGAATAAAATTGAAAATTACAAAACTTAGAGAGGAACAAGGAATATACTCATACGTACTTTTAAATTCGGAAGCTGCATCTGCAGTATCTACTGGAAGCTCTGTTTGCAAGTATTTTAGTTCTTTACACCATTTAATTGTCATCTTTTGATTAATACCAGATACTTTTTGATTATGATAATTAGGAAACTATTGCATAAGACGATAAATAAAACATTTTTAATTTAGAAACAATAAATCTATTTTAGTAATATTTGTATTTAAAATATTTACCTCTGCAAAACGTTCGATTCGCATACGTCTTGGATGTGAGCCAGAAACATTATTCATGGATAGAAATAGTACTCCTCCAATGTATATAACAATTGTTACAGTTACGCCGCAAAGTCGCCAACCTTGTAATGCCATACCGCCTCTTTTTCATAACTGAAATTGTAATGTTTAAAAATGTTGACGCTTAAAAGTAAAGTAAGACCAAATAAAATAGAACTAAATTTCTACTATTCTACTAATCTCTTTTCTTAAATATGTATATATATTTTTATACGCTTCACCTTCATGAGAAGGGTATATATAAGTTTGTCATTCCGTTTGTAATTTCCACAATACAATTTTGCGATCCCATAAAATATATATATTCTGGATCCTTATAGATAGCGGAGGCGATTAAGCCATGTCCGTCTGTCTGGATGTTGAAATTAATTTTATGAAGTTCCCAGATATCTTCGGGATCCAAATCTTCAATAATTCTGCCAGACATACTTTTGAAAAGTTTGCTATTTAAAATCAGCAAAATCCATTCATTAATAACGGAGATATGAGCAAAAAATCCGAGACAACCTCTGAAAATTTCATCAAAAAAACTATCAAACAAAGTGTATTAATATAATATATATGTAAAGGGTGTTTTTTTGAGAGGTATAGAACTTCGAATTGAAATAAAACACAAGAAAATCGTTTTAATGACCATCAATTTGGCTTTATTGGAAGGATAATTTAATGCCATTAATGTTTAAATATAATTTCAGGCATGTGGCCGCCGCGGCTGGCTCGAATAAAGCCAATTCTACAGGTCCAATTTTCAACCACTTTTTCGAGCATATGGGGCCGTATGTCGGCAATAACGCCACGAATGTTGGCTTCCAATTCCCCTAACGCTTCTGGTTTGTTGGCGTAGACGAGCGACTTCACATATCCTCAAAGAAAATAATCCAATGGTGTCAAATCACACGATCTTGGTGGCCAATTGACAGGAGTAAACGTAGTGCGAAAACGATCCATGGTTAACCGAATTAAGTGCTCTGATGGACGATTATGTCGACCATAAAATGGACGGAGCTTGCGGTAAACTTCGCGAACTGAACCGTTATTTTTGAAATAAATTTGCACGATTTGCAAGCGTTGTTCTTTTGTCAACCTGTTCATGATGAAATGGCAAACCAAACTGAACATAAATGACATTAGAGTTGCCAGATTTGACCACAAAATGCCAGTTTTATCTCTTTTCGAAAAACAAACCTGTAAAAAAAACACCCTATATATGCAGGGCTGGGCAGTATTTGAAATACGTATTTTGTATTTAAAAAAGGAACGTATTTGTATTTTAAATACATACAATCAATAAAAGTACTCTGCAGGAAATGTCAATAGTGAAACTGTACTGAATTATTATTGACACAGTCACCAGTACTAGTGACTTATAATACCCCAGACAATGCTAATTACTATAGACATTTAACATGTGCGTGTCATTGGAAATCCACTACTGACATATGTAGGTACTATTGACAAGGTAGTTCTTTTGGGGCCATATGTAGTACTATTGATTGGTACTATTGATTCACTAGTACATTTTAGTAATTCTAGTCTACACTTTTTGTACTTCTCTGAAATAGAAAACGAAAATTAAAATGCATTTTTTGTTAACTTTTGTAGTTTTATTAAATAAAATTAAAATACTTAAAGGCACTAATTCATAACTGCAATTTTTTAAATATTAAAATATAGTACTAATTCATTTCAGTATTTATAAAGTTTTCTTAATGGTGGAAAGAATTCAATAAAGCTTTCATTTTTTGTATCAGTTGTTAAGTTGTAATATTATAAAAAAAAAATTTAAATTATAAAAAATTAATTAAAAATTATTTTTAGAGTCTTCATCAATATTTTGGGTTTCGTTTGAAGAGCCTATGTTGGATGAGTCTTCATTAATTTGTTATCTTTTGTTTAATTTTTCTTTGCTTCGACCTAATTGTTTAAAAAATGTCTTTTTCTGCCGCTGAAATGCTGCTCTAAGCGTATTGTCGGGAAATTCGCTAAAAGTTGATAAATCTCTGGATATTGAAAGAACAAAACATATGTTAAGATATTAAAAAACTTAAAATAAATAAACAAACAAACTTTTTACCTATTATAGCTTTAAAAACATTTGGAAAATCACGCAATCTCTTTTTGCCAAAAGTGCCATCTATATTAAAATTCATAATGATGCTTTGGCCAAATACTTCGTGAATATTACGCTCAGCGTTTCCAGCAAGCAGTAATTCAATGTTGTTCGTTAAATTCATTTCACAATAAAGTTAAATACTTACGTATGGGTCTGTATTTGTGGCTAAAATATCGTCAAATTCTTTTAATTTTTCCTCAGTATTAATTGGGAAAAATTCCATAAGATTTGTGGCAACTGCGTTTTGTTTTACAATTCTATCTCGCAAAACAAATATCAATAAATCGAAAATGATTCAAACAAACCTTTATATAACTGAAAATGTTTTGAAAGTTCTTCACAGCCAGGACATTTAGAATTAACTGAAAAGAAAGAATTAATAAATAAAATACATATTACAACAGTACAAAAGTTTTCAGTTACCTGATTGAGGAAAATACTTCAGTTTTCCTTTTGAGGATTGTGGATGGTCGTTCGACATTTTTCTGGAAGGCAGCTATGTAGAATTGGTATTATTACTTTTTGAGAATCAAAAAAAGAAAATTTTCTTTTGCACCCAAAACTAGATTTGTAGTATAAATACCTATTTCACAAGAATTGAGAGGTTCTTGCAAAAAACTCTCTAAAT
Organism: Bellardia pandia; assembly: GCA_916048285.2. Classification (NCBI taxonomy): domain Eukaryota; kingdom Metazoa; phylum Arthropoda; class Insecta; order Diptera; family Calliphoridae; genus Bellardia; species Bellardia pandia. The sequence continues at coordinate 91,003,090 of OU696532.1, read as the reverse complement.
CTAACAAACGCCGTCCCACAATGTACATATCGCCTTCTTTTATTATTGCTTCAACTTTTATTGGAATATCTGATTTAACTGCACAAAGATTGTTTGGTTCTTTGCAAGAAATTAAGCAATCATTGATAAAAGCTTCAGCAATGTGCTTAAACTTTTCGCTTCAACATATACTTCGTGTTGTTCTCTTTGTACAATTTGTTTAATAATCGAGGTTGGTTTTCGAACATGTTTTTTCAAAATTTGGAGTTTATTTTCAAAATCATAAGCCGAAAAAGACGTTAGAGACCCATACGTTTCTGTACATTAAAAGAGACACTATCCTGGCCAAACACAGTTGGAAAGTTTTCAACAAACAACTGAAGCAGATCGTTGGCTACTTTTGCGTTACTTGAACTACTAAGTAGTCTATAAGCACAATGTAAAGTCAGAAACTCATAGTAATTATCTTGGTGAACGTTGTTGCAAAGCACAATTGGACCTGTATATGCAAGGAAATGATGAAATTCAGTAGCTTTCCAATTATGTATTTCATCCAATGATCTAGGTTTCCGTGGAAATTCCTTTGAAAACAACTTTTATAACTTTACGAGCTCGTACGATATTTTTACCAAATTTTCTTTTTGAGTCTTTTCTTCACTTCAGTTTTTAAGGATTCGAACAAGCATCTTCCTCATAACTCCAAGATCAATAAGATGTATACTATCTAAAGGAGTTTGCGTTATCATATTAAAATCTATTTCTTCAAGGGGAGTTTTTTTTATTTTTGAACATTTCGCTATGGTGAGCTTGGTACTTTCTTGAAGAACAATCAACATCGGAAATTAATGTTCCACTAACTGTACCGTATGTTAGTATATTACCAATCTTTGCAAAAATCTTTAACACTCTTAGGTTTAGTATGGCCTACATATAGTCCTATAGGGAAAGGTTTTACTCTGTCTTGCAAATTAACGATTTTCAAAAGAATTGGCCATAATTGGATTCGAGAACTTTTAAACAATGCGATTCCATCAATATTCATATCTAGTTCAATTTCATCGTAATCTTTTAAAACTTGTTTTATTTTCCTTAGCTGGTTTTCAACTCTTATGTGGCAATAATTTCTTGGAAATACTTTTCTAATCGAAAATTCTTGCCTTTTACCCAACAGAGCTGCTGCTGAGAGTGGAACATCTAGGTCTTTCTACTGTAATATTAAAAGAAGCTTTTCCAAGCACTTTCTGGAAGGCGCTGTTTCAATGTACCAACTTTTAATCTTTTTACGCAAACTCACTTTGATGTTTCCAAAATCTATTACTGAACCCACAAAATCTTCGACAGGCTCCACAAAACGTTCACAATTACCAGTTTCACTTAAAATTGTTTCGTATGTACTTTGTGCCATGTCAAGACATTGACAAGTCACGGTGTTTATGGTAAGTAACGAGTTATCTGCAGAAAAAGGGAAAAGGCTAAATACAACACCGCGGTAGAGTCGTATTTTGTCTGACAGATACTCGAAAATATGTCATCACGTGAAGGAAAAATTTTTATTGACTTCCGGTGTAAGACACGCTTAAACGGCTTTCTTTGATTTTCGAGACTGATGAGAGTAAGTAGCACACGGGAAATTTTCCATCGATCCCTAAAATTAAAGCGTGTGAGGAAATAACCGAGGAGACAGAACGTGACTAATTGCGACGGGTAAAGAGATTGGTGGCTCGACTGAGGATCAGTGAACAATAATGTAATCCATTGGCATCAACCACAAAAACAACTTCGTCTACATCAGTTCCGACTGCATCCTCGAAAACTTCCTAAGTAGCCGCGTCCAATATAAGACGCATCCACCAAATCAACCAGAAAACATCCATGAGATCCATTAATCAATGAGAATCATTAATTAAACTCACACCTCCATAGAAACATCCCGTACAAATTCATCCACAGGATCAACATTAAAATCACACTACAATAAAATCACTCATCAACGAAATCAACCAGAAGACCATCCATAAAATCCACATTAAAATCACACAACAATAAAACCATTCATCAGTAGAATCATCAATTAAAATCATACATCAACAAATCATCCAACAATAAAATCATTCATCAACAAAATCATCCACCAAATCAACCAGAAGACCATCCATTAGCAACGAACACCCGCCCATGCCCGACGAGTCATAGCCCGGCTGAAAATTTATTAGTTACCAGTGTGACTAATGGATGAGCACACGAATCGTGCAATTGGCAGTGGCCAATAGCAGTTATGATTCATGACATATATTTTATGGCGCCCAACGTGGGGCCTAAAAAAATGATTCGTGACATATATTTTATGGCGCCCAACGTGGGGCCTAAAAAAATGATTCGTGACATATATTTTATGGCGCCCAACGTGGGGCCTAAAAAAATGATTCGTGACATATATTTTATGGCGCCCAACGTGGGGCCTGAAATATGATTCGTGACATATATTTTATGGCGCCCAACGTGGGGCTTGAAAAATGATTCGTGACATATATGGGGCCTGAAAAATGATTCGTGACAACTTCTTTTTTTATATAAAATCGATTGTTTTTTTACTTGCCGTTTATAATTTCGTTTACTCATAATGTTTTATGCCTTAATTATATTACAACACACTTAATTTACCTTTATATTTTTATTTTTTTTTTTTTTCTTGGACCAGCACTCAGGGGATGACCCCTACTTATGCAATGCATTGTGTTGGAACTAGGAAAATATATTATGGGAGGGAGGATAGAGGGAGTAGTGTTTGTGAACCTTTGACTTGAATTTTCCTATATTGAAATTGGCAGGGAATACTTCTGCTGGTAGTTTGTTCCACATACGGACAGTACGGCTAAAGAACGAATTTTCCCTGTAGTGTGTAGTGCGATCCACTATCTAGTCGACCACAAATGGATGAGCCCTGACTGAAGAACGTGTATTACATAAAAAACAGCTTGTTTCAGGAACAAGTTCCCTGATTTCAGCACAACACATACCATTATAGTATCGATAGAACAATGAAACACAACCCACATTGTGACGACGCTCCAATCAATCAATAGAGTTGGATACCCTACTATCACCGATAATCATCTTCGCCCTCTTTTGTACGCGGTCGAGTAACTCCAAAATAGACTTCGAAGCACCGGCCCATACATGAGAGTTGTATTCCATTTTTAGCCGAATATAGGTGGTGTAAATAGTAAGAAGATCAGATGGAGTGAAGTATTTTCTACACCGTTTTAAACAACCAAGGCACTTGAGCGATTCTTTTGACACTTGAAAAATGTGTTTGGTCCAGCGGCCATCACACTGGATTCTCATGCCTAGAACGTCAAGAGCGTCTGATTCCTTAATATTTACAACGCCCATAAAAACAGATGAAGCAACATGATCTGTTGTGCGTTAATAAACAACACTGATTCTATTCGCACAACGCCATTCCGAGATTGTTTCAAGATCTCGGTTCAGCGTATCATTCATATTTTGTCTCATTTCCCCAATCTCCAAAGGGTTTGGTCTATGGTTAAATGAGTATGAATTGCAAATGCTACTATCATATTCAAAAGAGTAGATAGGGTTTGAAGTTTGACAAAGAAGGTCATTTATAAAGATGAGAAATAAAGTGGGAGAAAGAACGGAGCCTTGCGGTACCCCTTTATATTAATTATTTTAATATTTTTTTTTTATAAACACGTGTACGAAATTTGTTGCTTGCAGTTTTGTATATTTTCGAGAACGCATTAAAACTATTTAAAAAAAAATTAAGAAGAATCATAGCTTACTACAGAGCACCAATTATTGTGGTTAAAAGTTGTCTGAAAGTAGTCGTAATTGTAAATAGCACAAATTTGGGGAAATCCCCTTTTAGTGCATACTATCAAATGAACATGTCATACATTTTTTTACATTGTGGCATTGTGCCGCCGACAGTTATCAGTTGTCTGCCGCCGTCATAAATTTTTTCTCATCAATGACAAATATAAATATGTAGACAATCCATTGACAATGTCGACAAACAGTCAACAAAATAGTAGACAAAAGTGGTGACTTGCAGACACTTGTAGACAGGTTTCCTTCAGGGTAGTTTGTATTTTGTATTTTAAATACATACATACATAAACAACTAAGAGTGCTATATTCGGCTATGCCGAATCTTATATACCTTCACCTTTATTGTGGATGCATAATTATATTATATACATACAGACATGTGCTGGTTTATTGCCTTTAAATAAACCGGATTCTTTTTAATTGCAAAATAAAAGCGTCAAGTAGTTTGAAGAAAATATGTATAACGAGTCTTTATTTATTTAAATGTACACAAACACAATTAAAAATGAACACACTGTCTTTTTACACACTTATATTACGGTTTAAGAACACACTTAAAGTTATCGAACACTTTGTTTGATCAACGCCATCTGTTGATGAAATTATTCGTAACAATATTAATACACTAAGTTTTTTTAATAAAATTTTCAGAGGTTGTCTCGGATATTTGCTCATATCTCCATTATTTACGGACGGATTTTGCTGATTTTAAATAGCAAACTTTTCGAAAGTATGTCTGACAGAATTATTGAAGATTTGGATCCCCTAGATATCTGGGGATTTTGATCTACCAAAAACTTCATCAGATGATGAAATTAGACAGCCATATTTGCCCAGACACATCAGATGTTCCAGCCACACATTAAGTCTTTTGGCCACTACAGATATGAATAATCATATAAAAAACTCACACGTTAGTAGAATTCATTATTCGGCAGTTGGTAAGTGCACTTTATTGTGGAATATGTCTAGAAGGCCCAAATCGGCAGGAATCATAAAAGATTGCCAATTAATATATCTAAGCCCCACAAGATGGAACTCTCTGTATGATTCTATAGCACAACTTATGAAAAGTAAATCCAAATTAAATGAATTATTTGGTAAGCTAAGTAACGTGAGCACTTTCGCGGCTATAGAACTGGAATACTTAGAGGAATTCATTGTAGTTTTGAAACCAATTGCCACTGATTTAGATTACCTTCAGGGTAACAACTGGTATTACGGAAAACTTTTGCTGACTTTAATGTCTGTTAGAACAAGATTAAATCGGTTGAATGGAAACAATTTAAGACATTTAAGTCCTATTATACCACTACAAAAAAGAGCTTGGAAAAAAAGATTCGATAAGTTTTTTAAACTCTCACTGGAAATAAATAGAGCTATTTTGGCCTCCTGTTATCATCCTGGTTATAAGATTCGTTGTCTGCCAGAAAACATCACGACAGAAGAAAGGCAAAGAATCCAAAATCTTGCAATTTATACTCTGGAGGAAAATTACAAAAAACTTAAAATGATACCTGGAAATATCAGAAGTAGAAGCACCAGTAAAGAAGACGATGATTTTGTTGTTTTCGTAGATAGGGATGATGGTGAATCTAGAGCATCAAATTTGGAGTTTAAATTTGTCAGTTCCCTCAGTGACAAGAGCAAAGACATTATCATTCTTGACAGCTTTCCAAATAAAAAAAGATTACTCATAGAATTTAATACAAGTTTGTGCTCATCAGGACCTGTAGAAAGATTATTTTCTTCAGCAGGTTTTACATTAAAAAATCTGATATTTATGAAAGGAAACAATTGTTTTGTTAATTAGTTTTATGTAATATATTTTTTGGTTTGAATAAACATGGTGTATTTCGTATATTGAATACATACATGTAGTGGAGAGTGGGGCACGTTTATACCCGGGGCACCTTTGAACTATGTTGATAAAATCTCAGTTTAACATTTTTTCCGACCCTTAACAGAGTTTTTCGCATGACAACCTTGTTTTCTAACAACTTTAACAACTTTTGCTAGTTCTTTCAGTCGTTGACCGAATGTAGTTGGGTGAACAAGTTTTGTAAGAGTGTAAAAAGTATTCAGTGATCGTTTTCTTTCGTGAAAGAAATTTATTACAGTCCAAAATTCATTTCAAACAAAATTAAGTTAAGTTATTTGATATTTATGAAAAAAAAATATTTATTATAAATTTGCGTGAAATGGCAAGTCAGTGAACATGTTAATTTATCAACCGAAGTACCAAACATTGTTGATTCTCTCTTATTTTCTGAAAATGACGAATCCAATGCTGATCATGATGCTTTAAAGGAAAATGTAATGTCACCTTAAATCGCAAGGCCTTTTCCGTCTTAATAATATAAAACTTATTTTTGATCTGAATTTTTTTTTATTTTTTAATTGTTAATGTTTATGTTTTTCTTAATAAATAAATCGAATTTATTATATATATAAAAAATATAACTGTTTATGTTATTTTTGGACATAAGCGCTACAAGAAAAAATTGTCGTTCAAAACTGCCCCAGCCTAGTTCACAGCTTCCCCGTATGGGGGGCACATTTGAACACAATGACTTTATCCATTAAAAAAAATAAAAAAAAATATATAAATCGAACTAAAAATAAGTTACTGTAGACTTAAGCTAAAGTTTATTTCCATATATATTAATTAAATTTTGACATGACGTGGAAGTATTTTGTATTTGAAATACATAACCTGAAAGTATTTTGTATTTTAAATACCGCAAACCATGTATTTTGCCCAACACTGTATATATGTATGTACTTATATATTATAAGGACCACCAAGTTGCATCACGGAATTTGCAGAATTATGTTTATAAACTAGAGAATTGGCTAGAGCTTTGGAAAATCAGGGTAAATGAACAAAAATGTATTCATATCACTTTCACATTGCGAAAAGATACCTGCTCGTCCATCAGAATAAATAATCAAATTATTCCTCAACATAATGAAGTCAAATACCTCGGCATTCACCTCGACCGCCGTTTAACTTGGAAGTCTCACATTGAAGCGAAACTTACACAAATGAGATTAAAAGCAGTGCAACTTAATTGGTTAATCGGCAGAAACTCTACATTGAAATTGGATTGCAAACTTTTGTTGTACAATGCAATTCTAAAGCCAATCTGGTGTTATGGAATTCAATTATGGGGTACTGCCTCAGCATCAAACATTGAAAAAATTCAAAGGGGTCAAAATAAAATTCTACGTATAATTACTGCAGCACCATGGTATGTTAAAAATTCTCGAATCCACAAAGATCTAGGCGTGCCATTAGTAAAAGTCGAATTTACAAAATATGCGTCAAAGTATGTCAGCAAACTCGAACACCATCCAAACCCACTTGCACGAGACATCCTTAACTTTAGTGGCCACAATCGGTTGAGAAGGAGGGATACCCTTGCTTTAACTCAAGCGCAAAATAGATGACTGGATCAGCTGATGTGAAATTTTTTTAGTATCATAAAAATTTTTGTCTAGCACTGGCTGGGCTTATTATTTTCTTTTTATACCCTTCACCATCGTGAGAAGGGTATATATAAGTTTGTCATTCCGTGTGAAATTTCCACAATATAATTTTCCGACCCTATAAAGTATATATATTCTGGATCCTTATAGATAGCGAAGTCGATTAAGCCATGTCCGTCTGTCTGTCTGTCTGTCTGTCTGTCTGGATGTTGAAATCAGTTTTGTGAAGTCCCAAGATATGTTCGGGATCCAAACCTTCAATAATTCTGTCAGAAGTGCTTTCGAGAAGTTTGCTATTTAAAATCAGCAAAATCGGTTTAGGTTAACCAGAGTTATGAACCAATATGTGAGACCACCTCCATAAAAATTTGATATTTTTCGTCCATTTTATTGCAATATTTTGAAATATATTGCAGATAATACCATGAAATTTTGTATACGTTGTTTGTACTATAAAAGAAGAAAGTGTGCGGAAAATAGTAAAAATCGGTCCATGATTTCTCATAGCCCCCATACAAATATATATATTCCCGAAATATGGCTTAATGATAAATAAATGCCTATAAAATTGGAATATCAAGACAAAATTCAGCAAAAATAAGTTTTATACAAAAAGAAATCACAAACCGAAATTTTTTTTAGTGCGGTCCATATTTGACCATAGACCCCATATAAAGTCCACTTACAAAATTCACTTACATACGCATAAAACAGATATAAATAATGTTAAACGGCTAAAATTTGACATAAATACTCTTTATGGGCAAATAAATTTATGTACCAAATTTTATGGTGATCGGCCCAGAAATGGTCATAGCCCCCATACAAAAATCTTCCCGAAATATTGCTCAATTATACATAAATGCCTATAAAATTGTAATATCAAGACAAAATTCAGCAAAACTAAGTTTTGTGCAAAAAGAAATCGCGAAACGAAATTTTTTTTAGTTCGGTCCATATTTGACCATAGACCCCATATAAAGTCCACTTCCGAAATTCACTTAAATACGCATAAAACAGATATAAATAATGTTAAACGGCTAAAATTTGACATAAATACTCTTTATAGGCAAATAAATTGTTGTACTAAATTTTATGGTGGTCGGCCCACAACTGGTCATAGCTCCCATACAAGGACCACATCTGAAAAAGACATTTTTCCCTATATAAATTGTATAAATATCGTTACCGACTCAAAACTTTGTACAGATCATGTACATATATACAAAAATCATTCCACACAATTTTGTTAATTTCGGTCTATTTTTAACCGTATGCCCCATATAAAGCCCTCTTCGGAAAATCCCTTTAATACTCATAAATCGCTTATAAATAAGGGTACCAATCCAAAATTTTACACGGATCATTTACATACATGCCTAAATCTAACTGCTGGATTTTGAGAATATCGGTCCATATTTGACTATATCCCCCACATAAGGTCCACTACCGAAATCCACGTTAATACTAATATATATCTTAAATATACCGTAATTACGTTGAAATTCTACGTGAAATATCCCCATATGCATGAAAATAACTGTTTCAAAATTTAAGAAGATCGGCCCATAATTTGTCATACCTGCCATATAGAAGCATTTCCAAAAACAAATAAATTCGGGTCAAAAAATATTCTTTTCGGATTTAACCCATATTCGGTCCATATTTTATAATCATGATATATATCGTTGGAAAGCTATTTTTAATACCTTTTATTTAATGTATTACAAATTATCAGACACCCAGTAGTTCCCGAGATATAGGCCTATATATTTTCAACTTTAAGGGCCCGCCCCCTCGAAAATAGGCGTGGCCGCCAAAAAAAAATTTTTTGCTGGTATCTCTTCTAAAATCCCTATTTGTTTTTTTTTTTTTTTAACAAAATCACTAAAACCGAATTGTACCCCTTTTTTATACTCTGTTTGTTAAATTACACTGAAGATTATTATGAACATCAGACAGACTCTGTAAGTTATGGTAAGAATTGGTAATTAAATCAATTAAAAATGGTAAAAATTAGACAAAATTTCAAAATATTTAACATAAATTATGTTGGTCGTAAAATTGTCTTTCAAACAATATATCAAATACTAATTCAATTTGCACTAAGACTGAATAGAAAACACAGAATTAGGATATTCTAGTCTAGTGTAGTTTCTGTATTTCTTATTACGCTTAGGTGAAGGGTATTTAAGATTCGGCACAGCCGAATATACCACTCTTACTTGTTAGTATTAAGATTTGAATACTTATTGTCATTTCAAATATGAAGATTCAATAAATAATTAACTGCAAAAAAAAAAAAAAAAAAAAAAAAAAATATATATTATAATTATGCATCCACAACAAAGGTGAAGGGTATATAAGATTCGGCATAGCCGAATTTAGCACTCTTTTTTTTATTTATTCATATTTTCTTTTTCTTAAGTGTTCATTACATTACATATAAAGCCCCAGCGTCCAATGGACATTTTTGTTACTTGTTTTGTTTCAATTTGACTACAATGGCAACGCCGGTCGTAGTTTAAAAACACAATATGTATGAGCAAAAAAAAAAACAAAGAATACAAAAGAAACAGAAGTAGTTTAAATGGCAAATTTTGTACGAGTACGTTTAGTCATTAACACAATCAATTCAACCAAAAGTAGGCCTTTATCGTATATTAAAAATGCTCAGTTGTAAATTTTAGCATTACAATACTCGTAGAAGTGGTATGAGTTAGTAGTAACAAACTTGTCTTACCCTCTGATTAATATAATCGGACAAAGCATTTGCATGAAAAATGTCTGTGAAAATCACTTCCTCAATATTGAGTGAACGTTTTCAGTATTAAACGCCTGATTTCTATGACAAAAAATCGTATTTATAAACAGAATAACACAAATATTTAAATAAATCAGATCCTAAAGGTACGGTCACACTTAGCAAATATTTGCCGCAAAAGGCGTAACAACTAAATAAAATGTTTTTGAACTCGTTTATTTTATAAAAAAAACTTCGTTTATTTAGGACAAGACACAATAAATATTTAGTTCGATTTTTTTATGCTCCTTGATCTTTCAAAACTGTTGAAAGAGGAAACAACGTCAAATAAATTCGTGCTAAAACAAGTGGTTACGCTTTTTGAGTAAATATTTGCCATTAGTGACCATACCTTGAGTCTTTTTGTTATGTAGCTGTAACTGCAGGTTAAGGATAGTTTAGACTTTCACTGATTTATAGCATAGTTCTGTATAACGAGTGTATTCTCAGGCAAACGAGTGGTAGACGGGCGAGTACGTAAACAAATGAGTTTCTATAATATACTCGTCTGACTTACGTTAGTTACCTTGGTAATATTGAGTTGTTATATTGCATTATTGCCAAATTATTCAATTAGAAATTTTGTTTACTTTTTTCCATGTTATTATTCAATATTTTAATTTTTGATATTTCTTTAGTTAGGCTTTGAGTTCATTAAATTTAATTTTCATTAAATTATTTTTACTGAAGGAGGAATTGTTTTACAACTTGAAAAAATTTTATTTTTGATAATTTTTCTTGACTGGGATTCGAACCTGGGTTGTTGGTTGAATTTACATATGTTTCGAGAAACACCACTTTCTCTCATCAGAATTCTTTACGTTCTCATCCTCTGCACCACTACGGTGCCTGCTAGTCAACAGACAACACCAATCCTTTAACCAGTGACTGGTGGTTCGAAGTTTTCTGTAATTATCATTTTTATTAATTTCTATTTATAGTTGTTCTTCCTTTTTCTTCAGTTTTTTTCTTTCGTATTCATGTCAAGCTTCGTATTTCAATATTTTAATATTTTAGGGGCAACCCTAGAAACCAAAATAGAAACAGCTGTGTTTTATTTACAATACAAAAATAATTTATGTGAATTGAAATTGCTATGAATTTTTTAATTTTCTAATAAATTGAATGAAAAATGTTTCCATTTATCGCAATTAACATTGAAATTGAAAGTTAAGGTAGTGGGCAACAGTTTATGCTGTAGAAATATACGAAATAATATATAAAATATTGTTTTGTGATGCACACAAGCACTTATTTCTACTCGTCGCGTTGTACTGAACCCTGGGGGATACCGTTTTGTGCCCTTAGATAGATTATTGGCAAGATGATAGTCTGCGTAAAGAAGACTGTCTATTGTCGATCTTGCTCGAATAAAACCGAATTATTGACTACTAAGTAGGTTATGAATCGTTACAAACCACCAGAGCCTTTTAGCAACCATCTTGTCCAGTGTGTTAGCCAGACAGGGATTAAGTGACGATTTATCTTTTCCGGGTCTATGTACTCGTATAGGGACAACAATATTTATTTTGAATTGTTGGGGTATGAAATAATCAAAAATATTATTATAAAGTGTTGCAAACGATATATCATTTCAACTGGTAGTTGCCTAAGCATTGGCTCTGAAATTCGGTTTACACCTGGGTCTTCCCCCTTACTTTATTTAAAACTGCCTGAAGTTCATCGAAGTTGAAATCATTTTCAATTAAAGTAGCTATCGGATTTGGGAGCAATGGTGGAGTGTTATTTAATAGATCGCTTTTACTAAAAGTTGGAGTCAAATGAATTGGTGGACCAGAACTTACATACCTAATTAGCTATTTCGATAACGTATGTAAGAGTAATTTTTGGGTCATTATTGGTTTGGATATAATGTATAGCAAATTCTTGATTCATATCCCGTGAAGTTTCTAATATTTAATTAACCATATTTTTTCTGGTGAAGTAGATTGGTTGATTGTAGAAGTGAAATTGAAAATAGATTCCTTTTCGTATATTCTCATTTGTCTTCTGAAATTGGTGCTGGCTCTATTGTAATAATAATATTGATCAAGTTTCTTTTTTTTATTAATTATTGAATCTGCGTTATTTCCTTAGGCCTAACAATAAGTATTCAAATCTTAATACTAAAATTAAATCTAATTACTCTCTAACAGAGCATTAATTTGTTATTGGCTGATAATCTCTACGAAGCCTAGACTGCGTCTGGCTCTGAGCTAGAATTCTAGCAAGCTGATTCGAGTGCGTTTGTAGCTTTTTGATGTAGTTAAGAGCAGCAAACTGGATCAGTTATAATAAAATATCAGGTAGGGATATTCGTATATATACTGATAGCCAGGATGCATAAGTATATCTGAAGTATCAGACGTAAAATTAGAGCGTATAAATGGCTTCATTAGAAATAGCAATTGGCTATCACGATTTGAGACCCAATCCCTTCACTTGAAATGGAACTACTGGCTATTAGGTGGGTCGAAGTATTTTACTCCATCATTTCCTCTAACCTTCCGGACCCGACATCTTCATCTTCTCTTGACATTTTCTTCTCCTACCTATCCACATCTACACTCTATCCATCTCTACAACATCTATCCCCCTTCTGCTTTCTTCTATTCATTTCTTTTCAGTCAACACAAAAGGACCAACGTATGGACCTAAATGAGCTGTATTTAATATGCCTGCCTGCTGACCTAACCTATGTAATTCTCGCGGTCCCTTCGGAATTCATCCTTTACCAATGGTACTTCTAGATCTCTATGGATGTTTTCATTTCTTATGTACCATGGTGCGCCGTCCTGGTCCTAAGAATTTTTTATTGAGCCCTCTGTATAAATTCAATACTGGTATTACTAGCAGTTCCCCAGAATTAGATTCCATATGTCTAAATTGGTTTTTGAATGATTTATACAGGCTTAGATTGGTCATTGATTAACCAGTGAAGGCTAGATGCTTTTAACTTCATGTGAAGTCTCTTGGTTTCTATATGACGGCGCCAAGTAAGTCTTCTATCTAAGTGGATACCAAGGTATGTAGCATAATCGGAGTGAGGTATATTTACATTACGACAGCATCCTCTCCTAAATGTGAACGTAACATGTTTGCTTTTTAACTCATTTACTCGTATATTCCATTTGTTTAACCATGTTTCCACACATCTTAGATAGCTATCTAGTATACTAGATGCTATATATGGATTTTCATGCGAGCTAATAATTGCGCTGCCATCAGCAAATGTAGAAATAGTTAGTATATCGTTCGTAGACAAATCAGAGGTGTAAATCAAATAGAGGGTAGGTCCAAGAACACTTCCTTGTGGTAATAATGCTCCAATCCTATATTCTCTTGTCACGTAATCGTTGTACTTAACTGTAAATAAGGGGTCCAATAGATAATATTGCAATAGTTTATGGGGTTTTTTTTTCCTTTTTTTAAACAAAATTGCTTTAGCAAATTTTTCTAGTTACCACTAGACACAAATATAATTTCAAAGCGTCCAATCGCTAATTTTTAAAAATTTTATTGGCATTAAAACAAATTTTTTGGAATTTTCAAATCTGATAGGCGGTTTGAATCCCTCGTATGGCGGATCTTTCATGATGGAACTACAAAACGAATTTAATGTTATTAATCTTAATGTTTGGTAGTAAAGAGAGAAATTGTAATATGATTTGTCCAATGTTTGATTTATGTCTTGCTTGTTAGGCGAACTGTCACAAACTGTGCAACTAACTAACATGTGCCAAAATACATTTGAGCGCAACAAAAGAATGTAATAATCTTTAAACACATTACAAATATGAAATAGGACTCGAGTACCTATCGCAAGATGGGTGTGCAGTTTTGTTGAGGTTTTTTTATATCATTAATGACAACATTAAATGGATAAAAATCAATACCAATACAATAGTTTGGGTTTTACTACCAACATCAATTTCTAAAGGTTTTAAGGCCAGTTTCTTCTGTTATTTCTAAAAAATGTTGTAAATTTTAACCAACAAGAAATGTGCTATTGTAAAATATTTTGTCATACAAACACCTCTGTTCCAAACTTCTTTAAATTATACTCACTTTAATTCCGTACTTTGACAGCTTTATTCGCACGTTGTTTTCATTATTCGGATATTGGTGGTTGTTTTCCTTTCTGTGTGTGTGTGTTTTTTTTTTAATTTTTTTATTCTAATTTAGGGTGTTTTGATGAAAATAACACTAAAATAATATTTGTATTGTTTGCTTTAAAATAAATATTCCATGTTGCAACTGCTTGTACACATTATTAAATCTAGTACAGATGTATTTACATTCACATTTTTATATTTAGCTAGTGGAAAACTTTCTCTTTTCGATGTTGTAAAATTAATAAAATTATTATTTAATTTGTTTCACTATAACGATGATAAAAATCATGAAAATATTATTTAATAACTTTGGTGTTTTCTTCAGTTGTGATGAGTTCGGTGAAAATAAATAAAACAAGTATTAATTGTAAAATTTTTGACAGTAGAATATTTGACAGAAGAGTGCGCATTGCGCATGTTTCTAAAATATTGTGGAAGCATTTCAGTGAAAAGCTCTCTAGACGAAAGCTTTATGAACTTTTGAATGTGTACACACATACATATGTACATACACAGTGGATTGATGTTGCTTTATTTGACATCCAGGAGGCTTCATTTGCTTAGTATTGACAAATATTTAAAAAGATGTATTTGTATGTATTGACCAACAGATGGCCAAAATAGCTTAAAAATGTTTCATACAGCTAAATAGAAAAATTATAAATTTTTCCGTCAACTAAATTAACATTTAAATTTTTAAAAAATTATTATCTTATCTAATAAAATTAAGTAACAACAACGACAATTTCATATATCAGTTCATTCTTACAAAGCTTTCAAGAGATTTTGAAAAATATCGATCACTTTATGGTATTAAGTTATTATTCCATAAACGAATTGCTCGTGTAGGGCGCTTGTAGCCGGATTTCTTTTTGGCGTAAATAACGAACTTCAATATTCAATTAAACATATTTTTATTTACTATTTGGCACTAATATTTCTGAATTGAAAGCACTTATTTTTTTACACGTTTTTTATTTTTTTTTTTTGCATAAGTTAATTTTTTTTTTATTCAAGCAAATTTTCAATTAACATATTAATTTAAATTTGCTTAGGTATAGTATGTATGCACATATAGTGAATTTTACGTCAAGTGATAATTACAGAAAAATCTTCGAACCACCAGTCACTGGTTAAAGGATTGATGTTTGTCTGTTGGCTAGCAAGCACCGTAGTGGTGCAAGGGGTCAGAACGCAAAAAAAAAAGAATTCTGATGAGAGAAAGTGGTGTTTCTCGAAACATATGTAAATTTAACCAACAACCCAGGTTCGAATCCCAGTCAGGAAAAATTATCAAAAATAAAATTTTTTCAAGTTGTAAAACAGTTCCTACTTCAGTAAACATAATTTAATGAAAATTAAATTTAATGAGCTCAAAGCCTAACTAAAGAAATATCAAAAATTAAATATTAACAGTTCAACTAAAAATAATAATTATTCTAGTCAAGTGACCCAATTTTAAAATTTGGATGAAATTTGCACCAAGGCACAATGGTTTTTTTTCGTTTTTTTGGCATAAAGTCATTTTTTTTTTGTTAAGTATTTTAAAATTTTGTTGATTTTTAATTTTTAAACACCCTAGTTAAATGAAAACATATTTAACTTTAACATGTGGATCAACACTATTTTGTTTGAGTGCTGTGAAAGTCAGCTGATTATGTACCAGACGTTTTGTGTGAAATTGGCAAGGAAAATTTTGGAACTTTGATTGTTTGTTCTGGCGAAAGTTTATACATACAAAAGTGAAAAGGATTAATATGGAAAACGATTGTCCAGGTATGTAAAACTATAGTTTACTAATGTTTGTGTGGTTTTTATGTGTTTTTGTGCAATTGTACCGTGTTTTGTTTATGTGTATTTTTAGAATGAGCTTAAAAAGTGTAGTTGTGTTTCTTGGATCAGTACTTTTGCATGGCAAAGCGTTGCAAAAACTTGTTAATGAGAAGTTATTAAACAAAATGTGCAAATTAATAAGAAACTAAACTTTTTTGTCCGAATAAAATTTTTCTAGTACAATATGTGTTTAATCGTGCGGAGCTGGTTGACATTTGGAGCAACAACAATCGCTCAGGAGACGCCGTACAACAGCACATATTAGAAAGCATTGCTCAAAAGCATTTAAATAACGAGAAAATTAAGTCAATAAATGGAAAAGTAACAGCCTTCGTCAATTATATAAATAAACACTTGCCGAAGTGTAATTCAACTCTGGAAAGATTTAATCACTCAAAATGGCTTGCAAAAGCATATTCGTAGAAATCACTGGGCATTATGCGTTAGCAAATAAAGTGGGTCGCCCAAAATGTGATAACAAAAGTGCTGGTCCTCGTCTGAAAAGAAAATTCGCCGCGGAACTCTCAGAGGAGAATACCAACTTAGCTCCCTTACTCATACATACTGCCACAATAGGAGATGAATACTGAAATTTCAATTTGTATAATTATTTTTTTCTTTTCGTCAAATATAGAAAATTTAAAAATAATATTTTTAATGGAAACGTCAAGAACCTAGTTGCATGTTGGCCAGATCGGCTATATAGCAGCTATATGAAATAGTGCACCAAATCAAATGATACTTGGTAGGTCATTTTGGAAACATAAAAAATGTACACAAACTAAATTTCAATTCAATAGCTTTAAAATTGGAGTTAATGCCAAAATAAACGAAAAAAACATAGTGCAAGGTTAGTACTATTGGATAGTAGGCCAGAGACAAATTTTCAGCTGTATTAATCAATAACTGCCGGAGTTAGACGGGGTCAAAGTTGGACATTTTGGTCATACAGGGTTTTCTTAAAATGAGTGTATCTTTTCACCTATTGGTGCTAGCAAAAATTGTCCAAAGGACTTTAGATAGCTATTTCTTCAATCATTCCAAAAATATTTTTTTTAATTTTTTTTCAAGATTTCTTGGCCGCCAAAAAGAAAGATGTCTACCTCTTTTTACTTTTTGATTTGATGTCGGTAACAAGATGTCGGTGAAGTAAGTGGCCAACGAAGAAATTTTAAACGAAATACCAGCAATATAAATGAAACCGAAATTTGAAATAAAATCTATTTGTGTGCCTTTATTTACCTAAAGAAAAATGAAAGTTTAATACAAGTTTAAAAAAGACATTTAAAAATAAACAATTTAGAAATAAACAATTGAAAATTACAAAATTTGATTACTATAAAATTCAGTTAAATAAAATAAAAGGACAAATAAAATAAATTACAAAATTAAAAAGCATTGTTAACAAAATCCGTAACACAAAACAAAGCAATTAAATTAATAAAGAAATTATACGATCTAAAAATTTAAAATAAAACAAAACCCGCCAAAGCCACGCCAGCACGACACTTCCTGTTGGGTCACGTATTTTGCCATTAGTTTGGACCTAGACGTTTACGACGGACAACTGAAACGAATAAAATATAATATTATTTATATATGTATTTATGTACATATATATGGTACATGCCTTGCAAACTCTATACTTGCATAAGCTACATTTGATTTTTGTCTTTTGTACATTTCCACAATGACAACAAAATTGTGAACAATTGTCTGAATTTAGAGTTAATGTTGTTTTTATATCCTCTCTGAATTGATCAGGAGATGTTAAATTCAATAATGATTTTCCACTTAAATAATTTAAAGCATACAAAATTACAAACACTCCGCAGCTTACGCCATCTTTTTGCTTACTTCTTTCAGATACTTTAACAAATTTCCACGATCTGTTTTCAGAATATGAAATAAATTTCTCGTAATGATCTCTTCCACTATCATCATATAAAGAATCAATAAAAACAAATTCTTTTGATAGCAGGTTTAAAATACATAAATTGAAGTGACCTTCTTTCAAAATTGGTATAATAATCAAATTTGGTTTATGTACTGATAATTTATAAATTTTTTGATAACAAATATTATTAATCTGACATGGTAAACTTAATACATTGCTAAAATTTTCTTTAATAATACAAAGAATTGCACAATCTACAACAAAGTTGGATAACTGGAGTCCAGTTTTGAGAGATTTCCAATCTTCAATATCCACTAAATTGTAGAAACTTATTTTAGTTTGTTTTAATGTTGGAAATATTTAATTAACAATTTATTATACCTAAAAAGGTAGTATTTTATATTCATTTAATTTTTCTTTAGCTCAGCTATCTGTTTTTCTGGCTGACAATATGCGTGTTCCATTTCAACTAGCGCCATATCGCAAACTTTCTTATTATTATCATTTTCAATAATATTTTGCTTGCATTTTGCTACTGTTATCAACTTTTTAGGCTTTTTTGCATTTGAAAGATGTTTTGGCTTAATTGCTTTTTGCTTTTTTTGATTTTTCTTGTTTCATTGTTCTTCAGGCTCGAGATATTCTATTAAATCATTATCATGTTCTTTTCAAATTCTTAGCAGTTTGTCTTTTCCAATTTAATTTTCCTTTTTCTATCTGATATTAAGGATTTTGTACCACCATCCTCATCATGTTGTACATCGAACATGTTGTATTTGTATCGAAGTTCTTTTAAAGAACTCAGGCTATCTTTTCTATCAATCTTTATGAAATTACCTGGTCGAACAGATTTATCATTCAGAAGAATATGTTTTTGCAAGTAGAAAGTAAATTCTACTGGATCATTGCTTATATGATCCCCCGATGGATCCACTAAGATTCCAATAATGTTAGTCCACATAGGCACAAATGGGCAGTATTTCTTAATAATAAAAGCACATAATTCTTCATTGTGATAATCGTTTATGTTACCATTTGTAAATCCATCTTTTATTTTTCATTTATATTGTTATATATTTGTTCGAAAACCTTTTTAAAGGGACTTTGTGAAGCAATTGATTCCAAATTATTTATTTCATCATCTTCAAATATATTCAACTGTTCAAAGTCGTTTTCGTTTACGTCCAGTATATTTTTTTTCAAAATTGTATAACTTTCCTTAAACTCATTGTTTTTGTTTGGACTAAGAAGAACAATAAAAATATGTTTGAACCAAAATTTGCATTCATCCATTGTTTTTAGATCAAATGCTAAAGTTAAAACATTTTTTAATAAATGCCGTAAAATATGGTTTTTACCAATTTTATTGTTCAAATCTTTACAAATAATATGAATGTAATGAGCTTTATACCACGATTACTTTAGGTCTTACAGTTATTTCAGGATTTTCTAAGCAATTCTGAAGATATTCGGAAATATGTTGACCATTGCAAGATTTTAAAATTCCTCCAAATAATGGGTAGCTAATATCCGTACAAACTCTTTCAAAAATTGGCCATTTATATTTGTGATCTTTGCAAAAAAGCTCTAATCTATCAAATATAAAACTTATATCAAGTGTTGTATGACGAGAAAGTATTGCGGTCGCATTTGGAACAATCATTTTAAATTTCTTTATTATTATTATAATTTTATATATCAAAATGCGCTTTTCTGCGCATTCAATTTGCTGCACACTTTGTCCTGTAGCATCAACATGTATTGTGTAATTTGCGTCTTTCAATATCTGAGGATTTTCACTAAATGTTTCAAAAGTTTTCTCTTTCCAGCAATGTATTGTTAATGGAGACGCCACATACTGAATATATCCTTTATAACATTCTTTCTGCATCTTGTACACATCAATGAACGGATTCTTATCATAAAATTTATCGAAATTTGCATGTGACTTGCATTTTCGAATGGTTGATAATTTATTTATATTTTGAAAATTACTATCTTTGGCAATTTCATCAGCTGCTTCAAGAATTTTTTCTTTTCTATAAATATAGGCGCTCTTATTTTGCAATTCTTTTTTAGCAATTACACGTGATACGCCACGAATTTGAGCAACACGGTTTTCTCCTTTTGCATGATAAATTTCCCCAGTTCTGTATACGGAAACCGATCCGTCCAACTTTATTTTAAAACGATATTTGATACAATCGGGGAAAGTACAATGTCCATAGGCTAACAAACCAGAAAGCAGGTATTTTGTGTATAAAATGAGAGGACACATACATTATTTATTTTTAAATATTCTTGACATATAACATCAAGTACAAACTTATTTTTACCTAGTTTTAGTTTGTTATCGTCTTTTGCTTTGAATATCAAATCAGGGCTTATTTTAAAATTGCATTCAAAAATGTTTGCTTTAAATTGGCGAATTTACTTAGTAGCTTCTCCCGGCAAACGAATTACATTTTTATTTACTTCCTCATTCCGGTTAGGTTTTTTCCGGTAACTTTCCAATTTAGAAATATCTAAACTACTATTTGTAGTTTCGAATGCACCTAAAATTTTAGTGCTTTTATCTGATATATTGCCCGCATTTGAATAATTTATAAATTCATTTGTATTTGTATTATCATCTTTATTTTTGTCATATAAATATTTACTCTTTTCATTAACGAAATTACATTTAGAAAGTTTATCTACAAAATCATTTAGTATTATTTTTAAGTCTTTTTTAAAAGTGCCAAAAATATTTTCCATAACAACCGTGTTGTTTATATTTGGTATATTATCCTGAAAGGTGTGAAAGGTAAATTAATAAAACAAATTCGAATATTTTTATTATTACAAAATCTTACCATTATATTTAGCCATTCAGTCGAACATTTGTCATTTGTGCTCTAAATGAAATAAAATAAAAGTGTAGCAATCTTGTTTCTAAGATTGTATACTCTATTCATTCAGAATAGGGAACGTAAATAAAACGCAAACACACTTATTTAACTTTAATACTTTTCTTAAAGAACTTTAAAAAAATTACAACCCGCCGAATAAATTAATACCGGACAAAGCTGTGCATTGGTTGAAGTCAGAAAGCAAAGTGATTTTATTCATGCAACTTGTGCGGCTTATATACTCTTTTCAATATACACATACTTGCAAATAATAGTACTAGTGGTAAACATAAACAGAGTTGTATGAAATAAGTAATATCAAAAATTAACAGGGTTACATTTTATAATATCCGTTAAATTCAAAAGTAAATACGTTAAATATTAAATTAAAAGTAAGGGTGAAATGAATAATAAAAGTATAAAGTAAAGGATAAGGAAATGTATTAATCAGTATAATGAATAATGAACTGTTTCAAATGTAAATAAAAAAAATTTTAAATTGTAACTACTAAATCTTACCATTATATTTAGCCCTTCACTCGAACATTTTTCATTTGTGCTCTAAATGAAATAAAATAAAAATGTAAATAAAAAAATTTTAAAATGTAAGTACTACTTGCAATCACTTTTTCTGAAGAGTTATAGGTTCCTTGAGTTTCAGGAATATTTTCTACGTCATTTTCCAAATAATTTAAAATTTCTTTTAGTCTTTGATTTTTCAGTCTCTTCTTTTGTTGCATCCATAGTTATATTTACTTTTTCCATCTTAAAAAAAATATTTAAATTTTATTTTAATTGTATTAAAAAAGAGTACTTACTTCTTTGCCCTCAAATAAGCAAATTAAAGCATCTAGTGCGCATATTTCGTCTTCAGTCAAATATTCATTGATACTTTGTTGTAATAGCTGAAATATGTAAGTTTAGAAATAATTCCACAATAATAACTACATCATACACATACATCATTGTCTTCCTGTAGACAGACTAGAGCCTCTAATGCACTTTTCTCTTCATCTGTCAATTTATTTTTAATATCTTTATTCTGAAACTCTTCTGTTATATTAAATGCTTCAATACATATATCACTTTTCTAAAAATACAAACAGTAATAAGTATAATGTATTTATTTTTCGTTTATTATAATTTAAACAAACCTGTGTGCTTTCTAAATTAATTAATTCTTCAAAAAAATTCGAAATATTTGAAATATTTTCATGGGTTTGATTTTCGGACGATTTATCTAACGCCTTTAACTGTAAGAAGACAGAGAACAATTATTAAATTTTGTAATTATTATTTATTAATAACAAAAAAGGCTTACTTTTTTTAAAACCATTTTCCGATTTTTCATATTATTTGCTAGTTTATAACATGTTGACTCATCCTTGTTGTAATCAGCAAATATTTTGTTAAAAACTAAGCTATTAGTGTAGTATTGAAGATTTTTAAAATCTAAACCTGAGTTAAGTTCTTTCTTCAAAATGGCTAAAAGCTTTTGGTTATTTCGAACCATTTTCTGAAATTAATAAAAAAGTAATTAAAATTATTATTAATTTAATATTTTTTTCTGTTGCTTGTACACTATCCGAAGGTTTCAGAACCATTTACTTGGGGAAGACACATTTATTTTAAAACATATTTTTTTGGAAACACTTTTTAAAGTTACTTTATTTTCAAACACATTTTTTTATATAAACTTTTTTTAATAAACTTTCTATACCCACCACCAAAAGTGAGTATTTTAAGTTTTTCGTTCCGTTTGTTACACATATTTTCGTAGAGCCATACTACATACATACGGCGTTCATAAATTATTTTGTTCTATACCGCAAAATTGAAAAAATATGATATGATAAACTTTTGGAGATCAACCGATATGTGTAATCGATTGTCTGATATCACTACATAATAGTTTTCAAGATACGAGACATCAACTTTATTCTATACAACATTTAACTGATACGGTTCGTAAATTATTATGTTCCATGTTCAAAAAATTGTGCATATAGAACAAAAACGAAAGAAAAATATTTAATAAAACAAAATTGCTTATAATATTCTATATGCACTGAATTTCATTTTATTTAATTGTAATGTTATTTACTTTGTTCTTATTTCACATTATAAAAATGTAATAAAATGAAAAGGAAAAAATACTTGATCATTTGTTGTTAGTGCCTTTTGCATTTATTGCTTTTGATCTTTTTGTTTTTCAACTTGTATTTCTTTTAATTTATCGTTAATAGAAATAAGTAAACGTTTGTGTATACCTAATAAACTAAAAGAATTTGAAGTTTGTTGGGACTTACCACAGTTTAAGTGACTCTGAATTAAGTAATTTTATCGCGTTACACTTTTTAATATATTGTAAAATAAAAAACACCACTAAAATAAACGTTTTAGGCACTACACTTCAATCCACAGACTACACTTCAATCTTTATTAACTGTGGTTAATAAAATTTTTACCGTTATGCCAATTTCATCGTTCCAAATTTATTACACTTTAGCCAAATTTGTTTCAAAGCCATACAACAATGTATTTATACACATAGAAAAAAATATTGAGTTAAAAAATTAAGTAAATAAATTAATAAAGGTTTTAATACAATAAACTTATCTGATCATATTATAGTACTAATATTTACATTTAATTTTTGCATACATCAATTTTTTTTTTGCTATTCCAGCTACTCATTACTGTAAAACACTAATATTTATTATTATATTTTTTAGTGTATATAAGTGACTATAATAGTCTGGCAGTTTTATTAGAGTGGCAACTTTACGACTCTGGCAACGATATAAATATAAAAAATGGCATCATAAATTATGGTGAATTTTTTTAAAATATAAGATGGATCCAGCTACAAAGGTAAGCAATTTTTTAAATATATATTTAGATATTTGTGGTGATAAAAATGAATTGTGAATATTACCAAAATATTCACAATTTGTTTCGGTCACAGACTAACGTTTCGGTTTCATGAATATATAGTGGTGGTCGTAGGCGTGGTGGTGGATATAACCGAAAGAGAAGTGTTTTTTTAATATGTATTTAAAAACTAAAAAATTATTTTTATTTCAGATTGGTTACCAACATCCCCCGCTTGGTAGCTATAATCAGGCTTCGTCTGCTGGTAATTATTACCAGGCTCCGTCTGCTGGTAATTATTTTAAGCAACCACCAGCCGATTACCAGCAACATGTTACTTGTGTGCAGCCACCACCGACTTTACAGCCCGCTGCTGTTGCACACAGCGAACGTATTACGACTGTAATGTCGGACGCCCAGGAAAAAGGAAAAGAACCTGTGAAGTGAAGTGTCAATAAAATTGTACAAAAATAAAAAAAATGTAACAAAATACATATATAGGTGTATAATTACCAAAACGCTTTAATGTTTTATTTATTGAAACTCTTCATTTATGCCAAAATAACTTAATATAGACAAAATTAGGTTTTTGTTGTCATTTAAAAAAAACTTTATTAAAACTAAACTTTATTTACTATTAACTATGATGGCAATAGTTTTTTTTTACTAACATTTTTTAAAATACGTTTCATTTAAAATATTTATTAATCAACAACAGAAATAAAATCAGTTTACTTTAAGCTTCTATATGATATGCAGCAGAGACCTGCAACGAGTACTAAATTTTCGGGTATACTTAATCATGCACATTGATTTTTATGATTTAATCGTTTTTGTTCAAATGCACAAAACGCTCGTTTACGCAACCGTTCGTTTCAAACATTCAGTTTTATTCACTGGTTGTTTTTTGCGAACATGAATATTCTGACTGTGTCGTTAAATGTATGAAGCTCGTTTTACATCAAAGCCAACGTGTTGTTAGCCGAACATGAGTTTTATTCATTTGTTGTTTTGTGCGAACATGAATGTTCGACTGTGTCGTTAAATGTATGAAGCAGCTCATTTTACATTTTTTCTTTAATTTTTTTTGCTGTGCAAAGATATATTTGACAAACTGTACATATTACAAATTTTATCATTGCTTTGTCAAATAAGTTTTCTTTTCGACGAAATAATGTTAAATAGGTAGTAAATGCACATTTTTTATGTTTTAATATTTTTCTGCCAGCCGCTTTTTACTTATAAGTGGCTCGTGTGTTTTTAGTTCAATTCCAATCAGATCATGCACAACAAAGCCGACATGCAAAAAACAAACTGTGTATAAACAAGAATTTTTGTTTTCAAACATTGCAGTTCGAACCAAGTGTTGGAAATGATTTATACTCGTTGCTGAATTTTCTGTGTGTGCATAAAAAGTGAATAAGCATAAAATT
This sequence comes from Bellardia pandia, assembly GCA_916048285.2. NCBI lineage: Eukaryota > Metazoa > Arthropoda > Insecta > Diptera > Calliphoridae > Bellardia > Bellardia pandia. Next base: position 90,977,918 of record OU696532.1, on the reverse strand, counting down.
GAATCATACTTTTTTGTATTGTTCTTAAAATTCAACGTTAGTGAATAAGTCGGCTCGTTCATACTTGTTGCAGGTCTCTGATATGCAGTATTTGCGGCCTTGGCAAAATCAACACCCTGCTGACGTTCATATATTTGATGCATAGTTTGTTCCCACTCAACAGGTCGTACAATCTATAATAACATTTATTAAATCAGTTTATCATAAAATACATAAACACTAAAAAATACTACAGTAATCCCCGGTTAATTACCCCACGTTTAATTACCTTTCACGCTTTTTTACCTCGATTTTCAAATCCCCGCATTTTTTGCCTACTTTTTTTCACAAAACACTACGCTTAATTAACTTTCGCTTAATTACCCAATTCGTGTAATTACCTTAAATATTTCATCCCGAAAATAAAATTTCCCCTAAATTCCTATAGTTTAATTACCTCAAGTACTTATTGACTACAACCCTGCAACTACGAATAAATGCAATTGTGTTTATGTAGGCACTTGATTATTAAACACATATTTTGTAACATTCCGTTTAAACATTCTTGTAAAAAAAAAATTGTTAAAGAAAAGTGAAATGGCTCCACGGAATACAGCTTTGACGATAAAGCAGAAACTTTTGCTAATATCCTTAAAAAGGAAAAGTCAAAACATCAACTGGCCGTAGAATTCAAATGCGACATTTCAACAATTAACAGAACCATGAGAAATGAGGCAAAAATTCATGAGATAGCAGAGACAAACAAGAACGTAGGATTAAAGCGCTACCGAAAATCAAGTCATGCAGATATAGAAAAAGCCCTTACGATATGGTTTAACCAGTTACGCCAGAGTAATACTGTTATTTCTAGCCAAATAATACTGAATAAAGCAAAGGAATTTGCAATTAAACTTAATTCGGATTTTGAACCAAACAGGGGTTGGTTGTGGAGGTGCCAGAGGAGAGAAAACATTATATTCACAAAAAATACATGGAGAAAGTAATGAAAATGACAGTGAGGGTGCCCGAAATTTTCTGGAAAGTAGCAATTTTTCCTTAATTCTTCAAAACTATAGTCCGGACAATATATTTAATGCTGATGAAAGTGGACTCTTTTACAAAGTTTTGCCAAAGGGAACGTTAGCTCGAAAAGGAGACCCAATTAAAGGTAACAAATCTCAAAAGCAACGTGTAACACTTTTATTTTTCTGCAACTCTGTGGGGACAGAGAAAAAAGTGTTTGCAATTGGTAAATTTCGAAACCCACGTTGCTTCAAAGGAAATAAAAATCTCCCAGTACCATACTTCTCCAATCAAAATGCATGGATGACAAATTCTTTGTGGATGTCTATTTTACAGCAAATTGACAAAGAAATGTTTAAACAAAATAGAAAAATTGTTTTGTTTGTGGACAATGCCTCATGTCACAAAATCACGGCTGAGTTACAAAATATAAATATACAATTTCTACCACCAAATACAACAGCACTGATTCAGCCTCTCGACCAAGGCATTATTCATTCCCTTAAGTCACATTATCGGCAGATTATGATTAGAAAGCAAATAATTTCAATTGAGAAAGGTCTAAAACTGCAAGAATTTTTCATACATCATCATACAATCATACATCATACAATTTTGATGAATATGTCACTTGTGATGAGAATCTGCAATGCTATGGGTTACTGACAGATGACCAAATTCTTGACGAATTGTTGGATGAAAATGCTGAAAATTTATCTGAAGATGAAGTTTTTGTAGCAGAAGAGCCCATGGCTCCTAGTTTTAAAGAAGCGTTGACAGCCATTGACGTTTTACGTCGGTATTACAAATATCGAAATTATGAAACAGACGAAATCGAAAATTTTGAAACAACAATTTTTAAAAACGAAATATGCAATATGTCGCAAAAAAAAAATAACAGAATATTTTAAATAAGGGTACACATACATACATATGTACGTATGTATGTACATGTAGCTTTTAATTTTTTATAGTACAAACATTTGTTATATACATACATACCTTTATGAATATGATTTTATTTTTTAATTTATTATACCTATGTAGTATGTATTTTTGTTTGTTAAATTGCATTTCTATGCTTTTTTAACTTTTTATGTGATATGTACATATTATTTTTCCTTTAATAAAATCTCTCAATAAAAAACATGTTTAAATTTTTCTGTTTGTAAGTACATACATATGTACTTATACGTATGTACATCATTTAAATAATTAGATATATACATACATATGTTCGGATAACTGCCTTTTTAAAGGTATCTAACGAATTTTTCTAATTGCCTCTTATGAGGTAATTAAACATATTCGTTTTAATACCTTCCTCGCATAATTACCCAAAAATCTTGTACATTATTGGCGAGGTAATTAACCGAGGATTACTGTAACCTGTTTAGGCAATTGTTTCTGTATATGTGCCACATTGTTATAGGGTTTTCCATCAATATTCGAGTAGACTCGAATTAATGGCTCTTCCAACTTCATTTTACTTAGAGCCGATTCCATTAGAGGTGAATGGAAAGCACCATTTACAGCCAAACGTTTCATTCGTCGTATTTTCAATATTTTTTCCAAAAATTCAACAGCTTCTACAGCTACACACCATTGTTGAGCTTTAGCGCAAGCAGCACCAATTTCCGTGTCTGGTGCATATAATACCATGGCCATAGCGCCAGATGCTTTATCACAAGCCATTTGCATGGCATTGGCTCGAACTTGCACCAGTTTAAGGCCCTTATCAAATGTAATAACACCAGCAAACACCAAATTGTCGCCTCTGTTATACTCTGCGACCTTGGTTGGACCAATATTTATCACGGATCCAGAATTTTCGCTATATTTAACATATGAAAAACTAAAAGCTGTGTTCAGTACACATAGTAGTGACACGGTAATGTACACAGGGTTGTAGCTTACTCATTTTGAATATAAAAAGCTGAGAAAATGGAATCGAAACAAATTATATAATGCATTATGTTAGTTTTTACAACTTCATAGTGAATACCCTGTAAACGGCTAATTTTTCGAAAATGACAACTATATAGCCCGATTCGTAGGATATTTGTCTATCGAAATACATTAGTTTAATTTTGACACCACGAAATTTATCGGTTGTAGGAATGAACAAACTATATAATGCATTATGTTAGTTTTTACAACTTTACTAACATACTTTTACAAAAACAATTGCTTATTAATTGTTTTTGTAAAAGTATGTTATTTCAATTCCACAACGTTTCCTTTAAACTGTCAAAAAATCAACTATACACAAAGTAATTATAGTTACAAAAATACGTATTTTAATGCCTTTTTGTGTTTTACATTTTTAATCAACTGTTCAGAAAAGTATGTTTAAAAAGTTTGCTATCGGTGTGTTTTGTTCACGCGGGTAAAAAAATCTTAAAACAGCTTATATGGTAAAACTTATTCCGCGGGTTATACAAGCATTCCTTCTCTTGCCACATTTCGATCAACTGTAGAACCGCTTCTTTGCACCAGTCAAACTGGAACAACATAAAAATAACTATAAAAATTGCAAAAAAAAAATACTTACTTTTGTTAACTCCTTTTCAATTTTTCCCTCCATTTTCAATAATAAATTTGTATAGTTTTTTTTTTGTATTTTTGTTTTACTATTTATAAATTATATTTATTAAAATTTCAATTAATTTTTGCCGCAACAAAATTTTTGTTATAAAAAACAGCTGATGTCAGATGGTTTGTCACTTGAAAATAGAACTCGTTCTAAATAAAAAATGTCATGTGTATTGCACACAGAGAAATAACACATGATACTGTTTGAAGGTGTTCAGACTATATGTACAAATTTGACATGCGAAAAAGTGACAGTCCACATGACAAATACACATAATGTGAACACACCTTAACAAAACTATAATGAGACACTAGACTCAAGGTGTTGCTTTCCAAGTTTGAATTTAATAAAAGACAACATTTATGAGCGACAAAGTAATTTTATTTATTTAATATTTTTTATTATTTTAAAAAAAATAACAAATGAACCGCTTTAAAACAATTTGTTTTTTACTTGTTCAAACTTCAATATTAAAAGAACCGAAAACTTCTCTTGTTTCCATTTTAAAGTAAATGACAAGAATGTAAAATTCCGTTATTAAGAAATATCACAATAAGTAAGAAGTTATGAATATAGCATACACATATAAATATGTAATTACATATTTACTACATATAAGTATGTCAGTACGTGTGTATGTTTATAATAGGAGTGAGAATAAAAAGTTAAAGTAAATAGGAAAATAAAAGATTTTTTAACATTAGGGTGGCGGCGGTAACACAAGGCTTGAATTACACTTGCTTTCAACTTGAATTCCAGTAAAAATGCTTATTGGGATATAAAATAAACTGGCTGTATTGAAAAACATGCAAACTTTATTCGCAAATTTATCTTTTTAAATCAATTTAGTGAAAAATTGTCACGATGGATATATAAATACAGTCGGTTACCACTTATAGTTGTAAATACTTTAAAAAATTTTATAATTTATAAATATAAGCACTATTTTTACCTTTCCGTTTTTCTTCCACTAAATAAAAGTATCGCAATCATCATCTACTCGAAATGTCAAATAATTCTTTATCTCTTTTTTTAAGGGATGTATTTCTTCCACTACGCCAGTAGAAGCAATGAACAGAGCCAAATTGTTTCTAATTGAGTTAGTTTGTATTTTCTGGAAAAAAATTTTACTTAATAAATTATAAAAAAATTTTAGAATTTTAAACAGTTTTTACCTGTTTTTTTGAATGTTTTGATGTTGTGGGCACATCTTCGGAAACGATTTCCTGTTATGTGACTGTTTCTGTGCTTAGGTGGTTCACCGGCTATTTTAACTTTTTATTGACTCTCATTAGGGACGTAGTTCTCAACCCTTTCGTAAGGCTCAGCCACGCACCAATTATACATGTAACACAAAGCTGACTTACTATTGCAAGCTAAAATCAATATTAGGGAAGTCTGGTCTTGTTCTTCCAGCCGCCCAAGTCCCATCCATGGCCATATTTATTTCCTTCACAATTTATTTTATTATGGCCCCACAAAAGGTAACACACACACACTGATCACTTACTATTCAATATCCCCTTTGAAATAAAATTTACTCAGACATTTTTTTTACAACATTACAATATCTCAATATTTATTTTCTATTAACTTAAAACTAAACATTTTTGATCATCCTTTCAATATCTTCCAAATTAATAAACAAGTCTGAACGTAATTACAATTAACACTCACTATTGAACCTCTCTGTTAGATTAAAAAAAAATGTCAATATAGTTTAACTATTTATTTATCTAGCTATATATCCTTTCTCGACTTATATTTTTATATTGATATTTGCCTAAGTATTGGTTCACTACCTGAAAGAGCTCTCTAAGGTTAGTAATGGATCTGCCACTATCCAGATCTAATAGAAAGTTTATTCAAAATTTCGAGAAAATCCATATACCTAAACGTTCATTTTTTTTTTCATCATATCATTTTTTCCTAACAGATCAGTATATTACATGAAATATAATCTTCATAAAAAAAACTTGCTAGCTAACATATAATAAAATAAAGTACACTAACATATAAAAATTTTACACTAACCTAACATAATGCTATCCTTATTTATACATGAAACATATTTTTTTAAACATACCAATACAATTTTTCATCAATACAATCTGACCCACAGGAAAATTCCATCTGGAACTACCATTACGGCTTGGCAATTACTTTGATGTTGGCTCCTCGGTCTCACGGTCACCAGAAGCAATCAATTTCCCCTGACTTTTGGCATACGTTGTCTCGGCTTCAGTTTTGTTTTAGGTTGTCTTTTAAATTTTTATTCAGTCTTGGATTGATTTTGTTTTATTTGGCATATTAATTTTTTTTGTGTAAAAATGTTTGTAACTTGGTCTTTGTTTCTTTAATTTAATTTAATAGCTTAAATGTTTTATGCTTATAACTTAACAGATTTCTTTTCTTTAAAAATGTTTTAAATGTTTTCTGTTCTGTAGTATTTTGTTTAGTGGTTGTTTAATAAACCCTTTTATTTTTTTTGTTTTTACAGCACAATAAAGTTTTCTATCTCTAATAAAAATTAACACCGATATTTTCTTCAATCAAACCCGCACAAGCCGCTATACATTTTTTCAAACAATCTCACAAATTCCTCTCCCCTCCTTCTTTAAGTTTTCGCTTTTATATCACCAAATCTTTTCCCATTATTACGGAATACCTTTCCAAATATATAATAGCGGTATTCACACCGAGCTTGTTAGTTTGTTAGTCGGTAGTTTGTTAATTTGTTAAAGTTACCAACTATTTAAAACTTTGTTAGTCTGGTAACTTTCGTAGTAAAACAGCTGATTTATTGTTTTGACACAATTTATTATTCTCGAAAATATAAAACATGCCACGAGAAAGTGTAAAAAAAACAATTGTAAACCATTTAATTACTCATGCTTTGACACAAATAACGTTTGCTGACGGTAAATAGACAAGATTTATCGAAGTTTAATAGTTTAATTACAAATAATTTAATAATGCAGAAATTTTCCACGATGATGAAGTTGAAATCGAATATGTGCTGGATGAACTTTATGAAGATTTACATGCTGTCATGAAGTGCCGCAGAGGAGTTGTGTATGAAGTTCCAAAATCAATTCATTGGCGCGAAGATGTTTTGTCTTCAATGGATGAAAGTCGTTTCTGCCAGATGTTACGCGTGAATCGCGAGCAATTTGGTCATCTACTATCACTTATATGTATCGACAAAGTTTTTACCAAATGTACCGGCAAGCAGTTTCCAATAGACTTACAACTCGCTATAGTTTTGTTTAGATTGGGATCCTCTGGAGAAAGCGCATCAATAGCGAAAATAGTTCGCGAAACATTCACTGAACTACCGTTTTGTATTGGTTATGTGGACGGAACTGAAATCAAACTTGCAGAAACTCCAGTTAAAAACCACGTTGACTATTTTTCCAGGTGCCATATATATGCACTTAAAGCACAAATAGTTTGTGATTACGAACTTAATATTCGCCATGTAGTTACAGGATATAGTAGTTCAACCCACGATTAAAAAATGTTAAAGAATTGTTCACTTCATAAGGACCCAAGCCAATTTTTTACTGGACAGGAATTTTAAGAGATCAGAAAAACATCTAGAATGTTCGTTTTATAAAAAAAAATTAATAAATTCATCACAAATACGTTGCGTACTTATTTTAAGAGATCAGAAAAACATTTTAGTTTCGTTTTATAAAAAAAAAATAATAAATTCATAACAAATAAGTTGCTTACTTATTTAAATAATAAAGGTAATAATTTTAGTTTGTCATTCTTTGTTGTATTATAATTTAAGTTCCATTATTGCAAGTCTCTCGTTTTGCTCCAATTCCAATTTTCTAATTTCAAACTCTTGTTCCAGTCTACTTTTTTCCAAATCAACTTTTTGTTGCTCAATGCAAAGCCGTTTTTCATAAAATGCATCTCTTTTTTTTTGTATTTCCGACAGTTGGCTTAAGCCGCTTTTCGGCATGCGCGTTTTAAATTTTTGGCCTAGTGGCCGATTAATAATTGGAGTTGATGTAGATGCTGGTGTCTGTGGCAAGGGTTCAAATGATTCAGCCTGTTCTTCTGAAGGGAACAATGTGTCTGTAAATGAGGAATCTTGAAGTATCACATCTCCATATTCCTCTATTTTATCTGCCACATTGCTATCTATATGGAATGTTGAAGATTCCGTAACTACATTTGACTTAGTTTTATTGTGAAAAAGTTCCGCCAGGCGATCATAATACGGACACATTTTTTGTAGTTTGTCTGCAAATCGTTAAAAAAATTGTGAAAAAAGCCAAATTATTATTATCGAACGAATTACCCTTTATAGTGCTGCAGTCATCATTTACATCAATTCCAACACCAGTTGACTTTCACCATTCTTTAGCTTTATTAAATGTAGCTTTCCAGTATCGAACTTTGCATCGTAGCATTTCGCATGTTGCGTCAATTTTGGTCTGGTCCAAACATTTTTGATAATAGATTGTACTAGTTGGTTTCTGAAAATACATATGTATATGTAAGTATGTAAGTCATTGGCATAATCTTATAAATATATACAAAATTGGGCTACATTACTTCAATGTCCACATTTTCCAACACAAAATCTAACAGCAATTTATGCTCCGCTTCACTCCACTTTTTTTGCATTTTTGATCGAATGCGCTTTTTCTTTTGGTTATGCACTACGAGAACAGTTTATGATTTATTTATTTCTGTATGTTTTTGCATTTACGTTTTCCAACGGAAAGCTAATGTAGAACATATAACAGAGGTATACAAAAATAAATTTCAAATTCTTTTTATATTTAACTAGAAGTAAACCTTCGAATAAAAAATTTTATAAAAAGTTTATCAATAGTACTCGCAAGAGGAAAAATTCTCATTTAGTTGATTTAAAAAGTTAAATATAAAAGGTTTGAAAATTAACACCAATAGACACAAAGAATGCTGACGAAGGCTTTAGCAGGCCAGAAAATGCATTACATTTTGCTAGTGTCTCTTTGTATATTTCTGTATGTTTTTGCATTTACGTTTTCCAACGGAAAGCTAATGTAGAACATATAACAGAGGTATACAAAAATAAATTTCAAATTCTTTTTATATTTAACTAGAAGTAAACCTTCGAATAAAAAATTTTATAAAAAGTTTATCAATAGTACTCGCAAGAGGAAAAATTCTCATTTAGTTGATTTAAAAAGTTAAATATAAAAGGTTTGAAAATTAACACCAATAGACACAAAGAATGCTGACGAAGGCTTTAGCAGGCCAGAAAATGCATTACATTTTGCTAGTGTCTCTTTGTATATTTCTGTATGTTTTTGCATTTACGTTTTCCAACGGAAAGCTAATGTAGAACATATAACAGAGGTATACAAAAATAAATTTCAAATTCTTTTTATATTTAACTAGAAGTAAACCTTCGAATAAAAAATTTTATAAAAAGTTTATCAATAGTACTCGCAAGAGGAAAAATTCTCATTTAGTTGATTTAAAAAGTTAAATATAAAAGGTTTGAAAATTAACACCAATAGACACAAAGAATGCTGACGAAGGCTTTAGCAGGCCAGAAAATGCATTACATTTTGCTAGTGTCTCTTTGTATATTTCTGTATGTTTTTGCATTTACGTTTTCCAACGGAAAGCTAATGTAGAACATATAACAGAGGTATACAAAAATAAATTTCAAATTCTTTTTATATTTAACTAGAAGTAAACCTTCGAATAAAAAATTTTATAAAATAAAAAATTATTTATTTAACATACTTACTCTCAATGTACACAAATATTTTTTTAGAAATGTATCACAAATGATTTTTTAAATATATTTATTTAGAAACTGCAACAGCTGATTGTGAGTTACCAACTAACAACTATTTTATCAGGGGTGCCGTATCGTTAATTTGTTAAATGTTTATCCGTTAGCGCGTTAAATATACAAAAACAAAATGCGTGTAAAAAAGTAACGATTAACGACTAACAAACTAACAAGCTCGGTGTGAATACCGCTAATGTATTTTATTTATTTTTTTATATATACAAAAATTTCCAAATAAATGCATACAAAATCTTTTCTAGATAGTCCGCGCGATCGCCATCTTTATTTGCCATATTTACTGAAATTCCCTCAACAAAAAAAAAAAACATGCCCTTTCCTCACTGCTCCTATCCTGTCCTATTCAATAATTTATTTGGGTATTGATGCCGAACTGCATGATCAGGCGTTCATAAAATTAGATGGTGAATCGGTTCATTCATAATTTCAAATAAATATACAAAAATATTCAATACGTTATTAACAACCATCCCTGTTATCTACGCAAATTAATTTAGTTGCCAACTTTCTTGTTGAAATTCATTCATTCAACATACCCTAACATATGAACATATGGAATAAAAAAATATAAATAAAAACAATGAAGCAGACATGAGGTAAGTATCACATTGTAATTATATTCTGGCATTCATTTTTAGTTTATTATCCTAATTTATAAAATTTATAGATCTTTTCAGGGAATTGGAATTGGTGGTAAAGTAATATATCGTTCCAATATTTGTAATTTTCATATTCATTAATATTTTTCTTTTCAGGACAATTAAAGAAAATGAGCATTCATAAAATGCGGTTTTGCTCAGCCGCTGATACAAGTTGGTCCTGCGAGAGGCCAGCCGCATGAGGGAAATGTATCAAAAAAAAAAAAAAAAACAACTAAATTTACTAAAAATACTAACCCCGGCAAACAAAACAATAAAAACTAACAAATTAACAAAAATAGCAATTGAACCGGGGCTTGGGCCGGAGAGTGGTTCCTCCGAATTCTGAGTGGTCCCTCCCTTATTATTTATGAGGGACTCGAGGTAGTAGGTTCTTTTGACCTCCTCCCGACGCATTCTCTAAGGTGGCGCTACGCAGAAATTTTTCAGCCTATAACTTAGAATTTTTTTCCCACCGCAACATTCCACATAACTATCCAGAATCTTAGTTACTTCTGCGTATAGTAAATCTTCTTTCGAAATCCCTCCTTTGGTTGGAACCTTCCGTAACCACTTATCCAGCCTTTGCCAATTTTTTTCGATGGCATCCAGCAAAGCTTCCACTAAATGGACTTTATGAATCTTTAACGGGCTTCCAAAATTTTGGACTGCATCTGCGTACATTTTGATTGTCTCCTCAAAACATACTTTTTTGGCATATTCTTTAATTGTATCAGTAATTTTTTCAAAAAATACAATATTTGTATTAATGGTGGGGTATTTACGTCCTTGTAAATACTTGGTAGTCGTCCTCAAAAATCGTGAGGAATTCGTGCATCAATGACTTCTCCATTTCGTTTAGTGCCAATTCAGTTTTGTCAATTTCCACTAATGCAACATTGATAATTTTTATATTTTTCTCAAAACTTCTGAACATGTAGCACAACGTGTAACACAGCGTGTGTCATTTGAGTTTTTTAAACTGCTAAATAATGGATTCTTTATATATTCATCAATATCAATTTCACTATAATCGAGAGTATATTGATCTTCCGTTTCTACTTGATGATAAAAAACTGTTGCTTCGCTTAAAAAATTTACAAGTTTTTCATCCTCAAAAACATTTTAAATTTTGATATGTAATACTTTCTGTATTATAGTTGAGGGATTTATAAATAAGTTTAAATTTTTTTACGGTTTTGAGAAACACACAAAAGTCTTTATTTTCAAGAATGTCATGAACTATGAGTCGATGCAATGAATGGCTGGAACATCCCAATCTTGTCATACCTGCCAACTTCGTTGCTGCAACAATGTTGCTACCACCATCACTAATAGCGTGTTCAGATATAAAACTTAATTGAGTCAATATTCGGTTAATTGACAATATTATTTTAAGTGTTCAGGCATACGCAATTTTCAGCTTGCTCAATAATCATTTGACAGCTTGAAAACAATACAAAAAATATCGATGCGAACAAAACATACTTTTTTAGGTAACTTTTTTGCAGAGTTGTATAAAATAGTATGGGGTACATTTTAACCTTTATGTCAACAGCTACATACCCGGGTATGTTTTGAATTTTAAAAACTCTGTATCTCTGAAAGTGGCCATTATATCTATCTGAAATTTCATGATATCCTCACTAGAAGTGTTTTCTACTATATTCTGATGTTTGAATAAAATTGGACAAATCAGATCATAAATGTGGTCATTTTTTCATTCCTACCCCTTAAGTCAACAGCTGCATACCTGGGTATGTATATAAAAACAAGTGAAAATAAGTAATATTACATGTTTATTTCATAAAATATAAAAGTTTATAATAAAGTAAAATAATAAAAATAAAATGAATATTAACAAAATATATTTTAAAATAAATTACAATTGCGGAATTTCAGAGGAATGTGTGGCACATACGGGCGTTTGAATATTAATCAAGATTTCCTGCTGGTCGACGTTTTGGTTTTAATTTTGCCGGTTTTGTCTCGTTCTACCACACCTTCTGCGGAGTCTGCACCGCCCAAAGGACCACCATTTATGGCTTCAATTGCATTCCGGTTAGAGAATACTCTTGTAATATAGCTATTTTTGGCTCTTTTTTCTATTTCATGCTTCGCCAGTTGTTCACTGGGATTGTGCAGGAATATCCTACGCCGACTTGTAGAAGTCTTCAACTGTGGATTATTCTCAATATATATTATGTACGCTGCAAAGGCTGCCACATCTAGGATATTGTAGAAGAACGCCAAAGGAAATATATTCGTTCGTTTATCCATGTTATCGACGCCACCTTTATATATATAGTAGTCCAATATCATAAGTGGCTTCCTCTTTGGACCTTCTACTTCGCTTGTATTATGGGTAGTAGAACGGACTACAAGTGATTTGTTTTTCTCTGGGATATAGGAACATATGGAAATATTGTTTCTGTAACCAAAAATAGTTGATTCTACTTCACGTCCTTTTGGAATAACTAACTGCGGTGGTAAAAAAACTCGTCGTTTATTTGCGTATCTAACATCGATAAATTACTGTCTTCAGTTTCTTCTTCCAGGTTATATTCTGGTAATTGGATTTCTTCGATCTCGGAGTTATTTGGATCTACGTCAGCTTCGTTTACGTCTTCAATACCTTCAAATGCTATTGTTTCATCATCACTATAATATTCTTCTAACTCTTTGAGCTTTTGCCTAATATACTCTTGTTGCTCTTCCAAATCAAGAGCACTCACTTGTCGCAGAATAAGCTATTCAACATCTGCCATTATTATTTTTTATACTAAACGGTATCACAATATTTTTTTACTAAATTTATATTTTTTAATCACTTGCCAAAACTAAGCAGTTCAATCAACTACTAGCAACAAACAAGTGTTTGTCTCGTATTGCAAATATTCATACATGAAAACAAAGACAAAATTTAAGTACACATGCATAAAAACAATTTAAAATAGGGGAAAAACACAAACAAAATCCAAATAAAACATATAAAAACAGAAATATATTTAGAAATGTGTGAATTCCCGTATAAAATGTGCTTGCATACCCGGGTATGTTTGCTGTTGACGTAAGCATAATTTTTCAGCTGTTGACATAAAGGTTAAACGCAGCTTTTATACAACATACAATCAAACAGCTGTGAATTTTCACCACAGACTCACACGCAGAAACAGAATTTTACATACAAAAAAGACGCAAACTAAAAACAAATATCTGTTCTGCTGCAATTAAATATTAACATTATTTTTGCAGACATTTGAATTGTTAGGACAATTACATTATTTACGTTGACAAAATTCCACAGAAACCTATAAGTTTTCGTTAAAATTACGTCAATTGAAGTCCATCTGAAATTTTTTAATGCAAGACAAGCTGCATGAGCAAACTTCAAATGATGTTAAAATTCAAAAACAATGGAATAAAGTATTGTTGGCCCGCCGGAGAAAACTTTCTCTCACAACAAGCCAGATTTACAGGAATTCATAAGAAAAAGACAAATTTGGGACTCTTATATTGACAGTAAAAATGGATCATCTATACCAATTGGTTGGATTTTGCCAAACACAGAAGCTGAGAAAAAATGGCGACCATATCTTTCGCCTACAAATCTATAATTCTAATTAAATATAACATTTTCACACATGCAGCACATTTAATGGAGGATGGTATTTTACAAAATATTAATATTTATACCCTACACCACAATAGTGGATTTGTGCTGATGTTTGTAACGCCCATAAATATTGGTCCTTAAAGTATACCTATCGACTCAGAATCACTACCTGAGTCGATTTAACGATGTCCGTCCGTACATCTGGCTGTCCATGTAAGGCTTGTGCGCAGAGTCATTCGTGATCGAATGAGGAATCGTATCGAAATTATGATAATATGCAGCCCAATCATGAATAAAAATTCCGCGGGAGTTTTTTTCCCTTTTCTCATTTTTCCTATTCAAATTCAATGTTAAAAAAATAAAAAGGGAAAAAACTCCCGCGGATTTTTTATTCATGATTGGGCTGATAGAGAATCTTGTTTACAACAAAGATTTCAATAGAGAATCTTGTATGACACAAGGTTTTCTATATAAGTATCGAAATTACGATTTAATCTCTTTAATGTAATTACTTAGTAGCCCTGAAAAGGGCATTCTGATAATTGTTTATTATTGAGTAGATTTCCACACCACCTTGGAGGTACTACACTTAGCGCGTTGCCAATTATTTTTAATGGCTGGCATCCCCAATAGGCCTATACCATTTGATAATATTTATATAATAAATTACTTTATTATTAATATAACAAATAAAATTCTAATGGTGTTTAAATAAATAAATGTTCAAATAAGTATATTTGCATGCAATAGATAATAATTGAAATATATTTCTAATTGAAACCATTTTGTCTGAATGTATTTTTTTGTGTTCATTTCTTTCATAAAGTTTCTGATATCATGAAAACCATCATCTACAAATAATTACAATTTATATATTATTCAATAATCAATAAACTACGTAAATATAACAATTAAATAAATATTTATATAAATACGCTATAGATGGTATTGGCATTTATTTATTTTGAACACATTTTTGTGGTTTCAATTAATTATTAATTCTTCAATCAGTTTTTATGCCAATTTTATATATTTTTGATATCAGTTTTTTATTGCATTCATGCAAATTTAATTAAATGTTTTTTTTATATTTTAATAACTAGAATACAATATGCAGCAAATACTTAATCGAAAATATTATTACTGCATATTTTGCATATATTAAATGAGTTATTATATATATGTATGTATGGTACATGCCTTGCCAACTCTATACTTGCATAATCTACATTTGATTTTTGTCTTTTGTACATTTCCACAATGACAACAAAATTGTGAACAATTGTCTGAATTTAGAGTTAATGTTGATTTTATATCCTCTCTGAATGGATCAGGAGATGTTAAATTCAATAATGATTTTCCACTTAAATAATTTAAAGCATACAAAATTACAAACACTCCGCAGCTTACGCCATCTTTTTGCTTACTTCTTTCAGATACTTTAACAAATTTCCACGATCTGTTTTCAGAATATGAAATAAATTTCTCGTAATGATCTCTTCCACTATCATCATACAAAGAATCAATAAAAACAAATTCTTTTGATAGCAGGTTTAAAATACATAAATTGAAGTGACCTTCTTTCAAAATTGGTATAATAATCAAATTTTAGTTTGGTTTATGTACTGATAATTTATAAATTTTTTGATAACAAATATTATCAATTTGACATGGTAAACTTAATACATTGCTAAAATTTTCTTTAATAATACAAAGAATTGCACAATCTACAACAAAGTTGGGTAACTGGTTTTCAGTTTTGAGAGATTTCCAATCTTCAATATCCAATAAATTGTAAAAACTTATTTCAGTTTGTTTTAATATTGGAAATATTTCATTAAACAATTTATTATACCTAAAAAGGTAGTATTTTATATTCATTTCATTTTTCTTTAGCTCAGCTATCTGTTTTTCTGGCTGACAATATGCGTGTTCCATTTCAACTAGCGCCATATCGCAAACTTCCTTATTATTATCATTTTCAATAATATTTTGCTTGCATTTTGCTACTGTTATCAACTTTTTAGGCTTTTTTGCATTTGAAAGATGTTTTGGCTTAATTGCTTTTTGCTTTTTTTGATTTTTCTTGTTCCATTGTTCTTCAGGCTCGAGATATTCTATTAAATCATTATCATGTTCTTTTGAAATTCTTAGCAGTTTGTTTGTCTTTTCCAATTTAATTTTCCTTTTTCTATCTGATATTAAGGATTTTGTACCACCATCCTCATCATGTTGTACATCGAACATGTTGTATTTGTATCGAAGTTCTTTTAAAGAACTCAGGCTATCTTTTCTATCAATCTTTATGAAATTACCTGGTCGAACAGATTTATCATTCAGAAGAATATGTTTTTGCAAGTAGAAAGTAAATTCTACTGGATCATTGCTTATATGATCCCCCGATGGATCCACTAAGATTCCAATAATGTTAGTCCACATAGGCACAAATGGGCAGTATTTCTTAATAATAAAAGCACATAATTCTTCATTGTGATAATCGTTTATGTTACCATTTGTAAATCCATCTTTTATTTTTCATTTATATTGTTATATATTTGTTCGAAAACCTTTTTAAAGGGACTTTGTGAAGCAATTGATTCCAAATTATTTATTTCATCATCTTCAAATATATTCAACTGTTCAAAGTCGTTTTCGTTTACGTCCAGTATATTTTTTTTCAAAATTGTATAACTTTCCTTAAACTCATTGTTTTTGTTTGGACTAAGAAGAACAATAAAAATATGTTTGAACCAAAATTTGCATTCATCCATTGTTTTTAGATCAAATGCTAAAGTTAAAACATTTTTTAATAAATGCCGTAAAATATGGTTTTTACCAATTTTATTGTTCAAATCTTTACAAATAATATGAATGTAATGAGCTTTATACCACGATTACTTTAGGTCTTACAGTTATTTCAGGATTTTCTAAGCAATTCTGAAGATATTCGGAAATATGTTGACCATTGCAAGATTTTAAAATTCCTCCAAATAATGGGTAGCTAATATCCGTACAAACTCTTTCAAAAATTGGCCATTTATATTTGTGATCTTTGCAAAAAAGCTCTAATCTATCAAATATAAAACTTATATCAAGTGTTGTATGACGAGAAAGTATTGCGGTCGCATTTGGAACAATCATTTTAAATTTCTTTATTATTATTATAATTTTATATATCAAAATGCGCTTTTCTGCGCATTCAATTTGCTGCACACTTTGTCCTGTAGCATCAACATGTATTGTGTAATTTGCGTCTTTCAATATCTGAGGATTTTCACTAAATGTTTCAAAAGTTTTCTCTTTCCAGCAATGTATTGTTAATGGAGACGCCACATACTGAATATATCCTTTATAACATTCTTTCTGCATCTTGTACACATCAATGAACGGATTCTTATCATAAAATTTATCGAAATTTGCATGTGACTTGCATTTTCGAATGGTTGATAATTTATTTATATTTTGAAAATTACTATCTTTGGCAATTTCATCAGCTGCTTCAAGAATTTTTTCTTTTCTATAAATATAGGCGCTCTTATTTTGCAATTCTTTTTTAGCAATTACACGTGATACGCCACGAATTTGAGCAACACGGTTTTCTCCTTTTGCATGATAAATTTCCCCAGTTCTGTATACGGAAACCGATCCGTCCAACTTTATTTTAAAACGATATTTGATACAATCGGGGAAAGTACAATGTCCATAGGCTAACAAACCAGAAAGCAGGTATTTTGTGTATAAAATGAGAGGACACATACATTATTTATTTTTAAATATTCTTGACATATAACATCAAGTACAAACTTATTTTTACCTAGTTTTAGTTTGTTATCGTCTTTTGCTTTGAATATCAAATCAGGGCTTATTTTAAAATTGCATTCAAAAATGTTTGCTTTAAATTGGCGAATTTACTTAGTAGCTTCTCCCGGCAAACGAATTACATTTTTATTTACTTCCTCATTCCGGTTAGGTTTTTTCCGGTAACTTTCCAATTTAGAAATATCTAAACTACTATTTGTAGTTTCGAATGCACCTAAAATTTTAGTGCTTTTATCTGATATATTGCCCGCATTTGAATAATTTATAAATTCATTTGTATTTGTATTATCATCTTTATTTTTGTCATATAAATATTTACTCTTTTCATTAACGAAATTACATTTAGAAAGTTTATCTACAAAATCATTTAGTATTATTTTTAAGTCTTTTTTAAAAGTGCCAAAAATATTTTCCATAACAACCGTGTTGTTTATATTTGGTATATTATCCTGAAAGGTGTGAAAGGTAAATTAATAAAACAAATTCGAATATTTTTATTATTACAAAATCTTACCATTATATTTAGCCATTCAGTCGAACATTTGTCATTTGTGCTCTAAATGAAATAAAATAAAAGTGTAGCAATCTTGTTTCTAAGATTGTATACTCTATTCATTCAGAATAGGGAACGTAAATAAAACGCAAACACACTTATTTAACTTTAATACTTTTCTTAAAGAACTTTAAAAAAATTACAACCCGCCGAATAAATTAATACCGGACAAAGCTGTGCATTGGTTGAAGTCAGAAAGCAAAGTGATTTTATTCATGCAACTTGTGCGGCTTATATACTCTTTTCAATATACACATACTTGCAAATAATAGTACTAGTGGTAAACATAAACAGAGTTGTATGAAATAAGTAATATCAAAAATTAACAGGGTTACATTTTATAATATCCGTTAAATTCAAAAGTAAATACGTTAAATATTAAATTAAAAGTAAGGGTGAAATGAATAATAAAAGTATAAAGTAAAGGATAAGGAAATGTATTAATCAGTATAATGAATAATGAACTGTTTCAAATGTAAATAAAAAAAATTTTAAATTGTAACTACTAAATCTTACCATTATATTTAGCCCTTCACTCGAACATTTTTCATTTGTGCTCTAAATGAAATAAAATAAAAATGTAAATAAAAAAATTTTAAAATGTAAGTACTACTTGCAATCACTTTTTCTGAAGAGTTATAGGTTCCTTGAGTTTCAGGAATATTTTCTACGTCATTTTCCAAATAATTTAAAATTTCTTTTAGTCTTTGATTTTTCAGTCTCTTCTTTTGTTGCATCCATAGTTATATTTACTTTTTCCATCTTAAAAAAAATATTTAAATTTTATTTTAATTGCATTAAAAAAGAGTACTTACTTCTTTGCCCTCAAATAAGCAAATTAAAGCATCTAGTGCGCATATTTCGTCTTCAGTCAAATATTCATTGATACTTTGTTGTAATAGCTGAAATATGTAAGTTTAGAAATAATTCCACAATAATAACTACATCATACACATACATCATTGTCTTCCTGTAGACAGACTAGAGCCTCTAATGCACTTTTCTCTTCATCTGTCAATTTATTTTTAATATCTTTATTCTGAAACTCTTCTGTTATATTAAATGCTTCAATACATATATCACTTTTCTAAAAATACAAACAGTAATAAGTATAATGTATTTATTTTTCGTTTATTATAATTTCAACAAACCTGTGTGCTTTCTAAATTAATTGATTCTTCAAAAAAATTCCAAATATTTGAAATATTTTCATGGGTTTGATTTTCGGACGATTTATCTAACGCCTTTAACTGTAAGAAGACAGAGAACAATTATTAAATTTTGTAATTATTATTTATTAATAACAAAAAAGGCTTACTTTTTTTAAAACCATTTTCCGATTTTTCATATTATTTGCTAGTTTATAACATGTTGTAATCACCAAATATTTTGTTAAAAACTAAGCTATTAGTGTAGTATTGCAGATTTTTAAAATCTAAACCTGAGTTAAGTTCTTTCTTCAAAATGGCTAAAAGCTTTTGGTTATTTCGAACCATTTTCTGAAATTAATAAAAAAGTAATTAAAATTATTATTAATTTAATATTTTTTTCTGTTGCTTGTACACTATCCGAAGGTTTCAGAACCATTTACTTGGGGAAGACACATTTATTTTAACCCTGCTGTTAGGTTAGAAAAAACTTACGAATCTTAGGTTAAGGAACCATTTGGTCCATAATGTAATTTTCATGCAAAATAATGATTTTATCTAATTCATTGTAACTATTTTGGTTCAATAATTTCTAAAGTAAGTATTTGACATATCAAAAACTTCCTCTTAATATTTGACATGAATTTACATTCACTTGGTAATGAAAAAATAATTTTGGGATATCCCATGTTTGCAATGAATTTACATTCACTTGTTGTTTTGTAATGTAAAAAATTATTTTGGGATACCCCGTTTTTGATTTTTGTCGTAAAGAAGCACAGATACGTGCAGTACTTCTTTCAGTTTGAACGTTTTTTTGAATAGTCCGGAAGTGTTTTTGTGAATAAAGAAAGTGAATCTGATATTTCCGATTCGGAGATGGATTTAATTTCGGACTGTTCATCTGAAACAGAAAGTGAACAGGAAACCATCTCAGTTGAAACTAGCTACGCTAATAGTCTTTTTATTGCTAAAAACAACATGGAATGGAGAGCGACTCCATTACCTCAGTCTGTTAGAAGTGGGGCTGAGAATATTATCACAACACAAGCAGGGCCAACTCGATTTGCAGTGTCTTGATGCGATGACATACTGTCTGCTTTTTATTGTTTTTCCGTCTCCAATAGAAATAATTGTCATTGAAAATACTAATAAGCACGGCAGGATCAAGTTTGGTGTCAAATGGACAGATATTGACGCACTGAGCGCATATATAGCTGTTCTCATTCTTGCTGGAGTTTATCGGTATGTACATTCATGTTTTACTTATTTCTGTAATATATCAAATTTTTTAATGACAGCGGAAAAAATGAGGATGTCTACGGTTTATTTGATGTAAAATTTGGTCGTCCTATTTTCCGATCGATTATGTCTGAAGATACATTTCATAGGATTACAAGTGCTCTCCGTTTCGATGATGTTTTGAGTCGACGCCATAGTAGTAGTAGCGATAAATTTGCTCCTATTGGTGAACTGTGGAACTATTGGCAACAACTCCTTCCAATGTTTTACAATTGTATTGTAACCGTTGTATTACTTGACATATCCGAATTGAATGCGTACATACTATTTTCTGAAATCGATGTTTTACGGGCTCCAACTGATCGGAATCGAAAGAGACCAGAGTTTTTGCGACAACTAGCACTTTCTTTAGCTAAGGTTCACATGATAAAACGGACTAGTATACCTCAACAAGGGTTCTCAACACAATTACTGACAGAAATTCGTACAACATGCACAGTTTCAGAGGATTCCTCAAATAATCCAACTCCTCATTCAAGGACTCGAAAGAGTGGAATTTGTAGTTGCTGCAAGTCGAGTTCTGATATAAAATGTTCCATTTTCAGCAACTTTATTTGCAAAACTAACCGAAAAACATTGTGCTTATCTTGCAATGAAAAATATATTCAAACCAACTAATAAATTCTTATTTTTTTGAAAAAAATCTATGAAAATGTACTATGGCCCAAATGGTCCTGTAACCTAAGATTCGTCATTTTCTATTTTTCTCAGTCCTGAATAAAGTTAGAAAATTTAACTTTCGCACATAACATTGTTTTAATAAAAGACCCCATTAGCAGAAAAATTTAGTCAGTAGATATCGTCGTTCCAAAGTTACAAGGGAATTCTGAAAAAATTTGGACCAAATGGCCCTAACCTAACAGCAGGGTTAAAACATATTTTTTTGGAAACACTTTTTAAAGTTACTTTATTTTCAAACACATTTTTTTATATAAACTTTTTTTAATAAACTTTCTATACCCACCACCAAAAGTGAGTATTTTAAGTTTTTCGTTCCGTTTGTTACACATATTTTCGTAGAGCCATACTACATACATACGGCGTTCATAAATTATTTTGTTCTATACCGCAAAATTGAAAAAAATGATATGTGCCCCTATTGCCGTTCTCAACTCAACTAATGGCGTTTTCTTTTCTGGCAAAAATGTTACACGTTTTTCCCATTTCGCATCTTTTTTAATTTTTTTGTGTTCTTTTCTGAAATAAAATGTTACACCTTTATTATGTACAGTTTTATAATGTTTACCCCACATTTTAAAGATGTCGCAATTTTAATGGTCGTCTGTCAGTCAACCCGACTTTAACTCAACCAAATTATTTTTTGGTATTGTGTAGCACATGTTATGGCGTTGCCGACATGAAATATCGATTTCATGTTGGCAACATCATGCATTTTATTTGTAAAGTGAAGAAAAAACGCAAAAAAATCAAGTTTCTATAAAATAAAAAGAATGGATTTAAGTGTGGATTTATTTTTTGAAGACGAAAATCATGACGCTAATACAAATGTTCTACGTATACGTAGAAAAATACGCGATGATTCCAATCCTCTTGAACTACCCAGTGCTAAGTAAGAAATTTCCAAAATAAGTAACAAATATGTTAGTTAATAAGTATTATTTTTCATAGAGGCAATTTTCTTTTGCTTAATTTGTAAAAGCTGCTTGTTTATTTCATTATTTTTATAACTGTTTTTCTCCTAATCCTTAATACTTTTTTAAAGTTTAGCTTGTGTCTCGCATTGTTTTCTCAGAAGTTCCAGACGCTCTTGTTCTGGTGATTTTTTTCTTTTCTTGGCTGATGTGTTTATTATCTCGGTTTCATTTGTAAAGATTTGTTCCATGTCGAGATTTTGAGGAGTTTCTAAAGCCGGATTTGTTGACGGACCAACGTTTTCAACGCCGAAAGTGTGTCCAGATGGTGCTACTTGGTCATTTAGTGATAACAGCTGGGACACGCAATCCTCAAGTACATTAAGCGGAATTTCTTGTGAAGGAACACCACCTGCTGCTTGTTGATTTTATTTATTATTAGCAAGTTTTTTTTAATACTTGCTTTGTAATGAATCCAAACCTATATGAAGTAAAAATTCTAATAAAATGTCTGTTTACAATAATTAAGATGTCATATACTTACACGTTGCCATTCGAAGGATGTTCTTGTAGGTGGGCCCAAGCTATTCAATTCTATTGTAAATCCTTCCCACGCTTCCTTACACTGAGTTTTAGTCATCTCAAATTTTTGCTTTCCTTTAGCAAGTTCTGGATTTTTTTCCATCAGCTGCACAAGTCGCTCAAATTGGGCTTTGGTTGTTATTTTGACTGTCCTGCGTATGTGTATTAATCATTTAATTATATTAAGATCAAAAAACACCTATACTTACGATTTTTCCATTTTTTTATCTTTTTTGTATTATTTTTTTAAAGGAAATGTATTAAAAATTTTATTTAAATCTATAACCGACAAAGACTCAACTGCTAATAAGCAGTATATTTATTTGTATATTTATCGTTTTTGTCAACCAAACTCATCCAAAATGGTGAACCGCAATACTATTAAACACAACCAAAAAATCAGCAACACAACCAAAAAGTCAACTACATTTAAGTTGTGAATGGCAATACCGATTTACGAAAGACGACCAAATTATTAAAAAAGTTGTGAACCGCAATAGGGGCAATGATAAACTTTTGGAGATCAACCGATATGTGTAATCGATTGTCTGATATCACTACATAATAGTTTTCAAGATACGAGACATCAACTTTATTCTATACAACATTTAACTGATACGGTTCGTAAATTATTATGTTCCATGTTCAAAAAATTGTGCATATAGAACAAAAACGAAAGAAAAATACTTAATAAAACAAAATTGCTTATAATATTCTATATGCACTGGATTTCATTTTATTTAATTGTAATGTTATTTACTTTGTTCTTATTTCACATTATAAAAATGTAATAAAATGAAAAGGAAAAAATACTTGATCATTTGTTGTTAGTGCCTTTTGCATTTATTGCTTTTGATCTTTTTGTTTTTCAACTTGTATTTCTTTTAATTTATCGTTAATAGAAATAAGTAAACTTTTGTGTATACCTAATAAACTAAAAGAATTTGAAGTTTGTTGGGACTTACCACAGTTTAAGTGACTCTGAATTAAGTAATTTTATCGCGTTACACTTTTTAATATATTGTAAAATAAAAAACACCACTAAAATAAACGTTTTAGGCACTACACTTCAATCCACAGACTACACTTTGTCATGTGTAGACATAGGGTGAGATGTAAGAGGTTGGCAACATGAGATAAAGTAGGGAATAAAAATATAACGAAAAGGATAAACAATAAATATGAAAAAGATAGTGATAGGACGAAACAAAAAAAAAATGGAAAATTAAAAATATAATGAGTTAAATTGCTGAAGAAATTCCCGCCAGGAATAAGCAAAATGGGGAATGGACATTTTTGTGGAAAAGTGAAAATGTCGACACTTCTTGGGCTGGGGTACTGGTGTGAGGAAGGAAGAGACGGCCGGCGAGGGCCGTGTGGAGCAACAAAATTTTTTAGTAAAAGATTAATAACAAACCTACAACAATAAAACTTTTAAAACATAACAAGAAAAAAAAAACTAAATCAACAATAAAACATTTTTATTTTTTTTGTACAAAACATATAATAACAACAGAAAGCCCCAATACATATAAAAGAAAGAAACGAAACTATTTTAAATTAAAAAGGAACCAGCCTACAAAAGACGCCACATCAGCCTTCAAGTAACTTCATCGAGGGAACTCACAGTTGCATCATCACCATCCCGTTGTAACAGGTATTCGCCAGACTCGGACCACACATACAAACTGTCAAACGTTTTGTAGCATTTGCTAATTACACTGTGCTAGTTGAAAAATGTGACAAACGGGGCACCTGGCGGGTTAACCTAATTCGGGTACGCTGAATCCAGTCGTGCTAACCGTTTTTTTTAGATTAGCTCGTTTTTTTCGAAATATACCGTTATTTCGAAAATGGAGGAGGTTGCACAACATATATTCGCGTAACTCAAAAACGGTTTAGTTTATTGAATAAACTAAAAAAACCGAAATTCCGCAAAGAAATTTTCTTTAAGTAAGGTTAAACTTTTTTCCAATATGCGCAGTCGTTGTAGAAACATAGTTTTTTTTTACCAAAAAAAAATAGTTTTTTTTAGCAAAATTTCAAAAATTTTGTTTTTTAAGACGGCATAAAAATTTGGAAAACGCAGCTGTGCTTCTAATTTTTTCTGCAGGTATAGCAAACAAAGTTCCAAACAAAACAAGACATAAATAATTAAAATCTGTCCACAACTTTTGATTTTATTTACAAAAGATGAAATATATAATAACCAGACGAAACTTCAAAAATTAAAACATTTATTTTTGTTGTTAATTAAAGTTTAAGTTTTTATTTACAAATTTATTCTTCTTCCTCCTGCAGATTCCAACAAATATCCCGTAATAGCGAATCAAGTTGTTTGCCACTATACCAGTGTTCGAGTCTGGCTGTTACTTGGTGAAATCTCTCGCCATGTTCATCAGACTCGGCTGGTGATTGTTCATTAAATTTTTCTGCATGACAATGCAAAAAATGTATTTTCAATTACATTTTGACATTTAAGTTTTTAAATGCGGTTAGCATATCTCCAATTAAAATTCGCCAATTTTCAGACCGATGATTTCCTAATACATTTTCTATTACTGATTTCACAGAATTCCGGCCCGATAGCTCCATATCATTCAATGCAAGTTCAAATTGTTGGTCCTTCATTAGACGACGAATGTCCAGTCCATTAAGAATTCCTGTAAAATAAAAACATTATGACATGAAATATAAATCTAATGGTGTTTTCTTTTCTGAAATAAAATGTTACACCTTTATTATGTACATTTTTATAATGTTTACCCCACATTTTAAAGATGTCGCATTTTTAATGGTCAGAATAGAACATAAAATTACAACAGTGTAACATTTTTTTTTCATGTACAGCTGTTTTTGTTTTTTTTGTTAAAAAAGAAGAAGCAGATAGCTCCTTGGTAAGATCGCTTGAAATAAGACAATGAATATTTATCAAAAAGACCAATGGCACCTTCCCGACCAATACGAAAATTCTTCTCAAACTATAAAAATTATATATGTATATAAACATACATTACATATATAAGAAGTAGGAGATATTGTCCTATGAAATTTCACATATGTGCCCCGGTAGACTAGGTGATAGTGAGCCGGACTATCAGTCAGAGGGTTGCGGGTTCGATTCCCGCCAAAGACTCTGGGTGTTTTCTGCAGACAGGCCAAAAAGCTTCGCAGTTTGTATTTGTTTTAAAAAAAAAAAAAAAACTTCAGAGTATTCATTAATTACGTTCTTTATAAAGCCTTTCACTCACGGTTGTGGATTTCTTTCCATAATCATATAAAATATTTTATCATCATCTGATGATGAAGATGAATCCAACAAGTCATCCAAAATTTTTTCAGCACATAAAAAAGTTGTAATATTTTCCATTTTGTATATTTTTTTTTTTTTGTTTCTTAACACAAATACACATTCATAAACAAAACATTCCATTTAGCCCTTTTTCAAAAATGTTTACCCGTTTTGAGTCTCAAAAGTTGGCATCACTGGTCAGTTGTTTTATCGTGTGATTCTCCCCCTCTAAAAATACAGAGTGTGAAAGGTGCACCATTTTTTAAATTTATAGTGTGGCATTTATAGAAAAGAACACACTACACTTTAGCAGTGTTGACATTTTTTCAGAAAAGAACACAAAAAAATTAAAAAAGATGCGAAATGGGAAAAACGTGTAACATTTTTGCCAGAAAAGAAAACGTCATAATTTAATAAAGTAGCTAGAGTTCATACCTTCTTTTACTTTCATGCCGCTTAATCGTGGAAAAATTCGGCGCAATTCGGTAAAAGCAATTCCATCTGGGTTCAATGCTTTTATAAAAATGTTTACAATACCCAGTTTGATGTGGAGTGGAGGAAGCAAAATCTTTTCCATCGGCATAAGTGGTAATTCAATAATATTATTTCTATGCAATCTGCTTTCCTCACGTATAGCCCAATCCCGTGTATTGTACTGGTCGCCATGGAAACGCGTATTCCATAAGCACATATTTTTAGTATAGCCCAATTGCATGCCTCTTAAAAGAGCCACCACTTTTAAATCTTCGCATATTTTCCACTTGTGGTCTTCATATTTAATTAACTCTATTATTTTTTTCATTGATGCGTATGTCTCTTTAGTATTTGTGCTTAGTGCTATCGGAATAGGACTTTTTAAATTAGTGACATGTAGCAAAACTGCTTTTAAGCTACTTTTGGACGAATCGATGAATAAGCGCCAATCTTCAGGATTATATTCATGTTGCATTGTTAAAACCAAGCCGTGAATGTCAGTACAATACGCGAGAGAATTATTCTCAATAGATTTAAAAAAAGTCGTAAATCGACGATGGCGATTGATAGCCTCTTCTTCTTTCTTCTCTTTTGTTAAGAGAATGCTCTGTCTTTGAGACAATTTTAGGCGTCGTACCATTATATCCAGAAGATTTTGCGTGATTTCGTTGTGGTTACATGGAATCGTGATGTATGACGGTTGATACATCGATGCAGCTGCTCCACAGGTTTCAACAGGTTGAATTATTGAGGGAATATTGTTTAGGCACGAAACCCCTAAAAATAATTTAATTCAGATTTGTGGTACGGTAACCCTGCAACTGCAGCATTACTCGTTACTTAGTTTATATTCCTCTCTTTCTCATTCTCCACGTATACCAACAGGCAGTTGTGGTGGTTGATTTTTTAACACAACAAAATCATTCTATTGTAAACCATCAAAGCAAGCGCGCCATCATTAAAAAATAAACAAAAGAAACAAATAAAATTAAACAAGTGCATAGTTATAGTGAACTGCAAAACTCAAAAACAAAATAAAATAAAAATAAAATAAAATAAAAATTGTGTATTTTTTCTTAAAACAACAAAACAAAAAGGGTTTTATTTAACAAAACAAATAAGCAAGAAAAAGACAGTGACAACAGAAAATAATCTTGTTTATAGAAAAACATACATACATATATTAAATTATTTATTAAGAAAACCAAAAATAAATAATAAATTTTGTGAATTTGTGTTTAAATTCCACTGCATTTCTGTGCCTATAAATTTTACAACAAAACGTTTTGTAAAAAACAACTACTTTATGCTAAAAACAACGGCAACCAGCAACAACAACAACATCTTGCCCCACATCCACAAAGGACATCAAAGTACAATCTGTCCCAACAGGAACGATTGTCCACACATATTACTGGAAGTAAGGAACCAGGTGATCAACCCCCCTCACCCTCATCAAGGAATCGATCCTCATCCCCTCATACAGGTATCACCCTCCATCTCATTGACATCACCCTACAATCGTCACAAACGACAACCGTTAGTCATACCCATTCCTATTCAAATATATTATTTCCCCTTTGTTCATATCCACATTATTTTACCCATGTACATATACATTTTGGTCCTTCGAACCGGATCTCTGGGTCATCCAAAACCCAGAGACATCCCTCTCTGACCACATCATTCCGGGTCATCCATAACCTGGTACACCCCCCTAATAAACATATTTTCCCGCAAATTTTTAAACATCTTAAAGTTTGAGATTGACCCCAAAAATTTATAACGTTTTCCCGCGCATTCACATGGTATAATATTCGCCCGCAAATTATACCCATTTCGTTTCCCGCGCAATTTATATGGCTATAATATTCCCCCGCAAATTATAGCCATTTTCCTTTTTTTCCGCGAAAAATTTTAAGTGGTTATAATATTTACCCCGCAAAATTATAACCCAACTTTTCGCGAAAAAACTGTACCTTTTCCCCCTCAACATATTTTGTGCACACGTATTCTTGTTATCCCGTTACAAATTTTTGTCCCTATGTATGTATGTATAACCAATCTTTCCAAAAGTAAAATTGCCGTTAAACAAAAACAACAACGCGTTGTCATTTGCGCATTTTGTTGTCCCTTATATGCGCTTATTATATCATACGGTAAAATATCGCTTCAAACAAAAGGGAACAACAAAACGCTGGCATTTTTACATTTTGTTGTTTACTTGTTGTGCATTTTTATTAAACGAAAGATCTAACGGTAGCCTGCCTAAAGAAGAATATAAAATGCCGCATCAAAACATAGTGCATACTTGTTAATGTTGTTGTTGTATTTTTCTTATACATGCATATGAAATACCTATTGGCATTTTTTGTAAGTTTCATAGCAAACAAACAAAAAGCACATGCCAAAGTCATTTCATATAAAGGCAAATTTACATACATACATACAAACCCTGCATTCTACCCAACAGACCAAAAAATAAGTAAAGTAAATAGTACTTAAGAATAAGCTTTTTTTAAAAGAAATACTAAAGTTTTTTTTAAGCATGTTTGAGAAACTATTATCCTTCACAATATGTTTTTAAACATAGTATATAATAAATATATTTTAAACATGCTTTTCATATTTTGTCATTGTTAATTTTGTATTAAAAGAGTGAGGTGCTTAATAAATAAATAAAAAATAAATAAAAATTGTGAAAAGTGTCAAATGTAAATAAAAAATTAATAATAAAATAAAAAAGCAAAAGAAGTAGTTGAGCTTCTTTTAAATAGAAAAAAAGAAAAATAGAAAAAATAGAGCATTCTAGTGATAGTGTTTTACCTAGCGATTTTACTGAAGATGATGCAAGAGACGCATTTGAGTATGACATCGAAGCTGATTTAGATGATTCAGATTCAGAAGATTGTGGTTTATCAAAATAAGGCATGAAAGTGGGCTGTTAAACATACAATAACATACTTGTTCAATCTACTATTGAACAATATAAAAATATCGAAATTATTGAATTGTATGTATTAATTATTAAAATATTTAAATTTATTAAATTGAATTTATTAAATAAGTTAATTGAAGTCATTGAATTGTTGTAGTAATTATTAAATTAAGTAAAATATTAAATTAGAAAAAATTTGGAAATTATTGTATTAATTGAAATTATTATTAATATTGAAATTAATGAATTTGTGTTACCCTAACTTAATTAAAAATGAAAATAACAGATTGTAAATATTTAAAGTAACAACATGTTGATAACGGTTGCAACATGTTAAGGATAATTTAAAAAAGAAAAATTGTCAAAGTAAAACCAAAATAATTTAAATTCACTTCATCCTTAGCACTCATCCTAGCAAGTTTAATAATCGAACAAATTATAAACCACAAAAAATCATACAGGTAACACATACACATACACAATTGTTTACTCATATACATACTCATTATTCATGTTCATACACTAAATTTATAAATAAACATTAAACTTGTAATATTGAAATTAACTCTACAATTTTAACTCTTTCTTTCACATAACAACCCATTGCAATTATTCCATTGAGTAATTGCAATCATAATCTTTAGTTTGGTACCTACATCGAGCTAAAGATTATTTAAAAAAGGAAACGAATTTCTTATATAAACAGAAATTCCAACTTTTTTCAATACTCAAAAATACCAAAAATCTGCCTGAAACTGCTAAAATATCACGCCATAATGTTTTATGTGCAGACGTGCCAATATCTTCCGGTAAATAAATAGTTAAATTTTAATTATTAATAATCCAACTAATATTTATTTTTTTTAAATAATTTAGAAATTGCAGTTAAATAATTTAGAAATTGCAGATCAAGTGTTACCTGCTCTCCAACCTATGTTCCTAAGACTAACCGATGAAAAACAGAGCCTTAAAAATGAAATCTAGGAACTGAAGCAAGAAAAAGCAATGACCAAAAAAATCATTCCCATAAACCAATTCCAAAATATGGAGGAGTTCCATGATCTTGAAAATAAAATTCAAGAAGATGCTGATGCATATTCTACCTTTGTAAGTGTAACAATTCATTTTACTTTTATTTTTAAAAATTGTTATGAACTGAAAAGCTGATAACTTAACTTAACATTTTAACTTTTTTCTTTTCTTTTAACTATGAATGCCATTAAAGGTTTTTTCTTTATTTTTTTAAGGAGAAAGAATTGTCGTCAAAATTATGTTGGAAGGGTACTGAGCAGAAAACGAGTGTCCGTAGTCATAGTACTGCGAAATCTATTAGAAGTAAGAAGATAATAATACAACAATAATAATAAATAACCTAATAATAAATTTCATTTTATTGTTTTACAGATGTAGCAATAGGGTTCGGACAAAACGAAAATGAATTTATAAAAAGCACAAAAACTTTTTTTCAATTCGACAATTTCCGACAACAATTGCGCGCAAAGTACAAAACTTTTACTAAAGGTGGCACTAGTAAGCAAAAAAAAAACAATGATTTAAAAAGTATTTTTTTAATTAGAATTAATTAGAATTGGTTAAAATGAATTAAATAAAAATGAACTAATAAAAAAAATACAATAAACGGGCATGATCTGTAATTCGATGTGATTTGAAAACGAGTAAAAAATGTGAATACGATTTTTTTAATGTTAGCTAGTTTCAAATAAAATTATAAAAGCACTATGTTGTCAATTTCACTTGTTTTCAAATCAGATCGAATTCCCGAATAAACCTTGTATAAACCTGTTTTCTGTTTTTCGTTTACTCATCCCATGTACGAAAGAGTTCCTACATTTCTTATTTAAATGAGAGACCTAACGGTAGCCTGACAAAAGAAAAATACAAAATACCGCATCAAAACATAGTGCATACTTGTTAATGTTGTATTTTTCTTATACAGGCATATGAAATATATGTAAGTTTCATAGCAAACAAACAAAAAGCACATGCCAAAGTCATTTCATATAAAGACAAAATTAACATACATACATAAATACAACTGTTATTATTGCTTTTGTACTTTGTTGGTAATTTTGTGGGTGCTTTGATTCTGCTTTTTCTTTTCATCTCATGTATCAAAAATTTTCTCCCGTTTGTTCTCTCTCAAATTATTCTCTCTCTCTCGATTAACTCGTTGTTTTGTACCAAACCAACGAATAAATGCCTTTACTGATACTGATTATATACTTACATATGTACATAGAATTAAGTAGGTCACTGGGACAATAGTGATCATATAGGGAATTATGTACTAACCAGTGGATACGAGGAGAGATCAATCAGTCACCGAAAATTATATAATTTGTAATGTGCTCGATTTTATTATTAAATACGACAAATCAATAATAATAATATTGCTAACCCCATACACAATTGAAAATTTGTTTAATTTTTAATATTACCCAACTGAAAATTAATTAAAAAAAAAAAAAAATTTTTTTTAACAAATTGAAAATTTCTTTATACGTTACACAAAATTAAGATTTCTTTAAACTTTTAATACTACACAACTGAAAATTTTTTATATTACGCAAATGAAAATTTCTGTGAATTTTCTATAAATCTTATAACAGTCGCTTCTACGAAGCACAACTGACAATTTCTTTAAATTTTTCTGAAGTCGCTTTTACGAAGCACAACTGAAAATTTCTTTAAATTTTCTTTAAATTTTTCCCAAGTCGCTTTCACGAAGCGCAACTGAAAATTTCTTTAAATTTTCTTTAAATTTTACCGAAGTCGCTTTTACGAAGCACAACTGAAAATTTCTTTAAATTTTCTTTAAATTTTACCCAAGTCGCTTTCACGAAGCGCAACTGAAAATTTCTTTAAATTTTCTTTAAATTTTTCCCAAGTCGCTTTCACGAAGCGCAACTGAAAATTTCTTTAAATTTCCTTTAAATTTTTTCCAAGTCGCTTTTACGAAGCACAACTGAAAAATTTCTTTAAATTCTTCCCAAGTCGCTTTTACGAAGCACAACTGAAAATTTCTTTAAATTTTCTTTAAATTTTTTCCCAAGTCGCTTTCACGAAGCACAACTGAAAATTTCTTTAAATTTTCTTTAAATTTTACCGAAGTTGCTTTTACGAAGCACAACTGAAAATTTCTTTAAATTTTCTTTAAATTTTTCTGAAGTCGCTTTTACGAAGCACAACTGAAAATTTCTTTAAATTTTTCCCAAGTCGCTTTCACGAAGCACAACTGAAAATTTCTTTAAATTTTGTTTTAATTTTACCCAAGTCGCTTTTACGAAGCACAACTGAAAATTTCTTTAAATTTTCTTTAAATATTACCCAAGTTGCTTTTACGAGGCGCAACTGAAAATTTCTTTAAATTGCCTTTAAATTTTACCTAAGTCGCTTTTACGAAGCACAACTCTAGACATATTTTCCCCGTTATTATATAAAACCCCGTAACCATGACTACCATAAAAAATTTAATTCGTTATTCGGATCAAGTGGTCGAATTTCAAAGCTGCTTTGATGGGCTCGCGGTAGAATCGCATTCGCGACACACGAGAAACAGATCCAACTCCATTGGTCCAGATTTGAGTCATCTTACGAAACCGTCTTGGATCAATATGATTCTATAAAAGATGACCTCGATTACGACACCCTCAAGGGACGTTATTATGCCACTTTTGGCGCTTATACCGCGGTCGTCGCAAGAATTCACGAGCTCATCGAAGAGCTTCAAGCCAAGGCTAAATTGGCTTCCCCTTCCACGGATACCACAGTCGATCTAACCCCTCATATTTCATTGCCCCTTTGCGATACAGAAATTTTTCATGGAGATTATCAATCTTGGCCCACCTTCCGTGATATGTTCACAGCGCTTTACCGCAATAATAAACGTTTATCACCTGTCGAAAAAATGTGCCATCTGGTAAAAAAGACGCAGGGTGAAGATCGCGAACTTCTGAAGACTTGCCCTATGACAAACGATGGTTTTAATATGGCCTGGCAAAATTTGATAAATCGCTACGAAAATAAGCGCATTTTGGTAAACGCACAATTAAAGTTGCTGTTTAATCTACAACCAATAGTGAAAGAGACTAGTGCTGATCTGCGACAATTGCAGCGGGCCATCAACGACTGTATCACCAATCTGCGTTTGTTACAAATAGAAGCCGACAATTGGGATGTCATCTTCGTTTACATTTGCTCCACTTGTCTGCCCGAAACCACATTAAGCTTATGGGAGCAATCTTTACCGCGCTCCACTGACCTGCCAACGTGGAAAGCTTTGGATGAATTCTTGTCCTCGAGATTCCAAACTTTAGATTCTGTCGCAGATATTAGATCGACATTCAGTTCAAATTCCCCGAAACCTTTTCAATCGGCAAAATCTAATAAATCAAACCACTCAGTAGGATCCAAGATTAACAGCTACCAGACTAATGTCTCCAATGACAAGCTCGGCAAGTGCGATTTGTGTACCCAATATCACCCCCTCAGATTTTGCGCAGTCTTTTTACAAATGTCAGTTGAAGAACGCTATACCGAGGTGAAGAAACAAAATAAGTGTACCAACTGCTTGGGAACTCACGGAGCGAACACATGCCCAAGCAAATTTGTTTGCAGGATATGTAAAGGGAAACATCACACGCTGCTTCATCGCGTTGAACAAAAGAAAATCAGTAGTACTCCGGCGGTAAATACACCAGTCAATAGCGATAATACCCCCCCTCGTGATCTAGATTTCTCCCCCTCTACATCGGCACAAGCAGCGAATAGAACGCTGCAATCTTTTTCCACGCAACTCGAACACACCACACAATCGGTTATTCTCGGTACAGCGTTAGTTGACGTTTTCAATAGTGACCTCAAGTGCACTGTCCGCACACTAATTGACTCCGCCTCAGAGACCTCATTTATTTCCAAAAAATTACAAAGACGTCTCGGCCTCCCTACTCGACCGTCAACAGTTCAGGTCCACGGTTTAAGCGACACCGTGACCGCCACCTCAACCCAAAGCTGTCATATCAGAATTGGGTCTCCAATTGATAAGTCATTCGAAACTTATTCAGATGCCTTAGTCATCAATAGGCTTACTGGAAAGCTCCCTAACTTCCCGTCATCCGCATTACAAAATGACCGTTTTTCCCAATTACAATTGGCTGATCCGTATCGCCCCAACTGCTCTGAAGTTGAATTACTTCTCGGTGCGGATGTTTACCCGAAAATACTCCAAGACGGTCTACAAAGAGACACACAGCAATCTCTGCTAGCACAAAGGACAGTTTTCGGCTGGATTATCACGGGAAAGGTACCTGTAAGCCCGTGCAAGAATGCAGTATCATCATTTTTTAACACGATAGAACAAAATAATCAGCTTCAGCGGTTTTGGGAATTAGAGGACATCCCGAGGAGAAAAACGCCCTCCCCGGAGGACACATACTGCGAAAATTTGTACACATCCACTTCGTTTCGTAATAAAGAAGGTCGTTATGTAGTTTCACTCCCCTTTAGATCAGAATATCCCGAAAATATAAATATTGGCCCCTCTCGAAAAATTGCTTTTTCCCAGTTTCTACGAAACGAGGCGAGATTAACAAAAAACCCCCAAATGAAAATTGATTACGATAAGGTAATCACGGAGTATTCCACTCTAGGTCAAATGACCAAAGTAACTATTTGCCCCACCATGCTGTCTTAAAACCCGACAGCACCACCACAAAATTGCGCGTGGTATTTAATGCCTCGAGCCCCTCATCCAACGGCATAAGCCTTAATGATCTGCTTCACCCCGGTCCAATCCTGCAGGCAGATTTAATGATTCTAATTTTGAGATGGAGATTTTTCCGCTATGTTTTCAATGCGGACATAGAGAAAATGTATCGCCAAATCTTGGTGCATCCCACACAAACACCTTTTCAACGAATTTTACAGCGGAATTATCCGAATGAATTACTCCAGGATTTTGAGTTGAACACAGTCACCTTCGGTGTGAACTGTGCCCCCTATCTGGCAATTCGGACCTTGTTCGAACTTGCCAAAGAGAACGAAACCGCCTATCCTAAAGTTGCCGGGATTTTGCGAGAGTATATGTATGTTGACGATGTCCTTTCGGGAGCCCATACAATATCGGCGGCCATCAAATCTCGTGATGAACTCATAAAAGTTATGAACACAGCGGGGTTTTCCCTACGGAAATGGACTTCCAATCACGAAAAGCTATTACAAGGTCTGCCGCCAACACACGTGCTGGGTGAAGAATTCCTACAACTGTCGGAATCCAGTGTCACAAAGACTTTAGGACTCACGTGGAATGCGGGAAATGACCACTTCTACTTTCAACTCAAGGCTAACCCGAACCGTGAATTAACCACCAAGAGATGCGTACTCTCCGAAATTGCGAAACTATTCGACCCCGCAGGATGGCTCGCCCCGAAAGTTATCGTTGCAAAAATAATAATGCAACAAATATGGAAAGACGGCACTGACTGGGATGAAGATTTGAACCCCCTTACAATGAACAAATGGCGCGAATTCCTCGACGATTACGTCAGAATTGAGGAAGTTAGAATTACCCGGTTCATTGATTTCGACCCATCTTACAAAATTGAATTACACGGTTTCTGTGATGCCTCGGAAAAAGCGTATGCAGCCGCCATCTATCTGCGCTCTGAAAACCAAGGACTTGTCAGTAGTCATCTATTAGCAGCAAAATCGAAAGTTGCTCCCGTCAAATTTATCTCCCTACCTCGCAAAGAACTTTGCGGAGCAGAATTACTTGCTAATATGGTAGATTCTATTCTAGCACAAATAACACTCAAGGACTATAAACTCTACCTGTGGACAGATTCCACCATCGTATTGGCTTGGCTGAGAAAACCTGCTCACAAATGGAAAACTTTCGTCGAAAATAGAATTTCATCTATAATCGAAAAGGTAGGAAAACAATCGTGGTCTCAAGTCGAATCAAAAAGTAACCCCGCCGATCTGGCGTCTCGTGGTACTACTATACATGAGTTGGCATCTAGTGATTTATGGTGGTATGGGCCCGAGTGGCTGAGGCGTCCCCATTCAAACTGGCCCTCAAGCAAACAAGAGTTTGACACAGAAGAAGAAGCCAAACCAATCCGCGTGCTCACGACCTCCATAGAACAAAATGACATTCTGGAAAACTTTTCAGACCTACCTCGTGCATTAAGAGTCACGGCGTACATTTTCCGTTTTTATACCCGAATAAAAGCCAATATGACTGTAGAAAAGATCAATGGAAAAGAACTATCGCCCAAGGAAATAGTCTTTGCCAAAAACCGGTTAATCATAGCTTGTCAGAAATATAATTTTTACGAGGAATACGTACAATTATCTAATAATCAACAATTGCCCCGAAAAAGCTCCCTCTTAAATCTTAATCCCTCTCTAGATTCCAACGGAATCATGAGAATAAATGGTCGTCTAGCAAACTCCCCTACTTCAAGTTATGATGAACGATACCCCATTTTATTGCCTTACCATGCACGTTTCACGAGATTGTTTCTCAAATATCTCCACCAATATTCCCTACATGGTCAAAATGCGCTCCTATGCCGCTTGACCAGATTGCGTTATTATGTCCCCAAACTCAAGACACTCATAAAAACAACCCTGTCCCAATGCGTAACATGCGTAAAACACAAACGTCAAATCAGTCAACAAATAATGGCTGCATTACCCCCCGAGCGTTCGACTTTAACGCGCGCCTTTTTCTCCACTGGTGTTGATTTTGCTGGCCCATTTGACATCAAATCCTATGCCGGTCGTGGCTGCAGAGTAACCAAAGGATATGTGCTAGTCTTCGTTTGTTTTTCCACAAGGGCAATCCATCTCGAGGCTACTGGGGATATATCCACTCAAGCCTTTCTAGCCGCCTTTGCTCGCTTCTTTTCGCGACGAGGAACACCTCACGCTATGTATTCGGATAACGGCACCGCCTTTGTTGGCGCAGCTAACATCCTAAAAAGTGATAAAAAGCACTTCCTTTCAATGATACATAAGGGTCTTCTCTCTCACGACACTTTTAACCCCGTTGAATGGCATTTCATCCCCCCTGGCGCCCCTCATATGGGAGGCCTCTAGGAGGCCGGCGTTAAAAGCTTCAAAACCCACTTCAAAAAGCTTTGCCATAGCCAAAACTTCACTTATGAAGAATTCAGCACCATGTTGGCACGAATTGAGGCGTGCTTAAACTCTAGACCCATAAGTCCCATGACCGAAAACCCAAATGATCTATGCGCTCTAACGCCGGGTCATTTTCTTGTTGGGACCCCAATATTATCTCCCCCTGAACCCGACGTCTCAAGCCATTCCATCGGCTATATCAATCGTTGGCAAAAGCTCAGAGTCCTTCATCAACAGTTAGCCCGCAGATGGAAGGAGGAGTACTTAACTGAGCTCCATAAGAGGAGTAAGTGGAAATACCACCATCGAGACTTCGAAATCGACAATTTTGTTGGCGTCAGGCAATACAACTTACCCCCTAATCAATGGCGTCTCGGACGTATTGAGAAAATATTCACAGGTCCCGATAATCGAGTCAGAGTAGCCGAAATCCGCACGGCTAATGGCGTCGTCACGCGACCCATTGTCAAACTCGTTTTACTCCCCCTCCCCCTGACGTCGTAACAATTAACTCTCCCCTTTTTTCCTCATTACAGCAAAATGCCCTCCCGTACTCAAACTTCCACCATTGAGGAGAGACACCAGGCGGAGAAATCGCAACCCAAAAGCCCAGATTGTCGCCTATGCCAAAAAGGTCACCCGCTGCGTAAATGCCGTAAATTCCTGCAAATGGCGGTCTTCGCCCGGAAAGATGCAGTGGACCATCATCGATATTGTCGCAATTGCCTCGCCCACTCCCACAGATTTGCTGACTGTCGCAGCAAAGAGCGATGTCATGACTGCAACGGCCCTCACCAAACCCTGCTTCATCAGGCCGATCTAATCAGAGCCAACTCTTACCTCAGCCGAGCAGCCGATACCACTATCACCCCCACTGTTATTATCCGGATAAAGATAAAAAATGATTGGCACCAAGTACGAGGCCTATTAGACCCCTGCACCCCCACGAGCTCCATAGCAGAATTTATTGTGGAACGGTATCATCTACCGTTTGAGCGATTTGATGCCGATAAGTGGTGTCAATTCACTTTTCGGAACAGGTTTGAAGAAGAAAAGGCGAACTTTACTTTACGTGCACTAATTAATACCGACCTGCCAATTGAAACATCAAAAAAGACGTTGGACCCCAGCGTGAGTGACACATACCGAAATTTGAAGCTGGCTGATCCTGATTTTTTTGAAAGCCACTCAATCAATGTCATCCTGGGAGCGGATATCTACCCTCGCATGATACGAAGCGGCATTCAGGACACGGTCCTAGGATGGGTCCTGATTGGGAAATTCGATGCTTAACCACGTCAACTTGATACATCCATCAGTTAATTTTTTACATACACATAGACAATATATGTATTCAATAATTGTTAAAATTTAAATTACACATAACTTACCATGTTTTTTATACCAAAATTTAATTCTAATTGCATGTATAATTGCCATTACATTTACACCCTATTGAATTATCCTGAATTGTATTATACTTACCTTTATATTTACATCTTAATGAATTCTCTATTTTACTGCAAACCTAATTGTATTCTACATATATATTTACCTTATTTACGTAAAATTAATTATACATACTTACCTTACGCATTCTTATATTTAAATTAAATTGAATTATACACATGTTTATACTTACCTCAATTATCTAAAAAACTTGAGTTTTGATTTACACTATTTACCTCAAAACTGACTTCTAATTATATTCATACTTTCCTCTTGTTAAATTTACATTGTTTATTCATATTGAATTTATATAGTGCATATTTATTATTATTTGCATTCATACTATAGTGATATATTAAGCCCCTTTTCTTGAATTTTATCTAATTATAGTACTTTAAAATTATAACAATATGTACCCTATAATGTAAACCCAATTGCCTGTCTGGTATGGAGATATGGGGCCCTGAGCATCCACCAATTTTGTTATCTTGACTATAACAAGGGGGGCGGGATGTTTAGGCACGAAACCCCTAAAAATAATTTAATTCAGATTTGTGGTACGGTAACCCTGCAACTGCAGCATTACTCGTTACTTAGTTTATATTCCTCTCTTTCTCATTCTCCACGTATACCAACAGGCAGTTGTGGTGGTTGATTTTTTAACACAACAAAATCATTCTATTGTAAACCATCAAAGCAAGCGCACCATCATTAAAAAATAAACAAAAGAAACAAATAAAATAAAATTAAACAAGTGCATCTTTATAGTGAACTGCAAAACTCAAAAACAAAATAAAATTGTGTATTTTTTCTTAAAACAACAAAACAAAAATCCATCTTTAACAAAACAAATAAGCAAGAAAAAGACAGTGACAACAGAAAATAATCTTGTTTATAGAAAAACATACATATATTAAATTATTTATTAAGAAAACCAAAAATAAATTATAAATAATAAATTTTGTGAATTTGTGTTTAAATTCCACTGCATTTCTGTGCCTATAAATTTTACAACAAAACGTTTTGTAAAAAACAACTACTTTATGCTAAAAACAACGGCAACCAGCAACAACAACAACATCTTGTCCCACATCCACAAAGGACATCAAAGTACAATCTGCCCCAACAGGAACGATTGTCCACACATATTACTGGAAGTGATCAACCCCCCTCACCCTCATCAAGGAATCGATCCTCATCCCCTCATACAGGTATCACCCTCCATCTCATTGACATCACCCTACAATCGGCACAAACGACAACCGTAAGTCATACCCATTCCTATTCAAATATATTATTTCCCCTTTGTTCATATCCACATTATTTTACCCGTGTACATATACAAATATCTTCTATTGGTATTTGGCTATCCGGAACAGGAATTTAGTCAGAATGTGGCAGCAGAAATTGAGCATATATTGTTCCAGTGCAAGATATAGAACCACTTTTTCTTCTGTTCATGCCGGCTGTATGATTTATGCACGCATAACACTCATCTTCAACATGGAGTATGGGAAAATATAAATATTGGCCCCTCTCGAAAAATTGCTTTTTCCCAGTTTCTACGAAACGAGGCGAGATTAACAAAAAACCCCCAAATGAAAATTGATTACGATAAGGTAATCACGGAGTATTCCACTCTAGGTCAAATGACCAAAGTAACTATTTGCCCCACCATGCTGTCTTAAAACCCGACAGCACCACCACAAAATTGCGCGTGGTATTTAATGCCTCGAGCCCCTCATCCAACGGCATAAGCCTTAATGATCTGCTTCACCCCGGTCCAATCCTGCAGGCAGATTTAATGATTCTAATTTTGAGATGGAGATTTTTCCGCTATGTTTTCAATGCGGACATAGAGAAAATGTATCGCCAAATCTTGGTGCATCCCACACAAACACCTTTTCAACGAATTTTACAGCGGAATTATCCGAATGAATTACTCCAGGATTTTGAGTTGAACA
This sequence comes from Bellardia pandia, assembly GCA_916048285.2. Classification (NCBI taxonomy): domain Eukaryota; kingdom Metazoa; phylum Arthropoda; class Insecta; order Diptera; family Calliphoridae; genus Bellardia; species Bellardia pandia. Next base: position 90,936,954 of record OU696532.1, on the reverse strand, counting down.
CAGTCACCTTCGGTGTGAACTGTGCCCCCTATCTGGCAATTCGGATCTTGTTCGAACTTGCCAAAGAGAACGAAACCGCCTATCCTAAAGTTGCCGGGATTTTGCGAGAGTATATGTATGTTGACGATGTCCTTTCGGGAGCCCATACAATATCGGCGGCCATCAAATCTCGTGATGAACTCATAAAAGTTATGAACACAGCGGGGTTTTCCCTACGGAAATGGACTTCCAATCACGAAAAGCTATTACAAGGTCTGCCGCCAACACACGTGCTGGGTGAAGAATTCCTACAACTGTCGGAATCCAGTGTCACAAAGACTTTAGGACTCACGTGGAATGCGGGAAATGACCACTTCTACTTTCAACTCAAGGCTAACCCGAACCGTGAATTAACCACCAAGAGATGCGTACTCTCCGAAATTGCGAAACTATTCGACCCCGCAGGATGGCTCGCCCCGAAAGTTATCGTTGCAAAAATAATAATGCAACAAATATGGAAAGACGGCACTGACTGGGATGAAGATTTGAACCCCCTTACAATGAACAAATGGCGCGAATTCCTCGACGATTACGTCAGAATTGAGGAAGTTAGAATTCCCCGGTTCATTGATTTCGACCCATCTTACAAAATTGAATTACACGGTTTCTGTGATGCCTCGGAAAAAGCGTATGCAGCCGCCATCTATCTGCGCTCTGAAAACCAAGGACTTGTCAGTAGTCATCTATTAGCAGCAAAATCGAAAGTTGCTCCCGTCAAATTTATCTCCCTACCTCGCAAAGAACTTTGCGGAGCAGAATTACTTGCTAATATGGTAGATTCTATTCTAGCACAAATAACACTCAAGGACTATAAACTCTACCTGTGGACAGATTCCACCATCGTATTGGCTTGGCTGAGAAAACCTGCTCACAAATGGAAAACTTTCGTCGAAAATAGAATTTCATCTATAATCGAAAAGGTAGGAAAACAATCGTGGTCTCAAGTCGAATCAAAAAGTAACCCCGCCGATCTGGCGTCTCGTGGTACTACTATACATGAGTTGGCATCTAGTGATTTATGGTGGTATGGGCCCGAGTGGCTGAGGCGTCCCCATTCAAACTGGCCCTCAAGCAAACAAGAGTTTGACACAGAAGAAGAAGCCAAACCAATCCGCGTGCTCACGACCTCCATAGAACAAAATGACATTCTGGAAAACTTTTCAGACCTACCTCGTGCATTAAGAGTCACGGCGTACATTTTCCGTTTTTATACCCGAATAAAAGCCAATATGACTGTAGAAAAGATCAATGGAAAAGAACTATCGCCCAAGGAAATAGTCTTTGCCAAAAACCGGTTAATCATAGCTTGTCAGAAATATCATTTTTACGAGGAATACGTACAATTATCTAATAATCAACAATTGCCCCGAAAAAGCTCCCTCTTAAATCTTAATCCCTCTCTAGATTCCAACGGAATCATGAGAATAAATGGTCGTCTAGCAAACTCCCCTACTTCAAGTTATGATGAACGATACCCCATTTTATTGCCTTACCATGCACGTTTCACGAGATTGTTTCTCAAATATCTCCACCAATATTCCCTACATGGTCAAAATGCGCTCCTATGCCGCTTGACCAGATTGCGTTATTATGTCCCCAAACTCAAGACACTCATAAAAACAACCCTGTCCCAATGCGTAACATGCGTAAAACACAAACGTCAAATCAGTCAACAAATAATGGCTGCATTACCCCCCGAGCGTTCGACTTTAACGCGCGCCTTTTTCTCCACTGGTGTTGATTTTGCTGGCCCGTTTGACATCAAATCCTATGCCAGTCGTGGCTGCAGAGTAACCAAAGGATATGTGCTAGTCTTCGTTTGTTTTTCCACAAGGGCAATCCATCTCGAGGCTACTGGGGATATATCCACTCAAGCCTTTCTAGCCGCCTTTGCTCGCTTCTTTTCGCGACGAGGAACACCTCACGCTATGTATTCGGATAACGGCACCGCCTTTGTTGGCGCAGCTAACATCCTAAAAAGTGATAAAAAGCACTTCCTTTCAATGATACATAAGGGTCTTCTCTCTCACGACACTTTTAACCCCGTTGAATGGCATTTCATCCCCCCTGGCGCCCCTCATATGGGAGGCCTCTAGGAGGCCGGCGTTAAAAGCTTCAAAACCCACTTCAAAAAGCTTTGCCATAGCCAAAACTTCACTTATGAAGAATTCAGCACCATGTTGGCACGAATTGAGGCGTGCTTAAACTCTAGACCCATAAGTCCCATGACCGAAAACCCAAATGATCTATGCGCTCTAACGCCGGGTCATTTTCTTGTTGGGACCCCAATATTATCTCCCCCTGAACCCGACGTCTCAAGCCATTCCATCGGCTATATCAATCGTTGGCAAAAGCTCAGAGTCCTTTATCAACAGTTAGCCCGCAGATGGAAGGAGGAGTACTTAACTGAGCTCCATAAGAGGAGTAAGTGGAAATACCACCATCGAGACTTCGAAATCGACAATTTTGTTGGCGTCAGGCAATACAACTTACCCCCTAATCAATGGCGTCTCGGACGTATTGAGAAAATATTCACAGGTCCCGATAATCGAGTCAGAGTAGCCGAAATCCGCACGGCTAATGGCGTCGTCACGCGACCCATTGTCAAACTCGTTTTACTCCCCCTCCCCCTGACGTCGTAACAATTAACTCTCCCCTTTTTTCCTCATTACAGCAAAATGCCCTCCCGTACTCAAACTTCCACCATTGAGGAGAGACACCAGGCGGAGAAATCGCAACCCAAAAGCCCAGATTGTCGCCTATGCCAAAAAGGTCACCCGCTGCGTAAATGCCGTAAATTCCTGCAAATGGCGGTCTTCGCCCGGAAAGATGCAGTGGACCATCATCGATATTGTCGCAATTGCCTCGCCCACTCCCACAGATTTGCTGACTGTCGCAGCAAAGAGCGATGTCATGACTGCAACGGCCCTCACCAAACCCTGCTTCATCAGGCCGATCTAATCAGAGCCAACTCTTACCTCAGCCGAGCAGCCGATACCACTATCACCCCCACTGTTATTATCCGGATAAAGATAAAAAATGATTGGCACCAAGTACGAGGCCTATTAGACCCCTGCACCCCCACGAGCTCCATAGCAGAATTTATTGTGGAACGGTATCATCTACCGTTTGAGCGATTTGATGCCGATAAGTGGTGTCAATTCACTTTTCGGAACAGGTTTGAAGAAGAAAAGGCGAACTTTACTTTACGTGCACTAATTAATACCGACCTGCCAATTGAAACATCAAAAAAGACGTTGGACCCCAGCGTGAGTGACACATACCGAAATTTGAAGCTGGCTGATCCTGATTTTTTTGAAAGCCACTCAATCAATGTCATCCTGGGAGCGGATATCTACCCTCGCATGATACGAAGCGGCATTCAGGACACGGTCCTAGGATGGGTCCTGATTGGGAAATTCGATGCTTAACCACGTCAACTTGATACATCCATCAGTTAATTTTTTACATACACATAGACAATATATGTATTCAATAATTGTTAAAATTTAAATTACACATAACTTACCATGTTTTTTATACCAAAATTTAATTCTAATTGCATGTATAATTGCCATTACATTTACACCCTATTGAATTATCCTGAATTGTATTATACTTACCTTTATATTTACATCTTAATGAATTCTCTATTTTACTGCAAACCTAATTGTATTCTACATATATATTTACCTTATTTACGTAAAATTAATTATACATACTTACCTTACGCATTCTTATATTTAAATTAAATTGAATTATACACATGTTTATACTTACCTCAATTATCTAAAAAACTTGAGTTTTGATTTACACTATTTACCCTGCAACTGCAGCATTACTCGTTACTTAGTTTATATTCCTCTCTTTCTCATTCTCCACGTATACCAACAGGCAGTTGTGGTGGTTGATTTTTTAACACAACAAAATCATTCTATTGTAAACCATCAAAGCAAGCGCACCATCATTAAAAAATAAACAAAAGAAACAAATAAAATAAAATTAAACAAGTGCATCTTTATAGTGAACTGCAAAACTCAAAAACAAAATAAAATTGTGTATTTTTTCTTAAAACAACAAAACAAAAATCCATCTTTAACAAAACAAATAAGCAAGAAAAAGACAGTGACAACAGAAAATAATCTTGTTTATAGAAAAACATACATATATTAAATTATTTATTAAGAAAACCAAAAATAAATTATAAATAATAAATTTTGTGAATTTGTGTTTAAATTCCACTGCATTTCTGTGCCTATAAATTTTACAACAAAACGTTTTGTAAAAAACAACTACTTTATGCTAAAAACAACGGCAACCAGCAACAACAACAACATCTTGTCCCACATAAACAAAGGACATCAAAGTACAATCTGCCCCAACAGGAACGATTGTCCACACATATTACTGGAAGTGATCAACCCCCCTCACCCTCATCAAGGAATCGATCCTCATCCCCTCATACAGGTATCACCCTCCATCTCATTGACATCACCCTACAATCGGCACAAACGACAACCGTAAGTCATACCCATTCCTATTCAAATATATTATTTCCCCTTTGTTCATATCCACATTATTTTACCCGTGTACATATACAAATATCTTCTATTGGTATTTGGCTATCCGGAACAGGAATTTAGTCAGAATGTGGCAGCAGAAATTGAGCATATATTGTTCCAGTGCAAGATATAGAACCACTTTTTCTTCTGTTCATGCCGGCTGTATGATTTATGCACGCATAACACTCATCTTCAACATGGAGTATGGGATCTCTCCAAATCATTGGAACACCAAATGGCATGGCAGCTCCATTTTTCTCCACTTATTTAAATGGTAAATGCACTTTGTACACACTATTGATGGTGACCAACTCTTGCCACATATGACACTTAAAGAAAAATATGTTTCATACAGTGATGTTCAAAAATAAAATGTAGATGTATTTGTGAGAGATTTTGCACAGCAAACATATTGTCAAACGCTTAAAATCAGAAAAAAGTAAAGAATTTTTTCCAAATATAAACACCTTATGAAACAATATCAGGGGCCGTAAGTAACAATTATCAATATCGAAAACCAATTTTAGAACAGTTATTTTTGATAAAAAACAAAAATAAGTCTATCTAAAACAGTTTTTTATTTTTCGTCTTCAATTGTAATTGAATCGCGTGTGTTTGCTATGCTTTGATCAACAAGAAGCAACAACAATGCTTAACAAATTTCTGAAAAAAAATGACGATAATCCGTCGCATGTGTTCTCATCGCTTGCTCAACGACGACTGAATGAATGTTTTTAAAAGAGCATAAGAAATGTGTGTAAATTTTTCAAACAATTGTTGTATGGGCTGAACATCACTGGTTTCATACAAGTTAATTGTTTCAGTAGTCATTTTACGGCGACTTGGCATATTTGTATATTTCCCACACACATAACAAAAGTTATGAAACTTGTTACACGCTTCCATCTTAGATATTTCAATATAAATGATTAGACTCAAGACTGTCAAAGACTTTAAACTTCACTATTCACTTTCGCAAGCACTCGCCATATGACATTGAAGGGGTTGAGGAACTCTTATTTATACTGTAATTTTTTTTATCAAAGTACCTGTCAAGACCTTCATGAACATAATTTGTAAAAAACCCAAAGCCTGAACGATTTCTGTTTCTACCTGTTACAGGTATAACAATAGAATACGTTAGTTAAGTTTTTTACAAGACCGATTTGTGCGGTTTTTGTCCGCACAAGAAAATACAAATATGTAAAAATTTATGACCTTATTTTTTAATTCTAATGCTAGGTACACACTACGCAACTCGTTTCTGCAATCCCATGCCATAAAACACGACTACACACTATGCACCCAACATCAATGCAACCAGAAAATATCAAAATATTTAGATATTTTTGCCTGGTATTCTATTGGTATACCTGGAACAGGTAGACACAGAAATCGTCCCGGCTTTGTTTTTTTTACAAATTATATTCATGAAGGTATTGACAGGTACTTTGATAAAAAAAAAATTACAGTATAAATAAGAGTTCCTCAACCCCTTGAATGTCATATGGAAAAGATTTTGCTTCCTCCACTCCACATCAAACTGGGTATTGTAAAAAATTTTATAAAAGCATTGAACCCAGATGGAATTGTTTTACCGAATTGCGCCGAATTTTTCCACGATTAAGCGGCATGAAAGTAAAATAGGTATGAACTCTAGCTACTTTATTAAATTAGATTTATATTTCATATCATAATGTTTTTATTTTGCAGGAATTCTTAATGGACCGGACATTCGTCGTCTAATGAAGGACCAACAATTTGAACTTGCATTGCATGATATGGAGCTATTGGGCTGGAATTCTGTGAAATCAGTAATAGAAAATGTATTAGGAAATCATCGGTCTGAAAATTGGCGAATTTTAATTGGAGATATGCTAACCGCATTTAAAAACTTAAACGTCAAAATGTAATTGAAAATACATTTTTTGCATTGTCATGCAGAAAAATTTAATGAACAATCACATGCCGAGTCTGATGAACATGGCGAGAGATTTCACCAAGTAACAGCCAGACTCGAACACTGGTATAGTGGCAAACAACTTGATTCGCTATTACGGGATATTTGTTGGAATCTGCAGGAGGAAGAAGAATAAATTTGTAAATAAAAACTTAAACTTTAATTAACAACAAAAATAAATGTTTTAATTTTTGAAGTTTCGTCTGGTTATTATATATTTCATCTTTTGTAAATAAAATCAAAAGTTGTAGACAGATTTTAATTATTTATGTCTTGTTTTGTTTGGAACTTTGTTTGCTATACCTGCAGAAAAAATTAGAAGCACAGCTGCGTTTTCCAATTTTTTATGCCGTCTTAAAAAACAAAATTTTTGAAATTTTGCTAAAAATAACTATTTTTTTGGTAAAAAAAAAATTATGTTTCTACAACGACTGCGCATATTGGAAAAACCTTACCTTACCTTACTTAAAGAAAATTTCATTGCTGAATTTCGGTTTTTTAGTTTATTCAATAAACTAAACCGTTTTTGAGTTACGCGAATATATGTTGTGCAACCTCCTCCATTTTCGAAATAACGGTATATTTCGAAAAAACGAGCTAATCTAAAAAAACGGTTAGCACCACTGGATTCAGCGTACCCGAATTAGGTTAACCCGCCAGGTGCCCCGTTTGTCACAAAAAAAAAGTGTCAAATTCTAGCATAGTGTTATTATAGGAAATTTATTCCCAATTTCGCTTCTTTAGCATCACCATTAAATTTTATAACGAGGAAAAATACACATTTTAACTGGAACGAACAATGCCAGAATTCTTTTATTCAATTAAAAAATGCTTTATTATCCCCAAAAATATTGCAATACCCAGATTTCACAAAAGAATTTTTAATTACCGTTGATGCATCAAAAACAGGCTGCGGCGCAATACTAAGCCAAAATATAAATGGTAACGATTTGCCAATTTATTTTGCTTCAAAAGCATTTAGTCTTTCTGAACAGAAAAAACCTATAATAGAACTTGAGCTTCTAGCTATTTTTTTTGCAATAACTCATTTTAGACCATATATATATGGCACTTTTTTCACTGTACGATCCGATCACCGACCATTGGTTTACCTGTTCAATATGAAAAATCCATCTTCAAAACTAACGAGAATTAGATTGGAACTGTCAGAATACAACTTTATAATAGAATACCTGAAAGGAAAAGAAAATGTTGGAGCAGATGCCTTATCTAGGATTTCAATTGGAGAGTTAAAAGATCTTTCTAAAAATGTTTTTGCAGTGGCAACTAGAGCAAGATCAAGGAAAACAAATAATGACAATAAAGATTCGGAATCTCCAGGAAACAACATTGAATTGAACATTTACGATAAATTTTCACATGCTTTCGATAAGAAAGTTGCAAAAATTAAAACAGAATTATTTTATACAAATGAGAAACTTATAAAAATGCGCATAGTAATATTTCAAAAATTTAGAAAACTTATAAGTCTTGATTTTATGATTGTCAACGAAACAATTTGTTACGACGAAATGCTTTCGAGATTACAAGATATAGCCAACAGTCACAAAATTTCCAAGGCAGAATGGTCCAAAGGCGACCCATTTTTTTCAATTTGTCCAATCCCATTAAAAAATCTCGGTACCAAAATTCTGAAACCTTTTGAAATAATATTGACAGAACCAATTGAAACAGTAACTGAAGAAAGCAATAAACAAAAGCTTATGCAAATTTATCATAATGATCCAATCCTTGGCGGACATTGTAGACAAAAAAACTATATGCTAAAATTCGTACAAAATACTATTGGAAGAAAATGACCAAAGATATTGCAAAATTTGTAAGAAATTGTCATATGTGTAGTATAAATAAAGTAAAACCCGGTAATACTGAAGAAATGGTCTTAACGCCAACCCCTATAACGGCATTCGATATAGTAGTGTTAAACACCATAGGTCCTTTACCTCAATCTACATATGGTAATAAATACGCTCTAACGTTAATGTGTGACCTTACAAAATATCTAGTGACTGTAGCAGTACCAGACAAATCAGCTCAAACTATTGCTCGTGCAATATTGGAAAACTTTATTTTAATATACGGGAAAATGCATAACATAAAGACAGATCAGGGTACGGAATATAAGAATGAAATACTTTGTGAATTGTGTAAGTTACTGAAAATAGATCTTAAATTCTCAACTGCATATCACCATCAAAGCATAGGAACAACAGAACGAAACCATAGAGTATTCAACGAATACGTCAGAGCATATTTGAAGGAAAATTTAACAGATTGGGATACATATTTCAAATACTTTACCTTTTACCATAATACCACATCAAATACTGTATTTGACAATCATTTTACTCCTTACGAGCTAGTTCTTGGTAAAAATGTGTCAATGCCAAATGAAACCAAATCAAATTTAGAACCAATATATAACCTAGAAAATTACAGCAAAGAAGTTAAGAACAGGCTACAACAAACTCATATCTTAGCTAGAAATTTAATAGAAAAACATAAGGAAAGGAATAAAAAATTGTATGACAAATTCGCCAAGCCAATTAAACTAGAAATTGATGACACAGTTCTATTGCAAAAAGAACCATATGAAAAACATAAAAACATTTATGATGGTCAATATATTATTAAGAACATAAACGGTGTAAATGTAACAATTTTTAATGATTCAACAAAAAAAGAAAAAAACAGTTCATAAGAATAGAATTCGCAAAATTCAAACAAATAATACATAATACAATTTTTTTTAAATACATATGTACATACATACATACGTATTATTTTATATTTAAATAATACAACAAAGAAATAAAAATAAATAAAATAAACAATCGCCTGTGTTCTATATTCCACTACAAAATGAAAGTGAAAAACTTTTTAATTTCACATTTACAAAATCACTGTGTTCTTAAAAAGTAATGAAACTTTATTTTCATGACGATTTCAGTTTTATTTTGTTTCAAATAACTATTTAAAGAAATATGAGAAAAAACAAAAATTGTCATGCAAAAGTGAATGGTTAACATTTTAATTACAATTAGTGACACAAATTATCAATGTATCTGACTACCCGATATTATCAAAATACTCACACACAGCCTTATGTATAATGAAAAATTAGCATGAAGTTAGAATAGAGTTGAATTATAATACTCTAACAATCTCTAGATAGCAAACTGCTAAACTCTTGTCAGGCAGTAGCTAAATATCTGCCAACTTATGAAAAACAGCTGTTCAGTGTCAAAGATTTTTTTATAAATAAAAGCAAAGCAAAATTTTTGTAAAATGTAAAAAAATGGAAACTTTAGATTTTTTAGATAGTTTTGACAATTTTCCAGCACGCCATCGGTCAAGAAAAATTTATAAAAAGAGAAGAAACCCATTTTTGGAGTACAGCGAAGAAGAGTTTCGTAATAAATATAGACTTACCAAAGAAAACAGCAAAAAATTAATAAAACTTGTCGAAGCTGATCTTAAAGGTAAAGGCACAAGAAAAGGCGGAAGTATTTCTCCACAGATACAAGTTCTGGCGGCTTTAAGGTGTTGGGGCCGCAATAGTGTACAAGATGACTGTGCTGAGTACCATGGATTCACTCAGTCCACAATGAGCAGAATTTGTGCAAAGGTTGCCCAGGCGTTTGCGAGAAAGGCCAAGTACATTATTAAAATGCCAACATTAGTAGAAGAACAAATCATGGAAATGGAGAAATTTAGAAAAATTTCTGGATTTAAACATGTTATAGGGGCAATCGATTGCACCCATATTCGTATGAAAGCTGTAAGTGGCGACGATGCCCAATTATATGTAAATCGAAAGGGGTATTTCTCTCTAAACGTACAGGTATGTATTTATATAAGTTAGGTGACAAAACGAAATACGTACATACATATATCGTTTATAAATGTATATCTAGGTTGTTTGTGGCGCTTCATTAAAAATAACCGATATTGTTGCCTGCTGGAGGGGAAGCACACACGACTCAAGAATTTTTAATGAAAGCAAAATAAAAGAGAGATTTGAAGAAGGTGCTTTTATGGGCCGATTAATTGGAGACGGTGGTTACAAGTGCACTAATTATTTATTTACACCTGTGCAGAATCCAAACGATAGAAAGGAAGAAAATTACAACAAAGTACATATAACAACGAGAAATGTCGTTGAAAGACTTTTCGGTGTTTGGAAAAGCAGATTTCGAATCCTTTTGGATAAAATGCGAGTTTCTAGAAGCAATGGAAAAATTATAATTGTGGCTCTTGCGGTTCTGCATAACTTGTCGATTATGTATAATGAGGAAATTTTTGGTAGGTCTAAAATTATTCAAAATTATGAAGTATAAAAGTTTTTCATTTTTTTGTAGAAGAAAACGATGTCCAAAACAACATCTCACCCATTGAAATTTATCAGAATGGCAGTGAAGATGAAAATATGTCTCGCAGTATTTATATTCATCAACATTTTTGATAATTTAATCTGAAGCTATGTACTTTTTTCCAAAAATTAGTTTAAAGTTTTTAAATAAACACTATTGTTTTTTTTTGACGTTTATTACCAAAAAAAGGAAGTACAATATATCTTCACCTAAAATGCCCAAAGACGTAACCATCATTATCATAATTTTACAGGAGAAGCAAAAAACGTTATAAAATGAAAACTGTTTAATTGAAAATCGCGATATGTATGAAATTTGTCGTCTATCTTAAGACAAGATGTGAAGAAATCGGGATTTTCAATTAAACAGTTTTCATTTTATAACGTTTTTTGCTTCTGCTGTAAAATTATGATAATGATGGTTACGTCTTTGGGCATTTTAGGTGACGATATATACTACAATTACTTAAACCATATTATAATTAATTAATATAAAAACTAAAACCAAATAACAATTCTCTTGGATTCACAACAAAAATAATAATAAAAAGAGATCTATAAAAAATTCTATTCACTGTGTTTCAAAAAAATATACTATAGCTACATCATATTTAATTTAAATTACCAAAAAACACATCACTTCTCTTCAAACTTTCAATTTCTAATTTCATTTTTTCTACTTTAATGGCATGTTCCTCCTTCACTTGTTTTTCTATCATTGCATTTCTTCTTGTTTCCGAAATGTGATTTTCTTCCAAAAATTTTATTTCTAATTCCTTCTGCTTAATGCTTAAATCCAAAAGCTTTATTCTTTTTGTATTTTCACTCTCGAATTCACTTTGATGCTTCATGCTTCTTCTTCTTTTGGAACTTAATGGCAACTTTCTTTCCTTTGTTGGAGTATCATCTTCAGTTTCAAATATTTCATCGTCCGTTTTTGTTAAAATATCTTGTAGACCGAAACCTTTTTCTTGGGAAGATGTTTCATTTACTTGCGAGTTGCTGTCGTACAAATTGGTATCTACTTCAAAGTACTTGGGTATTCTAGAAACCAACTGTTCTTCCACGCTGCTTAAAGGCTTTGGAGCAGGGCCACCACCTGTTTGCTTTGTTTTTCTGACAAATGCAGAGTTATTTGTCTTTGCTAATGACTTTGTTTTCCGCCACTGGTTTTGAATTTGATCCAGTGTTCTGTTGTGGGTAGAAACTTGGTTGAAGAGTTGATGAATACTACTCCATGCATCTTTCTTTTTTTTGTTGGTGTTTGTATCGATTCTTGCATCCTCTATGATCTCCAATTTGTCCAAAGCCAGTTTTGACAACAAATCCTAAAATGTTTGTTGGTTATTGCGAAATAATACCACCAAAAACACTTTTTTATTTACCTTTTCATCCTGTTGCCAATTCGCCGATCTTTTTGTTTTTTCCATTGTTTAAATTTAGTTTCTGAACAATTAAAAACTAATTTAAATTTAAATGTAACTAAAGGAATTTATTTTATTATGGAGGTAAAAAAGAAATGTCAAAATCAGGGTTGATTTATGTAATTTTAGTTGTATTTTTTAAAAACACAGTGTGGCATCGTTAATTTTCAGAGTTGATTTATTAAAAGATAGCAGCCGTTAAAAGTTTATTATACATGAACATTCTGCCAAGTAACTGCTAAGGCTAATCAATATTCTAGTTGGCAGCTAGTTGTACGTAGTGTATAAACTGTGGCTAATAAATCATTATACATAAGGCTGACAATGTTTATATATGTCTTTAACATTGCATTTTTCAATGTACAAAATATGAACAATACTTTCGGGCTATTATATTTGCTAAGAAGTTTTCAAATTAAGTGGGAATACATACAAAAAGTGTTGAAGAATAATTTTTGTAAACCGAATACTCGATGCTACAACTACTCATTGTCGATAAAGACAACTTTCTATGTCACTAAAAAATTAAACAAACAAAATAAAACAAACTAAATAAAAAATAAATTTTATATTAAAAAATTAAAATGAGTGGTGTGTTTTTAATTTCCGTCTTTATTGAAAAGAAAAAATTAAAGCGGAAAGAATATGTAGAAAGAGACTTCGGGACTGTTCAAATCCATTGGAATTGCCGGAACAATCGTAAGTAAATACATATTTTGCCAGAAACGTTTTTAACCAATCTGTGATCTATCTAAAATTGATTAATATATATTTTATGCCACATCGCCAACGAGACCAGCATTCCAACAATTTTGAAGTTGGCCACTGCACTTCGTTACTTCGGCCAAGGTAGTGCCCAACAAATGATTGGGAAGGACTCGAATTTGGCTTTAGGACGAAGTACAGTTTCCAAAGTCATAACATGTATGTGTAACGTTTTGGAATCCACACTATGCCCAAAATGGATTAAATTTGAAAGGAGCAATGAAGACATTTTAAAATCAAAAAGGCACTTTTACAACACGTTCCAATTGCCTGGTATCATTGGTTGTGTAGATGGCACTCTGTTACGCGCGCTTTGTCAAATCGCTTATTACTTTAAAATAGTAGGTAAAAAAAACAACTGAAGTCAATGGCATGTAAAAGAATGTTTTGGCTAGCTCTGCCATCAGTGGCGTGGTTCTTGACCCGAATGTTTTGACGCGTAATCATAGCAAAATTCATGCCATTATTAATTGCCACACTAACAAATATATTTAAAAGAGAAATGCTTAAAATTGCTTTAATTGAAAAAAACCGTAAAATTGTAAAAAACAAGAGGGTTCAAAGAGGACAATACCATTAAAGTGACATGGTGTTGGTCACTTGGAGTGCACTTTTCCCACCCAACTAATCAATCATGATTACCCCTGTGGTAACTTAAACACTCATAATTTTTTTTTTTTGTTACCCCTTATGTTTTCCTGTCACTGTTCACCCATACCTACCAATTTGTATAACCTTCGCTCTTTTTAAATAAAAAAATTTAGCTCCTTTCAAAATTCATTATAATTTTCATATTTCCTATTTATTAAAAAGAATTAATAGTAATAATAAAAAAAATAATAGTAATAATCCTTAGTAATAATAAAATATTTATAATAATACTAATAATAAGATATTAATAATAAAAATTCATATATAAATGGTAGTAAGATTATATCATAAATTTCTTAAAACTAAAAGATGTGGTCACATTCACAAAATAGTTCAACAATTCTAACATTTTTTAAATGTTTACAAATAAAAAACCGTCAACAATTGTTTATATTATTTGCCATGTTTTTATTAATTTGTGTTTTATTTTATTTAAATTTGTTTTAAGTTAATTATTTGTAAGAAATTTTGCGCTGCTCAAATTTGGCACACATGTGATGGAATCGGAGGAACATTGAAGAGAGGTGCTCGAAATTATAGTATTGCAAATAAAAATGAAATCCACACAACGAGGCAACTCTATCACTGGGCATCAGAAACATATAAGACCACCATACAAGTTGCTTACGCAGATGCTGACGAATACAACAACGTTAAAGAAAAGCTATTTTCAAGATATAAAGAAGCTAAAACTATAACAGGAACTCAAGGCTTTCATTCATTCATTCCGATAAATGAAACTTTTGTACATGTGCGCAGATATTGTGCCAAATTTGAGCAGCGCAAAATTTCTTACAAATAATTAACTTAAAAAAAATTTAAATAAAATAAAACACAAATTAATAAAAACATGGCAAATAATATAAACAATTGTTGACGGTTTTTTATTTGTAAACATTTAAAAAATGTTAGAATTGTTGAACTATTTTGTGAATGTGACCAGATATTTTCGCTGTTATTCGAATTATTTCGAAAACTTTCGGTACGTATTACTAGAAGTGACACTACTTAAAAAAAATAAAAAAGAACCCATTTTACTTTTTGGATATGTTATAGGTGAAGGAAATACCTTTCTAAAAAAGTAATACACTGTAAAAAATCCTTGATCTTTTTTGGTTTTTCGTTACCTCAAATTTTTTTTTGTTATAAAATATAAGGGCAATTACTAGAAGTGACACTACTTAAAAAATTATATAAAAAAAACTAAAAAAGAACCCATTTTTATTTTTTGATATGGTATAGATGAAGGATAAACCTTCCTAAAAAACTAATACACTGTAAAAAAAACCCTTGATCTTTTTGGTTTTTTCGTCAGTTAAAAATTTTTTTTGTTATAATTTTTTTTAGTGTACTTTTTTTATTTTTTACGTGTCATAAAGCCTGTGAAAATATCTTTTTAATGATACCAAGATCATGGAAATCGGTTTAGCCGATTCTGAGTTATTGTAGTTTAAATGGAGCTCTTTTCGACCATTTTCGCGTCACGCCCAAAAAATCGCAAAACAGTCATTTCTAAAAATGAGAGTTTAATTGTATTGATCAAATTTAGCTATGAACAAAATTTCATCGATATCTGAGGGGGTCGGGTTCAATGCATCGCGATTTTTACATGAAATTCATCATTTGTTTTATTTTAAATCATTAACTTTATGAATTTAAGAGTCTATTTTATTCATTTTCTTTTGTCATTTTGTTTTTCACAATTCCTTAATTTCAGAATACGTACATTTCATATACAACAACAAAAGTTTATTATTTATATTAGATGGCATCTTTATACTTAAATTTCTATATTTTCTTGTTTTTATTAATCCATTATGCTTGTTATTTTTTTTTTATTTTGTTTAACACTTATGCACTCTTTATTAAGCATACATACATATGTATTTATTTAATTTAATAATTGTTTATATTATACACTCTTTAATTAAGTATACTTTTAATTATTTATTTATATTAATTATTTTTAAAAATATTTTCTCTTTGAGTTTTAATTTCAATCCTCATTTCATCTCTTTATCTAACAATACAATAAAGCGTAATGTATGCAAGTATGTAACTATTTTTATTTGTTTCTTTTATATTACATATTTTTTTGTGTTATTTTTATTTATGAATTACACACGTGTATTGAAATAGAACAGAAATAATATTTCTAGTATTATTTTATTTAAAATTAGAAATGTCGCTGCTCTTTACAAACTAAAGTTGTTTGCTGTCACAAATTCTAAATCACACTTTTTATTTCAATGCTCACTAGAGTTGTGTCGTTCATGAACGACCTAGTTCAATTGAACTATTCACTTATATGAACGATGTGATGTCGTTCAGTCTTTTCGTTCTTTTTTGTTCAGTTGTTCTTTTTGTTCAGTTGTTCGTTCTTTTTGTTCACTTGTTCTTTTTGTTCAGTTGTTCAGTTCATTTAGTTCAGTTCATTTTGTCTTTTTGTTCAGATGCAGTGTTGCCACTACCAAAAAAATTTTGTAACCAAAAAGTTACCAAATGAGAAAAACAATAACCAACATTTTTTTATAAATTTTTAGTTTGTTTTTTGACCTTTTAGTTTTCAGGTGATTATTCTTCGGTTTCATCTTGTTCAATAAAAACCTAAACCGAAGTTAAAAAATATTATTGCATTTAAATAGATTCAAATATGAAAAAATAAAAATACTTCTTATCCATTTCGCATTTGCTTAAAATAATTTAGTGCGCGTTTTTTTCGTGTATGACAATTCAAAGAAATTTTTTCATAAAAATTTTTACGTAAAAAAACGTGTTTATAACAACGTTTATTTTTAAATAATATTAAAAAGCAAAAAAAATAACCAAATTTATCACATTGAATAGAAACAAAACATTTATATTTTTGATTCCCCATAAAGTTACCAAAATGAAGAAAAAAATTACCATTTTTGGTTAAAAATAACCAAAACGGCAACGTTGTTCAGTTCATTTAGTTCAGTTCATTTAGTTCGGTTCATATCGTTCAGTTCATTTAGTTCAGTTCATTTAGTTCAGTTCATATCGTTCAGTTCATTTAGTTCAGTTCATTTAGTTCAGTTCATATCGTTCAGTTCATATCGTTCAGTTCATTTAGTTCAGTTCATTTAGTTCAGTTCAGTTTATATAGTATGCAACCAGCGTTACCATATATATTTTTTTAAAAACTTCTTATATCTGAAAAAACAACTTCGTTTCCAAAAAAATTTTTTTACTACAAAAGTACCAAAATTTTAAAAGAAAACACAAACATGTATTTGGAATTAATGGCCTATAATCGTAGTCATAGAAAAAACATACTTTAAGTAAAAGTAGACTTTTAAACAACAAAAACATATAAATTTTGTTCTGAATTTAAAACAAAAACATGCTTTTGCTTAAAGTATGCTTTTTCTATGACTATGTTAAAAATATAAAAACCATTTAAAATCAAACACAACATATAATAAAAAACATGGAACAATTCGGTTTTAGTGACTGCTCAAAACAAAAATTTCATCAAAAAGGACTTTTAGAGGAGATGCCAGCAAAAAATATTTGTTGGCGGTCACGCCTATTTTCGAGGGGGCGGGCTCTTAAAGTTGAAAATATATAGGCCTATATCTCGAACTACTGAGTGTCTGATAATTTGTAATACATTAAATTAAAGGTATCAAAAATACCTTTTCAATGATGTGTAACATGACCTATTTATAGGGACTACCTATTGATAAATTTCGCAAAATTATTTTCAAGTCAAGAAATTAAAATACCTATTGATATATGTATATATCGTCTAATAAAAAAGTAGTTTTCAAGATATAGCTAAATATATTACAAACTTTGAAACCCCACCCACTCGAAAATAGGCGTGACCGCCCCAATTTTTTTTATTTTAATCAGAATTTAAAATTCTATTAGTGATAAAATTTTGATAGTGATTTGAAAAAAGTTACTAAAACCGATTTAAGCCAAAAACACGAGAGATCTTTAAAAAAATATCTCACACATTTATAAATTTATTTCTTATTTACATTTAATTTATATTTTTTCAAAAACTTATTTTTTACCCTATAAATTTAAAACTTTTTGGCATCTCAAAAAACTTGCAAAAAGAAGTGAAAACTTGACAAATGGTAACGCTGCATGCAACAAAATGAACTAACTAACTATAGTTGTTTCTTTTCTATCAGTTTTTCTGTATGTTTGTTCTTTTCGTTCACTTGGTCTTTTATTCAATTGACTATTATTCATTTTGCAATATTGCCACCTGAACATTTTCTAGTATCTTTCTAAGATGTTTTCCTATTGTGATTTATATACGTTACTAAAATTGTATTTCCCCAGAATACAAATTCTTAGTTTTATAAAAATTTACAGCAAGGAAGTTCCAAAAAATTTGGTTTGTATTAATTTTAAAAATTGCTAAATATATAATATAAATATTTAAATACTAAGTGACCTAATTGCCTGAAAAAAAAAGAAATTATAGAATTTAATATAATTTAATTATATATAATTTAAAACTGTGTACCTATACCGGTTAAATTTATTTTTTAACACAATTTACTCAAAAGCGATCCTTGAGTAAATTATTAAAAATTATTTAATTTTTTTATGATTTTGATTTTATTATTAAAAAAAGAAATTAAAAAAAAGTGAAAAAAGTGAAAAAAAAAACAAAAAACAAGTTCAAAAATAAAAATAAAAAATATGTCTGGAAAGAGGAAACATAGTCCTTTATGGATTCACTTCACTGAAGATGGCGAACAACGGGCAAAGTGCAAATATTGCAAGGCTTCCTTGAGTACAACTGGTGGCTCCCAAAGCAATTTAACTCGACATTTAAAGAGTAAACATCCGCTAACTCCAATCACCATTGAAAGGCAAGAGTCAACGCCAGTGGCTTTAATAGGCGTGGAAAGTGATGTCCCTAGCACTAGAGCACATGTAACACAACAGCAACAGACTATGACTCTGTTTTTGCGCAGACCACTTCCAATAAAAAAAGTTGATAAGCAGGTGCTTAAGATGATAGCCAAAGGACACCATGCCTTAAGAATAGTGGAAGAACCAGAGTTCAAAAAGCTCATAGAGCAAGTATCAAATTGTCCAGGCTACACCTTACCAACTCGAAAAACAATTTCGTATAATTTGCTGCCATCTACACATATGGAAATTTTAGATATAATTAAATCGGAAGTGAGATCCGCTTTTGCAGTTTGTTTAACAACTGATGGATGGACATCTAAAACAAACGCAAGTTACATGGCAGTTACAGCCCATTTTATTGATTCAAATACTAATTTGAAATCGCATTTGTTATCCTGCGAACAGTATGATGAAAGGCATACTAATGAAAATTTGTGTAATTTTCTAAAAAAAAGTGATATCGGATTTTGAACTAACCAACAAAGTTGCGGCCATTGTAAGTGACACGCAGCACACATTACTGCAGCTATAAATCTAGGAGGATGGAGAGCAATTGGATGTTTTGCCCACTCCTTAAATTTAGTGGTCCAAAATTCATTAAAGAATGTTGATGGAATCATAATTAAAGCCAAAAGAATTGTGGAATATTTCCACAAAAGCACACAGGGTTTAAAAAAGCTACAGGAAAGTCAAAAGCAAATGAAGCTTCCAGAATTAAAACTTAAACAGGATGTCGTCACACGCTGGAATTCGACTTTTGATATGCTGGAGAGACTATATAAAATAAAAAACCCTTTCCCTCAACAGACCCGACTTGGCATTGTCGTTAGACGAATGGGAACATATAAAAGACATAATACCAATTTTAAAGCCTTTCTATGAAATTACCAAAGAAATGTCTTCGGAGAAGAATGTAACTCTTTCCAAAGTTACAATATTGTGCAACCTTTTGGAACGGGTTATTTCAAAAAGCTACTCCTCTAAGCCACAAATATCGGAAATGATACAAACGCTTCAAAAAGAGATGGCAACGCGTTTTGGCAAAATGGAGCGCAACAATTTGTTTGCGGAAAGCGCCATTCTTGATCCTCGTTTTAAAAAAAATGCTTTTAAGACTACCACCACATACGAAGATAGCATAAAAATCTTAAGAGAAAGAATATGTAATGTTAGGCTGCCAAATGATACTGAAGTCAATACAGAAATGCCAAATGTGTTCTATATATTTTTTTTTATATACAATATTTCGCTATCACAATGGATAGCTCCTTCAGGGATAATAACAATTTTTGAATTATAATAAAATAATTTTATTATAAATAAAATAATTAAAACAAATTTTAAAACAATCAAAAGTTCCATATTAAAAATGAACTAAGAATTGTTTTCAAGCAACAAATACCGGAGTAGACTAATTATAAAATGTTTATTAAAAAAAATATATAACGAAAAATGTAAAACCTCCTTTTAAAAAATGTTTTGTGGCCCTGAAAAGGACCGATTTGGTTTGTTTTTTAATTGTTATCATTCACGCATGTGATGGAAATCGAAAACGATTCATTTTTGGAGAAACATTTTAATGCATTTATTTATAATCTAACTTTTATTTTAAGATTGTGGCTGTTTTCATAAACGCAGTAGGCAATGCAACATTTCATTGCATAGAGTTCATAATAGCATTTAGAACTATAATTTAAAAATTTTTGTTTTAAGATTATCTTTAATAGTCCAATATCTTTATATTTTATGTGATAAAAGTTTTGAAATTATATTCTAAATGCTAGTATGAACTCTATACTGCATTTATGAAAACAGCCTCTGTTTAGTATATTTCATGTATTTCAATACAGAAATATTACGAAAAAATTGACTTCTAAAACTTATTCTTTTTCGATTTCCATCACATGCCCGATTGTCATATTTTGTTGCTTAAGTACGTTTACCACGAATACGTCTGGCCAATTGGATATCTTTGGGCATAATGGTGACACGTTTAGCGTGGATGGCACACAAGTTTGTATCTTCAAAAAGGCCAACCAAATAAGCTTCACCAACTTCTTGAAGAGAAATACACCATATTTTTTGATTTATTATTTTTCTAAAATACTTTAAAAGTTTTTATTTAATTCAGTTGTTCTTTTTATATACATATATGTACAATCTTACCCATATATTATGAAATATTACCATCTAAAATTTAGATTCTAAATGCACCGGCACCAATAAACAAGTATTCTTGTTTCTTTTAACATATTGCTTTTAACCATTTCATAATACAGGGTGGGCCAAGTTTGACTGAATGATTTGAACTCTATTGGCATATTGTAGCCGTTGTGGTGCATCCCTCGGCAATAATTCTTGGGCCAATTGAATTTTATATGGAAACATCTTCAGATCAACTTTTAGAATACGTCGTAGCGATGTTCTGGAGGTGTTCAATTGAGTATTAAATTAAAAATGCAAAAGTTATAAGCATTTCAAATCAGTCAGTCCAAGTTGGCCCACCCTGTACATACATCAGTTGTTCACTGATAATAATAAACGACCTAGTTCATTTTTTTCAACTGAACTAAAATGAACAATCACTGAAATGAACGATTATGCCGATTAATACTATAGTTGTTTCTTTTCTATCAGTTTTTCTGTATGAATAAACACAGAAAAACTGATAGAAAAGAAACAACTATAGTATAGTGAGTTCATTTAGTTGCATGCAGCGTTACCATTTGTCAAGTTTTCACTTTCTTTTGCAAGTTTTTTGAGATGCCAAAAAGTTTTAAATTTATCGGGTAAAAAATAAGTTTTTAAAAAAATATAAACATATAAAAGAAAAGGCTTTAAATGTAAATAAGAAATAAATTTATAAATGTATGTGATATTTTTTAAAGATCTCATGTTTTTGGCTTAAGTCGGTTTTAATAACTTTTTCCAAATCACTATAAAAATTTTATCACTAATAGAATTTTAAATTCTGATTAAAAAAAACAATTGGGGCTTGTAATATATTTAGCTATATCTTGAAAACTACATTTTTTATTAGACGATATATATATCAATAGCCATTTTAATTTTAAATGTTTGTGTTTTCTTTTAAAATTTTGGTACTTTTGTAGCAAAAAAAATTTTTTGGAAACGTAGTTCTTTTTTTCAGATATAAGAAGTTTTTAAAAATATATATGGTAACGCTGGTTGCATACTATATAAACTGAACTGAACTAAATGAACTGAACGATATAGTATAAATGAACTCGTTCAGTTCATTTAGTTCAGTTCATATCGTTCAGTTCATTTAGTTCAGGTTTATATAGTATGCAACCAGCGTTACCATATATATTTTTTTAAAAACTGCATGATGCAACTAAATGAACTCACTATACTATAGTTGTTGCTTTTCTATCAGTTTTTCTGTATGTTTGATCTTTTCGTTCACTTGGTCTTTTATTCAATTGACTTTTATTCATTTTGTTAAGTATTGCCACTCGAAAATTTTCTAATGTGTAGTAATTAATAAAGTGAGTGCAAGAGCCCAGCTGACAGAGTTTCTTTACAAGTTACTTATGTCAAAATTAATACTTTTTCAAGTGTTTTTGACAGTAGTACATTATTATACACAAACAAAAATGCCTGTTGTTTCTGTATTGTGTTGCCGATTTGCACTCACCTTGTGTATTTACACCAGTTGTGTTCAAAAATAATAATGAAGATGGATTGGTGAGAGATTTTGCCCAGCAAACATATTGTCTAACACTTAATATAAAAAAAAAGAAAGTTTATGCCAGATATAAACACCTAAAGAAAAAACATCAGGGACCGTATATAACAATTATCAATATTCAAAAATAATTCTAGAACAGTTACAGTTATTTCCGCTTAATTGAGTCTCTAAAAATGCACGACTTTTGGCGCAATTAGACGGGAAACTCAATTAAGCGATACTCGGTTAATTGATTCGCCGACGCAATTAAAACGAAAATCACTTAATTGAGCCAGACGAGCAATAAAGCGAAACATCCACGTGTATAGACAAAATAAAAAAAATTTTTTTATTAAATTAAAAAATTGTATTTATTAAAACAAAACAAAAATCAGGTACGTTCATTGTACAATATTTGAAAAGGAACAAAAATTACAAAATTCTATATTAAAAGAGATCAAAATTCAAAAATAAATACATACATATGTGCATGCGAGTGTTACAAAAAACATTATATGTATATACATAGGTAAAACTAAATATGATTAAAAAAATCAGTCATCAACATTTGAATTTTAGAATTGTTTAGGCTTTCGATAATTCGTTTTTCTATATCGTCAAGTTCATGTGAATAATAATTTTGTGCTAAAAAAAAATCTCGAAGTAAATTAACAGAATTTAGTGCCTCTTTAGTTGAAGGAGGATTGATAATTTGTTCATCTTCTTCATCCTCAGAAGAATCCGAGGACGAAACATGTTCAACATCTTCAATTATCTCCTGCTCTGTGAGTATTCCACAACACGGTAGATTATCATCGCAGCGGACGAAATTTTCGAACTCATTTTGATGTTCAACATCAGTGTTAAGTTCCACAACATCGTCTTCTAAATCGACTTGCTCAGCAGAGAAAAAAAACTTAGCCTGAAATGTAACGACTGTGAAATTTATTGCACAAACAAATAACGGAAACTTACCTTTTTAAAACAGTTTGCAATTGTAGAAGGTTTCACAAGCCACCAAGAATTTTTAATAATATGCAGTGCGTTAAAAATGCTTAAATTCTTAATAAATTCTCCCATAGTTTTTCCGCTTTCAATTGCTGAAATTTGTTTCCGTATAATGTTTTGCCGATAGTAAGATTTGAAGCTGTGTATTATGCCCTGATCTAAGGGTTGTGCTATTGAAGTTGTATTAGGTGGTAAATACTGCAAGTCGATGTTGGATAACTTTGCTGATGTCTTATGGGAAGATGCGTTGTCAACGAACAATATTATTTTACGTTTTTGTTTTCCCATTTCAGCATCAAGGGAAAGCAAAATTTTCTGCCATAAATCTTGAGTCATCCAAGCTTTGTGTTGTGAATAATATTCCAAAGGCAAAACTTTGTTTTTAAAACATCTTGGATTTTTTGACTTGCCTATAATGATAACTTTTTTATAATTACCGGTAGCATTACATATAAATAGTAATGTCAAACGTTCCTTTGAATTCTTAAAGCCTCGGTTTTGGTCCCCTTTTTTTGATAATGTTGAATTGGGTAAAGCTCGGAAAAACAAACCGCTTTCATCTGCATTAAATATATCTGAAGGCTCATATTTTGATATTAAATTTGGCAGAACTTTATCAAGGAATGCATCCGCTGCATCAGTGTCAGCAGACGCACCTTCTCCTTGCACCTTTTTTAGAATTATGCCTTCCCTCTTCTGCCAACGATGTAGCCAACCATTGCTCGGATTGAAATCGACACCCATTTCTACAGCGAACTTTTTAGCCTTTTCTAAAATTATGTTGCGGGAAATTAAGGCTCCCGAATCACGCATTTGTTTAAACCAAATTGTAAGGGCTTTCTCAACATTTGAACAGGCACCGCTTCTGTTTCTTTTTGTTGACAATTTCAACGTTTTTGATTTTTCAACAATCGAATCTTTGCTTTTTAAAATTCTATTGATTGTCGCTTTAGAACACTTATATTTTTCGCAAAGATCACTTTTGTCATATTTTTCAGCTTCACTAATTAAATTTAATTTTTGTTTAACCCTAGACGCACTTTCTTATTTTTATACCTATATGCACTTTCTTCGTCGAATCGACGAAGTGCATTTTTTATCTGGCCGCAAACGCTCCCAATTAAAAAAATTTATAAAATTTTGGTTTTATTGGAAAAACGATTTAGTTTTCATTCGTACTAAACATAAAGTTTGCACATTTTAGTGCAACTTAAAGCTAATAAACAAAAAAAATTAACTTCAAGTTTTTTTTACTTTTTTTTTAAAATAGTAAACAAAAATCACAAAATGCAGTATTTAAAATAAAAAATTATTTCAGGTATTTGTTAAAATCCGAAAACTGACACTTAAAACTAACAAATAAACTTAGTTTGATTGGATTTTTCAGTCATTTAGTGCAAGAGGCACAGAGATCAATTTTGTGTTCACCACAGATGTGTTTCTTGCATTTTGCACATACAGTTGTTTTCGGTTAATTGAGCCCCGGTTAATTGAGTTTCCCGCTTAATTGTACTAAACACCATCAAACGAAATCATTCCGTATAATTGCCTATGTAAAAGTACCCGTTTAATTGAGATCCGCTTAATTGCGCCTCCCGTTTAATTGATTCGTAAAATGAGACCGCATTGCGAAACACACGAACAAATGTTTCGGTTAATTGATTTCGTCTGCTTAATTTTTTTTTTCTCTACCATCGCAAAACTATTTATGTTGCGCCAAAATTTTTTTGTCGTGTTTCTGTTCACCATGTAAAAGGGCTTTTTCCTGCACATCGTGTGAATGAGGACTTCGAATCATATGTTTTTATAAATTGTTTACATTTAGTCAAGCAAAAAAATTCAACAGGTGGAAAGTTTGCATAAAATGTCTTCGAGAAAACACACTGCAAAAAATTAAACACAAATTACATTTAATTGGTGAAGCTGAAAATGACAAAAGTGATCTTTGCGAAAAATATAAGTGTTCTAAAGCGACAATCAATAGAATTTTAAAAAGCAAAGATTCGATCGTTGAAAAATCAAAAACGTTGAAATTGTCAACAAAAAGAAACAGAAGCGGTGCCTGTTCAAATGTTGAGAAAGCCCTTACAATTTGGTTTAAACAAATGCGTGATTCGGGAGCTTCAATTTCCCGCAACATAATTTTAGAAAAGGCTAAAAAGTTCGCTGTAGAAATGGGTGTCGATTTCAATCCGAGCAATGGTTGGCTACATCGTTGGCAGAAGAGGAAAGGCATAATTCTAAAAAAGGTGCAAGGAGAAGGTGCGTCTGCTGACACTGATGCAGCGGATGCATTCCTTGATAAAGTTCTGCCAAATTTAATATCAAAATATGAGCCTTCAGATATATTTAATGCAGACGAAAGCGGTTTGTTTTTCCGAGCTTTACCCAATTCAACATTATCAAAAAAAGGGGACCAAAACCGAGGCTTTAAGAATTCAAAGGAACGTTTGACATTACTATTTATATGTAATGCTACCGGTAATTATAAAAAAGTTATCATTATAGGCAAGTCAAAAAATCCAAGATGTTTTAAAAACAAAGTTTTGCCTTTGGAATATTATTCACAACACAAAGCTTGGATGACTCAAGATTTATGGCAGAAAATTTTGCTTTCCCTTGATGCTGAAATGGGAAAACAAAAACGTAAAATAATATTGTTCGTTGACAACGCATCTTCCCATAAGACATCAGCAAAGTTATCCAACATCGACTTGCAGTATTTACCACCTAATACAACTTCAATAGCACAACCCTTAGATCAGGGCATAATACACAGCTTCAAATCTTACTATCGGCAAAACATTATACGGAAACAAATTTCAGCAATTGAAAGCCGAAAAACTGTGGGAGAATTTATTAAGTATTTCAGCATTTTTAACGCACGGCATATTATTAAAAATTCTTGGTGGCTTGTGAAACCTTCTACAATTGCAAACTGTTTTAAAAAGGTAAGTTTCCGTTATTTGTTTGTGCAATAAATTTCACAGTCGTTATATTTCAGGCTAAGTTTTTTTTCTCTGCTGAGCAAGTCGATTTAGAAGACGATGTTGTGGAACTTAACACTGATGTTGAACATCAAAATGAGTTCGAAAATTTCGTCCGTTGCGATGATAATCTACCGTGTTGTGGAATACTCACAGAGCAGGAGATAATTGAAGATGTTGAACATGTTTCGTCCTCGGATTCTTCTGAGGATGAAGAAGATGAACAAATTATCAATCCTCCTTAACTAAAGAGGCACTAAATTCTGTTAATTTACTTCGAGATTTTTTTTTAGCACAAAATTATTATTCACATGAACTTGACGATATAGAAAAACGAATTATCGAAAGCCTAAACAATTCTAAAATTCAAATGTTGATGACTGATTTTTTTAATCATATTTAGTTTTACCTATGTATATACATATAATGTTTTTTGTAACACTCGCATGCACATATGTATGTATTTATTTTTGAATTTTGATCTCTTTTAATATAGAATTTTGTAATTTTTGTTCCTTTTCAAATATTGTACAATGAACGTACCTGATTTTTGTTTTGTTTTAATAGATACAATTTTTTAATTTAATAAAAATTTTTTTTTTATTTTGTCTATACACGTGGATGTTTCGCTTTATTGCTCGTCTGGCTCAATTAAGTTATTTTCGTTTTAATTGCGTCGGCGAATCAATTAACCGAGTATCGCTTAATTGAGTTTCCCGTCTAATTGTGCCAAAAGTCGTGCATTTTTAGAGACTCAATTAAGCGGAAATAACTGTATAGACTTTGTCATTCGTCGTTTTTCATATGGTCAAAATGCACAAATTTTCATTGTAGCAGTGTTTTTTAGTTCTATATCATTTACTTCTTGACTTTCATCCGTATTTTTAGGACAAATGATTATCTTTGGTAGCTGCAGTCAAAGTCAATATGCCAAACAGACCAAGAATTTCACCCGATGTTGTTCTTTTTTGATAGATTCTTTACGGTTACCTATTTCGACATTGGTCTACTGAACTATTTTATAAATAATTCCATCTATTATAAAGAGTTTAAATACCTCAAATGGATCGATGACACCTTTACTTGAACGGGTTGGACCACGACGTTGATGAACGATATTAAAACCATAACGGTGCCATGTAACTTTTACTGCTGACCACTTATGTTTGCTTTTTCCGCATAGTATTTGCTTTCAATGTGGAATAATTTAGGATCTCTGTCGTATAACACTAAGCGGAATATCATCTTCATCTGAGAAATTCTCTTCTACAGGTTCTAGTATATCACTTTCTTCATCAAACGCCTCTTTTTATTCTACTTCTTCTGCTTTATTGGTGCTAATGTCACTTTCACACTCCTCATTTAAATCACTGAGATCACCATTTTCGTCCCACAAATGAAGAAACTTTTCGATTTGTGCATCATTTAGGTTATTATTGTTACTCATTTTATCAAAACGACCAAAAAACAAGGTGCAAAAATCTAAAGTCAAAAACGCTAAAGTTACATAAAATACTTTCTTCGTCGATTTGACGAACACAAACTTCAAAAAAACATACTTACACAAATCTAAGGAGGCTGCACATGTGCACACTTCAGTATCTGGGCAATTACCAGAGCTATAAGAAAAATGAGCACACAGCGATGAATAACAAAGAAAATAAATGAGAAAGAGTATACGATGTTCGTCGATTCGACGAAGAAAGTGCGTCTAGGGTTAAGATTTAAAGCAATGTGTTTTCTCGAAGACATTTTTTGCGAACTTTCCACCTGTTGAATTTTTTTGCTTGACTAAATGTAAACAATTTATAAAAACATATGATTCGAAGTCCTCATTCACACGATGTGCAGGAAAAAGCCCTTTTACATGGTGAACAGAAACACGACAAAAAAATTTTGGCGCAACATAAATAGTTTTGCGATGGTAGAGAAAAAAAAAAATTAAGCAGACGAAATCAATTAACCGAAACATTTGTTCGTGTGTTTCGCAATGCGGTCTCATTTTACGAATCAATTAAACGGGAGGCGCAATTAAGCGGATCTCAATTAAACGGGTACTTTTACATAGGCAATTATACGGAATGATTTCGTTTGATGGTGTTTAGTACAATTAAGCGGGAAACTCAATTAACCGGGGCTCAATTAACCGAAAACAACTGTATTAAAAAAAAAAACTATAATAAGTCCATCTAAAGCAGTTTTTTATTTTTCGTGTTCAATTGTAATTGAACCGCGTGTGTTTGATATGCTTCGTCCAACAAGAAGCAACAAAAATGCTTACTAAATTTCTGAAAAAAAAAGCGATGACCATCCGTATGCATTCTCATCGCTTGCTCAACGACGACTAAATGAATTTTAAAAAAGAGCATAACAAATGTGTAAATCGGCACCATGATACAATCAGCTGTTCAGTGAACAACTGAACGAAAAGAACGACCTAGTTCACTTTTTTCAACTGAACTAAAATGAACAATCACTCAAATGAACGATTAAGCCCAAGCCTAAAGGCCCAACTATAATATGCATATGCTAGCTTAAGCAAACGTGCGAACACATATAAATTGTATGTGGCAAACTATAATGTACTTAACGAAACTTTTCGTTAAGTTTTTCAACTGTCATTTGCTTAAGCAAAAAGCGAAACTGATCGCACATTCTGTACGGAATCAGCTGTTTGTTGTTGTTTGTTTGTGTTTTGAACAAAATGGAAGAAAATATATTTATTTTAAATTTAATAGAAAATGCGGAAACAAATAAGTGCCTTTACAATAAAAGAGGTCCTTTTTATTTTAACAAAA
This sequence comes from Bellardia pandia, assembly GCA_916048285.2. Lineage (NCBI taxonomy): Eukaryota > Metazoa > Arthropoda > Insecta > Diptera > Calliphoridae > Bellardia > Bellardia pandia. The sequence goes on along the minus strand of OU696532.1, from coordinate 90,907,762 downwards.
ATGTCTTTCTGTCGCGGTTTATTTCTCTGACAGAACAAGAGCGTCTTCTTCTTTTACAGTGTAGTTGACATATTTCTTTTAATGTGCGCAGGCCTTCAAGCGCTAACTTTAATATTTTTATATTATTTAAATTTTTAAGTTTTTTCTCCATTTTTGCAAACACAATACGAAAATTAACAACACATATGTAAACGTTTATTATTATTTACAATGTAGTGCTGCCACAGCTGTACATTTTAGTACTTTTGCCGATAAATTAAAAAAAAAGGAAAATTTATGCGTTTCTGGTACGAAGTTTTCTTTTAATTATAAAATAATATAATAATATTTATAAAATATAGTCATTTAATGGGTTTTTGTTAAAATAAAAACATTTTTTTTAAACATAAATGAGCAACTGTGGACTAAAAGTTTCAAAGTCATTGTAGCCACTTAAAAGTTAACTCTGAACTGGTTATGCATTTGACAGCCTTATCGTTAACTTTTGCAATTTGCTTAAGCTAGCATATGCATATTATAGTTGGGCCTTAAAATGCTCACTAGTAAACTGACTATGCCTTCTTTTTGTTTTCGCCACTTGTTATATTAAAGAATGCGCATTCCATTTAACATAACAAAAAAATGTAACGGTTTACACATTCTTTGCATACTTGCCATTCCATTGTACATTCTTTATGTTGTTGTTGTTGTGAGAGATACATACTACATACATATAAAAAAACTCTACACTGCTGATGCTAGTTATTTCCTACATGTTAAATCATGGTGAAATTAAATACCAGGTGCATTGCTACAACAATTACAACAAGGCAAGAACAACAGGCATTTTTGTTTGTGTAAAAACTTTCGTCACTGTCAAAAACATCTGGCATAAAATAAAGAAAACAAACAAAAACAGAAATTTTTTTTTAAGAAAATCATGTCTAATTTATTGTGTCTGCCACTCAAGAAGCTATCAGCAGTTGATGTGTAAAAGATTTTAACAATCTTATAAAAAGTACATATAGTGGAGCTTCTGCGGAGGCTAAATAAAGAAACTGCAGTTCAAAAATTTGCACGACAACGATAAAATTGTACGTGAGAAATTTGAGAAGAATGAAAAAGGCATTGAATGTTGTCATTGTCCATCGAACAACTACAACAATCTATGCCCGCAGCTGGCGGCTCAGTAGATCCCAACTGTGCTAGTGTACAAAAGTTGAAAAATCTAATGGAAGCTGTTGAAACTATAAAGGCGGAACGTGATGCCATAGAATCTGAATTGAAATCTGCTACCTTCAATATGAAAGAGGAATTCTTGGAAGCTTCTCGACTTCTGGTAGTGGAAGTGGTAAGTTGGAAACATTAAGCTTACTATGTTGATAATACTATCTGATACATCAAATTGTGAAAAATGTTTTTAAAATATGTTTAATTTTCACTTAGATATATCATCGTCACCTGCTGCACCAACTGCCGCTGCAACTGGTAGTATTCCCTATCCACAAGCTGTTCAAGGAATGCCTATGCCATATGGTGCCGGACCTAATGCCCCTTATCCATCATATGCACCACCACATTTATTACAAAGCAAATAATTAATAAACCCATAATATTTTAATTTAAATATTTTTTTTAAGTTGTTTATTACAAAATTTTTTGTTTTGGTCCAATTCAATTAATGAATTTTACTTTAGTACAAAATGAAATTCAAAATTAAATACACAAGATTTTTCGTAATTATTAACACAATTAAGTTTTTGGTGTTTTTATTTATTACAATTACTTTTTTATTATTGCATAGAAGTATGTATGAAGTTGTTTTTAAAACAAGTAAACACACATTTTAAACATAAAAATTATATATACCAATAAATAATGCAAATATTGTTAAACAAGAACGTGTATTTTTAGTTTAAAAGTATTTTCTATAATATTTGAAACGAAATTTAGCTATATTGTATGGCTTTATAAATATTTCTGTTTATAGCGTTTAAAAAATTCCTTCTTAATCGAAAAACTTTGAGATTTGTATCGCTCAGGCGGAACTTTTTAATGTTAATATCCATAAGAAATGATAAAACACTATCCAAGGTATCGGTGGAAATGGAAATCTGTATAATAATAATAATAAAAATATAAAATAAAAATCTTCTTGAAACACACAAACAAAACTTACCATTTTATTATCAATTATGGCTTGATGGCAATTTAAAAGATTTACTATTAAATCAAAATCATTACAATTCTGCTGCTCATCTCTGCCCAAACGTAATGTAATATTAAAAGTAATTTGTTTATATTGCTCATTGAAAATCTATGTTAGAAAATTTGTTAAAAAAAATATATAGATTTTAAATTAATTTTAAGAAAAACTTACAGCTCCTTTAATTGTACTAAATGGACACTTGGCTATTAAAGTCAACAATCTTAAGATGTTAGAGAAATTGGGTTCCTCCAATTATCATCTTAACCGCCGATTCTAAGGGTTTGTTGCAAAGTTGTTGTTGTTTTAGCTTTGCTAAATCTTTTAAATCCTCATTAATTTTTGCATTGAACGTATAGCTTAAAAAATATTTAACTTACCGAATGTCCTATATAAATTTTGTTAATACGTCTAAAATCTTCATTCCACGTTTTATAGTTGTACTTTGGGCAGTTTCTTACGTTCTAATATGCGATGAGTTTTTTTCTGCCCTTTTAAGCGCTTATTTATGTTTTTAACTCGAAAGTATACTCTGCATTTAAAGAAAAACTGTTTCACATTTTCGGGTAAGTCAATAGACGCACTTGCCTCGACCAGGTGTCTGCGAATGTTCCGACAATGAGAAATGTTACACCCGTTGACTTTGTAGAATATCGATTCCTTCTGCTTCAGCTTTATGACGAATTCATTTGTTGGCTTTTTTAAATACCCTTTAGACACCTGGTCAACCCACGTGAAAGAATTTTGATGGCATTCATATTCCACTAGCTTGAGCTTTCGAATAATATAGCCTGCTATATATTCCAAGGCATCCTCTTGGTTCAAGCGATTTGTAACCAAATACTTCATTCCATACCTTACCACATACTGATGAAGCATACCACGGCGGTGTTCGTAGTTATTATACCTTTTTGGAATGGCTGCATAGACTTTTTCCCTGCCACTATGGTCTTAGACAATAAGTTTGTCATACGGCTTAAGACATCCCTTTGCTTTTCGTGTGATATGCCATAGGGTTCCTTAAGAGTTAAAACAAAATATGCATTAATTCTAGAATATTTTAAAAATTAATAAACAAGATACCTTGCCAGGGTAATTAAATGGGCTGAATTTCAGTTTATGGGGGACACCCCTAGAGAAAAAATCTAAATATGCCATCCCCTTCAGAATGTTCCCAGGAGTACGAAAATCATAATGAAAAAGGGGGCTCACGCCCCCTATGGGCGTGGCAGTCGAAAAACGACCCGGCCCACATACGTAGACAATATGGGTATCAAATGAAAGCTAATGTCTTCACGATTCCAAAAATAGCCATAGTTGCCAGATCGGGCGGTTTTTGCAGCCGATACGGCCATTTTTGTTAAATAGGGGCGGGGGTGAAAAACGACCCATGCCACCTACTTAGGCAATATTGGTATCAAATGAAAGGAAATGTCTTCACGATTCCAAAAATACCCGTAGTTGCCAGATCGTCCAGAATTTGAGGAAGATATGTTCATTTTTATAAAATGGGGGAAGGACTTTTTTTGTTTATTTCTTTTTAGCTCGGCCAGAGGCCGAGCACTCGAGATCCCCGCCGTCTAGAATTAAGACATACTGGAGTTAAAAACCCCTAAGCCCGGCCGTAGGCCGGTCACGCAGAAAAACTTTACTAAGCGAAGCCAGTATAACAAATTTTCATTAATCAATCAGAAGCTTTCAAGAGTTTTCCTCGTTTCTTAATTTTGTACTTATCCTCATTTATGATTTGACTCTTGACACGAGAACATCACTAAATATGGATTGCGTTACTGCCTTTGACATTCACGACTGGGGTCGTGAATTGGACGATAAGCCGCCGATTTTATTGAAAAAACTTATGCAATTTGGTATGCTTCCTTCTGAAGGTACTATGCACTGCCCACAAGACCATAGCACGCCCATGCGTTTGGTTAATGATGGGGATCGCTGGAAGTGGCGATGCTATCACTTCACCACCATTAGCAAAAAAAAGGGGGGTGGGCGAAAAAGGTGCAACTACGGTGTTTCCCTCATTACAGGAACATTTTTTGCCAAAACCCACCTACCGTTGGTAACGGTATGTAAATTTCTTTCCCTATGGCTGGACCATATTCCGCTGAACACAATAGGGAAACAGATAAGAGTTTCTGGATGTGCTACCTTAGTGGACTGGGCCAAGTTCAGCCGCGGAGTCTGTTTCGACGATTTAGTCGTTCGCCGTAAGCCTATTGGTGGCGTCGGCAAAATCGTCGAAATAGATGAGAGCAAGTTTGGCAAGAGGAAGTACTATAGAGGTAAGCGAGTGGAAGGCCAGTGGGTGTTTGGAGCTTATGATAGGGAAACTGGGGAATCCTTTATGGTGCCTGTGCACAAAAGGGACTCTGCCACTCTAGTCCCTATTATCCAAAATTGGATTCTCCCAGGGACCACCATCATAAGCGACTGCTGGAAGTCGTACGATTGCCTCAAGGACACCGGATACATACACCTGCAGGTCAACCACTCAATTAATTTCAAAGATCCGGAGACAGGGGCGCATACCAGCAGTATTGAGGGGTCTTGGGCCCATGCCAAACGTTCAATACCTGCTGGTGGAAGGCGCAAAAACTTCATGGGTGGGTACTTGGCACACTACATGTTTACAAAGAGGTGTAATGCGCAGAAGTTGGATCGTTTTGCAGAGTTTTGCCGCATTGCGGGAAAACTGTACAATCCGCTAGACCCCGTGCCAGAGATTGTAGATGAGTCTGAAGACAGTGAAGATGAGGATGAAGACGACTAGATGCAGATGGCATCTTGGCCGTGAGAAGCGTGGAAACTCACAACTTTACGTGAGTTCTCATGCTTCTCCAAGGGGATTGATTTACTATGACCTCCACGCGGTAATCCCTGGGTAACGCTAACAATAGTAATTTTTTCGCACAAAATGCTCATTTTTGTTTGTTTTTAACAAAATATAAGCAAAAAAAAAAAAAAAAAAATTTCCCCCACCCCAAATTTTGCCAAAATGGCCATATCGGCTACAAAAATCGCCCGATCTGGCAACTACGGCTATTTTTGGAATCGTGAAGACATTAGCTTTCATTTGATACCCATATTGTCTACGTAGGTGCGCCGGGTCGTTTTTCGACTGCCACGCCCATAGGGGGCGTGAGCCCCCTTATTCATTATGATTTTCGCACTCCTGGGGTCATTTAAGGGGGCGTGGCATTTTTTTTTTTTCCAGGGGTGTCCCCCATAAACTGAAATTTTGCCATTAAATGTAATCATCTTTGAATTTAATACATCAAACCAGTCGTTCACAAGTTGGAAAAATGCGGCTGTTTCAAGGGGCTCATAAACATCCATGCCATGTATGTAGCACCGTGTAATAGCATTGGCTGTGGTGTTAGAAAAAAGCTGAGCAGCTAATTTAACCTTTTGTCTTCCTGAAAGAATATCATAAAATTTTAATAAATAAAATAATATAACCAAATACTACTAACGTACCAGGGCCTGTAACATTAAGGTGTTCCGCGCTTAATTTAAAAACTATTGAAACATCGGAATTCGATGTACAATTCAGCAAGTCCCAAATTGTGCGCCGAGTCAGAGTAGCATTATTATAAATAATTCCGCTATCAAGAAAATGATTTCTAATCAATTTAAGAAGGTGGGGCACGCCAAAAAAAGCAAATACTTTTTCATCACTCTTTGCAGGATTAGGAAACCATGGCTTATCTTCAGACATAATGAAACATAAAAAAATATTTATTAATTTTGTACAAAAAAAAATATTTTTAGGTGTTATATCAACGAAATTATATCAACGAAAATTAAATTGATGAAAGATAAAATTAAATGAATGTTAATTATTACCAAATGTTTATTATTATTAAATCTAAGTAATAACCCTTAAATACGATTCTAAACAAAAGTTTTAACAAAATTATTTGTAATTACCCATTTAAAGGAGAAAAGATTACGAAATCCAGATTTGTTTCTGCATTTATATAGATGCTAGATGAAAACATTTACCGACATTCTCATCGATCGCAAAAACCGTAATTTCAAAAGTAGAAGTATAGTGTGTGTTCATGTAGTGGTATATATGTGTTGTATATCTGCATCTAACTTACCTGGAGTTACACCCAACTCTTTAATGAACTTACAGCTAGTTGGACCCATATCACACACTACAGCTACCACAGGAAAGCCAGCATCATGCAATGTTAAAATGATTGATTGCAATAGATGAGATGTCATTTTGCAGTCAAAATCGTAGAATACTGGCTGCTTCCAAGACTTCTTCAAGCCACGTGCCATAACTACTTGTACGTAGTTAGCTGGTTTCCTGACGACATCGCCTATTGCGTCGTACTCAAAGGTTTCCTCTACCTTCATCTCGTCGAATGCCAAGACACAAATTTTTTCATCTAACGACAAGTCTGTCGTACTTTTCATGAATTCTATGGTGGTGTTTAGAACTCCTTCCGATACATTAACTTTTCGGCACCAACGTTGCAACGTCGTCACATGGGGCAGAGGAAACCCTTTCTTGTACATGTGATTATATGCCCTCGGCCCGGATGCGTGCAAACAAATGGCACTAGAAATATCATTCCATTTCCATTGCACATTCCCTGGCTTCATAAGACTTCGCATTTGACCTTCTGTAAAAAATTTCCGCATAGAATCAAGCGCTAAATTTGCTTGAAGGAGCTTACATTTTAAATCTTTATTTTCAGATTCCAATTGGCGAATTTTTTCTTTATAATTTTCTGATACTGTATCAAAAATTGAAGGACTAAAACTGAAACAGCAAAAGCAATATTAAGAACTCTTCAAAAAATAATGAAATAGATAATTTTTTAATATAGATTAAGTATGTATAGAATGTATCATGTACACTGGAAAAATATCATTGATATTTTTATATATATGTATATATATGTATGTATGTATATTAAGATAAAGGCACAAAAAAGAAATAAGTACATTAAGGACATTATTGATAATTTTAATCACTTACTCAGTTTGAGATTCTTTTTCTCTCTGAATTTGCCTATTACACTCTGAAGCTGCAGTATTCGAAAATTCTTCCATGGATAACCCTAAAGGCACAACACTATGCATTTTTATATATATGTATGTATGTATATTAAGATAAAGGCACAAAAAAGAAATAAGTACATTAAGGACATTATTGATAATTTTAATCACTTACTCAGTTTGAGATTCTTTTTCTCCCTGAATTTGCCTATTACACTCTGAAGCTGCAGTATTCGAAAATTCTTCCATGGATAACCCTAAAGGCACAACACTATGCATTGTTTTGTTTTCCTGCTGCACTATCGGCATAGCGTGTTACGCGCCGTCAAATAATTAAAACAATCACCTAACCCACTCAAAACCGGTCAAGGGGGTATAGAAGGTGGCCCGCTAGCTCAGAAGCAAATGTGGTTCTTGACCCGGGTTTTGACGCGTAAGCATATATACATACTCACACCCTAGGAGTATGTAGAAAAGTTTCAGAAAAAATGCATAGTGCCACGGTGACAAAGATTTCTTAAAAGAACCCGAAAGAGGCTAAGGAAAACCTAGGAAATCCAAAAATGAGGCTGCATCACGCTGGTGATGATATGGCAAGGTGTTGCGCCATGTAGGGTACACTGTTCCCTACCCCAACCTATGACAGACGGGTACTCTACATTTATTTAATCTGTCCCATGTGTGTGTGATGATCTTTACTTACTCCTCATAGACGTTCCTAACATTCCTCCTTTAGAATAAAGACTGTTAGCAATTCATTTTAAATTCACAATTTTTTCTTTAATAGATTCATTATAGAGTTTTTTTTTATATAATATTAACAAAAATAAAACTAATAATATTACTAATACTATATAATAATATTACTAATACTAATACTAAAAAAAAGTACTAACTCTAAAAATAACTATTCTAATAATAACAATAATTTTATAATAGTAGTGTACTTAAGTGGTTTCAGGATGTTGACATCGTTGTTGTTGTTGGCCAAGTAGTAGTAGTTACAGTTGATTTAGCAGGTGTTGTTGTTGTAGTAGTTGTTGTTACAGTTGATTTAGCAGGTGCTGTTGTTGTAGCAGTTGAGCTACAGTTGATTTGGCAGGTGTTGTTGTTGTAGTTGTGAGAGAAGTTTAGTAAATTTTTACATTTTGTTTGTTTAGCATAACTTTGTTTGTTTGACTATTTTAATTTTGCCTTTTCAAATTCGTCTTATTTTGCTTCAAACCCTTTTGTTTTCTCACAAACTGTTTTGAAATTATATTTATGTTTAAGTTTTAAGCTAATTTAAGTTTTTTTCTTATTTTAAAATGACATCATAAGTTTATTACGGTTACAATTACACACGAATTTATTTAATATTTATGTTATAGGTATTTTGAGAATAATCGAATTAAATGAATTTTATTTGGTTTTCTATTTATTCTTCTACTTCTTTTCATTTTGTTTGTTAATTTTGCAAGCTTTAATTTACAAAATGTTTTATATTTCACTGTATAACAGCACTAGCACTTTAATTTATATATTTAATTTCTTTAGTTTACTTTTTGTTTAGTTTATTAACTTATAAGATTGACTTTGCACTTTTTTTTAACTTTTTGCCACCTTTTCTCCATTTTTTTGCACCCTTTTAAATTTTTGTACCCTTTTGGCTTTACTTCTCGATCACGACTCTCTTCTAACCTGTTGTACATTTTCTTAAGAAGCCAAAAATGCACAAGAATGTAACGGTTTCTGCATTCTCTGAATGTTTGTCATACCATTGGTTTTGATATGTTGTTGTTGTGAAAGAATATCATGTGTGTGTAAGTAAACGAAAAAAATTCTACACTCATGCTGGTATACTAAATATGCTACGTGGCCGTATTCTACTGGATGAGGGAGAACAGCAACAACAAGGACAATCAGTGTGTGTGTATGACAAACAGGTTACATTTTTTTCCTTCTAGATCATTCTATTTAATTGCGGTTCTATCAAGCCACTTGCATATTCTCTTTTCTTTGTTTTTCGTTGTAAACAACAAAAGAAACGTTAGCGACGAGAAAAAAAAATTGAGGAATTTCAAGTATGCCATATTCGTAACCAAGCATATGCAATAATGGGTTAGGAAAAGAAAATTAGGCATGCACAAAAAAAAAATCCGTAACAAGCGTTGGGCGTTAACAAACAACGAATTCCCGCAGATATAATGTCGGACGGGGAGAAGTGGTCAATGCAAATAAAGCTGCTTGGAGTAAGATTCTTTTGGCATAACTTACTCCACTGTTCTCTTCTTCTTGGGTCTTGAGGAACCTTAAAGAAGGGACCACTTCCAGCTACTCCTTTTTTACGGCATAAGATGCAGCAACGCATTTTTCTACAGCAAAAAAATATTCACTTTTAAAGTGGAATCTTAATATTTATCTTACAAAAAATACTTACATTTTTAGCAAAACAACTCAAAAACAAACACACTATTTATTATAATAAAGTTTTAAACTATTTAACGCAGATAAAACGGCGACAAAAACTCACTTTTTCAAATACAAAATAATTGTTTAAAGTTTTTTTTTTATATAAACTTTGACTATTTATTTGTAAACAACTTTTTGACATTCTCAATTTCACCATAAATAATCAGCTGGCGCTACGCTACCACCTAGTATAAATTCACCTTGTGTTAAATGCTCCACGCAGATTGTAAGTATATATGTATTTTGAGCGAGAAGAGAACATTAACGGAAAATATATGAATGCTCACAACAACAACGTTACATTTTTTGTTTTCTAGAACATTCTTTTGTAAAATAAAATTCCTGACAACGAGAAAGAATTGTTACCAACAAAAAAAAAAAAAGAGAATGGAGTTTCAAATATGCCGTGCAAAAACAATTTACATACATACATACATGTTATGTATGTATATAATGATGCGCAATTTAATAAAACCGTTGAATTTATTGAATGTGTTAAGTGAGGGTGGAATTTTTTTCTAAATCCCTAACAACTCATGTCAAAATTAAAGCACCAGCCAAGGATAGCCATCTATTTTACAATAGAAAGGGATATTTTAGTTTAAACGTAATGACTGTAAGTAGAAAAAAAAAACAATTTATATAACACTGAGAAATTTAATTTTTAGATATGTGATCATTTAATGAACATCATTGCAGTAAACGCATGTCATCCTGGATGACATCCTGATGTCTTTTGAAATTGTACAAATATTTTCGTGTGTAGTAATTTGATTTTGGATAAAATCATGTAAATCATGTTTTGTTGGTTCAACTCTTCTCATTTTTCGCTTTGGTTCTACAGCTTCATCTGAAAGTTCATCTGGCAATTCATTTAAAAAGGTATCTTCGAAACTATTTACATTTAAGTTTTCCAGTTCAATGGATTCATTTGTCTCTTTTCTAGATATACCGAATGATTTTACACCTTTTATACCTTCGACAGCTGTGTAGAGACCGCAAAGCTTAGCAATTGCATCTTCTTTGGAGGATATGTGCTGCATATTGTTAGGACCTCCACCAGTTGCAGTTGTTTCCGCTCTATTCTCGGACAATTTTTTGCGAATGCAGGCTTTCTAATCAGCCCAAGCCTTTTTCCAACCTGATGCATCTTTTTCTGGGGGACCTATGGAGTTAAGTTCTCTTGCTAGGTCCTTCCACAGTTGATCACTCACCGTTCTATCACCTTTATAAAATCCCTTAGCTAATCCGGGGTGTTTTTCCATGAATTTTAGCATTGACTGCTCTTGTTCCGCATTTTTGTGCTTACCCCTTTAAAACAGAAGTAAACTTACAATAAAGAAAATTATGTATAAATTTTAAGTTATTTACTTACATTTTGCTATTTTCGCAACAAATATTCAAAAAATTATATTAAAAATTATTTTTTTTACCAAAAAGTTTTTTTTCATGCGTCTATTTGCTTTCGGTTTCAAATTACTTTTTTTGTGGTGAAAATTATTTGTAGAACACATCAATTCCTCTTGAAACAAACTGGAAATGAAATTTTCATTTTCATTTCACTTTGACGAATTCAAGAACACAAACTGATTGGAATTTTCACGAATGTAATAAATTTAAAATTTAAAAAAAAAAAATTTCTTTTTGTAAAATATATTAGAAAATATATATTTCTTATATTTAATATATTAAATATAAGAAAGCAAAATTTTTCAAAAATAATTTAAATACAATAAATAGAGAATAAATAATATTAGTTATTAGAATAAATATTGAAAAAAAATATATAAAGATGCGAAACCAAACAGCTTGATCGATCACCTGATTTGATTTCGTATCATATATGTATATTTTTTGCTCTCAGAAGGGAGGTGTAGTGCAAATTCATCACCCATTATCACTTACCCATATTATTATTATTCTTATTATCTACATTTATAGTTAACTTAATCTAATTACACTGTGCTAGAATTTGACACTTTTTTTGTGACAAACGGGGCACCTGGCGGGTTAACCTAACTCGGGTACGCTGAATGCAGTGGTGCTAACCGTTTTTTTAGGTTAGCTCGTTTTTTCGAAATATACCGTTATTTCGAAAATGGAGGATGTTGCACAACATATATTCGCGTAACTCAAAAACGGATGAGTCTATTGAATAAACTAAAAAAACCGAAATTCCGCAATGAAATTTTATTTAAGCAAGATTAAACTTTTTTCCAATATACGCAGTAGTTGTAGAAACATATTTTTTTTTTTTACCAAAAAAAAAATAGTTTTTTTTAGCAAAATTTCAAAAATTTTGTTTTTTAAAACGGCATAAAAAATTGGAAAACGCAGCTGTGCTTCTAATTTTTTCTGCAGGTATAGCAAACAAAGTTCCAAACAAAACAAGACATTAATAATTACAATCTGTATACAACTTTTGATTTTATTCACAAACGATGAAATATATAATAACCAGACGAAACTTTAAAAATTAAAACATTTATTTTTGTTGTTAATTAAAGTTTAAGTTTTTATTTACAAATTTATTCTTCTTCCTGCTGCAGATTCCAACAAATATCCCGTAATAGCGAATCAAGTTGTTTGCCACTATAGCTACGGTGACCATTTTTGGGAAAGGAAAATACAGGACATATACAAAATTATGTTAAAAATTAAAAGAAAAAATAATCATATAATATATTTATTATTATTATTATAAAATTAAGTAACAACAAAAACAAGTCTTCTTGATTAGAAGAAAAAGTTAAATAAAAAGTTTTTATAATATTATAATTTAAAAAAATAAATTTGGTTTTATAAACAGTCTTCTTGACTAAGGCTAACAAAAAAATAGAAAAAAACTACATAAATGATAAATTTAGTTATGAAGTTTGATATTTTTCCACAGAATGGATTTTTTTTTAAACATTTCATTTTAAACTTGCATTTTGTAATTAATAATGATCTTAAAGTATTTACTTTTAATTGCGATTTTTCGGTGGTCCAAATATTATTCATTATTGAAAACACTCTCTCGGTAGCAGCATTTAAAGCTGGTAGACATAGACAAAATTCAACAAGTATCAATATATTTTTATATATAATCACATTTGTCTTAAAGTGATTAAAAATTTCAATCCATCTTTCATCTACTGATATATTTTTTACCCTCCATTCTTCTATTTTTTCAATATTTGCAAAATTTTTCACGCAGCTCACTTCATCAAATAAATCTTCATTATTTATTTTTAAATCATTTCTAAATTCATTTAGATAGGATAAAGTTTTTTCAATCTTGTCCCAAGATAACATATTTCGTAACAATATCCAGTCTAAAATTTCTACATCTCTAAAAGCTTTATCCCACTGATTTAGGTAATCAATACATGTTTGGTAAAAATTTGTTATATGTTCTTTAGTTATTGTTTCATCAAAATAATTACTTTTCTGTAATTCGAGAATAATATTTTTGACGGTAAGGGGTAAAAACAGTTCCTTTTTCCGTTCGACCAATTTAAATTTTAATAGCCTCTTTGCCGATATCGAAAGAAAGTGCACTTTCACATTCTAGGCGAAAGAAAATTGATTTGGGATTTTTTAACAACACCTTATGCGAATGATGACTCGAACGTTAATTCGAAAGAAAACGTAAGTGTTTTCATATAAAAAAGCGTTCGCCAATAACGAATGCTTTGTCATCACTGCGAACTCAAGTGTCAAAATCAGTCACTTGTGTTTTATTGTCGTTTAGAAAAAGTTGCATATAATAAATACATAAATAAATAAACAAAACTCGAAATTTTATCATGGAGAGCAAAGGGTAAGTAAAATGTTATAAAAATACTCATTCCCTATTAATAATTTTAAATTTCAGTACAAAGAAATCCACAATGACTCAACTGCAAGTTCTGGTGGAATACATGGAGGAAAATGCAGAGTTTGCCAGAGGAGCTCCAGTGTTTGGTGCAAGTAAGGTTTCGGTAGACGAAAACTGGAACAATCTTTGCAAAAAGCTTAATTCAATGGGACCTCCATCGCGTACTATTGCGGATTGGAAAAAGGTTTGTGTTTTTATTTCTTTTGCTACTTCCAAATGTTTTAATTTACATAAAATTTATTCACAGACATGGGCTGATTTGAAGTCCCGCACTAAAAAGAAAATTCCAGAGAACAAAAAAAGCCTACAAGAAACTGGTGGCGGTCTATACCGCTTTAATGGTCTATCAAAACTAGAAGAGGCTATAGACCGCACTTTGTTGCTGTCGTCTGCTGCAGCGCCAAATGGCCGTGAATTTGGATGTATCAAACAAAAGGTTAGAAATGAGTTGATTGAAGACTGCTTTCAATCGCTCGTTAAAACTCCGCCCAGAAATACAGCAGTGGCAGTAGTCACCCCGAGCAGATTGAATGCAGTTTTAAAAACACAGCCATTAGAGCAGAATCAACAGCGCACGGGAACTGATGAACATGAGCCCAAACGCTGCCATTCTTTTAATAGTGACGATGAACACCCTGCTTGCTCCTCAACCAAAAAAATAAAAACAATTGCTGATGAACAATTGGCACTAATACGTCGCCAAGTTAGATTTGCTGAGGCTAGCGCTGCAACAGCCAAGGAACAGGTCCTTGAAATAAAACGATTAGCCACTGCTGCTGAACTAAAAGCTGAATCGGCAAAAAAAAACAAGCTGATGCAGCTGAAACACAAGCAGAATGCATAAAAGCTCTATTGAAATCAACGCAAAATATTGAATTAGTTTTACAAAATTTTTTATCAAAAACAAATTAATTATTTAAATTCGACGCAATAGTAGCAAGAGAGATTTTCTTACAATTTAATAATCATAACTACTATTTATACCCGAACTATTTTATATCCCATATTTTATTTTCACTACAACCATCTTTATCAGAACCTTTATTGCCTAACCCAACGTACATATATGAATTACACCAAGGAATTAATAAATTTGTGATTTTAATTTTATATTTTATTTTAAGTTTTAAGTAATTAACAATTGTTAATTGAATAAAAGAAATAAATTGGAGATAAAATTTTTTTAATTATCGGGAAAAATATATGTATTTGTGATTTAAAAGCGGCATGTGATTTCAATCACGTGATATTTATATATATGTATGTATCTATTTATTAAAGATTAAGGGCAATATTTCGTCTGATTGCTACCGCTCTCACTTCTCCTTCACCATCTACCACTTCTTCAATTTCCCCCGTTTCTTCGTCCGAGTCATTTTCTACAATTTCTGGATCTAGGCATTTATAATAAATGCACATGTTGTGAAGTGCACAACACGCATTTATGATTTGCGTGGTTTTTTTAGGATCGTAGTGCAAACCTCGGGAACCTATGATGCACCGAAATCTGTTTTTCATCACACCAAAACATCGCTCTACCACATTACGTGCGCTTGTATGTTTTTTGTTGTACAGCCTTTCGTGGCCATTACTTGGACGTCTAAATGGGGTCATCACCTAAAAGGAAAATAAATGAAGTATAAATAATTGTGTTGAATATAGTACCAAGTATCCATGTGTTTGTTTCCCCGCTTTCAAAGCGTTCTTGTAGTTGTTGGTTAACTACGCTGTGCTCCCATACAAAAGCATCGTGGTTAGCACCAGGATGCCTAGCGTCTACGTACATAATTGACATTCTGTGATCACAAATCTGTAAAATTAATTTATAGTTTTAATAAACATACTGCATATCGTTAGCTGAAATTTAAAATCACGTAGCTACACTATTCTAAATTTTTAAGAAGACAAAAAATAAACTAAATTTACCACCATTGCATTTATACTGTAATATCCTTTTCTATTGTAGTATAAATGCTTCAAACTCTCCCCTGGAGATTTTATGCGTATATGTGTTCCGTCAACGCAGCCGATAATGCCTGGAAAACCTGTTGAATCGAGAAATGATTGTTTGGCTTTAATTTGTTCTTCTGTGGGAGTCATTTTTATCCATTCTTCGCAAATGTAGCTCTCAAATAATGTTAAACATTCCTCAATAATTTTGCATACTGAGGTTTTGCAGGCGGATGAAAATATTTCATTTCCTACAGTCTGTTGATACCCATAAGTAGCCAAAAACCGTAAAAATGTTGCAATTTTTACATCTGGGCGCAAAGAAGTGCTTCTATAGGAAGGTGTTAATAAATCTTTGAATTTATCCAGGAGCATTTTGAATATATCTTTCGATACCCTGAAGTTTGAAATAAACCTGTTAAACAAAAGCATTTACATATTTATATTATATTGTATTTATTTTTTACAAATACTCGCACGTACTGGCTTGTGGGTAGATCCAGAACATTGTATTTATCTCGTAGTTCTCTACGATTGATTGGCACTTGTTCGGATTCTTCCAAAAAATGAACTGCAATTGTTAAGTCCATTGTTTTTCTTTTAACATTTATTGATTTTAATTGTTTTTATTTTTTTATGTTTTTTTATTATGACACTTGTATACAGCTAATCACTGCTAAACACGGTTGGATTTACTTTTAAACAAAAAGGTAATATTTTTCGTATTTTGGAGGGAAACCGGCAATTTATTGAAATTTTACGATCTGGCAATATTTAAAATTATAATTACGTAAGAAACGAAATTTGACACACGTAACTGCACGCGAAAGAATACTTTCGTTATTGACAAACCCAAATAAAGTCGAATTCGAGTGCCTCGCTAACTTTCGCTTATGCTTTCATTCGATATCGGCGAACAGGCCATAAATCTTTTAAAATAGTTGAAGCCTCAGGTCTTCGTTTCTCAAGAGATAAGGTTGTTCACTACCCTTAATTGTGAAACTTGGAAGTGCGAAAACGAAAAACGATATGCGAAAAACAAAATTGAAAGTTGAAAAAGGAAAATTTAATAATAATGAAAGTTGAACAATAACCATAATTCAGCACAAGGATTCATAAAAAAATGTCGAAATATTGTCGGACATTTTAGTTGAGACATAAAGTATAATTTTAAAGCTTCAAATAGTTTTATGATTCTTTCCAAAGCAGGCATTAAAGTTAACCATCGAGTTTTGCTATGTCCTAGTAACTTTTTCGATTCTTCACATATTTCTTTGAAATTTTCAATTCTAACTGTATAAATATATAAAAAAGAATAAATTTTGACAATAATAACTTCAATATCAATAGGTAAGCATTCTGCTGCAGTTTGTATGCAGTTGTTCAAAATATGTGCAGCGCAATTTACACCTATCAGTTTTAGGCCAATGAAGTTTTGCATTTTGTGAAAGATATTATTCTGACCTTTTCTCGCTGCACCACCAAAATTACAATTTGTGCTCTCTCCACAAAACGCTATCATTTTACTCATTATTTCATTTTTTTCAAGAGTCTCTTGCACATATTTTGAAATAATATCTGAAGTTTCTCCAATAAGGTCTTTAACATCCAAAAGCTTAATCTGAATACCTTTATTCGGCAGAAAGTATCGAATTAATATTGGACAAATTTTAACCTTTTTGTGATTCGAACAATCTAAATATGTTGTGATACATTGAACGTTTGACAAATCTGCTTTGATTGTATTTAATGACATTGGTGTAAAAATATTGTTAACAATGGATTCACATTTTGTTCTAGCACAAGAATATTTGTCAGTGAAACACGATTTGATCAGTTTTGATGTGCAATCGTTAGACCTAAATGAAAAATTGTGCAGAACACTGTGAAATGTCCAAGTACCTTCTACAATAGCCAGGTCCTTTTCTTTATCATTGAATGTATTAATTCTTAAAAAAATCGTTAAAACTTTGCTTGATGATTTGGCTAAATCTGCTCTATTATGTTTTTGTGTTTGCAAGTGCTGTTTAATATCAGTACGTCCACTATTTGCTATAGAAAAATGTGGCAAACATTTTTCACATCTCACCTCTTGTTGTTTTAATAAATGGAAACTCGCTTTTTAAGTCATCATTGAAATTACATTTTATTTTTGTTGGAGCCATATCTCTAATAAAATGAATGCTATTTTAACTTTTGGAAATGTAGGGAAAGTATACAGTTGGATTTTTATGATAATTTTGTATTAATGTTCGTGCAATGTATATGCTAAAAAGAGGACATTTGCATATCAAATTAGAAAATAAGGGACATTGTACTGTCCTGTATTTACAAAAAAAATCTCAAGGGACAGCATGTTAAAAAACAGGACTGTCCTGTAAAATACAGGACGGATGGTCACCGTAACTATAGCAGTGTTCGAGTCTGGCTGTTACTTGGTGAAATCTCTCGCCATGTTCATCAGACTCGGCTGGTGATTGTTCATTAAATTTTTCTGCATGACAATGCAAAAAATGTATTTTCAATTACATTTTGACGTTTAATGGCGTTTTCTTTTCTGGCAAAAATGTTACACGTTTTTCCCATTTCGCACCTTTTTTAATTTTTTTGTGTTCTTTTCTGAAAAAATGTCAACACTGCTGAAGTGTAGTGTGTTCTTTTCTATAAATGTCACACTATAAATTTAAAAAATGGTGCACCTTTCACACTCTGTGTTTGTAGAGGGGGCTGAATCGCACGATAAAACAGCTGACATTTGATTTGAATGTGTATTTGTGTTAAGAAACAAAAAAAAAATATACAAAATGGAAAATATTACTATTTTTTATGTGCTGAAAAAATTTTGGATGATTTGTGGGAGTTATCTTTATCATCTAATGATGATGAAATATTTTATATGATTATGGAAAGATATCCACATCCGCGAGTGAAAGTCTTTGTAGAGAACGTATTTAATGAATACTCTGAAGTTGATGTACATACATACATATGTCAAATTTCATAGGACAATATCTCCTACTTCTTATATATTTAATGTATGTTTATATACATACATATATAATTTTTATAGTTTAAAAAGAATTTGCGTATTAGTCGGGATGGTGCCATTTTTAAACAACAAAAAAACTAAAACAGATGTACATGAAAAAAGTGCTACACTGTTGTAATTTTATGTTCTATTCTGAACAATAAAAATGCGACATCGTTAAAATGTGGGGTAAACATTATAAAAATGTACATAATAAAGGTGTAACATTTTATTTCAGAAAAGAAAACACCATAAGTTTTTAAATGCTGTTGGCATATCTCCAATTAAAATTCGCCAATTTTCAGACCGATGATTTCCTAATACATTTTCTATTACTGATTTCACAGAATTCCAGCCCAATAGCTCCATATCATGCAATGCAAGTTCAAATTGTTGGTCCTTCATTAGACGACGAATTTCCGGTTCATTAAGAATTCCTGTAAAATAAAAACATTATGATATGAAATATAAATCTAATTTAATAAAGTAGCTAGAGTTCATACCTTATTTTACTTTCATGCCGCTTAATTGTGGAAAAATTCGGCGCAATTCGGTAAAAGCAATTCCATCTGGGTTCAATGCTTTTATAAAATTGTTTACAATACCCAGTTTGATGTGGAGTAGAGGAAGCAAAATCTTTTCCATCGGCACAAGTGGTAATTCAATAATATTATTTCTATGCAATCTGCTTTCCTCACGTATAGCCCAATCCCGTGTATTGTACTGGTCGCCATGGAAACGCGTATTCCATAAGCACATATTTTTAGTATAGCCCAATTGCATGCCTCTTAAAAGAGCCACCACTTTTAAATCTTCGCATATTTTCCACTTGTGGTCTTCATATTTAATTAACTCTATTATTTTTTTCATTGATGCGTATGTCTCTTTAGTATTTGTGCTTAGTGCTATCGGAATAGGACTTTTTAAATTAGTGACATGTAGCAAAACTGCTTTTAAGCTACTTTTGGACGAATCGATGAATAAGCGCCAATCTTCAGGATTATATTCATGTTGCATTGTTAAAACCAAGCCGTGAATGTCAGTACAATACGCGAGAGAATTATTCTCAATAGATTTAAAAAAAGTCGTAAATCGACCATGGCGATTAATAGCCCCGTATATTTGTACGTCTGGTGCTAAAATATTAGCTTGTTTTAACTCTTTTGTTAAGAGAATGCTCTGTCTTTGAGACAATTTTAGGCGTCGTACCATTATATCCAGACGATTTTGCGTGATTTCGTTGTGGTTACATGGAATCGTGATGTATGACGGTTGATACATCGATGCAGCTGCTCCACAGGTTTCAACAGATTGAATTATTGAGGGAATATCTTCTGTTGGTATTTGGCTATCCGGAACAGGAATTTCGTCAGAATGTGGCAGCGGAAATTGAGCATATATTGTTGCATTGTAAGATATATAACCACTTTTTCTTCTGTTCATGCCGGCTGTATGATTTATGCACGCATAACACTCATCTTCAACATGGAGTATGGGATCTCTCCAAAACATTGGAACAGCCAGACTCGGTATAGTGGCAAACAACTTGATTCGCTATTAGGGGATATTTGTTGGAATCTGCAGGAGGAAGAAGAATAAAATTGTAAATAAAAACTTAAACTTTAATTAACAACAAAAATAAATGTTTTAATTTTTAAAGTTTCGTCTGGTTATTATATATTTCATCGATTGTGAATAAAATCAAAAGTTGTATACAGATTTTAATTATTTATGTCTTGTTTTGTTTGGAACTTTGTTTGCTATACCTGCAGAAAAAATTAGAAGCACAGCTGCGTTTTCCAATTTTTTATGCCGTTTTAAAAAACAAAATTTTGCTAAAAAAAACTATTTTTTTTTTGGTAAAAAAAAAAATATGTTTCTACAACTACTGGGCATATTGGAAAAAAGTTTAACCTTACTTAAAGAAAATTTCATTGCGGAATTTCGGTTTTCTTAGTTTATTCAATAGATACAACCGTTTTTGAGTTACGCGAATATATGTTGTGCAACCTCCTCCATTTTCGAAATAACGGTATATTTCGAAAAAACGAGCTAACCTAAAAAAACGGTTAGCACCACTGGATTCAGCGTACCCGAATTAGGTTAACCCGCCAGGTGCCCCGTTTGTCACATTTTCCAACTAGCACAGTGTTATTATACCCACCTAATGTATAGTTAACCTACTTACTCTAATTTTATACCTACCTAATTTATAAGTAACCTATATACTCTTATTATAATACCTACTTAAGTTATAGTTAACCTACTTACTCTAATTATTATACCTACTTAATGTATTGTTAACCTACTTACTCTAATTATAATATCTATACCTAGTCTAAAACTGTTATACAGCATGCAACTATAAAGAATAAATAAAGTGAGTATGTTGTCTACGGACAGTCTGCATACAAAACTTGAAGTAACAAGTTCAGTTTAATTTATTTCATAAGTGCAGATATTATAGGACCTACGTACGTAAAAATTTTATTTTAAAATATACATATGCTTATTTGAAATTAGGGAAAATAGTTTTTACCGTAAGGAAAATATTTCCGTTGTTTAAGTATCCAGAAGATTGAGGGAGTACTTAAACCCATAGGTAGTGAGCTCATTCCCTAGGTATTAATTAAGACAGGTCCAATTGAGCCTAAATAAGAAAAAAAACATTTTTACCAAAACATGAAAATTAGTATATGTCTATAAAATAAAAACTGCAATTTATGCCGGGCAAACCTACGTAAACTAAGACTTCGGCGAAGGAAAACTAATCTCCACAGATCCAAGCAGCCCAGGTGTGCATCGTCACTAACCTTATAAATCTATTTGATTTTTTTGTTATGATTTAGTTTGAATAAAAAAAAATTATCATGTTACCTTACTTGAAATTTTTGTTTTAAATTAGTTTCATTAAATTTATGAAGGATCCATAATTTTGTCTAGTTTATATTTTATTAAAATTTTTTTGAATGTTTTGTGAATAATTATAATCTAATCGCCATACTGAATTATTTCATCAAAGTTTAATTTTTCTATTTTTGAGTTTTTTTTATTATCTATTTTTTTTTAATTCTGTTACCTTAAAAGTCTATTAAATAAAAGCGTAAATAGCATGTATATTTATAATGAATTATGAAATGATTAAGTTTTTTAATATGAAGTGGTAGATTCTACAGGTGCTGGTAAGTAGAGGGAGAGCGTTTGAAGAGCAGAAATGGGACATCCTAAGATAAGAACAGGACGTCATGGTGAGCCTCCAATCTCGTGTGGGAGGGCTATCCTTGCATATCATCA
Organism: Bellardia pandia; assembly: GCA_916048285.2. NCBI lineage: Eukaryota > Metazoa > Arthropoda > Insecta > Diptera > Calliphoridae > Bellardia > Bellardia pandia. The sequence goes on along the minus strand of OU696532.1, from coordinate 90,885,961 downwards.
GCCAGAGAAGGTTTAAATGTAGATTGACGGCGATTATAAGCGTGTCGGTACAGACATTTCGGGTTCCAGCAAAGTTTTTAGTTTTGACAAGTGAAATCTGGTATGTTTTCTACTTTGTGTGTGTACGGCCCAGATAAAGGTGGCTATACACTACGTGTATTTGCTTATGTATTTTTAAGTTTACAACCCACATGTTTTTCTTTATGTCTGTCAAAATAGGTTATTTTACATAAGGGTTTTAATTTTTGGTCACCAACTTGTATGTACAATTACATGTGACATCGCCATGATTATTTACACATAAATTTCCATGTCGTTTCTTTGGAAAATGCGTTAAAGCCGCTGCAAAAATTTTTGGTGGCGTCACTAAAATGCCGGCGTCAAAAATATTGATTTAAGGTTTTTCGTCTTTTAATATACAATATGTGGAGCTTGCATCAAACATTTTTAAATAATTTATATCATTGTTATTAAATTAACAAAATGAGATAAAAAAAATATTTAATTTATCACATGCAAATTCGTCATACGGCCGGCTAATGATAGCGCAGATATTTAACCGTCGACAAATCTTTTCGCATGGCATATACATTTGAAAACATGTGTTTGAACATAAGAAAATAGAGCGTGTTCTAATCGAAAAAATTACATATGTATTTCCACATGTATTTTACACAAGCAAAGTTTATGAGGTCACCAACTATATGTTTTTATTCCATATGTAAAATTTGACATATACAATGTAAAAAACACGTAGTGTATAATCCCCTTAATTGGTAAAGAACCACTCCCAATCCGGCGAGCCTCAGCCTTGGCAAAACGCAAGCATACCAGTAACAGCAACGATCTGGCCACCCTTTCATCTTTGCGGCTTTGTCCCCTATGGGTAACAAATGCAACTCGGATTATGACTTATTTGGCACACAATAGAATGGCGCCCAAAGTGGTGTCACCCTGTTCTAGTTGTCTAATAAATACAATAAAACCACACACGCACACAATAACTTTAATCTTTATTAACTGTGGTTAATAATATTTTTACCGTTATGCCAATTTCATCGTTCCAAATTTATTACAATTGCTGCCACACTTTAGCCAAATTTGTTTCAAAGCCATACAACAATGTATTTATACACATAGAAAAAAATATTGAGTTAAAAAATTAAGTAAATAAATTAATAAAGGTTTTAATACAATAAACTTATCTGATCATATTATAGTACTAATATTTACATTTAATTTTGCATACATCAATTTTTTTTTGCTATTCCAGCTACTCATTACTGTACAACACTAATATTTATTATTATATTTTTTAGTGTATATAAGTGACTATAATAGTCTGGCAGTTTTATTAGAGTGGCAACTTTACGACTCTGGCAACGATATAAATATAAAAAATGGCATCATAAATTATGGTGATTTTTTTAAAATATAAGATGGATCCAGCTACAAAGGTAAGCAATTTTTTAAATATATATTTAGATATTTTTGGTGATAAAAATGAATTGTGAATATTACCAAAATATTCACAATTTGTTTCGGTCACAGACTAACGTTTCGGTTTCATGAATATATTTTTTTTATTTGCAGAAACTACTTCTATTAATTTTAAACGACCGTAGTGGTGGTCGTAGGCGTGGTGGTGGATATAACCGAAAGAGAAGTGTTTTTTTTTAATATGTATTTAAAAACTAAAAAATTATTTTTATTTCAGATTGGTTACCAACATCCCCCGCTTGGTAGCTATAATCAGGCTTCGTCTGCTAGTAATTATTACCAGGCTCCGTCGCCTGGTAATTATTACCAGGCCCCACCGGCTGGTAATTATTTTAAGTAACCACCAGCCGATTACCAGCAACATGTTACTTGTGTGCAGCCACCACCGACTTTACAGCCCGCTGCTGTTGCACACAGCGAACGTATTACGACTGTAATGTCGGACGCCCAGGAAAAAGGAAAAGAACCTGAATAAAATTTTAGAAGTGAAGTGTCAATAAAATTGTACCGTATTATTATTTAACGAAATATATATATCTATATACAGTGGCCGACAAAAGTCTACATACGACCCATATTTTTGCAATTTGGGCATTTTGAAACCATAATGAAGAAAAGTAATAATACAGTTTTGTTTAAGATGTATTTATAATAATAATAACACAAAAAAAATCTTATTTTATTATAAACTTAAACTTTTATTCACAAAAAACTAATAAAATTGAATGACAAAAGTCTACATACGAGCTGTAAATTAACATAAAAAACTTTGGGTATTAAAACTTATTATGTACTTTTTATTAAAATTAATATTTCGTTGGGCCACCATGGGCATCTATAACTGCCTGTAAGCGTCTGGGCATCGAAACAACTAAATTGTCGAGTTATATTTAGCCATTCTTCTTGAAGCTTCTCTTTAAGCATTGGGTCACTAGTAATAGGAGTTTTGCGAATTTTTCGTTGTAGAATCTCCCACACGTGCTCAATAACATTTAAGTCCGGCCTTTGAGGTGGTGTGTACAACTGTCGTGGGGCATGGTAGAGCAGCTAATCTTTGACAATCTGAGACGTGTGCTTCGGATCGTTATCTTGCTGGAAAATCTAACTCTGACCAAGATTTAAAATATCAACCGAGGGTTTTAAATTTTGTTCCAAAATGGCTTCGTACAGATAGCGATCCATATAACCTTCAATAAACACTAACTTTCCTACTCCAGAAGTAGCGATAGCACCCCAAACCATCACGCTGCCTCCACTATACTTAACAGTATCAACTAAGTTCTTCGGCTCCATCGATGTATTTTTTGTTTCGCCAAACTTTATCTCTCCCATCACTTCCAAATATGTTATATTTAGATTCATGAGTGAACAAAACTCTCTTCCAGAAATCCATGTCCTTCTGAATATGGTTTTGTGCAAATTTCAAACGAACTTTGCGATTTTTTTTCGCTTATGAGAGGTTTTTGCGAGTAGATCGGCTATGGTAACCATTATTATTTAAAGTTCTTGGATGTACAATTAATTTAGATCATGCAGCGATATCTTCGGCTAATTTTGTGGCATTTACTTTGGGATTTTTGCCACCTTCTTTTAAAATGAAGCTAACGTCTCTACGACTAAGTTTCTTTGGGCGACCTCCACGTGGTTTGTTTTCTACTGTACCAGTCTTTTTAAAGTTACTGACTATTGCCTGAACCGTAGACTTACTTAAATTAAAAAGCTTTGACATTTCATCAAAATATTTTTCCTAATTTCTGCACTTTACAACAAAATTACGGACATCAATTGATATTTCTTTTCGAGAAGCCATTATTTCTATTAAAGATTTATTTATCCGCCTAAACTTGAACTGAATAATATTTTAAGAAACCCCTTAATACAACAAAAAAAATAAAAAATAAATAACGGCATTTTACCGTTTGAATTCAACAACAAAATCCCATACATGCTGGTCGTATGTAGACTTTTGTCAATGGTTTTTGTTTGTTTATTATGAATAATTTTTAAAGTTTACATTACAACAACAATTTTTTTTGGGACATATCAATAAAAATAGATTATAACCAAAACTGCATCATTATTTTTTTATTCCAAACTAATGTTCTCATAATATGTCCAATATTGTGGTCGTATGTAGACTTTTGTCGGCCACTGTATATTAAATTATTTATTAAGAAAACCAAAAATAAATTATAAATAATAAATTTTGTGAATTTGTGTTTAAATTCCACTGCATTTCTGTGCCTATAAATTTTACAACAAAACGTTTTGTAAAAAACAACTACTTTATGCTAAAAACAACGGCAACCAGCAACAACAACAACAACATCTTGTCCCACATCCACAAAGGACATCAAAGTACAATCTGCCCCAACAGGAACTATTGTCCACACATATTACTGGAAGTGATCAACCCCCCTCACCCTCATCAAGGAATCGATCCTCATCCCCTCATACAGGTATCACCCTCCATCTCATTGACATCACCCTACAATCGGCACAAACGACAACCGTAAGTCATACCCATTCCTATTCAAATATATTATTTCCCCTTTGTTCATATCCACATTATTTTACCCGTGTACATATACAAATATCTTCTATTGGTATTTGGCTATCCGGAACAGGAATTTAGTCAGAATGTGGCAGCAGAAATTGAGCATATATTGTTCCAGTGCAAGATATAGAACCACTTTTTCTTCTGTTCATGCCGGCTGTATGATTTATGCACGCATAACACTCATCTTCAACATGGAGTATGGGATCTCTCCAAATCATTGGAACACTAAATGGCATGGCAGCTCCATTTTTCTCCACTTATTTAAATGGTAAATGCACTTTGTACACACTATTGATGGTGACCAACTCTTGCCACATATGACACTTAAAGAAAAATATGTTTCATACAGTGATGTTCAAAAATAAAATGTAGATGTATTTGTGAGAGATTTTGCACAGCAAACATATTGTCAAACGCTTAAAATCAGAAAAAAGTAAAGAATTTTTTCCAAATATAAACACCTTATGAAACAATATCAGGGGCCGTAAGTAACAATTATCAATATCGAAAACCAATTTTAGAACAGTTATTTTTGATAAAAAACAAAAATAAGTCTATCTAAAACAGTTTTTTATTTTTCGTCTTCAATTGTAATTGAATCGCGTGTGTTTGCTATGCTTTGATCAACAAGAAGCAACAACAATGCTTAACAAATTTCTGAAAAAAAATGACGATAATCCGTCGCATGTGTTCTCATCGCTTGCTCAACGACGACTGAATGAATGTTTTTAAAAGAGCATAAGAAATGTGTGTAAATTTTTCAAACAATTGTTGTATGGGCTGAACATCACTGGTTTCATACAAGTTAATTGTTTCAGTAGTCATTTTACGGCGACTTGGCATATTTGTATATTTCCCACACACATAACAAAAGTTATGAAACTTGTTACACGCTGCCATCTTAGATATTTCAATATAAATGATTAGACTCAAGACTGTCAAAGACTTTAAACTTCACTATTCACTTTCGCAAGCACTCGCCATATGACATTGAAGGGGTTGAGGAACTCTTATTTATACTGTAATTTTTTTTATCAAAGTACCTGTCAAGACCTTCATGAACATAATTTGTAAAAAACCCAAAGCCGGGACGATTTCTGTTTCTACCTGTTACAGGTATAACAATAGAATACCAGGCAAAAATTTTCTTAGTTTATTCAATAGATACAACCGTTTTTGAGTTACGCGAATATATGTTGAGCAACCTCCTCCATTTTCGAAATAACGGTATATTTCGAAAAAACGAGCTAACCTAAAAAAACGGTTAGCACCACTGCATTCAGCGTACCCGAGTTAGGTTAACCCGCCAGGTGCCCCGTTTGTCACATTTTCCAACTAGCACAGTGTTATTATACCCACCTAATGTATAGTTAACCTACTTACTCTAATTTTATACCTACCTAATTTATAAGTAACCTATATACTCTTATTATAATACCTACTTAAGTTATAGTTAACCTACTTACTCTAATTATTATACCTACTTAATGTATTGTTAACCTACTTACTCTAATTATAATATCTATACCTAGTCTAAAACTGTTATACAGCATGCAACTATATAGAATAAATAAAGTGAGTATGTTGTCTACGGACAGTCTGCATACAAAACTTGAAGTAACAAGTTCAGTTTAATTTATTTCATAAGTGCAGATATTATAGGACCTACGTACGTAAAAATTTTATTTTAAAATATACATATGCTTATTTGAAATTAGGGAAAATAGTTTTTACCGTAAGGAAAATATTTCCGTTGTTTAAGTATCCAGAAGATTGAGGGAGTACTTAAACCCATAGGTAGTGAGCTCATTCCCTAGGTATTAATTAAGACAGGTCCAATTGAGCCTAAATAAGAAAAAAAAAAACATTTTTACCAAAACATGAAAATTAGTATATGTCTATAAAATAAAAACTGCAATTTATGCCGGACAAACCTACGTAAACTAAGACTTCGGCGAAGGAAAACTAATCTCCACAGATCCAAGCAGCCCAGGTGTGCATCGTCACTAACCTTAGAAATCTATATGATTTTTTTGTTATGATTTAGTTTGAATAAAAAAAAAATTATCATGTTACCTTACTTGAAATTTTTGTTTTAAATTAGTTTCATTAAATTTATGAAGGATCCATAATTTTGTCTAGTTTATATTTTATTAAAATTTTTTTGAATGTTCTGTGAATAATTATAATCTAATCGCCATACTGAATTATTTCATCAAAGTTTAATTTTTCTATTTTTGAGTTTTTTTTATTATCTATTTTTTTTTAATTCTGTTACCTTAAAAGTCTATTAAATAAAAGCGTAAATAGCATGTATATTTATAATGAATTATGAAATGATTAAGTTTTTTAATATGAAGTGGTAGATTCTACAGGTGCTGGTAAGTAGAGGGAGAGCGTTTGAAGAGCAGAAATGGGACATCCTAAGATAAGAACAGGACGTCATGGTGAGCCTCCAATCTCGTGTGGGAGGGCTATCCTGGCATATCATCAGCCAGAGAAGGTTTAAATGTAGATTGACGGCGATTATAAGCGTGACGGTACAGACATTTCGGGTTCCAGCAAAGTTTTTAGTTTTGACAAGTGAAATCTGGTATGTTTTCTACTTTGTGTGTGTACGGCCCAGATAATTGGTAAAGAACCACTCCCAATCCGGCGAGCCTCAGCCTTGGCAAAACGCAAGCATACCAGTAACAGCAACGATCTGGCCACCCTTTCATCTTTGCGGCTTTGTCCCCTATGGGTAACAAATGCAACTCGGATTATGACTTATTTGGCACACAATAGAATGGCGCCCAAAGTGGTGTCACCCTGTTCTAGTTGTCTAATAAATACAATAAAACCACACACGCACACAATAACTTTAATCTTTATTAACTGTGGTTAATAATATTTTTACCGTTATGCCAATTTCATCGTTCCAAATTTATTACAATTGCTGCCACACTTTAGCCAAATTTGTTTCAAAGCCATACAACAATGTATTTATACACATAGAAAAAAATATTGAGTTAAAAAATTAAGTAAATAAATTAATAAAGGTTTTAATACAATAAACTTATCTGATCATATTATAGTACTAATATTTACATTTAATTTTGCATACATCAATTTTTTTTTGCTATTCCAGCTACTCATTACTGTACAACACTAATATTTATTATTATATTTTTTAGTGTATATAAGTGACTATAATAGTCTGGCAGTTTTATTAGAGTGGCAACTTTACGACTCTGGCAACGATATAAATATAAAAAATGGCATCATAAATTATGGTGATTTTTTTAAAATATAAGATGGATCCAGCTACAAAGGTAAGCAATTTTTTAAATATATATTTAGATATTTTTGGTGATAAAAATGAATTGTGAATATTACCAAAATATTCACAATTTGTTTCGGTCACAGACTAACGTTTCGGTTTCATGAATATATTTTTTTTATTTGCAGAAACTACTTCTATTAATTTTAAACGACCGTAGTGGTGGTCGTAGGTGTGGTGGAGGCCATGGCTGGTGGTTGCCTAAAATAATTACCAGCCGGTGGGGCCTGGTAATTATTAGCAGGCTCCGTCACCTGGTAATTATTACCAGGCTCCGTCTGCTGGTAATTATTACCAGGCTCCGTCGCCTGGTAATTATTACCAGGCCCCACCGGCTGGTAATTATTTTAAGTAACCACCAGCCGATTACCAGCAACATGTTACTTGTGTGCAGCCACCACCGACTTTACAGCCCGCTGCTGTTGCACACAGCGAACGTATTACGACTGTAATGTCGGACTCCCAGGAAAAAGGAAAAGAACCTGAATAAAATTTTAGAAGTGAAGTGTCAATAAAATTGTACCGTATTATTATTTAACAAAATACATATATCTATATATATAAAAGAGAGTGACGTTAGTTACTAGCTTTATAACTAAAGAACGCCTGGACCGATTGCAACGATTCGCACGAATTCAGGCTGGTTTCAGGCCAGAGAAGAATCCCCAGAAAAATTCAGAAATTGACCACGCCTACTTTTTTTTAAATTAATGTTTTTATGTGTGAGTGTGTGTATGTACTTTATAGAATCGTAAACTATGCATTAGATCATGTGATGATCTTTGGCAAAGTTATTGTGCATGAGCCCGGGAAGGTTTGTAAGTTGGTATGACCACGCCCACTCTAACGCCTACTTTTTTTAAATTAATTCTACATGGGTTTTTACATATTTACTTCAAATTGTATATACATCTTACTATAGGTGAGGTAGAAATAACAATTTTATTTGCCACACCCACTCACGCCCCATCTCATGCAAGACCCTTGCCAGGTAAGCCAGACCGCTGGAGCGATCTGCCTGAAATTTTCACATCACACCACTAAAGCTCCGGTATGTTTTATAGAATACTTCTTTTTGCGACCACGCCTACTTTAACGTCTTCTTTTTTAAATAGTGTAATTGATTCTACTCTAATTTTAACATATTCACTTTAAATTGAATATCTTACTCTAGGCGAGATCAAAAATTAGGACTCATACTCCACGCCTCCTTTCACGTCCCATCTCTAGGGATCTTTTTTGACCACCTACTTTTTTTTAAATTGATGCCGTAGCAACGCCCGCAGTGTACAGCCGAAGTCGACCACGCCTGCTTTAAAATTGTGTAATCGATTCTACAAGGGTTTTAAAAGACTTACTTCAAATTGTATAAACCCATTACTTTTAATTATTATCTTCTAAAATCCAAAAATCAAATGTCATCAAAGATATCACAATTTTTACGACAATTGTTTTTCCACCTAATTTGATTGAAAACTTTTTTTGTTAATTTTTTTTTTACAAAAACAAATTCTGGTTCTGTCATTGCCAGTAGATGGCGTTGTGTGAATAAACTTTTGACACCTGATTTATTTTTGTAGTATTTAAAATTTTTCAGCATTTTTTAAAAGTGATTTCAAAAGGTAAGTTCCCTAATTGATTTTGTGCCATTGTTTTTGTGACATTGACTGCTTTTGTGACATTAATTTCTCAGTGTTATTCATAATGCCGCGACCCAGAAGATCTGATCTTTCGCATCGAATACGGATGAACAAGAAATCGCACGAGATCAGCCCGACTTCGCGTAACGCACGCACAAGCAGAAAGGCAGACGACAAATGAAACGGCTCGATTAGCAATGAAAAATCGTCGATTAAATCAAGCAATTCAACAACGTGAAAATCTAAATCAACGCGTAAGAAGAAGAGCTTCAAGTGTTGATTTGAATCGAGTAGCGTTTCATTACGATTGCACTTTTGACTACAGCTCGCATCCTTCCGTTCAAATTGGAGATTGTGTGCAACCATTGCGGTGCATTAAAGCTCATCGGAGAATCGCCTGGGTTGTGCTGTCTCAGTAGTAAGGTCAAATTATCACCATTGCCTTCGCCATTGGTACGACCACGCCTACTCTAACGCCCACTTTTTTAATTGATTAATTGCTTCTACAGAGTCCAGTGGTTTTACGTGAGTACCTGCCCAGAGGGCCCAAACTCACGGTGCTCTTAACACCGGGTGAATACAATGCGTCCACCATCGCCCCCGCTTACGACAAATTGCCGTGCACGAGTACCAATTCGAATTTGTGTATTTGGACACATTTTCCCCTTTAGCAAAGAGCGGAGCCCATCTAAAACTCCTTCCGATCTATGGGTCTCGGCACCCGGTTGCAATGCAACTCCACACCGAGCTTGCGCTCTCCTCGCGATTTGAGTTTAAACCACAGCCACCACGTTGCTCCCCGAAGGGGCCTCACCAATAGCCAGTATGCAACCGTAGTTACATGGGCCACTGACTCCCGTGGTACCAGAATTGAGTCTCCGGTCGAACCTCGCAGCTAAACAAAACTAGCTATTACCAGTAGGACTCCAAATAGTCCGGCACTGGCAACCCTCCTCCAAACAAACATCAACATAAAGGGCACAAAACATCACAGCAACATTGAACAGCCGCCCTCACGAGCGACACTTTGGCCACATGTGTGACACCGGCAAAGGACAAACACGAACAATCCGGAACAACATTAATACAACGGTCTCCCTCGCGGGTAGACCCAAGGTCACAAAAGACGCAGCAACAAATCCAAGAACAGGGAATACCAATCGAAGCCGTTAACAAAGCAGTGTCGAGTATCTATCCAAGGAGCAACCAACCCCCCATCGCAGTCCGTCTTGGCCAGCCCGCACTACAGCGCCAAGATACTTGCCAGCCGCAACACTCAAAGAGAGTTCCGTCTGAAAAGCATCTCGACTTACTATACTGCCGGATGACCGCAAGACATCAACAATGGAAGCAACAAACCACCAACAGCAACCCGAGCGAGCCACGACAGCATAACAGCGTAGTGGGCAGTTTACTGCGATAACACGCTAACGACATATCCATCGAATGATCGCCTAGGCTTCAGCCTCCGCTATCCTAAAGGCTCTTCTCCTACCAAACGCCAGACGGGCGAATTCCCGTAATCTACCTAGACTACTCGAATCAGACAGAATCCTACTGAAATCCCAGGCCGATCTGGCACGAACAATACTCATACTACCTAGGTCCCTAATATCGGCGTACAGTGAACACGTGGTAAGCACATGCTCCCAATCCTCTCTACCACCACCACATCTGCAATTCGCAGTAATTGACAGGCCTCTCTCATGCAAGAATGCATTGAGTGAGCCGTGTCCTGTCAGCAAGAACCCCAGACCAAGGCCGAAGCCAAAATCAGGGCGCTCCTGAACGAAAGTGGCGTCACGTATGAAGCGATACGTGACCCTTCCCTTGTGGCTGTCATTCCACCTACTCCTCCATTTGGCCGAAAGTTCCTCACCTAAAAGTTCCCTAGTACGCCGACACCAACCATCCGACACATCACTAGCAGCAACCCAGTCATGTGCAAGAAGTGGCAACCCCTTCCTAATCTTGAAAGCAATACTGCGACGTATTGCCTCCAAGTCAAGAGGAGCAGCACCCAGCAAGACCTGAAGAGCATCCGTAGAAATAGTCCGACAAACCGGCAGGCAAGCGAGCATGGCTATCCTCTGACACGTCAAGACCTTGTTTCTGCCAACAACAGACATTGCCGTTTCGTACCATACAGGAGCACCAAACGCCGCACAAGCGACGAATAGCCCACCATAAATGGTACGAACAGAACGCCTGCTGAGGCCCCAGTCTGTTCTCAGAACACGCCTGATTTTACCCACAACGGCAGAAAGCTTATTCCTGATGTAAGGAAAATGAACTAAAAAGTTCATTCTCTCACCAACCATTATGCCCAGATACTTGACTTGCGTCACATATCTGTGGCCTAACGCCGATACCAGCCCGAATGAGTGGGGGACGACCGATTGACAATCTGCCTTTCAGCAGCATTATCGTCGTTTTGTCCAGAGCAACCTGGACCCCGACGCGATCGCCCCACCCATTTACCTCGTGCATGGCCCACCCACCCAAGTCTTCCAGGTCAGAACGAGTCTGTCCTTCAACAAGGATGAGTAGGTCATCCGCATAGGCACACAACTTGACCGAACGCTCAAGCCGCCGCAACAGGGGATCCATCATGATGTTCCATATATATGGACCACAGATGGAGCCCTGAGGACAGCCACGAGAGACGTCCCTCCAAACAGTGTCGCCGGCGCCATCAATACACGCCTTCCTGTCGTCGAAGTAACTCCTCCATAGGGAAAGCTCCCGACAGCCCACCTCACGTAGTCTGTCCAAAACTTTATCCCATGATAGGTAATCAAACGCCCCCTTGAAGTCAACAAATATGCCAAGGACATATTTGCTCGTTGAATTAGCCACGCAACGCTTAACATGCAGCCAAGCGTCTTCAACGGATCTCCCCTCCCTAAATCCATATTGGTACTCAGAATTACCCTCGATGTAGACCTCCTTCAGTCTTGTCACCATAATCCTCTCCAGCACTTTTCCAAGTACTGGTAGAAGACTGATGCCCCGATAAGAGCGAGGATCACTCGTCACTCTATCAGGCGACTTCAGGAGAACAACAACGCGAGCAGTTTTCCAAGCCCTAGGGAAATAGCCCTCACTCAGACACCTCCCAAAGACCAGCTCCAGACATTCTGGTATGGCTCGCCAGATGCTTTTACACATCTCGCCAGTCATACCACCACCACCCGGCGATTTCCTACTCTTGATGCGCCCCACACTGTACACCAATTCACTTCTCTCCAAAACCGGAGCCGCCTCAACCTCCTCCATAGGAGCAATGGCAGACTCCGCTTCCGGAAAGAAGGCAGCCAATAGTACGCCAGCACATTGACCCCAGGTTGACAATGACTCATCACCAACCTGTAGCCCTGCAATGTCCGTACTCCTGTTCCTGCCTCTGCAAATTCTGTACACCTTCCCCCAAGGGTCGGCCCTGTTGTTACTAACGAACTCCTTCCACTCATCCTCCTTCACCTTAAGAATCAGATTCTTATAGAATCTCTGGCCAGCAAGGAACGTAGCTCTACGCTGAGCTAGATCTGGAGCATCGTCGTGACGAGCCCTCTGGAAACGCTTCCTGCGACGCCTGACCCTCCTCCGCTCCACATCTAGTTCACGTGTCCACCACTTGACTTTGCTCGGCCTTGTCGTACGACACCGACCAAGCAATTCGTCATTGACATCGCACATCCACGAGTCTATCCGCACTGCCACGTCATCTAAAGGAATCTGCCTAAACAACTCCTGATCGGACGCCCGAGTCCTAATCGCCTCGCCATAGCGAGCCCAGTCAACTCCGCCCAGACGCCACCTCCGAGGAGGTAACGTGGTTCCTACGCGGGCGCCATAAGTGACCTTAATCTCAATGAGATTATGATCACTTACCCCCCAGACGTCAAGTACTCTCCACCTGAAGGTGAGATTGGCCATTGCCGCATCATTCGCTATAGTGACATCAATGTCACTAGCACCGTTTGGGCCATCAAAAGTGTACAAATCACTAGCCTCGTTTAACACCGAAGCACCTTTTGTGACCAGCCATTCACTAAGCATAATGCCTCGTGTATGGTTCGAGCGACCAGGAATAACCCTAGCCATTTTGCTGAACCAAACAGGAGAGCATGCGTTTGCGTCTAGGCCTAGGATAAGCGGAATACTACCCGCATGGAGTAGTACCGTATCCATATATCCCATGTACGGCTCCAAAGCAGCGCTATATCTACAATATATACTCGCGAGCAAAATCCTCCCAAACTCACCCTCAGCCGAAATGCAGACGCCCCAAGGCCCTGAGCTTATGACAGCGCAAGCAATGTCATCTCCATCTACAACAATAGCAGCATCTTTGTTCGCGTCCGCAAAGACCCGCATACCACCCGGCAGTCCGTCTAGACGACCATTCGATGTGTAAGGCTCCTGCAATAATGCAATTCGAGCCCCAAGCCGCCGCATCGCCTGACCCAACTCGCAAACAACCGCGTAACTCCTCTGACAGTTAAACTGGAGGATCGTTGTCCCTTCCATTTTAATGCCTTGCGTTCACCCTCGCAGCCATAGCCGTGTACACGGGACAGGCAGCAGACATCATGAGATGCGATGCTGGCCACCCCTTAATCGCGCAGTCGCGGCACCTCAAATCATTAGGGCATTCAGATGCCCAATGACCCGGGGTACCGCACCTTAGGCAGACGTTCTCCTTGTACTTACACTCCCGGACCATGTGACCATAGCCACGGCAGCGGAAGCACGTCGAAACAACGTCTCTTACCCTCACCTGGAAGCGGAACCACTTAATATATACCCCAGTTGCCCTCAGGTGATCCGCCACGGACTGGGTGCATTCCAGCACAACGTTCACATTTCCACTGTCACCTGTTTTCCAGGGGGCAGTGGCCAAGCGAACGCTCCTGCCAAAGGCATCGCGCGACAACATCTCCTTTAAGTTCAGGGAGAATAACTCCTCCATGAACTCGTCGGGAGATATCTCCGCGTGGACCTTCTGCACCACCACCTTTGGCCCCAGTTTTTCAACAACTGAGACCTCGAGGCCTACCTCTGAAAATCGCTCACTATCAGCGATTTTTCTCCTTTCCGCAACTGAGGGCGTACGGACCACGGCCCCGTCCTTAATTGGACGGATTTTATGAATCCGAACCCCAAGCTTAGGCGCCACCTCGCCCACCACCTCCTTAGGGGTACCCCCCTTCTTCCCTTTAACAACTACCGACCACGTCTCGACCGGCTTCACTGCAACAGGCACCTCCACAGGAACAACAGCTGCCCGAGGCGCGGGCGGCAGTGGTGCAGCAAGCACCGGCTGCTGAGCAGCAGCCTTGCCCGCCCCATATGCCTCCAAGCGCCCCTTGAGGCTCTCGTTCTCGGCAATAGCCTCAAACATCAGCATCTCATATCTGCCAGCATGCTCCAGGACAGCAGCAGGCACACCAGCCGGTACTCCGTCAGCCATCACCAACTCGGTCAACGAATTGGTCACTGCCTTCATCCTGGCAATGACACCCATCTCGCTCAAGGGCTTCGCCCTCCTGCGTGTCCTAGACCTCTGCCCAGCTCCAGCAGTAGTCGTTTCGGACAACTCCATTTCCACTTGCGTCGGTTACACCTCAACAACACCATCAGCACCATCAATAACAACAACTGCATCTGCTTTAATCGCCGCAGCAGTAGCAGCAATTGCAGCGGCAGCTGCCCGCTTGGCCTTCGGTGACCCCGGCTTGAACCGCTACCTACCGTCATCCACCTCGCTTCCAGAAAGCTCGCTGTCGGTGTGACGCACCTTTCGCGAGCCAGTAGCTCCAGCCCCTGCACCATCAGAGGCGACGTCAGACACGTCCCCCTTTGCCCTAGGCCGCTCGCCCTTCTGCTTGCCAGCAGGAGGCATCTCCACAATGCTGTAAAGCACCTACAGCAACTTCCAATAACAAAAAACTAAATAAATCCACCTACACAAATCGCAGACAGAAATGCTACAATATGTCAGTAAATTTACTACGTGTAAAAACCACAAAATAAAATAATCCCAGAAAAAGCCCAGAAATTTACTAAAAATTTCCAAACTTAATCCCGGCTGCAAATAATAATCAGTACCCACGTAAAAATACCAAAAAAATACAAAAAAAAATCCAAAATGGCAGAAATTAGAAAAAATGCAGGAAATTTTCCAACCAAGGCCAAAATGTTATCCGCCTATATCTCAGGCATCCACTGGGCGATTTCGATGAAACCAACACCAATGGCCACAGAAGACCTAGCAGGAACCCAACTAGAATCGCGGCCCCGGCAGCAAAAACCAGGCCCCTACCGGCTCCCAAAAATGGCCAAAAATCGCACCAAAAAATTTGCAAAAATAACAAAAAGCTTACCACGAGTACGTGTATATACGTACTCTATGAAGAAAAATATAGGTAGATCGATATCCACCTATATCTTTGGAATCCGACCACCGATCGAAAAACCGCAACCACCACTGGATAGCTACGACTCCCAGGAATACGCGCACACACAAATTGAATTTTCTTTCGAAGATTCAACCACTAAAAAACACTATCACAAAATCACTATTAATCACTTGTAAAAAACACGTCATCAACAGCCACCATAGCCACGGCAGCGGAAGCATGTCGAGACAACATCCCGTACCCTCACCTGAAACCGGAACCACTTAATGTACACCCCGGTTGCCCTGAGGTGATCCGCCACCGACTGTGTGCATTCCAAAACAACATTCACCTGACCCCCGTCCCCCTTCCAGGGGGCGCTGGCCAACCGAACGCTCTTGGCGAAGGCGTCACGCGACACTACCTCCTTCAGATTCAAGGAGAATAACTCCTCCATAAAATCATCGGGAGATATCTCCGCGTGCACCTTTTGCACAACAACCTTAGGCCCCAGTTTCTCCACAACTGTCACCTCTAGGCCTACCTCCGAGAATCGCGCACTGTCAGCGATCTTCTTTCTCTCCGCAACCGAAGGTGTGCACAACCGCGCCGTCCCGAATTGCACGGATCTCGTGGATCCGAACCCCAAGTTTAGGCGCCACCTCACCAACGACTTTGTCGACAACTTCCTTAGGGGTTCCTCCCCCTTTCCTTTTACGACCACCGACCAGGTCTCCACCGGCTTCCTGGGCACAGGTACCTCCACCGACACCGGAACTGCAACAGCTGCCCGAGGCATGGGCGGCAGTGGTGCAGCAAGCACCTGCTGCTGAGTAGCAGCCCTGCCCGCCCCATATGCCTCCAAGCGCCTCTTAAGGCGCTCGTTTTCGGCAATCGCCTCGAATAGGAGCAGCTCCTACCTCCCGCGTGCTCCAACACAGCACTAGGCACACCAGCCGGAACGCCATCCGCCATAACTACCGTGGTCAGTGAGTTGGTCTCCATTACAGTCATCTCGACCACCGGCCTCACTCTCCTCCTGGTCCTGGACCTCGGTCCCACTCCAGCAGAAGCCGAGTCCGTCACCTCCATCTGCACCTCCTCAACCGCATCATCAGTAGCGTCTACAACCTCCAACTCATCAGTCTTGGCAGCAATCGCCGCAGCAGTGGCGGCAATGGCAGCCCTCTTGGCTCTCGGCGAACCCGGCTTGAAACGCTTGCCGTTCTCCCCTGCCTCATTGCCCGACAACTCACTGTCGGTGTGACGCACCCTCCTAAGGCTCAAACTACTCCGCCTTTTCGCAGCTCCATCCGTCGTGCAATCCGAGGAATCGCCCTTCGCCAGCGCCTTCTCCGTCTTCTTCTTACTAGCAGGAGGCATCCTGCTCTGCTAACTGCCGGCTACACAAGTAGCGGCACCTGTTGCCCACACTTGCAAATGTACTAAGCGGAAAAACGCCACCTAGTGTACTGAAAAACAACACTGAAAAAAGGCAGTGCAGTCACACACGACTCACACACCAGACTGCTTTATCCACACAACACTGAAAAAAGGCAGTGCAGTCACAAACGACCTACACATCATACTGCTTTATCCACACAACACTGAAAAAGGCAGTGCAGTCACACAGGTTCCACACACGAGACTGCTTTATCAGCCGCAAATTCAAAATCAATATAGTAAAGTCACACTCACCCAACTTCAACTAAATCCTTAGCCACCTCGTTCAAACGTACCTCAGTGGTGTAGTCAGTACGTAACTAATGGCGTTTTCTTTTCTGGCAAAAATGTTACACGTTTTTCCCATTTCGCATCTTTTTTAATATTTTTGTGTTCTTTTCTGAAAAAATGTCAACACTGCTAAAGTGTAGTGTGTTCTTTTCTATAAATGTCACACTAAAAATTAAAAAAATGGTGCACCTTTCACACTCTGTATTTTTAGAGGGGGAGAATCGCACGATAAAACAACTGATCAGTGATGCCAACTTTTGAGACTCAAAACGCGTAAACCTTTTTGAAAAAAGGGCTAAATGGAAAAAAATCCATATAAAACCACATCCAATTTTCTTTTTTTTCGCGTTTTGAGTGACTAAAATCCGGCTAAATCTAGTCCGAAAAGGGCTAAGTTGGCATTGCTGCAGCTGACACTTGTTTTGTTTATGAATATGTATTTGTGTTAAGAAACAAAAAAAAATATACAAAATGGAAAATATTACTACTTTTTTATGTGCTGAAAAAAATTTTGGATGACTTGTTGAATTCATCTTCATTATCTGATGAAGATAAAATATTTTATATGATTATGGAAAAGTGAAAGGCTTTGTAGAGAACGTAATTATGAATACTCTGAAGTTGATGTATGTCAAATTTCCTACTTCTTATGTATATATGTAATGTATGTCTACATATATACATAATTTTTATACTTTAAGAATTTGCGTATTAGTCGAGAAGGTGCCATTGGTCTTTTTGGTAAATATTCATTGTCTTATTTCAAGCGATCTTACCAGGGAGCTATCTGCTTCTTCTTTTTTAACAAAAAAAAAAAAAACAAAAACAGCTGTACATGAAAAAAAGTGTTACACTGTTGTAATTTTATGTTCTATTCTGACCATTAAAAATGCGACATCTTTAAAATGTGGGGTAAACATTATAAAAATGTACATAATAACGGTGTAACATTTTATTTCAGAAAAGAAAACACCATAACTTACCAAACCGATGATCACTGGTTCGATACCACTTCTAAAAAATAATTTTAAAAATAATTTAAAATTAAATTTTCCACTACAGTCACTTTTCAAGATCACTCAAGGTTCACTCTTTCAAAGATAAAATCCTCCGGACAATTTTAGAGCTCGTCTAAAACAACCACTTTGGTCAGGAACAATTCTGAGACACTCTACGGAGTCTCAAAAAATTTCCAATTATCACACACACACGATTGATTGTCTCTGTCAATACTAACACTTCCGCACTTTGCAAAATTCGAATTAAAAACACCGCACTTCAAATTTCAAACACCGAATCCAATTGCTTCTACATGGGTTTTTTTTACAGATTTACTTCATACAGATTGTATCCACATCTTACTGCAGGCGATGTAAAAATAAAAAAATTATGTGGCACGCCCACTTTCACGCCCCATCACAAAAAATTTATGTTTACATGGTTTTTCAGTCTGCGGGCGCAGGGGCGTGGCAAAATCCAATTTTCATATTGCATCACCAATGACATACGAGCATACATACATATATTTTGCTTTTTTTATTTTATTTAATTTTTTTGAAAGCCGTTGTCATGTTTTTCAAAACGAGATATCAAACTCTTAAATCGGTTATTCGGTAGTTCCGAAGATATTTGCAAAAACCTTATGTTATTAACGATCCAATATCAAAATTTTAAAACTTTCGAAATGTTGCATTCAAAAATCCGAGTTTTCGGTTTATTTACAAAATATTTACATCATTCGATAACAGAAGATATTCCGCGCTTACTAAGGTGCAGCATTATACAATAAGTTAAAAATAATATTATACATCAATCGATGATAAAAAAAACTTTATGTACTCTTGCATTTAAGATCCCTACATTTTGTGCACATTTGTGAGTTTTTTTCAAACGCTGATAAAAAATAACGGCACATTCAAACAAATTGCTCGCAGCGCTCTACGTGATTTTCGAGGAAATTACAAACCGATGGGAGGCGCTCTTATTCATTTTGTTGGTGATTTTGGTCTAACTTGAAAGCTTCATATCTTTGAAACCGAGTCGAGAAAATCACGCTATCGACGAACATACGTGTGCATTTGTTGCAAGACCCGTCTGCCCAAACATTCTCAGAACAACTTTTTGACATCGGAAATGGAAAAATTCCAATTAATCGCGCCACGAACGAGATTTCGTTCCCGCCTAACTTCTGTCGAATGCAAATGCATATTCAAGCCGTTGTCGACAAGGTATTCGCAAGTCTAACAATCTTCTACAAAATTTCGGATTGGCGCTGGGAACGTGCAATTTTGGCACCAACAAATTATTATGCCAACAAGCTCAATGCGCAAATTCAATTGAAACTGCCCGGCAAATCAATCAAATACAAATCGATCGATACAGTAATGGATGAAGAACAAGCCGTCAATTATCCCACTAAATTTTTAAATTCATTGGAACCACCCGGAATGCCACCGCATGTGCTAACATTAAACGTTGGATCGCCGGTAATTCTTATTCGCAACTTACACGCAACAAAGTTATGCAACGGAACCACATTGACCATCAAAAACTGCTCACCAAATTTAATCGAGGCAACAATCATCGGTGGCAGATTCAAAGGCGAAGACGTACTTATTCCACGAATTCCGATGATTTCCAACGATTTACCATTCCAATTCAAGCGGATCCAATTCCCTTTGCGTCTTACCTTTACTATTGCCATCAATTAAGCACAAGTCAAATCATTGACTATTGGTAGCTTAATTTTGGAAAATTTATGTTTTCCACACGGCCAGTTGTATGTGGCTTGCTCCCGAGTAGGCACGCCAAAAAAACAAAAAACATTGTATATCCACTGGCCCCAAGATGAAGTAATAAATAAATATAATTTCCAATTTGCCTTAAATAAATGCGTTTCTTTTTTGATTGAGCACCTACCTAGACCATATGTAAGTTATTCTGTAACAAAACTTTATGATAGATATTCCATAAATTTATTTAAAGGCCGTACATTTCGTTAAAAGCTTAATTTAAATCGTGTGGTAATACAACACTAATGTTTGCTTAGGGCCAGCAACGCGGACCGGGTCAGCTAGTAGGTATATAATTACTAAAACGCTTTAATGTTTTATTTATTGAAACTCTTCATTTATGCCGAAATAACTTATATAATATACATAGACAAAATTAAGTTTATGTTGTCATTTAAAAAATTCGTAGGATATTTGTCTATCGAAATACATTAATTAATTTTGACACCACGAAATTTATCGGTTTTAGGAATGAACAAACTATATAATGCATTATGTTAGTTTTTACAACTTTACTAACATACTTTTACAAAAACAATTGCTTATTAATTGTTTTTGTAACATACTTTTACAAAAACAATTGCTTATTAATTGTTTTTGTAAAAGTATGTTATTTTAATTCCACAACGTTTCCTTTAAACTGTCAAAAAATCAAATATACACAAAGTAATTATAGTTGCAAAAATACGTATTTTAATGCCTTTTTGTGTTTTACATTTTTAATCAGCTGTTCAGAAAAGTATGTTTAAAAAGTTTGTTCTCGGTGTGTTTTGTTCACGCGGGTACAAAAAATACTCTAAATGGTTGTTGTGTTTCTATGTAAACAAACTTACCTTCACATTGACTTTTCAATGATTTCTTTTGATGCCATTTGCCATTTTATACAATTTTGTTCACTAAACACAGTTGTGAACAGTGTTGCATTCGAAATCTTACTCAATATTATAACAATTTCGTACTAATTGCGCAATAATTAATTGAGATTTTATATGGAATATTGAGCTCAATAATGGCGTTAATTAGCGTTTCTGATATATTGTTCGATATTGTGTACCTTTTGTGTGGGTGGGGGAAACTTCCGTTTTTAATGAAACACACATTGTTTCAAATTTGTAGCCAAAATTAATTCTATTATTCATGTAACTTTTCCGTTTAAAGGAATCCGTCCACATATCCAATACCAAAGAAATGTTTTTTGGACAAGAATTTTTTAAAAACGTTTGAATCGTCGTCTTGTAGGCCCCATATACGTAGGGTTACCATATTCATTTTGAGAAAAAGAGGATGTCGACCAAAAAAAAGCCGGACATTTACCCTTAAAAAGAGGACAATACTCTGTAGCAAAATATTAAAAAAACAACGCCTTAAAATACACAAAACAAATTTATAATTCTATTTACATATAACAACAAAACTTAAACAAAATATTAAAAAAATTATATTTTACCAGTCTGATCTCATAACTACTACAACATAAAAATTAACAAATTCATTTTAAAACTTCACATGTAATATATATACATTTTTAGTAGAAGTTGTCAAGATTCATGTATATTTTTCAGCGCTTTCAATTTGAACCAATATATTATTATCGCATTTTTTTTAAATATTCATAAAACACTTGACAATTCATATCAAAGTTATATTTGACTTTAATAATATCAGAAATAGTTGATGTGTTTAATTTCTTTCTTTCTGGTGTCCACTGCATTCAGAACTTCTAGAACTAAGAACTTTGAGAAATATCATAAAACAAAATTCCCGAAGGTTAACACACACATTCATTGAATTTGGAATGATTTGAAATTTATAAAAAGATTTCGTATTTCAAAGAAAAGTGCATCAGCTGTTTTTTCCCCCTCCAATAAACTAGCACTTCTTTTGGCACCTTTTCCAGACATTTCTGGACAAAACTATAGAAAGTCGTTGCAAACAATTAAATTTAGCAATTAATTGATGTAACTCTAAACGTCAAACACCAATGTTACCACATTTTTCTCCGAATGCAGTCGGTAGTTACACGTAGGTAAAAAAAACCTTAAAATTACCAAATTCTTTTTACCGGTTAGGTAAGGAAAAGTAATTGGTATAAACTCTAGTAGTTATCTATTTGTTAAAATTACGGGCATAAGATACGTAGACAAAGGTCAAAAGCCAAAGTCGTTTAAAATTGTGAAGGCGCATATGGCGGACAAAAAGCATCAAACACAATTTGTTTACACAAAAAAGCATGTCATGACATCGTGTGTATTTAAAAAAATGTATACATCAATGCCAACAATACTTTCGATGCAATAAAACGAAATTATAGATTAAAGTTTTAAAAGTAGGACAAACCCAGGACACTTGCAAAAAAAAAGAAGTAGGACTACCCCGGACGCCCTAAAAAAGAGGACGGTGTCCGGGGAAAAGAGGACGTATGGCAACCCTACATATACGTCATCTAATGCCGACCGGCTTAGAGTAGTTGCGGATGGCATCTACATATATAGACGGTTTAATTGCTTTCATATAACTCACAAATTCCGGCTGCTCAATCATATTAAAGGGGCGCAAGTCTCTAGAGCACATTTGAACAACAAGTCGGGCGTTTGCATATTTTTCTTTGCTTGGCTTCACAACATTTGTTTTCCCGGACAAAATCGATTTGGTTTTGAGCTGCGATATATCGGATATTTTGGTTTTGATATCTAATGAGTGGCAATTCCGTAAATGGTTACTAAGGTTGGACGTGGATGTGAAAATCCCAAATCTAAAATTAAGTAAACAGAGTTTTGGGAAAAAGTTGTAAATTTGGTGGTAAACCACCGTAAAACACATTTTTAGTGCTAGTTTTTATTATTTCATGGTTTTTTCACTGACGGAAGTAAATTTAATTTAACATGGGTCAGAGGCAAGCTGTTTGTGTGACGGAAACCACAGAGTATAACAGAGGTGACAGAAGAGCAAAGATAGTGTAGGTTTTTTCTTGTCTCTTTCTTTGAGAACTGCCTTGTCGGTTTCTTTATGTTACTATTTTTCTTTATTTCTGACTCAAATAAAATTCAATTTTGGTGGAAAAGGTAAGTGCATGTATTTCTATTATTATTATTTTTGCAGATTATACAAAACACAACGTACTTAACCGTAAAATATACAAAGCACAGATTATAATTAATTATATTTAAAGGAATCACTGAAAATTAAATAATTTAACACAACACAAATTAATTGTTTGATTTATTTTGCCACAGATTTTGCTTTGACACAAAATTGTTTTGTTTATTTTGCTTTGTTCACAAATTTCGTCTTTTATATAGTGCTTTGCTTTTTCACATTACAAATTTACTAACAGAAAATATTTTCTTTCTCTTTTTAATATACCTACTGTGTCAGCTGATTGTAGCGATTTTGAACTGTCAAAGTTGTCCCCTCTGTTATACTCTGTGACGGAAACCAAATGCCGAATTCCATTATAAAAACACAAAAGCCACTGTTAAGCACGTAGTAGGCTCTGTTATGGTTTGGAGCTGCATGTCGAGTGTCGGAGTAGACAATTTTCATTTAATTGAAGGCAAAATGGAAAAATTGTCTATCTTAACATTTTGGATCAAAAGTTAAAGCAAATGCAATTACGCAAATTTTAATTTTTGTAATTTTTTAGATATATGAGTATGTGGAGTGTAAATAGAAGCGAAAAAAAATATTTTTTTGGTGCATAATTTTAATGTTTAGAGCACATTTACATCAGACAAAATCTTGTCCGATTATGCGATGGAGTCACTGTATGTAATATCATTTGCTCCGGCTTAAATCTAGTTTACCGACTCAGCTCCAAATAATTAAAAAAAAAGTACGAAGAGTGATAGAAAATTGAAAAATAAGAAGAAAAAATTAAATAAAAATTAACAAAGTGTCAGTACGAAACTATAAAATATGTTTTGCATAAAGAGGGATACAATATTTTACCTCCGTATGCTAAGGTACTAGATGAGAAGAAAAAGTGTTATCCCAGTGAAGTTAAAATATCAGAAAAAGAAGCCTCAGTAAATTTGCAAAGTTTAATGGATCACACCACAAAGCGTTTATTTGAAAGTTTTTCACACGAAAATATTAATAATATGATAAATTTGAATTGCACTCTTATGTCGAAGTGGGGTTGCGATGGCTCTTCTGGACATTCAGAGTACAATCAAAGTTTAGCACCTGATGTTACTGACAAGAACCTGATATTAGTATCGATGGTGCCTTTAAGTTTACGAGCAACCTCTGAAGAGGAATACTGGCGTAACATTAGTCCATCATCAACAAGAAATTGTCGTCCAATTTCTTTCGAATTCGCTAAGGAGACTAAAGAAAAAGTCTTAACAGTTGTTGAGCAAATAAAGTCCGAAATTACCGCTTTAAGAAATACGACTGTTATAGTATGCGGCAAACAATTCAATGTAATACACAATTTAGTGTTCACGATGCTAGATGCCAAAACGGCTCAGACAGTTACAAATACCGCTTCAGCAGCCGTATGCTATATTTGTAAAGCGAAGCCCTCTGAAATGAACCATTTGGATATAATATCAACAAAAACCATTGATAGTGAAGCTTTTAAATTAGGTATTTCATCATTACACGCTCGAATAAAATTTATGCAGTGCATACTCCATATATCTTATAATATGCCTTTTCAAAAGTGGTCTGCAATTGATTAAAAACATAAGATATTAAAACAAGAAAACAAACAGCGCATTCAACAAGCATTTAAAGAACGCATGAACTTGCGAGTGGATACTGTACAACAAGGAACTGGGTCGTCGAATGACGGAAATACTTCAAGGCGTTTCTTTTCTAATCCTGCTCTCGTAGCAGAAATTAGTGAAGAACTAATAGAACGCTTCCGAATTATTTTCCAAATAATTACATGTGGGCACAAAATTGATACGGGGAAGTTTAAGAAATTTTCGTGGGATACTGCTGAGCTATTCGTTCGTAAATACAATTGGTACTTCATGCCAGCTACTGTCCATAAAGTATTAATACATGGAAATGACATAATTGAAGCAGCAGTGCTCCCTACAGCCATGCTCTCCGAGGAAGCGGAAGAAGCACGTAATAGGGATTACAGAAATTATAGATTAATGTTTTCCAGAAAATGTAGTAGAACTGCAACAAATACTGATGTTTTGCATCATCTGATCCCTATATAAGTAGTATAAGATGTCAACCACGTAAACATATTTTGGAACTAGATGATGTAGTAAAAGAAATGATAGATGATGAATAAAAGTCTATATTTAAATGCATGTATTGAAATTTATTTATAAAATAATTAGTTTTGGTAAAGACACAAAAAGCTGTGGGAAAAAATATAGTATGGGTTATATGGGCAGTAAGTGGGGGCGTTAATTGAGCTAACCAAAAACTCTGTGCCAAATTTCAAAAACTTTGGACCAAAAATAAATTTTCGGTTCTGTGGGCGGTGGGTAGTGGGCGTGGCCAATTTTGATGAAACTTTATATTTTTCTTAATTAAGCCAACCAAAGGTTCTGTGCCAAATTTGAACATTCTACGAGCACTCCTTATATTTTTTGCCAAACATTGTATGAACAAATACCACTGTGCGCCCGGCCGAAAGCCGGCTATGCAGACATACTTTAGTTGAAAAATTACATATTTCTATGAAAACTAAAAACGTCCATAACTCGAAAACTAAGCGTTTGCGGCAATTTTTTTATTTTATTTTTTTTCTTATTTTTAAATTTTCTATCACTCTTCGTACTTTTTTGTTATTTGGAGCTGCGTCGGTAAACTAGATTTGTTCCTTATATCAAATCGTACACTCAAAATATTTCATAGGTAAAATAAACGAAAATCGTGGTTCATGTTACTAAATTTTTCGTTATTTTGACAAAACGAAATATTTCGTATAATATACAAATGTTTTTCGTTCTTGTTGGGCGTTTTTATTTTCTGCATTTCACGAAATATTTGTATATTTACCAAGATTATTTTGTTAAATTACAAAATAAATGGTTATTTAACGAAAAATTTTCGTAAATAAAACTTTTAAACTTTTATATTTCGTAAAAATACAAAATTATTCTGTTAATTTTAGAAATATTGCCTCCTGTTTTACGAAATTTTCTAAACTTACGAAAAATATTCATATTTTTTTCGTTTATTTTACAAAATTTCGTAAAAAAACGAAATATATTTTGTAAAATCACGAAAATATTTCCTAAATACACGAAAAGTTTCGTTAATACAAAAAAAGTTTCGTAAATTTATGCTTAAATTTACAAAATTTTCTGAAAATATTTCGTAAAGTTACTAAAAATTGTGTAAAAATAAAAAAAAATGTTTGTTTATTTTAGAAAAAGTTTCATTAATTTCTCAAGAAATATTTTTTATTACACGAAATAAATGTTATTTTACTTACTAAGCGAAATAAATAAATAAGACTATGTGTACAATATACAAGAAATACGACGGAGCTGTGAAGTGGTCTACTATACATACCATTTCTTCAGTAGGAAATAGTCCGACTATTTGCTTGGATAAATTTTTCGAGTCTTTCACTGACAATGGGCGTCCTTTATCTATACAGAAATTAACTCGCATAAAAGCTTACGTATATTTTCGTTTAAAGAGGACTTATTTCTATAATGCTGAAGAACACTTTGACCATACGGGTTGGAATTTAGAATAGTTTCCAAATTTGACGTAGATTTCGTATCTCCGTACACTGTCGACGTTAACATTTGGTTTTCCATTTAACAACTTTGACCAGTGGTAGAGAAATTGTGCTTGAACACCCCCAGATAAATTGATTTTAGACATAATACTTATGGCCAAGTCTTTATCGAGATGGCGCATCACTCCAACATATAATTGTTGTTCTGAATAAACAGAAGTAGAATTAAAAAGGAACAATTTCTTAATATGTGCATAATTACCTATAAAATAATCCAATAAGTCACTCATATTCCATTCAGTTAAAAGTTTGTGTAGCTCATCTTTATCACCATATTTTTCTTCAATGTTTTATTGGTATTGTTTGATTTATAATATTGTTGTTTTCTTCAGTGAAAGAATTCATGTTAAAGCTGTTAAATTTATGATGTTTATATTGATTTTTTTATATTTAATTAAAAATTTATATATATTTGACACAAATAACAATTAATTTTTTTATTTCGACTAACGCTTCCATCTCTTTAATTGTCAGTCAAAGCATAACTTCTTTTGTTGTTTTTAGAGCAGAAAAAATTTACTCATTTCATCCTACCAAATTATATTTGTGAAATGCACGAAATTTCTAAATTTACGAAATTTGTCTCTGCATTTAATACGAAAGTTTCGTATTTTTCAAGAAATTTTTGTAAAATAAACAAAAAAACATTAACGAAATTTAATTTGTAAAATTCAAAAAATTTATAAATTTACAAAATTTTCTACAAGATCTAAACACGAAAGTTTTGTATTATAAACGAAATTTTTGTACAATATACAAAAATAATTCTACGAAAAAAATTTTGTAAATTACCGAATTTTGTAAGTTTACGTAATAAAATAATTACTAAAATTTCGTATTATGTATAAAACTTTAGTAAAATGTACGAAAATAATTTTACGAAAAACCATTTCGTATTTTTATGCATGAAATATTTTGAGTGTACTTATCCCTTTACACGCATTGGCTCTTCGTCAAAACATAGTTTGCACACGTGGAGATTCTTTAGAACGGCCTTATAAGAAATCAGCATTTGACCAAAGAAATTCCAAACGTTTGACCCTCCGGCATTCTTTTTATTAAGCACTATTGAAGTTTTATTTTTAATTTCTGTTTTCGTACTTAATATTTTTTGGTATTTTAATACGTCACTTTCTTCTAGAGTTTGTGGTACTTCCAGTTCACCTTCACTTTCAGAATTTATTTCCATTGTTCTTTGGAAAAAATTTGTAATTTTCTGACTATCCATTTTTAACACTTCTTATTCACTTTACTTTCCGTTATTAATAACGGAAATTTAGTAGAGTTTCCATAACCACGAAAAAATTAAACATTTTGAAGGGTTACCATTCTAATAATTACGTAAATCGAGAGCATTTACATCAGTGATGAGATTTAAACATTTAGTGCAAAATGGAAGTATAAATTGTGCCAACATGGGTTCAATAGTACCAAAACTACTTTTCACAAAATAAACCGAATTTGGATTAAAGACGTGCAACAGTATACCCAAAAGTATTTGCAAAACAAATATACCATATACACAATATTGTATTTGGTTTTTTTTGTAACACACATTACTCATACCAACAATAACAGTTGAATTTTGATTTTATACCAGTATATATTTGTATTTGTTTTTTATTCTCAAATAACTGTTGTACCACAATTATTTCCAAAATATTTGTTGTACAGTATCTCCCGCTTAAATGCGCCCCGCTTAATTGTGTTCCCCGCTATAATGAACCAAATTTGCTGCCACAAAAAGCTTTCTGTACAAAAATCCCCTTTTAAATGACTCCCGCTTAATTGAGTTCCCCGCATTATTGATTCAATTTTTTTAGATTTAAGATTGCAAACTCAAATGATTTTACTCGCTTAATTGCGTTTAAAAAGTTGGTTGCTAAGAAATAAAAATCAAAAATTCAAATGAAAATTCCAAAAATTTTGTTCAGTAAAATTCCGGAGAAATACAAAAAAAAAAGTAAACAAAATTCTCAAGAAAAACAATATGTAAACGAAACAAAAGAATGTTAGTTGGAAACAGGGCTGTCAGATATGGCGATTTCTCGCCAAACGTGGCGATTTGTAAACGTGTTTGGCGTCGAGATTTTCCGTTTGGCGACATGGCGGTTATTTGGCGATTTTTGATATCACTTGCGATTTTCTTGGCGATTTTCACCAAAACATCTATAATGAATTATGTGATGAAAAAAAATCGTCTTTTTTCTTTGATTTTTATAAATCCAATTGTCAACGAAATGAATCATCTGAATTTGGAATTTCAATCGGACAGCATGGATGCAGGAAGCATGCATGAAAAAATGTATTTTACACTTCTTATGTTTTCAACAAAAGTTTTCAAACCTTCTGTTTTATATAATACTGAAAACAATGAAAAATTTTTCAATGATTTACATGCAGCTATTGATTCTTCAAATTCATTTTTGCCTCTAGATGCAATTGATTTTGCAGAGTTTGAAACAGAATTAAGAAATGCGAAATTGAGCGAAGTAGAAATAATCGTACTTAAAGAAAACTGTTTTGTGTATTTAAAAAAACTTTTAAAAGAGATGATGAGCAGATTACCAGAAAATATGAACTTTTTTAAAGCTTTTGGACAATTTTCTATTTCAAAGTGTGCGAATACATTATCTCAAACTAAATTTGGCGTTGTTCAAGAAACATTAAGACCATTTATGGATCCAAATGTAGCAATAGGCGTGTATGAAACTCAATGGGGAAAACTTCCGTTCATAAATTGGAATAATTATTTTAATAACGAAATTCCAACAAATTTACTTGAATTTTGGCCAAAAGTGTTTGATTATCACGATACAGTAATGCGTTGAAAGGGTCCTTTCAATAATGAATTATACAAAAACTCGACTACTGCAATTCGCTTACACCGACTAATGAAATGATAAAAAAATTCAACTCAACTATGTATGAAAGTCAAGACTCTAGTAATGAAATCGCTGAAAAT
Source organism: Bellardia pandia (assembly GCA_916048285.2). NCBI lineage: Eukaryota > Metazoa > Arthropoda > Insecta > Diptera > Calliphoridae > Bellardia > Bellardia pandia. Next base: position 90,856,317 of record OU696532.1, on the reverse strand, counting down.
GAAGTTTACGAACTTTTAGACTTATCTACTTAATTTTACTTTTTTTTTTTAAATATTATCTCCATTTTTATGTAATTTAAAACTCTCTTTTAACAAAGTTTTAAAATGTTTTAAATAGTAAAAAATACAAAAACGGATATAAATGTGTATATGTTTTACTAAAATATTGTTTAATAAGTAACAATTAATGTATTAAATAAAAAAAATTTAACAAAAACTAAAAAAAAAATATTTTTGGCGATTTTTTTGGTTTTTTCTCAATTTTTGGCGATTTTTGACTTAAAAATTGAACTAGGTTTTTTGTGTAAACAAAATTTATTTCTTTTAAATAATAAAAAAATAAAAACTGAACAAAATCGGATTTTGGCGAATTTTGGCGATTTTTTACATCCGTTTTGGCGACGGAGCTAAAAAAAATCTGACAACCCTGGTTGGAAATAAAAAAAATATAAAACATTAAATTTAAAGGAAAAATTACAATTAATAAACGAATATAAAGAAAAAAATAAAAGTGAATTATGTGAAAAGTATGGTGTTTCAAAAGCAACAATTAACCGAATTCTCAAAAATTGGAAACATCGAAAAGTTGCAAATTGACCGTAAAAAGACAAAGAACTGGAGCTTTCGAAGAAGTAGAGAGTGTACTTTCTAAGTGGTTTAACCAAATTTACTATTATTTCCTCGCAAATGATTATGGAAAACGCAAAACAGTTTGCTGTTAAAATGAACTCCGAATTTAATCCCAGTGCAGGATGGCTTTATCGTTGGCAAAGACGGGAAGGAATTAAACTGCGCAAAATTCACGGAGAAGCATCTGCAGCCAATGAAGAAGGTGCAAATGATTATACAAATGATGTCCTTCCAAGCCTTATTTCGTCGTATAAGGCAGCTGATATTTTCAATGCTGATGAAAGTGGTTTATTTATTCGAGCTCTTCCTAAAACAACTTTAAATAAAGAAGGGTGTCAAATAAAAGGATTTAAAACATCAAAAGATCGTTTGACTTTGCTCTTTATTTGCAATGCAACTGGAGATTATAAAAAAGTTATTGTGATTGGAAAACAAAAAAACCCACGCTGTTTCAAAAATAAAGTTTTGCCCTTAAAATATTATTCACAAAATAATGCTTGGATGAATAGTGATATCTGGGAAAAAATTTTGGTGGCCCTCAACCAAGAAATGTTAAACCAAAGTCGTCATATCATTTTTGTTCGTGGATAATGCTTCATGCCACAAAGTTGATTTGATTTTAAGCAACATAATACCGTGTTCACATATAAAACTTAATTAAGTCAATATTCAGTTAATTGACAATATAATTTTAAGTGTTCAGGCATACGTAATTTTCAGCTCACTCAATAATCATTTGACAGCTGAAAAACAAAATTGTTTTTATTTTATTTATTTTTTTTAATTGTGAAAATTTGTGGCGAAACGTACAAAAATGGAAAAAAATCCAGCTTTTAAAAAGAATTTACTATTGTTTAATAGAAACGCCGAGCTGTTGCGGTTGGTAAAATCAATTTTTGATTCCAAAGTGACTAAACTTAAAAATACTAGAAAAAGGAATTTGCAAATTCTGCAAACTTTGATGGAAGAACAAAAGCTTTTACTTAAAATATTAGAGGAAAACGCAAATCAAAGGTCTTTATGGAAATTGGTTAGTAAAATATGAACAATATTATTTAAATAAATAACTAAATTTAAAATTTTCAGAACCGCCAATCGACATTCTGGGAATTCAATTGTCATAGCAATGACGACCAGTTTTTTAAAAGGCATTTTCGTATAACCCGTACCAGTTTTGACGTCCTCTGTGGTTTGTTAAGAAATTTAAGTAAACAGGACACAAAGTGGCAAAAAGCCATCACACTAGAAAAGCGCGTAGCCATCGCTTTGTTTACAATAAGTTCATCTGGGGAGTACAGAGTGGTTTCTGAGCTTTTTGGTGTTGGAAAATCAACTGTGTGCACAATTTTAATAGAATTTTGTGAGGAAGTGTGGCAGGCGTTGTCCACAAGGTATATAAAGAAATTGCCTCCAACGCAAGAACTTTTAAATGAATGTGTTGACCGATTTCAAAAGCTTGGCTTTCCACAATGTCTAGGGGCCATTGGTAAGTTTGAAATTTTTGACAAGCAAGCGCATTAGTAAAAAAATTTTTAGTCGCATAAAATGCATTTCGTATCCGTTTATATGTGTACATTAATATGTACATATGTAAATAAAAGAATTCTCAAATTACAAGCAATTCCAATTTACATATACATATTTTCAGATTGGTGTCATATCGAAGTTAAACCAAATCAAAGCGATGCCACCGACTACTATAATTACAAGGGATGGTATTCTATGGTACTTTTGGCGCTTGTGGATTACAGGTACGAAATATGTAAAGTTTTTTGTTTGTCAAATATTTAACCCATTTTGAGCCGGAATGCAAAAATGTTCGAATTTTAAACTAAAAAGTACTTTTTTCATCTAATTAGGCCCCAATTACCATACAAAACCGTTATCAGAAATTTTTTATCTCCAACCGTTTCCCCAGAAACGACTGTTCGACTAGTCGAACAACGGCCGTAGGCGACAAAAAAATTTATAAAATAATTTTCAGGTATCGGCAAAAAAAATCATATGTGGAACAAAAACACGATTGTAATGTTTATTTTTTTAAATATTTATTATATATATTGTAATTAAATGTACTTTTTGTAATTTTCATTACTCTTGCTCCCATTTATGGTAAGCAGCAAGACACTTATTTTCGTGCAAAGGGACTTGGCACTTAGAGCACATTCTCTGTGTAGGCTTATGACAAACATTGCAACGCCTGGCATGTTTTTCAGGTTGTGTTATGATTTGGTGATGAGCTGACACACGAGGGTGCGGGCGAATCTTAAATGACGTATCTTTAGTAATGTCATCATTCGCAATATCTTCGTCGTTGTTCTCGTTAGGCGTTAGTAACAAGCATAGCTGGGGAATTTCGATTAGAATTAGAAATCATTACGATTAGAGAAATAAAATAATCTAATTATTAGAATTGAATTTTGATAAAAATTTCAGATTACTAATTGATTAGATTATAAATAATCAAAAATCTAATAACAATTAGTGACGATTAGCATTTCTAATCAAAACTAATCCAAAAAATAATTGATTAAATTTCTTGATTATTTTTGATTAGATTTGATTGATAGTTGATCTAATCTACTAGCCACATCAAATAATGAGAAGTAAAGAAGTTATCGAAATAAAGTTGATAACGGGAAGGATGTTCCAATTTACAAGCCATATCCATGACCAAAGAAGCGCCCAGGACTATATTTTTATCATATTTGTCACTAACTCCACCGTACGGCATCATGTTGAAGACATATCCAGTAGCAGTAGCCATGCACCAAGTCTTGTAGCCAAATTTTATTGGCTTGTTTTTCAAGTACGTCTTACAGCTGTGACGTCCAAAATATGGTAACATTTGTTCGTCGATTGACAAATGCTCTTCAAAGACACAGAACTGCATAAATTTTTTGTTTATAACTTAAAAAAGTGAACGAACTTTAGTATATTTGTCATTTCGATCCAGGTTATTATTGTCGTTAAAGTGCATATACTGTTTTATTTTTCTAAACATCGAGCGTGGCATTGTCTGCTGCACAATTGAAGAACCAAGTGTTGGATTAGTAGACCAATAGCATCCAATTTGTGGCAACTTATTGTAGCCCGACAATATTAAAATTCCAATGAATCTTTTTAAAAGGACGGTATTAAAAGTTTGAGCAAAGTGTTCGTCATTCTTTTGCATAGCGTATCGTTTAGATTCGGTAACAATTAAATCGCAAACCTCATCATCAAACAAATTAAAGAATATATCAGAACCCGATTTATCTTTGAGCTTATGTTGTATTGCGAGTTGCATATCTTCCAATGGCTCCGGAACATTAACAATATCAAAAGGTAATTCCGACCCCTCAGTCACTTTTTTCCATTGCGCTGCTGAGAACGCCGAAGGCAGTTTGTACTTTGGCAACGGTCCAACAACGTCTAATTCACCGTATTTATCTCGATCACTGTTTTTCCCAAATATAGCTCGTCTTTCTGCACCAAGTGTTTTCCATAATATGTTTTTTTTTTGTATATGACCACTTTCAGCCGATGTTGAAGGTTGCTCATCATTGTAAACAGCAAAAGCATTGCGACTTGACTTTCGAACATTATCTTTGGTTGCAGGCGCTTCATCTGCAAAGGCAGACAAACCTTTGCGGTCTTTAATAGTTTCAATCTCGAATGTTCCGGCTATATCCTTTGCCAGAGGTTCCTCGCCCGTCAACAATTGGTCATCAATATCTTCCTCATCAGTAATTCCATCAAACATCTCAGGTGGAATTGCTGCAATAGTCTCTAACTCATCATCAATGTCACTCATCGCCAACTCATCAAGAATTTCCTGCACACAAAGTGCTTTACGCCGGCGAATTGTCGAAGCACCCATACGATTTGAATTCAAACACTTATCCATTATGAACTGATAAATTGTTAAAAAAAAACAATTACAAATATTTGCCAACAAAATTACTTTCACTAGCTTTATTATTGTAATAAACTCTGCTTAGTAAAACAAACGAGTTTATTATATATGTATAAGTTTATTTTTTCTGCATAAAATGCTCAACGACGAAATACAATAATAAAGTTGTGGCCTACGGCCACTGTTCGACTAGTGAATTTGGCGGGTCCCTAAATATACCTGGGGATTCTAAAACTCGGGAAAAACTTACTGATCGACTATTTTAGACCTTTGCGAACAATAATAAAGTACTTTTATAAAATTAAAATTTATATACATTTTCCATTTTATCCAAACAAAAAGTGTCTATATGCAAGGTATTTTTCAAGCCCCCCTTGGAGCGGAGCAGAGAAGTGGGGGATAATTGTATATACTTTTTCTGAAAGACAATTAAATTTCATATAATATGGTATCACTTTTTTGTGTGTCGAGAACACTTAAACACATAAAAAATGGAGGTGAAAAAAAAGAATTTTGCTGTTCGACTAGTCGAACAGCGGCTCAAAATGGGTTAATACATTATACACAGATACCGTTTTTTATACATAAACATTGGAGCTCCTGGACGTTGCAATGATTCCCAAATTTATAATTCATCCCTATTAAAGAAGGTACTGGAGAACTGCGAAGTATTGAAATCGAATACGAAAGAAATAGGTGGGATTCAGATGCCAGTTTGCATTTTGGGAGACTCCGCATTTAAATACTCTACCAATTTAATGAAACCTTACCCGTTTTCAATGGATTTGTTAGGTGAACAAAAGTTGTTCAACTATCAATTATCGAAGTGTAGAAGAGTGGTAGAGAACGCATTTGGTCACCTAAAAGCACGTTTTCGCCGTATTGGTAAAGGGATAGACAATCGAGTAGGAAACGCGCCCATTATTGTTCGCGCTTGCTGTGTTTTGCACAATTTCTTAAATGAAAGAAATGACCATATAAATCATCTATGGCTTGAAAATATGCAAGATTTTGAAAGAATTAGAGAAAGTCCAACACATAATACTACGATTGGTGATAACGAAACAACCGCTGAATCTATAATACCCTAGACAGACATAGGATTTACATACCATATTAGTATACTATACTACATGTGTGTCAACTTGTACTACAATTAAACCATAAAATCAATACTACGAAAATAATCGTGGTATAAATGTAGTATGTTGTCTGTAGCTGTGTTCAATAAACATTGGGGAAACCCTCTCACAAAATCGATTGTCAGTTCTTTTAATGACAGTTATATTTTATTTAATTTCTTTGTGAAAAATGGAATGCAAAAGAAAAATTTTAGGAAACACAGAAATCAATATTTTGATTGATGTATGGAAAGAGCATATACATGAGCTCAGAGGTGTTTATCGTAATAGCCATGTATACCAGAATATGTGTGCGCAGCTAGAAAAACAGTATAGGATCCAGCTGAATTGCGCACGAGATTAAATAATCTTACAAAAAAATACCGGTAATTATACTACTTATGCCATTTAATTAAGAGTCTTTTAAATATTTATCATATTTTTAGTGCTGAAAGAGCAAAAGCTTGCAAAAGTGGAAGCAGCCCATCACAGTGGCAATATTACGAACAAGTTCATAATATAATTGGGTCTTACAAATCTGTCAATTACAAAGAGCAAATGGACGAAAGCACTGGTATGTTTAAGTAAATTTTAGTTACATTTATTTAATTTGCAAATATAAAGATAATAATTTTGTTTTCAGAAAATTGGTTTACAGAAGAAGTAGATGAATTATATTCTGAAGAAAGCACAAGTATAGAGGTTGATGAAGAAGCTTCTACTCATTGCTCCTCATTATCCATTTCTGCAGATGGTACTACTGGGCCAAGTTCAGCTAAAAAAAGAAAGAAGAACACGGACATTTTAGGTGTTATACAAAAAGATCAACAAATAATGAAACATTTTTTACAAAAAAACATTGGAAAATGATCAAAAGACAATTGATTTACTACAGGCAAAATAATAAGTTGTTAGCTGAAATTTTAAAGAAATAAACTTACTTTTATAAAAATGTTCCATTAATGCATTTCTTATACCTATTCCACAATTATTTGTTTGGGGTGGATTTCGATGTGGTTGTTGACGCTCTTTTTCTGTTACACTTTCGTTAAGCCAATTATTATTTATGTTGTCATTACTATTGTTGCAAATGTTGTGCAGAATACAAGCAGCTTGAATAATAACGTTAACGTTCTTCATGTGAACTTCCAATTCTTCTAAACCTAGCTTTAACTTGCCCAAAAGCATTTTCAACAACCCGACGAACTGAAGAAAGCCTTTTGTTAAAAAGTTTTTCCTTTACGTTCTGACAATTGTTAAAGGGAAAAGGCTTCATTACAAACTTGGACAATTTAAATGCGGAGTCGCCAATAAGCAAAACCGAAACTTCTACTCCTTCTATTATTTGTTTGTAACGCTTAAATGCTTCATGTGTTTCATGTGCCATTTTTAATTGTGATGCTTCAAAGATTGACGAGTCGTTACTTCGTCCAGGTGCGCCCACATTTATGTACGTAAATCTGTATCGATAATCAACACTTGCAAAAAGTACAACTGAGTACAGTATTTATCGGATATAAGAACATCCCATATAAGAACAAAACGCTTATAAGAAACATTTTCAAAAACACCATGTCTTTTTAGTGATTTTTCTAACAAAAAAAGTTTCTTATAAGACGCTTATAAGAAAAAAACTGATAAAAGAACATTTTTCTTAAACACCAAAACAACAAAATGTATAGAAAAATATTTTATATAAGAAACTTCCAACGGCAGCACAGAATTTATGTATGTATGTATGTAGTTTGCATGGACAACACTGTTTTTTGACAGTTTTACAATAACAAAGTCTTATTTTACTTTTCGTTCGTTCGCATTTAGACAAACAGACAGTTAGTTTTAGATGAGCGAGCTGGTATGTATATTTGTGTTTTTTGCTCGTAAACAAATTAATAATTAACTGCAACCATCGTCCATTAATTTGTTTCTGTGAAAGATGGATGTAAACAAAAAAAGAAACACATTACCAATAAAAACAAATGTTCAAATTTTAAAAGAAATACAAAACGGTATTAAGAGAAGCGAAATTGCAAAAAAATATAATATTGGACTTTCAACGTTATCTAAAATAGTGAAAAACTCAAAAGACATAGAAAATAATTATTTAAAAGTTAGAAATGTTAACAAAAAAAGAGACAGAAAACCAAAATATGAAAATCTTAATAAAGCTATGTCATTGTGGTTTGAGCAAATGATTCAAAAGGGAACCGTTGTGACTGGACCCATTCTTATGGAAAAGGCTGAGCAGTTTGCCATACAATTGGATATTCCCAATTTTAAAGCCAATATTGGATGGCTTCAACGTTGGAAGAGAAGCCAAAATATATACTTTAAAAAACTTCATGGTGAATCTGCTTCTGCTGATACAGATTCAGCTGAAAGCTTCAAAAGAAATGTGTTGCCTGCATTATTAGAAAAATATGCATTAAATGAAATTTATAATGCAGATGAAACGGGTCTCTTTTATAAAGCCCTGCCAGACGGAGCTTATGGATACGGGAGAAGTCAACAAAGTGGACCTAAGTCACCAAAAGACAGGATGACATTACTCTTCATAACCAATGCGACGGGTACCGATAAGTATGTATATTCTATAGGAAAGTATAAACAACCAAGATGCTTCCGTGGAAAAAAAGTTCCGATTCCATACAAATATAATAAAAAAGCTTGGATGACCAGTACCATATGGAACGAAATTATTAGGGAATTAGATGAAAAATTTAAAAAAAGAGGACAGAAAATATTACTTCTAATCGATAACGCTTCGTGTCACAAACTTGACTTTTCACCAGAAAGTATTAAAATAATATTCCTACCGCCTTGCACAACTAGCATTATTCAACCGCTGGACCAAGGTAAATTTAGCGAAATGTATTTTTAACACTATGTACTTTGCTTAAACGCCTGTACTTTTCGATTTTTTCAGGGATCATTCAGTCATTTAAATCTCACTATAGGAAAAATTTAATACGGGAACAAATACTAGCCGCAGAAGGTGACTACATGGAACAGTTTTTAAAGAGCGTTCATATTTTAAGAGCTTTGTATATAGCAAAGCGGTCGTGGTGGCTTGTGACACCAGAAACTATTCGTAATTGTTTCAAAAAGGGTGGGATTTCAAAAGATGACCCAACTAATGAGATTGATGAAAATGCATCGGACGGGGAAGAGATTTTATTGGATCAAGAGTACGACTCATTCCTAAAAGAATTTGATGAAATAGAAAAATACGACTGTTTCGGTTCATTAGTTGACACTGATATATTGGATGAAGTGCAAGAAGAAGTCTCTGAAGATGACGAAGCATCGGATGAAGTGCAGACAATTGAAGTAAAGCCAACCAGAAAAGAAGCCATAAAAGCTTTATTTGTCTTAAAGCAATACTTAAGTTCAGATAACAATAGTGGCCTTATAAGTATTGAAAATCTACTTTATAAGCAACGTGATAAAGACCTTGTCCAAAAAAAAATTCAGAACTATTTTAGATCTTAATTAAAACAATTAGACATTCATCTGCATGTTAAACATGAATTATGTTTGAGTTCCTTCTTTAATGTTATATATGAGCAAAGTACAAAATACTATACATACAAATAGTAAAAAATGAATTACATGTACCTACATATTTATTACATATTATTTTTTCAAATAGAAGTTGTTTATTTTTTTATATTTATTTACCAAAGGTGTTAATAAAATAAAAATTAACTACCAATCATGATTTGTTTTATTTTTCTATTTACATGCATACATCTACGTCAATATGTATACATATGTATTCATAAATAATAAAAAAGCTCGTATATTCATATAAGAAACAAATGTCTTATGGCTATAGCTACTTATATAAGAAATAAGTTTCTTATATAAAATAGTTGTATATAAGAAAGAAACGCTTATAAGAAACTTTTTTCGTGGATTTTTTATGTTGCTTATATGCGATAAATACTGTACCAACCTTTGTAGTTGTAGAAATCGATAGCTTCACTTTTAATAGGTTGAACTTCAATATGGGATCCATCGATGGCTCCATAACACTGAGGAAATCCTAAACGCTCAAATCCAGATAAAATTTCCATAATTTTAGTGTTTGTCGGAGGATATGCATCAAACGCAACATTTTGTAAACATCTACATATAGCTTTGCAAACATCTATAACGATTTCCCCAATGGTCGATCTGCCAACACCAAATAAACTGGCAATAGTTCTGTATTCTGATGAAGAGCCTAACGAGTATAAGGCTATGCCCAACCGTTTTTCTAATGAAATTGCGTACCTCCAATACGTATCTTTTCTGCGCAAATGCTGCAATGAGTTTACCAGGTACTCAAAGGTACTTCTATTCACCCGAAATTTATTTTTAAACGATTCTTCATCTAACTTTGGTACTTCGACCTCCCAGAAGCTCGACGATTCAACCTTATTAAAGGGGACTATACACTACGTGTTTTTTACATTGTATATGTCAAATTTTACATATGGAATAAAAACATATAGTTGGTGACCTCATAAACTTTGCTTGTGTAAAATACATGTGGAAATACATATGTAATTTTTTCGATTAGAACACGCTCTATTTTCTTATGTTTTCAAATGTATATGCCATGCGAAAAGATTTGTCGACGGTTAAATATCTGCGGTATCATTAGCCGCTCGTATGAAGAATTTGCATAAGTGATAAATTTTTTATCTCATTTTGTTAATTTAATAACAATGATATAAATTATTTAAAAATTTTTGATACAAGCTCCACATATTGTATATTAAAAGACGAAAAAACGTAAATCAATATTTTTGACGCCGGCATTTTAGTGACGCCACCAACAATTTTTGCAGCGGCTTTAACGCATTTTTTAAAGAAACGACATGGTAATTTATATGTAAATAATCATGGCGATGTCACGTGTAATTGTACATACAAGTTGGTGACCAAAAATTAAAACCCTTATGTAAAATAACCAATTTTGACAGACATAAAGAAAAACATGTGGGCTGTAAACTTAAAAATACATAAGCAAATACACGTAGTGTATAGCCACCTTAAGAAAATGGTCAATAGATAAGTATAATAAAAGTTGTTTATAAATACTTACACATGTCCAAAAGCGCCGGTATTTCTTTTTTATTAACGTAGAATTAAAAAGACATCTTTTTCTTTTTATGCTATTGTACATAATTAATGCATACCGAAAACACATTTTCTTTTTTCGCATAAAATATGCAATTTTATTATTATTATTAACAATAATGCTAATAATTTTTTCTTTTTCCATTTTTTTTTTGATCAAAAGTAAAAACAAATATACTAGTATATGTACTATGTACATGTCTGTCAAGGCAATTTAGTATCAAAAACCATAGTATTTGTATTAAGGTATAGAAATCCTATGTCTGTCAGGGGTATCAGACAAAACTTATGTTCTTATTTTAGTAAGTACCAATGCACCATTTTATTTTTTTTTTTTTAAATTTTTATTTTAATTCAATATAATTTTTATAATGTACTAATCTATACTAATACTAATCTTAATTTTTATTTAAATATGAAATTAAAGCTATGTTAAGTTTCTTATTTTCTTCTGCAATGCCATCAAGAATTTCTTCCTTTCGATTTCTATTACCTCCCTTTCATTTTCTTCGCTTTTCTTTAAGTGCTTAATGATTTCCATTGAAATTTTGTCGCATTTGTTTAAAATCATTCCTCTGAAATCATACCTTTTCTTTTTTTTCCAGGCTCTGATGTACTTGGTCCAGGTGAAGGAGAACACGGCGATGATGGTGCAGACATTGGTGTATCTGGTGATGATACAGAAATTGGTGCGCCGGATGATGATTGAGACATTGCTGTTGATGAATTGCTAACATCTGAATAAATAGAAAGATTTTATAATTATTAATAAAAATTAAAACACACAATTTTTAATAAAAAGTAAAACAAGAAATAAATGTGTTATTTTATTAGCCCAGACCTAATTAATGTACATACGTTAATTTAAATCAACTTTTAATACATACCGTCAATGCTTTCCAATGTTAATTCAGCAAACAAGTTTGCCTTGAAACCGCCAATTATTTGGTGGACAGTTTCATAATGGCACTATGTGGAAGGTGATCCACCAGACACTCCCATTGCCGCCTTCTCCTTCCTGCAAAATTTTAATATTAGAACAGGTTTCTTACACGTTTCCAGATGATCACTGTTTTGCCTTTTAAATACATTTTTTCTCACAGTGGCAAAACAACAACCCCAATTTTTTTTTATAAACATATTTATATAAATACCTGTACCGCTGTGTAAAGTTCTGCAACTTTACTTGGATGTCTCGTGGGCTGCAAGAGTGTCCCTGCTGGCTGAGCTCCTCGGACATCTCTGCGTATACAGTCAGAGACTAAAGTTTAAATACACCTCAAAAATTGATTGTTTAAAGAAAAGTAAACGCTTCAGGAAAACTTAAAGTATACAGTTTTATTTAGTTTTATAAATAACAAAATACAATAACAAAAAATATAGACTTCATTACGAACATAACGGTAATTCTTAAAAATACGATAAAATTCACTAGACAAAAGTTTAAATACATCTTGCAAAACAAAGAACTCTCTTTCATTTCTCAAAAACAAAGTACAATTATACCTTATGTTTCGCTGAAATTATGTTCTTACAAGCCAGAACTTGTATTAGTAGTCTTTTTATTGTCAGCATTACAAGTTTTGTCGATAATTATGGGCAAAGTTAAAGAAATTGAGTCCATCATTAAACATTTAATAAGTAAACGTTTCAACGAAGGAAAATCTTATCGGGAAATAGGAAAATTATTAAATGTGGCATTTTCAGGTATCCAAAATATAATTAGAAAATATAAGGAAAATGACTCCGTAGCAAATATTCCAAGAAGCGGTCGTCCAAAAAAACTTACCAATCGTGATGTTAACCACATCGTAAAAGAAGTGAAAAAGAATCCAAGAATAAGTGCACCAAAACTTGCAGATGATATCGCTAATAACTATAACAAACATGTTCATCCAAGAACTGTTCAAAGAGCATTGCGAGAAAATGGATATAAAAGCCGAGTTCCCCGAAAAAAGCCATTAACAAGTGAAAAAACAGAAAACTTAGACTGTAGTTTGGACATAAGTACAGAAACAAAGACGCTGAGTTTTGGAAAAGAGTTCTTTTTACAGACGAGAGCAAATTTAATTTATTTGGAAGCGATGGCCGTGCAAAGGTCTGGCGCAAGCCAAACACTGCCCTTCAAACCCTAAATTTGGTTCCTACTAAACACGTGCACAGTTCTATCTGTTAGTACCAGTTTCTCTTAGTTTGCTACTTCTGGTATGTATTGGTAAATATTTTCTTGTTTCTGGTATTGGTAAGTATTGTTATTGTACAAAATACTTACTGTGTGAGTAGATAAAGAGAGAATGAGAGTAACATATTTATTTTTATTTGTTTTCATAAAACAGATATGAACAAATACTGATGTTAATAACATGGTTATTTGTGATACTCGGGCAAATTGCTGAAAAAGCTGAAAAAAGAACAAACATGCGGCATAGACCTGCTTTGTTGAATGTTGACTAACAACTGAATGTAATATTAGTATTTTTACGCTCTTGTTGTGAGTATTGTTTGCGATCGTGTTGTGTATATGTAAATAGCCGAAAATCTTCGTATTCTGAACAATACTTTTGTAGTATTTAAAATTTTTCAGCATTTTTTAAAAGTGATTTCAAAAGGTAAGTTCCCTAATTGATTTTGTGACATTGTTTTTGTGACATTGACTGCTTTTGTGACATTAATTTCTCAGTGTTATTCATAATGCCGCGACCCAGAAGATCTGATCTTTCGCATCGAATACGGAAGAACAAGAAATCGCACGAGATCAGCCCGACTTCGCGTAACGCACGCACAAGCAGAAAGGCAGGCGACAAATGAAACGGCTCGATTAGCAATGAAAAATCGTCGATTAAATCAAGCAATTCAACAACGTGAAAATCTAAATCAACGCGTAAGAAGAAGAGCTTCAAGTGTTGATTTGAATCGAGTAGCGTTTCATTACGATTGCACTTTTGACTACAGCTCGCATCCTTCCGTTCAAATTGGAGATTGTGTGCAACCATTGCGGTGCATTAAAGCTCATCGGAGAATCGCCTGGGTTGTGCTGTCTCAGTAGTAAGGTCAAATTATCACCATTGCCCTCGCCATTGGTACGACCACGCCTACTCTAACGCCCACTTTTTTAATTGATTAATTGCTTCTACAGAGTCCAGTGGTTTTACGTGAGTACCTGCCCAGAGGGCCCAAACTCACGGTGCTCTTAACACCGGGTGAATACAATGCGTCCACCATCGCCCCCGCTTACGACAAATTGCCGTGCACGAGTACCAATTCGAATTTGTGTATTTGGACACATTTTCCCCTTTGGCAAAGAGCGGAGCCCATCTAAAACTCCTTCCGATCTATGGGTCTCGGCACCCGGTTGCAATGCAACTCCACACCGAGCTTGCGCTCTCCTCGCGATTTGAGTTTAAACCACAGCCACCACGTTGCTCCCAAAAGGGGCCTCACCAATAGCCAGTATGCAACCGTAGTTACATGGGCCACTGACTCCCGTGGTACCAGAATTGAGTCTCCGGTCGAACCTCGCAGCTAAACAAAACTAGCTACTACCAGTAGGACTCCAAATAGTCCGGCACTGGCAACCCTCCTCCAAACAAACATCAACATAAAGGGCACAAAACATCACAGCAACATTGAACAGCCGCCCTCACGAGCGACACTTTGGCCACATGTGTGACACCGGCAAAGGACAAACACGAACAATCCGGAACAACATTAATACAACGGTCTCCCTCGCGGGTAGACCCAAGGTCACAAAAGACGCAGCAACAAATCCAAGAACAGGGAATACCAATCGAAGCCGTTAACAAAGCAGTGTCGAGTATCTATCCAAGGAGCAACCAACCCCCCATCGCAGTCCGTCTTGGTAAGCCCGCACTACAGCGCCAAGATACTTGCCAGCCGCAACCCTCAAAGAGAGTTCCGTCTGAAAAGCATCTCGACTTACTATACTGCCGGATGACCGCAAGACATCAACAATGGAAGCAACAAACCACCAACAGCAACCCGAGCGAGCCACGACAGCATAACAGCGTAGTGGGCAGTTTACTGCGATAACACGCTAACGACATATCCATCGAATGATCGCCTAGGCTTCAGCCTCCGCTATCCTAAAGGCTCTTCTCCTACCAAACGCCAGACGGGCGAATTCCCGCAATCTACCTACCTACTCGAATCAGACAGAATCCTACTGAAATCCCAGGCCGATCCGGCACGAACAATACTCATACTACCTAGGTCCCTAATATCGGCGTACAGTGAACACGTGGTAAGCACATGCTCCCAATCCTCTCTACCACCACCACATCTGCAATTCGCAGTAATTGACAGGCCTCTCTCATGCAAGAATGCATTGAGTGAGCCGTGTCCTGTCAGCAAGAACCCCAGACCAAGGCCGAAGCCAAAATCAGGGCGCTCCTGAACGAAAGTGGCGTCACGTATGAAGCGATACGTGACCCTTCCCTTGTGGCTGTCATTCCACCTACTCCTCCATTTGGCCGAAAGTTCCTCACCTAAAAGTTCCCTAGTACGCCGACACCAACCATCCGACACATCACTAGCAGCAACCCAGTCATGTGCAAGAAGTGGCAACCCCTTCCTAATCTTGAAAGCAATACTGCGACGTATTGCCTCCAAGTCAAGAGGAGCAGCACCCAGCAAGACCTAAAGAGCATCCGTAGAAATAGTCCGACAAACCGGCAGGCAAGCGAGCATGGCTATCCTCTGACACGTCAAGACCTTGTTTCTGCCAACAACAGACATTGCCGTTTCGTACCATACAGGAGCACCAAACGCCGCACAAGCGACGAATAGCCCACCATAAATGGTACGAACAGAACGCCTGCTGAGGCCCCAGTCTGTTCTCAGAACACGCCTGATTTTACCCACAACGGCAGAAAGCTTATTCCTGATGTAAGGAAAATGAACTAAAAAGTTCATTCTCTCACCAACCATTATGCCCAGATACTTGACTTGCGTCACATATCTGAGCCTAACGCCGATACCAGCCCGAATGAGGGGGGACGACCGATTGACAATCTGCCTTTCAGCAGCATTGTCGTCGTTTTGTCCAGAGCAACCTGGACCCCGACGCGATCGCCCCACCCATTTACCTCGTGCATGGCCCACCCACCCAAGTCTTCCAGATCAGAACGAGTCTGTCCTTCAACAAGGATGAGTAGGTCATCCGCATAGGCACACAACTTGACCGAACGCTCAAGCCGCCGCAACAGGGGATCCATCATGATGTTCCATATATATGGACCACAGATGGAGCCCTGAGGACAGCCACGAGAGACGTCCCTCCAAACAGTGTCGCCGGCGCCATCAATACACGCCTTCCTGTCGTCGAAGTAACTCCTCCATAGGGAAAGCTCCCGACAGCCCACCTCACGTAGTCTGTCCAAAACTTTATCCCATGATAGGTAATCAAACGCCCCCTTGAAGTCAACAAATATGCCAAGGACATATTTGCTCGTTGAATTAGCCACGCAACGCTTAACATGCAGCCAAGCGTCTTCAACGGATCTCCCCTCCCTAAATCCATATTGGTACTCAGAATTACCCTCGATGTAGACCTCCTTCAGTCTTGTCACCATAATCCTCTCCAGCACTTTTCCAAGTACTGGTAGAAGACTGATGCCCCGATAAGAGCGAGGATCACTCGTCACTCTATCAGGCGACTTCAGGAGAACAACAACGCGAGCAGTTTTCCAAGCCCTCACTCAGACACCTCCCAAAGACCAGCTCCAGACATTCTGGTATGGCTCGCCAGATGCTTTTACACATCTCGCCAGTCATACCACCAACACCCGGCGATTTCCTACTCTTGATGCGCCCCACACTGTACACCAATTCACTTCTCTCCAAAACCGGAGCCGCCTCAACCTCCTCCATAGGAGCAATGGCAGACTCCGCTTCCGGAAAGAAGGCAGCCAATAGTACGCCAGCACATTGACCCCAGGTTGACAATGACTCATCACCAACCTGTAGCCCTGCAATGTCCGTACTCCTGTTCCTGCCTCTGCAAATTCTGTACACCTTCCCCCAAGGGTCGTCCCTGTTGTTACTAACGAACTCCTTCCACTCATCCTCCTTCACCTTAAGAATCAGATTCTGATAGAATCTCTGGCCAGCAAGGAACGTAGCTCTACGCTGAGCTAGATCTGGAGCATCGTCGTGACGAGCCCTCTGGAAACGCTTCCTGAGACGCCTGACCCTCCTCCGCTCCACATCTAGTTCACGTGTCCACCACTTGACTTTGCTCGGCCTTGTCGTACGACACCGACCAAGCAATTCGTCATTGACATCGCACATCCACGAGTCTATCCGCACTGCCACGTCATCTAAAGGAATCTGCCTAAACAACTCCTGATCGGACGCCCGAGTCCTAATCGCCTCGCCATAGCGAGCCCAGTCAACTCCGCCCAGACGCCACCTCCGAGGAGGTAACGTGGTTCCTACGCGGGCGCCATAAGTGACCTTAATCTCAATGAGATTATGATCACTTACCCCCCAGACGTCAAGTACTCTCCACCTGAAGGTGAGATTGGCCATTGCCGCATCATTCGCTATAGTGACATCAATGTCACTAGCACCGTTTGGGCCATCAAAAGTGTACAAATCACTAGCCTCGTTTAACACCGAAGCACCTTTTGTGACCAGCCATTCACTAAGCATAATGCCTCGTGTATGGTTCGAGCGACCAGGAATAACCCTAGCCATTTTGCTGAACCAAACAGGAGAGCATGCGTTTGCGTCTAAGCCTAGGATAAGCGGAATACTACCCGCATGGAGTAGTACCGTATCCATATATCCCATGTACGGCTCCAAAGCAGCGCTATATCTACAATATATACTCGCGAGCAAAATCCTCCCAAACTCACCCTCAGCCGAAATGCAGACGCCCCAAGGCCCTGAGCTAATGACAGTGCAAGCAATGTCATCTCCATCTACAACAATAGCAGCATCTTTGTTCGCGTCCGCAAAGACCCGCATACCACCCGGCAGTCCGTCTAGACGACCATTCGATGTGTAAGGCTCCTGCAATAATGCAATTCGAGCCCCAAGCCGCCGCATCGCCTGACCCAACTCGCAAACAACCGCGTAACTCCTCTGACAGTTAAACTGGAGGATCGTTGTCCCTTCCATTTTAATGCCTTGCGTTCACCCTCGCAGCCATAGCCGTGTACACGGGACAGGCAGCAGACATCATGAGATGCGATGCTGGCCACCCCTTAAACGCGCAGTCGCGGCACCTCAAATCATTAGGGCATTCAGATGCCCAATGACCCGGGGTACCGCACCTTAGGCAGACGTTCTCCTTGTACTTACACTCCCGGACCATGTGACCATAGCCACGGCAGCGGAAGCACGTCGAAACAACGTCTCTTACCCTCACCTGGAAGCGGAACCACTTAATATATACCCCAGTTGCCCTCAGGTGATCCGCCACGGACTGGGTGCATTCCAGCACAACGTTCACATTTCCACTGTCACCTGTTTTCCAGGGGGCAGTGGCCAAGCGCACGCTCCTGCCAAAGGCATCGCGCGACATCATCTCCTTTAAGTTCAGGGAGAATAACTCCTCCATGAACTCGTCGGGAGATATCTCCGCGTGGACCTTCTGCACCACCACCTTTGGCCCCAGTTTTTCAACAACTGAGACCTCGAGGCCTACCTCTGAAAATCGCTCACTATCAGCGATTTTTCTCCTTTCCGCAACTGAGGGCGTACGGACCACGGCCCCGTCCTTAATTGGACGGATTTCATGAATCCGAACCCCAAGCTTAGGCGCCAACTCGCCCACCACCTCCTTAGGGGTACCCCCCTTCTTCCCTTTAACAACTACCGACCACGTCTCGACCGGCTTCACTGCAACAGGCACCTCCACAGGAACAACAGCTGCTGCGCGGGCGGCAGTGGTGCAGCAAGCACCGGCTGCTGAGCAGCAGCCTTGCCCGCCCCATATGCCTCCAAGCGCCCCTTGAGGCTCTCGTTCTCGGCAATCGCCTCAAACAGCAGCATCTCATATCTGCCAGCATGCTCCAGGACAGCAGCAGGCACACCAGCCGGTACTCCGTCAGCCATCACCAACTCGGTCAACGAATTGGTCACTGCCTTCATCCTGGCAATGACACCCATCTCGCTCAAGGGCTTCGCCCTCCTGCGTGTCCTAGACCTCTGCCCAGCTCCAGCAGTAGTCGTTTCGGACAACTCCATTTCCACTTGCGTCGGTTCCACCTCAACAACACCATCAGCACCATCAATAACAACAACTGCATCTGCTTTAATCGCCGCAGCAGTAGCAGCAATTGCAGCGGCAGCTGCCCGCTTGGCCTTCGGTGACCCCGGCTTGAACCGCTTCCTACCGTCATCCACCTCGCTTCCAGAAAGCTCGCTGTCGGTGTGACGCACCTTTCGCGAGCCAGTAGCTCCAGCCCCTACACCATCAGAGGCGACGTCAGACACGTCCCCCTTTGCCCTAGGCCGCTCGCCCTTCTGCTTGCCAGCAGGAGGCATCTCCACAATGCTGTAAAGCACCTACAGCAACTTCCAATAACAAAAAACTAAATAAATCCACCTACACAAATCGCAGACAGAAATGCTACAATATGTCAGTAAATTTACTACGTGTAAAAACCACAAAATAAAATAATCCCAGAAAAAGCCCAGAAATTTACTAAAAATTTCCAAACTTAATCCCGGCTGCAAATAATAATCAGTACCCACGTAAAAATACCAAAAAAATACAAAAAAAAATCCAAAATGGCAGAAATTAGAAAAAAATGCAGGAAATTTTCCAACCAAGGCCAAAATGTTATCCGCCTATATCTCAGGCATCCACTGGGCGATTTCGATGAAACCAACACCAATGGCCACAGAAGACCCAGCAGGAACCCAACTAGAATCGCAGCCCCGGCAGCAAAAACCAGGCCCCTACCGGCTCCCAAAAATGGCCAAAAATCGCACCAAAAAATTTGCAAAAATAACAAAAAGCTTACTCCCAGGAATACGCGCACACACAAATTGAATTTTATTTCGAAGATTCAACCACTAAAAAACACTATCACAAAATCACTATTAATCACTTTTAAAAAACACGTCATCAACAGCCACCATAGCCACGGCAGCGGAAGCATGTCGAGACAACATCCCGTACCCTCACCTGAAACCGGAACCACTTAATGTACACCCCGGTTGCCCTGAGGTGATCCGCCACCGACTGTGTGCATTCCAAAACAACATTAACCGAACGCTCTTGGCGAAGGCGTCACGTGACACTACCTCCTTCAGATTCAAGGAGAATAACTCCTCCATAAAATCATCGGGAGATATCTCCGCGTGCACCTTTTGCACAACAACCTTAGGCCCCAGTTTCTCCACAACTGTCACCTCTAGGCCTACCTCCGAGAATCGCGCACTGTCAGCGATCTTCTTTCTCTCCGCAACCGAAGGTGTCCGCACAACCGCGCCGTCCCGAATTGCACGGATCTCGTGGATCCGAACCCCAAGTTTAGGCGCCACCTCACCAACGACTTTGTCGACAACTTCCTTAGGGGTTCCTCCCCCTTTCCTTTTACGACCACCGACCAGGTCTCCACCGGCTTCCTGGGCACAGGTACCTCCACCGACACCGGAACTGCAGCAGCTGCCCGAGGCATGGGCGGCAGTGGTGCAGCAAGCACCTGCTGCTGAGTAGCAGCCCTGCTCGCCCCATATGCCTCCAAGCGCCCCTTAAGGCGCTCGTTTTCGGCAATCGCCTCGAATAGGAGCAGCTCATACCTGCCCGCGTGCTCCAACACAGCACTAGGCACACCAGCCGGAACGCCATCCGCCATAACTACCGTGGTCAGTGAGTTGGTCTCCATTACAGTCATCTCGACCACCGGCCTCACTCTTGTAATGCAGTTTATTTTTCCAGCTGAGGTATGTCTCAGTCTGTCCAAGGTTCGATTCAGAGGTCTGCTTCCTTTGAAATAAAACACGAATATTTTTGGGTGTTATATAAAAAATATTCAAAACAAAGCTTTTATTAACGAAACCTTAATCTACTTATCAAATACTTAAATCTACGAAGGTTTTTCAGGAATTTGAATCCGTTGAAATGATGAATTGTAGCAGCGGCGGGATGGTAGAAACTTATACGATGATGAAACGTAGTAGCAGCGGTGAGACGGTTGATCCTCGGAGAAAAGAAAGAAAAGAACAAACGAAAGTTTGTAGTGAAATATAGTTCGGGTTGTTTAGCAGTCTAGTATCTATAGTCGGCTACGGACGTAACAATACGATTGTAAGAAGAATTCGGGGGTCTTACGATCGGTTAACTACGGATACAAAATACGATTGTAAGAAGAATTCGGGGGTTCTTACGATCGGTTAACTACGGATACAAAATACGATTGTAAGAAGAATTCGGGGGTTCTTACGATCGGCACAAACTATAACGAAGTCAAGAAGAAATCGGAAGTTCTTGAGTTCGGCTACGGATAAATACGATTGTAAGAAGAATTCGGGAGTTCTTACGATCGGTCAAACTACGACTAATTCAAGAAGAATTCGAAAGTTCTTGAATTTGATTACGACTACTAAAATATGAATGCGAGAAAAATTTCGGGAGTTCTCACAATCGGCTAAAATAATTCTACGATATGGTTAGTATGAATGTAAGAAAGATTCGGAAGTTCTTACAATCGGCAAACTACAAGAGAGATCTCTCCCCCCTTTTTTACCATACAACTCTGAATACTTATATAGAAATAAAAATAAACTACTTGGGAATTATATCAACATAAATCCAACTGCAACCAGTTTGTACGTATTACTCTCAGCTACTGCGTTTGTGTGTGTGCGTATGTGTATTCTATTATTACATACAACTAGTGCTTCTAGTGTTATATATTAAGTTTTATTCTTATGTATGTATATATATTTGGAACGGCACGTTACACTCTCCTCCTGGTCCTGGACCTCGGTCCCACTCCAGCAGAAGCCGAGTCCATCACCTCCATCTGCACCTCCTCAACCGCATCATCAGTAGCGTCTACAACCTCCAACTCATCAGTCTTGGCAGCAATCGCCGCAGCAGTGGCGGCAATGGCAGCCCTCTTGGCTCTCGGCGAACCCGGCTTGAAACGCTCGCCGTTCTCCCCTGCCTCATTGCCCGACAACTCACTGTCGATGTGACGCACCCTCCTAAGGCTCAAACTACTCCGCCTTTTCGCAGCTCCATCCGTCGTGCAATCCGAGGAATCGCCCTTCGCGGCACCTGTTGCCCACACTTGCAAATGTACTAAGCGGAAAAACGCCACCTAGTGTACTGAAAAACAACACTGAAAAAAGGCAGTGCAGTCACACACGACTCACACACCAGACTGCTTTATCCACACAACACTGAAAAAGGCAGTGCAGTCACACAGGTTCCACACACGAGACTGCTTTATCAGCCGCAAATTCAAAATCAATATAGTAAAGTCACACTCACCCAACTTCAACTAAATCCTTAGCCACCTCGTTCAAACGTACCTCAGTGGTGTAGTCAGTACGTAACTAACTTACCAAACCGATGATCACTGGTTCGATACCACTTCTAAAAAATAATTTTAAAAATAATTTAAAATTAAATTTTCCACTACAGTCACTTTTCAAGATCACTCAAGGTTCACTCTTTCAAAGATAAAATCCTCCGGACAATTTTAGAGCTCGTCTAAAACAACCACTTTGGTCAGGAACAATTCTGAGACACTCTACGGAGTCTCAAAAAATTTCCAATTATCACACACACACGATTGATTGTCTCTGTCAATACTAACACTTCCGCACTTTGCAAAATTCGAATTAAAAACACCGCACTTCAAATTTCAAACACCGAATCCAATTGCTTCTACATGGGTTTTTTTTACAGATTTACTTCATACAGATTGTATCCACATCTTACTGCAGGCGATGTAAAAATAAAAAAATTATGTGGCACGCCCACTTTCACGCCCCATCACAAAAAATTTATGTTTACATGGTTTTTCAGTCTGCGGGCGCAGGGGCGTGGCAAAATCCAATTTTCATATTGCATCACCAATGACATACGAGCATACATACATATATTTTGCTTTTTTTATTTTATTTAATTTTTTTGAAAGCCGTTGTCATGTTTTTCAAAACGAGATATCAAACTCTTAAATCGGTTATTCGGTAGTTCCGAAGATATTTGCAAAAACCTTATGTTATTAACGATCCAATATCAAAATTTTAAAACTTTCGAAATGTTGCATTCAAAAATCCGAGTTTTCGGTTTATTTACAAAATATTTACATCATTCGATAACAGAAGATATTCCGCGCTTACTAAGGTGCAGCATTATACAATAAGTTAAAAATAATATTATACATCAATCGATGATAAAAAAAACTTTATGTACTCTTGCATTTAAGATCCCTACATTTTGTGCACATTTGTGAGTTTTTTTCAAACGCTGATAAAAAATAACGGCACATTCAAACAAATTGCTCGCAGCGCTCTACGTGATTTTCGAGGAAATTACAAACCGATGGGAGGCGCTCTTATTCATTTTGTTGGTGATTTTGGTCTAACTTGAAAGCTTCATATCTTTGAAACCGAGTCGAGAAAATCACGCTATCGACGAACATACGTGTGCATTTGTTGCAAGACCCGTCTGCCCAAACATTCTCAGAACAACTTTTTGACATCGGAAATGGAAAAATTCCAATTAATCGCGCCACGAACGAGATTTCGTTCCCGCCTAACTTCTGTCGAATGCAAATGCATATTCAAGCCGTTGTCGACAAGGTATTCGCAAGTCTAACAATCTTCTACAAAATTTCGGATTGGCGCTGGGAACGTGCAATTTTGGCACCAACAAATTATTATGCCAACAAGCTCAATGCGCAAATTCAATTGAAACTGCCCGGCAAATCAATCAAATACAAATCGATCGATACAGTAATGGATGAAGAACAAGCCGTCAATTATCCCACTAAATTTTTAAATTCATTGGAACCACCCGGAATGCCACCGCATGTGCTAACATTAAACGTTGGATCGCCGGTAATTCTTATTCGCAACTTACACGCAACAAAGTTATGCAACGGAACCACATTGACCATCAAAAACTGCTCACCAAATTTAATCGAGGCAACAATCATCGGTGGCAGATTCAAAGGCGAAGACGTACTTATTCCACGAATTCCGATGATTTCCAACGATTTACCATTCCAATTCAAGCGGATCCAATTCCCTTTGCGTCTTACCTTTACTATTGCCATCAATTAAGCACAAGTCAAATCATTGACTATTGGTAGCTTAATTTTGGAAAATTTATGTTTTCCACACGGCCAGTTGTATGTGGCTTGCTCCCGAGTAGGCACGCCAAAAAAACAAAAAACATTGTATATCCACTGGCCCCAAGATGAAGTAATAAATAAATATAATTTCCAATTTGCCTTAAATAAATGCGTTTCTTTTTTGATTGAGCACCTACCTAGACCATATGTAAGTTATTCTGTAACAAAACTTTATGATAGATATTCCATAAATTTATTTAAAGGCCGTACATTTCGTTAAAAGCTTAATTTAAATCGTGTGGTAATACAACACTAATGTTTGCTTAGGGCCAGCAACGCGGACCGGGTCAGCTAGTAGGTATATAATTACTAAAACGCTTTAATGTTTTATTTATTGAAACTCTTCATTTATGCCGAAATAACTTATATAATATACATAGACAAAATTAAGTTTATGTTGTCATTTAAAAAATTCGTAGGATATTTGTCTATCGAAATACATTAATTAATTTTGACACCACGAAATTTATCGGTTTTAGGAATGAACAAACTATATAATGCATTATGTTAGTTTTTACAACTTTACTAACATACTTTTACAAAAACAATTGCTTATTAATTGTTTTTGTAACATACTTTTACAAAAACAATTGCTTATTAATTGTTTTTGTAAAAGTATGTTATTTTAATTCCACAACGTTTCCTTTAAACTGTCAAAAAATCAAATATACACAAAGTAATTATAGTTGCAAAAATACGTATTTTAATGCCTTTTTGTGTTTTACATTTTTAATCAGCTGTTCAGAAAAGTATGTTTAAAAAGTTTGTTCTCGGTGTGTTTTGTTCACGCGGGTACAAAAAATACTCTAAATGGTTGTTGTGTTTCTATGTAAACAAACTTACCTTCACATTGACTTTTCAATGATTTCTTTTGATGCCATTTGCCATTTTATACAATTTTGTTCACTAAACACAGTTGTGAACAGTGTTGCATTCGAAATCTTACTCAATATTATAACAATTTCGTACTAATTGCGCAATAATTAATTGAGATTTTATATGGAATATTGAGCTCAATAATGGCGTTAATTAGCGTTTCTGATATATTGTTCGATATTGTGTACCTTTTGTGTGGGTGGGGGAAACTTCCGTTTTTAATGAAACACACATTGTTTCAAATTTGTAGCCAAAATTAATTCTATTATTCATGTAACTTTTCCGTTTAAAGGAATCCGTCCACATATCCAATACCAAAGAAATGTTTTTTGGACAAGAATTTTTTAAAAACGTTTGAATCGTCGTCTTGTAGGCCCCATATACGTAGGGTTACCATATTCATTTTGAGAAAAAGAGGATGTCGACCAAAAAAAAGCCGGACATTTACCCTTAAAAAGAGGACAATACTCTGTAGCAAAATATTAAAAAAACAACGCCTTAAAATACACAAAACAAATTTATAATTCTATTTACATATAACAACAAAACTTAAACAAAATATTAAAAAAATTATATTTTACCAGTCTGATCTCATAACTACTACAACATAAAAATTAACAAATTCATTTTAAAACTTCACATGTAATATATATACATTTTTAGTAGAAGTTGTCAAGATTCATGTATATTTTTCAGCGCTTTCAATTTGAACCAATATATTATTATCGCATTTTTTTTAAATATTCATAAAACACTTGACAATTCATATCAAAGTTATATTTGACTTTAATAATATCAGAAATAGTTGATGTGTTTAATTTCTTTCTTTCTGGTGTCCACTGCATTCAGAACTTCTAGAACTAAGAACTTTGAGAAATATCATAAAACAAAATTCCCGAAGGTTAACACACACATTCATTGAATTTGGAATGATTTGAAATTTATAAAAAGATTTCGTATTTCAAAGAAAAGTGCATCAGCTGTTTTTTCCCCCTCCAATAAACTAGCACTTCTTTTGGCACCTTTTCCAGACATTTCTGGACAAAACTATAGAAAGTCGTTGCAAACAATTAAATTTAGCAATTAATTGATGTAACTCTAAACGTCAAACACCAATGTTACCACATTTTTCTCCGAATGCAGTCGGTAGTTACACGTAGGTAAAAAAAACCTTAAAATTACCAAATTCTTTTTACCGGTTAGGTAAGGAAAAGTAATTGGTATAAACTCTAGTAGTTATCTATTTGTTAAAATTACGGGCATAAGATACGTAGACAAAGGTCAAAAGCCAAAGTCGTTTAAAATTGTGAAGGCGCATATGGCGGACAAAAAGCATCAAACACAATTTGTTTACACAAAAAAGCATGTCATGACATCGTGTGTATTTAAAAAAATGTATACATCAATGCCAACAATACTTTCGATGCAATAAAACGAAATTATAGATTAAAGTTTTAAAAGTAGGACAAACCCAGGACACTTGCAAAAAAAAAGAAGTAGGACTACCCCGGACGCCCTAAAAAAGAGGACGGTGTCCGGGGAAAAGAGGACGTATGGCAACCCTACATATACGTCATCTAATGCCGACCGGCTTAGAGTAGTTGCGGATGGCATCTACATATATAGACGGTTTAATTGCTTTCATATAACTCACAAATTCCGGCTGCTCAATCATATTAAAGGGGCGCAAGTCTCTAGAGCACATTTGAACAACAAGTCGGGCGTTTGCATATTTTTCTTTGCTTGGCTTCACAACATTTGTTTTCCCGGACAAAATCGATTTGGTTTTGAGCTGCGATATATCGGATATTTTGGTTTTGATATCTAATGAGTGGCAATTCCGTAAATGGTTACTAAGGTTGGACGTGGATGTGAAAATCCCAAATCTAAAATTAAGTAAACAGAGTTTTGGGAAAAAGTTGTAAATTTGGTGGTAAACCACCGTAAAACACATTTTTAGTGCTAGTTTTTATTATTTCATGGTTTTTTCACTGACGGAAGTAAATTTAATTTAACATGGGTCAGAGGCAAGCTGTTTGTGTGACGGAAACCACAGAGTATAACAGAGGTGACAGAAGAGCAAAGATAGTGTAGGTTTTTTCTTGTCTCTTTCTTTGAGAACTGCCTTGTCGGTTTCTTTATGTTACTATTTTTCTTTATTTCTGACTCAAATAAAATTCAATTTTGGTGGAAAAGGTAAGTGCATGTATTTCTATTATTATTATTTTTGCAGATTATACAAAACACAACGTACTTAACCGTAAAATATACAAAGCACAGATTATAATTAATTATATTTAAAGGAATCACTGAAAATTAAATAATTTAACACAACACAAATTAATTGTTTGATTTATTTTGCCACAGATTTTGCTTTGACACAAAATTGTTTTGTTTATTTTGCTTTGTTCACAAATTTCGTCTTTTATATAGTGCTTTGCTTTTTCACATTACAAATTTACTAACAGAAAATATTTTCTTTCTCTTTTTAATATACCTACTGTGTCAGCTGATTGTAGCGATTTTGAACTGTCAAAGTTGTCCCCTCTGTTATACTCTGTGACGGAAACCAAATGCCGAATTCCATTATAAAAACACAAAAGCCACTGTTAAGCACGTAGTAGGCTCTGTTATGGTTTGGAGCTGCATGTCGAGTGTCGGAGTAGACAATTTTCATTTAATTGAAGGCAAAATGGAAAAATTGTCTATCTTAACATTTTGGATCAAAAGTTAAAGCAAATGCAATTACGCAAATTTTAATTTTTGTAATTTTTTAGATATATGAGTATGTGGAGTGTAAATAGAAGCGAAAAAAAATATTTTTTTGGTGCATAATTTTAATGTTTAGAGCACATTTACATCAGACAAAATCTTGTCCGATTATGCGATGGAGTCACTGTATGTAATATCATTTGCTCCGGCTTAAATCTAGTTTACCGACTCAGCTCCAAATAATTAAAAAAAAAGTACGAAGAGTGATAGAAAATTGAAAAATAAGAAGAAAAAATTAAATAAAAATTAACAAAGTGTCAGTACGAAACTATAAAATATGTTTTGCATAAAGAGGGATACAATATTTTACCTCCGTATGCTAAGGTACTAGATGAGAAGAAAAAGTGTTATCCCAGTGAAGTTAAAATATCAGAAAAAGAAGCCTCAGTAAATTTGCAAAGTTTAATGGATCACACCACAAAGCGTTTATTTGAAAGTTTTTCACACGAAAATATTAATAATATGATAAATTTGAATTGCACTCTTATGTCGAAGTGGGGTTGCGATGGCTCTTCTGGACATTCAGAGTACAATCAAAGTTTAGCACCTGATGTTACTGACAAGAACCTGATATTAGTATCGATGGTGCCTTTAAGTTTACGAGCAACCTCTGAAGAGGAATACTGGCGTAACATTAGTCCATCATCAACAAGAAATTGTCGTCCAATTTCTTTCGAATTCGCTAAGGAGACTAAAGAAAAAGTCTTAACAGTTGTTGAGCAAATAAAGTCCGAAATTACCGCTTTAAGAAATACGACTGTTATAGTATGCGGCAAACAATTCAATGTAATACACAATTTAGTGTTCACGATGCTAGATGCCAAAACGGCTCAGACAGTTACAAATACCGCTTCAGCAGCCGTATGCTATATTTGTAAAGCGAAGCCCTCTGAAATGAACCATTTGGATATAATATCAACAAAAACCATTGATAGTGAAGCTTTTAAATTAGGTATTTCATCATTACACGCTCGAATAAAATTTATGCAGTGCATACTCCATATATCTTATAATATGCCTTTTCAAAAGTGGTCTGCAATTGATTAAAAACATAAGATATTAAAACAAGAAAACAAACAGCGCATTCAACAAGCATTTAAAGAACGCATGAACTTGCGAGTGGATACTGTACAACAAGGAACTGGGTCGTCGAATGACGGAAATACTTCAAGGCGTTTCTTTTCTAATCCTGCTCTCGTAGCAGAAATTAGTGAAGAACTAATAGAACGCTTCCGAATTATTTTCCAAATAATTACATGTGGGCACAAAATTGATACGGGGAAGTTTAAGAAATTTTCGTGGGATACTGCTGAGCTATTCGTTCGTAAATACAATTGGTACTTCATGCCAGCTACTGTCCATAAAGTATTAATACATGGAAATGACATAATTGAAGCAGCAGTGCTCCCTACAGCCATGCTCTCCGAGGAAGCGGAAGAAGCACGTAATAGGGATTACAGAAATTATAGATTAATGTTTTCCAGAAAATGTAGTAGAACTGCAACAAATACTGATGTTTTGCATCATCTGATCCCTATATAAGTAGTATAAGATGTCAACCACGTAAACATATTTTGGAACTAGATGATGTAGTAAAAGAAATGATAGATGATGAATAAAAGTCTATATTTAAATGCATGTATTGAAATTTATTTATAAAATAATTAGTTTTGGTAAAGACACAAAAAGCTGTGGGAAAAAATATAGTATGGGTTATATGGGCAGTAAGTGGGGGCGTTAATTGAGCTAACCAAAAACTCTGTGCCAAATTTCAAAAACTTTGGACCAAAAATAAATTTTCGGTTCTGTGGGCGGTGGGTAGTGGGCGTGGCCAATTTTGATGAAACTTTATATTTTTCTTAATTAAGCCAACCAAAGGTTCTGTGCCAAATTTGAACATTCTACGAGCACTCCTTATATTTTTTGCCAAACATTGTATGAACAAATACCACTGTGCGCCCGGCCGAAAGCCGGCTATGCAGACATACTTTAGTTGAAAAATTACATATTTCTATGAAAACTAAAAACGTCCATAACTCGAAAACTAAGCGTTTGCGGCAATTTTTTTATTTTATTTTTTTTCTTATTTTTAAATTTTCTATCACTCTTCGTACTTTTTTGTTATTTGGAGCTGCGTCGGTAAACTAGATTTGTTCCTTATATCAAATCGTACACTCAAAATATTTCATAGGTAAAATAAACGAAAATCGTGGTTCATGTTACTAAATTTTTCGTTATTTTGACAAAACGAAATATTTCGTATAATATACAAATGTTTTTCGTTCTTGTTGGGCGTTTTTATTTTCTGCATTTCACGAAATATTTGTATATTTACCAAGATTATTTTGTTAAATTACAAAATAAATGGTTATTTAACGAAAAATTTTCGTAAATAAAACTTTTAAACTTTTATATTTCGTAAAAATACAAAATTATTCTGTTAATTTTAGAAATATTGCCTCCTGTTTTACGAAATTTTCTAAACTTACGAAAAATATTCATATTTTTTTCGTTTATTTTACAAAATTTCGTAAAAAAACGAAATATATTTTGTAAAATCACGAAAATATTTCCTAAATACACGAAAAGTTTCGTTAATACAAAAAAAGTTTCGTAAATTTATGCTTAAATTTACAAAATTTTCTGAAAATATTTCGTAAAGTTACTAAAAATTGTGTAAAAATAAAAAAAAATGTTTGTTTATTTTAGAAAAAGTTTCATTAATTTCTCAAGAAATATTTTTTATTACACGAAATAAATGTTATTTTACTTACTAAGCGAAATAAATAAATAAGACTATGTGTACAATATACAAGAAATACGACGGAGCTGTGAAGTGGTCTACTATACATACCATTTCTTCAGTAGGAAATAGTCCGACTATTTGCTTGGATAAATTTTTCGAGTCTTTCACTGACAATGGGCGTCCTTTATCTATACAGAAATTAACTCGCATAAAAGCTTACGTATATTTTCGTTTAAAGAGGACTTATTTCTATAATGCTGAAGAACACTTTGACCATACGGGTTGGAATTTAGAATAGTTTCCAAATTTGACGTAGATTTCGTATCTCCGTACACTGTCGACGTTAACATTTGGTTTTCCATTTAACAACTTTGACCAGTGGTAGAGAAATTGTGCTTGAACACCCCCAGATAAATTGATTTTAGACATAATACTTATGGCCAAGTCTTTATCGAGATGGCGCATCACTCCAACATATAATTGTTGTTCTGAATAAACAGAAGTAGAATTAAAAAGGAACAATTTCTTAATATGTGCATAATTACCTATAAAATAATCCAATAAGTCACTCATATTCCATTCAGTTAAAAGTTTGTGTAGCTCATCTTTATCACCATATTTTTCTTCAATGTTTTATTGGTATTGTTTGATTTATAATATTGTTGTTTTCTTCAGTGAAAGAATTCATGTTAAAGCTGTTAAATTTATGATGTTTATATTGATTTTTTTATATTTAATTAAAAATTTATATATATTTGACACAAATAACAATTAATTTTTTTATTTCGACTAACGCTTCCATCTCTTTAATTGTCAGTCAAAGCATAACTTCTTTTGTTGTTTTTAGAGCAGAAAAAATTTACTCATTTCATCCTACCAAATTATATTTGTGAAATGCACGAAATTTCTAAATTTACGAAATTTGTCTCTGCATTTAATACGAAAGTTTCGTATTTTTCAAGAAATTTTTGTAAAATAAACAAAAAAACATTAACGAAATTTAATTTGTAAAATTCAAAAAATTTATAAATTTACAAAATTTTCTACAAGATCTAAACACGAAAGTTTTGTATTATAAACGAAATTTTTGTACAATATACAAAAATAATTCTACGAAAAAAATTTTGTAAATTACCGAATTTTGTAAGTTTACGTAATAAAATAATTACTAAAATTTCGTATTATGTATAAAACTTTAGTAAAATGTACGAAAATAATTTTACGAAAAACCATTTCGTATTTTTATGCATGAAATATTTTGAGTGTACTTATCCCTTTACACGCATTGGCTCTTCGTCAAAACATAGTTTGCACACGTGGAGATTCTTTAGAACGGCCTTATAAGAAATCAGCATTTGACCAAAGAAATTCCAAACGTTTGACCCTCCGGCATTCTTTTTATTAAGCACTATTGAAGTTTTATTTTTAATTTCTGTTTTCGTACTTAATATTTTTTGGTATTTTAATACGTCACTTTCTTCTAGAGTTTGTGGTACTTCCAGTTCACCTTCACTTTCAGAATTTATTTCCATTGTTCTTTGGAAAAAATTTGTAATTTTCTGACTATCCATTTTTAACACTTCTTATTCACTTTACTTTCCGTTATTAATAACGGAAATTTAGTAGAGTTTCCATAACCACGAAAAAATTAAACATTTTGAAGGGTTACCATTCTAATAATTACGTAAATCGAGAGCATTTACATCAGTGATGAGATTTAAACATTTAGTGCAAAATGGAAGTATAAATTGTGCCAACATGGGTTCAATAGTACCAAAACTACTTTTCACAAAATAAACCGAATTTGGATTAAAGACGTGCAACAGTATACCCAAAAGTATTTGCAAAACAAATATACCATATACACAATATTGTATTTGGTTTTTTTTGTAACACACATTACTCATACCAACAATAACAGTTGAATTTTGATTTTATACCAGTATATATTTGTATTTGTTTTTTATTCTCAAATAACTGTTGTACCACAATTATTTCCAAAATATTTGTTGTACAGTATCTCCCGCTTAAATGCGCCCCGCTTAATTGTGTTCCCCGCTATAATGAACCAAATTTGCTGCCACAAAAAGCTTTCTGTACAAAAATCCCCTTTTAAATGACTCCCGCTTAATTGAGTTCCCCGCATTATTGATTCAATTTTTTTAGATTTAAGATTGCAAACTCAAATGATTTTACTCGCTTAATTGCGTTTAAAAAGTTGGTTGCTAAGAAATAAAAATCAAAAATTCAAATGAAAATTCCAAAAATTTTGTTCAGTAAAATTCCGGAGAAATACAAAAAAAAAAGTAAACAAAATTCTCAAGAAAAACAATATGTAAACGAAACAAAAGAATGTTAGTTGGAAACAGGGCTGTCAGATATGGCGATTTCTCGCCAAACGTGGCGATTTGTAAACGTGTTTGGCGTCGAGATTTTCCGTTTGGCGACATGGCGGTTATTTGGCGATTTTTGATATCACTTGCGATTTTCTTGGCGATTTTCACCAAAACATCTATAATGAATTATGTGATGAAAAAAAATCGTCTTTTTTCTTTGATTTTTATAAATCCAATTGTCAACGAAATGAATCATCTGAATTTGGAATTTCAATCGGACAGCATGGATGCAGGAAGCATGCATGAAAAAATGTATTTTACACTTCTTATGTTTTCAACAAAAGTTTTCAAACCTTCTGTTTTATATAATACTGAAAACAATGAAAAATTTTTCAATGATTTACATGCAGCTATTGATTCTTCAAATTCATTTTTGCCTCTAGATGCAATTGATTTTGCAGAGTTTGAAACAGAATTAAGAAATGCGAAATTGAGCGAAGTAGAAATAATCGTACTTAAAGAAAACTGTTTTGTGTATTTAAAAAAACTTTTAAAAGAGATGATGAGCAGATTACCAGAAAATATGAACTTTTTTAAAGCTTTTGGACAATTTTCTATTTCAAAGTGTGCGAATACATTATCTCAAACTAAATTTGGCGTTGTTCAAGAAACATTAAGACCATTTATGGATCCAAATGTAGCAATAGGCGTGTATGAAACTCAATGGGGAAAACTTCCGTTCATAAATTGGAATAATTATTTTAATAACGAAATTCCAACAAATTTACTTGAATTTTGGCCAAAAGTGTTTGATTATCACGATACAGTAATGCGTTGAAAGGGTCCTTTCAATAATGAATTATACAAAAACTCGACTACTGCAATTCGCTTACACCGACTAATGAAATGATAAAAAAATTCAACTCAACTATGTATGAAAGTCAAGACTCTAGTAATGAAATCGCTGAAAATGAAGTTTACGAACTTTTAGACTTATCTACTTAATTTTACTTTTTTTTTTTAAATATTATCTCCATTTTTATGTAATTTAAAACTCTCTTTTAACAAAGTTTTAAAATGTTTTAAATAGTAAAAAATACAAAAACGGATATAAATGTGTATATGTTTTACTAAAATATTGTTTAATAAGTAACAATTAATGTATTAAATAAAAAAAATTTAACAAAAACTAAAAAAAAAATATTTTTGGCGATTTTTTTGGTTTTTTCTCAATTTTTGGCGATTTTTGACTTAAAAATTGAACTAGGTTTTTTGTGTAAACAAAATTTATTTCTTTTAAATAATAAAAAAATAAAAACTGAACAAAATCGGATTTTGGCGAATTTTGGCGATTTTTTACATCCGTTTTGGCGACGGAGCTAAAAAAAATCTGACAACCCTGGTTGGAAATAAAAAAAATATAAAACATTAAATTTAAAGGAAAAATTACAATTAATAAACGAATATAAAGAAAAAAATAAAAGTGAATTATGTGAAAAGTATGGTGTTTCAAAAGCAACAATTAACCGAATTCTCAAAAATTGGAAACATCGAAAAGTTGCAAATTGACCGTAAAAAGACAAAGAACTGGAGCTTTCGAAGAAGTAGAGAGTGTACTTTCTAAGTGGTTTAACCAAATTTACTATTATTTCCTCGCAAATGATTATGGAAAACGCAAAACAGTTTGCTGTTAAAATGAACTCCGAATTTAATCCCAGTGCAGGATGGCTTTATCGTTGGCAAAGACGGGAAGGAATTAAACTGCGCAAAATTCACGGAGAAGCATCTGCAGCCAATGAAGAAGGTGCAAATGATTATACAAATGATGTCCTTCCAAGCCTTATTTCGTCGTATAAGGCAGCTGATATTTTCAATGCTGATGAAAGTGGTTTATTTATTCGAGCTCTTCCTAAAACAACTTTAAATAAAGAAGGGTGTCAAATAAAAGGATTTAAAACATCAAAAGATCGTTTGACTTTGCTCTTTATTTGCAATGCAACTGGAGATTATAAAAAAGTTATTGTGATTGGAAAACAAAAAAACCCACGCTGTTTCAAAAATAAAGTTTTGCCCTTAAAATATTATTCACAAAATAATGCTTGGATGAATAGTGATATCTGGGAAAAAATTTTGGTGGCCCTCAACCAAGAAATGTTAAACCAAAGTCGTCATATCATTTTTGTTCGTGGATAATGCTTCATGCCACAAAGTTGATTTGATTTTAAGCAACATAATACCGTGTTCACATATAAAACTTAATTAAGTCAATATTCAGTTAATTGACAATATAATTTTAAGTGTTCAGGCATACGTAATTTTCAGCTCACTCAATAATCATTTGACAGCTGAAAAACAAAATTGTTTTTATTTTATTTATTTTTTTTAATTGTGAAAATTTGTGGCGAAACGTACAAAAATGGAAAAAAATCCAGCTTTTAAAAAGAATTTACTATTGTTTAATAGAAACGCCGAGCTGTTGCGGTTGGTAAAATCAATTTTTGATTCCAAAGTGACTAAACTTAAAAATACTAGAAAAAGGAATTTGCAAATTCTGCAAACTTTGATGGAAGAACAAAAGCTTTTACTTAAAATATTAGAGGAAAACGCAAATCAAAGGTCTTTATGGAAATTGGTTAGTAAAATATGAACAATATTATTTAAATAAATAACTAAATTTAAAATTTTCAGAACCGCCAATCGACATTCTGGGAATTCAATTGTCATAGCAATGACGACCAGTTTTTTAAAAGGCATTTTCGTATAACCCGTACCAGTTTTGACGTCCTCTGTGGTTTGTTAAGAAATTTAAGTAAACAGGACACAAAGTGGCAAAAAGCCATCACACTAGAAAAGCGCGTAGCCATCGCTTTGTTTACAATAAGTTCATCTGGGGAGTACAGAGTGGTTTCTGAGCTTTTTGGTGTTGGAAAATCAACTGTGTGCACAATTTTAATAGAATTTTGTGAGGAAGTGTGGCAGGCGTTGTCCACAAGGTATATAAAGAAATTGCCTCCAACGCAAGAACTTTTAAATGAATGTGTTGACCGATTTCAAAAGCTTGGCTTTCCACAATGTCTAGGGGCCATTGGTAAGTTTGAAATTTTTGACAAGCAAGCGCATTAGTAAAAAAATTTTTAGTCGCATAAAATGCATTTCGTATCCGTTTATATGTGTACATTAATATGTACATATGTAAATAAAAGAATTCTCAAATTACAAGCAATTCCAATTTACATATACATATTTTCAGATTGGTGTCATATCGAAGTTAAACCAAATCAAAGCGATGCCACCGACTACTATAATTACAAGGGATGGTATTCTATGGTACTTTTGGCGCTTGTGGATTACAGGTACGAAATATGTAAAGTTTTTTGTTTGTCAAATATTTAACCCATTTTGAGCCGGAATGCAAAAATGTTCGAATTTTAAACTAAAAAGTACTTTTTTCATCTAATTAGGCCCCAATTACCATACAAAACCGTTATCAGAAATTTTTTATCTCCAACCGTTTCCCCAGAAACGACTGTTCGACTAGTCGAACAACGGCCGTAGGCGACAAAAAAATTTATAAAATAATTTTCAGGTATCGGCAAAAAAAATCATATGTGGAACAAAAACACGATTGTAATGTTTATTTTTTTAAATATTTATTATATATATTGTAATTAAATGTACTTTTTGTAATTTTCATTACTCTTGCTCCCATTTATGGTAAGCAGCAAGACACTTATTTTCGTGCAAAGGGACTTGGCACTTAGAGCACATTCTCTGTGTAGGCTTATGACAAACATTGCAACGCCTGGCATGTTTTTCAGGTTGTGTTATGATTTGGTGATGAGCTGACACACGAGGGTGCGGGCGAATCTTAAATGACGTATCTTTAGTAATGTCATCATTCGCAATATCTTCGTCGTTGTTCTCGTTAGGCGTTAGTAACAAGCATAGCTGGGGAATTTCGATTAGAATTAGAAATCATTACGATTAGAGAAATAAAATAATCTAATTATTAGAATTGAATTTTGATAAAAATTTCAGATTACTAATTGATTAGATTATAAATAATCAAAAATCTAATAACAATTAGTGACGATTAGCATTTCTAATCAAAACTAATCCAAAAAATAATTGATTAAATTTCTTGATTATTTTTGATTAGATTTGATTGATAGTTGATCTAATCTACTAGCCACATCAAATAATGAGAAGTAAAGAAGTTATCGAAATAAAGTTGATAACGGGAAGGATGTTCCAATTTACAAGCCATATCCATGACCAAAGAAGCGCCCAGGACTATATTTTTATCATATTTGTCACTAACTCCACCGTACGGCATCATGTTGAAGACATATCCAGTAGCAGTAGCCATGCACCAAGTCTTGTAGCCAAATTTTATTGGCTTGTTTTTCAAGTACGTCTTACAGCTGTGACGTCCAAAATATGGTAACATTTGTTCGTCGATTGACAAATGCTCTTCAAAGACACAGAACTGCATAAATTTTTTGTTTATAACTTAAAAAAGTGAACGAACTTTAGTATATTTGTCATTTCGATCCAGGTTATTATTGTCGTTAAAGTGCATATACTGTTTTATTTTTCTAAACATCGAGCGTGGCATTGTCTGCTGCACAATTGAAGAACCAAGTGTTGGATTAGTAGACCAATAGCATCCAATTTGTGGCAACTTATTGTAGCCCGACAATATTAAAATTCCAATGAATCTTTTTAAAAGGACGGTATTAAAAGTTTGAGCAAAGTGTTCGTCATTCTTTTGCATAGCGTATCGTTTAGATTCGGTAACAATTAAATCGCAAACCTCATCATCAAACAAATTAAAGAATATATCAGAACCCGATTTATCTTTGAGCTTATGTTGTATTGCGAGTTGCATATCTTCCAATGGCTCCGGAACATTAACAATATCAAAAGGTAATTCCGACCCCTCAGTCACTTTTTTCCATTGCGCTGCTGAGAACGCCGAAGGCAGTTTGTACTTTGGCAACGGTCCAACAACGTCTAATTCACCGTATTTATCTCGATCACTGTTTTTCCCAAATATAGCTCGTCTTTCTGCACCAAGTGTTTTCCATAATATGTTTTTTTTTTGTATATGACCACTTTCAGCCGATGTTGAAGGTTGCTCATCATTGTAAACAGCAAAAGCATTGCGACTTGACTTTCGAACATTATCTTTGGTTGCAGGCGCTTCATCTGCAAAGGCAGACAAACCTTTGCGGTCTTTAATAGTTTCAATCTCGAATGTTCCGGCTATATCCTTTGCCAGAGGTTCCTCGCCCGTCAACAATTGGTCATCAATATCTTCCTCATCAGTAATTCCATCAAACATCTCAGGTGGAATTGCTGCAATAGTCTCTAACTCATCATCAATGTCACTCATCGCCAACTCATCAAGAATTTCCTGCACACAAAGTGCTTTACGCCGGCGAATTGTCGAAGCACCCATACGATTTGAATTCAAACACTTATCCATTATGAACTGATAAATTGTTAAAAAAAAACAATTACAAATATTTGCCAACAAAATTACTTTCACTAGCTTTATTATTGTAATAAACTCTGCTTAGTAAAACAAACGAGTTTATTATATATGTATAAGTTTATTTTTTCTGCATAAAATGCTCAACGACGAAATACAATAATAAAGTTGTGGCCTACGGCCACTGTTCGACTAGTGAATTTGGCGGGTCCCTAAATATACCTGGGGATTCTAAAACTCGGGAAAAACTTACTGATCGACTATTTTAGACCTTTGCGAACAATAATAAAGTACTTTTATAAAATTAAAATTTATATACATTTTCCATTTTATCCAAACAAAAAGTGTCTATATGCAAGGTATTTTTCAAGCCCCCCTTGGAGCGGAGCAGAGAAGTGGGGGATAATTGTATATACTTTTTCTGAAAGACAATTAAATTTCATATAATATGGTATCACTTTTTTGTGTGTCGAGAACACTTAAACACATAAAAAATGGAGGTGAAAAAAAAGAATTTTGCTGTTCGACTAGTCGAACAGCGGCTCAAAATGGGTTAATACATTATACACAGATACCGTTTTTTATACATAAACATTGGAGCTCCTGGACGTTGCAATGATTCCCAAATTTATAATTCATCCCTATTAAAGAAGGTACTGGAGAACTGCGAAGTATTGAAATCGAATACGAAAGAAATAGGTGGGATTCAGATGCCAGTTTGCATTTTGGGAGACTCCGCATTTAAATACTCTACCAATTTAATGAAACCTTACCCGTTTTCAATGGATTTGTTAGGTGAACAAAAGTTGTTCAACTATCAATTATCGAAGTGTAGAAGAGTGGTAGAGAACGCATTTGGTCACCTAAAAGCACGTTTTCGCCGTATTGGTAAAGGGATAGACAATCGAGTAGGAAACGCGCCCATTATTGTTCGCGCTTGCTGTGTTTTGCACAATTTCTTAAATGAAAGAAATGACCATATAAATCATCTATGGCTTGAAAATATGCAAGATTTTGAAAGAATTAGAGAAAGTCCAACACATAATACTACGATTGGTGATAACGAAACAACCGCTGAATCTATAATACCCTAGACAGACATAGGATTTACATACCATATTAGTATACTATACTACATGTGTGTCAACTTGTACTACAATTAAACCATAAAATCAATACTACGAAAATAATCGTGGTATAAATGTAGTATGTTGTCTGTAGCTGTGTTCAATAAACATTGGGGAAACCCTCTCACAAAATCGATTGTCAGTTCTTTTAATGACAGTTATATTTTATTTAATTTCTTTGTGAAAAATGGAATGCAAAAGAAAAATTTTAGGAAACACAGAAATCAATATTTTGATTGATGTATGGAAAGAGCATATACATGAGCTCAGAGGTGTTTATCGTAATAGCCATGTATACCAGAATATGTGTGCGCAGCTAGAAAAACAGTATAGGATCCAGCTGAATTGCGCACGAGATTAAATAATCTTACAAAAAAATACCGGTAATTATACTACTTATGCCATTTAATTAAGAGTCTTTTAAATATTTATCATATTTTTAGTGCTGAAAGAGCAAAAGCTTGCAAAAGTGGAAGCAGCCCATCACAGTGGCAATATTACGAACAAGTTCATAATATAATTGGGTCTTACAAATCTGTCAATTACAAAGAGCAAATGGACGAAAGCACTGGTATGTTTAAGTAAATTTTAGTTACATTTATTTAATTTGCAAATATAAAGATAATAATTTTGTTTTCAGAAAATTGGTTTACAGAAGAAGTAGATGAATTATATTCTGAAGAAAGCACAAGTATAGAGGTTGATGAAGAAGCTTCTACTCATTGCTCCTCATTATCCATTTCTGCAGATGGTACTACTGGGCCAAGTTCAGCTAAAAAAAGAAAGAAGAACACGGACATTTTAGGTGTTATACAAAAAGATCAACAAATAATGAAACATTTTTTACAAAAAAACATTGGAAAATGATCAAAAGACAATTGATTTACTACAGGCAAAATAATAAGTTGTTAGCTGAAATTTTAAAGAAATAAACTTACTTTTATAAAAATGTTCCATTAATGCATTTCTTATACCTATTCCACAATTATTTGTTTGGGGTGGATTTCGATGTGGTTGTTGACGCTCTTTTTCTGTTACACTTTCGTTAAGCCAATTATTATTTATGTTGTCATTACTATTGTTGCAAATGTTGTGCAGAATACAAGCAGCTTGAATAATAACGTTAACGTTCTTCATGTGAACTTCCAATTCTTCTAAACCTAGCTTTAACTTGCCCAAAAGCATTTTCAACAACCCGACGAACTGAAGAAAGCCTTTTGTTAAAAAGTTTTTCCTTTACGTTCTGACAATTGTTAAAGGGAAAAGGCTTCATTACAAACTTGGACAATTTAAATGCGGAGTCGCCAATAAGCAAAACCGAAACTTCTACTCCTTCTATTATTTGTTTGTAACGCTTAAATGCTTCATGTGTTTCATGTGCCATTTTTAATTGTGATGCTTCAAAGATTGACGAGTCGTTACTTCGTCCAGGTGCGCCCACATTTATGTACGTAAATCTGTATCGATAATCAACACTTGCAAAAAGTACAACTGAGTACAGTATTTATCGGATATAAGAACATCCCATATAAGAACAAAACGCTTATAAGAAACATTTTCAAAAACACCATGTCTTTTTAGTGATTTTTCTAACAAAAAAAGTTTCTTATAAGACGCTTATAAGAAAAAAACTGATAAAAGAACATTTTTCTTAAACACCAAAACAACAAAATGTATAGAAAAATATTTTATATAAGAAACTTCCAACGGCAGCACAGAATTTATGTATGTATGTATGTAGTTTGCATGGACAACACTGTTTTTTGACAGTTTTACAATAACAAAGTCTTATTTTACTTTTCGTTCGTTCGCATTTAGACAAACAGACAGTTAGTTTTAGATGAGCGAGCTGGTATGTATATTTGTGTTTTTTGCTCGTAAACAAATTAATAATTAACTGCAACCATCGTCCATTAATTTGTTTCTGTGAAAGATGGATGTAAACAAAAAAAGAAACACATTACCAATAAAAACAAATGTTCAAATTTTAAAAGAAATACAAAACGGTATTAAGAGAAGCGAAATTGCAAAAAAATATAATATTGGACTTTCAACGTTATCTAAAATAGTGAAAAACTCAAAAGACATAGAAAATAATTATTTAAAAGTTAGAAATGTTAACAAAAAAAGAGACAGAAAACCAAAATATGAAAATCTTAATAAAGCTATGTCATTGTGGTTTGAGCAAATGATTCAAAAGGGAACCGTTGTGACTGGACCCATTCTTATGGAAAAGGCTGAGCAGTTTGCCATACAATTGGATATTCCCAATTTTAAAGCCAATATTGGATGGCTTCAACGTTGGAAGAGAAGCCAAAATATATACTTTAAAAAACTTCATGGTGAATCTGCTTCTGCTGATACAGATTCAGCTGAAAGCTTCAAAAGAAATGTGTTGCCTGCATTATTAGAAAAATATGCATTAAATGAAATTTATAATGCAGATGAAACGGGTCTCTTTTATAAAGCCCTGCCAGACGGAGCTTATGGATACGGGAGAAGTCAACAAAGTGGACCTAAGTCACCAAAAGACAGGATGACATTACTCTTCATAACCAATGCGACGGGTACCGATAAGTATGTATATTCTATAGGAAAGTATAAACAACCAAGATGCTTCCGTGGAAAAAAAGTTCCGATTCCATACAAATATAATAAAAAAGCTTGGATGACCAGTACCATATGGAACGAAATTATTAGGGAATTAGATGAAAAATTTAAAAAAAGAGGACAGAAAATATTACTTCTAATCGATAACGCTTCGTGTCACAAACTTGACTTTTCACCAGAAAGTATTAAAATAATATTCCTACCGCCTTGCACAACTAGCATTATTCAACCGCTGGACCAAGGTAAATTTAGCGAAATGTATTTTTAACACTATGTACTTTGCTTAAACGCCTGTACTTTTCGATTTTTTCAGGGATCATTCAGTCATTTAAATCTCACTATAGGAAAAATTTAATACGGGAACAAATACTAGCCGCAGAAGGTGACTACATGGAACAGTTTTTAAAGAGCGTTCATATTTTAAGAGCTTTGTATATAGCAAAGCGGTCGTGGTGGCTTGTGACACCAGAAACTATTCGTAATTGTTTCAAAAAGGGTGGGATTTCAAAAGATGACCCAACTAATGAGATTGATGAAAATGCATCGGACGGGGAAGAGATTTTATTGGATCAAGAGTACGACTCATTCCTAAAAGAATTTGATGAAATAGAAAAATACGACTGTTTCGGTTCATTAGTTGACACTGATATATTGGATGAAGTGCAAGAAGAAGTCTCTGAAGATGACGAAGCATCGGATGAAGTGCAGACAATTGAAGTAAAGCCAACCAGAAAAGAAGCCATAAAAGCTTTATTTGTCTTAAAGCAATACTTAAGTTCAGATAACAATAGTGGCCTTATAAGTATTGAAAATCTACTTTATAAGCAACGTGATAAAGACCTTGTCCAAAAAAAAATTCAGAACTATTTTAGATCTTAATTAAAACAATTAGACATTCATCTGCATGTTAAACATGAATTATGTTTGAGTTCCTTCTTTAATGTTATATATGAGCAAAGTACAAAATACTATACATACAAATAGTAAAAAATGAATTACATGTACCTACATATTTATTACATATTATTTTTTCAAATAGAAGTTGTTTATTTTTTTATATTTATTTACCAAAGGTGTTAATAAAATAAAAATTAACTACCAATCATGATTTGTTTTATTTTTCTATTTACATGCATACATCTACGTCAATATGTATACATATGTATTCATAAATAATAAAAAAGCTCGTATATTCATATAAGAAACAAATGTCTTATGGCTATAGCTACTTATATAAGAAATAAGTTTCTTATATAAAATAGTTGTATATAAGAAAGAAACGCTTATAAGAAACTTTTTTCGTGGATTTTTTATGTTGCTTATATGCGATAAATACTGTACCAACCTTTGTAGTTGTAGAAATCGATAGCTTCACTTTTAATAGGTTGAACTTCAATATGGGATCCATCGATGGCTCCATAACACTGAGGAAATCCTAAACGCTCAAATCCAGATAAAATTTCCATAATTTTAGTGTTTGTCGGAGGATATGCATCAAACGCAACATTTTGTAAACATCTACATATAGCTTTGCAAACATCTATAACGATTTCCCCAATGGTCGATCTGCCAACACCAAATAAACTGGCAATAGTTCTGTATTCTGATGAAGAGCCTAACGAGTATAAGGCTATGCCCAACCGTTTTTCTAATGAAATTGCGTACCTCCAATACGTATCTTTTCTGCGCAAATGCTGCAATGAGTTTACCAGGTACTCAAAGGTACTTCTATTCACCCGAAATTTATTTTTAAACGATTCTTCATCTAACTTTGGTACTTCGACCTCCCAGAAGCTCGACGATTCAACCTTATTAAAGGGGACTATACACTACGTGTTTTTTACATTGTATATGTCAAATTTTACATATGGAATAAAAACATATAGTTGGTGACCTCATAAA
This sequence comes from Bellardia pandia, assembly GCA_916048285.2. Lineage (NCBI taxonomy): Eukaryota > Metazoa > Arthropoda > Insecta > Diptera > Calliphoridae > Bellardia > Bellardia pandia. The sequence continues at coordinate 90,812,323 of OU696532.1, read as the reverse complement.
CTTTGCTTGTGTAAAATACATGTGGAAATACATATGTAATTTTTTCGATTAGAACACGCTCTATTTTCTTATGTTTTCAAATGTATATGCCATGCGAAAAGATTTGTCGACGGTTAAATATCTGCGGTATCATTAGCCGCTCGTATGAAGAATTTGCATAAGTGATAAATTTTTTATCTCATTTTGTTAATTTAATAACAATGATATAAATTATTTAAAAATTTTTGATACAAGCTCCACATATTGTATATTAAAAGACGAAAAAACGTAAATCAATATTTTTGACGCCGGCATTTTAGTGACGCCACCAACAATTTTTGCAGCGGCTTTAACGCATTTTTTAAAGAAACGACATGGTAATTTATATGTAAATAATCATGGCGATGTCACGTGTAATTGTACATACAAGTTGGTGACCAAAAATTAAAACCCTTATGTAAAATAACCAATTTTGACAGACATAAAGAAAAACATGTGGGCTGTAAACTTAAAAATACATAAGCAAATACACGTAGTGTATAGCCACCTTAAGAAAATGGTCAATAGATAAGTATAATAAAAGTTGTTTATAAATACTTACACATGTCCAAAAGCGCCGGTATTTCTTTTTTATTAACGTAGAATTAAAAAGACATCTTTTTCTTTTTATGCTATTGTACATAATTAATGCATACCGAAAACACATTTTCTTTTTTCGCATAAAATATGCAATTTTATTATTATTATTAACAATAATGCTAATAATTTTTTCTTTTTCCATTTTTTTTTTGATCAAAAGTAAAAACAAATATACTAGTATATGTACTATGTACATGTCTGTCAAGGCAATTTAGTATCAAAAACCATAGTATTTGTATTAAGGTATAGAAATCCTATGTCTGTCAGGGGTATCAGACAAAACTTATGTTCTTATTTTAGTAAGTACCAATGCACCATTTTATTTTTTTTTTTTTAAATTTTTATTTTAATTCAATATAATTTTTATAATGTACTAATCTATACTAATACTAATCTTAATTTTTATTTAAATATGAAATTAAAGCTATGTTAAGTTTCTTATTTTCTTCTGCAATGCCATCAAGAATTTCTTCCTTTCGATTTCTATTACCTCCCTTTCATTTTCTTCGCTTTTCTTTAAGTGCTTAATGATTTCCATTGAAATTTTGTCGCATTTGTTTAAAATCATTCCTCTGAAATCATACCTTTTCTTTTTTTTCCAGGCTCTGATGTACTTGGTCCAGGTGAAGGAGAACACGGCGATGATGGTGCAGACATTGGTGTATCTGGTGATGATACAGAAATTGGTGCGCCGGATGATGATTGAGACATTGCTGTTGATGAATTGCTAACATCTGAATAAATAGAAAGATTTTATAATTATTAATAAAAATTAAAACACACAATTTTTAATAAAAAGTAAAACAAGAAATAAATGTGTTATTTTATTAGCCCAGACCTAATTAATGTACATACGTTAATTTAAATCAACTTTTAATACATACCGTCAATGCTTTCCAATGTTAATTCAGCAAACAAGTTTGCCTTGAAACCGCCAATTATTTGGTGGACAGTTTCATAATGGCACTATGTGGAAGGTGATCCACCAGACACTCCCATTGCCGCCTTCTCCTTCCTGCAAAATTTTAATATTAGAACAGGTTTCTTACACGTTTCCAGATGATCACTGTTTTGCCTTTTAAATACATTTTTTCTCACAGTGGCAAAACAACAACCCCAATTTTTTTTTATAAACATATTTATATAAATACCTGTACCGCTGTGTAAAGTTCTGCAACTTTACTTGGATGTCTCGTGGGCTGCAAGAGTGTCCCTGCTGGCTGAGCTCCTCGGACATCTCTGCGTATACAGTCAGAGACTAAAGTTTAAATACACCTCAAAAATTGATTGTTTAAAGAAAAGTAAACGCTTCAGGAAAACTTAAAGTATACAGTTTTATTTAGTTTTATAAATAACAAAATACAATAACAAAAAATATAGACTTCATTACGAACATAACGGTAATTCTTAAAAATACGATAAAATTCACTAGACAAAAGTTTAAATACATCTTGCAAAACAAAGAACTCTCTTTCATTTCTCAAAAACAAAGTACAATTATACCTTATGTTTCGCTGAAATTATGTTCTTACAAGCCAGAACTTGTATTAGTAGTCTTTTTATTGTCAGCATTACAAGTTTTGTCGATAATTATGGGCAAAGTTAAAGAAATTGAGTCCATCATTAAACATTTAATAAGTAAACGTTTCAACGAAGGAAAATCTTATCGGGAAATAGGAAAATTATTAAATGTGGCATTTTCAGGTATCCAAAATATAATTAGAAAATATAAGGAAAATGACTCCGTAGCAAATATTCCAAGAAGCGGTCGTCCAAAAAAACTTACCAATCGTGATGTTAACCACATCGTAAAAGAAGTGAAAAAGAATCCAAGAATAAGTGCACCAAAACTTGCAGATGATATCGCTAATAACTATAACAAACATGTTCATCCAAGAACTGTTCAAAGAGCATTGCGAGAAAATGGATATAAAAGCCGAGTTCCCCGAAAAAAGCCATTAACAAGTGAAAAAACAGAAAACTTAGACTGTAGTTTGGACATAAGTACAGAAACAAAGACGCTGAGTTTTGGAAAAGAGTTCTTTTTACAGACGAGAGCAAATTTAATTTATTTGGAAGCGATGGCCGTGCAAAGGTCTGGCGCAAGCCAAACACTGCCCTTCAAACCCTAAATTTGGTTCCTACTAAACACGTGCACAGTTCTATCTGTTAGTACCAGTTTCTCTTAGTTTGCTACTTCTGGTATGTATTGGTAAATATTTTCTTGTTTCTGGTATTGGTAAGTATTGTTATTGTACAAAATACTTACTGTGTGAGTAGATAAAGAGAGAATGAGAGTAACATATTTATTTTTATTTGTTTTCATAAAACAGATATGAACAAATACTGATGTTAATAACATGGTTATTTGTGATACTCGGGCAAATTGCTGAAAAAGCTGAAAAAAGAACAAACATGCGGCATAGACCTGCTTTGTTGAATGTTGACTAACAACTGAATGTAATATTAGTATTTTTACGCTCTTGTTGTGAGTATTGTTTGCGATCGTGTTGTGTATATGTAAATAGCCGAAAATCTTCGTATTCTGAACAATACTAGTGAGGACCACTGTTTTACATTATTTCTTTTAAATATTTTCAACGATACACAATTAATATTTCTTACATTATGGTATTTTTCTTCAAAAATATCTCTCGTACAACAAATATTTTGCAAATAATTGTGGTATAACAGTTATTTTAGAATAAAAAACAAATACAAATATATACTGGTACAAAATCAAAATTCAACTGTTATTGTTGGTATAAGTAATGTGTGTTACAAAAAAAAAACAAATACAATATTGTGTATTCTTTTTTGCTTTTTCATATCCATTTCAACAGATATGTATATGGTATATTTGTTTTGCAAATACTTTTGGGTATACTGTTGCACGTCTTTAGTTCCTACGATAAAACACGGTGGTGGCAATGTAATAGTTTGGCGAGCGATTGGAGCAGCGTAGGTTGAAAATTTGGAGTTTATTGATGGGATCATGAATCAACATACTTAAAAGAGTATATTGGAAAGCAATTTGCAAGCATCCGTCGACATCGTTGGCCTTGGATCCCGTTTGATCTTTCAACAGGATAACGATCCCAAGCACACCGCACTTTCTGTGAAAGAGTGGTTGCTTTATTCTGATCCCAGACAGCTCCATAGCCAACGTCAATCGCCAGACTTAAACCCAATTGAGCACGTTTGGGATATAAAGAAGCGCAAATTAGTAGGAACTTTAATAACGAGCAAAAAGTCGCTTAAAGAAGCTCTTAAAAGAATCTAGTCAGAAATATCGCCTTCTGAAACAGAAAACTTGGTACTTTCTATGCCATGCCGCTTGCAGACAGTTATTGATAGCCATGGCGGTCCAAAAAGTATTGAAATGTTTTCTTTTTTAATTTATCTAAAAAAAATTTATTAACATTCCAAGATGTATTTAAACTTTTGTCTAGTGAATTTTATCGTATTTTTAAGAATTACCGTTATGTTCGTAATGAGGTCTATATTTTTTGTTGTTTTATTTTGTTATTTTTAAAACTAAATAAAACTGTATACTTTAAGTTTTCCTGAAACTTTTACTTTTCTTTAAACAATCAATTTTTGAGGTGTATTTAAACTTTAGTCTTTGACTGTATGTGGCCATTTTTTCGGTGTCCACGTAGTCCATCCAGTTTGCTGGGCCACATATCAAGAAGGGCTGCTTCACTGGCATCACTCCAGCCGATTCTCCTTTTCTTTATTTTTTACCTATTTAAAATATGATGTAATTATTATTTATTAATACAAATTATAAATTTTACAAACTTACCGTCACATTGACTCGCCATTTTTTAATGATATCTTTTGTTTTCTTTTGTTGACATTTGCATTTTATACAATTTTGTTCACTAAACACAGTTGTGAACAGTGTTGCATTCGAAATCTTACTCAATATTATAACAATTTCGTACTAATTGCGCAATAATTAATTGAGATTTTATATGGCGTTAATTGCGATGAACGCAATTAAGGGTCATATCTGAACACGCTATAAAGATGGAGTTCCTTCCTCCAAATACAACTTCACTGATACAGCCTCTTGATCAGGGAATTATTCATAGTTTTAAATCATATTATAGGCAAAATATAGTACGCAAACAGATTGCACACATTGAGAGTGGAAAACCTATGCGTGATTTTTCAAAATCAATCAGCTTATTAAAGGCTATGCATATGATAAAACATTCTTGGTGGCTGGTTAAGTCTTTGACTATAAGCAATTGCTTTAAAAAGGTATGTTTTTAAATATTATGCGCATGTAATAAATTTTTTACTTTGGTAATTTTTGTATTTCAGTTTAATATATCTATTCCTGATCGTTTAGAGGAAGAGGATTACGAAGAGGATTGTACAACAGAAGAAACAATGATCAATTTACAGATTTTGACGAATACGTACACTGCGACGAAAATGAGGCCTGTCATGGTCAACTGACAGATCAGGAGATCATAGAAGAACACTTGACACAACTACCATCAGATTCCTCGGATGAAGAAGACTTATTGGAATCCCCAACTTGTTCTGAAGTGCTAAATTCCATTTCAGTTCTTCGTAGATTTTTTGTAAAAGATAGCAAATACAGCAATGAGCTAGAAAATATGGAAAAAGATGCAGTAAATACTATTGAAAAACATACACTGCAATCAAAAATAACTGACTTTTTCAATCAAAAGCAACTTTTTTAATCATTCTTTTAAAATGAATACTTACTTTTTAAGCACATAATACAAGAATTTTATAAATTTTATTTTTGTATAACATGAATTAAATACATTTAAGTTTTCTTTGCAATAAAATTTCTTAATAACATTAATAAAAATTTTATATCTGATTTTTAAAAAATATTTTCTAATTGCGTCAGTTGTGCAATTATACGAGGTTTTTATAATTGCGTCAATGGCTTAATTATCCGAGGTTTTAATAATTGCGTCAATGGCTTAATTATCCGAGGTTCGGTCAATTGAGTCAAAAACTGTAATTTTTTAGTGGCTCAATTAAGCGGGAGATACTGTACGAGAGATATTTTTGAGGAAAAATAACATAATGTAGGATAGAAGGGTAGTGCATAAAGTGCACTTCCACTCGGAGACCTAGTGGTCCATTGTGTACATAATGTAAGAAATATTAATTGTGTATCGTTGAAAACATTTAAAAGAAATAATGTAAAAAAACGGAGTTTGTTTTTCATATTTATAGCAAGAATGATAAAATAAAGATTACGCCATGCGCATGATTTCCCGTTATGTGACGTAGAAGTTCCATTCTAAGAGTTACCAAGAATGTTTCATGTGTTAGAATTAAAATTTCTTGCGAAAAATTTATGTTTTATGTGATAGTTGGCAACCTTGCAATTGAAATCTCTGAGAGTTCTAAAATAAAATCTGTTTAAAAAAGAAAAAAAAACAACAAAAAATATAAACATGGTGAGTGCAGTGAGCAAATGCAAGCAAAACATGAGTAAAAAAAACAAGTGAGAAAAAATTACCCAATAGAAACACAGAATGTGTGACGTCACAGGGCCTAAATGCGCAGAACATTTTAAAATTTTACGCGCGTTGGCGTAATCTTTATTATATCATTCGTGATTTATAGTATGTACGTATGAGTAAGTCGTGTTTTTACCTACATATGTATACATATTTAAATTTGTGTAAAATTGAAGAAAAACTTTTTGGAAAAATTAACAATCAACATATAAAAGAAAAAAATTAATCTAATTATTATAAAATTAGTGAAAACAAGTAAGAGTGCTATATTCGGCTGTGCCGAATCTTAAATACCCTCCACCTAACCGTACTAAGAAATACAAAAACTACACTAGACTAGAATATCCTAATTCTGTGTTTTCTATTCAGTCTTAGTGCAAATTTTATTAGTATTTGATATATTGTTTGAAAGACAATTTTACGACCAACATAATTTATGTTAAATATTTTGAAATGTCTAATTTTCACCATTTTTAATTGATTTAATTACCAATTCTTACCATAATTTACAGAGTCTGTCTGATGTTCATAATAATCTTGAGTGTAATTTAACAAACAGAGTATAAACAAGTAAGAGTGCTATATTCGGCTGTGCCGAATCTTAAATACCCTTCACCTAAGCGTAATAAGAAATACAAAAACTACACTAGACTAGAATATCCTAATTCTGTGTTTTCTATTCAGTCTTAGTGCAAATTTTATTAGTATTTGATATATTGTTTGAAAGACAATTTTACGACCAACATAATTTTTTTTTTTTTATTTATTTATTTATTCCAAATACAATTATAATCTAAGATTATGTAGGTCTCAGCGCCTTATAGGCATTATTGAGACGAGCTGGCAAATTTACATTGGTGTACATATTACATTACTTCAATAAAATTTATTTTACAAAAAAAAAAGAAAATAGAAAGCATTTATTTACAATAGAAGCGTTTCAAGGTTTCCATTCAAGTGGTCTTTAAGATTCGATTTAAAAATAGATATTCTATTTGTGGTTTTTAAGCTAACAGGCAACCTGTTGTATTCAAAAATACCCATATATTCAATACGCTGCTTTGTAGTTTCTAATCTACATCGTGACATCCAGAGGTTCTCTTGGTTTCTTGTGTTAAAAACAGATTGGTTTGGCAGAAAATTAACGGTGTGATAACCTATATTGCGCAAGGACTTATATATATACATAAGCACTTGATACTTATACAATCCATTGATTGGCAAAATTGACTTACAAACAATATTATAAAGCGATAGTGTTGCATAATTAATCGGTAAATTGTGTACTACTTTTAGTGCCCTATTTTGCATACTCTGTAGCGTTTTTAATACAGTTGTTTTTTTGTATCCGTAAATTATAGCCATATAATTCAAGTGACTTTGTATTAACGCTTGATATAACAAGAGCTTAGTTTTCTTATTAAGTTTATATTTTAATTTATATAATATACCAATAGCCGGTGCGATCTTTGATTTGCAACGTTATTCCAAGGTATTTAACGGCATGCGTTTCGTAAATAATTTTTCCATCAACATATATGTTGAAATTACTGTTCATAGCTGGCGAATGTGGCCTAAACCGAACTAACTTGGTTTTATCTGCATTCAATATCAATTTGTTCAACCTAGCAAACTCAAAAATTAAGGAAACATCACGTTCAATAGTTGTTTTTAAAGCCAAGTCATACTTATACGGATAAAAAAGACATACATCATCTGCGAACATATATAAACGACCTGTGAGGTTCAAATTACTAATATCATTTAGATAAATACAGAAAAGTAGAGGGCCCAAACAGCTACCTTGCGGCACGCCACACTCGACGTTCAATAAGCTACTTTTAGTACTATTAATCTGCACAAACTGTTTGCAATTTTTAAAGTAACTTTCAAAAACCTTTAGCTCTCTTCCCACTACACCATAGTATTTTAGTTTTTTTAACATTATTTTATGATCAACTAGATCAAAAGCTTTTGAAAAATCTAAAAACAGACCCGCTACTCCTTTTGCTCCTTGATCCAAGCCATTACAAATAAAATTCACGACATTTACAACTGCCTCATCAGTTCCGCATCCTTTTTTAAACCCAAATTGGTGTTTGTAAATGTAATTATTAGCTTCGAAATAGTGCAAAAGGCTTTTGTGTAGCAATTTTTCAAAGACTTTATCAATCGTCGAAAGAACTGCAACCGGACGAAATTTATCAACCGTAGTAGCATTTGAAATTTTCGGAATAGGAACTATTTTGCTGATTTTTAAGCAGTCTGGAAAAACAGATGAGCTTAAAATTTTATTAAAAATTTTAACTAATATTGGCACAACAATATCTTTATTTTTAACTAGCAATTTAGGCGTAACTCCATCGCATCCAGTAGACTTTTTCACGTCCAAATTACTTATTGTAGTTTCCATATCCTCAGCAGTAACTGTAGAAAGAGAAAAACGATCATAAGTCTGACACAAAGTTCTTAGCTGATTACAATTATCGTCTGGATACTCAACTATCTGTTGTTTTAATTCATTTACAGACTCTATAAAATATCGATTAAAATTTTCGGCTTTTACACTATCATCACATATTGGTATTGCCGTCGATGTCATTAGATTGAAATTTCTCTTTTGAACTCTTCCAAGTATATTGTTTATAAAATTCCAACTTTTTTTTGGATCTCCACTAATTTCATTTAAATTATCATAATAGTAATCGCTTCTAGCTGATTTACAAGCAATCTTTATTATTTTGCTTATCCTCTTCAATAAGTCTTCATAAAATCCACCTTTGGACTTTCGCCGTTTAATAAAACTTTATGTTTGAACTGTATTAAATTTTGCAAATTTTTGTTAATCCATGGACAAAGCTGAAATCGCAGTTGGGTTCTTACTTTTGTACTACTCGTGGAATTAGTAACGGCATTATTAATACAACGTGTTAAATCTTCAGCTAACTCTGATGAATTAACGGACGTATTTAAATTGTCCAAGTTACCTTGTAAATATTCTCTGACTTTGTTGTAATCACAGTGTGTTTTTTCAATTTCAATATAACTATTTGAAGACACACTACTCTCCAACTTACAACACACCAAATTATGATCTGTTAATGTGCATTCAACCGAATCAACCGAAGTTTTAGCATAAACGTTACTGAACACATGATCAATACTAGTTCCACTGCTCGGTCTCGTCACCAAAGAATGACAATTATGGCAATCATAGTTTAAAAATAAATTCTTCAAATCAGAATACACAGGGCTATGATATACATCAATATTTGTATCCCCAACAATAACAACTGGAGTTTGAGCATTAAGATTCATAAAATTTTCCATAATATCAAAAAAACGATCAGGTGAACACTTTTGCGAGCGATAAACTGATACTAACTTCAAATGTTTGCTTTCAATTCGAAAATTGTTAAATGAAATTGAAATAAGTTCAACAAAGTTTTCACTTATGCATCGATCTACGACAAACTGCAATTTGTTACTAACATATAGAGATGTTCCACCATATCCATCATTTCTACAACAATGAACGCTAGAATATCCAGGAATTGTATACAACTGTGTTAATTTCCCATCAAACCAAGTTTCTTGTATAGCAATAATATCCGGTAATTTTGAAAAACTTGCAACCAACGACTTGAATTTATTGAATTTTGTAACCGATGAAACGCTTCTTATGTTTACACATAAAATATTTAAAAAAGAACAATTTAAATTGTATATGTAATTATTATATTTAGAAAAAGTATTAAAATATTGATTATTAATCATTAAAAGAATAAAAAAAAAATTTAAGTAATACAAAATAAAATAAAAAAGAAGAGTATGTGAAAAAAAGGAAAAAAAAAATGAAAAATTAAGATGGAGAAACATACTCTACATTGTCATCATCATCATCACCATCATTGTTAGCACAATCATCAACGTTTACAGTAGCTCCTCTTGATCTACGCTGCCAAGGTTTCTTGCTTGTTGCATCTAAAAGCAATTGGTCAACATCTTCTTCACATCTTAACACTTGCGGCTTAGAAATGTCACTTCTCTTATAAAACACTCTTCCACCTTTTGCATACACATACTGGTAACCAACCTCTTTCAAACTTCTAGCGTACTTGAGCAAGTTCAACGTTTCTTTTCCAAGAAAGTCATTAACAAAAACATCACTCGTCTCTTTGTTCTCTTTCAACTTTGGTTTAGCAGACATTAGCTTTTGTTTAGATGATTTCGATGAAAACTTCACAATCACACTTTTTTTTTCACTGCCGTCCTTGTTTTGTTTAGAATTCTTTTTATTGCGAATAAAGTAAGCTTCATCAATACTTTCAGGTTCCAAATTGACTCCAACACTTTTTGACAACATCACTCGTCTCTTTGTTCTCTTTCAACTTTGGTTTAGCAGACATTAGCTTTTGTTTAGATGATTTCGATGAAAACTTCACAATCACACTTTTTTTTTCACTGCCGTCCTTCTTTTGTTTAGAATTCTTTTTATTGCGAATAAAGTAAGCTTCATCAATACTTTCAGGTTCCAAATTGACTCCAACACTTTTTGACAACTCCAAAACAGAATTAACAGCCGTAACACCATCAACAACTTCGAGTCCACTTACAATGCAATCATTCTTAACACGAACATCGTTTAACAGCTTAACAGACAATTTTAAATCTTTGATTTCTTTTTTTAATAAATGATTTTCTTTTTCCACATTATTAATTCTTCTTTTATTTTCTGTTACCCCTTTCAAAATATCATCATACTGTTTCGACATAAAATTAATGTTAAATATTTTGAAATGTCTAATTTTTACCATTTTTAATTGATTTAATTATGTACCAATTCTTACCATAATTTACAGAGTTAGTCTGATGTTCATAATAATCTTGAGTGTAACTTAACAAACAGAGTATAAAAAAGGGGTACAATTCGGTTTTAGTGATTTTGCTCAAAAAAAAAAAAAAAACAAAATCAAATAGGGCTTTTAGAGGAGATACCAGCAAAAAAAAAATTTGTTGGCGGTCACGTCTATTTTCGAGGGGGCGGGCCCTTGAAGTTGAAAATATATAGGCCTATATCTCGGGAACTACTGGGTGTCTGATAATTTGTAATACATTAAATAAAAGATATTAAAAATTCCAACGATATATATCATGATTATAAAATGTGGACCGAATATGGGTTAAATCCGAAAAGAATATTTTTTGACCCGAATTTATTTGTTTTTTGGAAATGGTTCTATATGGCAGGTATGACAAATTATGGGCCGATCTTCTTAAATTTTGGAACAGTTATTTTCATGCATATGAGGATATTTCACGTCGAATTTCAACATAATAACGGTATATTTAAGATATATATTAGTATTAACGTGGATTTCGGTAGTGGACCTTATGTGGGGGATATTGTCAAATAGGGACCGATATTCTCAAAATCCAGCAGTTTGATTTAGGCATGCAGGTAAATGATCCGTGTAAAATTTTGGTTTGGTACCCTTATTTATAAGAGATTTATCCTCTTAAGACCGTGGGTACACAAATGTGTACCTTGAGTTATGTCTAGTTTTTACAAGCAATGCCATCTTGAGGTCGCTGTTTTCACTTTTGTTGCCTTTTATATGATTTTTAGCTTTAGTAATAGTTAATAGATGGCATCTTAATAAACTTGCAGTTATTATTTTTCAATTTAAATTCAACGTATAAAAAAAATCTAGTAGGCCATGAGTAAGAGTAAAAAATTTTTTTTTTTAAATTGAACTTGTGTGTTGGATTCACTTGCTTTATAAATTTTTAAAGCATATTTGCTGCATTTTTTTGATGAAAACCACATTTTTTTCTTAGTACACATATGTGTATCTCAGGATTTAAAACTAGTTTTACGTAAAAATTAATTGTTCTTAGCTTTGAAATTGATGATCAGCAAATTGCGGATATTCTCAACGATAGCGATTTGGATTTCTCTGAAGATCATGACAATGATGAAGACTATTTGCCTCCAGAAATTATTAGAGCTCTTCAGACGCCTGAAGAATGGCTTGAGAATGAAGAAGAGGCGCACGAAGAAGAAAATACTAATGAAAAAGAGTTAAACTCAACCCGTTTATTTTGGCGCAAAAAAGAAATGGATAGGTGTGGTCCAGATATTACCGACGATGTTCTGGTTTCGCAACATAGTTCTGAAAATAATGTTTTGTACTCTTTTTTTTGAATATTTGGATCCCGAATTTTGGAAGCTATTAGCAGAACAAAGCAATATATATTCAGCACAAAAACGTGATTTGAAATCAATCAATACAAACTTTGTTGAAATGATACGTTTTGCTGGAGTACAATTGATGATGGGTACTCTCAAATACCCTCAAGGAAAATTTTATTGGAACCGAGATCTTTGTGTACCAGCTATTAGGTATACAATGACCCGCGATAGATTTTTTGAATTAAGAAACTATCTTCATTTTACAGATAGCAACTACCCAACTTGCCTATAAAGAGTATTTATGTCAAATTTTAGCCGTTTAACATTATTTATATCTGTTTTATGCGTATTTAAATAAATTTTGGAAGTGGACTTTATATGGGGTCAAACATGGACCGAACTAAAAAAAATTTCGTTTTACGATTTCTTTTTGTATAAAACTTATTTTTGCCGAATTTTGTCTTGATATCCCAATTTTATAGGCATTTATTTATCATTAAGGCATATTTCGGGAATATATATATTTGTATGGGGGCTATGAGAAATCATGGACCGATTCGTACTATTTTCCGCATACTTTCTTCTTTTATCATACAAACAACGTATATCATGGTAGTATCTGCAATATATTTAAAAATATTGCAATAAAATGGACAAAAAATATCAGGTTGTCTCACATATTGGACCATGGTTTTGGTTGGCCTAAACCGATTTTGCTGATTTTAAATAGCAAACTTCTCGAAAGCATTTCTGACAGAATTATTGAAGATCTGGATCCCGAATATATCTTGGGACTTGAAAAAACTGATTTCAACATCCAGACGGACATGGCTTAATCGACTCCGCTATCTATAAGGATCCAGAATATACATATATACTTTATAGGGTCCACAATATAGGAAATTACACACGGAATGACAAACTTATATATATCCTTCTCATGAAGGTGAAGGGTATAAAAAGGGGGCGAAGCAATATATGGAATAGTTTTGCTTGTATCAAAGAAGAGACGGACACAGAAATACCAAATTTTGTTGCATGCAAATTGTGTAAAAATGTCTATAAGTATAATAAAAATGTCCTTTCAAATTTGAGCAGACATAAGTGTTACACAGCATCCAGAATGATAAAATAAAGATTACGCCAACGCGCGTAAAATTTTAAAATGTTCTGCGCATTTAGGCCCTGTGACGTCACACATTGTGTGTTTCTATTGGGTAATTTTTTCTCACTCGTTTTTTTTACTCATGTTTTGCTTGCATTTGATCACTGCACTCTTCATGTTTATATTTTTTGTTGTTTTTTTTTTTTTTTTTTGTTTCTTTTTTAAACATATTTTATTTTAGAACTCTCCGAGATTTCAATTGCAAGGTTGCCAACTATCACATAAAACATACATTTTTCTCAAGAAATTTTAATTCTAACACATGAAACATTCTTGGTAACTCTTAGAATGGAACTTCTACGTCACATAACGGGAAATCATGCGCATGGCGTAATCTTTATTTTATCATTCTTGCACGGCATTACAAAATGAACAAGAAAATGCTTTGGTTGAACCAAATCAAGACGCGAAAAAGGTTTGCACCGAAGTTTTAACGGAATGGGTTCTAGGTGATATTCGACCATACTCCTTGGTAAAAGACGACGAACTACAAGAAATTGCTGATGGAAACTAACACATACAAAACTTATTAACTAACACACTTGCAGCAATTTTATATTAAACCCAGCATACCATTCTAGGAGTGCTCCGAAAAAGGAGTCAGAAAAGAGTCGAACAAAAGAGCATTTTCTGAGCGAAAGAAAAATTTGCTTGTTATTGTCCTGAGGCTCAGTATGACTCAGAAATGCCACTTAATTATGTGTGTACCAAAGCGTTGTTGTCCTGTGATTTGTGCTTTGAACAAAAAAAAACATAGCTGTACCACACAAGAATGATAAAAACAAGCTTACAAAGAGCCCTCTTTTCTGGCATTATCTAAGACCTCTTGAAGAGCCCAAAAAAACCCTCATAAAAGACTCTATTCTGAAATTATCTAAGAGCTCTTTCTGACGGACCATTTTCGAATGTAATGACCCTCTTTTCTGAAGGTTTTCGGAGCAATTATGATTGTTTTTTGGGCTCATAAAGAGCGTTAACGCTCCGAAAAAGGTGTCGGAAAAGACTCTTTTTCGGACTCATATGGCTTGCTGGGAATTGTTGCTGTTGGCGTTGCCACAGTGGGGGTTTTCTTACCAAATTTTAATAAAAATTTGTTAAATTTTCTCTTATACCTAATTTTGCGTTGGCATCATTTGTATATACGTATTTGATCATAGAGATCAAAAGTTTTAGTTTTTTTGTACTTTTGTTAAATAAATTTCATGCTAATATTTTGATTTTATATATCATGGAATTGTGGGGATTTTTGAAACAAGACCTTGTTAATAAAAAATGTTACGCAATGGCAACGCTGATTAATACAGGCTAAAAATTAATAAGTATGAGAAAGACAACTGCATGTTAATTTGCGTAGTGCAGGGTTGAATTTTTGTCGTTTAACATGTAAATGTCGTACCAAATTTTGTAAATCCCCTCATAGTGGAATGAAATGTCAAATTTTCATTTGTGGTGTTAGTTTGATTGTGAACTGTTGGAAAAAGTGCAAAAATTATAACAATTTAAACAAAAAAGAAACAAGAAAAAACTTTAAAAAGATAATAAACTTTAACTAAATATAATAATAAAAAAAAAGATTAAAACTAAAAATTAAAACAAAAAAGATAAGAATGAAGAAAAGACATCTTCAAAATTGTCTTTCGAAAGAAAAAAGGGCTTTTGAGTCCGAAATATAAAAGTTTAGTGATGAGTGATACTAGTGAAAGTGTTGAAAAGAATTTGCAGAAGGTAAGGGAAGTGATAGTTTCTGATGCAGTACCATCCACATCAGCAGGTTTTGTAGGGAGTGACTTAATGTTAGGTGAGTTAGAAAGTGATAGCTCCGAAGCTGCGTTAGGTGAGTCATTCAACCCAGAAGTTTCGATTTTGGGAAGTGATAGTGTAGAAGCTGAAGCAGGACCCGTTTTTAATAGATGTGAAGAGCTAAAATCGTGGGCAGTTAGAAATAACATTTCACAAAATGCGTTAGAAGATTTACTGCGTACTTTGAAAAGAATAGGAGTGGACGATTAGCCATTATCAGCAAATACTGTTTTGAGTGCAAGTAGGGAGCAGATAAATATTGCAAACATTTCTGAAGGAGAGTTTTTATACATAGGCATTCAAAAATATTTTTCTTCGCTTTCCTTTGATTTCTTGGATGGACAAGAGGAAGTTTTAATTGATGTCGACGTCGATGGCCTTAAACTTTTTAAGAGTTCCAATAGAGTTTTGTGGCCTATTCTTGGAGTAGTTGTAGGTTTTGCTCAGGTTAGTCCATTTTTGATCGCTTGTTTCTCCGGATTTAAGAAGCCAAAATGTTTAAATAGTTTTATGAGTGATTTTTGCGCTGAAGTGAAGGTTCTTCAAGAAAGTAGTGTTAAAGTAGGCTCCAATCAGAATTTATTGCGTTTTAAAATTCGATTATTTGCTTGCGATTCTCCAGCAAGGGCTTTTGTCACAGGTGTTGTTTCCCATGATAGTTGTTCAACATTAACATAAACTAAAGAACCTCCCTTTATATTATTAACGGAAATTTTATTTATATTTTGTTTTTGTTACATTCTTAAAATTCCTTTCTTTTTGATCATTGCTTACTAGCATTATAACATTTGTTTACGATTCAATCTAGTCTCAACATCAGAACAATAAAGTTGATTTTGTTCAGCTAACATAAAACACAAAACACATACACATAAAACAAGTGAAACAAAAAAAACAAACGTGTAACAAAAATAACATAAACATAAGTACATAATAAAAACAAAACAAACAGGTTTAGAAACATTATATGTATATATGTACATAAACTAAATATAATAAAAAACAAACTAAAATTGTAATGAATTTAATATAAACATATATCAACAAAAGGAAACAAAAATTAGAATTTAAAATAATACCGAAAGTTTTTTAATTAACCACAACAAAAACCCAGCGACCTATAAAACAACAACACAAACAATAAACAATAGTAAAAGCGGTTGCTCAAAATGGTTTCAAGAAGGAACATATAAGGAGAGAAGGGTTTGTTTTTTTTTTAACAACGGGCAGGCGCTCTTGTTTCAAACCAAGAAAGCATTGCTCAAAGCCTAGAACGTTGGGCGAGAAATGTAAGTACATATACATATATAATTTCCACATTCTCTTTAATTTATTTCTAAACTTTTACAGGATAAAGCTGAGTCAGTGGCTCAAAGTAAAGTTCTTATGGAATCTAAGGTATCGATAAGGAAGGTAGAGCAGACGATGTGCCGCATGACGGGAAAACCATTGATCACAACCTTAACGAGGTCGCCTCAATGCTTCCATTAAAAACTTTGGAAGAAGTTGAAAGGAAAAAATTCAATCGACGGACTTCGCAGTGGCAGTAGTAAGTAACATAAATTTAAAATTAAATTAAAAATTTCAAGTTTCTTTTCTTACAGAAAACGTTTATGTTTAAAAAAAGGGAACGGCAGAAGACGTCAACGAACTCATCCGTAGTCTTATGACGGATGAACTTCTTGATAAGTTTAATTGGGAAGGGCGGTGGGAGAAGAAAGCGCTTGGGAATTTGACACTCTTCAATAAGTTTTTAAGAGGTATGTAATTATTTTGGCCTATCTATGAATTATTATGTACACACTTGTTTAATTTTACTTTTTAAATTTCAGATGCCTTTCCTAAGCAATCTTCCATAGATTTTGAGAAAATTACTTTATATCGCGACTGCAAATATTTTAGCTTAAATTTAAATAGTCATTGTATAGCAAACAAAAAATGTAAAGAAAGCTTATAAAATTTACGTTATTTCAATACCCATTACATTAACGAATTGAGTTAACAGAGATTGTCAGAAAGAGAAGAATTTAAGTTTCAAAAAAATTTAAATAGAATTTTGAAAAACGGGAAAAACCATTTGGGTTAAATTGCATGGTGTTTATAATCAAGAAATTTTAGCTATTTACTTAAGTAAATTCTATGAAAAAATTAAAAAAAAAAATAAAATTTTGACTGAAATTTTAAAAAATTTTGAATTTAAATTTTTTTTTTAATTTTTGATAATCCATTGAATGCGCCTCTCAAAGACCTTTCATATGATACCAAATTAACATATAGTTCCTTTAGAAGAAATGTGAAAAAAAAATCAAAAAACCTCTAAAAAGGACCTATTTATCCTTTGATCTAGCTCACCAAATATTGACCCCAGGACAAAAAAAAAATTGAGAAACGTAGTCTTAAAATTAATCAAATTTTCATATTAGTCGTGAACATCCGCAAACTTTATTTTGGGGCCACCCTAATGTGCATACATAGTAGCTATATATATATATTAGTCCGGGGGTCATGTGCTCTAACTATATTTAGAATTTTTTTTTTATTTAACTTCTACTCGTAGACATCAATATAAATTATAAATTCGAAAAATTGTTCTGTGAGCTCAATTGCTTTTTAAATGGCCATGTAGTTATAGTTACAGACAGAGGAAGTAATATTAAAGCGGCTTTAAAACAACATGAAAGTATTAATGTTGAAATTAATGAAATTGTAATAACAGCGTCTAAACTGGTCAAGTTTATAAAGAAGTCTGGTGCAAATTGTGATTTAACTACATCAGTGAAAAGCTTCTCGCCTACTAGATGGAATACAGTGTGTGTACCTTAAGCACGATGGCCAAATAATATGTATGTATGTATTGGTAATATTTATGGCGTTTTCTTTTCTGGCAAAAATGTTACACGTTTTTCCCATTTCGCATCTTTTTTAATTTTTTTGTGTTCTTTTCTGAAAAAATGTCAACACTGCTAAAGTGTAGTGTGTTCTTTTCTATAAATGTCACACTATAAATTTAAAAAATGGTACACCTTTCACACTCTGTATTTTTAGAGGGGGAGAATCGCACGATTAAACAACTGACCAGTGATGCCAACTTTTGAGACTCAAAACGCGTAAACATTTTTGAAGAAAGGGCTAAATGGAAAAAAATCCATATAAAACCACATCCAATTTTCTTTTTTTTTTTGCGTTTTGAGTGACTAAAATCCGGCTAAATCTAGCCCGAAAAGGGCTAAGTTGGCATCGCTGCAACTGACATTTGTTTTGTTTATGAATGTGTATTTGTGTTAAGAAACAAAAAAAATATACAAAATGGAAAATATTTTTTATGTGCTGAAAAAATTTTGGATGACTTGTTGGATTCATCTTCATCATCAGATGATGATAAAATATTTTATATGATTATGGAAAGAAATCCACAACCGTGAGTGAAAGGCTTTATAAAGAACGTAATTAATGAATACTCTGAAGTTGATGTATGTCAAATTTCATAGGACAATATCTCCTACTTCTTATATATGTAATGTATGTTTATATACATATATAATTTTTATTAATTTGTTTTTGTGACCAATGTTTATAGTTATTATAATTATTAAGGAGTTTCCTTCAGGCTAATTTGGTCAAATGTTTGTTTCCAAACGTAAATAAAAAACTTGTTCGATTCTTATTTTATTTTCCCAACGTTTCGTTAGTTTTATTCTAACTTCTTCAGGGGTCTCGTTCTAAATAATAGCTTTAATGTTTATTATTATTGTATATTAATTTTTATTATTAATTAGTTACTTATAACTAAAAACCGGAACTTCACGAACAGAATTTTGGTATAAATAATCAAATAATTAATAAAAATATAATCTACAATACACGAACACAAAACTTAAGTCAAGTTTAACTTAAAGCTAATATCACAGAACTGTGTGAGTTCTGTGATATTATTAAACTGAAGAATTTAGAATAAAACTAACGAAACGTTGGGAAAATAAAATAAAAATAAGAATCGAACAAGTTTTTTATTTACGTTTGGAAACAAACATTTGACCAAATTAGCCTGAAGGAAACTCATTAATAATTATAATTTTTATATTTGAGAAGAATTTTCGTATTAGTCGGGAAAGTGCCATAGGTCATTTTGATAAATATTCATTGTGTTATTTCAAGCGATCTTACCAGGGAGCTATCTGCTTCTTCTTTTTTAGCAAAAAAACAAAAACAGCTGTACATGAAAAAAATGTTACACTGTTGTAATTTTATGTTCTATTCTGACCATTAAAAATGCGACATCTTTAAAATGTGGGGTAAACATTATAAAAATGTACATAATAAAGGTGTAACATTTTATTTCAGAAAACAAAACACCATTAGTTTGTAGTAGCGGCGGCAGTGAAAATCTAAATTGTTTTGATTTTCGTCAAACTCACATCAACATATACATGTGAGATTTTTTTACTAACACAATCAAAAAAACTGAGTTTGTCAAATCAATTTGGTACGTGGCCATCGTGCTTTACGTCATTATCCATAAAATCTAATTTTACTGATATTCAAAACATACTTAGTCAGAAAACCCAAACTGATAAATACAGTGTTTTAAAAGAATATCACTTGGAATATTTACTAACAATTTTAAAGCCGTTCATGGACGCTTCCAAAGAACTAGAGGGAAGCTCGTACGCCACCATACATTTAAATTATCCACACTTTCGAAATTTGAAAGCAATATGCAATACCAATAATAATGACGAACCTAGTTTTATTTCTGAATTCAAAAGAAAATTACATGACACCTTAATATCGTTAGTTAGTTGATAACAATATTATAATTTATCATAAATTAGCCATATTTTTATTTCCGCCTGCAAATCAACTTACCCAATTTAGTTTAGAAGAACAAACAGAAGTGATACAAAAATGCAAGCCTTTGTTAATTCCTTATTTAAGTGATATAAGTGTTCCGACCTCACCCATTGAAAACAGTTCTTCAAAAATATATTCACTTTTCGAAAATTATGTACAGCCAATAGAGCAAGCCAAATCTAATCAATCCATCATTGAAAATGAATTAATGAAATATAAAAATACTCATGTGCCCATCCAAAATGATTTCAATATTTTGAAATGGTGGGATAATAGAATAGAAATTATTAGTGAATATGAATTCCAAAGATTAATTTAATTGCTCAAATGTTGAATTATTTTTATTTTATTTTTTTTATTATTTTTTATGTTAATTTTACATACATATGTACACAAATATAAGTATGTACATATATCAAATAAAAGATATTACTGAAAATAAAAACTATACATATTACTTTTGTTTTGAAATTATAAAATTTCGAGGTAAGTTTTTAATAAATCAGTAAGAAACTATTGTAGATAATATAAGTAATAAAATAATGAGTAATTTTGTAGATAATATAAGTAATAAAATAATGAGTAATTTTATATACTTTGTTCCATTAATACCTATCATGTAAGATAATAACATGAAGTTTATAAGATTACTTTTACCTATGATTCTACTGTATGTTACTTATCTATTTAATACTATTCTAATGTCAAGTACGTATCCGTTAAACTGGAAACACGCAAAAATTATACCATTACCTAAATCGAATGGAGAATATAGACCGATAGCTATCTTGTGTTTTCTATCGAAGGTTTTAGAGAAGCTCTTGTATAAACAAATGATGGAATATATTGATACTCATAGTTTACTTTCCAGCACGCAATCGGGGTTTCGTCAGAATCACAGCTGCATTACGGCTCTTGTGAAGGTTAGCGAAAATATACGTCAAGGATTGGATGAAGGTAGTATGAATTTTTTAATACTTCTAGACCATTCTAAGGCGTTCGATACGGTAGACCATTAAAAAACTGTACCACTTTTTTCGGTTTAGCGACACTTCTACTAAACTTATATATTCGTATCTTACGAACCGCACACAATCGGTGTTTCTGAACAATACATGGTCAGATAGCGTATCCCTTAATAGAGGAGTACCTCAAGGCTCTATTTTAGGACGACTCTTATTTTCATTATATATAAATGATTTGGCAAACCAACTCTCTAAATGCAACATCCATTTATACGCAGATGACGTGCAACTTACTCTAATATCATCTCCAAATGAGGATTTAAACAAAATTTACCTCTGGGCTTGTGCAAATGGACTCTGTTTAAATCCACAAAAATCTAAATGCATTGTGATATGTAAAAGGAGCTTAAATCGTTACATTTCTGAAGATATTGTTTTAAATGGCGAAAAAATTGAAATTGTTAATTCAGCGAAAAATCTCGGTATAATCTTCAATAGCAATCTGACATGGACTGATCATATAAACTCACTGGTTGGTCAAACATACATAAAGTTACGAGCTCTCTGGTCTACACAATATTTTACACCAATTTTATTTATTTATTTATTTATTTATTTATTTATTTAGGTCAATAGATTTTACATCCTTACTGACTACATATAAATGACAAAACAGTAATATATATATATATATAAATAATTAGTTCAACAATTTAGATATAAAGTAATTTTTTTCTTCAGTACGTCGTTACTCTCAGATATGTTCATAAGGTGATAGCATTTATTGAAGTTAACACATGCACGACGAAAAGAATCGTTATTAGCATATACAGAACGGTAGTATTTTAATGCTAAGAGTTCAAAATTGCGGGTTGGTCTAACAGGAACATTGAAGTTTAGTTGACTAAGCAGGAACTCCGAATCAACATCACCACGAATTATGCCCAGAACAAATAAAGCACTCAGCATCAATCGTCGACTATTTAGAGTTGGCAATTTTATCAAAGCAAGTCTACTTTCATACGGTGGCAAGACATAAGAATTCCAACCAAGATCACGGAGACAGAAAATTAAAAATTGCTTTTGTACCGATTCAATACTATTGATATGAATTGAATAACAAGGATCCCAAACAATTGATCCATACTCAAGAATTGGTCGAACAAGAGAAGTATATAAAAGTTTTGTAATATAAGGATCTAAAAATTCCTTAGACCAGCGCTTCATGAATCCAAGTACCCCATAGGCTTTATTTACCATTATAGAGATGTGATCGCGAAAATCAAGTCTATGATCCAACAGTAAGCCAAGATCCCATATGGTTTGAACTTTATTTAAAATAACAGTATCAATATAATAAGAAGTCTCAATCGGATTGTGTCTAAAAAATGACATGTGTTTGCATTTCTTAATATTTAACTCCAATAAATTAAATCTGCACCATTGAGAAAAATTGTAAAAGTCGGCACTTAGTAAACTATGTCCATTTGTATCATTAAAAGAGTTAAAAAGTTTAACATCATCGGCATACATCAGTACATTAGAATGCAAAATAACAGTAGGAAGATCATTGATGAATAGCGTGAACAAAATTGGACCCAGGTGGCTACCTTGAGGAACACCAGAATGTACTTGAATAATTTTTGATATAACATTCCCAAATTTGACTTGTTGAGTTCTTTGTGATAGATAAGAGTTTAACCATTTTATAGCTGAGTTAACCATTTTATAGCTGAGAATAAGAACCTTACTAGCCAAGACGTATCTGATTCCTTCTCTAATTTATGGGTGCGAGTTGTTTGGAAGATGTGATTCAAGTAGTAAAAGTAAGCTTAATATATTGTTTAACAACATAATAAGATATGTGTATGGATTGAGAAGGTCTGATCATGTTTCTGCTGTTTCCAATAAACTTTACGGAGTTTCACTTGATATCCTATTAAAAATTCGTATTCTTGTATTCTTGCACAAAATAATAAATACTCAAACCCCCAAATATATATTTGAAAAAATACGTTTCTTCCAATCGTCTCGAAATCGAAATATTATAATACCTCGACATCAATACCTAGTATCTGAATGGCACTTTTATGTACATGCCGCTCGTCTTTGGAACAATCTTCCACGAAATCAACAAATAAATAGTAATACTAATAGTTTCAGAAATTTTTTATATAACTTTTTCACGTAAGATGTTATCAATATAGGTTTTTCTAAAGTACCTATTACAATTATTCCCCCCGTAGCACAAGCATCCACTAGCCAATTTTCATATGCCAACGTGCTAAGATCTAACCAACCAACACTGCAAAATGAATCACCAATAAATGATACAAACAGCCACAATTTTAGCCGCCTTGAAGGTATAATGGAGAATCTGGTGCAATCCATGAACCATTTCATGACAAGTATGATGCAGGAGATGCAAAAAATGCAGTCCACGCTACTGCAGGCCATACTTAATAGACCATGAACTGTCTCAAAATATGTTTCTGGAACGCAAACGGCATACGCCAACACAAAAATGAACTTGAATATTTTCTTTTTAATAAGAAAATTGATGTAATACTGATTTCCGAGACTCATATGACGTCGAGAAGCATTTTTAAAATAAGTGGTTATACATTCTACGACACCAAGGACCCCAGAGATAGATCATGTGGTGGCTCGGCAATATTGGTCAAATCGCGAATCAAACGCCATTCATTGGGTGGTCTTTCAGAGTGTTATCTTCAAGCAACAAACATCTGTATTGAGAACTTTTGTCAAAACCTCGTGATTTCGTCAGTTTACTGTCCGCCCAGATTTTCAATAACAAAAGATCAGTATAGAGATTTTTACAAATCACTAGGTAGCCATTTCATAGCGGCTGGCGACTACAATGCTAAGCATACATTCTGGGGCTCACGACTCGTTAGCCCTAAAGGTCGTATCTTGTACGACTCCCTGTCTGAAATGGGACTGAATGTGATTTCAACTGGTCAACCAACTTATTGGCCAACTGACCAGCAAAAAATTCCTGACGTTATCGATTTCGGCGTGGCGAAAGGGGTATCCCCGGAACTCATTGTCGAGGCTTCACTGGATCTTTCTTCAGATCACTCACCCACTGTAATCACCATCAGAAGTCCTCAGCAAAGCGTAACTGATGCCTTACTTCTTGTCAAACGTCTGAATTGGTTAAAATACAAAAAATACATCAGCACTCACTGCACAGAAAACTCCCGTTAAAAACTGCTGAAGACATCGATACCTGTATAAAAAGTCTTAATGAACATGTCGAGAAAGCCGCAGAACATGCTTCTTCCACTTACCGCCCGAATAGGTACAACAGAGTTTTTTCTGCAGATGTTGAGCAACTATTGTCTGAAAAAAGGAGAGTCCGAAGAGAGTGGCAACAACACAGATCGCCCCAACTTAAAACTAGGTTGAGAGAATGTACCAAAAATCTTAGGATCTTGCTAGACATCTGGAAGGTCTAGACGCAACTTCCCAGTCAAATTATTCATTATGGCGTGCAGTCCGAAATCTAAGAAAACCCGTAATCGCAAAACCTCCACTGCGTACTTTGAACGGCTCTTGGGCACGAAATAACGAAGAAAAAGGCAACCTTTTCGTAAGTCATTTAAAAAATGTATTCACTCCCAATATGGATACTGACATTAGCCAACTACCGCCTGTTGTTGCCAGACCACCTGTACAAATAAGATTTCAATATCTGGAGGTTGTTGAGGCTATTGATAATTTAAATGTTAAAAAAGCACCTGGGTTTGATAAAATCAGCAATAAAATGATTTTTGAGCTGCCTCGCATTGCAAAAAGATTAATCCTCTTTATTTTTAATGCCATCTTACGGCTTGAGTACTACCCTCCGGTTTGGAAAATCGCTTTAGTAAAGATGATTCCTAAGCCGGGGAAAGATCCTTGCAAAGTTGAGTCGTATAGGCCAATAAGTCTATTACCAACTATGTCCAAATTATTCGAGAAATTGCTTATAACCAAGCTGACTCCGATTTTGAATGAGAACAACTGCATTCCCAATCACCAGTTTGGCTTCAGACGTCAACACAGTACAATAGAACAAACACATAGATTGGTACAAGTCATAAGAAAAACCTTTGAGGAAAAGAGATACTGTTCGGCACTCTTTATTGACGTCTCTCAAGCTTTCGACAAAGTATGGCATGAAGGCCTGATATCTAAATTAAAGCAGAACTTGCCGGTGAATCTTCAACACCTACTATGGAAATACTTAATCGACCGTCAGTTTATGATTAAAGAAGGTGATTATTTAAGCCGTCCTCAACCTATAGGTGCTGGCGTCCCTCAAGGTAGTATCTTAGGACCAATTCTATACTTGCTGTACACAGCAGACATGCCAACAAACAATGAAATTCATACGTCAACATTTGCTGATGATACGGCATTTTTCAGTACTCACAAAGATCCAAAAGATGCCTCGATTCAATTACAGCACCACGTAACGCAAGTGGAGAAATGGGCAAGACAATGGGGAATAAAAATAAATGAACAGAAATGCACCCACGTAACATTTACTCTACGTAGGGAATCATGTCCCCCTATTCGTATTAATGACCATATAGTGCCTCAAAACTCACACGTGAAATATCTTGGTATTCATCTGGACCGTCGCCTCACATGGAAACCACATATAGATGCTAAGCTGACTCAATTGAAACTGAAAGCAGCCCAAATTCATTGGCTCATCGGCAGAAACTCCGTCCTCCGGCTCGATTGTAAGCTTCTACTCTACAACTCAATCTTAAAGCCAATTTGGTGCTATGGTATCCAGTTATGGGGCACTGCCTCCAACTCCAATATTGAGAAAATTCAACGCCGTCAAAACAAAATTCTACGAATGATAACTACCGCTCCTTGGTATATTAAAAACAACAACATACACAACGATCTTGATGTTCCACTTGTCAAATGGGAAATAACTAAACACGTGGCCCTTTATTTGGGTAAGCTGGAAACTCATCCAAATCCCCTCGCTCGAGACATCTTACAACATCCCGGTCATAGCCGTTTGAGAAGGAGGGACACCACCGCTCTCAGATGAATAAATACAAGTTGCTCATTATATCCTATCGAATTTGAAAACTAGATTTTGTCTAGCATTGGCTGGACTTATCTTAATTAACTTTAGTTTTAGGATTTGAATACCTATTGTTAGTTCATTTAAAATGAAGATACAATAAAAAAGAATATGCAAAAAAAAAAAAATATCTGTTTTATGAAAACAAATAAAAGTAAATAAGTTACTCTCATTCTCTCTTTATCTACTCACACAGTAAGTATTTTGTACAATAACAATACTTAAAAATACCAGAAACAAGAAAATATTTACCAATACATACCAGAAGTAGCAAACTAAAACTAGATTTACACGATAGAAATTTTCTTTAAAATTTCTCTTCAAAATGCTTTAAACTCGTGTAAACAGCAAAATTTATTGATCAAAATTTATTGAACAAAACTTTTTAAGATTTTATTAATGCCGTGTAAATGAGCATCAAAATCGCATCTGGCAATATTGATAACAATAAATAATTTGACAGCATGTTCATTCTTTTGATTCAATACATATCAGCTGTTTTTATTTACAAATGTTTTTGGCGGCAAGTGGCAATATTTCTTAAAGAATACATACAATTAAAATTAGTAAATTAATATGAGTTGGTAAGTATTACATATTTAATAACTATGTATATACATATGAACCTATTTGTGGAATAATATATCAATATTTTTAAAAGTGATAACATAAATGATAATTTGCGCAACAATCGCAAGCAACAGAAAAAGTGGACAGGAGATGAACTGAGACTGTTCATCGAAATGGTTGAAGTACGCGAACCGATTTGGAATTTTAAAATTGATGGGTACAGAAACCGAAATGAAAAGGAGAAATGTTGGTCAGAAATTGCTGCTGCAACGAATCATTGCATAGCCGACTGCAAAGCACAATTTAACGCTGTGCGATCACGCTATACAGGAGGAGTGTTCTGAAAACCGCGTGATTTCAAATCACGCACCGTTTTTAAACCACGCCGACGATTTGATGCTGTTCTGCAAATCACGTGATTTTACGGTTTTCGGCGTGGTTTTAATTTTTCGAAAACACAAGAAAACAGCTGACTTTTAAATCTGTGCTTTGTTTGTTTATATTTGTATATTATTAATGAAAATAAGAAGTGAAAAGTTAGTAATTAAAAATGCCGGGAGCTACTTTATTGGCAGTAATTAATTTGAGAAAACAGCATTTAAAAAATGAAGTTTAAAAAACGTCATTTACGGGACTTATCAAATCCTATGGATATATAGCATAAACAAAAATAAATGTTAGCAAAACAAAAAAATAATATAAAAATAACAAAGTTGCCACTGTTTTTATTGATGAAACTTGCTTACATTTTGCACTTACTTATTTCTAAAAATGCACAAAAACTACTAATTTTAAATATTTTTAAATTTTTTATCAACAGTAATTAATTTTTATCCTAAGTAAGAAAGAGGATGGTATAAATTCAATAAATCTTACGTGACATTTTACTACTGCGTTAATTTGGCAACCTTAAAAGTATCTTCGAAAAAACAAACCAGCTGACTCCTAATGAGAAAAAGTAAATCACGAACATTGGTAAACAAAGCAAAACAATTTCTTACAAAACAAGCAGTGTCTTTAAAAGTTTGTAAATATTTATGTTTTTGTGTATATAAACCCTAATTTTATTACAAAAATCAATAAAAAACACATTTATTTTTAATAAATATGCTTGTATTGCCATGGAACTTCTCATTCATTTAAAAAATATTCCGTGAATTCTTGTCGAATGAGCTTGAATGTTTCGCTTTGATGACCTTGATTGCACAATGGTTTTATCGAGGACAAAATATTCTCTGTCCGCACTTCTTCACGCCATAGTCCATCCGTTCCATTGTTTTTCTGACAACGCGAAATCGGGGTAATATTAATCCAAACACGTTTTCCGAAACGCGCCTAAATCTAGACAACCTGTAATTGAAAATTCTTTCCTTCGTGTTTTGATTCCGAAAACTATATGGTTTCATAATATTGGAATTTAAGGGAACCCATCATCTGCAACAATCACATATGGAATAGGTTTTTGTCTACAGGGCAGTGGTTTCGGTTGCGGCAAATTCAACGTGTTATTATATAATCCATTCGATAGCGAACATCTACTGAATACTCCGCCATCGGGCTCTCTACCCTTTGCACCAACGTCGATGTAAATAAAATTGTAGTTCGCATCCACAAGCGCCATCAAAACAATGCTGTTTTCCTTTTTATAATTAAAATATGCGCTTCCACAGTGTGCTGGTGCTATAATATTGATGTGTTTTCCATCTAATGCCCCGATTGAATTGCGAAAATTCCACGTTTTATTTATACTTTGGGAAATACTCTCCCATTCCTCTTCTGTTGCTGGCATCTGTACCAATAGATATTAGTTTTGATATGTTTTTTTATTTAATAAATTAGGTTTTACCTTTAAAAAATCATCTATTAATATTTTATATAATGCAGGCTTCAGGC
Source organism: Bellardia pandia (assembly GCA_916048285.2). Classification (NCBI taxonomy): domain Eukaryota; kingdom Metazoa; phylum Arthropoda; class Insecta; order Diptera; family Calliphoridae; genus Bellardia; species Bellardia pandia. Next base: position 90,783,621 of record OU696532.1, on the reverse strand, counting down.
ACAATATTGTATATCCATGATCTTTTAAACAAGAACATCAGACTTGGGTAACTGTCCCCAATCGCTAAAAATCTCAAAGTAATTGCCAGGCGTTTTCCGGGGCATCAAGATTCCCGCATATTAGTATTAGCCTTCTCTATTGATGGGGTGACGAGGTTAAGCAAATAATCAAAATCGTCTGGTGACATTCGCTCCCTAAAAGAGACATACCTTCCAAAAGAAAAGGTCGAACCCTATGTTCCTTTTGTTTTCTTCTTTTTTTTTTTGCATTATTAGCCGCTACTTCTTCCTCGAATATTAAAAATGTTGATGCTATGATGATTATGTGTCGTCCATACTTATTAATTGTTTTTTTTTATAACAATAAATTATTTCACAAAAGAAGCAAAACAGCTGATCAAAGTCAATATTTTCAATATAAAAAGTTTATCAATAGTGTAAATTAGCTTCAACAAATTTTGATCAAATTTTTATCAAAAGATTTTGAAGCACATTGAAAAAATATTTTGATCAAATTTTTGAAACGTGTAAATAGAACATCAAAATAAATTTTCAAAATTTTGATAAGACTTCAAAATACCTTCAATCGTGTAAATCTAGCTTAAGAGAAACTGGTATTAACAGATACAACTATGCACGTGTTTAATTTGGATCCCTTTTGACACAATTTTTTTTACAATTTGTTAAAAAGTAGTAGTGTAGGAAAACATATAACAATTGGATCATTCCATTTTCATAAACGCAGTATGTAATGCAACATTTCATTGCATAGAGTTCATAATAGCATTTATAATATAATTTTTTGTATTTTTCTCTAATGCTTTTGCTGAGCTCAAAACTGTGAACGTTTGTAGTGCTGAAGTTAAGCAAGTCTTATTTTCGTTGTAGTGCTTGTGTTTTTTTATAGTGTACAAAATGTCAAGAATGATAAAATAAAGATTACGCCATGCGCATGATTTCCCGTTATGTGACGTAGAAGGGCCATTCTAAGGGTTACCAATAATGTTACATGTGTTAGAATTAAAATTTCTTGCGAAAAATTTATGTTTTATGTGATAGTTGGCAACCTTGCAATTGAAATCTCTGAGAGTTCTAAAATAAAATCTGTTTAAAAAAGAGGCCTTTTAGATGATGCAATTAATTGCATGCAATTTTTTCCATTCTCTTTTAAAATTGCTACGTAAAATGTTGTGCACTTATACGATGCAATTTTACGTGCAACAAATCATGCAATTTTTTGACGTTTAATTACACATTCCTCTTTAGTTTTTCATTCGCAACAAAGAAAACAAAATTTTAAAATATATGTATGTATGTAAATATAATATACAAAAAATATATGTACATACATATGTATGTATGTATATAAAATAATATACATACATACATATATAAAAACAATATTCAAAAATTTTAAAAAATATAAAAAATGGAAGATTTTAATACAGAAGAAATAATTGAAAATGTTCTTGCGCATTAATTTTTATAACGCACACTTCAAAGTCAGAATACGAATAAAACAAAATAAGTAAAATACAAACGATGGTAAAAGGAAATGTCAAAAAATTGCATGACAAACGAAGTCGTGCAACTTTTTCTACCCCTCTTGCTTCTCTCACCCGTTCGCCTACACACATCAATTGCATGCAATTTATTGCATGCAAAATTGCATCGTCTAAAGGGCCTCAAAGAAAAACAAACAACAAAAAATATAAACATGAAGAGTGCAGTGAGCAAATGCAAGCAAAACATGAGTAAAAAAAACAAGTGAGAAAAAATTAGCCAATACAAACACAGAATGTGTGACGTCACAGGGCCTAAATGTGCAGAACATTTTAAAATTTTACGCCCGTTGGCGTAATCTTTATTTTATCATTCTTGCAAAATGTGCACAATATAAAAAAACACACACACACATACATATAACGACACAACAAAGAGAACTGTAACACAAGCAAGCACTACAACGACAACCGACTTTAAATGTTGAAAATTATTTCATACAAACTGTAAAGAAAAATAAGCAAGTGGCAGCTTTAAACAGCTGTCATTGAAAATTGAGAAATAAACAAAAATTGCCAAAATAATAAAAGCGAGAAAATTTAAGAAAAGTGTTTGCGGTGGAAAAATGGAGAAGGTAAGATTAGTATGTATCATAATTAGGCTATTTTGGCGTTGGATATTTGCGGGAGTGTATAAGATTTTTTTTTTTTTATTTTTGTACACATCCAGTTTTTGTTCTTTGCATAAACAGCTGGTTGATTTTAAAGTGATGTTAAATTATTTAAAAGCAACTTCAGCTGGTTTTAAACTAAAAGTATGTTTCAGCGGTTAAAGTATGCTTTTACGCGTCTATAGTTAAAGTAAATTGTACTTTTAACAAAAGTCAAATTTTTAACTATTAAAGTACACTTTTTTGAGACTATGGTTATGGCCCATTCTATTTATCTGCAAAATTAAGTACTCCAAAATCCTTTTGAAACTAGAGATATAACATAATATTTTTATACTAGCTGACCCGGTCCGCGTTGCTGGTCCTAACCAAACATTAGTGATGTATTACCACACGATTTAAATTGAGCTTTTAACGAAACTTACGGTCTTTAAATAAAAATCCATAGAATACCTATCATAAAGTTTTTTTTACAGAAGAACTTACATATTGTGTAGATGTGGGATCAATCAAAACAGAAACGCATATATTTAAGGCAAATTAGAAATTATATGTATTTATTACTTCATCTTGGGGCCAGCGGATAGACATGTTTTCTGTTTTTTGGCGTGGCTACTCGGGAGCAAGCCACATACAACTGGCCGTGTTAAAAATATGAATTTTCCAAAATTAAGCCAGCAATAGTCAATGATTGGACTTGTGCTTTATTGATGGTAATAGCAAAGGCAAGAGGAATTGGAGCCGCTTGAATTGGAATGGTAAATTGTTGGAAATCATCGGAATTCGACCGACTTAGTCTTCGCCTTTGAATCTGCCACCGATGATTGTTGCCTTGATTAAATTTGGTGAGCAGTTTTTGATGGTCAATCTGGTTCCGTTGCATAACTTTGGTGCGTTTAACGTTAGCACATGCGGTGACATTCCGGGTGGTTCCAATGAATTAAAAAATTCAGTGGGAAAATTGTCCATTACTTTGTTGATCGATTTGTATTTGATTAATTTGCCGGGCAGTTTCAATTGAATTTGCTCATTGAGTTTGTTGGCATCATAATTTGTTGGTGCCAAATAGACGGATAAAGCTAGATTTACACGACTGAAGGTATTTTGAAGTCTTATCAAAATTTTGAAAATTTATTTTGATGTTCTATTTACACGTTTCAAAAATTTGATCAAAATATTTTTTCAATATGCTTCAAAATCTTTTGATAAAAATTTGATCAAAATTTGTTGAAGCTAATTTACACTATTGATAAACTTTTTATATTGAAAATATTGACTTTGATCAGCTGTTTTGATTCTTTTGTGAAATAATTTATTATTATAAAAAAAAACAATTAATAAGTATGGACGACACATAATCATCATAGCATCAACATTTTTACTATTGGAGGAAGAAGTAGCTGATAATAATGCAAAAAAAGAAGAAAACAAAAGGAACATAGGGTTCGACCTTTTCTTTTGGAAGGTATGTCTCTTTTAGGGAGCGAATGTCACCAGACGATTTTGATTATTTGCTTAACCTCGTCACCCCATCAATAGAGAAGGCTAATACTAATATGCGGGAATCTTGATGCCCCGGAAAACGCCTGGCAATTACTTTGAGATTTTTAGCGATTGGGGACAGTTACCCAAGTCTGATGTTCTTGTTTAAAAGATCATGGATATACAATATTGTGCCTGAAGCCTGCATTATATAAAATATTAAAAGATGATTTTTTAAAGGTAAAACCTAATTTATTAAATAAAAAAACATATCAAAACTAATATCTATTGGTACAGATGCCAGCAACAGAAGAGGAATGGGAGAGTATTTCCCAAAGTATAAATAAAACGTGGAATTTTCGCAATTCAATCGGGGCATTAGATGGAAAACACATCGATATTATAGCACCAGCACATGTATACATACATACATATGTATTGATATGGTTTTGAATCAAAAGAATGAACATGCTGTCAAATTATTTATTGTTATCAATATTGCCAGATGCGATATTGATGCTCATTTACACGGCATCACTAAAATCTTCAAAAGTTTTGTTCAATAAATTTTGAAGAAATTTTGCTGTTTACACGAGTTTAAAGCTTAAAGGCCCAACTATAATATGCATAAGCAAGCTTAAGCAAATTGCAAAAGTTAACGAAAAGACTGTCAAATGCATAACTAGTTCAGAGTTAACTTTCAGGTGGCTACAATGACTTTGAAACTTTTTGTCCACAGTTGCTCATTTATGTTTAAAAAAAATGTTTTTATTTTAACCAAAAACCCATTAAATGACTATATTTTATAAATATTATTATATTATTTTATAATTAAAAGAAAACTTCGTACCCGAAACGCATAATTTTTTCCTTTTTTTTTAATTTATCGGTAAAAGTACTAAAATGTACAGCTGTGGCAGCACTAAATTGTAAATAATAATATACGTTTACATATGTTTTGTTAATTTTCGTGTTGTGTTGGCAAAAATGGAGAAAAAACTTAATTTAAATAATATAAAAATATTAAAGTTAGCGCTTGAAGGCCTGTGCACATTAAAAGAAATAAGTGAACTACACTGTAAAAGAAGAAGACGCTCTTGTTCTGTCAGAGAAATACACCACGACATAAAGACATTTTTGTTAAAATAAAAAGGGCCCTTTTATTATCAAGGCACTTATTTTTTCACATTTTCTATTAAATTTAAAATAAATGTATTTTCTTCTTTCTCCATTTTGTTAAAAACACAAACAAACAACAAACAGCTGATTCCGTACGTAATATGCGATCAGTTTCGCTTTTTGCTTAAGCAAATGACAGTTGAAAAACTTAACGAAAAGTTTCGTAAAGTACATTATAGTTTGCCACATACAATTTATATGTATTCGCAGGGTTGCTTAAGCTTGCTTATGCATATTATAGTTGGGCCTTAAGGCTGTTGTGTTCGTGTAACATAACTTGAAGATTCGAAACGATTTCCCATCTGACTTCAGTACTGATTGCGCAACGCTGTTCAACCTCTGTAGCTTCATTGCCAGTAAAATAAATTTGGAGGTACTTGGCATCATCATTGGGTTGTGGGAGCAACGATCCAATTCTGTTGTAGATTTGACCTTGCACTTTGAAGGTGGGCATGTAACCGGCGTTGTTGATGATATTAGTTGCTCCGAAGGACGTCATTTGAAAGCATGAGTTGCAGTTTCGGATGTGTTTAAGGAAGTGCTTGGAAAACGGATTGGCGCCAGAAATGTAACTTTGTAGGGAATTAGGCGGCTCAATCATTGGTGGTAAAGCAACTTTACCGTTCGAACAACACATTCCTGGGGATTCCTTAGAAAACTTCATAGCACGACAATGTAAGCAAACTTTGTCCATTGCGCCAATCACTGTAGTGAAATGCCGCCAACTTTTAATCGATTCTTTCTCTTAATCGAGCCAAGCGGGAACGAATGGCAGCAAGACTTTCGACATGCTGTTGCGGTGTCTCAGCAGCTCTAAATGAAGATGCACTGTCACGCATTTACTGAAGCCGTGATTCGCGTTTTCTTTCCGTTTCGCGGCTCTAAACGTAGATGCCCTTTCGCGATTTTCCTGAAGACGTGATTCGTGTTCCGCAGCTGATTCAGATGCTTCTCTTTCCCTCGAATTATATGTAATAAGTACCCAAATGTTATTGTATTGTCATCTGCACTCAAAACATCATTAAGAACAATAAAAAAAGCAGTGTATATAGAAAGGAAGAAGCTGAAATACTATTTTCTACAGGAGAATTTTTATTTTTAAAAGAATATTTTTAAGAACCCAACAAATAACACGTTATTTTCTGATGTGGTCAAGAAATTGGACAAAAAATCGAAAAGAGTATTTCTATACTCGTTGGTGGCACATATCCGGCAGAAAAAGGAGCGTGGCATGCTTATTCCAATATCAGAGAGTCTACTTTGCAGCCACTTTTCCGAAGGCATAGAACGATTTTTTTTACACCTGAAAGTATTTTGTATAAAAAATTCTATAACATGGCCAATATGCAAACGTATGTATATGTCTTCATTGGAGTTACGTCTCAATAAATGCTGTTGCCAGAGTGTTCAATAAAGAGTAAAATGTTCATAATCTCCAACAATATATTTCAAAAACATACAGTATATGTCGAAATTATATATCACAAAATTTTAAAACAATATTCATCGTGGCCAAGAAATTTGAAGAACACAAGATATACACTACTTTCGTATCATAACTTACATATATAAAAACAAATCCGTACCTTACTCTCTAACATAGACTAAATGTATTATGAACAATATTATTGATATATACAGTGGTCTGGGTGGAGTGAACCCCCGATGCTATGAACACCCCGTTAGAGTGAACACCAAACTTTTTACAAAGACTACTCTATAGAGTGAACAATCATGAGACTCTTTAGAGTGAACATAATTTTAAGGGAGGTTTTAAAATATGTAGCTTAAAGAGAAAAACAACGAGAAAGAATAACATTTTTCATGTAAAAGACCAAGACCAGAAAAAACATCAGAATACTTTTCAATCATATTATTTGCCGATATAAGATTTACATTTTTAATTAAATTCATTTCACCTGCAGACTGAAGTCCTATTATATTTCTACATCTTAGTTCTACAGCAAAAAATTTCAACGGGTGTGTATATCCATCATACATAATTTCCAAATTAACAGTCCCTAATACTGATAATTTTTCGCCACTAAACGTAAAAATATTTACAAAGGCCTTTTTTTAACAAATAATTTGGTATAATTTTTTCAGTGATTCTATCGAAAGGCAAATATTACTGTGCACCAGTGTCTATTTGACCGGCCGACCACCATAAAATTTAGTACAACAATTTATTTGCCTATAAAGAGTATTTATGTAAAATTTTAGCCGTTTAACATTATTTATATCTGTTTTATGCGTATTTAAGTGAATTTTGGAAGTGGACTTTATATGGGGTCTATGGTCAAACATGGACCGAACTAAAAAAAATTTCGTTTTGCGATTTATTTTTGTATAGAACTTATTTTTGCTGAATTTTGTCTTGATATTCCAATTTTATAGACATTTATTTATCATTAAGCCATATTTCGGGAAGATATATATTTGTATGGGGGCTATGAGAAATCATAGACGATTCTTACTATTTTCCGCACACTTTCTTCTTTTATCATAAAAACAACGTATACAAAATTTCATGGTATTATCTGCAATATATTTCAAAATATTGCAATAAAATGGACAATAAATATCAAATTTTTATGGAGGTTGTCTCACATATTGGTCCATAACTCAGGTTGGCCTAAACCGATTTTGCTGATTTTAAATACCAAACTTCTCGAAAGCATGTCTAAAAGAATTATTGAAGATTTGGATCTCAACAGAGAGACGGAAATGGTTTAATCGACTCCGCTATCTATAAGGATCCAGAATATATATACTTTATAGGATCGGAAAATTATATTGTGGAAATTACAAACGGAATGACAAACTTATATATACCCTTCTCATTAAGGTGAAGGATATAAAAAAAGAATTTTAAAAATTGTCAAAAAAATCAGAAAAATAAAAATTCACTATTTGTTATATCGTCGCGACGCGATCCTATGCCCCAATTTTTGATTTTTTGTTTTCATTAACTACAATTTCGTATGTTTTTACGGCAGGAAAAAAATCACAAACGTACTTAATGATTTTTACTTGTCAATGTTTTATACCTTAGACGCAGTTAATGAACTTAGGTTTAAAAAAATAAGATATTATTTGAAATCAAAGTAGGCTTTGTTGATTTCAACGGTATGAAATTTGTCATTTCTCTCGGTGTCTTAAAGTGAGTTGAATTTTTGTGTAATTATAAATTAATAAAAACGATATTAAATATGAATAGATCAAGTAGAGGTAGATACTTAGCCGAATTGACAAAAAAAATTTGACGAGACGAAAAAAAAATTACCCAGAAGCCTGGAAGGTTAATGTAGCTAAATGTCGTCGAGCTAAATGCCTTCCATATTCAACAACAAAAAAAAGGACCATCCTGCTAAAGCTCCAAAGCATATTGACAGCTCTGAATGTAAGTTTAAATGTACAAATTATGTCTCTGAGGTGGAAAGGCAAGAAATTTGCAAATCGTTCTGAGGATTTTCTGACTATAACAGGTAAAAATACTTTATAATAAAACTTGTCGAAACTCACCAACCAAAAAGAAGAAGAATTGATGCAAACAGTGTAAAATCGCGTAATGTGTCCAAAACATATTTTTGAGAAAATAGCACTGGCAGAAAAATAGTATGCGCAAAATTTTTTGATTCAAAATTTGGGTAATTTGGTAATTTGGGTAATTTACTGGCAATGATAAAAGAGGTCGAAAAGTACCCGGAAATAAAACAATTGAAACAGGAATTTCTTTGGTAAAAAGCCACATAGATAGCTTTCCTGTAATGGAATCGCATTACGTACGAAAGTCCACCAAGAAATTGTACCTAGATAGCAATTTGTCTATTTGGAAAATGTACGATCTTTATCGTAATGATTTTTGCACGAAACACAACATTACAGAAATTGTCAGCGAAAAAACTTATAGAAGAATATTCTGTAATGATTACAACTATTCATTTTTTAAACCAAAAAAAGACCTTTGCGCAACATGTGCAAAATATGACCAAGCTTCTAATGCAGACAAAAAAGAACTGGAAGAAGAATATACAATGCATCTTATGAGAAAAAATCAGTGTAATGAAGCCAAAGAAAATGATAAGGTCAGATGCAAAACTGATCCTTCATTCATTACATGCACTTTTGATTTGCAAAGTGTCCTTCAATTGCCCTATTCCAGTGTGTCATTGTTTTATTACTCCAGAAAAAAATTATCGTTTACAATTTGACTATCTATGTAGGAAGCGGAGAAATAGCCCACTGTTACACTTGGAACGAATTGAATGGAAAGCGGGGGAGCAATGAAATAGGATCAATTTTATTGGAATTTCTCGAAACTTTACCGTTAACCGTGAAATATGTTTCACTATTCTGTGACACTTGTGGTGGTCAGAATAGAAACCAACAAGTATCAGCTTTTTTAATGTACGCTGTACAAAATTTAAGCCACTTGAACAGAGTTGAACTAAAATTTTTAGAGTCAGGACATTCACACATGGAGTGTGACTCGACGCATTCTGCAATAGAGTAGGCTAATAAAAATAAGAGTGCCTACACAATGACTGATTGGATTCGAATCTTTCAATCGGCTAGATCGATTAAAAACATAAAATCCAAAGCGAATACCAAGTTCATCTATTAAAATTCTCCGACTTCTACAATTTACAGGAACTAGCAAGCAGCACAATAAAAAATCGAAATCGAGACGAATTTGGCTACAAAGTATCATGGCTAAAAATAAAATGCCTAAAATTCGAAAAACAATTTCCGTCAACCTTTTTTTATAGATACGATAATACATCTGATTATAAGAAAGTAAATGTTGCTGGAAGAGGTAGTAAAAGCGCCACATTGAATTCAGCTTACAATAATTTACTACCAATTTCATGGGCAAAAAAGGCTGATCTTGTTAAGCTTTGCGATTCAAGACTAATTCCAGAAGAAATGATTCCATGGTACAAGCAATTGCCAGTAGTTAACATGGGAAAGCATGAGCGCTTACCAGAACCTTCCAATGATGAAAGTGATTTAGAAGGTGAATAACATTTGTTCACTTTTTCCTAATAAATTATATTTTTTTAATAAATGAAGTTATCAGAATAAAAAATTATAATTTTCTCGTTCTTCATTATCTCTCAATTTTTTTTCGATTCCGGCAGGTAAAAATCATTAAGGGTTTTATTTTGCATTGTCTTGAAAACTTTTGTAGTTACACCGAAAATTTAAAAGCAATTCTAATAAAGAAACTATTTTTTAATTTACTCTGCAAAATCGCATCGATCTTATGTATAATAGATTTTTTATACAAAATTTAACATTAAAACCTCAATATCTCTAAACTGGTCTGACTACACTTATGGTGTTTTCTTTTCTGGCAAAAATGTTACACGTTTTTCCCATTTCGCATCTTTTTTAATTTTTTTGTGTTCTTTTCTGAAAAATTGTTAACACTGCTAAAGTGTAGTGTGTTCTTTTCTATAAATGTCACACTATAAATTTAAAAAATGGTGCACCTTTCACACTCTGTATTTTTAGAGGGGGAGAACCGCACGATAAAACAACTGACCAGTGATGCCAACTTTTGAGACTCAAAACGCGTAAACATTTTTGAAAAAAGGGCTAAATGGAAAAAAGTCCATATAAAACCACATCCAATTTTCTTTTTTTTCGCGTTTTGAGTGACTAAAATCCGGCTAAATCTAGCCCGAAAAGGGCTAAGTTGGCATTGCAGCAGCTGACATTTGTTTTGTTTATGAATGTGTATTTGTGTTAAGAAACAAAAAAAATATACAAAATGGTAACTACTTTCTTATGTGCTGAAAAAATTTTGGATGACTTGTTGGATTCATCTTCATCATCTGATGATGATAAAATATTTTATATGATTATGGAAAGAAATCCACAACCGCTAGTGAAAGGCATTGTAAAGAACGTAATTAATGAATACTCTGAAGTTGATGTATGTCAAATTTCATAGGACAATATCTCCTACTTCTTATATATGTAATGTATGTTTATATATATAATTTTTATAGTTTAAGAAGAATTTGCGTATTAGTCGGGAAGGTGTCATTGGTCTTTTTGATAAATATTCATTATTTTATTTCAAGCGATCTTACCTAGCTCCCTGCTTCTTCTTTTTTTAACAAAAAAAAAAACAAAAACAGCTGGACATGAAAAAAAAGTGTTACACTGTTGTAATTTTATGTTCTATTCTGACCATTAAAAATGCGACATCTTTAAAATGTGGGGTAAACATTATAAAAATGTACATAATAAAGGTGTAACATTTTATTTCAGAAAAGAAAACACCATTAGTGAGTTTTACTTGTCAACCGACGATATGTAGTATTTTGAAATTTTTAATTTAATTTAAACGAAAACATAAAAATTCAAGTTTATATAGTCTCTTGTGCAATACATACTTATCAAAATACATAAATTTTAACTTTTTAAATAAGAAATCAAGAGGAAGTCAAGGCAAGTATTTTTGGTTGAGAAGGGTAAAGAGAAGAAAAGGGGGTACAAACTTGAGGGTACTAGTCAATTTTCTTATTTCCTTTTGTTTTTTTTTATCATGCATGTTGATTTGCATTAAAAAGTACGACAATTGAATTGACGTGTCTAAATGAAATGCCAAGTTCAAAAGAAAATTGAAAAAAACTGGTCAGCTAAAACTGAAGAGTGTGAAACAAGACTTACAGTAGTTATAAATAAATATCTGAAAGTAAATACAAAAAATATCAATACGATTTTGTGTTTCAATTTATTATGACTACCTTTTAAATTTTCGGATGGAAAGAATATTTTCGTTTTTTTATTTTAAGCGATTTTTTAAATGGTTCACAGTTTGTCAATTAATACAAATATTCATTTAGTTACAAATACTTATTCGATGCAACTCTGCAAAAAAGTTTATCAAAGCCGCCTGTTTGTTTTCTCTAACTGCGTTAATTATAATTTAACCGTTCTTAAAACAGTTATATTAAATAGAAATTTAATTCGTAAAGAAAAAACTACGCAAAGAGACCGATAAAAGTTAAACACCTCCAGTAATTAAAGTGTGATAAAAGTTTGATTAAAAGTGTAAAAAGGCAAATTTAAAAGAAAAATTAAAAGTTCTTTAATATAATAATAATAATAGGCCTGCATAAGACTAAAAAGAGTAAGTTTTCTATGCCATTTATATAAACATAGTGGGGAGGGTATAGTGGATTTGTGCTGATGTTTGTAACGCCCTGAAATATTGATCCCACGCCCACCTTAAAGTATACCGATCGACTCAGAATCACTTTCTGAGTCGATTTAACGATGCCCGTCCGTCCGTCTGGCTGGCTGTCCATGTAAAGCTTTTGCGCAGAGTACAGGTCGCAATTTTGAAGATATTTCGACAAAAATTGGTACGTACAATTTTTTCGGCCCAAGGATGAATGGGATTGAAACTGGTGAAAATCGGTCCATTATTTCCCCTGGCCCCTTACAAATGTCCTCCTGAAATTATGATTTACCGATCATAAATGTTTGAATTATGCAAGTATCCAAACAAATTTCATCACAAATGAGTGGTAAATGAAGCCAAATCACATCTACAAATTTTGTGCAGATCAGTCCATAATTACTCGTAGTTCCCATATAAGGCCCACTTTCGAAAATCACTTTAAAGAGCATAACTCTCCTAAAAATGTTGGTATACAAATAATATTTAACACAAATATATTTCATATATATACAAATAATACGGTATAATTTTATGACCGATCATCCAAAAATTTAGTGTCATGATTTCTGTAAATATAAATATTATATGTGTTAAATTTTATCTCGATATAAATACTTTTAAAAGATTTATGGAGCTTAAAGTGAATTACGGAGAGGGTCTTATATGGGAGTTTCGACTAATTATGGACCGATCATAATAAAATTGTACCGTATTGTTTGTATAAATTTGGAAAATTATCTGTAATGGTGTGGGGTTGCATTTCATCCAAGGGTGTTGGCGAACTAAGGATAAGTAAGACCGCTAAGTTAAAATATAAGTTTTACCAAGATAATGACCCAAAGCATAAATCGTACGTTTGCAGATCCTGGTTACTATATAATTACAGAAAAGTACTTGATACCCCAGCACAAAACCCCGACCTAAACCCAATAGAAAATTTGTGGGTCCACCTAAAGAAAAAAGTCGGTAAAAGGTCCCCGAAAAACAAAGAATAATTAATAAGATTTATAAAAGAAGAGTGGGAAAAAATACCTGATGAATACGATCTACCAAAACTGATCCATTCAATGTGTAGACGATTAAGGCCTTATGACACTACATTTTTAATGCATTGTTCAAGTTTTGGTGAACAGTACAAATATAATGTAATAGAAAAATTTACCAAGTGCAAAGAGTTCAGCAGTATTAAGATAAATGGTAAACTGTCAAACATTTTACTAAAGTTATCGATAAAAAATGAAGTTATGTCAAAAAAAATGTAAAATTGTTCAACTTAAAATTGACATTTCAAGCTTGAAATAATAAAAGTGTTGCTGAATCAGCGGTTTATGGGCAAATTTGGCGATTAACCGTTTTTTTGTTCGTTTTGTTTTTATGTTTCTCATAAACAAAAAGTTGACAACATTTAATAAAAAAAACAAAAAGGCTTTTTTGTTTACATTTTTTATAGTTTGCTTTTTCTAACATTTTCTGTTTCTTTCTATCAATTCTATATCAATTCAATGAACAAAAAATGTAGTGTCATAAGGGCTTTAGGAGCTGTAATTGAGGCTAAAGGAAGACACACAAAGTACTAGCAGCAAAAAATCTTTTTTTAAACCATATAGAACATATTTTTTTTCATTATCATATAATTTTGAAAACATTTATTTTACAGCGTACAAAGTGAAGTATTTTTTTAGTTACAATTTTTTTTTGTTATTGGAATAAATTTTGTTTTTTCTTGTGAAATGTATTTAGAAACATTTTCAATCACGTAAATAAAAAAAATATAATAAATATTACATATTTTACCTAAAAATTAAAGTTTATCTTAAAGTTTTTAATGTTTTTTAGTTTTGAAAACATTTTTTTTACAAACTGTATGTATATGAAATATATTTGTGTTAAATATTATTTGGATACCAACATTTTTGAGAGAGTAATATCGTGTTCAGATATGCACCTTAATTGCGATAATCGCAATTAACGCCATTATCGAGCTCAATATTCCATATAAAATCTCAATTAATTATTGCGCAATAAGTACGAAATTATTATAATATTGAGTAAGATTTCGAACGCAACACTGTTCACAACTGTGTTTAGTGAACAAAATTGTATAAAATGGCAAATGTCAGCAGAAGTAAACAAAAAAAATTATTAAATAATCAATGTGAAGGTAAGTTTGTTTACATAGAAACACAACAACCATATAGAGTATTTTTTGTATTGTTTTCAAGCTGTCAAATGATTATTGAGCAAGCTGAAAATTGCGTATGCCTGAACACTTAAAATAATATTGTCAATTAACCGAATATTGACTCTGTAAAGTTTCATATCTGAACACAGTATTATGCTCTTTAAAGTGATTTACGGAAGTGGGCCTTATATGGGAGCTACGACTAATTATGGACCGATCATCATAAAATTCTACCATATTATAAAGGGTGTCCCAACTAGAACGCAATGGTGTCAATGGTGTTCGGTATCGTGAAATGATAACCAGTTTTTTCTTGCCTAGAATTGAAGAAATTAATGTGGAGGGCATGTGGTTTCAACAAGACGGCGCCACATGTCATACAGCCAGAGAAAATGCATCAGTCATTTCCCGGTCGTGTTATTTCGCGTTTTGGAGACCAGAATTGGCCGCCTAGATCGTGCGATTTAACACCTTTAGATTTTTTTCTTTGGGGTTTTTGAAGTCGATGGTTTACGCGAATAAGCCGACGACGACTCAAGCCTTAAAAAAATAAATTGGACGCTGCATTAATGAAATACCGCAGTATTTATGCAAAAAGGTCATTGAAAATTTCATTAAAAGATCGCGTGTGTGCCAGCAAAGCCGCGGCGGCCATCTGCACGATATCTTGTTCCATACATAACCTCATTCTGTCTACTTTACGATATAATAAAGTTTCACGATTTTTTTTAAATATCTGTGTTTTAAGAATAATTGTTAATTTTCATTGAACTGTTAATTTTATATTATTGATATTTCTTTTGTTTCGGCTCGAGTTCATTAAATTATTTTTACTGAAGGTAGGAATTGTTACATGAAAATTATTATTAAACATTTTATTGATAAAAAAAGGAGGCAACATGTAAATAAATGGAAAAATGATAATTACAGCAAATTTCGAACCACCAGTAATACTGGTTAAAGGATTGATGTTTGACTGTTGGCTAGCGGGCGCCGCAGTGGTGCAGAGGGTGAGAACGTAAAGAATTCTGATGAGAGAAAGTGGTGTTTCTCGAAACATATGTAAATTCAACCAACAACCCTGGTTCGAATCCTAAGCCAAGAAAAATTATCAATAAATTTTAATAATAATTTTCATGTAACAATTCCTACCTTCAGTAAAAATAATTTAATGAAAAATTAAATTTAATGAACTCGAGCCGAAATAAAAGTAATATCAATGATTTAAAAGTAACAGTTCAAATATAAATAATAATTATCTGTGTTTTATTTAAATTTAAAAATTGCGTTCTAGTTGGGACACCCTTTATGTATATACATATACGAAACATGTTTGTGTTCAATATTATTTGGATACCAACATTTTTAAGAAATTTATGATCGTTTTGTAAATTTCGGTAAATGATCGGTAAACCCCAATTTCGGGACGACATTTGTATGGCGGCCAGGTGAAATAATGGACCGATTTGCACAAGTTTCAATCCCATCCGTCCTTGGGCCGAATAAATATCACGTACCAAATTTTATCGAAATATCTTCAAAATTGCGACCTGTACTCTGCGCACAAGCTTTACATAGACAGCCAGACGGACATCGTTAAATCGACTCAGAAACTGATTCTGAGTCGATCGGTATACTTTAAGGTGGGTGTTGGACCAATATTTCTGGGCGTTACAAACATCAGCACAAATCCAATATACCCACCCCACTATGGTGGTGTAGGGTATAATAACCAAATAATGATAGTAGGTATAAATCTATTTCCAAAGAGCCTGTAGCATCAAGGCTGTCTACGCTGGTAATGTTGCTATAGAATTGTCATTCGTATAAGCAAGGAAAACATATTTTTAACTAAAATACTTTTTAGCATAATGCAGAAATCCATACGAGAAGCCTATGTATTTCGATGAGCCATTTGGGACAAGCAATATTCCTTATGAGTGAATTGTGGCCAATTTAAAGAAGTATAAACCTCATCAATTCACAAAAATAGTGGCGAACAAAAAGATGAAAAAAAAAAAAATAAAAAGAAGTTTTGAATATGTAAGCAATTTCATTTAGAAATTAAAAATTATGTTATCAAGGTGTATGTTTCAGTTTCTTACTTGTGGTTTTAAGAACGGACGAGAGCAAATCAAAAAAAAATAACGAAGTACATATGTATTTCATACTTAAATTTGTATTTAATATTAATTATGGATTATTTTTAGGCATGTAATGAAGATTTTATGGAAAAAAATTACATCATCGAAAATGTATGTATTGTGTTTATTTTTATGTATATTAACAGTTTTTAAACAAAAATTATTTTCAGATTTCTTTTGAAGACTTATCAGAAAAAGTATTGTCAATAATTGAAGAAAGTTGTACTGAATGCAACGCCAACGTATGTAGTATATTTAGCACCTATTTATTTAATATCTGTTACGGATTTAGAAAGGCAATTTTCTTGTCGTCCCAAAACCTTGCAACTTTCGCCCCAACCAACATAGCAGAACATATAACTGTACCACTTATGTATGCCCCCTACTACGTTTTGTTTTTACACTATATACCCATTGCATTTACGCCACAACATTCTTGGAATTCCTCAGTTTTGTTAGTAACAACAAGTCTCATTCTCGTTGTTAATGATTTTTTTTTTATTCACAACAGATTAAACAGAAGAGCGTTCTAGAAAGGAGGGGGAAAAAATGTAACGGATTGTCGTGTGCATTATAGGTTGCTTCTCTCTTTCTTCCTCCCTCACTCAAAACATAAACTCTCGTAATTGCGTGCCATACTTAACATACACAACTGACCAGCTTGTGTAGAGATTTTTTTTACCATAACTTATATTTATGCACACACACATACATACACTTATGCGCGTATATCATCTCGCTCGCAAGAACAACATAAGGAATGCCAAATATGTTAGGAATGCGGAAACAGTTATGTTTTTCATTTTGGCTTTTCTGTGAAGTTGTACAGACAGCAAGAAGTTTTAAAAAGTTAGTTGGTTGAAGACAGTAAAACAGTGCAGTCGAGTGCGGAAAATTAAAAAGAACAAGAAATATTCTCGCAAGTGATTGAAACAAACAAGGACAATAAGGAAGAAAAAATTAAAATATATTTTACTTGTCTCAAAAATTAAAATAAAATTTGTTTAGACATATTTGAACATCCAGTAAAATTATTGTTCATTATAAAACTATTAAAGTGTTTTTTTTTATTATTTTTGCATTTGAATTGTGGAAAAGAACTAAAATATAAATTTATAAAAAAAAAAGAATTATACAAAGTAAATGTATTTGTAATGTTCATATGCTATTTGTGAAAAGGATGTTTCAATATGAGTGTAACTCTGTTAAATAAAAATAATAATACCTTAGTTTTTCTGATTAAAACTAGCAAGAGTGATATGCAAAAAGTGCGTATGAATGAAGGATAACAAGGTGTGTGTAAAAGGACCACAAACATATAAAAAAAGTAGTTAATTAAACACAATATTTTGAAAAAGGACAAATAACAATCAAAAGTCCAAAGACATACCTCCTTCTTTTTTTATCCCAAAACATATATATGCATATAACTAATTCTAAGAATTTTAAAACAAAAAAAAACATTATAAGCATAGCAATAATAGTATGATAATACAGTAATGTTAAATCTTCTGACTATCAGTGTACGTATTTAGCTGTAAAATAAATTAATAACAAAGGTGAATGTTGGATTAAAATGAAAAGTGAAGCTTTATACAATAAACGAAAAGTTTAATTTTGCTAAATAAGAACAAAGGTCTAACTATTTGATATAATTTCATATAGGGTGTTTTTTTCAGAGGTATAGAACTTCGAATTGAAATAAAACACAAAATCGTTTTAATGACCATCAATTTGGCTTTATTGGAAGGATAATTTTATGCCATTAATGTTTAAATATGATTTCAGGCATGTGGCCGCCGCGGCTGGCTCGAATAAAGCCAATTCTACAGGTCCAATTTTCAACCACTTTTTCGAGCATATGGGGCCGTATGTCGGCAATAACGCCACGAATGTTGGCTTCCAATTCCCCTAACGTTTCTGGTTTGTTGGCGTAGACGAGCGACTTTCACATATCCCCAAAGAAAATAATCCAATGGTGTCAAATCACACGATCTTGGTGACCAATTGACAGGTCCATTCCGCGAAATTATGCGCTCATCGAATGTTTCCTTCAATAAATCGATTGTGGCGTGCGCTGTGTGGCATGTAGCGCCGTCTTGTTAGAACCACAACTCATCCACATTCATGCCATCAAATTCGGGAACAAAATAGTCGGTTATCATGGCTCTATACCGGTCTCCATTAACGGTAACTTCATTCGGGTCCTCTTCAACACTTTGCTCTACAGAGGCAATTGTTTCTTCGGTGCGCACTGTTCGACGTCTCTGCGGATGCGTATTATCACATAGAGTAAACGTAGTGCGAAAACGATCCATGGTTAACCGAATTAATTGCTCTGATGGACGATTATGTCGACCATAAAATGGACGGAGCTTGCGGTAAACTTCGCAAACTGAACCGTTATTTTCGAAATAAATTTGCACGATTTGCAAGCGTTGTTCTTTTGTCAACCTGTTCACGATGAAATGGCAAACCAAACTGAACATAAATGACATTAGAGTTGCCAGATTTGACCACAAAATGCCAGTTTTATCTCTTTTCGAAAAACAAACCTGTAAAAAAACACATCCCCACAAACAATGTGACTGCCTATCACGACAAACCAACAAACAAAAATTGTATGCCTTTAAACCAAACAATAATTAAACAAAATATTAAAATTTGTTTGACTTCTCTTAGAATGTAGTCATACTGTGGTAAAAAAAAAAGAGAGAAATTTTATAAACAAGCACCAAAAGCTCCAACAGACACTAACCCCAGGTTTTAATCAAATTTAATAAAATAAACTCATTTAATTAAAAGTGACAAATGTTTAAAGGTAAGTTTAGACGATATGTTGAATCAGCATATATATGCTGACAGGCATATGATTAAAATTAGCAGCAAATTCCTATGTCATATGTTAGACGTTTACACGATATGTTGAAAGTAGCAAATTTTTTGATGTCAGCATATGTCAGCAAATGAAATGTCAACATAAGAGTTAGCATACGATTTTTGTGTTTATACGATATGTTGAATTTTATGTGGTGCTACATATGCTGAGTCGTATAATCATTTGTTTGTGAAATTAGTCAGTTTGACAACATTTTTCAATTATTATTTAACTTCTGTATTTTATGTGTAATTTTTAAAATAAAATTAAATAATAAAAATATCAATAAAAAAAAACATAAATAATGACGTGGGAGGAAATTGGTCTAGCTATTGCTTGTACAGTGCTGATTTTGGATGACAATGAAGTGGAATTAAAAGCAAAAAGATGCTGAGTTTGGCAAAAGAAATGGGCAGAACGACGAGAGGAAGAAGGTTATTGTGTAAAATTATACTAGGAATTGGTATAAAGATATAGAGCATATTTTATTGTAAAAAACTGCAATAATAATAAATAATAAAATATTGCAGAATTTACCAACAAAATCGAGGTAAATTATACACTAAATATGCAAATAATGCACGAAAACATGTAAAACATTTATAATAATTTACCCCCTTATTCATAAACGATTATTAAATTTAACAAACGTTTATTAGGCAAATTTTTATATGCAAATCTGTCTTAATAAATGCTTGTTAAATTTAATAATCGTTTTTGAATAAAGTGGGTTATTGTTTATTTCCAGAGACCTGTGTCGATTAATTTGAACAATGCCGCCGGCCATTATATTGCGTTTTGTGTGTGTATGTTTGTAGGTACATATGCAACAAGAAACTATCGGCGGCTGGGCTTAAAGGTCGTGATACACTATCCTACACAATCGTAGGATTCATTCAGTGGAAAATCTGACCGATTTCTATCACACTCAAGAAAAATCGCAACAAAGTATGTCATAGGTGCCACACTATTACACAAAAAAGATGCAAAAACATATGTTTTTGCTAATGTAAACAAACGCGGTTTTCCGCCATTTAAATTAATATTTGTGTTCAATAATTTTGTTGTTATATGTGAATATAATAAATTGTATAAACTATACAAACAATTAAAAAATGTTGAACGTCTGTCCTTTAGATTATAATTTGTAATTTTAATCAATGAAGCCGACACTGTTTTTTTCTTATCAGCTTTATTAGAAAATACAACTCTGATCGCATATGAATTTGCCATATGCTGAAAAGCTTGCATACGCTTTTCAACAAATAACATATCTGTCAACATACGCAGGAAATTTGTCAAACACTAATAATATGCTGTTTAGACGATATGCTAAAATTACCAACATACGTTTGTTGGCATTCTTAACAAAGTGTTAGCAAATGTTGTTAAACATACGTATGCTGAAAAAATTTTGCGTTTACACGATATGTAAGCACTTGTCACAAATTTTTCAGCATAAATATGCTGATTCAACATATCGTCTATACTTAGCTTAAGATTAAAATTGGAAGTTGGTAAAGTGAGAAAAAAAAAGAAAATGCTTAAAACAGAACAGAATAAACAAGAAATAACTAAAGTAAACATTGTATATAATTGAGCATAAGAACAAAAACAACTAGATGAAATTTAAATTGAATACAAAAGTTTTTATGGCAGTAATTAATTTTACATGAACCGAACAACAAACACTCTGTAACGAAACAAAAGTTCCTAAAATTTAATTTAAATTAACGTTCAACAAATCAATAAATTCAACATGTATAACTACACCAACAAACAAATTACCAAACGCGAATTTTAACAACAACAACAACCACCAGCATTGACAAACTCAACGTGGAGTTACAACGACATGAATCAACAACAACTACATCACCACCAGCACTAATACACTTAAGTTAAGTCTCGTTTTAGGTTAAATAATAAGGTAATATATATTTATAAGAACAAAATTATAAAATAAATAAATATTAACCCATTAAAAACCAAGACCATTAGCAAGTAAAAATTTTTTAATTCATTTATTTATTTAAACTATAGAATACTCAAATAACATGAAAAATATAAAAAAATTAAAAAAAAAATTCAGGAACTTTGTTTTTGGACCTGTACCCAAACGGGTACAATGGCGTAATGAGGGTGCTTAATTTTGTAATGTGTGAAATTTTTTAAAGCATTATTTTTCAACACAAAGT
This sequence comes from Bellardia pandia, assembly GCA_916048285.2. Taxonomy (NCBI): domain Eukaryota; kingdom Metazoa; phylum Arthropoda; class Insecta; order Diptera; family Calliphoridae; genus Bellardia; species Bellardia pandia. The sequence continues at coordinate 90,762,181 of OU696532.1, read as the reverse complement.
GCAACATCGCATTGCTCACACATCCATCTGATTCGACTATGACATTTTCGGCAACGTAAAGGATTTTTTATCTTTGTTTCTTTTTAAATAGGGCATTAGACTCTAGTGGACATTTTTTTTTTGTTCTAGTATCACGTACAGTTCCAATAGCTCGAAATCCTTTTTCTTTTAACTTAACGAGTAGATCAAATGAAGTAAAAAAATTGTCGCTAAATACAATATGATCTGAGGAGTTTGGAACATGTTCTAAAAAATCAAGTACAATCCTTGATCCAAGTGGGATTTTTGATTTTTCTGAAGTAACACGTTTAGCTCCGCAGTAGGTATCAAATTGATATAAATAACCACAGCTACTTGTTAGCATCCAATTTTTAAAACCAAATCTTACTGGCTTGCCTCTTATAAATTGTTTGGATGAGTGGCTACCAAAATATCATTGATTCATCAACCGATAGTTTTTCCTGCATATACCCATACTTACAAAAATTGGATGAAAGTAGTTGTGACAGAGGTCTTACTTTAGCCATTTTGTCGGTTACGTCCAAATGGCTATTATCAGCTAAATGAATAAACCTTTTAATTTCTTTGAATCTATTTCGCGACATATTTTCGGCAACAATCGGAGATCGAGTGTCCTCGCAAACCTGCCAATACATATCTTCTCTTGGCATAGAGTGATATCCTTTGTAGAGTAAAATCGCCAAGAATATTTTAAGATCTTCCGCGTTAAACGAAAAATTGTGCTCGTTAGCTTACGATGCATAAATGCAGGTTTGGTCAACGATTAAATTAACCACTTCCTCATCAAACAGTATTTCAAAACTCTCTACTGGTGATTTTCCATTTAGATCCAAGATCATATTTCGTTCATTGACCAAATAATAATTGGTTTTGCACATTTCAATATCGCATTGACGTTTTGTCCATTTGGGATTTTTTTGGTCAGATTTAGAACGTATTATGGAATGTCGCAGCTGCTCAAGTAGTATATCATCTTCGCTATCGCTGCCACAAAATACTTCCACATTCCCTGGAAGATCATTTGGCATACGATCACCAATAATGTCTTCTGCCACACCTTCCTCTTCATCCGTGTTACAATCGGGATCTGGGGGAATAATCGCAATATCAAATTGATGGTGATCTTCATCATTTTCCAAAAAATTTATTGCACTATTTAAGTTTTTAAAACATTTGCCGTAAAAAGCAGACATTTTGCTTGTTTGATGTTCCATTCGATCGTAGGTAAAAATCTAAAGAAAATGCATACCTTATAAGCCATTGTACTCAACTGGGTACACCGAGTTTGCAACTCACCTAACGTTGTCCAATATAAATGTTTTTTATTTAAAGTTTCTAAAATATACACACACAATTGTAAGCTTTACAAAACTATAAAAATTAGCTTCTTGAATAATATATATTTTATACTACGCAGCTAAACTAATACTGACTTTGCAAATTTGCACACAACTGGTGCAGTAGTACGAAATCTTAACAAAAAATAAAGTAACGGTACTATTTTTTTACACTTTGCTTACAAGTGTTTTTTTAACACAGTATGCTTAATTCAAAACCAAAATAAACTTTGCCTAATTTCTTTTCGTTTAAAATTTATGCGCATTTGATTATTGCCTTTTTTCTGTACTCAAGCAGGTACAATGGCTGGGAATGGGTTAACTAAATTAATGTACAGGGGTAGGATAGATACAAAATTAAATAAAATATAAAAAAAGGAATAATAATTGGATTGTATAAATAAAAAAAAATCACAACTATTAAATTTAAGAAAATGAAATTAAATAAAAAAAACAAAGAAAATGAAATTAAATAAGAATTTTTAAAATGATGTGCTAATTTTTTTTATTCAAATGGATGCTAGGAAGAAACCTGCTATGGTAAGCGTAATGTAATTTGTCGATTGTTTTCTAAACGAGACAGGTTAAATTCTGGGTACTTCACCAGTCATAGGTTGGGGAAGGGACAAGTGTACCCACATATGGCAACCATCTGGCCATATTATCACTCAGGTGATATAACTATAATCATTTCTTTCCTTTTCCCTAAGTGTTTGTTTTTAAGATTCTGTTCGATATTTTTAAACATACTTCCTGGGGTGTGAAGTATGTTATATGCTTACGTGCCAAACCCTGGTTGAGATTAATATTGCTTACTGAGCTAGCGGGCCAGCTTTTATACCCCCTTAACCGGACATTTGGATCGTTGATATTTTATTTTGAAATTATTTAACGGCGCGTAACAACCGATAACTTAGAATTAACTCGGCTGAGATGTTGTTGTTTTTGTTGCTATTCATTATTGATAATATTACTTCCTTCTGCATCTCAACTATTCTGGATGCAGTGTGTATTAAATGCTGTTGTAGAGCAACTTTAGCAACAGTTTCATCGTACGAGTATGTTACAGAAGCCGATTCTGAAACAACCTGTCATTACAATAATTACAAAAATTCAAGTGAAATGTCTATTTTTTATGATACAAGTAACAATGATATTAAGTATCGTTAAAGAGGCTTATATATAAGAGTGTTATACCTTCATCACCAAGCAACCAAACAACAATTAACACACCGTCATCAATATCACAAAAAATCAATGATTAGGAGGATGGGGAAAATACAAAGACATTGCTACTCGAGGCCATAAAAGCCCTGATCTGGCCATTGCAGTTGAAAAAAATGGCCCGTAGTGCCAACACTATTGATGCAGTGTTGGTTCTCTCAAAAGAGTTTGTTCTTGTGCTTTTACCCCCTTATTCAAAAACGATTATTAAATTTAACAGACGTTTATTAAGACAGATTTCCATATAAAATTTGCCTTAATAAACGTTTGTTAAATTTAATAATCGTTTATGAATAAGGAGGTTATTGTTTTATTATTTATGAATTCTTGTGTTTTGTTTTTCGTTGAATTATTGTTGTTGATGATGATGGTTCACTTAGAGAAATTTGTGTTATTTTTGTTTTATTGTTCATGTATTTTTGTGGTTTGTTTTTATTGTTGTATTTATTTTGTGCACTTGTTGAATTTGTTTTATTCTTTTTATTTATGGTTTGTTCTCCGTTAAATTATTGTTGTTGGTGTTTATATTGAATTTTTTCACAATTTTAGTATTTGTTAATTCTTATTATATTATTGAATTTATTTTATTTTTTTTTTATTGTAATTAAAATTTATTTTTTTTCCCGGACACTCGCACCTTAAAACATATTTTTTAAAAAAATTACGGAACACGACAATTCGGACAGACTAACCAAAACGCGTGTGTATTTGGCAAACGACAGAACACTACTTTCCAGTCTTATGTTGCAATATTGTTTCTTCGTGAAATTATTTTCAAGGAAAAATGCTAGAGCTTCTTCATCGGAGAGAACAATAGGACACTTATCATCTTTCGCACACATCTTTCTTATCTTTGATGGTCTTGTGGGACTTTCCATAGTTTTTTTAGAACAGCGAATAAATCTTTCTTACCTTCTTTTCGAGCCGACATTAATAATGCAGTTTCATTAGCTGTTGTATTTGAAAGCGTCGCCGCCTCTCTTCTTTTACTGCAATCAGACATGTCCACAAATTGCATTTAAGGACGCCCACCAGATGACGTAGGTGTATTCATTTTCTAAAGATATAATTTTGCTTTTTAAAAACTTCTATTGATCTACGAGATTTCTGCCACTTAACATTCAACCTGGCGCAATATACAAGATTTTTATCTCTTAAATATTTCTTGTATTCATTGCAAATATTGGAATCACCGATTTCATTTAAAATGTAATTAAAAACAAGCTCGTGTTTTCCTGGCTTTTATTTCCACTCTGCCAAATTGTAATTAGGTCTCTGTTTTTGAAGCTGAGGTTGCCTAAAAAATAAACAGATTTCTCAAAAATTGGCACATTTTGGCAAAAGATTTTTATTGATTCCTATGCACTACGTGTTAGTGAAATATTTGGCGCTGTTCGTTTGTTGAACTCTTGTGAACATTTTTAGTTAAAGCTTTTGTTATTTTTATAAAAAAGCAAAATCCACTTATTTTGAGGTAATGAAACTTTTTTATTTTTTCTCAACACAAAATTTTTTTTTAATGTTTCACTCACTATTAACAATTCAAATACTTACCATCGTCATTAATATCCATAATTAATGTATAAAAAAAGATAATTTATTTAAAATTTACTTACATTAGTAAAAATATCCAATACAAAACCGAAAACAAAAGCGCGCAAATTAAATCTGACAGCTCTAAGGCACTTAGTTTATTTCCAATAACAAAACCGATAAGCTTAATTTTTGTGTGACAACTAAAACCGACACCAATTCTAGTTCGAACATAAAACCGATAACATTGGATTTCATGACACCAAAGTATTTTTTTGTCGGTTTCAAATCCAATTCCAATAATATTGGTTTTTATGACACCCCTGATTAACAATTAAAAAATAAAATAAAAATTTAGATAAAAAATAAGTTTTATATTATTAAGACGGAAAAGGCCTTGCGATTTCAGGTGACATTATATTTTCCTTTAAAGCATCATGATCAGCATTGGATTCGTAATTTTCAGAAAATAAGAGAGAATAAAAAAATTTACAATGGCACTGCGAAAACTTGTTCACCCAACTACATTCGGTCGACGACTGAAAAAACTAGCAAAAGTTGTTAACGTTGCTAGAAAACAAGATTGCCATGTAAACAACTCGGTTAAGGGTCGGAAAAATGTTAAACTGAGATTTTATCAACATAGTTCAAAGGTGCTCCGGGTATAAACTTATACATATGTATATTAGATCTTTTAATGTACTTATGTTATCTTCACGATACATTTTTATGAAATCTCCAGGTCGCAATGATTTCTTATCTAAAAGAATGTACTTTTGCAAAAAGAAGCTAAATTCAACTGGCGCATTGCTAAGATGATATCCGGAAGGATCAACTAAAATTCCCATTATATTTGTCCACATTGCACATTGGTCTGGCGAGCTACATTTTTTGGCCACGTATATACATTATACGTGTTAAAAAAACAACGGGAATTAATAAATATTCAATTTTATTAAGTTTTAATGAAAATAAATATATCTCTTAACCTCTCCAGAGCCAATAGTACGTAATTGGTACACATAAATTTAAACCGTTCTGTATCGATTTCAGGAAACAAATCGATAAACCGGTGGAAAATTTAAGGAGGTACAACATTTGGTGGTGAGCTTAAAATTTAAAACATGAATTGTTGATCTACTTAACCGGCCCTACTATCTTCACTGGGTATATCTTATTCTACTACATATATCTATTTTTGCATACATAAACAAAATTTAATTTGATTTGAAACTTAAATAATTGTTTATTTCATTTTTAAAAAGTTAATTAAAAGTTTTATAATATATTAATGAATTACTTCGTTTTCCAAAATTAAATTTTCGTCTGTACGATGGGGAGCGTTTTCCTCACCGGCGGCGATATAGAGCAGTTGGTTCCCTTAAACTGTTGTCTATATGCCATTGAAAAATTTCTTCTAGGGCAGATAATTTATTTTTATTCAACAATGAATTTGCGACCGTGGCTCAAACCAAGAAAAGAAAGATGATGTGGTTCCTTTGACTTCAACTTAAACAATGAATTTCTTTATTTAAAATTATTTAACTAAAACCTATCTTTACAATATAAAACGGGACCTCACTGTTGTTGTTATTATTATTTGTTTCTCTTTGCCAATATACTTATTACAATAGTACCTATTACAATAGTACCTATTAAAATTATGCATAAAAAATGTAAGTACAAGAATACTTAAAATAAATAACTTCTTGTAGCAAAAACAACAACATTACCAATATTAAAAGAATGTAAGTAAGAAACAAATATTCAAAACTAACGGGTTACAACCAAACAAAGTAACAGTGGGGTAAGATGTAATAAAATATGATAAAATTACAATGGGCCATTAAGGGCAAAAAATTAATACAATCAAATTCAACTTAAATGGAAAATAATGAATAAATATGATTTTTTATGCGGTGACCTAACATCGCCATTTTGTTCATCGTCTGTACTTTCGTCACTTTCGTTGATTTATGCGCGTATTTAAACGAAACGATGATATTAACGGGTCTGAGGTATCCAAAGCTCTATTAAATACATCAGAAAGATTGTCGATGCGGCTAGTTCTGCGTGCATGTTATAATCTGTCATTTTTGTATACCTTATTTCTTGATTCAGCTGCATCCTCTCCAAAGCATCCTACCGGAAGTATAGTGGACAGTTGGCATCATGGGACACCAGTCGTATAAATTTTGAATAATTTGCGCGGTTTCAAAACAAAATGTTTCAAACTTTTCTAATTGAAGAGGAAATTGACATTTTTTTTATTTTTTTCATTAGCTTTTATTTATTTATTGAATCTTCATATATTGAAATAACAATAAGTTTTCAAATCTTAATACTAAAAAGAAAATAATAAGCCCAGCCAGTGCTAGACAAAAATTTTTATGATACTACAAAAATTTCATATCAACTGATCAAGTCATCTGTTTTGCGCTTGAGTTAAAGCAAGGGTATCCCTCCTTCTCAACCGAACATGGCCACTAAAGTTAAGGATGTCTCGTGCAAGTGGGTTTGGATGGTGTTCAAGTTTGCTGACATATTTTGAGGCGTATTTTATAAATTCGACTTTCACCAAAGGAATGGCTAGATGTTTGTGAATTCTAGAATTTTTAACGTACCATGGAGCTGCAGTAATAATACGTAGAATTTTATTTTGACCCCTTTGAATTTTTTCAATGTTTGATGCTGAGGCAGTACCCCATAATTGAATTCCATAACACCAGATTGGCTTTAGAATTACATTGTACAACAAAAGTTTGCAATCCAACTTTAATGTAGAATTTCTGCCGATTAGCCAATTAAGTTGCACTGCTTTTAATCTCATCTGAGTAAGTTTTGCGTCGATATGAGACTTCGAAGTTAAACGACGATCGAGGTGGATTCCGAGGTATTTCACTTCATTGTGTTGCGGGATAATTTGATTATTTATTCTGATGAACGAGCAGGTATCTTTTCGCAATGTGAAAGTTATATGAATACATTTCTGTTCGTTAACCCTGATTTTCCAAAGCTCAAGCCAATTCTCTAGTTTATAAACATATTTCTGCAAATTCTGTGATGCTATTTGATGGTCCTTATGAACGCTAATAGAGGCTGTATCGTCTGCAAAAGTTGAAGTATGTATTATGGGGTCTGACGGCATATCGGATGCATAAATCAAATATAAAGTTGGACCCAGTATGCTACCCTGGGGTACTCCTGCTTCAATTGGCTGAGCGGGGCTTAAAAAATCGCCTTCTTTGATTGTAAATTTTCGACCATATAAATAACTTTTCATAAGTTTGTGAGTGTTAGCAGGCAGAGTTAATTTAATTTTATGCATTAAACCTTCATGCCAGACTTTGTCGAACGCTTGGGAAACATCAATGAAAAGCGCGGAACAGTATTTTTTCTCTTCAAACGACCGTCTTATCACATTTACCAATCTGTGTATTTGTTCCATGGTACTGTGTTTAGCTCTGAACCCGAATTGGTGATTTGGGATATATTGTGTCAATTCAAAATGAGGTGCAAGAGTTGAAAAAACTTGTACCAGTGGCACAAGAAACGCTGGCCGGAAAATTGCCTTTTTCATCCCTTGATGACATTCGCGACTATGATGTAAAATTACAAGAAAATAGCGAGATGACTGAGGAGTTTGTACGTTTATACAGTTTTTCATATGTAATATATAGATGTAAACTGTGGTGTCTATTTTCAGAAACGAATCATTTGGGAGTTGGGGGAGCTGATGCTGCAAGTTTTGCCAGAGCATTGGCGAATTGGCTATCCAGTTTTCTTGGAAGGGGACGAAAACCAAACATAGTGTAGAACACATGTATTTCGTATCCCTACTCAGAGGTATGCATTTTAGACGATTTTATTATATACATCTTTCAAAACTACTTCGCACAAATTGAAAACTACAAATTCTTGTTGGATTTTTCCTTTAATACTTGTTTTGTTTTTAAATTTGTTAATAGAAGTGTGGCAACAAAAATTTCCGGCAGCTGACATCCACCACATTCTGCAGCAACATTTCGTCCACGCGAACGACCGCCTCGCAAAGCGAAAGGACCGTCCCGATTCTGATCGGAGATAAATACATTTAATTATTATTTAATTTCTAAGTTATATTATATTCTAAGTTAAAAAATGAATTATTATTTAAAAACATTGCATTTGAAATTATTAACCAATAAATATTAATAAAATCAATGAATTTCTTGTCTTTCTTATTTTCATCCCATTACAAAGTCGCCCCACCATTCATGAATCGCGTGACCATAGTTTAATGATGACACGCGATTCGCCTAATGATCGCCCGAGAATCGCCGTTGAGTTGTGTATAATCGCGTGCGATCATTAAACTATGGTCAGCCGATTCGCCAAAACGATCGCCTGTGTGTTCCTGTCGCAGGCCGAACCTCCACATGCTCTTTCGCGGGGATCTTTAGTATCATACAACACGTAGCCATTAATTTTGAAGTACCCTGTCGCCGTCAAGTGAGTTTCAGCAATCATCATGACATCAATCTGCTTATCCATCAGGAAGTGTTCCAGTTCGTTTTTATGTTGGCGGAGGCCGTTCGCGTTCCAAAAACAAATTTTTAAACAAATCATTTCTTTAAAATGGCTTGTAAGATAGTGGATTGCATTTTCAGTATTTCCTGCATCATGGATGTCATAGTGGTCGTAAAAGTGTTCATAGTTTGGACAAGTGTCTGCAATGTAGTCTCTAGAGTGTTAATATTAGGCTCGTAATATTGTGATTTAGGTTCCTGCTCCAAACCTGGCCTATTAGATTTAACCACGTTTGCGTAAGAAACTTGTCTAGAACTAGGCGCGTTTACATGACTAGTGGACCGTAGCAATTGAGGGAAATTGTTACTCGAAGCAAAATTAGGCTGTTGAGGACGATCAGGTAATGCTGACGTCTTGTTGGTTCTTATGCCTTTCAAATGAGTGTAAATTGGACAACCTCTATAATTTGCGGTATGATTACCTCCGCAGTTACCGCATTTTTTGATTTTTGTGTCAGTTTTCGACTTATCGCATTGAGCAGTTGCATGTAGCTCCCCACACGCAACACAAACTGACGGCAATTTACAATACGCCTTGGTGTGACCAAATTCTTGACAGTTAACACACTGGACGGGTCCCTGACGCTTATGCGGTTCTTCCACGGTGATTCTACGATGCAGAAGGTATATCAGATTGTAGATGGGATGGGACTCGTTTTTCTTTAATACGACATCTCCAGGTTCCAATTCCACCCTGAACATATGCTGTGGAATCTTTTAATTTTGAAGCCATTTTCCATTAAACTAGTCTTTATCTCGGCAGGATCAACATCTGGGTGTATACCCTTTAGAACGACTTGGAGTCCTTTTGCGCTTTTCAGCTGGTAGGTATAGAAATCCCTACTCTTTTCACTTGAATTTTGGTTTCGCTGATATTTCCATGTTTAATTGATGTTACGCTAAACATATTTTCACCTATTACCGAAACAATTCATTGTACCAATTTATTGGAAGTGGGTTCTCTCAGATAAATTGGTGGGGGCTTAAACGTCTTCTTAGGAAGTTCTGGCTCATCCGTCTGGAGGAGAGCAAACCTATTTTGATCATTACTCACTGTCTTAGGAGCTTTTGAATTTGATGACACTTGAGCAGATGTCGGGCTTCTCTGTCGCTTAAGAACTGTGACGTATTTATCCATACCTACTTGTTTTCTAGGTTTGACTGCACTATTTAATGTAGAAGATGTTGATGTTTTTTCATCTGTTGAAATCAATATATTGGGCGAACAGGAGCGACGCCGTTCTACGGCTATTGTAGTGAGAAAATTCTCCAAAGATTTTTTTTAAGGATTCTTCCTCAGAGACCCATCTAGTTTTTCTAGTCGAGCTAAGCTCTTTCTCAGAACTACATCTGAGAGGAACACTCATACAGTTTTTATGTGATGTTTAATGTTTATTTTTTTTTTATATTTTTACCTATTACGATTTTTTCACTTTTTGTTTTATTTCAACCAATTACAGTTTTTCACCTATTACGATTTTTTCACCGAAAATTTAGCCGCACTAAAAAAACACGTCCGAACAGTTCGATGAGACGAGACTGTACATAAGTACTTACATATATTTATTCAGACGAAAATTTAATTTAATAATTTTTTATATTATATCTAGCTTTTTGGCACATGGATCCTCACTGCATATGATTTCAATAAAATTTAGAATAGGTTTGGAAACAGCCAGGCGTGTCGTTTTGGAAACTTGCGAAGTATTGTGGCGAATACTTAAAAATATGTATGTAAGCCCGCCTAATATGACAGAGTGGAATAAAATTTCTGAGGACTTTTTGAATTCCACTGGATTGCCACATTGTTTAGGAGCTGTAGATGGCAAGCTATTCGCTTGTCCACAGAAAGCTGGGTCACAATATTTTAATTATAAAAAATTTCATAGCATTGTAAGTATGGTATCATTTATGACAGAATGTATGTATTTTGTAAAATTAATTAAAATTATATTAACAGGTTTTACTTGCAATATGCGACAGCAACTACACATTCACATTAGTGGATGTTGGTGCGTATGGAAGCCAAAGCGACGGAGGCGTTTTTAAAAATTCAGAATTTGGGAAAAAAATTCTCTCAAAAACCCTTGAACACCTGCACCAAAGAACTTACCTGGTTCAAACACATTTTTTCCGTACTATTTCGTTGCAGATGCTGCTTTTCCTTTAAAGGAAAATATTATGAAGCCATATTCGAAAGTAACCGACGATTCAAAGGAGAATTTTAATAAAAAAATAAGTGGAACTAGAATACGCATTGAAACATCGTTTGGTAATTAATACTTTAGACAAAAAATGCGTTATACATATGTACTTTATTATTATTATTACTTTATATTTCAATTCTTAAAGGAATTCTTACGTCGCAATGGAGAATTTTACGAACATGTATGCAATTGCAATTGTTATAAAAAATGGATTTCAAAACTTCGATTTTGTCTAAATCGTTTTTATATGTCATCTTTTAATAAAAAAGCTTTATAAAATAATAAAAAAGAACTATAAACATTGTTTTCCATATGTAAGTGTTTACGTTTTATTATTTCAAATTTAATAAAAAAAAAATCATAAAATAAAATGTACAGAATTTACAAACATTAAAAACGTTTTGAATTTATTTCCTTATTCACTATTTGCAGAATTTCTAGCTGAACGTCATCAACTTCATTTTCTGTTAAACGATCAAGTTTTTCTCTCAACATTCCAAAGAAATTTTCATACTTGACCGTGCTGGATGTCTCAGGCACCTCATATTTCTTCTTCATGGCCATTAGTACATCCACAAAAAGATCGTCATGTTTTCTTTTTCTTGTTGATGATTTTAAAGGCGTCGATTGACCTTGGCTATCTTCAGTGAGCCATTCTATGGTGCTATCATCTAGTTCCTCACAAAAATTGCTTGATGTGCTATTTGAGCAAAATAAAAATACATGTTAGCACATACCCACATAATAACATATGAAAAACAAAGTTTGTGTTGCAAGTCTTACCTGGCACCCTCCATAGAGTCTGCTAAAAAATCAAGACTATTATAATACTTCCACGGAGCGCCAATCTTTTTTGAGGAACCTGAGGGAAGATCATCGGCATTTTTCTCCCTTCTGTACCGGTCTCTTAAGCTCTTCCACTTTATTTTGCATTCTTTAGCTTAAATAAAGATCAAACATAAATATGTATGTACATATTAATATGTTTAAATGTTGATTAAATATTCAAAGTACCTGGCAAATTAATATCCATTCCAATGTTTTCCCAAATTTTCTCCTTGTGATGAACATCCTTATATTTTCCAGCCCTTTTGTTGTAAATGCATGGATTTGCACGCACCAGCTCAATTAGTGGTTCATTTAAGTTCTAAAAGCAAACAAATTATATTTAGTAAAGCAAAAAAACTATTAAATATAAATTTTTTGATAATAACAATAACTTACCTCCATTTGCATAATGTATAACACCACCAAAAATACTTTTGTATATATGTACCTCAAAAAAAAAACAATAACACTTGTGTTGCAACCAACTTCACTTTTTACGCTCTGTCAAAATTGGATTTTCCAATTGCAAAGCGTTAGCGTCGCGCTATTTGGGTTGGTCTCATACATTTTGTATGGGCATGAGAAATTTTGACAGCCAGACAGCGCTTTGCGTCGTAATTTAGGTTGGTCTGTTACTCTCTAACATAGACTAAATGTATTATCAACAATATTATTGATATATACATACATAAATATATTATTAACTCAAACTGGTACATCTACATTTGAAAATCTTTTTTCTTTTCTGAAAATACTATCAAACTTCCATTGCACAAATTTGATTTAATTTTTATTCCAATTTTATATAATGCCATTACACATTAGTGTTCATAAATACAGTACAAAAAGAATTTCATTATATCAATTCATTAGCAAATAATTTGCCATCTGCAACTACAATGTTTCAAAGTTTTATTAAAAATATTAATGACCAATCTTGGAAAAATATTATATTAGACCATGATTATCAAACAGATGCTTTAACTGTGGAGTGTTTGTATGCCAATACTTGAAAGCTCTACTGAATGGTAAATCTCTTTAAAATCTTTCAAATTTAAATGATTACAGGGATGTAATGAAAATTTTACTAAAAAAATATGCAGATAATATGAGTGAAATTTGTGTTCATTGCGGAGATGACGTTGATAATTCCATATTTAAATGCACAGAGCACTGATGGCAAACATGGTACAATTGTACTTTTTTTTGATAAATTTTAAACACAGTTGGTACTACCACGAGTCATATGGTACAATTTCAAAATACTGTTGCATAAAAATTTGGTATTTCAGATGAAACAGATAAATATCAGCCATGTCACAGAATTTAATTCCGTTTGGAAGCGGATTTATTTCCGTTTCATTCCGAACAAATTTTTCGTTTTGATTTTTCTATAGAAGCAAAAAATGGAATTAATTCCACTTCCGAACGGAATTAAATTCCGTTTCGAATTATTTTATACCCCACCATTGCGTGCTCCGGCCAAACAGTACAAGTACGAAGCTCAGAGTCGTATTTGATGCTTCGGCAAAAACTTCTTCGGGAAAATCACTACACGATATTTTTCTTGTAGGACCGACTATGCAAGATGAATTATTTCTACAAGCTCTCCGTTTTCGTACATATAAATATGCACTCACAGGCAACATTGTTAAAATGTATCGAATGTTTCTGGTACAGGAGTCGGATAGGCCTTTTCAGCAAATTTTATGGAGGCCTAGTGAAAATCTGCCAGTTAATGTTTAGCAACTGAACACCGTAACCTACGGTATGTCGGCATCACCATTTTTAGCCATACGCAGTCTACAATTTCTGGCAGATAAATTCGAAATATCACATCCAACTGGTTCTGCAGTAATTCGAAACAATTTTTACGTTGACGACATGATAACTGGCGCGAACACCCTAGAAGAATTACATTCTATTAAAAATGAAGTGTCTCATATTTTATCCCAAGGTGGATTAGAAATTGCAAAACTTCAATCAAACCGTAATCAATTTCTGTATAATGAAACCACACCGAAAAATATGAACATGGAAAAACTTCAACCCCGGAGTGCACTTGGTTTAAGCTGGGATCCAGTAAACGATTATTTTCTCTATGCTTTCAACTTAGAACCTTAGTTTTCAATGTACACGAAACAAGCGATTTTATAATTCACGGCGTCGATTTTTGACCCAATGGGGTTAATCAGTCCCCTAATAATAACACCAAGTGTCTTATTGCAAGACTTGTGGCTGCAAAAGTATGACTGGGACACCGAAGCACAGTGCTTTGATCCCATATAAGGAATACACAAAAATAGGCGTTATCGTATATGAATAAAAATTGGCATGCTGGTTTTATTTGTCAAAATTAGACAAAAAAAAAACAAATTTTTGAAAAAAATGGTGCAAGAACACTCATACCTCCCATACATCCTGACCTTAAAATTTTGATTAAAATCTACAATTCGGCTTTTAACGACTTAGAAACTTGTTATAATTTTGGTACTTCGGTTGATAACTTAACATGTTCAAAGGTGCCCCCTTTTTCTTTGTTCAAACCTGAACTGGCATGTCATTTCACGGAAATTTATAATAAATATTTTTTTTTACATAAATATCAAATAACTTACCTCAATTTTGTTTGAAATGAATTTTGGACTGCAATAAAGTTCTTTCACGAAAAAAACGATCACTGAATACTTCTTACACTCTTACCAAATAAAATAAAAAAATTTACAATGGCACTGCGAAAACTTGTTCACCCAACTACATTCGGTCGACGACTGAAAAAACTAGCAAAAGTTGTTAACGTTGCTAGAAAACAAGATTGCCATGTGAAAAACTCGGTTAAGGGTCGGAAAAATGTTAAACTGAGATTTTATCAACATAGTTCAAAGGTCTTAGATCTTTTAATGTACTTATGTTATCTTCACGATACATTTATGAAATCTCCAGGTCGCAATGATTTCTTATCTAAAAGAATGTATTTTTGCAAAAAGAAGCTAAATTCAACTGGCGCATTGCTAAGATGATATCCGGAAGGATCAACTAAAATTCCCATTATATTTGTCCACATTGCACATTGGTCTGGCGAGCTACATTTTTTGGCCACGTATATACATTATACGTGTTAAAAAAACAATGGGAATTAATAAATATTCAATTTTATTAAGTTTTAATGAAAATAAATATATCTCTTAACCTCTCCAGAGCCAATAGTACGTAATTGGTACACATAAATTTAAACCGTTCTGTATCGATTTCAGGAAACAAATCGATAAACCGGTGGAAAATTTAAGGAGGTACAACATTTGGTGGTGAGCTTAAAATTTAAAACATGAATTGTTGATCTACTTAACCGGCCCTACTATCTTCACTGGGTATATCTTATTCTACTACATATATCTATTTTTGCATACATAAACAAAATTTAATTTGATTTGAAACCTAAATAATTGTTTATTTATTTAAAAAGTTAATAAAAAGTTTTATAATATATTAATAAATTACTTCGTTTTCCAAAATTAAATTTTCGTCTGTACGATGGGGAGCGTTTTCCTCACCGGCGGCGATATAGAGCAGTTGGTTCTCTTAAACTGTTGTCTATATGCCACTGAAAAAGTTCTTCTAGGGCAGATAATTTATTTTTATTCAACAATGAATTTGCGACCGTGGCTCAAACCAAGAAAAGAAAGACGATGTGGTTCCTTTGACTTCAACTTTAACAATGAATTTCTTTATTTAAAATTATTTAACTTAAACCTATCTTTACAATATAAAACGGGACCTCACTGTTGTTGTTATTATTATTTGTTTCTCTTTGCCAATATACTTATTACAATAGTACCTATTACAATAGTACCTATTACAATAGTACCTATTAAAATTATGCATAAAAAATGTAAGTACAAGAATACTTAAAATAAATAACTTCTTGTAGCAAAAACAACAACATTACCAATATTAAAAGAATGTAAGTAAGAAACAAATATTCAAAACTAACGGGTTACAACCAAACAAAGTAACAGTGGGGTAAGATGTAATAAAATATGATAAAATTACAATGGGCCATTAAGGGCAAAAAATTAATACAATCAAATTCAACTTAAATGGAAAATAATGAATAAATATGATTTTTTATGCGGTGACCTAACATCGCCATTTTGTTCATCGTCTGTACTTTCGTCACTTTCGTTGATTTATGCGCGTATTTAAACGAAACGATGATATTAACGGGTCTGAGGTATCCAAAGCTCTATTAAATACATCAGAAAGATTGTCGATGCGGCTAGTTCTGCGTGCATGTTATAATCTGTCATTTTTGTATACCTTATTTCTTGATTCAGCTGCATCCTCTCCAAAGCATCCTACCGGAAGTATAGTGGACAGTTGGCATCATGGGACACCAGTCGTATAAATTTTGAATAATTTGCGCGGTTTCAAAACAAAATGTTTCAAACTTTTCTAATTGAAGAGGAAATTGACATTTTTTTTATTTTTTTCATTAGCTTTTATTTATTTATTGAATCTTCATATATTGAAATAACAATAAGTTTTCAAATCTTAATACTAAAAAGAAAATAATAAGCCCAGCCAGTGCTAGACAAAAATTTTTATGATACTACAAAAATTTCATATCAACTGATCAAGTCATCTGTTTTGCGCTTGAGTTAAAGCAAGGGTATCCCTCCTTCTCAACCGAACATGCCCACTAAAGTTAAGGATGTCTCGTGCAAGTGGGTTTGGATGGTGTTCAAGTTTGCTGACATATTTTGAGGCGTATTTTGTAAGTTCGACTTTCACCAAAGGAATGCCTAGATCTTTGTGAATTCTAGAATTTTTAACGTACCATGGAGCTGCAGTAATTGTACGTAGAATCTTATTTTGACCCCTTTGAATTTTTTCAATGTTGGATGCTGAGGCAGTCCCCCATAATTGAATTCCATAACACCAGATTGGCTTTAGAATTGCATTGTACAACAAAAGTTTGCAATCCAACTTTAATGTAGAATTTCTGCCGATTAGCCAATTAAGTTGCACTGCTTTTAATCTCATCTGAGTAAGTTTTGCGTCGATATGAGACTTCGAAGTTAAACGACGATCGAGGTGGATTCCGAGGTATTTCACTTCATTGTGTTGCGGGATAATTTGATTATTTATTCTGATGAACGAGCAGGTATCTTTTCGCAATGTGAAAGTTATATGAATACATTTCTGTTCGTTAACCCTGATTTTCCAAAGCTCAAGCCAATTCTCTAGTTTATAAACATATTTCTGCAAGTTCTGTGATGCTATTTGATGGTCCTTATGAACGCTAATAAAGGCTGTATCGTCTGCAAAAGTTGCAGTATGTATTATAGGGTCTAACGGCATATCGGATGCATAAATCAAATATAAAGTTGAACCCAGTATGCTACCCTGGGGTACTCCTGCTTCAATTGGCTGAGCGGGGCTTAAAAAATCGCCTTCTTTGATTGTAAATTTGCGACCATATAAATAACTTTTCATAAATTTGTGGGTGTTAGCAGGCAGCGTTAATTTAATTTTATGCATTAAACCTTCATGCCAGACTTTGTCGAACGCTTGGGAAACATCAATGAAAAGCGCGGAACAGTATTTTTTCTCTTCAAACGACCGTCTTATCACATTTACCAATCTGTGTGTTTGTTCCATGGTACTGTGTTTAGCTCTGAACCCGAATTGGTGATTTGGGATATATTGTGTCAATGCAAAATGGGGTGCAAGAGTTGAAAAAACTTGTACCAGTGGCACAAGAAACGCTGCCCGGAAAATTGCCTTTTTCATCCCTTGATGACATTCGCGACTATGATGTAAAATTACAAGAAAATAGCGAGATGACTGAGGAGTTTGTACGTTTATACAGTTTTTCATATGTAATATATAGATGTAAACTGTGGTGTCTATTTTCAGAAACGAATCATTTGGGAGTTGGGGGAGCTGATGCTGCAAGTTTTGCCAGAGCAGCTATCAAACGGGTCTTAACTGACGAATTGGCTATCCAGTTTTCTTGGAAGGGGACGAAAACCAAACATAGTGTGGAACACATGTATTTCGTATCCCTACTCAGAGGTATGCATTTTAGACGATTTTATTATATACATCTTTCAAAACTACTTCGCACAAATTGAAAACTACAAATTCTTGTTGGATTTTTTCTTTAATACTTGTTTTGTTTTTAAATTTGTTAATAGAAGTGTGGCAACAAAAATTTCCGGCAGCTGACATCCACCACATTCTGCAGCAACATTTCGTCCACGCGAACGACCGCCTCGCAAAGCGAAAGGACCGTCCCGATTCTGATCGGAGATAAATACATTTAATTATTATTTAATTTCTAAGTTATATTATATTCTAAGTTAAAAAATGAATTATTATTTAAAAACATTGCATTTGAAATTATTAACCAATAAATATTAATAAAATCAATGAATTTCTTGTCTTTCTTATTTTCATCCCATTACAAAGTCGCCCCACCATTCATGAATCGCGTGACCATAGTTTAATGATGACACGCGATTCGCCTAATGATCGCCCGAGAATCGCCGTTGAGTTGTGTATAATCGCGTGCGATCATTAAACTATGGTCAGCCGATTCGCCAAAACGATCGCCTGTGTGTTCCTGTCGCAGGCCGAACCTCCACATGCTCTTTCGCGGGGATCTTTAGTATCATACAACACGTAGCCATTAATTTTGAAGTACCCTGTCGCCGTCAAGTGAGTTTCAGCAATCATCATGACATCAATCTGCTTATCCATCAGGAAGTGTTCCAGTTCGTTTTTATGTTGGCGGAGGCCGTTCGCGTTCCAAAAACAAATTTTTAAACAAATCATTTCTTTAAAATGGCTTGTAAGATAGTGGATTGCATTTTCAGTATTTCCTGCATCATGGATGTCATAGTGGTCGTAAAAGTGTTCATAGTTTGGACAAGTGTCTGCAATGTAGTCTCTAGAGTGTTAATATTAGGCTCGTAATATTGTGATTTAGGTTCCTGCTCCAAACCTGGCCTATTAGATTTAACCACGTTTGCGTAAGAAACTTGTCTAGAACTAGGCGCGTTTACATGACTAGTGGACCGTAACAATTGAGAGAAATTGTTACTCGGAGCAAAATTAGGCTGTTGAGGACGATCAGGTAATACTGACGTCTTGTTGGTTCTTATGCCTTTCAAATGAGTGTAAATTGGACAACCTCTATAATTTGCGGTATGATTACCTCCGCAGTTACTGCAGTTTTTGATTTTTGAGTCAGTTTTCGACTTATCGCATTGAGCAGTTGCATGTAGCTCCCCACACGCAACACAAACTGACGGCAATTTACAATACGCCTTGGTGTGACCAAATTCTTGACAGTTGAGACACTGAACGGGTCCCTGACGCTTATGTGGTTCTTCCACGGTGATTCTACGATGCAGAAGGTATATCAGATTGTAGATGGGAAACTAGTCTTTATCTCGGCAGGATCAACATCTGGGTGTATACCCTTTAGAACGACTTGGAGTCCTTTTGCGCTTTTCAGCTGGTAGGTATAGAAATCCCTACTCTTTTCACTTGAATTTTGGTTTCGCTGATATTTCCATGTTTAATTGATGTTACGCTAAACATATTTTCACCTATTACCGAAACAATTCATTGTACCAATTTATTGGAAGTGGGTTCTCTCAGATAAATTGGTGGGGGCTTAAACGTCTTCTTAGGAAGTTCTGGCTCATCCGTCTGGAGGAGAGCAAACCTATTTTGATCATTACTCACTGTCTTAGGAGCTTTTGAATTTGATGACACTTGAGCAGATGTCGGGCTTCTCTGTCGCTTAAGAACTGTGACGTATTTATCCATACCTACTTGTTTTCTAGGTTTGACTGCACTATTTAATGTAGAAGATGTTGATGTTTTTTCATCTGTTAAAATCACTATATTGGGCGAACAGGAACGACGCCGTTCTACGGCTCTTGTAGTGAGAAGATTCTCCACTGATTTTTTTAAGGATTCTTCCTCAGAGATCCATATAGATTTTCTAGTCGAGCTAAGCTCTTTCTCAGAATTACATCTGAGAGGAACGCTCATACAGTTTTTATGCGATTTTTAATGTTTTTTTGTTTTAATTACCGAGATATTACCGTAGATATTTTTACCTATTACGAATTATTTTTTCACTTTTTTGTTTTATTTCAACCAATTACAGTTTTTCACCTATTACGATTTTTTCACCGAAAATTTAGCCGCACTAAAAATAACACGTCCGAACAGTTCGATGAGACGAGACTGAAAAAATTATAATAATATAATAATATTATTGATAAATGGTATAATTGTAAAATGGTATTAAGAATGCGATATTGCGCTCTTTTTTTTTTTTGTTTCAAATGAAATACATACATTGTTTTTAATTTTTTTTATTCATATTTGAATAATAAAGAATTTATATACATACATATGTCAAATTAAAATACTTCTGTCCAGTACAATATAATTGTTGAAGAACAATATAATTTTCGTCATATTTGTAACTTCCTACCAATCTACCTTTACGATATAGGCAATTCCCTACAAGATCAGTGACGGTCATTTGACCAGTCAAATCGGTCATCCCGTAGAACAAAGTTTCTATCAATTTCTTAAGGCCAATATGAAAAAAATGATGGAAACTTTTGTGTACGTGTGATCTTGCATCCCTGTCTAACTAACAAGTTTTACCGCACGTAGAACATATGTATATCTGAACTGCTCACTCTAAAGGTGGATTCACCCATTTGTTCTTAACAAAAATTTTTTCCGAAGAAAAATTTTTTTACTGAGAGTTTTTTGCAGCACGATTCACCCATTTCGAACGATTTTTCTGAAAAATCAAAGCTGCCATATATAAACAAAATCTATTAGTTTTACAAGTGCGGCCATTGATTTATTTACAGATATAAATTCAAAATGAATTTTTTTTTTTTTTTTTTTAATACATTTAATTTATTTATTGAATCTTCAGAAATGAAATGACAATAAGTTTTCGAATCTTAATACTAAAAGAAAATAATAAGTCCAGCCAGTGCTAGACAAAATATTATGATACTACAACAAATTTATATCCACTGATCCAGTCATCTGTTTTGCGCTTGAGTTAAAGCAAGGGTATCCCTCCTTCTCAACCGAACATGGCCAGTAAAGTTAAGGATGTCTCGTGCAAGTGGGTTTGGATGGTGTTCAAGTTTGCCGACATATTTTGAGGCGTATTTTGTAAGTTCGACTTTCACCAAAGGAATGCCTAGATCTTTGTGAATTCTAGAATTTTTAACGTACCATGGAGCTGCAGTAATTGTACGTAGAATCTTATTTTGACCCCTTTGAATTTTTTCAATGTTGGATGCTGAGGCAGTACCCCATAATTGAATTCCATAACACCAGATTGGCTTTAGAATTGCATTGTACAACAAAAGTTTGCAATCCAACTTTAATGTAGAATTTCTGCCGATTAGCCAATTAAGTTGCACTGCTTTTAATCTCATCTGAGTAAGTTTTGCGTCGATATGAGACTTCCAAGTTAAACGACGATCGAGGTGGATTCCGAGGTATTTCACTTCATTGTGTTGCGGGATAATTTGATTATTTATTCTGATGAACGAGCAGGTATCTTTTCGCAATGTGAAAGTTATATGAATACATTTCTGTTCGTTAACCCTGATTTTCCAAAGCTCAAGCCAATTCTCTAGTTTATAAACATATTTCTGCAAATTCTGTGATGCTATTTGATGGTCCTTATGAACGCTAATAGAGGCTGTATCGTCTGCAAAAGTTGAAGTATGTATTATGGGGTCTGACGGCATATCGGATGCATAAATCAAATATAAAGTTGGACCCAGTATGCTACCCTGGGGTACTCCTGCTTCAATTGGCTGAGCGGGGCTTAAAAAATCGCCTTCTTTGATTGTAAATTTGCGACCATATAAATAACTTTTCATAAGTTTGTGAGTGTTAGCAGGCAGAGTTAATTTAATTTTATGCATTAAACCTTCATGCCAGACTTTGTCGAACGCTTGGGAAACATCAATGAAAAGCGCGGAACAGTATTTTTTCTCTTCAAACGACCGTCTTATCACATTTACCAATCTGTGTATTTGTTCCATGGTACTGTGTTTAGCTCTGAACCCGAATTGGTGATTTGGGATATATTGTGTCAATTCAAAATGAGGTGCAAGAGTTGAAAAAACTTGTACCAGTGGCACAAGAAGCGCTGGCCGGAAAATTGCCTTTTTCATCCCTTGATGACATTCGCGACTATGATGTAAAATTACAAGAAAATAGCGAGATGACTGAGGAGTTTGTACGTTTATACATTTTTTCATATGTAATATATAGATGTAAACTGTGGTGTCTATTTTCAGAAACGAATCGGGAGTTGGGGGAGCTGATGCTGCAAGTTTTGCCAGAGCAGCTATCAAACGGGTCTTAACTGACGAATTGGCTATCCAGTTTTCTTGGAAGGGGACGAAAACCAAACATAGTGTAGAACACATGTATTTCGTATCCCTACTCAGAGGTATGCATTTTAGACGATTTTATTATATACATCTTTCAAAACTACTTCGCACAAATTGAAAACTACAAATTCTTGTTGGATTTTTTCTTTAATACTTGTTTTGTTTTTAAATTTGTTAATAGAAGTGTGGCAACAAAAATTTCCGGCAGCTGACGACTCCATAATCCACTACATTCTGCAGCAACATTTCGTCCACGCGAACGACCGCCTCGCAAAGCGAAAGGACCGTCCCGATTCTGATCGGAGATAAATACATTTAATTATTATTTAATTTCTAAGTTATATTATATTCTAAGTTAAAAAATGAATTATTATTTAAAAACATTGCATTTGAAATTATTAACCAATAAATATTAATAAAATCAATGAATTTCTTGTCTTTCTTATTTTCATCCCATTACAAAGTCGCCCCACCATTCATGAATCGCCTGACCATAGTTTAATGATGACACGCGATTCGCCTAATGATCGCCCGAGAATCGCCGTTGAGTTGTGTATAATCGCGTGCGATCATTAAACTATGGTCAGCCGATTCGCCAAAACGATCGCCTGTGTGTTCCTGTCGCAGGCCGAACCTCCACATGCTCTTTCGCGGGGATCTTTAGTATCATACAACACGTAGCCATTAATTTTGAAGTACCCTGTCGCCGTCAAGTGAGTTTCAGCAATCATCATGACATCAATCTGCTTATCCATCAGGAAGTGTTCCAGTTCGTTTTTATGTTGGCGGAGGCCGTTCGCGTTCCAAAAACAAATTTTTAAACAAATCATTTCTTTAAAATGGCTTGTAAGATAGTGGATTGCATTTTCAGTATTTCCTGCATCATGGATGTCATAGTGGTCGTAAAAGTGTTCATAGTTTGGACAAGTGTCTGCAATGTAGTCTCTAGAGTGTTAATATTAGGCTCGTAATATTGTGATTTAGGTTCCTGCTCCAAACCTGGCCTATTAGATTTAACCACGTTTGCGTAAGAAACTTGTCTAGAACTAGGCGCCTTTACATGACTAGTGGACCGTAATAATTGAGGGAAATTGTCACTCGATGCTAAATTTGGCTGTTGAGGATGTTTAGGCAATACTGACGTCTTGTTGGTTCTTA
Organism: Bellardia pandia; assembly: GCA_916048285.2. Taxonomy (NCBI): domain Eukaryota; kingdom Metazoa; phylum Arthropoda; class Insecta; order Diptera; family Calliphoridae; genus Bellardia; species Bellardia pandia. The sequence continues at coordinate 90,738,833 of OU696532.1, read as the reverse complement.
TGCCTTTCAAATGAGTGTAAATTGGACAACCTCTATAATTTGCGGTATGATTACCTCCGCAGTTACTGCATTTTTTGATTTTTGAGTCAGTTCTCGACTTATCGCATTGAGCAGTTGCATGTAGCTCCCCACACGCAACACAAACTGTCGGCAATTTACAATACGCCTTGGTGTGACCAAATTCTTGACAGTTGAGACACTGGACGGGTCCCTGACGCTTATGTGGTTCTTCCACGGTGATTCTACGATGCAGAAGGTACATCAGATTGTAGATGGGATGGGACTCGTTTTTCTTTAAGACAACATCTCCAGGTTCCAATTCTACCCTGAACATGGGCTGAAGGATCTTTTCACGGTTTCTAATATTCACAACGCTCTTGATTTTGAACCCTTTGTCCATTAAACCAGTTTTTATCTCCGCGGGATCAACACATGGGTCTATACCCTTTAGAACGACTTGGAGTCCTTTTGCGCTTTTGAGCTGGTAGGTATAGAAATCCCTAGTCTCCCTTTCCAGCTGGTTGGACAATTTTCGAAAATCATCTTCCCTATTCACTTGTATCTTTGTCTCGCAGATATTTCCATGTTTCATTGAGGTTACGCTAAACATGTTTTCACCTATTACAGCAACAATTCCTTGTACCAATTTACTGGAAGTCGGCTCTCTCAGATAAATTGGTGGGGGCTTAAACGTCTTCTTCGGAAGTTCTGGCTCATCCGTCTGGAGGAGAGCAAACCTATTTTGATCATTACTCACGGTCTTAGGAGCTTTTGAATTTGATGATACTTGAGCAGATGTTGGGCTCCTCTGTCGCTTAAGAACTGTGACGTATTTATCCATACCTACTTGTTTTCTAGGTTTGATTGCACTATTTGATGTAGAAGGTGTTGATGTTCCTTCATCTATTGAAATTACTATATTGGGCGAACAGGAACGACGCCGTTCCACGGCTCTTGCAGTGAGAAGATTCTCCACAGATTTTTTTATGGATTCTTCCTCAGAGACCCATTTAGTTTTTCTAGTTGAGCTAAGCTCTTTCTCAGAATTACATATGAGAGGAACACTCATACAGTTTTTATTCGATTTTTAATGTTTTTTTTTTTTTATATATTTTAACCTATTACGATTTTTTTTTCACTTTTTTGTTTAATTTCAACTTTTTACACTTTTTCACCTATTACGATTTTTTCACCGAAAATTCAGCCGCACTAAAAGTAACACGTCCGAACAGTTCGATGAGACGAGACTGAATGAAGCAATAACACCTCCATACTTGCAAATCGAGAGATTAAATATGTTATCTTCATTCCTAACTAGTACTTTGATTCATACAAGAGACTTACAATCTCTAACAAAAAAGAGGGAGGATTCCAAATGTATCAAAGAAAATGTACGAACCGCTGACATAAGCTCCATATCACTATTGTATCAGTACACAAATCCACCGCCTCTAGCATATGGGTCACCAGCTCCTAAAGTGGCAGAATCAATACTCAGGTCTCAAGAGTATAACAAACTTCCTAATAGAGGAAGAGGAGACTCTAAGGTGAAAGATAGGCAATACTGGACAGAAGAAGATGGGGAATTTCCCAAGAATCTGCAGGAGCCTAGCTCTAACATCTGTCTACCAGCCATGAGGAAATACAGCATGGATTTTCTGAAGAAAAACTATAGAGCAATAGATGAAGTCCTTGGTAAAGTGATTGATGATTTGTACAATGAAAATGCAGATGTCCTGACTAAAGGCAGACAAACATGGGAACCTTTCATGCAGAGGAGTGTCCCTAGTTCTGAGGCATATAGAGAAATGGCCAATTTCTTTAAGAAAAATACTGGCAAGTGTAACTTCAACATGATTGAATGGATTCAAACATGGTCATCTTTATTCAACAAAGAGTCTATTACAGTGACCATCAAAGAGATTACGAAAGAGAGTGTCAACAAAGTGACTACACATGGAGCAATAGTCTCAAAAGAGAAAACTAAAGTAAAGGCTACAGAAAATAAATTGAATGGGGAAGAAGGGAGAATCTGGTTGTTGAATTTAGCATGTGAATTTTGTTCATATTTGAAAAGCAAAGAAAGATCTAAATTAAAGAGGAGAGCCATTGCTTCAGCTAACATAATCTTACGTATGTTTTTGAAGTCATTGAGAGATTCCATCTCCAATTGGGGAGGAAAGTAACAGGAAGTACCATCTCTCAAGGAGGAATTGAAAAACAAGATAAAATAATGACGAGTTTGACTATGTTGTCAAGGAAAAATTTCAGCTTATTGGCTACAGAAGATGCAACCAAGTGGAATGAATGTCTTGCTCCTGCAGGTTTCCTTGTAATGCATGAAGTTTTCTTTAATTTGAAATACAGGCCCAAAGTTGGTGTTACATATTCTCATCCGAGGGAGCATTATGACCTAATTAGAGAAATAATGCACACAGGGATATTTTTGTTGTCAAGGAAGGAAGTATATATAGGGCAAGGTCATGTGTTAGAAGATGGTACAACATTTACCAGGGAAAGATGGTATGGTGTGGATAAAGATAAACTTAACCCTAGAACAAGAGATTGGTACACTCAAGTGGAGAAAGATTTAAACTCTAGAGATTGTGTATATTCTCCCTATGGGATGTTGATGGGCATGTTAAATGCAGGTAGTACTACATATGGTGCAGTTGCAATGACTAGTTTAAGTGAAAATGTTGCTTGTGTTAGAAGCAGTGATGATTCCATCACATTATTTACTTCAAATACTGACAGAGAAATGTGGCCAACTGTTTTGAATGCATACTGGAGATACAAATTGATCGGGATAAATATATCATTAAAAAAGACTAGATTTTTCAGATGGCCATTTGGAGAATACACTAGTTGGTATTTGGATGGCGATTTTAGCGCTCAATATGGAGTAGAAATCTCATCTATTAGACCAAAAGGAGACACCCCTCACACTGATTTCCATAGTGCAGCAATTGAGACCAACGTTGCACTCCGAGAATTGAGAATCAACAACATTGGAGCTGAGATGATGTTAGCCCTTAAAATCTCAAACACTCGGAGGCTATGGAGAATAAAGTTGCAAGAGAATGACAGCTTGAGTAGAGTCAGACTGTTGGCTGACGGTGGTTTATCCCCTTGGCACTCTACCAATAGCAATTTGTCAGAAATAGCCATCAAGTTTGAGAGAGACATAGGTCCAATGGAGAAAGAATATTTATATAAAACATGTAATCCTGACAATCCTTTTTCAGCAAAAGAGAAGGAGAAACTCATGTATTCTCATGAATTAGGAGCAGTAGTAGAAGGTGCTCTAGATATTCCTAGAAACATGTTTTGTTACATGAGGAGGCCTAACAGAACATTAAAGTCTAATTTCAAAGCAAAAGAGAAAAAGGAGATGGAAGCTTGCAAAATATTGATTGATTTAATGGAATGCCTCGATCCTACGTGTGCAATTTTGAAACCTAGCAGAGGAACTCTTATTTCTGAATATGTCAAGACTGTAATAGGTCATGTTGTTGGCATGGGCAATTTGTATTTTGAAGATGACGTTGAAATGTCTAGAAAAATCGACTATATCACCCAGTATGTTAGAGAAGTATTTGGTAATTTCCAAGAATTAGAATATTAAATATATTTTTGTAAAAAAAAAAAAAAAAAAAAAAAAAAAAAAATTAAAATTAATTTTGTACCATAACGGTAATCAGTCTTGTTCATTTCAAAAACTTAAGTAATAGGTTAACAAATACACATACATGTGTAAAAAATTAAATAACTCATAGACTAGCGCTTTGTACAGGCACTTGTAGACAATTTGTTTTAAACATACATACATACATATATTGTACTATTGCCCGTATTCATAAAAATTACAACAGGTTAATAACAGGTTTATGAATACGGGCATGTAAAGGGTTAAATTGTAAGGCCCGATATTGAATGTGAACCACACCTAAACGCCAAGCTTTTTTCCGAATTTTATTTGACATTTCTCTATTTCAGACTTACTCAATTTGAACCATGGAGAGATACACAATCCAACAACGTGTTAAAGTTATCTAGACTTATTATGAAAATGGGCGTTCAAATCAAAATGCATATCGTGCACTTCGTGATTTTTTTGATCAATTTGATCGTCCAAATGTGCGTAAAATCGCAAAAATCGTGGAAAAATTCGAGCAAACCGGGTCTGTAGAAGATGTGAGAACATCAGTGCATGCTCGTACAGCTCGTACTGCAGAAAATATTGCTGCTGTTCGCGATAGTGTGGCTGAAGAGCCGTCCACCTCAACTCGTCGTCGTGCCCAACAATTGCACCTCTCACGCTCGTCGTTGATGAACATTATGCATAAAGACTTGCATTTACACGCTTACAAGGTGCAATTGGCTCAAGAACTAAAGCCTCTTGACCATTCCAAACGTCGTGAATGGGCAGAATGGTGGCAAGAAATGGCAACAGTGGATGATCAATTTTCGAAGAAAATCATCTTCTGTGATGAGGCACATTTTCACCAAGAGTGATTGTCGAAAAACCAATGCACCCACAAAGCGTGACTGTTTGGTGCGGTTTATGGGCTGGCGGCATCATCGGGCCGTATTTTTTCCAAAATGAGGCCGGTCAGGCAGTTACTGTGAATGGTGTTCGCTATCGTGAGATGATAACGAACTTTTTATGGCCCGAATTGGAAGATATGGATGTGGACGATATGTGGTTTCAGCAGGACGGTGCCACTTGCCACACAGCTAACGAAACAATGGCTCTTTTGCGCAACAAATTCAATGGCCGTGTTATCTCACGTAATGGCGATGTCAATTGGCCGCCAAGATCATGTGAGTTGACACCGTTGGACTTTTTTCTTTGGGGTTATTTGAAAGAAAAGGTATACGTCGATAAGCCAGCAACAATTCAAGAGCTAAAGGATGAGATAATTCGGCACATTAACGGCATAGAACCTCCATTATGCCTCAGGGTCATCGAAAATTTGGACCATCGGATGCATTGTACAACAAAAGTTTGCAATCCAACTTTAATGTAGAATTTCTGCCGATTAGCCAATTAATTTGTACTGCTTTTAATCTCATCTGGGTAAGTTTTGCGTCGATATGAGACTTCCAAGTTAAACGACGATCGAGGTGGATTCCGAGGTATTTAACTTCATTGTGTTGCGGGATAATTTGATTATTTATTCTGATGAACGAGCATGTATCTTTTCGCATGTGAAAGTTATATGAATACATTTCTGTTCGTTAACCCTGATTTTCCAAAGCTCAAGCCAATTCTCTAGTTTATAAACATAATTCTGCAAATTCTGTGATGCAACTTGGTGGTCCTTATGGACGCTGATAAAGGCTGTATCGTCTGCAAAAGTTGACGTATGGATTTTGGGGTCTGACGGCATGTCGGAGGCATATATCAAATATAAAGTAGGGCCCAGTATGCTACCCTGTGGCACACCTGATTCAATTGGCTGAGCGGTACTTAAAAAATCACCTTCTTTGATTTTAAATTTGCGACCGTATAAATAACTTTCCATGAGTTTATGGGTGTTAGCAGGCAGAGTTAATTTTATTTTGTGCATTAAACCGTCATGCCAAACTTTGTCGAACGCTTGCGACACATCAATGAAAAGGGCGGAGCAGTATTTTTTGTCTTCAAACGACCCTCTTATCACATTTACCAATCTGTGTGTTTGTTCGATGGTGCTGTGTTTAGCCCTGAAGCCGAATTGATGATTAGGAATACATTCAGTGCCATTCAGAATTGGAGTCAACTTAGTCATTAACAATTTTTCAAACAGTTTTGAAATTGTCGGCAGTAGACTAATTGGCCTATATGACTCCACTTTGGTGTGGTCCTTCCCTGGCTTAGGAATCATAGTGATCATAGACACCTTCCAATCTGCAGGATAGTATTCTAGGCGTAAAATAGCGTTGAAGATAAAGAGGATAATTCTTCTTGCTACACGAGGTAACTCCACAAGCATTTTATTGCTGATTTTATCCATACCTGGAGCCTTTCTCAGGTTCAGAGTACCAATAGCGTTTTGGACATCACGAAAGTTTAGTCTTAGGGGTACAGGAGGTCTAATAACGAGTGGAGGCAAATCAGATGCATTATTTGAGTTGTTTATAGTAAACACTTTTCTCAAATGATTAACAAATAAAGTCCCCTTCTCGGAATCATTTCTAGCCCAGTCACCAGTCGGATTTCGCAGAGGAGGTTTTCCTCTAACTGGTCTTTTTAAACCTCGTGCCGCCTTCCATAACGAATAGTCAGATTGTGGGGTACTATCAAGACCCTCCAAGTAAGATTTAAGTGAAGCCATTCTTTGGGTTTCTAAGAAATTTCTTAGTATATCTCTGCATTCCCGTAGCCTAGCTTTCAGTTCAGGAGACCTGTGAATTTGCCACTCTCTTCTCATTCTTCTTTTTTCTGATAGGAGATGTTTGAGTTCAGAGAAATAAGTTCTGTTTGTCCTATTTCTACATTCAACGTGATAAGTGGAAGCGTGATGTACAGCTCGTCGAAGGTCCTCGGTAAAGTTGCCAATCGACTCATCAATATCGTCGGTAGTTCTCAACACAACATTTTCCGTGCAATGAGAACTTAAATACTTTTTGTATTTTACCCAACTTACTCGGGTCTTAGTCATGTTCATAAATGGAGAACGACACACTTGAGGGAAATGCATTGAAATGATAGTACGAGAGTGAGCTGAGGACAAGTCCAGTAAAGGATCCACTTGCATCCATTCTACAGGGATATTTTTCACTACCCCAAAGTCAATAACATCGGGAATCTTCCGTCGGCCAGTAGGTGGGATGCCCGCTTGAGAGTACATCTAAGCCCATTTTGGCAATGGTGTTGAAGAGTTCACGACCCTTCGGGGTCACCAGACGTGAGCCCCAAAATGTGTGTTTGGCGTTAAAGTCACCAGCAACTAAAAATCTAGCTCCAAGGGAATTGAAGAAGCTGTAGTATTGGTGTTCTTTTATTGAAAATCGAGGCGGCGAATAAATTGATGATAAAACAAAATTGTATTGACAGAATTCAATACAAATGTTTGTTGCTTGTAGGTAATCCTCACATATATTGTTCATTAAATAATGTTTTATTCTGTTCTTTATAAGAATTGCCGAACCTCCACATGCTCTTCCGCGGGGATCTTTAGTATTATACAACACGTAGCCATTAATTTTGAAGTACCCTGTCGCCGTCAAGTGAGTTTCAGCAATCATCATGACATCAATCTGCTTATCCATCAGGAAGTGTTCCAGTTCGTTTTTATGTTGGCGGAGGCCGTTCGCGTTCCAAAAACAAATTTTTAAACAAATCATTTCTTTAAAATGGCTTGTAAGATAGTGGATTGCATTTTCAGTATTTCCTGCATCATGGATGTCATAGTGGTCGTAAAAGTGTTCATAGTTTGGACAAGTGTCTGCAATGTAGTCTCTAGAGTGTTAATATTAGGCTCGTAATATTGTGATTTAGGTTCCTGCTCCAAACCTGGCCTATTAGATTTAACCACGTTTGCGTAAGAAACTTGTCTAGAACTAGGCGCGTTTACATGACTAGTGGACCGTAACAATTGAGAGAAATTGTTACTCGGAGCAAAATTAGGCTGTTGAGGACGATCAGGTAATACTGACGTCTTGTTGGTTCTTATGCCTTTCAAATGAGTGTAAATTGGACAACCTCTATAATTTGCGGTATGATTACCTCCGCAGTTACTGCAGTTTTTGATTTTTGAGTCAGTTTTCGACTTATCGCATTGAGCAGTTGCATGTAGCTCCCCACACGCAACACAAACTGACGGCAATTTACAATACGCCTTGGTGTGACCAAATTCTTGACAGTTGAGACACTGAACGGGTCCCTGACGCTTATGTGGTTCTTCCACGGTGATTCTACGATGCAGAAGGTATATCAGATTGTAGATGGGAAACTAGTCTTTATCTCGGCAGGATCAACATCTGGGTGTATACCCTTTAGAACGACTTGGAGTCCTTTTGCGCTTTTCAGCTGGTAGGTATAGAAATCCCTACTCTTTTCACTTGAATTTTGGTTTCGCTGATATTTCCATGTTTAATTGATGTTACGCTAAACATATTTTCACCTATTACCGAAACAATTCATTGTACCAATTTATTGGAAGTGGGTTCTCTCAGATAAATTGGTGGGGGCTTAAACGTCTTCTTAGGAAGTTCTGGCTCATCCGTCTGGAGGAGAGCAAACCTATTTTGATCATTACTCACTGTCTTAGGAGCTTTTGAATTTGATGACACTTGAGCAGATGTCGGGCTTCTCTGTCGCTTAAGAACTGTGACGTATTTATCCATACCTACTTGTTTTCTAGGTTTGACTGCACTATTTAATGTAGAAGATGTTGATGTTTTTTCATCTGTTAAAATCACTATATTGGGCGAACAGGAACGACGCCGTTCTACGGCTCTTGTAGTGAGAAGATTCTCCACTGATTTTTTTAAGGATTCTTCCTCAGAGATCCATATAGATTTTCTAGTCGAGCTAAGCTCTTTCTCAGAATTACATCTGAGAGGAACGCTCATACAGTTTTTATGCGATTTTTAATGTTTTTTTGTTTTAATTACCGAGATATTACCGTAGATATTTTTACCTATTACGAATTATTTTTTCACTTTTTTGTTTTATTTCAACCAATTACAGTTTTTCACCTATTACGATTTTTTCACCGAAAATTTAGCCGCACTAAAAATAACACGTCCGAACAGTTCGATGAGACGAGACTGAAAAAATTATAATAATATAATAATATTATTGATAAATGGTATAATTGTAAAATGGTATTAAGAATGCGATATTGCGCTCTTTTTTTTTTTTGTTTCAAATGAAATACATACATTGTTTTTAATTTTTTTTATTCATATTTGAATAATAAAGAATTTATATACATACATATGTCAAATTAAAATACTTCTGTCCAGTACAATATAATTGTTGAAGAACAATATAATTTTCGTCATATTTGTAACTTCCTACCAATCTACCTTTACGATATAGGCAATTCCCTACAAGATCAGTGACGGTCATTTGACCAGTCAAATCGGTCATCCCGTAGAACAAAGTTTCTATCAATTTCTTAAGGCCAATATGAAAAAAATGATGGAAACTTTTGTGTACGTGTGATCTTGCATCCCTGTCTAACTAACAAGTTTTACCGCACGTAGAACATATGTATATCTGAACTGCTCACTCTAAAGGTGGATTCACCCATTTGTTCTTAACAAAAATTTTTTCCGAAGAAAAATTTTTTTACTGAGAGTTTTTTGCAGCACGATTCACCCATTTCGAACGATTTTTCTGAAAAATCAAAGCTGCCATATATAAACAAAATCTATTAGTTTTACAAGTGCGGCCATTGATTTATTTACAGATATAAATTCAAAATGAATTTTTTTTTTTTTTTTTTTTAATACATTTAATTTATTTATTGAATCTTCAGAAATGAAATGACAATAAGTTTTCGAATCTTAATACTAAAAGAAAATAATAAGTCCAGCCAGTGCTAGACAAAATATTATGATACTACAACAAATTTATATCCACTGATCCAGTCATCTGTTTTGCGCTTGAGTTAAAGCAAGGGTATCCCTCCTTCTCAACCGAACATGGCCAGTAAAGTTAAGGATGTCTCGTGCAAGTGGGTTTGGATGGTGTTCAAGTTTGCCGACATATTTTGAGGCGTATTTTGTAAGTTCGACTTTCACCAAAGGAATGCCTAGATCTTTGTGAATTCTAGAATTTTTAACGTACCATGGAGCTGCAGTAATTGTACGTAGAATCTTATTTTGACCCCTTTGAATTTTTTCAATGTTGGATGCTGAGGCAGTACCCCATAATTGAATTCCATAACACCAGATTGGCTTTAGAATTGCATTGTACAACAAAAGTTTGCAATCCAACTTTAATGTAGAATTTCTGCCGATTAGCCAATTAAGTTGCACTGCTTTTAATCTCATCTGAGTAAGTTTTGCGTCGATATGAGACTTCCAAGTTAAACGACGATCGAGGTGGATTCCGAGGTATTTCACTTCATTGTGTTGCGGGATAATTTGATTATTTATTCTGATGAACGAGCAGGTATCTTTTCGCAATGTGAAAGTTATATGAATACATTTCTGTTCGTTAACCCTGATTTTCCAAAGCTCAAGCCAATTCTCTAGTTTATAAACATATTTCTGCAAATTCTGTGATGCTATTTGATGGTCCTTATGAACGCTAATAGAGGCTGTATCGTCTGCAAAAGTTGAAGTATGTATTATGGGGTCTGACGGCATATCGGATGCATAAATCAAATATAAAGTTGGACCCAGTATGCTACCCTGGGGTACTCCTGCTTCAATTGGCTGAGCGGGGCTTAAAAAATCGCCTTCTTTGATTGTAAATTTGCGACCATATAAATAACTTTTCATAAGTTTGTGAGTGTTAGCAGGCAGAGTTAATTTAATTTTATGCATTAAACCTTCATGCCAGACTTTGTCGAACGCTTGGGAAACATCAATGAAAAGCGCGGAACAGTATTTTTTCTCTTCAAACGACCGTCTTATCACATTTACCAATCTGTGTATTTGTTCCATGGTACTGTGTTTAGCTCTGAACCCGAATTGGTGATTTGGGATATATTGTGTCAATTCAAAATGAGGTGCAAGAGTTGAAAAAACTTGTACCAGTGGCACAAGAAGCGCTGGCCGGAAAATTGCCTTTTTCATCCCTTGATGACATTCGCGACTATGATGTAAAATTACAAGAAAATAGCGAGATGACTGAGGAGTTTGTACGTTTATACATTTTTTCATATGTAATATATAGATGTAAACTGTGGTGTCTATTTTCAGAAACGAATCGGGAGTTGGGGGAGCTGATGCTGCAAGTTTTGCCAGAGCAGCTATCAAACGGGTCTTAACTGACGAATTGGCTATCCAGTTTTCTTGGAAGGGGACGAAAACCAAACATAGTGTAGAACACATGTATTTCGTATCCCTACTCAGAGGTATGCATTTTAGACGATTTTATTATATACATCTTTCAAAACTACTTCGCACAAATTGAAAACTACAAATTCTTGTTGGATTTTTTCTTTAATACTTGTTTTGTTTTTAAATTTGTTAATAGAAGTGTGGCAACAAAAATTTCCGGCAGCTGACGACTCCATAATCCACTACATTCTGCAGCAACATTTCGTCCACGCGAACGACCGCCTCGCAAAGCGAAAGGACCGTCCCGATTCTGATCGGAGATAAATACATTTAATTATTATTTAATTTCTAAGTTATATTATATTCTAAGTTAAAAAATGAATTATTATTTAAAAACATTGCATTTGAAATTATTAACCAATAAATATTAATAAAATCAATGAATTTCTTGTCTTTCTTATTTTCATCCCATTACAAAGTCGCCCCACCATTCATGAATCGCGTGACCATAGTTTAATGATGACACGCGATTCGCCTAATGATCGCCCGAGAATCGCCGTTGAGTTGTGTATAATCGCGTGCGATCATTAAACTATGGTCAGCCGATTCGCCAAAACGATCGCCTGTGTGTTCCTGTCGCAGGCCGAACCTCCACATGCTCTTTCGCGGGGATCTTTAGTATCATACAACACGTAGCCATTAATTTTGAAGTACCCTGTCGCCGTCAAGTGAGTTTCAGCAATCATCATGACATCAATCTGCTTATCCATCAGGAAGTGTTCCAGTTCGTTTTTATGTTGGCGGAGGCCGTTCGCGTTCCAAAAACAAATTTTTAAACAAATCATTTCTTTAAAATGGCTTGTAAGATAGTGGATTGCATTTTCAGTATTTCCTGCATCATGGATGTCATAGTGGTCGTAAAAGTGTTCATAGTTTGGACAAGTGTCTGCAATGTAGTCTCTAGAGTGTTAATATTAGGCTCGTAATATTGTGATTTAGGTTCCTGCTCCAAACCTGGCCTATTAGATTTAACCACGTTTGCGTAAGAAACTTGTCTAGAACTAGGCGCCTTTACATGACTAGTGGACCGTAATAATTGAGGGAAATTGTCACTCGATGCTAAATTTGGCTGTTGAGGATGTTTAGGCAATACTGACGTCTTGTTGGTTCTTATGCCTTTCAAATGAGTGTAAATTGGACAACCTCTATAATTTGCGGTATGATTACCTCCGCAGTTACTGCATTTTTTGATTTTTGAGTCAGTTCTCGACTTATCGCATTGAGCAGTTGCATGTAGCTCCCCACACGCAACACAAACTGTCGGCAATTTACAATACGCCTTGGTGTGACCAAATTCTTGACAGTTGAGACACTGGACGGGTCCCTGACGCTTATGTGGTTCTTCCACGGTGATTCTACGATGCAGAAGGTACATCAGATTGTAGATGGGATGGGACTCGTTTTTCTTTAAGACAACATCTCCAGGTTCCAATTCTACCCTGAACATGGGCTGAAGGATCTTTTCACGGTTTCTAATATTCACAACGCTCTTGATTTTGAACCCTTTGTCCATTAAACCAGTTTTTATCTCCGCGGGATCAACACATGGGTCTATACCCTTTAGAACGACTTGGAGTCCTTTTGCGCTTTTGAGCTGGTAGGTATAGAAATCCCTAGTCTCCCTTTCCAGCTGGTTGGACAATTTTCGAAAATCATCTTCCCTATTCACTTGTATCTTTGTCTCGCAGATATTTCCATGTTTCATTGAGGTTACGCTAAACATGTTTTCACCTATTACCGAAACAATTCCTTGTACCAATTTACTGGAAGTCGGCTCTCTCAGATAAATTGGTGGGGGCTTAAATGTCTTTTTCGGTATTTCTGGATCATCCGTCTGAAGTAGAGAAAATCTGTTTTGGTCATTTGGTTTACCACTATTGACGGTCTTAGGAACTTTTGAGTTGGAAGACATTTGAGCAGATGTTGGGCTTCTCTGTCGCTTGAGAACGGTTATGTACTTATCCATACCTACTTGTTTTTTGGGTTTGACTGCACTATTTGATGAAGATGATGGTTTTTCATCTGTTGAAATCACTATATTGGGCGAACAGGAACGACGCCGTTCTGCGGCTCTTGTAGTGAGAAAATTCTCCAGAGATTTTTTTATGGATTCTTCCTCAGAGACCCATTTAGTTTTTCTAGACGAGCTAAGCTCTTTCTCAGAATTACATCTGAGAGGAACACTCATACAATTTTTATGCTATTTTTAATGTTTTTTTTTATATTTTTACCTATTACGAGTTATTTTTTTCACTTTTTTGTTTAATTTCAACTTTTTCACCTATTACGATTTTTTCACCGAAAATTCAGCAGCACTAAAAGTAACACGTCCGAACAGTTCGATGACACGAGACTGAATGGAAATTGACATGATAAGCAAATTAAAATTATTTTTAAATGAAAAATAACTTGAATATTAATGCCAGTTATTTCAGAAAATTTTTCATGCTCTAAGAATGCACGTCGAGAGGTGTTGCCGTCGTTTGTTGATCTAAATCCCCCTACTTTAGGCATATCAACACTAAGTCCTAACTTTGACCAAAATTCTTTTTGAATGTGCTCCTTTTTTTCTTTCACTATGTCCTTATCGGCTTCGTCTGTTATTCTCTACTTTTTAATATTGCATTTATAAGCCAGATGTAGTATAAATTCAAAAAATCGAATTAGGCAGTGTAACGGACTGTTTCCATACTTTAAACTAGATTCTTTTGGCTTAAATTTTTCGGACTTATAATCTTTAATATTAATAAAATCGGTAGGAGACGCTCCACAAATGGGACAAGATTGAGTTGATTTGGTACCTGTGAGAATATTTAAAACTTTTCCATCTATAACGGTTAAATTCATTCTGAAACTTATTTCCATTGTCTTAAATTCTTCTATTTGTATTGTGAGGATTTCCAACTCTTTAATCTCTTTGCTTAATTCTTTCGTTTCTTTTACGAATTCCAGTTTTAATGGTCGACAAAACCTTGTAGATTGGGCCGTTCTGTTGCATCAAATGGCTCTTCCTGATGCATCTACAAGTCTCAATGGCATACGCTTTGCCCAGACGTATTGTAAAATTGTCGTCTTTAAGTATTTCTTTATTTTCAGCAAATGTTACAAAAGTAGATATTCCCCAGCAATATATTGCTAAAGGTGATGCTACGTGTTGAATATAATATTTCTCCTGCTGCATTAAATATACTTCCTGAAGCCACGAATCAGAGTTTCCTTCAGAACTGCATTTCTGCAAAGTGGGAAAATTATGTATATTTTGCATATTTTTACTTTTTGCAATATCATCAGATGCATTAAGAATTTGTTTTTTCTATAAAGGTACGGGTTTTTCCCCACGTAAAGCTTTTTTTTACTATTTTACGAGTTACACCTCTAATCTGTACGACACGTTTTTCTTCTTCAACATGAAAAACTTTTCCATTTCTGTATACTTTAACATTTCCATATAATTCTATTTTAAATTTATACTTGCAGCAACCAGTAAAGGTACAGTATCCATATGCTAATAAACCAGAATCTAACTTCTTGGTACTATAAAAAGATATAATACAGTCGTTTTTCAGTTAAATTCAACTTTAAATCATGTTCGGCTTCAAAGATGAGGGTTAGGAGAAATTTTAAATTCGCAATCAGAAACGCCATTTTTAAAATTTCTTGATCGTTTTGTTGCCACGAGTTCTGAATGTTCTACATTTAAACTAAGAGTGCCCTTTGGATTAGGAATCTTTCTATATTTTTCAAACTTATCTACTTTTAAGCTTCAATCTGATGTCTCGAAAGGACCAATGGTAACATTACTGCTATTTAAAGTATTATTTAAACTAATATTGAAATTTTTGTGGAATCAATATTAAAAATGCTGCAATCGTTTTTACTTTCGTTAATACCTCGTTCACATGTACATATGTATGTATTTCTTTACAATATGCATCTGTGTTCAATTTATTTTTATTTTTTAAATTATTGCTAATTTGAAATGAAAATTTTTCTATAAGATTTTCAAACATACCTTTTAATTGTCCAACGAAATTCGTCAAAATGGTTTCTACATTTGAAATATTTTGTTGAGTATTTCTATATTCTTGACCTGTAAAGCAAATTGTGTATAATTAAGAAAATAATTTGAAATTAGATTTAGAAAAATGTATTAACTTTTTTTAAACCTACCAATTTCAATACTTGATTTTTCCTGGCTCTGCTTCTATAAGAAATACATAAAAGTTTATGCATATGTACATATATAAGAAAAAATATAAAATATTTTAAAATGCAATTTTTTCCTAGAAAAAGTAAAAACTTACCGATTTTAATATTTGCTGGAGCATGAACTGTATGGTCTGCACCTATTAATGGAAAATTTAATTTACAAGTAGGAAAATATATATTTATATATAAATCTGTAATATAATTTTAAGGACACTCTTAAACAAATTACACTTTAAACAAATTACATAAATTATAACCATCATCATGCTGGAGGAAAAGATAATGTAGTTAAGGTAAACATAGTAATTTCATAAATAGATTACCTCTATATTTTTTAAATAGGATATTATTTCCGAAAAAGGCTCTAACTTTACTTCAGTCAAATTTGCGCCATCGTATAAGGTAATTAAAGCTTCTAGTGCGCACAATTCGTCAGCACTCAAACAAAAATTTTCCATTTCATTTGTAATCACACTCGGATTATCCTAAAATGTAAAGAAAATACGAAAGTTTCAAATAAATGTGTGTAAAATGAAAAGTAAATTTTATCTACTCACTTCTTCTGTATCATATAGATTAAATGACACATCAAGTGCGCATCTTTCAGCTTTATTTAAATTTCTCTTTTCTGAAATCTAAAAACAAAAAAATAAATACATTTAAATGAAAAAAATATCAGTTTACCTTAAATTAAGATTGTCTTACATTAGTGTAAATCATTTTTCTGTTTTTAGAAACATTCTTAATTTTGTAATGCCTCGGCATATTTTCGTTATAGTTTTTAATGATTTTTTTTGTACATTTCATGGCTTACATTTTGTGCATCGAGACCATTCTCTAACTCCTTTTCAATAATAATTTTCAGTTTAATTAAATTGCGCATAGTTTTTTCAGATATTTCTACAATATATATCTGAAAAAAATAAAATATTAATGCACGTTTTTCACCTAAAAACACGTTTTTTTTTAGTTAGAAACACTTTTTTTTAGTTACAAACACGTTTTCTAGTATGAAATACGTTTTTTATGATTTGAAATACGTTTTTCACTTAAAACTACATTTTTTAGTTTGAAAGACGTTTTTTTTAGTTAGAAAAATGTTTTTTATGGTTTGAAATACGTTTTTCACTTAAAACCACATTTTTGGGATTAAATAAAGGACACATTTTTTGGCGGCCACGCCTATTTGCTAATGGGCGGGGCTCCAAAATTTGTAATATATTTAGCTATATCTTTAAAACTACATTTTTAAATTAGACGATATACATATATACCAAATGATATTTTAAAGACCTTTCCACCGATATATAACATGGCCTATAGGTCAATTTCTGTAAATTCTTTTGGTCCGATATTTGTTTTAAAAAAATCTGCCAAAAAGATCTATATGGGTAAGTATATAACTATATAAAGCTAAGTATAGACGATATGTTGAATCAGCATATTTATGCTGAAAAATTTGTGACAAGTGCTTACATATCGTGTAAACGCAAAATTTTTTCAGCATACGTATGTTTAACAACATTTGCTAACACTTTGTTAACAATATCAACAAACGTATGTTGGTAATTTTAGCATATCGTGTAAACAGCATATTATTAGTGTTTGACAAATTTCCTGCGTATGTTGATAGATATGTTATTTGTTGAAAAGCGTATGCAAGCTTTTCAGCATATGGCAAATTCATATGCGATCAGAGTTGTATTTTCTAATAAAGCTGATAAGAAAACAACAATGTCGGCTTCATTGATTTAAATCACAAATTATGATCTAAAGGACGTTTAACATTTTTTTTATTGTTTGTATAGTTTATACAATTTATTATATTCACATATAACAACAAAATAATTGAACACAAATATTAATTTAAATGGTGGAAAACTGTGTTTGTTGACATTAGCAAAAACATATGTTTTTGCATCTTTTTTGTGTAATAGTGTGGCACCTATGACATACTTTGTTGCAATTTTTTTTGAGTGTGATTGAAATCGGTCAGATTTTCCACTGAATGAATCGTACGATTGTGTAGGATAGTGTATTACGGCCCAGCCACCGATAGTTTTTTTTATGTAAATACAATTCTTGTTGCATATGTACGTACACACATACACACACAAGAACACAAAACGCAATATAATGGCCGGCGGCATAGTTCAAATTAATCGACACAGGGGCCAAATTACCGCATTTGTGATCGAATGCGCGAACGTATGATTTCGATATCGAAATTATGATAAAATATACTAAACTAGCTAAACCCGGTGTGCTTTGCTACCCCCCCCCCCTCGTCATAAAATAAAGTAAAACGTATTTATATATTTACAAACATTTATTTATTTAATTTTAATGTATTTATTGCAATGCTTTAGGCGAGACCATGCCCCTTTGTCCACTTACATAGTCAAGAATTTATTATTTCGTAAGAATATCCTGTTGTGAAAATTTAATGACGATCGGTCCAGTAGTTAAGACTATATTACGATGTTTAATTTTCCTAAAAAGGGGCGTGGTCCCACTCACTTTTCTCCTGGTACGTATTCCTAATTATGCCAATACCATATGTACCAAATATCACCGACGAACGTCAAAAAAATGCCCAAAATATGGCGGGTTAAATTTGTGGGTTATATGGGCGGTGCCACCCCCGTTTGTACAATCAAAACTTCATATAGCCTATTATTCCTTCCAGAGTCACAGCAACATGCTGTACAAATTTCAGGCAGATTGGTCCAAGGGTTTGGCCTCCTATTAAGCACAAACATACAGACACACATTCATTTATATATATATAGATTAAAAGCAATATAATTTTAGGTGAAATGGGGCGAAAAATGGGGATTTGGTAATAAAAAAATGTATGTAGTTAAAAAGTATATAAAACTTTAGGTAAATACATATTACAAAAAAAGTATTTTGTATAGCAAACATTGTTAGTGGTATACGTAAGTATCTGAATTAAAAAAAGGGGGCGATGAAGTAGGCGTAGTTCATAGTTATATGGCGACGTTAACAGTATTAAGAGCAATATACTACCAAATAAAAAAATACGTTTGAATGAACAAATTTGTATAGAGAATAAAACTTTAAAAAATTTGGCGTGAAAAGGGCGTGAAAAGGGCGTGGCTTAAGAAATCTTTATTTTTACCTCGCCTGGAGTATATAATGTGTATACAATTTGAAGTAAATCTGTTAAAAACTATATGGGAGCAATTACATAATTTTTAAAAAGTGGGCGTAAAAATGGGCGTGGTCAAAAAAAATTACCCTATTAATCATACCAGAGTCCCAGTTAAATGCTGTGAAAATTTCAAAAATATCGGTCCAGAGGCTTGGTCTCCAATTACAATATTTTAAAAAAGTGGGCGTGGTAAAAAAAAAGTACCCTATTATTTCTTCCAGAGTCACAGTAACATGCTGTGAAAATTTCATCAAAATCGGCTCAGCCGTTTTGGAGTCTATACGTTACATATATACATACATTGAATTTTATATATATAGATTTCTTGCTCGATATCGTATGCCATAATCTCAAATAAGAAAATTACGACCAATTTTACTCGATATCGAATGCGATAATTTGGCCCCAGGTCTCTAGAAATAAACAATAACCCCCTTATTCAAAAACCATTATTAAATTTAACAAACGTTTATTAAGACAGATTTGCATATAAAAATTTGCTTAAAAACGCAATAGCTCCCACGTGATCATTTATGTTTTTTTTTTATTGATATTTTTATTATTTAATTTTATTTCAAAAATTACACACAAAATACAGAAGTTGAATAATAATTGAAAAATGTTGTCAAACTGACTAATTTCACAAACAAATGTTTATACGACTCAGCATACATATGTAGCACCACATAAAATTCAACATATCGTATAAACACAAAAATCGTATGCTAACTCGTATATTGACATTTCATTTGCTGACATCAAATAATTTGCTACTTTCAACATATCGTGTAAACGTCTAACATATGACATAGGAATTTGCTGCTAATTTTAATCATATGGCTGTCAGCATATATATGCTGATTCAACATATCGTCTAAACTTACCTTTAAGTACTATGCGAAGCCGGTATTTTATATACCATAGAGGAAAAAATCCTTTCCTTTATATAAAACCTTGAAAAAATGTGTTTTTTTATTTTCCAGATTATATAATTATGTGGTTATAGTACTTACAGACACATATCATACCTGAAATTAAAGCTTAATGTCTTGGCTATTTATATTTATAAACTAAAATAACACTTGTATTGACTTCTTTAATTTTTTTTGATAATAAAAAAAATTCGGGTCAAAAAATATTATTTTCGGATTTAACCCATAGTCGGTCCATATTTTATAATTATGATATATATCGTTGGAAAGGTATTTTTAATGCCTTTAACCCTTTCGCTACATCTTTTTACTTAACGACAATAAAAATTTTTTTTTATATTTTTTAATAGTTTTAATAACAAAAATTTAAATTAAAAAAAAAAAAATTTAAAAATTGTTTGAAGTTTGCCAAATGGCAACAATTTTTCTCACAGTATAAGAAAATTTACTACCCAGTAAAAAATAGGATCATCCAAAGAGTAATCCTGGAGCGCTCCGTTGCGAGTAATGGATAACTCCATAAAACTCCGAACCTCATAGGATTTTTAACACAGCATGTCCGCAGACACGAGTACTCCTTTTAAGCTCCTTTTGATCTTAAAAATGACGACAAAGGGAGTTATCGTTTTTGTCTCCTAAAAGAACATGAAGGGAGTAATCGTTTTTGTCTCCTAAAAGAGCATAAAGGGAGTAAACATTCATATAAAATACAAATTTGGTTATTTTTTACAAAAAAAAGAAAATATTCATTTATTTATCAAAATTTTTCAAAAATGTTATTGTTTTTTTGTTGAAGAGGTCGTAGTTTTTGACGAGTAGGTCTGTCGGTAAATAGTTGCCTTACATTTACGAAATGCCAGCTTGACTTGATTTTTTTTTAAGTGCTTCTGCAAGAAAATTAAAGAAAAGATAACACAATATATTATTTAGGACATGATATTAAAAATTCAGTTATTACCGAAATAAAAAAGTTAAACTATTTGTATTTGTTTAGGGCTATCATATTCTTAGATCCATCCCAATTTAATTTGAGCAACACATTTTGGCCGATCATTTTGCGTAGTGCTTTTTCTATTTTGATTTTGTCAAACCTCAATTTAATATACGAAATCTGAAATAAATTAAAACAAAAAACAAAGAATTTTGAATACTTGTTTAACTGATTGCATTAAAAAAACTCAGTGTTACCACTTCTGAATCAGGCTCGGTTTTAATCAGCTGCTCTGCCGAATTTAATTCCTCCAAAGAATTAATTGGGAAAATTTTAAGATCCCTACTAGTTGGGCGTAAATGTTTTGTAAGCTGTTCTAATAAAATAGTCTGTTTACACATAATTTTCTTTAATGAACCGACTTCATTTGTGAGAATATCAACTTTGTTTTCCAGGTTTTTTATTGCTTCCTTAGCTTCATTGCTTGTTTCTGAAAAATTTAAATAAAAATGTAATAAAACAAGTAAAAAAGTATAGTTGGTCAAGCCCGACCATATAATACCCTACACCTAGTATACGTATAAAACAGTTTTTCAAAAGTGGGCGTTGTATGGGAGATATCACCTATTTTGGACCAAAATTTAGTATCATGATTTCTGTGAATATAAATATTATATGTGTTAAACTTTATCTCGATATAAATACTTTTAAAAGATTTATGGAGGTTAAAGTGAATTACGGAGAGGGTCTTATATGGGAGTTTCGACTAATTATGGACCGATCACAATAAAATTGTACCGTGTAATTTGTATATATATGAAATATATTTGTGTTAAATATTATTTGGATACCAACATTTTTCAATCCCATCCGTCCTTGGGCCGAAAAAATGCACTTACTCTGCGCACAAGCTTTACATGGACAGCCAGACGGACATCGTTAAATCGACTCAGGAAGTGATTCTGATTCGATCGGTGTACTTTAAGGTGGGTGTTGGACCAATATTTATGGGCGTTACAAACATATGCACAAATCCCCCACTATGGCGGTGTAGGGTATAATGAATACTACAAGAACTATAATAAGGAGGCTTTATGTATTTAGCTGTCACATTAATCGAAGCGCTGGTTATAGTTTCCGGCGTAAATATTGGCTGCGTTTGGAATATATTCGCCTTGAAATTCATGGTTTATGAATTTAGTATGTGTAGTAAAAATGGGATATGTTGTATAACAGACTTCTGTTGATATTAATTTAAGTAAATGACCCACTGAATCCGAATTGATCACTAGTTTTGCACCAGTTTAGTAATTTATTAAAAACTTATTTATATTTTTTTTATAAAATATTGTTTTATTGAAGTTTTTTTTTAAGACAATTCAAATTCTCTAATCAAAATTTATTTTACATAAAAACAAAGGTTAACAAAGGAAAATCAAAAATGATATTAAACATTTATAACAAGTAAAAAACATTAAAGTAAAATACATAAAGATCTCTATACCCAGGATGTCCAGATTTCGAAATATCATAAAAAATACACTAAATTGTGCGAAAATACGAAAGGTTCAGTTTAATTGGTCCAAAAACATTACTGCACAAATTAATGGAAATTGGGCGATTCTACTGTATGACATTCTGACAGTGATGTAAAATAGGAATAAATACAAAGTATTCTCCATCAGGTATGCAAAATATTTTGCAATTTATGTCACGCACGTTAATTTTCTCTCGATTAGTATTAAGAGTTTTCGCCTTACAAATTCCTAAACACTTTTTAGAGTCTACGGGATACTGAAACAAGCTTACAGCATCTGTGAATTCGTTACCGAAAACGTATTCTTCGCCGCCATCTACTTGGAAACCATATATTTTAATGGGAACCATATTCATAGTGAAGAATAATTGTCAGGAGACTTTCCGGATAAGAAAAACGTGTCGAACTTATATCTCAAAAACAAGTTGTTTCCGTGTTTTTTCCCAAGTGGATAAATTTAGGATCTTCTGTTTTTAAAATCAAATGTCGTTCTATGGCACGATTGTTTAGCTGTTGGCTAAGCTGTGACGGTTTCCGACAATCTTTTTTTAAAGTTTGCAAAAAATTCTCATATTTATATGCTGAAAAATTATCAACACTTCCAAAGCTTTCAACGCATTTCGCCAAATGTAGTAAGTTATGCACGTTATAGCTGATCATTTCACTTCCATATATCAAGGCAAAATCTGCAACAAAAGCTTCCATTAGTTGCTGAACGCATTGCAAATTCTGTTGACAATTCGAAGGACATGAAACAATACGATATGCTGTATGTAAAAGCAAAAAGTGGATATATAAATCGTCATGTAATATATCTTTGAAAATAACTATTCCTGTGTAAAGAACTACTTGTCGGAATTCCTTTGCCTTCCATCTGCATACGTCATCAAATGCTCTTCCTTTCCGAGCGACTCTTTCGCTACATATAATATTTTGCGATTTAATTCATTGTTTTCGGAAATGCTTAATTTATATTTTGTTTTCTTGTTTTGTAAAATTAAACGCAACATCTTTTTAAATACTCCAAGGTCAATCAAATGCATAGTGTCAAGTGGTGATACTATGACCATGTTGATGTTGCATAATTGCAAGGGATGAATTTCGCTTTGAAATCGCGGTAAGTGATAAGCCTTGCTTTTTCGTGCTTTGAAAGTTACATCAGTTCTTGCATTTCCAGGCACTATTGTATAATTTAGTCTTCTATTTTTATATGAAGCTTCTTGCTCACATTTCGAAGAACCTTGGGCAGAAGTGTGACCCACTGTACCGATTAAAAAAGCCCTTGCAGGTGTGTCACAAACAAAAAGTCTAATTTTGGGTATGAACAATTTGTCATCAATTTTAATACCTTCATTCTTTAATTTGATGTATTCTTCCACAAACCGTTTTAGGAATATTGCTACATCTGGAGGCTTTGATGGGCCAATATATGCAGCAATTAAAAATGGTTCTGTGTTTTTAAATTCTGAAAAGGCACCTAGGATTGGCCATAATGACTTTGATGAGCTTTTATAAACCGGCATTCCATCCACAAAAAGTTTATTAGCTCGCTTATTACTCCAAATGGATGAACAAGTCATTACTCCTTTATTGTTCGATTATGGATTAATCCATATATTTTTTACTGGGTATTTCGTGTCTTTTTAAGAAATTTTTTATACACAAAGTTCAAGTTATTTTTAACAGTTTTATTGTATTTTTCAAATAAAGTTATAAAAATAATCTTTTAATTATTAATTTACAACAAAAAATTCATATTATTAAAAAATAAAGGTAAATTATATAATAAAACCTAAATTAAATAATTTGCATACGAGAAAGTTTTTTAGGAAAATTAATAAAAAGAAAAAACAAAAACTATAAGCAAACGAATAAATGTTCCTTTATTCATTTAGGATTGTGGTAATCATAAAAACAATTTCGATTCTTTTTCGATATACATAAATGTACATTGCATTTTGAACACTTATACCTGTACTGCGATTCACTAACTTTTAACGATCCGACAATCGTAACATTTGTCGACATAAATAGTCGTTTGCAGTAACGATTGTGTGATTCTGTAACTTTTTTTTAACGATAGTATACAGCTGTTTTTTTGTACTCATTTAATTTAATAAAATGTGGCACCTCTGTGTACAAAGTGTCAAAATAAGCGAAAAGCACAAAAGAGAATGGAAAAAAACAAATAGAATTGTGCATAATTTGGGAGTTTTGTTTATTTTTGTAAATTTTGACTTAAGTAAGGTAAGTAAAAAAATGTATGATTTAATTATCTTTTTATTTTATTATTTTATTTACATTTATATACATACATTTTAAGTGCATTTAACAGAATGACGACCAATTCAAATTCTAAAAGGAGCCGCTGATAGCATCCAGTTGCATAAAAACGTAAAGACGAAAGCACCTAGCAAAATAAAATACTTAAAATTTCATTTTAACTTGAAGCTGGCATGTCTTACCTGCTTTTCTGTCGATATAGATGTTATTCTAGATCCTCTTAGTTGATCATCTAACTCAAAAATTAAATTTTCAGCCAAGTCCGGAGTGAGTCGGTATAACTTTTGAAATTCCTTCGCTGTCAACTCAAAATGATTGTCCAAATCCCGAAGTATGCGACGATTAACTGCTGGAACGTCATAGATTTGGTCATCCCTTGCTAATTCGTATGCCAAATACTCAAAAGCCATTTTAAACACAAAATAAACTTATATACACACTTTATATAATAAATACACTTTATCGATAAAATAAACACAACTAAAATTTTTGTCGCTAATATAACGAGAGAAAAACTTGTTAAGAGTAACAGCTGACTTTAGCCGACAGCAAATATCGTTAAAAATGTTACTGAATTGCAAATTCGATAAATTTTCGTTATACTTATTTTAACGATACGATTATCGTTAAAAAAGTTAGTGAATCGCAGTACTGGAGTATCCTTTACAGCCGTTATGTTTGAATCTGCTTATATTTCTTATATAATCTGGCCATGTCGAATTACGTCGAAGCGCACGGAAGCGGAAGGTTTTGTTCCTTTCCTGCTTTAGAACTTTTCGACCGTCCTCATTTACGGGAACAAGTATTTTGATTAGATAGAGCTCAAAGCCCATCGGCAATGTCATTTCGAAAACGTAAGAGATCCATGTAATTTTTATTACTTCCATTGTTATATTCATAGTCTTTGCGATATTCGAAATCCTATACAGCGAAAGTAAAAAAATCTAGCTTATCCACTCCGCCCAAGGACATTTTCTCCAACGAAAATTATTAAATTTTTTCACAACAAACTCAAGTTTCATTTTCAATAGGTTATAATATTTCGTTTTCAGTATTGTCAAAAATAACTACATATGTAGGTATTTTCTCGTGTTAACTCCTCCCTTATAAAAGAGACATTTTCATCAAACGTTTCTATTAAATCTTGTCAAACATTAATATCTTCATCATCATCTGATAAATCTGAGTCTTCAAAATTTATCACGATTTTTCAATATCACTGTGTTTCATACTTCTTGTCATGATGGCGAACAAAACACAAATAAAAGTAACGTTTATTTATTTATTTATGCGGGATTAAAAACTATACTTTTTTGTGAAATCACATAAACCAATGTGTTTTTATTAGTTTTTTATTAAAATTTATTTTGAATATTTTATAATAATATTAAAAATAAATTATAAAAAATCTATTTTTTTAGTGAAAGCAGACTAACCTTTTTGGATTATTTTCATTAAAATTTATCTTAAATGTCCAAATTTCACATTTTTTGTCCTCCTAAGATATTAAATTATAATAATCATCAAAAAAAATTAAGATATATTAAACAAGAACAAAAATATTGGTCACAAAAGTGGATGTTGCCATATGGCAACAAAATAGTGAAAGGGTTAATTTAATGTACTATAAATTGTCATACATCCAGTACAAACCGAGATATAGGCTTATATATTTTAAATCTTGATAGCCCGTCCTTCAAAAATAGGCGTGGCCGCCAAAAAAAAAATTTATTGCTTTTATCTCCTCTAGAAGCCCTATTTGATGAGAAAAATATTTTTTTTTGGAGTAGTCACTAAAACTGACTTGTTCCGAAACACTTTTTTAATTACACATACACTTCTTCTGTCCAAAAACACTTTTTTAATTACATATAAACTCTTTTCTTTTGTAGAAAAACTGTTTTTTATATACATAATTTTGTTCCAAATTTTTTATACCTGTTATAGTATTTTTTAAATCGAAAAAAATTGAACTTATTACTTTAATTGTAAAAATTAAATATATACAATAACGCGTACAAACTATTAAAATCTTTTGAAAAGGAATTATTGTTTTGTAATATCATTACATTACAGGTTGTCAAATTTCATATGATTTGAAGTAAATGTACTGTCAAACTCTATACAAAAAAAAAAGAACCTACGTGGTGTGACATTACCCTAACAATTCTTCTTTCTTTTACAGTTAAAAATTGTGTTTCATTTCACAATTCCTATAGCGTTGCCACATCTTTATGTGTTCTTTCAAGACATTTTTTCAGCTTAGTGTAGGGTTCCTATTCGGGAAACAATTCCCGTGAAATTTTTTATTATAAAAGTCGGGAAACTTTTTTCGGGAATTTTATGTCAAATTTTACATTTTTTACAACTTGCTGATTGTTTTTGTACGAAAAAAATTAACGCTGTTTCATAGCAAATAATTTTTTCAACTCTTGTTGCATTTATTTAAATGTATTAACGAACTTTTCCGTGAAAAAATTTAACTTTTATTCTATTTTATTTTAAAAATTTATAAATTTTGATAATATGGACCGTCTTCAACCTCCAGCTTGGAAGTATTTTTTAAAGAAAAACAATTCTGCGCAATGTTCTCAGTGCCCAAAAATTCTAAGTTATAAAGGTGGGGGCACAAGTGGATTAACAAGACATTTGGAAAATGTCCACAAAGTCAAAATACAACCTGATACCCCGACATCTTCTCAAAAAGCTAGAACAGATGGAAGCATTTCCAAATTTCTGCAACCAACTCGAAAGTTTTTTAAAATTAAAGAATGCTATTAAGAAGTGTCTAATAGACTTCGACTTGGCTCAGATGTGGAACGAAGATGATGTTCCAATATTAAAAATGTTGGTTGATGTTCCACATCCAATAAAAATAGCTGTAGATGCACTTAGTTGCAGAGATTGTGATTTAGTCATTGCCGAAATTTTCATTTCCAAACTATTTGAAGAGCTCCAAAGTAAAAACACACATTGTCAGTTAAAAGCAAGAATCTGATGATCTATTAAATATATTAATAGTATTCAAATTTATTTTTTTTACAAAAAAAAAATAATATTTTTCCATTTAACAATATACAAATTTTTTACTACTGAGCGATCTCATTTCCTTTATTTGCATTATATGTTATTTTATACCAATGAATTGTTATTTTTCTTAAATAAATATAAAATTTAATTTTTTGTTTTAATAAATAAACAAAACTAAAATTGATGTGAGTTTATTTAAAATTCCCGGGAATAAACTAATTTATTTTTCTTCTCCCGGGAATGGAAAAAGTCCGGGAAATTAGGAACCCTAGCTTAGTGGCGTCATTTTAAAATATGGAGCGCCGAGAACTGGTAAGTGCGGAATTTTTATATTTTCTTTTCATTTTTTTATACTATTATTAAATATTTTTTTTCATTTATAGGAAGTTTTTAAATTAATTTAAAAACAAGTAAGAGTGCTATATTCGGCTGTGCCGAATCTTAAATACCCTTCACCTAAGCGTAATAAGAAATACAGAAACTACACTAGACTAGAATATCCTAATTCTGTGTTTTCTATTCAGTCTTAGTGCAAATTTTATTAGCATTTGATATATTGTTTGAAACACAATTTTACGATCAACATAATTTATGTTAAATATTTTCAAATGTTATCTAATTTTTACCATTTTTAATTGATTTAATTACCAATTCTTACCATAACTTTCAGAGTCTGTCTGATGTTCATAATAATCTTCAGTGTAATTTAACAAACAGAGTATAAAAAAAACAAACAGAGTATAAAAAAGGGGTACAATTCGATTTTAGTGATTTTGCTCAAAAAAAAAAAAAAAAACAAAATGAAATAGGGCTTTTAGAGGAGATACCAGCAAAAAAAAAATTTATTGGCGGTCACGCTTATTTTCGAAGGGGCGGGCCCGTAAAGTTGAAAATATATAGGCCTATATCTCGGGAACTACTGGGTGCTTGATAATTTGTAATACACTAAATGAAAGGTATTAAAAATACCTTTCCAACGATATATATCATGATTATAAAATATAGACCGAATATGGGTTAAATCCGAAAAAAATATTTTTTGACCCGAATTTATTTGTTTTTTGGAAATGGTTCTTATATGGCAGCTATGACAAATTATGGGCCGATCTTCTTAAATTTTGGAACAGTTATTTTCATGCATATGAGGATATTTCACGTCGAATTTCAACATAATAACGCTATATTTAAGATATATATTAGTATTAAAGTGGATTTCGAGAGTGGACCTTATGTGGGGGATATAGTCAAATATGGACCGATATTCTCAAAATCCAGCAGTTAGATTTAGGCATGTATGTAAATGATCCGTGTAAAATTTTGGATTGGTACCCTTATTTATAAGCGATTTATGAGTATTAAAGTGATTTTCCGAAGAGGGCTTTATATGGGGCATACAGTTAAAAATAGACCGAAATTAACAAAATTTTGTGAAATGATTTTTGTATATATTAAAATGATCTGTGCAAAGTTTTGAGTCGGTACCGATATTTATACTATATAGGGAAAAATGTCTTTTTCAGATGTGGTCCTTGTATAGGAGCTATGGCCAGTTCTGGGCCGACTACCATAAAATTTAGTACAACAATTTATTTGCCTATAAAGAGTATTTATGTCAAATTTTAGGCGTTTAACATTATTTATATCTGTTTTATACGTATTTAAATGAATTTTGGAAGTGGACTTTATATGGGGTCTATGGTCAAACATGGACCGAACTAAAAAAAATTTCGTTTTGCGATTTCTTTTTGCATAAAACTTATTTTTGCTGAATTTTGTCGTGATATTCCAATTTTATAGGCATTTATTTATCATTAAGCCATATTTCGGGAATATATATATTTGTATGGGGGCTATGAGAAATCATGGACCGATTCTTACTATTTTCCGCACACTTTCTTCTTTTGTCATACAAACAACGTATACAAAATTTCATAGTATTATCTCCAATATATTTCAAAATATTGCAATAAAATGGACGAAAAATATCAAATTTTTATAGAGGTGGTCTCACATATTGGTTCATAACTCTGGTTGACCTAAACCGATTTTGCTGATTTTAAATAGCAAACTTCTCGAAAGCACTTCTGACAGAATTATTGAAGGTTTGGATCCCGAACATATCTTGGGACTTCAAAAAACTGATTTCAACATCCAGACAGACAGACGGACATGGCTTAATCGACTTCGCTATCTATAAGGATCCAGAATATATATACTTTATAGGGTCGGAAAATTATATTGTGGAAATTTCACACGGAATGACAAACTTATATATACCCTTCTCACGATGGTGAAGGGTATAAAAACTAACCATTTAATTTTAAATTACCAAACCATGATTTTAGATATTTCTAAAAAAAAAATAAAAAAATTGTTGTAGATAAAATGGGCAAGTTCTGGTTAAAGATTCTAAAAGCAAAAGGTATAAGCTTCAGAATAAAAAAAATATTACGAAAATCCGTTAATACTATTTTTTTTAGAACTCCACCAAACTTTTTGATTTTTAAGCTAATAACACAAATTAAACTACTATTTCAAAGTTTTACAAAGTACATATAATCGAAATATTTTACCTCAATAATATTTTTTGCTTATTGGACATGTTTTGAGTAATTAAACAAAATA
The DNA here is from genome assembly GCA_916048285.2 of Bellardia pandia. Lineage (NCBI taxonomy): Eukaryota > Metazoa > Arthropoda > Insecta > Diptera > Calliphoridae > Bellardia > Bellardia pandia. The sequence continues at coordinate 90,709,095 of OU696532.1, read as the reverse complement.
AAAAAGTTATTGATATCTCAAAAAATGAATTTTTGACAACTATTTTTGTAAACCTAAAACATTTTTTTTATTTAGTTTTATTTATATTGAAAAATACTTGACTTTAGCGACCCCTAGTGACGAGAAAAGATGTTATATCCGCATGGTTGTTCTTATACGAATGAGTTAACTAAGTACCTTTAAAAAAATACTAATTTCATTTACAATGGTGATAACTTTTTTTTTTTACTTTTGTGTATTGGACAAAGTACTCTGCGCCGGCTGTAACCTTCTTACTGGGTAGGTGCAGCTCCCGGCTGTCGTTTGAGGGTGTTTGCGGCTGCGGTTGGTAGGTACCACGAGGCTGTTGTTTGCAGGTAGGTGCTCACGCTGTGGTTGTAGGAGCACGTGGCTGTTGTTTGCTGGCACTCGCGTCTGGTAGGAGCACGCGTCTTTTGTATGCTTTCACTCCCGCCTGTGTATGTAGAAGCACGCGTCTGTGTGTGTGGGAGCACGCGGCTGTGGTTGTAGAAGCACGCGTTCTTGGCCGGATGCTGTGATTCGGCTCACACTTATTTTGCTGGTTGCTCATTGAGAAGGTCAATTTAGGTGGTGCCGAAACTTTATTAAAAAAAAACATGTGTGTGGCTTTGGTTTCGATTCACTTTTAATTATTTTTTTTACGCCACGTTTTATTTACTTTTAAGACCATTCCACCACGACCTACCTCAACGACTGACATCTTTCTTTTTCTAAATGCATCTTGCGTGGCGCATCTTTAGTTGGCGTCTGTTTTGACATGGTTGTATCGACATCATGGTTGTATTCAGTCGTAGTATAAGTGACGATCCACAGGGATGGATGATTAAAAAAAATAGAAAAATCGTTAATTCAAAGGAAGTGTCCCGAAGTAATAAAACATGTAAAAATTTGAAAAGTTCCAGTGCCCGTTACATAAGAAAACAGTTCCACATAAAATGAAGAAAAGGCGAAATTTTGTTTTTTTTTTGGGAAAATTAATGTTAAAATGAAATGTTAAATTAAAAAAATTAAGGAAACTAAATATATAATTTTTTATTTTTTTAAAAAAGAAATTAAGTTTAGAGATTATTGTTAAAAATAAAATTAAATAAGTTAATCATTAAATTAAAAACAAAAAAAGAAAAGTTTATAATGTAACAATTCCTTGCTTATAGTAGGAAAAGAACACAATTAAGGAAAGCGTGAGTAGCTTAGATGAAAATCTGTTAGGGAATTTATTAGAGGACATAACAGAAGTTGTCAACGAAGCTGAGATAGATCACAGAGACTTATAGCAGAAGGCTCTGTAAATATGGACACGCGGGACGATAAAGTTTTAGAAATGGACAGCGACGAACAAATGGGAGGATCAAGCAGATCCACTAACATTACTTTAAAATTAAACACATTGCGACCTGCAGTGGACCATTTTCGCACTCTATATTTAGCAGAAAGACGAATGAAGAATAGGTTAAAGGCAGCCTATATAAGGTTAACATCGGAACTAAAAAAGTGTCAATCCAAGATAAAAAGCATTGAATTGGAGTTCCTAAAAAAAAAAAAAAATGATTTATCTTCAACAATTTCCAAGACAATGTTGGTCTGCCTCGATAATGGTTTAAGAAACCATAATTGAGATGCGAAGACACGTCGATATGATGAGGCAACGAAATTGATAGCTTTAGGTGTGTTATTTTTGTCGCCAGTACTTTATCGGCATTTGGCTCCAATGCTGGACTGGCCGCAAAGAGAACCTTGCAAAGGTTTGTAGAGATTTGGCCAAAGACTCCTGGAAATGTAGATGGAAGTTTTGAGGCGTTACGAGTGCGTTCTCAAAGCTTGACTAATGAGCAGAAGTTCGTAAGTGTTTCCTGCGACGAAATGGCATTGAAACCCTACATGGACTATGATATTCACAAGGATATGGTAATTGGCCTTCAGGATTTTGGTAACGAAAATCGTTCAAATAATTTAGCTACTAGCGTAATGGTCATAATGACAAGTGGAATAGGAGGTGAGAGTTGGTCGCAATCAGTATCATACTTCTTTGTTTATGGTAGCTGTCAGGGAGTAGTTTTAAAACGGTATATTTATGAGGCAATCTCTTAATTACAAACAATAGGCTTAAATCCTTGCCAATTCGTTTGCGACCAAGGATTAAATTTTCAAAAATTTTGTAAAGTAGTCGGCGTAACTATTCAAACGCCATTTTTTGTAGTAAATGATAGGAGAATATTTTTTATGCAGGATAGCCCGCCCCCACCTTTTAAAAAGCTCCCGGAACTGTCTGTTAAGTGTCCAAAATAGCATTTATTTTAATAATAATTGCGTATCGTGGAATGATGTTTCCCACTTTTATAAAGTAGACTCGTCAAACAAAATACGATGTGCTCCAAAACTAAGTAAGGAGCACATCAATCCTAATAATGTTCAACGCATGCGCGTTAACTTAGCTTCCCAAGTTTTAAGCAAAACCGTTTCTACTGGGATGCAAGTTATTTTTAATTCAGGGAACAGCGATGCCAACTTAGCCCTTTCGGGCTAGATTTAGCCCGTTTTGAGTCACTCAAAACGCGAAAAAAGAAAATTGGCCCGAAACTTTTTTTAATTTAATAATATCGAAATAACGTGGTAACATTGTTTTACTCATTTTCTTTTGTTAGTTTGCTTTACAAATTATAAAAAGAAGAGGAATCTAAAATAATCTACATATATTTCTTTCAAATTGATGTGCTTTGAAAATTGTTCTACAAATTTAACCGTCGTTACATACACAGAAAAAAATAAAAACGAACTTCAATTAAGAAATTTGTAGTATCAATTAAAAATTTAATTGATTTGAGACCAACACCCGAATTGCTCATATCAATTAAATGAATTTAATTGGATTTATTTTTAATTAATTAAATAATTAATTAAAAAAAGAAAACAAAAATCAATTAAAAATTTTAATTGGATTAATTAAAAATTGTAATTGAAAATAAAATCAAAAAACCAGTTAAAATATTAATTGGCTCAATTAAAAATTTTGTTTAAATATAAAATCAGAAATTAATTAAATTTTTAATTAAAGCAATTAAAAAGTTTAATTGAAAATAAAATCAAAAATCGATAAATATTTTAATTGAATCAATAAAAAGTTTTAATTAATAACGGTATCGAAAATTAATCGAAATTTTAATTCAAACAATTAAAAACCAGTGACGCAATTAACGAAATAGACAACTGGCAACTTAATTAACAATTACTTACCTTACTCTTCTAAATGCAATAAACATTTGAATGATTTTCATATACATATTTAAATTCTTTGTTTTATTTCGTTTTGAAAAACAAAATTTGATTACCTCACTTTTTGCTGAAACTATAAAATATTTAATGAAATTAATTGCTTATAAAATTGTTAAAGTCTATGCAATTCATCTCCACTAGCACTCAAAGGCTTTAAATGACCATTAAAGGGTGTAATGTTGGAATATAAAGCAGCATTAGGAGCACCAGGATTTTCAATGCGATTTATGCGTTTAGCTCTAGCTCTAAATTCAGCTCTAGTACACTTCATATTACGAGAAACGGTAGCTTGATAAGGGACTCCCGTATAGAAATCATCGCCTGTAAATATAAATAAAATTATTAGTAAATGTTTAAGATGAAAATGTAAGCCATAATTTAACCTGGAAATACGAAGACAACGCCATCTGTACAAACGTGACCAATAGGACGATACATAGTTAAGCCTTTTTTTCCTACGATTCCAAGAGAACTGTTTGAGATAATCAAACGATTTATGAGCAACTAATCTGATAACTCATAAACTTGTGGCGGTAAAAAGAAGAGTTTGGCTTCACGTACCATTTGTAAAAATGTTGCTGGAGGCAATGTTTAGCACATGAACCAGATGATAAACGTTAGCAGCTGGAAATCATGTTCTGTAAAAGTAATGTTTCAGAATTTCCAAATTTCTCTGTAACAAAATATGTATTTATTTAAAAAAAAAAAACATTGACGTTTAAAATTTCGATTCTTTTCATTTTCCATCACATACCTGATAATTGAAAGTATTTTTTGATTTTATGATGTAACTTGCGCAATTTTTATATTTTTTTTGTTGACTGGTGAGGAGCTATTGTATTTTGTTAAATCAAATATTTTTACATCAGTTTTATAATTTTTATATTTTTCGTTTTTCTTATATTTTTTGTTTTCGCGCACACACAATTTTGTTCTTTCTACATCAGTCTCGGCCGCTTGCTATACACACGTATACTAAAACCTGTTTCGCTGTCTGATCTCGCTGCACATTTTTTTCTGTACACTCAAAGCAAAATGTTTAATGAAGTATGATTTATCATCGCATTGTACGTCAAAAAATATTTAATTATACATTATGTTTATGTACATTAATATATAATTTTATTATTTAATATTATTTGTATATATTTTCTTTCGTTTTTAATTATTAATATTAAAATTTAATGATAAACTAATTAACAACGAAAGAAAATATATACAAATAATATTAAATAATAAAATAATATATGTACATAAATATGTATAATTAAATAAATTATACATTAATTTTGCAAATATGCTCCAAAATTTTTAATATACAAAATTAATAAATTTGAAGGACAACCCTTTTGTCACCTCTTCAAGTACAATTTGGAATGTCTATCTAACTCAGTGTCGCCAAATCCAAAATATATCCAAAAAATGTATTTAATTTTGGCAACTGAAAAATTATTTGAGTGTACAATTATTTGCGGTCGTTTGTTTTTTGCTGCTTCAAACACAAGCAGATATGAGTGAGTATGTGTTTGGGCGATTTTTTTTTGGTACAATTCAAAACTAAAAAGTACGATGGTACCCCTGTCATTTGGTACTATTTCGAAATTTTTCAAATCCAAACATATTTTTAATTGATATTAAATGGCAACGCTTATTTACTGAATGAATATTGTGAATAGATTTTTGCACTTATTCATTGGCAATAAATAGCAGGTGGTTTTTAGTATTCAGCTAATGTTTTCTTGTTGTTAATCTTCATATATTAAATAAAGAGAGCAATTGTAAAGTGTATACAATTTCATAAAAAAAGGGAACGAAATGCTTTGTTGTAGAGTAGCAATCATCTTGTTAAAATACATGGCACTAGAAAAAACTTCAATACGGTTTTTTTGCAGTATGAAATCGTTCTCTTAGTTTTTTTGCAATAAATAAAAAATAAAACTCTTGTTGTTACAACTGTAATATAGCAACTGGCTTGTTATCAAAATGTATAGATTTGATCGTATTTATTTGAATGTACCTTACTAATATTTTATATGACCATAATTATCTACATATGTATAATTAATGAACATGTATGTATTTATGTATTTACTTTTTGTTATCTTTACTTTACATGTACCAATGAATTTAAAGTACCTTTTGTTTTTGTTGTATTCAATTTTTGTCTAGTAAAATAAAATTAAAAGAAATTGTAAAAATATTATTTAGTACTATTGAGATCGAAAAAGTACGATTTTAAAAATTCGTTGGTACGATATTGGTTTCTCATTTATCATCCCTGACTTCAACAAAGCAACATGTTTAACAAGTTTTAAATGATCGGTGCTGCCAGATCTTTATCGGTAACAAATTAGGAATTCAACATAAACTTAAAAGATTTTAATAAGGGATTTAGCAATCTTAGTTTGACTCTATTTGAATTTCAATAAAAAAAAATTACGGAAGTTGAATTAAAAAAAACTAGTTTCTTTAACAATACAAGCCACTTATAAAAACCTTTTAATATAGTTATCTTAATAATATACTAGTCATATATAAATATAAATAATTATAAAGCAATTATATGAAAAAATATGTAAGTATAAAATATTTTATACACATAACCTATTTTTACTCGGGAAGATTTACAAACCGAGTAATATTTTAAAATTGGAATAATATAAATAGATACGGGATATGTTTGGGAATTTATATGTTTTTCATTGGGAATTAGAAGCTAACAATTTCTGGTAACACCTGATAAACAAAGCAAATTGTCCCGTTAGCTTAAAACAATGTTGCATGCTAACAAAATAAATAAAAACGCGATATTGTGAAATAAACCGCGTATTTTCTATAATTTTCTTGCAATTGTCATCATTCTTTGAACGGAGCTTAAGATTCAATTAAACATTTACTTGAATCAATTAAAAAGTTAATTGAAATTGAAAATTTAGATAATTAAGTGTTTAATTGAACAAAAATGTGAAATATTTTTTTCTGTGTACAGTCAGAGACTAAAGTTTAAATACAACTTAAAAAAATGGAGTTTAGAGAAAAGATAACATCTTACAAAAATTTTGTGTATGCAGTTTTATAACACAACATGAAAGAATAAAAACACATGCATAAAATATTTATTACATTGAAAACTTAACGGTAAATCCCACAATAACAAAAAAATGTATTGGTCAAAAATTTAAATACATGTTGAATATTACTCTCTTTTTTGTAATTTTTTCCACATTAATTACCGTTAGATTTAATATTTTGCTTTGATTAATTGTTAAACTTACAAACATTAATTTTAGTCGTATTTCATTTGTGTTCTTGTCAGTTGTGTCGCAATTATGGGCAAAGGAAAAGAGTTAAGCCGGCAGTACATGGCATGTAAAAAGCCACATTCACATGTGGCTCTGACGTAATTTTGACGTCACCATGAAGCTGCATTGGCAACATGTCGTGTACTACCAATTTTTGTGACAATCACATGCAGTACACATTCACATGTGTGCGCATGCTGCTTTGTAGAAACATGCACACATGTGTTTTTTTTCGCATGCTGTGTACTTCCTTGTTACATTTGATTTCTGACATTTGAGAAATTTTTACATGCGCATGCAGCCGTCACAAATATGTAGGAGCAAGAATTTTTGGCACAACATTTTTATTCGCATGTTAGCATTGGCGGCGTTGCCAATATGTATATCAATAATAGAAATTATATGACGGGAAAAACTTTAGGCGGGATAGAACGTTCAATAATTTATTATAATAGTAGTGACTTCGTTCACGTGAAAATTACAGCAAGATTTAAAGATAAGGGTTTATCCAATAACAACTTTACACACATTTTATTTAGTTTTTTACATACATATATTTTACGTACATATATATATTTTTATTTTATGTTAAAATATTTCTATAAACAACATTATAAAAAACAACTTGTCAACAAAATTTTATTTCATATAGCAAACAAATAATCGCCTCAGTGCCACTTGGGGATTATTGAGGCTAGCTGGCAAAAAACACATGTTGTATTTATAATAATAAAAAATAATAATGTTTTTTATTATGCATAATGCCGTTCTACACTTTATTTTAAAACTTCTTTAGGGATTTTTTCCCTGGTGCGACGGACTTCGGTAATTTTCTGATAAAAATTTGGTAAAAAAATTTTTTTCAACAGTGGCAGCACTGATATTTAAAACAGCTGTATGCAATTTATTTCGGGTTTGATTTATTTTGTATTATAAAAACTGTTTAATATGTGTGAAGTCGTGGTCGATGACTCCCGATGACTCATTTAAAATATATGTGACCAAATTGGAAATAGCAGCCCACTTTCTCTTTGACATTTTCAAAAATTCACAAAAATATTTTGTAAAAACATGATTGCCGCAAATGTTGACATATGAAATGTACACACATCCCTGCCAACATTTTCTATTGCGGAAGTGACTCAGAAGTGACGCTAAGAAGTTGAAACTCATCTTCTGCGATACCATTTTCTGATCGTAGAAGTGTCTTCCGTATTGAGAAGTTGTACCCCCCGGAAGTAACTTCAAGAAGTCACTTCAGCGTAACTTCAAGAAGTCACTTCAGCTTAACTTCAAGAAGCCGGCTCTGTTTTGTTTTTTTTTTGCCTTTACAGATAATACACTCATATTGACTATGAGATAACAAATATGTAAAAACTACAACAATAACAAAACAAAACCACACTTTACCACTGACCGACCACAGCAAATGACAAAATAACACTAATTTCGATGATGTCGAAAACTTCTTTTTGGCATTCTTTTCATTTCGGGGGCATGTCATTTTCAGCATGCAGCAGGGATCCCTGCCAGCAATTGGAAGTTTCTTTCATCGTCCATCGTCAAAGGCGTTACGTCTTACTCACTTCCAGACGTTAATTGGAAGATAACAATAACAATTTACATTGCATTCGTCTTTTAGTCATCCAGACGATGTTGGGAAGACTGTTGTTTACAACACCAGCCGAAAATGACATGTCCCTTTATAAATGAAATGAAAAGAATGCAAAAAAAAATGTTCGACATCATCGAAATTAGTTTTATTTTGTCATTTGCTCTGGTCGGTCAGTGGTAAAGTGTGGTTTCGATTTGTTATTGTTATTGTTGTAGTTTTTACATATTTGTTATCCCATAATCAATATGAGTGTATTATCTGTAAAGGCAAACAAAAATCAAAAGCAAAAGACAGGCGAAGAAAATAACTTCTGGAAGTTACTCTGAAGTGACTTCTTGAAGTTACGCTGAAGTGACCTCTGGAAGTTACTTCCGGGGGGTACAACTTCTCAATACGGAAGACACTTCTACGATCAGAAAATGGTATCGCAGAAGATGAGTTTCAACTTCTTAGCGTCACTTCTGAGTCACTTCCGCAATAGAAAATGTTGGCAGGGATGTTACATGTCGTGTACTGATAACAAATACATATGTAGCCATTCAAAAATGTACACATGTGCTGCCATTGCATATTTATGTGTACGCTTCGGCTGCATTTGTCAGATTTAAATTTTGTGACAAAACTACATTTCGTGTAATATCAAAATTTTAAAACATGTAGCTACTGTTACATATTTACCAAATGTAAACAAAATGCTGAGAGTTGTCATGACGTCAGAGCCACATTTGAATGTGGCTTTTTACATGCCATGTACTGCCGGCTTTAGAACTTAGTGTGAAAACTTTAATAATTAAACATTACAAAGAAGGAAAATCTTACCGGGAAATAGGAAAAATATTAAATATCCCATTTTCTAGTGTGCAAAATATCGTCAGAAAGTATAAAAACAATGATACTTTGGAAAGTATGCCCAGAAGTGGGCGACCAAAAAAATTGTCAAGTCGAGATATTAGCCATATTCTCAGGGAAGTAAACAAGGACCCTAAATTAAGCGCCACGAAATTAGCAGATGACATAGAAAATAGTCTAAACAAACATGTTCATCCAAAAACTGTACAAAGAGCATTGCGGGAGAACGGATACAGATGCAGAGTTCCACGTAAAAAACCGCTAATAAGTGAAAAGAATAGACGACTAAGGTTGGAGTTCGGGTAGTCGCGAATACCGAGCTTGCACTGTATGTATTAAAATATGGAATAATATTATAAAGTTTTTTTGTGTTAAAATTAAACGATTCTGAAAGTTTATCATCATCCTTTAATAAGTTTATTTTATCTTTAAATGTTTGCTAATTATGTTACTAAAACTTTTTCATATTTACTGAATTTTTCTTTTTATTTGCAGATTTTTGTCGCTCACATTTCTTTTATATTTCTGTTAGAAATTTGTGAAAATTTCTCCAGAATTTCACTTAATATTTGTTTGGATTACAATAAATAAATATCTCAGTGGAGTTTCTTGTAAAAATGTCACAATTTCGTGATAATTCTTGGGTGAGTTGTGTATGTTTTTACATTTAGTATACATTTTTTTATTTACTCGCTCATTTATTTTTGTTTACATATTTACAAATCGTACATTTCAAATTTATTTTTCACATTTTTTAATTCATAAATTTTTGTCAAAGGTTTTAGTAACTGCGGTTTGTTTTTTTTTTTTTTTGCTGTATGACTTGTCTAATGTATAAATTTATTTGTTGTTATCTATTTGTTTATGGGTATTTTTTTTACTTAATTTGTAATCACCCCTATCGTGAATAAAAATTTCACATGAAATTTGTTCCCTTTTATTTTTTAACATTGAATTTAAATAGGAAAAATGTGAAAAGGGAACAAATTTCATGTGTAATTTTTATTCACGATAGGGGTGAATATGATGAAAATTTGTTTATTTGATAATTCCCAGCCCTTTGTTTTTTGGCGTAATATATATGAAAAGTGTTATAATGATAATAAATTATTGGAAATTGCAATGAATGATTAATTTATTGATATGGTTTAATATTTATTTGTTTGTATTATTTGATATATTCAATTAATGTGGGTTAAACACTTTAGTGTTTAGTTAATATACATATGTTGAAAGAAATTTATTATGTTCATAATAGAATAGTAACAGAATTAGTTTGTTAATAAAAAATAATAAATAAAAAAATTGACAAAAGTGAAAACATATTTTTAGCTCTAAAATATTTAAGGCTTTTGCAAGAATTTTCAAAACTTACTAAAAATATACGAAAATAATGTTTTTTTTTAAACTCTTATATTTTGGTTCATGATTTTTATAATACTAAAGCGATTTTCCTGATTTTCAATATCAACCTACTTAGGACAATGGCAAACATTACTACATTATGGGCAAACAAATATATATTTTGGTTTCGTCTATCGACTTTGAGCTTGATTTCTACAGACATAGAATTTCATTACCAGCTCAGCATTAAAGGAGTTCATCAACAATCTTTGTCTGTCAAAGTCATTATATATTTAATAATTAATAATTAAATCAATATACATAATTATAGAATTCGAATATAAATTTAAATAATCTTAATTCATTTGCGTTTCTAATTTCATTTTTAATTAATTAAACAATCCATTCAAAAGTACATTAACTTTTGTGCACTTAAATGCACTTTGTTCTTCAAAGCTGTTCAATAAATTTATTATTTCACACAAATTCTATATTTTACCATTATTTAAAAATAATTAGTTTGCAATAACCAATAACCATAACAAAATAGATAAGATTTCTTTTAAAATTTGTGTTATTGTTATAATTGAGTCAAAAGAACATTTTTGACAGAACAAAAGATACAACTTCAAATAATGTTTTTATCTACAGTAAATAAAAAATTGTTATTTTTAGTTCGTATAGCAATACATATTTTACATTTCTACATTATAGGTATTTCATTTGCAAAATTGTTTATACCTCCATTTTGAAAACCTCTAGTAGAACCTGCCTGTTCTGTACATTACGAGTCAATATTGGAACTAGAAAGAGTTATTTTAAACGCAGTTGTGTACTTTTTTATTTAATTTCTTTTAAAAATATTTGTTTCATTTCTTTGTTGGGTTTTTGTTAGCTTTTATTTAAGACCCTTTTGTAAATGCAAATTATTTTAATCTTAGTTTTGCAGTCGCCGTGGTATTGTTAATAAAAATAATAAATGCTGATGATTCATGTTTATGAGCTCATAATGCAGTAAAAAGTTTCATTATTTAGGTAGTTGGTAATTTCCTGCCGGGAACTTTATATGAATGTGTGTTATTTTTAGAGTTGTGAAAATTTGTTTGAAACAATTTTTTGATTGTGGACTTATTGGCATAGACTTTCAACATCAAATCATCTCATTTAAGCAGAAATAAATTCGTTATCACGTCATGATACCGTGCTACAGTAACCCTAATTTTCTAGCAACAGTCTCATTTTCGAAGAAATAGATTCCAATAATACAGCCATGTCACCTTGGGATAAATTTGCCTACGCGGAATCGTTTCTTAGTTATTCACGAAAAACTAACTCACACATTTCTGGCGATTTCTTTTTTTTTTTTCAAAGTTTGCTGCGTAATAACTTTTAAGATACAGTCTCCCGAGAAACAAGCTATATCAGTATCGATTGGTATTTCTTCGGTCCATCTATTGCAATTAACGAGATATGCCTACGCGGAATCGTTTCTTAGTTATTCACGAAAAACTAACTCACACATTTCTGGCGATTTTTTTTTTCAAAGTTTGCTGCGTAATAACTTTTAAGATACAGTCTCCCGAGAAATGAGCTATGTATATCACTATCGATTGTTATTTCTTCGGTCCATCAATTGCAATTAACGAGATATGCCTACGCGTTTCTTAGTTATTAATGGAAAACTGTAATGGTTTTTTTTTTCATCATTTTCTAAAGTTTGATGCGTTATAACTTCTAAACTACAGTCTCTTGAAATATAAGCTATATCACCATTGATATTCACACTCATAATTTTTTGCTATTTTTGGCGATTTCTTGACGATTCCTTAAAATTAGTGTGACGATTTTCCGTTCGAAATTTGACGAATTCACACCTATTTCATCTGGCAACTATGTTAACAAGGCATATAAGATTTGAACTTGAAAGTTTAAAATATTAATATTTTGAATTTTAAATCACATTAGCAGCTACTTTTGTGTTTAATATTTTATGAAAATTCTGTCAAAAGTGAAAAATTGTTTCGTGTAATTTTAATACGCATTTGTCACTGACTGCGACGGCAGCTTGCAAAGGAGCTAATTTAACAACAATTTCAACTTTGTTTGTGTGTGTGTGTGTTTATTTCTAAAAAAAATTAAATTTATTTAACCCTTTCGGTACTTCTTTTTTGTTTTTGATTTTAAAAATATAATTTTTTAATTTTATATATACTTAAACCCACTTTATGAATAATCAAAAGTAATTTTTTAACATTTTGTTTGCAAAAGTGGTTTTTGAACATCATGCCATATGGCATAGAATGTATTTAAAGGAAAAAAAAAACAAAACTAAAATATATAAGTTTTTAATTCAATTTTAAAATTTGTTGTTTAAAAATACGCAAAAAAAGATAAACAATTCAAATGTATTAATTTTATGTTATATATAAACGACTATAGGAATACATATACTTGTTGGAAAGATAAAAACATTTCAATACTCCCTCCACACCATTTCCTCCAATAAATAAATAAATTTTAGTTTTTCAAATTACATACGAGAAAATTTTTTTTTATTGGATTAATATTATTTTCGTTTGAAACTTAAACTAACACTAAAATTATAAAAAATATCAGTTCATTGTCACTAAAACTATAAAAACATATAAATTCATTGCCAATTTCTCGTCCAAGAGTAGGTCTGCATCTGTATATATCCCTGAAAAAAAAAAGAAATAATATAAAATAATTCAAAGATAGAAATAAATATATAACTTACCTCACTTTTCATGGTATAATCTAAAGCAATTTCTGCTGCCATTTGGAATGCAGAGATGCACGTTGCATTTTGCACACAAGTATCTGGAATATCCTTTGCATCCTGGTACTTTACATATACGTTTTACAGGTGTATACTCCGGCCAATGTTCAATACCATCGAAACGAATTGAACCTGAAGCAGTCCTTTCATATGAAAGTTTTGGTTTCGAAGTTGATGGAGTGTTAGAAAGGTCTAAGTCCTCAGATTGCTTGGGTCTTCCTCGTTTTCGAGAGAGACTTTGAACTGCTGACAATGCCAGCAATCCGTCAGTTACGTCATTCCGGAATGCTAATAAATCCATTTGATCTTTTTTTCTTATGTTATTACTATCGCAATCACTGCGATATACTAACCAAGAGTTGCATACTGCTAAGTCGAGAAAATGGTCGAAAACTCTGAGTGTCCACTTTCTTGTTCGAATGGAAATTCGGTATAAAGATAACAAAAATTCCATCTTGTCGACTCCTCCCATATATTTATTATATACAGCTATAAGGTTAGGTTGTGATACAATGATCTTCTTCTTTTGCTCAGAACAAAATCTGGTGACCTCTTTTGTGTCTTTATCACCATAAATGGACGAAGCCAACTGAACGCAGCCCCCATCTAACCATTTCAAAAGGATAATATTTTGGTTCCTTTCAATGCAATAGTCATAGCTACCTCTTCCTAACTTTTTTTAATCCTTTTCTGCTTTAAGGGGAGCTTTTCCAGTTCTGTTTCCTCGTATGGTGCCTGTTGCCCATATTCCCTTTTCTCGCAAATATATTAATAAATTTATAGTGGTGAAATAGTTATCAAAAAATAGCTTGTGGTTTCTATTTTCCGGAATAGTTTTACATAGATGAATGACAATATCCGAACAAAAACCTAAATTGGATTCTCCAACCATTGTGTTTTTTCCTTGGCATATTTTCAGATCATAAACAATTCCCTTTGAGCTACATAGGCAAAATACTTTTATTCCCCATTTAATAGGCTTTTTAGGCATATACTGCTTCAACCCAGTTTTTGATTTGCATGGGATCATCACAGCAGCAGTTTTCATCTTTTGGAATATCATAAGTTCTTTTCAAGAATGTATTTATAAGTGGACGAACTTTAAAAAGTTTGTCGGTTGAGTTCTCCTCTACGCTAAATTTTAGACTAGTGCGTATTAAATGAAACCTATTTTTTGTCATGTGTTTACGAAAGGCTGGTATTTCAGTAGCACCAGTCCAGTACATTGCTAATCGAGGATATCCGATTGTTCCAATAATAATTTCTAATCCCATTAATGTCAGAATCTCTTCTTTTGCAACATTAACAGCAGTTCCATTATTCATAAGTGAGGCTTGATTTGTTGCCTGAACAATAGTATCAATAAAATCATATGGAAAATACTTTAAAAAATATGAAACAGGAGTTTTTACATCTTGCTTTGGATAACTTTTAGAAAATCCTGAACTTGGAATATTCCATTCTCTCTTTGCCCATCGATATGTAAGAATTTTTTGAAATGGTGGATCTAAAGCATCATCCAAATCCATCAAATCGTCTAAATTTTTCTCAAATTGATCAGTATTCCCATCCGGATTAGTTAACTCCTCGATTAAAAAGGCATTGTTATTATTATCATTTAAAGTTTCCAATAGTGACCCCAAAACACAATTTTCTTCTTCTTCTTCATCGCCAAAATCAGATACATCTGAGTTATCAAAACTAATTAAAATATTTTCAATTTCTTCGGTGTTTAGTTTATTAGGCATTGTAAATACGTCTAGTCACTATGAACTTATACAACAAAGTAAAAAATTTCCGTTGGGAAAAATCTATGCCATATGAATACTATGAAATATAAAAAATCGGGCAGCTCTATTGAACTATGTTTCGGATCTAATTTTTTTTAATTACTAAGGAAATGATTATCTACCAAATTAACCCTAGAATGGTAAACATATTTTTTAGCACTTAATGGTAAACATCGCCTGTGAGGCAATTTTTAAAAAAAACGCACTTTTCACCTTCACGAAAAAACCAAAATGTATTAAAACAAAAACAAAAACATATTTATTATATATTTGGTTACAAAAATAAACAAAAACAATTCATTTTTTAAATAGCTTAAAGATTTTATAGGCGTATTTGTAGATCACATATTTTTTTAGATTATTTGAAAAGAACTTTTACAAAAAAAAAAATTAAAAAAAAACACAGCTTAAAAAAAAAAAAAAACTTCTGGGTTTTCTAGACCTGAGATCTAATTAACGTATAAAAAACTAATTCACAGCTTAAAACTTAAAAATAATTGTTGAGACTAAAATAAAATTTGTGGTTTTTTTACCTAATTTTTTTTGTCGCATTGCCAACAGTTTGGTGATCTGTGCTCTAAGCAGTATGTTTTCTTGCATTTTGCGCAGAAATATATGCTCATACGCTTCAATTTCGGAGGACAGAAATCACATATCGATCTTTTGCCCTTTTTGATACCGGGTTCATCTGAAGCAAATATGTTCAAAAAAATTACCGTTATTGGTAAACTTCGCCTCACAGGCGACACACTTGTCTATATCTCAGCAACGCAACGGAGAAAATAAAAACACGTCTGTGCCCAAGCTCGTACAACACTCAATTGAGTTGGCACGAGAGCACGCTTTGATACGAGTGAGCGATCAGGAAATATCGCAAAAAAAATAAATTGCTTCGCCTCACAGGCGATGTTTACCATTCTAGGGTTAATTACATAAAGTTAACAAATAAAGAATTGTTTTTAATAAAATATTTAAAAGTATAAAATGGTATTTTTTTTGCAAATTGTGAATCTCACGAGGAACACTCGCTCTCTGAAACATAACAATGTGTAGGGTCCACCAATCAATTTTTTTTTTTCATTAATTTTTTTAAAAGACTTCAAAGAAAAATATAGAATTATTAAAAAAAATGTTCCCATAAGTATTTTGCCTTAAAACGGGCTTCAAAAACTGGCTATGCCATATGGCATAGAAAAACCGAAAGGGTTAAAAATATACAAAACAAATATATAAAATACAACTCACCGCAGTGCTTTTCCTTTACAAACTAATCTGCACATAAATTTCTTATTCCAAACATACTATTTTCTGTGTGCGTATAACACATTAAGAACAACGGTATTAACTTAACGAAGTTAAGCACTGCGGTAAGATCAATGTAAAAAAAATACAACAACTTTTACATAAGCATGACTAAAATTTAACCGTCTTCATAAAAAAATCTTATTGTAGGTATTTAGTCTACATTAGTTATTAAACTGTTTTTATCTTATAAACCTCTAATAAGATACCCTATTCATAAACGGTTAATAAAGCAAAATTTACTATTAAGCGATTTTTTCAATTTTGTGGTTGCGTGTTAACAACACTGCATTATTTTAATTGTCAAAATAAATTTAGTGTTGCGTACAATCAAATACCCGATTAGGTAAATAATTTTTGATAGTTAAAAAAAGAAAAACATATCACAGTAAATTTGTTGAATTAAGAAAAATTAATAGTATATTGCTTTTGTTGTCCAAAAAAAGTTAAAACTTATTTCAACATGTTGTAAAGATTTTGCTAAACAATATGTTTTGATCAATGACTACAAAAGTATTCAAATACCGAGTTCGTTGTTTTTTTTTTGCGTCACTATGCTGTAATTATTATTTATTTGGAAAATTTTGTAAATTTGTGCTGATAGGTGGCTGCTGTAATTTTGTTAAAATGGAGCAAAAGCTGACAAAAAGAAAAAGGAGTGACAACTGGGTGGAAGAAGACAAGGTAAGTATTAATATTTTAATGAAGGGACATTTTATAATTGCATTTTATCTACGTTCACAGACTTTGCTGAAGGATTTGGTGAAAGAACGAGTTTCCGTGATAGAAAACAAAAATACTGACACCAACTCCACCAGAAACAAAAAGAAAGGCTGGGAAGATCTTCAAGAAAGGTAAAGTGCGCTCATTTTTAAAATACATACATATCGTTACCTTAATATAAGAAGGCCCCAACTCATTATTTTTGGAAATTCGTTTTTTGATTGATTCTTGTAGAATGGTTGCTAATACACATTCTATTAAAATTTCAAGCAAATTAGATAAAAAATAAAGACGTTATAAGCAGAACACAAAAAGCCCTAACTCATACACACAATTTTTCTGAAGAAAAAAAGCCCTAACTCATACACACAATCATACATTTCTGCAGAAACGTACAAAGTAGGCATTGCATTTCTAGAATTGTTGTTGTTTTACATTGTGTATAACTGATAGAGCAAGAGCCGTTTATTTTCATTTGTGCGTTATAATTGTGCATATAAGGTGTACGCGTGTGTTGTGAAAGTATAAAAACTGAAAATATGAATGTCGGTAATGATAGTATCCGTACTAGGAGAATTAATCCAAATCAATCGGAATGGAAGTACAAAAGCAATAAAGTGAAGCGAGTGAAAGGTGAATATCGAAAAAGAAGTGCGATCACTTACAAGATCTTAAGCAGTTTCTGCCCAAAGACTGTCATTACTTTTATGATAATTTACCATATCAAATCTAAATACTATCTACAATTATCTAATTTTTACAATTTAATGTATTTTGCCTTTTTTAATTTGTTTTAAAACCATGAATTTAAATACAATTTTGAGTTAAATTATTCTTTTCAAAAAGCCCTATCTCACTATTTCTTTCATAAAATACGAATACAAAAAGCCCTAACTCATATAACATCCATAAAAATTACAAATATATACATATGTATTTCAATCTGAATTCCTCGTTTAATTTAAATATAGAAGTTTTTTGACAACGTTTGTGTAGCTATATTATTTCAGCTCTTATTAAGTTTTTTCCTTCTCCTGTAAAAAGTGTTTTTGATGAGTTGGGGCCTTCTTATATTAAGGTAACGATATGTACATATACATGTACTAAAGTTTTTAATTTTTGTTGCAGCTTCCACAGCTTATGCCAAGGAGCGTCAAGGACCATACCACAGCTAAAATCACAGTGGACCCTGATGAAAATTCTGGCGAAGAAAGAACACGCGGTGCATAGGCGACAAATTCAGCAAACCGGCGGTGGACCGAAACCAGCTGATATCGTATTAGATGCAAATGACATCAGCGTTTGGCTTCCGCAGGAATTCGTCATCGACAACAATAAATTCGATTCCGATGCCGCTGTGTCCGACCAAAATGTGAGTAGCAATATTTTTAATTTCATGATAAATAAATGTACATGTCTACATACAATGTTTATTAGATCAGCGACGTACAAACAAAAGAATGTGCGGAAATTCTTGAAATTTTATCAGAGCACGAGTTCGAGGAAAATGGAAGTGTATGTGAAGATGATGATATGGGAAAAGAGCCGCCACAAAAAATTACAAAAAAAAAAGAGGTTCCACAGCCTCTTGTGTCCAATTCTATATCCTGTTTCACCATTTGCACAATTTTTTGTACCGTCGTCTTTTTAAACCGATATCTTGCTTTAAATTGGTCGTTTTGCATCAAAAATGGATCGCGTCTTTTTTTATACGTTTTGGGTCGTCATGACATCTGAGCAATACTATCTGTAATATATTTTGCTTTATTTATTTTTATGTTACAATGCATGCATATTTTATTTAAACTTACCCATTGCAGAAATTATATTTATTGCATTCATTTCTTTTTTATTCGTGTACTAAAATATATTTAATTTTTTACGCTTTTTGATGTAAACCACAGATATATAACATGTAAACAATAAAATTATTTTCCTTACAAAAAAATAAAATGTCATTTTATTAAACTGTTAAAGTAGGGTATGAGGTACAATAAATTTTTGAAATTTATTAATGGTTAATAACAGCTTCATAACGCTATTAAGTGTTTATGAATACTCTTTTGACGATTTTTGCTTATTAAGCTTTAATAAAGTGTTTATGAATAAGACGGTAAGTAAATAAGCAAATTAAGACAATATTAAGGTGGTTCAATAAAAGTTCACAAATAAATTCACAAAAGAAATTTGACCGAATACAAGTTAAAATATAAACATAAGTAAATATAAAATACAATTTTTTAGAAATTTCCTTGAGCCGTTGGCGACAGCATTGTTGTTGCAAATAGCTAATAGTGATTAAGTTGGGCTACGACTCGGAATTGTAAGTCTACTTTATATCTACTCTACAAAGTGAAGTCCGAAATATTTAAAATATATATTTTGAAAATGATTCTTATACAGTGCAAGCTCGGTATTCGCGACTAATTAAAAACCAGGCCAGTCGCCAAAACTGAATTTTCGCAATAACAGAACCCAAAATTTTATTGAAAAATTGTACGTTTTTCGTAAATTGTCGCGATTAGAGAACCTGCAATTTAAAAAATATAATATAAATAGATAACCGGGATGTCGCGATAATGGGTAGTCGCGAATACCGAGCTTGCACTGTATGTATTAAAATATGGAATAATATTATAAAGTTTTTTTGTGTTAAAATTAAACGATTCTGAAAGTTTATCATCATCCTTTAATTATGTTACTAAAACTTTTTCATATTTACTGAATTTTTCTTTTTATTTGCAGATTTTTGTCGCTCACATTTCTTTTATATTTCTGTTAGAAATTTGTGAAAATTTCTCCAGAATTTCACTTAATATTTGTTTGGATTACAATAAATAAATATCCCAGTGGAGTTTCTTGTAAAAATGTCACAATTTCGTGATAATTCTTGGGTGAGTTGTGTATGTTTTTACATTTAGTATACATTTTTTTATTTACTCGCTCATTTATTTTTGTTTACATATTTACAAATCGTACATTTCAAATTTATTTTTCACATTTTTTAATTCATAAATTTTTGTCAAAGGTTTTAGTAACTGCGGTTTGTTTTTTTTTTTTTGCTGTATGACTTGTCTAATGTATAAATTTATTTGTTGTTATCTATTTGTTTATGGGTATTTTTTTTTACTTAATTTGTAATCACCCCTATCGTGAATAAAAATTCCACATGAAATTTGTTCCCTTTTATTTTTTAACATTGAATTTAAATAGGAAAAATGTGAAAAGGGAACAAATTTCATGTGTAATTTTTATTCACGATAGGGGTGAATATGATGAAAATTTGTTTATTTGATAATTCCCAGCCCTTTGTTTTTTGGCGTAATATATATGAAAAGTGTTATAATGATAATAAATTATTGGAAATTGCAATGAATGATTAATTTATTGATATGGGTTAATATTTATTTGTTTGTATTATTTGATATATTCAATTAATGTGGGTTAAACACTTTACGGTCTAATTCATAAATACATTATAACAGTGTAATAAGGCAATGAGAGGCAAAATACGAAAAAATTGAATTCATAAATGCATAATAGCTTGTTAGCTGGTTATAAGTCACTTGTATGTTTTGTTATTTTTATTGTGTTCTCTACCCAACTTTAACCATTTAATAAAGTGACACTTGAATGATTGTTTGCAAAATTTGTGTTATTTTTGATAAAATTTAAAAAAAGTGTTTAAAAAAGTAAAAACAATAAATATAATAATATATTATATTAAATATAATAAAAAAAACAATGTTTACAATAAATTCAATTAACCAAATTCGTAAGTATACAAACTCATATATGTAAATATATACAAATGTTATCTTTATAACAATTATTTTAGACTCCAAAACTTTTCGAAAGAAACCCGACCCTTTTAAAATGTCAGAAGAAAATTTTAAGGCAAAGTATCGTTTCAACAAATCTACGATGAAAAAGATAATTTTAATGGTAAAGCCAGAAATTGAGCTTGATAGAAGAGGCTGTGGCACCTCGGTAGATTTGCAAGTGCTGGTGGCATTGCGATATTGGGGTCGAAGAGAAGTACATATTTATTACAATGAAAAACTTAAATTTACATAACCATACAATTTAGATTCAAGATGATTCAGCCGACCTTCATGGCTTGTCTCAAGCAACAGTTTGTAGGATTTCTAGCAGAGTGGCTCGTGCCTTAGCTCGTTGGAGCGACAGGAAACTAAAAATGCCCTCATCTCTTATAGATACGGTGACCATCCGTCCTGTATTTTACAGGACAGTCCTGTTTTTTAACATGCTGTCCCTTGAGATTTTTTTGTAAATACAGGACAGTACATTGTCCCTTATTTCCTAATTTGATATGCAAATGTCCTCTTTTTAGCATATACATTGCACGAACATTAATACAAAATTATCATAAAAATCCAACTGTATACTTTCCCTACATTTCCAAAAGTGAAAAATTTGTTTACTGGGATATGGGAAATTTCCTATAATCTGGCAGTTAGAATTGAAAATTTCAAAGAAATATGTGAAGATATTGAAATAGAATATAAAAAGTTACTAGGACATAGCAAAACTCGATGGTTAACTTTAATGCCAGCTTTGCAAAGAATCATAAAACTATTTGAAGCTTTAAAATTATATTTTATGTCTCAACCAAAATGTCGGACAATATTACGAAATTTTTTTATGAATCCTGGTGCTGAATTATGGTTATCTTTTGCATATAGCCAAGCTTCAACATTTCATAAAGCTATTCTTAATGTAGAATCACAAAATATTTCAATGCCTGAGGCTTCAACTATTTTAAAAGATTTAAAATTTAAATTGGTCGAACGGAAAAAGGAACTGCTTTTACCCCTTACCGTCAAAAATATTATTCTCGAATTACAGAAAAGTAATGATTTTGATGAAACAATAACTAAAGAACATATAACAAATTTTTACCAAACATGCATTGATTACCTAAATCAGTGGGATAAAGCTTTTAGAGATGTAGAAATTTTATACTGGATATTGTTACGAAATATGTTATCTTGGGAGAAGATTGAAAAAACTTTATCCTATCTAAATGAATTTAGAAATGAATTAAAAATAAATAATGAAGATTTATTTTATGAAGCGAGCTGCGTAAAAAATTTTGCAAATAATGAAAACATAGAAGAATGGAGGGTAAAAAATATATCAGTAGATGAAAGATGGATTGAAATTTTTAATCACTTTAAAACAAATGTGACTGCATATACAAATATATTGATACTTGTTGAATTTTGTCTATATCTACCAGCTTCAAATGCTGCTATCGAGAGAGTGTTTTCAATAATGAATAATATTTGGACCACCGAAAAATCGCAATTAAAAGTAAATACTTTAAGATCATTATTAATTACAAAATGAAATTTTAAAATGAATTGCTCAGAATTAAACGGATTTTTAATTAACAATCCAAATGTTAAAAAAAACCCATTCTGTGGAAAATTTCAAACTTCATAACTAAATTTATCATTTATGTAGTTATTTTCTATTTTTTTTTTGTTAGCCTTAGTCAAGGAGACTGTTTATAAAACCAAATTTATTTTTTTAAATTATAATATATAAAAACTTTTTATTCTAGTCAAGAAGACTTGTTTTTGTTGTTACTTAATTTTATAATAATAATAATAATACATATATTATATGATTATTTTTTTCTGTTTTTCTTTTCATTTTTAACATAATTTTGTATTTGTCCTGTATTTTCCTTCCCCAAAAATGGTCACCGTACTTATAGAGGAAGAACAAGTAATAAGTGAGTTCAAAGCGATACAAAATTTTCCTGGTGTTGTTGGAGCTATTGATGGTACGCATATACGCATTAAAAAAACCGGAGGGGAAACGTCGCAGTACTACATAAACAGAAAGGGATACTATTCCCTGAATGTACAGGTAATTTGTATTTTTTACAATAACAAACAAATCATACTATTACTGACTTTTGAGAGGTTGTTTGCGATTCCAAATTGAAAATTAGGGATATAGTTGCAAAATGGAGAGGAAGTACTCATGACTCCCGCATTTTTAATGAGTCAGCTATCAAACAACGGTTTGAAAGCGGACAATTCAAAGGCCGTTTGCTAGGTGACTCAGGCTATAAGTTGCAAAATAATTTGTTTACCCCCCTATCTAGACCACAAAATGAACAGGAACAAAAATATAATACTGCCCATATATGCACCAGAAATCCAGTGGAATGTTGCTTTGGAGTTTGGAAACAACGATTTCGCTGCTTATTAGATGGGTTGACAGTTAGTCTGGAAAACGGAAAAACATTGATTATTGCCCTAGCAGTACTTCACAATATTGCTATTGAGGAAAATGATACTGCTCCAGGTAAAATAGTTTTGATAAGTTTTACGTTATAAACATTTTTTAGGGCCCAGTACATTTTTTCAAAAGCAAAATGGATATCTAAAATTATTTTCTCAACAAGTTTATGTATATATGTATCTATTTTGATTTCCTGCCCTTAAATGATTGTAACACGTCTTTATTTTAATTTGTATTTTATTAACAATTAACATATTATCAATTCATTAAAATAATAGAAAATAAGATTAATTTAATATGAAAAAAACATTAATTCAAACACAAAAATACATTTATTCAAAAAATAACAAAAACAAAACCACAGGGAATCCAGCCCAGTTTAAGTCACCGTAAAAACTTTATTTTACGGGCATAAATCATTTTTGCTACCTATAAAACAAAAAATAAATATGTAAATAAAATTAAATTCATGCATATGTATCCATATTTTAGATGATGTCACCATAGAATACGGAGCAGAAACTGAAATAAGGAGAAATGCTACATTAAATACACTGAGAGAAGGAAGAGCTGCAATTGTTTTAAAAACATTCATTCAAAAACATTTTTAACTCTAACATGTCTATTTTACTACGTATCTACATATAATTAATTTGAAATAAAAACTACATTAAAATAAAAAGAAAAAAACTATTACAAAAACAAATTAAATATAATTTTTTTAATAACTTACAAGTTGCAATACTACATACATACATACATATGCCTAAGCATATAAAAAACATATACATACGTTTCTTTAAAGGCTCATTATCAGCCAAAAATTCATTATATTTCCCCTCTAGAAGTTTATATTCAATATCAAGGTTTCGAGATCTCTTACCCTCATTTAATACTTGCAATTGATGCAGTTCTTCGCGGCATTGCAAATCAAAATTGGCAACCTCTTTTATTTTTTCATCAGCTACATTTTGATATATTTTTTGCTTTATCTTAATAAACATAAAAAAATAATAAAAGAAACTGTTGCATATAAATGTGAAAGGCACACATAATTCATACAATTGTACGTATGTACATACAGTCAAAGACTAAAGTTTAAATACACCTCAAAAATTGATTGTTTAAAGAAAAGTAAACGTTTCAGGAAAACTTAAAGTATACAGTTTTATTTAGTTTTATAAATAATAAAATAAAATAACAAAAAATATAGACCTCATTACAAACATAACGGTAATTCTTAAAAATACGATAAAATTCACTCGACAAAAGTTTAAATACATCTTGGAATGTTAATAAATTTTTTTTAGATAAATTAAAAAAGAAAACATTTCAATACTTTTTGGACCGCCATGGCTATCAATAACTTTCTGCAAGCGGCGTGGCATAGAAAGTGCCAAGTTTTCTGTTTCAGAAGGCGATATTTCTGACCAGATTCTTTTAAGAGCTTCTTTAAGCGACTTTTTGCTCGTTATTGAAGTTGCCAATATTTTGCGCTTCATTATATCCCAAACGTGCTCAATTGGGTTTAAGTCTGGCCATTGACGTTGGCTATGGAGCTGTCTGGGATCAGAATAAAGCAACCACTCTTTCACAGAAAGTGCGGTGTGCTTGGTATCGTTATCCTGTTGAAAGATCAAACGGGATCCAAGGCCAAAGATGTAGACGGATGCTTGCAAATTGCTTTCCAATATACTCTTTTAAGTATGTTGATTCATGATCCCATCAATAAACTCCAAATTTTCAACCAACGCTGCTCCAATCGCTCGCCAAACTATTACATTGGCACCACCGTGTTTTACCGTAGGAACCAAATTTTGGGTTTGAAGGGCAGTGTTTGGCTTGCGCCAGATCTTTGCATGGCCATCGCTTCCAAATAAATTAAATATGCTTTCGTCTGTAAAAAGAACTCTTTTCCAAAACTCAGCGTCTTTGTTTCTGTACTTATGTCCAAACTCCAGTCTAAGTTTTCTGTTTTTTCACTTATTAGTGGCCTTTTTCGGGGAACTCGGCTTTTATATCCATTTTCTCGCAATGCTCTTCGAACAGTTCTTGGATGAACATTTTTGTTATAGTTATTAGCGATATCATCTGCAAGTTTTGGTGCACTTATTCTTGGATTTTTTTCACTTCTTTTACGATGTGGTTAACATCACGATTGGTAAGTTTTTTTGGACGACCGCTTCTTGGAATATTTGCTACGGAGCCATTTTCCTTATATTTTCTAATTATATTTTGGATACTTTTAAATGATACATTTAATAATTTTCCTATTTCCTGATAGGATTTTCCTTCGTTGAAACGTTTTATTATTAAATGTTTAATGCTGGACTCAATTTATTTACCTTTGCCCATAATTTTCGACAAAACTTGCAATGCTGTCAATAAAAAGAGTACTAATAACAAGTTCTGGCTTGTAAGAACATAATTTCACCGAAACATAAAATATAATTGTACTTTGTTTTTGAGAAATGAAAGAGAGTTCTTTGTTTTGCAAGATGTATTTAAACTTTTGTCGAGTGAATTTTATCGTATTTTTAAGAATTACCGTTATGTTCGTAATGAGGTCTATATTTTTTGTTATTTTATTTTGTCTATATATATAAAATTCAATGTATGTATGTATGTATGTATGTATGTATGTATGTATGTAACGTATAGACTCCAAAACGGCTGAGCCGATTTTGATGAAATTTTCACAGCATGTTACTGTGACTCTGGAAGGAATAATAGGGTACTTTTTTACCACGCCCACTTTTACGCCCACTTTTTTAAAATATTGTAATTGAAGACCAAACCTTTGGACCGATATTTTTGAAATTTTCACAGCATTTAACTGGGACTCTGGTATGATTAATAGGGTACTTTTTTTTACCACGCCCATTTTTACGCCCACTTTTTAAAAATTATGTAATTGCTCCCATATAGTTTTTAACAGATTTACTTCAAATTGTATACACATTATATACTCCAGCCGAGGTAAAAATAAAGATTTCTTAAGCCACGCCCCTTTCACGCCCCTTTTCACGCCAAATTTTTGAAAGTTTTATACTTTTTGTTCTCTATACAAATTTGTTCATTCCAACGTATTTTTTTTATTTGGTAGTATTGGGTGTTTTTTTGAGAGGTATAGAACTTCGAATTGAAATAAAACACAAGAAAATCGTTTTAATGACCATCAATTTAACTTTATTGGAAGGATAATTTTATGCCATTAATGTTTGAATATGATTTCAGGCATGTGGCCGCCGCGGCTGGCTCAAATAAAGCCAATTCTACAGGTCCAATTTTCAACCACTTTTTCGAGCATATGGGGCCGTATGTCGGCAATAACGCCACGAATGTTGGCTTCCAATTCCCCTAACGTTTCTGGTTTGTTGGCGTAGACGAGCGACTTCACATATCCCAAAAGAAAATAATCCAATGGTGTCAAATCACACGATCTTGGTGGCCAATTGACAGGTCCATTCCGCGAAATTATGCGCTCATCGAATGTTTCCTTCAATAAATCGATTGTGGCGTGCGCTGTGTGGCATGTAGCGCCGTCTTGTTGGAACCACAACTCATCCACATTCATGCCATCCAATTCGGGAACAAAATAGTCGGTTATCATGGCTCTATACCGGTCACGGTGGCGAAGCGATTCATTCGGGTCCTCTTCAACACTTTGCTCTACAGCGGCAATTGTTTCTTCGGTGCGCACTTTTCGACGTCTCTGCGGATGCGTATTATCACATAGAGTAAACGTAGTGCGAAAACGATCCATGGTTAACCGAATTAATTGCTCTGATGGACGATTATGTCGACCATAAAATGGACGGAGCTTGCGGTAAACTTCGCGAACTGAACCGTTATTTTCGAAATAAATTTGCACGATTTGCAAGCGTTGTTCTTTTGGCAACCTGTTCATGATGAAATGGCAAACCAAACTGAACATAAATGACATTAGAGTTGCCAGATCTGACCACAAAATGCCAGTTTTATCTCTTTTCGAAAAACAAACCTGTAAAAAAAACACCCTATATATTGCTCTTAATACTGTTAACGTCGCCATATAACTATGAACCACGCCTACTTCATCGCCCCCTTTTTTAATTCAGATACTTACGTATACCACTAACAATGTTTGCTATACAAAATACTTTTTTTGTAATATGTATTTACCTAAAGTTTTATATACTTTTTAACTACATACATTTTTTTATTACCAAATCCCCATTTTTCGCCCCATTTCACCTTAAATTATATTGCTTTTAATCTATATATATATAAATGAATGTGTGTCTGTATGTTTGTGCTTAATAGGAGGCCAAACCCTTAGACCAATCTGCCTGAAATTTTTACAGCATGTTACTGTGACTCTGGAAGGAATAATAGGCTATATGAAGTTTTGATTGCACAAACGGGGGTGGCACCGCCCATATAACCCACAAATTTAACCCGCCATATTTTGGGCATTTTTTGACGTACGTCGGTGATATTTGGTACATAAGGTATTGGCATAATTAGGAATACGTACCAGGAAAAAAGTGAGTGGGACCACGCCCCTTTTTAGGAAAATTAAACATCGTAATATAGTCTTAACTACTGGACCGATCGTCATTAAATTTTCACAACAGGATATTCTTACGAAATAATAAATTCTTGACTATGTAAGTGGACAAAGGGGCATGGTCTCGCCTAAAGCATTGCAATAAATACATTAAAATTAAATAAATAAATGTTTGTAAATATATAAATACGTTTTATTTTATGACGAGGGGGGGGGGGGTAGCAAAGCACACCGGGTTTAGCTAGTTATTTATAAAACTAAATAAAACTGTATACTTTAAGTTTTCCTGAAACGTTTACTTTTCTTTAAACAATCAATTTTTGAGGTGTATTTAAACTTTAGTCTCTGACTGTATGTACCTACTCACGGTAACTAACCTTTTTTTTTTTGGTTTCTTAGAAACAGCTCCTACCTCATCGTTTTGTTTTCTAGCACAGCCACCCTCTCCTTTACCAACTGCATCAGTAACAGCTACAACAATTAAAATTATAATATTACATTTTCATAACAAAACGAATGTGTACTTATCCTTATCCTCCTCCGTCTAATTACTAGAACGTTTCCTACTCGATACGGAAGGAGAAGCCTCAATTTGTATGTCCATTCTTGTTATTTTTTATATACATATAACAAAAAAATAAACATAATAATAGAGATGCATAAACAATTACATTAAAGTAAGTAGTCGACTAATTGTTGTTGAAGGCAGCACAGAGTACTCTTTAAACTGTGTGCCAGCGGTTAATAATTGTATTTAAAAGTAAATTTTTTACTATTGAACTAACTTTTTATGTAATAAGAAGTAATAAAACATATGTTTTTTAACATTTCGATTAAATTATTTGCAATAATTCGTATTATTTTCAGTATTCCATTAGGGTACTTAAATAATCAATTGTAATTATATTCATCACTAAGTATAAAATGAGAGTGAAAATAACATGTTATTGCCAACATAAAACTACAAAACTATTAAAACCGACAAATTGTTAATTTACTCTTAGTGTGTAGTTATGAATACAAATTTTTATCAGTAGCTTATAAAACAAAAAGAAACTTATAACTATTATCAGCTTATAAGTTAAAATTTGAAATTTTTATGAATTAGACCGTTAGTGTTTAGTTAATATATCGAGCCATAACCGCCGAAAAAATGTATCCCACAAACTCAAAATTTTACAGGGGAAGGTTTTTTTTAAATAAAATCAGTTTGAATAAAGCTATTATTTTAAAATTTATAATGTAAATATTGTTTTGTGTAATACATTTAATTTTAATAATTTTAAATGATGTTGAACTATCGATTTCGATAAAAAAACAACAATCGATTATGGTGTGGGATACATTATTTTGGCGGTAATGGCTCGATATGTTGAAAGAAATTTATTATGTTCATAATAGAATAGTAACAGAATTAGTTTGTTAATAAAAAATAATAAATAAAAAAATTGACAAAAGTGAAAACATATTTTTAGCTCTAAAATATTTAAGGCTTTTGCAAGAATTTTCAAAACTTACTAAAAATATACGAAAATAATGTTTTTTTTTAAACTGTCTTATATTTTGGTTCATGATTTTTATAATACTAAAGCGATTTTCCTGATTGCTAAAAAAAAAAACTTCATCAAATAAGCCCTATTTGAGGAGAATCATTTTAGAGGAGATGCCAGCAAAAAAAAATTTGTTGGCGGTCACGCCTATTTTCGAGGGGCCCGTAAAGTTGAAAATATATAGGCCTATATCTCGGGAACTACTGGGTGTCTGATATTTTGTAATACATTAAATAAAAGGTATTAAAAATACCTTTCCAACGATATATATCATGATTATAAAATATGGACCGAAAGAATTCGAAAAGAATATTTTTTGACCCGAATTTATTTGTTTTTTGGAAATGGTTCTTATATGGGAGCTATGACAAATTATGGGCCGATCTTCTTAAATTTTGGAACAGTTATTTTCATACATATGAGGATATTTCACGTCGAATTTCAACATAATAACGGTATATATAAGATATATATTAGTATTAACGTGGATTTCAAGAGTGGACCGAAAGAATTCGAAAAGAATATTTTTTGACCCGAATTTATTTGTTTTTTGGAAATGGTTCTTATATGGGAGCTATGACAAATTATGGGCCGATCTTCTTAAATTTTGGAACAGTTATTTTCATACATATGAGGATATTTCACGTCGAATTTCAACATAATAACGGTATATATAAGATATATATTAGTATTAACGTGGATTTCAAGAGTGGACCTTATATCCTTATGCTGAATTTTGTCTTGATATTCGAATTTTATAGGCATTTATTTATCATTAAGTCATATTTTAGGAATATATATATTTGTATGGGGGCTATTAGAAATCATCGACCGATTCTTACAATTTTCCGCACACTTTCTTCTTTTATCATAAAAACAACGTATACAAAATTTCATGGTATTATCTACAATATTTTTTTTTTTTTTTTTTATACTTTCTTATTATTTATTGAATCTGCCTTATTTCCTTAGGCCTAACAATAAGTATTCAAATCTTAAAACTAAAATAAATCTAATTATTCTCTAACAGAGCTGTTAAGCTCTACGAAGCCTCGACTCCGTCTGGCTCTAAGCTAGAATTCTAGCCAGCGGATTCGGGTGGGTTTGTAGCTTTTTGATGTACTTCTCGCGGACCCTTCTGAATTCACCCTTTACCAATGGTACTTCTAGATCTCTGTGGATGTTTTCATTTCTTATGTACCATGGTGCGCCCGTCATGGTCCTAAGAATTGTTGATTGGGCCCTCTGTATAAGTTCAATACTGGTATTACTAGCAGTTCCCCACAATTGGATCCCATATGTCCAAATTGGTTTTCAAATGGTTTTATACAGGGTGACTTTATAGTCCAGGCTTAGCTTAGATTGGTCACTGATTAACCAGTGAAGGCCAGATGCTTTTAACTTCATGTGAAGTCTCTTGGTTGCTATATGATGACGCCAAGTAAGTCTTCTATCTAAGTGAATACCAAGGTATGTAACATAATCGGACTGAGGTATATTTACATTGTTAAGTGTGACAGGTGGACAGCATCCCCTCCTCAATGTGAACGTAACATGTTTGCTTTTGAACTCATTTACTCGTATTTTCCATTTGTTTAACCATTTAGATAGCTATCTAGTATACTAGATGCTATATATCGATTTTCATGCGAGCTAATAATTGCGGTGTCATCAGCAAATGTAGAAATAGTTAGTGTATCGTTCGTAGGCAAATCAGAGGTGTAAATCAAATAGAGGGTAGGTCCAAGAACACTTCCTTGTGGTACTCCTGCTCCAATCCTATATTCTCTTGTCACGTAATCGTTGTACTTAACTGTAAATAAGCGGTCCAATAGATAAGATTCCAATAGTTTATGGGTACATGGTGGTAGCAAGCATTTTATTTTATATACCATTCCTTTGTGCCATACTTTATCGAAGGCTTGAGCGACATCCAAAAATATTGCTGAACAATATTTCTTTAATTCAAAGGATTTTCTTATTTCTCCGGTTATACGATTAACTTGTTCAATTGTTCCGTGGCGTTCCCGGAAACCAAATTGATGAACCGGGATAATATTTTTCTCATTTAAGAATGGTATGATTTTCTTTTGGAACACCTTTTCGAATAGCTTAGATAAGCAAGGAAGTAAGCTTATTGGTCTATAAGAGGATGGTACGGTCAAGTCTTTACCTGGCTTTGGTATCATTATTATTTGAGAAGTTTTCCAATTTGTCGGAAAAACTCCATGTTTAAAGATCGCATTAAATATTATAGACAACACAATTATTGCCACACTCGGTAGGTTTTTAATCATAGTAGGTGTAACTGAATCATTTCCAGGTGATTTTCTTAATATTATATTATCCTTGATTACTTCTTTAATGTCTTCTGGGCTTATAGCTAATATGTCATCATTAGATAATGTTGACACAGGTGGCTCTTCAAGTTCAAAAACAGATGTTGGCGAGTTTGGTTGAAAGACTGTACTTAGATGGTCAGCAAAAATTGTAGCCTTTTCCTCTGTGCTACGAGCCCAAGTACCGTCAGCTTTCCTTAAAGGGCTTTGCCCCTCTACCGGTGGCTTGATATTTTTCGTTGCCTTCCAAAGGGAAAAGTTTGTGTGTTTGGTATTTGTCAAACTTTGAATGTAATTTCTATTTCTACGATCCTCTTCCAATTGAAGGGCTTTTTTCAGATTTTTACTAGCAGCAGACAGCCTCTGTTTTGCAGCAGGTGATCTATTTTGTTGCCATATTCTTCTGAGTTTTCTCTTTTCGAAAATAAGTCGTTCAATATCTGAGTTGGAAATGTGCCTATTAGTTTTAGGAAATGTTTGACTCTTAGAATGATTAAGAGCCGATACCATTAATGACGTGAAGTCATTGACACATTTATCTACATCTTCCTCACACTGAATACAAAGATCTGTGTGGATATGACTGCTGATATATTTTTTATATTTAAGCCAATTTGTTTTAAAGTAATATGTTTCAGTATGAATTTTTGAAATGTTAGTCCTCCCATAATAAGATAGTATAATTGGGGAATGATCAGATATATATATTTTGAAATATATTGCAATAAAATGGACAAAAAATATCAAATTTTTATGGAGGTTGTCTCACATATTGGTCCATAACTCAGGTTGGCCTAAACCGATTTTGCTGATTTTAAATAGCTAACTAAGTTGGAGCATGTCTGACAGAATTATTGAAGATTTGGAGGCTGAATTTCAGTTTATGGGGGACACTCCTAGAGAAAAAATCTAAATATGCCATCCCCTTCAGAATGTTCCCAGGAGTACGAAAATCATAATGAAAAAGGGGGCTCACGCCCCCTATGGGCGTGGCAGTCGAAAAACGACCCGGCCCACCTACGTAGACAATATGGGTATCAAATGAAAGCTAATGTCTTCACGATTCCAAAAATAGCCATAGTTGCCAGATCGGGCGGTTTTTGCAGCCGATACGGCCATTTTTGTTAAATAGGGGCGGGGGTGAAAAACGACCCATGCCACCTACTTAGGCAATATTGGTATCAAATGAAAGGAAATGTCTTCACGATTCCAAAAATACCCGTAGTTGCCAGATCGTCCAGAATTTGAGGAAGATATGTTAATTTTTATAAAATGGGGGAAGGACTTTTTTTGTTTATTTCTTTTTAGCTCGGCCAGAGGCCGAGCACTCGAGATCCCCGCCGTCTAGAATTAAGACATACTGGAGTTAAAAACCCCTAAGCCCGGCGGTAGGCCGGTCACGCAGAAAAACTTTACTAAGCGAAGCCAGTATAACAAATTTTCATTAATCAATCAGAAGCTTTCAAGAGTTTTCCTCGTTTCTTAATAGTAATTTTTTCGCACAAAATGCTCATTTTTGTTTGTTTTTAACAAAATATAAGCAAAAAAAAAAAAAAAAAATTTCCCCCACCCCAAATTTTGCCAAAATGGCCATATCGGCTACAAAAATCGCCCGATCTGGCAACTACGGCTATTTTTGGAATCGTGAAGACATTAGCTTTCATTTGATACCCATATTGTCTACGTAGGTGCGCCGGGTCGTTTTTCGACTGCCACGCCCATAGGGGGCGTGAGCCCCCTTATTCATTATGATTTTCGCACTCCTGGGGTCATTTAAGGGGGCGTGGCATTTTTTTTTTTCCCCAGGGGTGTCCCCCATAAACTGAAATTTTGCCGATTTGGATCCCGAAGATATCTGGGGACTTCAGAAACGGTATTTCAACAGACAGAAAGACGGACATGGCTTATTCGACTCCGTTATCTATAAGGATCCAGAATATATATACTTTATAGGGCCGGAAAATTATATTGTGGAATGACAAACTTATATATACCCTTCTCATGAAGGTGAAGGGTATAATGAAATTTAAAAATCGCTCCATTATTACCATTTTTATGATCTTTACAGTGAAAAAAATACAAACATGTACTAACCTCTGCTCCCCACTGTATAAAGCTTAATTTTGTCACGAATTAATGAAAATTCATCTTGTAGTTCCACAAAAGAGTCTGTCTCAGCCAAAATTTTGATACTTGGTATATAAAAAGCTAAAGTTCTACGGAGACTTGGTCAGGTGTCCTATGAGTTACAGGATCTTGACTCTGGGACTAAGGGAACGTATCATGCGAAGGACATATGGGAGTAAAACTGCAACACAAATTTTTTTATTGCCTTTTCCAGCTTCAGTTTACTTTTCTACTACTGGCTCTTTTTTTAAATTTTTAAAAATTTTTTTTTTTATATTCTCATATTAGCCTTTAGATTTGATGTTACTTGACGACGCAAGAGGAAAAATAATTAAAAATGGCAGCGAACCAGAAAACCAGCTGCTGCTAAAAAGAAAGCCGCACCTGTGGCTGCTAAAAATGAATCCAGCAGTGAAGGGTATATAAGATTCGGCATAGCCGAATATAGCACTCTTACTTGTTTTAAAATAATATTGTTTATGTGTATTTTTAGCGAAAACATTCCCACAACCACTCAATTGCAACTAGGAGAAGACTTCATTTACATTGACGATTACAAGACTCTGGCTACCGGTGAATATCTTGCGGATGGAATAATCGATTTCTATTTAAAATGGCTTCTTAATAATATTATTCCGAAAGCACAAAAAAATCGTATTCACGTATTCAGTGCCTCATTCTATTATAGTTTAACGCTTTGTGAAAAAACTATGACGTTCAAAACACGTTATGATCGAGTAAAAAGCTGGACGAAAAATGTAAACATTTTCAAAAAAAAAAAATTCATTGTTATACCCATAATTATAAACAAACATTGGTTTTTGGCCATAATATGTTTTCCTGGCCTTAAAGGTCCAGTGGAAATGATATCAGCCACACCAAATGCCACTTATACTAATATTTGATTCCTTGGCGGGTGCTTCTCGCAGTGATGTTGTTTCCACCTTACAGGAATACCTGTCATGTGAATACAAAACAAAAATAAATGAAACAAAAACCTTTAACAACGACAATATGCCGGGACATTGCGTTAAAGTTCCTCAGCAAACTAACTTAACTCATTGCGGTCTCTATGTTTTACAATATGTGGAAAAATTTTTTAAGGATTCTATTCGCGATTATAGTTTACCAATTACATAATTTCATCAATGTTTTGACACCTTGACGGTCACACAGAAACGTGAAGACATTTCCAAATTAATTCAGAAGTTAATGAAAGAACGCAATGGTCCAAACAATAGTTTGCCAGAAATTACATTTCCAACATTAAATGGCCAGCTGGTCGAATCGAAAAAACTATTGCTTGTGTAAATACAGTGTAAGTATAACAAATAGAAATATTGTTTTTAAAAAGCATGTCTACTTTAATTTTTTATGTTTTTAATTTTCCAGATAAATTTATCAAAACCAGCATAATATTCTTCACATTTCGGCTTAAATAACTGGTGATCATCACATATTATAGTAAGTATAATTTTTATATTTTCCTTTTAAAGCAAAAAGTCTACAGCGGCCTTTTTAAATCGCTTTCTGAGTCGATTTAACGATGTCCGTCCGTCTGGCTAGCTGCGGATGGTATAATCGATTTCTATTTAAAATGGCTTCTTAATAATATTATTCCGAAAGCACAAAAAAATCGTATTCACGTATTCAGTGCCTCATTCTATTATAGTTTAACGCTTTGTGAAAAAACTATGACGTTCAAAACACGTTATGATCGAGTAAAAAGCTGGACGAAAAATGTAAACATTTTCAAAAAAAAAAATTCATTGTTATACCCATAATTATAAACAAACATTGGTTTTTGGCCATAATATGTTTTCCTGGCCTTAAAGGTCCAGTGGAAATGATATCAGCCACACCAAATGCCACTTATACTAATATTTGATTCCTTGGCGGGTGCTTCTCGCAGTGATGTTGTTTCCACCTTACAGGAATACCTGTCATGTGAATACAAAACAAAAATAAATGAAACAAAAACCTTTAACAACGACAATATGCCGGGACATTGCGTTAAAGTTCCTCAGCAAACTAACTTAACTCATTGCGGTCTCTATGTTTTACAATATGTGGAAAAATTTTTTAAGGATTCTATTCGCGATTATAGTTTACCAATTACATAATTTCATCAATGTTTTGACACCTTGACGGTCACACAGAAACGTGAAGACATTTCCAAATTAATTCAGAAGTTAATGAAAGAACGCAATGGTCCAAACAATAGTTTGCCAGAAATTACATTTCCAACATTAAATGGCCAGCTGGTCGAATCGAAAAAACTATTGCTTGTGTAAATACAGTGTAAGTATAACAAATAGAAATATTGTTTTTAAAAAGCATGTCTACTTTAATTTTTTATGTTTTTAATTTTCCAGATAAATTTATCAAAACCAGCATAATATTCTTCACATTTCGGCTTAAATAACTGGTGATCATCACATATTATAGTAAGTATAATTTTTATATTTTCCTTTTAAAGCAAAAAGTCTACAGCGGCCTTTTTAAATCGCTTTCTGAGTCGATTTAACGATGTCCGTCCGTCTGGCTAGCTGCGGATGGTATAATCGATTTCTATTTAAAATGGCTTCTTAATAATATTATTCCGAAAGCACAAAAAAATCGTATTCACGTATTCAGTGCCTCATTCTATTATAGTTTAACGCTTTGTGAAAAAACTATGACGTTCAAAACACGTTATGATCGAGTAAAAAGCTGGACGAAAAATGTAAACATTTTCAAAAAAAAAAATTCATTGTTATACCCATAATTATAAACAAACATTGGTTTTTGGCCATAATATGTTTTCCTGGCCTTAAAGGTCCAGTGGAAATGATATCAGCCACACCAAATGCCACTTATACTAATATTTGATTCCTTGGCGGGTGCTTCTCGCAGTGATGTTGTTTCCACCTTACAGGAATACCTGTCATGTGAATACAAAACAAAAATAAATGAAACAAAAACCTTTAACAACGACAATATGCCGGGACATTGCGTTAAAGTTCCTCAGCAAACTAACTTA
Organism: Bellardia pandia; assembly: GCA_916048285.2. Taxonomy (NCBI): domain Eukaryota; kingdom Metazoa; phylum Arthropoda; class Insecta; order Diptera; family Calliphoridae; genus Bellardia; species Bellardia pandia. The sequence continues at coordinate 90,672,207 of OU696532.1, read as the reverse complement.
ACTCATTGCGGTCTCTATGTTTTACAATATGTGGAAAAATTTTTTAAGGATTCTATTCGCGATTATAGTTTACCAATTACATAATTTCATCAATGTTTTGACACCTTGACGGTCACACAGAAACGTGAAGACATTTCCAAATTAATTCAGAAGTTAATGAAAGAACGCAATGGTCTAAACAATAGTTTGCCAGAAATTACATTTCCAACATTAAATGGCCAGCTGGTCGAATCGAAAAAACTATTGCTTGTGTAAATACAGTGTAAGTATAACAAATAGAAATATTGTTTTTAAAAAGCATGTCTACTTTAATTTTTTATGTTTTTAATTTTCCAGATAAATTTATCAAAACCAGCATAATATTCTTCACATTCCGGCTTAAATAACTGGTGGTCATCACATATTATAGTAAGTATAATTTTTATATTTTCCTTTTAAAGCAAAAAGTCTACAGCGGCCTTTTTAAATCGCTTTCTGAGTCGATTTAACGATGTCCGTCCGTCTGGCTAGCTGCGGATGGTATAATCGATTTCTATTTAAAATGGCTTCTTAATAATATTATTCCGAAAGCACAAAAAAATCGTATTCACGTATTCAGTGCCTCATTCTATTATAGTTTAACGCTTTGTGAAAAAACTATGACGTTTAAAACACGTTATGATCGAGTAAAAAGCTGGACGAAAAATGTAAACATTTTCAAAAAAAAAAAATTCATTGTTATACCCATAATTATAAACAAACATTGGTTTTTGGCCATAATATGTTTTCCTGGCCTTAAAGGTCCAGTGGAAATGATATCAGCCATACCAAATGTAACGGGTAGCGCGACCACATCCAGCCACCAACCAATTAAACAGCCACTTATACTAATATTTGATTCCTTGGCGGGTGCTTCTCGCAGTGATGTTGTTTCCACCTTACAGGAATACCTGTCATGTGAATACAAAACAAAAATAAATGAAACAAAAACCTTTAACAACGACAATATGCCGGGTCATTGCGTTAAAGTTCCTCAGCAAACTAACTTAACTGATTGCGGCCTCTATGTTTTACAATATGTGGAACAATTTTTTAAGGATTCTATTCCCGATTATAGTTTACCAATTACACAATTTCATCAATGTTTTGACACCTTGACGGTCACACGGAAACGTGAAGACATTTCCAAATTAATTCAGAAGTTAATGAAAGAACGCAATGGTCCAAACAATAGTTTGCCAGAAATTACATTTCCAACATTAAATGGCCAGCTGGTCGAATCGGAGGGTTTAAACACTGAATTAAAGGAAGAAGAAATGGAAGATGATGACGAAGTAAGTTTTGTTTTAAATGCGTTGCAAATACATACTTTGTTTTAAAGAAAATTTCAATGTTTAATTTGTGAGACAACCTCCATAAAAATTTGATATTTATTGTCCATTTTATTGCAATATTTTGAAATATATTGCAGATAATACCATGAAATTTTATATACGTCGTTTTTATACTAAAATAAGAAAAAATTAATATTTATAGGAAAATCAACAACTACAAAATAATCAAAAACCTCCCGCACAGCAAGCGGCGTCCGATGTTAAACCTAAAGTTGCGGCTAAAGTAAAGGCCAATGCTAATGATGAGAAAAAAAATGCACCCCCTAATAATCAACAGCCACAACAACAGCAGCAGCAATTTTCCGAAGTCGAAAGTTTTGAACACGAATATCGCACCACTTGTAAGCAATTGCACGAATTGTATAAGACCAAAAAGAAAGCATTGAAACGCGAATTAAAAATGGACGAAAAAATTGTGAAAGCTAAAATGGAATATGATCATTATGAGCACGAGACAAAACTTCGCAGGCAAGGTAAGTTTCTTTCCGTGCGTTGTTAAACGATTTGCTGGACTTTACTATTTCATTTTGTATATATTCATTTATTTTTATTCTAGAATTAAGCAAGAGCGTATCAAACAGGGATTGCAAAAAAAAGGAATGGCAAATGCTTAAACAACAAGCCCAGGAATTGCGCAAGCTGCTTCAAACCACAGAGTAAAGTATAATTCGTTTATAAGCCACACGCTTTTAGTAGAATTAGCGATATAATCCAAAATTTTTAATTTTCTGGCATCAATAAAAAAAATATCTTAAAAATATTTGTTATAATGTCCATTAGCGCTATAGTCCATTTTCGCATAAATGCCATCTAGATGTGGTATAAATAATCTTAATTATATGCAAGTTATTAAAGATAATATCCAAAATGCAAATTTAATATAATTTTTCCTAGACATGAACCGAGCAAAAAAAAAATGCAACACTTCCTTATGCATATGTACATACATACATATTACTTTTTTGACACATTATGTGCGTATTTCAAATTTTTTTGTTTTGCCAAAGAGTGCCTTGAAATAAGTGTCAACCATAAATAAATATTTAAAGTAAAAATTTTGGCAGCAGCAGTCAAACTTATATATGTTTTGCGAATAGTTCAACTGCTTGTTAGTTCCGCTGCAATTTTTTATATATTTTTTTTTTACTCATTATTGGTTTCTTAATGTAATTTGATCATTTCAACCACAAAATTTCTTCTATATATTGTTTTTAAATGTATTAATTTTATAATTAAAATTCAAAATTTTTATTACAGTGATGCCACACTTTACACAAAAGTTTACTTTTTCTACGGCAGCGTTGCCAGAATGATGATTTTATCATATTTTTGATGATTTTTTTGCCAAAAATATGATTTTTATTCTTCCAAAAATATGATTTTTTTAACTAAGCTTTTTTCTTTTAATTAAAAAGTTAAAATATTTTTTTATAATTAATGCTAGTTGCGGTTACATTTTATGTATTATATGGAGTGACCATTTGAGAACATTTGCTTGATACATCGAACTGTTCGGACGTGTTACTTTTAGTGCGGCTGAATTTTCGGTGAAAAAATCGTAATAGGTGAAAAAGTATGAAAAGTTAAATTAAATAAAAAAGTGAAAAAAAACTCGTAATAGGTGAAAAACTTTACAAAGTCAAATAATTGCACTAGGTGCAATAAAAAATTAATAAATTGTAATAATTTATTTTTAATTATTTGAAAACTAGAAAATTAAATACAGTGAGACAGTGAATGAGTAACAATTCTAACAGTGCGAGTGGGCCTCAGAGCCGAAATGCTTATTTCGTGTTGAGCTCGGAAGTGTTAGTAATGAGAACATTAAAAATCCCGAATTTAATAAAAACTACTTAACTGTGAAACCAAAAATAAGCACAAATCTGAATTTAAGTGCAAGTGCACCAAACTTGAATAAATGTGTTGAACAGGGCACAAACTTAGCCCAAAGCATATTTAATTTAAATAGAAAAATCACTGAAGGACCGTCTTCTTCACGGTCCTTGTTATAAAATATTGGAGAGACGTCAACAGCTGCAAAAGGCACATTAAGTCCTACAAATAAGGCCGCTCCTATAGTTGCTGTTGAAGAAAAACAAAAAACACAGGTAGGAATGGACCGTTATATAACAGTATCGAAGAGAGGCAGAAGCCCAAAATCTGCCGAAATTACACCAGCCGCAAAATTATCAAAGAATGCTGAAGAGCCACGCTCGCAAAATCGTTTTGCCATCCTCCAAGACAAAAATGATGTCCTTAACGCTGTGAATAAGCCAGTAAAACCACCTCCAATATATTTAAGAGAAAAAAACTCAAACGAACTTATAAAAATATTAGTTTCATTAATTGGTGAAAATTCTTTTTATGTGACTCCAATTAAGCGTGGCAATATTAATGAAACAAAAATTCAGGTTAATAATGAAAACGACTATCGGAGAATAGTTTCGGAATTTGAAAAACGCAAAAAGAATTTTTACACGTATCAACTTAAAAGCGCAAAAGGTCTACAAGTCGTAATTAAGGGAATTGATTCTTTTGTTGATCCTGAGGAGATTAAGAGCAGTTTGGCCGACAAAGGCTTTAAAATCAAGGCCGTATCAAATATAAGAAACAGAGATAGGATCCCTCAACCATTATTTAGAGTGGAGTTAGAACCTGGTGATGTTAAGCTGAAGAAAAATGAAACACATCCTATATATGACTTGAAATTCATAATGCACCGAAGAGTTACAGTGGAAGAACCTCATAACCGATCTGGCCCAGTACAGTGTTCGAACTGCCAAGAATATAGTCACACTAAATCTTATTGTAAGTTGCCTACTGTTTGTGTTGTTTGTGGGGATCTTCATGACACCTCAAAGTGCGATAAACCTAAGGATGATTCCAGGGTAAAAAGATGCAGCAATTGCGGTGGAAACCACACTGCCAACTACAGGGGTTGCCCTGTTTTCGGGGTCGTTAAACGCTCCTTGATCAACAAACCCGCTTCTACCCCTACTCAGACGACAAAAGTACCTATTACAATTATTCCCCCCGTAGCACAAGCATCCACTAGCCAATTTTCATATGCCAACGTGCTAAGATCTAACCAACCAACACTGCAAAATGAATCACCAATAAATGATACAAACAGCCACAATTTTAGCCGTCTTGAAGGTATAATGGAGAATCTGGTGCAATCCATGAACCATTTCATGACAAGTATGATGCTGGAGATGCAAAAAATGCAGTCCACGCTACTGCAGGCCATACTTAATAGACCATGAACTGTCTCAAAATATGTTTCTGGAACGCAAACGGCATACGCCAACACAAAAATGAACTTGAATATTTTCTTTTTAATAAGAAAATTGATGTAATGCTGATTTCCGAGACTCGTATGACGTCAAGAAGCATTTTTAAAATAAGTGGTTATACATTCTACGACACCAAGGACCCCAGGGATAGATCATGTGGTGGCTCGGCAATATTGGTCAAATCGCGAATCAAACACCATTCATTGGGTGGTCTTTCAGAGTGTTATCTTCAAGCAACAAACATCTGTATTGAGAACTTTTGTCAAAACCTCGTGATTTCGTCAGTTTACTGTCCGCCCAGATTTTCAATAACAAAAGATCAGTATAGAGATTTTTACAAATCACTAGGTAGCCATTTCATAGCGGCTGGCGACTACAATGCTAAGCATACATTCTGGGGCTCACGACTCGTTAGCCCTAAAGGTCGTATCTTGTACGACTCCCTGTCTGAAATGGGACTGAATGTGATTTCAACTGGTCAACCAACTTATTGGCCAACTGACCAGCAAAAAATTCCTGACGTTATCGATTTCGGCGTGGCGAAAGAGGTATCCGCGGAACTCATTGAAGTCGAGGCTTCACTGGATCTTTCTTCAGATCACTCACCCACTGTAATCACCAACAGAAGTCCTCAGCAAATCGTAACTGATGCCTTACTTCTTGTCAAACGTCTGAATTGGTTAAAATACAAAAAATACATCAGCACTCACTGCACAGAGAAACTCCCGTTAAAAACTGCTGAAGACATCGATGCCTGTATAAAAAGTCTTAATGAACATGTCGAGAAAGCGGCAGAACATGCTTCTTCCACTTACCGCCCGAATAGGTACAACAGAGTTTTTTCTGCAGATGTTGAGCAACTATTGTCTGAAAAAAGGAGAGTCCGAAGAGAGTGGCAACAACACAGATCGCCCCAACTTAAAACTAGGTTAAGAGAATGTACCAAAAATCTTAGGATCTTGCTAGAAGCGCAAAAAGCAGAGTCTCTCAAACAACATCTGGAAGGTCTAGACGCAACTTCCCAGTCAAATTATTCATTATGGCGTGCAGTCCGAAATCTAAGAAAACCCGTAATCGCAAAACCTCCACTGCGTACTTTGAACGGATCTTGGGCACGAAATAACGAAGAAAAAGGCAACCTTTTCGTAAGTCATTTAAAAAATGTATTCACTCCCAATATGGATACTGACATTAGCCAACTACCGCCTGTTGTTGCCAGACCACCTGTACAAATAAGATTTCAATATCTGGAGGTTGTTGAGGCTATTGATAATTTAAATGTTAAAAAAGCACCTGGGTTTGATAAAATCAGCAATAAAATGATTTTTGAGCTGCCTCGCATTGCAAAAAGATTAATCCTCTTTCTTTTTACTGCCATCTTACGGCTTGAGTACTACCCTCCGGTTTGGAAAATTGCACTAGTAAAGATGATTCCTAAGCCGGGAAAAGATCCTTGCAAAGTTGAGTCGTATAGGCCAATAAGTCTATTACCAACTATGTCCAAATTATTCGAGAAATTGCTTATAACCAAGCTGACTCCGATTTTGAATGAAAACAACTGCATTCCCAATCACCAGTTTGGCTTCAGACGTCAACACAGTACAATAGAACAAACACATAGATTGGTACAAGTCATAAGAAAAACCTTTGAGGAAAAGAGATACTGTTCGGCACTCTTTATTGACGTCTCTCAAGCTTTCAACAAAGTATGGCATGAAGGCCTGATATCTAAATTAAAGCAGAACTTGCCGGTGAATCTTCAACACCTACTATGGAAATACTTAATCGACCGTCAGTTTATGATTAAAGAAGGTGATTATTTAAGCCGTCCTCAACCTATAGGTGCTGGCGTCGCTCAAGGTAGTATCTTAGGACCAATTCTATACTTGCTGTACACAGGAGACATGCCAACAAACAATGAAATTCACACGTCAACATTTGCTGATGATACGGCATTTTTCAGTACTCACAAAGATCCAAAAGATGCCTCGATTCAATTACAGCACCACGTAACGCAAGTGGAGAAATGGGCAAGACAATGGGGAATAAAAATAAATGAACAGAAATGCACCCACGTAACATTTACTCTACGTAGGGAATCATGTCCCCCTATTCGTATTAATGACCATATAGTGCCTCAAAACTCACACGTGAAATATCTTGGTATTCATCTGGACCGTCGCCTCACATGGAAACCACATATAGATGCTAAGCTGACTCAAATGAAACTGAAAGCAGCCCAAATTCATTGGCTCATCGGCAGAAACTCCATCCTTCGGCTCGATTGTAAGCTTCTACTGTACAACTCAATCTTAAAGCCAATTTGGTGCTATGGTATCCAGTTATGGGGCACTGCCTCCAACTCCAATATTGAGAAAATTCAACGCCGTCAAAACAAAATTCTACGAATGATAACTACCGCTCCTTGGTATATTAAAAACAACAACATACACAACGATCTTGATGTTCCACTTGTCAAATGGGAAATAACTAAACACGTGGCCCTTTATTTGGGTAAATCCCCTCGCTCGAGACATCTTACAACATCCCGGTCATAGCCGTTTGAGAAGGAGGGACACCACCGCTCTCAGATGAATAAATACAAGTTGCTCATTATATCCTATCGAATTTGAAAACTAGATTTTGTCTAGCATTGGCTGGACTTATCTTAATTAACTTTAGTTTTAGGATTTGAATACCTATTGTTAGTTCATTTAAAATGAAGATACAATAAAAAAGTATATGCAAAAAAAAAAAAAATATGGAGTGACCCATATTGAGTACACAAAAATGCAAAACTCATTCTTTTCAAATGGCAGTTACGCATTATAAATCAGTAGCAATTTGATTTACATACAACAACAAACACATACAATTTGGTAGACATACACACAAATATAACATAATTTAGATTAGTTGCATTTTTGAGTACTTTTATAAATAAATAAAGTATAATAAAGTTTTATAATGGTTTTCCTCTACTCCTGCTAACAAAAATAACAGTTTCGAAAATCAGAAGCGCAATCAATACACACCAGAATCAAGTGGCAAAAAGCAAAACGAACCCTTTAGAAGAGTGCGTGATGAAGAGGTTCAGATTGATGAAAGAGTTAAAGACATGTCTTTCGAAGGCAAGGTAAGTGCCTCAAATCAACAATATGGAAAACCAAAATAAACTGTTTGCAAACTTCATAACTAAATGTAAAATACTTCTCAACTAAATTTATAAAAGAAAAGCATAAAAAAGTAAAAGTTCTTAAAAAAAAACTTCAAACATAATACAAACATCATACATACAACATAAGGCTAATTTGTGTTTTTAATTTCCATCTTTTTTCATGTTCTAAACCAGGAGGCTGATAACAACGAAGAAGGTGTTGCTGTTGCCAATGGTGGCTTTAAGAAATTCGGTGATCGCAAATCGTTTGGAGGTTTTGATAACAAAGGCCGTGGTGGTGGTGATCGCGGCGGCAGAGGTCATGGTGGCCTTGGCGGGTGGTGATCGCGGCGGCAGCAGAGGTCGGGGTGGTTTTGGCGGTGGCCGTGGAGGTGGTGGTGGTCGCGGTGGTTTCGGTGGCTCAAATAAACCTTTCAACAAATCATTTGACAGTGGTTCAACAGGGAAATTCGGTGATCGCAAACCGTTTGGTGGTTTTGATAACAAAGGCCGTGGTGGCGGCGATCGCGGTGGTAGAGGACGTGGTGGCGGCGGTGACCGTGGTGGTAAAGGTCGTGGCGGTTTTGGTGGTGGTGATCGCGGCGGCAGAGGTCATGGTGGCTTGTAACGGACCGACCACTAAGGCTCCAATTATCTAAAGACTATGCTACCTGTTGTTCCGACCGTGCTCAGGGAAATTGGGATGGTTCTTGTCTTTATCTAATTGGATTTAGATTCGATACAAAACTTATTTAATTTAAAAAGGTAGCAATTTCCACAACCGACAAACAGAAAAATAATAACGACTAAAAAAAATAAAAATTTGAATTGGAAAACTAAAAGGAAGAGAATAAGGTGTTATTATCTCTTCAAAGATCTGTACCCACCCTACCATGCTATTTTATTTATCTTTTTAAATAGCCCTATTAGAAACTACTTGACCTACCGCCGTTAACCGTTCATGGAATAAAATAACAAATTTATGCTAGAAATTTCATTTTTAAATTAACATCAAATATATATTTAAATAAAAATAACTAATAAACATCTACATATTTACATTACTTAGTATTATTTTCTTTGTTTTTTTTTATATATATAAAAATGTTTGTGTGGATATGTTAATATGTATATTTACTCAAAATTCAAACTATCAAAATTCAAACACTCAAATATGTTTTTGTACTCAAATTCCGAATATTGAACAAATATACAAATAGGGGTTGTTTTGTATATTAATAAAAGAGTGAAAATTTCATTATTTTAAGTTTTAAAACTCACCAATTTTTAATGTTCCACGATGAATTCAGGCCTGAAGGTCGAGGATGTCTTTAATATATTATGATCGAAGATTTATATTATAAACTATTTAAGGTATAAAAATATAATTTTCACTCAAATATAAACTACAAAATTGATTATGTTTTAAAAAAAAGAAAAATTACAATTCTAAATAATGTAAATTAAAAATTAATGAGATCAAAGTTTAGATGTTAAGTTTTAAGTAGTTAATTAAGTAAAAATTAGCTATTAGTTAGCAGTTAGTATTAGAAATAGTTCGTTAATTTAAGAATACAATTTATCCTTTAGTTAATAGTTAGTTTAAGAATTATAATATTTTTTTGATAATGGTTAAATAAGAAATATCAGGGGGGTTATTATGTATTTCTATTCGAATCGGAAAATCAACGAATTCGTAAAAATGGGATTACGTATTGCGATTTTCGGAAATTTATTTCCGAAATTTCGTAAATTAAGGTAATTTTTTAATCCCATTCGGAAACCAAAAAAATCCCTTTCGAAATTGCAATTATGTATTACGAAAGCAAATGTCATATGTGTTATTAACGTATACAGATTTTTCGAATGCTATTTTGATTGCAGAAATTTTATATTTATTTTTTTACATACATAAAAGAAATTAAAAAAACAAATTTGAAAATGTAAGTATATACCTTTAATATTTAATTAATAAAAAAGTTTATTAAATGCTTTAATTTTAAAATTATTTAAAGGGAAACGTCTAAAAAAAGTTTGTATACGAAGCCAAGGTAATATGAAATAATGGTGGAATTCATGACATTGCATGCAGATTTGGCAAAAGGACACCTCAATGTTTCTAATGCCAAAAGCAAATGCAGGGAGTTATGGCAGATACTATCGCAAGATTTGAATGCTGCAGGTCCACCTTTACATGAGGTAGAAAAGTCCACATACATATCAGAGATGTGCATGAATACCATTCAAATGACATATTTATTATTTTGTAAAAGTGAAGACTGAGTTAGCACTATACATAACTAAACGAAAGCTGTCATTGCATGATTCACCACAGCAAGTGGTTTGTTACAAAATGCATATAATTGCTTGCTTATTCTGTAAGCTCTTACCATTCACAAAAGCATTGAATCAGTATGAGTGTTATGAATATACGCAGCTTTTTGAGTAAATATACACTTTACTATATTTATCGCATATTCTTTTTAATATTATTTGATAGTGCTTAAACATATGTATTATTATAGGAATAGTAATAATGATAATGATAGAAAAAATAAGTACAAATTTCAGCCATTTTTCAGAGGTTAGCAAAAGAAATAATGTAATACTTCATGTTCAATATTTTATTATTTAAAGATAAATATATGTATGTATTTGTTGTTTTTATAAATTATTGTAATATCCCAAATTTTACTTCTGCTTTGTTTATTTTTTACAATACGAAAAACACCGTTTTCAATATTTTTTATTATTTCGGAGTTAATCTTGAAAACTTATTTAAAAAAATTAACGCACTGATTTTGCACTATGCAATCTGAGCTTTTATGAATCATTTGATTGTTTTGCTTACAAATCAAAACACAGTTATAATTTTTGATTCCTTATTGCTAACGGCGTTTAAAAAGTGATTGAGAAAATGACAAGCAATTAGGAGAGCGTAAACACTGCAAGCACTGTTATTAGCACATGTTGATGATTGAAAACAAAACAAAAACAGTGAGTTCATACATATAGGAAAAAAGTGAATCAACTCGTGTACATCTCTGATACATATATACAAAATAAAATAAATATGAATACTTTAACTTACAATATAACCTTTTTCCACATGAATTCCAAGGTATGGGCGGATTATAAGCAACACATAAAGGTAAAGTCTCGCCGCAACAAATTACAATACCTTGCGATAACTTTGAATTAAACAATAGTGAGACAACCATAAATACACCATATACTCCACATCGATATACCCGTGGTAGTTAAACCAATAAGCAGACATTATTAGAAAAACAAGTAAACAATCAAATTAAATATCATGAAAATTCTATAGAACTTTTAAAAAACTGTGATGTAAACCAAAAAAAAAAAAAAATATTAACAGAATTAGACAAAATAAATAAAAATATTTCAACGACCAATAAATATTTAAAACGGAGCAGTGATACAATGGAACGCATGTACAGTTTGAATTAGAGAAAAAGAAAATTTAATTAATGTAAATATTGAGTTTTCCCTTGCCTTTTAATTTTTTTTACAATACTTTTATTTTGTGTTATGTTTGTTTGTTTATTTTTTAATATACTGTTATGAATTATTTTTCTTTTTATGTTTTAATATTAAAGGTCTGCGCAAAACCACTTGGTTGTTTGTCAACAGTGAAGACTATGCTGCAGTGTATATGACAGTAATGTAAAAATCTGATTATTGTACACTGCACCATATAAAAAATCTAAGCGAGCGCACACAATAACAATACAACAAAAAAAATAAAGCTTGTTTGTTTTGTGTTTGGCCGATCAATAGCACGACGTGCCATTTATTCGTGCATGTGTTTATTCGTCAAGCAATGAAATCTAAGCGAGAGCACACAATAACAATACAACAAAAAAAAATAAAGCTTGTTTGTTTTGTGTTTGGCCGATCAATGTGTAACAAAAAGACTGAATTATAATTTTAGTTTTAATGTATTATTTTTTAGTTTAAGTTATTGAATTGTTTCTTAATAAAATTTTTATTTAAAAATTATATTACGCCTTTGATTTTTAAACATTTGGTTTTCTGTCTACACTAAAGACTATGCTGTAGTGTATATGACAGTAATGTAAAAATCTGATTATTGTACACTGCACCATATAAAAAATCTAAGCGAGCGCACACAATAACAATACAACAAAAATTTTTTGTCATGAATGTGTTCAACTTGTTACTCATCAGCTATGTTCTCTCGTTGTTTATTATTGTTGTTGGCACACATTGTGTGTGTCATGCAAAACAAGAAGTAAGTGCATTGAAGTATTTGCTAAAAAATAAAATGTCTTAAGTGGCATTCAAGACAACATTTGCAACCCTTTATTTAATATGTATATGTATGTAATACAAATGTACAAATATAAATATTAAGTAGCTCCAATGAATTAAAGTTTTTATTCACGTTTCAAAAAAATAGTTTTATTTACATTCATATTTGATTTAAGTTGTGATTTAATATTTTATTCAGTTTCTTATCATATTATTATACCCTTCATTTTTTATTTCATTTCGAATACTTTTTGCTATATTTAGTAAATTTGTCTCTAAATTACTTTCTGCATTGCTGTTAGGTAAAGATAAAGATTCATCTTCTTCAGTTTCCAAACTGTCACTTTGTATATTGTACATCAAACAAATCTAAGAAATATTTTTGCGTTAATTCAAACATATCGAGCCATAACCGCCGAAAAAATGTATCCCACAAACTCAAAATTTTACAGGGGAAGGTTTTTTTAAATAAAATCAGTTTGAATAAAGCCATTATTTTAAAATTTATAATGTAAATATTGTTTTGTGTAATACATTTAATTTTAATAATTTTAAATGATGTTGAACTATCGATTTCGAGAAAAAAACAACAATCGATTATGGTGTGGGATACATTATTTTGGCGGTAATGGCTCGATATGTACGAATCATTTATAAAAATATATTACTCACGAATTTTCACTGAGAATTATAAACTTTCTTTGAACTCTCTCTGGAACAAATCATCTTCATCACTTTCCCACAACAAAACACTATCCATTTTAGTTATTTAAATCTTTTAATTTGCAATTTGAACTTTTATTTTAAACAAATTTGACGTTTGTATAAAACAATGCAAAGTGCTGCCAAGTTTTAACATATAAAGAACTGGCATTACTTAAAATTTCCCTTAAAATTGCAAACACAACTCTGCTAGCTTTTCGAACGTACTACATAATACGATTCGTACTACATAATTTCGATTCGGAAATTCTTTTCGAAAGCCTTTTCGATTCGAATAGAAATACATAATAACCCCCCAGATAATTGATAGACAAATTTAGTAGTTTTTTTTTTTAAATATTTGAAAAACCCTCTTAGGATGACCTTTTTTTATAGTTCGTGACCGTTTAGGAAATTGTCTTGTTGAGGAACGACATAAAATAATAGATTATAGCGTCGTACAATTATTAATATTTATCTTGCAGAATCTTTAATATATCTTGATTTTTGATTCTTGATGTTTATCCTTTGTTCCAGTTTGGAAGACAAATTTTTGAAATCTAAAGAGAAATTTTCTTTGTAATATGAAATTACACGAAAACTACATATTCCACTATAAATTTGATCTTACCTTAAAAATTATAAAATTCAGTTAAAATAATAATGTCCTTTATAAATCCCTTGGCAGAACCTTTTCTTCTTAATTTGTTTTCTAGTCTTCCTTTATATATAATATTGTTTTTTTAAATTGAATAAATTTAGTTCACTCACTTTCGAATTTAATTTTTCAAATGAAAATTTCTAACATATTGTATGCTTTTAATTTCATGGCTACTTAGACAATATTCATAAAATTTTTTTAGTATTTTCAAATTGAAACATAGTATATATGTAAGTACATTCAAAGAAATAAAAATTAGGAACAATGCCTCACAGGCTTTGGCGGTGATCGCGGCGGCAGCAGAGGTCGGGGTGGTTTTGGCGGTGGCCGTGGAGGTGGACGGTGGTGTAGCTATTATTTGACAGTGGTTCAACAGGGAAAAACAAAAAAATTACCTTCGATGACTAGACTTGCAAATAGTATATATGTATATTTATAAAAAAAAAATAGTGTAAATTAATTTCACTTTCACCCACCTTTTAGTTTGTTGTTTAAGCCTTGCTTTTAAAATTATCCGTAGATTTCTTTAATTTTTATATTGTTTAGTGTGTGTGTTTGCAAACATTTTATGAATTTTCTAAGTTTTTCGTACCTCTGATTGTCAATGCTTTTGTCAATTTTATTAGAAAAACGCTGCCGGTTCCTGGGGTGATAAAGCCAACAGAGATTTGAAATTCATCCGTGGCAAATCATTCAAACATGAAAAAACAAAGAAGAAGCGCGGTAGTTACCGTGGTGGAGCAATTGATATGGGAGTTAATTCCATTAAATTTGAATAATTTTATAATATAGAAAACAAAATACAACAAAAAGCGGAAATTGAAACTTTACTTCAAACAATGACTTAAAGGAATGTTAGCTATTTTTCCTCTAACATAATTTTAACAATTTTATAAGAAACTTAGTACAAGCTTTAGGTTCCCCTACTTTATTTTCTTTTTTAATTTTTGAAAATTATTCTAAAGGTTTTTTATCTCCTACCATTTTCTTATTTACCTTAATTGTTTAAATTGAATTTCTATATTTAAATATTTCTTTAAGAGTTTTATTAAAATACATTAAATTTACTAATGTAACTTTAATATTCATACATACCTATTTACAAGTATAAATATACACATACATATTATAATTACAAAAATACTATACATAGCTTTAGAAAACAAAAATAAAACTATTTTGTAAAAACAAGACTGAAAAACAGATTGTCATGTTTTATTTATTTATATTATCTATATATATAAAAGAGTAACGTGACTGACTGACTGATTCATCATCGCACAGCCCAAACCGCTAAACTAAGAAACTTGAAATTCGGGTAATGGGTTCCTTTTACAATATGTAGATCCGCTAAGAAGGGATTTTTGGAAATTCGGTCGCTAAGGGGGTCAAATGGGGCAAAAGTGGGTAAAACCAGTACCTCTATATCTCCAAAACAAATAAACTAGGAAATAATATTTTAAATGCGTCCGACTTTAATCAAAAAAAGAGCCGACAGGTGTCTGGTACTTTTTTGAAATTCGAAATTCAAGTGACCATATGGGGTAAAAATTGTCCCAGTAGAACGCTCCGTTAACATGTACATCTCCTACATAAATTTTTTTTTTTTTTTAATACATTTAAATTATTTATTGGATCTTCAGAAATGAAATGACAATAAGTTTTCGAATCTTAATACTAAAAGAAAATAATAAGTCCAGCCAGTGCTAGACAAAATATTATGATACTACAAAAAATTTATATCCACTGATCCAGTCATCTGTTTTGCGCTTGAGTTAAAGCAAGGGTATCCCTCCTTCTCAACCGAACATGGCCCGTAAAGTTAAGGATGTCTCGTGCAAGTGGGTTTGGATGGTGTTCAAGTTTGCTGACATATTTTGAGGCGTGTTTTGTAAATTCGACTTTCACCAAAGGAATGCCTAGATCTTTGTGGATTCGAGAATTTTTAACATACCATGGAGCTGCAGCAATTGTACGTAGAATCTTATTTTGACCCCTTTGAATTTTTTCAATGTTGGATGCTGAGGCAGTACCCCATAATTGAATTCCATAACACCAGATTGGCTTTAGAATTGCATTGTACAACAAAAGTTTTCAATCCAACTTTAATGTAGAATTTCTGCCGATTAGCCAATTAATTTGCACTGCTTTTAATCTCATCTGGGTAAGTTTTGCGTCGATATGAGACTTCCAAGTTAAACGACGATCGAGGTGGATTCCGAGGTATTTGACTTCATTGTGTTGCGGGATAATTTGATTATTTATTCTGATGAACGAGCATGTATCTTTTCGCAATGTGAAAGTTATATGAATACATTTCTGTTCGTTAACCCTGATTTTCCAAAGCTCAAGCCAATTCTCTAGTTTATAAACATATTTCTGCAAGTTCTGTGATGCTATTTGATGGTCCTTATGAACGCTAATAAAGGCTGTATCGTCTGCAAAAGTTGAAGTATGTATTATGGGGTCTAACGGCATATCGGATGCATAAATCAAATATAAAGTTGGACCCAGTATGCTACCCTGGGGTACTCCTGCTTCAATTGGCTGAGCGGGGCTTAAAAAATCGCCTTCTTTGATTGTAAATTTGCGACCGTATAAATAACTTTTCATAAGTTTGTGGGTGTTAGCAGGCAGAGTTAATTTAATTTTATGCATTAAACCTTCATGCCAGACTTTGTCGAACGCTTGGGACACATCAATGAAAAGGGCGGAGCAGTATTTTTTATCTTCAAACGACCCTCTTATCACATTTACCAATCTGTGTGTTTGTTCGATGGTACTGTGGTTAGCTCTGAATCCGAATTGATGATTTGGAATACATTCAGTGTCATTCAGAATTAGTCATTAACAATTTTTCGAACAGTTTAGAAATTGTCGGCAGTAGGCTAATTGGCCTATATGACTCCATTTTGGTGTGGTCCTTCCCTGACTTAGGAATCATAGTGATCATAGACACCTTCCAATCTGCAGGATAGTATTCTAGGCGTAAAATAGCGTTGAAGATAAAGAGGATAATCTTTCTTGCTACACGAGGTAACTCCACAAGCATTTTATTGCTGATTTTATCCATACCTGGAGCCTTTCTAAGGTTCAGAGTACCAATAGCGTTTTGGACATCGCGAAAGTTTAGTCTTAGAGGTACAGGAGGTCTAATAACAAGTGGAGGCAAATCAGATGCATTATTTGAGTTGTTTATAGTAAACACTTTTC
Source organism: Bellardia pandia (assembly GCA_916048285.2). NCBI lineage: Eukaryota > Metazoa > Arthropoda > Insecta > Diptera > Calliphoridae > Bellardia > Bellardia pandia. The sequence continues at coordinate 90,655,506 of OU696532.1, read as the reverse complement.
TCAAATGATTAACAAATAAAGTCCCCTTCTCGGAATCATTTCTAGCCCAGTCACCAGTCGGATTTCGCAAAGGAGGCTTTCCTCTAACTGGTCTTTTTAAACCTCGTGCCGCCTTCCATAACGAATAGTCAGATTGTGGGGTACTATCAAGACCCTCCAAGTAAGATTTAAGTGAAGCCATTCTTTTGGTTTCTAAGAAATTTCTTAGTATATCTCTGCATACCCGTAGCCTAGCTTTCAGTTCAGGAGACCTGTGAATTTGCCACTCTCTTCTAACTCTTCTTTTTTCTGACAGGAGATGATCGAGTTCAGCGAAATAAGTTCTATTTGTCCCACTTCTGCACTCAACGTCGTATGTGGAGGCGTGATGTACAGCTCTTCGTATGACCTCAGTAAACTTGCCAATCGACCCATCAATATCCTCGGTGGTTCTCAACACTACATTTTCCGTGCAGTGGGAACTTAAATACTTTTTATACTTTATCCAACTTACTCTGGTTTTAGATATGTCCCGAAATGGAGAGCCATTCCCTTGAAGGAAACGCATTGAAATAATAGAAGGAGAGTGATCTGAAGACAAGTCTAATGAAGGCTCCACTTGTATCGATTCTACAGGGATATTTTTCACTACTCCGAAGTCAATAACATCGGGAATCTTCCGTCGGTCCGTCGGCCAATAGGTGGGATGTCCACTTGAGAGTACATCTAAGCCCATTTTAGCAATGGTGTTGAAGAGTACGCGACCCTTTGGGGTTACCAGACGTGAACCCCAAAATGTGTGTTTGGCGTTAAAGTCGCCAGCAACTAAAAATCTAACTCCAAGGGATTTAAAGAAGTTATGGTATTGGTGTTCTTTTATTGAAAATCGAGGCGGAGAATAAATCGATGATAAAACAAATTTGTATTGACAGAATTCAATGCATATGTTTGGTGCTTGGAGGTAATCCTCACTTATGTTATTCATTAGATAATGCTTTATTCTGTTCTTTATAAGAATTGCCGAACCTCCACATGCTCTTCCGCGGGGATCTTTAGTATCATACAACACGTAGCCATTAATTTTGAAGTACCCTGTCGCCGTCAAGTGAGTTTCAGCAATCATCATGACATCAATCTGCTTATCCATCAGGAAGTGTTCCAGTTCGTTTTTATGTTGGCGGAGGCCGTTCGCGTTCCAAAAACAAATTTTTAAACAAATAATTTCTTTAAAATGGCTTGTAAGATAGGGGATTGCATTTTCAGTATTTCCTGCATCATGGATGTCATAGTGGTCGTAAAAGTGTTCATAGTTTGGACAAGTGTCTGCAATGTAGTCTCTAGAGTGTTAATATTAGGCTCGTAATATTGTGATTTAGGTGCCTGCTCCAAACCTGGCATATTAGATTTAACCACGTAAGCGTAAGAAACTTGTCTAGAACTAGGGACGTTTACATGACTAGTAGACCGTAACAATTGAGGGAAATTGTTACTCGAAGCAAAATTAGGCTGTTGAGGACGATCAGGTAATACTGACGTCTTGTTGGTTCTTATGCCTTTCAAGTGAGTGTAAATTGGACAACCTCTATAATTTGCGGTATGATTACCTCCGCAGTTACTGCATTTTTTGATTTTTGAGTCAGTTTTCGACTTATCGCATTGAGCAGTTGCATGTAGCTCCCCACACGCAACACAAACTGACGGCAATTTACAATACGCCTTGGTGTGACCAAATTCTTGACAGTTAACACACTGGACGGGTCCCTGACGCTTATGCGGTTCTTCCACGGTGATTCTACGATGCAGAAGGTAAATCAGATTGTAGATGGGATGGGACTCGTTTTTCTTTAATACGACATCTCCAGGTTCCAATTCCACCCTAAACATAGGCTGTGGAATCTTTTCACGGTTTCTAATATTCACAACACTCTTAATTTTGAACCCTTTGTCCATTAAGCCGGTCTTTATCTCCGCAGGGTCAACACATGGGTCTATACCCTTTAGAACGACTTGGAGTCATTTTGCGCTTTTGAGCTGGTAGGTATAGAAATCCCTAGTCTCCCTTTCCAGCTGGTTGGACAATTTTCGAAAATCATCTTCCCTATTCACTTGTATCTTTGTCTCGCATATATTTCCATGTTTAATTGATGTTACGCTAAACATATTTCCACCTATTACCGAAACAATTCTTTGTACTAATTTACTGGAAGTGGGCTCTCTCAGATAAATTGATGGGGGCTTAAACGTCTTCTTAGGAAGTTCTGGCTCATCCGACTGGAGGAGAGCAAACCTATTTTGATCATTACTCACGGTCTTAGGAGCTTTTGAATTTGATGATACTTGAGCAGATGTTGGGCTCCTCTGTCGCTTAAGAACTGTGACGTATTTATCCATACCTACTTGTTTTCTAGGTTTGATTGCACTATTTGATGTAGAAGGTGTTGATGTTCCTTCATCTATTGAAATTACTATATTGGGCGAACAGGAACGACGCCGTTCCACGGCTCTTGCAGTGAGAAGATTCTCCACAGATTTTTTTAAGGATTCTTCCTCAGTGACCCATTTAGTTTTTCTAGTTGAGCTTAGCTCTTTCTCAGAATTACATCTGAGAGGAACACTCATACAGTTTTTATGTGATGTTTAATGTTAATTTCAACTTTTTACACTTTTTCACCTATTACGATTTTTTCACCGAAAATTCAGCCGCACTAAAAAAACACGTCCGAACAGTTCGATGAGACGAGACTGAATCCTCCTACATAAATAAACACAAAAATACTATATTAAATGCATCTGGCGCAGATCAATAAAGACTAGAAATCTTTTTGGTACTTTTTTGAAATTCGAATTCCTATGGCCTAAAAGTCGTATTCTTTTTTGGTACTTTTTTTTATCAAAATGTATTTTCTCACTAAAAATTCCATGAACTATTTTTTTCAAATAGTACGTATTACGGATAATTAATAGGTACTTTTCAGAAAATTATTTTTTCACGGGTGACAAAAAAGGGACAAAAACGGATATTTGATATTATTTATTCAATTTAAAAAAAAAGACAATAAAATGTTCTTTCATCCACACAAAAAAGAACCCAGAAAATGCTATTCATGACTCAAATATAAAGTTGTAAAAAGGGCCACATTTCAGTACACTTATATTGGTACTTTTTTGAAATTCACTTCTATCTGCTAGCTAATCTATTAAATTTTAATTATTATTATTTTTTTTTTTCAATAAAATTGTTTTGCCTCCACTGAGATCCGAACCCATGAGGTTCGGCTACAGTTCATTAGTCTAAACCCTTAGCCTACACCAGAAAATTTATTTTCATGTTTAGAATACTATTTTTATTTAAAAATATAGTTTTTCACCCCATTCATTTCACCCTATTCCTACTATTTGAATTCTAATGGTGTTGAAAATTTCAATAGTAGCGAAGTATTTATTTTAATTATTTATGTTGCCATACATAACTAAAAGTTTGCCACTTCAAACATAAGAACGAATGGAAAGAAATTCACCATGTACTAACTTTTTTAAGAAAAACACCCTTACATATTTCTGATATCTTTTTCCTTTTTTTTTTAAAGTTTGTTGCGTAATAACTTTTAAGATACAGTCTCTCGATAAATGAGCTATATCACTATCGATTGTTATTTCTTCGGTCCATCGATGGCAATTAACGAGATATGCCTACGCGGTACTTTTGTTAACTCCTTTTCAATTTTTCCCTCCATTTTCAATAATAAATTTGTATAGTTTTTTTTTTGTATTTTTGTTTTACTATTTATAAATTATATTTATTAAAATTTCAATTAATTTTTGCCGCCACAAAATTTTTGTTATAAAAAACAGCTGATGTCAGATGGTTTGTCACTTGAAAATAGAACTCGTTCTAAATAAAAAATGTCATGTGTATTGCACACAGAGAAATAACACATGATATTGTTTGTAGGTGTTCAGACTATATGTACAAATTTGACATGCGAAAAAGTGACAGTCCACATGACAAATACACATAATGTGAACACACCTTAAGTATATATAGACATGCAAGGAATATATATGATAATATATGTATATTACTGTAAATAGTTCAACGATAAAATAAAAACAGACTGATTCTGATAAAATAAAAGACAAACATTTCAATACAAACAATGATGCAAAACAATCAATTCAATGATAAAATAGAAACAATCAATTCATAATCATATAATGATACAAAACAATCAATTCAATGATAAAATAGAAACGAAAAACATAATCAGGTATGTGATGAAAAACGATAACGAGTGAGTTTTTGAAGTCCATTTTAAAACTCACTCTTTATCGTTTTCCATCACATACCTGATTATATAAATAAAATAATTATCCATTTTTAAAACAAACATTAATATTTTATTTAAAAATGAATTTACATTGTTTTAATGATAAATGTGCTGGCCTTAAATTCAAAAAGTATAATGATTTTTCAATAATGATCAGATAATTGTATCAGAAACTAGAATTGTGTGTTGTGGAGAAAACTGTAGAAGGATCTGTGAAAATCTAAAGGCCCAACTATAATATGCATAAGCAAGATTAAGCAAATTGCAAAAGTTAACGAAAAGGCTGTCAAATGCATAACCAGTTCAGAGTTAACTTTTAGGTGGCTACAATGACTTTGGAACTTTTTGTCCACAGTTGCTCATTTATGTTTAAAAAAAAATGTTTTTATTTTAACAAAAACCCATTAAATGACTATATATTATAAATATTATTATATTATTTTATAATTAAAAGAAAACTTCGTACCAGAAACGCATAATTTTTCCTTTTTTTTTAATTTATCGGCAAAAGTACTAAAATGTACAGCTGTGGCAGCACTACATTGTAAATAATAATAAACGTTTACATATGTTTTGTTAATTTTCGTATTGTGTTTGTAAAAATGGAGAAGACTTAAAAATTTAAATAATATAAAAATATTAAAGTTAGCGCTTGAAGGCCTGTGCACATTAAAATAAATAAGTGAACTACACTGTAAAAGAAGAAGACGCTCTTGTTCTGTCAGAGAAATAAACCGCGACAGAAAGACATTTTTGTTAAAATAAAAAGGGCCTCTTTTATTGTAAAGGCATTTATTTTTTTCCGCATTTGCTATTAAATTTAAAATAAATATATTTTATTCTTTCTCCATTTTGTTCAAAACACAAACAAACAGCTGATTCCGTACAGAATGTGCGATCAGTTTCGCTTTTTGCTTAAGCAAATGACAGTTGAAAAACTTAACGAAAAGTTTCGTTAAGTACATTATAGTTTGCCACATACAATTTATATGTGTTCGCACGTTTGCTTAAGCTAGCATATGCACATTATAGTTGGGCCTTAAAACTGTATATCATCTCTCTATTTATATACATACTTATATCTATCTGTATACCTATCTATTAATAAAAAAAGGAAAATAAATGAAGTATTTTTAAAAATCTCTACCTATTGGTAACACAGAGGTATTTTATTTTGAAATTCGGTTCTTTGGCTTTAGAATTGAAGAACCGTAGAATGAAAAAAATTCGAATACGAATAAATAAATTTAAATTTGCAACATAAATATGGTTTTATTTTAATTAATTCGTCGAAAATGCTTTGACGGAAGCCAAATCGATGGCAATACATATTAAATAATGATTCAAACCTGTCTTCTAACTTACGCAAATAATCTACAAATGCCTGTGGAGGTTCAACAAAGTTGCATTTAGAGAATTGCTTTTCAAAAGTAAATAGAAACTCTGATGAAATAGCATTACCATCAAAATGTGGTATTGGAAGTACACATTTATGCATATTGAAAAGTTTTAGGTAAAAATACCCAGAAATGTACACAAAGGCACTTTTATCTAAAAATTCCTTTTCATTTAAGGGAACCTTACTAATATCTGCTACCTGAATATGAGGAGAAGGGTTGGGCAAAGAATGAAACTCTTCCCATATTTTATTGTTGTCAGTAGTAGTAAACGCTTCATACACAATAGAAAAATCGATTATCGAATCGTTTGGCGAAACAACTTCGCAATTTCCGTTGGCAACAACGTTTATATAGTGGAGTCCCCAACATTTTTGGAATGAACTAGAAAAATTTCGGCCCGTAATTGAAACGGCGTTCCCAGATCCTTTGCGAATTTGGCCAAAGAAATGTTCGAGGTGATCCTGTGTTAACCTGCGCGTTTTAAGACATTGAAACCCTTCTTCATTAAGATATTTCCAAAGAGATTTTACGGCCGAAATATTAAATTGCCACCCATTAAGAAACTTATACAATGCTGTAATATTTGTTCCCTTTTCGTCGATTATTTTAATCGTTTTAAAAAATGTTGAGGCTTTCTTAAAAAATTGTAACTGTTCGTCAGAACAGTTGAAAATCGCACTATCGGCACTAATATTAAAAATGTCAAACAAATCATTTAAAAATCTTAAAAATTCTGCTGTATTTAAAAATGTTGAAGATTTTGAAGAATCTATATTCCCTGAATTAAAAAGAACTTGCATCCCGGTAGAAACGGTTTTGCTTAAAACTTGGGAAGCTAAGTTAACGCGCATGCGTTGAAAATTATTAGGATTGATGTGCTCCTTACTTAGTTTTGGAACACATCGTATTTTGTTTGACGAGTCTACTTTATAAAAGTGGGAAACATCATTCCACGATACGCAATTATTATTGAAATAAATGCGATCTTGGACACTTAACAGACAGTTCCGGGAGCTTTTTAAAAGGTGGGGGCGGGCTATCATGCATAAAAAATATTCTCCTATCATTTACTACAAAAAATGGCGTTTGAATAGTTACGCCGACTACTTTACAAAATTTTTGTAAATTTTATCATTGGTCGCAAACAAATTGGCAAGGATTTAAGCCTAGTGTTTATAATTTAGAGATTGCCTCATAAATATACCGTTTTAAAACTACAGCTACCATAAACAAAGAAGTATGATACTGATTGCGACCAACTCTCACCTCCTATTCCACTTGTCATTATGACCATTACGCTAGTAGCTAAATTATTAGAACGATTTTCGTCACCAAAATCCTGAAGGCCAATTACCATATCCTTGTGAATATCATAGTCGATGTAGGGTTTCAATGCCATTTCGTCGCAGGAAACACTTACGAACTTCTTCTCATTAGTGAAGCTTTGAAAACGCACTCGTAACGCCTCAAACTTGCATCTAAATTTCCAGGAGTCTTTGGCCAATTCTCTACAAACCTTTGCAAGGTTCTTCTTTGCGGCCAGTCCAGCATTGGAGCCAAATGCCGATAAACTACTGGCGACAAAAATAACACACCTAAAGCTATCAATTTCATTGCCTGATCATATTGACGTGTCTTCGCATCTCGATTATGGTTTCTTAAACCATTATCGAGGCAGACCAACATGCTCTTGGAAATTTTTGAAGACAAATCATTTTTTGAAGTAACTCGGATTCAATTCCTTCTATATTGGAATGACACTTATTAAGTTCCGATGTTAACCTTATATAGGCTGCCTTGAACCTATTCTTCATCCGTCTTTCAGCTAAATATAGAGTGCGAAAATGGTCCACTGCAGTTCGCAATGTTTTTAATTTTAAATTAATGTTAGTGGATCTGCTTGATCCTCCCATTTGTTCGTCGTTGACCATTTCTAAAACTTTTTCGTCCCGCGTGTCCATATTTACAGAGCCTTCTGCTAATAAGTCTCTGTGGTTTATCTTAGCTTCGTTGATATCTTCTGTTATGTCCTCTAATAAATTCCCTAACAGATTTTCTTCATAACTACTCACGCCCTCCTTAATTGTGTCATTCTAATATAAGGAAGGAATTGTTACAGATCTCGTTAAGGAATTTATTACATTTGAATTTGGGTCAGCACATTCGTTTCTGGGTACCGCAAAACGATGTACCCGATTCCCAAAAAAATTTTCCACAGAGAAATGGCGGCTGCACGCATATATGCGTTTTTTTATGTTTGAACACCTAACAATTGCAGCCACTGCTCACGTCTAAAAGAAGAATAATATTAACACAGAGTATTAATATTTTTCAAACAATCATAAACAAGCAAATATATGTACATATTTCAGAACATATAAAAAAGCCAGATTTTAATAAGAGTAACACAAATGTGAATATATTCTTAAATACACATACGAGTGTTTTAAGCAATTATATTGTGCTGTGTGAACAGGGAATAAATTTCGAGGAAAAACTTTTACCAATTTTTTCAATAAAAATTGCTTCGTGTAAATTGGCACTAAGCAAAAAATGCTACTATTCCCAATATAATGAGCCTTCACTATTTACTGTTAACACTTTTACTCCTAGTTTCAACATAATGATTCTTTATTCATAAGATAAGCTATTTTTAGCTACTGCTTTAAACATTTTACTGTCAAATTCTCTTTGCTTTCATTTTGGAAATGAAATTTGTTTGAAATGTAAATTCAAAACAAACTACATATTTTCCAATGACACTTAATTTAATTTGGTTAACCTGGAATTTCCAATTTCAATAGAAATGCCTGTGCGTAATAGCAACAATAAGAACAGTTTACACAAAAATCTAAATATCTGTGAATTTGTGTGTGTTTTTTTATTTTTCTATTAACATTAAGCCGAGGAAAATTTGTCTCCAGCAAACTGTTATTGAACTTTTTCTATAAAATTTTCTAACAATATTTTGTATGTACTCGTATTTTATTTCATCTACAACGCTGTAAATAGTACATCAGTACAAGCGTCTAATAACCTCTATTAAGTATAAAGGGGCGGTCGTAAAGTGGGTTGTATGATCATAAATATACATATTTTTGGTAGTATTAGTTCAAATGTTCAAATGTATGTCATATGACGAGTTTGTGTGAGCAGTTAGTAAAACCAATTTCCTTTACTCATTGGCGCATATTCAGAAATCGTAACTAAAGTCGAAACTTATTAACCCTCTCATGCCCGAATTAAAATGGGCGTGGCTAAAATTTTTTTGAGTACACATATAAGATAGAGTTGACTTTAATATCAACTGACAAAAATTTCAATGTCCTAGATGTCCTGGTTTAAGAGCTACAGGATGTTGCGTATATGCAGCATTGGACAATGGTGTTATAAATTTAATTACAAGTTGAATTTTATTCAAATGCCGTTTATTTCAATTTATGTATGGTAGGATACAAAACAAGTTTTTAACGATTGGAGCACAAGTGCACATTGCATTTGCTGCATTTACAGCTTGGAAATCCAGTGTTGCATAGTCTACATCTGCCTCTTGTTCCCCATTCCGGCCAATGATTATAACCATCAAATCGTAGGGATTTTGCAGGCTCTGCGACATGCTTTGGCATTTTTCCTGTGAAATTTCGTTGAATTTTTTTTTTATGGAGTCCAACAAAGGCCGAACTTTGTATAACTTGTCGTACTCAGGTGTTCCCTTCTGATGCTGTTTAGTATTATTATTCAAGTGGAAAAACTGTTTGATTTTTTCGAATCTGTTTCTTGGTAATGCAGTTGCAACGGCCGCTAGTTTGAAATTGGCGGCCCACGCCATTCTATATGTTTGTATTTTCACAACTGCAAGGTATAGTAGAATGCCAACAAACCTTTTTATTTCAGGCACAGTACATTTTAATTCTATGCCCTTTGTTTGCATGGCATATAAGTTCGTTTCCTCACATATTTTCTGCCACAGTTCATCCGCAAAGAAAATACTAAAATATTCGATAGGGTTTTTCACCGCATTGATGCATAATTTACTCTTCCAGCTGGTCTCGCTTTCCATAAACTCTGCATTCCTCCACTTCAAACTCTGTAAATTAATTTTTTCCATCACCTCCTGCACAACGTTTTCATTTGCACTCAAATCTTCATCATTTTCGGTTGTAATAAATTAGTCAATCAAACTAACTTGCATATTTTCAGCTGTGTTATCCAAATTTATCAAAGTTTCTTCTATAATTCTGTCCATATTTGCATCTTCTTCTTCATCTTCTTCATTTTCCTCGTCAGCCGAATCATCCCAATCAAAGTTGGCAAATTTTTCAATTTCAGCCTGAGTCAGACCTTTTGGGCGCATCTTAGAATGTGCATACAAAAAAAAGTTTTTATTTTTCGAAAATTACCACCATAGACCAATGTTGCATATACACAACACTACATTTACAAAATTATTACAGACAAACTAAACAATATTTTCATGCCGGGTTTTTTTTTTAAATTACTCACTTACCTTTCATTAATTAGTTGCGTAATTTGGTTTTAGGATGAATTAATTATATTAACGTTTCTTAACACTTTTTTAAAACAACGTTTTTTTGCAAAATGAATTTGTCAACTTCGCTCTCGGGAGAATAGCTACTAACTGAACACGTGCACAGCTGACTACCAACCAATTAGCTGTAAGCTTAAACAACACATGAGACTATATTTTTGCGAAAGGTTCAAAAAAAATATTTAAAATAGCGGTACAGTAATTTTGACTTAACTGCCACACCGTGTTTTGCACGGATTTTGGGGCAGGTAAGTCAAAATGGCACTTAAGTTAAATTTTTTTAACTGCCAAAAATTGCCAGTTATCTGATTCGTTTACCAGCCATAGAAGTGGCCCATAAGTGCGATTCGCACAATATCCTATTTTTACAACCAAAACTTGAAAAAAAATATAAATATTCTTTTCATTTATTATTTATTAATAAAACAACATAAAGGTACTTCAGGAAAAATAATATAAATTAAAAGGAACAAGTAAACAAGGAACAGGTAATTAAAAAGTAACATTAAAAAAAATATTCAGTAATTAAAGTTTGATTAAAAGCTTTTATAGACCCTTTTAGGATATGATCCGCAATAGTTTTTGGAATTATATCAATCTCGTGGTGCATACAATATTTTTGGAGGACATTCAAAGCAGAGACCTGCAACAAGTATGAACGAGCCGACTTATTCACTAACGTTGAATTTTAAGAACAATACAAAAAAGTATGATTCAATTTTATGCTTATTCACTTTTTATGCACACACAGAAAATTCAGCAACGAGTATAAATCATTTCCAACACTTGGTTCGAACTGCAATGTTTGAAAACAAAAATTCTTGTTTATACACAGTTTGTTTTTTGCATGTCGGCTTTGTTGTGCATGATCTGATTGGATTTGAACTAAAAACACACGAGCCACTTATAAGTAAAAAGCGGCTGGCAGAAAAATATTAAAACATAAAAAATGTGCATTTACTACCTATTTAACATTATTTCGTCGAAAAGAAAACTTATTTGACAAAGCAATGATAAAATTTGTAATATGTACAGTTTGTCAAATATATCTTTGCACAGCAAAAAAAAATTAAAGAAAAAATGTAAAATGAGCTGCTTCATACATTTAACGACACAGTCGAACATTCATGTTCGCACAAAACAACAAATGAATAAAACACATGTTCGGCTAACAACACGTTGGCTTTGATGTAAAACGAGCTTCATACATTTAACGACACAGTCAGAATATTCATGTTCGCAAAAAACAACCAGTGAATAAAACTGAATGTTTGAAACGAACGGTTGCGTAAACGAGCGTTTTGTGCATTTGAACAAAAACGATTAAATCATAAAAATCAATGTGCATGATTAAGTATACCCGAAAGTTTAGTACTCGTTGCAGGTCTCTGATTCAAAGCTTCTAATGCCTCCTTAGTCGATTGAATTTTGAATGAGACGTTATTTTCTTCAGTGTCTCCTTCATCTTCAATGTCTTCATCCTCAGTAGGAGTGCCTAGTTTCTTTAATAGATTCGAGAATTTCATTATCCGATAACTCTCCGTAACAATCAATATCGCCGTCACAGTTAATATAGTCTGAATAATTTGGTATCAGTTCCAGAAAGTCTGTATTTTGAATGATAAGGTCTCTTTCAGGAGCTTTATTAAATCCAGCCTTAAAAAATACATTTTTTAATTCTTTGATGAAATAGTCCCTGGAATTACCAGCCACCATGACCGTTTTAGAAACTACTCTCTCCAAAGCAGATATTTGCTTTTTAACAATAATTTGTCTATAGTAAGATTTAAAGGTATGCATAATACCTTGATCCAAGGGCTGTAGTATGGCAGTAGTATTTGGAGGTAGATACTGAACTTTAATATTTTTCCGTTAGCAACAGTTGGAAAAAAATTTTGTGGTAATTAAATGAAAAATTATCAACGAATATGGGATAATAATTCCAAATATTTGTGGCAGCTAACTTAAATTGGCACGTATGAAATTGGCACTTAAACAAGTACATTTCATACGAAATTGAAGAAATGAGTGAAATTTTGTGGTTTTTGGCAGGTATCTCAAATTGGCAGCTAAAGGAGTGGCAATTAAGTCAAAACTACTGTACTTAGACGCTCATAAACACAATGTTGCATATACGCAACATCGGGCATGAGAGGGTTAAACAGAAACTAAACAATAGTTCACAAATAGTAAAAGATCTTATTCACAATTCATAACTAACTTAGCAACTGCTTTCAGCTGTTAAAAGAAATGCAACACTGCATTTAGTAGATTTTTGTTGAGGAAAAACACATCTCCAGTTTGTTTTCTTTTTTTTGTGATTTTTTTCTTGGTCAAAATGGACACAATTAGCAAAGACAATAAGGTAATTTTATTATTATTGTTAGAAAAAAATATGTATTTATTGTTTTGTGTATTTTAGAGACTCAAATTGGTCGCCAGATGAAAAAACTACATTTAAAGAATTGGTGGCCAAATATATTAACATCAGCGACGACAAGAATTAAAAGCAATCAGCTGTTCTTTAAATGTATTTGTTAGTTGACATTTAGTTACAGCTTTACCCATAATTAAGTTGTAACTTTTCGTGCTGAAATTAATCAACTAAGAATAACTTAAATTGGTACTTAAAAAAGTTAAAACTTAATTATCATTTCTGAATATGCGCCATTGTATTGGTTGACAATCAAAGTGGTTTTTTCTTTATACATATTTATACTGAAACTTGACAACCACAAGTGTTATGTGTAACATGCGAAAAATCTTTTGACATTTTTTGTTTGTTTCATGCGCCCTGTTTAAAAGGTAATGACAGAGTTTTAGCTTAAAAATGATTAAAAAATATTTATTTTGCATACTTTACAGTGGGCTGAAATTATAAATAAAATACAAAATTATAAATGAAATAATTTGGCCATTTTCAATTCAGTGGAACAAAGAATGTTTCGTAAATATTACCTTGTTCTATGTCTTTTTTTTCGAAGCTCTATTGTGCCTTCAACAAATGGACAGAGCTAGATCGTTTTATAATCTTATAAGGACCCAGAGTATATAGACTTTTTGGTTCTACGACCAATATTTCGATGTAGTACAAACAGAATGACAAACTTTATCTAAAATCCTTTGATGGTGGGTATAAAAAACCGTAGCTAATTAAAAATATATTTAATTGTTTGTCAAAAATCGCCAATCTTTAGTAAAAACAAGTAAAAAACCCAACACCCAATATATGTATAAAACAAGTTTTTGCAGAAATGTGCGCTATATGGGAGATATTACTTATTATGGACCGATCATCCAAAAATTTAGTTCCATGATTTCTGTGAATATACATAAATATTATATGTGTTAAACTTTATCTCGATATAAATACTTTTAAAAGATTTATGGAGGTTAACGTGAATTACGTAGAGGGTCTTATATGGGGGGTACGACTAATTATGGACCGATCATTATAAAATTAGGTGTCGTCATTATTGTATATATGAAACTTATTTGTGTTGAATTTTATTTGGATACCAAAATTTTTAAGAAATTTATGATGGTTAAATGAATTTTCGGAAGTGGGTCTTGGACTAATTATGGACCGATCACAATAAAATTTGTAGATGTGATTTTGCTTCATTTACCACTCATTTGTGATGAAATTTGTTTGGTTCCTTGCATAATTCAATCATTTATGATCGGTAAACCCCAATTTCGGGAGGACATTTGTATGGGGGCCAGGTGAAATAATGGACCGATTTCCACCAGTTTAAATACAATCCGTCCTTGGGCCGAAGAAATATCACGTACCAAATTTTATCGAAATATCTTCAAAATTGCGACCTGTACCACAAAGTAATAAAAAATACCTGACCTTGAAAGCCTAATTTAGAAATTTCTAATAAAACATTTAACAAAATAAAAATATATACTTTGTGCCTGTACTCTGCGCACAGCCAGCCAGACGGACGGACGGATGGTATACTTTGTGGTTTATGCACAACTTACCTCTGTGGATTTTTTTTAAATATATGTAGTTGCACACCTGGAGGACATCCTTTGATACACTTTTCATTCCTGAAAATAAATAAATAAAATAATAAAAAATACTTTTTTCTATAATTGTTACCACTCACAATTTATTGCCGCCTCAAATCTGGTTTGTTGAAAACACAAAATAGCTGAAAATACATGAAAAGTAATGAAGTGATATAAATGTAATAAATTAAAATAATAAATAAATGAAAAAAAATTAATTAAACTAAATTAAAATTTTAATAAAAATACATTGAACTTACCTTTTCCACCAAAATTATACTTTGTGACCACAAATTGTATTTTATTGTGCCAGAAAAATAGTAACATAAAGAAAACAAAAGGGCAGTTCTCAAAGAAAGACACAAGAAAAAAACTACACATCTTTGCTCTTCTGTCACCTCTGTATACTTTGTGCTTTGTACCAAGACGAATTTATAGAAGGTAACCGCAGAAGAACAGCTGTTTGTTTTTTTTATTTAGTTGTTTGGATAATCGAACTGTCAACAAACCCAAAAGCAAAAACAACAACAGGCTACTTTGACAGTTCAGTACATTGTTATATTTGTTGTAGTTCTGTCATCACCTTCTATTGGTGCTCTAAAAAGTACCCAAGCGGTTATTATAACGGTATTTCTTTTTTTCCCAAAATTTAACAAAACTTCCAGAAAATAAATTAAGCGTCATTCGTTATTCAACTGTTGAACTATAAAGTCCATAGATTAAGACATGAAGTCATAGACTGTCCTGCTGTGTGTAAATTAAAGTGAATTAAAATTTAAATTCCGTATTTAATAATTAAAAAAAAAACTGTAAATACAGTGTGAGTATAACAAATAGAAATATTGTTTTTAAAAAGCATGTCTACTTTAATTTTTTATGTTTTTAATTTTCCAGATAAATTTATCAAAACCAGCATAATATTCTTCACATTCCGGCTTAAATAACTGGTGATCATCACATATTATAGTAAGTATAATTTTTATATTTTCCTTTTAAAGCAAAAAGTCTACAGCGGCCTTTTTAAATCGCTTTCTAAGTCGATTTAATGATGTCCGTCTGTCCGTCCGTCTGGCTAGCTGCGGATGGAATAATCGATTTCTATTTAAAATGGCTTCTTAATAATATTATTCCGAAAGCACAAAAAAATCGTATTCACGTATTCAGTGCCTCATTCTATTATAGTTTAACGCTTTGTGAAAAAACTATGACGTTTAAAACACGTTATGATCGAGTAAAAAGCTGGACGAAAAATGTAAACATTTTCAAAAAAAAAAATTTCATTGTTATACCCATAATTATAAACAAACATTGGTTTTTGGCCATAATATGTTTTCCTGGCCTTAAAGGTCCAGTGGAAATGATATCAGCCACACCAAATGCCACTTATACTAATATTTGATTCCTTGGCGGGTGCTTCTCGCAGTGATGTTGTTTCCACCTTACAGGAATACCTGTCATGTGAATACAAAACAAAAATAAATGAAACAAAAACCTTTAACAACGACAATATGCCGGGGCATTGCGTTAAAGTTCCTCAGCAAACTAACTTAACTCATTGCGGTCTCTATGTTTTACAATATGTGGAAAAATTTTTTAAGGATTCTATTCGCGATTATAGTTTACCAATTACATAATTTCATCAATGTTTTGACACCTTGACGGTCACACAGAAACGTGAAGACATTTCCAAATTAATTCAGAAGTTAATGAAAGAACGCAATGGTCCAAACAATAGTTTGCCAGAAATTACATTTCCAACATTAAATGGCCAGCTGGTCGAATCGAAAAAACTATTGCTTGTGTAAATACAGTGTAAGTATAACAAATAGAAATATTGTTTTTAAAAAGCATGTCTACTTTAATTTTTTATGTTTTTAATTTTCCAGATAAATTTTCCAAACCAAAAATCATATTCTTAACATATTGGCTTAAATACAGTGTAATGCTTGGTTTTCACTATGTCAGTTTTGTTGTAAAATTGTCCAAATTGTTGGTAATTTCACAACAATTTAGGCAATTTGACAACAAAACTGACATAGTGAAAACCAAGCATAAGTAGAACAAATAGAAATATTGTTTTTAAAAAGCATGTCTACTTTAATTTTTTATGTTTTTAATTTTCCAGATAAATTTTCCAAACCAAAAATCATATTCTTAACATATTGGCTTAAATACAGTGTAATGCTTGGTTTTCACTATGTCAGTTTTGTTGTAAAATTGTCCAAATTGTTGGTAATTTCACAACAATTTAGGCAATTTGACAACAAAACTGACATAGTGAAAACCAAGCATAAGTAGAACAAATAGAAATATTGTTTTTAAAAAGCATGTCTACTTTAATTTTTTATGTTTTTAATTTTCCAGATAAATTTATCAAAACCAGCATAATATTCTTCACATTTCGGCTTAAATAACTGGTGATCATCACATATTATAGTAAGTATAATTTTTATATTTTCCTTTTAAAGCAAAAAGTCTACAGCGGCCTTTTTAAATCGCTTTCTGAGTCGATTTAATGATGTCCGTCTGTCCGTCCGTCTGGCTAGCTGTCCATGTAAAGTTTGTGCGCAGAGTACAGGTCGCAATTTTGAAGATATTTTGCTAAAATTTGGTACATAATATTTTTTCAACCCAAGGATGGATGGGATTGAAACTGGTGGAAAGCGGTCCATTATTTCACCATGCTTGATGATGAAGTGGTAGGTGATAACATAGAAGACAATATTGATAATCCAGAAAACAATATTGATGACAGAGAATACAATATTGATGAGTTAGAAGATACCGAAGGAAATTCTAAATCAAAGGAAACTTTGTTTGAAAACAGCAAAAATTCAAGTTCATCGTCAAACAGAAAACGTAGAAGTAGTGAGTATTAGAATTAACTTGAGCATGTACTTTGACACTACTAACTGAAATTTATAGATGTTTCATTATTTCGCAGTGATTTTTTATTTAGCTAATTTTGAATTAACAATGTTTTATTATGATATATACTTTTATTCTTTTTAAAATTTTTATGTTTTAATTAGCTTCTCCATTTGGGAAAACAAACCGATGCAGATGGAGTAACGATGAAATGAAAGCAGCATATGAAGTATTTGGAAATCTGCATAAATTAAAAAAAACTTCCGTATCTAGCAGAATGTCTAAAAGCGATTCGCCAATATCCGGTTTTAAACAAGAGGACACCACAGCAAATGAAAAGTTGGATAGATAACCAAAGACGATATCACATCGAATAAAGTATTTTGATAATTTGGTTTTATTTTTAGAACTATTTTTGACTCCTTTTGTTCTCCTAAAAATTAATTGTATTTTTGAAAAATAATGTTTAATTTATAAACAAATTAAAACTAAATGTTTTCATAAAATCTGCTTGACCTGCTGGCAAGGTCAAGCATCTGGAAACATAAGAGACTTGCGCAACTAAATTGCCTAATGTGAAAGGGCTCTAGAAATACATAAGTATGTATATACATATATATTGAAATATTCACACAATTTGTAAAAACTTCCTAAACGTGCTAATAATATAAACTAGAAGTTTATTAAATTTTTTTTTAATTTTATAAAAATAAAATCTTACTTTATTCAGTTGAGCTTGAGATCACTTTTTTATAAAAACTTTACATTTTTATTTTTTTTTTTTCAATATTTTGCTACTCTTTGTGTAGCATCTTCAAGAAAATTTTTTAACAATTTAAATATAACAACAAAGTGTTTTTGCAATAAATCAATAGAAGTAGTCAAAATTAAAAATATTAGACAAACAAAAAATATTACAACAATATTTATGCCCCTATTGCGGTTCACAACTTTTTTAATAATTTGGTCGTCTTTCATAAATCGGTATTGCCATTCACAACTTAAATGTAGTTGACTTTTTGGTTGTGCTGCTGATTTTTTGGTTGTGTTTAATAGTATTGCGGTTCACCATTTTGGATGAGTTTGGTTGACAAAAACCATAAATATGCACAACTGCTTATTAGCAGTTGAGTCTTTGACGGTTATAGATTTAAATAAAATTTTTAATACATTTCCTTTAAAAAAATAATACAAAAAAGATAAAAAATGGAAAAATCGTAAGTATAGTGTTTTTTGATCTTAATATAATTAATTAAATGATTAATACACATACGCAGGACAGTCAAAATAACAACCAAAGCCCAATTTGAGCGACGTGTGCAGCTGATGGAAAAAAAATCCAGAAATTGCTAAAGGAAAACAAAAATTTGAGATGACTAAAACTCAGTGTAAGGAAGCGTGGGAAGGATTTACAATAGAATTGAATAGCTTGGGCCCACCTACAAGAACATCCTTCGAATGGAAACGTGTAAGTATATGCCATCTTAATTATTGTAAACAGACATTTTATTAGAATTTTTACTTCATATAGGTTTGGATTCATTACAAAGCAATTATTAAAAAAAACTTGCTAATAATAAATAAAACCTACAAGCAGCTGGTGGTGGTCCTTCACAAGAAATTCCGCTTAATGTACTTGAGGATTGCGTGTCCCAGCTGTTATCACTAAATGACCAAGTAGCACCATCTGGACACACTTTCGGCGTTGAAAACGTTGGTCCGTCAACAAGTCAGGCTTTAGAAACTCCTCAAAATCTCGACATGGAACAAATCGTTACAAATGAACCTGAGATAATAAACACACCAGCCAAGAAAAGAAAAAAATCACCAGAACAAGAGCGTCTGGAACTTCTGAGAAAACAATGCGAGACACAAGCTAAACTTTAAAAAAGTATTAAGGATTTGGAGAAAAACAGTTATAAAAATTATGAAATAAACAAATTAAGCAAAGAAAATTGCCTCTATGAAAAATAATACTTATTATACTAACATATTTGTTACTTATTTTGGAAATTTCTTACTTCGCACTGGGTAGTTCAAGAGGATTGGAATCATCGCGTATTTTTCTACGTATACGTAGAACATTTGTATTAGCGTCATGATTTTCGTCTTCAAAAAATAAATCCACACTTAAATCCATTCTTTTTATTTTATAAAAACTTGATTTTTTTGCGTTTTTTTCTTCACTTTACAAATAAAATGCATGGTGTTGCCAACATGAAATCGATATTTCATGTCGGCAACGCCATAACAATTACAACTAAAAATCGTTGTGTTACACAATACTAAAAAATAATTTGGTTGAGTTAAAGTCGGGTTGACTGACAGACGACCAAACTTAGTTGAGTTGAGAACGGCAATAGGGGCATTAATTGCTGTTTCCGTTTTTTTTAAACTTATAAGCTAGAAACGACATAACAAAATTTCAATATTTTCATTAACTATCAAATATTCATTAATTTTACGAAAAATAACAACAAAAAGTCTACGTAAAGCTTTTTAATTTCAGATATGTCTTATTATATGTCAGAATTTTTTAATTGTCTTTTAATTTGAGAAATTTGTATATGTATTTGCTATTAGATTGTCTGCAATACAAATGGAAGTTTATGAAATATAATAGGAAAATCACAATTTCTATTGGAAATTTCTGAAATGCAATTGAAAAGTTGCCTGAACTTAATGTAATATCTAATGAATTACTAATCAATTATTAAAAAAAAAACAATATGAATATAAAATAAAAAGTGTTTTTTTAATTAATTTTATTTATATTATATGCATTGAAATATATTTTATTATTTTTAATTCTACATACTTATGTATGTACATATTTCAGCTTTAAAATATTTTTATTTTGATCCAAGTTTTAAAATATTTAAAATAATATATAAAAAAAACATGATAAAAACTTAAAAACAAGAAAGACACTTATCTGACACTCGCATGATTATGAAATCGCCAAATTTATTTTTGCATGTTCTGTAGTTCTCGCGTTTTGCTTGCGTTTTGATGTTTTTCGCACATGCGGTGTAAAACAAAACACATAATTTAAAATTGATATTTTTAACGTAATAATCACCCCTATCGTGAATAAAAATTTCACGTGAAATTTGTTCCCTTTTCACACGTTTCCTATTAAAATTCAATGTTAAAAAATAAAAGGGAACAAATTTATATTAGCCTATGTTAGTCGCTTTTCTTAAATAATTTTGGAATTATAATAACACAATTTTAAAAAAAATGTATTTTTGAAAAAAAGTGAGTTTTAGGATGAAATTCTCCAGAAGAATTTGAACAAATATTTACTTGCACACGTATCACTATATAGAGATGGTAGTTCAAAGGGCCCTATATGACACTATATTAGTCGGTTTTCTTAAATAAATTTGAAATTATAATAAAAAATTGGATACCAAAATTTTTAAGAGTGTTATGCTCTATAAAGTGATTTTCGGAAGTGGGCATTATATGGGAGTAATTATGGACCGATCTGCACAAAATTTGTAGATGTGATTTGGCTTCATTTATGATGAAATTTGTTTGGATACTTGCATAATTCAAACATTTATGATCGGTAAACCCCAATTTCTGGAGGACATTTGTATGGGGGCCAGGTGAAATAATGTACCGATTTCCACCATTTTATATCCCATCCATCCTTGGGCCGAAAAATATCACGTAGCAAATTTTATCGAAATACCCTCAAAATTGCGACCTGTACTCTGCGCACAAACTTTACATGGACAGCCAGACGGACATCGTTAAATCGACTCAGAAAGTGATTTATTTTTAATTCATTAAACACATCACTTACATATTTACTTACATACATACAGTAAAGTACGGATAAATGCACATCGGTTTTCGCCCGACTTTTTGTGCACTTATTCATTCTTTGCATTTATGCTAACCTCGGATAAGTGCACAAATATTGCAATTATACAATTATTGGGTAAATGAAAATTTTTTGCATTTACACATAGTTACAGAAAAATAAATCAAAGAATTTTTAAAAGAGATTATATTTGTCCATTTGACCATTAATTTTACTAGGCGCTAATATGGACACCATTCAAAATTTGACAATTGATGCATAAACACAAAGGAGTTAAAATATATATTTTTATATATTATTTTTAAAAAGAAAATAATAGAATAATCCCATACAATTCAGAAAATTAAAAAAAAAAAATTATAATACAGTTGAATACAAATATCAAAATTAATTTCTATCCCATGTTGTATTTGGAGAAGTTTATATAACTTGTTGATCGAGATGTTCCCGGGACTTCTTCTGGTTGGGGCATCTTTGCCACTATTTCGTTTCGTTGAACTTGGCTAATATCCGTCAAATCGGGATAAGTACATCTATCTGTCATTCTTTCGTTTTAGAAACGTAATATCGAAATCTTGAGAACCGTGGACGGTGACAATTTTACCAACATAAAATTCATTTTGCTTCTTCAGTGTAGTAAATTTAACCAAAACCATGTCGTTCTCTTTCAAAATATCTTGGTCAATTAAAAGAGGTGGTTCATTGCTGTCATCATCGATTTCATCAAGTCCAGGCTCTTCCTCTGGTTGCAATATCATGTTATTGGAACATCACTATCTGAATCCGACGATGAAATTAATATTTTTTTTAACTTGTTCCATTTGTTTTTGTTTCGTTTCTTTTGTTTTCTTCATCTGTCTTCTCAGAAGTGTCGGTAAGAATAGATGACTTTCCTCGTTTTCGTCTATTTTGAGACTTCCTTGGACCGGATTTTAAAAAAGGTCTGACGATTTCTGGAGTAATTTTAGTTGTCGCGGAAAGTATTTGTGCTGGTGGAACATATGCTTGTGATGTATTAGGTATTGTCTCAGATTGATCGGTAACAAATGCAGCACCAAAATCTTCATCGGTAAAAATGATGCTGTTTGCAGGCCATATCCCAGACTTTTTAAAGGGGTTGGTGATATTGTCAAAAGTGAAACTTTAATTAAATGTTTTATTAGCAAGTTCGGCCACATTGTAAATATTAATGGCCTTGCCAGAATTTGTCCTCATCCAGTCATTAAATTCAATCTTTACTGCTGATTTGAATGGTCCATACACGCCGACGTCAATCGGCTGAAGGCGATGGGAACAATGAGGCGAAAATGTTAGCACAACAATTAATTGCTTCGATCGAAACGTGGCTTACATGATTATCCATGATAAACAGAATTTTCTTCATTATTGAACAGCTCGAAGTATTTACTATGTGTTCCAAAACTCTTACAAATAATTCAGCTGTCATCCATCCATTTCTCGAGAATAATCCCAGACTTCCAGCAGGAGCACTATACAAAAAACTGGCTTTAAACTTAATTCGTGGGAAAATTAATACAGGTGGAAGGATGGTACCCGGTGTCATCAATGTTAAAGATGCAATTCGGTAAAAAGCGGAAGCGATCCATAACCTTACCATAATTTTCGAAAAAAGCGTTAACGTGTAAACTTTGGTATGCAACGGTAAACTATTAACACATACATTTTTTTCTGTGATCAAGACTGCAAATACCAAAACCTAAAAAATCAGTTCTATTTTAGTTGTGCATTTATGCATACAAAGTTGTACTAAAAATGTCTCTTGAGGCTTAAAATTATTATGCACTTATGCATTTTTTGCATTTATGCGTGTTGCACTTATCCGGTTTTTAATGTATGTAGTATGTATGCTTATACGTTTTTTTTATTTATTTTTATTTTAAAACAGGGAGGTTTATTTAAAAATCACAATGATATATTTTGTTTTATTATTATGAGATTGTTTTTCATAATGTTGGTTTTTTTACTTTTTTATTATATTAACTTTTTTATTTTATTTTCATATTAAAAAATGTTTGTTGTTTTAAACAATGAACCTGCAGCAATTTCCATTACTAAATGGAAATATCTAACAAAATTATTATATTTTATAAATATTTTGTTTTATATTCTTGAATGTGTATCTTTCTTTGCCAAGGCTAAGTGGCATGGAAGATTTACTAACAAGTTTAGTTTTTAATTTTTGCGTTTCCAAAATAATTTGTTTGGGTAACAGCTGATGTTTGTTTTATATTAGTGATTATTAAAATCTACTATCAAAACTAATTAATGCTTTAATTTTTATGACACAAGAAGTTTAAATACTCGTTTTCTTGCTGTTTTTACTCGCTATTTAATATTTATCTATCTTTTTTTATATGCACCATAAAAGATAATAATGTATGTATGTCTGTACATACATATATATTTTCAGTATTGTAATTTTTTTCATTCACTACGTTTTATTATTTAAGGCCCAACTATAATATGTATATGCTAGCTTAAGCAAATTGCAAAAGTTAACGAAAAGGCTGTCAAATGCATAACTAGTTCAGAGTTAACTTTTAGGTGGCTACAATGACTTTGAAACTTTTTGTCCACAGTTGCTCATTTATGTTTAAAAAAAATGTTTTTATTTAACCAAAAACCCATTAAATGACTATATTTTATAAATATTATTATATTATTTTATAATTAAAAGAAAACTTCGTACCAGAAACGCATAATTTTTCCTTTTTTTTAATTTATCGCAAAAGTACTAAAATGTACAGCTGTGGCAGCACTACATTGTAAATAATAATAAACGTTTACATATGTTTTGTTAATTTTCGTATTGTGTTTGTAAAAATGGAGAAAAAACTTAAAAATTTAAATAATATAAAAATATTAAAGTTAGCGCTTGAAGGCCTGTGCACATTAAAAGAAATAAGTGAACTACACTGTAAAAGAAGAAGACGCTCTTGTTATGTCAGAGAAATAAACCGCGACAGAAAGACATTATTGTTAAAATAAAAAGGGCCTCTTTTATTGTAAAGGCACTTATTTTTTTCCACATTTTCTATTAAATTTAAAATAAATGTATTTTCTTCTTTCTCCATTTTGTTAAAAACACAAACAAACAACAAACAGCTGATTCCGTACGGAATGTGCGATCAGTTTCGCTTTTTGCTTAAGCAAATGACAGTTGAAAAACTTAACGAAAAGTTTCGTTAAGTACATTATAGTTTGCCACATACAATTTATATGTGTTCGCACGTTTGCTTAAGCTAGCATATGCACATTATAGTTGGGCCTTTATTCTTTTAATAATTTTTAAACAATATATTTATGTGTTTATATTTCCATTAATCTTCAAGAAATTAATTTATTGTAAAGAAATTAATTTATTGTAAATAAGTATTTACTCGAAGCTGACAAAATTAGACGTAGATTTTTAAAATATATTTATGAGCTCCTGCTGGGATGAGTGTAAGCCAAAGTTGGAAAATATGGCTGTGAGGAAAGACGTATGGATTGATAAATGTTTAAAACTATAATATTTTCGTATATTACCTGCAGTATGTTTAGAATTTAGTTTTTTTCTTTTCTTGATAATTTAATTGACACAAATGTCAGGAACTTATTATAACTGCTTTATGAACAGTTATTGGTGGTTAAGTAAACTATAACTTTTTTTTTTTTTTGGTGCGTTGAAGCCACTACTTTCCTCGGGCAATGCAAGATGTAAAAGAATTCCTTAACGGTATTCTTTAAGTTAAAGAAGCTATGTGTGACCAAAAAAAAACTTCGAAAAATTCCTGGAAAACAATGATTACCGAATAATCGAGTTGAAGCCAGCATGCGTTAACCTGCGTTTCTATGCGATCATATGCGTTGGCTTACTTTTCTACGGTTTGTAGTATATCAACTTAACGATAATTTAATGACAAATAAACACGGCTTTTTAATTATTACTTTTCTTAGAAATTACTATTATCAACCTCGAATTTAACTACTGTTGTAAATGATAACGCTATTAATTATAGTTATGTTTTGTGCAAGAACACCTGTATATTTAAATGTTAATAATTTTACTTTATGTGGTAACAAAAGGTAATACAAGAGAAGAGGGGTTCCATTAACATTGTATGGATACATAAAATACAAAGTTAGAAGCCAACCTGGAATAACTTTGTTGAATATTTGACCAGGCATCTTAGGTGCAAAAATTACAACTATGAACATACAAAGTTGAGGGCAAACTTTAAAATATTATAATCTATTCTAAGGGGATGTTCACACACTTCTGTTGTTGTCACTGTAGGTAACGGGTGTAGTGACAAATCGAATTTGTCGCTGGTATTAGATCCCATGTCTTTTCTATTGTTATCTGCTGCTACAGAGACGTCATATAATGTAGATTTACCATTTTCATCTAAAATTATATTGAGTTTTTCTGTATCTTTTAGGGGGTTGGGTTTATGATGTAAAGGTGTCTCTTGTTGATCTGTCTCACTAGAGGGTTTATTTAAACGCAAACCTTTGCTCAAATCTTCACTGAGTAGTTCATGGACTGTAGTGCCATCGTTTTGTTTAAAAACTTTATAAATTACCGGACAGGATTTGGAGTTTCATTTAGTTCTCTGTTACTGTCACACGTTGCACAATCTAAAGGGGGGTAATAAAAATCAATAATATAATTGTGATCTTTCATTCAACTGTGATCTTTCGTTTATGTACCTTCGTAAAATGATGAGTGTCTTTGATTGCTATTACTGCCACATTTTAAGGCAAATTTCTCAGCCTGCATAATAATTATCCTCTATACTGCCAGCACCAATTGGATGTTCCGATGTGATTTTCAATTGGTTTAAAGTTGCTGTCGTATCATCCATACTGGCCAAGTTGTTGATGGTAGTGGGACTTTCCAGTTGTATGGAAGTATTGATTAAAAATTATCTGGGATGCATTTTAAAGTCCAACATTTCTAGATTCTACCCTACAAGAAGACTACCAGTTAAATAACCAGTCATTTAACCGGTAGTGCTGCCAGATATATCGGTTAAAGTTTATATTAGTTTATAAAGAGCAAAATGCAAATTATAACCGAAACTCTTGTGTACGTGTGATGTTGCATCTTGCTCTAACTACCTAATGCCACTCGACTGCGCAACATACATCTGTACTGCTTACTCTGCTGCTTTTAATCGGTCAATGATTACCTAAACATTGGGTAAGCTTAACAAGTTAATGATAACGTAAATATTGGTTATCTCTAACTAGTCAATGCTTACACAAATATAGGTTAGCAATAACTGGTCACAACTAACGAACATATCCGTCAATTATAACTAATAGAAATAAAATACAAAATATTATTTTCTTTTAGTTAAACTTTTAATTGATCTTTTTCTTTTTTAGAATAATTTTTTTGTTTCTGCCGGTTATGGCTGCGTTCTACAGCCTTCTTTATATTTTTTTGAAATTCCATCATACTCTGCTTTTGGAAAACGTCTGAAATTTAAAGAATATATACAAATATTAATAGTATAATATTATTTCAATGAATTTTCAAAATGTACATACATAATAACATTAACATTAATATATGTATGTATGTACGCACATACCTCTCAAAAACTTGGAGCAGATAGAATGCTTTGCCCACCTCCCTTCCAAATTGTACATCTGTAGCAGGTCATCCGTAAATATACAACGGATGACACTGCTGACATCTTCAGATGCCCCTTTAATTTTAGATTAAGAAAAAACAAGCTAAATTTTTTTTTTTTTTTTTTTGCATTTAATTATTTATTGAATCTTCATATTTGAAATGACAATAAGTATTCAAATCTTAATACTAAAAAGAAAATAATAAGCCCAGCTAGTGCTAGACAAAAATTTTTATGATACTAAAAAAATTTCACATCAACTGATCCAGTCATCTATTTTGCGCTTGAGTTAAAGCAAGGGTATCCCTCCTTCTCAACCGATTGTGGCCACTAAAGTTAAGGATGTCTCGTGCAAGTGGGTTTGGATGGTGTTCAAGTTTGCTGACATACTTTGACGCATATTTTGTAAATTCGACTTTTACTAATGGCACGCCTAGATCTTTGTGGATTCGAGAATTTTTAACATACCATGGAGCTGCAGTAATTATACGTAGAATTTTATGTTGACCCCTTTGAATTTTTTCAATGTTTGATGCTGAGGCAGTATCTGTGAAACCGGGTTAAGAACCATTTGTACCACTGAGCTAGTCGAACACCATTCGTTTTGCCCTTAACCAAGCATTCAAGAAATTAAAGCAAATCCATAAGGCGAATCTTTAACAATTTTTATATTGTTATTTTCTCGTAGACGACGCGTTACAATATTCATAATTATGATAAAAATAATATCAATTATAATATTAATACGTCTGGCTATAGTTTAGAAACTACTGAAAATGTTAACGATAATCATTTATGTATAGATCGTTTCATTAATGAATCAAGTGCCAATGACAAAATGGGTTCTCCCGAGGTCAGCTTTGCTGGTGTATCTATGCTAAAAAACATTCGTAAAAAGTACATGACATCAGAAATATATACATACGCAATTAAATATAAATGTACGTATGGTGGAAGTAAAAAAAACGAATAGAATTTAAATGTTCTATAATAGATACAAAAATGCATATACCTGAAATCAGTGAGATCCTTAAAGAAAACGATACCAAGATTCCAACAAAAAAACTGCTAGAAAATTTTATTAGATTTGTATATTTAACAAAAAATAATGCTTGCGATATTAATTTTAAGCATACACGTATCAATAAATATTCATTCATTGCTTACGGTTACTGTACCGATGTTGAATGTAATTTAAATACTTTTAGTGGCGATATGAGTGGTGATATAAATGTACATATGTCGCAACCTGAAATACTATACGTATTGTATCAATAAAAAACCACATTTCTATGTAGAGGAGCTCAAAGATACTTTGAAAAATATGCCTGAACTTTGTAAAGAAATCGCCTTGAACTATCAAAAGAAAAAAGTTATTAAACAATCAGATGAACTGCGAACAGTGGGCAGATAACAAATGTTAGTGTCTTTACCTAACATTAGACATATAAAAGCTGAAGCGGAAGCTGAGCACGATAAACATTCCGATGCATTCATAGATACATATTTAATGTTTACATCTAATTATGTCCACTATGTGCAATATTTGTCAACGAAATTAGAAACTTATTTGTGGCCAAAAAAACAAATTAACATTTTAAAGGAACATAACGATTTCATATTAAAAAAAAAATTAACTACAATCTTCATGTCAATGCAACAGGACATGTAATAAATGATATGCTATTTCCAACTAAAAGAATATTTTTGTATTCGTTAGTTGGTCATATTAAAGAAAAAAAAAAATTGCTCTGTGACTGATGCAATATTATTCAATCATACTAATTATGATATTGGCAGATTTTTTGGATCTATTCGTTCTTATTGTTTAAACAATAAAATATTCAAACGAATCGTTACATAATTAAGTTTTGCTATAATTGATGATATGAGAAGTCTTTTAGACTAATTAAATGCATGTTATGATGTATTACATGCGAATAAACAGTATTCAGTTATGTGTTAGCCACTATTCAAAAATAATATGCAAAGACATCGATAATATTGTCCCATTGATAAATGTTCCATTGCGTAAGTTTTTACGCGAAGCATATGGTATAGCATTCAATTTGATGTCGCTTTCTGAATGCCTCAAATGGTTTAAACAACTATGCATTGTTCTATGTACAAAAAAATATGTTAAAAAAGTTCATGATGCCTTAACTTATTTGAAAAATGCATCAGAAGATAAAACTCATTTCACAAAGATAGAAAAAGAAAAGGAATCTACGCTTAGCCAAGATGACATAAATATTGGAAACGTGTCCAATCTTAGTCCATTTCGTATTCTTTTTAACCAGTACAAAGTGGAAATAGATACTTGTGACGAAAGAGAAGCTGAGAATAATATTTTTTTTTCCTGAAATGGCTCAATTTGTGCTAGAAAAAAATATACCGTTTATTTCATTGTGGTCAAACATAATCGGATCAATTATTGACAAATCTGGTAAAAAAAAATAAAAATTTGTTATAATGACGAGTTTGCGAAACGTATTTCTCCAGGCACATTAATAACGCCTTCGAAACGAAATCGTGTAAGCTACGCAAAACAATCAAATCCAACCAACTTGAAAACCGATTTAAAAAAAAAAAAATTGTAAAATTGAGGAATAGGCTTCCACATGGAATGTGTAATGAATCTTTTGAAATGGTTAAAAAGTACATGAAGGAGTTTGAAAAAGGAAACTCTAACGATTTGGACTATAAAAATGTAACCCAAAATAATGAGAAAAATATATTAAAAAACGGAGATCAAGGATTGAACGAGGAAAATTTTCAAAAATTCGATTGCTCAGTTCCATCTGCTAAAAATGTCTCCAAACAAGTTTCTAATGACCATAAAAATACTGAAGCAATTGTACAAAAAGAAAATATATCTTTGTGCAATGAAAATCTACCAATAACTACATAGTTGAATCTGATAACGACATTACCACTGAAAATAATAAGAATATAAATTATTCACAATATAAAAATCTGAAAAGATTTGTTAGAAGAGATATTAATTTCTATTTGCTAAAATTAGAAAACGTATTTGAGCAAACTCATGGTCAACACTTTTCCTTAACGTCTTATACATATGTATATCTTTAATAGAAATGGTCTTCAAAAAATGTTGCACAAGATATTCAAATTGATGATTGGAATTGTGGAATATTTATTTTACAATTTGCAGAACGTTTTTTACAATCTGAAATTTATACAAACCTTGAAGATCAAGACAAATATAGATTGGTTCTAAAAAAATATGCTTTACCAATATGGAGATCCTTTATCTTTTATTTGTCTTCATTGTGGACATGATACATCAAAAGTAATTAAAAAATTTTGTTGCGGAATATGTCAGAGATATATTTGGATATGTTGCAAAAAACATTATACTATGTTTCCACGGTACATGCTTCGCTCTCTATTCATGCTTTACACCCCAATCACGAGCGAAACAACTTGCTTCACCATACAAAATTTTAAGAGCGAATCAAGTAGATTCATATTAAATCAACTTGCGAAGCACGAAAAATTGCAATCTTCTCTAATTTTTATCGCAAGTTTATCTGCACTAGCTGTAAAAATTTAATATTATTGTAAACAAAGCAAATTATTTTCTTGTTGCTGGAAGTAAAGAAAGTAAATACGTACGAACGTATGTTTTTTTACAAATAAACTAACTAATTTCCACTCACTTTTTTTGTCCACTAAAAAAATTATTTTCAACAAAGTAAATTCTGTTTGTTTATTAAAAACAACTGTCAAATCTAATAAAGTTTATTAGTCATGTAAGCAGCATGATTCAGAAAGCGAAGCAGGTGATTCAAGTCGTCGTGGAAACATAGTATTACATACATATATTTATTTACAGCGTTAACTATAATAAACAAGCAAGAGTGCTAAATTCGGCTGTGCCGACTCTTAAATACCCTCCACCTAAACGTAATAAGAAATACAAAAACCACACTGGTTATAGGACTAGAATGTTTTTATTCTGTGTTTTCTATTTAGTCTTAGTGCAAATTTTATTAGTATTTGATATATTGTTTGAAAGACAATTTTACGACCAACATAATTTATGTTAAATATTTTGAAATTTTGTCTAATTTTTACCATTTTTAATTGATTTATGGCGTTTTATTTTCTGGCAAAAATGTTACACCAGGGGATTTGGATGAGTTTCCAGCTTACCCAAATAATGGGCCACGTGTTTAGTTATTTCCCATTTGACAAGTGGAACATCAAGATCGTTGTGTATGTTGTTGTTTTTAAGATACCAAGGAGCGGTAGTTATCATTCGTAGAATTTTGTTTTGACGGCGTTGAATTTTCTCAATATTGGAGTTGGAGGCAGTGCCCCATAACTGGATACCATAGCACCAAATTGGCTATAAGATTGAGTTGTAGAGTAGAAGCTTACAATCGAGCCGAAGGACGGAGTGCCGATGAGCCAATGAATTTGGGCTGCTTTCAGTTTCATTTGAGTCAGCTTAGCATCTATATGTGGTTTCCATGTGAGGCGACGGTCCAGATGAATACCAAGATATTTCACGTGTGAGTTTTCAGGCACTATATGATCATTAATACGAATAGGGGGAGCTGATTCCCTACGTAGAGTAAATGTTACGTGGGTGCATTTCTGTTCATTTATTTTTATTCCCCATGGTCTTGCCCATTTCTCCACTTGCGTTACGTGGTGCTGTAATAGAATCGAGGCATCTTTTGGATCTTTAAAAAACTGAAAAATGCCGTATCATCAGCAAATGTTGACGTGTGAATTTCATTGTTTGTTGGCATGTCTGCTGTGTACAGCAAGTATAGAATTGGTCCTAAGATACTACCTTGAGGGACGCCAGCACCTATAGGTTGAGGACGGCTTAAATAATCACCTTCTTTAATCATAAACTGACGGTCGATTAAGTATTTCCATAGTAGGTGTTGAAGATTCACCGGCAAGTTCTGCTTTAATTTAGATATCAGGCCTTCATGCCATACTTTGTCGAAAGCTTGAGAGACGTCAATAAAGAGTGCCGAACAGTATCTATTTTCCTCAAAGGTTTTTCTTATGACTTGTACCAATCTATGTGTTTGTTCTATTGTACTGTGTTGACGTCTGAAGCCAAACTGGTGATTGGGAATGCAGTTGTTTTCATTCAAAATCGGAGTCAGCTTGGTTATAAGCAATTTCTCGAATAATTTGGACATAGTTAGTAATAGACTTATTGGCCTATACGACTCAACTTTGCAAGGATCTTTTCCCGGCTTAGGAATCATCTTTACTAGTGCAATTTTCCAAACCGGAGGGTAGTACTCAAGCCGTAAAATGGCATTAAAAAGAAAGAGGATTAATCTTTTTGCAATGCGAGGCAGCTCAAAAATCATTTTATTGCTGATTTTATCAAACCCAGGTGCTTTTTTAACATTTAAATTATCAATAGCCTCAACAACCTCCAGATATTGAAATCTTATTTGTACAGGTGGTCTGGCAACAACAGGCGGTAGTTGGCTAATGTCAGTATCCATATTGGGAGTGAATACATTTTTTAAATGACTTACGAAAAGGTTGCCTTTTTCTTCGTTATTTCGTGCCCAAGATTCAAAGTACGCAGTGGAGGTCTTGCGATTACGGGTTTTCTCAGATTTCGGACTGCACGCCATAATATAATTTGACTGGGAAGTTGCGTCTAGACCTTCCAGATGTTGTTTGAGAGACTCTGCTTTTTGCGCTTCTAGCAAGATCCTAAGATTTTTGGTACATTCTCTTAACCTAGTTTTAAGTTGGGGCGATCTGTGTTGTTGCCACTCTCTTCGGACTCTCCTTTTTTCAGACAATAGTTGCTCAACATCTGCAGAAAAAACTCTGTTGTATCTATTCGGGCGGTAAGTGGAAGAAGCATGTTCTGCGGCTTTCTCGACATGTTCATTAAGACTTTTTATACAGGCTTCGATGTTTTCAGCAGTTTTTAACGGGAGTTTCTCTGTGCAGTGAGTGCTGATGTATTTTTTGTATTTTAACCAATTCAGACGTTTGACAAGAAGTAAGGCATCAGTTACGATTTGCTGAGGACTTCTGTTGGTGATTACAGTGGGTGAGTGATCTGAAGAAAGATCCAGTGAAGCCTCGACTTCAATGAGTTCCCTTTCGCCACGCCGAAATCGATAACGTCAGGAATTTTTTGCTGGTCAGTTGGCCAATAAGTTGGTTGACCAGTTGAAATCACATTCAGTCCCATTTCAGACAGGGAGTCGTACAATATACGACCTTTAGGGCTAACGAGTCGTGAGCCCCAGAATGTATGCTTAGCATTGTAGTCGCCAGCCGCTATGAAACGGCTACCTAGTGATTTGTAAAAATCTCTATACTGATCTTTTGTTATTAAAAATCTGGGCGGACAGTAAACTGACGAAATCACGAGATTTTGACAAAAGTTCTTAATACAGATGTTTGTTGCTTGAAGATAACACTCTGAAAGACCACCCAATGAATGGTGTTTGATTCGCGATTTGACCAATATTGCCGAGACACCACATGATCTATCTCTGGGGTCCTTGGTGTCGTAGAATGTATAACCACTTATTTTAAAAATGCTTCTCGACGTCATATGAGTCTCGGAAATCAGTATTACATCAATTTTCTTATTAAAAAGAAAATATTCAAGTTCATTTTTGTGTTGGCGTATGCCGTTTGCGTTCCAGAAACATATTTTGAGACAGTTCATGGTCTATTAAGTATGGCCTGCAGTAGCGTGGACTGCATTTTTTGCATCTCCTGCATCATACTTGTCATGCTTGTCATGAAATGGTTCATGGATTGCACCAGATTCTCCATTATACCTTCAAGACGGCTAAAATTGTGGCTGTTTGTATCATTTATTGGTGATTTATTTTGCACTGTTGGTTGGTTAGATCTTAGCACATAGGCATATGAAAATTGGCTAGTGGATGCTTGTGCTACGGGGGGAATAATTGTAACAGGTACTTTTGTCGTCTGAGTAGGGGTAGAAGCGGGTTTGTTGATCAAGGAGCGTTTAACGACCTCGAAAACAGGGCAACCCCTGTAGTTGGCAGTGTGGTTTCCACCGCAATTGCTGCATCTTTTTACCCTGGAATCATCCTTAGGTTTATCGCACTTTGAGGTGTCATGAAGATCCCCACAAACAGTAGGCAACATACAATAAGATTTAGTGTGACTATATTCTTGGCAGTTCGAACACTGTACTGGGACAGATCGCTTATGAGGTTCTTCCACTGTAACTCTTCGGTGCATTATGAATTTCAAGTCATATATAGGATGTGTTTCATTTTTCTTCAGCTTAACATCACCAGGTTCTAACTCCACTCTAAATAATGGTTGAGGGATCCTATCTCTGTTTCTTATATTTGATACGGCCTTGATTTTAAAGCCTTTGTCGGCCAAACTGCTCTTGATATCCTTAGGATCAACAAAAGAATCAATTCCCTTAATTACGACTTGTAGACCTTTTGCGCTTTTAAGTTGATACGTGTAAAAATTCTTTTTGCGTTTTTCAAATTCCGAAACTATTCTCCGATAGTCGTTTTCATTATTAACCTGAATTTTTGTTTCATTAATATTGCCACGCTTAATTGGAGTCACATAAAAAGAATTTTCACCAATTAATGAAACTAATATTTTTATAAGTTCGTTTGAGTTTTTTTCTCTTAAATATATTGGAGGTGGTTTTACTGGCTTATTCACAGCGTTAAGGACATCAGTTTTGTCTTGGAGGATGGCAAAACGATTTTGCCAGCGTGGCTCTTCAGCATTCTTTGATAATTTTGCGGCTGGTGTAATTTCGGCAGATTTTGAGCTTCTGCCTCTCTTCGATACTCTTCAACAGCAACTATAGGAGCGGCCTTATTTGTAGGAATTAATGTGCCTTTTGCAGCTGTTGACGTCTCTCCAATATTTGAAATCGAGGACCGTGAAGAAGACGGTCCTTCAGTGATTTTTCTATTTAAATTAAATATGCTTTGGGCTAAGTTTGTGCCCTGTTCAACACATTTATTCAAGTTTGGTGCACTTGCACTTAAATTCAGATTTGTGCTTAAGTAGTTTTTATTAAATTCGGGATCTTTAATGTTCTCATTACTAACACTTGCCGAGCTCAACACGAAATAAGCATTTCGGCTCTGAGGCCCACACGCACTGTTAGAATTGTTACTCATTCACTGTCTCACTGTATTTAATTTTCTAGTTTTCATATAATTAAAAATAAATTATCCAATTTTCAACCACTTTTTCGAGCATATGGGGCCGTATGTCGGCAATAACGCCACCCATGTTGGCTTCCAATTCCCCTAACGTTTCTGGTTTGTTGGCGTAGACGAGCGACTTCACATATCCAAAAAGAAAATAATCCAATGGTGTCAAATCACACGATCTTGGTGGCCAATTGACAGGTCCATTCCGCGAAATTATGCGCTCATCGAATGTTTCGTTCAATAAATAGATTGTGGCGTGCGCTGTGTGGCATGTAGCGCCGTCTTGTTGGAACCACAACTCATCCACATTCATGCCATCCAATTCGGGAACAAAATAGTCGGTTATCATAGCTCTATACCGGTCTCCATTAATTCGGGTCCTCTTCAACACTTTGCTCTACAGCGGCAATTCTTTCTTCGGTGCGCACTGTTCGACGTCTCTGCGGATGCGTATTATCACATAGAGTTAACGTAGTGCAAAAACGATCCATGGTTAACCGAATTAATTGCTCTGATGGACGATTATGTCGACCATAACATGGACGGAGCTTGCGGTAAACTTCGCGAACTGAACCGTTATTTTCGAAATAAATTTGCACGATTTGCAAGCGTTGTTCTTTTGTCAACCTGTTCATGATGAAATGGCAAACCAAACTGAACATAAATGACATTAGAGTTGCCAGATTAAACCACAAAATGCCAGTTTTATTTCTTTTCGAAAAACAAACCTGTAAAAAAAAACACCCTATAGATTATTTTTTTAATCTTAGGGCCAGTGCAATATAATGTAGTCATCTACGTTGTACTAGTCGAATAAATCTGTGATGAATTTTATTTAATCTGAAAAGAAACGAAAATAAATCACAAAGTAATAATTCTTATAGACTATATCATAAACAATACTTATCGTAAGGAATAATTTAGGATGGAAGAGTTGTATCCAAAAGCAAAACATCTCTCAATTCTTTTTTTTTTGAAAAGAATATAGAGATGTGTGATTAAGACTAGACATCATCAATCTCATTCCAGATAATTAAAAGAAAAGAATAGAGTAATGACGCGATAATTTTAGGATGACGTGGTTGTAGAAACTAAGAATTTATTTTTGCCTCTAAAGAATCCTTTTTGTAGGCGTTCGATTAAATTTAGCACTCCTTTGTGCACTACTGGTAATTTATCAGTAACAAGACACATTAGTTAATGGGTTACCTCTACAGTTTTTTTTATGTACAAAAAAAAAACAAAATTTGGAAGACTCGAAGTCTAGGATGAGTCAGATTGGATTAACTATTTTCTTTTCTTATTACCTCCATGCGAGAAGTTATAAAAGAAATATGAACGAGGTTTCCTGAAAAAAATATAAAAAGGTGAATAAATTGTCAATTGATTGCACTTATACTTACTGTGATAATTGCCCGGCTAGCTCAGTGGTAGATTATGAGACGTCTATTCAGGGTCATGGGAGTTCCCCGCGTTGGGCTAAGGTAATAAAGAAACCCGCACACCGTCCCCTCTGGTAATATCCGCGAGTCCGGAGTTTTGTTGCGGATAAATTCCAAGGCAAGAATCAAAAAAAAATTTTGCGTGGGAATGCCCTATGAAATTGCGTCGGGAGGAGGTAAAAATAATTCCTATAACCTCGAGTCCCTCACAATTATTTTATATTATAAGGGAGGGGCTTGATTGTTTTGGAGCCACCACTCCTGCCCATATCCCAGTGGATTTCCTAACTAAATAAGGGATGGGCCATGGTAGTTATGGAGCCACCACTCCAACCCATATCCCAGTGGTTTTTAGCCTGTTGTTTTTTTTTTTTTGGTATATGTATCCGTTGTCGTTTGTATTTATGCCTGCAAAGAAAAGAAGAATTCATATTAATAAAACAGATTGGCCCATAATCATAGTCATAGAAAAAGCATACTTTAAGTAAAAGTAGACTTTTAAACAACAAAAACATATAAATTTTGTTCTGAATTTAAAACAAAAGCATGCTTTTGCTTAAAGTATGCTTTTTCTATGACTATGATTATGGGCCATTATTTTTTGTGGAACGATACATAATTACCAAATCCAAAAAAAAGCACACCAACCCCTGTATCTCTCAACAAATACCAAGCCACTACCTCCTGCCCAAGTTTCAATGAATGTTTTTCTATTTCATTGCCAATAGTAGTTTTGGTAGTTGTATTTGTCCTTAGGTGTTGATAATTTTATTTTCTGAAAAAAAAAGGAAAGAAAATGTATATAAATATAAAAAGAATATAATATTTTTGTATATACCTACATACGTGTTCCTTAATCCTTATGTTTTCCTGAAAAGAAAAGATAAATTAAACAAAAAATATTTTTTATACTTACATGTGACATGAATGAAAGCGGGTCTGTGTTTGTGTGCATTAGGTTTGTGTAATGCTAAAGAGTTGGTAACACCTACGAATATCGTAAAGCAAACACAGTGCTGTATTTCATTCACAAGGCTGGGGAAGTGTATTCGTTGTACGTAAAAAAATAAGAAAAATAGTAAAACGAATATACTGACTAAAAATCATGAGCTCCTGGTATATGAAAGGGTTATGAGGCGTTAGATCCTAGGGAAATAAGAAAAATGAAAAATGGCTAGCTAGGACTATATAAAGAAATAATAAAATTCTGGCGGTAAAATAATGAAAAAAAACCCGCCAAATAAAACAATTTTTTTTTATATAAAGTTAGACAATTCTTTATTACAGGAGAAAAATACATAAACAACATTTCTACAAAAACAAAAAAATATAAGGAATGCCATGATCGCTAGCCAATATAAACAGTAAATGTCGCGATAACAGAAAAAAATGTAAATAAGGATTTAGGTAATAAAACCGCTAAAAATGGTTGAGAAAATAAGACGGGGGTATTTAAGCGAACCTTAAAGTGAGCAACTATAGTTTTGTTGAAACCAAAGGAAAATCAAATAAGTGTCCCTATAGTGAAGGCAACAAAAAATTAGATAAACAAATAAGTGAAGGAATGAAAAAA
Organism: Bellardia pandia; assembly: GCA_916048285.2. Lineage (NCBI taxonomy): Eukaryota > Metazoa > Arthropoda > Insecta > Diptera > Calliphoridae > Bellardia > Bellardia pandia. Next base: position 90,617,648 of record OU696532.1, on the reverse strand, counting down.
ACGTAAGTGCTAGTGCTTTTAGTAATAAAAGTTAATAGTGGGGGAAAATAATTCTAATTCTTGCGTTATTGTGTGTTCTCCCTTAGCTGGCTAATTCTACAAGGAGGAAGGAATCACTGTGTGGAAAATTGTCTCCGACAAAAAGAAGAAAGAAAAAATTAAAAATTAGCCAGGTAAAATTTTTTATTATTCCTTTTTTTTACTTACGTCCTGAAATTCGTACCAACAAAATACAAAAAAAAAATACAAAAAAGGCGAAATTTGGTGAACAAAAATTTTTTTTTTATTAGTATTATTAAATAAAAATCTAAAAGTATCTATCCTACATATCTATATATATTAAAACAATATAATATTTTAAATTACAAAATAATAACAACAAAAATAATACGCGCCTAAAAGACGCCAAATAAAAGAAAAATATGATAGTTTTTTTAATTATAAAAAAAAGAAATTAGAAAAAAAGTATAAGCAAAAGCAAAAAGAAAAGAAAATTAATAGTTTAAGTAAAGAACAAAGTAATAGATTAAGATATTATATTATAGTAGTTTTGTCTTGCCGAGGTTCTATGAGGTTTATGAGGTTCTTCCACTGTAACTTCTTGGTGCATTATGAATTTCAAGTCATATATAGGATGTGTTTCATTTTTCTTCAGCTTAACATCACCAGGTTCTAACTCCACTCTAAATAATGGTTGAGGGATCCTATCTCTGTTTCTTATATTTGATACGGCCTTGATTTTAAAGCCTTTGTCGGCCAAACTGCTCTTGATATCCTCAGGATCAGCAAAAGAATCAATTCCCTTAATTACGACTTGTAGACCTTTTGCGCATTTAAGTTGATACGTGTAAAAATTCTTTTTGCGTTTTTCAAATTCCGAAACTATTCTCCGATAGTCGTTTTCATTATTAACCTGAATTTTTGTTTCATTAATATTGCCACGCTTAATTGGAGTCACATAAAAAGAATTTTCACCAATTAATGAAACTAATATTTTTATAAGTTCGTTTGAGTTTTTTTCTCTTAAATATATTGGAGGTGGTTTTACTGGCTTATTCACAGCGTTAAGGACATCATTTTTGTCTTGGAGGATGGCAAAACGATTTTGCGAGCGTGGCTCTTCAGCATTCTTTGATAATTTTGCGGCTGGTGTAATTTCGGCAGATTTTGAGCTTCTGCCTCTCTTCGATACTCTTCAACAGCAACTATAGGAGCGGCCTTATTTGTAGGAATTAATGTGCCTTTTGCAGCTGTTGACGTCTCTCCAATATTTGAAATCGAGGACCGTGAAGAAGACGGTCCTTCAGTGATTTTTCTATTTAAATTAAATATGCTTTGGGCTAAGTTTGTGCCCTGTTCAACACATTTATTCAAGTTTGGTGCACTTGCACTTAAATTCAGATTTGTGCTTAAGTAGTTTTTATTAAATTCGGGATCTTTAATGTTCTCATTACTAACACTTGCCGAGCTCAACACGAAATAAGCATTTCGGCTCTGAGGCCCACACGCACTGTTAGAATTGTTACTCATTCACTGTCTTACTGTATTTAATTTTCTAGTTTTCATATAATTAAAAATAAATTATCCAATTTTCAACCACTTTTTCGAGCATATGGGGCCGTATGTCGGCAATAACGCCACGAATGTTGGCTTCCAATTCCCCTAACGTTTCTGGTTTGTTGGCGTAGACGAGCGACTTCACATATCCAAAAAGAAAATAATCCAATGGTGTCAAATCACACGATCTTGGTGGCCAATTGACAGGTCCATTCCGCGAAATTATGCGCTCATCGAATGTTTCGTTCAATAAATAGATTGTGGCGTGCGCTGTGTGGCATGTAGCGCCGTCTTGTTGGAACCACAACTCATCCACATTCATGCCATCCAATTCGGGAACAAAATAGTCGGTTATCATAGCTCTATACCGGTCTCCATTAATTCGGGTCCTCTTCAACACTTTGCTCTACAGCGGCAATTGTTTCTTCGGTGCGCACTGTTCGACGTCTCTGCGGATGCGTATTATCACATAGAGTTAACGTAGTGCAAAAACGATCCATGGTTAACCGAATTAATTGCTCTGATGGACGATTATGTCGACCATAACATGGACGGAGCTTGCGGTAAACTTCGCGAACTGAACCGTTATTTTCGAAATAAATTTGCACGATTTGCAAGCGTTGTTCTTTTGTCAACCTGTTCATGATGAAATGGCAAACCAAACTAAACATAAATGACATTAGAGTTGCCAGATTTGACCACAAAATGCCAGTTTTATTTCTTTTCGAAAAACAAACCTGTAAAAAAAAACAGCCTATAGATTATTTTTTTAATCTTAGGGCCAGTGCAATATAATGTAGTCATCTACGTTGTACTAGTCGAATAAATCTGTGATGAATTTTATTTAATCTGAAAAGAAACGAAAATAAATCACAAAGTAATAATTCTTATAGACTATATCATAAACAATACTTATCGTAAGGAATAATTTAGGATGGAAGAGTTGTATCCAAAAGCAAAACATCTCTCAATTCTTTTTTTTTTTGAAAAGAATATAGAGATGTGTGATTAAGACTAGACATCATCAATCTCATTCCAGATAATTAAAAGAAAAGAATAGAGTAATGACGCGATAATTTTAGGATGACGTGGTTGTAGAAACTAAGAATTTATTTTTGCCTCAAAATAATCCTTTTTGTAGGCGTTCGATTAAATTTAGCACTCCTTTGTGCACTACTGGGGGCTAATTCTGGCAGTCGTGATCGAAATTGTTTTCGAATCGAAATTTATTTCGACAGTGCAAAATTTTCTAATGATGGTACTCGATACGAATCGAATCGATTCATTGCTTCAGTGTTGTAAAAAACTTAAATAAGTACGTATTACAACACTGAATAAAATAAAAGAAAATGTAAACAAAAAACATATGGTTCTGCAAAAAATAACTCAAGTAAAAGCAAAATTTTTTAAAGAAGTTCTTTTAAATTAAAAATGGACCCAGTTATGTTTTTTTATTCTTCGTCTTTTGATTCTTACAAAATATGAATGGCATAAGAAACACCTTCGTCCCATTAAGATTGACAAACAATTAGTAAGTATAAATAAGTACATACATACATACCTACATATGTATGTATTAATGTATGCATGTGTTTTTCTAGACTCAAAATACATTTTAGGCTCACAAAGCAAGCAAAGCTAAAATTTATTTTTGAAATTTTTGACCTAAAAGTAATAAAATTATTAATATTATGATATTTTTTAAAGTAAGTAACAAATTTTTTACTAACATTTTCTTTTTTCTTCTGTTTGCTAAAAAAAACGTTATTTCGAACGCTTCTTTGCTTACGAGTAAAAACTCGCAAGGTTGCGTTCGAATAATCATTCGTTATCGAATGCCATCATTAGAAATTTCTATACATTTTATTCGCTATCGAATGAGAGAATCCCAAATGTTAAAAAATTCGAACGTTCGAATGAAAATTTACTCGCATACGAATGCGAGAATTAGCCCCCTGGTAATTTATCAGTAACAAGACACATTAGTTAATGGGTTACCTCTACAGTTTTTTTTATGTACAAAAAAAAAACAAAATTTGGAAGACTCGAAGTCTAGGATGAGTCAGATTGGATTAACTATTTTCTTATTACCTCCATGCGAGAAGTTATAAAAGAAATATGAACGAGGTTTCCTGAAAAAAATATAAAAAGGTGAATAAATTGTCAATTGATTGCACTTATACTTACTGTGATAATTGCCCGGCTAGCTCAGTGGTAGATTATGAGACGTCTATTCAGGGTCATGGGAGTTCCCCGCGTTGGGCTAAGGTAATAAAGAAACCCGCACACCGTCCCCTCTGGTAATATCCGCGAGTCCGGAGTTTTGTTGCGGATAAATTCCAAGGCAAGAATCAAAAAAAAATTTTGCGTGGGAATGCCCTATGAAATTGCGTCGGGAGGAGGTAAAAATAATTCCTATAACCTCGAGTCCCTCACAATTATTTTATATTATAAGGGAGGGGCTTGATTGTTTTGGAGCCACCACTCCTGCCCATATCCCAGTGGATTTCCTAACTAAATAAGGGATGGGCCATGGTAGTTATGGAGCCACCACTCCAACCCATATCCCAGTGGTTTTTAGCCTGTTGTTTTTTTTTTGGTATATGTATCCGTTGTTGTTTGTATTTATGCCTGCAAAGAAAAGAAGAATTCATATTAATACAACAGATTATTTTTTGTGGAACGATACATAATTACCAAATCCAAAAAAAAGCACACCAACCCCTGTATCTCTCAACAAATACCAAGCCACTACCTCCTGCCCAAGTTTCAATGAATGTTTTTCTATTTCATTGCCAATAGTAGTTTTGGTAGTTGTATTTGTCCTTAGGTGTTGATAATTTTATTTTCTGAAAAAAAAGGAAAGAAAATGTATATAAATATAAAAAGAATATAATATTTTTGTATATACCTACATACGTGTTCCTTAATCCTTATGTTTTCCTGAAAAGAAAAGATAAATTAAACAAAAAATATTTTTTATACTTACATGTGACATGAATGAAAGCGGGTCTGTGTTTGTGTGCATTAGGTTTGTGTAATGCTAAAGAGTTGGTAACACCTACGAATATCGTAAAGCAAACACAGTGCTGTATTTCATTCACAAGGCTGGGGAAGTGTATTCGTTGTACGTATAAAAATAAGAAAAATAGTAAAACGAATATACTGACTAAAAATCATGAGCTCCTGGTATATGAAAGGGTTATGAGGCGTTAGATCCTAGGGAAATAAGAAAAATGAAAAATGGCTAGCTAGGACTATATAAAGAAATAATAAAATTCTGGCGGTAAAATAATGAAAAAAAAAACCCGCCAAATAAAACAATTTTTTTTTATATAAAGTTAGACAATTCTGTATTACAGGAGAAAAATACATAAACAACATTTCTACAAAAACAAAAAAATATAAGGAATGCCATGATCGCTAGCCAATATAAACAGTAAATGTCGCGATAACAGAAAAAAATGTAAATAAGGATTTAGGTAATAAAACCGCTAAAAAATGGTTGAGAAAATAAGACGGGGGTATTTAAGCGAACCTTAAAGTGAGTAACTATAGTTTTGTTGAAACCAAAGGAAAATCAAATAAGTGTCCCTATAGTGAAGGCAACAAAAAATTAGATAAACAAATAAGTGAAGGAAAGAAAAAAACGTAAGTGCTAGTGCTTTTAGTAATAAAAGTTAATAGTGGGGGAAAATAATTCTAATTCTTGCGTTATTGTGTGTTCTCCCTTAGCTGGCTAATTCTACAAGGAGGAAGGAATCACTGTGTGGAAAATTGTCTCCGACAAAAAGAAGAAAGAAAAAATTAAAAATTAGCCAGGTAACATTTTTTATTATTCCTTTTTTTTACTTACGTCCTGAAATTCGTACCAACAAAATACAAAAAAAAAAATACAAAAAAGGCGAAATTTGGTGAACAAAAAATTTTTTTTATTAGTATTATTAAATAAAAATCTAAAAGTATCTATCCTACATATCTATATATATTAAAACAATATAATATTTTAAATTACAAAATAATAACAACAAAAATAATACGCGCCTAAAAGACGCCAAATAAAAGAAAAATATGATAGTTTTTTTAATTATAAAAAAAAGAAATTAGAAAAAAAGTATAAGCAAAAGCAAAAAGAAAAGAAAATTAATAGTTTAAGTAAAGAAAAAAGTAATAGATTAAGATATTATATTATAGTAGTTGTGTCTTGCCGAGGTTCTATGAGGTTTATGAGGTTCTTCCACTGTAACTCTTCGGTGCATTATGAATTTCAAGTCATATATAGGATGTGTTTCATTTTTCTTCAGCTTAACATCACCAGGTTCTAACTCCACTCTAAATAATGGTTGAGGGATCCTATCTCTGTTTCTTATATTTGATACGGCCTTGATTTTAAAGCCTTTGTCGGCCAAACTGCTCTTGATATCCTCAGGATCAACAAAAGAATCAATTCCCTTAATTACGACTTGTAGACCTTTTGCGCTTTTAAGTTGATACGTGTAAAAATTCTTTTTGCGTTTTTCAAATTCCGAAACTATTCTCCGATAGTCGTTTTCATTATTAACTTGAATTTTTGTTTCATTAATATTGCCACGCTTAATTGGAGTCACATAAAAAGAATTTTCACCAATTAATGAAACTAATATTTTTATAAGTTCGTTTGAGTTTTTTTCTCTTAAATATATTGGAGGTGGTTTTACTGGCTTATTCACAGCGTTAAGGACATCATTTTTGTCTTGGAGGATGGCAAAACGATTTTGCGAGCGTGGCTCTTCAGCATTCTTTGATAATTTTGCGGCTGGTGTAATTTCGGCAGATTTTGAGCTTCTGCCTCTCTTCGATACTCTTCAACAGCAACTATAGGAGCGGCCTTATTTGTAGGAATTAATGTGCCTTTTGCAGCTGTTGACGTCTCTCCAATATTTGAAATCGAGGACCGTGAAGAAGACGGTCCTTCAGTGATTTTTCTATTTAAATTAAATATGCTTTGGGCTAAGTTTGTGCCCTGTTCAACACATTTATTCAAGTTTGGTGCACTTGCACTTAAATTCAGATTTGTGCTTAAGTAGTTTTTATTAAATTCGGGATCTTTAATGTTCTCATTACTAACACTTGCCGAGCTCAACACGAAATAAGCATTTCGGCTCTGAGGCCCACACGCACTGTTAGAATTGTTACTCATTCACTGTCTCACTGTATTTAATTTTCTAGTTTTCATATAATTAAAAATAAATTATCCAATTTTCAACCACTTTTTCGAGCATATGGGGCCGTATGTCGGCAATAACGCCACGAATGTTGGCTTCCAATTCCCCTAACGTTTCTGGTTTGTTGGCGTAGACGAGCGACTTCACATATCCAAAAAGAAAATAATCCAATGGTGTCAAATTACACGATCTTGGTGGCCAATTGACAGGTCCATTCCGCGAAATTATGCGCTCATCGAATGTTTCGTTCAATAAATAGATTGTGGCGTGCGCTGTGTGGCATGTAGCGCCGTCTTGTTGGAACCACAACTCATCCACATTCATGCCATCCAATTCGGGAACAAAATAGTCGGTTATCATAGCTCTATACCGGTCTCCATTAATTCGGGTCCTCTTCAACACTTTGCTCTACAGCGGCAATTGTTTCTTCGGTGCGCACTGTTCGACGTCTCTGCGGATGCGTATTATCACATAGAGTTAACGTAGTGCAAAAACGATCCATGGTTAACCGAATTAATTGCTCTGATGGACGATTATGTCGACCATAACATGGACGGAGCTTGCGGTAAACTTCGCGAACTGAACCGTTATTTTCGAAATAAATTTGCACGATTTGCAAGCGTTGTTCTTTTGTCAACCTGTTCATGATAAAATGGCAAACCAAACTGAACATAAATGACATTAGAGTTGCCAGATTTGACCACAAAATGCCAGTTTTATCTCTTTTCGAAAAACAAACCTGTAAAAAAAACACCCTATAGATTATTTTTTTAATCTTAGGGTCAGTGCAATATAATGTAGTCATCTACGTTGTACTGGTCGAATAAATCTGTGATGAATTTTATTTAATCTGAAAAGAAACGAAAATAAATCACAAAGTAATAATTCTTATAGACTATATCATAAACAATACTTATCGTAAGGAATAATTTAGGATGGAAGAGTTGTATCCAAAAGCAAAACATCTCTCAATTCTTTTTTTTTTTTGAAAAGAATATAGAGATGTGTGATTAAGACTAGACATCATCAATCTCATTCCAGATAATTAAAAGAAAAGAATAGAGTAATGACGCGATAATTTTAGGATGACGTGGTTGTAGAAACTAAGAATTTATTTTTGCCTCAAAATAATCCTTTTTGTAGGCGTTCGATTAAATTTAGCACTCCTTTGTGCACTACTGGTAATTTATCAGTAACAAGACACATTAGTTAATGGGTTACCTCTACAGTTTTTTTTATGTACAAAAAAAAAAAAACAAAATTTGGAAGACTCGAAGTCTAGGATGAGTCAGATTGGATTAACTATTTTCTTTTCTTATTACCTCCATGCGAGAAGTTATAAAAGAAATATGAACGAGGTTTCCTGAAAAAAATATAAAAAGGTGAATAAATTGTCAATTGATTGCACTTATACTTACTGTGATAATTGCCCGGCTAGCTCAGTGGTAGATTATGAGACGTCTATTCAGGGTCATGGGAGTTCCCCGCGTTGGGCTAAGGTAATAAAGAAACCCGCACACCGTCCCCTCTGGTAATATCCGCGAGTCCGGAGTTTTGTTGCGGATAAATTCCAAGGCAAGAATCAAAAAAAAATTTTGCGTGGGAATGCCCTATGAAATTGCGTCGGGAGGAGGTAAAAATAATTCCTATAACCTCGAGTCCCTCACAATTATTTTATATTATAAGGGAGGGGCTTGATTGTTTTGGAGCCACCACTCCTGCCCATATCCCAGTGGATTTCCTAACTAAATAAGGGATGGGCCATGGTAGTTATGGAGCCACCACTCCAACCCATATCCCAGTGGTTTTTAGCCTGTTTTTTTTTTGGTATATGTATCCGTTGTTGTTTGTATTTATGCCTGCAAAGAAAAGAAGAATTCATATTAATACAACAGATTATTTTTTGTGGAACGATACATAATTACCAAATCCAAAAAAAGCACACCAACCCCTGTATCTCTCAACAAATACCAAGCCACTACCTCCTGCCCAAGTTTCAATGAATGTTTTTCTATTTCATTGCCAATAGTAGTTTTGGTAGTTGTATTTGTCCTTAGGTGTTGATAATTTTATTTTCTGAAAAAAAAGGAAAGAAAATGTATATAAATATAAAAAGAATATAATATTTTTGTATATACCTACATACGTGTTCCTTAATCCTTATGTTTTCCTGAAAAGAAAAGATAAATTAAACAAAAAATATTTTTTATACTTACATGTGACATGAATGAAAGCGGGTCTGTGTTTGTGTGCATAAGGTTTGTGTAATGCTAAAGAGTTGGTAACACCTACGAATATCGTAAAGCAAACACAGTGCTGTATTTCATTCACAAGGCTGGGGAAGTGTATTCGTTGTACGTAAAAAAATAAGAAAAATAGTAAAACGAATATACTGACTAAAAATCATGAGCTCCTGGTATATGAAAGGGTTATGAGGCGTTAGATCCTAGGGAAATAAGAAAAATGAAAAATGGCTAGCTAGGACTATATAAAGAAATAATAAAATTCTGGCGGTAAAATAATGAAAAAAAAACCCGCCAAATAAAACAATTTTTTTTTATATAAAGTTAGACAATTCTGTATTACAGGAGAAAAATACATAAACAACATTTCTACAAAAACAAAAAAATATAAGGAATGCCATGATCGCTAGCCAATATAAACAGTAAATGTCGCGATAACAGAAAAAAATGTAAATAAGGATTTAGGTAATAAAACCGCTAAAAATGGTTGAGAAAATAAGACGGGGGTATTTAAGCGAACCTTAAAGTGAGTAACTATAGTTTTGTTGAAACCAAAGGAAAATCAAATAAGTGTCCCTATAGTGAAGGCAACAAAAAATTAGATAAACAAATAAGTGAAGGAAAGAAAAAAACGTAAGTGCTAGTGCTTTTAGTAATAAAAGTTAATAGTGGGGGAAAATAATTCTAATTCTTGCGTTATTGTGTGTTCTCCCTTAGCTGGCTAATTCTACAAGGAGGAAGGAATCACTGTGTGGAAAATTGTCTCCGACAAAAAGAAGAAAGAAAAAATTAAAAATTAGCCAGGTAACATTTTTTATTATTCCTTTTTTTTACTTACGTCCTGAAATTCGTACCAACAAAATACAAAAAAAAAAAAATACAAAAAAGGCGAAATTTGGTGAACAAAAATTTTTTTTTATTAGTATTATTAAATAAAAATCTAAAAGTATCTATCCTACATATCTATATATATTAAAACAATATAATATTTTAAATTACAAAATAATAACAACAAAAATAATACGCGCCTAAAAGACGCCAAATAAAAGAAAAATATGATAGTTTTTTTAATTATAAAAAAAAGAAATTAGAAAAAAAGTATAAGCAAAAGCAAAAAGAAAAGAAAATTAATAGTTTAAGTAAAGAAAAAAGTAATAGATTAAGATATTATATTATAGTAGTTGTGTCTTGCCGAGGTTCTATGAGGTTTATGAGGTTCTTCCACTGTAACTCTTCGGTGCATTATGAATTTCAAGTCATATATAGGATGTGTTTCATTTTTCTTCAGCTTAACATCACCAGGTTCTAACTCCACTCTAAATAATGGTTGAGGGATCCTATCTCTGTTTCTTATATTTGATACGGCCTTGATTTTAAAGCCTTTGTCGGCCAAACTGCTCTTGATATCCTCAGGATCAACAAAAGAATCAATTCCCTTAATTACGACTTGTAGACCTTTTGCGCTTTTAAGTTGATACGTGTAAAAATTCTTTTTGCGTTTTTCAAATTCCGAAACTATTCTCCGATAGTCGTTTTCATTATTAACTTGAATTTTTGTTTCATTAATATTGCCACGCTTAATTGGAGTCACATAAAAAGAATTTTCACCAATTAATGAAACTAATATTTTTATAAGTTCGTTTGAGTTTTTTTCTCTTAAATATATTGGAGGTGGTTTTACTGGCTTATTCACAGCGTTAAGGACATCATTTTTGTCTTGGAGGATGGCAAAACGATTTTGCGAGCGTGGCTCTTCAGTATTCTTTGATAATTTTGCGGCTGGTGTAATTTCGGCAGATTTTGAGCTTCTGCCTCTCTTCGATACTCTTCAACAGCAACTATAGGAGCGGCCTTATTTGTAGGAATTAATGTGCCTTTTGCAGCTGTTGACGTCTCTCCAATATTTGAAATCGAGGACCGTGAAGAAGACGGTCCTTCAGTGATTTTTCTATTTAAATTAAATATGCTTTGGGCTAAGTTTGTGCCCTGTTCAACACATTTATTCAAGTTTGGTGCACTTGCACTTAAATTCAGATTTGTGCTTAAGTAGTTTTTATTAAATTCGGGATCTTTAATGTTCTCATTACTAACACTTGCCGAGCTCAACACGAAATAAGCATTTCGGCTCTGAGGCCCACACGCACTGTTAGAATTGTTACTCATTCACTGTCTCACTGTATTTAATTTTCTAGTTTTCATATAATTAAAAATAAATTATCCAATTTTCAACCACTTTTTCGAGCATATGGGGCCGTATGTCGGCAATAACGCCACGAATGTTGGCTTCCAATTCCCCTAACGTTTCTGGTTTGTTGGCGTAGACGAGCGACTTCACATATCCAAAAAGAAAATAATCCAATGGTGTCAAATTACACGATCTTGGTGGCCAATTGACAGGTCCATTCCGCGAAATTATGCGCTCATCGAATGTTTCGTTCAATAAATAGATTGTGGCGTGCGCTGTGTGGCATGTAGCGCCGTCTTGTTGGAACCACAACTCATCCACATTCATGCCATCCAATTCGGGAACAAAATAGTCGGTTATCATAGCTCTATACCGGTCTCCATTAATTCGGGTCCTCTTCAACACTTTGCTCTACAGCGGCAATTGTTTCTTCGGTGCGCACTGTTCGACGTCTCTGCGGATGCGTATTATCACATAGAGTTAACGTAGTGCAAAAACGATCCATGGTTAACCGAATTAATTGCTCTGATGGACGATTATGTCGACCATAACATGGACGGAGCTTGCGGTAAACTTCGCGAACTGAACCGTTATTTTCGAAATAAATTTGCACGATTTGCAAGCGTTGTTCTTTTGTCAACCTGTTCATGATAAAATGGCAAACCAAACTGAACATAAATGACATTAGAGTTGCCAGATTTGACCACAAAATGCCAGTTTTATCTCTTTTCGAAAAACAAACCTGTAAAAAAAACACCCTATAGATTATTTTTTTAATCTTAGGGTCAGTGCAATATAATGTAGTCATCTACGTTGTACTGGTCGAATAAATCTGTGATGAATTTTATTTAATCTGAAAAGAAACGAAAATAAATCACAAAGTAATAATTCTTATAGACTATATCATAAACAATACTTATCGTAAGGAATAATTTAGGATGGAAGAGTTGTATCCAAAAGCAAAACATCTCTCAATTCTTTTTTTTTTTTGAAAAGAATATAGAGATGTGTGATTAAGACTAGACATCATCAATCTCATTCCAGATAATTAAAAGAAAAGAATAGAGTAATGACGCGATAATTTTAGGATGACGTGGTTGTAGAAACTAAGAATTTATTTTTGCCTCAAAATAATCCTTTTTGTAGGCGTTCGATTAAATTTAGCACTCCTTTGTGCACTACTGGTAATTTATCAGTAACAAGACACATTAGTTAATGGGTTACCTCTACAGTTTTTTTTATGTACAAAAAAAAAAACAAAATTTGGAAGACTCGAAGTCTAGGATGAGTCAGATTGGATTAACTATTTTCTTTTCTTATTACCTCCATGCGAGAAGTTATAAAAGAAATATGAACGAGGTTTCCTGAAAAAAATATAAAAAGGTGAATAAATTGTCAATTGATTGCACTTATACTTACTGTGATAATTGCCCGGCTAGCTCAGTGGTAGATTATGAGACGTCTATTCAGGGTCATGGGAGTTCCCCGCGTTGGGCTAAGGTAATAAAGAAACCCGCACACCGTCCCCTCTGGTAATATCCGCGAGTCCGGAGTTTTGTTGCGGATAAATTCCAAGGCAAGAATCAAAAAAAAATTTTGCGTGGGAATGCCCTATGAAATTGCGTCGGGAGGAGGTAAAAATAATTCCTATAACCTCGAGTCCCTCACAATTATTTTATATTATAAGGGAGGGGCTTGATTGTTTTGGAGCCACCACTCCTGCCCATATCCCAGTGGATTTCCTAACTAAATAAGGGATGGGCCATGGTAGTTATGGAGCCACCACTCCAACCCATATCCCAGTGGTTTTTAGCCTGTTTTTTTTTTGGTATATGTATCCGTTGTTGTTTGTATTTATGCCTGCAAAGAAAAGAAGAATTCATATTAATACAACAGATTATTTTTTGTGGAACGATACATAATTACCAAATCCAAAAAAAAGCACACCAACCCCTGTATCTCTCAACAAATACCAAGCCACTACCTCCTGCCCAAGTTTCAATGAATGTTTTTCTATTTCATTGCCAATAGTAGTTTTGGTAGTTGTATTTGTCCTTAGGTGTTGATAATTTTATTTTCTGAAAAAAAAGGAAAGAAAATGTATATAAATATAAAAAGAATATAATATTTTTGTATATACCTACATACGTGTTCCTTAATCCTTATGTTTTCCTGAAAAGAAAAGATAAATTAAACAAAAAATATTTTTTATACTTACATGTGACATGAATGAAAGCGGGTCTGTGTTTGTGTGCATAAGGTTTGTGTAATGCTAAAGAGTTGGTAACACCTACGAATATCGTAAAGCAAACACAGTGCTGTATTTCATTCACAAGGCTGGGGAAGTGTATTCGTTGTACGTAAAAAAATAAGAAAAATAGTAAAACGAATATACTGACTAAAAATCATGAGCTCCTGATATATGAAAGGGTTATGAGGCGTTAGATCCTAGGGAAATAAGAAAAATGAAAAATGGCTAGCTAGGACTATATAAAGAAATAATAAAATTCTGGCGGTAAAATAATGAAAAAAAAAACCCGCCAAATAAAACAATTTTTTTTTATATAAAGTTAGACAATTCTGTATTACAGGAGAAAAATACATAAACAACATTTCTACAAAAACAAAAAAATATAAGGAATGCCATGATCGCTAGCCAATATAAACAGTAAATGTCGCGATAACAGAAAAAAATGTAAATAAGGATTTAGGTAATAAAACCGCTAAAAATGGTTGAGAAAATAAGACGGGGGTATTTAAGCGAACCTTAAAGTGAGTAACTATAGTTTTGTTGAAACCAAAGGAAAATCAAATAAGTGTCCCTATAGTGAAGGCAACAAAAAATTAGATAAACAAATAAGTGAAGGAAAGAAAAAAACGTAAGTGCTAGTGCTTTTAGTAATAAAAGTTAATAGTGGGGGAAAATAATTCTAATTCTTGCGTTATTGTGTGTTCTCCCTTAGCTGGCTAATTCTACAAGGAGGAAGGAATCACTGTGTGGAAAATTGTCTCCGACAAAAAGAAGAAAGAAAAAATTAAAAATTAGCCAGGTAACATTTTTTATTATTCCTTTTTTTTACTTACGTCCTGAAATTCGTACCAACAAAATACAAAAAAAAAAAAATACAAAAAAGGCGAAATTTGGTGAACAAAAATTTTTTTTTATTAGTATTATTAAATAAAAATCTAAAAGTATCTATCCTACATATCTATATATATTAAAACAATATAATATTTTAAATTACAAAATAATAACAACAAAAATAATACGCGCCTAAAAGACGCCAAATAAAAGAAAAATATGATAGTTTTTTTAATTATAAAAAAAAGAAATTAGAAAAAAAGTATAAGCAAAAGCAAAAAGAAAAGAAAATTAATAGTTTAAGTAAAGAAAAAAGTAATAGATTAAGATATTATATTATAGTAGTTGTGTCTTGCCGAGGTTCTATGAGGTTTATGAGGTTCTTCCACTGTAACTCTTCGGTGCATTATGAATTTCAAGTCATATATAGGATGTGTTTCATTTTTCTTCAGCTTAACATCACCAGGTTCTAACTCCACTCTAAATAATGGTTGAGGGATCCTATCTCTGTTTCTTATATTTGATACGGCCTTGATTTTAAAGCCTTTGTCGGCCAAACTGCTCTTGATATCCTCAGGATCAACAAAAGAATCAATTCCCTTAATTACGACTTGTAGACCTTTTGCGCTTTTAAGTTGATACGTGTAAAAATTCTTTTTGCGTTTTTCAAATTCCGAAACTATTCTCCGATAGTCGTTTTCATTATTAACTTGAATTTTTGTTTCATTAATATTGCCACGCTTAATTGGAGTCACATAAAAAGAATTTTCACCAATTAATGAAACTAATATTTTTATAAGTTCGTTTGAGTTTTTTTCTCTTAAATATATTGGAGGTGGTTTTACTGGCTTATTCACAGCGTTAAGGACATCATTTTTGTCTTGGAGGATGGCAAAACGATTTTGCGAGCGTGGCTCTTCAGCATTCTTTGATAATTTTGCGGCTGGTGTAATTTCGGCAGATTTTGAGCTTCTGCCTCTCTTCGATACTCTTCAACAGCAACTATAGGAGCGGCCTTATTTGTAGGAATTAATGTGCCTTTTGCAGCTGTTGACGTCTCTCCAATATTTGAAATCGAGGACCGTGAAGAAGACGGTCCTTCAGTGATTTTTCTATTTAAATTAAATATGCTTTGGGCTAAGTTTGTGCCCTGTTCAACACATTTATTCAAGTTTGGTGCACTTGCACTTAAATTCAGATTTGTGCTTAAGTAGTTTTTATTAAATTCGGGATCTTTAATGTTCTCATTACTAACACTTGCCGAGCTCAACACGAAATAAGCATTTCGGCTCTGAGGCCCACACGCACTGTTAGAATTGTTACTCATTCACTGTCTCACTGTATTTAATTTTCTAGTTTTCATATAATTAAAAATAAATTATCCAATTTTCAACCACTTTTTCGAGCATATGGGGCCGTATGTCGGCAATAACGCCACGAATGTTGGCTTCCAATTCCCCTAACGTTTCTGGTTTGTTGGCGTAGACGAGCGACTTCACATATCCAAAAAGAAAATAATCCAATGGTGTCAAATTACACGATCTTGGTGGCCAATTGACAGGTCCATTCCGCGAAATTATGCGCTCATCGAATGTTTCGTTCAATAAATAGATTGTGGCGTGCGCTGTGTGGCATGTAGCGCCGTCTTGTTGGAACCACAACTCATCCACATTCATGCCATCCAATTCGGGAACAAAATAGTCGGTTATCATAGCTCTATACCGGTCTCCATTAATTCGGGTCCTCTTCAACACTTTGCTCTACAGCGGCAAGCAATTGTTTCTTCGATGCGCACTGTTCGACGTCTCTGCGGATGCGTATTATCACATAGAGTTAACGTAGTGCAAAAACGATCCATGGTTAACCGAATTAATTGCTCTGATGGACGATTATGTCGACCATAACATGGACGGAGCTTGCGGTAAACTTCGCAAACTGAACCGTTATTTTCGAAATAAATTTGCACGATTTGCAAGCGTTGTTCTTTTGTCAACCTGTTCATGATAAAATGGCAAACCAAACTGAACATAAATGACATTAGAGTTGCCAGATTTGACCACAAAATGCCAGTTTTATCTCTTTTCGAAAAACAAACCTGTAAAAAAACACCCTATAGATTATTTTTTTAATCTTAGGGCCAGTGCAATATAATGTAGTCATCTACGTTGTACTAGTCGAATAAATCTGTGATGAATTTTATTTAATCTGAAAAGAAACGAAAATAAATCACAAAGTAATAATTCTTATAGACTATATCATAAACAATACTTATCGTAAGGAATAATTTAGGATGGAAGAGTTGTATCCAAAAGCAAAACATCTCTCAATTCTTTTTTTTTTGGAAAAGAATATAGAGATGTGTGATTAAGACTAGACATCATCAATCTCATTCCAGATAATTAAAAGAAAAGAATAGAGTAATGACGCGATAATTTTAGGATGACGTGGTTGTAGAAACTAAGAATTTATTTTTGCCTCAAAAGAATCCTTTTTGTAGGCGTTCGATTAAATTTAGCACTCCTTTGTGCACTACTGGTAATTTATCAGTAACAAGACACATTAGTTAATGGGTTACCTCTACAGTTTTTTTTATGTACAAAAAAAAAAAAACAAAATTTGGAAGACTCGAAGTCTAGGATGAGTCAGATTGGATTAACTATTTTCTTTTCTTATTACCTCCATGCGAGAAGTTATAAAAGAAATATGAACGAGGTTTCCTGAAAAAAATATAAAAAGGTGAATAAATTGTCAATTGATTGCACTTATACTTACTGTGATAATTGCCCGGCTAGCTCAGTGGTAGATTATGAGACGTCTATTCAGGGTCATGGGAGTTCCCCGCGTTGGGCTAAGGTAATAAAGAAACCCGCACACCGTCCCCTCTGGTAATATCCGCGAGTCCGGAGTTTTGTTGCGGATAAATTCCAAGGCAAGAATCAAAAAAAAATTTTGCGTGGGAATGCCCTATGAAATTGCGTCGGGAGGAGGTAAAAATAATTCCTATAACCTCGAGTCCCTCACAATTATTTTATATTATAAGGGAGGGGCTTGATTGTTTTGGAGCCACCACTCCTGCCCATATCCCAGTGGATTTCCTAACTAAATAAGGGATGGGCCATGGTAGTTATGGAGCCACCACTCCAACCCATATCCCAGTGGTTTTTAGCCTGTTTTTTTTTTGGTATATGTATCCGTTGTTGTTTGTATTTATGCCTGCAAAGAAAAGAAGAATTCATATTAATACAACAGATTATTTTTTGTGGAACGATACATAATTACCAAATCCAAAAAAAAGCACACCAACCCCTGTATCTCTCAACAAATACCAAGCCACTACCTCCTGCCCAAGTTTCAATGAATGTTTTTCTATTTCATTGCCAATAGTAGTTTTGGTAGTTGTATTTGTCCTTAGGTGTTGATAATTTTATTTTCTGAAAAAAAAAGGAAAGAAAATGTATATAAATATAAAAAGAATATAATATTTTTGTATATACCTACATACGTGTTCCTTAATCCTTATGTTTTCCTGAAAAGAAAAGATAAATTAAACAAAAAATATTTTTTATACTTACATGTGACATGAATGAAAGCGGGTCTGTGTTTGTGTGCATAAGGTTTGTGTAATGCTAAAGAGTTGGTAACACCTACGAATATCGTAAAGCAAACACAGTGCTGTATTTCATTCACAAGGCTGGGGAAGTGTATTCGTTGTACGTAAAAAAATAAGAAAAATAGTAAAACGAATATACTGACTAAAAATCATGAGCTCCTGGTATATGAAAGGGTTATGAGGCGTTAGATCCTAGGGAAATAAGAAAAATGAAAAATGGCTAGCTAGGACTATATAAAGAAATAATAAAATTCTGGCGGTAAAATAATGAAAAAAAAAACCCGCCAAATAAAACAATTTTTTTTTATATAAAGTTAGACAATTCTGTATTACAGGAGAAAAATACATAAACAACATTTCTACAAAAACAAAAAAATATAAGGAATGCCATGATCGCTAGCCAATATAAACAGTAAATGTCGCGATAACAGAAAAAAATGTAAATAAGGATTTAGGTAATAAAACCGCTAAAAATGGTTGAGAAAATAAGACGGGGGTATTTAAGCGAACCTTAAAGTGAGTAACTATAGTTTTGTTGAAACCAAAGGAAAATCAAATAAGTGTCCCTATAGTGAAGGCAACAAAAAATTAGATAAACAAATAAGTGAAGGAAAGAAAAAAACGTAAGTGCTAGTGCTTTTAGTAATAAAAGTTAATAGTGGGGGAAAATAATTCTAATTCTTGCGTTATTGTGTGTTCTCCCTTAGCTGGCTAATTCTACAAGGAGGAAGGAATCACTGTGTGGAAAATTGTCTCCGACAAAAAGAAGAAAGAAAAAATTAAAAATTAGCCAGGTAACATTTTTTATTATTCCTTTTTTTTACTTACGTCCTGAAATTCGTACCGACAAAATACAAAAAAAAAAAATACAAAAAAGGCGAAATTTGGTGAACAAAAATTTTTTTTTATTAGTATTATTAAATAAAAATCTAAAAGTATCTATCCTACATATCTATATATATTAAAACAATATAATATTTTAAATTACAAAATAATAACAACAAAAATAATACGCGCCTAAAAGACGCCAAATAAAAGAAAAATATGATAGTTTTTTTAATTATAAAAAAAAGAAATTAGAAAAAAAGTATAAGCAAAAGCAAAAAGAAAAGAAAATTAATAGTTTAAGTAAAGAAAAAAGTAATAGATTAAGATATTATATTATAGTAGTTGTGTCTTGCCGAGGTTCTATGAGGTTTATGAGGTTCTTCCACTGTAACTCTTCGGTGCATTATGAATTTCAAGTCATATATAGGATGTGTTTCATTTTTCTTCAGCTTAACATCACCAGGTTCTAACTCCACTCTAAATAATGGTTGAGGGATCCTATCTCTGTTTCTTATATTTGATACGGCCTTGATTTTAAAGCCTTTGTCGGCCAAACTGCTCTTGATATCCTCAGGATCAACAAAAGAATCAATTCCCTTAATTACGACTTGTAGACCTTTTGCGCTTTTAAGTTGATACGTGTAAAAATTCTTTTTGCGTTTTTCAAATTCCGAAACTATTCTCCGATAGTCGTTTTCATTATTAACTTGAATTTTTGTTTCATTAATATTGCCACGCTTAATTGGAGTCACATAAAAAGAATTTTCACCAATTAATGAAACTAATATTTTTATAAGTTCGTTTGAGTTTTTTTCTCTTAAATATATTGGAGGTGGTTTTACTGGCTTATTCACAGCGTTAAGGACATCATTTTTGTCTTGGAGGATGGCAAAACGATTTTGCGAGCGTGGCTCTTCAGCATTCTTTGATAATTTTGCGGCTGGTGTAATTTCGGCAGATTTTGAGCTTCTGCCTCTCTTCGATACTCTTCAACAGCAACTATAGGAGCGGCCTTATTTGTAGGAATTAATGTGCCTTTTGCAGCTGTTGACGTCTCTCCAATATTTGAAATCGAGGACCGTGAAGAAGACGGTCCTTCAGTGATTTTTCTATTTAAATTAAATATGCTTTGGGCTAAGTTTGTGCCCTGTTCAACACATTTATTCAAGTTTGGTGCACTTGCACTTAAATTCAGATTTGTGCTTAAGTAGTTTTTATTAAATTCGGGATCTTTAATGTTCTCATTACTAACACTTGCCGAGCTCAACACGAAATAAGCATTTCGGCTCTGAGGCCCACACGCACTGTTAGAATTGTTACTCATTCACTGTCTCACTGTATTTAATTTTCTAGTTTTCATATAATTAAAAATAAATTATCCAATTTTCAACCACTTTTTCGAGCATATGGGGCCGTATGTCGGCAATAACGCCACGAATGTTGGCTTCCAATTCCCCTAACGTTTCTGGTTTGTTGGCGTAGACGAGCGACTTCACATATCCAAAAAGAAAATAATCCAATGGTGTCAAATTACACGATCTTGGTGGCCAATTGACAGGTCCATTCCGCGAAATTATGCGCTCATCGAATGTTTCGTTCAATAAATAGATTGTGGCGTGCGCTGTGTGACATGTAGCGCCGTCTTGTTGGAACCACAACTCATCCACATTCATGCCATCCAATTCGGGAACAAAATAGTCGGTTATCATAGCTCTATACCGGGCTCCATTAATTCGGGTCCTCTTCAACACTTTGCTCTACAGCGGCAATTGTTTCTTCGGTGCGCACTGTTCGACGTCTCTGCGGATGCGTATTATCACATAGAGTTAACGTAGTGCAAAAACGATCCATGGTTAACCGAATTAATTGCTCTGATGGACGATTATGTCGACCATAACATGGACGGAGCTTGCGGTAAACTTCGCGAACTGAACCGTTATTTTCGAAATAAATTTGCACGATTTGCAAGCGTTGTTCTTTTGTCAACCTGTTCATGATAAAATGGCAAACCAAACTGAACATAAATGACATTAGAGTTGCCAGATTTGACCACAAAATGCCAGTTTTATCTCTTTTCGAAAAACAAACCTGTAAAAAAAACACCCTATAGATTATTTTTTTAATCTTAGGGTCAGTGCAATATAATGTAGTCATCTACGTTGTACTGGTCGAATAAATCTGTGATGAATTTTATTTAATCTGAAAAGAAACGAAAATAAATCACAAAGTAATAATTCTTATAGACTATATCATAAACAATACTTATCGTAAGGAATAATTTAGGATGGAAGAGTTGTATCCAAAAGCAAAACATCTCTCAATTCTTTTTTTTTTTTGAAAAGAATATAGAGATGTGTGATTAAGACTAGACATCATCAATCTCATTCCAGATAATTAAAAGAAAAGAATAGAGTAATGACGCGATAATTTTAGGATGACGTGGTTGTAGAAACTAAGAATTTATTTTTGCCTCAAAATAATCCTTTTTGTAGGCGTTCGATTAAATTTAGCACTCCTTTGTGCACTACTGGTAATTTATCAGTAACAAGACACATTAGTTAATGGGTTACCTCTACAGTTTTTTTTATGTACAAAAAAAAAACAAAATTTGGAAGACTCGAAGTCTAGGATGAGTCAGATTGGATTAACTATTTTCTTTTCTTATTACCTCCATGCGAGAAGTTATAAAAGAAATATGAACGAGGTTTCCTGAAAAAAATATAAAAAGGTGAATAAATTGTCAATTGATTGCACTTATACTTACTGTGATAATTGCCCGGCTAGCTCAGTGGTAGATTATGAGACGTCTATTCAGGGTCATGGGAGTTCCCCGCGTTGGGCTAAGGTAATAAAGAAACCCGCACACCGTCCCCTCTGGTAATATCCTCGAGTCCGGAGTTTTGTTGCGGATAAATTCCAAGGCAAGAATCAAAAAAAAAATTTTGCGTGGGAATGCCCTATGAAATTGCGTCGGGAGGAGGTAAAAATAATTCCTATAACCTCGAGTCCCTCACAATTATTTTATATTATAAGGGAGGGGCTTGATTGTTTTGGAGCCACCACTCCTGCCCATATCCCAGTGGATTTCCTAACTAAATAAGGGATGGGCCATGGTAGTTATGGAGCCACCACTCCAACCCATATCCCAGTGGTTTTTAGCCTGTTTTTTTTTTGGTATATGTATCCGTTGTTGTTTGTATTTATGCCTGCAAAGAAAAGAAGAATTCATATTAATACAACAGATTATTTTTTGTGGAACGATACATAATTACCAAATCCAAAAAAAAGCACACCAACCCCTGTATCTCTCAACAAATACCAAGCCACTACCTCCTGCCCAAGTTTCAATGATTGTTTTTCTATTTCATTGCCAATAGTAGTTTTGGTAGTTGTATTTGTCCTTAGGTGTTGATAATTTTATTTTCTGAAAAAAAAGGAAAGAAAATGTATATAAATATAAAAAGAATATAACATTTTTGTATATACCTACATACGTGTTCCTTAATCCTTATGTTTTCCTGAAAAGAAAAGATAAATTAAACAAAAAATATTTTTTATACTTACATGTGACATGAATGAAAGCGGGTCTGTGTTTGTGTGCATTAGGTTTGTGTAATGCTAAAGAGTTGGTAACACCTACGAATATCGTAAAGCAAACACAGTGCTGTATTTCATTCACAAGGCTGGGGAAGTGTATTCGTTGTACGTAAAAAAATAAGAAAAATAGTAAAACGAATATACTGACTAAAAATCATGAGCTCCTGGTATATGAAAGGGTTATGAGGCGTTAGATCCTAGGGAAATAAGAAAAATGAAAAATGGCTAGCTAGGACTATATAAAGAAATAATAAAATTCTGGCGGTAAAATAATGAAAAAAAAAACCCGCCAAATAAAACAATTTTTTTTTATATAAAGTTAGACAATTCTGTATTACAGGAGAAAAATACATAAACAACATTTCTACAAAAACAAAAAAATATAAGGAATGCCATGATCGCTAGCCAATATAAACAGTAAATGTCGCGATAACAGAAAAAAATGTAAATAAGGATTTAGGTAATAAAACCGCTAAAAATGGTTGAGAAAATAAGACGGGGGTATTTAAGCGAACCTTAAAGTGAGTAACTATAGTTTTGTTGAAACCAAAGGAAAATCAAATAAGTGTCCCTATAGTGAAGGCAACAAAAAATTAGATAAACAAATAAGTGAAGGAAAGAAAAAAACGTAAGTGCTAGTGCTTTTAGTAATAAAAGTTAATAGTGGGGGAAAATAATTCTAATTCTTGCGTTATTGTGTGTTCTCCCTTAGCTGGCTAATTCTACAAGGAGGAAGGAATCACTGTGTGGAAAATTGTCTCCGACAAAAAGAAGAAAGAAAAAATTAAAAATTAGCCAGGTAACATTTTTTATTATTCCTTTTTTTTACTTACGTCCTGAAATTCGTACCAACAAAATACAAAAAAAAAATACAAAAAAGGCGAAATTTGGTGAACAAACATTTTTTTTTATTAGTATTATTAAATAAAAATCTAAAAGTATCTATCCTACATATCTATATATATTAAAACAATATAATATTTTAAATTACAAAATAATAACAACAAAAATAATACGCGCCTAAAAGACGCCAAATAAAAGAAAAATATGATAGTTTTTTTAATTATAAAAAAAAGAAATTAGAAAAAAAGTATAAGCAAAAGCAAAAAGAAAAGAAAATTAATAGTTTAAGTAAAGAAAAAAGTAATAGATTAAGATATTATATTATAGTAGTTGTGTCTTGCCGAGGTTCTATGAGGTTTATGAGGTTCTTCCACTGTAACTCTTCGGTGCATTATGAATTTCAAGTCATATATAGGATGTGTTTCATTTTTCTTCAGCTTAACATCACCAGGTTCTAACTCCACTCTAAATAATGGTTGAGGGATCCTATCTCTGTTTCTTATATTTGATACGGCCTTGATTTTAAAGCCTTTGTCGGCCAAACTGCTCTTGATATCCTCAGGATCAACAAAAGAATCAATTCCCTTAATTACGACTTGTAGACCTTTTGCGCTTTTAAGTTGATACGTGTAAAAATTCTTTTTGCGTTTTTCAAATTCCGAAACTATTCTCCGATAGTCGTTTTCATTATTAACTTGAATTTTTGTTTCATTAATATTGCCACGCTTAATTGGAGTCACATAAAAAGAATTTTCACCAATTAATGAAACTAATATTTTTATAAGTTCGTTTGAGTTTTTTTCTCTTAAATATATTGGAGGTGGTTTTACTGGCTTATTCACAGCGTTAAGGACATCATTTTTGTCTTGGAGGATGGCAAAACGATTTTGCGAGCGTGGCTCTTCAGCATTCTTTGATAATTTTGCGGCTGGTGTAATTTCGGCAGATTTTGAGCTTCTACCTCTCTTCGATACTCTTCAACAGCAACTATAGGAGCGGCCTTATTTGTAGGAATTAATGTGCCTTTTGCAGCTGTTGACGTCTCTCCAATATTTGAAATCGAGGACCGTGAAGAAGACGGTCCTTCAGTGATTTTTCTATTTAAATTAAATATGCTTTGGGCTAAGTTTGTGCCCTCTTCAACACATTTATTCAAGTTTGGTGCACTTGCACTTAAATTCAGATTTGTGCTTAAGTAGTTTTTATTAAATTCGGGATCTTTAATGTTCTCATTACTAACACTTGCCGAGCTCAACACGAAATAAGCATTTCGGCTCTGAGGCCCACACGCACTGTTAGAATTGTTACTCATTCACTGTCTCACTGTATTTAATTTTCTAGTTTTCATATAATTAAAAATAAATTATCCAATTTTCAACCACTTTTTCGAGCATATGGGGCCGTATGTCGGCAATAACGCCACGAATGTTGGCTTCCAATTCCCCTAACGTTTCTGGTTTGTTGGCGTAGACGAGCGACTTCACATATCCAAAAAGAAAATAATCCAATGGTGTCAAATCACACGATCTTGGTGGCCAATTGACAGGTCCATTCCGCGAAATTATGCGCTCATCGAATGTTTCGTTCAATAAATAGATTGTGGCGTGCGCTGTGTGGCATGTAGCGCCGTCTTGTTGGAACCACAACTCATCCACATTCATGCCATCCAATTCGGGAACAAAATAGTCGGTTATCATAGCTCTATACCGGTCTCCATTAATTCGGGTCCTCTTCAACACTTTGCTCTACAGCGGCAATTGTTTCTTCGGTGCGCACTGTTCGACGTCTCTGCGGATGCGTATTATCACATAGAGTTAACGTAGTGCAAAAACGATCCATGGTTAACCGAATTAATTGCTCTGATGGACGATTATGTCGACCATAACATGGACGGAGCTTGCGGTAAACTTCGCGAACTGAACCGTTATTTTCGAAATAAATTTGCAAGCGTTGTTCTTTTGTCAACCTGTTCATGATAAAATGGCAAACCAAACTGAACATAAATGACATTAGAGTTGCCAGATTTGACCACAAAATGCCAGTTTTATCTCTTTTCGAAAAACAAACCTGTAAAAAAACACCCTATAGATTATTTTTTTAATCTTAGGGCCAGCGCAATATAATGTAGTCATCTACGTTGTACTGGTCGAATAAATCTGTGATGAATTTTATTTAATCTGAAAAGAAACGAAAATAAATCACAAAGTAATAATTCTTATAGACTATATCATAAACAATACTTATCGTAAGGAATAATTTAGGATGGAAGAGTTGTATCCAAAAGCAAAACATCTCTCAATTCTTTTTTTTTTTTTTAAAAGAATATAGAGATGTGTGATTAAGACTAGACATCATCAATCTCATTCCAGATAATTAAAAGAAAAGAATAGAGTAATGACGCGATAATTTTAGGATGACGTGGTTGTAGAAACTAAGAATTTATTTTTGCCTCAAAATAATCCTTTTTGTAGGCGTTCGATTAAATTTAGCACTCCTTTGTGCACTACTGGTAATTTATCAGTAACAAGACACATTAGTTAATGGGTTACCTCTACAGTTTTTTTTATGTACAAAAAAAAAAACAAAATTTGGAAGACTCGAAGTCTAGGATGAGTCAGATTGGATTAACTATTTTCTTTTCTTATTACCTCCATGCGAGAAGTTATAAAAGAAATATGAACGAGGTTTCCTGAAAAAAATATAAAAAGGTGAATAAATTGTCAATTGATTGCACTTATACTTACTGTGATAATTGCCCGGCTAGCTCAGTGGTAGATTATGAGACGTCTATTCAGGGTCATGGGAGTTCCCCGCGTTGGGCTAAGGTAATAAAGAAACCCGCACACCGTCCCCTCTGGTAATATCCGCGAGTCCGGAGTTTTGTTGCGGATAAATTCCAAGGCAAGAATCAAAAAAAAATTTTGCGTGGGAATGCCCTATGAAATTGCGACGGGAGGAGGTAAAAATAATTCCTATAACCTCGAGTCCCTCACAATTATTTTATATTATAAGGGAGGGGCTTGATTGTTTTGGAGCCACCACTCCTGCCCATATCCCAGTGGATTTCCTAACTAAATAAGGGATGGGCCATGGTAGTTATGGAGCCACCACTCCAACCCATATCCCAGTGGTTTTTAGCCTGTTGTTTTTTTTTTTGGTATATGTATCCGTTGTTGTTTGTATTTATGCCTGCAAAGAAAAGAAGAATTCATATTAATAAAACAGATTATTTTTTGTGGAACGATACATAATTACCAAATCCAAAAAAAAGCACACCAACCCCTGTATCTCTCAACAAATACCAAGCCACTACCTCCTGCCCAAGTTTCAATGAATGTTTTTCTATTTCATTGCCAATAGTAGTTTTGGTAGTTGTATTTGTCCTTAGGTGTTGATAATTTTATTTTCTGAAAAAAAGGAAAGAAAATGTATATAAATATAAAAAGAATATAATATTTTTGTATATACCTACATACGTGTTCCTTAATCCTTATGTTTTCCTGAAAAGAAAAGATAAATTAAACAAAAAATATTTTTTATACTTACATGTGACATGAATGAAAGCGGGTCTGTGTTTGTGTGCATAAGGTTTGTGTAATGCTAAAGAGTTGGTAACACCTACGAATATCGTAAAGCAAACACAGTGCTGTATTTCATTCACAAGGCTGGGGAAGTGTATTCGTTGTACGTAAAAAAATAAGAAAAATAGTAAAACGAATATACTGACTAAAAATCATGAGCTCCTGGTATATGAAAGGGTTATGAGGCGTTAGATCCTAGGGAAATAAGAAAAATGAAAAATGGCTAGCTAGGACTATATAAAGAAATAATAAAATTCTGGCGGTAAAATAATGAAAAAAAAACCCGCCAAATAAAACAATTTTTTTTTATATAAAGTTAGACAATTCTGTATTACAGGAGAAAAATACATAAACAACATTTCTACAAAAACAAAAAAATATAAGGAATGCCATGATCGCTAGCCAATATAAACAGTAAATGTCGCGATAACAGAAAAAAATGTAAATAAGGATTTAGGTAATAAAACCGCTAAAAATGGTTGAGAAAATAAGACGGGGGTATTTAAGCGAACCTTAAAGTGAGTAACTATAGTTTTGTTGAAACCAAAGGAAAATCAAATAAGTGTCCTTATAGTGAAGGCAACAAAAAATTAGATAAACAAATAAGTGAAGGAAAGAAAAAAACGTAAGTGCTAGTGCTTTTAGTAATAAAAGTTAATAGTGGGGGAAAATAATTCTAATTCTTGCGTTATTGTGTGTTCTCCCTTAGCTGGCTAATTCTACAAGGAGGAAGGAATCACTGTGTGGAAAATTGTCTCCGACAAAAAGAAGAAAGAAAAAATTAAAAATTAGCCAGGTAACATTTTTTATTATTCCTTTTTTTTACTTACGTCCTGAAATTCGTACCAACAAAATACAAAAAAAAAATACAAAAAAGGCGAAATTTGGTGAACAAAAATTTTTTTTTTATTAGTATTATTAAATAAAAATCTAAAAGTATCTATCCTACATATCTATATATATTAAAACAATATAATATTTTAAATTACAAAATAATAACAACAAAAATAATACGCGCCTAAAAGACGCCAAATAAAAGAAAAATATGATAGTTTTTTTAATTATAAAAAAAAGAAATTAGAAAAAAAGTATAAGCAAAAGCAAAAAGAAAAGAAAATTAATAGTTTAAGTAAAGAACAAAGTAATAGATTAAGATATTATATTATAGTAGTTGTGTCTTGCCAAGGTTCTATGAGGTTTATGAGGTTCTTCCACTGTAACTTCTTGGTGCATTATGAATTTCAAGTCATATATAGGATGTGTTTCATTTTTCTTCAGCTTAACATCACCAGGTTCTAACTCCACTCTAAATAATGGTTGAGGGATCCTATCTCTGTTTCTTATATTTGATACGGCCTTGATTTTAAAGCCTTTGTCGGCCAAACTGCTCTTGATATCCTCAGGATCAGCAAAAGAATCAATTCCCTTAATTACGACTTGTAGACCTTTTGCGCATTTAAGTTGATACGTGTAAAAATTCTTTTTGCGTTTTTCAAATTCCGAAACTATTCTCCGATAGTCGTTTTCATTATTAACCTGAATTTTTGTTTCATTAATATTGCCACGCTTAATTGGAGTCACATAAAAAGAATTTTCACCAATTAATGAAACTAATATTTTTATAAGTTCGTTTGAATTTTTTTCTCTTAAATATATTGGAGGTGGTTTTACTGGCTTATTCACAGCGTTAAGGACATCATTTTTGTCTTGGAGGATGGCAAAACGATTTTGCGAGCGTGGCTCTTCAGCATTCTTTGATAATTTTGCGGCTGGTGTAATTTCGGCAGATTTTGAGCTTCTGCCTCTCTTCGATACTCTTCAACAGCAACTATAGGAGCGGCCTTATTTGTAGGAATTAATGTGCCTTTTGCAGCTGTTGACGTCTCTCCAATATTTGAAATCGAGGACCGTGAAGAAGACGGTCCTTCAGTGATTTTTCTATTTAAATTAAATATGCTTTGGGCTAAGTTTGTGCCCTGTTCAACACATTTATTCAAGTTTGGTGCACTTGCACTTAAATTCAGATTTGTGCTTAAGTAGTTTTTATTAAATTCGGGATCTTTAATGTTCTCATTACTAACACTTGCCGAGCTCAACACGAAATAAGCATTTCGGCTCTGAGGCCCACACGCACTGTTAGAATTGTTACTCATTCACTGTCTCACTGTATTTAATTTTCTAGTTTTCATATAATTAAAAATAAATTATCCAATTTTCAACCACTTTTTCGAGCATATGGGGCCGTATGTCGGCAATAACGCCACGAATGTTGGCTTCCAATTCCCCTAACGTTTCTGGTTTGTTGGCGTAGACGAGCGACTTCACATATCCAAAAAGAAAATAATCCAATGGTGTCAAATCACACGATCTTGGTGGCCAATTGACAGGTCCATTCCGCGAAATTATGCGCTCATCGAATGTTTCGTTCAATAAATAGATTGTGGCGTGCGCTGTGTGGCATGTAGCGCCGTCTTGTTGGAACCACAACTCATCCACATTCATGCCATCCAATTCGGGAACAAAATAGTCGGTTATCATAGCTCTATACCGGTCTCCATTAATTCGGGTCCTCTTCAACACTTTGCTCTACAGCGGCAAGCAATTGTTTCTTCGATGCGCACTGTTCGACGTCTCTGCGGATGCGTATTATCACATAGAGTTAACGTAGTGCAAAAACGATCCATGGTTAACCGAATTAATTGCTCTGATGGACGATTATGTCGACCATAACATGGACGGAGCTTGCGGTAAACTTCGCAAACTGAACCGTTATTTTCGAAATAAATTTGCACGATTTGCAAGCGTTGTTCTTTTGTCAACCTGTTCATGATAAAATGGCAAACCAAACTGAACATAAATGACATTAGAGTTGCCAGATTTGACCACAAAATGCCAGTTTTATCTCTTTTCGAAAAACAAACCTGTAAAAAAACACCCTATAGATTATTTTTTTAATCTTAGGGCCAGTGCAATATAATGTAGTCATCTACGTTGTACTAGTCGAATAAATCTGTGATGAATTTTATTTAATCTGAAAAGAAACGAAAATAAATCACAAAGTAATAATTCTTATAGACTATATCATAAACAATACTTATCGTAAGGAATAATTTAGGATGGAAGAGTTGTATCCAAAAGCAAAACATCTCTCAATTCTTTTTTTTTTGGAAAAGAATATAGAGATGTGTGATTAAGACTAGACATCATCAATCTCATTCCAGATAATTAAAAGAAAAGAATAGAGTAATGACGCGATAATTTTAGGATGACGTGGTTGTAGAAACTAAGAATTTATTTTTGCCTCAAAAGAATCCTTTTTGTAGGCGTTCGATTAAATTTAGCACTCCTTTGTGCACTACTGGTAATTTATCAGTAACAAGACACATTAGTTAATGGGTTACCTCTACAGTTTTTTTTATGTACAAAAAAAAACAAAATTTGGAAGACTCGAAGTCTAGGATGAGTCAGATTGGATTAACTATTTTCTTTTCTTATTACCTCCATGCGAGAAGTTATAAAAGAAATATGAACGAGGTTTCCTGAAAAAAATATAAAAAGGTGAATAAATTGTCAATTGATTGCACTTATACTTACTGTGATAATTGCCCGGCTAGCTCAGTGGTAGATTATGAGACGTCTATTCAGGGTCATGGGAGTTCCCCGCGTTGGGCTAAGGTAATAAAGAAACCCGCACACCGTCCCCTCTGGTAATATCCGCGAGTCCGGAGTTTTGTTGCGGATAAATTCCAAGGCAAGAATCAAAAAAAAAAATTTTGCGTGGGAATGCCCTATGAAATTGCGTCGGGAGGAGGTAAAAATAATTCCTATAACCTCGAGTCCCTCACAATTATTTTATATTATAAGGGAGGGGCTTGATTGTTTTGGAGCCACCACTCCTGCCCATATCCCAGTGGATTTCCTAACTAAATAAGGGATGGGCCATGGTAGTTATGGAGCCACCACTCCAACCCATATCCCAGTGGTTTTTAGCCTGTTGTTTTTTTTTTTTGGTATATGTATCCGTTGTCGTTTGTATTTATGCCTGCAAAGAAAAGAAGAATTCATATTAATAAAACAGATTGGCCCATAATCATAGTCATAGAAAAAGCATACTTTAAGTAAAAGTAGACTTTTAAACAACAAAAACATATAAATTTTGTTCTGAATTTAAAACAAAAGCATGCTTTTGCTTAAAGTATGCTTTTTCTATGACTATGATTATGGGCCATTATTTTTTGTGGAACGATACATAATTACCAAATCCAAAAAAAAGCACACCAACCCCTGTATCTCTCAACAAATACCAAGCCACTACCTCCTGCCCAAGTTTCAATGAATGTTTTTCTATTTCATTGCCAATAGTAGTTTTGGTAGTTGTATTTGTCCTTAGGTGTTGATAATTTTATTTTCTGAAAAAAAAAAAAAGGAAAGAAAATGTATATAAATATAAAAAGAATATAATATTTTTGTATATACCTACATACGTGTTCCTTAATCCTTATGTTTTCCTGAAAAGAAAAGATAAATTAAACAAAAAATATTTTTTATACTTACATGTGACATGAATGAAAGCGGGTCTGTGTTTGTGTGCATTAGGTTTGTGTAATGCTAAAGAGTTGGTAACACCTACGAATATCGTAAAGCAAACACAGTGCTGTATTTCATTCACAAGGCTGGGGAAGTGTATTCGTTGTACGTAAAAAAATAAGAAAAATAGTAAAACGAATATACTGACTAAAAATCATGAGCTCCTGGTATATGAAAGGGTTATGAGGCGTTAGATCCTAGGGAAATAAGAAAAATGAAAAATGGCTAGCTAGGACTATATTAAGAAATAATAAAATTCTGGCGGTAAAATAATGAAAAAAAAAACCCGCCAAATAAAAAAATTTTTTTTATATAAAGTTAGACAATTCTGTATTACAGGAGAAAAATACATAAACAACATTTCTACAAAAACAAAAAAATATAAGGAATGCCATGATCGCTAGCCAATATAAAAAGTAAATGTCGCGATAACAGAAAAAAATGTAAATAAGGATTTAGGTAATAAAACCGCTAAAAATGGTTGAGAAAATAAGACGGGGGTATTTAAGCGAACCTTAAGAAATACAGAGCACAGTTGGTGTGAATAAGTCAAAAGTGAGCAACTATAGTTTTGTTGAAACCAAAGGAAAATCAAATAAGTGTCCCTATAGTGAAGGCAACAAAAAATTAGATAAACAAATAAGTGAAGGAAAGAAAAAAACGTAAGTGCTAGTGCTTTTAGTAATAAAAGTTAATAGTGGGGGAAAATAATTCTAATTCTTGCGTTATTGTGTGTTCTCCCTTAGCTGGCTAATTCTACAAGGAGGAAGGAATCACTGTGTAGAAAATTGTCTCCGACAAAAAGAAGAAAGAAAAAATTAAAAATTAGCCAGGTAACATTTTTTATTATTCCTTTTTTTTACTTACGTCCTGAAATTCGTACCAACAAAATACAAAAAAAAAAAGGCAAAATTTCAGTTTATGGGGGACACCCCTGGGGAAAAAAAAAAATGCCACGCCCCCTTAAATGACCCCAGGAGTGCGAAAATCATAATGAATAAGGGGGCTCACGCCCCCTATGGGCGTGGCAGTCGAAAAACGACCCGGCGCACCTACGTAGACAATATGGGTATCAAATGAAAGCTAATGTCTTCACGATTCCAAAAATAGCCGTAGTTGCCAGATCGGGCGATTTTTGTAGCCGATATGGCCATTTTGGCAAAATTTGGGGTGGGGGAAATTTTTTTTTTTTTTTTTTGCGTGACCGGCCTACGGCCGGGCTTAGGGGTTTTTAACTCCAGTATGTCTTAATTCTAGGCGGCGGGGATCTCGAGTGCTCGGCCTCTGGCCGAGCTAAAAAGAAATAAACAAAAAAAGTCCTTCCCCCATTTTATAAAAATTAACATATCTTCCTCAAATTCTGGACGATCTGGCAACTACGGGTATTTTTGGAATCGTGAAGACATTTCCTTTCATTTGATACCAATATTGCCTAAGTAGGTGGCATGGGTCGTTTTTCACCCCCACCCCTATTTAACAAAAATGGCCGTATCGGCTGCAAAAACCGCCCGATCTGGCAACTATGGCTATTTTTGGAATCGTGAAGACATTAGCTTTCATTTGATACCCATATTGTCTACGTTGGTGGGCCGGGTCGTTTTTCGACTGCCACGCCCATAGGGGGCGTGAGCCCCCTTTTTCATTATGATTTTCGTACTCCTGGGAACATTCTGAAGGGGATGGCATATTTAGATTTTTTCTCTAGGGGTGTCCCCCATAAACTGAAATTCAGCCAAAAAAAGGCGAAATTTGGTGAACAAAAAATTTTTTTTTATTAGTATTATTAAATAAAAATCTAAAAGTATCTATCGTACATATCTATATATATTAAAACAATATAATATTTTAAATTACAAAATAATAACAACAAAAATAATACGCGCCTAAAAGACGCCAAATAAAAGAAAAATATGATAGTTTTTTTAATTATAAAAAAAAGAAATTAGAAAAAAAGTATAAGCAAAAGCAAAAAGAAAAGAAAATTAATAGTTTAAGTAAAGAAAAAAGTAATAGATTAAGATATTATATTATAGTAGTTGTGTCTTGCCGAGAAAAGAATTGTAGTGATTGCGTGAGTGTGTAGTAAATGTTAATCAGAAGTCCTCTAGAAAAATCCTCAGGAAAGCCGGCAAGAAAATAAAAATAGAAACAGAAAAAAAGAAAATAAATAACTAGAAAATATAGGTATATATATGATTTATTTACCAGTGCTGAAGAAAAAAAGAAACGCGGTAGAAACTTATTCCTTGAAGGAAAAAAGTAAATACATCTCAGGCAGCTCCTTTAGTTGTAGGCTGTAGAAAAAAAGTAACAGAAAGAAAAAACAAAATTTTTTAAAAAAGCAACAAGGCAAATAAACAGATATATATATAGATATTAATAGAAATAAAAAAATGAAAATTTATGAGTATTTAACGGCCGAATAGAGAGAAAAAATAGATTTTAAAGTATTTTGGATATAATTATTATTTTAAGTATATATAGGATTAGTCATAAACATTATATTATGATTATTATAAAACAAAAAAAATATTTTTTTGAGTAAATAAAATTATGTATTTTTTGAATTGAAAAGAATAATTTAAAAATGTTGGTTGAAAAAGATTGAAGGGATATGAATTGATGGAGAGGTATGTGGAAGTGAAGTATTGGGTCGTGAGGAAATTTAAGGAAAAACCGCGACTAGGTTGGGAGTAGAGCTGTGTCGTTCATGAACGAACGGGTTAAAATGAACGGATCACTTCATTGAACGGAATGAGCCGGTCATTTAACTGAACGGTTTTCGGTTAACAGTGTACGGATCAATTTCGTTCAGCTGATGTTTATCAAAAGACAAGATGAAAATCACATTCAATAAGGGTTGTACGCATTCGTTCAAAGTGAACGAATTGAATGAACGAATCAGTCTTGTATAAATGAACGAAAATGACCGGTCACTGAAATGAACGACCGGGCACAACTCTATTAATCAACGACTGGTTCACAAAATTTAAAGGCAATATTAAAATACTCTTTATTAATTTAAAAATACTCTTTATTAATTTAAAAGCGAAACAACTGCCATTTTAGTTATTAGTTGTCACAGGGTTGTATTTTTAATTTTAACAATTATTAGAACAATTAACTGATAATGAAGCAACTACTTTAATGGACATTTTGTATGGATAATTAAAGTCAATTAGGGCGTTAATTAAAAATTTCAATTAAAAATGCATGTCCGAACACCATATAAGAGCATTTTTTGTAGATTTTTTAAGGACTACATATTTATATTTCAGCTCATTCGATCATAAATGGATTTTTGGCGAATTTTTTTTAATCTAAGAGCCGACGTGACGACTACTATGCCAAAACGTAAATGTAAATCAACTTGAAAGCACCTCAGCTGCAACGATGAGAAATTTTGTTACGATATCTGTAATAGCTCCGAAGATACCAAATTATTTCCAAAATTTCAAAAAGGGGCCACCCATAGGCCCCCCTTACGACTACTATGCCAAAACGTAAATGTAAATCAACTTGAAAGCACCTCAGCTCCAACGATGAGAAATTTTGTTACGATATCTGTAATAGCTCCGAAGATACCAAATTATTTCCAAAATAAAACGTTTCTTAACCACTGTGCAATATTAAACATTCTACAGCCTATTGCTAGCTAGGAACACAACTGGGACGAACAATGAATTTTTGGTAGCGAATATTCGTTGTTTAAGGATTTACAGCCCATTTTATAATTCCTTAAAGAATTAATTTTTGTTAAAAAATATATGTATGTAAGTGATTTTTTATTGTATTTTATTTTAACTTTTTCATTAATATTTTAGAAATTGTTCAAGCTAAGTGATTCGATCTTGCAATATTTTTTGCAAGATGATGCAAAATAAAAAGAAAAACAAACAAATTTTCTTCAAATCTTTATTGTCTGACTGTTAATCAATAGAGCTGTGTCGTTCATGAACGGATCACTACATTGAACGGAATGAGCCGGTCATTTAACTGAACGGTTTTCATTCAATAGTGTACGGATCAATTTCGTTCAGCTGTGTTGATCAAAAGACAAGATGAAATTTATGATAGCCTCTCGTGTCAAATATATAGCCACTCGTAATCTCATCATAATAAGCAAATTAGTGATTGAAGTACGAGGCATCACACTAATAGTGAATTAAATCAATAGTAAATAGTAAAATTGTCTTAATACCACAAAACATTTATAAACTTCAACTTCCACATCCGTCCATCAGTTCTGAGCCTAAAAGAATAAACAAATTTATATTTTTATCAATTTTAGTTACTTTAGTGATTTTATATTTTTTACATCATTTATATTAAAAAAAATTTTTTTTTGAGTTATTGGTTAGTTCATTTAAATTTATTAATCAATTTTTTTAATACGTTATTTTTAAGTATTAAATTGTTTATTTTTATCTTCCTTCATTTATTTATATTATCCTCTATAGTTCAGTTAATTTATAGTATTTGTTATTATACATATTTATTATTATTTTCGATTTTTATTATTTTTGCTATTTTAGTTATAATATTATGATTTAGTTGCTTTAATATTTTTCATTATTATTATTTAGCATTATTACTATTTTCCATTATTATTTTTGAGCTTTTCTTTTTGCCAAGAAAAATATCACCAAATTCCTTCATTATAAACAAAAAAAATTTCTTTTTTATGGTATACGTGTTATGTGCGATAAGCCACAAGCAACCAAATCAAGAAAAAGAAGTAGGCAAGTTCAATTCGATTTAAACCGGTCCACGCCCCAAATAGCTCACAAACTACGTAAATCTAATACGCCACAAACGAGACCCAAATTCAATCTAGAAATGGCTGAAAAAACAATGATCAAATCAGAGACCTTTCTAAAACAATAATATCTGGTACCAATATTCCAATACAAACAAATTTACAATTAGATGATGTACGTCCAGGTACAAGTAGCCTATCTAAATCGAATAGTTTAAATAATGTTGAGGGTACTATTAAAAAGTTGGTAGATCAGGGCATTAGTTCACTGATTACCGAGATCAGGAGGACTATGGCAGATCTAACATCAACCGTGAGTAGACTCAGCCTTGTTGTACAACAAACCCAGCAGGAAAACGTGCGATTACTACAAACTAGTTTACCAAATCTTCGTCAACAACCCATGGAAACATCCGGGATTCAATCCTCTAGAGCTCCTTCAATAAGCGGTGAAGATCAAATAAGAAGTTTTCACAGACTTCCAATTGAAAAATGGGGATTATAATTCAACGGGGACCCTAACAAATTGGAATGAAAATGGAAGATTTTATTTTCCGGCTCGAAAGACTACAACACCAATACAATGCGACGTGGAAGGATGTTTTAGATAATTTTCACCTCTTGGTAAAAGGCGCAGCTGAGAAATGGTATTGGCTATTTATTCAGACTAACTATGTCACCGAATGGCCAACATTAAAATTAGTCTTACAAAAACAATATATGTCTACTAGATCTAGTTTCGAATTGATGAGAGACATAGTAGAAAAAAAGCAACAACCTGGAGAGTCAATAGATTCATTTTTCTTCACAATGATGCAGTTACGATCACGGTTAAGCATATCTATGCCGGAGTCGGAGATGATCAAGAAAAATTTGAGGGAAAACATTGGCAGAATTGTTTTTCCAATGACAGTATCTTCGGTGGAGGAATTACGCATAAACTGCCTAGATGCTGAAAAAACATTTCTCCGAAAAGATAATCGGATATCACAACCTCCTCCAAATCGATATAATCGTTTTGTAAACGAGATTAGTGAAAATTATAACGAACCATACCAAGCTCCGGAGATAGAAGAAAATGAAATAGCAGCGATAAGAACAAATAATACCAGTAATATAAATAGATCGATAATTGTCTGTTGGAATTGTCGTCAAAATGGTCACTTTTTTATGGATTGTTCATCGAACGAAAGGGCAATATTTTGTTATAGATGTGGTAAGCCGGATGTAATATCACCCAATTGCATCAACTGCAGAAACAAGATGCATTTTCACCGGAACGAGGGGAATGCGGGGGACCATCGTTCGTCACCAAACCCGCCACCAAAAAACCAGGAATAAATAACACAAATTTAGTACACCAAATCCAAAAATTTAACAAACTTTTACCCCAAACAAAACACCTATATACTTTGGAGGAACGCCAACAAAATTATGAGAATGTTAGAAACAAAATATTTAATTCTGAAATCTCCATCAAACGCCCAGTATTATCTAAAAAAATACAAAGGCTGAAAAAGAAATTTGCTGAACGAAAAGGAAATAGAGACAATCAAAACTGCTGATAAAACGACATCTGACCCTAGACCATATGCTAAAGTTATACGTGACAAGAAAATACAAGGTCTTCTTGATACCGGTGCATCTGTGAGTATTCTAGTAAAAGGTTGTAGAGAACTCGTCGAGGAGTTAAATATTCCAATAGAACCAATATTTTCGATAATCACAACAGCTAATGGACAAAAACAAAGATTGTTAAGTAAAATAACATTAGACACTAAATATAATAATAGGATTGGTAAAGTTACGTTTTTTCTATGTCCCGATCTTGAACAGTCCGCATATTTTGGGATCGATTTTTGGAAGACTTTCCAACTCGCTCGTGAAATAGTGGGTGTGAACGAATTGAACATGGAAAAAATCATTGAAAACTTTAAAAACGACAGCTATAAATCCGATCATCATGAACTTACTGAAATACAACAGAAACAATTAGAAGAAATAATTGATATATTTCCACAATATGAGAAAATAGGTTTAGGATGTACGCCTTTAGAAAAACACACTATCACATTGATAGATGGTGCTGAACCAGTCAAAGATAGGTATTACCCTATATCCCCAGCCGTGCAAGAGATTGTGTACAAAGAAATTGATCACATGTTAGAATTAAAAGTGATAGAGGAATGTGAAAGCCCTTGGAGCAACAGGACCACAGTAGTGAGAAAACCAGGGAAGAACAGCTTTTGTTTAGATGCTCGAAAATTAAATAAGCTTACTGTTAAGGATTCATATCCATTGCAAAATATTGATGGCATTCTTAGCAGGATAGATGAAACCTATTTCATAAGTAGTATTGACCTGAAATACGCCTTTTGGCAAATAAAACTAGACAATGAGAGCAAACCTTATACTGCTTTTACCGTAGCAGGTCGACCACTTTATCAATTTCGCGTCATGCCGTTTGGATAATGCAACGCAGCCCAACGACTGTGCCGCCTGATGGATAAAGTTATACCTGCGAGATTAAAAGAAAACATTTTCGTTTATCTGGATGATCTCTTGATAATATCAGATTGTTTTGAAAAACATTTACACCTTTTAAAAGAAGTAGCACATTGTCTGAAAAACAGCAATTTAACAATTGGCTTAAAAAAGTCTCAGTTCTGCTTTAAACAATTAAAATATTTAGGTTTCATCATTGGAAATGGAATGTTAAAAACAGATCCCGAAAAGATCTAGGCCATAAAGGAAATAAAAGTACCGAAATCACCAAGAGAGGTACGAAGTTTCTTAGGAACAGCTGGTTGGCATCGGCGATTTATAAAAGATTTCTCTACCATCTCAGCCCCTTTGACAGATACCCTAAAGAAGTGCAGCAAATTTACCATGACAATAGAAGCAAAGTCAGCATTTGAAATTTTGAAAAAAGCCTTAACCTCAGCCCCAGTTTTAAGACATGCAAATTTCTCCAAGAGATTTTTCATTCAATGTGACGCATGTGATTATGGTATTGGAGCAGTACTATATCAATTGAATGACACAAATGAAGAACACCCCATTGCATTCTATTCTCAAAAATTAAATTCCTGTCAAAAAAATTACAGCGTGACAGAAAAAGAATGTTTAGCGGCAGTAATGGCAGTAAAAAAGTTTCGTCCATACGTGAAGATGATGCGTTTTACAGTTGTAACAGACCACGCTAGTCTTAAGTGGCTAATGTCACTTAACCCTAGACGCACTTTCTTCGTCGAATCGACGAACATCGTATACTCTTTCTCATTTATTTTCTTTGTTATTCATCGCTGTGTGCTCATTTTTCTTATAGCTCTGGTACTTGCCCAGATGCTGAAGTGTGCACATGTGCAGCCTCCGTAGATTTGTGTAAGTATGTTTTTTTGAAGTTCGTGTTCGTCAAATCGACGAAGAAAGTATTTTATGTAACTTTAGCGTTTTTGACTTTAGATTTTTGCACCTTGTTTTTTGGTCGTTTTGATAAAATGAGTAACAATGATAAGCTAAATGATGCACAAATCGAAAATTTTCTTCATTTGTGGGACGAAAATGGTGATCTCAGTGATTTAAATGAGGAGTGTGAAAGTGACATTAGCACCAATGAAGCAGAAGAAGTAGAATAAAAAGAGGCGTTTGATGAAGAAAGTGATATATTAGAACCTGTAGAAGAGAATTTCTCAGATGAAGATGATATTCCGCTTAGTGTTATACGACAGAGATCCTAAATTATTCCACATTGAAAGCAAATACTATGTGGAAAAAGCAAACATAAGTGGTCAGCAGTAAAAGTTACATGGCACCGTTATGGTTTTAATATCGTTCATCAACGTCGTGGTCCAACCCGTTCAAGTAAAGGTGTTATCGATCCATTTGAGGTATTTAAACTCTTTATAATAGATGGAATTATATATAAAATAGTTCAGTAGACCAATGTCGAAATAGGTAACCGTAAAGAATCTATCAAAAAAGAACAACATCGGGTGAAATTCTTGGTCTGTTTGGCATATTGACTTTGACTGCAGCTACCAAAGATAATCATTTGTCCTAAAAATACAGATGAAAGTGAAGAAGTAAATGATATAGAACTAAAAAACACTGCTACAATGAAAATTTGTGCATTTTGACCATATGAAAAACGACGAATGACAAAATCTATATGTGCAAAATGCAAGAAACACATCTGTGGTGAACACAAAATTGATCTCTGTGCCTCTTGCACTAAATGACTGAAAAATCCAATCAAACTAAGTTTATTTGTTAGTTTCAAGTGTCAGTTTTCGGATTTTAACAAATACCTGAAATAATTTTTTATTTTAAATACTGCATTTTGTGATTTTTGTTTACTATTTTAAAAAAAAAGTAAAAAAAACTTGAAGTTAATTTTTTTTGTTTATTAGCTTTAAGTTGCACTAAAATGTGCAAACTTTATGTTTAGTACGAATGAAAACTAAATCGTTTTTCCAATAAAACCAAAATTTTATAAATTTTTTTAATTGGGAGCGTTTGCGGCCAGATAAAAAATGCACTTCGTCGATTCGACGAAGAAACTGCATATAGGTATAAAAATAAGAAAGTGCGTCTAGGGTTAAAGACTTAACAGGTAGATTAGCTCGATGGTCACTGCAGCTACCATGCATAGAAAAGGTTCTGATAATATAGTAGCTGATATGCTATCACGGTTACCAACCCATGAACAGGTTGAAGAGATTGATATGGAGGAAATATTTGACTTTGAAACGACCGAGTTTCAAAGCGACGAATATCTAGATCTGATTAAAAACATTGAAGAAAACAGTCAACAACTTCCAGATCTAAAAGTTGACAATGGTATAATTTATAAAAAAATGTCCTTTGAAAATGAAGAAGATGACTGTAAATGGAAAATGTGGATACCATCAACCATCACCCAACCACTGATAGAAAAAGCTCATTCAACAATAGCGCATGGAGGAATAACAAAAACTCTGGAAAGCTTAA
The DNA here is from genome assembly GCA_916048285.2 of Bellardia pandia. Lineage (NCBI taxonomy): Eukaryota > Metazoa > Arthropoda > Insecta > Diptera > Calliphoridae > Bellardia > Bellardia pandia. The sequence continues at coordinate 90,576,580 of OU696532.1, read as the reverse complement.
GAAGATTCTTCTATTGGCCCAAAATGGTAATGCAAGTAAAGATGTTCATAAAACAGTGTCAAATATGCAAAGAAACCAAACCAACAAATCAAAACTTGCGACCAGATATCGGCAAACAAGTAGTCACAGAAAGACCGTTTCAAAAGCTGTATATTGATTTCATGGGAAAATATCTCAGATCAAAGAAAGGCAACTGTTATATTTTCATAGTAGTAGATCATTTTTCGAAATTCACCTTCTTGAAAGCCATGAAAGAAGCGACAACTAATAATGTGATGAAATTTTTGGTACAGGAAATTTTCCACAAGTTCGGTGTGCCTGAAATCATCCATAGTGACAACGGGACACAATTCATATAGAAAAGCTTTGAAGACTTAATGAAAACTTATAAGATCCAGCACCTTAAAACGGCATTATATTCTCCTCAAAGTAACGCAAGTGAAAGAGTAAACCAGTCGGTTCTGTCGGCAATCAGAGCGTATCTGAACGAGGATCACCGAGATTGGGACTTGTACCTATCCGAAATAGAATGCGCATTAAGAACCGCAGTCCACTCTGCCACTGGCGTTACACATTTCTTCGCTCTTTTCGGATACCACATGTATTCTAATGGAGCAGAGTATAAATTAGCGAGAAAATTGCAATCGATGACGAATCATCAGATATTGGATAGAGATCCGAAGGATAAGTTGGAAATAATAAGAGCAAAAATTCAACAAAATATGCTACAAGCCTATGAAAGAAGTGCGAAAAGATATAACCAAAGAGCTCGAGTGGTAAGCTTTATCCCAGGCCAAGAAGTCTATCGGCGAAATACTGTCTTGAGCGACTTTGCTAAAAATCGCAATGCGAAATTTTGCAGAAAATTTCTGAAATGTAGAGTGGTCAAACCTGTCGGGAACAATATGTACGAAATAGAAACGTTACAAGGAAAAACATTAGGGATATATCATGTTAAAGATATCAAAGTTTAACGAAATTTGCAAAATAATTTTAAAATTTTAAGAATAGTACAATACCTGAAAGAAAGCAAGTAAAAAGACGTATAATTTAACCTACATCTAATAAAAAAAGTTTGAGTAAAGTTTAGGTTTGCTTTTCAAATCCGAATGTTGAAAAATTAAGAAAAATTAAAATATCTGTGATATATCTATGTCTAAGTACCTGATAGTTAGTGATCAATCGTTAGAAATAAGAAATACTCACCAAAGTTTAGTGCAATAATATTGAAATCCATGTGCAATAAGGGAAACCGAGAGTAAGAGTAATTATTTTGTATAGGGTGGTTTTATGAGAGGTATAGAATTTCGAATTGAAATAAAACACAAGAAAATCGTTTTAATGACCATCAATTTGGCTTTATTGGAAGGATAATTTTATGCCATTAATGTTTAAATATGATTTCAAGCATGTGGCCGCCGCGGCTGGCTCGAATTTTTTTTTTTTTGCATATACTTTTTTATTGTATCTTCATTTTAAATGAACTAACAATAGGTATTCAAATCCTAAAACTAAAGTTAATTAAGATAAGTCCAGCCAATGCTAGACAAAATCTAGTTTTCAAATTCGATAGGATATAATGAGCAACTTGTATTTATTCATCTGAGAGCGGTGGTGTCCCTCCTTCTCAAACGGCTATGACCGGGATGTTGTAAGATGTCTCGAGCGAGGGGATTTGCATGAGTTTCCAGCTTACCCAAATAATGGGCCACGTGCATAGTTATTTCCCATTTGACAAGTGGAACATCAAGATCGTTGTGGATGTTGTTGTTTTTAATATACCAAGGAGCGGTAGTTATCATTCGTAGAATTTTGTTTTGACGGCGTTGAATTTTCTCAATATTGGAGTTGGAGGCAGTGCCCCATAACTGGATACCATAGCACCAAATTGGCTTTAAGATTAAGTTGTAGAGTAGAAGCTTACAATCGAGCCGAAGGACGGAGTTTCTGCCGATGAGCCAATGAATTTGGGCTGCTTTCAGTTTCATTTGAGTCAGCTTAGCATCTATATGTGGTTTCCATGTGAGGCGACGGTCCAGATGAATACCAAGATATTTCACGTGTGAGTTTTGAGGCACTATATGATCATTAATACGAATAGGGGGACATGATTCCCTACGTAGAGTAAATGTTACGTGGGTGCATTTCTGTTCATTTATTTTTATTCCCCATTGTCTTGCCCATTTCTCCACTTGCGTTACGTGGTGCTGTAATTGAATCGAGGCATCTTTTGGATCTGTGTGAGTACTGAAAAATGCCGTATCATCAGCAAATGTTGACGTGTGAATTTCATTGTTTGTTGGCATGCCTGCTGTGTACAGCAAGTATAGAATTGGTCCTAAGATACTACCTTGAGGGACGCTAGCACCTATAGGTTGAGGACGGCTTAAATAATCACCTTCTTTAATCATAAACTGACGGTCAATTAAGTATTTCCATAGTAGGTGTTGAAGATTCACCGGCAAGTTCTGCTTTAATTTAGATATCAGGCCTTCATGCCATACTTTGTCGAAAGCGAAAGAGATCGTCTCAAAAGTAAATTTTTCCCATGTGTAAAATGTAAAGGGCGATGCAAGTCTATGAATATTAAATACAAATAATAAAATGGATCTTTATTATAATATCGATCATTATTTGCCTTAGATATAATTTTTCTTATTGCTTCCAAATTTTGTATATTTCGGAAATTAACAATAACATTTTCCGCAATGTCATTTGCGGCTTTCAAAATTTGTTGCTTTCTAAACAAATATGCTTTTTTACTCCTCTTATTTGGCCAACATTAGTCTCATTTTTAGCATGATGTAATTCATGTGTTCTGTGAACGGTAACATTGCCTTGAGGAGTCACGACAAAACGGAAAGTAGTACAATCCTTAAATTTGCAATATGCATAAATCAAAGTATTTTTTATACTAAATTTTGCATTGTAGAAACATAATATACCAGCATTGTTATATTTTAAATATTCTTCTCTTATTAAATATTCAATAAGTTTTTTTCTTGCCATTTTTTTTTGTGTTTTGATACATCGAACTGTTCGGACGTGTTACTTTTAGTGCGGCTGAATTTTCGGTGAAAAAATCGTAATAGGTGCAAAAGTATAAAAAGTTAAATTAAATAAAAAAGTGGAAAAAAACTCGTAATAGGTGAAAAACTTTACAAAGTCAAATAATTGCACTAGGTGCAATAAAAAATTAATAAATTGTAATAATTTATTTTTAATTATTTGAAAACTAGAAAATTAAATACAGTGAGACAGTGAATGAGTAACAATTCTAACAGCGCGAGTGGGCCTCAGAGCCGAAATGCTTATTTCGTGTTGAGCTCGGCAAGTGTTAGTAATGAGAACATTAAAAATCCCGAATTTAATAAAAACTACTTAACTGTGAAACCAAAAATAAGCACAAATCTGAATTTAAGTGCAAGTGCACCAAACTTGAATAAATGTGTTGAACAGGGCACAAACTTAGCCCAAAGCATATTTAATTTAAATAGAAAAATCACTGAAGGACCGTCTTCTTCACGGTCCTCGTTATCAAATATTGGAGAGACGTCAACAGCTGCAAAAGGCACATTAAGTCCTACAAATAAGGCCGCTCCTATAGTTGCTGCTGAAGAAAAACAAAAAACACAGGTAGGAATGGACCGTTATATAACAGTATCGAAGAGAGGCAGAAGCCCAAAATCTGCCGAAATTACACCAGCCGCAAAATTATCAAAGAATGCTGAAGAGCCACGCTCGCAAAATCGTTTTGCCATCCTCCAAGAGAAAAATGATGTCCCTAACGCTGTGATTAAGCCAGTAAAACCACCTCCAATATATTTAAGAGAAAAAAATTCAAACGAACTTATAAAAATATTAGTTTCATTAATTGGTGAAAATTCTTTTTATGTGACTCCAATTAAGCGTGGCAATATTAATGAAACAAAGATTCAGGTTAATAACGAAAACGACTATCGGAGAATAGTTTCGGAATTTGAAAAACGCAAAAAGAATTTTTACACGTATCAACTTAAAAGCGCAAAAGGTCTACAAGTCGTAATTAAGGGAATTGATTCTTTTGTTGATCCTGAGGAGATCAAGAGCAGTTTGGCCGACAAAGGCTTTAAAATCAAGGCAGTATCAAATATAAGAAACAGAGATAGGATCCCTCAACCATTATTTAGAGTGGAGTTAGAACCTGGTGATGTTAAGCTGAAGAAAAGTGAAACACATCCTATATATGACTTGAAATTCATAATGCACCGAAGAGTTACAGTGGAAGAACCTCATAAGCGATCTGGCCCAGTACAGTGTTCGAACTGCCAAGAGTATAGTCACACAAAATCTTATTGTAAGTTGCCTACTGTTTGTGTTGTTTGTGGGGATCTTCATGACACCTCAAAGTGCGATAAACCTAAGGATGATTCCAGGGTAAAAAGATGCAGCAATTGCGGTGGAAACCACACTGCCAACTACAGGGGTTGCCCTGTTTTCGAGGTCGTTAAACGTTCCTTGATCAACAAACCAGCTTCTACCCCTACCCAGACGACAAAAGTACCTATTACATTTATTCCCCCCGTAGTACAAGCATCCACTAGCCAATTTTCATATGCCAACGTGCTTAGATCTAACCAACCAACACTGCAAAATGAGTCACCAATAAATGATACAAACAGCCACAATTTTAGCCGACTTGAAGGTATAATGGAGAATCTGGCGCAATCCATGAACCATTTCATGACAAGCATGACAAGTATGATGCAGGAGATGCAAAAAATGCAGTCCACGCTACTGCAGGCCATACTTAATAGACCATGAACTGTCTCAAAATATGTTTCTGGAACGCAAACGGCATACGCCAACACAAAAATGAACTTGAATATTTTCTTTTTAATAAGAAAATTGATGTAATGCTGATTTCCGAGACTCATATGACGTCGAGAAGCATTTTTAAAATAAGTGGTTATACATTCTACGACACCAAGGACCCCAGAGATAGATCATGTGGTGGCTCGGCAATATTAGTCAAATCGCGAATCAAACACCATTCATTGGGTGGTCTTTCAGAGTGCTATCTTCAAGCAACAAACATCTGTATTGAAAACTTTTGTCAAAACCTCGTGATTTCGTCAGTTTACTGTCCGCCCAGATTTTCAATAACAAAAGATCAGTATAGAGATTTTTACAAATCACTAGGTAGCCGTTTCATAGCGGCTGGCGACTACAATGCTAAGCATACGTTCTGGGGCTCACGACTCGTTAGCCCTAAAGGTCGTATCTTGTACGACTCCCTGTCTGAAATGGGACTGAATGTGATTTCAACTGGTCAACCAACTTATTGGCCAACTGACCAGCAAAAAATTCCTGACGTTATCGATTTCGGCGTGGCGAAAGGGGTATCCCCGGAACTCATTCAAGTCGAGGCTTCACTGGATCTTTCTTCAGATCACTCACCCACTGTAATCACCATCAGAAGTCCTCAGCAAATCGTAACTGACGCCTTACTTCTTGTCAAACGTCTGAATTGGTTAAAATACAAAAAATACATCAGCACTCACTGCACAGAGAAACTCCCGTTAAAAACTGCTGAAGACATCGATGCCTGTATAAAAAGTCTTAATGAACATGTCGAGAAAGCCGCAGAACATGCTTCTTCCACTTACCGCCCGAATAGGTACAACAGAGTTTTTTCTGCAGATGTTGAGCAACTATTGTCTGAAAAAAGGAGAGTCCGAAGAGAGTGGCAACAACACAGATCGCCCCAACTTAAAACTAGGTTGAGAGAATGTACCAAAAATCTTAGGATCTTGCTAGAAGCGCAAAAAGCAGAGTCTCTCAAACAACATCTGGAAGGTCTAGACGCAACTTCCCAGTCAAATTATTCATTATGGCGTGCAGTCCAAAATCTAAGAAAACCCGTAATCGCAAAACCTCCACTGCGTACTTTGAACGGATCTTGGGCACGAAATAACGAAGAAAAAGGCAACCTTTTCGTAAGTCATTTAAAAAATGTATTCACTCCCAATACGGATACTGACATTAGCGAACTACCGCCTGTTGTTGCCAGACCACCTGTACAAATAAGATTTCAATATCTGGAGGTTGTTGAGGCTATTGATAATTTAAATGTTAAAAAAGCACCTGGGTTTGATAAAATCAGCAATAAAATGATTTTTGAGCTGCCTCGCATTGCAAAAAGATTAATCCTCTTTCTTTTTAATGCCATCTTACGGCTTGAGTACTACCCTCCGGTTTGGAAAATTGCACTAGTAAAGATGATTCCTAAGCCGGGAAAAGATCCTTGCAAAGTTGAGTCGTATAGGCCAATAAGTCTATTACCAACTATGTCCAAATTATTCGAGAAATTGCTTATAACCAAGCTGACTCCGATTTTGAATGAAAACAACTGCATTCCCAATCACCAGTTTGGCTTCAGACGTCAACACAGTACAATAGAACAAACACATAGATTGGTACAAGTCATAAGAAAAACCTTTGAGGAAAAGAGATACTGTTCGGCACTCTTTATTGACGTCTCTCAAGCTTTCGACAAAGTATGGCATGAAGGCCTGATATCTAAATTAAAGCAGAACTTGCCGGTGAATCTTCAACACCTACTATGGAAATACTTAATCGACCGTCAGTTTATGATTAAAGAAGGTGACTATTTAAGCCGTCCTCAACCTATAGGTGCTGGCGTCCCTCAAGGTAGTATCTTAGGACCAATTCTATACTTGCTGTACACAGCAGACATGCCAACAAACAATGAAATTCACACGTCAACATTTGCTGATGATACGGCATTTTTCAGTACTCACAAAGATCCAAAAGATGCCTCGATTAAATTACAGCACCACGTAACGCAAGTGGAGAAATGGGCAAGACAATGGGGAATAAAAATAAATGAACAGAAATGCACCCACGTAACATTTACTCTACGTAGGGAATCATGTCCCCCTATTCGTATTAATGACCATACAGTGCCTCAAAACTCACACGTGAAATATCTTGGTATTCATCTGGACCGTCGCCTCACATGGAAACCACATATAGATGCTAAGCTGACTCAAATGAAACTGAAAGCAGCCCAAATTCATTGGCTCATCGGCAGAAACTCCGTCCTTCGGCTCGATTGTAAGCTTCTACTCTACAACTCAATCTTAAAGCCAATTTGGTGCTATGGTATCCAGTTATGGGGCTCTGCCTCCAACTCCAATATTGAGAAAATTCAACGCCGTCAAAACAAAATTCTACGAATGATAACTACCGCTCCTTGGTATATTAAAAACAACAACATACACAACGATCTTGATGTTCCACTTGTCAAATGGGAAATAACTAAACACGTGGCCCTTTATTTGGGTAAGCTGGAAACTCATCCAAATCCCCTCGCTCGAGACATCTTACAACATCCCGGTCATAGCCGTTTGAGAAGGAGGGACACCACCGCTCTCAGATGAATAAATACAAGTTGCTCATTATATCCTATCGAATTTGAAAACTAGATTTTGCCTAGCATTGGCTGGACTTATCTTAATTAACTTTAGTTTTAAGATTTGAATACCTATTGTTAGTTCATTTAAAATGAAGATACAATAAAAAAGAATATGCAAAAAAAAAAAAAAAAAAAAAAAAAAAAAAAAATTTTATTAATATTTGTATTATTTACAGTACTCAAGTTAACAAGAAAAGAACAATCAAAAATATTACCCTTAAATCTTCTTTTAGGTTCTTGGTTTTTTAATTTGTTTTGCAAACATTTCTATTTTCATTTGGATTCGATTTTTTTTATATTTTAAAAAATCTAAATTATTCGTAGAATCACATGTTATCTCAAATGGTCCAAGAGTGTGATCGCGTTTTCCTTTTTTTTAGAAATAGTTATATGGGTATAACTTTCCAAAAAAATTACAACCCTGTTCTTTGCAACATGGTGAAGCTTTTAGAGAAATTTCATTTGTATTTGATTTGTTTTCAATTTTTAGCTTATTTAAAATTTCTTTTAAAAAAGTTTTCATTTCATGAAGATTACTGTCATTACTTGTCTCTATTAAATAATAAATTTTTTTCAACCGTATTATTTAAATGGCAGCAATTGATTTAAATTCTTGCACTAAATCTGCATACATTTTTTTAAATGGGTCGTGTAAAATGTCATTTATAATTTCCTTACAAATATCAACTGTAATGGTATTTAACATTGTTTCCAGTTGATGGCAAATATTCGAATCAACATTAATTACATTTCCTGATTCACTTAAAACATTGTTAATAACTGAATCATCACATTCAACGCTTTTTTTAATTGAAGTATTAGAATCAATTGTTGGTATTTTATTAAAATTGATATTTTCAGTTTTTAAACTTTCATCAGTGTCAGCCAACATAGCTGACATATAAGCTTGCTCCATTGGAAAACTATCCAACTCCAAGCTGTTTACAGTATTTTAAGATATATTTTCTTCATTATGTAATACATTTTCGGTTAAAATATCTCTTAATAAAACGCCATTATTTTCAGAATGTACATTTTTTATATTAACAGATATTCTTAAATCAATATTTATTGCATTTCTAGTTTTTAAAATACGTTTTGCAATATTAGATGTGCGTTTACAAATTTTTGCATTTTTTACAATTTTTTTATAAATGTTTCTTTTTTCATTCAAACAATCTATAACATATTGAAAAGACTTTACATTTTGTTTTGAATAACTTATCAAATTCTCTAAACATGAAAAGCCATTAATAACATTAAATCAATCTAAATAACTTAAAATAATACCCTTCATATTGACTTCCTAAAAACAAAAAAAAAATATTAATAAATTTATTATACTTAAAACTAGTTTTTTTTAAATAAACATATAATTTTCATTTGTTTTTTAATAATACATATAACATTTTGCACCATTTCTCATGGATTTTTTAAAATATATACCATTTCTCATGGATTTTTTAATATAATAAATTACATAACAGCGGAACTTACAGTTGTAAATATCTGCAGTAAAATAATATTCCTATAAAAAACAATCACAAAGCACTTTTACATGCAATCTTTATAAAATTAAGCACAAATCACTATAAATAAATACACAAAATATTTTTAAACAAAAGTTTCCACACTTACTGTAGTGTTTTTAATTCAATAAATTTTTTTGGTTCAATTTGTAACTTCCTGGGGGCTTATTCTGTATTGCGATGCGAAAGTCATTGCGATGCGCAAATGAATTGCGATGCGAAAAGTATTTGGTATTCTGTAAGACTTTCGCAATTCATTTCAGCATGTGCCAACACTGGGCCAAAGTAAATAAATAAACGTCAAATTTATTTGGTTTGTGACAAGATTTACAAGCTAACAAAATTGCTTACTTTAATTTAAAAAACAAAAAAAAAAAGAAGAATTGTGTTCTTCTCAAAAATGGATTCTGTTGCACTATGGTTTCATTAGGAAGAACGAAATGAAAGGATAGATAGAAGATTGCTGAGAAGCAAATCCGACATTTTACGCTTAAATGAAAAAAGGCGGAGGCAGTGGTTGCTCCGAAGGAAATTGCACCTCCTAATCCGTTTACGGCCACTCGCATTTAATTTTTCGGCTAATTTATTCCACAATGCACTTGCATCCTGACGAGCATTTGGTGTTTTTAAGTGACCTTTTGCCAAATGGCTGTGTTTTTTCATAAATTCCATCATTACTTCAAATTGGCGCGTCTTGGTGGTCTTATTGTTCGTCTCCGTGTATGAAATTTAATTATTAAAAGCAAATAACCTATTAGGTACTACAACAATAATTTAATTTAAAAATTTATTGCGCCATAAACAAACTTGATTGAGTAAAAAATAGATACGATAAAAAGTTTGTGTCTTAAGTCTTATCTAAGCGAACGTTATCTTTCGACATCGTGAAATAGGCCATTACATTTTTGTGTTTTGCGAATGCTGTTTTCACATCGAATGAATTTTGCTATTTTTGACATTGTTTTCGCAATTAAGAATTCTGACTTGCCAAATTTTCGTATTTCAAATGCGAATAGAAAAGTACTTTTCGCAATAGAGAATAGCAACTGTTCGCATTTATGTATTTTCCAGTAGTATTTATTTTCGCATCGCAATACAGAATAAGCACCCTGAAATTGAAATTAATTTCATTATTAGATTATTCTAAAACAATTATATATAAATACTTGCCTTGCTTTTCCAACAGATATATACAAGGTGGCGCAAAAGTAATCCTCCTATCAGAAAATGCCATAAAAAGGGCTCAAATGACAATCAACTGTGGCGGCGGCCATTTACATGACATCATATTCTCGAGTTGGTGTAAAAAAATTAAAAGCCCAAATAAAAATAATCCACAAGAAGAATCAAAGTTTTTAATTTTTTTTTAATTACAGCCAAAAAATATCGGTTTTACTTTTGCGCCACCTTTTATGTATGTATGTATGTACATATGTATATTGGTTATAAGACTTGTGCATCCTAATTCTGTATTTTCTATTCAGTCCTAGTACAAATTTTAATAGTATTTTATATATTGTTTGAAAGACAATATTACCTGTTGGTCGCAATTCACTAATGTGCTTTTATTTTAAATGTTTTGAAATTTTTTCTAATTTTGACCATTTATAATTGATGTAATTACCGATTCGTACTGTAATTTACAGAGTTTGTCGAATTTAGATAATAATCTTGAGTGTAATTTAACAATTTATACAATTAAAAGAAAAGTTTTTATTCAGGCTAATAGTTCAAATAATTAAGAATACTATTGTAAAGTACTGGAACAATTGGCAAATTGGAATGCATTTTCTACCCGGCCAAGGGCGTCTTCAGCAATCTTCATTGTCCACTATCACTCTGTAAATATCATCTATTTAACTCACCGTTTTTGAGAAATAGAGTACAAGAATTATCATATTTCTTTTTTTAACGTGTTGTGAGTTAGAACGAAATTTACGTACGTTTACAATGTGTGTGTATTCTTTTATTATTATTTATGAAAATTTGTATTATTACAAATTAATTACAATTAAAATTTTTCCATATTCACAACAAGTTAAGAAATAAATTATAAAAAAGGATAAGATTATGCACTAATAGCTTCTAAATCCAGTATCCACTAATGTGGTTTCTACGTATTTGAGGCCAATTTCGAATTAAGTTTGCGACAAAAACAGAATTAGTCAGTAACAATAAAAATTAAACTCAAATATACCACGATTATACCTTTCTTTCTTCTTTCTTTTATATTCGTCATTACGCGCTTTATCGACCTTTATTTTCTCTCAATATCTGTGCTCTTGCAAATTAAAAAATAAAATCAAAATTAAGCATTTTAAGCTATGAAGCAATATACTTCAAAAATTATGCTCATGAATTATTTGCCTATTTTGTTTTTTTTTTCGTAGGCAATTTATTACTCAAATTCAAAATTATAAAAAAAATAAGTTGAAACCCTGTAAACAATGATTGTCTACTTAAATTTTTTACATTTAAAAAATTGACACTCTATGCAAATTGTGGGAACAACCTTTCTTTGCAACGCCACATTTGCACTAATTAAATTTTGACAACTATAACAAATCAAAACACAAGAAAGAAACACAATAATTTGAAAACTGTTATTAACCGTTGCATATTTATTTTTTTCTTGATTTTATTTTGGTTACTAAAAATTCTAACGGGGGACACATGCTTTTGTATGGCAGCAGTCAGAGGGAGAAACAAAATACCATTCTGAATAAACAAAAAAACAAACATACAAATTTGAGAATTACATTTTTTTGTTACACATATTCCTCGCTGGTCACTCTCACATTTTTGTTTTTGTTTTTTTTTACCGAAAATAGTAGTGTAAAGTGCGGGGATACAAATATTGCGTTTTTAATAAAATTGGCCCATATAAATAAATGTTGAGTTGGTTGCTCTGGAAAGGCTTACCGGTTCCAAGGACGTCTGTTGATGAATATTAGTGCTTCAAAACTTCTTATTGGTATGGCTGTTACAGGTTCCCACACGCTCACACACACATTAAAGGCTTCATTAGTCTTTGCTTTCTGTTGCTTTTCTGTTCCGTAACGTTCTGTTGTTAAATTTTTGTAGTTAGTTTTTCCGTATAAACGTATCAGCTGTTTTATGTAAACAGACCACACACCGCGAAAATAAATCAAAACATACTAATCACAGTTTTTTTTATTGTACAATATGTCATTACTTTCGACTAAAGTCATGAGTTTTTCGTCATCCATCCTTTATTTTTAAAATTTTTATAACTTTTATACAAAAACTTAATTAAATTTACAGAAATTGAAAATTTTTGTAATAAATCAAAAATTTATTAGAACTAGTAGCCTGAATAAAAACTTTTCTCTTAAAAATTAAGAAATATTAGTTCAATTTCCATCTCTAATTATTAACATAATAAACACCATGGCGCGGTGTATCAAAGTATGTAGTCATCATCCCATCTCCGGTTTTCGTAGTTACAAAAAATAACTCAATCAACCAAAAAAGGAGGAGAAATGACAACAAAAACATACATACAATTGCTGTTATTGATCTACAAAAAAGGTAGACGCAGCAAGAAAAGCAAAAACAAATTTGTAATAATACAAATTTCATAAACAATAATAAAGAATACACACACATTGTAAATGTACGTAAATTTCGTTCTAACTCAGAACACGTTAAAAAGAAATATCATAATTCGTGAACTCTATTTCTCAAAAAAACGGTGAGTTAAATAGATGATATTTACAGAGTGATAGTGGACAATGAAGATTGCTGAAGACGCCCTTGGCCGGGTAGAAAATGCATTCCAATTTGCCGATTGTTCCAGTACTTTACAATAGTATTCTTAATTATTAGAACTAGTAGCCTGAATAAAAACTTTTCTCTTAAAAATTAAGAAATATTAGTTCAATTTCCATCTCTAATTATTAACAAAAATATTTTTGTTGTGCAGATGTCAGCTATTTTGTGCTGTAACTTACAATTACTTAGCAAATTTTTGTTTTCAACAGGTTCGTCGTCAACGGCACAGAAAGTAACAAAACAACTAACGACTTCTACACATTTTCTATTTAACAGAATCAAGTCAGCTGATTCGGAACGGAACAGAAAGTACAGACTAATTCTGCCTTAAAAACAATCAGTTTTAGTAGCTTTTGTTAGTTTTCCTTTAGTTTCCTTATTTATAATTTAGGTATATATGTATGTATATAAAATTTTCTTTCACTTAGTTTATTCTTTTCTTTTAAATTTTAATTTATTTTATTTATTTTAGTTTTAAGTTGCCGGCGTCTGTCTACTTGTTGTTTCTCGGACAATCTTAAAAAAGTGTGTAATTGCCCTACAAGAAATGAATAACCGAAACTAACCCAGCCAACCTTTTTGTTTACTAACACACTTGCAACAATTTAATATAGAATTTTTCTACCGACGCTGCCATATTTTTGTGAAGTTATTTATGTAAAAATTTATTTAATTTTCATTTAAAAAGAAGTTCTATTAAAACATATTAGTTATGTTTTTATAAATTTTAATTATTTTCTCATTTATTGCAAAAAAAAAAATATAATTCGTATACACATGAGTTATGGGAAATTTTGGTGCTTTTTCAGGGGAAAAACGTATTGAGAAAAAGTTTTTTCTACTGGCAGTGTGGGGAAATATTGTACTAGTTGTTCAACTCTAACATATATGTTAGAGAGAGATGACTGATCTGCATATGAGAAAATTCTTGGTAGCATTTTTAAATTTTTTAATTTTAATTCGGTGATTTTGCTGTCAATAATTGTCGCAAATCAAGGATTAATTGACAAAAAATTTGAATATATTGAAGAAAATATAAGTACAGTAAAAACCGGATAAGTGCAACACGCATAAATGCAAAAAACGCTTAAGTGCAACGTGTTTCGAAGCCATAAGCCTCTTTTATACTTTATCATGTAAAAATGCACGGATAAGTGCAACACGCATAAATGCAAACAATGCATAAGTGCATAATAATTTTAAGCCTCAAGAGACATTTTTAGTACAACTTTGTATGCATAAATGCACAACTAAAATAGAACTGATTTTTTAGGTTTTGGTATTTGCAGTCTTGATCACAGAAAAAAATGTATGTGTTAATAGTTTACCGTTGCATACCAAAGTTTACACGTTAACGCTTTTTTCGAAAATTATGGTAAGGTTATGGATCGCTTCCGCTTTTTACCGAATTGCATCTTTAACATTGATGAAACCGGGTACCACCCTTCCACCTGTATTAATTTTCCCACGAATTAAGTTTAAAGCCAGTTTTTTGTATAGTGCTCCTGCTGGAAGTCTGGGATTATTCTCGAGAAATGGATGGATGACAGCTGAATTATTTGTAAGAGTTTTGGAACTAGGGGTGCCAGACGTACTGTTTTTAGCAGTACGCGTACTGTTTATTTTCAAATGTACTGTTTTATGCACAACACCCAAAACAGTACGCAAATGTACTGTTTTTTACACGTTGTACTGTTTTTTGTACTGTTTTTTCATTAAAAGCTTATTTATATTAAAATTGAAAAAAATATTAAAATTCAAAAAAATTTAAAAATTTTTAATCGAAGTTGCCTTCAAGTTAAATATACAAATTATTTGAAAATAAATTGTATACACTACATTTATTTTTGAATATTTCTGTTAGATGTTCTACATAGCTTTCCTTTGGAAAGCATAAATGCAAAATCATACAAAAATATTCAAAGACACTAGCAAAATGTAATGCATTTTCTGGCCTGCTAAAGCCGTCATCAGCATTCTTTGTGTCATAGTGTTTCATTTTCAAACCTTGCATATTTAACTTTTTTTATTCATTAATTAAATGAGAATTATTCCTCTTGCGAGTATAAATTGTAAAATTCAAAAAAATTTAAAAATTTTTAATCGAAGTTGCCTTCAAGTTAAATATACAAATTATTTGAAAATAAATTGTATACACTACATTTATTTTTGAATATTTCTGTTAGATGTTCTACATAGCTTTCAAATAATTTGTATATTTAACTTGAAGGCAACTTCGATTAAAAATTTTTAAATTTTTTTGAATTTTACAATTTATACTCGCAAGAGGAATAATTCTCATTTAATTAAAAAAATATTAATAAAAACAAATTTTTGTTCAGTGTATTGCTTTATTAAAAAAAAGGATTTATTTATCGGGGTTTAATCTACTTTAAAGTTGATTATAAGATCAGTGTTAATGGCTCTAAAGCATTGGTGTCCAAAAAAATTTGTTTGTCCATATGATGTGAATACAACAACAATTGTTTCATGAAATGGACATCATTGCTCTAAAGGCAGTGCTGATATTCAGCTGGTTCGGACCGGTTCCCTCGAACCGCTTGTTAAAATTTTAAAAATTTTCCGAACCGGTTGTTGCATATTCACCCTTATCGTGAAAAAAATTCCACATGAAATTTGTTCCCTTTTATTTTTTAACATTGAATTTTAATAGGAAAAATGTGAAAAGGGAACAAATTTCATGTGAAATTTTTATTCACGATAGGGGTTATGTTTTTTGCTTTAAGGGTTTTATATAATGTGTATTTATCAAGGTGATATAGTCTCGGCAACAAATTGTTCAGTTGTTCATTGTCCAAACGTACAAACAAATGATTTTATTTTGGTCATACATTGGATTCTTGGATGATGATGTTTTCGATAGCGTTTTCTTCAATCTTTTGAGAAAAAAATAAAACAATTTTTTTGACTTTTATTTTGCAAAATCAAAACTATTTTTTGTTAAAAACGCAACTTTTTTTCTTAAACGAAAGTTTATATCATTTCCTTCAAGAGGCTTGTGGTCTGTTACTAGGTTGCGACTTTAAAATTTACGCTATTTTTATCAAAATTTGGCAAAAATATAATTTTTTTAAGCAAACCGGTTGTCAATTGTTTCGAATACCACCACTGTCTAAAGGCATTTCTAACCATGTAAATTGGAACAGCATTATTCTTACTAAAAAATATTGAAAAAGGAGTATAATTGAGTTGACATTAAATTTAAAGTTCACTTTTGTAATGTAAATTAATACATATACAGATTGATTTACAAAAACTAATAAATTTAAAACTTTGTATTACAAGCAAAGCAAAAATATTGTAATCTAAAACGACTTTGATGATATAAAAGATACAATGTCATTTAAATTGTATTTTCTATGTACCTTCTTCAAAAACGTTCATAATATATGTTATGATCTCATATTTTAAAGTATTTTTAACAATTTTTTTGTTGCTTATTAAATTAATATTACAAAAATGTTATTACATGAATAAAGAGTTATGTTTTCGTTAAAAAATAAAATGTACTGTTTTTTTTTTTAATTGTACTGATTTTTTGTATAAAATGTACTGTTTTTCCGTATTTCAAATCTGGCTACCCTATTTGGAACACATAGTAAATACTTCGAGCTGTTCAATAATGAAGAAAATTCTGTTGATCATGGATAATCATGGAAGCCACGTTTCGATCGAAGCAATTAATTGTTATGCTAACATTTCCGCCCCATTGTTCCCATCGCCTTCAGCCGATTGACGTCGGCATGTATGGACCATTCAAATCAGCAGTAAAGATTGAATTTAATGACTGGATGAGGACAAATTCTGGCAAGGCCATTACTATTTACAATGTGGCCGAACTTGCTAATAAAACATTTAATTAAAGTTTCACTTTTGACAATATCACCAACCCCTTTAAAAAGTCTGGGATATGGCCTGCAAACAGCATCATTTTTACCGATGAAGATTTTGGTGCTGCATTTGTTACCGATCAACCTGAGACAATACCTAATCCATCACAAGCATATGTTCCACCAGCACAAATACTTTCCGCGACAACTGAAATTACTCTAGAAATTGTCAGACCTTTTTTAAAATCCGGTCCAAGGAAGTCTCAAAATAGACGAAAACGAGGAAAGTCATCTATTCTTACCGACACGCCTGAGAAGACAGATGAAGAAAACAAAAGAAACGAAACAAAAACAAAAGAAACAAGTTAAAAAAAATATTAATTTCATCGTCGGATTCAGATAACGATGTTCCCAATAACATGATATTGGAATCATATTTTGAAAGAGAACGACATGGTTTTGGTTAAATTTACTACACTCAAAAAGCAAAATGAATTTTATGTTGGCAAAATTGTCACCGTCCACAGTTCTCAAGATTTCGATATTACGTTTCTAAAAGGAAAGAATGACAGATAGATTTACTTATCCCGATTTACCGGATATTAGCCAAGTTCAACGAAACGAAATAGTGGCAAAGATGCCCCAACCAGAAAAACTCCCGGGAACATCTCGATCAGCAAGTTACATAAACTTTAATATAAACTTCTCCAAATACAACATGGGATAGAAATTAATTTTGATATTTGTATTCAACTGTATTATAATCTTTTTTTTAATTTTCTGAATTGTATGGATTTATTCTATTATTTTCTTTTTAAAAAAAATATAAAAAATAATATATAAAAATATATATTTTAACTCCTTCTTTGTGTTTATGCATCAATTGTCAAATTTTGAATGGTGTCCATATTAGCGCCTAGTAAAATTAATGGTCAAATGGACAAATATAAACTCTTAAAAATTCTTTGATTTATTTTTCTGTAACTATATGTAAATGCAAAAAATTTACATATACCCAATAATTGTATAATTGCAATATTTGTGCACTTATCCGAGGTTAGCATAAATGCAAAGAATGGGTAAGTGCACAAAAAGTCGGACGAAAACCGATGTGCATTTATCCGTACTTTACTGTATTTCAATTCTTTTATTGCTTTTCAAACAATAATGAAATTTTTGTATCTAGCTTCAAAAAAAAATTTAGCTAAATTTTGTGCAACCACCAACAAGACATTTTTAAAGGAAATTAAAATTAAAAAACGCTAATCAACAGTACTATGGCCCAGTTATCAGATTTCCTGGTTGTCACTTGCGACATTTTAACTATTTGCTTAAAATCGCGCACTAATTCCAACCACATTTATTTTGAGATTTTTAATAATAAAACCATATATCTTTAATTGTAACCAATAGGACACAAAAATACGAATCGATGGTGATATAGTTTATATTACAAGAGACTGTAGTTTAGAAGTTATTACGCAACAAACTTGGGAAAAATTATACAAAAAAAAACCCCAGTACAGTTTTCCATTAATAACTCAGAAACGATTCCGCATCTTAAAAGTTATTATGCAGCAAACTTTGAAAAATTAAAAAAAATCGCCAGAAATATGTAAGGGTGTTTTTCTTAAAATTGTTGGAACATTGTTTAATTTGTGAATTACATTCCATTCGTTCTTATGTGTGAAGTGGCAACCTTTTAGTTATGTATGGCAACATACATAATTAAAATAAAGTTTTACCCTCATAAGCTATTTCGATGTTGATGGTTCTTGTTCGAGGCATCCTTTCATCTATTAGCTTTTGTGTGAGTTAATAAGTTGGCCTAGTTTAGCCAATGAGTTTTGTAGTAATGAAGGTAAGTGTAGGTAAATATAAATAGTATTCTTTAATTTTATACTATGTACTATAATTCTAGATGTTGGCATTCATTCCTTGTTTAAAACACTATTGGAAGTATTTACCATTGATTTCCAGCACATGTCCATGTTAGCGTGTTCTTTAACTAAAGCTGGCATGGGCAATTATGTGAGTTACTAATTAAATATATGCATTTATTTTTATTTTTTTTATTTATTTATTTAATGTATTTATCCTGTACAACAAGATTAAATCTTATAATTAAAGTACAGGAATTTTAGATTTTAAAGTTAAAGTTAAATTTAAAGTTAATTGAATTAAAGTTTAGAATACAAATAAAGAAGACAAAGTACGAAAATAAGTAAAAAATAATTCTGCGATAAGTATAATTTACGATTGAAACAATTAGAACATAATAAAAAATGTGAAAGGTTAAAAAAATGAAGAAAGAAGAAAAAAAAAATATCAATAAAAATATGAAAACAGTAGTAAAATGGATATAAAATTAAATTAAATAAAAATGTCATGAAGTTGTATGTACAAGTACCCATATAAAAATCAAAGTTAAAGTGTTCAAAAAGATTTTTCTTAAATGCGTTTGCATTACTAAGGAGCTGAATATTATGAGGGAGCAAATTCCAAAGAGAACAGCAACAGCATGTATAAAGAATTGCCACTCGGAAACAAGACTGCAGCGCCTTAATGGTACAATTTTCTTTCCCCTGTTGCTTCTATTAAAGTGAATTTTCTGATAAAGATAGAAAGGCTTACCAGTATAAATAATTTTATGAAGGAGCACAAGTGTTCTGACATTTATAAGGTTTTCGAATGAAACGCCATAAAGTGAGCGGGAAAAATTCGACACATGATCAAAACGTTTAATACTATACACGTATCGAACTACATTATTGAAAACTACATTTAACTTTTGCTTACTTATGGAATCACAGCTGGCGAAAAGCTCACAGCCATAAAGTAAACCGGGCATAATGTACGTTTTTGCTAATAGCATTCTAATATTTTGCGGGGTAAAATGTTGGGTTCGCCAGAGTGATCGTAGTTTAGCATACGTTTGACCTACAATAGCATTAACATGATTTGACCAAGTCAACCTATCATTGAAAACTATTCCAAAGTTTTTTGAGTGTGACACAATTTTTATAGGTACGTTATTCAGAATGTAGCATTAAAAATGTGCCATTGATTTCATACATCAGGTACATCAACCACTCTGTTGGCTCTACCAGAAAGCTATTGCGTGCACTTTCGTTCGCCGGTGAATTATTTTAATGTTTTGCATCATGAAATTTATTGTCTGTTGGCCGAAACCCAGCAATATTATGGAGAATACGAAAGTATTGAACGTGTAAGTAAGGGTTTAAAGTATTTGCATGAAGCTTTAAAGGAAACTAAACAAAATAAAATCCGAGAGAATCCCACTTTGCAGAAATGCAGTTCTGATGGAAACTCTGATTCGTGGCTTCATAGAGACCCTTTTCAGGAAGTATATTTAATGCAGCAGGACAAATATTACATTCAACGCGTAGCATCACCTTTAGCAATATATTGCTGGGGAATATCTACTTTTGTAACATTTGCTGAAAATAACGAAATACTTAAAGACGACAATTTTACAATACACTTCGATACGTCTGGGCAAAGCGTATGCCATTGAGACTTGTAGATGCATCAGGAAGAGTCATTTGGTGCAACAGAACGGCCCAATCTACAAGGTTTTGTCGACCATTAAAACTGGAATTCGTAAAAGAAACGAAAAAAATAATATTAAGAGAGAGTGCTGAACTAAGCAAAGATATTAAAGAGTTGGAAATCCTCACAATACAAATAGAAGAATTTAAGACAGTGGATATAAGTTTCAGAATGAATTTAACCGTTATAGATGGAAAAGTTTTAAATATTCTCACAGGTACCAAATCAACTCAATCTTGTCCCATTTGAGGAGCGTCTCCTGCCGATTTTATTAATATTAAAGATTATAAGTCCGAAAAATTTAAGCCAAAAGAATCTAGTTTAAAGTATGGAAACAGTCCGTTACACTGCCTAATTCGATTTTTTGAATTTATACTACATCTGGCTTATAAATGCGATATTAAAAAGTAGAAAATAACACTCGATGCCGATAAGGACAAAGTAAAAGAAAAAAGGAGCACATTCAAAAAGAATTTTGGTCAAAGTTAGTTTCAAAGTTTTGAAATGTATATGCCATGCGAAAAGATTTGTCGACGGTTAAATATCTGCGCTATCATTATCGTATGAAGAATTTGCATAAGTGATAAATTAAATATTTTTTATCCCATTTTGATAATTTAATACCTTTAACGAATTTTTTCAAAGAAATGTGTGAAAAAAACATAATATTTAATCGTATCAGCTGTTGTAAATAATCATGGTGATGTCACGTGTAATAGTACATACAAGTTGGTGACCAAAAATTAAAACCCTTATGTAAAATAACCAATTTTGACAGACATAAAGAAAAACATGTGGGTTGTAAACTTAAAAATACATAAGCAAAAACACGTAGTGTATAGCCACCTTAAGTATTCTTGTACTTACATTTTTTATGCATAATTGTAATAGGTACTATTGTAATAGGTACTATTGTAATAGGTACTATTGTAATAAGTATATTGGCAAAGAGAAACAAATAATAATAACAACAACAGTGAGGTCCCATTTTATATTGTAAAGATAGCTTCAAGTTAAATAATTTTAAATAAAGAAATTCATTGTTTAAGTTGAAGTCAAAGGAACCACATCGTCTTTCTTTTCTTGGTTTGAGCCACGGTCGCAAATTCATTGTTAAATAAAAATAAATTATCTGCCCTAGAAGAACTTTTTCAGTGGCATATAGACAACAGTTTAAGAGAACCTAACTGCCATCGTACAGACGAAAATTTAATTTTGGAAAACGAAGAAATTGATTAATATACTATAAAACTTTTAATTAGCTTTTTAAAAATTAAATAAACAATTATTTAAGTTTCAAATCAAATTAAATTTTGTTTATGTATGCAAAAATAGATATATGTAGTAGAATAAGATATACCCAGTGAAGATAGTAGGGCCGGTTAAGTGGATCAACAATTCATGTTTTAAATTTTAAGCTCACCACCAAATTTTGTATCTCCTTAAATTTTCCACCGGTTTATCGATTTGTTTCCTGAAATCGATATAGAACGGTTTAAATCTATGTGTACCAATTACGTACTATTGGCTCGAGAGAGGTTAAGATATATATTTATTTTCATTAAAACTTAATAAAATTGAATATTTATTAATTCCCATTGTTTTTTTAACACGTATATTGTATATACGTGACCAAAAAATGTAGCTCGCCAATCCAATGTGCAATGTGGACAAATATAATGGGAATTTTAGTTGATCCTTCTGGATATCATCTTAGCAATGCGCCAGTTGAAAGTACATTCTTTTAGATAAGAAATCATTGCGACCTGGAGATTTCATAAAAATGTATCGGGAAGATAACATAAGTACATTAAAAGATCTAATATATGTATAAGTTTATACCCGGGGCACCTTTGAACTATGTTGATAAAATCTCAATTTAACATTTTTCCGACCCTTAACCGAGTTTTTTTTACATGGCAATCTTGTTTTCTAGCAACGTTAACAACTTTTGCTAGTTTTTTCAGTCGTCGACCGAATGTAGTTGGGTGAACAAGTTTTCGCAGTGCCATTGTAAATTTTTTTATTTTATTTGGTAAGAGTGTAAGAAGTATTCAGTGATCGTTTTCTTTCGTGAAAGAAATTTATTGCAGTCCAAAATTAATTTCAAACAAAATTAAGGTAAGTTATTTGATATTTATGTAAAAAAAATATTTATTATAAATTTCCGTGAAATTGCAAGCCAGTTTCTCTTAGGAGTTTAAGTCTTATAATTTTGTAGACAAAAGCTCATAGCTGTTTATTATAGCATTTGTGGTTATTTTTTTACTAGAAAATTTCCGAGAAATGTGTATTTTAACAAAAGTCAACTTTATAACTATAAAGTACACTTTTTTACACTCTTTTTGGCCCATTATTTGTATTTACGTATAAAGTTCAAATTCATATTTCATTGAATTTATTCTGAATTATATAATCTATAAATTTTTCTAATTAAAGAATTTAAACTTTTAAAATGTTTTTGTTTAAATAAAAAAATAATACAATTCTAATCAATACGTACAATAAATATGTTTTTATTTATTATAAGTATTTAAATAGTAGTTATTTGATTAATAACATGAAGTGTTAAAATTGCTATATTATATAAATAATTAATAATAAAGATTTAAAAACATGATATTCTTAATTGGATTTGAAATTTTTTTTTTTTAGTCTAGATTAATAGATATCTATTGATTAATTAAATATTTATGTTATGTTGCCTTAACAATAAGACATCAGTGTTGTATTAACAATAATAAATCGCAGAAAATATCCTAGTCAAATTTTTGTTATAGTGGCAACATTTGAAGTGTGATTTTGTTGTCCGGCAACAATAATAATTACGGTAAAATGAAATAGCTTTTCATTCCAAAAAAAATTTGCAACAGGTGCAGTTGGTAAGTAAAAATAATTTGGATGCACAATTTTTTTAAAAGGAACCTCGTGGTTTTATTTTTATATTTCAATTCTTTGGAATAAAAAACTCCGGGTTCCTATTGAAAAAATTGTTAAACTGTTATTTAATATTTCATTTTTATCAGGTGGGTAAAAAGACGCGAAGCAAATTCAGAGTGGGCAGAAGTTAAAAAGTGGTAAGTACAACATTTTGTTTAAACCGAAATTATATTCATAACTTTTTGTTTTAAATAATAGGTATATTTTAAAAAAATATAGACAGCCAAAAAGAAGGAAGAAGAATAAAGCAGAAAAAAGGAAAGCTCAGATGGCAGAAGTTAATACATAAGTGCCCTACAAGAAATTGCTGATGGAAACTAACACATACAAAACTTATAAACCAACACACTTGCAGCAATTTTATATTAAATTGTTGCTGTTGGCGTTGCCACAGTGGGGATTTTCTTACCAAATTTTAATAAATATTTGTTAAATTGAACTGGAATTTTGAATTAATTCAAATTAATTAGAAAAATAAATTGCAATTCATGTTAATTCAAAATTAATTCAAATAATTTAACATGAAGTGCAAAATTAATTCAAATGAATTAACATGAATTGCAATTTATTTTTCTAATTAATTTGAATTAATTCATAATTCCAGTTTAATTAAATAAACGTGTAACAATTCCAAAGAACTGAAATTATTCAGCCCAATCATGAATAAAAATTCGCGGGAGTTTTTTTTCCTTTTTATTTTTTAACATTGAATTTGAATAGGTAAAATGGAAAAAACTTCCGAGGAATTTTTTCCTGTGACAAATAATTTTAAATTAATAATATATTATTTTTACTAAATTTACAAAATTTTGTATAAACATATACTGGGGGGTTACTCTCTATTGCGATGCGAAAGCAAATTCGATGCGATAAGCGTACATATTAATACAACAACGCATCGAATTTGCTTTCGCATCGCAATAGAGAGTAACTCTCCTGTTCTATTTTTATACTTATTGTAGAAGCGACAACAGCACATTTCCTACAGGATGTATTCATTAATTAAATATGACAGTCACGATTATGATATAGTCGTATCTAAAAGGGTTAAACAACATGAAGACGGAAATTGTTCGGTAAAATTTAAAGGTGCTTGGTATTCAGCAACATTAATTTTGAAAGATGGTAAGTGCAAAAAACATTTAAATAAATCAACCTTCATTAGTTAGATTTTTTTTAACTTTACTAAAGGAGGTCCTAAATTTCCCGAAGATTTTCATTGTAGGTAAAGGGTGGTTCAATTTTAAGGGCCGATGTTGAATGTGAACCACACTTAAATTTCAAGTTTTTTTTGCATTTGATATTTCTTTAGCCCGCGCATGCGTCTTAAAATGTTTGGAATATTCATAAAAACATTTTTTATTTAAACTGCAATATTATCGCAGTTGTAGTAGAGTATATGTAGTGTTTTATGTAAATGCATTTATTTTAGTAACAAAATAATAAAATATTTAAAATATTGAAGTTTAAATGAAGTGTTTTTATGAAAATTACAAAAATTTTAAGACGCATGCGCGGGCTAAAGATATCACTTAATTGAATATTTTTTTTCAAGTATTACCTTTTTAAGTCTAAGACAGCAAAATATTACTATTAGAACATTATTAATTAACTTTTATTTTTTCCCATGGACAAACGCCCCACCCTATTAAACACTTTTTGTGTTGATAGAAAATTTCTAGCAGTTTTTTACCAATTCAATGACGCTGATTTTAAAACAGCACTACCTTTTTTTCTATCAGCTGTTATTTGCGTGCCATATTTATTTTTTATGAATTTTTAAAACACAAAAATTTAAAATTTTTTATCAACACAAAATTTTTTTAATTTTGTTCCCTTGTTTTATACAACTTATTTATATAATAACAAATTATAAAATATATTTCTAACATTTTTGTGCGGCTTTAAATCAGTGATGTTCAGCCCATACAACAACAGCGATGCCAATTTAGCCCTTTTCGGGCTAGATTTAGACGATTTTAGTCACTCAAAACGCGAAAAAAATAAAATTGGATGTGGTTTTATATAGATTTTTTTCCATTTAGCGCTTTTTTCAAAAATGTTTACGCGTTTTGAGTCTCAAAAGTTGGCATCACTGTTGCCAATTACTTACAGTATATTAGTAAAAATAATGTTTACTTTTAGTGAGCAAGAATGAGTAAATACAAATACCCTGAGAGCATAGCTGGCAGATTTGACGATTTATCGTCATATTGACGATTTTTTGTTACAAAAATAGCAAATTGACGATTTGACGAGTTTTTAATTGAAAATGACGATTTTCTGAATTATTAAAATTTTCTGTAATTTGTTTGTTTTATTAATGTTTTTGTTACCAAATTCTCTCTTTTTTGGAGACAACAACTATTTTTCACAATTAATATCATAAATATTAAGCAGAACATGACATAAGAGTATTGCAAAAAAAAAACCAAGTAATAGTGATATTTTCTTAATTATAACAATCTTAAGTTTAAGTATAATAATTCCAAATAATATTGAGTCAGGATAGTTGAAATTATTTATTTATCTGCAAACACAAATAGCAATTTTAAATGCTGAATTCCATTTTTAGAGGAAACAATTTCTGAATTTCAACGTGAAAATTCTACAAAAACTTCTTCTATTTTAACAAAACGTCGAAAGAATATTCAGCCAAATAAATTTAAATAACAAAAATACCTGTATATTTTTTTTTTTTTTTAATACATTTAATTTATTTATTGGATCTTCAGAAATGAAATGACATTAAGTTTTCGAATCTTAATACTAAAAGAAAATAATAAGTCCAACCAGTGCTAGACAAAATATTATGATACTACAAAAAATTTATATCCACTGATCCAGTCATCTGTTTTGCGCTTGAGTTAAAGCAAGGGTATCCCTCCTTCTCAACCGAACATGGCCAGTAAAGTTAAGGATGTCTCGTGCAAGTGGGTTTGGATGGTGTTCGAGTTTGCCGACATATTTTGAGGCATGTTTTGTAAATTCGACTTTCACCAAAGGAATGCCTAGATCTTTGTGGATTCGAGAATTTTTAACATACCATGGAGCTGCAGTAATTGTACGTAGAATCTTATTTTGACCCCTTTGAATTTTTTCAATGTTGGATGCTGAGGCAGTACCCCATAATTGAATTCCATAACACCAGATTGGCTTTAGAATTGCATTGTACAACAAAAGTTTGCAATCCAACTTTAATGTAGAATTTCTGCCGATTAGCCAATTAATTTGCACTGCTTTTAATCTCATCTGGGTAAGTTTTGCGTCGATATGAGACTTCCAAGTTAAACGACGATCGAGGTGGAATCCGAGGTATTTAACTTCATTGTGTTGCGGGATAATTTGATTATTTATTCTGATGAACGAGTATGTATCTTTTCGCAATGTGAAAGTTATATGAATACATTTCTGTTCGTTAACCCTGATTTTCCAAAGCTCAAGCCAATTCTCTAGTTTATAAACATAATTCTGCAAATTCTGTGATGCAACTTGGTGGTCCTTATGGACGCTAATAAAGGCTGTATCGTCTGCAAAAGTTGA
The DNA here is from genome assembly GCA_916048285.2 of Bellardia pandia. Taxonomy (NCBI): domain Eukaryota; kingdom Metazoa; phylum Arthropoda; class Insecta; order Diptera; family Calliphoridae; genus Bellardia; species Bellardia pandia. Next base: position 90,549,869 of record OU696532.1, on the reverse strand, counting down.
AGTATGTATTATGGGGTCTGACGGCATGTCGGAGGCATATATCAAATATAAAGTAGGACCCAGTATGCTACCCTGTGGCACACCTGATTCAATTGGCTGAGCGGTACTTAAAAAATCACCTTCTTTGATTTTAAATTTGCGACCGTATAAATAACTTTCCATGAGTTTATGGGTGTTAGCAGGCAGAGTTAATTTTATTTTGTGCATTAAACCGTCATGCCAAACTTTGTCGAACACATCAATGAAAAGGGCGGAGCAGTATTTTTTGTCTTCAAACGACCCTCTTATCACATTTACCAATCTGTGTGTTTGTTCGATGGTGCTGTGTTTAGCCCTGAAGCCGAATTGATGATTAGGAATACATTCAGTGCCATTCAGAATCGGAGTCAACTTAGTCATTAACAATTTTTCAAACAGTTTTGAAATTGTCGGCAGTAGACTAATTGGCCTATATGACTCCACTTTGGTGTGGTCCTTCCCTGGCTTAGGAATCATAGTGATCATAGACACCTTCCAATCTGCAGGATAGTATTCTAGGCGTAAAATAGCGTTGAAGATAAAGAGGATAATTCTTCTTGCTACACGAGGTAACTCCACAAGCATTTTATTGCTGATTTTATCCATACCTGGAGCCTTTCTAAGGTTCAGAGTACCAATAGCGTTTTGGACATCACGAAAGTTTAGTCTTAGAGGTACAGGAGGCCTTATAACAAGTGGTGGCAAATCAGATTCGTTATTATTTGAGTTGTTTATAGTAAACACATTTCTCAAATGGTTAACAAATAATGTCCCTTTCTCGGAATCATTTCTAGCCCAGTCACCAGTCGGATTTCGCAAAGGAGGTTTTCCTCTTACTGGTCTTTTTAAACCTCTTGCCGCCCTCCATAACGAGTAGTCAGATTGTGGGGTACTATCAAGACCTTCCAAGTAAGATCTAAGTGAGGCCGTTCTTTGGGTTTCTAAGAAATGTCTTAGTATATCTCTGCATTCCCGTAGCCTAGCTTTCAGTTCAGGAGACCTGTGAATTTGCCACTCTCTTCTCATTCTTCTTTTTTCTGATAGGAGATGTTCGAGTTCAGAGAAATAAGTTCTGTTTGCCCTATTTCTACATTCAACGTGATAAGTGGAAGCGTGATGCACAGCTCGTCGAAGGTCCTCGGTAAAGTTGCCAATCGACTCATCAATATCGTCGGTTGTTCTCAACACAACATTTTCCGTGCAATGAGAACTTAAATACTTTTTGTATTTTATCCAATTTACTCGGGTCTTAGTCATGTTCATAAATGGAGAACCACACACTTGAGGTAAATGCATTGAAATGATAGTAGGAGAGTGATCTGAGGACAAGTCCAGTGAAGGATCCACTTGCATCCATTCTACAGGGATATTTTTCACTACCCCAAAGTCAATAACATCGGGAATCTTCCGTCGGTCCGTCGGCCAATAGGTGGGATGTCCACTTGAGAGTACATCTAAGCCCATTTTAGCAATGGTGTTGAAGAGTACGCGACCCTTTGGGGTTACCAGACGTGAACCCCAAAATGTGTGTTTGGCGTTAAAGTCGCCAGCAACTAAAAATCTAGCTCCAAGGGATTTAAAGAAGTTATGGTATTGGTGTTCTTTTATTGAAAATCGAGGCGGAGAATAAATCGATGATAAAACAAATTTGTATTGACAGAATTCAATGCAAATGTTTGTTGCTTGGAGGTAATCCTCACTTATGTTATTCATTAGATAATGCTTTATTCTGTTCTTTATAAGAACTGCCGAACCTCCACAAGCTCTTCCGCGGGGGTCTTTAGTATCGTAGAACTCGTAGCCATTAATTTTGAAGTACCCTGTCGACGTCGAGTTTCAGCAATCATCATAACATCAATCTGCTTATCCATCAGGAAGTATTCCAGTTCATTTTTATGTTGGCGGAGGCCGTTCGCGTTCCAGAAACAAATTTTTAAATAAATCATTTCTTTAAAATGGCTTGCAAGATAGTGGATTGCATTTTCAGCATTTCCTGCATCATGGATGTCATGGTGGTCGTGAAAGTGTTCATAGTTTGGTCAAGTGTCTGCAATGTTGTCTCTAGATTGTTGATATGCGGCTCAGAATATTGGGTTTTAGGTTCCTGCTCCAGACCTGGCATATTAGATTTAACGACGTTTGCGTAAGAAACTTGTCTAGAACTAGGCGCCTTTTCATGACTAGTGGACCGTAATAATTGAGGGAAATTGTCACTCGATGCTAAATTTGGCTGTTGAGGATGTTTAGGCAATACTGACGTCTTGTTGGTTCTTATGCCTTTCAAATGAGTGTAAATTGGACAACCTCTATAATTTGCGGTATGATTACCTCCGCAGTTACTGCATTTTTTGATTTTTGAGTCAGTTTTCGACTTATCGCATTGAGCAGTTGCATGTAGCTCCCCACGCGCAACACAAACTGACGGCAATTTACAATACGCCTTGGTGTGACCAAATTCTTGACAGTTAACACACTGGACGGGTCCCTGACGCTTATGCGGTTCTTCCACGGTGATTCTACGATGCAGAAGGTAAATCAGATTGTAGATGGGATGGGACTCGTTTTTCTTTAATACGACGTCTCCAGGTTCCAATTCCACCCTAAACATAGGCTGTGGAATCTTTTCACGGTTTCTAATATTCACAACACTCTTAATTTTGAACCCTTTGTCCATTAAGCCGGTCTTTATCTCCGCAGGGTCAACACATGGGTCTATACCCTTTAGAACGACTTGGAGTCCTTTTGCGCTTTTGAGCTGGTAGGTATAGAAATCCCTAGTCTCCCTTTCCAGCTGGTTGGACAATTTTCGAAAATCATCTTCCCTATTCACTTGTATCTTTGTCTCGCAGATATTTCCATGTTTCATTGAGGTTACGCTAAACATGTTTTCACCTATTACAGCAACAATTCCTTGTACCAATTTACTGGAAGTCGGCTCTCTCAGATAAATTGGTGGGGGCTTAAACGTCTTCTTCGGAAGTTCTGGCTCATCCGTCTGGAGGAGAGCAAACCTATTTTGATCATTACTCACGGTCTTAGGAGCTTTTGAATTTGATGATACTTGAGCAGATGTTGGGCTCCTCTGTCGCTTAAGAACTGTGACGTATTTATCCATACCTACTTGTTTTCTAGGTTTGATTGCACTATTTGATGTAGAAGGTGTTGATGTTCCTTCATCTATTGAAATTACTATATTGGGCGAACAGGAACGACGCACACTGTGTCCACTGCGGCAATAAATCAATTTGGACCTTCTGTCCGATTTTGATGATTTTTGCACAGATGGTTAAAAACTATCTGAAGGTCATGTGTGGAAAATTTCATGCAAATACCTCCATTGGTTTTCTGTCCCGAGCAGCGCAAAGTTGAAGTATGTGAACAAGTCTCAAATGTGATAGTTTTCTATGTTATATTCAAAAGCTTGTTACTTATAAACTATACACCGAATGTACCTTATAAGTATTTTTTCACTTAAAATAGACATTAAGCATTATGTAAATTAAAAAAAAAATTTTTAAAAATTTTAAAAAAAAATTTCCTTTGACAATATATTTTGAGTCAAAAAAATAAACATTTATGATTTTCTTTTAGACTTTTAGTTGTGTGCGAAGCAGTGCGACACATGGAGTCATATACCAAATTGAAGCTGAGAGTCTCAGCTAACAGACTAAAAAAAAAAACCTGCCCCAATTTGCCCGCCGCCGAAAAAACAATGAAAAACCAAAAAATTACAGTAAAAAATATGCGTTATTTTACGCGTGCAAAAACAAATGCGCATTCTTTCTTTCTTTGCTACTCGTACACGTAGCCGGTGCCAATTTGGGATCGAGAAATACGAAAATTTCATTGCATGTGTACTATATAGAAGAAACCTAAATTTGAGTCCCGATTACAAAAACAAATGTACACAAAAGTGTTTATCAAAGCAATATCGGTACATTGTTTACGTAGACTAAACAACAAAAAATCTAAATGTGAACTTACTCCACATTAAATGAAGAGTTTTACATATAATTATTATCAATAACTTTGAATTGATCGCATTTTTTCTCTTAAAAATTAACTCCGTTATCCGTTATAAACTTTCTTTACATTATACATACTATATTTGAGAGTGGTATAGTGATAAGTGAGTGTTTATTAAGCAATTAAAACAAATTTATTTAATAAACAATGGAAAAGTCAAAAATATCTTTCAGCACGCTTTCGGAAATTGTTTTTCAATGTAAAAAAGATATTGATCTTATAATTGGTGTAGTTTTCGTGAATTATAAAATAGTGTCTGAGAAAAATCAAGAAAAGTTCAGACGGTTTTTGAAACAAACATTTATGCCTCAATTTTTAAAGAAGTGGAACAAGTGTAAGCGTACTTCATCAAGATTTTTTAATGACAATGAAGAATGGCTAACACATTCTTATACGTTGACTGATGAATTAGTGGATGATACAGTGGATGAAGAAGAGGAAACCCAGTCTACTCCTGGTAAACGTGGACGTCCAACGAAAACCTTTGAGGAGAGCAATGCCAGAACGAAAAGGAAAAAGCTGACTTCATTTTGTGAAGCTAACTCTGAAGCAATCATATTATCTGCTGCCAAAAAAATTGAAAACAAAAATGAAGTCCAAAAATGTTTTAGCCCTGAAAAAGCACTTAGTCTCATTATTGATGCTGCATTGACAATGCACCAGTATGAAGTACTGCGAACATCAGCACAAGATATTGGTTATGATATATATCCAAGCTACAAAAAGGTTTTGGCAGCAAAAAAAACGTGTTATCCAGCAAACGTAACAGTAGAGGAGAATTTAAGCAAAGTTAGTTTGCAGGAGCTTTTGGATCACACGGCAGCTAGACTGATGAAGTCAAAATCCGAAAATGAAGTAGCATCATTTCCAAAATATATGCAACTCATGAGTAAATGGGGATGTGATGGCTCATCAGGACATTCAGAGTATCACCAAAAATTTGCGAATGAGACTTTTTCAGACAAAAGTATGTTCTTGACGTCACTTGTGCCATTGGTAATGACTGAACGGAATGATGACTCAAAAGTTTTGTGGAAAAATTTAGAGCCCTCATCAACGAAACATTGCAGGCCGTTAAAATTTGAATTTGTTAAGGAGACAGCAAACGTAATAAATGAAGAAGTTAACCGAGTGAACCATGAAATAAATAATTTAACAAATTCAATTATTGAAGTTCATAATAAGAAATTCTTTATTACTCATAAGCTTTCATTGACTATGATAGATGGTAAAGTGGCAACAACTTTAACTGGCAGCTCTTCTATGTCCGTGTGCTTCATATGTGGTGCTAAGCCAAGGGAGATGCACAATTTAGACGAATTGGCTATAAGAGCAAATTCGGGAGAGGCTTTAAAATTTGGTATTTCACCTCTACATGCACGCATAAAATTTATGGAATGCATATTACATATCGCTTACAATAAAAGCTTCGCAGCATGGCGAACAAATAAACACACTAGAGAAATGAAAGAAGAAGCCAAGGCCACAATTCAAAAAAACCTTAAATGTGTATTGGGAATAAATGTTGATGTGGTTAAACAAGGAATGGGTTCCAGCAACGATGGGAATACAGCTCGAAGATTTTTTGAAAACCCTGAAATTACAGCTGACATAACCGGAGTAAATGAGCAACTGATTCATCGGTTCAAAATTATATTATCCACAATAAGTTGCAGTCAGGCAATAGACGCTGAGAAATTCCACATATATTGTATAGACACGGCAAAATTGTACATTGATTTGTATGGATGGTACTACATGCCCATCACAGTGCATAAAGTTTTGATACATGGTAGCAAAATTGTATCTGAGGCCATTCTACCTATAGGTAGGTTAAATATACAATTTGTTTCATACATTTTAAATTAACATATGGTTTATTTTTCAAAGGAATGTTATCAGAAGAAGCACAGGAAGCGAGGAACAAAGATTATAGACGTTATAGGCTATATCACTCGCGCAAGACTGGGCGCTGTTCTACTAACGAAGACGTAATGCATCATTTGTTGATATCCTCCGACCCATATATCAATTCATTTAGAACGAAATTTAAGCTTAAAAAATTAGATTATCACGAAGATGTAAAAAAGTTGTTAATAAATGAAATAGAGTGAAACTGACAAAATTTTTGTATTGGAGTTGTATGGGGGGTGGGTGTTACAGTGGGCGGATTTTCTTCATATTTTCAAAACATCATTTAATAGATGTTATATGTATTTTTGCGAAAAATAAACATTCTAGTTACAAATTTACAGAAGATATGGCATTTTTGAAATATCATTTGTATGGGAGGTGGGCGTAAAAGTGGGCGGATTAAGTTCATATTTTCAGGAGCTCATTCTACAATTATAATATTAACGTTTTATGAAAATTGAGTTGATATATTTAAAATCATGGAAGTTATGCCACATTTTCTATTTAAGTTGTATGGGAGGTGGGCGTAAAAGTGGGCGTATTAAAAAAAAAAAAAAATTAAAATTCTTAAAAAATTTAACATAAATGTGTGCCATTTAAGGCCATTAAATGCACTACACGGCCACAGTGTGCGACGCCGTTCCACGGCTCTTGCAGTGAGAAGATTCTATACAGATTTTTTTATGGATTCTTCCTCAGAGACCCATTTAGTTTTTCTAGTTGAGCTAAGCTCTTTCTCAGAATTACATCTGAGAGGAACACTCATACAGTTTTTATACGATTTTTAATGTTTTTATTTTTTTATATATTTTAACCTATTACGATTTTTTTTCACTTTTTTGTTTAATTTCAACTTTTTACACTTTTTCACCTATTACGATTTTTTCACCGAAAATTCAGCTGCACTAAAAGTAACACGTCCGAACAGTTCGATGAGACGAGACTGAATGAAGCAATAACACCTCCATACTTGCAAATCAAGAGATTAAATATGTTATCTTCATTCCTAACTAGTACTTTGATTCATACAAGAGACTTACAATCTCTAACAAAAAAGAGGGAGGATTCCAAATGTATCAAAGAAAATGTACGAACCGCTGACATAAGCTCCATATCACTATTGTATCAGTACACAAATCCACCGCCTCTAGCATATGGGTCACCAGCTCCTAAAGTGGCAGAATCAATACTCAGGTCTCAAGAGTATAACAAACTTCCTAATAGAGGAAGAGGAGACTCTAAGGTGAAAGATAGGCAATACTGGACAGAAGAAGATGGAGAATTTCCCAAGAATCTGCAGGAGCCTAGCTTTAACATCTGTCTACCAGCCATGAGGAAATACAGCATGGATTTTCTGAAGAAAAACTATAGAGCAATAGATGAAGTCCTTGGTAAAGTGATTGATGATTTGTACAATGAAAATGCAGATGTCCTGACTAAAGGCAGACAAACATGGGAACCTTTCATGCAGAGGAGTGTCCCTAGTTCTGAGGCATATAGAGAAATGGCCAATTTCTTTAAGAAAAATACTGGCAAGTGTAACTTCAACATGATTGAATGGATTCAAACATGGTCATCTTTATTCAACAAAGAGTCTATTACAGTGACCATCAAAGAGATTACGAAAGAGAGTGTCAACAAAGTGACTAGACATGGAGCAATAGTCTCAAAAGAGAAAACTAAAGTAAAGGCTACAGAAAAGAAATTGAATGGGGAAGAAGGGAGAATCTTGTTGTTGAATTTAGCAAGTGAATTTTGTTCATATTTGAAAAGCAAAGAAAGATCTATATTAAAGAGGAGAGCCATTGCTTCAGCTAACATAATCTTACGTATGTTTTTTGAAGTCATTGAGAGATTCCATCTCCAATTGGGGAGGAAAGTAACAGGAAGTACCATCTCTCAAGGAGGAATTGAAAAACAAGATAAAATAATGATGAGTTTGACTATGTTGTCAAGGAAAAATTTCAGCTTATTGGCTACAGAAGATGCAACCAAGTGGAATGAATGTCTTGCTCCTGCAGGTTTCCTTGTAATGCATGAAGTTTTCTTTAATTTGAAATACAGGCCCAAAGTTGGTGTTACATATTCTCATCCGAGGGAGCATTATGACCTAATTAGAGAAATAATGCACACAGGGATATTTTTGTTGTCAAGGAAGGAAGTATATATAGGGCAAGGTCATGTGTTAGAAGAAGGTACAACATTTACCAGGGAAAGATGGTATGGTGTGGATAAAGATAAACTTAACCCTAGAACAAGAGATTGGTACACTCAAGTGGAGAAAGATTTAAACTCTAGAGATTGTGTATATTCTCCCTATGGGATGTTGATGGGCATGTTAAATGCAGGTAGTACTACATATGGTGCAGTTGCAATGACTAGTTTAAGTGAAAATGTTGCTTGTGTTAGAAGCAGTGATGATTCCATCACATTATTTACTTCAAATACTGACAGAGAAATGTGGCCAACTGTTTTGAATGCATACTGGAGATACAAATTGATCGGGATAAATATATCATTAAAAAAGACTAGATTTTTCAGATGGCCATTTGGAGAATACACTAGTTGGTATTTGGATGGCGATTTTAGCGCTCAATATGGAGTAGAAATCTCATCTATTAGACCAAAAGGAGACACCCCTCACACTGATTTCCATAGTGCAGCAATTGAGACCAACGTTGCACTCCGAGAATTGAGAATCAAAAACATTGGAGCTGAGATGATGTTAGCCCTTAAAATCTCAAACACTCGGAGGCTATGGAGAATAAAGTTGCAAGAGAATGACAGCTTGAGTAGAGTCAGACTGTTGGCTGATGGTGGTTTATCCCCTTGGCACTCTACCAATAGCAATTTGTCAGAAATAGCCATCAAGTTTGAGAGAGACATAGGTCCAATGGAGAAAGAATATTTATATAAAACATGTAATCCTGACAATCCTTTTTCAGCAAAAGAGAAGGAGAAACTCATGTATTCTCATGAATTAGGAGCAGTAGTAGAAGGTGCTCTAAATATTCCTAGAAACATGTTTTGTTACATGAGGAGGCCTAACAGAACATTAAAGTCTAATTTCAAAGCAAAAGAGAAAAAGGAGATGGATGCTTGCAAAATATTGATTGATTTAATGGAATGCCTCGATCCTACGTGTGCAATTTTGAAACCTAGCAGAGGAACTCTTATTTCTGAATATGTCAAGACTGTAATAGGTCATGTTGTTGGCATGGGCAATTTGTATTTTGAAGATGACGTTGAAATGTCTACCAAAATCGACTATATCACCCAGTATGTTAGAGAAGTATTTGGTAATTTCCAAGAATTAGAATATTAAATATATTTTTGTAAAAAAAAAAAAAAAAAAAAAAAAAAAATAAAAATTAAAATTACTTTTGTACCATAACGGTAATCAGTCTTGTTCATTTCAAAAACTTAAGTAATAGGTTAACAAATACACATACTTGTGTTAAAAATTAAATAACTCATAGACTAGCGCTTTGTACAGGCACTTGTAGACAATTTGTTTTAAACATACATACATACATATATTGTACTATTACCCGTATTCATAAAAATTACAACATGTTAATAACAGGTTTATGAATACGGGCATGTAAAGGGTTAAATTGTAAGGCCCGATGTTGAATGTGAACCACACCTAAACGCCAAGCTTTTTTCCGAATTTTATTTGACATTTCTGTATTTCAGACTTACTCAATTTGAACCATGGAGAGATACACAATCCAACAACGTGTTAAAGTTATCCAGACTTATTATGAAAATGGGCGTTCAAATCAAAATGCATATCGTGCACTTCGTGATTTTTTTGATCAATTTGATCGTCCAAATGTGCGTAAAATCGCAAAAATCGTGGAAAAATTCGAGCAAACAGGGTCTGTAGAAGATGTGAGAACATCAGTGCATGCTCGTACAGCTCGTACTGCAGAAAATATTGCTGCTGTTCGCGATAGTGTGGCTGAAGAGCCGTCCACCTCAACTCGTCGTCGTGCCCAACAATTGCACCTCTCACGCTCGTCGTTGATGAACATTATGCATAAAGACTTGCATTTACACGCTTACAAGGTGCAATTGGCTCAAGAACTAAAGCCTCTTGACCATTCCAAACGTCGTGAATGGGCAGAATGGTGGCAAGAAATGGCAACAGTGGATGATCAATTTTCGAAGAAAATCATCTTCTGTGATGAGGCACATTTTCACCAAGAGTGATTGTCGAAAAACCAATGCACCCACAAAGAGTGACTGTTTGGTGCGGTTTATGGGCTGGCGGCATCATCGGGCCGTATTTTTTCCAAAATGAGGCCGGTCAGGCAGTTACTGTGAATGGTGTTCGCTATCGTGAGATGACAACGAACTTTTTATGGCCCGAATTGGAAGATATGGATGTGGACGATATGTGGTTTCAGCAGGACGTTGCCACACAGCTAACGAAACAATGGCTCTTTTGCGCAACAAATTCAATGACCGTGTTATCTCACGTAATGGCGATGTCAATTGGCCGCCAAGATCATGTGAGTTGACACCGTTGGACTTTTTTCTTTGGGGTTATTTGAAAGAAAAGGTATACGTCGATAAGCCAGCAACAATTCAAGAGCTAAAGGATGAGATAATTCGGCACATTAACGGCATAGAACCTCCATTATGCCTCAGGGTCATCGAAAATTTGGACCATCGGATGGAGGTGTGCCGCCGTGCTCGCGGCGCCCATTTGGCCGATATTTTGTTCCATACATAATTGAGTAATACCAATATATCATACTAAAATAAAATTACAATAATTTCCTAAATAGTTTGTGTTTTATTCAAAATCAGCATCGGCCCTTGAAATTTAACCACCCTTTACATATGTACATACCTACATTTAAATTAAAATTTGTTTTATTTTATAAACAGTACACAATTTTTATGATTTAATAATTCGACCTTGTGGACACTTCTGTTTCTATAAAATTATTTCTTGCTTATCCCATTTTACTATACGCCTTTGTGTATCAGAAATTTTGTTTTATTTCTTATAAAATAACAAAAAGGAAAAATTTTATACAAATGTTTTTAATAATGAAAATGTAGTTGCTGCGTTTTTTTATTGGTTGCCAGATTGTTGGCGGTGCTGGCGTATTGCCGGCTAGGGCTCGCCGTATTGGGGTGTGGTTCTTGCCAACCAACCTGACATTTCCGCTGCTACAAAAAATCATGGCAGCCAATTAAAACATAACACATGAAAAAGAAAAAGGAACCCGAATGTAAACCAGCATACAAAAAAAACTCTATTGTATTGTACCCTACTTTTACACCGTGTACTCACCTGTTTGTTTGCACCGCTAACCTGGGAGCTGAGGGCTGGTGTTCTGCCAACCGTGTCCCTCCCGCTTGAAATTCAGTCGAATCCCACCTTGACGACCTGAAAACGAATCCGGTCCCAAACATCACCATCTACCTCACCATCACCTTCCTATTATTGCCCCCAATGAGTTTATTCACTCATTACAAAATAACAAAAACGTAAAATTTCTTATTTAAATCCATTATAAAAATTATTCAACTTTATATTTGATTTATGCATCCGATATGCCGTTAGACCCCATAATACATACTTCAACTTTTGCAGACGATACAGCCTTTATTAGCGTCCATAAGGACCACCAAGTTGCATCACAGAATTTGCAGAATTATGTTTATAAACTAGAGAATTGGCTTGAGCTTTGGAAAATCAGGGTTAACGAACAGAAATGTATTCATATAACTTTCACCTTGCGAAAAGATACATGCTCGTTCATCAGAATAAATAATCAAATTATCCCGCAACACAATGAAGTCAAATACCTCGGAATCCACCTCGATCGTCGTTTAACTTGGAAGTCTCATATCGACGCAAAACTTACCCAGATGAGATTAAAAGCAGTGCAAATTAATTGGCTAATCGGCAGAAATTCTACATTAAAGTTGGATTGCAAACTTTTGTTGTACAATGCAATTCTAAAGCCAATCTGGTGTTATGGAATTCAATTATGGGGTACTGCCTCAGCATCCAACATTGAAAAAATTCAAAGGGGTCAAAATAAGATTCTACGTACAATTACTGCAGCTCCATGGTATGTTAAAAATTCTCGAATCCACAAAGATCTAGGCATTCCTTTGGTGAAAGTCGAATTTACAAAACACGCCTCAAAATATGTCGGCAAACTCGAACACCATCCAAACCCACTTGCACGAGACATCCTTAACTTTACTGGCCATGTTCGGTTGAGAAGGAGGGATACCCTTGCTTTAACTCAAGCGCAAAACAGATGACTGGATCAGTGGATATAAATTTTTTCTAGTATCATAATATTTTGTCTAGCACTGGCTGGACTTATTATTTTCTTTTAGTGTTAAAATTCGAAAACTTATTGTCATTTCATTTCTGACGATCCAATAAATAAATTAAATGTATTAAAAAAAAAAAAAAATTTGGTTTATTTATTAAATTGTGGATTTAAGGATAAAAAAAAGTATTAATATTTAATATTTCAAAAACTTGCAAATTTTAATATTTAAATACATAGTAATAAAAACTTAAAAAAAATCTTTTTATCAAAAGCTTTTCTTTTAAGGTACCGGTATGGGTCGCTGACGAGGCCGTTGACTGCCGTAAGTGCTGTTCTAAATTGTTTTTGTTTTTTTGGGAATGTCCTGGGTAAGTCCTAAATCAAAATTTTGTTACATATATATTTAAATTTTTAATTTCTAAACTTGTTATTTGTTTTCTTTTCTAGGATAAGGAAAACTGCCTTTGTCTTCTGGGCAATTACCCTACGATCATGCAGGCCTGAGATCAACCCTACCTTCGCGCACCTAAGCTAATACGCCACCAGGGACTGATCAGTAAAAGCAAAACTTGATATTCTGTCGGTGTTTTCCCTATATTTTATGGTTGTGAGAAATAAAATAAAATTCAATATATATGTATGTGTGTGTGTATGTGGATTTTGTTTGTATGGTTGTTTGTCTTAGGTATTCGTGTCAAAATTTCGAGTTGGCAGATTACTTACTTTCACCTTGCGCTGTTGTTATGGCGGCTTAGGAACTGCTACCTCTCTTGCTGTTACGTCCCGGCAAAATGATCCGCACACGAAGGGGGAATGGGGGGGGTTGGTTGTTGTTGTTCCCCTGTGGTAAGTTTTAATGTGCCGTCCGTATCTATGGCTCTGGCTGCGTCTCTGCACAGTGGCTCTGGCTGTTGGTGCGTCTCTGCACAGTGACTCTGGCTGTTTATTGGTGGGATGGAGTTATTGTTGGGGTTTTATTGCGTGATGTCGCGGAGGTTGTGGTTCTGACCCTAGTTTGGCCTGCTTTAGGTTTCGGTTTTATTTTAAATTTTTACTTTATTTCTATCGTTTATTGATGCTTTTGTGTAAAAAAAATTTTTGTAGAAAAATTTATATTTTTTTTCTTTTCTCTACTTTAGTTTTGTCTTCACTTTAAATTCCCTTTTTATTTTAATTTTATTTTATTTTACATTTTCACCGTCCTTTCTTTTTTTTTTGTATTGTTCAACACTCGTTTTTCTCCTGGCACAACCATCCATTCCCTTGTTCCTAACCAGAATAAACTGAACAGATCTCCATCTTTTTTGGCATCCTCTCATCCTCCACAAAAAGGCCGCCAAAAAAAAGATGTCGTCCCCTTGTGACCGATAACTTATTCAGCTATATAGTTCTTTTTCGTTTATTTGTTTGTCTCTTTCCTTTTTATTCGTTTTGCTTTGCTTGTATCTTACCTATGTATATATTTTTGTCCCTTTCTACTTATATTTTTGTTCGCGTTGCCAATCCTTATAACTTATGTTCGTTTTCATTAACCCCCTGAAGGGTACACACGACAAAAAAATGCATGAAGATAATGCCCAAAGACATATCAAAACATGGAATAAACAAGAAATAATTTTATGGAAAGCAGAAAAAGCTATAAGTTCGAATTATTAAATAAATTAATAAATAATAAAAGAAGATCAAAGATAAAAAACTTTACAAAAACAACTATTGTGCTTTTCAAAAAAATTAGTTTGTTTTTTTTTCTGACAAATTTTAAAATTCGATTGTGGGATACGTTGCATTTTTATGACGATATGTATGTGTGTACTTAGATATCTTTCCGTATGTAATTCTGCATCGTAAGCTATTTGCTTCTGAAGTCGTTTTAATTCAAGACTGTAGAGTAACTTCTTGTGTTCAATTTCAGCTTCAAGCTGTTGTTTTTGAAGTTTATTTATGTATTTCTTCAGAGTGCAATGTTTCTGCAGAAATTTGGCGTTGTCGTTCTAAAACAGGGGCTTCCAAAAATTTTTTGTTTATGTATTAGTGAGTACGAGAGAGTAATAAAATTGAGAGAATCTATTTATTTAAAGCCGCAAAAAAATGTTAGTAATATACATATTTTATAATTTGCTATGTATGTTACCAAAAGCATTTTTGATCGCACAATATTTTTTGAGTGTCATCATCTGTTAACCTGAAAAAAATAACATAGCATCCGCTAGACATGTGCACTTGTCGAAGTCATATCGACGACTGAATTGAAGAGCATAAAAATATGTCTTGGTAGTGGTAGGCTCAATTGAGCTATGAAATGGAAACCCCTGTTCTAAAATAACATTGGTTTTCGATTGAGTTTTAGGAAGGCCCCGGAGGCGTTTAATTTTGGAAAAAGGAGAATTCTTTTTGGGTTTAGTGTCATAAATGTATTTTAAAGGAGTAGTGGAGGGCGAGATGTTTTTCTTGATTTCATCGAGATCATTAAGGCATTGTTGAGAAGTTGAGGGTGATGTATCCAATTCGATTACAACATCTTTGTCGATAATGTCCGGACAATCATCAAACTCACACTTTAAATATTCCGGCATCGTGGTGCAGTTGCTATCTATTAAAGTCTCGTCTTCTTTAAATTCGTGGAAAATCATACCTTGAACTAGATTGTCCTCTGCGCTTATTTCCGGAATGTCCACACAATTACCAGTCGCAACAGATGCTCTCTTCGTGACGGCATTAGCTTTCCTGGCTTTTTCTTGTAACCTACTGAGAACTTTATACTTTATAAGCGGATTTAATTTACGGTTTTATGCCCTTACGAAACCCCTTAGCATAAGCAGGCGCCTTTTCCATTTCGGAAACTCAAGTTTCAAACTGTTGCATTGTTGTTATTTTCATTTTTAATTTATTTAAATTATAGACGTTTTAATCTCGTCCCTTAAAATGGCGACGAAAAAAATAAATGTTCCTTGTTACGGATCACTTTTGTGTTGGCGAGGTTTCCCACTAGCTCTTGAGATTTCTCAGGCGGTTCCAACCCTAACTCACCAACTTCGTATTCCTAACAAGAAAAAAAGGTAAGCACAACAACAACAACAAAAAAAAAAAACAATACAATACCACACCACATTAATTTTTTTTGGAGACAGATGTTAGTCTCTCTATATGCCCTCCCAACATAGTCGCAATTTTTTTATCCTTAAATTTCCTCACGACCCAATGCTATACCTTCAATATTTTAAGCCAACATTTTTAAATTATTCGTTTCAATTCAAAATTCTTTTGGCTTTAAGTAAAATTTCATCAACGTTCTTTAATGCATTTTGGACTACTAAATTTAAGAAGTGGGCAAAACATCCAATTGCTCTCCATACTCCTAGATTTATAGCTGCAGTAATGTGTACTGCGTTGTCACTTACAATGGCCGCAACATTTTTGGTTAATTTAAACTCCGATATCACTTTTTTTAAGGAAATTACACAACTTTCATTAGTATGCCTTTCATCATACTGTTCGCAGGATAGCAAATGCGATTTCAAATTTGTGTTTGAGTCAATAAAATGGGCTGCAACTGCCATGTAACTTGCGTTTGTTTTAGATGTCCATCTATCAGTTGTTAAACAAACTGCAAAATCAGATCTCACTTCCGATTTATTTCCATCTAAAATTTCCATATGTGTTGATGGCAGCAAATTATACGAAATTGTTTTTCTAGTTGGTAAGGTGTAGCCTCTATGAGCTTTTTGAACTCTGGTTCTTCCACTATTCTTAAGGCCTGGTGTCCTTTGGCTATCATCTTAAGCACCTGTTTATCAATTTGTTCAACTTTTTTTTATTGGAAGTGGTCTGCGCAAAAACTGAGTCATACAGGTATGTGATGGAAATCGAAAACGAAAACGAGTGAGTTTTAGAAGTTAATTTTTTCGTAATATTTCTGTATTGAAACAGTTTTATCCCACAAAATATAAAGATAATTTGCTATTAAAGAGAATCTTATAACAAAAATTTTAAAAATTTGATTAGAAATACTTTAAAATGGACTTCAAAAACTCACTCGTTTTCGATTTCCATCACATACCTGATAGTCTGTTGCTGTTGTGATATACATATGTATGTATGTATTCAGGCATGTGATGGAAATCGAAAACGAATCAGTTGGAAATACATTTTAAAACTCATTCGTTTTCCCATCTCATCACATGCCTGATTATCTCATTTCAACTTAGTTTAAAAAAGGCCTATCTTAGGTAACTTCATTAAAAAAAAAATTTAAATAAGAAATAAAATGTGTTGCTTGTTTTTAATAATTGTATTAAAATTTTAGTTGTATCTAAAATTTTACGCATTTTATTAAGTTTTATCCTTCGTCTGTGTAAAGTAACAAAAAATCTAGTTAGTCCTTTATTATATTAAGGCATCGATATATAGTATAGCATTATATTATATTCCTAAATGTAGCATATGCTCATGTGCGAATTAAACATAAGATGAGCTGCAATAGGTCTATGTTTACATAACAATCATAAAATTATGTAAAACGTTTAGAAAAAATTTAAAACAAAATAGCCATAAAATTTAGTTTTTTGCATATCAATGAAATTGCACACAAAAAAATATTTTTATTTCGCTTGACATGCTTCATGTAGAAAAATAAAATTCGCAATTAATTCTTTTTAAATCAATTCGCGAAAAAGTAATCATTCTTATATGTATATAAATTTCTTTTGCGAAAGAAATCATTGCGAGCATTCGCGGAACTCTGATTTATACCTAGGCTTGCCAGATCCAATTTGCCAAAAAGCTTGACATTGACCAAAAAAAACTTGATTTTGAAAAAAAAACTTGACAATTTTTCATAAAAATTATTAGAATAAAAACAAAAATATCATAAAAAGTAAAAATAACAGAAACAATATAAAAGAAACACAAAACAATATAACAATTAAAATTCAGTTTTTAATATATATGTATTTTAAAGAAAACTTAGGTGTTATTAAAAAAAAATATTGGTACTACCTTAAGAAAAAAAATATAGGTTCTATTTATTTTGCCACATTACTCTTAGATACAGAATTAATTAATTCTCTACCATCGGGTGTTGTTAAAACTTTTGAAAGTTTTTACAATCCTCATTAAAATTTATTCTTATTAATAGTTCGGCTTTTATAAGATCGAAGGACATTCTATTCCTATCTTTGGTATATCAGTTATTTAGAACACTAAATGTTTTTTTACAAAAGGCATTGCTTATTGGGATAGAAAGCACAAATGAGATCAACTTTTTTAAATTTTGAAGATTGCTTTCTGCACACTTTTTTAAAAAATATGACCATATTCTATCATTTTGTATACATATATGTATGTATCAATTTAGTCCTTAGTTGTATTGATAGTAAAAATATGCTCTTTCGATTTGTTTTTTAGAAATATAAAGTTATTTTTTTAAGTATTATTACATAGCTAGAATAAATTTGAGAAAAAATAATCATTACAAAAAAACTTGACAAATCACTTTTTCACTTGACACTTGACTCGCATTAAAAAAACTTGGCAATCAGGCCAAATCAGGCCCGTCTGGCAACCCTATTTGTACCATACAATTTAACACATAAAGTATATATCTGAAAAAAATAAGAAAGAAAAACGAAAAGTTAAAACTTTTAAAATTAAACATTCACTGTGTATTTCGGATAATTATAACTTTAAATATAATAATATTTGTACATATATGAATTTTCGATGATAAGTATATACATACAAAGATTACCAACTCCATTGGCAGAAATGCAGCCTATAAAAATCACTATAAAACGGCCATCATAATTAACCGTGGGCTTTATATTATTTATATTTAAGACTTTATTTGGCTTCCACTAGACCTGACGTCGATTATCTTAACGAAAAATGTTGCATTTGATTTCGTCATAAAATATAAAATGTTCTCGACCCGCAAAATTTTTATGGATCTCAGCTAAACTGTTTATCTCCAAACCTCTTCAATTAGTTAATTTCCAAACTTACTGCTTGGCGTCCCCAGTAAGCATACCCCATATTACCTGTTCTTAAAATATTCAAATATTTATTTTCTGAAACGACAAGATTTTTTTTTATTATTAATTTTAAATTACTTTGAATATCACAAAGTTTGCAAATGAATTGACTCAAGATGTCTTTATTTTTGATATAGCTGAATAATATATTTTGCAAACTGCACAGACATATCTTAAGCAATTCTGACAGCGTAACTTTCTATAAGACTTGGTAGTCTCATGTCAACAATGCAAACATAAGTACATACATCTAGCAATGAATTATCATGCTTATAAAGCATATTTTTAATTGCTACTCTGCATGCACTTTGATTTTCAAGCATTGTCTAATTTTTTGATTTAATGAAACGCGAACTGTATTATGAATACACCAGAGTTCCAGCCATCAAGCTGAATATCCTGTTCTACAATTCTTGAAATCCATTTGATACATGGATATTTTTTTTATACTCAAATAATATTGAATAAACTGTTGGCTATTTTTACTGGGACCTTTGGGATCTATATATTGTACGTAGCCTTCAGCAAAATCTATAAATACAATGTAGAAGTGGTGAACTTTGAGAGAAGTACTCAGTTATTAGTTCATTTTGGAAGCAATAATTATCTATTTGACAAGGAATATGTTCGGGCACGCAATTTAATCATTATGAATTTTATCAATTTTATCCTCTTTCAATTATTTTATACATAAATGTTTACAAATTGTATTTCTCACAAACCACTGTATAATATTTTTGCTCAAAATCACATTACATACAAACATTCAGCTAATCCCGTTGCATAGTTATGTATGTACATACATATGTGCTTTGCCCTTGAACATTATTCTTCCAAAGTCAACATTTGCTTTACAACAGCGGTGCACAAAAGTTGCTTATGTAAGAGCAAACACCAATACATTTAAATAAAAACAAATTTTTGTTCAGTATTTTTTGTTGTAAAAGCCAATACATACAAAATAACAACACACTTTTTTAAACGGTATCATACGTTAAACAAAATCTACATTGACGATGGCAGTCACCAATGTTTACCAGTAGAGCATACGAAAGTGCTGTTGCTTTGCGCTTGCGTGTATAGAGTGAAGTATGACAAAAAAACAAATAAGGCAAAGTTGTTTGTGTATTTCGTATTGCTAGTGCTGAGTGCTGTAATGAGTATACAAAACACACAGCCTATAGCTAACAGTCCACCCTAAATACGAGCGTTAAGCGCGACGTAATTTAACGCCTTGTTTTTACGCTGTAATGAGCAACTTAAATAAGAGCGCCAACGTTGTGAAAAGAACAGTAATGTTTACTTATCTTAAGGTGGATTCACCCATTTGTTCTTAACTGAGAGTTTTTTGCAGCACGATTCACCCATTTCGAAAGATTTTTCTGAAAAATCAAAGCTGTCATATGTAAACAAAATCTATTAGTTTTACAAGTGCGGCCATTGATTTATTTTGCTTTGGGTTTTAAGTGTTAAAATACAAATATTTAATTATTTTAAAGTATTGTGTATTCAAAATCACAGATATAAATTCAAAACGAATGAAAAAATAAAGTTGCTTTTGCTGATGGCCATGGATATACATAAGGCATTGTTATTTGTATGAAAAAAATGCAACCTATTGGCAACTCAATTAATTTTTGTCCAGAAAAAATATAAAATTAAACCAATTCAAGTTCGGAAAAAATATTTTCTCTCTCTCAAAGAGAGAGACGTCAAACTTCATATAAAAAAAAAATTGTTTGAACAAAATTTTTGTTAAGAACGAATGGGTGAATCCACCTTTATTTGTTAAAAACCACAAAATAAAAACAATGAAGAGAGATAAAATCGCGAAATTGGCCTGAAAGTAGCTGTAATGTCATTACTTAAAAAATGACAAATGAAATTGTCAAAAAAAAAAAAAAACAAATAAGACAAACAAGTGAAATAAAAATAACAAGTGCAAATTGCAAACAAATAACCAAAAGTTGAAATTGGAAAAAATGGATGTTTTAAAAATGATGAATACCGGATTTCGGGAAGGCAATAAAGAATTATTTAAAAGTCGGGATTCATTAGGGTTTTATTCTACAGGAGTGAACATCATAATAGAAAAGAACCCAGAATTATTTGAGAAATCAACCAGACTTAGCCACGTTCACTTTAAAGCGTTGTTGAACTTGATGGAGCCATGGTTGAAAAAGTATTCCCGCAGAAAACCTATTGAGCCTGGACAAAGGCTTTATATTACATTAAAGTGAGTATACATGCTTATACATATGTACATAAGTACATATGTACATATATTTATTAATTTAATAATTTTTTATATTATATCTAGCTTTTTGGCACATGGATCCTCACTGCATATGATTTCAATGAAATTTAGAATAAGTTTGGAAACAGCCAGGCGTGTCGTTTTGGAAACTTGCGAAGTATTGTGGCGAATACTTAAAAATATGTATGTAAGCCCGCCTAATACGACAGAGTGGAATAAAATTTCTGAGGACTTTTTGAATTCCACTGGATTGCCACATTGTTTAGGAGCTGTAGATGGCAAGCATATACGAATAGCTTGTCCACAGAAAGCTGGGTCACAATATTTTAATTATAAAAAATTTCATAGCATTGTAAGTATGGTATCATTTATGACAGAATGTATGTATTTTGTAAAATTAATTAAAATTATATTAACAGGTTTTACTTGCAATATGCATTTGTATGCTTTTTTCATCAAATTCTTATAATTTTAAAACACAGTTTCTATTGTCCTTTATCTTATTTTTGTAAGTTTTGGAAAAAACAAATATTTTTTTAAAGCAATTGTTATAAAAAATAGATTTCAAAACTTCGATTTTGTCTAAATCGTTTTTATATATCATCTTTTAATAAAAAAAGCTTTATAGAATTATAAAATAGAACTATAAACATTGTTTTCCATATGTAAGTGTTTACGTTTTATTATTTCAAATTTAATAAAGAAAATCATAAAATAAAATGTACAGAATTTACAAACATTAAAAACGTTTTGAATTTATTTCCTTATTCACTATTTGCAGAATTTCTAGCTGAACGTCATCAACTTCATTTTCTGTTAAACGATCAAGTTTTTCTCTCAACATTCCAAAGAAATTTTCATACTTGACCGTGCTGGATGTCTCAGGCACCTCATATTTCTTCTTCATGGCCATTGGTACATCCACAAAAAGATCGTCATGTTTTCTTTTTCTTGTTGATGATTTTAAAGGCGTCGATTGACCTTGGCTATCTTCAGTGAGCCATTCTATGGTGCTATCATCTAGTTCCTCACAAAAATTGCTTGATGTGCTATTTGAGCAAAATAAAAATACATGTTAGCACATACCCACATAATAACATATGAAAAACAAAGTTTGTGTTGCAAGTCCTACCTGGCACCCTCCATAGAGTCTGCTAAAAAATCAAGACTATTATAATACTTCCACGGAGCGCCAATCTTTTTTGAGGAACCTGAGGGAAGATCTTCGGCATTTTTCTCCCTTCTGTACCGGTCTCTTAAGCTCTTCCACTTTATTTTGCATTCTTTAGCTTAAATAAAAATCAAACATAAATATGTATGTACATAATATTAATATGTTTAAATGTTGATTAAATATTCAAAGTACCTGGCAAATTAATGTCCATTCCAATGTTTTCCCAAATTTTCACCTTGTGATGAACGGCGCTACATGCCACACAGCGCACGCCACAATCGATTTATTGAAGGAAACATTCGATGAGCGCATAATTTCGCGGAATGGACCTGTCAATTGGCCACCAAGATCGTGTGATTTGACACCATTGGATTATTTTCTTTGGGAATTGGAAGCCAACATTCGTGGCGTTATTGCCGACATACGGCCCCATATGCTCGAAAAAGTGGTTGAAAATTGGACCTGTAGAATTGGCTTTATTCGAGCCAGCCGCGGCGGCCACATGCTTGAAATCATATTTAAACATTAATGGCATAAAATTATCCTTCCAAGAAAGCCAAATTGATGGTCATTAAAACGATTTTCTTGTGTTTTATTTCAATTCGAACTTCTATACCTCTAAAGATAACAAAAATGTTATTTTTGAATTCATTCGATAAGTAAAAGTGAGCAGATTAGGACATAATACAAGTAGTAACATTAAAAAAATTGTGAAAAGCAAATAAATAAATTGTTTAAAATAAATAGTTGTAGAAATTTTGTTAATTCAAAAAGTAAAAAGCTTGTAAAAAATAATACAGGCCCAAAGAGAATATATAAACAATTTTTAACATTGTTTTCAAACAGAAGGCAAGTAATAGCTGCGTCAACAATAACCGTGGATAACCAGTTATTGCCATTTATTGTTTCTAATTCTTTTAAATTTATCTATGATGTTAATGCAAAATGCTTACCATGAGTTTTTTGAAATATATTTTCTGGTTTAAGTAAATACACCTCGAATGGACTATTTGTAAATCTTTCTATATTTTTATACTCTAATAAAGTTTTATTTTTTATCTCTATGTTATCAACACCATAACATCCATTCAATGAAATATTGTCGCATACATCAGATATTTCACAGATTTCTTGATCTTTAGTTAATTTATAGCTTGCGCTACAATTCTCTATTTTATTGTCACACGTATCACTTATTTCAATAATGCTTATGTGACTGTTGTTCTTTTCATTGTCATAATGATTAGATATTTCATCTATTCTCACATGATTCAATTTCTGTACTATTGATTATATGAATTGTACTTTGATGTTCAAATTCAATTTCTGCGCTATTTGTTATATCAATTGTATTGTCCAAATTTTTACTTTGTTTTTCAAATTCATTCATTGGTTTATTCAACATTTCAAAATTGTGTTTGAATAAACCATATTTTACATTTTTTATTCTACGATTCTGATAAATTTAGAAAGCTTTTTCTTGGAATCTACTTTTAAAATTTTAGTTTTCTTTTTCCAACTTTTTTGGGATTTGTTTTCTAATTTTTTTTTGATGGGCTTAATACTTGTACCGGGAGCAATTGGTTTATCAAAAACGCCACAAAGATCAACTTCTGATATGTACTTTGGTAAAAGAATTCGAAAGGGATTATGACTGGATATTTTTCCAACATTTTCCTCTTTAAAGTTAAAATACGGCTTATTAACCTTATCATATTTTAAATTAATGTCAACTTCATTTTTAAGAGATGCATCTTTAATGTACCATAATGCATCGTTAACTTTTTTAACGTGTTTTTTGTGCAAACCACAATGCACAATTGTTCAAACTATTTTAGACATTGTGATAGATGGTTCAAATTGAACACAATACCGAATGCTTCTCTTAAAAATTTTCTGAGATTCAATTGATTTAGGGATACTATGTTCTCAATATCCTTGCATATTATTTTAGAATAATGGCTAACAGAAAATTGAATGCACACGAATGAAACTTTTTGTTTTTCATTTGGATTATTTGGTACTTTGTAGCACGCATTTAAATAGTCTAAAAGACTATTCATATTATTAATATATTTATTTATTGCACCAATAATAGCTAGACTACTAACATCGGTGACAAGTGTTTTACATACTGGCCACTTTATTTTTTTTTCTTTGCAAAACGATTCAATAGCTTTAAAAAAATGGCCAATATCATAACTTGTATGACTTGATAATATTGCATCAGCAACAGAAAAAACTATCGTGCCCAATAATAGAATATAGAAATATTCTTTTAGTTGAAAAATGCATATTATCTACTACACGTCCAGTTGCATCAACATGTAGTGTATAATTAATTTTTCTTAAAATATTTATCTGTTTTTCTGAAAATAGAAAAACTTCAAGTTTTGTAGATATATGTATGTTGAATGTAATAAACATTAAATAAGAATCAATAAAAGGATCTGCATCTCTATCATGCTCAACAGCGGCTTCAGCCCTTATGTTTCTGAGATATGATAGGGATCTTAACATTAGAGATCTTCCAGTCAAACGAACTTCATCGGACTGCTCATTTACTTGTTTTTTTTTTTTTTGAAAGTTAAACGGTTTCTTTTGAAAGAGCTGCCTTGTGAAAGTTTCTTTGAACTCCACGGCATTGGAATTGTTTTTTATTATTTAAAGAATGAACTATATCATTTTGCGATCTTAAAACTGATATTTCTCCATATTCGTTACCTTTAAATACATACATAGCTATTGCATTCAAAATCTGTACAATATCCGTAGGCAACGAAGAAGTGTCTGTTAATTCGAATATTTTTAAAATTAATGTTGCAAGCATTATTTTTTGTACTATAAGCTATTCTAATAAAATCTTCTAGAATTTTGGTAAGTGGAAATTTTGTACGATATTTTTAGGATATCTCCGATTTCAGGAATATGCATAATCGTATCATTTAAAATTAAATTTTCTATTCTTTTTTTCTCCTTCCACCATTCTTACACTTCTATTTAAATGAGTGCAAACATCTGGGGTAAGGTATTTATTGCGGATAGTTTTCAATATTGGTACTGCAAAGCTGTTATCTGGAGAAAGCATTTTATCGTCATTTGACTCATGAATGTAATGATCAATAATTTTTTTTTTTATTTATCGATTCAAGAAAAAATTACATTTCATTACTTAACTAACCATACGAAGTCATTGCGGCTTGTCTGTATGTAAATTAACAAAAAAATGTTATTCTCTATAATTTAAATTTATGAAAATATTTAAATATTAAAAACTAATTCAAATGAAAACAAATTCAAATATTAAAAAAATAAAAAATCAAATTACAAATACATTTTTGTTTTGATATAGAATAATCTTTTAGAAAAAGTGTTTTTGTTATGTTGAAGATTACTATTTAAAGTTAACTGTAAAGTGTTACGACATTCATTGTTGATTAATAAAAAAGTTTTTAAATAGTTTATTTCTATTATATTTGTTGGCTGTATTAAGTATTTCAATGGGCAGTGTGTTTAATATTGTTGGCAGCATTACGGATAAAGTACTTTTCCCATAGTTGTTTTTGTGTCTATGTACCCGGTATCTACCTTACACGTACATAAGTATGAACGTATTTATAAAAGCATATATTAACTATTATATTTTATCTTTCAGTGTAATTTTTTCCAACAATCACTAGAACTGCCAGGTGAAGAAGAACGAATAGATGAAATGACCATAACAACTATTTCTAATCCTGAGCTCGACAACAATTTCGAAAATTTTGTCGATTTTGATAATGATTTGCCATGCTTTGCACCAGCAAACGACGCTGAAATTATCTCCGAACTTTTATCTGATAAAGAATCAGATGATGAGGTGGATGACACTGATGCGTACGTACCTATACCACCGCTAAGCAGTGCTTTGGAATCATTAAGTACTCTTCGTAGTTTTCTCCTATCAAAAAACGGATGTGTTGAAGAATTAGAAACAATTGAAAAGTTTATTTTTTCTAAATGCTGCGGAAATGTGCAAAGAAAAATAACAGATTTTTTTAAAAAAGATTGACTTGAGAATACATACATATATATGTACAGTTAAAATCACATTGTATCTGAAAATTATTTACTTGGTTGAATTGAACATTTTTAAATTTTTGTTTGTGCATTAAAAGAAATAGAATTTTAGTTTCGTTTTTAAAAATGTGTTAACATTTTCTTTTTTATGATTTTAGAAAAAAAGCTGAATTATTTACTTACTTATTTATGTATGTATGTATAAACTTAAATTTGCGTTTTAAATGATTTTCTTTTTATATTTCTAAAAAAAATTAGCAACGTATCTAATTGCAAACAAGACTGAATTTAATGTACCTTTTTATTTAAGTTTTTTTTATTATTTGTTTTTACTTGTATTCACAGAATAATAATTTTAGTTAAAGTTAAAAAATTTGTGTTTTATTTGCTCATTGTATTTTTTTTTATATGCACCACTAAAGAATATAAGCAAGTTTTTTTTATAAGCACTGCCAATGCTTATAACCGAGTTTTTATACATGCATTTCTCGGTTATAAGCACGAAAAGTCGTGCAAAATTTGAAATGCATATAAGCGATAAATACTGTATTAAATGAACTCTTGAAACATTAAATTGAAAAATATTTGCAAATTGTTCCGTTATAAAGCGCAAAAACAACGAAGTTACCATATGTCCCATTATTACTTTGTGTTGCAGTTTTATGTTATTGTAAATTACTGTTGGTAACTTTATTTCTTTAAACCAAATAGAAATAAGATTTTGATATAACAAAAATGAGAATATTTTCTATATAAGAACATAGCAACTGGAAATTTAAATGATAATTGTAAGAAAAAAATTGTATATTTAAAAAAAATTTTCCTGTGTCCCATTATAACTTTGAGTCACTATATAATTTTTAGCTGAAAATTATACTTTTTGCTGAAAGTACATGAAAAGTAATGAAGTGATATAAATGTAATAAATTAAAATAATAAATAAATATAAAAAAGAAATAAAACTAAATTAAAAATTTAATAAAAATACATGCAGCTTACCTTTTACACCAAAATTACACTTTGTGACACAAATTGTATTTTATTGCGCCGTAAAAATAACGTAACATAAAGAAAACAAAAAGGCAGTTCTCAAAGAAAGAGAAATGTATAAAACTACACTTTCTTTCCCCTTCTGTCACCTCTGTATACTTTGTGCTAGGTAGTGAGCTCAGTCCCTAAGTATTCGTCGTTGTAGAACTTCTAAAACATATATAAAAAAACCTATTACGAAGTTTAAATTAGTATATATTTTGTGAAGTAATCATATAAATAGACCGTACCTACGTTGACAATTACTTCGGCGAAAAAGGACACTCTCCCGAAAATCCCAGATGGTCACGGCTCCTTGAATAAAATTTAGGTTGAGAGTTTATTAATATGTATGAAGTTTTTAATAATTTTGAATTTTTGAAATTATTATTCTCCTTAATTTACCTTTCAATTTGATATTTTTTATTTAATAGTTTTTCATTAATGTGATTTTTTTTATATGTATAAGTGTTGATTTTTTATAATTAGTAAAATCAGAATGTAGAATAATTATTATTTTTAGTTGAACTGTTAATATTTAATTTTTGATATTTCTTTTAGTTAAGCTTTGAGTTCATTAAATTTAATTTTCATTAAATTATTTTTACTGAAGTAGGAATTGTTTTACAACTTGATAAAATTTTATAATGTTAGAATGAATGAATTTTCAGAGACCGTTGTAAAAAACTTTACTTAAACTTGAAAACTGCTTATATTTGTAAAAATAAATAATATTAACACAAATATATCATTCACTTTAAAACACTTTTTTTATCAATATTCTAATTTTTTAAAAACCTGTCTTTTTAATATCACTTCCACACTTCAAATGATTTTTTCCACACTTTAAATGATTTCTTTGCATACTTTAAATGATACAGAATTTATTACCGTTATACATTTCTCTATTCCAGAGAAAACAAAATCATGATCACAATGAACGATGCTGACTACAGACTTTAAAACATTAACTTTGATCGTGTCGAGCGTAAGACAAATTTCGTCTGTGGCGTCAATTACAATTTTAAAATTCCGATTTTAACATGTTTGTTGCTGTTAGATCTCATGAGGAGTGTAGCCAGATAGGGGGATTTGTTTTCAAATTAGAAATTTCTACTTCTATTTGGTTACAGACTTTCGAGGGGGAAATTTACATTAAATTTTTAGAAAATTAGAAAGTTTTCAAAAATTAGAATTTAAAAAAATTTAGAAATTTTAAAAACTTAGAAATTTAAATAAAATTATATTGAAACAAAAGTTTTGAGTTTTGGCCAAAAAAAAGTGATATTGCAAACCTTTGTGCTATGGTGGTTAGACATATGTTAACCCTTAAAGAGTGCCACAAATTGTGTTACCACAAATGGTGCTGGCACAAGTGGTTGTACCACAAATAGTTGCTTCTACGGCAGCCGAGTGAGTTTTTGAAGTCCATTTTAAAGTATTTCTAATCAAATTTTTGTTTTAGGATTCGCTTTAATAGAAAACTATCTTTATATTTTGTGAGATAAAAGTGTTTCAATACAGAAATATTACGAAAAAATTAACTTCTAAAACTCACTCGAAAAGACTCTTTTCGGACTCATATGCTGGGTTGTACTCTCAAATGACATTATTGCCAAAGCATGTAATTTCATATTTTGTTTATTTTTTTCATGTTAATATTCAATATTTTAATTTTTTTATGGGCAACACTAGAAACCGAAATAAAAACAGCTTGTTAAAGCCGAAATGTTGTTTAACCAAGCAGATATGAATTTTAAATTATTTATAATATTAGATCCCTTTTCATCAATAATTTTGATAGTTTGCCTGTTTAAGGAGTTCTAACTGTTCTTTAGAACAATTTGAAACTGCGCTTTCTGCGCGGCTATTAAAAAGGTCATTAACAAATTCTAAATAATTGGCGGTATTCAAAAAAGTTGAGGATTTAGAAAAATCTAATTTCCTTGAAGCTTGCAATGTTCGCATCCCGGTTGCGACAGTATGACTTAAAACATGAGCTGCTAAGTTAACTCTCATTCGTTGAAAATTATTAGGATAAATGTGCTCCATACTTATGCTTGGTTTTCACTATGTCATTTTTGTTGTCCAATTGTCCAAATTGTTGGCAATTGTATTAAATCGGTTGTCATATGGTGTCATCTATGTTTGCATATGACAACCCGTTTTCATACAATTGCCAACAATTTGACAACAAAAATTACATAGTGAAAACGCGGCCTTAGCTTAGGAGCACATTTGACTGAATTCGAATCTACATTATAAAAATGAATGACAACTTTCCATGTTATAAGTTTGTTATTAAAATAAACTTTATGATCAGTGTTAAGCAGACAATTCCGGGCGATGTTCAATAGGTGTGGAGTATCGTGCATGAAGAATACCCTACGCTCATTTACCTCAAAATATGGCCGTTCTTGACTAACTTGGACATCTTTATAGTTGGTCGCAAACGAATTGGCAAGGTTTTAACCCTATGGCTTGTAATTTTCATATTGCCTCCAAAATGTACTTCTTCATTATTTTTCCCTTACAATTTCCACGAATAAAAAAATAAGACACAGCTTGCGACCAACTATTGCCACCTATACCACTTGCCATAATTACCATAGCGCTAGTCGCTACATTTCGTGAACGATTTTTGTCCCCGAGATCCTGTAGGCCAATAATTTTGTCTTTAAACATATCGTTATCAAGAAAACTTTTCAGAGACATTTCGTCACATAATACACTAACATATATTTCTTCCTCAGTAAAATCTCGAGCACATACTTTTAACGCTTCAAAAGTACGATTCAAAAGATGACATGAGTGCGATCACCCGCAAAAGAATCAAATATTAATATAAGTGGCTGTTTATTTGGTTGGTTGCTGGATGTGGTCGCGCTACCCGGTACCTTTTGGGGTGACTGATTGCAATTGCACTAGAGTGTTTGTATCAACGGTAACCGGGCTTTGAAGGCATGGAAAAAATATTATTGCCAAAAACCAATAACGATTTTCGCATATTGGTACAATAAAGCCCTTATGACACTACATTTTTTGTTCATTGAATTGATATAGAATTGATAGAAAGAAACAGCAAATGTTAGAAAAAGCCAACTATAAAAAATGTAAACAAACATTTTTTTTCAGTAAAAAAAAATTGACAGTTCACAATAAAAAACGCGGCAAACAAAATAAATAAAATTAATTTTACAAAAATTTAATTAAATACAAAAAATGGTTAAAGCTTGGATGGAAGAGGAAGTTTTGTATGTATTAAATGAGGTAAAGCAAGTGCCTTATATTTGGGATGTTAAATCTGTGAACTATAAAAACAAATTAAAAAAAGTAAAGTTTTGGGAGCAGCTAGCCACCAAACTAAACACAAACTTTTGTCCAAATACCCCTTTTGATGCTGGTACGTATCAATAAATTAATTGTTTGTTATTTAATATGTGCATGTACATACTATGTACATACAAAATATAAATGTCCACATATTATAATCATTTACTAGGTGATATCGCAAGAAAGTGGAATAATTTAAAATCGTACTACAATTCGGAGTACCTCAAAAGTGTGAAAGCAAAAAAAAGTGGAGAAAGCGCTGAAGTGTTGGAAAATATAATGCTCTGGAAATACAGCGAGCCTATGGAATTTTTGCTTTCTACCAATGAGGCAACTTCTTCAGTGAACAATTTCAACAAAAAAAAGCCTTGATGTAAGTATTACCTATATATGTATGTACATATGAGGCTATCAGCGCAGAAATGGTGTGAGATAATGAGAAGTTAACACTACTCTTGCACTATAGTACTTGGTTGGAGCGGCCCGGGCAAAAACCATGTTTCTAGCGACATCTGTTTTGGATACAAACAGTTGGCTTACTCGACTATTGCACTAAAGAACAGTGCAAAGAACATATCTTACACCTAATTAAATTGTGGGTAACACCACTTCTGCGCTGATAGCCTCATATACACATATATAATTAAGATGTGTCCTATATCCTAATATACTAAAAACCGAATAAGTTATTAACTAATTACTTTTGTTTTTATAGGAATTGTACACTGAAAATAGTTTTGATATTGAGCTTTCAACTGATGAAGATTTTTTTAATGATACTGCAATTCAGAGCCAGAAAGATGATGATGAGTCCCAAAACTTCTTAAGTTCAACTCCAAATATTAGTAAAAAATCCGCACACACCTCGCGTAAAAAAAGAAAATTGGATGACGAAAATCTTACAGAAATTTGCGAGAGTTCCAAGAAACTTACTGACGTTCTTGCAAAAAAACTTTCAAATAATGAACCAAATGCCGCATTCGGAGCATTTGTTGTCAACGAAATTAATAATTTATCAAAACGAAAGCAGTTGGTAGCAAAATCAAAAATTTCCACAATTCTTTTTGATATTCAAGAAGATGAGGATTAAGTTTAGTGGAAAATGTGGCGAGAAAAAAGTACAAATATAAAAAAAATTTATTGAAATGAATTGTGATAAAAAATTTTAATTTAAAAACCTTGAATATATTTATAAAAAGTTATAAACATTTTTATGTATTGTTTATTTTTACATAAATGTAAACGTATTTTAAATATAAACATTAAAACTTTATTTTTTAAAGACTTAACATTATACCAAACGTGAATTGTTAATTTTTTAGTTCAACTAACATAGTATGTATTGTAATACATATAAATTTTATTATTTTTTGCTTTTGTATTTATTTGGTAAAATATTATACCTAGTATTAAATGAAACGTGAATTGTTTGTTTTTTTAAGTTGTATTTATTTCGATAAATGTATGTACATATGTATGTATATTTAAAACAATATTTGTTTTTTAAAACATTGTTTTTTTAATAAAATTTCTTTATAAAAATTATAAAATATATATGTATATAACAATTAAATTTATTTTCAAATATAAAGCTAGGCTGCTTTTGAAAATCATTAGAAGCTAAAAGGGTAAAGTAATATAAATATGTCTGTGGCATTATGACAAACATCTTAAGTAGAGATAATATATAATAATATATAATATATAATTACCCGTCAAAGAAGAAATCTAAAAATGAAAAAAAAATAAAATTATTAAAATGTTAAATAGGTAAATAGCTTCATTTAAAGTAGAAAGTAAAAAACAATTTTATTACAGTTTTTGATTGCTTGTCTTGCACAAAAGCTACAATACACAATCAACACACAATGTACTTACAGACACACAATTATTACAAAATCTTAGCAAATGTTTTAAGCAGTTGCAACGTCATCTTTGTGATCCCAAAAATAATCTGCCAGGGTATTTCGTATTTTTTCTCCGCTTTTTTGAGGTTTTCTTCTGTCTGATGATATATTTTTATAATTGGTGCAATTTATTTGATGGATTTCCCCACTAGATAAATTGTCGAAACTGTTCCTTTCCATTATATTAGACGTTCTCAAAAAATTATGAAGGCAAACACATGCTAACACAATTTTGGTTGCCTCTGCAGGTTCTCTATGAATAGGGGTAAACAGAACTCTGAATCGCTTCGCCAATATTCCGAAGGCGTTTTCCACTACTCGTCTATTTCGTGACAACATTTTATTGAAAAATATTTGTTTCTCATTAAGGTTGCGGTGAGAGTATGGTTTTAGCATATAATCTGTTAGAGCAAACGCATCATCAGACAAATATGTAAACGGAGTAGGTGTATCAGAAAAGGGAAAATTTTGTGGAGGTGGAATGAAAACATTTTTATTTTCAATTGCGTATTTTAGATCAGACCGTATCCAAACACCAGCATCTCCTATTCTTCCATTAGTACCTACATCAGCATATAAAAATCGATAATTAGCATCTGCTATGCCCATTAGTATGATGGAATTAAATCCTTTATAGTTAAAGTACGTCGAACCAGATCTTTTCCACCCAATAATGTTGCAATGCTTTCCTATAAATGTATACTCATTAAATAATGTCTTATGTATTCAAAAGTTTGGCTTAAATCTAGTTTACTAACGCAGCTCCAACAAAAAAATATATGTGCATACTTAGGTGGAGTTATGGACCTCTGAAGTTTTCACATTTATATGCGATTTTCCACTACATTTCTAAGCCTATGGTATAACAACACCGGCTTCGCTAACTAAAACTTATGTATCTGCATAGCATTTAATATGCTGACTAACATCCCTTGTATTTTTGCAAAATCATCTTCGCTTCTTATTAGGTTAAAAATTTTTTAACAAATTTTGTATATCCTGAAAGATAAATTCAAAAGTTTTAAAATTATACCAATATTGACCATATTGGCTCAGAAATGTAGTGGAAAATCGCATATACATGTAAAAGCTTCAGTGTTCCATAACCCTAAAAGTATGCGTTTCCGAGACTTTTTCCATATAATTTTTTTGGTATTTTTAAATTTTCTATCACCCTAAGTATGCACATTTATTTTTGTTGGAACTGCGTTGGTAAGCTAAATTTGTTTTTAAGTTTAAATAAACGTTACCATCTACTGCTCCTAAACAATTAGGGAAGCCCCACATATTAAAAAAATCGAATGCAATTGAACGCCATTCGCTCTCACACTTTGGAAATTGCATGTATTCATCATTCAATGCTTTATATATTGATGGTATTGTTGTCTTTAGAATTTTTGATATGGTTGATTGGTGTATTCGAAAAGGAAGTTGCAGGGACGTTTGTGATTCTCCTATGTACAAATATAACAAAATTATTAATGAGAATGTACATTATACATACATATGGTTACCTGTGGCTAGATATCTTAACGAAACAAGAAGTCTTTCCTCAGGTCCGATACAATTTCTAAAGCGAGTGTCCTGCTTTGTAATGTATGGCCTAACTTTTTCCAAAACTATGGAGAATTGATGAGGAGTCATCCTTAAAACATTTCTGTACAGCTTCGAGTCTTCGCATTCTATTTCCTTGTACAATTTGTGTACAAATCCTTCGTCTTCCCGCAATAGTAGCCACTGAGAAGAAAATCTTTTGGACTTTTTATTTTGATTGTTAATTTTTTTTGTATAATACACTCAATCACTGACATATTTTGAATTACAGCCACACCGCAAATAAGATCATCCATATTTTCACTTGTTTTCATAAAATTTAATTATAATAAAATTTTTTATTCCCGAAAATAACTTTGATGAAAGCCTTCTAGTTTTTTTCTTTTGTTATGGTTTTGTATATTTTATTAAATGTTGTTTATGAGAAACATAAAAACAAAGCAAACAAAAAACAGTTAATCGCCAAATTTGCCCATAAACCGCTGATTCAGCAACACTTTTATTATTTCAAGCTTGAAATGTCAATTTTAAGTTGAACAATTTTACATTTTTTTTAGACATAACTTCATTTTTTTATCGATAACTTTAGTAAAATGTTTGACAGTTTGCCATTTATGTTAATACTGCTGAACTCTTTGCACTTGGTAAATTTTTCTATCACATTATATTTGTACTGTTCACCAAAACTTGAACAATGCATTAAAAATGTAGTGTCATAATGCCTTAATAAAGTGTTTTTTGAAAATATTTTAATTTTTTGTCCAGTTTTCAAAAAGTTTATGACGTTTTTTGGCCGACTTTATTTTTTTTTTGAAATGAGGGTTTATTAAACTAGAATAGAAAAGTGCACTGAACACATGATAACATAGTCTTTCTGCTTTCGTAAAACCATTATAATAAATTAAACAACTAAAATGTGTTAAAGTGGCATCACACATTTAACCCCATCGTAAGTAAGGGATAGCAAATATTTTGTTATTTGTATGGCTATCCTTATTCTTCGATGGGGTTAATTGAAATTCTTTTGCTTACATTTTTATTTGTGAAAATATTCTTTAATTTGGCGGAACAAAATTGGAAAAATTTTAATTTTGCGCCAAAATTTGTTATATTTGTTTCCTCACTTTTGTCGAGCCATTCATTAAAGTTGAATTTGATTTAAATGCTTTACAATGCACATACAAATTCACATGTACATAAATACATATCTGCTAAATATAATACAAGTAGTAACATTTTTTTTTTTTTTTTTTTTTTATACATTTAATTTATTTATTGAATCTTCAGAAATGAAATGACAATAAGTTTTCATTCAGTCTCGTCTCATCGAACTGTTCGGACGTGTTAATTTTAGTGCGGCTGAATTTTCGGTGAAAAAATCGTAATAGGTGAAAAATTGTAATAGGTTGAAATTAAACAAAAAAGTGAAAAAAATAACTCGTAATAGGTTAAAATATATAAAAAAAAAACATTAAAAATCGTATAAAAACTGTATGAGTGTTCCTCTCAGATGTAATTCTGAGAAAGAGCTTAGCTCGTCGAGAAAAACTAAATGGCTCTCTGAGGAAGAATCCATAAAAAAATCTCTGGAGAATTTTCTCACTACAAGAGCCGTAGAACGGCGTCGTTCCTGTTCTCCCAATATAGTGATTTCAACAGATGAGAAAACATCATCTTCATCAAATAGTGCAGTGAAACCCAAAAAACAAGTAGGTATGGATAAGTACATCACCGTTCTCAAGCGACAGAGGAGCCCGAAGTCTGCTCAAGTGTCATCAAATGCAAAAGCTTCTAAGACTGTGAGTAATGATCAAAATAGGTTTGCTCTCCTCCAGACGGATGAGCCAGAACTTCCTAAGAAGACGTTTAAGCCCCCACCAATTTATCTGAGAGAGCCCACTTCCAGTAAATTGGTACAAGGAATTGTTTCGGTAATAGGTGCAAATATGTTTAGCGTAACATCAATTAAACATGTAAATATCAGCGAAACCAAAATACAAGTGAAAAAGGAGGATGATTTTCGTAAATTGTCCAACCAGTTGGAGAGGGAAAGTAGGGATTTCTATACCTACCAGCTGAAAAGCGCAAAAGCACTCCAAGTCGTTCTAAAGGGTATAGACCCAGATGTTGATCCTGCCGAGATAAAGACTAGCTTAATGGAAAAAGGCTTCAAAATTAAGAGCATAACGAATATTAGAAACCGTGAAAAGACTCCACAGCCTATGTTCAGGGTGGAATTGGAACCTGGAGATGTCGTATTAAAGAAAAACGAGTCCCATCCCATCTACAATCTGATGTACCTTCTGCATCGTAGAATCACCGTGGAAGAACCACATAAGCGTCAGGGACCCGTCCAGTGTCTCAACTGTCAAGAATTTGGTCACACCAAGGCGTATTGTAAATTGCCGACAGTTTGTGTTGCGTGTGGGGAGCTACATGCAACTGCTCAATGTGATAAGTCGAAAACTGATTCAAAAATCAAAAAATGCAGTAACTGCGGAGGTAATCATACCGCAAATTATAGAGGTTGTCCAATTTACACTCATTTGAAAGGCATAAGCACCAACAAGATGTCAGTATTACCTGATCATCGTCAACAGCCTATTTTGGCATCGAGTGACAATTTCCCGCAATTGTTACGGTCCACTAGTCATGTAAACGCGCCTAGTTCTAGACAAGTTTCTTACGCTAACGTGGTTAAATCTAATATGCCAGGTTTGGAGCAGGCACCTAAATCACAATATTACGAGCCTAATATTAACACTCTAGAGACTACATTGCAGACACTTGTCCAAACCATGAACACTTTTACGACCACTATGACATCCATGATGCAGGAAATGCTGAAAATGCAATCCACTATCTTACAAGCCATTTTAAAGAAATGATTTGTTTAAAAATTTGTTTTTGGAATGCGAACGGCCTCCGCCAACATAAAAACGAACTGGAACACTTCCTGATGGATAAGCAGATTGATGGCATGATGATTGCTGAAACTCATTTGACGGCGACAGGGTACTTCAAAATTAATGGCTACGTGTTGTATGATACTAAAGATCCCCGCGGAAGAGCATGTGGAGGTTCGGCAATTCTTATAAAGAACAGAATAAAACATTATTTAATGAACATTGTTTTATCATCAATTTATTCGCCGCCTCGATTTTCAATAAAAGAACACCAATACTACAGCTTCTTCAATTCCCTTGGAGCTAGATTTTTAGTTGCTGGTGACTTTAACGCCAAACACACTTTTTGGGGTTCACGTCTGGTGACCCCGAAGAGTCGTGAACTCTTCAACACCATTGCCAAAATGGGATTAGATGTACTCTCAAGCGGGCATCCCACCTACTGGCCGACGGACCGACGGAAGATTCCCGATGTTATTGACTTCGGAGTAGTGAAAAATATCCCTGTAGAATCGATACAAGTGGAGCCTTCATTAGACTTGTCTTCAGATTACTCTCCTTCTATTATTTCAATGCGTTTCCTTCAAGGGAATGGCTCTCCATTTCGGGACATATCTAAAACCAGAGTAAGTTGGATAAAGTATAAAAAGTATTTAAGTTCCCACTGCACGGAAAATGTAGTGTTGAGAACTACCGAGGATATTGATGGGTCGATTGGCAAGTTTACTGAGGACATACGAAGAGCTGTACATCACGCCTTCGTTGAGTGCAGAAGTGGGACAAATAGAACTTATTTCGCTGAACTCGATCATCTCCTGTCAGAAAAAAGAAGAGTTAGAAGAGAGTGGCAAATCCACAGGTCTCCTCAACTGAAAGCTAGGCTACGGGTATGCAGAGATATACTAAGAAATTTCTTAGAAACCCAAAGAATGGCTTCACTTAAATCTTACTTGGAGGGTCTTGATAGTACCCCACAATCTGACTATTCGTTATGGAAGGCGGCACGAGGTTTAAAAAGACCAGTTAGAGGAAAACCTCCTCTGCGAAATCCAACTGGTGACTGGGCTAGAAATGATTCCGAGAAGGGGACTTTATTTGTTAATCATTTGAGAAAAGTGTTTACTATAAACAACTCAAATAATGCATCTGATTTGCCTCCACTCGTTATTAGACCTCCTGTACCCCTAAGACTAAACTTTCGTGATGTCCAAAACGCTATTGGTACTCTGAACCTTAGAAAGGCTCCAGGTATGGATAAAATCAGCAATAAAATGCTTGTGGAGTTACCTCGTGTAGCAAGAAGGTTTAATGCATAAAATTAAATTAACTCTGCCTGCTAACACCCACAAACTCATGGAAAGTTATTTATACGGTCGCAAATTTAAAATCAAAGAAGGTGATTTTTTAAGTACCGCTCAGCCAATTGAATCAGGTGTGCCACAGGGTAGCATACTGGGCCCTACTTTATATTTGATATATGCCTCCGACATGCCGTCAGACCCCAAAATCCATACGTCAACTTTTGCAGACGATACAGCCTTTATCAGCGTCCATAAGGACCACCAAGTTGCATCACAAAATTTGCAGAATTATGTTTATAAACTATAGAATTGACTTGAGCTTTGGAAAATCAGGGTTAACGAACAGAAATGTATTCATATAACTTTCACATTGCGAAAAGATACATGCTCGTTCATCAGAATAAATAATCAAATTATCCCGCAACACAATGAAGTCAAATACCTCGGAATCCACCTCGATCGTCGTTTAACTTGGAAGTCTCATATCGACGCAAAACTTACCCAGATGAGATTAAAAGCAGTGCAAATTAATTGGCTAATCGGCAGAAATTCTACATTAAAGTTGGATTGCAAACTTTTGTTGTACAATGCAATTCTAAAGCCAATCTGGTGTTATGGAATTCAATTATGGGGTACTGCCTCAGCATCCAACATTGAAAAAATTCAAAGGGGTCAAAATAAGATTCTACGTACAATTACTGCAGCTCCATGGTATGTTAAAAATTCTCGAATCCACAAAGATCTAGGCGTGCCATTAGTAAAAGTCGAATTTACAAAATATGCGTCAAAATATGTCAGCAACCTTGAACACCATCCAAACCCACTTGCACGAGACATCCTTAACTTTACTGGCCATGTTCGGTTGAGAAGGAGGGATACCCTTGCTTTAACTCAAGCGCAAAACAGATGACTGGATCAGTGGATATAAATTTTTTGTAGTATCGTAATATTTTGTCTAGCACTGGCTGGACTTATTATTTTCTTTTAGTATTAAGATTCGAAAGTAGTAACATTAAAAAAATTGTGAAAAGAAAATAAATTGTTTAAAATAAATAGTTGTAGAAATTTTGTTAATTCAAAAAGTAAAAAGCTTGTACAAAATAATACAGGCCCAAAGAGAATATATAAACAATTTTTAACATTGTTTTCAAACAGAAGGCAAGTAATAGCTGCGTCAACAATAACCGTGGATAACCAGTTATTGCCATTTATTGTTTCTAATTCTTTTAAATTTATATATGATGTTAATGCAAAATGCTTACCATGAGTTTTTTAAAATATATTTTCTGGTTTAAGTAAATACACCTCGAATGGACTATTTGTAAATCTTTCTATATTTTTATACTCTAATAAAGTTTTATTTTTTATCTCTATGTTATCAACACCATAACATCCATTCAATGAAATATTGTCGCATACATCAGATATTTCACAGATTTCTTGATCTTTAGTTAATTTATAGCTTGCGCTACAATTCTCTATTTTATTGTCACACGTATCACTTATTTCAATAATGCTTATGTGACTGTCGTTCTTTTCATTGTCATAATGATTAGATATTTCATCTATTCTCACATGATTCAATTTCTGTACTATTGTTACGGTCCACTAGTCATGTAAACGCGCCTAGTTCTAGACAAGTTTCTTACGCTAACGTGGTTAAATCTAATATGCCAGGTTTGGAGCAGGCACCTAAATCACAATATTACGAGCCTAATATTAACACTCTAGAGACTACATTGCAGACACTTGTCCAAACCATGAACACTTTTACGACCACTATGACATCCATGATGCAGGAAATGCTGAAAATGCAATCCACTATCTTACAAGCCATTTTAAAGAAATGATTTGTTTAAAAATTTGTTTTTGGAATGCGAACGGCCTCCGCCAACATAAAAACGAACTGGAACACTTCCTGATGGATAAGCAGATTGATGGCATGATGATTGCTGAAACTCATTTGACGGCGACAGGGTACTTCAAAATTAATGGCTACGTGTTGTATGATACTAAAGATCCCCGCGGAAGAGCATGTGGAGGTTCGGCAATTCTTATAAAGAACAGAATAAAACATTATTTAATGAACAACATATGTGAGGATTACCTACAAGCAACAAACATTTGTATTGAATTCTGTCAATACAATTTTGTTTTATCATCAATTTATTCGCCGCTTCGATTTTCAATAAAAGAACACCAATACTACAGCTTCTTCAATTCCCTTGGAGCTAGATTTTTAGTTGCTGGTGACTTTAACGCCAAACACACTTTTTGGGGTTCACGTCTGGTGACCCCGAAGAGTCGTGAACTCTTCAACACCATTGCCAAAATGGGATTAGATGTACTCTCAAGCGGGCATCCCACCTACTGGCCGACGGACCGACGGAAGATTCCCGATGTTATTGACTTCGGAGTAGTGAAAAATATCCCTGTAGAATCGATACAAGTGGAGCCTTCATTAGACTTGTCTTCAGATTACTCTCCTTCTATTATTTCAATGCGTTTCCTTCAAGGGAATGGCTCTCCATTTCGGGACATATCTAAAACCAGAGTAAGTTGGATAAAGTATAAAAAGTATTTAAGTTCCCACTGCACGGAAAATGTAGTGTTGAGAACTACCGAGGATATTGATGGGTCGATTGGCAAGTTTACTGAGGACATACGAAGAGCTGTACATCACGCCTCCACATACGACGTTGAGTGCAGAAGTGGGACAAATAGAACTTATTTCGCTGAACTCGATCATCTCCTGTCAGAAAAAAGAAGAGTTAGAAGAGAGTGGCAAATCCACAGGTCTCCTGAACTGAAAGCTAGGCTACGGGTATGCAGAGATATACTAAGAAATTTCTTAGAAACCCAAAGAATGGCTTCACTTAAATCTTACTTGGAGGGTCTTGATAGTACCCCACAATCTGACTATTCGTTATGGAAGGCGGCACGAGGTTTAAAAAGACCAGTTAGAGGAAAACCTCCTCTGCGAAATCCGACTGGTGACTGGGCTAGAAATGATTCCGAGAAGGGGACTTTATTTGTTAATCATTTGAGAAAAGTGTTTACTATAAACAACTCAAATAATGCATCTGATTTGCCTCCACTCGTTATTAGACCTCCTGTACCCCTAAGACTAAACTTTCGTGATGTCCAAAACGCTATTGGTACTCTGAACCTTAGAAAGGCTCCAGGTATGGATAAAATCAGCAATAAAATGCTTGTGGAGTTACCTCGTGTAGCAAGAAGAATTATCCTCTTTATCTTCAACGCTATTTTACGCCTAGAATACTATCCTGCAGATTGGAAGGTGTCTATGATCACTATGATTCCTAAGCCAGGGAAGGACCACACCAAAGTGGAGTCATATAGGCCAATTAGTCTACTGCCGACAATTTCAAAACTGTTTGAAAAATTGTTAATGACTAAGTTGACTCCAATTCTGAATGGCACTGAATGTATTCCTAATCATCAATTCGGCTTCAGGGCTAAACACAGCACCATCGAACAAACACACAGATTGGTAAATGTGATAAGACAGTCGTTTGAAGAGAAAAAATACTGCTCCGCCCTTTTCGTTGATGTGTCGCAAGCGTTCGACAAAGTCTGGCATGAAGGTTTAATGCATAAAATTAAATTAACTCTGCCTGCTAACACCCACAAACTCATGGAAAGTTATTTATACGGTCGCAAATTTAAAATCAAAGAAGGTGATTTTTTAAGTACCGCTCAGCCAATTGAATCAGGTGTGCCACAGGGTAGCATACTGGGCCCTACTTTATATTTGATATATGCCTCCGACATGCCGTCAGACCCCAAAATCCATACGTCAACTTTTGCAGACGATACAGCCTTTATCAGCGTCCATAAGGACCACCAAGTTGCATCACAAAATTTGCAGAATTATGTTTATAAACTAGAGAATTGGCTTGAGCTTTGGAAAATCAGGGTTAACGAACAGAAATGTATTCATATAACTTTCACATTGCGAAAAGATACATGCTCGTTCATCAGAATAAATAATCAAATTATCCCGCAACACAATGAAGTCAAATACCTCGGAATCCACCTCGATCGTCGTTTAACTTGGAAGTCTCATATCGACGCAAAACTTACCCAGATGAGATTAAAAGCAGTGCAAATTAATTGGCTAATCGGCAGAAATTCTACATTAAAGTTGGATTGCAAACTTTTGTTGTACAATGCAATTCTAAAGCCAATCTGGTGTTATGGAATTCAATTATGGGGTACTGCCTCAGCATCCAACATTGAAAAAATTCAAAGGGGTCAAAATAAGATTCTACGTACAATTACTGCAGCTCCATGGTATGTTAAAAATTCTCGAATCCACAAAGATCTAGGCGTGCCATTAGTAAAAGTCGAATTTACAAAATATGCGTCAAAATATGTCAGCAAACTTGAACACCATCCAAACCCACTTGCACGAGACATCCTTAACTTTACTGGCCATGTTCGGTTGAGAAGGAGGGATACCCTTGCTTTAACTCAAGCGCAAAACAGATGACTGGATCAGTGGATATAAATTTTTTGTAGTATCGTAATATTTTGTCTAGCACTGGCTGGACTTATTATTTTCTTTTAGTATTAAGATTCGAAAGTAGTAACATTAAAAAAATTGTGAAAAGAAAATAAATTGTTTAAAATAAATAGTTGTAGAAATTTTGTTAATTCAAAAAGTAAAAAGCTTGTACAAAATAATACAGGCCCAAAGAGAATATATAAAAAATTTTTAACATTGTTTTCAAACAGAAGGCAAGTAATAGCTGCGTCAACAATAACCGTGGATAACCAGTTATTGCCATTTATTGTTTCTAATTCTTTTAAATTTATATATGATGTTAATGCAAAATGCTTACCATGAGTTTTTTGAAATATATTTTCTGGTTTAAGTAAATACACCTCGAATGGACTATTTGTAAATCTTTCTATATTTTTATACTCTAATAAAGTTTTATTTTTTATCTCTATGTTATCAACACCATAACATCCATTCAATGAAATATTGTCGCATACATCAGATATTTCACAGATTTCTTGATCTTTAGTTAATTTATAGCTTGCGCTACAATTCTCTATTTTATTGTCACACGTATCACTTATTTCAATAATGCTTATGTGACTGTCGTTCTTTTCATTGTCATAATGATTAGATATTTCATCTATTCTCACATGATGCAATTTCTGTACTATTGTTACGGTCCACTAGTCATGTAAACGCGCCTAGTTCTAGACAAGTTTCTTACGCTAACGTGGTTAAATCTAATATGCCAGGTTTGGAGCAGGCACCTAAATCACAATATTACGAGCCTAATATTAACACTCTAGAGACTACATTGCAGACACTTGTCCAAACCATGAACACTTTTACGACCACTATGACATCCATGATGCAGGAAATGCTGAAAAAATTTGTTTTTGGAATGCGAACGGCCTCCGCCAACATAAAAACGAACTGGAACACTTCCTGATGGATAAGCAGATTGATGGCATGATGATTGCTGAAACTCATTTGACGGCGACAGGGTACTTCAAAATTAATGGCTACGTGTTGTATGATACTAAAGATCCCCGCGGAAGAGCATGTGGAGGTTCGGCAATTCTTATAAAGAACAGAATAAAACATTATTTAATGAACAACATATGTGAGGATTACCTACAAGCAACAAACATTTGTATTGAATTCTGTCAATACAATTTTGTTTTATCATCAATTTATTCGCCGCCTCGATTTTCAATAAAAGAACACCAATACTACAGCTTCTTCAATTCCCTTGGAGCTAGATTTTTAGTTGCTGGTGACTTTAACGCCAAACACACTTTTTGGGGTTCACGTCTGGTGACCCCGAAGAGTCGTGAACTCTTCAACACCATTGCCAAAATGGGATTAGATGTACTCTCAAGCGGGCATCCCACCTACTGGCCGACGGACCGACGGAAGATTCCCGATGTTATTGACTTCGGAGTAGTGAAAAATATCCCTGTAGAATCG
Organism: Bellardia pandia; assembly: GCA_916048285.2. NCBI lineage: Eukaryota > Metazoa > Arthropoda > Insecta > Diptera > Calliphoridae > Bellardia > Bellardia pandia. The sequence goes on along the minus strand of OU696532.1, from coordinate 90,506,044 downwards.
ATACAAGTGGAGCCTTCATTAGACTTGTCTTCAGATTACTCTCCTTCTATTATTTCAATGCGTTTCCTTCAAGGGAATGGCTCTCCATTTCGGGACATATCTAAAACCAGAGTAAGTTGGATAAAGTATAAAAAGTATTTAAGTTCCCACTGCACGGAAAATGTAGTGTTGAGAACTACCGAGGATATTGATGGGTCGATTGGCAAGTTTACTGAGGACATACGAAGAGCTGTACATCACGCCTTCGTTGAGTGCAGAAGTGGGACAAATAGAACTTATTTCGCTGAACTCGATCATCTCCTGTCAGAAAAAAGAAGAGTTAGAAGAGAGTGGCAAATCCACAGGTCTCCTCAACTGAAAGCTAGGCTACGGGTATGCAGAGATATACTAAGAAATTTCTTAGAAACCCAAAGAATGGCTTCACTTAAATCTTACTTGGAGGGTCTTGATAGTACCCCACAATCTGACTATTCGTTATGGAAGGCGGCACGAGGTTTAAAAAGACCAGTTAGAGGAAAACCTCCTCTGCGAAATCCAACTGGTGACTGGGCTAGAAATGATTCCGAGAAGGGGACTTTATTTGTTAATCATTTGAGAAAAGTGTTTACTATAAACAACTCAAATAATGCATCTGATTTGCCTCCACTCGTTATTAGACCTCCTGTACCCCTAAGACTAAACTTTCGTGATGTCCAAAACGCTATTGGTACTCTGAACCTTAGAAAGGCTCCAGGTATGGATAAAATCAGCAATAAAATGCTTGTGGAGTTACCTCGTGTAGCAAGAAGAATTATCCTCTTTATCTTCAACGCTATTTTACGCCTAGAATACTATCCTGCAGATTGGAAGGTGTCTATGATCACTATGATTCCTAAGCCAGGGAAGGACCACACCAAAGTGGAGTCATATAGGCCAATTAGTCTACTGCCGACAATTTCAAAACTGTTTGAAAAATTGTTAATGACTAAGTTGACTCCAATTCTGAATGGCACTGAATGTATTCCTAATCATCAATTCGGCTTCAGGGCTAAACACAGCACCATCGAACAAACCCAGATTGGTAAATGTGATAAGACAGTCGTTTGAAGAGAAAAAATACTGCTCCGCCCTTTTCGTTGATGTGTCGCAAGCGTTCGACAAAGTCTGGCATGAAGGTTTAATGCATAAAATTAAATTAACTCTGCCTGCTAACACCCACAAACTCATGGAAAGTTATTTATACGGTCGCAAATTTAAAATCAAAGAAGGTGATTTTTTAAGTACCGCTCAGCCAATTGAATCAGGTGTGCCACAGGGTAGCATACTGGGCCCTACTTTATATTTGATATATGCCTCCGACATGCCGTCAGACCCCAAAATCCATACGTCAACTTTTGCAGACGATACAGCCTTTATCAGCGTCCATAAGGACCACCAAGTTGCATCACAAAATTTGCAGAATTATGTTTATAAACTAGAGAATTGGCTTGAGCTTTGGAAAATCAGGGTTAACGAACAGAAATGTATTCATATAACTTTCACATTGCGAAAAGATACATGCTCGTTCATCAGAATAAATAATCAAATTATCCCGCAACACAATGAAGTCAAATACCTCGGAATCCACCTCGATCGTCGTTTAACTTGGAAGTCTCATATCGACGCAAAACTTACCCAGATGAGATTAAAAGCAGTGCAAATTAATTGGCTAATCGGCAGAAATTCTACATTAAAGTTGGATTGCAAACTTTTGTTGTACAATGCAATTCTAAAGCCAATCTGGTGTTATGGAATTCAATTATGGGGTACTGCCTCAGCATCCAACATTGAAAAAATTCAAAGGGGTCAAAATAAGATTCTACGTACAATTACTGCAGCTCCATGGTATGTTAAAAATTCTCGAATCCACAAAGATCTAGGCGTGCCATTAGTAAAAGTCGAATTTACAAAATATGCGTCAAAATATGTCAGCAAACTTGAACACCATCCAAACCCACTTGCACGAGACATCCTTAACTTTACTGGCCATGTTCGGTTGAGAAGGAGGGATACCCTTGCTTTAACTCAAGCGCAAAACAGATGACTGGATCAGTGGATATAAATTTTTTGTAGTATCGTAATATTTTGTCTAGCACTGGCTGGACTTATTATTTTCTTTTAGTATTAAGATTCGAAAGTAGTAACATTAAAAAAATTGTGAAAAGAAAATAAATTGTTTAAAATAAATAGTTGTAGAAATTTTGTTAATTCAAAAAGTAAAAAGCTTGTACAAAATAATACAGGCCCAAAGAGAATATATAAAAAATTTTTAACATTGTTTTCAAACAGAAGGCAAGTAATAGCTGCGTCAACAATAACCGTGGATAACCAGTTATTGCCATTTATTGTTTCTAATTCTTTTAAATTTATATATGATGTTAATGCAAAATGCTTACCATGAGTTTTTTGAAATATATTTTCTGGTTTAAGTAAATACACCTCGAATGGACTATTTGTAAATCTTTCTATATTTTTATACTCTAATAAAGTTTTATTTTTTATCTCTATGTTATCAACACCATAACATCCATTCAATGAAATATTGTCGCATACATCAGATATTTCACAGATTTCTTGATCTTTAGTTAATTTATAGCTTGCGCTACAATTCTCTATTTTATTGTCACACGTATCACTTATTTCAATAATGCTTATGTGACTGTCGTTCTTTTCATTGTCATAATGATTAGATATTTCATCTATTCTCACATGATTCAATTTCTGTACTATTGATTATATGAATTGTACTGTCCAAAGTTGTACTTTGATGTTCAAATTCAATTTCTGCGCTATTTGTTATATCAATTGTATTGTCCAAATTTTACTTTGTCTTTCAAATTCATTCATTGGTTTATTCAACATTTCAAAATTGTGATTGAATAAACCATGTGGAAGTCGTTTACATTTTTTATTCCAAGATTCTGATATTTTAGAAAGCTTTTTCTTGGAATCTACTTCTAAAATTTTAGTTTTCTTTTTCCAACTTTTTTGGGATTTGTTTTCTGATTTGTTTTGATGGGCTTAATACGTGTACCGGGAGCAATTGGTTTATCAAAAACGCCACTGTTTTGTATGAAGTAAATTTTTTCATACATCTGATAAAGCGTCCCAACTTCATTTTCCTACTCTGCAAATTCATTATGTTTAATGTCCTTGAAAATTGTTTCAACAGGATCAGGACCCGTTTTCATTCATCCAGTGTGGATGAATTGTTGAACCAATTATATTGGACCACATAAGCAGAAATGGTATATATTTTAAATTTGATATTTGTGGACAAGAGAAAATGTTTTCATCGCCTTCGGTATCATCACAAAGATCAACTTCTGATATGTACTTTTGAAAAAGAATTCGAAAGGGATTATGACTGGATATTTTTCCAACATTTTCCTCTTTAAAGTTAAAATACGGCTTATTAACCTTATCATATTTTAAATTAATGTCAACTTCATTTTTAAGAGATGCATCTTTAATGTACCATAATGCATCGTTAACTTTTTTAACGTGTTTTTTGTGCAAACCACAATGCACAATTGTTCAAACTATTTTAGACATTGTGATAGATGGTTCAAATTGAACACAATACCGAATGCTTCTCTTAAAAATTTTCTGAGATTCAATTGATTTAGGGATACTATGTTCTCAATATCCTTGCATATTATTTTAGAATAATGGCTAACAGAAAATTGAATGCACACGAATGAAACTTTTTGTTTTTCATTTGGATTATTTGGTACTTTGTAGCACGCATTTAAATAGTCTAAAAGACTATTCATATTATTAATATATTTATTTATTGCACCAATAAGAGCTAGACTACTAACATCGGTGACAAGTGTTTTACATATTGGCCACTTTATTTTTGTTTTCTTTGCAAAACGATTCAATAGCTTTAAAAAAATGGCCAATATCATAACTTGTATGACTTGATAATATTGCATCAGCAACAGAAAAAACTATCGTGCCCAATAATAGAATATAGAAATATTCTTTTAGTTGAAAAATGCATATTATCTACTACACGTCCAGTTGCATCAACATGTAGTGTATAATTAATTTTTCTTAAAATATTTATGTTTTTCTGAAAATAGAAAAACTTCAAGTTTTGTAGATATATGTATGTTGAATGTAATAAACATTAAATAAGAATCAATAAAAGGATCTGCATCTCTATCATGCTCAACAGCGGCTTCAGCCCTTATGTTTCTGAGATATGATAGGGATCTTAACATTAGAGATCTTCCAGTCAAACGAACTTCATCGGACTGCTCATTTACTTGTTTTTTTTTTTTTTGAAAGTTAAACGGTTTCTTTTGAAAGAGCTGCCTTGTGAAAGTTTCTTTGAACTCCACGGCATTGGAATTGTTTTTTATTATTTAAAGAATGAACTATATCATTTTGCGATCTTAAAACTGATATTTCTCCATATTCGTTACCTTTAAATACATACATAGCTATTGCATTCAAAATCTGTACAATATCCGTAGGCAACGAAGAAGTGTCTGTTAATTCGAATATTTTTAAAATTAATGTTGCAAGCATTATTTTTTGTACTATAAGCTATTCTAATAAAATCTTCTAGAATTTTGGTAAGTGGAAATTTTGTACGATATTTTTAGGATATCTCCGATTTCAGGAATATGCATAATCGTATCATTTAAAATTAAATTTTCTATTCTTTTTTTCTCCTTCCACCATTCTTACACTTCTATTTAAATGAGTGCAAACATCTGGGGTAAGGTATTTATTGCGGATAGTTTTCAATATTGGTACTGCAAAGCTGTTATCTGGAGAAAGCATTTTATCGTCATTTGACTCATGAATGTAATGATCAATAATTTTTTTTTTTATTTATCGATTCAAGAAAAAATTACATTTCATTACTTAACTAACCATACGAAGTCATTGCGGCTTGTCTGTATGTAAATTAACAAAAAAATGTTATTCTCTATAATTTAAATTTATGAAAATATTTAAATATTAAAAACTAATTCAAATGAAAACAAATTCAAATATTAAAAAAATAAAAAATCAAATTACAAATACATTTTTGTTTTGATATAGAATAATCTTTTAGAAAAAGTGTTTTTGTTATGTTGAAGATTACTATTTAAAGTTAACTGTAAAGTGTTACGACATTCATTGTTAATTAATAAAAAAGTTTTTAAATAGTTTATTTCTATTATATTTGTTGGCTGTATTAAGTATTTCAATGGGCAGTGTGTTTAATATTGTTGGCAGCATTACGGATAAAGTACTTTTCCCATAGTTGTTTTTGTGTCTATGTACCCGGTATCTACCTTACACGTACATAAGTATGAACGTATTTATAAAAGCATATATTAACTATTATATTTTATCTTTCAGTGTAATTTTTTCCAACAATCACTAGAACTGCCAGGTGAAGAAGAACGAATAGATGAAATGACCATAACAACTATTTCTAATCCTGAGCTCGACAACAATTTCGAAAATTTTGTCGATTTTGATAATGATTTGCCATGCTTTGCACCAGCAAACGACGCTGAAATTATCTCCGAACTTTTATCTGATAAAGAATCAGATGATGAGGTGGATGACACTGATGCGTACGTACCTATACCACCGCTAAGCAGTGCTTTGGAATCATTAAGTACTCTTCGTAGTTTTCTCCTATCAAAAAACGGATGTGTTGAAGAATTAGAAACAATTGAAAAGTTTATTTTTTCTAAATGCTGCGGAAATGTGCAAAGAAAAATAACAGATTTTTTTAAAAAAGATTGACTTGAGAATACATACATATACATATATATGTACAGTTAAAATCACAATGTATCTGAAAATTATTTACTTGGTTGAATTGAAAATTTTTAAATTTTTGTTTGTGCATTAAAAGAAATAGAATTTTAGTTTCGTTTTTAAAAATGTGTTAACATTTTCTTTTTTATGATTTTAGAAAAAAAGCTTAATTATTTACTTACTTATTTATGTATGTATGCATAAACTTAAATTTGCGTTTTAAATGATTTTCTTTTTATATTTCTAAAAAAAATTAGCAACGTATCTAATTGCAAACAAGACTGAATTTAATGTACCTTTTTATTTAAGTTTTTTTATTATTTGTTTTTACTTGTATTCACAGAATAATAATTTTAGTTAAAGTTAAAAAATGTGTGTTTTATTTGCTCATTGTATTTTTTTTTATATGCACCACTGAAGAATATAAGCAAGTTTTTTTATAAGCACTGCCAATGCTTATAACCGAGTTTTTATACATGCATTTCTCGGTTATAAGCACGAAAAGTCGTGCAAAATTTGAAATGCATATAAGCGCATATAAGCGATAAATACTGTATTAAATGAACTCTTGAAACATTAAATTGAAAAATATTTGCAAATTGTTCCGTTATAAAGCGCAAAAACAACGAAGTTACCATATGTCCCATTATTACTTTGTGTTGCAGTTTTATGTTATTGTAAATTACTGTTGGTAACTTTATTTCTTTAAACCAAATAGAAATAAGATTTTGATATAACAAAAATGAGAATATTTTCTATATAAGAACATAGCAACTGGAAATTTAAATGATAATTGTAAGAAAAAAATTGTATATTTAAAAAAAATTTTCCTGTGTCCCATTATAACTTTGAGTCACTATATAATTTTTAGCTGAAAATTATACTTTTTGCTGAAAGTACATGAAAAGTAATGAAGTGATATAAATGTAATAAATTAAAATAATAAATAAATATAAAAAATAAATAAAACTAAATTAAAAATTTAATAAAAATACATGCAGCTTACCTTTTACACCAAAATTACACTTTGTGACACAAATTGTATTTTATTGCGCCGTAAAAATAACGTAACATAAAGAAAACAAAAAGGCAGTTTTCAAAGAAAGAGAAATGTATAAAACTACACTTTCTTTCCCCTTCTGTCACCTCTGTATACTTTGTGCTAGGTAGTGAGCTCAGTCCCTAAGTATTCGTCGTTGTAGGTCTTCTAAAACATATACATATAAAAAAACCTATTACGAAGTTTAAATTAGTATATATTTTGTGAAGTAATCATATAAATAGACCGTACCTACGTTGACAATTACTTCGGCGAAAAAGGACACTCTCCCGAAAATCCCAGATGGTCACGGCTCCTTGAATAAAATTTAGGTTGAGAGTTTATTAATATGTATGAAGTTTTTAATAATTTTGAATTTTTGAAATTATTATTCTCCTTAATTTACCTTTCAATTTGATATTTTTTATTTAATAGTTTTTCATTAACCCATTAGTGCATAAGATCCCTTATAAGGGACGCTCTTATTTTTCCACTTTACAGCGAAACGAAGAATTTAAAATTCAAGATGCATTTAGAATCTCATTCTCATATGTGTCACCGTCATAACAACAAGTGTTTTTTTCACACAAATTCTGTTGGCTGCGTAATATTGTGCAAAACATGTATAACGCAAATAATAAAATTCACAGCACACCTGGACGGTATGTAATAATGAAAAAAATTTGACAGCTTTTTGTTATATTCCTATTTTTTTAATTTGTGCTTATTAAAATATGATTAAGTAATTGATGTGCTCTAGTTTTAAAATATAAGGGTGTATAAAAATATTAGTAATTGTCGTTTTTTGTTCATGTCCTTTTTAAGGGACATTATGCTCTGTGATAATTTTAATCGTTATTATTAAACAGACATACAGTTGCTGAAATATTGGCAGAATTAGATGAAAATATTCAAAATAATATATTTGCAATACCCCATTTGGATAGAAATTATTCAGATCACGATTCCGATGCTAGTGATGATGAACACGAAGGAAATCTAAATAACTTGGGTCCGAAATTGTTAAATGTAGAGTGCGAAATGCACCGTATTGATAGTGAGGATGATTGGAGTAAAGGTGATGAGGAGCCACTAGTAAAATACTTAAAGCTGCAACGTGGAAGAAAGCAAATCCAACCTATGAAATTTAAACCGAGTGCGAAATTATATATCCTAGCATCGAAGCTAAAACGGCAAAAACACCAACCGATTTTTTCAACTATTTTTTTCTGAAGAGTTACTAAACCATTACATTGAACAAACCAATTTATATGCCCTACAGAAAAATATAAACCTAAAATTGTCATCGAAGGAAATAAAAGTTTTTATTGGTGTACTTTTGATGTCAGAATATGCAAAGTATCCAAACAAACGTATATACTGGTCTGAAAAAAGTGATACTACGAAACTACTATCTAATAGTATGAGGCTCAACAGATTTGAAAAAATACTGAACAATTTTCACATAAATGATAACACCAAAGCTTAAAATAATGAGCGTCATTTTAAGATATGCCATTAATTGAACATATAAATGCAGCGTTTGCGACGGAAAGATAATAATGTAGTCATAAGTCATAATAATGTTTAGGAACTAATTTTGATAACATGGAGATTGGAACATGTAAACGCAAGAGGACAAGGCGTTATGCAGATAGCCCAACCAAAATTATATCAACGTTATTATCAAGGAATGGGTGGAGTGGCAAAATAGACCAGTTAATTGCTGTTTATCGATAGCGAATAAGACAACGTAAATTGGTGGTGACCAATTTTCGCATATCTGTTGGATGATTCGGTTGTAAATGCGTGGCTACTTGTGAGAAAACTGCATCCAAATGCTCCTGATTGTTCAAATATGTTACAATTTCGTCGATATATAGCTACTTACTATCTAGAAACGGACGGTGTGCCCTCTGCAAGAGGTTCCAGATCATCAATTTCTAATGCTGACATACGGTATGATGGTAGAAATCACATAATAGACTTCTCCAAAACTAATAAGAAATGTGCAAGCTGCGGTAAGAAGTCTAATTATATATGCATAAAATGTAACAAAGGCTTTCACCCAAAAGAATGTTATAAAAAAGTTCACACTTCAAGTGACGATACTGCATAATGTCCCTTATAAGGGACGCCTTCTAAAATCTTAAAAAAATATTTTTTTTTAAATAAATCTTATGAAAATTATTTAAATAACAGTTTTAATTGCATATATACAAAGAAATTTGTTTAAAAGTACCTGGGGAACTTCATGCACTAATGGGTTAATGTGATTTTTTTTATATGTATAAGTGTTGATTTTTTATAATTAGTAAAATCAGAATGTAGAATAATTATTATTTTTAGTTGCACTGTTAATATTTAATTTTTGATATTTCTTTTAGTTAAGCTTTGAGTTCATTAAATTTAATTTTCATTAAATTATTTTTACTGAAGTAGGAATTGTTTTACAACTTGATAAAATTTTATAATGTTAGAATGAATGAATTTTCAGAGACCGTTGTAAAAAACTTTACTTAAACTTGAAAACTGCTTATATTTGTAAAAATAAATAATATTAACACAAATATATCATTCACTTTAAAACACTTTTTTTTATCTATATTCTAATTTTTTAAAAACCTGTCTTTAATATCACTTCCACACTTCAAATGATTTTTTCCACACTTTAAATGATTTCTTTGCATACTTTAAATGATACAGAATTTATTACCGTTATACATTTCTCTATTCCAGAGAAAACAAAATCATGATCACAATGAACGATGCTGACTACAGACTTTAAAACATTAACTTTGATCGTGTCGAGCGTAAGACAAATTTCGTCTGTGGCGTCAATTACAATTTTAAAATTCCGATTTTAACATGTTTGTTGCTGTTAGATCTCATGAGGAGTGTAGCCAGATAGGGGGATTTGTTTCCAAATTAGAATTTCTACTTCTATTTGGTTACAGACTTTCGAGCGGGAAAATTTACATTAAATTTTTAGAAAATTAGAAAGTTTTCAAAAATTAGAATTTAAAAAAATTTAGAAATTTAAATAAAAGTTTTGAGTTTTGGCCAAAAAAAAAGTGGTATTGCAAACCTTTGTGGTTACACATATGTTAACCCTTACCCCCCGTTGCCACATGCAAGTAATTACTTGTAAATAGAATATATGTACATATTATCTACGAAAAATACCGAAAAACAACAATATTTGTTGCAAGTGCAAGTTCATTTTTAAAATGTCGTCAACAAGAAAACTTCTTGCACAAATTTGTGTGTTGAAGGAATTAAAAAAAATTAAAAGCGAATGTGAAATAAATAAAAAAAAATGTGCAAAAAGGAAATATTGGGTAAAGCCACTTTTAATGAAGAGGTGCGACTTGGACATAGAAGCGCATTTACTCAAGGATTTACTCTGGGAAAACGACGACAGTGATTTTAACAATTTTTGCCGCCTACATATACATCAATTTGAGTATATTTTCAATCTTGTAAGTATTTATGAATAGATCATATTAATTTTATTGTAATTATTATTGTTTTTACAAAATAATAGGTTAATGAAAAATTACAAAAAAGTGATACGCAAATGCGGGCTGCAATTCCTTCAAGAACAAAAATAGCGATAACTCCGCGGTTCCTGGCTACCGGAGACTCTTTTAGGTCGCTTGAGTTTTTGACACGAGTGGGCAGAAGCACAATCAGCAGATTTGTTCCTGAAGTATTGCGTTCAGTTTATGATGCTCTGCAAAAAAATAACCTAAAGGTAAGAAAGTTTTTGGGTTTTTGGAAAAATAAGTGGAATTTATAATGTAAGATTAATTTAAATACTTTTTTGTAGGTACCACATACCGAAGATGAGTGGAAGGAAATTGCCAAAGATTTTAACAATATATGGCACCCTTGGTGCTTTAGACGGTAAACATATTCGTATCAAAGCTCCACCAAACACAGGCTCCCAATTTTATAATTTTAAGGGCTTTTTTAGCATTGTACTTTTTGCATCAGTCGATGCGCACTGCCGTTTTAATTTTATTGATGTTGACTGCAACGGAAAAGCTTCAGATAGCACAATTTACCAAGATGGCTACCTGTGCAATGCCCTAAAAAACGGCAGTCTAAATATTCCACAAGACAAGGAACTTGTTCGAGGTCAAGGCAACAAAATTCCGTACTTTTTTATTGGAGATGATGCATTTAAATTGGACAAGCATCTAATGAAGCCATACAGCAGAGCGCTGAAACTAAATACACGTCAGGAAATATTTAACTACAGGCTATGTCGTGCTAGAATGGTAGTAGAGTGTGCATTTGGAAAACTGGCAAAGAGGTTTGCCATTTTCAATCGGCCAATTGAAGTAAATCCATCTACAGTGGACGTAGTAGTGATGGTCAGCTGCCTATTACATAACTATAAAGGCCCAACTATAATATGCATATGCTAGCTTAAGCAAACGTGCGAACACATATAAAATGTATGTGGCAAACTATAATGTACTTAACGAAACTTTTCGTTAAGTTTTTCAACTGTCATTTGCTTAAGCAAAAAGCGAAACTGATCGCACATTCTGTACGGAATCAGCTGTTTGTTGTTGTTTGTTTGTGTTTTGAACAAAATGGAAGAAAATATATTTATTTTAAATGTAATAATAATTACAATAAAAGGCACCCTTTTTATTTTAACAAAAATGTCTTTCTGTCGCGGTTATTTCTCTGACAGAACAAGAGCGTCTTCTTCTTTTACAGTGTAGTTCACTTATTTCTTTTAATATGCACAACCCTTCAAGCGCTAACTTTAATATTTTTATATTATTAAAATTTTTAAGTTTTTTCTCCATTCTTGCAAACACAATACGAAAATTAACAAAACATATGTAAACGTTTATTATTATTTACAATGTAGTGCTGCCACAGCTGTACATTTTAGTACTTTTGCCGATAAATTAAAAAAAAGGAAAAATTATGCGTTTCGGGTACGAAGTTTTCTTTTAATTATAAAATAATATAATAATATTTATAAGATATAGTCATTTAATGGCTTTTTGTTAAAATAAAAACATTTTTTTTAAACATAAATGAGCAACTGTGGACAAAAAGTTTCAAAGTCATTGAAGCCACCTGAAAGTTAAGGCCCAACTATAATATGCATATGCTAGCTTAAGCAAACGTGCGAACACATATAAATTGTATGTGGCAAACTATAATGTACTTAACGAAACTTTTCGTTAAGTTTTTCAACTGTCATTTGCTTAAGCAAAAAGCGAAACTGATCGCACATTCTGTACGGAATCAGCTGTTTGTTGTTGTTTGTGTTTTGAACAAAATGGAGAAAGAAGAAAATATATTTATTTAAAATTTAATAGAAAATGCGGAAAAAATAAGTGCCTTTACAATAAAAGGGACCCTTTTTATTTTAAAAAAAATGTCTTTCTGTCGCGGTTTATTCTCTGACAGAACAAGAGCGTCTTCTTCTTTTACAGTGTAGTTCACTTATTTCTTTTAATGTGCGCAGGCCTTCAAGCGCTAACTTTAACATTTTTATATTATTTAAATTTTTAAGTTTTTTCTCAATTTTTGCAAACACAATACGAAAATTAACAAAACATATGTAAACGTTTATTATTATTTACAATGTAGTGCTGCCACAGCTGTACATTTTAGTACTTTTGCCGATAAATTAAGAAAAAGGAAAAATTATGCGTTTCTGGTACGAAGTTTTCTTTTAATTATAAAATAATATAATAATATTTATAAAACTGCAATAGATTTAGAAGATTTAGGAATTCAGAGTCTACCTGAAACATTATCTTCAATTGGACTTCAAGAAAAGAAGTGCTATAAATATGCATCTAGGGTCAGGGATGAGATTTCCCACTATGCAATGTTGATTTTCAATGGAGGAAAATAAATATTGAACATGTTTAACGTTCATAAGAAAGACAGAAATAAAAGAAAACTTTTTTATAAACTATTTAAAAATTAATTTTATCAATTCATTGTTTAATAATTAAAAAGGTAAAAAAATGGGGTTTGTATGCTGATTTTGTTGTTTAATAATTATTCTAATACAATTTCTGCGTTCAAAATTGCACAATTTAGAATATCTCTTGAACTGGATGTGCTTGTCGAAATGGGGCGCTCTTTGGAACACTTGGCAATGGGAGTGCTAGAGTTTATACCGTCCAATGAATTTTCGGAACACCAACTGCTTTCGTTTTCAGTTATTGGACGAATTCTGCGATCTCGCGCAATTTTTAACTTTTTTTTTGTCAACAACAGTTGCATTTCTCCCATTAACTCATATGCATCTTCTTCAGGGAATTTTTGTAGTTGATATGCAATGCTTGTTCCAAAGGAAGTAAACTCGTTTTCTTTGTCAGATGCATCAATCAATTTTTGCAAAGCTTCATCAAATTTACTGTCTTCATCTTCTCTTGGACGTTTATTTGTGTTTTTGTTTGTGAAGCTGTCGCTCTGTATATATTCCTGAGTTGATTCGTTAAGTTGTTGTGAGTTTACATTATTAGTCTGTAAAGAAAGTGGGTATAAAGCAATTAGCATAAATTAGCCCCCATAATTTTAATTACGGAAAGATAATACTAACCTTTTCTGAGTTATCACACGAATTTCTTACAGCAATACTGCTGTCCAAAAATCGCATTTCATCAAACCAGAATAAGGAAGATTGGTATATTTCATCTGTGGATGATCCGGACTTTTTGTACATTTTACTTATTTCTCCGGTGTATGTAGCTCGGAGGGAACGAATTTTTTTTTTCACAATATCACTCGACATACCCATTTCTGATGCAATATCTTCATATGCCTTTACCTTTAGGTCATTCCGCCTGTAGGACTTGCTGCCCATATTCCACAACACATCATGCGACCTATATAGTGAAATTATCTGTATAATTTCTTCTTTATTTAATTTTTGTTCCATTTTTTCAAAAATTCTGTTAATTTTTATATAAATGTACATATATGAATCTAGTGTTGCCGTATTGTCAAAAGAAAAAAAAATACGGAAAAAAAATTGTAATTTACCATTTTTTTAAAAAAATGCATGAAATTAATATTTAAAAATACTATTAAGATGTGCTGTGTAATAGTTTTGTTCTTTTTTCTTTATAATTTTTTGTAAAACCCAGAAAATTTGTTATAAACATAATTTTTATTTTAACACTGGTAGCACTGTTTATTCATTTGTCATTTTACTTACGACAATTGTCAAAAATTTACTTACAACCAAATTCTGTCGCAAGTTGAGTTGTAAGTGCGAAAAATATGATTGTGTTAGTAAAAAACTGTAATTGTATTGAGTTTTTCGAACTTGCACTTGCATGTGGCAACGGGGGGTTAAAGAGTGCCACAAATGGTGTTACCACAAATGGTACTACCACAAATGGTGCTGCCACAAGTGGTTGTACCACAAATGGTTGCACCACAAATGGTTGCACCACAAATAGTTGCTTCTACGGCAGCCGAGTGAGTTTTTGAAGTCCATTTTAAAGTATTTCTAATCAAATTTTTGTTTTAAGATTCGCTTTAATAGCAAACTATCTTTATATTTTGTGAGATAAAAGTGTTTCAATACAGAAATATTACGAAAAAATTAACTTCTAAAACTCACTCGAAAAGACTCTTTTCGGACTCATGTGGCTTGACGGGTTGTACTCTCAAATGACATTATTGCCAAAGCATGTAATTTCATATTTTGTTTATTTTTTTTCATGTTAATATTCAATATTTTAATTTTTTTATGGGCAACACTAGAAACCGAAATAAAAACAGCTTTTTAAAGCCGAAATGTTGTTTAACCAAGCAGAAATGAATTTTAAATTATTTGTAATATTAGATCCCTTTTCATCAATAATTTTGATAGTTTGCCTGTTTAAGGAGTTCTTAGCACATTTGACTGAATTCGAATCTACATTATAAAAATGAATGACATCCTGCCATGTTATAAGTTTGTTATTAAAATAAACTTTATGATCAGTGTTAAGCAGACAATTCCGGGCGATGTTCAATAGGTGTGGAGTATCGTGCATGAAGAATACCCTACGCTCATTTACCTCAAAATATGGCCGTTCTTAACTAACTTTGATATCTTTATAGTTGGTCGCAAACGAATTGGCAAGGTTTTAATCCTATAGCTTGTAATTTTGATATTGCCTCCAAAATGTACTTCTTCATTATTTTTCCCTTACAATTTCCATGAATAAAAAGAATAAGACACTGCTTGCGACCAACTATTGCCACGTATACCACTTGCCATAATTACCATAGTCGCTACATTTCGTGAACGATTTTTGTCCCCGAGATCCTGTAGGCCAATAATTTTGTCTTTAAACATATCGTTATCAAGAAAACTTTTCAGAGACATTTTATCGCATGATACACTAACATATATTTCTTCCTCAGTAAAATCTCGAGCACATACTTTTAACGCTTCAAAAGTACGATTCAAAAGATGACATGAGTGCGATCACCCGCAAAAGAATCAAATATTAATATAAGTGGCTGTTTAATTGGTTGGTTGCTGGATGTGGTCGCGCTACCCGGAGAGTGTTTGTATCAACGGTAACCGGGCTTTTAAGGCATGGAAAACATACTATTGTCAAAAACCAATGACGATTTTCGCATATTGGTACAATAATAAAGTCTTTTTTGAAAATATTTTCATTTTTTGTCCAGTTTTCAAAAAGTTTATGACGTTTTTTGGCCGACTTTATTTTTTTTGAAATGAGGGTTTATTAAACTAGAATAGAAAAGTGCACTGAAAACATTGTCTTTCTGCTTTCGTAATACCATTATAATAAATTAAACAACTAGTCATATAATAAGACTAGATGCGACACGGCCACCAAGCGGTCAGTGAAACAACTAAAATGTGTTAAAGTGGCATCACACATTTAACACCATCGTAAGTAAGGGATAGCAAATATTTTGTTATTTGTATGGCTATCCTTATTCTTCGATGGGGTTAATTGAAATTCTTTTGTTTACATTTTTATTTGTGAAAATTTTCTTTAATTTGGCGGAACAAAATTGGAAAAATTTTAATTTTGCGCCAAAATTATAATAAATTTTGGCGCATTTTCCTCACTTTTGTAGAGCCATTGATTAAAGAAAGTTGAATTTGATTTAAAAAAGTGTTCAAAACAAAAATAAAGGCTGTGTTGCAAAAAATATTCGAAGGCTGGAAAAAATTAAAATAAGGAAAAGCAACAATGTAAGTACCGATGACTATTTGTTAAATATTTTAATCAATAATGTTTTATTAAATTTCAGGAGCCGTAAATCTGTTAATGGTTGCCCAAATCTAGAGCATCTTCATCGTTTTCCGAAGAATCCGACAAGGTAAGTGCTTTTGATTTACTACTTATGTTTTAAATAAGGGCGGAAATTGCATAAAGAATTTGTAATTTGTATGGAATAATTTTCCGTTCCAAATGTAAAATCGCATGTGTATTTCCGGCCAATTGGTGAAAGTATTACCAATTGGAATTTATATAATTTTTTTTCAAATTGTGTGTGTTTTTTTTATATATGTGTTGTTTATTTGTGTTTTATTATACGGCCGGCCGTAGTTTTTTTTTTGTATTTTGAGTACATGGAGCTGTAACTCCTTAAAAAAGTGAGTAGGAAGCCGCATACAAAGGCAATATGGCTAATAATAAACCGGTCATCATAAAATTAGGCGGAGAGATTTGTGTATTTGTGTAACATTATAAATAAATAATAAAAAAAAATCATTGATTACACATTTTCCACACATCCCTGAATTGGAACTGGTGCCATAATCATGAGGCCAAAATTTAGTTGTTAACAGCGCTATATATCACTCCTCTAGACTACTTAGAGCAGCATACAGTGGCATGTTCAGCCTACAAAGGCTTATCTACAATTGCTCTTAGATTTTCGAACGAATTTTAATTCATTGTAACAATTGTCGAAGCTTCTACTATTGATAATGTCAACAAGTAAAATGTTACAATGTTCATGTTATCCCAATATGCCCCTGTTGGAAAAGAAAGTTTCCATAAATATTAAAAGAGTTATTACAGTACCAGTAATGTGAAGCATATTGTTAATGTTGAAGCAATTCGTAGTTTAATTAATGAAGTTAAATTGTATAAATACCAAGTAAGACAGTGTAGTCGGTTAAGTTCGAGTATATAATACCCTACACCCAGTATATGTGCAATAACAGTTTTTTAGAAATGGGATATATGTATATCGGATCAATAATATATTATGGACCGATCATTAAACAATTTGTGGCATGACTTCTGAGAATATAAATAGAGTTTGTCTTAAGGTAAGTTTAGACGATATGTTGAATCAGCATATATATGCTGACAGCCATATGATTAAAATTAGCAGCAAATTCCTATGTCATATGTTAGACGTTTACACGATATGTTGAAAGTAGACAATTTTTTGATGTCAGCATATGTCAGCAAATGAAATGTCAACATACGAGTTAGCATACGATTTGTGTGTTTATACGATATGTTGAATTTTATGGGGTGCTACATATGCTGAGTCGTATAAACATTTGTTTGTGAAGTTAGTCAGTTTGACAACATTTTTCAATTATTATTCAACTTCTGTATTTTATGTGAAATTTTTGAAATAAAATTAAATAATAAAAATATCAATAAAAAGAAAACATAAATGATGACGTGGGAGGAAATTGGTCTAGCTATTGCGTTTTTAAGCAAATTTTTATATGCAAATCTGTCTTAATAAACGTTTCTTAAATTTAATAATCGTTTTTGAATAAGGGGGTTATTGTTTATTTCTAGAGACCTGGGGCCAAATTATCGCATTCGATATCGAGTAAAATTGATCGAAATTTTCTTATTTGAGATTATGGCATACGATATCGAGCAAGAAATTTAGTATATTTTATCATAATTTCGATATCGAAATCATTTTTCGATACGTTAGCTCATTCGATCACGAATGCGGTAATTTGTCGATTAATTTGAACAATGCCGCCGGCCATTATATTGCGTTTTGTGTTCTTGTGTGTATATGTGTGTAGGTACATATGCAACAAGAATTGTATTTAAATAAAAAAACTATCGGCGGGTGAAAATCTGGCCGATTTCTATCACACTCAAAAAAAAAATCGCAACAAAGTATGTCATAGGTGCCACACTATTACACAAAAAAGATGCAAAAACATATGTTTTTGCTAATGTCAACAAACGCAGTTTTCCGCCATTTAAATTAATATTTGTGTTCAATTATTTTGTTGTTATATGTGAATATAATAAATTGTATAAACTATACAAACAATTAAAAAATGTTAATCGTCGTCTGTCCTTTAGATTATAATTTGTGATTTAAATCAATGAAGCCTACATTGTTGTTTTCTTATCACCTTTATTAGAAAATACAACTCTGATCGCATATGAATTTGCCATATGCTGAAAAGCTTGCATACGCTTTTCAACAAATAACATATCTGTCAACATACGCAGGAAATTTGTCAAACACTAATAATATGCTGTTTACATAATATGCTAAAATTACCAACATACGTTTGTTGGCATTGTTAACAAAGTGTTAGCAAATGTTGTTAAACATACGTATGCTGAAAAAATTTTGCGTTTACACGATATGTAAGCACTTGTCACAAATTTTTCAGCATAAATATGCTGATTCAACATATCGTCTATACTTAGCTTTAGATTGTATCTCGATATAAACACTTAAAAAAATGTATGTATGCATGTTAAAGTGATTTTCAGAAGTGAGTCTTATATGGGAGCTATGACTAAGTATGGACCCGTCATGATTTCTCTATACATATATATTAATGTTTTTTGTTTTTTATTCAAATCCAAATTTTTTTTTTATATTTCTTTAAAGTTTGGTATTTATATTTTACAGTTTTCGAGTTATACGAAATTTAAAATTTAATATTAATAAATAATATTAATAATTTTATTTAATATTAATTTTATTTAATATTCTTTTAATGTGTAAATGTTTTTAACTTTTTTTAGACGTGCCGAATGGCTAAGCATTTTATGTGTAAAGTCTTCGGTGAAACGCTTATACATATGCATGTAGTCGGCATTTTTCAGAAGAATTCGTTTTTGGGGGAAAAAATATCAAAATTTGCTATTTCAAAAAATGAAAGTTCGGAAGTAAATGCTAATTTAAATGTTTCAAGACGGTCAATTTCATCAAATCCAACTCGAGTTCCAATTCTCAGCAAAGTTCAGAAGAAAACTAATTTAGAAGCCATAAACATACGTACGATAGACAATTCGGCGCAAAATATATTAGGTTCTATATATAATAACATTATAGCAGAAGACCTTGCAAATTCAGACATAGAGGGTCAAGAAGAGGCATAGGTGGCATAGATAGTAATGGGGGAGACATACGGCCCTGTTCTGTAAACCGAATTCGAGTAAATTTCTCGTTTTAAAACGAATTCACATTTTTTGGTGTTCTGTAAACCGAATTCACATAATTTTTCTCGTTTTAAAACCGAGTAAACAAACCTAGTCGAAAGAAAATCGAATGTGTAATTATTTTAATAAATGACTACAAAAATAACAAAAAACAAGTGCAGTATAAAATATGAAGTCTTTTTTATTTATTCTATTAAAATTACATGCATTTTAATATATTTAAATTTAAAAAAAAATATATTTTAAAATCACCCTAAAACTTCTACATATTTTTGCTTTAAGAGTGACAAAAAAAATTTTAATGAACAAAACGCTTTTTTATAGAGAATATAAAAGGCATTTGAATAAACAACACTCTTGTTATAATAGCAAACATTATACATTATTTATGACAAACACTTTATAACTAAATTAAATTTTAATTCAAAAAAACTTATTTAAAATAAAATAATTGCGTAAATCACAAGTATTTTGCAAAAACACAATTTATTTTCAACATGACGATCACCATTTTTTCTTATTTTCGAAAAAGTAGAGTTACCACTGTTTGTGAATATGTAGCTGTCAAAGTTTGTCTAGTACAAACTCAGTATTTGTATGTTATAAAAAATTAATTTTAAAATATTTGCGATAAAAATAAAGGCCAAATATATATCTGAAGGTTCAATTACCTTAAATGTTCTTTTATTAATCACCATTATTTAGCAATAAAATACAATAATTTGTCTGGCAACTCTAGAATTGTATAACATATGTTTTTGAAAATAAATCACAAACAATTTTTGAACGCGGCAAAATTAAACAGAAGCAAAAATAAAGATGTAAGTAATTTTGTCAAACAACTTTAGAAAGATTACAATAAAATATTTTTTTTTGTTAGGAGAAAGCATAGAAATCAAAAACAAGAAGAAATATTTTTGCAATTTATGACCGCGCATCCGAGTATAGCGAAAGGATTTACAAAAGGAGATAAGGTGGAAGTAGAAAATTTATGGTCTAACCTGGAGGTTGAACTAAACGCTGCTGGACCTCCAATTAAGGATGTAGCGTCCTGGAAAAAGGTAATACGTGTGTTCAAACAGAATGCGTAAGTATGTACTATGTTCAAATCAATATGAACATAAGTATGTATGTATTTAAGTACGTAATTAAAGGACAATTAAACAACTTGAACTAATTTAGGTCTGGATTGATTGGAAGGCAAACATAAAGAAAAAACTTAGCCACAATAAAAACGAGGTCAGGGCAACAGGAGGCGGACAATTTAACCAATTCGTATTGACTCCAGCTGACCAGGATGTTGCCAACTTATGCAGATTACATACTTTTGTGCAGGGGTTTGAAAACTCTAAAAACTACGGTGTTAACAAAAATAAAGCAAATGCGGAAATCCCAATTGTGTTATCGCCCCCTTCACCAACGCCTTCAACATCATCATTGCCATCATCACCAGCGTTACCCAATTTAACTTCAAGTGGAATAAAAAAAAAGAAAATTATCTTTAAATGATTTGATGGAAAAAGAAAATGCCTGTTTAAAAGAAATTGGGAACGAGTTTACAAAGCTCAATAATACAAAAGATATTATAGGAGAAGCGGTACATAAAATTAATGAGAAACTGGATAAACTAGTTGACTACCATAAAGAAGTCTTGAATCTAAAAAAACAGAAATTAGAAGAATTTAAAAAACAGAGACAAGAAGTAAAGCGCCATTATAGAGAACTAGAAAAACATAACATTGAAATGAGGAAGGACAAAGCTCGAAAGATTGAACTAAAACTAAAAACCTTTGAGCTAAAGCGAGAAAAATTTGAGGCTACGCTAAAACAGTAGTATTTGAAATCAATTTTACCATACTTGTTCATTTTATTTTATTTTTGTTAATTGAAGTGCATTATTTTTTTTTTAATTATTTTTAGACATTGATCTCTTAAACAGCTTTATTTTGCTTTAAAATACTTTTTTTTTCAATATAAGTACATATGTATGTATGTTTATTGTTAAAATTCTGAAATAAATTTAATCATATATACATTTATTTGTTAAACTTTAAAAATAAATTTGCTTATTTTTTATTAAACAAGAGAGTCCGCAATGACATTTCTTATACGCATACCCTCGTTCGTGGAATGGCGATCTTCTGCATTAACAACATCTCCACTGTATTCGTCATTATCGTTATCACATTCTATGAAACAATCATCTATTCCGATATTAAAGCTTTTGCAAATGTTGTGAATTGCTGAACAAACATTTACAATTTTTACAACTTTTTGTGGCGAATAGTGAAGGGTTGTACATTGAAGACTTCGGAACCGACTTTTAAGATTACCGATGGTTCTTTCAATGACATTTCTAGCCGAGCAATGCTTTTTGTTAAAAATATGTTCTTTAGAGCCATGTTGTGGATTTCTGTATGGGGTTAAAAGAAATGGTTCAGCAGGATAACCCGAATCTCCTAGAAGCCATGAGTTTTTTTCGCCTGTTTCATACTTTTCTCTAAAATAGTTCCTTGCATCGGACATTCGCCAAATAAAGGAGTCATCTGTAGATCCTGGTCTAAGTGCATCAACAGCGCGAATCCTCATTTTAAAATCGCAAATCTTCAGAGAGAGTATATACGAGTATGTATGAGAAACAATTAAATCTTTTAATACATATGTACATACATACCTCATTCGGTGTTTGAAATTCAAAGCGAACAGTTGTGTTTTTACAAGTGCGGTCTATTAAATTGAATTTTGCAAAGTGCGGAAGTACTGGTATTGACAGAGACAATTCGTGTGTGTGTGAATAATTGGAATTTTTTGAGACTCCGTAAAGTGTCTCAAAATTGTTCCTGGACAAAGTGTGGTTTTTGGAGGAGCTCTTAAGATTGTCCGGAGGATTAATCTTTGAAAAGTGTTCTGGAAGTGGAAGAGTGGACTAGTGTCAAGTGTAGTGGAAAATTTTCAATTTTTCAATTTGAAAAATTATTTTTTCTGAAAGTGGTATTGAACCCACGAACTACTGATTGGTAAGCTAGTGACGTACCATTTACACCATAGTGGTACGTTTGAACGAGGTGGTTAAGTATTTACTTGAATTGGGTGAGTGTGTCTTGACTATATTGATTGTTGAATTTGTTGTCGGTATTGCCAACCAATATGGTATATTGATTGTTGGATTTGCTGTTGGTATTGCCGTGCATAGTGCAGTTGGTGTGTGAATCGACTGGTAAGGCAGTCTACACTGCATTTTTGGTGTATTAGAAATACACTAGGTGGCGCGGGTAACTTTTTACCCTTTTTACGTGTTACGCTTAGTATATTTACTAAGTGTGTTTTTGGTACGCAACAGGTGTCGCTGCTGATAGAGTCGGCAGTATTAGTAGAGCAGGATGCCTCCTGCTGGTAAGAAGAAGGAGAAGGCGATGGGCGATTCGTCGGATACAACGGATGGAGTTGCGAAGAGGCAGAGTAGCCTGAGTTTGAGGAGGAAGGTGAGACACACCGACAGTGAGCTGTCGGGCAACGAGGTGGAGGAGGGGAGCAAGAGGTTTAAACCTGGCTCGCCGAAGGCCAAGAGGGCTGCCGAGGCTGCAATTGCTGCCACTGCTGCGGCGATAGCTGCCAAGGAGGTAGTTGCGGAAGTGGAGGTTGCTGATGAGGAACGCATGGAGTTGACCGATACGGCTTCTGCTGGAGCTGGGCGCAGAGGTCCAGGCCAAGGAGGAGGGCGAAGCCCTTAAGTGAGATGGGCGTAATTGGAAAAATGAAGGCGGTGACCAATTCGCTGACTGATGTGGTTATGGCTGAAGGAGTTCCGGCGGGTGTGCCTAGTGCTGTGTTGGAGCACGCGGGCAGGTATGAGCTGCTCCTGTTCGAGGCGATTGCCGAGAACGAGCGTCTCAAGGGGCGCTTGGAGGCATATGGGGCGGGCAAGGCTGCTGCTCAGCAGCAGGTGCTTGCTGCACCACTGCCGCCCACGCCTCGGGCAGCTACTGCAGTTCCGGTGTCGGTGGAGGTACCTGCTCCCAGGAAGCCGGTGGAGACCTGGTCGGTGGTCGTTAAAGGAAAGGGGGGAGGAACCCCTAAGGAGGTTGTAGACAAAGTCGTAGGTGAGGTGGCGCCTAAACTTGGAGTTCGGATCCACGAGATCCGTCCAATCCGGGACGGCGCGGTTGTGCGAACACCCTCGGTTGCGGAGAGGAAGAAGATCGCTGATAGTGGGCGATTCTCGGAGGTAGGCCTCGAGGTCTCAGTTGTTGAGAAGCTGGGGCCAAAGGTGGTGGTGCAAAAGGTGCACGCGGAGATATCTCCGGATGAATTCATGGAGGAGTTATTCTCCTTGAATTTGAGGGAGGTAATGCCGCGTGAGGCCTTCGCCAAGAGCGTTCGGCTGGCCAGCGCCCCCTGGAAAGGGGATGGTGGGCAGGTGAACGTTGTGCTGGAGTGCACCCAGTCTGTGGCGGATCACCTGAGGGCAACCGGGGTGTATGTCAAGTGGTTCAGATTCCAGGTGAGGGTAAGAGACGTTGTTTCGACGTGCTTCCGCTGCCGTGGCTATGGCCACCTGGTCCGGGAGTGCAAGTACAAGGAGAATGTCTGCCTGAGGTGTGGTACTCCGGGTCATTGGGCATCTGAATGCCCTAATGAACTGAAGTGCCGCGACTGCGCGTTTAAGGGGTGGCCAGCATCGCATCTCATGATGTCTGCTGCTTGTCCCGTATACACGGCTATGGCTGCGAGGGTGAACGCAAGACATTAAAATGGAAGGTACAACGATCCTCCAGTTTAACTGTCAGAGGAGTTACGCAGTTGTTTGCGAGTTGGGTCAGGCGATGCGGCGGCTTGGGGCTCGAATTGCATTATTGCAGGAGCCTTACACATCGAATGGTCGTCTAGACGGACTGCCGGGTGGTATGCGGGTCTTTGTTGACGCGAATAAAGACGCTGCTATTGTTGTAGATGGAGATGACATTGCTTGCACTGTCATTAGCTCAGGGCCTTGGGGCGTCTGCATTTCGGCTGAAGGTGAGTTTGGGAGGATTTTGCTCGCGAGTATATATTGTAGATATAGCGCTGCTTTGGAGCCGTACATGGGATATATGGATACGGTACTACTCCATGCGGGTAGTATTCCGCTTATCCTAGGCCTAGACGCAAATGCATGCTCTCCTGTTTGGTTCAGCAAAATGGCTAGGGTTATTCCTGGTCGCTCGAACCATACACGAGGCATTATGCTTAGTGAATGGCTGGTCACAAAAGGTGCTTCGGTGTTAAACGAGGCTAGTGATTTGTACACTTTTGATGGCCCAAACGGTGCTAGTGACATTGATGTCACTATAGCGAATGATGCGGCAATGGCCAATCTCACCTTCAGGTGGAGAGTACTTGACGTCTGGGGGGTAAGTGATCATAATCTCATTGAGATTAAGGTCACTTATGGCGCCCGCGTAGGAACCACGTTGCCTCCTCGGAGGTGGCATCTGGGCGGAGTTGACTGGGCTCGCTATGGCGAGGCGATTAGGACTCGGGCGACCGATCAGGATTTGTTTAGGCAGATTCCGTTAGATGATGTGGCAGTGAGGATTGACTCGTGGATGTGCGATGTCAATGACGAATTGCTTGGTCGGTGTCGTACGACAAGGCCGAGCAAAGTCAAGTGGTGGACACGTGAACTAGATGTGGAGCGGAGGAGGGTCAGGCGTCTCAGGAAGCGTTTCCAGAGGGCTCGTCACGACGATGCTCCAGATCTAGCTCAGCGTAGAGCTACGTTCCTTGCTGGCCAGAGATTTTATAAGAATCTGATTCTTAAGGTGAAGGAGGATGAGTGGAAGGAGTTCGTTAGTAACAACAGGGACGACCCTTGGGGGAAAGTGTACAGAATTTGCAGAGGCAGGAACAGGAGTACGGACATTGCAGGGCTACAGGTTGGTGATGAGTCATTGTCAACCTGGGGTCAATGTGCTGGCGTACTATTGGCTGCCTTCTTTCCGGAAGCGGAGTCTGCCATTGCTCCTATGGAGGAGGTTGAGGCGGCTCCGGTTTTGGAGAGAAGTGAATTGGTGTACAGTGTGGGACGCATCAAGAGTAGGAAATCGCCGGGTGTTGATGGTATGACTGGCGAGATGTGTAAAAGCATCTGGCGAGCCATACCTGAATGTCTGGAGCTTGTCTTTGGAAGGTGTCTGAGTGAGGGCTATTTCCCTAGGGCTTGGAAAACTGCTCGCGTTGTTGTTCTCCTGAAGTCGCCTGATAGAGTGACGAGTAATCCTCGCTCTTATCGGGGCATCAGTCTTCTACCAGTACTTGGAAAAGTGCTGGAGAGGATTATGGTGACAAGACTGAAGGAGGTCTACATCGAGGGTAATTCTGAGTACCAATATGGATTTAGGGAGGGGAGATCCGTTGAAGACGCTTGGCTGCATGTTAAGCGTTGCGTGGCTGATTCAACGAGCAAATATGTCTTAGGCATATTTGTTGATTTCAAAGGGGCGTTTGATTACCTGTCATGGGATAAAGTTTTGGACAGACTACGTGAAGTGGGCTGTCGGGAGCTTTCCCTATGGAGGAGTTACTTCGACGGCAGGAAGGCGTGTATTGATGGCGCCGGCGACACTGTTTGGAGGGACGTCTCTCGTGGCTGTCCTCAGGGCTCCATCTGTGGTCCATATATATGGAACATTATGATGGATCCCCTGTTGCGGCGGCTTGAGCGTTCGGTCAAGTTGTGTGCCTATGCGGATGACCTACTCATTCTTGTTGAAGGACAGACTCGTTCTGATCTGGAAGACTTGGGTGGGTGGGCCATGCACGAGGTAAATGGGTGGGGCGATCGCGTCGGGGTCCAGGTTGCTCTGGACAAAACGACGACAATGCTGCTGAAAGGCAGATTGTCAATCGGTCGTCCCCCACTCATTCGAGCTGGTATCGGTGTAAGGCTCAGGTATGTGACGCAAGTCAAGTATCTGGGCATAATGGTTGGTGAGAGAATGAACTTTTTGGTTCATTTTCCTTACATCAGGAATAAGCTTTCTGCCGTTGTGGGTAAAATTAGGCGTGTTCTGAGAACAGACTGGGGCCTCAGCAGGCGTTCTGTTCGTACCATTTATGGTGGGCTATTCGTCGCTTGTGCGGCGTTTGGTGCTCCTGTGTGGTACGAAACGGCAATGTCTGTTGTTGGCAGAAACAAGGTCTTGACGTGTCAAAGGATAGCCATGCTCGCTTGCCTGCCGGTTTGTCGGACTGTTTCTACGGATGCTCTTCAGGTCTTGCTGGGTGCTGCTCCTCTTGACTTGGAGGCAATACGTCGCAGTATTGCTTTCAAGATTAGGAAGGGGTTGCCACTTCTTGCACATGACTGGGTTGCTGCTAGTGATGTGTCGGATGGTTGGTGTCGGCGTACTAGGGAACTTTTAGGTGAGGAACTCTCGGCCAAATGGAGGAATAGGTGGAATGACAGCCACAAGGGAAGGGTCACGTATCGCTTCATACGTGACGCCACTTTCGTCCAGGAGCGCCCTGATTTTGGCTTCGGCCTTGGTCTGGGGTTCTTGTTGACAGGACACGGCTCACTCAATGCATTCTTGCATGAGAGAGGCCTGTCGATCACTGAGAATTGCAGGTGTGGTGGAGGTAGAGAGGATTGGGAGCATGTGCATACCACATGTTCACTGTACGCCGATATTAGGGACCTAGGTAGTATGAGAATTGTTCGTGCCGGATCGGCCTGGGATTTTAGTAGGATTCTGTCTTATTCTGATAGCTTAGGTAGATTGCGGGAATTCGCCCGTCTGGCGTTTGGTAGGAGAAGAGCCTTTAGGATAGCGGAGGCTGAAGCCTAGGCGATCATTCGGTGGATATGTCGTTAGCGTGTTATCGCAGTAAACTGCCCACTACGCTGTTATGCTGTCGTGGTTCGCTCGGGTTGCTGTTGGTGGTTTGTGGCTTCCATTGTTGATGTCTTGCGGTCATCCGGCAATATAGTAAGTCGAGATGCTTTTCAGACGGAACTCTCTTTGAGGGTTGCGGCTGGCAAGTATCTTGGCGCTGTAGTGCGGGCTGGCCAAGACGGACTGCGATGGGGAGTTGGTTGCTCCTTGGATGGATACTCGACACGGCTTTGTCAATGGCTTTCTCTTGGATTACTCTCTCCTGGTTTGGTTGCTGCGTCATTTTTGACCTTGGGTCTACCCGCGAGGGTGACCGTTGTTAATTGTTGTTCCGGATTGTTCGTGTTTGTCCTTTGCCGGTGTCACACATGTGGCCATAGTGTCGCTCGTGAGGGCGGCTGTTCAATGTTGCTGTGATGTTTTGTGCCCTTTATGTTGATGTTTGTTTGGAGGAGGGTTGCCAGTGCCGGACTATTTGGAGTCCTACTGGTAGTAGCTAGTTTTGTTTAGCTGCGAGGTTCGACCGGAGACTCAATTCTGGTACCACGGGAGTCAGTGGCCCATGCAACTATGGTTGCATACTGGCTATTGGTGAGGCCCCCTTGTGGGAGCAACGTGGTGGCTGTGGTTTAAACTCAAATCGCGAGGAGAGCGCAAGCTCGGTGTGGAGTTGCATTGCAACCGGGTGCCGTGACCCATAGAACGGAAGGAGTTTTAGATGGGCTCCGCTCTTTGCCAAAGGGGAAAATGTGTCCAAATACACAAATTCGAATTGGTACTCGTGCACGGCAATTTGTCGTGGGCGGGGGCGGTGGTGGACGCATTGTATTCACCCGGTGTTAAGAGCACCGTGAGTTTGGGCCCTCTGGGCAGGTACTCACGTAAAACCATTGGACTCTGTACATACATACATAAGTATACTTACAATCATTACGTTTATGCTAAAATAGCCTTTTCGGTTATAAAACAACGATTCGTCAATTGTTGGTTTAATAAGCCTCACATGAGTTCCATCGATGCAACCTATTACGCCCGGCAATCCAAATTTTGTAAAAAAAATGCACTTTAGATTCTTTTATTTCCTCTCTTGTGAGATTTAAAGAAATCCATGATGGACATAAAATGTTTTCTAAAGCATTTATTGTTTCCCATAATACCTTTGAAATGGTACTACGCCCAACACTAACATGAGTCTCATTTGCAAGTGCGCCTTGAAATGATCCCACTGCTAACAAGCGAAGTGTGGCTGCCAGCTTAACTTTTTCCGGAATAGATCCGTTTTGTATTAAAATAGCAATACTGTCCAAAATCATTGAAAAAGCTTCCTTATTGACGCGGTAAAGTTCAATAAATCTGTAATCAAGTTTTTTATTAAATCATCTCAATAAATTTTGCTTTTGCCTACCTATCATCCGTTACACTCATTGGATTGGAATCATTCCTTAATTGTCTTCTTTGTATGTTTAATTGGCGTATTTTACGTTTTTTTTTATGGAATTGTAGCTTAACACAAACGCTCCGGGCATTTTTATATCTTTCTTTTTATTTACAAATTGTGAATTTTTTTAATCAACAGCTGACTTTGACGTTCGAAATTCGAACATAATTTCGAATCATATCAATACGAGTAATTTGCAGAACACCAAAAAGCGATTTATTCGGTTTTAGAAATTTCTCGTTTTTAAAAACGATTCGATTTACAGAACAGGGCCGATAAATACACTTCATTCGGCTAACCCGTACTATTCTTCCAAATTAAGAACTTTACGAACTGCACTTGACAATTACCGTGGACAATATTTAGCTGAACGACGTGTTAAATCCAAATTAAGAGCAGAGAACGCGAGATTATCTAACCAATTAGATAAATATAAGGAAAAGGTTGAGAAATTGGAATTTGAGTTGAAGAAAAATATCTAATCCATTATCGGTATGCTTAGAAAATAGTTTTATAAATCATAGTGGAGAAGTCAAAAACCGACGGTATAGAATTGGCTTAAAATTAATTGCTTTAGCTGTATATTTTCTTTCTCCGTCAGTTTACCGTTATTTATGCGCATTATTAGATTGGCCACAAATTAGGACTTTACAGCGGTTTGTAAAGGACTAGCCAAAATCTCCGGGTAATTTGAATGGTACTTTTGAAGCGTTAAAAGTACGTGCTCGCGATTTTACTGACGAAGAAATATATGTTAGTGTATCATGCCATAAAATGTCTCTGAAAAGTTTTCTTGATTACGATAGGATTAAAGACAAAATTATTGGCCTACAGGATTTCGGAGACGAAAATCGTTCACGAAATGTAGCGACTAGCGCTATGGTAATTATGGCAAGTGGTATAGGTGGCAATAGTTGGTCGCAAGCAGTGTCTTATTTTTTTATTCGTGGAAATTGTAAGGGAAAAATAATGAAGAAGTAAATTTTGGAGGCAATATCAAAATTACAAGCTATAAGATTAAAACCTTGCCAATTCGTTTGCGACCAACTATAAAGATGTCAAAGTTAGTTAAGAACGGCCATATTTTGAGGTAAATGAGCGTAGGGTATTCTTCATGCACGATACTTAACACCTATTGAACATCGCCCGGAATTGTCTGCTTAACACTGATCATAAAGTTTATTTTAATAACAAACTTATAACATGGAAAGATGTTATTATTTTTATAATGTAGATTCGAATTCAGTTAAATGTGCTCCTAAGCTAAGTGTGCAGCACATTTATCCTAATAATTTTCAACGAATGAGAGTTAACTTAGCAGCTCATGTTTTAAGTCATACTGTCGCAACCGGGATGCGAACATTGCAAGCTTCAGGGAAATTTCATTCTTCTAAATCCTCAACTTTTTTGAATACCGCCAATTATTTAGAATTTTTTAATGACCTTTTCAATAGCCGCGCAGAAAGCACAGTTTTCAATTGTTCTAAAGAACAGTTAGAACTCCTTAGACAGGCCTCGAAAAAATTACCAACTTTCAAAATTATTGATGAAAAGGGATCTAATATTACAAATATCTTCAAATTCATTTCTGGTTGGTTGAACAACATTTCGGCTTTAAAAAGCCTTTGGTCCCATCTTAATCAAGAAGGTTTTCAGGGACTTAAGACACGCAGACTGACACAAGATCATTTAGAACACTTCTTTGGCCAAATTCGAAAGGGATCCGGTAATTCCGTACGAATTACACATCGGAATTTTTCCAGCTCATTTCAAAAGAGGTGGGGCCTTTATTATGTTAACGTAGTTGTGAATGGAAACTGTGAAAATGTTTCCCCAGGAGATGAAATATTAGATTTTTCCATCGTGGACTTAGATCCCAACAACACGCAATGGGATGAGTTTCATTCTCTACCAAACCCTTGCCCTTCTATTAAAGAGTCAGATGTTCATGATTTCAATCTTGATAGAGAGGAAAATGCTTTTACATATATTTGCGGTTATTTGTATTTAAAATTACATAAAATGCATTTATGTGATCTTCCGCTTCAAACTTTTGAAACCAACAAAGAAATTCCATTTGAATATAATTTTACATATGAAAAGCAGTTTGACAAATGTCATTTAGTAAAACCTCCTCAATGCTTCATTGATTATTGTAAAATATTAGAGAGCAAATTCTTTGGTATATTTGATAAAAATTGCCATCGACATGGTCTACGTCAAATCATTTTTGACGAACTTTTCCTAGAGGAACCATACCTATGTTGTAGTAAAATTAAACATGAAGATATTTTGAACTTATTTGTTCGAATTAGAAGTTACTTTATTCTCCGATTTTTCAATGACAAAATGAAGGAGCCTAATTTTAAACAAAAATTTGTATGTGTCTCTAATAAGTAGTTTTCATATATTGTATTAGTCTTCGCTAAATGATCTACCTTAATAAGACAGGACAAGGACCGACTTTTTATTCTGATACATTAATATATTATTTAAAATCATTCTTAAATTACAATTAATATAAAAGCTTTACTTCTGAACTTTTCATTCCTTAGTTAAGATGTTCATGTATTATTTATTATTTTGTATATAATCTTTTTTACATACTAACCAAATAACACTAACAAAACATAACACATGTACCTAATTTTAATCTGATTAATGTTTGTTCTTAATTTGGTTTAGGTTATATAAAGTGTATATATTTGTATATAAAGTACTTAAACACATCACAATACATACATATATGTTACTCTTTTCTGACTCCTTTTTCGGAGCGCTCCTAGAATGGTATGCTGGGTTAAGACTACTTACTGCTGATCCTGCGAACAATTGGTCTAATTAACTCCATTGCTTCAGGTTAGTACTTCTGTCCATAAATGGTTCTATTATTGTTAATAACATTGAACAAATAAAAAATGTTTTGTTAAAAAAAAATTTATAATTTCTCTATTTTTAGATGATGCATGTTACTTACCGTTAATCCTGCGACGACTGGCTTTATTTTAATTTCGAAATTCCAGAAATAATTTAATACTTTTTTAAATTTAATTTATATAAAAACATTAACCCCCCTCTTCATAAAACTTGTCAATGGTTTATAACAGGCTTATAAAGCAAATTTTGTACGGATATTTGCTTTATAAGCCTGTTATAAAGTTAAATAACTCAGTCAATTACTTATCTATTTTTAAACCAAAATATGCGTCGTAATCGTAAATAAACGTACTCTTTGAATAAATTCAATAACATTATAGTTTCTTAATAAAATAATGTATCAAAACTTCACCAAAGTTGAATTTTTTTTTAAAAATCTACAAAATTTGTGTTTGCTCGATAATAACATTAAAATTTCTCAAGTTTTCTTAGATAAATTATATACCATTCGAAAGCTCTCAGTTTCTTCTTTCCAAATCTAGTAAGAAATTGAAAATCGAATCATTATGAAAAGATCTCAGTTTCTTCTTTCCAAATCTAGTAAGAAATTGAAACTCGGATCATTATCAACAAAATTACAGGCTTATAAGTGCGCAAAGGTACAAAAACCGGGTTTTTAACCGTAAAACCGGATTTTGCAGCTATCCGGCATATTTTACTATTGGCATCTTCTTTTATTCGACAAGCCCTACAAGAAAAATAATATCGGGTCCCAGGTTTTTCTATTTCATTCAATTTTGTATCACTGTGTAATTTATTTGATATGATTATAAATAAATATTTTTATATAGTTTTTCAGAAGTCGTAGGCATTTGCAAAGAATTTTGTATCTTTAAAATTGTGAGAAATGAATATTAGGGAGTAAGTGTTTCTCACCTGGTTATTAAAAAAATATTTTAGAAGCGCATACAGTGCAAACAAGTGTTTTTACAACAAGTATTTGTTTCTGTTACTGAAATTCAATAACGAAAGATGGATGGTGATGAAGAAATCACCTCTCCTAAAAAGAGGAAAAGGAACAGTAGCCAAGACGCCAATGCCGACTCCTTAAAATTAAAGAAATTGACAGAACGTTTAGATAAAGCTAACCAGAAAGTAGACTGGTTAGAAAAAGCAAATAACGATTTGAGACATAAATTGGAAGATCTCATCACTAAACATGAAGACCTTGTTCAAAAGTATAACAATGTGCTAAAAAGTTGTGAAGATGATGTTTCAAGCATCCAATTTACTGCTGACGAAATGCAAGTTGAAGTCAAGGAAATTCAAACAAAGAAACAGACTAGTTTTAGTCGACGACCCCATTATAATAAATAGTATAAGGCCCATTATTACAACTTGGCAATAGTTAAAGGTATGATGTTATCGGACAGATAAGAAGTATTTGGTTATTATAAGTTTACTTTAATCTAAACCGACCGATAAGCTAAAGGGAAGATCATCTTGCATTTAAATTTTATAGTGATGTTTATGTATTTGAAGTTGCCATATGTTCTGAAAAATTGACAACTTTATGAAAAATAAATTAATTTTAATTTTGTTTTGCGAATAAATAATTTGATAAACAAACATGGAAAGCAGACGTTTGATTTATATTTTTTTCACTAACAAATATTTTCACAAACACAAAAAATTTACTGTTTCTTGTCAGTAATTTGTCAAAAGTAATCGGTTTTTAACTGGTATTGCCATATTTTAGAAGAAAATATTTTACAAGGAAGTTGTAATAACGAAAATTTTTAAAGGTCACTATATTTCTCACTTTAATTAAAGTTACCTTTTATTATTAAGAACATTAAAGGCAAGTTGTAATAATGGCCCTAAGGGTGATTGTAAATTAAATTAAAAGACAAATTACACAACTAAATATAACACATTAACCCGGCATTAACCCCCCGTTGCCACATACAAGTGCAAGTTCGAAAAATTCAATACACCCTGTAGGAAGTCAAACTCATTTTTAAGTAACTTCAAACTGGTTTTTTAATAAACACAACTAGTTGCTTAAGTGACTTTTTTTCTTGTCGTCGACTCATTATTTTAACATAGGCATGTCATAGGCTGTAGTCAATTGGTCACCTCTGCATGACTTTTAAATTGACTACTAATTACTTATTTCCCAACCAATTTATAGTTAATTAAAAAATTGGTTATTAATAATCGGTTTATACTAAATTATTTAAAAACCACTTTTTTTAAATTTAATTTTAAACAATTTAATTTTAATTCTTTTTTTATATACGTATATACAATATATATTTATTAATAGAAATAATTATTAAAATAAAAAAAAATAAAAAAATAAATGACTTAAAATAAAAGTTGTAATGAAAACAAGTAAAATTCAAAGTTTGTACTGCTCATAGAAAGGCTGTTTTCATAAACGCAGCATGCAATGCAACATTTCATTGCATAGAGTTCATAATAGCATTTAGAAATATAATTTAAAAATTTTTGTTTTAAGATGCTCTTTAATATTTTATGTGATAAAAGTTTTTAAATTATATTCTAAATGCTATTATGAGCTCTATGCAATGAAATGTTGCGTTGCATACTGCGTTTATGAAAACAGTCAAAATATTATCTTAAGTATTGAACTTATTTAGTTTTTTTTTTCAACGCAAACGTTATGAAAATGACGTTTTTTAATTACAGCTAAGGCGTTGCGTAGTTCTTTATCTGGGTCATCACAGAGTGGCCGAACCGCATCCATCAATGCATCAAAAACTTTTTCGTAATCCTTTAAGCGCGTTTTGCCATGAGTACCATCGATATTTATAACGAGAATCAATTGCAGAGATAAAATTGTCGTTAACGTTTTTGGCAATTTCCCTTTCAGCGATAATTTCATGGCATTGGTCTGTAAAAAACACGAAAATTTGGAAAATGATAAAAGTAGAGATAAATAAGAACTCACATAAATTTGCTGATTTTCATCAATTATGACGTCATTGAGCGCTTTTAACTCCTCGAGGGTGTTTATTGGAAAAACTTTCTTAATAGCCACATTGTTTTTTTCCTGGCGAACAAGGCTTTCGGTCACTACTTTTTGGGTAGACAATGCTGCCATTATGGCTTCATTTTGAGATTGAATTATCCCTTTGAGCTCCTTAATTTCGCCTTGAAATATAAATGTTTATATGAAAAACATGATATTTTTGCAGACAATAAATATTTTTATCTTACATGTCATTTCGGAAAACTTTGCATTCATTTCAGAAAATTTTGCATCAAATTGCTTTAAAACTTCAAGTGAACATTGGCAAGGCGCCTTATCGTCATTTTCTTTTCCGTTATCTGTTAAAATACGATATAAGTAATTAGGCATATTTTTATGATTGTATAAGATACTTACCAGTAGTGCTCAGATAAATGCGCTTCATAATTGCTAGTATATATGTATGTTAATAGATTTGAATTGCTTTAATTTTTAAATTTTCTCTTTTAAATTTTGATATTTTAATTATTTATATATTTTTGTTATTTATTTATTTCTATTATATATATGTATATTTTATTAATTTATTTCTTTTATATTTATTTATGTAGTTAAATATTGTTAGCATATAAAAAGTTTTTATTTGGTTATATTTTAATAGCACCCGTGCAATAATGGAAGCAAAACTACCTTTTCCCCTTTAGGTAAACCAACGAGCTTGCATTCAATTTTTTTTTCTTCAAATATTTCTTCATCGCCTATGCAGCTCGGATCAACAACACACGTTCCCAAAATTGAAAAGGAATCAAATGGCTCATTGAAATAGCTTTCGATTGTTTTAAATTTTTTTCCTACAATAAACCCTACCCCAGTCTCAATAAAACCTGTTATTAAAATAGGAATAAATGGGTGAATGGCACACAAATTATTAGGAGCCTTTTTCGAAAAGAAGTAGTGTTTCGTTGTGAGACTAACAATTTCATCACGTTTTCGACTGAACATTACTTCCTTTTCTTTAATAATTATATTTTCAAATTTTACATTATTAGATATTTGTTGCAAAATTTTTGATGGTTTTTTTACATACTTCTTTAAAGTTTGAAGATAGTTTTCAAACGGATATCCTGAGAAGTTTGTAAGTGGACCAAATTTTTGAACACATTCACTCAGATGCAACAGACCATGTATATTGTAAGTCACGCTATTTTGACCGAAAATAGTAGTAAAATTTTCAACAAAAAGTTCTAGCAGAATTTGGGCGTTCTGTGTATTTTTTTGGCATGTTCTAGGGCATGATAGAAATCTGCAAGCACAGTGAAGTAATAAAAATTCGTAGTACAAATCTTCATGAACTCGATCTTTAAGAACAACAATTCCCGTATTCAGTAAGAACTGCCTGAACTCAGATGCCTTCCAATGAAATATTTCATCCAATCCTCTGGGAGTGCGAGAAAATTCCTTAGGAATATGTTTTTTAAGATCATTTAAATGATCAGAAATTTCATTTTTAATGCCTTCAGTTATTTTAAAAATACATTTATTTGTAATAATCCGAATAAGAAATTTTCTCATCACTCCCAGGTCAACGAGATGCATCGGATCGAGCGGCACCTGACTTACCATTCCTAAATTAAGTTTCTCAAATGGACTTTTTTCTTCATGAAATTTTTTTTTTGATGGTGTCCTACATATTTTCTGCATGCAAAATCGCTGTCAGAAATAAGCACCCCTGATTTCGTAGAATAAGTTAAAACGCCACCAACTTTTTCTGCAACTTGATTGCATTTTGTGCATCCATGGCGGCAAGTGTGGCTTACGATGCCACACACAAAAGCTCTTGCCGGCGTATCACAAATTATTGCCCTAATTTTCAATGCAATAGATTGTTCCTTAAATTTAAGTCCATTTCGCAACAAAATGTCTAGTTCCTGAATAAACTCATGGAGGAATTATTCAATATTGTTAGGTTTGCTTCGGCCTAAAAAAACTCCTACTGGAAAAACAGACAAGCTTGCAATATTGACAACCTTTATCAAAATTGGCCACAATTGGGCTTTTGAACTTTTGAATAAAGGTAGGCCATCAATATTAATATCAAGCAAAACTTCATCACAATCTTTAAGTAAATGCGAAACCCTTTCCAATTGTTTTAAAATTCCAAAATGGGTATATGACCCAGGGGAAATTTGTGATACGATTAAACAATTACTTTTCTTGCAAAATGCATTAGCACTTAATGGCACATCTATGCCTTCTCCTTTTAAAATTGCCAAGAGTTCATCAAAACTTTTGCGCGATGGCTTATTTCTATGATACCACTCTCCTAATTGTTCACGTAAGGATTGTTTTTTTGCATTACAACTAAAATAATTAATTTTCACATCGTCTTTGCAAAAACTTTTTTCACTTGCAACTTCTACCGCCTCCATTATTGCAGGAGCACTTTTTTCATTCTCTTTTCTTAATTTCTGTACATATTTTTCTTTTTCCGCTTTTACTTTTCGCATTAAATGCCTTTTACTGTACATTTTTTTATTTCGATTTTTAATGAACTATTTTATAATGCAACAATATCACTTTTATTATTTTATTATGTATAAACTTTCAATATTTAATTATTTTTTCTCGCTTGATAACTCTATTAAAATTGAGCACCGTTTACCTCAAAGACCTTGTTTGCTTTGATTGACATGTAACATTTGACTTCATGACAGCTTCTTTTGTTTTCCTTTTTACATTTTGCTTTTATTTATTTCTTACATTGTGCTTCCCCCCTTTCAAACTCACTTTTCAAAGAAAACAACAGCGCAAGAGACTTGCGCAATATGTTTGGTTGATATCTGCATGAGATTTAAACCAATTTGTAGTCATTTGCAAAATAATTAGTTTATAATTAATGTTTTTTATCAACTGACTATTTTATTTACTACAGGGCAATTACAGTTTTTTACTAACACAATCATATTTTTCGCACTTACAACCAGCGTTGCCGTTTTTGGTTATTTCTAACCAAAATTGGTTATTTTTTTTCTCAATGTGTACATGTGTAGATTTTTTCTGTTTTGGTTATTTTTTTTTACTGAAAATATGTACTATGTGAATTTACAAACATTTTTATTTTTTCTAATTAAAAAAATAAAAAGTCCAATCAGCAAAATTGTTGCATTGGCAACACCCATTAAATTACTTTAATATAACATAATCAACTCTGAGTGTAAAAAATTACAGTGCTGTGTAATGGCGGCATTTCATAAAGGAATTTAGTTACATATATGGTTTTGTTTAGTTTTGTTTGTGCTCGAAGTGTTAGTCTGTGCTCGAAGTAAATGTAGTGAATTTTTGAAAATTATTTTTTAGTATTAGGAGTTGTGTTGTAAAATACGTTGTTTTATATTTTTTTTTTTTTTTTGTTACCTTAAAGTACAAATTATAGTTAAAATTACAAAAAATAAATAAATAAATTTGGTTATTTTTTTTTTAATTTGGTTATTTTTTTCATAAATGTTGGTTACAAAAAATTTTTTTTCGTGGCAACACTGCTTACAACTCAACTTGCGAGAGAATTTGGTTGTAAGTAAATTTTTGACAATTTTTATTTGGCAAATTTTTTGTTTTCTCTTTTGAAATTTTCGCTTACTTTTCCACTAGCAAATTTTTCTTTGCCAAATTTGCGAATCAAAATACAAAAGAAAGAAAGAAACGTCAAAAGTGTTTACATTTTAAAGAATTTTTCGAAGAAGTGTATATTTTTTATTATATAAATTGCAAAAATTAAATTTCACTTGCACAAATTAAAGCAAAAGGTTTGTAAACAAAAGCCGGCTGTGTGTCAGTAAAACGAATAGGTTAAAAAGGAAATGTCAACAAAATTGTTTTCAACGAACAGAGCAAAGCAGAATTTGCGTGTACCGCAAATTCTGAACAGGCAAAGTTTTGTTTCTCTTCCTCGCACCCCTCTCGCCTACAAACTCAGAATTTGCCAAATAAAAATTTGCCTGTGGAAAAGGGGACTAAGTAAAATGACAAATGCATAAACAGTGCTACCAGTGTTAAAATAAAAATTATGTTTATAACAAATTTTCTGGGTTTTATAAAAAACTATAAAGAAAAAAGAACAAAACTATTACACAACACATCTTAATACAATTTTTAAATACAAATTTAATGCATTTTTTAAAAAAAAATTGTAAATTACAAATTTTTTCCGTATTTTTTTTTTCTTTTGACAATACGACAACACTAGATTTATATATGTACATTTATTTAAAAATTACCAGAATTTTTTGAAAAAATGGAACAAAAATTAAATAAAGAAGAAATTATACAGATAATTTCACTATATAGGTCGCATGATGTGTTGTGGAATATGGGCAGCAAGTCCTACAGGCGGAATGACCTAAAGGTAAAGTCATGAGGATGTTGCATCAGAAATGGGTATGTCGAGTGATATTGTGAAAAAAAAATACGTTCCCTCCGAGCTTCATACACAGGAGAAAAAAGTAAAATGTACAAAAAGTCCGGTTCATCCACAGATGAAATATACCAATCTTCCTTATTCTGGGAGCTAATTCTCGCATTCGTATGCGAATACATTTTCATTATAACGTTCGATTTTTTTAAGATTGGGGAATCCATCATTCGATAGCGAATAATATGTATCGAAATTTCTAATGATGGCATTCGATAACGAATGATCATTCGAACGCAATCTTGCGAGTTTTTACTCGTAAGCAAAGAAGCATTCGAAATAACGTTTTTTTTTTAGCAAAAAGAAAAAAAGATGTTGGTAAAAAATTTGTTACTTACTTTGAAAAAATATCATAATATTAATAATTTTATTACTTTTAGGTCAAAAATAAATTTTACCTATACTTCCTTTGTGAGCTTTAAACGTCTTTTGAGTCTAGAAAAACACACAAAACACGGAGTTGTTTCTTATTTGTTTCCTTATGTCATTAATGTTTTCAATCTCGGCAGAATCAGAAGACGATGAGTAAAAAAACATAACTGGTTCCATTTTTAATTTAAAATAATTTCTTTAAAAAATTTTGCTTTTACTTATCTTATTTTTTGTAGAACCATATGTCTTTTGTTTACATTTTCTTTTATTTTATTCAGTGTTGTAATACGTACTTATTAAAGTTTTTTACAACACTGAAACAATGAATCGATTCGTATCGAGTACCATCATTAAACAATTTTGCACTGTCGAAATAAATTTCTGATTTTTTTTGATTCAAAATTTTTTTTATTTAAAAAATAATATAAAAATAATAATAAAAATTAATTTTTATCGATAGCTACATACATATATTAGTATTCAATCTAATTAGATTCGTATTTATAAATCTTGTAAAAAAAATACATAATTTAATATGTATAAAAAATTATTTACCAGAGTTTAGCATTTCAAAAACTTCAGAATCAAAATCTTCTGATTCATCAGCCTCAGAAATTTTGTTGCACATATTGCTTGTATTAATAAGCTTTAGCATTTCAGCAGATGGATTAAATTTCTCAAAACAAATTTAAATATTTTTAAAGTATTAAGTTTATTCTGAGAAGTGCTTCCAATAATTCATATTGCACTTTGTTACGTATTTTTGTTTTGGTAGTATTCATTATTG
The DNA here is from genome assembly GCA_916048285.2 of Bellardia pandia. NCBI lineage: Eukaryota > Metazoa > Arthropoda > Insecta > Diptera > Calliphoridae > Bellardia > Bellardia pandia. The sequence goes on along the minus strand of OU696532.1, from coordinate 90,465,958 downwards.
AAAACACGCGTTCAACGCGCGTTACCCTTTAAAACTATACTCGTATAAGTACATATATTTCAAATCTTTTGCCCAATCTTCGCGTTCCCAAGAAGCATTATGATTTTTGTTAATAAAATTAGTATTTGCAGCCATATTAAACAGTAAAAAATTTACTTTTTTTTATATATTTACATACTTCTTTTTTATTAGAAACCATACACTAGAAATCATAACACACATTTTTAGACTTGCCAGACGCACATTTTTTAGCTCCAAATCATTCTTGTTACCATCACTTTTAAAAAAATATCCCCAAAAATCCCTTAAAACTGTGTAGTCATCCCCAACAAATCCCCGGATCCCCAAGATGAAATTTTTATCCCAAATCACGACAAAAAATCCCCAATTTGGGGATAAGTCCCCTAAACTGACAACGCTGGTGATAACTCAGAAAAGGTTAGTATTATCTTTCCGTAATTAGAATTTTGGGGACTAATTTATGCTAATTGTTTTATACCCACTTTCTTTACAGACTAATAATGTAAACTCACAACAACTTAACGAATCAAAAACTTAACTTAACGAATTCACAAACAAAAAAAAAACAAATAAACGTCCAAGAGAAGATGAAGACGGTAAATTTGATGAAGCTTTGCAAAAATTGATTGATGCATCTGACAAAGAAAACGAGTTTACTTCCTTTGGAACAAGCATTGCATATCAACTACAAAAACTCCCTGAAGAAGATGCAACTGTTGTTGACAAAAAAAAGTTAAAAATTGCGCGAGATCGCAGAATTCGTCCAATAACTGAAAACGAAAGCAGTTGGTGTTCCGAAAATTCATTGGACGGTATAAACTCTAGCACTCCCATTGGCAAGTGTTCCAAAGAGCGCCCCATTTCGACAAGCACATCCAGTTCAAGAGATATTCTAAATTGTGCAATTTTGAACGCAGAAATTGTATTAGAATAATTATTAAACAACAAAATCAGAATACAAACCCCATTTTTTTACCTTTTTAATTATTAAACAATGAATTGATAAAATTAATTTTTAAATAGTTTATAAAAAAGTTTTCTTTTACTTCTTTTTTGTTTATAAAAAAGTTTTCTTTTATTTCTGTCTTTCTTATGAACGTTAAACATGTTCAATATTTATTTTCCTCCATTGAAAATCAACATTGCCACTGGTAATTGAAAAGTGGGAAATCTCATCCCTGACCCTAGATGCATATTTATAGCACTTGTTTTCTTGAAATCCAATTGAAGATAATGTTTCAGGTAGACTCTGAATTCATTTAATTTTTCGTTCAATCACTAAAAGTGACCCCGTTCGTTCATTTCGTTCAATTGATCTTTTCTTTCTTTTGAATGAAAGAAAGTGACAAAAAAGTGAGAGCTATGCTACAACATTTGCAAAACAAACCAAATTTAACAAAAATTGGCCAATATACAGAGTCGTTTAAGAGCAAAGGTGTAAACTCGTGGATATAACTTTTTTCTTTCGGTCCACCACACTAATGGATCTAGAGTTCTTTCTAAATATTCCTCGTTAAGGTATTTATCGAATTCTCTAATAGCTGCGGCAGAGTTATCAGGACTGTCACGGTCGCCATTTAATAATTAAAGGTTTCAATAATTAAAAACGTTGTCTTTTACTGGCGGAGCTTCTGCTCACCTTTGTGGTTTCTTTATTAATGCTTTAATAATAATTTTAAGTATAATTTAAATACTAGCTTATTCTAATGGAATGTGAAATGCATGTATGTATGTGTTGCATAAAACTGAGATATTTTGTTACAAAAGCAAACTATGCAATGTGGAGCAATGTACTTAAGGAATTTAATGAAATATGAACTGTGGAGCAATGTACTTAAGTAATTTAATGAAATTTAATAAGAACGGTTGCAAAGTGGTTGTGACACATATTTGAACATGCATTACATATGTGAACCTAGGGTTGCCATACGTCCTCTTTTCCCCGGACACCGTCCTCTTTTTTAGGGCGTCCGGGGTAGTCCTACTTCTTTTTTTGCAAGTGTCCTGGGTTTGTCCTACTTTTAAAACTTTAATCTATAATTTCGTTTTATTGCATCGAAAGTATTGTTGGCATTGATGTATACATTTTTTAAAATACACACGATGTCATGACATGCTTTGTTGTGTAAACACACTGTGTTTGATGCTTTTTGGCCGCCATATAAGTATGCGCCATCATAATTTTAAACGGCTTTGGCTTTTGGGCTTTGTCTACCTGTCTTATGCCCGTAATTTTAACAAATAGATAACTACTATTGTTTATACCTATTAGTTTTCCTTACCTAACCGGTAAAAAGAATTTGGTAATTTTAACATTTTTTTACCTACGTGTAACTACCGACTGCATTTGGTGGAAAATGTGGTAACATTGGTGTTTGACGTTTAGACTTACACCAATTAATGGCAAAATTTAATTGTTTGTTACGACGTTTTTAGTTTAGTCCAGAAATTTCTGGAAAAGGTGCCAAAAAAAGTGCTAATTTATTGGAGGGGGACAAACCAGCTGATGCACTTTTCTTTGAAAGACGATATCTTATAAATTCCAAATCATTCCAAATTTTAAAATGATCAATTCTTTTCCTGAATGTGTGTGTTAACCTTTGGGAATTTTGTTTTATAATATTTCTCAAAGTTCTTATTTCTAGAAGTTCTGAATTCAGTGGACACCAGAAAGAAACAAATTAAACACAGAAACTATTTCTGATATTATTAAAGTCAAATATAATTTTGATATGAATTGTCAAGAGTTTTATGAATATTTAAAAAAATGCCATAATAATATATTGGTTCAAATTGAAAGCGCTGAAAAATATACATGAAACTTGACAACTTCTACTAAAAATTTATACATATATAATACATGTGAAGTTTTAAAATGAATTTGTTAATTTTTATGTTTTCATGTTGTAGTAGTTATGAGATCAGACTGATAAAATATAATTTTTTTAATATTTTGTGTAAGTTTTGTGTTGTTGTTATATGTAAATAGAATTTTCAATTTGTTTTGCGTATTTTAAGGCGTTTTTTAATATTTTACTACAGAGTATTGTCCTCTTTTTAAGGGTAAATGTCCGGCTTTTTGATGGTCGACGTCCTCTTTTTCTCAAAATGAATATGGTAACCCTATGTGAACCTACAAAAACATTCAATATAAATAAAAAGAAATTGAATTTAGGAACTACTGTATCTTTATAGTTATAGTATATGCTACCAGAATGTGGTGGTGCGTTCATCACGACATGTTTTCCATCTATCGACCCGATACAGTTCGGAAAGTTCCATACGTCTGAAAACTTTTGAGACACTGCTTTCCATTCCTCTCCAGTGGGTGGCACCTAAGTTTAAACAATTAAAACCCAAGCAATATTTCTTATTAATTTTACCTTTAAGTACTCCGGCTGCAACACCTTATAAATTGCATCGCAAACTTCTGGAACAATAACTGAAATAGTATTAAATAGAATACGAAAAACGTATTGAAGTGATCACCTGTTGCCAAGTAACGAAGAGTAACAGCTAAACGTTCTGAGGCAGAAATGGGCTCGCGAAACACTGTTTTTCTTTTTGTTATAATAGGTGGTACTAATTTGAGCTACAGATAAGTGACACAAATAGAAAAATAAATAAAAAGTCGTACTTACCAAACAATTTAAATTCTTTGAATTCATGCGCAAAAAGGTTTTTTAGAGTGCAGGTGTCTCTTACTCCAGTTATTTTAACAATTTTGCACAACAACCGTCTTCTGTGCATCTACGTACCCAATTCCGTACCCATTGTTTTCCAGTTTTTCTTTCTTTTATAGCTTCCTCCTCCAATATCACCAGAGATGCGGCTCCACAACACAAAACAAATAAATTCTCTTCGTTTGTTTGCGTTTCTTTTATTTATATAACGTAATATTTTGTGGTAAACAAAATTATATTTTTTGACACTTTTATCAAATAAATATTTAATGCAAATATTTATTTCAGTCTGAACACACAAAAAACTATTTTTTTTATTTTATTTCACACTATTTTTAGGCTGTTTCAACAAAAAAAATAGTTATGAAATATTTGTGCTTAGTTTGAACATAAAACAAAATACTTTTTTATTTAACATAATTTGAAGCAAATATAATAACAAATATTTTCTTCAAATATTTCATCAATCTGAACGTACCTTAAGTCGACCGATGACGTTTGCAACCTCTTAGCTAATCGGCCAAATGCGCACTCCACAGCCATCCTTGCTCGACATAGTCTGTAATTAAATATTTCCTGTGGAATATTTAATTTTAATGATCTACCGTACGGCTTCATTAAATGTGCATCAAGTGAAAACGCATCATCGCCAATGAAAAAGTGTGGGATTTTGTTGCCTTGGGATGTTGAGATCTCCATTTACAATGGAATGGTAAAGATTGTACTATCAGACGCTTTAACAACATTTACAAAAATAAACCGACAATGTGCATCCACTGCTGCAAAAAGTACAATACTATAATATCCTTTGATATCATAGAATTGAGAACCAGAATTCGAGAGATATGCTTTCCGTCCAAAGCTCCTAACGTATGTGGGAATTGCCATAAGTTATAAAAATCTTTAGCGATTTCCACCCACTCAAATTCGGTGTCTGGGACCTGGAAAAAAATTTGAATTATTATTAGATTTTTTTTAAATGCTTTTCTAGTTTTTTAATATTTATGTAAATGTAAAAAATAATATTTAATCCTTTCGTCCGACGCGTCGCGACGTTTCATTTCAGTGTAGTAATTCTTTTGAACTGTAAAAGCAGATTTGTTAAATACTTAAATTTTTTTTAGGAAAGTTTCAACTCTCAAACCTCAATTAGACAGAGCATTGAAAAAGATTTTAGAAGAAAAAGATGAAGAAAATGAGTTCACCGCATTTGGTGTGGGTATTGCGCTCCAATTGCAAAAGTTGCCAGAAGAAAATGGATATGAATTAATGAGCGAAATTCAAAATTTAATAACCAACAGAAAGTTGCAAAATCTACAACAGAAACGCTGCCGGCCAAAGGCGGCATTTTCTCCACTGTCAGACATAAACAACCCACGGACTAATATCTTTACTCCTACTGACTTTATAACAACATCAATTTCAGATGCTGAAATTGATTTTGAAATTGAATATGAAACTATAATATAAAAAACCTGAAAAGTATTTTTAATTTTTTGACAAACATTTAAAATGCCGACTGAAGTATCTATTTATTAATTTAAATCTTTTTTACCTGAATTATAATATTATTAGCTTTTTTATTTTATATGTATATAACTTAGTTTAAATACTACATAAATCTAATATAAATGTTATATTTTTAAATCTTTCTTCCTGAGGTTTTAGCTTAATTTTTAATAGATTTTTTAATTTAAACATAAAAATCTGAATTATTATTTTGTTTCTTATAAATAAAAGACGTTATGTTTCTATATATAAAATACTAGCTGTTTTGATATCTTCCTTCGAGGGAAGAACCACTTCTTAAGTCTTCTTTGGTTAGTTTGATCTTCCACAGCTTTTTTTATTTATTAAAGTAGGGATTTCCTCATCGCACAATAATAGAAAATTCTCTAATTCCGACTTGAGGTCTTCGCGTTCTTGTTTTTGAGTTCAGCTCTGCTTTTTTCCAACTTTTTTTTATTAATTTTTTTTTTTGTTTGCATTTAATTATTTATTGAATCTTCATATATGAAATGACAATAAGTATTCAAATCTTTATGATACTAAAAAAATTTCACATCAACTGATCCAGTCATCTGTTTTGCGCTTGAGTTAAAGCAAGTTAAGCACTAAAGTTAAGGATGTCTCGTGCAAGTGGGTTTGGATGGTGTTCAAGTTTGCTGACATACTTTGACGCATATTTTGTAAATTCGACTTTTACTAATGGCACGCCTAGATCTTTGTGGATTCGAGAATTTTTAACATACCATGGAGCTGCAGTAATTATACGTAGAATTTTATTTTGACCCCTTTGAATTTTTTCAATGTTGGATGCTGAGGCAGTACCCCATAATTGAATTCCATAGCACCAGATTGGCTTTAGTATTGCATTGTACAACAAAAGTTTGCAATCCAATTTCAATGTAGAGTTTCTGCCGATTAGCCAATTAAGTTGCACTGCTTTTAATCTCATTTGTGTAAGTTTCGCTTCAATATGAGACTTCCAAGTTAAACGGCGGTCGAGGTGAATGCCGAGGTATTTGACTTCATTGTGTTGCGGGATAATTTGATTATTTATTCTGATGAACGAGCAGGTATCTTTTCGCAATGTGAAAGTTATATGAATACATTTTTGTTCACTTACCCTGATTTTCCAAAGCTCTAGCCAATTCTCTAGCTTATAAACATACATAATTCTGCAAATTCTGTGATGCAACTTGGTGGTCCTTATGGACGCTGATAAAGGCTGTATCGTCTGCAAAAGTTGACGTGTGGATTTTGGCGTCTGACGGCATGTCGGAGGCATAAATCAAATATAAAGTAGGGCCCAGTATGCTACCCTGTGGCACACCTGATTCAATTGGCTGAGCGGTACTTAAACAATTGCCTTCTTTGATTTTAAATTTGCTACCGTATAAATAACTTTCCATGAGTTTATGGGTGTTAGCAGGCAGAGTTAATTTTATTTTGTGCATTAATCCGTCATGCCAAACTTTGCCGAACGCTTGGGGCACATCAATGAAAAGGGCGGAGCAGTATTTTTTGTCTTCAAACGACCCTCTTATCACATTTACCAATCTGTGTGTTTGTTCGATGGTACTGTGTTTAGCTCTGAATCCGAACTGATGATTAGGAATACATTCAGTGTCATTCAGAATCGGAGTCAACTTAGTCATTAACAATTTTTCGAAGAGTTTAGAAATTGTCGGCAGTAGGCTAATTGGCCTATATGACTCCACTTTGGTGTGGTCCTTCCCTGACTTAGGAATCATAGTGATCATAGACACCTTCCAATCTGCAGGATAGTATTCTAGGCGTAAAATAGCGTTGAAGATCAAGAGGATAATTCTTCTTGCTACACGAGGTAACTCCACAAGCATTTTATTGCTGATTTTATCCATACCTGGAGCCTTTCTAAGGTTCAGAGTACCAATAGCGTTTTGGACATCACGAAAGTTTAGTCTTAGAGGTACAGGAGGTCTTATAACAAGTGGTGGCAAATCAGATTTGTTATTATTTAAGTTGTTTATAGTAAACACATTTCTCAAATGGTTAACAAATAATGTCTCTTTCTCGGAATCATTTCTAGCCCAGTCACCAGTCGTATTTCGCAAAGGAGGTTTTCCTCTCACTGGTCTTTTTAAACCTCTTGCCGTCCTCCATACCGAGTAGTCAGATTGTAGGGTACTATCAAGACCTTCCAAGTAAGATCTAAGTGAGGCCGTTCTTTGGGTTTCTAAGAAATGTCTTAGTATATCTCTGCATTCCCGTAGCCTAGCCTTCAGTTCAGGAGACCTGTGAATTTGCCACTCTCTTCTCATTTTCTTTTTTCTGATGGGAGATGTTCGAGTTCAGAGAAATAAGTTCTGTTTGTCCTATTTCTACATTCAACGTGATAAGTGGAAGCGTGATGCACAGCTCGTCGAAGGTCCTCGGTAAAGTTGCCAATCGACTCATCAATATCGTCGGTAGTTCTCAACACAACATTTTCCGTGCAATGAGAACTTAAATATTTTTTGTATTTTATCCAACTCGGGTCTTGGTCATGTTCATAAATGGAGAACCACACACTTGAGGGAAATGTATTGAAATGATAGTAGGAGAGTGATCTGAGGACAAGTCCAGTGAAGGATCCACTTGCATCCATTCTACAGGGATATTTTTCACTACAAAGTCAATAACATCGGGAATCTTCCGTCGGGCAATAGGTGGGATGTCCGCTTGAGAGTACATCTAAGCCCATTTTAGCAATGGTGTTGAAGAGTACGTGACCCTTTGGGGTTACCAGACGTGAACCCCAAAATGTGTGTTTGGCGTTAAAGTCAACTGCAACTAAAAATCTAGCTCCAAGGGATTTAAAGAAGTTATGGTATTGGTGTTCTTTTATTGATAATCGAGGCGGAGAATAAATCGATGATAAAACAAATTTGTATTGACAGAATTCAATGCAAATGTTTGTTGCTTGGAGGTAATCCTCACTTATGTTATTCATTAGATAATGCTTTATTCTGTTCTTTATAAGAATTGCCGAACCTCCACAAGCTCTTCCGCGGGGTCTTTAGTATCGTAGAACTCGTAGCCATTAATTTTGAAGTACCCTGTCGACGTCAAGTGAGTTTCAGCAATCATCATAACATCAATCTGCTTATCCATCAGGAAGTATTCCAGTTCATTTTTATGTTGGCGAAGGCCGTTCGCGTTCCAGAAACAAATTTTTAAATAAATCATATCTTTAAAATGGCTTGCAAGATAGTGGATTGCATTTTCAGCATTTCCTGCATCATGGATGTCATGGTGGTCGTGAAAGTGTTCATAGTTTGGACAAGTGTCTGCAATGTTGTCTCTAGATTGTTGATATGCGGCTCAGAATATTGGGGTTTAGGTTCCTGCTCCAGACCTGGCATATTAGATTTAACGACGTTTGCGTAAGAAACTTGTATAGAACTAGGCGCGTTTACATGACTAGTGGACCGTAATAATCGATTGTCACTCGATGTTAAATTTGGCTGTTGAGGGCGATTAGGCAATACTGACGTCTTGGTGTTTCTTATGCCTTTCAAATGAGTGTAAATTGGACAACCTCTATAATTTGCGGTATGATTACCTCCGCAGTTACTGCATTTTTTTATTTTTACGTCAGTTTTGGACTTATTACATTGAGCAGTTGGATGTAGTTCCCCACACGCAACACAAACTGACGGCAATTTACAATACGCCTTGGTGTGACCAAATTCTTGACAATTAACACAATGGACGGGTCCAATGCGCTTATGCGGTTCCTCCACGGTAATTCTACGATGCAGAAGATAAATGAGATTGTAGATTGGATGGGACTCGTTTTTCTTTAAGACAACATCTCCAGGTTCCAATTCTACCCTGAACATGGGCTGAGGGATCTTTTCACGGTTTCTGATATTCACTACGCTCTTGATTTTGAACCCTTTGTCCATTAAACCGGTCTTTATCTCCGCAGGATCAACACATGGGTCTATACCCTTTAGAACGACTTGGAGTCCTTTTGCGCTTTTGAGCTGGTAGGTATAGAAATCCCTAGTCTGCCTCTCCAACTGGTTGGACAATTTTCGAAAATCATCTTCCCTATTCACTTGGATCTTTGTCTCGCAGATATTTCCATGTTTAATTGAGGTTACGCTAAACATGTTTTCACCTATTACCGAAACAATTCCTTGTACCAATTTACTGGAAGTCGGCTCGTTCAGATAAATTGGTGGGGGCTTAAACGTCTTCTTAGGAAGTTCTGGCTCATTCGTCTGGAGGAGAGCAAACCTATTTTGATCATTACTCACGGTCTTAGGAGCTCTTGAATTTGATGACACTTGAGCAGACGTCGGGCTCCTCTGTCGCTTGAGAACGGTGATGTACTTATCCATACCTACTTGTTTTTTGGGTTTCACTGCACTACTTGATGAAGATGATGTTTTCTCATCTGTTGAAATCACTATATTGGGCGAACAGGAGCGACGCCGTTCTACGGCTCTTGTAGTGAGAAAATTCTCCACAGATTTTTTTAAGGATGCTTCCTCAGAGACCCATCTAGTTTTTCTAGTCGAGCTAAGCTCTTTCTCAGAATTACATCTGAGAGGAACACTCATACAATTTTTATGCGATTTTTAGTGTTTTTTTAATTACCGATATTACCGTAGATTTTTTAACCTATTACGAGTTATTTTTCCACTTTTTTGTTTTATTTCAACCTATTACACTTTTTCACCTATTACGATTTTTTCACCGAAAATTCAGCCGCACTAAAAATAATACGTCCGAACAGTTCGATGAGACGAGACTGAATTTTTATTACTGAAGTCAAGTTTTGGGCAACTGCAGGTGTTTTAAACCACATTAAAACCTCATCCCAATGAGCAAGAGTGCGAAGAGCCATTACACATTTATCAAATAAAGATGATAATGTAGGAACAAATTCCGATTATTATTATAGTTAGTTTATTATTGTCACCATTCACTTCAATAAAAATGCACGAATTTTTAATTGTATGTAATTAATTCCTTTTATTTGGTGTCACTTTTGAGTTTTTTTTTGTATAAGGTTGAAATACAAAAATCGTGTTAAATAATATTTCGTAAATCAAAAGCACTTAATAATGTTCAAAGACTTAACTTTTTGTACACAATTAATTTTACGACAACGATCACGAAAGACAAACATTTAGAAAATAAAAAATGTTTTTATTTTCATTTATTTCGTGTGTGTTTTTGATATTTCTCTACAGTGTTTTTTTATTGTTTTTGTGTGAATCAATTGTAGTGTAAAAAACACCACCACAATTGCCTGTCGGTATGAGCTGAGAAAATAAGAAAAGGAGGAACAAAAATAGCGAGTAACGCTGCAGTTGCAGGGTTACCGTACCACAAAAAAAGGGATTTTAATTATTTAGGGGTTTCGTGCCTAAACATCCCACCCCCCTTGTTATAACCGAGATAACAAAGTTGAGTTTACTTTCCACACAGGCAATTGGGTGGTTAATATCGGATAAAGTAAATAATTAATAATATGTAATAATTAATTGGATATAAGTATCAAAAACGTAAGTATAATAGATTCTGTAATTAACAATGCAAGAAGAAGATTTAATAAATTAAAGATATATAATAATTCGATTGGAAGTATGAAGGGGTAAGTATGATGTACAACAATTTGATATAAGTATAAAAAAGGTAAGTATAACAAATTCAATAATAACAATGTAAAAAGGAGGTAAGTAGGTAGTATAAATTCAAAAATTAACAAGATAAAAAAGAGGTAAGTATAATAATAATTTCAATAATGAACAATGTAAAAGAGGTAAGTATGTAATAATTCAAGAATGAAGATGTAATATATAATTATAATAATAACAAATGTGGGTAGGTATAATCAATTTTTTTTTTGGTAAATATTTATAATTCAAATTTTAAGTAAATAGGTAAGTATATGCACATGTGTATAATTCAATATACAGTATACCACGGCTAAATACCCGACGCTTAATTGCCTTTTTCGCTTATTTACCTCGCACTGTAAATCCCCATAAATTTTTCATAATTATCACACAAAACTATGCGGTTTAATACCTTTCGCTTAAATACCCAATTCGGGTAATTACCTCAAAAACAATGATATATTCCTTGATGCATCCTCGTTTATTTACTTCAATATATCTTTTTTACATAACTTTTTAAATTTCTTATAAATACCCAATGTGGGTAATTAAATAAAAAAATCTCAGCACTGATATATTCCTGGATTTTTCTCAAAGTGCCTTTTTTAGACAACTTTGCCAGAACTTTTTATACGCACCTGTTAGCTTCATACATACCTAATTGTTTTGATTCAGTGTTGGTGGTAAAAATATTAAATTTAAAAATAAGTGAACAAGTGTAGTGAATTGAATAAAATTTAAAAAAGGATTTAACGAAATGGCTCCCAAGAAAACGTCCCTATCTATGAAGTAAAAACTTTTATTTACTTTTTCTGATATGAAGTCCTATTCAATAAAATGTTTTGTTTAATTTTTAATTGTGTTTTCCTTATTTATTTTAATGCCAAGAAATGAAGTAATATTCGCATAATTATCCCTTAAATAAAATTAAGCGTATTCGTATAAGTGCCTCTGAGAGGTAAATAAACATGGACGTTTAAATACCTTCCGCGGATAAATACCCAACAAATTGGGATATTTTTGGTTAGATATTTATCCGTGGAATACTGTATCATAAGTGTAAAAAAAGGGTAAGTATAATATTCACAAAGTTAAGTAAATAAAATTCAATGGTGTAAAACTGAAAAAGCCTAAGTATAATGTATAATAGTAACAATTTGTAACTTAGACATCAAATTTGTCGATTATGACTAAACCTAGAGCCGTATCCTGTGCTAGAGGTGTTCCTTTTGTTGCAGTCTGGATGCCGCCTCGGATGCCGCTCCTAGGATAAAGTTGATGGATCGACATTCAAAGAAGTCCGGGTCGGCCAGCTTTAGGTTGCAATAGGCGTCAGTCACTTTCGGCTCTAGTGACTTCGTAGTGAGTTCTTGGGGTAGGTCCTTGGAGATTCTCGTCCTTAGTTTAAAGGTACCACCATCACCTTCAAAACGGGTCCGAAACGTAATCTGGCACCATTTATCTGCATCGAACCTCTCGAACGGCACGTGATACGGTTCGACTATGAACCCTGCTATGGAGCTCGTGGGGGCACAGGCATTTAGTAGGCCTCGAACTTGGTGACAGTCATTGTTTATCTGCATCCTTATGATGACGGTTGGGAGGTTTCGGCTGCACGGCTCAAGTGTTTATTGGCACGAATGATTTCGGCGTGATGCAGAAGAGTGTGGTGCTGGCCATTGCAGTCACGACAACGTGCTTCGCTGTGACATTTGTCCGTGCGATGTGAGTGCGCAAGGCAGTTTCGGCAGTACCGGTGTTGTTGGACTATGTCCTTCCTGGCGGCTACAGTCATTTGTAGAAATTTCATGCATTTTCGGAGCGGGTGCCCTTTGCTACATAAACGACAGTCAGGGGCTCTTGTTGGTGATCTTGACGTTGGTTTCGTCTTTTCAATTGTGGAGACCTGGCTACGGGAGGGCATCTTTGCTGTAATGAGGAAAATTAAGGAGGTCGAGTTAATTGTTACGATGTCAGGGGAAGGGGGAGTAAAATCAGTTTTACAATGGGTCGCGTGACGACGTCATTAGCCGTGCGTATTTCGGCTATTCTGACTCGATGATCGGAGCCAGAGAAGATTTTCTCAATACGTCCGAGACGCCATTGATTGGGGGGTAATTTCGAAGTCTCGTTGGGGGTACTTCCACTTATTCCTTTTATGGAGTTCTGATAAGTATTCTTCCTTCCATATACGAGCTAAATGATGGTGAAGGATTTTAAGCTTTTGCCAACGGTTGACATAGCTGATGACCTGGCGTTAGAGCGCATAGGTCGTTTGGGTTTTCACTCATGGGACTGAAGGGTCTAGAGTTTAGACACGCTTCAATCCTTGCCAACATGGTGCTTGTATATGTACACGGGTAAAAATTATGAAAATATATAAATGGGATGACTTACGTGGACTGTAGGGTGAAGTGGATGATTTGAAGGGGGGTGATACCTGATTCCTGGATGAGGATGGATCACTTGTGGTCCCGGGAGGATGATGATGGGAATGATGTAGATGATCTTGTTGTTCTTGTTCTTCTGATGATTTAGTTATCCTTTTATTTAAATACAGAGGTTTAGGGATATTTCATCAGAATGATATTTAATATCCAGATGTTGTGATGAATAAATGAAAAATTCTAGAGACTCCTTCTAATTAATCCATAATGTTATAATTTTATCTTTTTGTTGAAATATATTGTTTTTTCACTTGCTCAATTTTTAAATAATACTTGTAACTTATTATTGTAGTATGTTTTGAATTTTCTTTTGTAAATGAAAAAGTTTCCTGACTTTATTACTTGATATTCGATATTGTATTACAACTTTCATTGATAGATTTTAAATAAACTATTAAGTTCACAATTTTAATAAAAACTAACATAAAATGAATATTAAATATTCTCACTTTAAACAGAAGGTATATTTGTTTTGTATTACTTATTTATTTGAGATGCTGTGGCTTCAAAAGTTGTTACAAGAGTGATCTGTGGTTTAAAAACCACCACCACAATTGCCTGTCGGTATGAGCAAGAATGATAAACAAAAGAGACAAAAGCAACGAGTAACACTGCAGTTGCAGTGTTACCGGACAACAAAATTATTTCGATTGCTTATAGGGTTTTCGTGCCTGAACAGTGCTGAATTCTTCATACGTAAAAATTTGACTATGACAAATCTTTTTGAAGTGGGATTTGAAGCTTTTTACGCCAGCTTCCCAGAGGCCACCCATATGAGGGGCGCCAGGAGGGATAAAATGCCATTCCACGGGAGTAAAAGCATCTTGAGCAAGAAGACCTTTGTGTATGTTTGAAAAGAAATGTTGTTTATCGCCTTTTAAGATGTTAGCTGCGCCTACAAAGGCGGTGCCGTTATCAGAATATATTGCGTGAGGTGTTCCTCGTCGCGAAAAGAAACGAGCGAAGGCAGCTAGAAAGGCTTGTGTGGATATATCACCGGTAGCTTCGAGATGGATCGCTTTTGTTGAAAAACAAGCGAAGACCAGCACGTATCCTTTTGTCACTCTTCAGCCACGACCAGCATAAGATTTTATATCAAAAGGTCCCGCAAAATCGACACCGGTGGAGAAAAAGGCGCGCGTTAAAGTCGAACGCTCGGGGGGTAAGGCCGCCATTATTTGGTGACTGATTTGGCGTTTATGTTTGACACATGTTACGCATTGAGATAAGGTTGTTTTTATAAGAGTCTTGAGTTTGGGGACATAATAACGTAATTTAGTCAAACGGCATAAAAGCGCAGTTTGACCATGTAGGGAGTATTGGTGCAAATACTTGAGAAATAATCTCGTAAAACATGCATGATAATGCAGTAAAATGGGATATCGTTCGGCATAACTTAGAGTAGGGGAGTCAGCTAGACGACCATTTATTCTCATGATTCCGTTGGAATCTAGAAAGGGGTTAAGAGTTAAAAGGGAGCTTTTTCGGGACTGTGGTCTTTGTATAAGTAATTGTGAATATTCTTCGCAAAAATGAGATTTCTGACAAGCTATGATTAAACGGTTTTTAGAGAAGACTATTTCCTTTGGCGATAGTTCTTTTCCACTGATCTTTTCTACTGTTTTATTCGGGTATAAAAACGGAAAATGCACGCTGTGATTCTTAATGCTCGAGGTAGGTTTGAAAAGTTTTCTAGAATGTCATTCTGTTGTATTGAGGTAGTGAGCACGCGGATTGGTTTGGCCCGTGTATTGAACTTAAAGTTAAATAGTTCGGCTTAAAATTAATGTCAGCTATGCTGGTACTATTATGATTGTTAACACTCGAATCGGAGATCATATTGAAACTTTCATTTTGGGTAACATTGGAAGTCTCACTTGTTTGTGGAAAATCATTGGTCAAATTAGAAGTTGAATGCAAAATGTTGGTAACTATGTTTTTTGTTGGGATTTTTTTGTTTTTACGTTGGTTATCTTGAGACGATGAGAGTGAAGTAGAAATTGTTTCGATATTACAAAACAATTTTTTATTTTTGTTTTTAATTTTATTGGGGAAATTAAAGATTTTTGTTCTTTTTTGCTTTTAAGGTCGAGTAGTAATGACTTATCATCTAAACAAATAAATAGGAAATGGAGAAAGAAAATTCTTTATTTAGCTAAACATGGTTTATAAAAATTAGCTTTTATTCATTGTACATATATTCGCCCATGTTCACACCAAACGCTTAAAATTATCGTTTTAGATTTGAAAACGTCAAAGAGGTGTTCTGACAAACGAAAATCCTAGACATTTTTCGTTTCAAACCGCTAGTGCATACTGAAGCGATCTGGCTTATTTTATTGAAACTGCAATTTAAATACAAAATGAAATGATGCACAATTTAAATTTAATATGTTTTCTTTTTATTTAAGCTAAAGCTTGTTACATTTTTCCACGATTTTTTGCCCCTATTGCGGTTCACAACTTTTTTAATAATTTGGTCGTCTTTCATAAATCGGTATTGCCATTCACAACTTAAATGTAGTTGACTTTTTGGTTGTGCTGCTGATTTTTTGGTTGTGTTTAATAGTATTGCGGTTCACCATTTTGGATGAGTTTGGTTGACAAAAACGATAAATATACACAACTGCTTATTAGCAGTTGAGTCTTTGTCGGTTACATATTTAAATAAATTTTTTAATACATTTCCTTTAAAAAAATAATACAAAAAATATAAAAAATGGAAAAATCGTAAGTAGAGGTGTTTTTTGATCTTAATATAATTAATTAAATGATTAATACAAATACGCAGGACATTAAAAATAACAACCAAAGCCCAATTTGAGCGACTTGTGCAGCTGATGGAAAAAAATCCAGAAATTGCTAAAGGAAAGCAAAAATTTGGGATGACGAAAACTCAGTGTAAGGAAGCGTGGGAAGGATTTACTATAGAATTGAATAGCTTGGGCCCACCTACAAGAACATCCTTCGAATGGCAACGTGTAAGTATATGACATCTTAATTATTGTAAACAGACATTTTATTAGAATTTTTACTTCATATAGGTTTGGATTCATTACAAAGCAAGTATCAAAAAAAAGCTTTCTAATAATAAACAAAACCAACAAGCAACAGGTGGTGGTCCTTCACAGGAAATTCCCCTTAATATACTTGAGGATTGCGTGTCCCAGCTGTTATCACTAAATTACCAAGTAGCACCATCTGGACACGCTTTCGGCGTTGAAAACGTTGCTCCGTCAACAAGTCAGGCTATAGAAACTCCTCAAAATCTCGACATGGAACAAATAGTTACAAATGAAGCTGAGATAATAAACATACCAGCCAAGAAAAGAAAAAAATCACCAGAACAAGAGCGTCTGGAACTTCTGAGAAAGCAATGCGAGACACAAGCTAAACTTTTAAAAAGTATGAAGGAATTGGAGAAAACCAGCTATAAAAATTATGAAATAAACAAACAGCTTTTACAAATTAAGCAAAAGAAAATTTCCTTATATGAAAAGCAAGTTAATGAAGCTACAATCTCACAATCTCAGAGTGGAATGTGAAAAAATGAAAATTGAGAAATTGAAAAGAGAAATTGGCATGGAGGTACAAAAAGAATGAAATATTTATTTTGACCATAAGGAGTTGTTTTTTATACACTTCACCATCGTGAGAAGGGTATATATAAGTTTGTCATTCCGTGTGAAATTTCCACAATATAATTTTCCGACCCTATAAAGTATATATATTCTGGATCCTTATAGATAGCGAAGTCGATTAAGCCATGTCCGTCTGTCTGTCTGTCTGTCTGTCTGGATGTTGAAATCAGTTTTGTGAAGTCCCAAGATATGTTCGGGATCCAAACCTTCAATAATTCTGTCAGAAGTGCTTTCGAGAAGTTTGCTATTTAAAATCAGCAAAATCGGTTTAGGTTAACCAGAGTTATGAACCAATATGTGAGACCACCTCTTTAAAAATTTAATATTTTTCGTCCATTTTATTGCAATATTTTGAAATATATTGCAGATAATACCATACAAAAAGAAATCACAAACCGAAATTTTTTTTAGTTCGGTCCATATTTGACCATAGACCCCATATAAAGTCCACTTACAAAATTCACTTAAATACGCATAAAACAGATATAAATAATGTTAAACGGCTAAAATTTGATATAAATACTCTTTATAGACAAATAAATTATTGTACCAAATTTTATGGTGATCGGCCCAGAAATGGTCATAGCCCCCATACAAAAATCTTCCCGAAATATTGCTCAATTATACATAAATGCCTATAAAATATCAAGACAAAATTCAGCAAAACTGAGTTTTGTGCAAAAAGAAATCGCAAAACGAAATTTTTTTTAGTTCGGTCCATATTTGACCATAGACCCCATATAAAGTCCACTTCCGAAATTCACTTAAATACGCATAAAACAGATATAAATAATGTTAAACGGCTAAAATTTGACATAAATACTCTTTATAGGCAAATAAATTGTGGTACTAAATTTTATGGTGGTCGGCCCACAACTGGTCATAGCTCCCATACAAGGACCACATCTGAAAAAGACATTTTTCCCTATATATATTGTATAAATATCGTTACCGACTCAAAACTTTGTACAGATCATGTACATATATACAAAAATCATTCCACACAATTTTGTTAATTTCGGTCTATTTTTAACCGTATGCCCCATATAAAGCCCTCTTCGGAAAATCCCTTTAATACTCATAAATCGCTTATAAATAAGGGTACCAATCCAATATTTTACACGGAGCATTTACATACATGCCTAAATCTAACTGCTGGATTTTGAGAATATCGGTCCATATTTGACTATATCCCCCACATAAGGTCCACTACCGAAATCCACGTTAATACTAATATATATCTTAAATATACCGTTATTATGTTGAAATTCGACGTGAAATATCCTCATATGCATGAAAATAACTGTTCCAAAATTTAAGAAGATCGGCCCATAATTTGTCATACTTGCCATATAGAACCATTTCCAAAAAACAAATAAATTCGGGTCAAAAAATATTCTTTTCGGATTTAACCCATATTCGGTCCATATTTTATAATCATGATATATATCGTTGGAAAGGTATTTTTAATACCTTTTATTTAATGTATTACAAATTATTAGACACCCAGTAGTTCCCGAGATATAGGCCTATATATTTTCAAATTTAAGGGCCCGCCCCTCGAAAATAGGCGTGGCCGCCAAAAAAAATTTTTTTTGCTGATATCTCTTCTAAAATCCCTATTTGTTTTTTTTTTTTTTAACAAAATCACTAAAACCGAATTGTACCCCTTTTTTATACTCTGTTTGTTAAATTACACTCAAGATTATTATGAACATCAGACAAACTCTGTAAATTATGGTAAGAATTGGTAATTATATCGATTAAAAATGGTGAAAATTAGACAAAATTTTAAAATATTTAACATAAATTATGTTGGTCGTAAAATTGTGTTTCAAACAATATATCAAATACTAATAAAATTTGCACTAAGACTGAATAGAAAACACAGAATTAGGATATTCTAGTCTAGTGTAGTTTCTGTATTTCTTATTACGCTTAGGTGAAGGGTATTTAAGATTCGGCACAGCCGAATATAGCACTCTTACTTGTTTATACTCTGTTTGTTAAATTACACTGAAGATTATTATGACATCAGACAGACTCTGTAAATTATGGTAAGAATTGGTAATTAAAAATGGTAAAAATTAGACAACATTTGAAAATATTTTACATCAATTATGTTGGTCGTAAAATTGTCTTTTAAACAATATATCAAATACTAATAAAATTTGCACTAAGACTGAATAGAAAACACAGAATTAGGATATTCTAGTCTAGTGTAGTTTCTGTATTTCTTATTACGCTTAGGTGAAGGGTATTTAAGATTTAAGATTAATTTTTTATATTTATATTTTTATAACACAAAGACTGAATTCAATTAAGTTAAAAATGAAATAAATAAAATAGTTTTGTTATGACTGAAAAGAACGCATTATATTATTTCGGATACTCATTCCAATTTCCGTATCTTCAGTATTTGTATTTAAGGATTGCGATGTGATATTTTCATTTTCAATAGATAGTTCATCGGCTTGGAACTCTACTCGAAAATGCTGACTAACGTTATGCAGAGCACAACAAACATTTACAATTTGTGTTGCTTTTTCGGGTGAATAATGTAAGCCTCTAACAGAAAGGAGACAGCGAAATTTACTCTTGACAATACCAATCGTCCTTTCAACGATATTGCGTCCTTTCGCATGTATCGGGCTTGTGGAGACCCTCCATCTGCCATTCGAAATGGTGTCATTAAATACGGTCTTAGAGGGTACCCGGCATCACCTTAAATACAAAAAATTTAAATGAAGATTTTAAAATTTCAAATAATTTTACCTAAAATCCATGAATTTTCTTGAGCGTTTCTTTGCAAATATGTCTTTAAATCACTTAAATTGAAAATTAAGGAATCGTGATTTGCTCCAGGATATCTTGCGTCAACATATCGTATGTTCATATTGTAATCACACATCTTTATAAAAAAACAAACTAATAGTAACTAAGCCTGTATAGGTATATGAATACTTACAATCATAATATTTAAGCTGTAGTATCCTTTTCTGTTCAGATAGAGGTGCTGAATATTTTTTTGTGGAGATATAATCCGAACATGCGTACCATCAACACAGCCCAATACGCCGGGAAATCCACTTTTTTCAAAAAACCAGACCTTGGAAGCATTTATTTCGTCTTCACTCATTTGTGTTTTTATCCATTTCCTACAAATGCGGTGTTCTATTGCTGGTAACACTTCCTTTAAAATAAGTGACATTGTAGATTGAGCTACTCCAATATTGAAGTCATTACCGCTGCACTTTTGATAGCTTCCGTCAGCCAAAAACCGGAGGACAGCACACATTTTTAATATCGGTGGTATAGCTACCATACGCACAGGTTTCTTTAAATGGTCCTTAATTTCGTCTACAACATAACAAAATGCTTCTTTGTTTAGCCGAAAATAGCTAATAAATCTATGAAAAATAATACTTATTATGCAAACATATTTGTTACTTATTTTGGAAATTTCTTACTTTGCACTGGCTAGTTCAAGAGGATTGGAATCATCGCGTATTTTTCTACGTATACGTAGAACATTTGTATTAGCGTCATGATTTTCGTCTTCAAAAAATAAATCCACACTTAAATCCATTCTTTTTATTTTATAAAAACTTGATTTTTTTTCGTTTTTTTCTTCACTTTAAAAATAAAATGCATGGTGTTGCCAACATGAAATCGATATTTCATGTCGGCAACGCCATAACAATTACAACTAAAAATCGTTGTGCTACACAATACCAAAAAATAATTTGGTTGAGTTAAAGTTGGGTTGACTGACAGACGACCAAACTTAGTTGAGTTGAGAACGGCAATAGGGGCATTTATTAAAAATATGCGATTAAAAATTTTTTTTTGAGTTTGTCAATTGTCTGTTTCAATTGTTTACTTTTGATTTTAGCTTTTTTAAAGCTAATACAGAAAGTAAGAACGCTGCTGGCATTTTAAATTACGTGCGAAAAGATAGCGTCGATTTTTAGCGTCGAAAACGCCAAAATATATTAGTGATTTTGGGAATTCAGAATAATGGGAATTTAAAAATACGCAAAGTATTTCAATGGAAAATCATAAAAACACAAACAATAGCATTAGGAATTCAGAACAGAACTTAAATTTTAATTTAATTTAAAAAAATAAAAAATATTTTATAAGAAAAGTTGTTTGAAAATAGTCAGACAAATATGGGATTTCATATTTCATAGAATACAGGCGACGTCAAGCAACTACCTATATAGATTATGAAAGTACACCATCTAAGGTATCTAAAACGCCTTCCGTGCAAAAAATCCGCTGACCAGTTTTCCAGAAAAGTGGCTTCATCCAAAATGGCCAAAAAAATCTGGGATTTTAAATAAAATAGAATCAGGGTAGTGTTAGGACATAGACTCAATGAAAATTGAGTAGTATACATCCCACTGAATACAAAAAAAAGCTTTCCAGCATTTTTTCATAAACCACGTGCTTTTTGCTATGGAGGAATCAATTTCTTTAAGTGTAGGAAAATTTTTTTCTTTTAAGCGCGTTTTTACCAAATCAACCGCATATATAAAGATGATAAATACATGGTTGCAATAATTACCAAAAATGTAATTGTTTATTTTATTGTCAACACGCAATGCTTAATTATATTTTTACCAATGAATAGAAATGAATTCATTAAAAAAATTAGAAAATTAATATTTGTTGTTCACAATTTAGCGATTGAGTTGATTGTTTGGTTTTTATTTTGTTTTTTATTATCGATTGGGAAAATGTATATGGATAAATAAAAGTCTACAACAAAAATTAAACGTCTTTAAACTATTCATTCCACTTTTCAGTTGATAGACTTTAAGTCCTTTTATAAAAAGTACATATATTTGACTTTTTTTAAGAACTTTGCAAAATTTGTATCGCACAATTTAGTAAAAATTCAGCAATACTAATAAATGATTCCTAGATGTGATAATTGACAAAATATAATCATGTTGTCAGAGATGACTTTTATGTCAAATTGTGCAAATAATGCTTATGAAACCTCATTCAATCGACTGTTAGCCGAAAATCCTATATCCACAAATAGGTCAGAAAAATGTCGATCAATAAAATATTTTTTACAATAGGTACGTTGAATGAAATATATTTTGTCAAGAGAAATATAATCATCAAAGATATATACACGATCATAATCCGAAAATATATGCAGTCACATTTATTAAAGAAAACGCTGCATAAAAACAGTGTTGAAAACGCTAAGCTGACAGCGCTTTATTAAAATTGCAATACAACTCTGTGTCAGTAGATGCAACATTGAAATATAATAATAAAGCATCATACCCCATCATAATAAAAAAACAAATTTTAAAAATTAAAATTTTTATAGAAACAAATGAAAAATTTCTAATGCTAAAAATGCAAACAAAAAAGTTACAAATCTCAAACATCATTCAATTATACTATTATCAAAATTGAAAACAAAATCAGCAGATACAATTTATTGTTCTACTAAAGAAAAAAGTTAGCGCTCATTGAAGAATATCTATACAGCCCAATCATGAATAAAAATTCCGCGGGAATTTTTTTCCCTTTTCTCATTTTTCCTATTTAAATTCAATGTTAAAAAAATAAAAAGGGGAAAAACTCTCGCGGAATTTTTATTTATGATTGGGCTGGGGGCTAATTCTGGCAGTCGTATACGATCGAATACTTACTCGTGAGTTCGAGTTTTTTTAACTTTTGGGGTTTTATTAGTCGTTATCGAATAATATGTATCGAAATTTCCCCCCTGTCATTAGAAATTTCGATACATATTATTCGATAACGACTAATAAAACCCCAAAAGTTAAAAAAAACTCGAACTCACGAGTAAGTATTCGATCGTATACGACTGCCAGATTAGCCCCCTGATAGAATTCACATATTCTTATCATAAAAATAAAATCTGATATAAACCAGGATCTACACAGCATTCACGATAGGGGTGAATTTATCCACATAATCCGCACGCTTTTGAAGCAACTCCATCTCTTCTTCACTTAGTTTTACGGTGGTTCCCTCTTCCTTAAGTAAAAAGTGTTGCAGGAACAAACGTAACTTTGTTTAAATTGTTGCAACTTTAAATTCTTGGCCAATCTCTCGAAAGCTTGATACAATTCCTGCTCCTCCGACGTTCAAAAATGCGGTATGATGCTTTATTATAAATTATGTAATGCATTATATTTCAATGTTGCATCTACTGACACAGAGTTGTATTGCAATTTTAATAAAGCGCTGTCAGCTTAGCGTTTTCAACACTGTTTTTATGCAGCGTTTTCTTTAATAAACGTGACTGCATATATTTTCGGATTATGATAGTGTATATATCTTTGATGATTATATTTCTCTTGACAAAATATATTTCATTCAACGTACCTATTGTAAAAAATATTTTATTGATCGACATTTTTCTGACCTATTTGTGGATATAGGATTTTCGGCTAACAGTCGATTGAATGAGGTTTCATAAGCATTATTTGCACAATTTGACATAAAAGTCATCTCTGACAACATGATTATATTTTGTCAATTATCACATCTAGGAATCATTTATTAGTATTGCTGAATTTTTACTAAATTGTGCGATACAAATTTTGCAAAGTTCTTAAAAAAAAGTCAAATATATGTACTTTTTATAAAAGGACTTAAAGTCTATCAACTGAAAAGTGGAATGAATAGTTTAAAGACGTTTAATTTTTGTTGTAGACTTTTATTTATCCATATACATTTTCCCAATCGATAATAAAAAACAAAATAAAAACCAAACAATCAACTCAATCGCTAAATTGTGAACAACAAATATTAATTTTCTAATTTTTTTAATGAATTCATTTCTATTCATTGGTAAAAATATAATTAAGCATTGCGTGTTGACAATAAAATAAACAATTACATTTTTGGTAATTATTGCAACCATGTATTTGTCATCTTTATATATGCGGTTGATTTGGTAAAAACGCGCTTAAAAGAAAAAAATTTTCCTACACTTAAAGAAATTGATTCCTCCATAGCAAAAAGCACGTGGTTTATGAAAAAATGCTGGAAAGCTTTTTTTTGTATTCAGTGGGATGTATACTACTCAATTTTCATTGAGTCTATGTCCTAACACTACCCTGATTCTATTTTATTTAAAATCCCAGATTTTTTTGGCCATTTTGGATGAAGCCACTTTTCTGGAAAACTGGTCAGCGGATTTTTTGCACGGAAGGCGTTTTAGATACCTTAGATGGTGTACTTTCATAATCTATATAGGTAGTTGCTTGACGTCGCCTGTATTCCAAGCAATAAATAATCCCAGATTTTTTTGGCCATTTTGGATGAAGCCACTTTTCTGGAAAACTGGTCAGCGGATTTTTTGCACGGAAGGCGTTTTAGATACCTTAGATGGTGTACTTTCATAATCTATATAGGTAGTTGCTTGACGTCGCCTGTATTCCAAGCAATAAATAATCCCAGATTTTTTTGGCCATTTTGGATGAAGCCACTTTTCTGGAAAACTGGTCAGCGGATTTTTTGCACGGAAGGCGTTTTATATACCTTAGATGGTGTACTTTCATAATCTATATAGGTAGTTGCTTGACGTCGCCTGTATTCCAAGCAATAAATAATCCCAGATTTTTTTGGCCATTTTGGATGAAGCCACTTTTCTGGAAAACTGGTCAGCGGATTTTTTGCACGGAAGGCGGTTTAGATACCTTAGATGGTGTTAGGGTAGCCAGATTTGAAATACGGAAAAACAGTACATCGTATACAAAAAAACAGTACAATTCAAAAAAAAACAGTACATTTTATTTTTTAACGAAAACATAACTCTTTATTCATGTAATAACATTTTTGTAATATTAATTTAATAAGAAACCAAAAAATTTAAAAAATACGTAAAAATATGAGATCATAACATATATTTGGGGTATTCACAAGGTGTGCTATCATGTTATATTGTCATAATGTTCTAACATTTTACAATGGTTTAAAAATATTGTTGTTGCTTTGTAAACAAAAAGTGTCTTAAATTAATAGAACTTTGCTTGCTATGTTTATTGTGCTGTCGTAATTAATCAGAAGTGTTTATTTACTTGAGTTTGCCATCACAACATCTAAAATGTATTTTTCGCACAAACTGGCTATTATTTTAGTTTTTTCATTTATTTTTGGCATTGTGGAAAACAATATTAATTTTTATATTTGTTTTAAATCAGCTGATTTAAATTCAAAATAGCACACTGAATTATGAGGGGTTGTTCACAGCAGTCGTATTTTTTCATGTTATTATTTTAAGACATATGACTTTATGACACCTTGTGAATCCCCCAATTATAAACGTTTTTGAAAAAGGTACATAGAAAATACAATTTAAATGACATATTGTATCTTTTATATCCTTCTAGATTACAATATTTTTGCTTTGCATGTAATGCAAAGTTTTAAATTTATTAGTTTTTGTAAATCAATCTGTATACATATGTATTAATTTACATTACAAAAGTGAACTTTAAATTTAATGTCAACTCAATTTTACTCCTTTTTCAATATTTTTTAGTAAGAATAATGCTGTTCCAATTTACATGGTGTAGAAATTTATTATTTAAAAATCAAGAAGTATCATTTATTGAAAAAAAACCAAGTAGCATTTTATCTTAACCCCCTATAACATGACTACTCTAAAATTAAATGTGCCATCAGCTTTTCGAAAAATGTATTTAAATACGTTGTATAAACAACGATATATTTATGAAATCCAATTTGTTTTTTTAATATTCTTCATATTAATCTACAATGTTTAATGGTTAGAAATGCCTTTAGAGCAATGATGTCCATTTCATGAAACAATTGTTGTATTCATTTCATATGGACAAACAAATTTTTTTGGACACCAATGCTTAGAACCATTTACACTGATCTCATAATCAACTTTAAAGTAGATTAAACCCCGATAAATAAATCCTTTTTTACATAAAGCAATACACTGAACAAAAATTTGTTTTTATCAATATTTTTTTCAATTTTAATATAAATAATGGCGTTTTCTTTTCTGGCAAAAATGTTACACGTTTTTCCCATTTCGCATCTTTTTTAATTTTTTTGTGTTCTTTTCTGAAAAAATGTCAACACTGCTAAAGTGTAGTGTGTTCTTTTCTATAAATGTCACACTATAAATTTAAAAAATGGTGCACCTTTCACACTCTGTATTTTTAGAGGGGGAGAATCGCACGATAAAACAGCTGACCAGTGATGCCAACTTTTGAGACTCAAAACGCGTAAACATTTTTAAAAAAAGGGCTAAATGGAAAAAATCCAATTTTCTTTTTTCTTTTTTTTTTGCGTTTTGAGTGACTAAAATCCGGCTAAATCTAGCCCGAAAAGGGCTAAGTTGGCATCGCTGCAACTGACATTTGTTTTGTTTATGAATGTGTATTTGTGTTAAGAAACAAAAAAAAATATATACAAAATGGAAAATATTACATACTATGTACTTTTTTATGTGCTGAAAAAATTTTGGATGACTTGTTGGATTTATCTTCATCATCTGATGATGATAAAATATTTTATATGATTATGATTTTTATAGTTTAAGAAGAATTTGCGTATTTTTTGATAAATATTTATTATCTTATTTCAAGCGATCTTACCAGGGAGCTATTTGCTTCTTCTTTTTTAACAAAAAAAAAACAAAAACAGCTGGACATGAAAAATAGTGTTACAGTGTTGTAATTTTATGTTCTATTCTGACCATTAAAAATGCGACATCTTTAAAATGTGGGGTAAACATTATAAAAATGTACATAATAAAGGTGTAACATTTTATTTCAGAAAAGAAAACACCATAAGCTTTTAACGAAAAAACAGTACAACGTGTAAAAACAGTACATTTGCGTACTGTTTTGGGTCTTGTGCATAAAACAGTACATTTGAAAATAAACAGTACGCGTACTGCTAAAAACAGTACGTCTGGCACCCCTAGATGGTGTACTTTCATAATCTATATAGGTAGTTGCTTGACGTCGCCTGTATTCCAAGCAATAAATAATCCCAGATTTTTTTGGCCATTTTGGATGAAGCCACTTTTCTGGAAAACTGGTCAGCGGATTTTTTGCACGGAAGGCGTTTTAGATACCTTAGATGGTGTACTTTCATAATCTATATAGGTAGTTGCTTGACGTCGCCTGTATTCTATGAAATATGAAATCCCATATTTGTCTGACTATTTTCAACCAACTTTTCTTATAAAATATTTTTTATTTTTTTAAATTAAATTAAAATTTAAGTTCTGTTCTGAATTCCAAATGCTATTGTTTGTGTTTTTATGATTTTCCATTGAAATACTTTGCGTATTTTTAAATTCCCATTATTCTGAATTCCCAAAATCGCCAATATATTTTGGCTAAAAATCGACGCTATCTTTGCGCACGTTTTTAAATTTATTTTATGACAAAACATCTGTTTTTATTGTTCGAAAAATGGCAAAACGCTAGCAAATCGTAGCGATTTCAGAACAGGTCAAAATGCGTTTTGCGTTTTTAAAACTGTAAGCTATTTGAAAACGCTGCGTTTTTTTCAGAACATGGGTGATTATATTGTGTATTAAAATTATTTGCTGCCAAATGTAATTTTTCACAAAATTATAAAAAAAAATGTATGAACTAATCATTTTAGGAAACAATTAATGCTTACCACGCAAGACTTTTCCACAATTTTGTCCACGTTTTTAGAATAAACCACTGAAAATTTATCGTTGTGAAATTTAATCAGCGAAAACATCTAAAATATAATACATATATTAAAGTAGGAGCTCTTAATTTAAATATATGTATGTATGTTTGTTTTAAAAAATTTAACTTATAGGTATACTAAACCGTAAAATAAAATTTCACACATTTTTAAAAACATTTTACTTCTTTAATATATATTTTTATAACATAAAATGCTTTTTTGTTTTTAATAATTAAAGCTAAAAAATGTTAATAGGATTTTTTTATACCCTCCACCACCACGAGAGGCAAACCCTGAAGTTTTATGAATAGGGGGTTTACCTACATACAAATTTTGGTTTATAAGCCTGTTATAAATTTGTTTAAGTTTTATGAATAAGGGGGTTTACCTCTAGTGGCGGTGGAAGATATAAACAAAGCATTACATAACATTTTTTAACTTTCATTATTAAAAACAAAAAAGGAATTTATGTTACATATATATATATTTTTATAACATAAATTGTAAGTTTTGTGAAGGTATAAATTGTAAGTTTTATGCAACTTACCGTATCAAAGCGGATGAAGACTTCTGGTATAGCGACTCGTAGATATGATTTTCCAGTCACTGAGTGGTTGACAAGGAATGCAAAAAACCTGTTTCAAAAAAAATCTTATTAAAAACATAATTTGTAATATAATTAATTAATGAATACTAACCGTAATAGATTAATGACAGCTGGCACAGCGATTCCTGGAGATGATCTCTATAAAACTATATATGTACATACATATGTATGTAGGTATTAATTTTTCTACAATTTCTTAATCCTAACATTAGAGTAATATTCCATTAAAAGTCCCTTTCGGAAATCATTTCAATACAGAAATATTACTCTAATGTTAGGATTGGATCACACTTACCGGTATCTCACTTTTTCACTAATTATTAAAATTTATTTATTTATTTATTATAAAATTTATTATAATTAAAATTACAATAAATCTAAGGCTAAAAGCACTAGCATCAATGGCTATCGGCTTTATTAAAATTTAAAAAATTAAATAACCATACATGTTAATGTCAAAAGTCCTTACATCGACTTTACATGAACAATTGAGATGTGCAATATTTTCCCCTTTTTATTACATATATATGCAAGCAGAATGCTGCATGAAACGTCAACGATTAGTTGTCAGCCTGTCTGAAAGGTCTACCATGTTGTTTCCGTTTTGGTTTTTAATTACTGTTGTTCACTGGCTTGCCGTACAGAAAGGTACATATATATATTCAAGGTCAATAAATTGAATTTTCTAAAAATCTAATCCTTTTATTTGTTCTTTTTTCATTTTTCCCTGACATTTTTTCCTATTGGGGTTTACCATTGCTGAGATAATAAAATAAATTAACATTTATTTTATTATATCCATCGGCTCAGAGATTAATCAAATTCCATATATTCCAACCAGATTCCAAGCTCTTATTTCAAATAAACATTTGGTCCCATTCGAACCGGATTGGAAGTTAATAGAAGAAAAATTCTCTGAGATTTCAACATTGAATTGGATGTGGTCATTATCTTCTGCACATTTACATACATAGCTACATACATAACTAAGGTACGTTCTGTCATTTGCTGTTAATTATTTTAGTAGTAAAAGTGCATTTAAGTTCACAAGAACTTCATAATTAACAAAAGTGAAAAATACAGTGGCATTAAACAAACACAAAAATAAAAAAATAAAAAAATCAACATTGAAAGAGTCGGAGATTTTATCCATCACTACCAGACGACAGTAAGTCAAAATTGGCATTTTCTATAAAAAATTGGGTTAGTTTTGGCTTTGTAAGCAAAATATTCGCCGTGTATGGTATATATTAAATTTTCGTGTCTATTTCTCCGTGATTTTTTGCATACATATCTTCCCTTTTGATCAAAAACTCTCTTGTAATGTTTACTATAATAAATCATCTCTTTTACTGAGTTTGATTTTAGTACAAGAACTAAGTTGATTTAAGTATAAAGAGATTTTACAAATTCAAATAATAATTCATTTTCTTATAAATATATTTTACTAGTATTAGCTGTGTTCTAATATATAAACTAAGAGAAAAGTAATCACAAATATAAAATTTTCTCTCAAAAGTCTTAGCAAAATTTTACTATTTTCGTGTAAAAGATATAAAACTCCGAATATCCCATCAATAGCAATAATACTTTGCAAAAAAGATATATAGGTATATGTAATTATTATTCATTTTATTCTAGCATTGAATTAAATTTTTATGTTTCGAGTTAATTTGTAATTTTGGGGTTGTTCAACATTTAAGAGAGAATAATTTTACATTAATAACTCTCTTACCCTTTCTACAACAAGATCTCTTGCACTCTCATTATATATAACTGATTGGAAACTTTAATACATTCCAGTTATTTTCAATTAAGAGTTGCCGCAGTGGTGTGATACTATAATAAACCACAAATTTAAACAATCCCCTAAATATCACATTTCAGATAGAAAATAATATATTTATTTATCTATTTTTTTTGCTAAAAATTTTTTCAAGTTATTCAAAATTAATAATACTACCAAATCTTAATTTTGTAATAACACACTAAACAATTTTTGATTTATATAATTCTACAGTTTCATGCGTTTGAAAAACAACTATTCATTGATGAAATTTAATTCTAGCTAGAATTCAGCGAACGTTTTCAAAGCTTCAATTTTTCCTGAATATTTAGTAGTTTATATACAACAATATACCTTATAACCGCTAAAACTGTTATGCTAATTTCTAACGCAAAGTTGGTGTATTCGAATTAAGTTGAAAAAACTATAACTATTTGGCTTAACTTAATTTGGCGCTATTTTATATTTATTCAAATACAGGTTTTATAATACGAATAATTGAAAGTGTTATAATTCTAGTTTATCGGCAACACTGTTTTTTTTTTCTTTCACATAAATATTTGTGGAATAAATAATTTACATTGGAAGTATTGAGCGAAGAAATTGTGTTGTTGAAAATTACAATAGGTTTGTTCACAAATTCTTTTCGTTAGATATTGTATTTTCTTGGAGTTATTTATTATATTAACCATATTTAGTAAATTAATATTAACTCATGGAAGTATTATACTCTATTTTGTTTCTTTTAACATTCGTTCTTACTTATTTTGTCCTATTGTTCTTCGATAACATATTTTCTCTCTCTCATCTTGCTATATTGTACTGTCTACCAATTATTTATTTTGCTTTGCATATTTCCAGTTGTATTACATATATTTTTTTTGATTATTCTAAACATATGAACAGACCTTATATCCAGCATATCACCTGGAATAATCATTCTTTTCCAATTGTACAAAAAGTGAATGAACTTTCAAATATTGATTTTATATCACAGCTGATCTAAGTTCCAGTTTTTTAAACTCATGCATTCTTACTTTTAACAGCAATTTAAACGTATGCATTCTTTTTGTTCTATTAATGCGTGAATTTATTCAACATTGAGATAATTCTTTATTATTCACATACAATTGTGCGGGTATTAGTGAGATTCTACCAATTTTCTATATAATTTTCTGCTAGTTACTTTCGTATTTTCTGTTAAATAACTCGTACTTATCTAATTTTCTTTGAACTAAGATCAATTCAAATACATCTTATAATTAAGGTGGACTATTAATTGTATAAAATTGTTGGAGACGAACGATTTTGTACTTTCTTTGTTCATAG
The DNA here is from genome assembly GCA_916048285.2 of Bellardia pandia. Lineage (NCBI taxonomy): Eukaryota > Metazoa > Arthropoda > Insecta > Diptera > Calliphoridae > Bellardia > Bellardia pandia. The sequence continues at coordinate 90,434,562 of OU696532.1, read as the reverse complement.
CGTTGTTAAGACTTCGTAAGGTGCAACTTAATTCTATTGAAATACTAATAAACGTTTACGATGTCTTTGGATCAGTTTATACGAATAGCTGATAGTCTTATAGAGTTCGAAGCAGACCTTAACGACAATAAATATCCGTTGTCGTCACTGCATACCCTCGAGGTTCATCGTTACGAACTTAAAACGATCTGGTGTCGCCTAAAAACAGCCTACGAAAAATTTCTTTTAGATGCTGAAAAAGAGGCTAGCGAAAATACAGAGCCAATTGATATTGAGACTTTTAAATTAAAATATAAAAGTACATACACAACTTATTGTAATTGTATGACTAAATTGTCCGAAATTTCAGATACGCTTCGTTGGCAATCATCTTCCAGTCCTGAAGATGTGGTACGTCAAACTGATATTTCTGTACTTCCCAGTACAGCACGTGATCATAATTCTCAACGTTTTAATTCTGCCGAGTCACATAGTTTGCATTTACCACCTATCGAAATCGAAGCTTTCGGTGGTGACTATGACTCGTGGCCTACTTTTCGTGACATGTTCACAGCAGTCGTTTCCAACTCAAGAGCTAGCAATGTCGAAAAACTATTCTTTCTTACACAAAAGACAAAAGGCGAGGCCAGGGAAATTGTTCGTAAGAGTCCTCTAACCAATCAAGGTTTTGATCTAGCATGGAAAAATTTATGCTTGAGTTATGAGAATCGTAGAGTTCTGGTAAATGGTCAGTTAAAGATCCTTTTTAACCTTCAAGCCATGACTTCTGAATCAGGCCGAACATTAAAACAATTACAGAGAGATATAAATTCATGTATTTCGATATTATCCCTTTACAATATTGACGTAGCTAGCTGGGATCCAATTTTTGTATTTATTTGTACAAACAAGCTTCCAGAAAACACTTTAACCTTATGGGAACAGGGATTAAAAGATAAAACTGCTCTTCCCAAGTGGTCAGATCTGGATGAATTCATTACAAACCGTTATAGAACGTTAGAGTCGGTTTCCGAGATGCGTAGTTGTTCTACTTCGAAAACCAATGATACCAAGTCTAAACACAGCTCAAATTCAAATTCCAAACAAAAGGTTCACAGCTTTCAAGCAAATATTACTGGTATTAAATGTCAGCTATGTCCCAAAGAAACTCATACTATTCGAAAATGTCCCAAATTTCTGAAAATGGATCAGCAACGAAGACTAGATGAGGTTAAAAAGGAAGGATTGTGCCTAAATTGTTTTTCGAAAACTCACAGCGTAAGAAATTGCCCCAGCAAACAGAACTGTTTCAAGTGCCAAAAAAGACACAACACTCTTCTCCACAAGGAAGTTGATATTCCTAACTCTTCTCTTCAAGTGCCTAGTACCAGTAAAAATTGCACACTTAATCCTAACTCGGCTACATACACTCAACCAAATCAAAGCAATATACAGTCCACTCGAAACTCTGGTTCGGTTAATGTTCAAACCTGTTTTGCTTCAAATACTAAGGGAGTTTTGTTGGGAACCGCCTGGGTAAATATTTGCCATTTGGGAATAACATACCAGGTGCGTGCCTTAATAGATTCAGGATCAGAGGGAACTTTTATCTCAGAACGTGTATTTAATCTTCTCAAACTTCCGTCTCAGCCTATAAATGCCCAGATTTCCGGTTTAAATGAAACTATTTCTGCTAAAGTTCAATATCAGTGCTCCTTTATATTGAGCTCACAACTAAACATGGATATTGCGATTCCTGTAACGGCTCTTGTAGTTCCTCACTTGTCAAATAATCTTCCATCACAGACCATTCCATACTCTAAATTCTCGAATATTCCTCAAATTCAGCTAGCGGATCCTAAATTCAATAGTAGTTCGAAGATAGATTTATTGATTGGTGCTGACGTTTTCCCATCGATTGTTTGTTCGGGGATTAAGCATAATGTATGCGGGTCTTTGATAGCCCAACAAACCATATTCGGTTGGATTCTTACGGGTCCAGTCAACCAGTCATCCAATCAAAATTCTACAATACTCTCACATTTCTGTGAAATTTCCTTAGATAAGGAAATTTCACGCTTTTGGGAGGTGGAGAATCTTCCAAAGAAGAACTATATGTCTCAATCCGACAAATTTTGTGAAGAATTGTATGTCCGAACTACAAGAAGAAATACCGAAGGAAGGTACGTAGTGTCTCTTCCGTTTAAAGAGGAATTTTCAGATTCATTGAACTTAGGACATTCTAGATCCAGTGCAATGGCACAGTTTTTTCGTAACGAGGCAAGACTAATTCGAACACCAAATTTTAAACTTGACTATGACAACGTAGTCCAAGAATACGAGGACCTTGGTCATATGTTCAAAATTGATTCAGCTAACGTTTCGGACAGTCCAAATGTATACTATCTTCCCCACCATGCGGTTATCAAACCAGATAGTGTCACTACGAAAGTTCGGGTCGTGTTCAATGCCTCTGCTCCATCCTCCAACGGACAAAGTTTAAATTCATTGCTCCACATAGGACCGGTCCTACAAAACGACCTAACTATACTTATACTGAAATGGCGATTCTTTAAATACGTATTCAATGCCGACATTCAAAAAATGTATAGGCAGATTCTAGTGAACAGTAAACAAACGCCATACCAAAGAATATTATTCCGCAGTAATCCAAATAGTCCTATTTGCGATTATGAACTGAAAACTGTAACTTTCGGGGTTAATTGCGCACCGTACCTCGCTATCAGAACATTACTTCAGTTAGCAGAGGATGTCCAATCCTCTTATCCGATTGCTAGTTCTATACTGCGAAATTCGATGTACGTTGATGATGTCCTAGCAGGATCTCACACAAAGCAAGATTCTATTAAAGCAAAAACTGAACTTATTAATGCTTTGGATTCCGCTGGGTTTGCTCTAAGGAAGTGGACATCTAATTCGAAAGATATTTTAGTAGACATTCCACCGGAGCACCTACTTCATCAAAATTTCTTGAAATTGGAAGATAGTAGTGCGACAAAAACTTTAGGCATCCGATGGAATGCACGTTCGGATGATTTCTACTTTGACGCAAATACGCTTCCCGAATCCATTAACTTCACAAAAGGAGAAGTCTTGTCCCAAATCGCTAAGCTTTTTGATCCTGCTGGTTGGCTAGCACCTTTTATTGTTCTGGCAAAGATGGTGATGCAGAAGATCTGGATGGATGGTACTGGCTGGGATGATGTTATTACCAAGGACGCACTTCATCAATGGAAAATTTTTCGATCCAACTACACTATTATCAATACCATTCGGATTCCTCGATGGGTTGATTATTGTCCTAATGCTGATGTCCAATTTCATGGATTCTGTGATGCTTCCGAAAAAGCATATGCAGCAGCTTTATATGTTCGAATAGTGAATTCTAATTCCATATCAACACACCTCATTTCTTGCAAAACTAAAGTAGCTCCTATTAAGACACTATCAATTCCAAGATTAGAACTTTGTGGTGCAGCGCTTTTAGCGGAAATGGTAGAGAACCTAGTTCCAGCTCTAGATGTTAAAACCTATTCAATATTTTGCTGGACAGATTCAACCATCGTATTATCTTGGTTAGCAAAACCAGCCTGCAACTGGTTAACATTTGTTGCAAATAGAGTATCGAAAATTACTCAAATAATCGATTACCCTAAATGGCACCACGTCAATTCGGAAATGAATCCAGCAGATCTTGCCAGCCGAGGCGTCTATCCAAAAGATCTGGCGACAAATGATTTATGGTGGTTCGGTCCCCACTGGCTTAAGACTGATAAATGTCAATGGCCTAATTCTGAGTTGTCCAAAATTCCTGAAACTGATCAAGAAGTTAAGCCTGTGAAAATATACTTTTCATATTTCACAAATTTTGAAGATCTTTTAGAACGATTTTCTTCTTTTCATAGAGCATTGCGTGTCTTGGCCTATACCTACAGATTTTACTACAGAACTCATCGTCGTTACCGTTTAAATTTTGTGAAAGAGTCCACAACACTCTCAAGCTCAGAAATTATTTTCATTCGTGATAGACTTATCTCTGTGTGCCAGAAAGTGTGGTTTCCCAATGAGTACAAGGCCCTTTCTGCTAGACAAAATATTTCAAAATCCAGTAGTATATTGAATCTAAACCCCTTTGTGGATGCAGAAGGGATAATTCGTTCCTGTGGCCGTTTAGCATCATCTCCTGGACTCACCTATAATGAAAGGCATCCAATTATCATCCCATATAATTGTCAATTTTCGAGGCTTTTAGTGAAATTTATTCATGACGTAAGTTTGCACGGAGGTAATCAACTCGTACTACGTTTGTTGAGAACCCAATATTGGATTCCAAAGGCGAAAAACTTAATAAAAGTCACTATCAACAAATGCAAAATCTGCATAATATATAAAAAAAGGTGTCAAAAACAGCTAATGGCAGCATTACCTTCCGAAAGAACAGAAATTACGCGGCCGTTTGCACATACAGGTCTTGATTTCGCAGGCCCATTCGATGTTAAAAGCTATTCTGGTCGAGCATGTCGTATTTCTAAGGGATATGTTTGTGTTTTCGTATGTTTCTCAACAAAAGCGATCCACTTAGAAGCTACTTCCGATTTATCCACACAAGCATTTCTAGCTGCTTTTAGCCGTTTTGTTTCGCGTCGAGGATGCCCACTCCATCTTCATTCAGATAATGGTAAGAACTTCGTAGGGGCTTCGAAAGTGTTGGCAAAAGAGTTTATTCAAACTTCCCAGCAACGAATATCCGCCAATTATGCACAGCAACATATTTCGTGGCATTTCATTCCAGCAGGAGCTCCACATATGGGCGGATTGTGGGAGGCTGGAGTAAAAAGCTTTAAAACGCATTTCCGAAAGGTTGCAGGCAACTACAAGTATACATTCGAGGAATTGTCCACACTTCTGTCTAAAATTGAATCGTGTCTGAATTCAAGGCCGATTTCCTCAATTTCAATGGATCCAAGCGATTTTTGCGCCTTAACACCAGGACATTTTCTAATTGGAACTCCGATTTTAGCTCCAGTCGATCCGAAAGTAGACGATTCATCAATTTCTATTATAAACCGATGGCAAAGACTAAAACTAATTTACCAAAACTTTTGCTCACGATGGAAAAACGAATACTTAAAGGAAATGAATAAAAGAGTTAAATGGAAGAAACCCGAAGTCAATATTCAGGAAGGCGTTTTGGTAGTGATTAAGGAAGAAAATCTCCCCCCTAATTCATGGCGACTTGGCCGAGTTGTCAAAGTATATTCGGGTTTGGATAACCGAGTTAGGGTGGCAGATGTCTTGACACAACGCGGTTTAATCAATAGACCCATAGTCAAACTTATAATGCTCCCTACCGAATCTTAAACGTGATCTCCCGAACATCTTACTTATTTATACGTTTTTCTTTTCCAGCTCATCATGCCCAAAATATCGTCGAAATCACGATCTAAATCAAATCCAAATGTGTTACCTTCAAAGTACAACGCTTTTCCATGCCGCCTGTGCAAGCGACCCCATCCACTCCGTACTTGTCGAAAATTCTTGGCAATGAATATTGCAGATCGTATTCGTGCAGTTCGTGATAACAAATATTGCACAAATTGTCTAGCACACGATCATTCGCATGGCACCTGTTTTTCAAAGGATGGATGTAAACATTGCCACAAGTTTCACCATACTTTACTTCATGTCAACCCTAGACTGGCTACAGACCTTCTCGCTTCACGCCACCAATCTCATTCTCGCTCACGGTCCTCAAGTCCAGGACCGTCTACTTCTACAAGAAGGCGCAATTCCTTGAAATCCAAGCCTGATAAAGCATCCTTTTCACAGTCGAATTCGAAGTCAACTTCTTTGACAAATATTTTACATCAAAACATTTTAATTCTTCTTCCTACCGTCTTGGTAAAAATCGGAACCACTACGTCACATGCCCGGTGTTTGTTAGACTCTGGATCCCCAGTTAGTCGTGTGTCCAAACGGTTGGTTGATAAGTTGGATTTAACAGCGTATACCCTAAATGATGAAACCATATGTCCAATGATTTTAAAATCACGATACGACTCTTTATCGCAGATAGAAGGCACCTTTAGGGTTGATAATCGTATCACACTCCGGACTCCAGCACAATCTCTTTCAGAATCATACAAAAGGAATTTTAAAGATTTGTTCTTAGCTGTGACGATGGAAGTCGGGAACCCTCGTTTCCACCAGTACACCAACATATGATAATTATCAAAGATTTATTTTATGAAGGTTGTGTTCTATCACTATAAAGTATTTATGGCGCCACCTATTGTCAGCAAGAACAACAGCCCATACACACTAGCGCCCCTTGCGGCGGGTAGGAATGACGACGTTTAGTGCAGTTGTCATAATCAGCTGTGTGGTTGGTAACTTGTTACCATCTAATAGAAATTCAGACGACTGAAAAAGTATAAAAGCAGAACAAAAATCTGTAAGAGGAGTTTGTTTTCATCAGTTGTGGTGTGCGCTTCGTAATAGGTAAGTGGTAGTAAATTGGTAGTTAGTGGTGTTGTAGGCAAATTGTGGTTGTATTGTAGATTCTACACTGCAAACAGCGCTAGAGAAGTGTTTCCGGAGTTTTACTACAGATTCACCCTCAAGAGCTAGCAGTCACTGGGCCTTATCTACGACCACATTTGTGAACAAATCAAAGCCGAGCGTAGTGGTGTTCACGGAGTTTTACTACGGTTCCACCACTGCGGGCTACACTAGGGGAGTGTTTCCGGAGTTTTACTACAGATTCACCCTCAAGTGCTAGTTTACTGGGCATGATTTGAGCATAGTGGTGTCCTCGGAGTTTTACTACGGTTCACCGCTGTGCGCTACACTGGAGTAGTGTTTCCGGAGTTTTACTACAGATTCACTCTCCAGTACTAGCTTCACTGGGCCTTATCTACGACCACATTTGTGAACAAATCCAAGCCGAGCGTAGTGGTGTTCACGGAGTTTTACTACGGTTCCACCACTGCGGGCTACACTAGGGGAGTGTTTCCGGAGTTTTACTACAGATTCACCCCCAAGTGCTAGTTTTACTGGGCATGATTTGAGCATAGTGGTGTTCTCGGAGTTTTACTACGGTTCACCGCTGTGCGCTACACTGGAGTAGTGTTTCCGGAGTTTTACTACAGATTCACCCTCCAGTACTAGCTTCACTGGGCCGTATTTACGACTGCACTGTCGACCAACTCGAAGGCTGAACGTGGTGGTGTTCCCGGAGTTTTACTACGGGTTCACTATTTTTCACGTGGCATTATTTGAGGTTATGTTACTACCAACTACCACTACGTTCGTAATGATACCCAACGATTGGAATAGATAAACTGCGTTTACAACAGAGATATTTTAGTGTACGTATTTTATTCAGTGGAATAAGCGAGTGGCCAAAAAATAAAAATTCGTGTAAATAAAGTTTAATTATAAAAATTCGAAGAGCAAGCCGTGTTTTATTTTAAGAGGTCACTAATAAATAAAAAATTTTATTGTGACAGAACGTTGGACAACCGCGAGTTATACCCCAGCAAGAAAGGATCGTTACAGTTGGCGCCCGAGCAGGGACCTCTTAAATTAAACAGAGTCATTAAAAAGCTACTGTCGAAAATCGCGTACGACGCGAGTAAATAAAATTATAATTTAAAAAAAAAATTAAATAAAACAATAAAAAGAAATTCATAAAAAAAAAAAATGATAATAATAAATGGAAAAATGGTTCATAAATGAAATACTGAATAAATGAGAGGTTCAAAATGAAATAGAAGTTAAAAATTAATTAAAATAGACAGAATAATAATTCAATAATAATTTAATAACTTAAACGTAAAGGTGTGAAAATAAAAATAGAACAATAAAGAAACGAAACAAATAGAGTTGGTCGTGTGAGTTGCGAACCAATAATTGACAATATAAGTAGATGTGAAAGAAACATCAGAAAGAAAAGACAAAGAATAATAAATAAAAATTAATTTAATGAGAAGTAATTAAAATAGACAATAAATTAATATAATAAAAATTAATAATAAAATAAACGTGAAGAGAAATAAATTCAAAATAAAGAACACTAAATAAAAATTAATCTGGTGAATAAATGATCGGGTAAAATCTAAATAAAAGTTAAACGTAATTAAAATAGACATAATTAATAATTCAATAATAATTTAATAATAAATCAATAACGGGATGCGAAATAAATTCAAAAGAATTTTTTTTAATACGTAAATAAAATAAAGAACTAATATTAATAAATAAAAAGTAATTGCATAAGTCGCGAGTCAATATATTGATAATTAGATGTGCACTACGCAAATCGATGTCCACGTTGCGAAGACCAACCTTCGGGAAATGCCAACGGGAGCCGACGAAATTTAGGATGGTCGGACTTCCCGAGTAAAATACTACATCCTCCCCCAACACCACCAGTTTACAACAAGAGGGGTCACCGCTAATGGCCAGCATCAGAATCAACATCGCCATGTGTGAAGCCGCAGTAATCACCAAATCATGGCCGATGCGTTGTCACACCGACCGTGTGAAAACGCCAACATCGCCATGTGTGAGGCCGCAGTATCACCAAATCATGGCCGATGCGTTGTCACACCGACCGTGTGAAAACGCCAACATCGCCATGTGTGAAGCCGCAGTAATCACCAAATCATGGCCGATGCGTTGTCACACCGACCGTGTGAAAACGCCAACATCGCCATGTGTGAGGCCGCAGTATCACCAAAGCATGGCCGATGCGTTGTCACGCCGACCGTGTGAAAACGCCAACATCGCCATGTGTGAGGCCGCAGTATCACCAAAGCATGGCCGATGCGTTGTCACGCCGACCGTGTGAAAACGCCAACATCGCCATGTGTGAAGCCGCAGTAATCACCAAATCATGGCCGATGCGTTGTCACACCGACCGTGTGAAAACGCCAACATCGCCATGTGTGAGGCCGCAGTGTCACCAAATCATGGCCGATGCGTTGTCACACCGACCGTGTGAAAACGCCAACATCGCCATGTGTGAGGCCGCAGTATCACCAAATCATGGCCGATGCGTTGTCACACCGACCGTATGAAAACGCCAACATCGCCATGTGTGAAGCCGCAGTAATCACCAAATCATGGCCGATGCGTTGTCACATCAACCGTGTGAAAACGCCAACATCGCCATGTGTGAAGCCGTAGTAATCACCAAATCATGGCCGATGCGTTGTCACGCCGACCGTGTGAAAACGCCAACATCGCCATGTGTGAGACCGCAGTAGTGGGCAATTGCAAGTAGCTCGACAAGCTTACGCGTGAGGTATACCAAAACTCCGACGATCTGCTGGCAAGGTTTCAGAAGCATCGTCCAGACGTCCTTACGGGTACACAAGCCAGGTCAGCGACGAAAATTTAAACACCATAGCGGTACCGTAATCTACCAGATACTAATCAGCAGAGGAGGGAGAGTCGACATCAGGGCCCTGAACCCAGGGGAAGAGAGCCGTCCGTAAAGAAGAGGGGATGTGTGACGATGGAAGTCGGGAACCCTCGTTTCCACCAGTACACCAACATATGATAATTATCAAAGATTTATTTTATGAAGGTTGTGTTCTATCACTATAAAGTATTTATGGCGCCACCTATTGTCAGCAAGAACAACAGCCCATACACACTAGCGCCCCTTGCGGCGGGTAGGAATGACGACGTTTAGTGCAGTTGTCATAATCAGCTGTGTGGTTGGTAACTTGTTACCATCTAATAGAAATTCAGACGACTGAAAAAGTATAAAAGCAGAACAAAAATCTGTAAGAGGAGTTTGTTTTCATCAGTTGTGGTGTGCGCTTCGTAATAGGTAAGTGGTAGTAAATTGGTAGTTAGTGGTGTTGTAGGCAAATTGTGGTTGTATTGTAGATTCTACACTGCAAACAGCGCTAGAGAAGTGTTTCCGGAGTTTTACTACAGATTCACCCTCAAGAGCTAGCAGTCACTGGGCCTTATCTACGACCACATTTGTGAACAAATCAAAGCCGAGCGTAGTGGTGTTCACGGAGTTTTACTACGGTTCCACCACTGCGGGCTACACTAGGGGAGTGTTTCCGGAGTTTTACTACAGATTCACCCTCAAGTGCTAGTTTACTGGGCATGATTTGAGCATAGTGGTGTCCTCGGAGTTTTACTACGGTTCACCGCTGTGCGCTACACTGGAGTAGTGTTTCCGGAGTTTTACTACAGATTCACTCTCCAGTACTAGCTTCACTGGGCCTTATCTACGACCACATTTGTGAACAAATCCAAGCCGAGCGTAGTGGTGTTCACGGAGTTTTACTACGGTTCCACCACTGCGGGCTACACTAGGGGAGTGTTTCCGGAGTTTTACTACAGATTCACCCCCAAGTGCTAGTTTTACTGGGCATGATTTGAGCATAGTGGTGTTCTCGGAGTTTTACTACGGTTCACCGCTGTGCGCTACACTGGAGTAGTGTTTCCGGAGTTTTACTACAGATTCACCCTCCAGTACTAGCTTCACTGGGCCGTATTTACGACTGCACTGTCGACCAACTCGAAGGCTGAACGTGGTGGTGTTCCCGGAGTTTTACTACGGGTTCACTATTTTTCACGTGGCATTATTTGAGGTTATGTTACTACCAACTACCACTACGTTCGTAATGATACCCAACGATTGGAATAGATAAACTGCGTTTACAACAGAGATATTTTAGTGTACGTATTTTATTCAGTGGAATAAGCGAGTGGCCAAAAAATAAAAATTCGTGTAAATAAAGTTTAATTATAAAAATTCGAAGAGCAAGCCGTGTTTTATTTTAAGAGGTCACTAATAAATAAAAAATTTTATTGTGACAGAACGTTGGACAACCGCGAGTTATACCCCAGCAAGAAAGGATCGTTACATAGCAGATTCCCAATTCTACGAATCTGAATCAATCGACATCATAATTGGAGTCGATTTATATCCGAAAGTGATTTGCCAAGGAATAATTTCCAGAATAGGATTTCCAACAGCTCAAAGCACAATATTTGGCTGGACAATTTATGGTCCATGTAGCACATAAAAACCATAATGCACTTTTACAAGCGACAGCAAATAACAAAACGTATCTATAATATTTTACTTCTTTATATATGTATACACTTTGAATTTCCTTAGTTATATTATACACTTGAATTAATTTTGAAATGGAGTTAAATTGTAATACTGAATTCAAAACCATAATTATATAAACTAATTTACATAACATAAGTTATTTTTATTCCATTTCAGAAACAACATCGTAGACTTGGCTAAGTTGTTTTGTTCTGATTGTGTTGCATATATCCTGCAAGGCGGGCGGCAATGTTAATGTCAAAAGTCCTTACATCGACTTTACATGAACAATTGAGATGTGCAATATTTTCCCCTTTTTATTACATATATATGCAAGCAGAATGCTGCATGAAACGTCAACGATTAGTTGTCAGCCTGTCTGAAAGGTCTACCATGTTGTTTCCGTTTTGGTTTTTAATTACTGTTGTTCACTGGCTTGCCGTACAGAAAGGTACATATATATATTCAAGGTAAATAAATTGAATTTTCTAAAAATCTAATCCTTTTATTTGTTCTTTTTTCATTTTTCCCTGACATTTTTTCCTATTGGGGTTTACCATTGCTGAGATAATAAAATAAATTAACATTTATTTTATTATATCCATCGGCTCAGAGATTAATCAAATTCCATATATTCCAACCAGATTCCAAGCTCTTATTTCAAATAAACAATACATGTACGACGATAGCTCAGTATTAAATAAACAACACAAAAGTGCCGTTATAAAGTGGCGTGGGTTTTTATATGTTATTGATACATGACAAAGCTTTTATTTACGTGAACACAAGTCGTAATATACACCGCTGCTGAATGTTGCAAAAACACAAAAATACAACTCAAAATTTAAATTAACAGTAAAAAATTAACTTCTGTATATGTACTTACATGTAGGTTTAATAAAGCATATAGGTTTTATTAAAGTATTGATGATAATTTAGCTATTATGGTTTTAAAAATCTTCACAACAATTTTTGTAAAATATATAAAGCAAAGAAAGAAGCAAAACATTTATTGGAACAAGTCGGTTTTAGTGGCTTTGCTCAAAAACAAATTTATCAAACAGGTTTTTTAGAGGAGATGATTAAATTAAAGGTATTAAAAATGCCTTTCCAACGATATATATCATGATTATAAAATATGGAAATCCGCAAAGAATATATTTTGACCCGAATTTTTTTTTTTAATATCTACAAAAATTAAAAAAGTCTATATAAGTGTTATTTTAGTTTATTAATATAAATAGCCAAGACATTAAGCTTTAATTTACGGTATCGAATGTGTCATTAGGTACTAAATATAATCATTGAATTATAAGGACTTCAATATTAAAAAAACACTTTTTCTTTAAATTTGTATGCAGGATAGGTTTTTTTCCTCTATGGTATACATAATACCGGTTCCGCATTGCCGGCCTATGGCCGGGTGGAATTATTTTCTCCTCTATGGCATACAGAACACCGGCTTCGCATAGTACAGATTGGTGATTGGGATGGTGATTTGTTATAATCTTACTTTAATATCTTTGGATTTATATTACCTACATGGTCATCTTATACCTTAAATTAAAGCTTAATTTCTTGACTTGAAAATATTGTAATTTTTCTACTTATTCATATAGACCTTTTTCCCAGATTTTTTTATTTTTTTAAAAAATTTCAGTAAAAAAAATTTCAGAAATTTATCAATAGGTCATGTTACATATTATTGGAAAGGCCTTTAAAATACCTATCATTTGATATATACATACATATATCGTCTAATAAAAAAAAGTGGTTTTTAAGATATAGCTCAATATATTACAAACTTTGGAGCTGAGATTTTTGCGCATTTAACTGATTTTCGGAAATGGAGTTTATATTATACGGTCAAATAAGGACCAATCGGCATTCAATTTGATACGACGATTTATATTTATATAGGGTGTTTTTTTGAGAGGTATAGAACTTCGAATTGAAATAAAACACAAGAAAATCGTTTTAGTGACCATCAATTTGGCTTTATTGGAAGGATAATTTTATGCCATTAATGTTTAAATATGATTTCAGGCATGTGGCCGCCGCGGCTGGCTCGAATAAAGCCAATTCTACAGGTCCAATTTTCAACCACTTTTTCGAGCTTATGGGGCCGTATGTCGGCAATAACGCCACGAATGTTGGCTTCCAATTCCCCTAACGTTTCTGGTTTGTTGGCGTAGACGAGCGACTTCACATATCCCCAAAGAAAATAATCCAATGGTGTCAAATCACACGATCTTGGTGGCCAATTGACAGGTCCATTCCGCGAAATTATGCGCTCATCGAATGTTTCCTTCAATAAATCGATTGTGGCGTGCGCTGTGTAACATGTAGCGCCGTCTTGTTAGAACCACAACTCATCCACATTCATGCCATCCAATTCGGGAACAAAATAGTCGGTTATCATGGCTCTATACCGGTCTCCATTAATCCGGGTCCTCTTCAACACTTTGCTTGTTATTTTGCACTGTTATTTTCACATAGAGTAAACGTAGTGCGAAAACGATCCATGGTTAACCGAATTAATTGCTCTGATGGACGATTATGTGGACCATAAAATGGACGAAGCTTGCGGTAAACTTCGCGAACTGAACCGTTATTTTCGAAATAAATTTGCACGATTTGCAAGCGTTGTTCTTTTGTCAACCTGTTCATGATGAAATGACAAACCAAACTGAACATAAATGACATTAGAGTTGCCAGATTTGACCACAAAATGCCAGTTTTATCTCTTTTCGAAAAACAAACCTGTAAAAAAAACACTTTATATATTACAAACTTTTTAGCCTCGCCCACTCGAAAAAAGGCGTGAACGCCCCAATTTTTTTTTATTTTAACCCTAGATGGTTACTCTTCATTTTTGTACATTAAGGTTACTCTTCGTTGAATCGACGAACAATTTCTTAAAATAATTTTAGCGGAACAGTTTTTAAAGTCAAAAATAAACAAAAATATTTTTATTTAATTTTATACTATTAGTGATAAAATTTTGATAGTGATTTAAAAAAAGTCACTAAAACCGACTTAAGCCCATTTATTTCTTACAAATTTAACAAAACACAAATAAAAATATGATGATAACATTCTGTACATACAATTTTTATAGAATGTATGTGCTCTCATTTCATATATAGTATATGTGAAACCCTAATCCATTAACTGCAAAAGAAATAAATCTTTAAATATTTTTTAAATTAAATTCGATAACATTTATCGAATTTAATTCAAACTCCCAAGTCGGTACTCATAAAAAATTACGCCGTAAAGAATTTGCAAAAATAATGTAAAAGTATGGCAACAAATATTTTCCTCAAACTATGCGCAAGGTACTTAATGCAAGATCAGGGGCTTGTTCCGCGACTATATGTTAAAATGTTGATATATGTAGGTGCTTTCAATTTATTTAAGAGGGAAGTTTTAAAGTTAAGTGATTATTTGTTAACATATTTTTATTTTTAACATTTAAATATTTATTTTAATTGTAATTTTTTTAATTAAATAATTCCCATATTTCGCAACAACCTTGTGGAGCAGAGAAAAATTTAAGAAATATTTTTTTTAACTTTGTAATTTTTTTGATAATGCTACACAATGTTGTAGCACAATACTGGAAAAATTGAATTTTATAAAATGTTTGACCTAAAGCTTAATAAAATAACAATTTTTTTTTTTTGCATATTCTTTTTTATTGTATCTTCATTTTAAATGAACTAACAATAGGTATTCAAATCTTAAAACTAAAGTTAATTAAGATAAGTCCAGCCAATGCTAGGCAAAATCTAGTTTTCAAATTCGATAGGATATAATGAGCAACTTGTATTTATTCATCTGAGAGCGGTGGTGTCCCTCCTTCTCAAACGGCTATGACCGGGATGTTGTAAGATGTCTCGAGCGAGGGGATTTGGATGAGTTTCCAGCTTACCCAAATAAAGGGCCACGTGTTTAGTTATTTCCCATTTGACAAGTGGAACATCAAGATCGTTGTGTATGTTGTTGTTTTTAATATACCAAGGAGCGGTAGTTATCATTCGCAGAATTTTGTTTTGACGGCGTTGAATTTTCTCAATATTGGAGTTGGAGGCAGTGCCCCATAACTGGATACCATAGCACCAAATTGGCTTTAAGATTGAGTTGTAGAGTAGAAGCTTACAATCGAGCCGAAGGACGGAGTTTCTGCCGATGAGCCAATGAATTTGGGCTGCTTTCAGTTTCATTTGAGTCAGCTTAGCATCTATATGTGGTTTCCATGTGAGGCGACGGTCCAGATGAATACCAAGATATTTCACGTGTGAGTTTTGAGGCACTATATGGTCATTAATACGAATAGGGGGACATGATTCCCTACGTAGAGTAAATGTTACGTGGGTGCATTTCTGTTCATTTATTTTTATTCCCCATTGTCTTGCCCATTTCTGCACTTGCGTTACGTGGTGCTGTAATTGAATCGAGGCATCTTTTGGATCTTTGTGAGTACTGAAAAATGCCGTATCATCAGCAAATGTTGACGTGTGAATTTCATTGTTTGTTGGCATGTCTGCAGTGTACAGCAAGTATAGAATTGGTCCTAAGATACTACCTTGAGGGACGCCAGCACCTATAGGTTGAGGACGGCTTAAATAATCACCTTCTTTAATCATAAACTGACGGTCGATTAAGTATTTCCATAGTAGGTGTTGAAGATTCACCGGCATGTTCTGCTTTAATTTAGATATCAGGCCTTCATGCCATACTTTGTCGAAAGCTTGAGAGACGTCAATAAAGAGTGCCGAACAGTATCTCTTTTCCTCAAAGGTTTTTCTTATGACTTGTACCAATCTATGTGTTTGTTCTATTGTACTGTGTTGACGTCTGAAGCCAAACTGGTGATTGGGAATGCAGTTGTTTTCATTCAAAATCGGAGTCAGCTTGGTTATAAGCAATTTCTCGAATAATTTGGACATAGTTGGTAATAGACTTATTGGCCTATACGACTCAACTTTGCAAGGATCTTTTCCCGGCTTAGGAATCATCTTTACTAGTGCAATTTTCCAAACCGGAGGGTAGTACTCAAGCCGTAAGATGGCATTAAAAAGAAAGAGGATTAATCTTTTTGCAATGCGAGGCAGCTCAAAAATCATTTTATTGCTGATTTTATCAAACCCAGGTGCTTTTTTAACATTTAAATTATCAATAGCCTCAACAACCTCCAGATATTGAAATCTTATTTGTACAGGTGGTCTGGCAACAACAGGCGGTAGTTCGCTAATGTCAGTATCCGTATTGGGAGTGAATACATTTTTTAAATGACTTACGAAAAGGTTTCCTTTTTCTTCGTTATTTCGTGCCCAAGATCCGTTCAAAGTACGCAGTGGAGGTTTTGCGATTACGGGTTTTCTTAGATTTCGGACTGCACGCCATAATGAATAATTTGACTGGGAAGTTGCGTCTAGACCTTCCAGATGTTGTTTGAGAGACTCTGCTTTTTGCGCTTCTAGCAAGATCCTAAGGTTTTTGGTACATTCTCTCAACCTAGTTTTAAGTTGGGGCGATCTGTGTTGTTGCCACTCTCTTCGGACTCTCCTTTTTTCAGACAATAGTTGCTCAACATCTGCAGAAAAAACTCTGTTGTACCTATTCGGGCGGTAAGTGGAAGAAGCATGTTCTGCAGCTTTCTCGACATGTTCATTAAGGCTTTTTATACAGGCATCGATGTCTTCAGCAGTTTTTAACGGGAGTTTCTCTGTGCAGTGAGTGCTGATGTATTTTTTGTATTTTAACCAATTCAGACGTTTGACAAGAAGTAAGGCATCAGTTACGATTTGCTGAGGACTTCTGATGGTGATTACAGTGGGTGAGTGATCTGAAGAAAGATCCAGTGAAGCCTCGACTTCAATGAGTTCCGGGGATACCCCTTTCGCCACGCCGAAATCGATAACGTCAGGAATTTTTTGCTGGTCAGTTGGCCAATAAGTTGGTTGACCAGTTGAAATCACATTCAGTCCCATTTCAGACAGGGAGTCGTACAAGATACGACCTTTAGGGCTAACGAGTCGTGAGCCCCAGAATGTATGCTTAGCATTTTAGTCGCCAGCCGCTATGAAACGGCTACCTAGTGATTTGTAAAAATCTCTATACTGATCTTTTGTTATTGAAAATCTGGGCGGACAGTAAACTGACGAAATCACGAGGTTTTGACAAAAGTTTTCAATACAGATGTTTGTTGCTTGAAGATAGCACTCTGAAAGACCACCCAATGAATGGTGTTTGATTCGCGATTTGACCAATATTGCCGAGCCACCACATGATCTATCTCTGGGGTCCTTGGTGTCGTAGAATGTATAACCACTTATTTTAAAAATGCTTCTCGACGTCATATGAGTCTCGGAAATCAGCTTACATCAATTTTCTTATTAAAAAGAAAATATTCAAGTTCATTTTTGTGTTGGCGTATGCCGTTTGCGTTCCAGAAACATATTTTGAGACAGTTCATGGTCTATTAAGTATGGCCTGCAGTAGCGTGGACTGCATTTTTTGCATCTCCTGCATCATACTTGTCATGCTTGTCATGAAATGGTTCATGGATTGCGCCAGATTCTCCATTATACCTTCAAGACGGCTAAAATTGTGGCTGTTTGTATCATTTATTGGTGATTCATTTTGCAGTGTTGGTTGGTTAGATCTTAGCACGTTGGCATATGAAAATTGGCTAGTGGATGCTTGTACTACGGGGGGAATAATTGTAATAGGTACTTTTGTCGTCTGGGTAGGGGTAGAAGCGGGTTTGTTGATCAAGGAGCGTTTAACGACCTCGAAAACAGGGCAACCCCTGTAGTTGGCAGTGTGGTTTCCACCGCAATTGCTGCATCTTTTTACCCTGGAATCATCCTTAGGTTTATCGCACTTTGAGGTGTCATGAAGATCCCCACAAACAACACAAACAGTAGGCAACTTACAATAAGATTTTGTGTGACTATATTCTTGGCAGTTCGAACACTGTACTGGGCCAGATCGCTTATGAGGTTCTTCTACTGTAACTCTTCGGTGCATTATGAATTTCAAGTCATATATAGGATGTGTTTCATTTTTCTTCAGCTTAACATCACCAGGTTCTAACTCCACTCTAAATAATGGTTGAGGGATCCTATCTCTGTTTCTTATATTTGATACTGCCTTGATTTTAAAGCCTTTGTCGGCCAAACTGCTCTTGATCTCCTCAGGATCAACAAAAGAATCAATTCCCTTAATTACGACTTGTAGACCTTTTGCGCTTTTAAGTTGATACGTGTAAAAATTCTTTTTGCGTTTTTCAAATTCCGAAACTATTCTCCGATAGTCGTTTTCATTATTAACCTGAATCTTTGTTTCATTAATATTGCCACGCTTAATTGGAGTCACATAAAAAGAATTTTCACCAATTAATGAAACTAATATTTTTATAAGTTCGTTTGAATTTTTTTCTCTTAAATATATTGGAGGTGGTTTTACTGGCTTAATCACAGCGTTAGGGACATCATTTTTCTCTTGGAGGATGGCAAAACGATTTTGCGAGCGTGGCTCTTCAGCATTCTTTGATAATTTTGCGGCTGGTGTAATTAACAATTAGAATATAAAATAAAAGGTCGAACAATTTCGTATGTATAATAATTTTACATTTTTAGAATTGAAAATGGTCAAAATAACTACAAAGCAACAGTTTGAGACGCTGATCCAGAAAATGTACCCGAATATCGCTCGTGGTGTCCGGGCTTTTAGCGAAACCAAGGCAACAATAGAAGAGATGTGGAAAGAAATTTCCTTAAAGCTAAACAGCTGTGGCCCACCAGTTCGCTCAATGAAGGAATGGCAGAGTATACAAATATAAACAATACAAAATATAAAAAAAAACAAAAAAATACTTGCTACAAATAAAATTAAAATATCAATATCAATGCAGTTTTTTTTTCATGTAATGCCTACACTTAAGTAAACATATGTATAAATCCATGGTTTTTCGTTTATTTTTTTTTTTCTTAATTCAGTAGATATTGGAGATACGAAAAAAATTTGTGAGCAAAGGTTGTTCCTCTGAGTTTTGTCTATAACTTTCACTAACAAATTTTTTTTGTAAAATAGATATTAAAGAAATTATTGACAATTAAAGTCAAAAATCAGGTATTTTGCAAATTTTGGGCGGCTCAGGGGCACCTTTTCCCCTTATCCGATTGAGCTCAAATTTTCAAGGGCGTATTTTTTTAGCAATTCGAACCAATCTGGGGGGTGCCGTGAAAGAAATTCCTTAAAAAAATGTTCCCATATAGTTAATTGGCACTCTAATGTACATACATAACTATGCAACGGGGTTAGCTGAATGTTTGTATGTAATGTGATTTTGAGCAAAAATATTATACAGTGGTTTGTGAGAAATACAATTTGTAAACATTTATGTATAAAATAATTGAAAGAGGATAAAATTAATAAAATTCATAATGATTAAATTGCGTGCCCGAACATATTCCTTGTCAAATAGATAATTATTGCTTCCAAAATTAACTAATAACTGAGTACTTCTCTCAAAGTTCACCACTTCTACATTGTATTTATAGATTTTGCTGAAGGCTACGTACAATATATAGATCCCAAAGGTCCCAGTAAAAATAGCCAACAGTTTATTCAATATTATTTGAGTATAAAAAAAATATCCATGTATCAAATGGATTTCAAGAATTGTAGAACAGGATATTCAGCTTGATGGCTGGAACTCTGGTGTATTCATAATACAGTTCGCGTTTCATTAAATCAAAAAATTAGACAATGCTTGAAAATCAAAGTGCATGCAGAGTAGCAATTAAAAATATGCTTTATAAGCATGATAATTCATTGCTAGATGTATGTACTTATGTTTGCATTGTTGACATGAGACTACCAAGTCTTATAGAAAGTTACGCTGTCAGAATTGCTTAAGATATGTCTGTGCAGTTTGCAAAATATATTATTCAGCTATATCAAAAATAAAGACATCTTGAGTCAATTCATTTGCAAACTTTGTGATATTCAAAGTAATTTAAAATTAATAATAAAAAAAAATCTTGTCGTTTCAGAAAATAAATATTTGAATATTTTAAGAACAGGTAATATGGGGTATGCTTACTGGGGACGCCAAGCAGTAAGTTTGGAAATTAACTAATTGAAGAGGTTTGGAGATAAACAGTTTAGCTGAGATCCATAAAAATTTTGCGGGTCGAGAACATTTTATATTTTATGACGAAATCAAATGCAACATTTTTCGTTAAGATAATCGACGTCAGGTCTAGTGGAAGCCAAATAAAGTCTTAAATATAAATAATATAAAGCCCACGGTTAATTATGATGGCCGTTTTATAGTGATTTTGATAGGCTGCATTTCTGCCAATGGAGTTGGTAATCTTTGTATGTATATACTTATGATATTATCGGATCGAAAATTCATATATGTACAAATATTATTATATTTAAAGTTATAATTATCCGAAATACACAGTGAATGTTTAATTTTAAAAGTTTTAACTTTTCGTTTTTCTTTCTTATTTTTTTCAGATATATACTTTATGTGTTAAATTGTATGGTACAAATAGGGTTGCCAGACGGGCCTGATTTGGTCTGATTGTCAAGTTTTTTTAATGCGAGTCAAGTGTCAAGTGAAAAAGTGATTTGTCAAGTTTTTTTGTAATGATTATTTTTTCTCAAATTTATTCTAGCTATGTAATAATACTTAAAAAAATAACTTTATATTTCTAAAAAACAAATCGAAAGAGCATATTTTTACTATCAATACAACTAAGGACTAAATTGATACATACATATATGTATAAAAAATGATAGAATATGGTCATATTTTTTAAAAAAGTGTGCAGAAAGCAATCTTCAAAATTTAAAAAAGTTGATCTCATTTGTGCTTTCTATCCCAATAAGCAATGCCTTTTGTAAAAAAACATTTAGTGTTCTAAATAACTAATATACCAAAGATAGGAATAGAATGTCCTTCGATCTTATAAAAGCCGAACTATTAATATTTGTATGGCTTTGTTTTTTGTTTTAATTTATATAGTTACAAAAGGTTTCCTTATTGCAATTTGGAAAACGTAAACGGTAATCCTTAACAATTTGTAAAATATATTGTTTTTGTTCTTCGCTTCTTGATAAAATATCATTATAATCCTTCAATAAACTTTTTGTTACTCGGCCATTTTGTGGAAGTTGTTTTTAAAAACTCTGCAGATAATTCAAAACGCTTAAAAAATGCTATAGTGTTTATATTCACAAACTGTGCAATACCTTTTTTGATAACATCATCTACTTTCAAAGTGTTTATTAGATCCGTTTTGCTATTTACATCAGATTCATTCTTCAAAGCTTTTACCATTTTTTTTTTTGGTTTCGACTGGTACATTTTCATCAAAAAATGCCAAAGCAACGCTTTGTGTCCCTAAATACCACAGGTGACTGCAAAATTTTGCAAAAGCGACGGTAGCAATTTCACTTTCAACACTTTGATATTGACTTAATACTGTAATACGCATAAAATCGTGATACGGATCTTTTATAGGTAATGGAGCGCAAAACCAAGCCTCAACGTACACTTTGACAATAAAAATGGAAACATCGCAAAGAGCATTTAGTTCAACCTCTGTTAAATCGAACTCGTCTCTAAACAAAAATATTTTTAAGGTATATATTGCCTTTGACATCTATCTTGCGTGATGCATAGTGCCTGGGGCTCGGAATTTTATACATGATCGGGTTGGTGTTTTTCGAGAAATATTAGATCAAGTTCTATAAATTTCCTATAGTCATCTCGCGGTTGTTTTTCCTGCAGAACATTATTAAGAAAATTTGTAATTCGCTCTACATCACATAAACTAATAGCGTTTTTAACTTTCATTTTCCATACCGATCCTGAAATTATCAATGTTTATTGATGGCCAGCACTTCTGAAATCGTTGAAATATTTGAACATTAGGACCTGTCTTGCAAAATTTAATATCAAAAACGCTTTTAAGAATAAGTTCAAAGATGTGATGCCTACAAGCCAAATATAGCAGATTCCTATCTAGTGTATTTTCAATTATGGAAGAAGTTCCATTGAATCGTCCAGTATAAACTGCTGTTGTATCGAAAACTAAAGCTTTTACATAATCTTGTATACCCCATTCAAAAAGCGATTTGCAAATAGCATGTGCTTGTGCTCTTCCAGTACCACTTTTCAAAGCAGGTACTTCCAGCAGCTGCTCAATGTTTCCGTTTGATATAAGAATTGGAAGACGGTCGACTTTTTCCTTTCCTTCTAAGGCAGGTAGTAATTTTCCGTCCCAATGGAGACAAACTGCATCAAAATTGTTGTCATTCAATTTATTTTTCAATTCAGATACTCTATTTGAACGTAGTTTTTGTCTAGAAGCACGAACCGATTCTTTGTTCAAAATAATATTTGCAATATAATGACCCAACGATTCAGCTGTTGCGACAATGATATGAACTGCATTTCGATCACTTATTTTGCTGCAAGTTTTTCTGTTATTACTACCACTTTTCCTCTAGGTTTCTTTTGAGGAGCAGGAGAGGTAACTACTGGAAAATGTTTATAATTATTCTCCTGATCTGCATTGACAGATTTTTCACTTTCTGACGAAGAACATAATGGCACACTTCCTAGAAAAAATAATGCAAAAACGAATTCCAGAGATGACGAGAATCATTATCTTTACGTACAACGCAGGTATGGTTATACAGTAAAACCCTCTTTAGTACCTCCCCGCTTTACCACCTAACCCGTTTTAGTACCCAACATTTGTAGACACTATGGTTTTTTTGTAAAAAATCGAACAAATTTACCCTTTTAAGTACCTCCCCGTTTAAATACTCAACCCGCCTAAGTACCGTAATTTGTTGTGCATTAAATAAAATTTTATGTACATTTTCCCTCGGTTAAGTACCTTTTTGTATACAATTTTGTATACAACTCTATAATCGATTGTTTATTTATACCATTACTAATTTATCGAAAAACTAACATACATATCTTTCAAAATAAATCATAATCAAGATATACATAAAAGATTCGTAAAAATGCCTGGCAAAGGGCGAAAACTTACAAGTTTGACAATTAAGCAAAAAATACAAATTCTTCATTTGATTGATCAGAAAGCAATATTGAAAAATGAAATTGCGCAGCATTTTCGGTGCGACATATCAACTGTAAATAGAATTTGGAGAAACCGACAACAAGTCGAAGAGGCCGCAAACGCAACTTGTTTGCGACGTAAACGTTTACGTACGACTCCGCACAATGACATTGAAAAAGCTCTTTCTCAATGGTTTGACCAGATAAGAGCTCTTAATACTGTGTTAACCGATGCTCAAATCCTCCAAAAAGCGAGAGACTTCGCAGCAAAATTGCATTCCGATTTTATGCCAACAAATGGCTGGCTATGGCGATGGAAACGTCGGGAAAATATTAAGTTCATAAAAATACATATGTACACAAAATGTTCCTTTTTTCAAACGATTTTTTTAAGCAATATGAAATACGTTTTTAATCAATATGTAATCAAAATATTTTTTGTTAAATAAATTTTTTGTTTGTCTTTAAATAAGTAATTTTCAATATTCTTAAAATTATTAAATGTTTAATTACCCAACAGAAGGGTTGTTTAAGTACCCAACCTGAGGTACTAAAACGGGTCCTTATAAGTACACAACCCGCTTAAGTACCTAAAAATGCTGTCAATTTTAGTCAAGGCACTTATGCGGGTTTTACTGTACATAATAGCAACTCTAACTTTGAACAAAGAATAACACAAATTAGCTGTAGCAGCTAAAAAAAACTTGTTTGAATATTAGCGGGAATTCCCGTCATTAGTTTAATTAAAGACAAGTGAAATCCAGGAATTCCCGTATAAAAGTCGAAAGGGTTAATATTAACCTGTGCGGCTTAAATTCGGCAACTCCCGTCATTTCTTTAATATAGTCCCAAAATCCTTACCTAAAAATCTTAATTTATCATATTCTTATCGAAAAAATTTACTTTAAATCAAAGTAGATATCTTTTTAAACAATAAAAAATATAAAAAAAAATACTTGCTACAAATATAATAAAAATATCAATGCTAAATACAAGTTTTTTTCATGTAATGCCTACACTTAAGTAAATAAAATCACCCATATAAACATATGTATAAATCCATGGTTTTTCGTTTATTTTTTTTTTCTTAACCCATTAAAAACCAAGACCATTAGCAAGTAAAAATTTTTTAATTCATTTATTTATTTAAACTATAGTATACTCAAATAACATGAAAAATATAAAAAAATTCAGGAACTTTGTTTTTGGACCTGTACCCAAACGGGCACAATGGCGTAATGAGGGTGCTTAATTTTGTAATGTGTGAAATTTTTTAAAGCATTATTTTTCAACACAAAGTGCAACATCGCATTGCTCACACATCCATCTGATTCGACTATGACATTTTCGGCGACGTAAAGGATTTTTTATCTTTGTTTCTTTTTAAATAGGGCATTAGACTCTGGTGGACATTTTTTTGTTCTAGTATCACGTACAGTTCCAATAGCTCGAAATCCTTTTTCTTTTAACTTAACGAGTAGATCAAATGAAGTAAAAAAATGTCGCTAAATACAATATGATCTGAGGAGTTTGGAACCTTTTTTAAAAAATCAAGTACAATCCTTGATCCAAGTGGGATTTTTGATTTTTCTGAAGTAACACCTTTAGCTCCGCAGTAGGTTTCAAATTAAAATAAAAAACCACAGCTACTTGTTAGCATCCAATTTTTAAAACCAAATCTTACTGGCTTGCCTCTTATAAATTGTTTGGATGAGTGGCTACCAAAATATCATTGATTCATCAACCGATAGTTTTTCCTGCATATACCCATACTTACAAAAATTGGATGAAAGTAGTTGTGACAGAGGTCTTACTTTAGCCATTTTGTCGGTTACGTCCAAATGGCTATTATCAGCTAAATGAATAAACCTTTTAATTTCTTTGAATCTATTTCGCGACATATTTTCGGCAACAATCGGAGATCGAGTGTCCTCGCAAAGCTGCCAATACATATCTTCTCTTGGCATAGAGTGATATCCACTGTAGAGTAAAATCGCCAAGAATATTTTAAGATCTTCCGCGTTAAACGAAAAATTGTGCTCGTTAGCTTACGATGCATAAATGCAGGTTTGGTCAATGATTAAATTAACCACTTCCTCATCAAACAGTATTTCAAAACTCTCTACTGGTGATTTTCCATTTAGATCCAAGATCATATTTCGTTCATTGACCAAAATAATAATTGGTTTTGCACATTTCAATATCGCATTGACGTTTTGTCCATTTGGGATTTTTTTGGTCAGATTTAGAACGTATTATGGAATGTCGCAGCTGCTCAAGTAGTATATCATCTTCGCTATCGCTGCCACAAAATACTTCCACATTCCCTGGAAGATCATTTGGCATACGATCACCAATAATGTCTTCTGCCACACCTTCCTCTTCATCCGTGTTACAATCGGGATCTGGGGGAATAATCACAATATCAAATTGATGGTGATCTTCATCATTTTCCAAAAAATTTGCCGTAAAAAGCAGACATTTTGCTTGTTTGATGTTCCATTCGATCGTAGGTAAAAATCTAAAGAAAATGCATACCTTATAAGCCATTGTACTCAATTGGGTACACCGAGTTTGCAACTCACCTAACGTTGTCCAATATAAATGTTTTTTATTTAAAGTTTCTGAAATATACACACACAATTGTAAGCTTTACAAAACTATAAAAATTAGCTTCTTGAATAATATATATTTTATACTACGCAGCTAAACTAATACTGACTTTGCAAATTTGCACACAACTGGTGCAGTAGTACGAAATCTTAACAAAAAATAAAGTAAGGGTACTATTTTTTTACACTTTGCTTACAAGTGTTTTTTTAACACAGTATGCTTAATTCAAAACCAAAATAAACTTTGCCTAATTTCTTTTCGTTTAAAATTTATGCGCATTTGATTATTGCCTTTTTTCTGCACTCAAGCAGGTGCAATGGCTGGGAATGGGTTAATTCAGTAGATATTGAAGATACGAAAAAAATTTCTGAGCAAAGGTTGTTCCCCTGAGTTTTGTCTATAACTTTTACTAACAAATTTTTTTTTGTAAAATAGATATTAAAGAAGTTATTGACAATTAAAGTCAAAAATCAGGTATTTTGCAAATATTGGGCGGCTCGGGGGCACCCTTTCCCCTTATCCGATTGAGCTCAAATTTTTAAGGGAGTATTTTTTTTAGCAATTCGAACCAATCTGGGGGGTGCCGTGAAACAAATTCCAACTTTGAAAAATAACTGGCACTCTAATGCACATACATGGTAATTCCAATTGGTAATACTTTCACCCATTGGCCGGAAATACACATGCGATTTTACATTTTAAACGGAAAATTATTCCATACAAATTGCAAATTCTTTGTGCAATTTCCGCCTTAATTTTAAACTTTTTGAAATCAAAAGCACTTACCTTATCGGATTCTTCGGAAAACTAGGAAGATTCTCTAGATTTGGGCAACCCATAACACATTTACGGCTCCTGAAATTTATTAAAAACTATTATTAAAATAAAATATCAAACAAAAAATGTCATATATACTTCCATTTTTACTTTTTCTTATTTTGTTTTTGCTTCTGTATCAAAATTTATGGACTAAATTTAACTGACTTTACTCACCACAGACACAGATTAAGATATAACTTGTCACTGGCACAACAAAAATGAGGAAAATGCGCCAAAATTTATTATAATTTCGGCGCAAAATTTCAATTTTCCTCATTTTGTTGCGCCAAATTTAATAAAATTTTCACATATAAAAATGTAAACATTGAATTTCATTTAACACCATCGAAGAACAAGGATAGCCATACAAATAACAAAATATTTGCTATCTCTTACCTACGATGGTGTTAAATGTGTGATGCCACTTTGACACATTTTAGTTGTTCCCCTCACCGCTTGGTGGCCGTGTCTTATCTATTCATAATCTATGTCTGAAACCTTCGGATAGTGTACAAGCAACAGAAAAAATTATTAACTAAATAAAAATTTAAATTACCTTTTTATTAATTTCAGAATATGGTTCGAAATAACCAAAAGCTTTTAGCCATTTTGAAGAAAGGTTTAGATTTTAAAAATCTTCAATACTACACTAATAGCTTAGTTTTTAATAAAATATTTGCTGATTATAACAAGGATGAGTCAACATGTTATAAAACCAGCAATAATACTGCTGAACTCTTTGCACTTGGTAAATTTTCCTATTACATTATATTTGTACTGTTCACCAAAACTTGAACAATGCATTAAAAATGTAGTGTCATAAGGCCTTTAACCACAGAAATCAAAAAAATTAAAACAAATAAATCCCCTGGTATGGACAAAATTTCAGGAAAAATGATTCGTGAACTACCAACAGCGGCCCTTAAGCTAATTTTATTAATTTTCGGCAAAATTTCAGTTTATGGGGGACACCCCTGGGGAAAAAAAAAAAATGCCACGCCCCCTTAAATGACCCCAGGAGTGCGAAAATCATAATGAATAAGGGGGCTCACGCCCCCTATGGGCGTGGCAGTCGAAAAACGACCCGGCGCACCTACGTAGACAATATGGGTATCAAATGAAAGCTAATGTCTTCACGATTCCAAAAATAGCCGTAGTTGCCAGATCGGGCGATTTTTGTAGCCGATATGGCCATTTTGGCAAAATTTGGGGTGGGGTAAATTTTTTTTTTTTTTTTTGCTTAGTAAAGTTTTTCTGCGTGACAGGCCTACGGCCGGGCTTAGGGGTTTTTAACTCCAGTATGTCTTAATTCTAGACGGCGGGGATCTCGAGTGCTCGGCCTCTGGCCGAGCTAAAAAGAAATAAACAAAAAAAGTCCTTCCCCCATTTTATAAAAATTAACATATCTTCCTCAAATTCTGGATGATCTGGCAACTACGGGTATTTTTGGAATCGTGAAGACATTTCCTTTCATTTGATACCAATATTGCCTAAGTAGGTGGCATGGGTCGTTTTTCACCCCCGCCCCTATTTAACAAAAATGGCCGTATCGGCTGCAAAAACCGCCCGATCTGGCAACTATGGCTATTTTTGGAATCGTGAAGACATTAGCTTTCATTTGATACCCATTTTGTCTACGTAGGTGGGCCGGGTCGTTTTTCGACTGCCACGCCCATAGGGGGCGTGAGCCCCCTTTTTCATTATGATTTTCGTACTCCTGGGAACATTCTGAAGGGGATGGCATATTTAGATTTTTTCTCTAGGGGTGTCCCCCATAAACTGAAATTCAGCCTAATTTTCAATTCTATTCTGCGAACTGGTTTCTTTCCTAAATCATGGAAAATATCAGAAATAATTATGATACCTAAGCCAGGTAAGGACGCTTCCCAAGTGTCATCTTATCGCCCGATAAGCTTACTTTCAATTTTTTCAAAGCTCTTCGAGAAAGTATTTTTGAATGCGCTGACTCCGTATCTAAACGACCACCATATCATTCCCGTTCATCAGTTTGGATTCCGAAAGAATCATGGCACTATAGAACAGGTTCATCGCATAGTAACTCTTATTAGAAAGGCTTTTGAGGACAAACACTATTGCTCATCTCTCTTCATAGACATTTTCCAAGCCTTTGACAAAGTCTGGCATGATGGGCTTTTATATAAAATATGCTCTTTGTTACCCCAAAACACCCACAAGCTGATGCGAAACTATCTATTAGATCGTTCGTTTGTAGTAAAGTATAAAGACCACAATTCAGACTCAAGAAAAATCGCAGCAGGAGTTCCACAAGGTTGTATACTTGGTCCTCTAATGTATATACTTTAGACTTCAGATAGGCTCACAAATAACCTAATAC
This sequence comes from Bellardia pandia, assembly GCA_916048285.2. Classification (NCBI taxonomy): domain Eukaryota; kingdom Metazoa; phylum Arthropoda; class Insecta; order Diptera; family Calliphoridae; genus Bellardia; species Bellardia pandia. The sequence continues at coordinate 90,405,549 of OU696532.1, read as the reverse complement.
ACACGTCAACATTTGCAGACGATACAACGTTTATAAGCATACATGAAAATCCAGTTATTGCTTCTAGTTGTCTACAGGCTCATATCAAAGAACTCGAAAAATGGCTTGACAAATGGAAAATAAAAGTAAATACAGCAAAGAGTGCACATGTTACTTTCACCTTGAGAAGGGGAAATTGTCCCAAACTGAAGATAAATAACATCGATATCCCCGAGCAAAATCACATAAAATATCTTGGTATACACCTCGATCGTCGCCTTACCTGGTCTCAACATATTGATTCCAAATCCACGCAACTCAAAATTAAAACACTACAGCTGCAATGGCTCTTTTGTTCCCACTCTGCTCTAAATCTAAACTGCAAAGTTCTACTCTATAAATCTATTATTAAGCCAATATGGACCTATGGTATCCAATTATGGGGAACAGCTTCCGCTTCTAATATAGAGAAATTACAAAGACGACAAAATAAAATATTGCGACAAATTACCGGTGACCCGTGGTATATTAGTAACGCGAATATTCATAAGGACCTTAATATTGCATTTATTCGCGACGAAATAAAAACCTTCTGCTCCAAATATGTACGAAAACTGGCAACGCATCCAAATCCTCTTGCACAGGATCTACTGTATTATAATGGACATACTCACCTAAAGAGGGTAGACACATTGGCTCTCGCCGCACTGCAAGATAGATGAACAGTTTCCGCAACCAGAAATGGAGTTTCTATTGCAATGGCAATAGACCCAGAAATGATAAATTAATTTTAAGATTTTAATACTTATTGTAAATTTCTTTTGTAAAGAAAGATCCAATAATTAAATTAAAAGTAATAAAAAACAGAAAAAAAAAAAAAAAAAAGATGAAATAGCTCAATTAATAAACAGAAGAACTCACTACCATAGCGTTTCAATTTTCTATTAAAGTATAAGTGCTCCATTTTGGGTGGTCTAACCATTTGTATGTGGGTGCCATCTGCTGCTCCAATCACGCCAGGAATTCCGCATGCATTGTAAAATGCTCTTTTGTCCTCTTTTTCCTCATCCGCTGATGCATTCAAATTTATATGCTTGGCACACAGTACTTTCTCAATCACGGCGCAGACCTCTCTCAAACAACGATACATTGACTGTTAAGATAGCACTAAAAGATGGTCCTAACCAATTTGGTGCTGATATCCTCCTTGTCCAAGCAATTTTAATGCAGCGCCCAGTTTAATTACACTTGGAATTCCTGTGGATCTTCTTAGAGCTTTCAGCTCGGGATTAATAGTATTTAAAACATACATAAATGAACGCTTCTTTGTTCAAAGGGAAATTTTGTACAAAGCTGAAACAAACAATGTTTTAAAATATTTTACACAATCGACTTATTTTTTCTTACATGCGGTCATTTAATAATAGTATATCGGACCTCTCTCTTAATATCCTTCCAGTAATTCGGTCCACTCGTTCGTTATCGTCTTCCAACCATAAAGCTATTGAATCCATCGCAGTTTATTAGAGCTGTGTCGTTCATGAACGAACGGGTTAAAATGAACGGATCACTTCGAACGGAATGAGCCGGTCATTTAACTGAACGATTTTCGTTCAATAGTGTACGGATCAATTTCGTTCAGCTGTGTTGATCAAAAGACAAGAAGAAAATCACATTTAATAAGGGTTGTATTCATTCGTTCAAAGTGAACGATTGAACGAATCAGTCTTGGATAAATGAACGAAAATGACCGGTCACTGAAATGAACGACCGGGCACAACTCTACAGTTTATTTTTATTTATCTATTTTTTTTTTTAAAACAAAACACCAACAGCACAAAAATTAGTTTGAATTTTTTTTCACAAGTTTTGACATTTTATTTTGTATTTCTTCTTTATTGTTTACTTTACAGTGCCAGTGTTGCTTCTTTTTATAATTACTTTGCGAAAGCGTTTGCGTAAGACATAGAGAGTACCAATTTGTACTCTTATCGCATTTACCTTTCGCATCGAATTTGCTTTCGCATCGAAATAGAGAGTAACCCCCCTGGTAAACATTGGTGACTGCGATCGTCAATGTACATTTTGTTTTTGTTTAACGTATGATACCGTTTAAAAAAGTGTGTTGTTTCTTTGTATGTATTGGCTTTTACAACTAAAAATACTGAATAAAAATTAGATTTTACTTAAATGTATTGGTGTTTACTCTTACATAAACAACTTTTGGGCACTCCTGGATTAAGAGCTCCTACTTCCAAATTTAATTTACGACTAATAGTGCTATAGTTACGGTGACCATTTTTGGGAAAGGAAAATACAGGACATATACAAAATAATGTTAAAAGTGAAAAGAAAAACAGAAAAAATAATCATATAATATATTTATTATTATTGTTATAAAATTAAGTAACAACAAAAACAATTCTTCTTGATTAGAATAAAAAGTTAAATAAAAAGTTTTTATAATATTATAATTTAAAAAAATAAATTTGGTTTTATAAACAGTCTCCTTGACTAAGGCTAACAAAAAAAAATAGAAAAAAACTACATAAATGATAAATTTAGTTATGAAGTTTGATATTTTTCCACAGAATGGATTTTTTTTAAAACATCTGGATTGTTAATTTAAAATCCTTTAAATTTTGAGCAATTCATTTTAAAATTTCATTTTGTAATTAATAATGATCTTAAAGTATTTACTTTTAATTGCGATTTTTCGGTGGTCCAAATATTATTCATTATTGAAAACACTCTCTCGATAGCAGCATTTGAAGCTGGTAGACATAGACAAAATTCAACAAGTATCAATATATTTTTATATGCAATCACATTTGTCTTAAAGTGATTAAAAATTTCAATCCATCTTTCGTCTACTGATGAGATTTTTTACCCTCCATTCTTCTATTTTTTCAATATTTGCAAAATTTTTCACGCAGCTCGCTTCATAAAATAAATCTTCATTATTTATTTTAAATTCATTTCTAAATTCATTTAGATAGGATAAAGTTTTTTCAATCTTGTCCCAAGATAACATATTTCGTAACAATATCCAGTCTAAAATTTCTACATCTCTAAAAGCTTTATCCCACTGATTTAGGTAATCAATGCATGTTTGGTAAAAATTTTTTATATGTTCTTTAGTTATTGTTTTATCAAAATCATTACTTTTCTGTAATTGGAGAATAATATTTTTGACGGTAAGGGGTAAAAACAGTTCCTTTTTCCGTTCGACCAATTTAAATTTTAAATCTTTTAAAATAATTGAAGCCTCAGGCATTGAAATATTTTGTGATTCTACTTTAATAATAGCTTTATGAAATGTTGAAGCTTGTCTATATGCAAAAGATAACCATAATTCAGCACAAGGATTCATAAAAAAATTTCGTAATATTGTCGGACAAATGAGACATAAAATATAATTTTAAAGCTTCAAATAGTTTTATGATTCTTTCCAAAGCAGTCATTAAAGTTAACCATCGAGTTTTACTATGTCCTAGTAACTTTTTATATTCTATTTCAATATCTTTCACATATCTTTGAATTTTTCAATTCTAACTGTATAAATATAAAAAAAGAATAAATTTTAACAATAATAACTTAATATCAATAGGTAAGCATTCTGCTGCAGTTTGTATGCAGTTCTTCAAAATATGTGCAGCGCAATTTACACCTATCAGTTTTTGGCCAATGAAGTTTTGCATTTTGTGAAAGATATTATTCTGACCTTTTCTGGCTGCACCACCAAAATTACAATTTGTGCTGTCTCCACAAAACGCTATCATTGAAATTACATTTTATTTTTGTTGGAGCCATACCTCTAATAAAATGAATGCTATTTTAACTTTTGGAAATGTAGGGAAAGTATACAGTTGGATTTTTATGATAATTTTGTATTAATGTTCGTGCAATGTATATGCTAAAAAGAGGACATTTGCATATCAAATTAGGAAATAAGGGACAATATACTGTCCTGTATTTACAAAAAAATCTCAAGGGACAGCATGTTAAAAAACAGGACTGTCCTGTAAAATACAGGACGGATGGTCACCGTAGCCATAATACAACTGTTGGTAAAGGTGGCTATACACTACGTGTTTTTGCTTATGTATTTTTAATTTTACAACACACATGTTTTTCTTTATGTCTGTCAAAATTGGTTATTTTACATAAGGGTTTTAATTTTTGGTCACCAACTTGTATGTACAATAACACGTGACATCGCCATGATTATTTACAACAGCTGATTTGCTTAAACATTAAAATTTTGTTTTTTTGGTGGAAGTGTGATAAATAAAATAAAAATGAATTCAAATGAAAAAAATATTGCACTACAATTGTTGCAGCAATAAATATAAAAAGAAAGAAAAAAAATTAAAAGAAATCGCACTATTTGAAGTCAAAAATGGTTGCTTCGCCGGGACTCAGGACTTGGTTTTGGATCGATGGTTATCAACGAAATTCAATTGGAGGATCCAAAAGCATTTCAAAATTTTGCACGGATGTCTTATGCGTCCTTCAATGAGTTGCTTCAGAAAGTATCCCCTTATATATCAAGTCATGACACTCATTTGCGTGAAGCCATTTCATCTAGTGCAAGGTAATACACACTCCTGCTAGAAAAACGGAAAATTATAACACAAATTTCTGCTTCTTTGGGCCACTCAAACTAAGTCAACGAAAAAACTTTAATCTTTGAATAAACTTTTATAATAATACACTTACCTTTATATGTAGTATCCTTTTCCATTTTACAGTATGGATATACAAAATCCCAAAATTAATGTGTTTGTTAGCAATTTAATAAAAATATTATTTTAATACTTTTCTTTCTTCTTTTTCTTTCTTTCTTTTTGCTGGCGTCACTAAAATGCCGGCGTCAAAAATATTGATTTAAGGTTTTTCGTCTTTTAATATACAATATATGGAACTTGTCTCAAAAATTTTTAAATAATTTATATCATTGTTATTAAATTAACAAAATGAGATAAAAAAATATTTAATTTATCACTTATGCAAATTCTTCATACGGCCGGCTAATGATAGCGCAGATATTTAACCGTCGACAAATCTTTTCGCATGGCCTATACATTTGAAAACATGTATGTATTGGAACATAAGAAAATAAAGCGTGTTCTAATCGAAAAAATTACATATGTAAAGGGTGGTTAAATTTCAAGGGCCGATGTTGATTTTGAATAAAACACAAACTATTTAGGAAATTATTGTAATTTTATTTTATTATGATATATTGGTATTACTCAATTATGTATGGAACAAAATATCGGCCAAATGGGCCCCGCGACCACGGCGACACACCTCCATCCGATGGTCCAAATTTTTGATGACCCTGAGGCATAATGGAGGTTATATGCCGTTAATGTGCCGAATTATCTCATCCTTTAGCTCTTGAATTGTTGCTGGCTTATCGACGTACACCTTTTCTTTCAAATAACCCCAAATAAAAAAGTCCAACGGTGTCAAATCACATGATCTTGGCGGCCAATTGACATCGCCATTACGTGAGATAACACGGCCATTTAATTTGTTGCGCAAAAGAGCCATTGTTTCGTTAGCTGTGTGGCAAGTGGCACCGTCCTGCTGAAACCACATATCGTCCACATCCATATCTTCCAATTCGGGCCATAAAAAGTTCGTTATCATCTCACGATAGCGAACACCATTCACAGTAACTGCCTGACCGGCTTGGCGTTTAGGTGTGGTTCACATTCAACATCGGCCCTTACAATTTAACCACCCTTTATTTCCACATGTATTTTACACAAGCAAAGTTTATGAGGTCACCAACTACATGTTTTTACTCCGTTATGTAAAATTTGACATATACAATGTAAAAAACACGTAGTGTACAGCCACCTTAAAGAAAGAACTCGCGCGTCATTGTCATTATTGTGTTAAAGGTAATCAGGCCGTCCTTCTTTCGCTGCCTACGAGAGATATGCGTCTCACTCTTGCATTAGTTAATGCTTGGCGTCGTTTAACTGCACCAGTTAAGATTTTTCCTATATGAAGGTTATATCTACCAAAAAATTATTTTTTAACTCAAGAATAGGATTTTTCAATATTTGGCACATGTATCATTTTCATTTCCCCCATTTTTTTATTTTTTTTTTTTCAAAATGGATTTTTTTTTATTTTCCCTCAAAATAAACTAGACCAGAGGTCGGCGAAGCGTAAAATGAGGTTGTATGTGTGAGCGAATTACCCAGCAAACATAAACTCACAATATACACTCACAATATATTTTCGGTAACATAAAAAAAATAACAACTAAAATATTTTTACTACTTTCCGAAATTCAGTCAGGAGATTTTTCTATTTTTCCTAAAACTTCTCTTATATATGACAAACAGAAGAATGTCATGAAAGTTGAATATATGAAGATTGATATGCAAACGGAACTTCTAATACTTCAAAAGCTGATTTATTTACACAAACAAATTCTATGTATTTATACTGGTATGACAATTTCTTATTAATAAAATGTGTTTTAAATTGGACGAACTTAACTTATTGCGTTGCTTGGAACAAATGAATTTTAAGTCTGAAAATTTGCTCACAGAGGTAAGTAGAAGGAAAAAACGACAAACATTTTAACGAATTTTTTCTCAATTCGGGAAATGATAATTTATCCAAATTTTTCCAGAACTCAATGATATTCACTTTGTCTGGAGCATTTAATTCACTTCGAAGTATAATCAGTTCCGTTTGTATATCAAACTCGTACTTAGTTACATCACAATTGAAAGGGTTTTCGAAAAGATCAATCAAAGGTTGTATATTTTCAAAATCTTTAAACCTGTCTTGGAAATTATACAAAAGTGTCTCAAATATTGTTATATATTCAACTTTCATGACATTCTTCTGTTTGTCATATATAAGAGAAGTTTTAGGAAAAATAGAAAAATCACCTGACTGAATTTCGGAAAGTAGTAAAAATATTTTAGTCTTAAAGTTAAACAGAATTCTAGACAAATCACATAAATTCTTACCCTTTCCTTGCAGTTCTAAATTAAATTCATTTAAAAAGGAGGTTGTATCTGTCAAAAAAGCTAGATCTAAAATAAATTGATCATCTTTTAAGGCCTGTATTGCCCACTCTTCTATATTTTCCGCTTCTAAGAACTGCAGCCCTTCTTCTCTCAAATTAAATAATCTTTTTAGGCATTCACCACGGCTTAACCAACGAAGCGTTTTTGCTTTACAAAAAACGAACTAACTTGCTGTGAGTGAGGGCGTGATGCCCTCCTCGTATTTTATTAATTATACACATTAGTTATAAATTTGGAGGCAAGAGCGGCCTGATGAATGATGCAGTGAAAGCTGTGAACTGAAATTTTACTCTTGGTTAGTTGTCCTATGAAACCTTCGTATTTTCCGGTCATTAGATTTGCTCCATCTGTACAGACTCCAACAATTTTTTTTGTGTCTATAATAGAAAAAAGCTTATCACTAACTACATCAAATAAAAGCTTGCCCGTTACGTTTCCGTAAAATGTTTCGAGAGAAAACATTGTTTCAAAAACATTGTAGTCCCGATCTACACACCGAATACATATTACCAGTTGGCAAAGATCATTTATGTCCGTGCTTTCGTCTAGACAAAAAGACATAAATTCACAATTTAGTAATTTTTTCTTAATGCCAGATTCTACAGAATTTCCTACTTTAACAATATGCCGTCCTAAACTTCGGGGAGACAAGGGAAGAGATTCTTGATATCTCCAATTGCACTTTTTTATTTTCTGACTTTTGCTCGTTTTGATCCACAGCTAGCAACCATTCTTTTATTTTTTGCAGATAAATGTTTTTATTTCTGTTAAAAAGCGTTTCTCTTTCCTTACCTTGAAATTTATCCATATCACTATGAAAGACATCATAATGTCTTTTAATGACATATCCCCTTTTTTCCATAAACATTTGATAACATAAAAGGCATTGCATGTTACCAAATGCATTATCAATTATAAAATATTTTTCGTAGTTCATTATTAATTTGAAATGTTTGTTGGGAAGTATTTCTGAAAAAAATATAAAAGCATCCGCCGCATGTGCATACATTGCTGTCTCAACGACGACTGAATGAAAGAGATTAAGCGTATGTGTGAAGTGCTCTCTGCACTATTGTGCTATAGAATGCCGACCTCTGCTTTAGACCATTTCCTTTAAGAGCTTTGTGGTTACTTAATGGGATGCAAGTAGGGCATCTATAAAAAAATTTGCAACTTAAAGAAGAAAGTGTTTCAATTTGTACCATATGCACTATTTTAATTTTGTTCTATTTATTACTTATAATACTAAATAAGAATAATAATAATAAATAATTTAATACAATAATTAATTGAAATGAAAATGATACATGTGCCAAATATTGAAAAATCCTAGTCTTTCCTATTCTTGAGTTAAAAAATAATTTGTTTGATATATATCCCACTCGCATCCCATTAAGCGATTATAAAGGCCTTAAAGTAAATTGCATAAGCTTTCTTTTGTGCAAAAAAGGGCCCAAATTAAAAAAAATATTTAAAAAAAAAAAATTAAAAACTAATTTTTTAAAACAAAATTAAAAACTAATTTTTTAAAAATTAAAAAAAAAATATTTTTGAAATGATTGAAGAAATAGCTATCTACAGTCCTTTTGACAATTTTTGCTAGGACCAATATGTAAAAAGTTATACTCATTTAAAAAAAACCCTGTATGACCAAAATGTCCAACTTTGACCCCCTCTAACTCCGGCACTTCTGGACTGATAGAGCTGAAAATTTGTCTCTGGCCTACTATCCAATAGTACTAACCTTCGTGCAAATTTCATCCAAATCGGAAGACAACGATTTTTAAAATTGGGTCACTTGACGTGAATTCACCATATTTAAATTTAGAGCTCCTACACCAAATGTAATTTATGACTAAGAAAGTGATTCTGTGTTTTCTTGAAAGAAATTGCATATTTAATAATGAAAAATTAAAACACTTTAACGCACTATAGCTACGGTGACCATCCGTCCTGTATTTTACAGGACAGTCCTGTTTTTTAACATGCTGTCCCTTGAGATTTTTTTGTAAATACAGGACAGTATATTGTCCCTTATTTCCTAATTTGATATGCAAATGTCCTCTTTTTAGCATATACATTGCACGAACATTAATACAAAATTATCATAAAAATCCAACTGTATACTTTCCCTACATTTCCAAAAGTGAAAAATTTGTTTACTGGGATATGGGAAATTTCCTATAATCTGGCAGTTAGAATTGAAAATTTCAAAGAAATATGTGAAGATATTGAAATAGAATATAAAAAGTTACTAGGACATAGCAAAACTCGATGGTTAAATTTAATGCCTGCTTTGGAAAGAATCATAAAACTTTTTGAAGCTTTAAAATTATATTTTATGTCTCAACTAAAATGTCCGACAATATTACGAAATTTTTTATGAATCCTTGTGCTGAATTATGGTTATCTTTTGCATATAGCCAAGCTTCAACATTTCATAAAGCTATTCTTAACATAGAATCACAAAATATTTCAATGCCTGAGGCTTCAACTATTTTAAAAGATTTAAATTTAAATTGGTCGAACGGAAAAAGGAACTGTTTTTACCCCTTACCGTCAAAAATATTATTCTCCAATTACAGAAAAGTAATGATTTTGATAAAACAATAACTAAAGAACATATAACAAATTTTTACCAAACATGCATTGATTACCTAAATCAGTGGGATAAAGCTTTTAGAGATGTAGAAATTTTAGACTGGATATTGTTACGAAATATGTTATCTTGGGACAAGATTGAAAAAACTTTATCCTATCTAAATGAATTTAGAAATGAATTTAAAATAAATAATGAAGATTTATTTTATGAAGCGAGCTGCGTGAAAAATTTTGCAAATATTGAAAAAATAGAAGAATGGAGGGTAAAAAATCTCATCAGTAGACGAAAGATGGATTGAAATTTTTAATCACTTTAAGACAAATGTGATTGCATATAAAAATATATTGATACTTGTTGAATTTTGTCTATGTCTACCAGCTTCAAATGCTGCTATCGAGAGAGTGTTTTCAATAATGAATAATATTTGGACCACCGAAAAATCGCAATTGAAAGTAAATACTTTAAGATCATTATTAATTACAAAATGCAATTTTAAAATGAATTGCTCAGAATTTAAAGGATTTTTAATTAACAATACAGATGTTTAAAAAAAAATCCATTCTGTGGAAAAATATCAAACTTCATAACTAAATTTATCATTTACATATGTAGTTTTTTTCTATTTTTTTTTGTTAGCCTTAGTCAAGGAGACTGTTTATAAAACCAAATTTATTTTTTTAAATTATAATATATAAAAACTTTTTATTTAACTTTTTATTCCAGTCAAGAAGACTTGTTTTTGTTGTTACTTAATTTTATAATAATAATGATTATTTAAATATGATTATTTTTTCTGTTTTTCTTTTCATTTTTAACATAATTTTGTATTTGTCCTGTATTTTCCTTTCCCAAAAATGGTCACCGTAGTCATAGGTGCCACACTATTAAGGTAAGTTTAGACGATATGTTGAATCAGCATATATATGCTGACAGGCATATGATTAAAATTAGCAGCAAATTCCTATGTCATATGTTAGACGTTTATACGATATGTTGAAAGTAGCAAATTTTTTGATGTCAGCATATGTCAGCAAATGAAATGTCAACATAAGAGTTAGCATACGATTTTTGTGTTTATACGATATGTTGAATTTTATGTGGTCTACATATGCTGAGTCGTATAAACATTTGTTTGTGAAATTAGTCAGTTTGACAACATTTTTCAATTATTATTCAACTTCTGTATTTTATGTGAAATTTTTGAAATAAAATTAAATAATAAAAATATCAATAAAAAAAACATAAATGATCACGTGGGAGCTATTGCGTTTTTAAGCAAATTTTTATATGCAAATCTGTCTTAATAAACGTTTGTTAAATTTAATAATGGTTTTTGAATAAGGGGGTTATTGTTTATTTCTAGAGACCTGGGGCCAAATTATCGCATTCGATATCGAGTAAAATTGATCGTAATTTTCTTATTTGAGATTATGGCATACGATATCGAGCAAGAAATTTAGTATATTTTATCATAATTTCGATATCGAAATCATACGTTCGCTCATTCGATCACAAATGCGGTAATTTGGCCCCTGTGTCGATTAATTTGAACTATGCCGCCGGCCATTATATTGCGTTTTGTGTTCTTGTGTGTATGTGTGTACGTACATATGCAACAAGAATTGTATTTACATAAAAAAAAACTATCGGTGGCTGGGCCGTAATACACTATCCTACACAATCGTACGATTCATTCAGTGGAAAATCTGACCGATTTCAATCACACTCAAAAAAAATCGCAACAAAGTATGTCATAGGTGCCACACTATTACACAAAAAAGATGCAAAAACATATGTTTTTGCTAATGTCAACAAACACAGTTTTCCGCCATTTAAATTAATATTTGTGTTCAATTATTTTGTTGTTATATGTGAATATAATAAATTGTATAAACTATACAAACAATAAAAAAATGTTAAACGTCCTTTAGATCATAATTTGTGATTTAAATCAATGAAGCCGACATTGTTGTTTTCTTATCAGCTTTATTAGAAAATACAACTCTGATCGCATATGAATTTGCCATATGCTGAAAAGCTTGCATACGCTTTTCAACAAATAACATATCTGTCAACATACGCAGGAAATTTGTCAAACACTAATAATATGCTGTTTACATAATATGCTAAAATTACCAACATACGTTTGTTGGCATTGTTAACAAAGTGTTAGCAAATGTTGTTAAACATACGTATGCTGAAAAAATTTTGCGTTTACACGATATGTAAGCACTTGTAACAAATTTTTCAGCATAAATATGCTGATTCAACATATCGTCTATACTTAGCTTTACACAAAAAAGATGCAAAAACATATGTTTTTGCTAATGTAAAACGCAGTTTTCCGCCATTTAAATTAATATTTGTGTTCAATTATTTTGTTGTTATATGTGAATGTAATAAATTGTATAAACTATACAATTAGATTATAATTTGTGATTTAAATCAATGAAACCGACATTGTTATTTTCTTATCAGCTTTATTAGAAAATACAACTCTGATCGCATATGAATTTGTTATATGCTGAAAAGCTTGCATACGCTTTTCAACAAATAACATATCTGTCAACATACGCAGGAAATTTGTCAAACACTAATAATATGCTGTTTACATAATATGCTAAAATTACCAACATACGTTTGTTGGCATTGTTAACAAAGTGTTAGCAAATGTTGTTAAACATACGTATGCTGAAAAAATTTTGCGTTTACACGATATGTAAGCACTTGTAACAAATTTTTCAGCATAAATATGCTGATTCAACATATCGTCTATACTTAGCTTTACACAAAAAAGATGCAAAAACATATGTTTTTGCTAATGTAAAACGCAGTTTTCCGCCATTTAAATTAATATTTGTGTTCAATTATTTTGTTGTTATATGTGAATGTAATAAATTGTATAAACTATACAATTAGATTATAATTTGTGATTTAAATCAATGAAACCGACATTGTTATTTTCTTATCAGCTTTATTAGAAAATACAACTCTGATCGCATATGAATTTGTTATATGCTGAAAAGCTTGCATACGCTTTTCAACAAATAACATATCTGTCAACATACGCAGGAAATTTGTCAAACACTAATAATATGCTGTTTACATAATATGCTAAAATTACCAACATACGTTTGTTGGCATTGTTAACAAAGTGTTATACTGCATTTACATCTACGCAAAATCTACTAGATTTCAGTTTAAATCTTCAAGGAAATCTTTGCCGTTTACACTACTGTTTTTTGTCATATTGTGGGATTTCATTTTCATAACAAAAACAGCTGACTAAAAAGGAAGGAAAATTTTTAAATTTTTTTGTGGCAAAAAATGAGCTTCACAATGAGTTTTTTGTTTTTAAAAAAGTACACAACAATATACTTACACTTTATTTACTATTTGGTGCTCCATTGCCAATTATCTTTAATAATTATTACGATTTTAAATTTTGCCGCAAAAATTCCAAAAAATACCGCCCTTTGTTTGCTTTTTTTTATTGTCAAAGTGTCAAAATTTAATTGAACAGTGTTGCGTTTTTTAGTACATTAATAGGAAAATCACGGTTGTATTAGTAAGTAGTGCAAGATTTTGAAAGATTTTGGCGAAATCTACTAGATTTGCTGCATTTTGTTTTGTATGGGAAATCTCATCAAAATCTACCAGATTTGGCTTGAAATCCCGTAAGTAGTAGATTTCGCTTAGGTGTAAATGGCATATTAGCAAATGTTGTTAAACATACGTATGCTGAAAAAATTTTGCGTTTACACGATATGTAAGCACTTGTAACAAATTTTTCAGCATAAATATGCTGATTCAACATATCGTCTATACTTAGCTTAAAACATGTATTCTAAATGTTATACAAATCTGTGAGCATCCATGTGGCTACTAACTTTTCTGTAACATAAAAGTGCGAATTGGCGTCATTTTTAAAATTTAAGTAAGGCGATTGGATATCGGTGGTGTTTGTGCAGAATGGTGAGTAAATTTTGTTCTTATAAGAATTCTAATTTAAGAAATCAAATAATGTAAATTATTTAAATGTTTAATAATTTAAACATTTTATTAATTTACATTAATATTATTTTGCCCTTACTCATAAAACTTAAAACAGGTTTATAAAGCAAATTTTGTAGGGAAATTTACTTTATAAATCTGTTGTAAGTTTTTTCGAATAAGGGGAAAACCCTTAGATTTTAGTAATTATTCAAACTTAAGGTATTTTTTTTTAATTTTATTTTCAATATTTCGTCATTGAAAATAAACGGCCCAATCAAATCCGCGGCAGTTTTTTCCCTTTTTATTTTTTTAGCATTAAATTTAAATAGGAAAAATGATTAAAGGGAATAAACTCCCGCAGAATTTTAATTCGTGATTGGGCTGATTATTAAATTTTTTTTAAAAAAGACATTAAGCTTAAATAATTACTAAAATTAAAAAAGTTTACTTCAAAAAAAAATTATTTATATTTGTAATTTTTTTTAATTTTTCAGAATTTTCAAAAATGTCCCAATTGTGGTGTGGCATTCAAAGTGCAAATAAAAAGAGGGCCCCATCATAGCGCACTGATGGCGCAATATCCATATACGTACCAGGCGCCGTATATGGGGTATCAAATGCAGCCATCGCCACAAATGATGCCATATATGCAGCCATCGCCATCTTTGCAGCCATCGCCACATATGCAGCCATCAACAAATCCACCGGTTTAAAAGAAATACTTTTTTTTTTATTATTATTATTTATATTTTTTTTTTATATAATTTTTTATTTTTTTAAATAATTTTTTGTTTTACATTTTGTTATTTAATTTTAATAAACTAACCCCCTTATTCATAAAATCTTACAAGTACATATCTCAGATTTAAGAAAATTATTATACATATATTATTATTATTTAAGTATGGAATTTTATTATTGAAATATTATTAATATTAGTATTAGTTTTATTATTATTAAGTATTATTAATATAGATATTATCTTTTTCTTTAAATAAATAAAAAACATGAATTTTATAATGAAATAGCTCTCTTTTCATAATAAGGGCGAAGGTTATACAAATTGGTAGGTATGAATGAACAGTGATAGAATAACAAAAGGGGGAACTAGAAAATATGAGTGACAGGCGTAGTCATAATTGACTATTTGGGTGGGAAAAGTGCACTCCAAGTGACTAACTCCATGTCACTTTAATGGTATTGTCCTCTTTGAACCCTCTTGTTTTTTACAATTTTACGGTTTCTTGAATTAACAGCAATTTTAAGCATCTCTCTTTTATATATATTTTGTTTGTGTGGCAATTAATAATGGCATGAATTTTGCTATGATTACGCGTCAATACATTCGGATCAAGAACCACGCCACTGATGGCAGAACTAGCCAAAACATCCATTTACATGCCATTGACTTCAGTTGTTTTTTTTATACCAACGATTTTAACAAAGCATTGTGCCCAGAATACAAAGCTGTGGTTGCTTTATAATGTTCGAAACCAGCGAAATTCGCCACCGCAATTCCCTTATTACAATCCAATTGAGCATTTGTGGGACCTTCTAGAGCGCAGGATCCGCCTACACACCATTACTTCCAAGGATATGTTGAAAAAAGTTATTGTTGAAGAATGTAGCAAAATAACAGCAAATGATACAACGGAATTAGTTCAGTCAATGCCAAATCGGTTAAGGCCTTATGACACTACATTTTTAATGCATTGTTCAAGTTTTAATGAACAGTACAAATATAATGTAATAGAAAAATTTACCAAGTGCAAAGAGTTCAGCAGTTTTAACATAAATGGCAAACTGTCAAACATTTTACTAAAGTTATCGATAAAAAATGAAGTTATGTCAAAAAAAAATGTAAAATTGTTCAACTTAAAATTGACATTTCAAGCTTGAAATATTAAAAGTGTTGCTGAATCAGCGGTTTATGGGCAAATTTGGCGATTAACCATTTTTTTTATACGTTTTGTTTTTATGTTTCTCATAAACAAAAAGTTGACAACATTTAATAAAAAAAACTAAAAGGCTTTTTTGTTTACATGTTTTATATTTTGCTTTTTCTAACATTTTCTGTTTCTTTCTATCAATTCTATATCAATTCAATGAACAAAAAATGTAGTGTCATAAGGGCTTTAGCTGAGGTTATAAAACGTAAAGGGTATCCGACTTCGTACTAAATTGTCAAAAAATACGGATTTTTCAATTGATTTTTGCTCTTGTACGCATACTTTTTCTAATTAATAAAATACCATTTTGAAAATTTTTTGTTATATAATTAAAAGTTTAAGTGCTAGAAAGTCAGAAGTTACACTAAAATAAAGCCTATTAAATATACTACTTGCTGTAAAAAAAAAACTATTGTCTAAACCACATTTTTTTTAAAGACAAACTTAAAGAACATGTTTGTACGCATAGTTGTATATGTAACACTTTTTTTTTTTGTAGAAAAACACTTTTTATATAATTTTTTTCCAAATTTTTTATACCTGCTATAGTATTTTTTAAATCGAAAAAAATTTAACTTATTACTTTAATTCTAAAAATTAAATATATACAATAACGCGTACAAACTATTAAAATGTTTTGAAAAGGAATAATTGTTTTGTAATATCCTTACATTACAGTTTGTCAAATTTCATATGATTTGAAGTACTGTCAAACTCTATACAAAAAAAAGAACCTACGTGGTGTGACATTACCCTAACAATTCTTCTTTCTTTTACAGTTAAAAATTGTGTTTCATTTCACAATTCCTATAGCGTTGCCACATCTTTGTGTTCTTTCAAGACATTTTTTCAGCTTATTGGCGTTATTTCAAAATATGGAGCGCCGAGAACTGGTAAATGCGGAATTTTTACATTTTCTTTTCATTTTTTTTTATACTATTATTAAATATTTTTTTTTTCATTTATAGGAAGTTTTTAAATTAATTTAAAAAAAAGAGGTGGACGTGGAAGACATTGGCCGAGGTGGAGGCAGCGTAAATGAAAATACATAGATTAATATTATAAAATTTATATTATTATATTTTATTTCTTTACAGGTAAGCCGGCAAGCCTGGCAAACATACCCGCAGGAGGAGGAGCAAGCCGCGCTCAATGATCAGTCTTGGCAGCCTCAAGCTTGGCATCAACATTACCCTTTCCAGCAGCTATGCCAAGCACCAGCCACAACAGAGGCAGCCCCCACAATAATGGCAGCATCAGCCATAACAGTGGTACCCCCAGCAGCAGATTTTAATATAAATATTATATGTACATATGTGTTAAACTTTGTTTCGTTATAAATACTTTTAAAAGATTTATGGATCTTAAATTGAATTACGGACAGGCCCATTTCCGAAAATCACTTTAAAGAGCATAACTCACTCAAAAATGTTGTTGTATCGGATCATTTTAAAATTGCGACCTGTACTGTACAGCCAGCCAGCCAGACGGACAGAAAATGATGAAGTTTGCTATTTAAAATCAGCAAAATCGGTTTAGGCCAACCAGAGTTATGGACCAATATGTGAGACAACCTCCATAAAAATTTGATATTTTTTGTCTATTTTATTGCAATATTTTGAAATATACCATGAAATTTTGTATACGTTGTTTTTATGATAAAAGAATAAAGTGTGCGGAAAATAGTAAGAATCGGTCCATGATTACTCATAGCCCCCATACAAAAAAAAAATCGTCCCGAAATATTGCTCAATTATACATAAATGCCTATAAAATTGGAATATCAAGACAAAATTCAGCAAAAAGAAATCGCAAACGAACAATTTATGATTGAATGTGAAAAAAACGTCCTAAAAATTATCGTATAAATTATTCCTTACTTCGTTAATTTTTGTATTGAACAATAATTATTTTTTCTTTTAGATATATTTTAATGCAATGATTTCGGTTTAATGCTTTAATTTTATTTATTTATTTTATTTTTAATTGTTTTGTTAAAATGCTGGAAAAACTAATTTTTATTTTTGGTTTATTTTTTATTTTTGTTTAGTTAAAAAACTAAATTTCGACATTTTTAGTCAGTAATGCAGCCATTCGAACCGGCTGCCGTAGAATCAACTATTTATGGTACGACCATTTGTGGTGCATCCACTTGTGGTGCAACCATTTGTGGTACAACCACTTGTGCCAGCACCATTTGTGGTAGTACCATTTGTGGTAACACAATTTGTGGCACTATATAAGGGTTAACATAACTGTAACCACCATAGGAAGAAAATGTCTGAAAATATATAAATATTATTTAGGTGTATGTTTAAAGCATTATAATACTCACTTCATATGTTAATCCGTGTCGTCTAGCACGACCTCTTCCTCGGCCACGTCCACGACGGCTACTATCTTCATCGCTATTTAATAATAGTTGTATCAAAGCCTGAACAGTCTAATATACATACATACATAAAAAAAGTAAATTTCAATATACGTAATTAATATTTATTGTTTATTATTTAGATTTAAAATAAATTTTGAAGGAAATGTTACAGTGCACGATCTAGCGAAACTTTTCACGCAAAAGGTCAAAAACGCGTTGCTCAAATACGTGATATAAAACGCAAAATTGTAAAAAACAACTGTAAGTTAAAAGTTCTTACATTTACCGAAAAGAAAAAGTTCTAAATGCTGCGGATGAAATAGCCGAAAGTAAAAATATGCAGGATATTCAAAACTTGCGACATTGCGTCAATGCAAAGCAGAAAGGAATAAAGAAAAATTCAAAGACATTGACCCATTCGTTGATGTTTATGTAATGCAAAAAGGAAAGTATAAACGATATATCCAATATTTAGCATCCCCATTAACAATTTATTGTTGGGAAAAATTAACCTTTGAAACATTTGCCGAAAACCCAAAAATATTAAGAGATGCTAAATACACAATACATTTTGATGCTACAGGACAAAGTGTACGTCAAATATTAAAAAGTTTAAAATGGTAATTCCGGTAGTAACTGCGATACTTTCACGCCATACGTTAAATGATATCAGATACATTTTAGAAAAATTAAAACAATTCTGTCATGATAACCAATTCAAATGGCCATTTTTCCAAAGAGCTTGCACTGATGTGAGCTAGCCATTATTTGGTGCCGTCTTGAAAGCATGTAAGAATCAAAACGTATCACAATCATAGCTGCCAGATTTGACGATTTATCGTCATTTTGACGATTTGTTGGTTCAAAAATAGCAAAATGACGATTTGACGATTTTTTGTTTGAAAATGACGATTTTCTTCATTATGAAAATATGGCACCATTAGTTTTTATTATTGTTTCTTTCAACAACCATTTGTCGCACTTATTATGAATGTGTAAGTGTACAATGTTGATCTTTTTAGTATGAAATTACACAGCGAATGTAATTGTCATTTTTAAAATATGTACTTGGTGTTATTAATAGCATAAATCGTTTATTTCAAAGTATAAATGCCGAAATCCACAATATGCATTTTCAAATGGAAAGACTTTTTAAGACTATAATTAACAATTTTATAAAACATGATATATTAAGTATTGGTCAAATACATTTAATAAATTATAAAGACCCAAGCAACTTTTTGAAATACAATCAAGTATATTTGGGTGTATATGCTAAGGACATTATTTCAAAAACAAAACTAAATCATAGTGACGTTCTTGAAATTACTGATAATTGTATTAATTTTTACATTGAGTTGTGCAACCAAATTTTAAAAAGATTCGACTTTGAAAATAATTTAAAGAGTTTGAGTATAATTAATCCCAATAATATTATGAGTGAGTATTGCAATTCCTCATTTTATGAAGTACTTGAAGAATTTCCACGTTTGATTGGTGAACATGATAAGCAATTCCGTGAATTAAAATTTTTAGATTTCAAATCATTATTTCCACATACCGAAGTTAATTTATGTAATTTTTGGAAAACAATTTCTGAAATAAAACGGGGAAATTCTACAGGAGCTTTTCCTATTTTGACAAAATTTATTCAAAATATAATGACTTTACCTCAATCATCTGCAAACGTCGAAAGAATCTTCAGCCAAGTAAATTTAAATAAAACAAAAATACGGAATTCTTTAGAAAATAAATCTATTGAAAGAATTCTTTACTCAAAATATTATTTAAAACTAAATAAATCAAATTGTTTTGACATTGTAGTTAAACCTGAATTAGTAAATATGTTAAATTCAGATATTTATCTATAAAATACTTAAAATACTGTAAGATATTATAAAAATATTACACAAGTTGTGTTTAACATTATACTTTTTGTGATTTCTTTTTTAAAAATTAAAATTTATGTATTTTGATATTTATTGTACAAGAGACTATGTAAACTTGAATTTTTATGATTTCGATTAAATAAAAATGAAAAAATACTATTAGAGATAGTGAGTTTTTATTTTGACGATTTTTTCGACGATTTTTAAAATTCAAAATGACGATTTTTTTCTTTTTTATCGGGATTTTGACGATTTTTTTCGAAATTTATCTGGCAGCCCTGATCACAATACTTGCAATCTTGTTTTCGTCATTTGAAAAGTCCGAATTCAAATAACAGACCGAACGTTATTATACAATTGTGTAAAGCTCACTATATGCATATAATATGATACATGTGCCAAATATTGAAAAATCCTATTCTTTCCTATTCTTGAGTTAAAAAATAATTTGTTTGATATATATCCCACTCGCATCCCATTAAGCGATTATAAAGGCCTTAAAGTAAATTGCATAAGCTTTCTTTTGTGCAAAAAAGGGCCCAAATTAAAAAAAATATTAAAAAAAAAAAATTAAAAACTAATTTTTTAAAACAAAATTAAAAACTAATTTTTTAAAAATTAAAAAAAAAAATATTTTTGAAATGATTGAAGAAATAGCTATCTACAGTCCTTTTGACAATTTTTGCTAGGACCAATATGTAAAAAGTTATACTCATTTAAAAAAAACCCTGTATGACCAAAATGTTTAACTTTGACCCCCTCTAACTCCGGCACTTCTGGACTGATAGAGCTGAAAATTTGTCTCTGGCCTACTATCCAATAGTACTAACCTTCGTGCAAATTTCATCCAAATCGGAAGACAACGATTTTTAAAATTGGGTCACTTGACGTGAATTCACCATATTTAAATTTAGAGCTCCTACACCAAATGTAATTTATGACTAAGAAAGTGATTCTGTGTTTTCTTGAAAGAAATTGCATATTTAATAATGAAAAATTAAAACACTTTAACGCACTATAGCTACGGTGACCATCCGTCCTGTATTTTACAGGACAGTCCTGTTTTTTAACATGCTGTCCCTTGAGATTTTTTTGTAAATACAGGACAGTATATTGTCCCTTATTTCCTAATTTGATATGCAAATGTCCTCTTTTTAGCATATACATTGCACGAACATTAATACAAAATTATCATAAAAATCCAACTGTATACTTTCCCTACATTTCCAAAAGTGAAAAATTTGTTTACTGGGATATGGGAAATTTCCTATAATCTGGCAGTTAGAATTGAAAATTTCAAAGAAATATGTGAAGATATTGAAATAGAATATAAAAAGTTACTAGGACATAGCAAAACTCGATGGTTAAATTTAATGACTGCTTTGGAAAGAATCATAAAACTTTTTGAAGCTTTAAAATTATATTTTATGTCTCAACTAAAATGTCCGACAATATTACGAAATTTTTTATGAATCCTTGTGCTGAATTATGGTTATCTTTTGCATATAGCCAAGCTTCAACATTTCATAAAGCTATTCTTAACATAGAATCACAAAATATTTCAATGCCTGAGGCTTCAACTATTTTAAAAGATTTAAATTGGTCGAACGGAAAAAGGAACTGTTTTTACCCCTTACCGTCAAAAATATTATTCTCCAATTACAGAAAAGTAATGATTTTGATAAAACAATAACTAAAGAACATATAACAAATTTTTACCAAACATGCATTGATTACCTAAATCAGTGGGATAAAGCTTTTAGAGATGTAGAAATTTTAGACTGGATATTGTTACGAAATATGTTATCTTGGGACAAGATTGAAAAAACTTTATCCTATCTAAATGAATTTAGAAATGAATTTAAAATAAATAATGAAGATTTATTTTATGAAGCGAGCTGCGTGAAAAATTTTGCAAATATTGAAAAAATAGAAGAATGGAGGGTAAAAAATCTCATCAGTAGACGAAAGATGGATTGAAATTTTTAATCACTTTAAGACAAATGTGATTGCATATAAAAATATATTGATACTTGTTGAATTTTGTCTATGTCTACCAGCTTCAAATGCTGCTATCGAGAGAGTGTTTTCAATAATGAATAATATTTGGACCACCGAAAAATCGCAATTAAAAGTAAATACTTTAAGATCATTATTAATTACAAAATGCAATTTTAAAATGAATTGCTCAGAATTTAAAGGATTTTTAATTAACAATACAGATGTTTAAAAAAAAATCCATTCTGTGGAAAAATATCAAACTTCATAACTAAATTTATCATTTACATATGTAGTTTTTTTCTATTTTTTTTGTTAGCCTTAGTCAAGGAGACTGTTTATAAAACCAAATTTATTTTTTTAAATTATAATATATAAAAACTTTTTATTTAACTTTTTATTCCAGTCAAGAAGACTTGTTTTTGTTGTTACTTAATTTTATAATAATAATGATTATTTAAATATGATTATTTTTTCTGTTTTTCTTTTCATTTTTAACATAATTTTGTATTTGTCCTGTATTTTCCTTTCCCAAAAATGGTCACCGTAGTCATAGGTGCCACACTATTAAGGTAAGTTTAGACGATATGTTGAATCAGCATATATATGCTGACAGGCATATGATTAAAATTAGCAGCAAATTCCTATGTCATATGTTAGACGTTTATACGATATGTTGAAAGTAGCAAATTTTTTGATGTCAGCATATGTCAGCAAATGAAATGTCAACATAAGAGTTAGCATACGATTTTTGTGTTTATACGATATGTTGAATTTTATGTGGTCTACATATGCTGAGTCGTATAAACATTTGTTTGTGAAATTAGTCAGTTTGACAACATTTTTCAATTATTATTCAACTTCTGTATTTTATGTGAAATTTTTGAAATAAAATTAAATAATAAAAATATCAATAAAAAAAACATAAATGATCACGTGGGAGCTATTGCGTTTTTAAGCAAATTTTTATATGCAAATCTGTCTTAATAAACGTTTGTTAAATTTAATAATGGTTTTTGAATAAGGGGGTTATTGTTTATTTCTAGAGACCTGGGGCCAAATTATCGCATTCGATATCGAGTAAAATTGATCGTAATTTTCTTATTTGAGATTATGGCATACGATATCGAGCAAGAAATTTAGTATATTTTATCATAATTTCGATATCGAAATCATACGTTCGCTCATTCGATCACAAATGCGGTAATTTGGCCCCTGTGTCGATTAATTTGAACTATGCCGCCGGCCATTATATTGCGTTTTGTGTTCTTGTGTGTATGTGTGTACGTACATATGCAACAAGAATTGTATTTACATAAAAAAAAACTATCGGTGGCTGGGCCGTAATACACTATCCTACACAATCGTACGATTCATTCAGTGGAAAATCTGACCGATTTCAATCACACTCAAAAAAAATCGCAACAAAGTATGTCATAGGTGCCACACTATTACACAAAAAAGATGCAAAAACATATGTTTTTGCTAATGTCAACAAACACAGTTTTCCGCCATTTAAATTAATATTTGTGTTCAATTATTTTGTTGTTATATGTGAATATAATAAATTGTATAAACTATACAAACAATAAAAAAATGTTAAACGTCCTTTAGATCATAATTTGTGATTTAAATCAATGAAGCCGACATTGTTGTTTTCTTATCAGCTTTATTAGAAAATACAACTCTGATCGCATATGAATTTGCCATATGCTGAAAAGCTTGCATACGCTTTTCAACAAATAACATATCTGTCAACATACGCAGGAAATTTGTCAAACACTAATAATATGCTGTTTACATAATATGCTAAAATTACCAACATACGTTTGTTGGCATTGTTAACAAAGTGTTAGCAAATGTTGTTAAACATACGTATGCTGAAAAAATTTTGCGTTTACACGATATGTAAGCACTTGTAACAAATTTTTCAGCATAAATATGCTGATTCAACATATCGTCTATACTTAGCTTTACACAAAAAAGATGCAAAAACATATGTTTTTGCTAATGTAAAACGCAGTTTTCCGCCATTTAAATTAATATTTGTGTTCAATTATTTTGTTGTTATATGTGAATGTAATAAATTGTATAAACTATACAATTAGATTATAATTTGTGATTTAAATCAATGAAACCGACATTGTTATTTTCTTATCAGCTTTATTAGAAAATACAACTCTGATCGCATATGAATTTGTTATATGCTGAAAAGCTTGCATACGCTTTTCAACAAATAACATATCTGTCAACATACGCAGGAAATTTGTCAAACACTAATAATATGCTGTTTACATAATATGCTAAAATTACCAACATACGTTTGTTGGCATTGTTAACAAAGTGTTAGCAAATGTTGTTAAACATACGTATGCTGAAAAAATTTTGCGTTTACACGATATGTAAGCACTTGTAACAAATTTTTCAGCATAAATATGCTGATTCAACATATCGTCTATACTTAGCTTAAAACATGTATTCTAAATGTTATACAAATCTGTGAGCATCCATGTGGCTACTAACTTTTCTGTAACATAAAAGTGCGAATTGGCGTCATTTTTAAAATTTAAGTAAGGCGATTGGATATCGGTGGTGTTTGTGCAGAATGGTGAGTAAATTTTGTTCTTATAAGAATTCTAATTTAAGAAATCAAATAATGTAAATTATTTAAATGTTTAATAATTTAAACATTTTATTAATTTACATTAATATTATTTTGCCCTTACTCATAAAACTTAAAACAGGTTTATAAAGCAAATTTTGTAGGGAAATTTACTTTATAAATCTGTTGTAAGTTTTTTCGAATAAGGGGAAAACCCTTAGATTTTAGTAATTATTCAAACTTAAGGTATTTTTTTTTAATTTTATTTTCAATATTTCGTCATTGAAAATAAACGGCCCAATCAAATCCGCGGCAGTTTTTTCCCTTTTTATTTTTTTAGCATTAAATTTAAATAGGAAAAATGATTAAAGGGAATAAACTCCCGCAGAATTTTAATTCGTGATTGGGCTGATTATTAAATTTTTTTTAAAAAAGACATTAAGCTTAAATAATTACTAAAATTAAAAAAGTTTACTTCAAAAAAAAATTATTTATATTTGTAATTTTTTTTAATTTTTCAGAATTTTCAAAAATGTCCCAATTGTGGTGTGGCATTCAAAGTGCAAATAAAAAGAGGGCCCCATCATAGCGCACTGATGGCGCAATATCCATATACGTACCAGGCGCCGTATATGGGGTATCAAATGCAGCCATCGCCACAAATGATGCCATATATGCAGCCATCGCCATCTTTGCAGCCATCGCCACATATGCAGCCATCAACAAATCCACCGGTTTAAAAGAAATACTTTTTTTTTTATTATTATTATTTATATTTTTTTTTTATATAATTTTTTATTTTTTTAAATAATTTTTTGTTTTACATTTTGTTATTTAATTTTAATAAACTAACCCCCTTATTCATAAAATCTTACAAGTACATATCTCAGATTTAAGAAAATTATTATACATATATTATTATTATTTAAGTATGGAATTTTATTATTGAAATATTATTAATATTAGTATTAGTTTTATTATTATTAAGTATTATTAATATAGATATTATCTTTTTCTTTAAATAAATAAAAAACATGAATTTTATAATGAAATAGCTCTCTTTTCATAATAAGGGCGAAGGTTATACAAATTGGTAGGTATGAATGAACAGTGATAGAATAACAAAAGGGGGAACTAGAAAATATGAGTGACAGGCGTAGTCATAATTGACTATTTGGGTGGGAAAAGTGCACTCCAAGTGACTAACTCCATGTCACTTTAATGGTATTGTCCTCTTTGAACCCTCTTGTTTTTTACAATTTTACGGTTTCTTGAATTAACAGCAATTTTAAGCATCTCTCTTTTATATATATTTTGTTTGTGTGGCAATTAATAATGGCATGAATTTTGCTATGATTACGCGTCAATACATTCGGATCAAGAACCACGCCACTGATGGCAGAACTAGCCAAAACATCCATTTACATGCCATTGACTTCAGTTGTTTTTTTTATACCAACGATTTTAACAAAGCATTGTGCCCAGAATACAA
This sequence comes from Bellardia pandia, assembly GCA_916048285.2. Lineage (NCBI taxonomy): Eukaryota > Metazoa > Arthropoda > Insecta > Diptera > Calliphoridae > Bellardia > Bellardia pandia. The sequence goes on along the minus strand of OU696532.1, from coordinate 90,379,598 downwards.
AGCTGTGGTTGCTTTATAATGTTCGAAACCAGCGAAATTCGCCACCGCAATTCCCTTATTACAATCCAATTGAGCATTTGTGGGACCTTCTAGAGCGCAGGATCCGCCTACACACCATTACTTCCAAGGATATGTTGAAAAAAGTTATTGTTGAAGAATGTAGCAAAATAACAGCAAATGATACAACGGAATTAGTTCAGTCAATGCCAAATCGGTTAAGGCCTTATGACACTACATTTTTAATGCATTGTTCAAGTTTTAATGAACAGTACAAATATAATGTAATAGAAAAATTTACCAAGTGCAAAGAGTTCAGCAGTTTTAACATAAATGGCAAACTGTCAAACATTTTACTAAAGTTATCGATAAAAAATGAAGTTATGTCAAAAAAAATGTAAAATTGTTCAACTTAAAATTGACATTTCAAGCTTGAAATATTAAAAGTGTTGCTGAATCAGCGGTTTATGGGCAAATTTGGCGATTAACCATTTTTTTTATTCGTTTTGTTTTTATGTTTCTCATAAACAAAAAGTTGACAACATTTAATAAAAAAAACTAAAAGGCTTTTTTGTTTACATGTTTTATATTTTGCTTTTTCTAACATTTTCTGTTTCTTTCTATCAATTCTATATCAATTCAATGAACAAAAAATGTAGTGTCATAAGGGCTTTAGCTGAGGTTATAAAACGTAAAGGGTATCCGACTTCGTACTAAATTGTCAAAAAATACGGATTTTTCAATTGATTTTTGCTCTTGTACGCATACTTTTTCTAATTAATAAAATACCATTTTGAAAATTTTTTGTTATATAATTAAAAGTTTAAGTGCTAGAAAGTCAGAAGTTACACTAAAATAAAGCCTATTAAATATACTACTTGCTGTAAAAAAAAAAACTATTGTCTAAACCACATTTTTTTTAAAGACAAACTTAAAGAACATGTTTGTACGCATAGTTGTATATGTAACACTTTTTTTTTTTTGTAGAAAAACACTTTTTATATAATTTTTTTCCAAATTTTTTATACCTGCTATAGTATTTTTTAAATCGAAAAAAATTTAACTTATTACTTTAATTCTAAAAATTAAATATATACAATAACGCGTACAAACTATTAAAATGTTTTGAAAAGGAATAATTGTTTTGTAATATCCTTACATTACAGTTTGTCAAATTTCATATGATTTGAAGTACTGTCAAACTCTATACAAAAAAAAGAACCTACGTGGTGTGACATTACCCTAACAATTCTTCTTTCTTTTACAGTTAAAAATTGTGTTTCATTTCACAATTCCTATAGCGTTGCCACATCTTTGTGTTCTTTCAAGACATTTTTTCAGCTTATTGGCGTTATTTCAAAATATGGAGCGCCGAGAACTGGTAAATGCGGAATTTTTACATTTTCTTTTCATTTTTTTTTTATACTATTATTAAATATTTTTTTTTTCATTTATAGGAAGTTTTTAAATTAATTTAAAAAAAAGAGGTGGTCGTGGAAGACATTGGCCGAGGTGGAGGCAGCGTAAATGAAAATACATAGATTAATATTATAAAATTTATATTATTATATTTTATTTCTTTACAGGTAAGCCGGCAAGCCTGGCAAACATACCCGCAGGAGGAGGAGCAAGCCGCGCTCAATGATCAGTCTTGGCAGCCTCAAGCTTGGCATCAACATTACCCTTTCCAGCAGCTATGCCAAGCACCAGCCACAACAGAGGCAGCCCCCACAATAATGGCAGCATCAGCCATAACAGTGGTACCCCCAGCAGCAGATTTTAATATAAATATTATATGTACATATGTGTTAAACTTTGTTTCGTTATAAATACTTTTAAAAGATTTATGGATCTTAAATTGAATTACGGACAGGCCCATTTCCGAAAATCACTTTAAAGAGCATAACTCACTCAAAAATGTTGTTGTATCGGATCATTTTAAAATTGCGACCTGTACTGTACAGCCAGCCAGCCAGACGGACAGAAAATGATGAAGTTTGCTATTTAAAATCAGCAAAATCGGTTTAGGCCAACCAGAGTTATGGACCAATATGTGAGACAACCTCCATAAAAATTTGATATTTTTTGTCTATTTTATTGCAATATTTTGAAATATACCATGAAATTTTGTATACGTTGTTTTTATGATAAAAGAATAAAGTGTGCGGAAAATAGTAAGAATCGGTCCATGATTACTCATAGCCCCCATACAAAAAAAAATCGTCCCGAAATATTGCTCAATTATACATAAATGCCTATAAAATTGGAATATCAAGACAAAATTCAGCAAAAAGAAATCGCAAACGAACAATTTATGATTGAATGTGAAAAAAACGTCCTAAAAATTATCGTATAAATTATTCCTTACTTCGTTAATTTTTGTATTGAACAATAATTATTTTTTCTTTTAGATATATTTTAATGCAATGATTTCGGTTTAATGCTTTAATTTTATTTATTTTATTTTTAATTGTTTTGTTAAAATGCTGGAAAAACTAATTTTTATTTTTGGTTTATTTTTTATTTTTGTTTAGTTAAAAAACTAAATTTCGACATTTTTAGTCAGTAATGCAGCCATTCGAACCGGCTGCCGTAGAATCAACTATTTATGGTACGACCATTTGTGGTGCATCCACTTGTGGTGCAACCATTTGTGGTACAACCACTTGTGCCAGCACCATTTGTGGTAGTACCATTTGTGGTAACACAATTTGTGGCACTATATAAGGGTTAACATAACTGTAACCACCATAGGAAGAAAATGTCTGAAAATATATAAATATTATTTAGGTGTATGTTTAAAGCATTATAATACTCACTTCATATGTTAATCCGTGTCGTCTAGCACGACCTCTTCCTCGGCCACGTCCACGACGGCTACTATCTTCATCGCTATTTAATAATAGTTGTATCAAAGCCTGAACAGTCTAATATACATACATACATAAAAAAAGTAAATTTCAATATACGTAATTAATATTTATTGTTTATTATTTAGATTTAAAATAAATTTTGAAGGAAATGTTACAGTGCACGATCTAGCGAAACTTTTCACGCAAAAGGTCAAAAACGCGTTGCTCAAATACGTGATATAAAACGCAAAATTGTAAAAAACAACTGTAAGTTAAAAGTTCTTACATTTACCGAAAAGAAAAAGTTCTAAATGCTGCGGATGAAATAGCCGAAAGTGGAAATATGCAGGATATTCAAAACTTGCGACATTGCGTCAATGCAAAGCAGAAAGGAATAAAGAAAAATTCAAAGACATTGACCCATTCGTTGATGTTTATGTAATGCAAAAAGGAAAGTATAAACGATATATCCAATATTTAGCATCCCCATTAACAATTTATTGTTGGGAAAAATTAACCTTTGAAACATTTGCCGAAAACCCAAAAATATTAAGAGATGCTAAATACACAATACATTTTGATGCTACAGGACAAAGTGTACGTCAAATATTAAAAAGTTTAAAATGGTAATTCCGGTAGTAACTGCGATACTTTCACGCCATACGTTAAATGATATCAGATACATTTTAGAAAAATTAAAACAATTCTGTCATGATAACCAATTCAAATGGTCATTTTTCCAAAGAGCTTGCACTGATGTGAGCTAGCCATTATTTGGTGCCGTCTTGAAAGCATGTAAGAATCAAAACGTATCACAATCATAGCTGCCAGATTTGACGATTTATCGTCATTTTGACGATTTGTTGGTTCAAAAATAGCAAAATGACGATTTGACGATTTTTTGTTTGAAAATGACGATTTTCTTCATTATGAAAATATGGCACCATTAGTTTTTATTATTGTTTCTTTCAACAACCATTTGTCGCACTTATTATGAATGTGTAAGTGTACAATGTTGATCTTTTTAGTATGAAATTACACAGCGAATGTAATTGTCATTTTTAAAATATGTACTTGGTGTTATTAATAGCATAAATCGTTTATTTCAAAGTATAAATGCCGAAATCCACAATATGCATTTTCAAATGGAAAGACTTTTTAAGACTATAATTAACAATTTTATAAAACATGATATATTAAGTATTGGTCAAATACATTTAATAAATTATAAAGACCCAAGCAACTTTTTGAAATACAATCAAGTATATTTGGGTGTATATGCTAAGGACATTATTTCAAAAACAAAACTAAATCATAGTGACGTTCTTGAAATTACTGATAATTGTATTAATTTTTACATTGAGTTGTGCAACCAAATTTTAAAAAGATTCGACTTTGAAAATAATTTAAAGAGTTTGAGTATAATTAATCCCAATAATATTATGAGTGAGTATTGCAATTCCTCATTTTATGAAGTACTTGAAGAATTTCCACGTTTGATTGGTGAACATGATAAGCAATTCCGTGAATTAAAATTTTTAGATTTCAAATCATTATTTCCACATACCGAAGTTAATTTATGTAATTTTTGGAAAACAATTTCTGAAATAAAACGGGGAAATTCTACAGGAGCTTTTCCTATTTTGACAAAATTTATTCAAAATATAATGACTTTACCTCAATCATCTGCAAACGTCGAAAGAATCTTCAGCCAAGTAAATTTAAATAAAACAAAAATACGGAATTCTTTAGAAAATAAATCTATTGAAAGAATTCTTTACTCAAAATATTATTTAAAACTAAATAAATCAAATTGTTTTGACATTGTAGTTAAACCTGAATTAGTAAATATGTTAAATTCAGATATTTATCTATAAAATACTTAAAATACTGTAAGATATTATAAAAATATTACACAAGTTGTGTTTAACATTATACTTTTTGTGATTTCTTTTTTAAAAATTAAAATTTATGTATTTTGATATTTATTGTACAAGAGACTATGTAAACTTGAATTTTTATGATTTCGATTAAATAAAAATGAAAAAATACTATTAGAGATAGTGAGTTTTTATTTTGACGATTTTTTCGACGATTTTTAAAATTCAAAATGACGATTTTTTTCTTTTTTATCGGGATTTTGACGATTTTTTTCGAAATTTATCTGGCAGCCCTGATCACAATACTTGCAATCTTGTTTTCGTCATTTGAAAAGTCCGAATTCAAATAACAGACCGAACGTTATTATACAATTGTGTAAAGCTCACTATATGCATATAATATGATACATGTGCCAAATATTGAAAAATCCTATTCTTTCCTATTCTTGAGTTAAAAAATAATTTGTTTGATATATATCCCACTCGCATCCCATTAAGCGATTATAAAGACCTTAAAGTAAATTGCATAAGCTTTCTTTTGTGCAAAAAAGGGCCCAAATTAAAAAAAATATTTAAAAAAAAAAATTAAAAACTTAATTTTTTAAAACAAAATTAAAAACTAATTTTTTAAAAATTAAAAAAAAAAATATTTTTGAAATGATTTAAGAAATAGCTATCTACAGTCCTTTTGACAATTTTTGCTAGGACCAATATGTAAAAAGTTATACTCATTTAAAAAAAACCCTGTATGACCAAAATGTTTAACTTTGACCCCCTCTAACTCCGGCACTTCTGGACTGATAGAGCTGAAAATTTGTCTCTGGCCTACTATCCAATAGTACTAACCTTCGTGCAAATTTCATCCAAATCGGAAGACAACGATTTTTAAAATTGGGTCACTTGACGTGAATTCACCATATTTAAATTTAGAGCTCCTACACCAAATGTAATTTATGACTAAGAAAGTGATTCTGTGTTTTCTTGAAAGAAATTGCATATTTAATAATGAAAAATTAAAACACTTTAACGCACTATAGCTACGGTGACCATCCGTCCTGTATTTTACAGGACAGTCCTGTTTTTTAACATGCTGTCCCTTGAGATTTTTTTGTAAATACAGGACAGTATATTGTCCCTTATTTCCTAATTTGATATGCAAATGTCCTCTTTTTAGCATATACATTGCACGAACATTAATACAAAATTATCATAAAAATCCAACTGTATACTTTCCCTACATTTCCAAAAGTGAAAAATTTGTTTACTGGGATATGGGAAATTTCCTATAATCTGGCAGTTAGAATTGAAAATTTCAAAGAAATATGTGAAGATATTGAAATAGAATATAAAAAGTTACTAGGACATAGCAAAACTCGATGGTTAAATTTAATGACTGCTTTGGAAAGAATCATAAAACTTTTTGAAGCTTTAAAATTATATTTTATGTCTCAACTAAAATGTCCGACAATATTACGAAATTTTTTATGAATCCTTGTGCTGAATTATGGTTATCTTTTGCATATAGCCAAGCTTCAACATTTCATAAAGCTATTCTTAACATAGAATCACAAAATATTTCAATGCCTGAGGCTTCAACTATTTTAAAAGATTTAAATTTAAATTGGTCGAACGGAAAAAGGAACTGTTTTTACCCCTTACCGTAAAAAATATTATTCTCCAATTACAGAAAAGTAATGATTTTGATAAAACAATAACTAAAGAACATATAACAAATTTTTACCAAACATGCATTGATTACCTAAATCAGTGGGATAAAGCTTTTAGAGATGTAGAAATTTTAGACTGGATATTGTTACGAAATATGTTATCTTGGGACAAGATTGAAAAAACTTTATCCTATCTAAATGAATTTAGAAATGAATTTAAAATAAATAATGAAGATTTATTTTATGAAGCGAGCTGCGTGAAAAATTTTGCAAATATTGAAAAAATAGAAGAATGGAGGGTAAAAAATCTCATCAGTAGACGAAAGATGGATTGAAATTTTTAATCACTTTAAGACAAATGTGATTGCATATAAAAATATATTGATACTTGTTGAATTTTGTCTATGTCTACCAGCTTCAAATGCTGCTATCGAGAGAGTGTTTTCAATAATGAATAATATTTGGACCACCGAAAAATCGCAATTGAAAGTAAATACTTTAAGATCATTATTAATTACAAAATGCAATTTTAAAATGAATTGCTCAGAATTTAAAGGATTTTTAATTAACAATACAGATGTTTAAAAAAAAATCCATTCTGTGGAAAAATATCAAACTTCATAACTAAATTTATCATTTACATAGGTAGTTTTTTTCTATTTTTTTTTGTTAGCCTTAGTCAAGGAGACTGTTTATAAAACCAAATTTATTTTTTTAAATTATAATATATAAAAACTTTTTATTTAACTTTTTATTCCAGTCAAGAAGACTTGTTTTTGTTGTTACTTAATTTTATAATAATAATGATTATTTAAATATGATTATTTTTTCTGTTTTTCTTTTCATTTTTAACATAATTTTGTATTTGTCCTGTATTTTCCTTTCCCAAAAATGGTCACCGTAGTCATAGGTGCCACACTATTAAGGTAAGTTTAGACGATATGTTGAATCAGCATATATATGCTGACAGGCATATGATTAAAATTAGCAGCAAATTCCTATGTCATATGTTAGACGTTTACACGATATGTTGAAAGTAGCAAATTTTTTGATGTCAGCATATGTCAGCAAATGAAATGTCAACATAAGAGTTAGCATACGATTTTTGTGTTTATACGATATGTTGAATTTTATGTGGTCTACATATGCTGAGTCGTATAAACATTTGTTTGTGAAATTAGTCAGTTTGACAACATTTTTCAATTATTATTCAACTTCTGTATTTTATGTGAAATTTTTGAAATAAAATTAAATAATAAAAATATCAATAAAAAAAACATAAATGATCACGTGGGAGCTATTGCGTTTTTAAGCAAATTTTTATATGCAAATCTGTCTTAATAAACGTTTGTTAAATTTAATAATGGTTTTTGAATAAGGGGGTTATTGTTTATTTCTAGAGACCTGGGGCCAAATTATCGCATTCGATATCGAGTAAAATTGATCGTAATTTTCTTATTTGAGATTATGGCATACGATATCGAGCAAGAAATTTAGTATATTTTATCATAATTTCGATATCGAAATCATACGTTCGCTCATTCGATCACAAATGCGGTAATTTGGCCCCTGTGTCGATTAATTTGAACTATGCCGCCGGCCATTATATTGCGTTTTGTGTTCTTGTGTGTATGTGTGTACGTACATATGCAACAAGAATTGTATTTACATAAAAAAAAACTATCGGTGGCTGGGCCGTAATACACTATCCTACACAATCGTACGATTCATTCAGTGGAAAATCTGACCGATTTCAATCACACTCAAAAAAAATCGCAACAAAGTATGTCATAGGTGCCACACTATTACACAAAAAAGATGCAAAAACATATGTTTTTGCTAATGTCAACAAACACAGTTTTCCGCCATTTAAATTAATATTTGTGTTCAATTATTTTGTTGTTATATGTGAATATAATAAATTGTATAAACTATACAAACAATAAAAAAATGTTAAACGTCCTTTAGATCATAATTTGTGATTTAAATCAATGAAGCCGACATTGTTGTTTTCTTATCAGCTTTATTAGAAAATACAACTCTGATCGCATATGAATTTGCCATATGCTGAAAAGCTTGCATACGCTTTTCAACAAATAACATATCTGTCAACATACGCAGGAAATTTGTCAAACACTAATAATATGCTGTTTACATAATATGCTAAAATTACCAACATACGTTTGTTGGCATTGTTAACAAAGTGTTAGCAAATGTTGTTAAACATACGTATGCTGAAAAAATTTTGCGTTTACACGATATGTAAGCACTTGTAACAAATTTTTCAGCATAAATATGCTGATTCAACATATCGTCTATACTTAGCTTAAAACATGTATTCTAAATGTTATACAAATCTGTGAGCATCCATGTGGCTACTAACTTTTCTGTAACATAAAAGTGCGAATTGGCGTCATTTTTAAAATTTAAGTAAGGCGATTGGATATCGGTGGTGTTTGTGCAGAATGGTGAGTAAATTTTGTTCTTATAAGAATTCTAATTTAAGAAATCAAATAATGTAAATTATTTAAATGTTTAATAATTTAAACATTTTATTAATTTACATTAATATTATTTTGCCCTTACTCATAAAACTTAAAACAGGTTTATAAAGCAAATTTTGTAGGGAAATTTACTTTATAAATCTGTTGTAAGTTTTTTCGAATAAGGGGAAAACCCTTAGATTTTAGTAATTATTCAAACTTAAGGTATTTTTTTTTAATTTTATTTTCAATATTTCGTCATTGAAAATAAACGGCCCAATCAAATCCGCGGCAGTTTTTTCCCTTTTTATTTTTTTAGCATTAAATTTAAATAGGAAAAATGATTAAAGGGAATAAACTCCCGCAGAATTTTAATTCGTGATTGGGCTGATTATTAAATTTTTTTTAAAAAAGACATTAAGCTTAAATAATTACTAAAATTAAAAAAGTTTACTTCAAAAAAAAATTATTTATATTTGTAATTTTTTTTAATTTTTCAGAATTTTCAAAAATGTCCCAATTGTGGTGTGGCATTCAAAGTGCAAATAAAAAGAGGGCCCCATCATAGCGCACTGATGGCGCAATATCCATATACGTACCAGGCGCCGTATATGGGGTATCAAATGCAGCCATCGCCACAAATGATGCCATATATGCAGCCATCGCCATCTTTGCAGCCATCGCCACATATGCAGCCATCAACAAATCCACCGGTTTAAAAGAAATACTTTTTTTTTTATTATTATTATTTATATTTTTTTTTTATATAATTTTTTATTTTTTTAAATAATTTTTTGTTTTACATTTTGTTATTTAATTTTAATAAACTAACCCCCTTATTCATAAAATCTTACAAGTACATATCTCAGATTTAAGAAAATTATTATACATATATTATTATTATTTAAGTATGGAATTTTATTATTGAAATATTATTAATATTAGTATTAGTTTTATTATTATTAAGTATTATTAATATAGATATTATCTTTTTCTTTAAATAAATAAAAAACATGAATTTTATAATGAAATAGCTCTCTTTTCATAATAAGGGCGAAGGTTATACAAATTGGTAGGTATGAATGAACAGTGATAGAATAACAAAAGGGGGAACTAGAAAATATGAGTGACAGGCGTAGTCATAATTGACTATTTGGGTGGGAAAAGTGCACTCCAAGTGACTAACTCCATGTCACTTTAATGGTATTGTCCTCTTTGAACCCTCTTGTTTTTTACAATTTTACGGTTTCTTGAATTAACAGCAATTTTAAGCATCTCTCTTTTATATATATTTTGTTTGTGTGGCAATTAATAATGGCATGAATTTTGCTATGATTACGCGTCAATACATTCGGATCAAGAACCACGCCACTGATGGCAGAACTAGCCAAAACATCCATTTACATGCCATTGACTTCAGTTGTTTTTTTTATACCAACGATTTTAACAAAGCATTGTGCCCAGAATACAAAGCTGTGGTTGCTTTATAATGTTCGAAACCAGCGAAATTCGCCACCGCAATTCCCTTATTACAATCCAATTGAGCATTTGTGGGACCTTCTAGAGCGCAGGATCCGCCTACACACCATTACTTCCAAGGATATGTTGAAAAAAGTTATTGTTGAAGAATGTAGCAAAATAACAGCAAATGATACAACGGAATTAGTTCAGTCAATGCCAAATCGGTTAAGGCCTTATGACACTACATTTTTAATGCATTGTTCAAGTTTTAATGAACAGTACAAATATAATGTAATAGAAAAATTTACCAAGTGCAAAGAGTTCAGCAGTTTTAACATAAATGGCAAACTGTCAAACATTTTACTAAAGTTATCGATAAAAAATGAAGTTATGTCAAAAAAAAATGTAAAATTGTTCAACTTAAAATTGACATTTCAAGCTTGAAATATTAAAAGTGTTGCTGAATCAGCGGTTTATGGGCAAATTTGGCGATTAACCATTTTTTTTATACGTTTTGTTTTTATGTTTCTCATAAACAAAAAGTTGACAACATTTAATAAAAAAAACTAAAAGGCTTTTTTGTTTACATGTTTTATATTTTGCTTTTTCTAACATTTTCTGTTTCTTTCTATCAATTCTATATCAATTCAATGAACAAAAAATGTAGTGTCATAAGGGCTTTAGCTGAGGTTATAAAACGTAAAGGGTATCCGACTTCGTACTAAATTGTCAAAAAATACGGATTTTCAATTGATTTTTGCTCTTGTACGCATACTTTTTCTAATTAATAAAATACCATTTTGAAAATTTTTTGTTATATAATTAAAAGTTTAAGTGCTAGAAAGTCAGAAGTTACACTAAAATAAAGCCTATTAAATATACTACTTGCTGTAAAAAAAAAACTATTGTCTAAACCACATTTTTTTTAAAGACAAACTTAAAGAACATGTTTGTACGCATAGTTGTATATGTAACACTTTTTTTTTTTGTAGAAAAACACTTTTTATATAATTTTTTTCCAAATTTTTTATACCTGCTATAGTATTTTTTAAATCGAAAAAAATTTAACTTATTACTTTAATTCTAAAAATTAAATATATACAATAACGCGTACAAACTATTAAAATGTTTTGAAAAGGAATAATTGTTTTGTAATATCCTTACATTACAGTTTGTCAAATTTCATATGATTTGAAGTACTGTCAAACTCTATACAAAAAAAAGAACCTACGTGGTGTGACATTACCCTAACAATTCTTCTTTCTTTTACAGTTAAAAATTGTGTTTCATTTCACAATTCCTATAGCGTTGCCACATCTTTGTGTTCTTTCAAGACATTTTTTCAGCTTATTGGCGTTATTTCAAAATATGGAGCGCCGAGAACTGGTAAATGCGGAATTTTTACATTTTCTTTTCATTTTTTTTTATACTATTATTAAATATTTTTTTTTTCATTTATAGGAAGTTTTTAAATTAATTTAAAAAAAAGAGGTGGACGTGGAAGACATTGGCCGAGGTGGAGGCAGCGTAAATGAAAATACATAGATTAATATTATAAAATTTATATTATTATATTTTATTTCTTTACAGGTAAGCCGGCAAGCCTGGCAAACATACCCGCAGGAGGAGGAGCAAGCCGCGCTCAATGATCAGTCTTGGCAGCCTCAAGCTTGGCATCAACATTACCCTTTCCAGCAGCTATGCCAAGCACCAGCCACAACAGAGGCAGCCCCCACAATAATGGCAGCATCAGCCATAACAGTGGTACCCCCAGCAGCAGATTTTAATATAAATATTATATGTACATATGTGTTAAACTTTGTTTCGTTATAAATACTTTTAAAAGATTTATGGATCTTAAATTGAATTACGGACAGGCCCATTTCCGAAAATCACTTTAAAGAGCATAACTCACTCAAAAATGTTGTTGTATCGGATCATTTTAAAATTGCGACCTGTACTGTACAGCCAGCCAGCCAGACGGACAGAAAATGATGAAGTTTGCTATTTAAAATCAGCAAAATCGGTTTAGGCCAACCAGAGTTATGGACCAATATGTGAGACAACCTCCATAAAAATTTGATATTTTTTGTCTATTTTATTGCAATATTTTGAAATATACCATGAAATTTTGTATACGTTGTTTTTATGATAAAAGAATAAAGTGTGCGGAAAATAGTAAGAATCGGTCCATGATTACTCATAGCCCCCATACAAAAAAAAAATCGTCCCGAAATATTGCTCAATTATACATAAATGCCTATAAAATTGGAATATCAAGACAAAATTCAGCAAAAAGAAATCGCAAACGAACAATTTATGATTGAATGTGAAAAAAACGTCCTAAAAATTATCGTATAAATTATTCCTTACTTCGTTAATTTTTGTATTGAACAATAATTATTTTTTCTTTTAGATATATTTTAATGCAATGATTTCGGTTTAATGCTTTAATTTTATTTATTTATTTTATTTTTAATTGTTTTGTTAAAATGCTGGAAAAACTAATTTTTATTTTTGGTTTATTTTTTATTTTTGTTTAGTTAAAAAACTAAATTTCGACATTTTTAGTCAGTAATGCAGCCATTCGAACCGGCTGCCGTAGAATCAACTATTTATGGTACGACCATTTGTGGTGCATCCACTTGTGGTGCAACCATTTGTGGTACAACCACTTGTGCCAGCACCATTTGTGGTAGTACCATTTGTGGTAACACAATTTGTGGCACTATATAAGGGTTAACATAACTGTAACCACCATAGGAAGAAAATGTCTGAAAATATATAAATATTATTTAGGTGTATGTTTAAAGCATTATAATACTCACTTCATATGTTAATCCGTGTCGTCTAGCACGACCTCTTCCTCGGCCACGTCCACGACGGCTACTATCTTCATCGCTATTTAATAATAGTTGTATCAAAGCCTGAACAGTCTAATATACATACATACATAAAAAAAGTAAATTTCAATATACGTAATTAATATTTATTGTTTATTATTTATAGCGTTTTCTTTTCTGGCAAAAATGTTACACGTTTTTCCCATTTCGCACCTTTTTTAATTTTTTTGTGTTCTTTTCTGACAAAATGTCAACACTGCTAAAGTGTAGTGTGTTCTTTTCTATAAATGTAACACTATAAATTTAAAAAATGGTGCACCTTTCACACTCTGTATTTTTAGAGGGGGAGAATCGCACGATAAAACAGCTGACATTTGTTTTGTTTATGAATATGTATTTGTGTTAAGAAACAAAAAAAATATATACAAAATGGAAAATATTACTACTTTTTTATGTGCTGAAAAAATTTGGGATGACTTGTTGGATTTATCTTCATCATCTAATGATGATGAAATATTTTATATGATTATGGAAAGAAATCCACAACCGCGAGTGAAAGGCTTTGTAGAGAACGTAATTAATGAATACTCTGAAATTGATGCGTCAAATTTTATAGGACAATATCTCCTACTTCTTATATATGTAATGTATGTTTATATATATAATTTTTATAGTTTAAGAAGAATTTGCGTATTAGTCGGGAAGGTGCCATTGGTCTTTTTGAGAGATATTCATTGTCTTATTTCAAGCGATCTTACCAGGGAGCTATTTGCTTCTTCTTTTTTAACAAAAAAAAAAAACAAAAACAGCTATACATGAAAAAAAGTGTTACACTGTTGTAATTTTATGTTCTATTCTGACCAATAAAAATGCGACATCCTTAAAATGTGGGGTAAACATTATAAAAATGTACATAATAAAGGTGTAACATTTTATTTCAGAAAAGAAAACACCATTAGATTTAAAATAAATTTTGAAGGAAATGTTACAGTGCACGATCTAGCGAAACTTTTCACGCAAAAGGTCAAAAACGCGTTGCTCAAATACGTGATATAAAACGCAAAATTGTAAAAAACAACTGTAAGTTAAAAGTTCTTACATTTACCGAAAAGAAAAAGTTCTAAATGCTGCGGATGAAATAGCCGAAAGTGGAAATATGCAGGATATTCAAATCTTGCGACATTGCGTCAATGCAAAGCAGAAAGGAATAAAGAAAAATTCAAAGACATTGACCCATTCGTTGATGTTTATGTAATGCAAAAAGGAAAGTATAAACGATATATCCAATATTTAGCATCCCCATTAACAATTTATTGTTGGGAAAAATTAACCTTTGAAACATTTGCCGAAAACCCAAAAATATTAAGAGATGCTAAATACACAATACATTTTGATGCTACAGGACAAAGTGTACGTCAAATATTAAAAAGTTTAAAATGGTAATTCCGGTAGTAACTGCGATACTTTCACGCCATACGTTAAATGATATCAGATACATTTTAGAAAAATTAAAACAATTCTGTCATGATAACCAATTCAAATGGTCATTTTTCCAAAGAGCTTGCACTGATGTGAGCTAGCCATTATTTGGTGCCGTCTTGAAAGCATGTAAGAATCAAAACGTATCACAATCATAGCTGCCAGATTTGACGATTTATCGTCATTTTGACGATTTGTTGGTTCAAAAATAGCAAAATGACGATTTGACGATTTTTTGTTTGAAAATGACGATTTTCTTCATTATGAAAATATGGCACCATTAGTTTTTATTATTGTTTCTTTCAACAACCATTTGTCGCACTTATTATGAATGTGTAAGTGTACAATGTTGATCTTTTTAGTATGAAATTACACAGCGAATGTAATTGTCATTTTTAAAATATGTACTTGGTGTTATTAATAGCATAAATCGTTTATTTCAAAGTATAAATGCCGAAATCCACAATATGCATTTTCAAATGGAAAGACTTTTTAAGACTATAATTAACAATTTTATAAAACATGATATATTAAGTATTGGTCAAATACATTTAATAAATTATAAAGACCCAAGCAACTTTTTGAAATACAATCAAGTATATTTGGGTGTATATGCTAAGGACATTATTTCAAAAACAAAACTAAATCATAGTGACGTTCTTGAAATTACTGATAATTGTATTAATTTTTACATTGAGTTGTGCAACCAAATTTTAAAAAGATTCGACTTTGAAAATAATTTAAAGAGTTTGAGTATAATTAATCCCAATAATATTATGAGTGAGTATTGCAGTTCCTCATTTTATGAAGTACTTGAAGAATTTCCACGTTTGATTGGTGAACATGATAAGCAATTCCGTGAATTAAAATTTTTAGATTTCAAATCATTATTTCCACATACCGAAGTTAATTTATGTAATTTTTGGAAAACAATTTCTGAAATAAAACGGGGAAATTCTACAGGAGCTTTTCCTATTTTGACAAAATTTATTCAAAATATAATGACTTTACCTCAATCATCTGCAAACGTCGAAAGAATCTTCAGCCAAGTAAATTTAAATAAAACAAAAATACGGAATTCTTTAGAAAATAAATCTATTGAAAGAATTCTTTACTCAAAATATTATTTAAAACTAAATAAATCAAATTGTTTTGACATTGTAGTTAAACCTGAATTAGTAAATATGTTAAATTCAGATATTTATCTATAAAATACTTAAAATACTGTAAGATATTATAAAAATATTACACAAGTTGTGTTTAACATTATACTTTTTGTGATTTCTTTTTTAAAAATTAAAATTTATGTATTTTGATATTTATTGTACAAGAGACTATGTAAACTTGAATTTTTATGATTTCGATTAAATAAAAATGAAAAAATACTATTAGAGATAGTGAGTTTTTATTTTGACGATTTTTTCGACGATTTTTAAAATTCAAAATGACGATTTTTTTCTTTTTTATCGGGATTTTGACGATTTTTTTCGAAATTTATCTGGCAGCCCTGATCACAATACTTGCAATCTTGTTTTCGTCATTTGAAAAGTCCGAATTCAAATAACAGACCGAACGTTATTATACAATTGTGTAAAGCTCACTATATGCATATAATATGATACATGTGCCAAATATTGAAAAATCCTATTCTTTCCTATTCTTGAGTTAAAAAATAATTTGTTTGATATATATCCCACTCGCATCCCATTAAGCGATTATAAAGGCCTTAAAGTAAATTGCATAAGCTTTCTTTTGTGCAAAAAAGGGCCCAAATTAAAAAAAATATTTAAAAAAAAAAATTAAAAACTAATTTTTTAAAACAAAATTAAAAACTAATTTTTTAAAAATTAAAAAAAAAATATTTTTGAAATGATTGAAGAAATAGCTATCTACAGTCCTTTTGACAATTTTTGCTAGGACCAATATGTAAAAAGTTATACTCATTTAAAAAAAACCCTGTATGACCAAAATGTCCAACTTTGACCCCCTCTAACTCCGGCACTTCTGGACTGATAGAGCTGAAAATTTGTCTCTGGCCTACTATCCAATAGTACTAACCTTCGTGCAAATTTCATCCAAATCGGAAGACAACGATTTTTAAAATTGGGTCACTTGACGTGAATTCACCATATTTAAATTAAGAGCTCCTACACCAAATGTAATTTATGACTAAGAAAGTGATTCTGTGTTTTCTTGAAAGAAATTGCATATTTAATAATGAAAAATTAAAACACTTTAACGCACTATAGCTACGGTGACCATCCGTCCTGTATTTTTCAGGACAGTCCTGTTTTTTAACATGCTGTCCCTTGAGATTTTTTTGTAAATACAGGACAGTATATTGTCCCTTATTTCCTAATTTGATATGCAAATGTCCTCTTTTTAGCATATACATTGCACGAACATTAATACAAAATTATCATAAAAATCCAACTGTATACTTTCCCTACATTTCCAAAAGTGAAAAATTTGTTTACTGGGATATGGGAAATTTCCTATAATCTGGCAGTTAGAATTGAAAATTTCAAAGAAATATGTGAAGATATTAAAATAGAATATAAAAAGTTACTAGGACATAGCAAAACTCGATGGTTAAATTTAATGCCTGCTTTGGAAAGAATCATAAAACTTTTTGAAGCTTTAAAATTATATTTTATGTCTCAACTAAAATGTCCGACAATATTACGAAATTTTTTATGAATCCTTGTGCTGAATTATGGTTATCTTTTGCATATAGCCAAGCTTCAACATTTCATAAAGCTATTCTTAACATAGAATCACAAAATATTTCAATGCCTGAGGCTTCAACTATTTTAAAAGATTTAAATTTAAATTGGTCGAACGGAAAAAGGAACTGTTTTTACCCCTTACCGTCAAAAATATTATTCTCCAATTACAGAAAAGTAATGATTTTGATAAAACAATAACTAAAGAACATATAACAAATTTTTACCAAACATGCATTGATTACCTAAATCAGTGGGATAAAGCTTTTAGAGATGTAGAAATTTTAGACTGGATATTGTTACGAAATATGTTATCTTGGGACAAGATTGAAAAAACTTTATCCTATCTAAATGAATTTAGAAATGAATTCAAAATAAATAATGAAGATTTATTTTATGAAGCGAGCTGCGTGAAAAATTTTGCAAATATTGAAAAAATAGAAGAATGGAGGGTAAAAAATCTCATCAGTAGACGAAAGATGGATTGAAATTTTTAATCACTTTAAGACAAATGTGATTGCATATAAAAATATATTGATACTTGTTGAATTTTGTCTATGTCTACCAGCTTCAAATGCTGCTATCGAGAGAGTGTTTTCAATAATGAATAATATTTGGACCACCGAAAAATCGCAATTGAAAGTAAATACTTTAAGATCATTATTAATTACAAAATGCAATTTTAAAATGAATTGCTCAGAATTTAAAGGATTTTTAATTAACAATACAGATGTTTAAAAAAAAATCCATTCTGTGGAAAAATATCAAACTTCATAACTAAATTTATCATTTACATATGTAGTTTTTTTCTATTTTTTTTTGTTAGCCTTAGTCAAGGAGACTGTTTATTAAACCAAATTTATTTTTTTAAATTATAATATATAAAAACTTTTTATTTAACTTTTTATTCCAGTCAAGAAGACTTGTTTTTGTTGTTACTTAATTTTATAATAATAATGATTATTTAAATATGATTATTTTTTCTGTTTTTCTTTTCATTTTTAACATAATTTTGTATTTGTCCTGTATTTTCCTTTCCCAAAAATGGTCACCGTAGTCATAGGTGCCACACTATTAAGGTAAGTTTAGACGATATGTTGAATCAGCATATATATGCTGACAGGCATATGATTAAAATTAGCAGCAAATTCCTATGTCATATGTTAGACGTTTATACGATATGTTGAAAGTAGCAAATTTTTTGATGTCAGCATATGTCAGCAAATGAAATGTCAACATAAGAGTTAGCATACGATTTTTGTGTTTATACGATATGTTGAATTTTATGTGGTCTACATATGCTGAGTCGTATAAACATTTGTTTGTGAAATTAGTCAGTTTGACAACATTTTTCAATTATTATTCAACTTCTGTATTTTATGTGAAATTTTTGAAATAAAATTAAATAATAAAAATATCAATAAAAAAAACATAAATTATCACGTGGGAGCTATTGCGTTTTTAAGCAAATTTTTATATGCAAATCTGTCTTAATAAACGTTTGTTAAATTTAATAATGGTTTTTGAATAAGGGGGTTATTGTTTATTTCTAGAGACCTGGGGCCAAATTATCGCATTCGATATCGAGTAAAATTGATCGTAATTTTCTTATTTGAGATTATGGCATACGATATCGAGCAAGAAATTTAGTATATTTTATCATAATTTCGATATCGAAATCATACGTTCGCTCATTCGATCACAAATGCGGTAATTTGGCCCCTGTGTCGATTAATTTGAACTATGCCGCCGGCCATTATATTGCGTTTTGTGTTCTTGTGTGTGTATGTGTGTACGTACATATGCAACAAGAATTGTATTTACATAAAAAAAAACTATCGGTGGCTGGGCCGTAATACACTATCCTACACAATCGTACGATTCATTCAGTGGAAAATCTGACCGATTTCAATCACACTCAAAAAAAATCGCAACAAAGTATGTCATAGGTGCCACACTATTACACAAAAAAGATGCAAAAACATATGTTTTTGCTAATGTCAACAAACACAGTTTTCCGCCATTTAAATTAATATTTGTGTTCAATTATTTTGTTGTTATATGTGAATATAATAAATTGTATAAACTATACAAACAATAAAAAAATGTTAAACGTCCTTTAGATCATAATTTGTGATTTAAATCAATGAAGCCGACATTGTTGTTTTCTTATCAGCCTTATTAGAAAATACAACTCTGATCGCATATGAATTTGCCATATGCTGAAAAGCTTGCATACGCTTTTCAACAAATAACATATCTGTCAACATACGCAGGAAATTTGTCAAACACTAATAATATGCTGTTTACATAATATGCTAAAATTACCAACATACGTTTGTTGGCATTGTTAACAAAGTGTTAGCAAATGTTGTTAAACATACGTATGCTGAAAAAATTTTGCGTTTACACGATATGTAAGCACTTGTAACAAATTTTTCAGCATAAATATGCTGATTCAACATATCGTCTATACTTAGCTTTACACAAAAAAGATGCAAAAACATATGTTTTTGCTAATGTAAAACGCAGTTTTCCGCCATTTAAATTAATATTTGTGTTCAATTATTTTGTTGTTATATGTGAATGTAATAAATTGTATAAACTATACAATTAGATTATAATTTGTGATTTAAATCAATGAAACCGACATTGTTATTTTCTTATCAGCTTTATTAGAAAATACAACTCTGATCGCATATGAATTTGTTATATGCTGAAAAGCTTGCATACGCTTTTCAACAAATAACATATCTGTCAACATACGCAGGAAATTTGTCAAACACTAATAATATGCTGTTTACATAATATGCTAAAATTACCAACATACGTTTGTTGGCATTGTTAACAAAGTGTTAGCAAATGTTGTTAAACATACGTATGCTGAAAAAATTTTGCGTTTACACGATATGTAAGCACTTGTAACAAATTTTTCAGCATAAATATGCTGATTCAACATATCGTCTATACTTAGCTTAAAACATGTATTCTAAATGTTATACAAATCTGTGAGCATCCATGTGGCTACTAACTTTTCTGTAACATAAAAGTGCGAATTGGCGTCATTTTTAAAAATTAAGTAAGGCGATTGGATATCGGTGGTGTTTGTGCAGAATGGTGAGTAAATTTTGTTCTTATAAGAATTCTAATTTAAGAAATCAAATAATGTAAATTATTTAAATGTTTAATAATTTAAACATTTTATTAATTTACATTAATATTATTTTGCCCTTACTCATAAAACTTAAAACAGGTTTATAAAGCAAATTTTGTAGGGAAATTTACTTTATAAATCTGTTGTTTTTCCTTAATAGTTTTTAAGGAAATTCGATAAATTCAAACAAATTATGAATTTTTTAATCTTATAAATGGTGGACTTTACAATTTTATTAAAAACAAACGAGATTCAAATTAAATTAAACACGTCTTCAAGGTTTAGTATGTATTGCAAAACTGTAAGTATTTATTTAATTTTTTCTTTAAATTCATTTATTATTTTTTCAGCAAAACAGTTAATTTTTACATTGTAATAATATACTAAAATTAGGGTTGCCATAATTGTAATAATATTCATGTTAATATTTTTTAGGATTCTAATTTTAATTTAATTTTAATTCATTCTAAACAATAAAATTTAATTAATAAAAAAATGGAAAAAAAATATAATTTAAATGTTTAAAAAAACCAATTGTGGAGAAAACCAATAATGGCCAAAAACTCCACGCTCCAACATACTGGCCCCATTGAAGGACCAAAGGTCTTCAATCAAATGGTAGTGGTGCTAATTTAGTAATTGGACGTTTATAGACGCCGTTTTTGGTTTTTACCTCCGCCACTCTGACCTTGCCGTCTTGCCCTTCTATTACGCCGACGACTTTCCCGGTCAGCCATTCTTGAGGCGGGAGATTGTCCTCGTGTACTACCACTATTCGGCCTAGTTGTAGATTGGGTTCTTCCTTGACCCACTTGCCCTTGTCCTGCAGCCCCAGAACGTAGTCTTTGGACCAGGCTCGCCAAAACCTCTGCTTGAGAGCGCATAGCATCCGCCATCGCTTCAAGCACCGCAGATTGTTGTCGTTGACGTCTCCGACGGATCCTGGCGGCAGCGAACGCAGACCCTCTCCTATCAGTAGATGTGCTGGTGTTAAGGCATCTCCGTCGTTCGGGTCTGAGGACAGCGGTGCGATTGGCCGGCTGTTGAGCACCGCCTCTACCTCTACGAGCATCGTTTGCATTTCCTCCTGAGTGAGCAGTGCCTTGCCCACAGCTCGTAGAAGTAGGAACTTCGCCTGTTTCACAGCAGCCTCCCATAGTCCTCCGAAGTGTGGTGCCCTGGGTGGTATGAAGCTGAAGTCGACCCTGCACGATGCTGCGTACGACACGACGTCTTCCTTGGCCTTCTCGAACGCTTCTATTAGTTCCTTGAGGATCCTGCTGGCTCCTACAAAGTTGGTGGCGTTGTCGCAGTACACCTTGCGTGGAAGACCTCTCCTGGCAGTGAACCTTTTAAAAGAAAGAATAAAAGAATCAGAGGATAAGTCAGAAACTAATTCTAAGTGAACAGCCTTTGACGTGAAACAAACATAAACCGCTATATACATTTTAATTGGTGGTCGACCGCGAATACGCAACGAAATGTTCACGGGACCACAAAAATCTACGCCAACTATCAAAAACGGTCGTAGAGCTCTCACCCGATCGGTGGGCAAATTTCCCATTATTTGGGTCATAAGCTTTGGTTTATAGCGGTAACAGTAAACACATTTACGTACTACTCTGCCACATTCTTCCTTAGCATTTATAAGCCAAATATTTTCTCTCGAAAGGGATATTAATGCTTTAATACCAGCATGGCAATTTTCGAGGTGCAGAGCGCGTAAATATGTAGTCACAAAAACAGTTTTCTTTGGTAATAAAAGTGGGAATTTAGTGTTATAAGATAACGGTGCATTTAGCAACCTCCCACCTACCCTTAATAGTGAAAAGTTTCGCTTATTCTCTGTAAAATTATGTATAAATGGTGTAAGCCTTTGAATATTTGAAGGCAACACTAGAGATTTCTGTAATTTCTGAATCTCCTCAGAAAAACTTTCTTTCTGGATAATTTCAACAAGTCTATAGAAGGCCCACTTCATTTCTTTTGCAGTAGGTTTTTTCGAATTGGAAATTTCACATTTTCTACAAAAATCAACGAATCTTAGTACGTAGCACATGATTCTTAAAATCTTCTTATATGAAGAGTAATCTTCAATCAATTTTAAAAATACATTTTCCAAATTTATCGATTCTTCTACTGCTACGAGAATAGTAGTTTTTCTCTTTTCCAAAGACGCTTGGTCCTCTGTCAACTCAAAATGATTATTAACAGGCCACATTGAGTTATCTTCTAAAAGAAATGAAGGACCATCAAACCAAATCGAATTTTTTATATCGTCTACATCACATCCTCTTGATACAATGTCAGCTGGATTTTGCTTAGTAGGCACATGGCGCCATGAAACATTATCTGACCATTCTTGTATTTCAGCAACTCTATTCGAAACAAATGTTGCAAGACTGGATGGATGAGTTTTTATCCAGTGTAACGTTATTTCTGAGTCTGTCCAGAAAGTTACACTCTCGATTTCAAAGCTAATCATCTTCTTAATTCGAGTCCACAATTTCGATAATAAATGCGCTGCGCATAACTCAAGTCTCGGGAGAGATTTCGTTTTGAGTGGCGCTAATTTTGATTTTGCCGTTAGCAACTTACAAAAAACTTTATTTGAGTCACAACTTCTTATATACAGGCAGCAACCATATGCCCGAATTGAAGCATCAGCAAAACCATGAATCTGGATTGATACTACAGAAGTGGTGTGGACGAATCTTGGGATTTCAATAGAATTAATTTTCAACAAATTGTCTTTAAAATTCTCCCATGCTGTATTTAGTCGCATAGGTATTGATTCATCCCAGTCAAGTTTTTGAATCCAAAGTTCTTGAAGTAACATTTTGGATTTCGTTATTATTGGGCATAAAAGTCCGAGTGGATCAAACAATCTGGATGAAACAGACAAAATATTTCTTTTTGTTGCTTTCAGATCTTTAAAACTATCCTCCAAATTAAACTTGAATGTATCATTCTTTGGAACCCAATGTATGCCCAGAGCTTTAGTTAAATCGGTATCATGTAATAATTTTTTCTTACACTCAGATATATTGAAATCAGGGTGATTTGAAAACCATTTTGTTAAATGAAATTTAGCTGAACTCAATATTTCAGTCACTTGATCTCGAATAGTTAAAAGTTCGTCAAAACTATCGGCACCTGTTAGCAAATCGTCAACATAAAAATCACGGCGAATTACTTTTGCCCCGATAGGCAAAGTCTCTTTGTATAAATCACTCAAATAAATGAGTCATCTGATCGCTAAAAACGGTGCAGAAGAAGTACCATAAGTTACGGTGTTTAAGCGAAACACTTGTAGTGGATCAGACGAATTTTGTCTCCAAAGGATCATTTGAAAATCTCTATCATTGTCGCCAACCAAAACTTGACGATACATTTTTTCAATATCAGCCGTGATTACAAATTTATGAAAACGAAAACGGATTAGAGTTGCGTATAAATCTTCCTGTACAGTAGGTCCAACCATTAAAATATCATTGAGCGACGTTCGTGAAGAAGTACGACACGATGCATCAAAAACTACACGAAGTTTGGTACTTGTACTTTGAGGTCTCAAAACGCATTGATGTGGTATGAAATAATGAGGAAATTTCGGTATTTGGTTGTCCGCAATAGACATATGACCTAAGTCGATATACTCTTTCATAAAATCATGATACATTTCTCTCATATTTTGGTCATGTGAAAGTTTGCGCTCAAGCGCTAAAAATCGCCGTTTGGCGGTATCAAACGATGACCCCAAAATGTTTTTGTCTGATTTGAAAGGAAGTGAGACTTCAAAACGCCCTGACGGTAAACGTCGAACCGAATCTTTAAAATATTCCTCACATTTTTTCTGTTCCTCATTATATACTGATTTTTCGTGAGAAACTTCTTCAAGTTCCCAAAATTTACGAACAATCGAATCGATAGTTTCCTCGTTTTCTATTTTATTGCTAACATGACATATTTTTGAACTAGAGCCCTTTGACTGATCACACTTTCCAGCTACTATCCAGCCAAAAGATGTTTTCTGAAGAACGGGTAGGTTTGGATTATTCTTAATCTGTCCAACACATAATAGTTCAAAGAACATTTCACCACCAATTAACAAATCTACTTTCTGAGGTTTATAAAATTCAGGATCTGCCAATTCAATATTTCTTGGAATATTCCAATTTGTAGTGCAAATCCTGCGATCAGGTTGAAAGTTCGTAATTGAACTCAATACCCAAAACTACGAAGAGAATTGAGTAGAATTAACCCTCGACATAACGGTGATCTCTATATTAGATTTAGAAACCGAACTAATTTCACCTATTCCTGTTAAATTTAATCTGCCTCCATCTCGTTTTATTCTAAGCCTTTGAGCAAGTTCCTCGGTAATCAAATTTGTTTGAGAACCGGAATCTAATAGTGCTCTTGCTAGTATAAAATCGCCAGAACTACATTTAACTTTTATAATAGCAGTAGCAAGAATCACATTGGCATCAGATGCTGAGTGATTTACTGCAGCGTTAGATGTTGTTGGAATATCTGACGAAAAGTTCGAAGCAGTATTCACACTCTGAGTCTCAGAACTATAACGATGCAAAAGCTTATTATGTGCTCCCCCGCAAACTCTGCATTTTTGAGCACTACAACGTGCCACAGTATGACCCTTTTTTAGACAATTAATGCATGCAGGTGCGGCTTTTATAAATTCAAATCTTTGAACAACTGGTACTGTCGTGAAAAAAGAACAATTATATATGTTATGATCGGCAGATTTACAAAATAGGCATTTTTCAACAGATTGTTTCGATTTCGTTACAGTTAGTGATGTTTTCGAATTTTTCTTAGGCACAAATTCGTTTTTATTTTTCATATTTTTAGGTTTTGAATCCGAAGATTCATCAGCAGAAATATGCTGGTATCTTCTATTTAACATTGCCTCGCAATCAGACCAAAGTGGGAGCCTTTCGAAGTCAAGCTGTTCTTCCCATTTGGATTTAGTGACTGGATCAACTTTCGACATCACTAAATGAATTAAAATTGCGTTCGATATCTTTTTGTCATCGCCAATTGACAACAAAGAATCATAAATGGCGGAAACCGTGTCTATCATGTTTCTCAAAGCTGGAGCTGAAGGTTTGTTGATTTCTGGGAGATCGAATAATTTTGAAATATTTTTTAGAAAAATGAGACAATCATTGTCATATACCTTCTTTAAACTCGCTAATGCCTTTGGATAATTATCTTCAGTTACTTGAAAAGCTTTTACTGTCCCTAAAGCTTCATCAGTTAAGCATGACATAAGATGGTTAAATTTTTCAATATCTGTCAATGTATGATCATTATGTACCAAATTTTCAAACAAACTCATAAAATTTTTATAATCGGAATATTTTCCGCTAAATTTAGGAAGTCGCATGTTTGGAAGCCTAGAATGGTGAGGTTGCATAAATGAACTTTCCTGCAAACTCGTTCTTCTATTCTTGGCCTGAAGACTCAGTAATAGAGACTTCGTGGTAACACATAAATCTTCAAGCTCGGATCTGTCGTCATTTGTGGGATCCAAAATATCTAATTCCGACTGAAATTCCATAGCTTGAGCGATATGTTCCTTTAAAATTTCTAATCTGCAATCGATCTCAAAGGGATTGAAAGAAATTGTCTTTTCGAGAATTGACTTTTTTATTCTTTCAATATTTTCAACTTTGGCTTTTCGCTGCATCAGTTTTTCTACATTCTCTGATACAGGAAGAGATTGATGTTTCTTTCCACCAGCCATATCGAATAAAGAATCAAAAATATTTCAGATATTTACTAGAACCCAATAAAATTCAATCTCGGAGCAATTTATATTTTATTATCGAAGAATCTATCTTTTATTCCTATTCCTTAAAAGCGATTTTGTTGTAATATTTAAGAAAAATATTTACTGAATTTTTTAACGTAAATCCTAATATTAATCGCTTAGGAATTGTACAAAATTTTAAATTTTATAAATATGATTCTAGTAATCCAATAACAAAAAAATAAATTGTTCGGAAATACCCAATAAAATTTTAGCACAACTGAATTATAAATGATATTAATAAATATTTCTTTTTTATCTCGCCAGCAAACTCGCATATATTAGTAAATTTTTTATTTCGTTGTCTTTGTTATTTTATTTTCACTATGAAATTGTTTAAAAATGATTAATTTTTTAGATTTAATTTTTTCTAAAAAAAAACTCGTTCTAAAATCCGTGAATAGCAACCAGTCTTTGGTAAAATAATTATTTTTTCCAAGATTTATAAATTTATAATTATTTATTTTAATCTATCTCACAAATGTTTGTTTACAAATGAAAGTAAATTTCTTTACGTGTAACGTAATATTAAACAATGTGGTTGATCTGGCAACTATAAGTGATATGCAATAGTGGCCACTTTAAACTATTGGTTTATTATGGCAACACGGAACGAACGGAATGAAACAAACAGATGATCAACAACAATAAGAATTTGTGTGAAAGGTAAATAAAAATAACAAAGAAAACAACAATGAAATTGTTAATTAATTTATAAAAATTAATAAAATTATCACTCGCGATAATAGTGTAAGTGTAAATTAAAAAAATTGAAAACTAATTTCTTAATAAAGTGCCGACGGTTCACTTTGATTTTGTGCAAGTTAATATATGTAAGTATATTATTGTATCCGTGTGTATGTGTGGTTCTATGTATTAACACTCGCAAAAATTGTTTCACAAATAAAGGCGATTGTTCACAATAATAAATAAAGAAATATATTTCAAATGAAGCGTAAAAAATTTGTGTTGTACTCGCAATTTTGCGGAAAAATTCTAATTAATTTATAGAATGCTCTAATCTGAGTAAATTACAGGTTAAAATACAAACACAATATTGTTTACGCTTTTTACCTCTGTTTCAGATAGACCAGAATCGCTACTTCCCTGTCTGTGATGTGGACGGCAATTACGGCAACGACGAGGCATGTGGCAGCAATGAAAGTGGAAAGTCTCTGATGGATGAACGTGTTTTTGTAGAAGTAATCGCGCACTAATTTAACACAATCACTTTTTAAAATTAGTTAAATTATTTTAATAAAGTAACTTTTTTTTTAATTTTGAAATAATTTATCAAAATTTTTTTTTTTTAATAAAAAATGTAATTAGTCCCTGCTCGGGCGCCAAAATGTTTTTCCTTAATAGTTTTTAAGGAAATTCGATAAATTCAAACAAATTATGAATTTTTTAATCTTATAAATGGTGGACTTTACAATTTTATTAAAAACAAACGAGATTCAAATTAAATTAAACACGTCTTCAAGGTTTAGTATGTATTGCAAAACTGTAAGTATTTATTTAATTTTTTCTTTAAATTCATTTATTATTTTTTCAGCAAAACAGTTAATTTTTACATTGTAATAATATACTAAAATTAGGGTTGCCATAATTGTAATAATATTCATGTTAATATTTTTTAGGATTCTAATTTTAATTTAATTTTAATTCATTCTAAACAATAAAATTTAATTAATAAAAAAATGGAAAAAAATATAATTTAAATGTTTAAAAAAACCAATTGTGGAGAAAACCAATAATGGCCAAAAACTCCACGCTCCAACATCTGTTGTAAGTTTTTTCGAATAAGGGGAAAACCCTTAGATTTTAGTAATTATTCAAACTTAAGGTATTTTTTTTTAATTTTATTTTCAATATTTCGTCATTGAAAATAAACGGCCCAATCATGAATAAAAAATCCGCGGCAGTTTTTTCCCTTTTTATTTTTTTAGCATTAAATTTAAATAGGAAAAATGATTAAAGGGAATAAACTCCCGCAGAATTTTAATTCGTGATTGGGCTGATTATTAAATTTTTTTTAAAAAAGACATTAAGCTTAAATAATTACTAAAATTAAAAAAGTTTACTTCAAAAAAAAATTATTTATATTTGTAATTTTTTTTAATTTTTCAGAATTTTCAAAAATGTCCCAATTGTGGTGTGGCATTCAAAGTGCAAATAAAAAGAGGGCCCCATCATAGCGCACTGATGGCGCAATATCCATATACGTACCAGGCGCCGTATATGGGGTATCAAATGCAGCCATCGCCACAAATGATGCCATATATGCAGCCATCGCCATCTTTGCAGCCATCGCCACATATGCAGCCATCAACAAATCCACCGGTTTAAAAGAAATACTTTTTTTTTTATTATTATTATTTATATTTTTTTTTTTTATATAATTTTTTATTTTTATAAATAATTTTTTGTTTTACATTTTGTTATTTAATTTTAATAAACTAACCCCCTTATTCATAAAATCTTACAAGTACATATCTCAGATTTAAGAAAATTATTATACATATATTATTATTATTTAAGTATGGAATTTTATTATTGAAATATTATTAATATTAGTATTAGTTTTATTATTATTAAGTATTATTAATATAGATATTATCTTTTTCTTTAAATAAATAAAAAACATGAATTTTATAATGAAATAGCTCTCTTTTCATAATAAGGGCGAAGGTTATACAAATTGGTAGGTATGAATGAACAGTGATAGAATAACAAAAGGGGGAACTAGAAAATATGAGTGACAGGCGTAGTCATAATTGACTATTTGGGTGGGAAAAGTGCACTCCAAGTGACTAACTCCATGTCACTTTAATGGTATTGTCCTCTTTGAACCCTCTTGTTTTTTACAATTTTACGGTTTCTTGAATTAACAGCAATTTTAAGCATCTCTCTTTTATATATATTTTGTTTGTGTGGCAATTAATAATGGCATGAATTTTGCTATGATTACGCGTCAATACATTCGGGTCAAGAACCACGCCACTGATGGCAGAACTAGCCAAAACATCCATTTACATGCCATTGACTTCAGTTGTTTTTTTTATACCAACGATTTTAACAAAGCATTGTGCCCAGAATACAAAGCTGTGGTTGCTTTATAATGTTCGAAACCAGCGAAATTCGCCACCGCAATTCCCTTATTACAATCCAATTGAGCATTTGTGGGACCTTCTAGAGCGCAGGATCCGCCTACACACCATTACTTCCAAGGATATGTTGAAAAAAGTTATTGTTGAAGAATGTAGCAAAATAACAGCAAATGATACAACGGAATTAGTTCAGTCAATGCCAAATCGGTTAAGGCCTTATGACACTACATTTTTAATGCATTGTTCAAGTTTTAATGAACAGTACAAATATAATGTAATAGAAAAATTTACCAAGTGCAAAGAGTTCAGCAGTTTTAACATAAATGGCAAACTGTCAAACATTTTACTAAAGTTATCGATAAAAAATGAAGTTATGTCAAAAAAAAATGTAAAATTGTTCAACTTAAAATTGACATTTCAAGCTTGAAATATTAAAAGTGTTGCTGAATCAGCGGTTTATGGGCAAATTTGGCGATTAACCATTTTTTTTATACGTTTTGTTTTTATGTTTCTCATAAACAAAAAGTTGACAACATTTAATAAAAAAAACTAAAAGGCTTTTTTGTTTACATGTTTTATATTTTGCTTTTTCTAACATTTTCTGTTTCTTTCTATCAATTCTATATCAATTCAATGAACAAAAAATGTAGTGTCATAAGGGCTTTAGCTGAGGTTATAAAACGTAAAGGGTATCCGACTTCGTACTAAATTGTCAAAAAATACGGATTTTTCAATTGATTTTTGCTCTTGTACGCATACTTTTTCTAATTAATAAAATACCATTTTGAAAATTTTTTGTTATATAATTAAAAGTTTAAGTGCTAGAAAGTCAGAAGTTACACTAAAATAAAGCCTATTAAATATACTACTTGCTGTAAAAAAAAAACTATTGTCTAAACCACATTTTTTTTAAAGACAAACTTAAAGAACATGTTTGTACGCATAGTTGTATATGTAACACTTTTTTTTTTTGTAGAAAAACACTTTTTATATAATTTTTTTCCAAATTTTTTATACCTGCTATAGTATTTTTTAAATCGAAAAAAATTTAACTTATTACTTTAATTCTAAAAATTAAATATATACAATAACGCGTACAAACTATTAAAATGTTTTGAAAAGGAATAATTGTTTTGTAATATCCTTACATTACAGTTTGTCAAATTTCATATGATTTGAAGTACTGTCAAACTCTATACAAAAAAAAGAACCTACGTGGTGTGACATTACCCTAACAATTCTTCTTTCTTTTACAGTTAAAAATTGTGTTTCATTTCACAATTCCTATAGCGTTGCCACATCTTTGTGTTCTTTCAAGACATTTTTTCAGCTTATTGGCGTTATTTCAAAATATGGAGCGCCGAGAACTGGTAAATGCGGAATTTTTACATTTTCTTTTCATTTTTTTTTATACTATTATTAAATATTTTTTTTTTCATTTATAGGAAGTTTTTAAATTAATTTAAAAAAAAGAGGTGGACGTGGAAGACATTGGCCGAGGTGGAGGCAGCGTAAATGAAAATACATAGATTAATATTATAAAATTTATATTATTATATTTTATTTCTTTACAGGTAAGCCGGCAAGCCTGGCAAACATACCCGCAGGAGGAGGAGCAAGCCGCGCTCAATGATCAGTCTTGGCAGCCTCAAGCTTGGCATCAACATTACCCTTTCCAGCAGCTATGCCAAGCACCAGCCACAACAGAGGCAGCCCCCACAATAATGGCAGCATCAGCCATAACAGTGGTACCCCCAGCAGCAGATTTTAATATAAATATTATATGTACATATGTGTTAAACTTTGTTTCGTTATAAATACTTTTAAAAGATTTATGGATCTTAAATTGAATTACGGACAGGCCCATTTCCGAAAATCACTTTAAAGAGCATAACTCACTCAAAAATGTTGTTGTATCGGATCATTTTAAAATTGCGACCTGTACTGTACAGCCAGCCAGCCAGACGGACAGAAAATGATGAAGATTGCTATTTAAAATCAGCAAAATCGGTTTAGGCCAACCAGAGTTATGGACCAATATGTGAGACAACCTCCATAAAAATTTGATATTTTTTGTCTATTTTATTGCAATATTTTGAAATATACCATGAAATTTTGTATACGTTGTTTTTATGATAAAAGAATAAAGTGTGCGGAAAATAGTAAGAATCGGTCCATGATTACTCATAGCCCCCATACAAAAAAAAAATCGTCCCGAAATATTGCTCAATTATACATAAATGCCTATAAAATTGGAATATCAAGACAAAATTCAGCAAAAAGAAATCGCAAACGAACAATTTATGATTGAATGTGAAAAAAACGTCCTAAAAATTATCGTATAAATTATTCCTTACTTCGTTAATTTTTGTATTGAACAATAATTATTTTTTCTTTTAGATATATTTTAATGCAATGATTTCGGTTTAATGCTTTAATTTTATTTATTTATTTTATTTTTAATTGTTTTGTTAAAATGCTGGAAAAACTAATTTTTATTTTTGGTTTATTTTTTATTTTTGTTTAGTTAAAAAACTAAATTTCGACATTTTTAGTCAGTAATGCAGCCATTCGAACCGGCTGCCGTAGAATCAACTATTTATGGTACGACCATTTGTGGTGCATCCACTTGTGGTGCAACCATTTGTGGTACAACCACTTGTGCCAGCACCATTTGTGGTAACACAATTTGTGGCACTATATAAGGGTTAACATAACTGTAACCACCATAGGAAGAAAATGTCTGAAAATATATAAATATTATTTAGGTGTATGTTTAAAGCATTATAATACTCACTTCATATGTTAATCCGTGTCGTCTAGCACGACCTCTTCCTCGGCCACGTCCACGACGGCTACTATCTTCATCGCTATTTAATAATAGTTGTATCAAAGCCTGAACAGTCTAATATACATACATACATAAAAAAAGTAAATTTCAATATACGTAATTAATATTTATTGTTTATTATTTAGATTTAAAATAAATTTTGAAGGAAATGTTACAGTGCACGATCTAGCGAAACTTTTCACGCAAAAGGTCAAAAACGCGTTGCTCAAATACGTGATATAAAACGCAAAATTGTAAAAAACAACTGTAAGTTAAAAGTTCTTACATTTACCGAAAAGAAAAAGTTCTAAATGCTGCGGATGAAATAGCCGAAAGTGGAAATATGCAGGATATTCAAAACTTGCGACATTGCGTCAATGCAAAGCAGAAAGGAATAAAGAAAAATTCAAAGACATTGACCCATTCGTTGATGTTTATGTAATGCAAAAAGGAAAGTATAAACGATATATCCAATATTTAGCATCCCCATTAACAATTTATTGTTGGGAAAAATTAACCTTTGAAACATTTGCCGAAAACCCAAAAATATTAAGAGATGCTAAATACACAATACATTTTGATGCTACAGGACAAAGTGTACGTCAAATATTAAAAAGTTTAAAATGGTAATTCCGGTAGAAACTGCGATACTTTCACGCCATACGTTAAATGATATCAGATACATTTTAGAAAAATTAAAACAATTCTGTCATGATAACCAATTCAAATGGCCATTTTTCCAAAGAGCTTGCACTGATGTGAGCTAGCCATTATTTGGTGCTGTCTTAAAAGCATGTAATAATCAAAACGTATCACAATACTTGCAATCTT
This sequence comes from Bellardia pandia, assembly GCA_916048285.2. NCBI lineage: Eukaryota > Metazoa > Arthropoda > Insecta > Diptera > Calliphoridae > Bellardia > Bellardia pandia. The sequence continues at coordinate 90,346,449 of OU696532.1, read as the reverse complement.
GTTTTCGTCATTTGGAAAGTCCGAATTCAAATAACAGACCGAACGTTATTATACAATTGTGTAAAGCTCACTATATGCATATAATATGCAAAGATTTGAACAATAAACTTGGAAAACCTAGGCGCATATTCAGAAATCGTAACTAAAGTCGAAACTTATTAAACAGAAACTAAAAAATAGTTCAGAAATAGTTAAAGATCTTATTCACAAATCATAACTAACTTAGCAACTGCTTTCAGCTTTAAAAGAAATGCAACACTGCATTTAGTAGATTTTTGTTGACGAAAAACACGTTTGTTTTCTTATTTTTTTTTTTGTCAAAATGGACACAATATGCAAACAAAATAAGGTAAGTTTATTATTATTGTTAGAAAAAAATATGTATTTATTGTTTTGTGTATTTTAGAGACTGAAATTGGTCGCCAGATGAAAAACTACATTTAAAGAATTGGTGGCCAAATATTTTGACACCATCGACGACAAGAAATAAAATCAATCAGCTGTTCTTTAAATGTATTTGTTAGTTGACATTTAGTTACAGCTCTACCCATAATTAATTTACGTTTCCACGGTGCATGCTCCGCTCTCTATTCATGCTTCACAACCCAATCATGAGTGAAACAACTTGCTTCACCATACAAAATTTTAAGAGCGAATCAAGTAGATTCATATTGAATCAACTTGCGAAGCACGAAAAATTGCACTCTTCTCTAATTTTTATCGCAAGTTTATCTGCACTAGCTGTAACAATTTAATATTATTGTAAACAAAGCAAATTATTTTCTTGTTGCTGGAAGTAAAGAAAGTGAATACGTACGAATGTGTTTTTTTTTTCAAATAAACTAACTAATTTCCACTCAGTTTTTTTGCCCATTAAAAAAAATTATTTTCCACAAATTGTAAATTCTGTTTTTGTTTGTTTATTAAAAACAACTGTCAAATCGAATCAAGTTTTTTGGTCATGTAAACAGCATGATTCAGAGAGCGAAGCAGGTGGTTCAAGTCGTCGTGGAAACATAGTATAAGTATAACTTAAGTTGGTACTTAAAAAAGTTTAAACTTAGTTATCATTTCTGAATATGCGCCATAACTTTCTACGCCATTTATTAAAACATGTTTTATCAACAGCTTTCGATTTAAAAACATTGGATGAATGCAAATACTGGTTTCGACACATATTTATTGTTTTGCTTTATCCAAAGAAGGATGATACTTTCTATGAAAGTTATAATATATTACGAAAAAGCTTATTAATCATTGACGAAAATGATATTGAAAATAACAAATTTCTGGATATCGATGATTCGTCCATTTTGGAGTCCATTGCTTCAGGAAGTCCTTTTAAAAAATTATTATTAACTACATATGAAGACGTAAAAAATAATATTAATTGCAAAAATATAGACGGCGAAATCAACAAATACCAAAATGAAGACATGTGCAGTTTCATACTGAATAAATACTGTCCTTTTATTCCAATGTGGACAAATGTAATGGGAATATTAATTGATCATTCTGGAGATCATATTAGATCATGGAGAATTAAATTTTTTTATACAGAAGCATATTAAGTATGTTGAAATGTAAATCAGTTCGCCCTGGAGATTTGATTATAAAGGGTAGAATAGATAGCATGAGTACCCTGAAAGAGCTTCGATACAACTACAATATGTTTAAATCAAGTTCATTAATAATATACTTGGGTAAAACAAAAGTTACAAATGATGTATTAGTAAAAGGATTAAATAAGCCAAGTGCTAATATCATACGAGTTTCAGCAGATCACAACTACTCAAAATTATCAGAATTTCCATCGAATGAAATAACAGACCTTAAATTATCTGAACATGAAATATCAGAATATGTGCAACCTGAAGAACAATGGAATAAGAAAAATGCATTTAAGCAAAAAGCTATTAAACCAAAACATTTGTCAAACGCGAAAAAAAAATTAAAAGGTTTAAAACTTCATCGGAAAATATCCTGTATGACAAATTGATGTAAATGATTCTAAAGATGAGTGTAATTCTTTTCGAGTTAAAAAGGAACACACATATAACATACCTACTAAAAACATCCAACAAAACCAGTACAAATATTATCTATTAAGATATAATAAATTATTTAATTTCGTACATAATGGATTACAACAACAAAACATTGGTTTTTATAATTTTTTAGATCGTGAAGACTGGGAATCTTAAAAAAATTATCAACAATTAACAAATCTGCAATTCTTTCTATAATTAAAGAAAACTTTAAAAATGTTTTAAGCTTACATACCTTGCCAAATCAACGAAATTTGTTTTGAAAAAAATTTTGTTATACCCATTTTAAAAGGTAGAGACATTTCAATCTGTGTATTCTAAAACTAGAAGTTAAAAACAAGAGAGTTTATATTTATTGACTCATTATTTGATCAAGGTGGAGAAACTCACTATAATAAATTCATAAAAAATGCATACAAAGGCGATGATTGGAAATATCTGAAAGATGTAAGCAGAAAGATGGTGATAGCTGCGGTGTTTATGTTACATATTATGAATGTGCTATATTATTTAAAAGGAAAATCTTTAATGAATTTGCCATGTCCAAATGAATTTCGTGGACCTGTAAAATCGCTATTATTAGGAAATTCTGATAATACTTAGAATTTTGTTGCCACTGTGGCAATATTAAAAAAAAATAAAAGTTAAATGCAATAATTGCAATTACTGGGTCTGCAAAGAATGAAAAACACGAATTTACAATAATGTAAATTACAAAGTGTGTTTGAAAAATTAGGTAGTAATAGGTGTAGTAGTAATCAGTAGTATTAAGGCTTCATTAGTCTTTACTTTCTGTTTTTTTATTGTCATTACTTTCGACTTAAATAATGAGTTTTTCGTCATCCATCGTTTATTTTTTATAACTTTTAACAAAAACTTAATTAAATTCAAAGAAATTGAAAATTTTTGTTATAAACCAAACATTTTTTTGTAGTGCAGATGTCAGCTGTTTTGTGCTGTCACTTACAATTACTTAGCAAATTTTGGTTTTCAACAGGTTCGTCCGCAACGGCACGGAGAGTAACAAAACAACTAACGACTTCTACACATTTTCTATTTAACAGAATCTAGTCAGCTGATTCGGAACGGAACAGAAAGTAGATACTAATTCTGCCTTTAAGATATTTATAATGTATATTTGAAAATTAAATACAAAACTGCACTATAAAATCATATTATGATGGCTCGTATAAAGTGTGATGTAAGTAAATTGGGTAAATTAAATATAGAAAAAGTTCTTGCATGAAAGTGAAAATTAAAAAGCACACTATAAAACTTGTTAATATAAAGTAAATTTAGAAGAAACTAGTGGTGATATGCCTACTGGGGAAGTCAGCCATTTAAAAAATGTGACAACGCGCCATGTGTAGTACCTCATGGGTGGTGTGGAAACCTGCACGATATTAATATTGATGCCAATAATAATTCCAATGAAATTTATTTATTTTACTGCATTTTAAAATGGCTAAGGGTATTTGTCAAAAACATACATATGTACATAGTATGTCTAATGTCAAAATCAAACTCATTTTTATTTCTCATGTATTTTTGGGCACTTTTTATTTTTCTTCTATGCATTTAATTGTAAAGAGCTGGACATCAAGCTTTGCTAATTATAAGAAATCTTTAACCCTCATACGATCTTTGGGTGAAATTTCACCCATTTTCAATTTTAAAGTTACGTATCTTTTACAAATTTTACTTAAGATAAATTAAACTATTTTCTAATTTTGTAACTTGATATTTTACATTAAAAAAAATAAAAATTTTCTAGAAATAATTATTCATTTTGAAAATATTTGAAAAATTACGTCAAAGTCCCTCGGGTGAAATATCACCCATTAAGAAAAACGCATAATTATTATTAAATATTATTCTAGATGGTAACCTTTATGACAGAAATAAAGTATTTCTGGCAGCACAGTACAACTAAGTTGTTGTAATTTTTTTGCAAAACAATGTATTTTCCCGTTATAAAAAAACGTCATTCGAAAATAAGCTCCGTTTGTGTAAATTTTTCATCAAAAAATATACTTTCTGCGTTTTGTAAGAAAATACCAATAATGTCTATAAATAGAAAGGTAAATAAAAATATTTTTGAAAAAAAAAAGATTCTTATAGAAAAATAAATATTTTAGCGTCTTTTTGATAATGAAATTGAACATATAATGGAAAGTTGGGAAGAAAGTGATGCCGCAGACGACTCTGTTTCAGATCCCGAAGAAAATATACCCGATGAGTTTATTGAAGAAATTTCGCATTCTTCTAGTGATGACAGTGATGGAGAAGAATTTGATACTGTTCAAACAAGCCATAGCATTTTGTCTAAGGATAAAAAAGTTATGTGGTCTACTGAGATGTCAAGTGCTATTGGACGACCATGTACAGAAAATATTATTCGGGATCGAGTTGGTGTAACTTATTATGCTTCTAGTCGCATCACTAGTATAAGGGAGGCATTTTTGGTATGTTTTCCGGAAACTTTACGGAAAATTATAGTAAAGTATACAAATGTGGAGGGGCTTCGTGTTTATGGAAATAATTGGCAAGATATTGATGATATCTCACTACAATCATACTTTGGCCTACTTGTATTAGCTGGCGTATATAAATCACATGGTGAGTCACTAGAGAGCTTGTGGAATGAAGAAACAGGAAGACCTATATTTCGATCAACGATGTCATTGAAGCAATTCAGAAAACTATGTCGAGTTATTCGATTTGATGACAAAAATAGCAGAACTGAACGCAGAGCACGTGATAAATTAGCTCCAATTAGAGAGCTATGGGATAAATGGGTGGATAATCAACAACGCATTTATACCCCACATGAGTACGTAACTGTTGATGAGCAACTATTGGGTTTCCGAGGAAGATGTTCATTACAAAATCTTACACAGGGTGAATTTTCACCCGAAGGACTCTACTGTAACTTATTTTGAGGAACGTATGAGGGTTAAAATTAAACGCTTCATATTCAATTTACAACGATTTCATCGATTTAATTTACATTATAAGTATGTATATAGAAAGAAAGCATTAAAACTTAAATCAATCGATTAATAAAATCGGTCCAGTGAGATACGAATTAGAGACCAAACTTTCAAACAACCTCTATCATTTTCAAAATTTTTTTTTACTATTATTTTCAAATATAATAAAAAAATATTTCATAATATCAAATATTTTGCACACTTTATTTACATTATAGATGGACAAGTCATGATGAAAATTGTAAGAATCGGAATGCGTACAGCCCCAATACATATGTATGTATGTATTTAAAGTCCACTTCCGAAAATCACTTAAATTTGTTACAAAAATCGCAGTTAAGTTGGAATGTGACACAAATAATACACAAACGTATACAGCTATAGAAACATAAAAAGCGCACCAATGTTCTATAGTGCCAATAAAGTATTTTATAACAATCGTCATATATCATGTAATAGATTCCATATAATCGAAAAAATAAAGTAATCGCATAAACATCGTTATCTATACAAAATATTAAACAAATATATTTCCTATATTCTGCCTCCTTATGAAATTTTAAGATGATCTTACAATCTTCGTCTGTAGTAAAGAATTTCCTTAGCTTGATTAAATATAATTCAAATATATAATATATTTGGCAAAAGTACATAGTTATTTATTTACCTCTTTGATGAGATGATAGATATTATTATTTGTGGGGCTGTGCTACTTTTTGCTATTGTTGTCGTCATCATTGCTACTGCTACATCGGAAAGCTTCACTGAAGTGACACTTCATCATTATTCAATTTATTTAAAATAGCAACAATGCTGCACATAAACTACTGCAGCTAATGTTGATGGTGCTGCTCCTCTTGTTGCTGTTAAGCATCGTTTATCATTTTCAACAACCTCCCAACCTTCATCACTCTCACACAGGGAAGCTTCAACATTGTACGATTTCTTTAAATTTGTTATAGCACTATAACTAGAATAGAGAACAGATATCATCTGCATCAAATATAATAAGGTCAACATGAATATGAATTTTTCCAAGCGAAGGATGAAGTGTATGGAAATTATATGAAATCTGTATATTATCTCACCTAGCCCTAATTTAAATAGCGTCCTGATTTATATATGTAGGTATGTATATACGCAATGAAATTTGTTTTAATAAACTAAAACACAACTTAATATTAAATTACTTTTGTTCACTTTCAGGTTAATTCGATATATTATATCATTTGGCCACAATGCTATTGGCGTCCCAATTTATAAAGGTATATACACAGTAAAATATGTTTTCATATTAAAACACATCTTAAATAATAACACAAATTTGTTCACGAATAGAAACAAAATGGAAAAGAACGACTTAATTTAATCATTAAAAAGCAAAACACCGGTGATGACAATGATCTTTATGAACAACAAATCACTATAAAATAACAAAATTTACTCTTATACTACAAAATATTAATTTCAGTTCGGATAATTTATTTTATATATTCTTTATTCATAAAAGCTATTATGTACTTTTAATTTATTTTCGATCATGTATTTTAATGCGAGGAATCATTATCAACCAAGAACTAGACATTTTTGTAACTTCAGACAATTCTAAATTCATATGACGATATAAATATGTATTTCATGTGTATTTTTTATTGTTTTTGTTTTGGTATCATATTTATAAAATGAACTAAAAATAAAATACATTTCTGTGGAATTTTGACAAAACAACCAATGTCGAAAAACTGAATTTTACAGGGGGCTAATTCTGGCAGTCGTGATCGAAATTGTTTTCGAATCGAAATTTATTTCGACAGTGCAAAATTTTCTAATGATGGTACTCGATACGAATCGAATCGATTCATTGCTTCAGTGTTGTAAAAAACTTAAATAAGTACGTATTACAACACTGAATAAAATAAAAGAAAATATAAACAAAAAACATATGGTTCTGCAAAAAATAACTCAAGTAAAAGCAAAATTTTTTAAAGAAGTTCTTTTAAATTAAAAATGGACCCAGTTATGTTTTTTTATTCTTCGTCTTTTGATTCTTACAAAATATGAATGACATAAGAAACACCTTCGTCCCATTAAGATTGACAAACAATGAGTAAGTATAAATAAGTACATACATACATACCTACATATGTATGTATGTATTAATGTATGCATGTGTTTTTCTAGACTCAAAATACATTTTAGGCTCACAAAGCAAGCAAAGTTAAAATTTATTTTTGAAATTTTTGACCTAAAAGTAATAAAATTATTAATATTATGATATTTTTTAAAGTAAGTAACAAATTTTTTACTAACATTTTCTTTTTTCTTCTGTTTGCTAAAAAAAAACGTTATTTCGAACGCTTCTTTGCTTACGAGTAAAAACTCGCAAGGTTGCGTTCGAATAATCATTCGTTAGCGAATGCCATCATTAGAAATTTCGATACATTTGATTCGCTATCGAATGAGAGAATCCCAAATGTTAAAAAATTCGAACGTTCGAATGAAAATTTACTCGCATACGAATGCGAGAATTAGCCCCCAGGAGGACCAAAAAACACTTTTATAGGGTCACAGAATCGTCCCAGAACATATCTAAGCAAATGTAACCTATTTTTATGGTGGAGAATTTAAATACCTTTATTTTACAATTTGCATCTTTCTTCCAGATACAACTGTTGCCGAGAAAATGTCCAAAAACCGAGATGTGTTGTTTTGTCAAAATAATTTTTGATCGAAAAATCAACCCTTCTCTAGATAAACTCTTTTTTCATACTGAAAAGTAACAAATATTTCGCAACCTTTGTCGGGACTAGTGCTTTTATTAAAATGAAATAAGAAAAATTCAGTGACATATGTTGTTTTCTTAAATAGAATTCAGTTTATTTTAAACGAATATTATGAAAAGTTATGCTTTCTATTAGACTAATTACATGTATTTTTAGGTATGAAAAGGAAAAGTTGAAATTAATTGAATTAAAAATACAAATACGAAATAGCTAATATATTATAATATATTCTAGTTCACATTTATATTAAATTGCTTTAATTTTTATTATTCAGAAAAATTAAAGAATAATTCAGTCTACAGCTAATCATATTCGACAATATCCTAATCATCTTCCAATTGTACTTCAGTTTCAACGTGAAAGTTATTGTAAAAATTATGAAACTCTGCATTTATAAATGGCAGAACGGACTGTAAATCACGTTTTTTATTAGAAGATATTGGCAAAAGATCAGAATAACATTTATTAAATTCGAAATTTGTTATGTTTGTTCCGTCGTCGCTGTGTTATGTCTAGTTCCTTTAAGTCCCCTTCCGGCTGTAAAGATAGCTTGTACTGTAAAATTACATACTTAGATTTCTCATATCGCATACAACGTATTAGCTTCTATTCAAATTTGTCACATTTACAAAACAACAAATAAAAAGTATACTAAAAATATACAAACATAAGTAGTGTTACATGTACCTAATGTATGTATTAGTATTTCTCCACGTGTATTTGTTCTTTAATATATCTACTACCAAAGTCAAAGTATTGATCTTGTTCCATCTAGATTGCATTGTATTTGTGATTTGTAGTTGCTATTAAAGTAGCCCAGTCATATGGGTGATGCATGGAATGCACAGATTTGTTCTTCTTTTTTTCTATTTGGGAATAAACCGTGTCACATTCCATATGCGTGTGTCCAACAACCAGAAACTTGTAATCAATTAATTCTATAGTATGATGATCTTCTAAATATCGACAGTTGAACAAAGGTGTAATTCCTTCGATAAACACGGCACCCTCTGGAAAAGTCGGAAATTCTAAAATCATTGAAAATTCCATACAAATTGACAAACTTTTTGGAACCGCGACGTAGGTACCTTCAAAAATGCTGATAATTGCCGTAATCTTGTAAATCTATAATTCTTGTAGTCAATGTATTCACTTGCGAGAGAGTCACTGCTCCTCCAAAACTTTGGAACCTTTGTTTTTTTTTGGTCTTCTTCTGTAAATTATTTTTGTTTTTCTATATTAGGAAACAACATATTTTCATTAAAAACGTCTTAATTTGTTACACATGCACACGACAAAAGCACTTGATTTGATATAGGTTCCTCTTATTTCATTAATTCCCACTACACTAAAGTACTCATGTTAACATAGGTTGTTTTGTCACAATGAATGCTAATGATCAAATGGCTATTAAAAGAACTTAACTTTAGAAGGGAACGTGTTATTTTCGTTTATGAATTTGATAAAAGAACATGAGTGCAAATAGGTTGTTTTGTCAAAATAATTTTAGTAAATTATTGGAAACCCATATTAAAATATGTTCTTTTGTAAAAATTACGTTATGATATTTCTATTTGTTCCCTGCAGCGTATTTCGATATATGTTCTTTTGTCAAAAGCAGATTGTAAAAATTGCGAGATAGGTTGATTTGGGGGCTTCTATATCTTCCGACCTACACTATCTAGAAACACGCTGAAAAGACAGAAAGATGCGCTTTTAAAACTTATACATATGGTTTAAAAAGTGGAAAATTGTCCGATCTCGAGTTAGGTTCTTTTGTCAAAACTCCACAGATTTGTAGCAGTTATTGAAGTAGAGTTTTTCATATATATTTATCTAAAAATTCAGTTTGATACGAAATACCAGTATTTTTGCATATTTTTTTGCTGTTTTTTTTCCCCCGTTTACACAGGGAAACATTTGGAACGGAAACATTTTGTTTGGTAGAGAGGGACGGGTGGGGAAGAGAATATGAAATTTGTTTCCCGTTCTCGGATGCACGCTTTGTGCTTTCATTCTTATTGTATACATTTGCTTTGCTATTTGACATTTGCTTTATTTCTTTTCGGCGTGCTTTGTTGTCTATGTTTTATATTTGACTTTGTTTGAATAAAAATAAAAAAATAAATAATGTTAAATAAAATAAATGTTTTAATAAATTTTATCTTTTATAATTTATTTCACAAATTAAATATACATACTTACATTAGCAAATCAAAAACAGTAGATATTAAAAAAAACAACACTGCAATTAGACAAATGTCAAAAAACAAATATAAACTGGAATGTTTCCGACAACAATGTTTCCCTGTATGACCGCGAAGGAAAATACAAAAGAGAATTCCAGATGTTTCCCTGTGTAAACGGGGACAAAGTTTGTTTGGGCATACCCCCTATGTTCCATTTTTTGTGGAAAAGTCTGTGCGTGACCCGATTGCTATATTTACAAGCTAAGATTTTTTGCATTCCAGTATATGCATAAGATCCAGTTCAATTTCTAAAGAAATTACAACGAATTAATTTTTTATCTATTTCACTTTTAAGATCTAATTTTATTACGTAATATCGTTTATATTCTAGACTTTTCTGACAAAAATTGGACTTATTCCGCTTGCTATGGTTAATATTTGTTTTTTTTATTTATTATTATTATTTTTTTCTTTAATTTGAAATGAATTGAAGCGAATAAAACAATTAATTAAATAAACAAAACAAAAGTTTTTTTTATTTTTTTCAAAAATTATTTTGGATAAAAGTTTTTAGAATAGTGTATTATTTCGGGGAATAATAGTAAATCTCCTGTAGATTGGATACTAAAATTGAAGGGGGGCCAATCTTTAAAGAGATATAATTATAAATACATACTCGTGATGTATATATTTACAATTCGGGGTTAAGGGAAATAAAGAGGAAATTATTAATTTCTTTTATTTAAATTAGATAGGAACTGGGATGCTCACCTTGTTGGGTTATTTCTTTATAAAGAAAAGAAAATGAGTTGAAATTTCGTTTTTCCTTTTTTTCAAGTTTTTATTGTGGTATGTAAATTTTAGTTGCAATTCAAAGTTCAAGTTTATAAGTATGTATATAGGTGTAAGTGCAAATTCAAGTTTGTAAGTATTTGTATGTATACGTTTAAAAATGAAATTAATTTTATATTTGTGTTTAGGTTGAAGGCAAAAGGATAAGTAATTACAAAAAAAAGGAGAAGTTAATTTGAACACTTCGGTTTTGACAACAAAAAAAAAACGGCTGAATTTAAATACAAAGTATGTAAAAATGAGTTGTCAACTGCTTTTTTTATACATTTTTAATTGCTAATAAATTACCTTTAAATAATAAATTTCTATAAATTAGATTTTTTTGTTTATTATTTAAGTGTCCAAAGTTCGTTTGGACAAATAGATTTAGCTCTTATATCAGACGTTGTAGAAAAATTTGAATTGTTTGAATTTCTTGATGTAGATCTTCTTCAAGATCATCTGAAAATTTTGTAAAAAAAAAATATTTAATGAAGTTGAAAAATTGCCAAAATAAGTTATTACCTGGAACTGAATCATGTTCGGCTATTGGCGATATTGTGAAGTACACCAAGAGCAACAATAATAACTTTTCCGTTCGAAAGATTTACAGTTATTCCTCTTAGTAAGCAGCGAAACCGTTGCTTCCAAACTCCAAAACATCGTTCCACAGCATTTCGAGTGGCGATGTGAGCTATGTTATAATTAACTTCCTTTTCGTTTTGAGGTTGAAGTTGTGTTATCTTTTAAGGAATGTATTATAAAAATGCATCCATCTTTATTAATTATTTTAGTGTTACCATATAATATAAAATGTATACATAAGTAATAATATAAATACAACTATGTAAGTATGCACAATGGGATATAATTTAACTTAATAACATAACATCTCCCTTTCCATAAATTAAATTATAAAATTTTTTTTTTTTTTTTTTTTTTTTATATTAGATTACAATGTAATAAAATTAAAATTATAATTTGTAGTGAAGTATTAAAACCTAGTTTTTTTTTTTTTTTTTTTTTACATTTATAAATTTAATTTTTGTGGTTCTTTTATCATTCTACCACTTTTTGTTACATAATTATTTCCTTTCATTTTTTCCTGTTCATTAACAATTGTTTCAGGAATTTGTACTGTTGGTTCACTCGGAACTTCAACATCTCTACGGTCTGTATCGTTCACCACCGTGACACTTGTGTCATCGGGTTTGAACGATTCATCCTTGTGGGTTTCAACTATTTTATTTTCTATAGATTTTCTTATATGTTGTTGATTTCTTCTGTACAATATTTCATTATTATCTTTTATTAGGAATGATCTTGGTTCTTTGCAATGATCTATTATCTGTCCCGGGAGCCAACAACTTGTAGGTGTTTTCTTGAACATAACCTTATCTCCTTTTTTAACGGGTCTAACTTCTCTTGCCGTTTGATTATAATGGTCAGAATATTTTTGAATATTCGCATTCAGTTTTCCGTTGTATTCCCCCCGATCAACCACTTTTGGCTGAAGGTTTGTGGTAATGGATGGAACCTTCGTCCTTAATGACCTTGACATGAGTAACTGTGCAGGGCTAGGCAACGTACCTTTAGGTGCAGTCCTGTAATGCAGTAGTGCCACATAAGAGTCCGATTTACTTTCATAAGCCTTTAAAAATAATTTCTTAATTGTTTGAATAGAGCGCTCCGCCAAGCCATTAGATCTTGGTAAATATGGACTAGACGTCCTATGATCAACTTGCCAATTTTTACAAAAATCTTTAAACTCCTGAGAATTGAATGGAGGGCCGTTATCCGATATTAAAATATGCGGAATCCCATGTCTAGAAAAAATTGATTTTAATTTCATTATGACCTGAGAACTGTTATACCCAGAATTTAATAATTCAATTTCAATATATTTTGAATAATAATCAACAACCAATAGATACATTTTTTTTTTAAATTCAAAAAGATCACATCCTAATTTAGACCATTGTAAGTCAATAATCTCATGTGGTAAAATTTTAGGTCTAGGGTTAGAATTTTGATGTCTCATACAGGTTTCGCAATTTGTGACAATGTTTTCAATGTCATTGTATATATTAGGCCAATAAATTGATTGACGTGCCAAATCTTTGCACCGTTGAATTCCTAAATGCCCTTCATAAATTTTACTTAAAATTGACTTGCGTAAGTGCCTTGGTATTAAAAGTTGATGGTTCTTCAAAAGGATACCGTCTAAAACAGATATTTCATCCTTAACTTTAAAATAAGGCATTACGTCTTGGTCAACATCTTTCTTGTTGTTTGGCCAACCATGTTTCACATATTCAAATATCTTCATAAAGGTAACATCTGTTTTAGAATGTTCCTTTATTTCATTAATTTCAGAAAAAGGCGTTTCCAAATGAGAAGCTATAAAATTACAATGTAATGAGATTTCCTTATCCATTTCAGTAAATCTTGTTCCCACTAATGGAGCTCTTGACAAAGTATCAGCAATATGCAAATATTTGCCGGGTTTGTACATAACAGCTATATCATAACTTTGTAAGCGTAACATGAACCTTTGCAGTCTGGCCGGAATCTTAAATAAAGGTTTGTCAAACAAGCTAACTAGAGGTTTATGGTCAGTTTCCACTAGAACTCTTGAACCATAAACAAATTGATGGAATTTTGTGCAACCAAACAGTATAGCAAATAATTCCTTTTCTATTTGGGCATATTTCTGTTGCGCATCCGTCAAAGATACTGAAGCGTATGCAATGGGATGTTTATCCTGTAAGATTGTAGCACCTAGTGCGAATTTCGATGCGTCTACAGACAAAGTCATTTCCTTGTTAGGATCAAAATATGTTAGGACTGGAGATTTAGTTATTTCTTGTTTAAGATTTTCAAACTCTTTTTCGTGGCTGTACGACCAATGCCACTGAATTTCCTTTTTTAAAAGTTCTCTCAAATTTTTATTTTTCGAGGATAAATTTTCTATAAATGAACCTAGGTATGTAATCATACCAAGAAAGCGTTGTAATTCCTTAACATTATTTGGTTTTGGCATATTGACAATTGATTGAACCTTCTCAACATCTGGTCTGACACCAGATTTATCAAAAATATGGCCTAAGAATTTGATCTCAGTTTGTAGTAATTTGCATTTGGATTTATTAAATTTTAGCCCGACCTCCTTGGCTCTTTGAAAAACTTTTTCCAATATTTCAAAATGTTCTTCTTTTGTAGAAGAATATATTAAAAAATCATCGATATATATAATAAGACCTGAAATATCACCAAATAATCTTACTAACTCAGCGTGAAAAACTTCAGGTGCCGCATTTATACCAAATGGCAACCTCAGGAATCGATAGCGACCAAATGGCGTGTTAAATGTACACAGTCTAGAGGATTTTTCATTTAGTGGAATCATCCAGAAGCCACTGTTTGCATCCAGTGATGAAAAATATTTCGAACCATTTAACCGAGCCTTGCAATCCTCAATGTTCGGAAACGGGAAATGAGGACGCAATATGGCTTTGTTTAAGTTCCTGGGGTCTAAACAAAGTCTAAGACTGCCGTTAGGTTTCGATACTAAAACTATAGAACTCACCCACTCCGTTGGCTCACTAACCTGTTTGATTACATTTAAATCCGACATTCTCTTTAATTCACATTTCAGTTTATCGTGTAACCTAAATGGAATTTTGCGAGGTGGATCTATAACAGGCGAAACATTCTCGCGTATTTTCAAATTACATTTAGATTGCAACAGACCAAGACCATTAAAAACATCTACATACTTTTCAACTAATTTATTCACCGATAATAAATTTACATTTTTTACCAAATTAAGATTAATAGCAGTTTCAAGACCAATTATATTCTTACAATTAATATCAACAATATAAAATTTTAGGTTATAAGTGCGGTTGTTGAAACCTACTAATAAATTAACAAAACCTACAACTTTTATTTGCTCACCGCTGAATGTAAATATTTTAACACAAGTCTTTTCCATTAAGTGATTAGCTTTTAATTTTCTCAAAGTTTCTAAAGAAATTACATTAGCTTGTGCGCCCGTGTCTACTTGGCAAAATATTTTGTTGTTGTTTATTATTACCTCTATAGCCCATTCAGCTGCTGTTGTAGTTTTTCTAGAAAGTGCACCAATAAAAAAATCATCTTCCTCTTCTTTTTCATGTTCTACTTCTTCTTCTTCTGCTTCTTCACCCGCGTATACATATTTAACGTATTTTTTCTTTAAAAAGCACATCTTTTCAAAATGGCCGGTTTTACCGCAATTGTGGCATTTAGCTCCTATTGCTGGGCACTTGCTTCGATGTATTTGGCCGCATTTTGTACACTTGTTGTTGTTGTTTCTATTAGTCTGCTTCATCCTATTTTCACTTCTTTTGATATAATTAATAAAAGGCTCTGGTTCTTCTTTTTGTTGAAACGACTTTGCATTTTCCTTAGCTGTCACCATGTTTTTTGCTATATCAATAGCTTTGTCAAGCTCAATACCGCCTTCAGATAACAACCTTTCTCTTATATTTCCATTTTTAGCTGATAAGCCACATATGAAGACATCTTTCACCAAACTTTCACGTAAAGCACCAAATTCACAACTCAAACTGAGATTTTTCAAAAGTGTGACATATTCCTCAATATTTTGTTCTGGTTGCTGTTGACACATAAAAAATTTGTGTCTTTCCATGGCTATATTAACCTTTGGAATGAAGTATGAGTCAAATTTGTCTACGAGATCCCCATATTTTACTGTATCAACGTCCATGTTGAAAGAATAAAATATGTCTAAAGCTCCGCTACCAAGATGGTGAAGCAAGAGGGCCACTTTGCGTTGATCCGCAGCATCTTCCAGATTAGAGGCTCTAATAAAGATTTTAAACTGTGTGTGCCACATCCTCCACTCTCTAGCCATATTTGTTGACTTTAAATTTATTTGTTGCAATGCTGCCGTAAATTGTTGACCACCCGCTTCATTTTTTATATTTGTTTGATTTGTCGCCATTTTATTTCTTTCTTTTATAATGTTGATTTCTATTTCACTTAATATTGTTAATATTTTCTTTTTGATTCCTTTTTTTTTTTTTTTTTAGCTTATTGATTATTTAATTATTTTTCAAGTTCTTTTCGTCTTTAAACAAACTTTTTTTTTTTTGCAGCTTCACTTCTGACACCATGTGTTATCTTTTAAGGAATGTATTATAAAAATGCATCCATCTTTATTAATTATTTTAGTGTTACCATATAATATAAAATGTATACATAAGTAATAATATAAATACAACTATGTAAGTATGCACAATGGGATATAATTTAACTTAATAACATAACAGAAGTAAAGGAGTAAATAGATATGGGGTCAATTTGTAGCCTGAATCACCAAGTAATCTACCTTGAAATTCTCCTTTTTCAAACAGTTGCTTAATAATTTTGCAATCATGTGTACTACCTCTCCATCTTGCCAGTATATCCTGGATTTTAAGGTTAGCATCACAAATTATCTGTATATTAGTAAAACAACTTAAATTAAGTTCTGAAAGTTTTATGATACATATGTATATACATAATATATTTTTCTTACTTGAACATTCAGAGAGTAATATCCCTTCCTATTTATATAATATTGTGCCAGATCTCCACCAGTCTTTTTAATTCTAATGTGAGTACCATCGATGCCCCCAATTACTCCAGGAAAGTTGCGAGTTGCTTCAAAGCCTCGAATTTTCTTAGCCTCCTCCTCTAACGATGCTGGCATTTTTATTATATTTTTACCATGAATGGCTAATGCACGAGCAACTCTTACACAAATACGCGACACTGTAGGTTGTGTAAGTCTACGAAGGTCACCTGCGTCATCTTGGTACTAAGAAATGTGTTAATAAAGTAAGACTGTTCGTAAAAAGTAAGAACTTACCTCTGCACGACCCCAGCAACGCAATTAACACCTGAAGCTCGGAAGATGCCCCACATCCCCTACTGTCTAATAAAATGTTGTTTTTGATTATAATCAACTAATTAGTTCCACTATTTTATGGACTGTAGATTTTTCAAAACGATATTTTGCTTTAAAAAATTATGTGAATTCGTTTTAAAACGAGAAATTTACACGGATTCGGTTTACAGAACAGGGCCGAATATTTCGTTCACTTTAAGATTTATAGGAATAAATTTAATTAAATATTAAACAAAACGTTACTTAAATTCTACACCTTGATTTTTAACATTTTACTTGCGCCGAGCCGAATATTCTTTGTTTGGCTTTTTAAACATTTATTGAGGTGACGCACACGGAAATGGATCCGACATTTAAAAAAAAAAAGGATTTTATTTTTTCGGAAACCATTATTGCATGACTTGCCTCAAGCAGTCGTTTATGTGTGAAATTTCTTCTGTATTTATTTTGTGAAAAACAGCCTCCAGTGTTTTTATGTTTTCCACAAAAGAAGACGCTGGCTTTTTAAGGAAGCCTTGATACCTGGCCAACCTAAGTATACGAAGATTCGTGACTTTCATACTCTTCAAGATTAAGCTTTTGAATAATATATCCAGATATGTATTCTAAAGCATCATCTTGAAGAGTACACATGTCTCCAAAATTCGATATATCTAGATCTTCCAGTATATCGGGTTGGTCGTTTCCGTCTTCTGCCAGTAAATCTGGTGTATTATATTTTTTTTTTTCAAATTCTGAAAAAGTGTATTGACAATGTGTAGTGTGTAGCTACTCGGTATTGTCGGGAGCAACGTCAGCTGTACCACTAAGTTGTTCTGTGTTTCTAGCTGAAATAAATAAATGTTAATAGGAATACAAGAGAAATAGTTTTTTGTAACAAACCCAAGATATATTTGCGTAGCCGATACATGAAGTCTTTTGGAGTAGGGTGGTCATTAAGTCCACCTTTGCTTCGAATGGCACCGAAAAAATTCTCCAAAACATCTTGGTTGAGTCGGCCAATACATATATGTATATGTCGTTTTGTAGTTATCCGACACATACTTGTCGAGCATTACTAAGGCATTATTAGAAATTATAATGCCTTTTTGAAAATGCTCTAGACACTTTTTATTGGGGACTATTGGGGAAGACATAATTCTAGTCATTTCATTTAAAATTGCATGTTGTGTTTCCAAAGCAATGCCAAATGGTTCCTTAAAGAGAGACCTTGTTAATATTTTAACATTAATGAAAAAATTTGTATTTACCACTTCAGGATAAGTAAATGTACGTAACGACGAATTGTGTACGTCAAACCAGTCGTTGACTAATTGCACAAAGTCTGCAGTAGTTACGGCGTTGTGCATTTCCATATCAATTGAGTTCATCGACGGATAGGCTTTGCAGTTGTATTGGAGCCTAACTTTTTGTCTACCTGAAAATTTTATAAATGTCATTGATTATAATTTTATAAATAGCATTTATTTATTGATTTTCAATTAACAATAGTATTAACCTACCTGCACCCCTTACCGAAAGGTGTTCCTGACTTAGCTTAAAAGTTATTGACGCATCCGTCAAGTTCAACAAACGTGCGTGATGTTAGAAGCTTGTTGTTGATAACCAATCCACTATACAGAAAATGATTTCTTATAAGCTTCAGTAAATGAGGTACGTCAGCAAATGCGAACACTTTCTTCTGGCTTAACAGGATGAGGAAACCATGGTATGTCCAAAGAAAGAGTTAATAATATGAAATTTAAACAAATTTTAAAAAATTATAAGATTACTACTTAATCAAATCTACGTTTAGTCTTAATTTTTAGTTTTTAAATTGATTGTGAAAACAGGAATCCTAATTATCAAGCAAAAAGGAATACTTGTCGAACTTAATTCCTAAATGATTAAATCAAATTTGTGAACTTAAATAGTATCGGCAGTTTGTAATTGGTACTAAAAGGTATCAAATATTGTATTAAACTTATTTACAAAACAATACTAAAAGTATCTAAATTAATTATAATTGATGCCAAAAGGCATCGAACTTATTTTCTAATTGATCATAAAAATCTTAATGATTAGTTTTATTTACCAAATTTATTGATAAAAGCACAATATTCGAATTCCTTTTGTGCATTCATGTGGAGAAGTATACAAACGATATAGTTACACTGTGTGTGTGTGTTTTGAAATAAATTGTCCTCGTAGGCAGTGGAAACAAAAAGTGAAGAAATGTTAATATACATACAGTGACTCACAAAAATATTTTGCTTTCATCTTTTTAACAAAACTTTATCGTATATTAATGAATAACATCAAAATTATTTGACATATAAGATTTTTCTTTCCTTACTGTAATAATATGAACTCTCAGACGACAATAGCAATAAAAAAACAATAAAAACATTTAGTTTGCCAAAGTTGTTATTGGTTTACTTTTATTAACTACACAATTTTGAGCTCACAAAAGTATTTTGCTTTTTCATTTGTTTTTAGTTTTGGTAAGTCTACAAAAATAAAATAATTGATTTTAATATTTTGTGTGGTAGCCATTGTTAGCAATAACTGCTTCCAGGCGTCTGGGCATTGAATCCACTAATCTTGCACACGTTTCAACAGGTATTTTGTACCATTCTTCCTCTAATACACGTTTCAAAGTTGATTTCGATGTAATATTGTGCTTCCGGACTCTTTCATCCAAATAAGCCCAAAGATTTTCAATGGGGTTAAGGTCGGGACTCTGGGGTGGTGTTGGAATATGTTTGGTGTTGTACAAAAGCCATAGTTTGACATCGTGGGCTGTATGTTTGGGGTCATTATCATGTTGAAAATAATACCCTTCTCTGGAAAGACCCATTTTTGCAACACTTGCATTTAAATTTTCTTTCAATATGGACAAATATAAATGGCTATCCATTACACCTTCAATAAATACCAACTTCCCTACTCCTAGTGCTGACATACAGCCCCACACCATTATGGATCCACCACCATGTCTTACCGTTGGTTTTAAGTTATTTATGTTTAACGCTTCATTTGGCTTGCGCCACACCATACGGCGTCCATCCGACCCAAAAAGGTTAAACTTGCTTTTGTCGCTGAATATTATTGTGTTCCAAAACTCAAAAGCTTTATTTCTGTGCAGCTCCGCAAACGATAACTGCTTTTGTCTGTTGACGTCAGATATGAAAGTTTTTTTCCTAGCCACTCGGCCATGAATGCTATTGGCTCTTAGAACCCTACGTTTTGTTTCGTCACTTACACTTGTTCTTTGCGTCGCCTTAAGTTTTGCATTAATTTTTGGAGCCGATAAATGTGGATTTTCCCGATTTTCTTTAAGAATTTGCCTCTCATTTCGATATGTTAACAATTTCGGAGGTCCTTTTCTTTTAATATTTTAAATACTACCACATTCTTTTGATTGTTTAATTATGTTTTCTATTGTCTGCCGACATCTATCAAACATC
This sequence comes from Bellardia pandia, assembly GCA_916048285.2. Classification (NCBI taxonomy): domain Eukaryota; kingdom Metazoa; phylum Arthropoda; class Insecta; order Diptera; family Calliphoridae; genus Bellardia; species Bellardia pandia. The sequence goes on along the minus strand of OU696532.1, from coordinate 90,326,197 downwards.
TCACAAATATATTTCGTTGATTTACCTTGATTATGAAGGTATAATATAATTTTCTTTTCAGAAACATTTAACTCATTTCCTTTAGCCATATTACTATTTAACTATAATATTAAATTTGACGTCTTCACTTAACAATAACTAGATTCAAATTATTACATGTACTAGAAATACATTACAACTGTTTTTACATGTCAAAAGAAAAAAAAGCAACAAGAAAAAACAGCACCAACATTTGAAAAATAATGGTGATCGTTAAGAAGCAAAATACTTTTGTGAGCTCAAAATTGTGTAGTTAATAAAAGTAAACCAATAACAACTTTGGCAAACTAAATGTTTTTATTGGTTTTTTTATTGCTATTGTCGTCTAAGAGTTCATATTATTACAGTAAGGAAAGAAAAATCTTATATGTCAAATAATTTTGATGTTATTCATTAATATACGATAAATTTTTGTTAAAAAGATGAAAGCAAAATATTTTTGTGAGTCACTGTATGTATTTTTAAATATTTTACTTTTAAACTTACCTGGTGAAACATCTAGTTCTTTCCACAACTTACGGTTAGTGGGTCCCACAACTGGGAACCCTACCTTATGTAGTTCAGTAATAATACTGTTTATCAAATCCGGCGTCATTTTACAGTCGTAACTAAAAAACACCGGCTGCTTCCACGCAATCCTCGAGCCATAGCCACCTGTACATATTTCACCGGCGATGTTACAACGTCAGCAATCTCGTCGTACTGAAAGGTTTCCATTACCTTCATTTCGCCAAAGGCTAGCACGCAAATTTTATCCTCTGGCTCTAAGTCGATGATTTGTCCCATGAAATCTATATGTAGCTGTTTTTAAAATTCCTTCGCTTAGATTAATATTGCGCCACCAACGTGGCAACGTTGAAACGTGATGTAATGGAAAACCTTTTTTGTATAAATGGTTCTTTTTTGTATAAATGGTTGGTTTTCAAACCAATCCATATGTGGATGGAGAATGAATTTTTAAGGACATGTTTACTCCTAGTTCCTCAAAGGCCTGTAAGAGACGTTTTACTCTTTGTGAACTGTCTGCTTCTCGTTTTCTACCAAGAACATTTCCAATAACGTCCCTAATTGCAATCCATGCAATTAACTCATTTTGATTTAACGAATTATCAAAATCACTATTTTTCAAAAATCTTCTAATGTCTGGACCATTAAACATTCTTGTAAAATTAGAAAAAAAAATATTGTAAATTCATTTTTTAAAATCATTATTATTTGTATACAATACCTTCTTTTACTTTGCTAGCACTGAGTCGTCAAAATATAGACCTTAATGTAGTAAAAGCTTGTCCATCTGCTGAAAACACTTTTACAAAATTTTTGAAAATACCCAATTTTATATGAAGCGGTGGGAGCAATACTTTATCTGCTGGTACTAGAGCCTCATGGATAACATTAGCTGTTCCAACACGAATATCGTCTCTCTTTTCCCAATCAAGTTTTTGATATTGATTTCCTTTGTAACGTGTGTTCCACAAGCATATAAAGCACATATTTTTCGTATAACCACCTTGTAAACCATAAAGTAAGGCCTCCATTTTTAAATCACAGCATATACGCCATTTATGGTTTTCATAGTTTACCGATTCCAGTAGATATTTTACTGAATCTTAGATTTCTTTAGTATTCAAATTGTATGCTATTGGAATGTTTGCTTTTTTGTTATTGTAGTACACTACTGTACACTATCTGATTTCTCATTTGAGTTTGACAACTGATATGATCTCAGAAGGTGAAAAAGCAAACTTTACGGAAAAAATTTTAATGCTGTCTGATCTCAGATGAATATAGAAACTTGTATGTTCAAACGAAATAAATTAATGAACCGATTTTATATTTTTTTTTTAAAGATAAATAAAGTAACATATGTACATTTTTATAAATATATAATACTTTGAAATAAAACGTTTTTTTTTTTGTAATAGAAAATAGGTAATTCCAATAAAAACTAATTTTTTCCATGAAAACAGCATTTTTTTTTAAAGAAACGTACTGGCAATAATAAAATGTACTTTGTAAAATCATTATAAATATATTTTAAAATAAATCCAATAACAAAAATTGATTATTCAGCCTCAAGAAAGCATATGCACCGTTTTTTCTATGAAATTCTACAAATAATAACGCAAATTGTATGACAGCGCCACCTAGCGTTAGTTTTAGGTGAACCATAACATCAAAAATGGATTCCCCGACCCCATAAACATAAATATATCACATTTCTCCCGGATAGTAAAAATATATAGCCATTATTTTATCAAAATTGTAATGAGTTTTTCTCGTTAGCCAGGGTTCCAAAATCACAAATTTCAAATGCTTGTAAAAAAAATTCTAGCACTGAACCAAAAAAATCCCTTGGAGGTTTTGTTATGGACAATGTCAGCTATCATTTGTGTTTGGTCTCATGCCATTCGGATTTTGGTTGTTGCACTGTGTTATTATAGAATAATCAAAAAGGAACCCTCGTGATAATAGTACTGAAATAATTATTTAATAAGCTCATATTCTCAGTTTTAGAAAACGCTTCTCCAAATAATGTTTTATTAAACTAACTAAAAAAAATACCTACAATTGTAGCATAAGCTTATTCCAATAATTGTAGAATTTGGTTATGCTTGCAAATAAGAAAACTCGGAGCTTTGGCTACCGACGACAAGTCTTTCTCCTTAAAAAAATAAATTAAAAAAAACCTTTAATAACATTCATAGTTAAAAAAGGAAAAAGTTACCCCATGGCGCGCGATGTCGAACGATAACGTTCGCTTAGATAAGACTTAAGACACAAACTTTTTATCGTATCTATTTTTTACTCAATCAAGTTTTTTTATTGCACAATCAAGTATGTGTCTTAAGTCTTATCTAAGCGAACGTTATCGCTCGACATCGCGCGCCATGGGGTAACTTTTTCCACAAAAAAATCAAAACTTTTTGGATAAACAACACATTTTTCCAAATATAATTTTTATTTTAAATCAAAATTAACAATGACAAAATATGACAAGCATGTTTAATATCAGGTATGTGATGAAAGTCGATTTCGATCCAAAAACGGTGTAAAATCGAAAAAAGTTGTGATGGCATCACTTATTTCTGTTTTATATTGTTCTTCTTCTTGTTTGTTTGTCAAATCGAATACGATTTCATTTTCCATTTTGTCCTATGAAAATGTCAAAAAAAAAAGAGTGTGATGGAAAACGAAAATTTACTGTTTTAACCGTTTTTAAATCGAACACTCTTTTGTACACGATTAATTAATTTTAATACATAAAATTTATATTTTTAAAATATTTAAGCGAAAATGTAAGTATTTGTGTAGATACATATGTACACAAAGCTTGTAGTTCGAAATTAATAAATATTGAAATGGAATTTTTAGGGGAAAACACACAAATAGTGCCCAAGAGGAATGCATGGTTAGTTTTATGGAAAAACACCCACAACTGGCGAAGAACTTTTTTAAAGGTGATAGAGTCGAAGCGGAAAAGCTTTGGCAAACGTTTGCGCAGGAGCTAAATAAGATTGGTCCACCACTAAAAGATTGTAACGGATGGAAGAAGGTAGATATGCTCAGTTTCTGTAAAAATTCAAATAAAATTACATTTTCTTGTATAAGTAGATATGGAGTGATAAAAAGTCTGCAATTAAAAAGAAAATTTCACAAAATAAAAAAGAGGCTCGTGCTACCGGTGGAGGACCACATAACCAATTATACATATCAAGCTTAGAAGAAGCTATAGGAAAAATATGTGGTCTTTATTACTGTGTTGATGGCATAGAAGGATGCTCTTCATATGGGGGACAAAAAGAGAACAACATGTTAAACGAAACTGCCCTCGATATTATCCGACTGCATTGGAGTAGATATTTTTGAGTCCGATCAGCCGAGCACTTCTAAAAAATCGTATAAAAGAAAAGGACCAGATACACCCTCCCTTGAACAAAATCTAAAAAGTTTGATTCACAGTGAACAAAATAAAAATTCAGAAATAGAAAGAAGTTTAAAAGACATAACCAACAACTTAAAAACAAGTTCCGAAATCTTCAAAAATACGGAATCCAATTTGAGACGAGTTTATAAAGCGCTGGACAAAGTGGTTGAAGGTTTAGATGCTCAAACTAAAGCCATTAATACCCAAACCGTTGAAATTTCTAAACAAAATACTGAAATCCTACGCCATAATAAAGAAGTGGAAAAAATTTTATATGAAAAGAACAACATCAAGAAAAAATGCTTAGAAATTAAAATGAAACAGTTGGAAAAATATATTTAAATAAAATGTTCGAAAAATTGTTATAACCCAGCCAGCATTTCGTGAAAATTTTAAACAAAAATGAGTAACATATGACTCTTCTAGATGATTAAAACAATCGAATATGCGCTCATTATTTAGTCGTAAGTTACTCTCCAGTCGTGAGGAAACGGTACCCTGCAATGACTATTCCTACAGAATAGTTTATGATTTATGCTTTAAATCAGTTTTTACGAGTATTTGATATAACTTTTTACTTAATTTGGCAATCGTTTTGTGGTAATATTTGAAATCATTTTATGATCATATTTGAAATCATATACAATCATTTTTTGATTATATTTAAAATCATTTTCGCCCCAATTTTATAGTCAGATATTACTATAATTATAATTCATTTTATGATTGAATGTGAAATGATTTTAAAATCAATTTTTTTTTGTAATATTAATTTATTTCTATTCCATTTTAATTACATTTATTAAAGTTAATTAAATTTAAGTAAAAAAAAAGTTAAATAGAATTTAAGTTAAAAAAGCAAAACAGAAAATAAAAACTTAATGTATACAAACTATAACTAATTTTTACATTGGCGTTTACGTTTTTGCAGGCGCTCTTTAGCATGCACAAAGTGTTGTTGGAGAATTCCATTAATTTCTTTCGCTTCAGCTTTATACTTCTGGTGGCAAATATCTGTAACAAAACATATTAAATACCAAATCATATTGTTATTTAAATTCATATAAATCTTACTTATGACTATGGTTGTAATAAGCAACTTCTCAGCGCTTGGTTTTTCGTTGGTTCCCTTCCAACTGAATTGAGAAGCCAATTCATCAGAAAATACTTTCCTTATGGAACTTCTAAGGAACTGCGTCTGTCCATCGCCACCAATATTTCCAATAAAATTTTTCTATGACAAAAAACAATCAAAAGAAAAAGTAACATAAAAATATGGGAAGGAATAAATTTTCAATATACTTACAAAATCATCCAAAAATTCTTTGTCTTTCTCCAATTCACTATTGAAAGCGTTCAAATCATCCTTCAACATAAAAGGCAGTTTGTCAAATTTCGGGTTGTTCTTAAAGGCTATTGAATTGTGATGCTAAACTAAACTAAATGAATATAAATTTTATTTCAACTTCTCAAATTTTCAACTTGATATAAAAGTCCCTGTATAACTGTTTTAATAAAACACAAACATCAGTTTTCAATCATATAATTACCAAAAAATTATAGCACCTGCACATAGATCATATTTTAAACATATAATGAGTAAAAAATGATTTATATTTATTTATTTTTTTTAACCAAGATTACATTTTTGTTATTATCATTTTTTGGTCATCTAGTGTAATCTATAATGACTCAGAAAATGATTAAAAAAATATCTTCAGTTTTCAATCATAAAGAATAGTCATATTTGACTGTTTCTTTTGTTTAAATACATGAAAACTTAGTTTTCAATCACCGAAAGTAGTTAAAAATGAGCCAGTTAGATGACTGCTGAAAATTCAATCATCCAAATGCTGGCTGGGAAAAAACCAAATATGTACATGTATTTAAATAAATTTGATTTGATCAAAAGGAAAAGAACGTAGCCGCTTTCATTTGTACAATTTTCTAAACTTTTTTGATTACATTGATTCTCATTTCATATGACGAATGTATATTGTATTGGATTAACTTGTAATTTAAAAGCGTCTTTGAAATACATTAACCTTGTTTATTTATTTGGGCTGATTCTGCATTAGGAACTCTACAAAAGACTCTAACGCATATCCAGAATCGGCTAAAAGCCATGAACCACGATCTCCATTTTCAAAATTACTTAGGTAAAAGTCTCGTGCGAAACTTAAATTCCATATGAAAGAATCGTGACTGGATCCGGGTCGAGTTGCGTCAATCGCCATAATATTCATTTTGTAATCACATATCTAAAAAAATTAAATAAAAATAAATGCATTCTTTCTAAATTTGTTAACTTACTATCATGGCATTAATACTATAATAACCTTTTCTATTATAGTATAAATAGTCCTGGTTCCCTGGTTTTATTATTCTAATGTGGGTACCGTCAATACACCCAACAACGCCAGGAATTTTGAATTTTTCAAAAAAATTTTGTTTTGACTTTTCAACATCTTGTGCATCAGCTGAAATTTTTATCCAATATTCGCATAACACTTTTTCTAAAACAACTACCAACTTGGAAAATGATTTAGAAAATGTAGTTCTGTGCATTGCTACAACAGAGTCGTTCCCAACCGACCTTTGAAAGCTGCCTTCAGCTAGGAATCTTAATGTGGCTGCTAACTCTATTACCAGTGGAAATGATTTAGATGCCACATGTGGTTCAATTTTTTTTAATATCCAAGCAAAACCTTCCTTATTTAAACGAAAATACTCTTTAAAGCTAAAAATATTTGTAAAAAACAGGTCAAATTATTCAAGCTGTTATGCTGTATTCCTACCTCTTTTCCGGCATATTTAATGGATTTGATGCATCCCTCAACATTTTTCGTTGAATATTTTGAACTTTTTTTGAATTATTAGTTATTAAAATTGCTGCTGATAAAACAAATGCCATTTTTAGTGGTATTAAGATTCAAATAAATGTTTATTTTTTAAACCAAACTTGCAGTTTGACATGAAACGATCTAAAATGAAACAAAAAATAGGAAGTAAAACCGTTCGTTTTTCATCACATCTTAAAGCAAAGCGTTCGTTTTCAGCATTCGATTTCATTTGAAAACGAATCGATTTTCATCACATACCTGTATATATTTATTGTATACTATTTATTCTATACTATGTTTAAAAACATATTCTGAAGGATAATAGTTTCTCAAACATGATTTAAAAAAACTTTAGTATTTTTTTTTAAAAAAAGCTTCTTCTAAAGTACTATTATACTTTACTTATTTTTTGGTCTGTTGGGTACAGTATTAATATATCTACATACCTATAATAATTTAAATATACATATGTATGTATGTAAATACTTACATTGGCACAGCACTCGGCAATAACAAAAGCAGTTACAATGTGTGATGAAGCAAAGTGGTCCATACACACAATGTCGTAGTGGTGGAAATCTATGCTGCAAATTTTACTCCACTCAAGCTTATTTTTTCTTTATTTATTTTTTTAAAAATTACAAGCACAATAATAATAAACAAATTTGGCAAAATTTCAGTTTATGGGGGACACCCCTGGGAAAAAAAAAAAATGCCACGCCCCCTTAAATGACCCCAGGAGTGCGAAAATCATAATGAATAAGGGGGCTCACGCCCCCTATGGGCGTGGCAGTCGAAAAACGACCCGGCGCACCTACGTAGACAATATGGGTATCAAATGAAAGCTAATGTCTTCACGATTCCAAAAATAGCCGTATCGTCCAATTCACGACCCCAGTCGTGAATGTCAAAGGCAGTAACGCAATCCATATTTAGTGATGTTCTCGTGTCAAGAGTCAAATCATAAATGAGGATAAGTACAAAATTAAGAAACGAGGAAAACTCTTGAAAGCTTCTGATTGATTAATGAAAATTTGTTATACTGGCTTCGCTTAGTAAAGTTTTTCTGCGTGACCGGCCTACGGCCGGGCTTAGGGGTTTTTAACTCCAGTATGTCTTAATTCTAGACGGCGGGGATATCGAGTGCTCGGCCTCTGGCCGAGCTAAAAAGAAATAAACCAAAAAAGTCCTTCCCCCATTTTATAAAAATTAACATATCTTCCTCAAATTCTGGACGATCTGGCAACTACGGGTATTTTTGGAATCGTGAAGACATTTCCTTTCATTTGATACCAATATTGCCTAAGTAGGTGGCATGGGTCGTTTTTCACCCCCGCCCCTATTTAACAAAAATGGCCGTATCGGCTGCAAAAACCGCCCGATCTGGCAACTATGGCTATTTTTGGAATCGTGAAGACATTAGCTTTCATTTGATACCCATATTGTCTACGTAGGTGGGCCGGGTCGTTTTTCGACTGCCACGCCCATAGGGGGCGTGAGCCCCCTTTTTCATTATGATTTTCGTACTCCTGGGAACATTCTGAAGGGGATGGCATATTTAGATTTTTTCTCTAGGGGTGTCCCCCATAAACTGAAATTCAGCCACAAATTTTGACACTTAAACATTTTGACAATTAGAAATTTGTAAACATAAATAACGTTTGACATAAGAAAAGTACAAAAAAAAAAAGCTGTGTCTTCAACGCCACCTTATAATAAATATGTCTCTGCTGTTACACATATGCGATGTAGCGCCGCTGTCGACGCACAGTACTTTGTCCAATACACAAAAATAAAAAAAAAAGTTATCACCATTGTATATGAAATTAGTATTTTTTTTTAAAGGTACTTAGTTAACTCATTCGTATAAGAACGACCATGCTGATATAACCTCTTTTCTCGTCACTAGGGGTCGCTAAAGTCAAGTAAAAAAATGTTTTAGGTTTACAAAAATAGTTGTCAAAAATTTATTTTTTGAGATATCAATAACTTTTTTATTTTGTTTAATTACTCAAAACATTTCCAATAAGGAAAACAAATTTTTGAGGTTAAATATTTCGATTATATGTACTTTGTTAAACTTTGAAATAGTAGTTTTATTTGTGATGTTAGCTTCAAAATCAAAAAGTTTAGTGGAGTTCTAAAATAATATTTTTTTATTTGGAAGCTTATACCTTTTGCTTTTAGAATCTTTAACCAGAACTTGCCCATTTTACCTACAATAATTTTTTTTTAGAAATGTCTAAAATCATGGTAATTTTAAATTAAATGGTTTGCGGAAAAGGCCCTAACTTTTGTGTTTTTTTTTTTCATTAATTTGTTAGTTTTTTATGCCAAAATACTTGAAAATATATAAGCATTCTTCAAAAATTAAAAAAAAAACTTTTGCTAAAAACACTTTTTTGTTTACAAGTCGAGAATTACATAAATTTTTTGCTGAAATTACAAAAATTTCTTAAATTTTAAAAAATTTAAAAAAAATAGTGTTAATTGATTTTTTTTTTTCAAGTGCCTAGACTATTAGGGGAAAAAAACAGAAGTTGCCCATTTTGATGACAAGTATAAAAAAAATTAATAAATGTTAACGCCTATATAATGCACTTTTATACCCTATATGGGAGTTTTTTTTACAGGTTTGTTTTTCGAAAAGAGATAAAACTGGCATTTTGTGGTCAAATCTGGCAACTCTAATGTCATTTATGTTCAGTTTGGTTTGCCATTTCATCATGAACAGGTTGACAAAAGAACAACGCTTACAAATCGTGCAAATTTATTTCGAAAATAACGGTTCAGTTCGCGAAGTTTACCGCAAGCTTCGTCCATTTTATGGTCGACATAATCGTCCATCAGAGCAATTAATTCGGTTAACCATGGATCGTTTTCGCACTACGTTAACTCTATGTGATAATACGCATCCGCAGAGACGTCGAACAGTGCGCACCGAAGAAACAATTGCCGCTGTAGAGCAAAGTGTTGAAGAGGACCCGAATGAATCGATTCGCCACCGTGCACAGCAATTGGAGCTTTGTCCATCAACTTTATGGAAGATTTTGCGCAAATATCTTGCCTTGCGACCTTACAAGATCCAGCTTGTGCAAGAATTAAAGCCGCGAGACCATGCAATGCGTCGTGATTTTGGTGTATGGGCCGAAAATAAGATTGATCTCGATGCTGATTTTCATCGCAAAATTTTGTTCAGTGATGAGGCTCATTTTTGGTTGAATGGCTACGTCAACAAGCAAAATTGCCGCATTTGGAGTGAAGAGAATCCACATGAGACCCTTGAGACGCCATTACCTCCACAAAAACTGACTGTTTGGTGTGCTCTATGGGCTGGTGGAGTCATTGGGCCATACTTCTTCCGAAATAATGCTGAAGAGGCAGTTACCGTTAATGGAGACCGGTATAGAGCCATGATAACCGACTATTTTGTTCCCGAATTGGATGGCATGAATGTGGATGAGTTGTGGTTCCAACAAGACGGCGCTACATGCCACACAGCGCACGCCACAATCGATTTATTGAAGGAAACATTCGATGAGCGCATAATTTCGCGGAATGGACCTGTCAATTGGCCACCAAGATCGTGTGATTTGAAACCATTGGATTATTTTCTTTGGGGATATGTGAAGTCGCTCGTCTACGCCAACAAACCAGAAACGTTAGGGGAATTGGAAGCCAACATTCGTGGCATTATTGCCGACATACGGCCCCATATGCTCGAAAAAGTGGTAGAAAATTGGACCTGTAGAATTAACTTTATTCGAGCCAGCCACGGCGGCCACATGCCTGAAATCATATTTAAACATTAATGGCATAAAATTATCCTTCCAATAAAGCCAAATTGATGGTCATTAAAACGATTTTCTTGTGTTTTATTTCAATTCGAAGTTCTATACCTCTAAAAAAAAAACACTATGTAGATTATAAAAAATGGATGCAAGTGAAGAAATGGATGCAACAGAAGAATTCTTGGACTACTTTGGAGAAGTGGAAGTAGATCTGCATTGCTCTGGTGAGGATTACCAAAAATATAAAATACAACAGCCAACAGTAAAAGTCCGAAAAATTTACAAACAAATTAGACCAAAAGTAAACTCCGAGTGGTGTCACGAAGACATTTTAAAATTAATTAATTCTGTTGAAGAATGCCCGACGATTTGGGACGTGTGTTCTCCCCAATACAAATTACCTAAAATATCAGCATGGCAGGAAATAGCGGACTACATAGGAGAACGAACAGCAGACGAGTGCAAAGCGAAGTGGTCTAATTTGCGTGTAACTTCTAAAACAAATTTAAGTAAATCCAAAAGACAAAAATCTGGTTCAGCTGCTGGTGGAAGTATTGTATGGAAATATTTTAATGCAATGTTGTTTTTAGATGTTAACGAAACACCTGAAACAACAGAATCCATTTGCTCAATGAACCTGGTGAGTTTTTACTAATTTTTATTTGATGAGTTTTGTTTTAATTTTGATTTTTGTCACAGCTTTCGGATGACACAAACTTGGAATGTGTAAGAAAAATATCATCCGTACCAACATCTTCTGATGCATTTAAAGAAATGGCAGCGAAGGCAATCTGTACCATAGTTGAAAAATCAAAAAAATTGAGACCAATTTGATGTTTTTGGTGAGCATGTTGCTACTGAATTGAAAAGTCTCGCACTACCACTAAAAGCTTTAATTGCTAAACGGAAATTGGCGCGTGCACTGGTCGATATTTTGGACGAATTTCAAAGCGAGAATCAAACATAATCAAAGATGTTTGCCAACATATTTACTTTCATAATGTTACTGTGATAATATTAACAGTTCCTTATGTTTTCATGGCTTGTCCCACGTTGTCGACAATGTTCGATTTAAAAAAGTTTGTTTTTGTGTTGAATGTAAGTGTGCGACGAGTCGAACGTTGTCGATATGGTGAGACAGGCCCTTAACTAATTTTTTTTGTTACTTCTTTAAGTATAGTATATATACAAGGTGGCGCAAAAGTAATCCTATCAGAAAATGCTATAAATTTTGGGATTGGCCCCTAATGTCAGTTCTGTTTTGACATTTGTGTAGTAAACACATGCGAAATACACGTTAATAAACAATGTTACGCTACACTGTTCCAGAACGCGGAATATTGCTGAGTATTTATTTGACCAATAATCGGTCGGTGACTTTGGCACAACGTGAATTTCGTCGCTGGCTGTCCAACGCCTACTGGTGAAACACTGCGACGCTTAGCCGCTCGCCTCGAAGAGACTGGCGCAACACAAAATGCTGCCAGGCGTGGCAGACCCCGAAGTAGCCGTTCTGCAGAGAATATTGCTGCTGTAGCCGAGGATGTCATGGAAGCGCCGTCGCATCGACCAGACGACGTGCCACGCAAATGGGTATCAGTCGACGGTCTTTACATCGAATTTTGGTACAAGATTTGGAGATGTTTCCGTACAAAGTCCAGACGGTGCATCAGCCATCCTTAATCACCACCAAGAGGAAGATGATTTTTCATCAAAAATAATCATGAGTGCTGAGGCCCATTTCCATCTTAGCGGGTTCGTAAATAAGCAAAATTTACGCTTCTGGGGCACTGAAAATCCGCGTGTAACCCACGAAGAGCCATTACACCCGCTCAAAGTCACTGTATGGTGCGCTGTTTTCGCTGGAATGGTGAGCGCTACAGAGCAATGATCAACGAGTTCTTTTTGCCCCAACTTGATGAATTGGGATTGGAAAACATGTGGTTCCAACAAGACGGTGCAACGGCATACACTGCACGTGACACAACCGATATGCTGAAGGATGCATTTCCCGGACGCCTAATCTGCCATTTTGGCGATTTGCACTGGCCAGCAAGATCGCCTGATTTTACCGCTCCAGACTTCCTTTTTGTGGGGTTTTTGAAGTCGCGGGTTTATGTCAACAAGCCTCAGAATCTTGCAGCTCTTAAAGACAATATCCGTCGAGAATGTGAGGACCTATCGCCGGAAGTTTTGGCCAAAGTGATGGAAAATGCCATAAAAAGGGCTCAAATGACAATCAACTGTGGCGGCGGCCATTTACATGACATCATATTATCGAATTTGTTTATGCACGAAACCCCTACATACAATAATAAATAACTACTTTGGCACGGTAACCCTTTCTTTTTTTACTCGTTGCATTTTTTCATGTTCTCATTCCCTTTTGATCTGTTCTCAGCATACCAACAGGCAGTTGTGGTGGTTGTTTTTTAACACAACACTCACTCTTGAAACAACCATCTAAGAACAAACATCAATTAAATATCAACTTAAACATTAAAAAGAAAAGTGTGCAAAAAGAAACAAAGAAATTAACGAATGTAAAACTATTGAATTAAGATCTAATAAAGGAAAATAATAAAAGGCAAAAAGTGAAAAAAAAAGAAACTAAAAAGTGGTTTTTTGTGTGTTAACAAATCTTGTCCCCAAAGTTTTAAATATTGCATTTATCTATAGACAATAGAAAATCCAACGCATACATATAAAAGAGGGCGTGATATCAATCCAAAGCGCCATCAACCACATCACCAACACAACAACAAGTGGACCCTATATTGTGGAAGTCATCACCAGGAATAAGGTAAACCACCCTCCACATCGCCATCACCTTATAGTCTGCATATACGACAGAACCAAACCGTAAGTTACCCCACTCTTACTTACATATTATTTTTACCCCATCTATTTTTTATCTGAGAGAGCCGACTTCCAGTAAATTGATACAAGGAATTGTTGCTGTAATAGGTGAAAACATGTTTAGCGTAACCTCAATGAAACATGGAAATATCTGCGAGACAAAGATACAAGTGAATAGGGAAGATGATTTTCGAAAATTGTCCAACCAGCTGGAAAGGGAGACTAGGGATTTCTATACCTACCAGCTCAAAAGCGCAAAAGGACTCCAAGTCGTTCTAAAGGGTATAGACCCATGTGTTGATCCCGCGGAGATAAAAACCGGTTTAATGGACAAAGGGTTCAAAATCAAGAGCGTAGTGAATATTAGAAACCGTGAAAAGATCCCTCAGCCCATGTTCAGGGTAGAATTGGAACCTAGAGATGTTGTCTTAATGAAAAATGAGTCCCATCCCATCTACAATCTGATGTACCTTCTGCATCGTAGAATCACCGTGGAAGAACCACATAAGCGTCAGGGACCCGTACAGTGTCTCAACTGTCAAGAATTTGGTCACACCAAGGCGTATTGTAAATTGCCGACAGTTTGTGTTGCGTGTGGGGAGCTACATGCAACTGCTCAATGCGATAAGTCGAGAACTGACTCAAAAATCAAAAAATGCAGTAACTGCGGAGGTAATCATACCGCAAATTATAGAGGTTGTCCAATTTACACTCATTTGAAAGGCATAAGAACCAACAAGACGTCAGTATTGCCTAATCGCCCTCAACAGCCAAATTTAGCATCGAGTGACAATTTCTCTCAATTATTCAGGTCCACTAGTCATGTAAACGCGCCTAGTTCTAGACAAGTTTCTTACGCAAACGTCGTTAAATCTAATATGCCAGGTCTGGAGCAGGAACATAAACCCCAATATTCTGAGCCGCATATCAACAATCTAGAGGCAACATTGCAGACACTTGTCCAACCTATGAACACTTTCACGACCACCATGACATCCATGATGCAGGAAATGCTGAAAATGCAATCCACTATCTTGCAAGCCATTTTAAAGAAATGATTTATTTAAAAATTTGTTTCTGGAACGCGAACGGCCTCCGCCAACATAAAAATGAACTGGAATACTTCCTGATGGATAAACAGATTGATGTTATTATGATTGCTGAAACTCACTTGACGTCGACAGGGTACTTCAAAATTAATGGCTACGAGTTCTACGATACTAAAGACCCCCGCGGAAGAGCTTGTGGAGGTTCGGCAATTCTTATAAAGAACAGAATAAAGCATTATCTAATGAATAACATAAGTGAGGATTACCTCCAAGCAACAAACATTTGCATTGAATTCTGTCAATACAAATTTGTTTTATCATCGATTTATTCTCCGCCTCGATTTTCAATAAAAGAACACCAATACCATAACTTCTTTAAATCCCTTGGAGCTAGATTTTTAGTTGCTGGTGACTTTAACGCCAAACACACATTTTGGGGTTCACGTCTGGTAACCCCAAAGGGTCGCGTACTCTTCAACACCATTGCTAAAATGGGCTTAGATGTACTCTCAAGTGGACATCCCACCTATTGGCCGACGGACCGACGGAAGATTCCCGATGTTATTGACTTTGGGGTAATGAAAAATATCCCTGTAGAATGGATGCAAGTGGATCCTTCACTGGACTTGTCCTCAGATCACTCTCCTACTATCATTTCAATGCATTTCCCTCAAGTGTGTGGTTTTCCATTTATGAACATGACTAAGACCCGAGTAAGTTGGATAAAATACAAAAAGTATTTAAGTTCTCATTGCACGGAAAATGTTGTGTTGAGAACTACCGACGATATTGATGAGTCGATTGGCAACTTTACCGAGGACCTTCGACGAGCTGTGCATCACGCTTCCACTTATCACGTTGAATGTAGAAATAGGACAAACAGAACTTATTTCTCTGAACTCGAACATCTCCTATCAGAAAAAAGAAGAATGAGAAGAGAGTGGCAAATTCACAGGTCTCCTGAACTGAAAGCTAGGCTACGGGAATGCAGAGATATACTAAGACATTTCTTAGAAACCCAAAGAACGGCCTCACTTATATCTTACTTGGAAGGTCTTGATAGTACCCCACAATCTGACTACTCGTTATGGAGGGCGGCAAGAGGTTTAAAAAGACCAGTAAGAGGAAAACCTCCTTTGCGAAATCCGACTGGTGACTGGGCTAGAAATGATTCCGAGAAAGGGACATTATTTGTTAACCATTTGAGAAATGTGTTTACTATAAACAACTCAAATAATAACGAATCTGATTTGCCACCACTTGTTATAAGGCCTCCTGTACCTCTAAGACTAAACTTTCGTGATGTCGAAAACGCTATTGGTACTCTGAACCTTAGAAAGGCTCCAGGTATGGATAAAATCAGCAATAAAATGCTTGTGGAGTTACCTCGTGTAGCAAGAAGAATTATCCTCTTTATCTTCAACGCTATTTTACGCCTAGAATACTATCCTGCAGATTGGAAGGTGTCTATGATCACTATGATTCCTAAGCCAGGGAAGGACCACACCAAAGTGGAGTCATATAGGCCAATTAGTCTACTGCCGACAATTTCAAAACTGTTTGAAAAATTGTTAATGACTAAGTTGACTCCAATTCTGAATGACACTGAATGTATTCCTAATCATCAATTCGGCTTCAGGGCTAAACACAGCACCATCGAACAAACACACAGATTGGTAAATGTGATAAGAGGGTCGTTTGAAGACAAAAAATACTGCTCCGCCCTTTTCATTGATGTGTCGCAAGCGTTCGACAAAGTTTGGCATGACGGTTTAATGCACAAAATAAAATTAACTCTGCCTGCTAACACCCATAAACTCATGGAAAGTTATTTATACGGTCGCAAATTTAAAATCAAAGAAGGTGATTTTTTAAGTACCGCTCAGCCAATTGAATCAGGTGTGCCACAGGGTAGCATACTGGGTCCTACTTTATATTTGATATATGCCTCCGACATGCCGTCAGACCCTAAAATCCATACGTCAACTTTTGCAGACGATACAGCCTTTATCAGCGTCCATCAGGACCACCAAGTTGCATCACAGAATTTGCAGAATTATGTTTATAAACTAGAGAATTGGCTAAAGCTTTGGAAAATCAGGGTGAACGAACAGAAATGTATTCATATAACTTTCACATTGCGAAAAGATACCTGCTCGTTCATCAGAATAAATAATCAAATTATCCCGCAACACAATGAAGTCAAATACCTCGGCATTCACCTCGACCGCCGTTTAACTTGGAAGTCTCATATTGAAGCGAAACTTACACAAATGAGATTAAAAGCAGTGCAACTTAATTGGCTAATCGGCAGAAACTCTACATTGAAATTGGATTGCAAACTTTTGTTGTACAATGCAATACTAAAGCCAATCTGGTGTTATGGAATTCAATTATGGGGTACTGCCTCAGCATCCAACATTGAAAAAATTCAAAGGGGTCAAAATAAAATTCTACGTATAATTACTGCAGCACCATGGTATGTTAAAAATTCTCGAATCCACAAAGATCTAGGCGTGCCATTAGTAAAAGTCGAATTTACAAAATATGCGTCAAAGTATGTCAGCAAACTTGAACACCATCCAAACCCCCTTGCACGAGACTTCCTTAACTTTAGTGGCCACAATCGGTTGAGAAGGAGGGATACCCTTGCTTTAACTCAAGCGCAAAATAGATGACTGGATCAGTTGATGTGAAATTTTTTTAGTATCATAAAAATTTTTGTCTAGCACTGGCTGGGCTTATTATTTTCTTTTTAGTATTAAGATTTGAATACTTATTGTCATTTCAAATATGAAGATTCAATAAATAATTAAATGCAAAAAAAAAAAATCTATTTTTAACCCGTGTATTCGTACATTTTGGTCCTTCGAGCCGGATCTGGGTCATCTATAACCCAGAGATTCCCCTCCCTCACCTCATTAGGTATTAATTCATTTCGGGCAATCCACAACCCGGTACACCCCCTATTTCTAAAAAAAATACTCATATTTCATAAAATTATTGACTACGTTGTTTTTTTCCCCGCGCAAAATTTACATGACTATAATATTATCTCGCAAATTATAGCCATTTTAGTTTTTTTCGCGCCATTCACATGACTATAATATTTCCCCCGCAAATTATAGCCATTTTCCTTTTTTCGCGCAAAAAATTCATGTGGTTATAATATTACCCCGCAAAATTATAACCCAACTTATTCGCGAAAAAATTGTGTTTTTTTTACCCCCCTTAACATCTTAAATATATTTTGTCAAAACAGTATCCCGTTAGGAATTTTTCTATACCCATGTAAGTATGTATGTATAGTCAAGTTTCTCAAAAATAAAATTGCCGTTTGAACAAAAACAACAACGTGTCGTCATTTGCACATTTTGTTGTCCCTTACTTGCGTTCATTTACCATACGGTAAATTACCGCTTCAAAAACAACAAGGGAACAACAAAATGTTGGTATCTTCGCATTTTGTTGTTTATTTGTTGTGCATTCTTTATTAAACGAGAGACCTAACGGTAGCCTGAAATAAGTAAAAATACCAAACACAGCATTTGTAACATTGTGCATACTTGTTGTTGTTGTATTTTTTAATATACAGGCATATGAAACAACTGTTGGCATTTTTTGTAAGTTTCGCAAAAAACAAACAAAAAGCAAATACCAAAAGTCGTTTCATATCAAGACATACATACATACATACACACATACAATACATGCAATTTACTGATTTTTGACTTTGAAGGGTCAGTCAGTAAATATACATACATACTGTTTGTGAACTTCACACTTGTCTTCATCTACTCAATTAACAACTCTACTTGTCGTCTTTACATCACGTTCTTCTCAATTCTCTGCCGTTTTTTGTTTTTTCGAATCTCTTTTTATTCTCTCATAAATTGTTCTCTACCAGATCAACTCGTTGGTTTTTTTTTGTTTTTTTTTTTTGGTACTCATTTAAAATACCAAAGGGGAAAAAGCAGGTACCTACATGCATATACATATATGTACATATTTATATCATATGTACATGCAGGAAAATAACTAGGTCACTGGGACAAAAGTTGGTATATAATAATTTATGTATATACCAACCAATGCGAGGGTCGCTATGGAATTATAAACAAAGGAAAAATTATTAAATAATTAATAAAAATAGTATGCGTTTTTTTTTGGGCGTCTTACAATACCATAAATAAAATTATCTAAATTTTCATAAAAAACTCAAACAAGCGCAAATGAAAATTCGCTAAAATTTTCCAAATACATCGGTTGCCTTTACGAGGCGCCAATAAAAATTTTCTCTAAAATTTTTTAAATAATAATCTCGGTTGCTTTTACAAAGCGCCAATAAAAATTTTTTCTTTAAAATTTTTTTTCCATCGGTTGCTTTTACGAAGCGCCAATGAAAATTTTTTCTTAAAAATTTTCTACATAATAATCCATCGGTTGCCTTTACGAGGCGCCAATAAAAATTTTCTTTAAAATTTTTAAATAATCTCTCGGTTGCTTTTACAAAGCGCCAATAAAAATTTTTCTTTAAAATTTTTTTCCATCGGTTGCCTTTACGAAGCGCCAATAAAAATTTTCTTTAAAATTTTTTTTAAATAATCGCTCGGTTGCCTTTACGAGGCGCCAATAAAAATTTTCTTTAAAATTTTTTTTAAATAATCGCTCGGTTGCCTTTACGAGGCGCCAATAAAAATTTTCTTTAAAATTTTTTTAAATAATCCATCGGTTGCTTTTACGAAGCGCCAATGAAAATTTTTTCTTAAAAATTTTCTACATAATAACCCCGGTTGCCTTTACGAGGCGCCAATAAAAATTTTCTTTAAAATTTTTTAAAATAATAATCAATCGGTTGCCTTTACGAAGCGCCAATAAAAATTTTCTTAAAAATTTCAAATAATTTTCTTCAACATTTACAAAATAACATATCGTATAATATATTGTATATTAAAAATTTTTGTCAAAATTAATACATCGGATGCCTTTACGAGGCACCATTGAAAATTTGCTTAAAATTTTCCCAAATTATACATCAGTCACCTTTAAAATTTTTCCTTAAAATTTTTCCCAAACTAAACACAAATAAAAATATTGGTCGCTTTTGCGAAGCACCTTTGCAAACTTTTCCCAAACATTTTTTCTCGAATAATATTCGCCGCTCTTACGAAGCACACTTGAAAATTTTTTCCCAACTCTACAGAAAGGAGACAATTCAACCATGTTTGCCATAAAAAATTTAATTCGTTATTCGGATCAAGTGGTCGAATTTCAAAGCTATTTTGAAGGGCTCGCGATAGAATCACACTCGCGACACACTTTAAAGACACATGAGAAACAGATCCAACTCCATTGGTCCAAATTTGAATCATCTTATGAAACCGTTCTGAATCAATATGATTCTATCAAAGATGAACTGGATTACGATACCCTCAAGGGACGTTATTACGCCACTTTTGGCGCTTATACCGCTGTCGTCGCGAGAATTCACGAGCTCAACGAAGATTTTCAAGCCAAAGCAAAATTGGCCTCCCCCTCAGCCGATACCCAATTCGATTTAAACCCGCATATTTCATTGCCACCATGAGATACCGAAGTCTTTCATGGTGACTATCAATCTGGCCAACCTTCCGTGACATGTTCACAGCCCTTTATCGCAACAACAAACGCTTATCACCAGTAGAAAAAATGTGCCATCTAGTCAAGAAAACGCAGGGTGAAGCTCGCGAACTTTTGAAAACGTGCCCTATGACCAATGATGGTTTCAACATGGCTTGGCAGAATCTAGTCAATCGTTACGAAAATAAGCGCATATTAGTAAACGCCCAACTGAAGTTGCTCTTTAATTTGAAACCCATAGTGAAGGAGACCAGTGCTGATCTGAGGCAGTTACAGCGCACCATAAATGATTGTATCACCAATTTGCGTTTGCTACATATCGAAGCGGAAAATTGGGATGTCATCTTCGTATACATTTGCTCAACATGTCTGCCCGAAACTACCCTAAATTTATGGGAACAGTCTTTACCGCGCACTACTGATTTACCAACGTGGAAAGCTCTGGATGAATTCCTGTCAACGAGATTTCAAACTCTGGAGTCAGTAGCAGATACTAGGTCGACATTTGTTAGTCCACATGCCCCACAAAGTTCTCCATCCGCTAAAAATAATAAATCGAATTCATCCAAGACTAAAAGCTACCAGACCAACGTTTCCAATGACAAGCTTGGCAAGTGCGAATTGTGTCCCCACTATCAGCCCCTCAGATATTGCTCAATATTTCTAGAGATGTCAGCTGAAGAGCGTTATACGATCGTGAAAAAGCAAAATAAATGCACTAACTGTTTGGGAACTCATGGAGCCAAAACATGCCCCAGCAAATATGTTTGCAAGACATGCAAAGGAAAACACCACACGTTGTTGCATCGCGTTGAACAAAAGCAAACCAGTAGCCCTCCGGTGGCAAATACCCCAGTCAATAATCCTAACAACCCCCCTCGTGACTTAGATTTCTCCCCCTCTACATCGGCACAAGCAGCCAGTAGAACGCTGCAATCTTTTTCCACTCACCTCGAACCCACTACACAATCGGTTATTCTCGGTACAGCGTTAGTTGATATTTACAATAATGACCTCAAATTCACTGTTCGCGCACTAATCGACTCCGCATCAGAATCAACTTTTATATCAAAAAAATTACAAAGGCACCTCGGCCTCCCAACTCGGCGATCTACAGCCCAAGTCCACGGTTTAAGTGACACCGTGACCGCAACCTCAACCCAAAGCTGTCATATAAAAATTGGATCCCCAGTCGACAAGTCATTTGAAACTTTTTCAGATGCATTAGTTATAAATAAGCTTACTGGCCATCTTCCATATTACCCCTCATCTGCGTTACAAAATGACAATTTTTCACAACTACAATTGGCTGATACTTATCGCCGCAATTGCTCTGAAGTTGAATTACTTCTTGGCGCAGATGTTTATCCAAAAATAATTCAAGACGGTCTACAAAGAGACACGCAGCAATCGCTGATAGCCCAAAAGACAGTTTTTGGCTGGATTATTACTGGAAAGGTGCCAGCAAGCCCGTGCAAAAAGGCAGTGTTATCATTCTATAACACTATAGAATTAAACAATCAACTTCAGCGGTTTTGGGAATTAGAGGAAATTCCGAGAAGAAAAACGCCCTCCCCGGAGGACACATACTGCGAAAATTTGTATACATCTACTACGTTTCGTAATAGAGAAGGTCGATATGTAGTTTCTCTCCCCTTTAGAAAAGATTACCCCGAAAAGATAAATATTGGCCCCTCTCGAAAAATTGCCTTCTCCCAGTTTCTACGAAACGAGGCGAGATTAATCAAAAATCCCCAAATGAAAACCGATTACGATAAGGTAATCACAGAGTACTCTACTCTAGGTCAAATGACCAAAGTAACCCCCATATATGGTGATAGCGGCAACTACTATTTGCCGCACCATGCTGTTTTAAAACCCGACAGCACGACAACTAAATTACGCGTGGTATTTAACGCATCAAGCCCCTCAACAAATGGCACAAGTCTTAACGATCTGCTTCACCCTGGTCCAATCCTGCAGGCAGATTTAATGATCTTAATTTTGAGATGGAGATTTTTCCGCTATGTTTTCAATGCGGACATTGAAAAAATGTATCGCCAAATCTTGGTGCACCCCACACATACCCCTTTTCAAAGAATTTTGCATCGTAATTCTCCGAATGAATTAATTCAGGACTTTGAGTTGAACACAGTCACTTTCGGTGTAAACTGTGCCCCCTATTTAGCAATTAGGACATTGTTGGAACTTGCTAAAGAAAATGAAACCGCTTACCCGAAAGTTGCCAAAATTTTGCGCGACTATATGTATGTTGACGATGTCCTTTCCGGAGCCCATACAATATCGTCAGCAGTAAAATATCGTGATGAACTTATAAAGGTTCTGGAAACAGCGGGTTTTTCTCTAAGGAAATGGACTTCCAATAATGAAAAGCTACTGCAAGGTCTGCAGCCAACACACTTGCTGGGTGAAGAATTTCTACAACTGTCGAAATCCAGTGTTACCAAGACTTTAGGGCTCAGGTGGAATGCAGGTAACGACCATTTTTATTTTAAACTCAAAGCTAATCCAAACCGTGAATTAACCACAAAGAGATGTGTACTTTCTGAGATTGCCAAGTTATTCGATCCCGCAGGATGGCTATCTCCCAAGATTATCGTTGCCAAAATAATAATGCAACAAATATGGAAAGACGGCACTGATTGGGATGAAGACGTGAACCCCCTTACGATGAACAAATGGCACGAATTTCTCGACGATTACGTCAGAATTGAAGAAGTGAAAATTCCCCGTTTTATCGATTTCGACCCATCTTACAAAATTGAGTTACACGGTTTCTGTGATGCCTCGGAGAAAGCGTATGCAGCTGCCATTTATCTACGCTCTGAAAACCAAGGATTTGTCAGTTGCCATCTGTTAGCAGCAAAATCGAAAGTTGCCCCCATTAAATTTGTCTCCCTACCTCGTAAAGAACTTTGCGGAGCAGAATTGCTTGCTAATATGATAGATTCTATTCTAGCTCAAATAAATCTCAAGGACTATAAACTCTACCTGTGGACAGATTCCACAATCGTATTGGCCTGGCTGCGGAAACCTGCTCACAAATGGAAAACTTTCGTCGAAAACAGAATTTCATCTATAATCGAAAAGGTAGGAAAAGACTCGTGATCTCATGTCGAATCAAAAAGCAACCCCGCCGATTTGGCGTCCCGTGGTACTACTATAAATGATTTGGCATCAAGTGAGTTATGGTGGTATGGGCCCGCGTGGCTAAGGCGTCCCCATTCAAACTGGCCCTCAAGCAAACAAGAGTTTGACACAGAAGAAGAAGCCAAACCAATCCGCGTGCACACTACCTCAATACAACAGAATGACATTCTAGAAAACTTTTCAAACCTACCTCGAGCATTAAGAGTCACGGCGTATATTTTCCGTTTTTATACCCGAATAAAAGCCAATAAAACAGTAGAAAAGATCAGTGGAAAAGAACTATCGCCAAAGGAAATCGTCTTCTCAAAAAACCGTTTAATCATATCGTGTCAGAAATCTCATTTTTGCGAAGAATATTCACAATTACTTATACAAAGACCACTGTCCAGAAAAAGCTCCCTTTTAACTCTTAACCCCTTTCTAGATTCCAACGGAATCATGAGAATAAATGGTCGTCTAGCTGACTCCCCTACTCTAAGTCATGCCGAACGATATCCCATTTTACTGCCTTATAATGCACGTTTTACGAGATTATTTCTCAAGTATTTACACCAATACTCCCTACATGGTCAAAATGCGCTTTTATGCCGTTTGACTAGATTACGTTATTATGTCCCCAAACTAAAGACTCTTATCAAAACCATAATATCCCAATGCGTAACATGTGTCAAATATAAACGCCAAGTCAGTCAACAAATAATGGCTGCATTACCCCCCGAGCGATCGACTTTAACGCGCGCCTTTTTCTCAACCGGCGTCGATTTTGCTGGGCCTTTTGACATAAAATCCTACGCTGGTCGTGGCTGTAAAGTGACTAAAGGATACGTGCTGGTCTTCGTTTGTTTTTCAACAAAAGCGATCCATCTCGAAGCTACCGGTGATATATCTACACAAGCCTTTCTAGCTGCCTTCGCCCGTTTCTTCTCGCGACGAGGAACACCTCACGCTATATATTCTGATAACGGCACCGCCTTTGTAGGCGCAGCTAACATCTTAAAAGGCGATAAACAACATTTCTTTTCAAACATACACAAAGGTCTTCTTGCTCAAGATGCTTTTACTCCCGTGGAATGGCATTTTATCCCTCCTGGCGCCCCTCATATGGGTGGCCTCTGGGAAGCTGGCGTAAAAAGCTTCAAATCCCACTTCAAAAAGATTTGTCATAGTCAAATTTTTACGTATGAAGAATTCAGCACTGTTCAGGCACGAAAACCCTATAAGCAATCGAAATAATTTTGTTGTCCGGTAACACTGCAACTGCAGTGTTACTCGTTGCTTTTGTCTCTTTTGTTTATCATTCTTGCTCATACCGACAGGCAATTGTGGTGGTGGTTTTTAAATCACAGATCACTCTTGTAACAACTTTTGAAGCCACAGCATCTCAAATAAATAAGTAATACAAAACAAATATACCTTCTGTTTAAAGTGAGAATATTTAATATTCATTTTATGTTAGTTTTTATTAAAATTGTGAACTTAATAGTTTATTTAAAATCTATCAATGAAAGTTGTAATACAATATCGAATATCAAGTAATAAAGTCAGGAAACTTTTTCATTTACAAAAGAAAATTCAAAACATACTACAATAATAAGTTACAAGTATTATTTAAAAATTGAGCAAGTGAAAAAACAATATATTTCAACAAAAAGATAAAATTATAACATTATGGATTAATTAGAAGGAGTCTCTAGAATTTTTCATTTATTCATCACAACATCTGGATATTAAATATCATTCTGATGAAATATCCCTAAACCTCTGTATTTAAATAAAAGGATAACTAAATCATCAGAAGAACAAGAACAACAAGATCATCTACATCATTCCCATCATCATCCTCCCGGGACCACAAGTGATCCATCCTCATCCAGGAATCAGGTATCACCCCCCTTCAAATCATCCACTTCACCCTACAGTCCACGTAAGTCATCCCATTTATATATTTTCATAATTTTTACCCGTGTACATATACAAGCACCATGTTGGCAAGGATTGAAGCGTGTCTAAACTCTAGACCCTTAAGTCCCATGAGTGAAAACCCAAACGACCTATGCGCTCTAACACCAGGTCGTTTCCTCATCGGAACCCCACTCTTATCGCCCCCAGAACCTGATTTGGCAAGCCATTCCATCAGCTATGTCAACCGTTGGCAAAAGCTTAAAATCCTTCATCATCATTTAGCCCGTAGATGGAAGGACGAATACTTATCAGAACTTCATAAAAGAAATAAGTGGAAGTACCCGCAACGAGACTTCGAAATCGGCGATCTTGTGGTCGTCAAGCAAGACAATTTACCCCCTAATCAATGGCGTCTCGGACGTATTGAGAAAATCTTCTCTGGCTCCGATCATCGAGTCAGAATAGCCGAAATACGCACGGCTAATGGCGTCGTCAAAGATGCCCTCCCGTAGCCAGATCTCCACGATCGAAAAGACAAAACCAACGGCAAGATCACCAACAAGAGCCCCTGACTGTCGTTTATGTAGCAAAGGGCACCCGCTCCGAAAATGCATAAAATTTCTCCAGATGACTGTATCCGCCAGGAAGGACATAGTTCAACAACACAGGTACTGCCGAAACTGCCTTGCGCACTCACATCGCACGGACAAATGTCACAGCGAAGCACGTTGTCGTGACTGCAATGGCCAGCACCACACTCTTCTGCATCACGCCGAAATCATTCGTGCCAATGAACACTTGAGCCGTGCAGCCGAAACCTCCCAACCGTCATCATAAGGATGCAGCTAAACAATGACTGTCACCAAGTTCGAGGCCTACTAAATGCCTGTGCCCCCACGAGCTCCATAGCAGGGTTCATAGTCGAACGGTATCACGTGCCGTTCGAGAGGTTCGATGCAGATAAATGGTGCCAGATTACGTTTCGGACCCGTTTTGAAGGTGATGGTGGTACCTTTAAACTAAGGACGAGAATCTCCAAGGACCTACCCCAAGAACTCACTACGAAGTCACTAGAGCCGAAAGTGACTGACGCCTATTGCAACCTAAAGCTGGCCGACCCGGACTTCTTTGAATGTCGATCCATCAACTTTATCCTGGGAGCGGATATCTACCCGCTACTGATCCGAGGCGGCATCCAGACGGCAACAAAAGGAACACCTCTAGCACAGGATACGGCGCTAGGTTTTGTCATAATCGGCAAATTTGATGTCTAAATTACGATTTGTTATTATATTATACTTAGCTTGTTTGTCTTTTACATAATTGAAATTTATTTTCCTAAAAATTTGTTAATATTGTAATTACCTTTTTTACACTTATATCAAATTGTTTTATATTGAATTATACACATACAAATACATACTTACCTTAGTTACCTAAAAATTTAATTTTCTACACTTACCTTGTTTCCCTAAAATTTAATTATACATGTACTTACTTTATTTACCTAAACATTTAATTATAAATATACTTATATTATTTATGTAAAAATTCATTTATACATACCTACATTTGTCATATTATTATATTCACTTCTCTTTTCACATTGTTAAATTTTTGAATTTATACTACAAGTTCCCTACTCTTTTTTTACTTATTTTTACTTTTTTACATTATTCATTATTGAATTTATTCGTATTATACTTACTCTTTATGCATTTGCATTATATTGAATTTCTATTGAATTTGTACTATATTTCCGAATGAATTGTTATAGTATTTTCTAATTTCAAATTATAATTAGTTAGTATCTATTTTTATACCATATTAACCACCCAATTGCCTGTTAAGATTGCAAAAGTTGTTATCTTGGGATATAACATATATATGGCAGACCCCGAAGTAGCCGTTCTGCAGAGAATATTGCTGCTGTAGCCGAGGATGTCATGGAAGCGCCGTCGCATCGACCAGACGACGTGCCACGCAAATGGGTATCAGTCGACGGTCTTTACATCGAATTTTGGTACAAGATTTGGAGATGTTTCCGTACAAAGTCCAGACGGTGCATCAGCCATCCTTAATCACCACCAAGAGGAAGATGATTTTTCATCAAAAATAATCATGAGTGCTGAGGCCCATTTCCATCTTAGCGGGTTCGTAAATAAGCAAAATTTACGCTTCTGGGGCACTGAAAATCCGCGTGTAACCCACGAAGAGCCATTACACCCGCTCAAAGTCACTGTATGGTGCGCTGTTTTCGCTGGAATGGTGAGCGCTACAGAGCAATGATCAACGAGTTCTTTTTGCCCCAACTTGTTGAATTGGGATTGGAAAACATGTGGTTCCAACAAGACGGTGCAACGGCATACACTGCACGTGACACAACCGATATGCTGAAGGATGCATTTCCCGGACGCCTAATCTGTCATTTTGGCGATTTGCACTGGCCAGCAAGATCGCCTGATTTGACCGCTCCAGACTTCCTTTTTGTGGGGTTTTTGAAGTCGCGGGTTTATGTCAACAAGCCTCAGAATCTTGCAGCTCTTAAAGACAATATCCGTCGAGAATGTGAGGACC
Source organism: Bellardia pandia (assembly GCA_916048285.2). Taxonomy (NCBI): domain Eukaryota; kingdom Metazoa; phylum Arthropoda; class Insecta; order Diptera; family Calliphoridae; genus Bellardia; species Bellardia pandia. The sequence continues at coordinate 90,298,419 of OU696532.1, read as the reverse complement.
TATCGCCGGAAGTTTTGGCCAAAGTGATGGAAAATGCCATAAAAAGGGCTCAAATGACAATCAACTGTGGCGGCGGCCATTTACATGACATCATATTATCGAATTTGTTTATGCACGAAACCCCTACATACAATAATAAATAACTACTTTGGCACGGTAACCCTTTCTTTTTTTACTCGTTGCATTTTTTCATGTTCTCATTCCCTTTTGATCTGTTCTCAGCATACCAACAGGCAGTTGTGGTGGTTGTTTTTTAACACAACACTCACTCTTGAAACAACCATCTAAGAACAAACATCAATTAAATATCAACTTAAACATTAAAAAGAAAAGTGTGCAAAAAGAAACAAAGAAATTAACGAATGTAAAACTATTGAATTAAGATCTAATAAAGGAAAATAATAAAAGGCAAAAAGTGAAAAAAAAAGAAACTAAAAAGTGGTTTTTTGTGTGTTAACAAATCTTGTCCCCAAAGTTTTAAATATTGCATTTATCTATAGACAATAGAAAATCCAACGCATACATATAAAAGAGGGCGTGATATCAATCCAAAGCGCCATCAACCACATCACCAACACAACAACAAGTGGACCCTATATTGTGGAAGTCATCACCAGGAATAAGGTAAACCACCCTCCACATCGCCATCACCTTATAGTCTGCATATACGACAGAACCAAACCGTAAGTTACCCCACTCTTACTTACATATTATTTTTACCCCATCTATTTTTAACCCGTGTATTCGTACAGAATTGATGTAAAAAAAATTAAAAGACCAAATAAAAATAATCCACAAGAAGAATCAAAGTTTTTCATTTTTTTTAGTTACAGCCAAAAAAACATCGGAAGTTTACTTTTGCGCCACCTTGTATGTATATACATACATACACATAAAATACACCAAATGTATTCATGTTAAGAGTTTGTTATGTTTTTTTTAATGAATTTAAGTTTTTGTTGCTTGTTTTTTATTAAAAAAAACTATATATTTATCCTAAAATTTTTTATAATAATGGGTGTTTTTTTTACAGGTTTGTTTTTCGAAAAGAGATAAAACTGGCATTTTGTGGTCAAATCTGGCAACTCTAATGTCATTTATGTTCAGTTTGGTTTGCCATTTCATCATGAACAGGTTGACAAAAGAACAACGCTTGCAAATCGTGCAAATTTATTTCGAAAATAACGGTTCAGTTCGCGAAGTTTACCGCAAGCTCCGTCCATTTTATGGTCGACATAATCGTCCATCAGAGCAATTAATTCGGTTAACCATGGATCGTTTTCGCACTACGTTTACTCTATGTGAAAATAACAGTGCGCACCGAAGAAACAATTGCCGCTGTAGAGCAAAGTGTTGAAGAGGACCCGAATTAATGGAGACCGGTATAGAGCCATGATAACCGACTATTTTGTTCCCGAATTGGATGGCATGAATGTGGATGAGTTGTGGTTCCAACAAGACGGCGCTACATGCCACACAGCGCACGCCACAATCGATTTACTGAATGAAACATTCGATGAGCGCATAATTTCGCGGAATGGACCTGTCAATTGGCCACCAAGATCGTGTGATTTGACACCATTGGATTATTTTCTTTGGGGATATGTGAAGTCGCTCGTCTACGCCAACAAACCAGAAACGTTAGGGGAATTGGATGCCAACATTCGTGGCGTTATTGCCGACATACGGCCCCATATACTCGAAAAAGTGGTTGAAAATTGGACCTGTAGAATTGGCTTTATTCGAGCCAGCCACGGCGGCCACATGCCTGAAATCATATTTAAACATTAATGGCATAAAATTATCCTTCCAATAAAGCCACATTGATGGTCATTAAAACGATTTTCTTGTGTTTTATATCAATTCGAAGTTCTATACCTCTCAAAAAAACACCCTATATTATAAATTCCAAAAATTATTTGTCATTTTTCTTTTTTTCCTATTTTCCTAATTTTTCGTATTTATAAAATTATAAAAAATTTTATCCTGACGAAGCTACTTAAAGAGTAGCGAAATATTGAAACAAACATTTAAATATTTTATAAAGTAGACCAAAGCTTTAATAATTACAAAAATCTTAACAAAAAAAGGTCAAATAAACAATAATAAGAAATATTTTTAAATTATAGTTATATTTGTTTATACTGCCAATCTAATTCACCTTCTTCTACAAAATACATCGTAAATTCCTTCTGTATTTCTTTAGCATCGGTGACCGTTTCTTGCATTTTCTAGAGGTGAAAATGTAGAAGTTGTACTGTTTTCCTGTCTCCAAGTGCTTTCAATTAACTGTCCATTTTTATCATATTGATCGGTGAATCCAAATGGTGTGTATAGTTTTTTATTTGTGTCGATCATATAATTGTGAAGTACACAGCATGCTAGAACTACTATTTTGTTTTATCTGGGTTCAAATAGATAGGGGATCGCAAAACTCGAAAACGTGCTGACATGATGCCAAATGCATTTTCAATAATGCGACGTGCACGACTCAATCGATAATTATAAACGCGTTGCACCATTGTCAAACCACGTTGAGCATACGGTTTCAATAGATTTGGTCTCATAGCAAAAGCATCATCTGCAACAAGTAAGTCCGGAACACGTAAGTCTCTTCCTGGCAAGAAATATTGAAACAAACATTTAAATATTTTATAAAGTAGACCAAAGCTTTAATAATTACAAAAATCTTAACAAAAAAAGGTCAAATAAACAATACAGTAAAACCCGCTTTAGTACCTCCCCGCTTTACCACCTAACCCGTTTTAGTACCCAACATTTGTAGACACTATGGTTTTTTTGTAAAAAATCGAACAAATTTACCCTTTTAAGTACCTCCCCGTTTAAATACTCAACCCGCCTAAGTACCGTAATTTGTTGTGCATTAACTAAAATTTTATGTACATTTTCCCTCGGTTAAGTACCTTTTTGTATACAATTCTTTTTTTTAAACGGCAACTCTATAATCGATTGTTTATTTATACCATTACTAATTTATCGAAAAACTGACATACATATCTGTCAAAATAAATCATAATCAAGATATACATAAAAGATTCGTAAAAATGCCTGGCAAAGGGCGAAAACTTACAAGTTTGACAATTAAGCAAAAAATACAAATTCTTCATTTGATTGATCAGAAAGCAAAATCGAAAAATTAAATTGCGCAGCATTTTCGGTGCGACATATCAACTGTAAATAGAATTTGGAGAAACCGACAACAAGTCGAAGAGGCCGCAAACGCAACTTGTTTGCGACGTAAACGTTTACGTACGAGTCCGCACAATGACATTGAAAAAGCTCTTTTTCAATGGTTTGACCAGATAAGAGCTCTTAATACTGTGTTAACCGATGCTCAAATCCTCCAAAAAGCGAGAGACTTCGAAGAAAAATTGCATTCCGATTTTATGCCAACAAATGGCTGGCTATGGCGATGGAAACGTCGGGAAAATATTAAGTTCATAAAAATACATATGTACACAAAATGTTCCTTTTTTCAAACGATTTTTTAAGCAATATGAAATACGTTTTTAATCAATATGTAATCAAAATATTTCTTGTTAAATAAATTTTTTGTTTGTCTTTAAATAAGTAATTTTCAATATTCTTAAAATTATTAAATGTTTAATTACCCAACAGAAGGTTCTAAAACGGGGTTGTTTAAGTACCCAACCTGAGGTACTAAAACGGGTCCTTATAAGTACACAACCCGCTTAAGTACCTAAAAATGCTGTCAATTTTAGTCAAGGCACTTATGCGGGTTTTACTGTAATAAGAAATATTTTTAAATTATAGTTATATTTGTTTATACTGCCAATCTAATTCACCTTCTTCTACAAAATACATCGTAAATTCCTTCTGTATTTCTTTAGCATCGGTGACCGTTTCTTGCATTTTCTAGAGGTGAAAATGTAGAAGTTGTACTGTTTTCCTGTCTCCAAGTGCTTTCAATTAACTGTCCATTTTTATCATATTGATCGGTGAATCCAAATGGTGTGTATAGTTTTTTATTTGTGTCGATCATATAATTGTGAAGTACACAGCATGCTAGAACTACTATTTTGTTTTATCTGGGTTCAAATAGATAGGGGATCGCAAAACTCGAAAACGTGCTGACATGATGCCAAATGCATTTTCAATAATGCGACGTGCACGACTCAATCGATAATTATAAACGCGTTGCACCATTGTCAAACCACGTTGAGCATACGGTTTCAATAGATTTGGTCTCATAGCAAAAGCATCATCTGCAACAAGTAAGTCCGGAACACGTAAGTCTCTTCCTGGCAATACAGTTGGTTCTGGTAGCTTCAATTTGTTGCTGTCCATCGCCTTTGCAAAGCTACAGCGATTGAATACACCACAATCAGAAAAACGTCCATTACGACCGACATCAACATATATGAACTTGTATTCAGCATCTGCAACTCCCATTAGTACAATGCTGTGCGTGCCTTTAAAATTATAATAAATGCTTCCTGAATTTGATGGTGCTACCAATACCACATGCTTGCCATCGATAGCACCAATACAATTTGCAAATGGCCAACGCTCATTAAATTGATCCGCTACAGCTTTCCACTTTTCTGCAGTTGTTGACATCTACAGCAGCAGGAAAACGTTGTAAATTATAAACAGACAAATAGTGCTTCAGTTCTCTTACCTTCATATATTTATCTACAAGGACTGTGTAAATCGCATCCAGTACATGTGGAATAATTGTCCTAATAGTCGACTTTGGAATACAAAAGAGATACTGTAATGAAGAAAATGAATCACCACTGCTTAGGAAACGTGGAGTCAAAATAAGTCGATCCTTTGCAGTAACGCTTTTGCGCATCACTGTGTCCTGTTTAGTAATTATTGGTGACACCAAAAAAGCAAATTATTCAACTGTTCGATATCTATTCGTAAAAAATTTTTGTATAGAGATTGTTCTTCCTCTTCCAATTCCTTGTAGAATTTTACACAAAAACCTTATTCCTCTCGTCGTTCTACCCATTTCTTTCGTCATCCAAGATCAGCCCTGTACAAGCAATAGCTAGACCAATTTCCTCCCCCGTCATTTTTTTATGTTTTTTTATTGATATTTTTTTAATTTTTATTATTTAATTTTAAAATTTTAAATAATTTAATTTTGATATTTTCTTTTAGTTAGGCTTAAGTTCATTAAATTTACTTTTCATTAAATTATTTTTACTGAAGAAGGAATTGTTTAACAACTTGAAAAATTTTTATTTTTGTTAATTTTTCTTGACTAGGTCACTGGTTAAATGATTGATGTTGTCTTGACTAGCAGGCACCGTAGTGGTGCAAGGGTCAGAACGCAAAGAATTCTGATGAGAGAAAGTGGTGTTTCTCGAAACATATGTAAATTCAACCAACAACCCAGGTTCGAACCTAGTCAAGAAAAATTATCAAAAATAAAAATTGTTCAAGTTGTTAAACAATTCCTTCTTCAGTAAAAATAATTTAATGAAAATTAACTGCCTGGCCCAGCATATCGATCGACATCGCTCGCTTGCATTTTTAACGACAAAGAGCTGATTTGCGCCCCACTAAAATTGTGATGCAAGACATTTCGATCGACAATAAAAGCGAGCGATAACGTAATTGTCTTCATATAAATTTGCGCCCCACTAACAAATTTTGTGCGACAACAACTGTCAAAATTAGTCACTTGTGTTGTGGTTGTCGACAAAAAAAGAAAAAATAAAAAAATAAAAAATAGTTTGCAATATTAAAAATTAAGAAGCTTAATTATGGAAAAAAGGTATTTGTTGTATATAAATTACATTATTTATTAATAAATTCTTCTTTATTGCCCAAATGCAATTGCTTAGCGTTAAAAAATCAAACTAGAAGCAGCTACAGATTCTTATTGAATATATGGAAGCAAATCCGGAGTTTGCTAGAGACTCTGCTATTTTTGGCAAAAATAAAAACACCATGGAAGAACATTGGATTGGTCTGACCAAGAAACTGAATTCATATGGGCCACCAGAGCGCAGCATTTGTTACGGATTTAGAGGGACAATTTTCTTTCGCTCTAAACCTTGTTCCCTCAACCGCACCCAACATAGCATACATATAACGGTACCACTTGAATATGCGCCTCAAGGCCCAACTATAATATGCATATGCTAGCTTAAGCAAACGTGCGAACACATATAAATTTTATGTGGCAAACTATAATGTACTTAACGAAACTTTTCGTTAAGTTTTTCAACTGTCATTTGCTTAAGCAAAAAGCGAAACTGATCGCACATTCTGTACGGAATCAGCTGTTTGTTGTTGTTTGTTTGTGTTTTGAACAAAATGGAAGAAAATATATTTATTTTAAATTTAATAGAAAATGCGGAAAAAATAAGTGCCTTTACAATAAAAGGGACCCTTTTTATTTTAACAAAAATGTCTTTCTGTCGCGGTTTATTTCTCTGACAGAACAAGAGCGTCTTCTTCTTTTACAGTGTAGTTCACATATTTCTTTTAATGTGCGCAGGCCTTCAAGCGCTAACTTTAATATTTTTATATTATTTAAATTTTTAAGTTCTTTCTCCATTTTTGCAAACACAATACGAAAATTAACAAAACATATGTAAACGTTTATTATTATTTACATTTTAGTGCTGCCACAGCTGTACATTTTAGTACTTTTGCCGATAAATTAAAAAAAAAAGGAAAATTTATGCGTTTCTGGTACGAAGTTTTCTTTTAATTATAAAATAATATAATAATATTTATAAAATATAGTCATTTAATGGGTTTTTGTTCAAATAAAAACATTTTTTTTAAACATAAATGAGCAACTGTGGACTAAAAGTTTCAAAGTCATTGTAGCCACTTAAAAGTTAACTCTGAACTGGTTATGCATTTGACAGCCTTTTCGTTAACTTTTGCAATTTGCTTAAGCTAGCATATGCATATTATAGTTGGGCCTTCATGCTCATATTTTGTTTAAATACCACGTACCCATTACATTTGCGCTATGACGTGTTTAAAATCCCATCTTTTATTTCAGTTGACAACAACTTCTTTTTTTCATCGTTGTTAAAAATCTGGAATTACAACAGAAAAGAATGTTCTAGAAAAGAGGGGAAAGAAAAATGTAACGTGATTAACATGCGCATTCATGACCCATTTTTCCCCCCTTTCTCTCTTCATAAAAAAACATTTACTCTCACATTTGCGTCTCGTGTTTAAAGGCCCAACTATAATATGCATATGCTAGCTTAAGCAAACGTGCGAACACATATAAATTGTATGTGGCAAACTATAATGTACTTAACGAAACTTTTCGTTAAGTTTTTCAACTGTCATTTGCTTAAGCAAAAAGCGAAACTGATCGCACATTCTGTACGGAATCAGCTGTTTGTTGTTGTTTGTTTGATTGTTTTGAACAAAATGGAGAAAGAAGGAAATATATTTATTTTAAATTTAATAGAAAATGCGGAAAAATTAAGTGCCTTTACAACAAAAGAGACCCTTTTTATTTTAACAAAAATGTCTTTCTGTCGCGGTTATTTCTCTGACAGAACAAGAGCGTCTTCTTCTTTTACAGCGTAGTTCACTTATTTCTTTTAATGTGCACAGGCCTTCAATCGCTACCTTTAATATTTTTATATTATTTAAATTTTTAAGTTTTTTCTCCATTTTTGCAAACACAATACGAAAATTAACAAAACATATGTACAGTCAGAGACTAAAGTTTAAATACACCTCAAAAATTGATTGTTTAAAGAAAAGTAAACGCTTCAGGAAAACTTAAAGTATACAGTTTTATTTAGTTTTATAAATAACAAAATAAAATAACAAAAAATATAGACTTCATTGCGAACATAACGGTAATTCTTAAAAATACGATAAAATTCACTAGACAAAAGTTTAAATACATCTTGCAAAACAAAGAACTCTCTTTCATTTCTCAAAAACAAAGTACAATTATACTTTATGTTTCGGTGAAATTATGTTCTTACAAGCCAGAACTTGTATTAGTAGTCTTTTTATTGTCATCATTACAAGTTTTGTCGAAAATTATTGGCAAAGGTAAAGAAATTAAGTCCATCATTAAACATTTAATAATAAAACGTTTCAACGAAGGAAAATCTTATCGGGAAATAGGAAAATTATTAAATGTGCCATTTTCAAATATCCAAAATATAATTATAAAATATAAGGAAAATGACTCCGTAGCAAATATTCCAAGAAGCGGTCGTCCAAAAAAACTTACCAATCGTGATGTTAACCACATCGTAAAAGAAGTGAAAAAGAATCCAAGAATAAGTGCACCAAAACTTGCAGATGATATCGCTAATAACTATAACAAAAATGTTCATCCAAGAACTGTTCGAAGAGCATTGCAAGAAAATGGATATAAAAGCCGAGTTCCCCGAAAAAGGCCACTAATAAGTGAAAAAACAGAAAACTTAGACTGGAGTTTGGACATAAGTACAGAAACAAAGACGCTGAGTTTTGGAAAAAGAGTTCTTTTTACATACGAGAGCAAATTTAATTTATTTGGAAGCGATGGCCGTGCAAAGGTCTGGCGCAAGCCATACACTGCCCTTCAAACCCAAAATTTGGTTCCTATGGTAAAACATGGTGGTGGCAATGTAATAGTTTGGCGAGCAATTGGAGCAGCGTGGGTTCAAAATTTGGAGTTTATTGATGGGATCATGAATCAACATACTTAAAAGAGTATATTGGAAAGCAATTTGCAAGCATCCGTCGACATCTTTGACCTTGGATCCCGTTTGATCTTTCAACAGGATAACGATCCCAAGCACACCGCACTTTCTGTGAACGAGTGGTTGCTTTATTCTGATCCCAGACAGCTCCATAGCCAACGTCAATCACCAGACTTAAACCCAATTGAGCACGTTTGGGATATAATAAAGCGCAAATTAGTAGCAACTTCAATAACGAGCAAAAAGTCGCTTAAAGAAGCTCTTAAAAGAATCTGGTCAGAAATATCGCCTTCTGAAACAGAAAACTGGGTACTTTCTATGCCACGTCGCTTGCAGACAGTTATTGATAGCCATGGCGGTCCAAAAAGTATTGAAATGTTTTCTTTTCTAATTTATCTAAAAAAAAATTGATTAACATTCCAAGATGTATTTAAACTTTTGTCGAGTGAATTTTATCGTATTTTTAAGAATTACCGTTATGTTCGTAATGAGGTCTATATTTTTTGTTATTTTATTTTGTTATTTATAAAACTAAATAAAACTGTATACTTTAAGTTTTCCTGAAGCGTTTACTTTTCTTTAAACAATCAATTTTTGAGGTGTATTTAAACTTTAGTCTTTGACTGTATGTAAACGTTTATTATTATTTACAATTTAGTGCTGACACAGCTGTACATTTTAGTACTTTTGCCGATAAAGTATGCGTTTCGGGTACGAAGTTTTCTTTTAATTATAAAATAATATAATAATATTTATAAAATATAGTCATTTAATGGCTTTTTGTTAAAATAAAATTTTATTTTAAACATAAATGAGCAACTGTGGACAAAAAGTTTCAAAGTCATTGTAGCCACCTGAAAGTTAACTCTGAACTAGTTATGCATTTGACAGCCTTTTCGTTAACTTTTGCAATTTGCTTAAACTTGCTTATGCATATTATAGTTGGGCCTTAACACACACACAACAGACAAATAATTGTGTAGAGTTTTTTTTTACCATTACCTCTGCCCATACACAAACACATTCTTGCTGTGAAATGCCATAAATGCAAAGAATGTGTAAACAGTTATTTTTTTTTCTGATTCGAATGCGCATTTTAAAATATAAACGCAATGACAGAAAAAGAAGTCAGTTGGTGCAAACATTTGCGCAGGGCAGTTCGCCCGAAAAGTTAAAGCAAGGGGCAAATAAAGTGAACTTAGTCAGTTAGTGTAAAACATTTGCGCAGGACAGTCCGCCTGAGAAAAAAAAGGAATAAAGAATAAGAAGTGGATTTAAGCAATTAACAAAGAATATGAGAAAAGTGAAGAAAAATTGAAAAGAAAAAAGGAAGAAGAAGAAATATAATAAAAAGAAAAGTAAAATAAAATAATCAACCATTCGGGAAGGTTTTTAAAAATTATAAATAAATGTTAATTGATTAAGGAGAATTTATTAATAAAGTGTTAAAAACGATACACGCAAAGAGAAAGCATAAAGAAAAGGAGAAAAGCAAAAACCAAATTAAAACCAGTAGGATAGTGCAAAAATAAGTTTAAGATAAAAACTCAAAATAAAATGTAAAAACAAGATAAACTTAAAAAAAGAAAAAATTGTAACAATAAATAAAAAAAGCAAAAAGAAAAAATTGTAAAAATAAAATGACACCCTCAAGATTGTAACAAAGAAACCTAAAAGAGAAAAATTGTAAAGAAAAAATTTATAAAAAAAAAATCAAAAATGTAAAACAGACGAATTTAAAATAAAGAAAGAAAAAACCTGAAAATGAGAAAATAAAAAGGATGTGAAAAAAATGACTTTTAACAACAAACACATCCACATCACCAACAACACCTAACAGAAAGAGAAGACGCCAACAAACACAACGTGGAATACAACAACACGACGTTGACCGGATAGTTGTTTCAAAATGCATCAAATAAAGTAAGGTAAAATAAGATTATTTGTAAGATTTTTTTTATATAATTGTAAGAGAATTTTTTTTATATAATTGTAAGAGAATTTTTTTTTTAAATAATTGTAGATTTTTTTTTTTAATCACTTTTGTAGATATATCAAATTTGTTGTAAATACATAAAATAATCAAAAGTTAAAATAAATAAATTCTAAAAAATTAAAATTTGTAAAAGAAAATGAAATTATAAATAGAAAAAAAAAAATACAGAAATAAAAAGAAAATAGGAAATAAGAAAACTAAAATTGTAAATGTTAGGCTAAGTAAAAAAAATAAGAAATTTAAATAAAGTTTTTTTATTAAATTAAATTTTGAAATGAATTGCTAACGTCTTTTCCTAGAGGAGGAATGCTAGGGACATATTATGTAAAGTAAGTAAAGATCACCACACATTTAGGGACAGAAATATAAATTCAGGGTGTGCATTCTGTCAAGGCGTCTGACAGTCCAGTAGTCAGTAGGGAGGGAAAATTGTCACAATATCTTGCCAACAGAATATTTAAAAAATTTTGAGCGTTTGTTTTTTTCTTTTTATTAAATACACTATGGTAGTTTAAGGCAAATAGTGTATTATATGTAAGCGTCTGTGAAACCGGGTTAAGAACCATTTGTACCACTGAGCTAGTCGAACACCATTCATTTTGCCCTTAACCAAGCATTCAGGAAATTAAAGCAAATCCATAAGGCGAATCTTTAACATTTTTTTTATTGTTATTTTCTCGTAGACGACGCTTTACACATTGTTGAGTGGAAGAAGGTAAGGAATTCATTTCTATTCTGTTTGGTCAATTTTATTTATGTACATCTGCGCAATTTTAGACTTGGACTGATTTAAAATCAAGAACCAAAAAAGAAGATAGCTGAGAACAAAAAAAGTTTGTGTGAAACTGGAGGTGGCCTCTATCGGGTGAACGCGCTTTCCGAATTAGAACAAGTTATCGATCGGACTTTGTTCTTATCCAAAGCCGCGGCACCTGAGGGTAAGGTTTTTGGTTTTACGGAACGAACAAGTCCGAAAAGCAATGATTTTATCGAAAGTTGCTTCACCCTATTATCGGATACACCACCCAGAACTAGCAAGTCAGTTGCCGTTGTCACGCCTTTAAGACATAAAGAAAGTGTTGAAAAAATGCCACAGCCCACTCACCAACCAGCAGAGCTTTCACTATTTTCACAGCAACCACAAAAACGGCAACTTGAGAGCAATGACGACGATCTACCCAGCTGCTCCTCCGCTAAAAAGAAAAAAACTATAGCTGAAGAGCAAATCGGCCTCATCCGCAGACAATTAAGGGTTGGAGAACAATCAGCTGCTGTGGCAAAACAGCATTCATTTGCTGCAGTTATGCTAGCCGAGGTAACAAAAGCAATTGCAGATGCTGCCAAAAGAATAGCAGACGCTGCAGAAGGAATATTGAAAGCTTTAACGGAAAATTCAAAAAAGTGAAACTCGGAGAATTACACAATATTTTTATTTTATTTTGAAAATTTTTGTGGAATACTTTATCTCTTTGATTAAATCAATTATTAATTTAAAACTAAAACGTTATCTCCTTTCTTTTAATATTTTCGATGGCCCTCAAAAGGGCCGTTTGATTTAATCAATTATTAATTTAAAACTAAAAACGTTATCTCTTTTTTTAATATTTTCCATGGCCCTCAAAAGGGCCGTTTGATTTAATCAATTATAAATTTATTGCAAACCTTCTTCTTATCGCTACTGCAGTCATTTCCTCCTCATCATCCACAATTTCTGCACTATCGATAGTATCATCACGTGCTACAATTTCATCCGTTATTTCATGTGCACATTTATACTTGATACACATATTATGAACAGCACAACACGCATTTATAATTTTGATGGATTGCTCTGGGGAGTAATGGAGACCCCTTGAAGCAAGAATGCACCGAAATCTGTTTTTCAATACACCAAACCTGCGTTCAACTACATTTCGCGTACTGGTGTGTTTTGCGTTGAAGCGTCTTTCATACGCGTCCTTTGGAATCCTGAACGGCGTTAGCAAAAACGGCTTAAGTTTGTATCCGCCATCCCCTATAACAAGAAGCAAATAAAATTATTTGGAATATTAACCCTCTAGTGCATATGACCGTCTACAGACGGGCATAGTTTAAAACCCCATAACATTCAAATATAAAAGCTGATAGTTTGATTTTAAAAAAATATGATATAGTTGCCTACTTTATTTAATTTTTTGTGTACACATCAACTCTGCATCTCATTGCGTTTGCAAAATTTTTTTAGTTGTGTGACAAATAACGGATAAAAGTTAAAAAAAATATATTTTTCTCAGAAGGTTATTTTTGTGTAAATATTTAAGCAGTGACTAATTGAAATATTCGATTGGAAATTTTTTTGGTAAGTAGTTTGAAGTTTTTTGAAGTGAAATAAAGTGTTAGACAATGCATTTTTATTTTTACAAGGCCTACCAACGCTTGACCACCCCAACCGTCTGTAGGCGGGTGTATGCAGTGCGTTAAAAAAAAATTATCAGTTATTTCAAATTGAATTATTGAAATGATGTGAATGTTATATATTTTTTTTTTCAATAGAATAATGTCGCGTTGGGAGCGTAATCGCAAGTATGACATAACAAAGATGGCAGACGACGAGTTTCATGATTTTATGGACTTCTGCGAAGATAGCGATGAAGAAGTGGGAGGGGATGATTTTGATAGTGATGATAACGTCGATGATCCTGATTATGTGCTTCCAAATGAAAGTGACTTTTTTCCTCAAGAAGCAGTATCGTGAAGAAGTGAGTTGTCCAAATATCGTTAAAGAATATAATCGACACATGGGCGGAGTCGATTTGATGGACAGTCTGATTGGCCGTTACAAAATTCGGATGAAGACAGGTAAATGGCCATCTCGTCTATTGCACCATATGCTTGACTTGGCAATGGTAAATGCTTACGTTTTATACCACCGCATAAATAGCGAAAAACATCAGCGATTCGAACTTCCAAAGTTCCGTGAAGAAGTAGCAGAAAGTCTTTTGCTGATGTCAGAAAAAAAGCAGGTTGGTCGACCATCTAATGATGCCGAACATTCTACAAAAACACCACAGAAATCTAAGATGTACTTGCCACCATCTAATGTTAGATATGATGGCCTCCACCACTGGCCATCTTTTCAGGACAAAAGTAAGAAACGGCAATGTCGCAACAAGCCCTGTAAATCTGATACTCAAGTATATTGTGAAAAATGTGGAATACCGTTGTGTATGTCCATCAAAAAATCTTGCTTCAAGGACTTTCATACTTTATAAAAAACCAGTACTTCATCATACTTCTGTATAAATATAATTACATGTTTTAATTCTCTTTTAAAATCGTTTGATTTTCTTACATTTAATTTTTGTGAATAAATACAATCAAACATAACGCTTTTTTATTATCATAGATTTATGGAATTTTTTCAAAGCTTTCTGCATGAGACCGCCCACAGACGGGGTAACAATTTTTGGGGTTACAAGGCCCCACCCACTCTTGATAAAAAAAATATCAGTGGATTCGTGTTTTATGACCCAAATTTAGTTTAAAAAGTAATTTTAATTCCACAAATCGTTTCTATGCATTAGAGGGTTAAACAATGTTGTACTTCAAAGCAACATGCATTTAGGAATGCAGCCACTATCATCAAATAATAATTAACATTACCTAGTATCCAAGTATTGTGTTTACCACCTTCAAAAGTTTCCTGCAGCTTCTGGTTGGCTAAGCTGTGTTCCCATATGAAAGCATCATCATTGGAGCCAGGATATCTTGCATCCACAAACATGATGGTCATTTTGTGGTCACAAATCTAAAAGAAAAATAATTCGTAAGCCCGAATAACACATTTGTATAAATTAACTTACCATTATTGCGTTTATGCTACAGTATCCTTTTTGACTTCTTCTCTTGGAGACTTTATTCGAATATGCGTTCCATCAACACATCCGATTACTCCCGGAAATCCCGTACGGCTAAAAAAATTTTCAACAATACTTGCTTCTTCTTCAGGTTGAAGCATTTGTATCCATTGCGGGCAAACGATATCTTCAAACAGCTGCAAACATTCCGATTTGAACTGTTGACTTAGCTGTTGAGGATAAGTTTTCGTTCCCGATTCCACGCTGATAATTCCCCGTGGCCAAGAATCGCAAGGATGTCGCTATTTTGATATCTGGCCGAATTTTTGTACTACGGGACGCTGCTGGCCACTTATCCTTTAACTTTTCTAAAATTTGAACAAAAATCTCTTTCGACACTCGAAAATTTGCCACAAATCTAAAATGTTGCACATAAAGCAATTGGTGTTCATATACACATAGGCATACATATTTCATATAACATTACTTACAGGTTTATTGGCATATCCAAAACATTGGAATAATCCCGCAAATGCCTGAGAACAACCTGCTCTCCTTCCCCATTGTCTTCCAAAAAATTTACGGCCACTGAAAGAAACATTTTGCACACATTCACACATAATTTTACTACACAAATTAAAACAAATAAAGCAAATTGAAAAAAGTTTAATTGTTCACAAAATTTTTTAAAGAATGATTTGTTTGTTTTGTTTTTGTTGACATTTGCGGAAAATTTTGCTGGCACAGGGCTGCATTTTTAATGCTACATTTGCATGTTTAAGCGATTTTTATTTTCAAAGATGCTTAAATAAGTTGATGTGGCAATTTGACAATGGAAAAATTGATTACGCTAATAACGTAAGTCCAAGCGACCGACAGAGCGATAATTAGTGGGGCGCTTATGCGAACGATATCGAGTGAGTTGTTGTCGCTCGCTTAAATTGTCGATCGATATGCTGGGCCAGGCTGTAAATTTAATGAACTTATGACATCGTTCCACAACACGAGTAACTCAAAAAAATCGTTCAAATGAGTATTTTATTATGTTGTCAAATTTTATTGAGTGAAAAACGTAATGGTTGTATTTTTGTGTTCTTTTGTGTGTTCTGTATTACAAATCCAAATGTCGTTAATGTGAAATTCAAACAATTGAAAAAAAGTAATCGGCAAAACAAAATGAAAATTTTTAAACGAAAAAATAAATTGAAAAAATGGAATCAAACGTTAAAAAATTGTAAGTACTTATGTATGTATGTATGTATGAATTGAATATATTTAAAAATTTCTAATCACAGCATAAATAAAACTACGGTAACTCAATTTCAAAAGCTGGTGGAGTTAATGGAAGAAAATCCCCAACTCGCAACATGCAGCCCAACGTTTGGGAGCAGCAAGATGGTGGTAGAGGAAAAGTGGTGTAATGTGGCCAAACAAATAAATGCCTTGGGGCCTCCAACAAGAGCAGCCTCAGACTGGAAAAAGGTATTGTATAAGGTTTTCAATTTAAAAATTTTGCATAATGGTAAACAAATTTCCATGAACATTTGTGAGGGTGACTCTTTTATTATCTAAATTATTTATCTTTAATTATTACTAAATTTTTTTGTTGGGTGTAGTGAAATTTAAATTTGAGAAAGAATACTACATTTTATTTATTTTGATTTTTGCTTGGTTTTTGAGTTGGCTATGAATTTGAAATTTCTAAATTGTCAGAAAAAAATTTAAATTTTCATCATTTGAAAAAGTTTGTTGAATCGAATAGTCGCTCAAATTAGTTACAAATTATAAAACTATTCAATTGGATTAAGGAGAAGAAATTAGCACATTGTTTTTAAGTAATTTTGGAGGTAATATTTCTAAAAATTTTAATGGGTTTTAGTGGTCTAAATTATTAATTATTTTAGGGTATAGAGCTTTGTTTTGAGAGCATTGCATTCTCGGACCATTGATTATATAATTTGTGTCGAACAGTTATCAACTCAAGTCGAAAATTTTTGTGAAGAAAATCAAGATTATAAGGGCTTTGGTTGCGGGTTGTTTAAACATTGCAGTAATTGTAGTGTATATTCTGCCCTACGTCTTTCCTATAAGGAAAAACACAAATCCTAAACCAATTTTGTGTGTTACATATAAAGGTGACCAGATCTTTAAAATATTTCATTTGCTCCAGAAGTTCAGTGAGGTGATTTTGAACCAAATTTTTTATCTATCGCAAAATTTAATTCCTGTTTTGATATTTTAATTTGGCAAATTACTAAATTCTTCAAATCCTGATCCAGAATTTCAACATTAAAACTTAAGTCTAACATTTGATTCTTACAAATTAATCTTTAAAATATAAATTCAACAATTCATTCATTTTGCTTAATATTTTAACTTTTTCTAAATTCTAAAATCCATAATTTAAAACCAATTTTAATTCTTGTTTTGCATTTTAACTAAATTTTATAACAAATTATTGTCGAAATTAATTAAATTCATCCAAAAGCAATACGGTCACCTTAATTAATGTTTATAAAAGTGTGAACTCCTAAAAATATGCTATAGTAAAAATTACACCAGGAACACGTAATCTATACCAACATCTAAGTACCTAACATACACTATATTGTGGATTGTATTATATAACAAATTGATTTTAAACTTTAAATTTATAATACAATCCATACATAAATACATGCATTAATACGAAATACAAACTCTAATTAAAATTCTATAATTGTGATTGAGTAATTTTATAAATCATTCTCAACCGTCAACTGTCATCCGGCGCCTGCTGACATCGATGGACAATAAATATACGTAAGTTATACTATTTTATTTACTTATTTAACATTTATTCGAAACACTCCTTTTCACAATTTAAAATACTCACATATAATATGAACAATTTTTCATTAAATTCTTATACGGCTACTAGGTTTGCCATTGTATTTTAATTTGTATTTTATTACATATAAAATTTATAATTTTTAATTGTTCATAGTTTGGTTTGAACTCCACAACTGTAACAATTTCATCTCAATTCTTTAAAATACAAGGTTACCTAATTTTCATAATAGTGAATAATATTTATGTTTACCTTAATTAATGTGACCAAAAAATTTTTTTTTATTGCCTTATATAATTATATTTTAATTCAAAGAAAACTAATTTTATTACAACTTACTTTTAATAAATTTTTTTTTAATATTGTATAAACTTTTCAATATGGAATCTTAAATCTGTTTTTTAATTTCGCGAAAAGTGAAGTCAAGGGTATGGGTTTAGGTAGATTTATTTGATTTTTTTTATTTGGGCTGACAGTCAAATCTAAATTTTGTCAGCATGGAGGGAGGGCTATGGAATAGTGTAGCAAATTCTAGCATAAGCTACACAACCATCTTATACTGCTTCTTCTTCTTCTTCCCTACTTTGTAGATCATTTTTTAAGCTACCTAAAGTAAGTCCTTGTAACAGATTCAACTACATTACTATTTTTATTTTGATTTGGGAACACACTTCCACCATTAACAAACCACCTCATGAAAGAATCGTTACACATTAGATATGGCAGGATCAAAAGTGCAGAGTCAAAAAAAAATTTGTGAAAACAACAAAAGTATTCACGGAACTGGTGGCGGCCCATGCACAGTAAGTAATTTGACGCAATTAGAATTGCATATTGACAGAATATGTCATCTGTCGTCAGCTGCAGCACCAAGTGGTAATGTTTTACCCGAATAGGAAGAGAAAGGCTATTGATAATGATATAGGTAAAGACAGGATGAAATTATTACGCCAGCAAACAGATGCACAAACCAAAACGCTAGATGCTATGAACAAGCACGCCGAAGCTGCCCAAATTCAAGCTGAGGCAGCAAAGGTTCAAGCTGAGGCAGCCAGGGCTCAAGCTGAAGCAGCAAAAATTCAAGCGCAATCATCTTTACACCAAACTAAAGCCCTTCAAGAAATTGCGGAATCGTGTAGGGTCATGTCCAACACATTAGTGCATTTATTAAACCACCTTAAAGATGATGACTAGGTTGCTTAATATTATCAGGTACGAGTAAGTTTTTTAATTCTAAAAATAATACAAATCACTCACTTCAGTACAGTTCTGTACTAGTTTTAGTTCAGATCTAGTTTATATTGTTTTAACATAATTGTATTTATGTATGTATTTTATTTTTCAGATTTCTTCTTCAAAATACATACATATGTACGTATATTATCAACATTGATAAACACACCAAAATATTGCCTTTTATGAAATTTTTTCTGTCGAAAAAAACACTGCTTTATATATGTATTTATAGTTTTATTAAAATAAATTTTTTATTTAACTTTTCTGAATATTATTTATATTATTTATTTATTGTTTTATTATATGTGAATTATGTTTTCTTTTATGTTTTCTTAAATTAAATTAGTATATATGTATATAATAAATTATTTTCTTTAAAATATAAATTAATATCTAAAATTACTAAAAATCTGTATTTAATATTGAATATATACAGTAAGTAAACATTAATAGGGTATACCATTTATTTATGCCAAACTTCTTATAATTTCAGCTCTTGTTGCTCTAGCAATTGATTCTTCGGTGAGTGTATCAGCGAATTCATGAACATCACCATCAATATCTGTAGGCTCACAGGTTTCGTTGATACAACTTTCCCAATTGTTTTTGTAGAAAATGCAGATGTTGTGCAAAACACAACAAGCGTTTACAATATTTGTTGTTTTCTTTGGGCTATAATGTAATCCTCTTGACCCTATTATGCTCCTGAAACGATTTTTTAGTACGCCATTACATCTTTCAATGACGTTTCTAATTCTGCAATGCTTCTCATTATATTTTTTTTCAAGTTCATTCGTTGGGTTTCTAATAGGTGTCATCAAGAATGGCTGCAATTTATAGCCAGAATCACCTATTTTTAAAAACAATGATAATACAAAAATAAAATAAATATTAACTCAACAAAAGAAATGTATGTATTACCAAGAATCCACGTATTTCGTTTTCCATTTGAATAATTAGTTTTATAAAAATGATTTGAAGCACTCTCGTTCCACACAAAAGCATCGTGGTTTGCCCCGGGATGTCTTGCATCTACGTATGCAATAACCATACTTTTGTCGCAAATCTAAAGAAATTAAAGATTTATGTGTAAAATATAATTGATCAAATTTTATTTTAAAATTACAAATACTGTGGCACACAATTTCTATAAAAAGTTTTGCGCAAGTTTTTGCATTGAAAACGTTGTAGAAATAAAGTTTTTATAGAAAGAGTTTTGGACATCATATAGAAAAACTTGTGGCAACCAAGATTTTCTATAGAAAAAATTGTGTTGAAAAAGATTCGATTATCAAGCCAAACGTTTTTTATAATTTTCCTGGTAATCGAACAGATCTAATGTACATGCTTTTAGTACTCACCAGCATTACGTTTATACTATAGTAGCCTTTTCTATTATAGTAAAGATGATTGGTTTCATTACCAGGGCTCTTTATCCTAACGTGTGTTCCATCCACACATCCAACAACTCCAGGAATACCGCCATATTGATGAAAATACTGTTTTGTTACATTTTCTTCTTCAATGATTCTTTCTAACTTAATCCATTTTGGACCTAGATGTTCCTCAAAAATGTGTAGTCGCTCCGAAATTATTTTAGAAACTTGCGACCTTGACATAGATGAAACATATGCATTTCCTATTGATATTTGATAGCCACCAGTAGCAAGAAATACTAAAAACGTTCCAAGCTTAGTAGGAGCTGGAATATGCGTACTCCTATATGCTACTTTAAGTTTCGGAGCTATTTCTTCAAGTAACATTGCAAAAATCTCTTTATTAATACGGAAAGTAGCAATAAAACTATGAAGAATTTAAAAATTAAAAAACAAGAATCACTAATGTTGTTTTTACTTACCGTTCCTCCGGTAGATCAAATACATTTAAAGCATCCCGGATATTTCGACGGCTTAAACGGACGTCTTCACTATCACTCTCACTACTCTCAGTATCAAAATAAATATCTATTGATGGAAACATTTCTCTTTTTTATTACAATTTTATAATTTTTACACAAAATATATTTTATTTCACTATTATTATGTGAGTCAGCTGTTGTTTTGGGTTAGTTTTACACTAGAGTTGCCATTTAAGTATTATAGTACCAAAATGGAATTTTACTGTGAAAAAAGTAAACAAAATATGAAATTTTATACTATGACAACAATGTACCTTGAAAATACTCAAATTATTACGTAACCAAACGTAAGTCAGACGAGTATATTATAGAAACTCATTTGTTTACGTAATCGCCCGTGTACCAATCGTTCGCCTGAGAATACACTCGTTATACAGAACTATGCTATTAACTTTAAATTCCCCAAAACTTTATGGAAACAAAAATAAAAATAGATTGAATGTATGATATTTCTAGTAGCTATTTAAACAATTGAAGATTTATGGCGTTTTCTTTTCTGGCAAAAATGTTACACGTTTTTCCCATTTCGCATCTTTTTTAATTTTTTTGTGTTCTTTTCTGAAAAAATGTCAACACTGCTAAAGTGTAGTGTGTTCTTTTCTATAAATGTCACACTATAAATTTAAAAAATGGTGCACCTTTCACACTCTGTATTTTTAGAGCGGGAGAATCGCACGATAAAACAACTGACCAGTGATGCCAACTTTTGAGACTCAAAACGCGTAAACATTTTTGAAAAAAGGGCTAAATGGAAAAAAATCCATATAAAACCACATCCAATTTTCTTTTTTTTTCGCGTTTTGAGTGACTAAAATCCGGCTAAATCTAGCCCGAAAAGGGCTAAGTTGGCATTGATGCAGCTGACATTTGTTTTGTTTATGAATGTGTATTTGTGTTAAGAAACAAACAAAAAAATATGCAAAATGGAAAATATTTTTTATGTGCTAAAAAATTTTGGATGACTTGTTGGATTCATCTTCATCATCAGATGATGATAAAATATTTTATATGATTATGGAAAGAAATCCACAACCGTGAGTGAAAGGCTTGGTAAAGAACGTAATTAATGAATACTCTGAAGTTGATGTATGTCAAATTTCATAGGACAATATCTCCTACTTCTTATATATGTAATGTATGTTTATATACATATATAATTTTTATATTTGAGAAGAATTTTCGTATTAGTCGGGAAAGTGCCATAGGTCATTTTGATAAATATTCATTGTGTTATTTCAAGCGATCTTACCAGGGAGCTATCTGCTTCTTCTTTTTTAGCAAAAAAACAAAAACAGCTGTACATGAAAAAAAATTTTACACTGTTGTAATTTTATGTTCTATTCTGACCATTAAAAATGCCACATCTTTAAATGTGGGGTAAACATTATAAAAATGTACATAATAAAGGTGTAACATTTTATTTCAGAAAGAAAACACCATTAGTAATTTTTATTTACTATTTTAAATACCTTATTCGTCCTATGTTAACGAAATGTTGATCTAGCGTAGTAGTTAGAGGCTACTTCGTTGAGCCGTGTGTTCTGAGTTCGAATCCCAGTAAACACATATAATTTATTTTATTTTTTTGGTTTCGTTATTACCTTTTTTTCTTTTGTTTTTTTTCGAATGAATTTAATTCAAAAATTTTAATTGCACAATTTATTTTTTTTCGAAAGTTTATTTAAATCAACTTTTGGTTTTTTTTTGGCTCATCTTTTATTTTTTATTATTTTATTTTATTCTTATTTGACCTTTATTTTTATAATGACTTTTTTAATTATTTAAGCTTGAGGTCTTTATATTTATAAAATATTATATTTATTATTTTCGATATTTTCGATATTTCGCTAACCTTTAACAAATTAACAAATTTTATTAAAAATAACAAAACGATAACAAATTTATGAAAAAATATTTTTCTTTTTTGTCATAAATTAAATTCAAACAAGTAAGAGTGCTATATTCGGCTGTGCCGAATCTTAAATACCCTTCACCTAAGCGTAATAAGAAATACAGAAACTACACTAGACTAGAATATCCTAATTCTGTGTTTTCTATTCAGTCTTAGTGCAAATTTTATTAGTATTTGATATATTGTTTGAAAGACAATTTTACGACCAACATAAATTATGTTAAATATTTGGAAATTTTGTGTAATTTTCACCATTTTTAATTGATTTAATTACCAATTCTTACCATAATTTACAGAGTTTGATGTTCATAATAATCTTGAGTGTAACTTAACAAACAGAGTATAAAAAAGGGGTACAATTCGGTTTTAGTGATTTTGCTAAAAAAAAAACAAAATCAAATAGGGCTTTTAGAGGAGATACCAGCAAAAAAAAATTTGTTGGCGGTCACGCCTATTTTCGAGGGGGCGGGCCGTTAAAGTTGAAAATATATAGGCCTATATCTCGGGAACTACTGGGTGCTTGATAATTTGTAATACATTAAATAAAAGGTATTAAAAATACCTTTCCAACGATATATATCATGATTATAAAATATGGACCGAATATGGGTTAAATCCGAAAATAATATTTTTTGACCCGAATTTATTTGTTTTTTTGGAAATGGTTCTATATGGCAGGTATGACAAATTATGGGCCGATCTTCTTAAATTTTGGAACAGTTATTTTCATGCATATGAGGATATTTCACGTCGAATTTCGACATAATAACGGTATATTTAAGATATATATTAGTATTAACGTGGATTTCGAGAATGGACCTTATGTGGGGGATATAGTCAAATATGGACCGATATTCTCAAACTCGAGCAGTTTGATTTAGGCATGTATGTAAATGATCCGTGTAAAATTTTGGATTGGTACCCTTATTTATAAGAGATTTATGAGTATTAAAGTGATTTTCGGAAGAGGGCTTTATATGGGGCATACGGTTAAAAATAGACCGAAATTAACAAAATTGTGTGGAATGATTTTTGCATATATGTAAATGATCTGTACAAAGTTTTGAGTCGGTAACGATATTTATACAATATATATAGGGAAAAATGTCTTTTTCAGATGTGGTCCTTGTATGGGAGCTATGACCAGTTGTGGGCCGATCACCATAAAATTTAGTACAATAATTTATTTGCCTATAAAGAGTATTTATGTAAAATTTTACCCGTTTAACATTATTTATATCTGTTTTATATGTATTTAAGTGAATTTTGGAAGTGGACTTTATATGGGGTCTATGGTCAAACATGGACCGAACTAAAAAAAATTTCGTTTTGCGATTTATTTTTGTATAGAACTTATTTTTGCTGAATTTTGTCTTGATATTCCAATTTTATAGGCATTTATTAATCATTAAGCCATATTTCGGGAATATATATATTTGTATGGGGGCTATGAGAAATCATGGACCGATTTTTACTATTTTCCGCACACTTTCTTCTTTTATAGTGCAAACAACGTATACAAAATTTTATATTTCAAAATATTGCAATAAAATGGACAAAAATATCAAATTTTTATGGAGGTGGTCTCACATATTGGTTCATAGCTCTGGTTAACCTGAACCGATTTTGCTGATTTTAAATAGCAAACTTCTCGAAAGCACTTCTGACAGAATTATTGAAGGTTTGGATCCCGAATATATCTTGGGACTTCAAAAAACTGATTTCAACATCCAGACAGACAGACGGACATGGCTTAATCGACTTCGCTATCTATAAGGATCCAGAATATATATACTTTATAGGGTCGGAAAATTATATTGTCGAAATTTCACACGGAATGACAAACTTATATATACCCTTCTCACGATGGTGAAGGGTATAAAAACTATTTGTCATAAAAATTTTTTAACCTAGTAATAATACCTACATATATATCTTACATACTTATAAATAAATACATTTCTAATTAAACTTATTTTATTCTAACATACATATCGTAACCTAAGAACAAGAAAATCTTAATTTTTATGTAATTTAATTTGCAAATTTAACCTTCCTGTTCCAAGGTCATTATTTTTTAATATTCTTTTTTTTTTATAATGTTACAAATCTTTAGTAGTAAAGTTATACTAAATATTTATATACTGTTAAGTTGAAATTTGAATTTAGATATGTTAATTAATTTTTTTAATAAATTTCTATTATTCACAATGAAGTTCTAAAAGAATTTTGAGTTCTGATTTTTGAACGTGCTAAGGTGAGTTATATGTTAGGGATCATGTTAGCCAATTTATTTCCGCGCGTTGCGCAATATGATCATGGCTGGGAGGGGTATTAAGCGTTCCAATATCTTCGCTTAGCTGTCGAACTTAAATCTTGCTTATTTAGAAAAAAAATGTTCTATCTTCTGTGCTATTTTCTACTATTCTTATTTTAAACTGAAGCATGCAAATTAAAATAATGTTAGCTGTAGCTGGCTAAAATTGAGTTTAGCAAAAATAAGAACCTACACCGTTAGCCGACGAGACAGGAGCCAGAAACATTTATTGCATGCTCGCTAAACGTTTAAAAACTTACACCATCTAGTTACAAATCAAGGTTATTCGCTACAGATAGAAAAGTGACATTCCACATGACAAAAACATACAATGTGAACACAGCTTTAAGCCCTTACAACTATAATATGCATATGCTAGCTTAAGCCAACGAGCGAACACATATAAATTGTATGTGGCAAACTATAATGTACTTAACGAAACTTTTCGTTAAGTTTTTCAACTGTCATTTGCTTAAGCAAAAAGCGAAACTGATCGCACATTCTGTACGGAATCAGCTGTTTGTTGTTGTTTGTTTGTGTTTTGAACAAAATGGAGAAAGAAGGAAATATATTTATTTTAAATTTAATAGAAAATGCGGAAAAAATAAGTGCCTTTACAACAAAAGGGATCCTTTTTATTTTAACAAAAATGTCTTTCTGTCGCGGTTTATTTCTCTGACAGAACAAGAGCGTCTTCTTCTTTTACAGTGTAGTTCACTTATTTCTTTTAATGTGCACAGGCCTTCAAGCGCTAATTTTGATATTTTTATGTTATTTAAATTTTTAAGTATTTTCTCCATTTTTGCAAACACAATACGTACAAAAACAAATGTAAACGTTTATTATTATTTACAATGTAGTGCTGCCACAGCTGTACATTTTAGTACTTTTGCCGATAAATTTAAAAGCAAAGGAAACATTATGCGTTTCGGGTACGAAGTTTTCTTTTAATTATAAAATAATATAATAATATTTATAAAATATAGTCATTTAATGGCTTTTTGTTAAAATAAAAACATTTTTTTAAACATAAATGAGCAACTGTGGACAAAAAGTTTCAAAGTCACGTAAGTACATTGTAGCCACCTGAAAGTTAACTCTGAATTGCTTATGCATTTGACAGGCTTTTCGTTAACTTTTGCAATTTGCTTAAGCTTGCTTATGCATATTATAGTTGGGCCTTATGACACTATATTTTTTGTTCATTGAATTGATATAGAATTGATAGAAAGAAACAGAAAATGTTAGAAAAAGCAAACTATAAAAAATGTAAACAAAAAAGCCTTTTAATCGCCAAATTTGCCCATAAACCGCTGATTCAGCAACACTTTTAATATTTCAAGCTTGAAATGTCAATTTTAAGTTGAACAGCCCCCGAGAAGATAACAAACTTTTTGCAACAAACTTTTTTTTCACTCAATCGAGGAGAGAGAGAAAAATACTCAAGAGTGCAGAAATTGAGTATTTTCTCATATTTGTGCAGCCGTGTTACCAGACAAACATATTTTTTCTGTTTCGCTGATTAATCTGTGCTACCAAATCAGCTTACATTGACGGAGTTGGAAAATGTAATTTCATTTTGTTCATATATGAAAATTATACTATGTGTATTAGTTTTTTGTGAATTTAAATGAATATATGTGTAAATAAAATACTAACACATTTTTGCACGTGCATTTCTTAAATGGGAATATTTTATCCAATATATATCAGATTTAACTAAATGGTAAAACACGGTAATATACAATATATATATGTACATGAGTATAATTTGTCTCTTTATGCGAGGTACCACGCCCATTTAAAATTTAAAAAAAAGTAGCCTATAGCTCCTTCCAGACATACAGAAATATACTGTGATTTCAAGCAAATCGGTTCAGCCGTTTAGCCGTGTATAGATCCCAAACTAATAATAAGAAACATACATACATACAGACACACAATCACTTTTATATATATAGATATATTTGGTCGAACTATGGATTTCGTTCCGTGATTGCATAATTTCAAATAGTTTTTCTTTCCAAGAGCAATGAATAATTCTATCCATTATGTTTTATACATTATACGAGATTAAATTAAACACATGAAACATGTAATCTAAATTGGTTACAACTCTGTGTGCATCCATGTGGCAACTTACTTTTCTGTAACATAAAAGTGCTGCCAAGTTAATTATATGGTATGGCAGCTCTTTATTTTAGAACAAACGAATTGGCGTCATTTTAAAAAGTTGGCAAAGGCGTTTGGACGTTAAGGTTATTATCACAGACTAAAGTTATTATTAATTAAGTGGTTTCGTGTTTTTTTTTTTGCATAATGGTAAGTTTTTTATTCTTAATTTAAAAAATTAAACTTAAACAAATAGTAATATTATTTGGTTACCAACATTTTTGAGCGAATTATGCTCTTTAAAGTGATTTTCGGAAGTGGGCCTTATATGGGAGCTACGATTAATTATAGACCGATCTTCACAAAATTTTTAGATGTGATTTAGCTCCATTTACTACTCATTTGTGGTGAAATTTGTTTGCATACTTGCATAATTCAAAGATTTATGACCGGTAAACGCCAATTTCGGGAGGACATTTGTATGGGGGCCAGGTGAAATAATGAACCGATTTCCACCTGTTTCAATCCCATCCGTTCTTGGGCCGAAAAAAAGAATTATGTATCTTCAAAAAATATCTTCAAAATTGCGACCTGTACTCTGTGCACAAGCTTTACATGGACAGCCAGACGGACGGACGGACATAAGTGATTCTGAGTCTATCGGTATACTTTAAGGTGGGTGTTGGACTAATATTTATGGGCGTTACAAACATTAGCACAAATCCAATATACCCTCCCCACTATGGTGGTGTAGGGTATAATAATGTAAATTATTTAAACTTAAGGTCTTTTTTTAAATTTTATTTTCAATATTTCGCTATTGAAAATAAACGGCCCAATGAATAAAAAATCCGCGGGAGTTTTTTCCCTTTTAATTTTTTTTAGCATTGAATTTAAATAGGAAAAATGGTAAAAGAGAATAAACTCCCGCGGATTTTTTATTCATGATTGGGCTGATTATTAAAATTTTTTTAAATAATTACTAAAACTAAACTATTAAACTAAATTATTTATATTTGACAATTTTTTTTACTTTTTCAGAATTTCCAAAAATGTCCACATTGTGGTAATGCACTTAAAGTGCAAATTAAAAGAGGGGGCCTTATAGCGCAATATCCGTACCAGGCGCAATATCCTTACCAGGCGCAATATCCTTACCAGGCGCCGTATATGGGGTATCAGGCCCCAATGATGCCACAGGTGCAGCCACAGGTGCAGCCACTGGTGCAGCCTCAGGTGCAGCCACAGGTGGAATAATATATATTTTTTTTATAAAATTTTATTTTTTTTTTATATGATTTTTAATATAATTTTTTATTTTTTTTATATAATTTTTTATTTTTTTTATATAATTTTTAATTTTTTTTATATAATTTTCATTTTGATTTTTTTTTATTTGTATATTATTTTTTTTATTTGTATTGTATTTTTTTTGTGATATATTTTGTTTTGTTGTTTAATTTTATTTTTTTTGTGATACATATATATTTTTTTGTTGATTAATTTTAATAAAATAAGATTTTTAAAAATTGTGTTTTTTATTATACATATTTCTATACATATATTTTTTTAATTTTAATTATTTTTAGGTTTTGCTTAAAATGTCTAACAGAAGTCCAAGAAACTTAGAAACACCCAGGAACTCTATCATCATGAATAAAAATTCCGCGAGTTTTTTTCCCATTTTTCCTATTCAAATTCAATGTTAAAAAAATAAAAAGGAAAAAAACTCCCGCGGATTTTTTTATTCATGATTATATATATCTGTTCCTTTAAACTCCTACAAGGAGCATAGGGCCATGATTGGACTGTATATATTGATGCTTATATCTGAAGATATAAGAATAGAGTTAAGATGATGCAGGCGGTTATTGTGTATTTCGATTCGAAATATATTCACCCTTATCGTGAATAAAAATTCCCCATGAAATTTGTTCCCTTTTATTTTTTAACATTGAATTTTAATAGGAAAATGTGAAAAGGGAACAAATTTCATGTGGAATTTTTATTCACGATAGGTGTGATTAAATTAAAACTAATAACTAGAAATAGTAAAGTAAAAATTTTTATTAAGTTTAAAATAAAACGCAACATCAAATTGGTCACATAATTAAAAACTAAAATATATGTAAAAAACCTTAAGGACTTATCTTTTAATATTTTGTTGGATAACACTTGTTTTTGACAACATTCGCCAGTGTTTTTTTTTTTTTTGTAAACTCGTAATTAATTTTATTCTATTTTCTTCGACCTTTTGTATGATTTTTATTAAATAATTGTTAAGCTTGAGGTCACTTTTTGTTTTTTTATAAAAATGTTTTAATTTTTATATAAGGAAATCGAAATATCGAATTAATTACATGCCAAAATCAAACTGCCGGATTTTGAGAATATCCCCAGGTCCACTCACGAAATCCACGTTAATACTAATATACATATATCTTAAATATACCGTCATTATGTTGAAATTCGACGTGAAATATCCTCATATGCATGAAAATCACTGTTCCAAAATTGAAGATCGGCCCATGATTTGCCATATAAGAACCATTTCAAACAATTTAACCCACAAAAATGTCTAATAAATATTGATATCGAACCAACTTTTATACAGACCAGACATTTTAATACAGAAATCATACTAATATCGGTTATACCGCAATTATGCTACTGGATTTTGTAGCTGTCAGTCAATAATGGGCAATAGCTCCCGAATTAATGGGTCGATTATGTATAGCAACCAAACTGGAGTTGGGTTGCCAATAGGCAACGCAACTGACATGCAAGTTGTTATTATGTAAGGAAAATTTCGTGTTTAATATTTTTTTCAAATTTTCGAGTAGAAAACAAACATTTATATGTTAAAAATATAAATAGTTTAACAACAAAATAACTAACATTTAAAATTTGCCACTTAAAATAAAAATCAAAGCAACCGCAAATTCTCGGTTGCCATGTTCGGCAACTGAAGTTAACAGATTACAGTTGTCAGTTGCCATCTGTAATATATTTTTGGCAACTGTCAACTCCACTGAGATTCGGTTGCCATCCGTAAGCGACCCATAAGTCCACTTCCGAGCATACTAAACAACCATACAACTCTTGTAAATCACGTTATTGAGATGGATTTCAAACAAATCACATTATGGATACTGGATTTAGAAGCTTCCAGTCCATAATTGGTCCACTATGCCACCCATAAATCTCATGTAAATAATGTTATTGATATCAAATTTTGTTCGAACAGCTATCAATACAGACAAAAACCAAGTATGAGGAAATATAGCCAAGACCTTCCTCTATTAGGCCCCGTTTTTAGAATTTTGGCTCATATCCCCATTTTCGGTCTATAGTCCCCCAAATTGTTTGAGTGACTTGTACGAAATTAGTTTTTGAAAAATTTTGTTCGAACAGCTATCAATACAGACAAAAACCAAGTATGAGGAAATATAGCCAAGACCTTCCTCTATTAGGCCCCGTTTTTAGAATTTTGGCTCATTCATTATAAAATTCTTTTTGGGACGTTATTTGCTTTTTTAACAAAGAAAAATTACTGTTCTTTGTATTGGGCTGCTGTTTACGTCTTTTGGAAGTTGTAGGTACGTGGTCTTCTTAATGTGCGGAAACATCAATTTCGGAAGCACGTGCATCTTCTACCATCTCGCTGCTCACTTCAAAATCTACTGTGCCGATAATCCCACTTGTATTTGTTACCAAACCCGTTACGCTGTAGGCGGCAGGACCCTCCTCCGGTGCTGATCATTTCTTTTTTGTTTGGTGATAAGTAGCTTCCGTTTGATGTAGCTTTTCCAGTCAATCCAAACCTTAAAAATAATATATTTAGTATACTTTATATACAACAGATTATTAAATTTCAATCTTTCTTCCAAGCAATGTCATTTTGTGTTAGTGGTCCCATGGCATTAAGTGTAGGTGCAACTTCTACCCAGAATGCCTTGACTTCTTTCTTAGGACGCTTGTAGTAACCACAAGCAATATCGTTGTTCATTTCCATTAAACTTACCAGATTTTCGTACTGGTGACGTGTTGTTTTTTTTGACCTGTGATAAATTAAATAAAGGTTTAAAATTTAAATTAAACAAAATTTGCTTAAAAAAAGGTTAAATAAACTATAAGAAATATTAAAATTTTCTAATTGTAATTTATACTTACATTTTTTCTTAATTATAACCTTTTTTTTTTTTCAGTCGTAATTCAGCTCTGGGTGGAGAAAGAACTCGCGCGTCATTGTCATTATCGCTTAAGGGCAATCAGGCCGTTCTTTTTTCGCCGCCTTCGAGAGATTTGCGTCTCACAGTTGCATTGGTTAATGCTTGGCGTCGTCTAACTGTACAGCATTACGGTTTTTCGAAGTTGTGCATTAGTCACATGCTAAATTTTTTTTAATACGAGATTTAAGCGTTCCAGCTTCCTATATGAAGGTATAGGTCGACTTGGGACTTACTTGAATCAATAGTGGGATAACCTGGCAATTTGAGGGATTAATTCTCCGCCAACCAAATTTATATACAAAAAAAAAAATAACCTTTTTAAACTCAAATAATAATTGCAAAAATTTCGATCCGAGTCGAAACGCAGAATGAGGGTGTTAGTTTTAGTTTTTTTATCGTCCTTTGCTTTGAAGATCAAATTAGGATTTATTTTTAAATTGCATTCAAAAATGTTTGCTTTAAATTGGCGAATTTTCTTAGTAGCTTCTCCCCGCAAACGAATTATATTTTTATTTACTTCCTCATTCCGGTTGGGTTTTTTCCGGTAACTTTAAAATTTAGAAAAATCTAAACTACTATTTGTAGTTTCGAATGCACCTAAAATGTTAGTGCTTTTATCTGATATTGGACCGGATATATTGCACACATTTGAATAATTTATAAATTCATTTGTATTTGTATTATCTTTATTTTTTTTCATATAAATATTTACACTTTTCATTAACGAAATTACATTTAGAGTTTATCTACAAAATCATTTAGTATTATTTTTAAGTCTTTTTTAAAAGTATCAAAAATATTTTCCATAACAACAACCGTGTTGTTTATATTTGGTATATTATCCTCTTGCAAAACAAATGGACCAGTATGAGCCAGAAAGAGTCGAAATTCAGTGGCCTTGCAGTTTGAAATCTCATTTAATGATCTCGGCTTTCTAGGAAATTTTTTCGTAACAAATTTTTTAAGGTCTTGCAGCTGTGTTGGTATCTTTTCAAGGTTTTTTTTTTGATAATTTAGGTTGAGTTTGTCGATTTACTAGACGTACAAACATTTTTCTCATGACCCAAAGTTCAATTAAATACATGCTGTCTTCTAGTTTGTGAAATCATTTTAAAATCAATACATTCTAAGGGACTCTTTGTATGTTGGAAACGAGGTAAATGGTGTTCTGGATACTTTCGTGCATAGAAGTCATCATCTGTTATGGGATAACCAGATATAGAGCAGTATGTTAAAACATTTTTCACTTTTTTTGCTTTCTGAGTGCATTTCAGGTGCAATATTAGGCTAAGAAAACAACTTATATACAACCATATGTTCTGCCTAAATTTTAGTTTATGTTGTTTTCGTCCTCATATTGACAATTGACAAGTCTGTCAAAAATTAAAAGTATTACTGTCCAATTAATATATAAACAAAATGACTACACTTCACAACGTACCTGTAATACCAATATTCTTTTGTGCAATAATTTAGTTTTAGAGTGTGATATAGATTAAGTTAGTGTAGTATTAGGTAAAGAAATCGATTTATTCATGATTATTTGATATTCAATGTGCGTGTCGACTTCTTGTCCTGATATTAATGTTGACTTAAATTTTGTATCGAAGATTAAATACATTGAAATAACATACATATATAAATTCCTGGTATATAGGTACATATGTAATTGTTTACTGTAAAATATTTACCGCGGTCCTCAGACAATTTGATGCTAGTTTTTCTCGCCCGGCTAGCTCAGTCAGCATGAGACTTCAGGGTGTGGGAGTTCCCCACGTAGTTTTGTTGCCGTCCTGAACGTAGCCCGCACACCGTCCCCTCTGGTAATACCAGCGAATCCGGAGTTTTGTTGCGGGGGTAGTCAGAATTGGACCAGTAAATAGAAAATTTTTTTACGTAGAAGTACCTAGGGAATCGCGTCGGGAGGAGGTACAATAAATGCTTAGAACCTCGAGTCCCGCACAAATGTTTTTATGTTAAGGGAGGGGCTAAAATGTTTCGGAGCCACAACTCCAGCCCTTGTCCCAGTGGATTTTTTTTGTGCTTGTTTTAACCTGTAAAGAAAATAATAAGATTAATTACATACATGGTGGAACGATACATATATACCAAAAGACCTTCCAGAAACAGTCGTCCTTAAATGTTACTGCTAAGGAAACCTAGGAAACGAAGAAGAAAAATACCTAAATATCATTAACAAAATAATGCTTCTTTATACTTACCTACATCTGTGTCAAAATATCAATGAAAATAATATCCATTTTTGTGTATGCTAAAGTAGTGTTGTTTAGTACTGTAACTCGAGTACAAAGTTGGCAACGCCCAGAAAATGTGTAAATAGGAAAAATACTATTTAGCGGTTTATATCCAAAATCTGGAATTTTGAATAAAAAAATATTACCATCTGAAAATACTGACAGCCTGGTATGAAATATGATCATTCATGGAAAGAAATATGGAATTGTAGGATTCTAGAATAATTTGATAAATACATGATCAGGGTCAGAGGGAACTTTCAAGTAAAACGGAATATGTATAAAAAGGAAAAAGATGAAGATGTGGAGGGAAACTGAGTACATATATAGGGAACTGGTATGTTGAATAAATAAATCCCGTAGTTTTTTTTTCGTATAAAAGGAAGATTTTGTCAAAAATTTTTCCATTATTTGAGATATTATCAGGTTGTTTGTGAGTAGAAAAACAAAAAAGAAAATACCGGAACGATTAAAAGAATAAGAAAGGAAAAAGACACCCCCCCCCCCAAGACGAACAAGCGGTTTATTTGGGAAACCTTTAAGAGGTAGCCTTGAAGGGAAGAGCTCTAAGGCAAAGCTTGGAGAGAATTATTAAAATCCGTGATTCAAAACTAAAAGTTAAACGCCTACGTAAGTTAAAAAATAAGATAAATTAGAGCAGACAAACGACAGTGGATTTAATTATGTTTTCCTCTAGCTGGCAGAGCCGGAAGTAATCACGGTAGTCTGAGACGGAGATCAGCGCTTAGCCATTAATCAGGGAAGGTAGAAGCCAGGTAGGACTTATAATTAAATATTTGATTGAAAAAAAAAAAGTGAACGTGAAATAAGATGATGAAATAAGAAAAGATACATTTAAAGTGCCATTAAAAATAAAATGTATTAATTTATTTAACCAACAAGTAATCAATCCAGTAAAAATATATGCATGTACATATAAATCAACACAAACAAAATATGGGATATAATAAAAAAAGGGAATTATTTATTATTATAAAAAATAGTGTATTAGTGAAATTATTGTAAAGTGATCCGTGAGTGTGTAATTAGTGTGTTTCGAAGCCTCTACAGGCAAATTAAAAAAAATAGCCTAAAAAGAAAATAAGATAGGAAAAGTTCAAATCAGAAAAAACAAAATAATAATTAAGGCAAATATAAATATATTTGTAAAATGGAGAGCCAAAAATTTGATCGGTTGACAAGAAAATTTTAAGTAATCGTCCTCAGGGAGCTCCTTTAGGGTCGATAATAACGCCTTCCGCGTTAAAAAAAAATTCAAATTTAGCCTCTTTCTAGTTAATAGAAAAACAAAAATATTTATATAGAGAAAAAAAGAAACTCTAAATAACTACAAAAAAAAAACTATTAATAACGGCTGTGTAGGTTTATAAAATTAAAATATTATAGTTCATGTAAGATTTAAGAAAATAGGGAGTAATTATAATTATTATGTTTATGATAGAGTACAGCTGTTTTAATAAATAACAAATGATTGTAATTGTTAATATAATGAATATGTTTGTGTGAATTGTTGGTAATTTTGGGGATTGTTGACGACAGATAGGGCGTAGAAGACGGATATAGGGGTCCGTAAATAATATGAATTTTTCATGAGGATATATTGCGGCCAAGGTTGGGATGATAAGGGCGATTGGAGGAGACATCCTACTCCCTATTCGGATAAGTGTTCCTTCGTAATGAGTTATTAGTTTGTTTTGTTTGTTTGTGTAAGTGTTTTTTATTATGTGCGGACCTCAGTTCCAATTAGGGTTGAGAACACACCCCAGAGAAAATAAACCGCTGAGAGTAGCTAGGCCGGTGTGAAGGTGGAACAAGCAATGAGATACGTAACAAAAAATAAATAATGAAGATTTATTTGATGAAGTGAGCTGCGTGAAAAATTTTGCAAATAATGAAAAAATAGAAGACTGGAGGGTAAAAAATATATCAGTGGATGAAAGATGGATTGAAATTTTTAATCACTTTAAGACAAATGTGATTGCATATAAAAATATATTGATACTTGTTGAATTTTGTCTATGTCTACCAGCTTCAAATGCTGCTATCGAGAGAGTGTTTTCAATAATGAATAATATTTGGACCACCGAAAAATCGCAATTGAAAGTAAATACTTTAAGATCATTATTAATTACAAAATGCAATTTTAAAATGAATTGCTCAGAATTTAAAGGATTTTTAATTAACAATACAGATGTTTAAAAAAAAATCCATTCTGTGGAAAAATATCAAACTTCATAACTAAATTTATCATTTACATATGTAGTTTTTTTCTATTTTTTTTTGTTAGCCTTAGTCAAGGAGACTGTTTATAAAACCAAATTTATTTTTTTAAATTATAATATATAAAAACTTTTTATTTAACTTTTTATTCCAGTCAAGAAGACTTGTTTTTGTTGTTACTTAATTTTATAATAATAATGATTATTTAAATATGATTATTTTTTCTGTTTTTCTTTTCATTTTTAACATAATTTTGTATTTGTCCTGTATTTTCCTTTCCCAAAAATGGTCACCGTAGTCATAGGTGCCACACTATTAAGGTAAGTTTAGACGATATGTTGAATCAGCATATTTATGCTGAAAAATTTGTTACAAGTGCTTACATATCGTGTAAACGCTATGATTGGGCTGATTATTAAAATTTTTTTAAATAATTACTAAAACTAAACTATTAAACTAAATTATTTATATTTGACAATTTTTTTTACTTTTTCAGAATTTCCAAAAATGTCCACATTGTGGTAATGCACTTAAAGTGCAAATTAAAAGAGGGGGCCTTATAGCGCAATATCCGTACCAGGCGCAATATCCTTACCAGGCGCAATATCCTTACCAGGCGCCGTATATGGGGTATCAGGCCCCAATGATGCCACAGGTGCAGCCACTGGTGCAGCCTCAGGTGCAGCCACAGGTGGAATAATATATATTTTTTTTATAAAATTTTATTTTTTTTTTATATGATTTTTAATATAATTTTTTATTTTTTTTATATAATTTTTTATTTTTTTTATATAATTTTTAATTTTTTTTATATAATTTTCATTTTGATTTTTTTTTATTTGTATATTATTTTTTTTATTTGTATTGTATTTTTTTTGTGATATATTTTGTTTTGTTGTTTAATTTTATTTTTTTTGTGATACATATATATTTTTTTGTTGATTAATTTTAATAAAATAAGATTTTTAAAAATTGTGTTTTTTATTATACATATTTCTATACATATATTTTTTTAATTTTAATTATTTTTAGGTTTTGCTTAAAATGTCTAACAGAAGTCCAAGAAACTTAGAAACACCCAGGAACTCTATCATCATGAATAAAAATTCCGCGAGTTTTTTTCCCATTTTTCCTATTCAAATTCAATGTTAAAAAAATAAAAAGGAAAAAAACTCCCGCGGATTTTTTTATTCATGATTATATATATCTGTTCCTTTAAACTCCTACAAGGAGCATAGGGCCATGATTGGACTGTATATATTGATGCTTATATCTGAAGATATAAGAATAGAGTTAAGATGATGCAGGCGGTTATTGTGTATTTCGATTCGAAATATATTCACCCTTATCGTGAATAAAAATTCCCCATGAAATTTGTTCCCTTTTATTTTTTAACATTGAATTTTAATAGGAAAATGTGAAAAGGGAACAAATTTCATGTGGAATTTTTATTCACGATAGGTGTGATTAAATTAAAACTAATAACTAGAAATAGTAAAGTAAAAATTTTTATTAAGTTTAAAATAAAACGCAACATCAAATTGGTCACATAATTAAAAACTAAAATATATGTAAAAAACCTTAAGGACTTATCTTTTAATATTTTGTTGGATAACACTTGTTTTTGACAACATTCGCCAGTGTTTTTTTTTTTTTTGTAAACTCGTAATTAATTTTATTCTATTTTCTTCGACCTTTTGTATGATTTTTATTAAATAATTGTTAAGCTTGAGGTCACTTTTTGTTTTTTTATAAAAATGTTTTAATTTTTATATAAGGAAATCGAAATATCGAATTAATTACATGCCAAAATCAAACTGCCGGATTTTGAGAATATCCCCAGGTCCACTCACGAAATCCACGTTAATACTAATATACATATATCTTAAATATACCGTCATTATGTTGAAATTCGACGTGAAATATCCTCATATGCATGAAAATCACTGTTCCAAAATTGAAGATCGGCCCATGATTTGCCATATAAGAACCATTTCAAACAATTTAACCCACAAAAATGTCTAATAAATATTGATATCGAACCAACTTTTATACAGACCAGACATTTTAATACAGAAATCATACTAATATCGGTTATACCGCAATTATGCTACTGGATTTTGTAGCTGTCAGTCAATAATGGGCAATAGCTCCCGAATTAATGGGTCGATTATGTATAGCAACCAAACTGGAGTTGGGTTGCCAATAGGCAACGCAACTGACATGCAAGTTGTTATTATGTAAGGAAAATTTCGTGTTTAATATTTTTTTCAAATTTTCGAGTAGAAAACAAACATTTATATGTTAAAAATATAAATAGTTTAACAACAAAATAACTAACATTTAAAATTTGCCACTTAAAATAAAAATCAAAGCAACCGCAAATTCTCGGTTGCCATGTTCGGCAACTGAAGTTAACAGATTACAGTTGTCAGTTGCCATCTGTAATATATTTTTGGCAACTGTCAACTCCACTGAGATTCGGTTGCCATCCGTAAGCGACCCATAAGTCCACTTCCGAGCATACTAAACAACCATACAACTCTTGTAAATCACGTTATTGAGATGGATTTCAAACAAATCACATTATGGATACTGGATTTAGAAGCTTCCAGTCCATAATTGGTCCACTATGCCACCCATAAATCTCATGTAAATAATGTTATTGATATCAAATTTTGTTCGAACAGCTATCAATACAGACAAAAACCAAGTATGAGGAAATATAGCCAAGACCTTCCTCTATTAGGCCCCGTTTTTAGAATTTTGGCTCATATCCCCATTTTCGGTCTATAGTCCCCCAAATTGTTTGAGTGACTTGTACGAAATTAGTTTTTGAAAAATTTTGTTCGAACAGCTATCAATACAGACAAAAACCAAGTATGAGGAAATATAGCCAAGACCTTCCTCTATTAGGCCCCGTTTTTAGAATTTTGGCTCATTCATTATAAAATTCTTTTTGGGACGTTATTTGCTTTTTTAACAAAGA
Source organism: Bellardia pandia (assembly GCA_916048285.2). Taxonomy (NCBI): domain Eukaryota; kingdom Metazoa; phylum Arthropoda; class Insecta; order Diptera; family Calliphoridae; genus Bellardia; species Bellardia pandia. The sequence continues at coordinate 90,259,858 of OU696532.1, read as the reverse complement.
AAAATTACTGTTCTTTGTATTGGGCTGCTGTTTACGTCTTTTGGAAGTTGTAGGTACGTGGTCTTCTTAATGTGCGGAAACATCAATTTCGGAAGCACGTGCATCTTCTACCATCTCGCTGCTCACTTCAAAATCTACTGTGCCGATAATCCCACTTGTATTTGTTACCAAACCCGTTACGCTGTAGGCGGCAGGACCCTCCTCCGGTGCTGATCATTTCTTTTTTGTTTGGTGATAAGTAGCTTCCGTTTGATGTAGCTTTTCCAGTCAATCCAAACCTTAAAAATAATATATTTAGTATACTTTATATACAACAGATTATTAAATTTCAATCTTTCTTCCAAGCAATGTCATTTTGTGTTAGTGGTCCCATGGCATTAAGTGTAGGTGCAACTTCTACCCAGAATGCCTTGACTTCTTTCTTAGGACGCTTGTAGTAACCACAAGCAATATCGTTGTTCATTTCCATTAAACTTACCAGATTTTCGTACTGGTGACGTGTTGTTTTTTTTGACCTGTGATAAATTAAATAAAGGTTTAAAATTTAAATTAAACAAAATTTGCTTAAAAAAAGGTTAAATAAACTATAAGAAATATTAAAATTTTCTAATTGTAATTTATACTTACATTTTTTCTTAATTATAACCTTTTTTTTTTTTCAGTCGTAATTCAGCTCTGGGTGGAGAAAGAACTCGCGCGTCATTGTCATTATCGCTTAAGGGCAATCAGGCCGTTCTTTTTTCGCCGCCTTCGAGAGATTTGCGTCTCACAGTTGCATTGGTTAATGCTTGGCGTCGTCTAACTGTACAGCATTACGGTTTTTCGAAGTTGTGCATTAGTCACATGCTAAATTTTTTTTAATACGAGATTTAAGCGTTCCAGCTTCCTATATGAAGGTATAGGTCGACTTGGGACTTACTTGAATCAATAGTGGGATAACCTGGCAATTTGAGGGATTAATTCTCCGCCAACCAAATTTATATACAAAAAAAAAAATAACCTTTTTAAACTCAAATAATAATTGCAAAAATTTCGATCCGAGTCGAAACGCAGAATGAGGGTGTTAGTTTTAGTTTTTTTATCGTCCTTTGCTTTGAAGATCAAATTAGGATTTATTTTTAAATTGCATTCAAAAATGTTTGCTTTAAATTGGCGAATTTTCTTAGTAGCTTCTCCCCGCAAACGAATTATATTTTTATTTACTTCCTCATTCCGGTTGGGTTTTTTCCGGTAACTTTAAAATTTAGAAAAATCTAAACTACTATTTGTAGTTTCGAATGCACCTAAAATGTTAGTGCTTTTATCTGATATTGGACCGGATATATTGCACACATTTGAATAATTTATAAATTCATTTGTATTTGTATTATCTTTATTTTTTTTCATATAAATATTTACACTTTTCATTAACGAAATTACATTTAGAGTTTATCTACAAAATCATTTAGTATTATTTTTAAGTCTTTTTTAAAAGTATCAAAAATATTTTCCATAACAACAACCGTGTTGTTTATATTTGGTATATTATCCTCTTGCAAAACAAATGGACCAGTATGAGCCAGAAAGAGTCGAAATTCAGTGGCCTTGCAGTTTGAAATCTCATTTAATGATCTCGGCTTTCTAGGAAATTTTTTCGTAACAAATTTTTTAAGGTCTTGCAGCTGTGTTGGTATCTTTTCAAGGTTTTTTTTTTGATAATTTAGGTTGAGTTTGTCGATTTACTAGACGTACAAACATTTTTCTCATGACCCAAAGTTCAATTAAATACATGCTGTCTTCTAGTTTGTGAAATCATTTTAAAATCAATACATTCTAAGGGACTCTTTGTATGTTGGAAACGAGGTAAATGGTGTTCTGGATACTTTCGTGCATAGAAGTCATCATCTGTTATGGGATAACCAGATATAGAGCAGTATGTTAAAACATTTTTCACTTTTTTTGCTTTCTGAGTGCATTTCAGGTGCAATATTAGGCTAAGAAAACAACTTATATACAACCATATGTTCTGCCTAAATTTTAGTTTATGTTGTTTTCGTCCTCATATTGACAATTGACAAGTCTGTCAAAAATTAAAAGTATTACTGTCCAATTAATATATAAACAAAATGACTACACTTCACAACGTACCTGTAATACCAATATTCTTTTGTGCAATAATTTAGTTTTAGAGTGTGATATAGATTAAGTTAGTGTAGTATTAGGTAAAGAAATCGATTTATTCATGATTATTTGATATTCAATGTGCGTGTCGACTTCTTGTCCTGATATTAATGTTGACTTAAATTTTGTATCGAAGATTAAATACATTGAAATAACATACATATATAAATTCCTGGTATATAGGTACATATGTAATTGTTTACTGTAAAATATTTACCGCGGTCCTCAGACAATTTGATGCTAGTTTTTCTCGCCCGGCTAGCTCAGTCAGCATGAGACTTCAGGGTGTGGGAGTTCCCCACGTAGTTTTGTTGCCGTCCTGAACGTAGCCCGCACACCGTCCCCTCTGGTAATACCAGCGAATCCGGAGTTTTGTTGCGGGGGTAGTCAGAATTGGACCAGTAAATAGAAAATTTTTTTACGTAGAAGTACCTAGGGAATCGCGTCGGGAGGAGGTACAATAAATGCTTAGAACCTCGAGTCCCGCACAAATGTTTTTATGTTAAGGGAGGGGCTAAAATGTTTCGGAGCCACAACTCCAGCCCTTGTCCCAGTGGATTTTTTTTGTGCTTGTTTTAACCTGTAAAGAAAATAATAAGATTAATTACATACATGGTGGAACGATACATATATACCAAAAGACCTTCCAGAAACAGTCGTCCTTAAATGTTACTGCTAAGGAAACCTAGGAAACGAAGAAGAAAAATACCTAAATATCATTAACAAAATAATGCTTCTTTATACTTACCTACATCTGTGTCAAAATATCAATGAAAATAATATCCATTTTTGTGTATGCTAAAGTAGTGTTGTTTAGTACTGTAACTCGAGTACAAAGTTGGCAACGCCCAGAAAATGTGTAAATAGGAAAAATACTATTTAGCGGTTTATATCCAAAATCTGGAATTTTGAATAAAAAAATATTACCATCTGAAAATACTGACAGCCTGGTATGAAATATGATCATTCATGGAAAGAAATATGGAATTGTAGGATTCTAGAATAATTTGATAAATACATGATCAGGGTCAGAGGGAACTTTCAAGTAAAACGGAATATGTATAAAAAGGAAAAAGATGAAGATGTGGAGGGAAACTGAGTACATATATAGGGAACTGGTATGTTGAATAAATAAATCCCGTAGTTTTTTTTTCGTATAAAAGGAAGATTTTGTCAAAAATTTTTCCATTATTTGAGATATTATCAGGTTGTTTGTGAGTAGAAAAACAAAAAAGAAAATACCGGAACGATTAAAAGAATAAGAAAGGAAAAAGACACCCCCCCCCCCCCAAGACGAACAAGCGGTTTATTTGGGAAACCTTTAAGAGGTAGCCTTGAAGGGAAGAGCTCTAAGGCAAAGCTTGGAGAGAATTATTAAAATCCGTGATTCAAAACTAAAAGTTAAACGCCTACGTAAGTTAAAAAATAAGATAAATTAGAGCAGACAAACGACAGTGGATTTAATTATGTTTTCCTCTAGCTGGCAGAGCCGGAAGTAATCACGGTAGTCTGAGACGGAGATCAGCGCTTAGCCATTAATCAGGGAAGGTAGAAGCCAGGTAGGACTTATAATTAAATATTTGATTGAAAAAAAAAAAAGTGAACGTGAAATAAGATGATGAAATAAGAAAAGATACATTTAAAGTGCCATTAAAAATAAAATGTATTAATTTATTTAACCAACAAGTAATCAATCCAGTAAAAATATATGCATGTACATATAAATCAACACAAACAAAATATGGGATATAATAAAAAAAGGGAATTATTTATTATTATAAAAAATAGTGTATTAGTGAAATTATTGTAAAGTGATCCGTGAGTGTGTAATTAGTGTGTTTCGAAGCCTCTACAGGCAAATTAAAAAAAATAGCCTAAAAAGAAAATAAGATAGGAAAAGTTCAAATCAGAAAAAACAAAATAATAATTAAGGCAAATATAAATATATTTGTAAAATGGAGAGCCAAAAATTTGATCGGTTGACAAGAAAATTTTAAGTAATCGTCCTCAGGGAGCTCCTTTAGGGTCGATAATAATATCGTATAGCCTTCCGCGTTAAAAAAAAATTCAAATTTAGCCTCTTTCTAGTTAATAGAAAAACAAAAATATTTATATAGAGAAAAAAAGAAACTCTAAATAACTACAAAAAAAAAAACTATTAATAACGGCTGTGTAGGTTTATAAAATTAAAATATTATAGTTCATGTAAGATTTAAGAAAATAGGGAGTAATTATAATTATTATGTTTATGATAGAGTACAGCTGTTTTAATAAATAACAAATGATTGTAATTGTTAATATAATGAATATGTTTGTGTGAATTGTTGGTAATTTTGGGGATTGTTGACGACAGATAGGGCGTAGAAGACGGATATAGGGGTCCGTAAATAATATGAATTTTTCATGAGGATATATTGCGGCCAAGGTTGGGATGATAAGGGCGATTGGAGGAGACATCCTACTCCCTATTCGGATAAGTGTTCCTTCGTAATGAGTTATTAGTTTGTTTTGTTTGTTTGTGTAAGTGTTTTTTATTATGTGCGGACCTCAGTTCCAATTAGGGTTGAGAACACACCCCAGAGAAAATAAACCGCTGAGAGTAGCTAGGCCGGTGTGAAGGTGGAACAAGCAATGAGATACGTAACAAAAAATAAATAATGAAGATTTATTTGATGAAGTGAGCTGCGTGAAAAATTTTGCAAATAATGAAAAAATAGAAGACTGGAGGGTAAAAAATATATCAGTGGATGAAAGATGGATTGAAATTTTTAATCACTTTAAGACAAATGTGATTGCATATAAAAATATATTGATATTTGTTAAATTTTGTCTATGTCTACCAGCTTCAAATGCTGCTACCGAGAGAGTGTTTTCAATAATGAATAATATTTGGACCACCGAAAAATCGCAATTAAAAGTAAATACTTTAAGATCATTATTAATTACAAAATGCAATTTTAAAATAAATTGCTCAGAATTTAAAGGATTTTTAATTAATAATCCAGATGTTTTAAAAAAATCCATTCTGTGGAAAAATATCAAACTTCATAACTAAATTTATCATTTATGTAGTTTTTTTTTTTCTATTTTTTTTGTTAGTCTTAGTCAAGAAGACTGTTTATAAAACCAAATTTATTTTTTTAAATTATAATATTATAAAAACTTTTTATTTAACTTTTTATTCTAATCAAGAAGAATTATTTTTGTTGTTACTTAATTTTATAACAATAATAATAAATATATTATATGATTATTTTTTCTGTTTTTCTTTTCACTTTTAACATTATTTTGTATATGTCCTGTATTTTCCTTTCCCAAAAATGGTCACCGTACTTATAGAGGAAGAACAAGTAATTAGTGATATCAAAGCGATAAAAAAATTTCCTGGTGTTGTTGGAGCTATTGATGGTACGCATATACGCATTAAAAAAAAAACTGGAGGGGAACGTCGCAGTACTACATAAACAGAAAGGGATACTATTCCCTGAATGTACAGGTAATTTTTATTTTTTACAATAACAAACAAATCATACATTTACTGACTTTTTATAGGTTATTTGCGATTCCAAAGTGAAAATTAGAGATATAGTTGCAAAATGGAGAAGAAGTACTCATGACTCCCGCATTTTTAATGAGTCGGCTATCAAACAACGGTTTGAAAGCGGACAATTCAAAGGTCGTTTGCTAGGTGACTCAGGCTATAAGTTGCAAAATTATTTGTTTACCCCCCTATCTAGACCACAAAATGAACAGGAACAAAAATATAACACTGCCCATATATGCACCAGAAATCCAGTGGAACCTTGCTTTGGAGTTTGGAAACAACGATTTCGCTGCTTATTAGACGGGTTGACCCTAGCAGTACTTCACAATATTGCTATTGAGGTAAATGATACTGCTCCAGGTAAGATAGTTTTGATAAGATTTACGTTATAAACATTTTTTAGGGCCCAGTACATTTTTTCAAAAAAAAAAAAAACCGTAAAAACTTTATTTTACGAGTGTAAATCATTTTTGCTATCCATAAAACAAAAAATGAATATGTATGTATATTTTAGATCAGGAGGTGCCGAAAAGTTGCTTATGTAAGAGCAAACACCAATACATTTAAATAAAAACTAATTTTTATTCAGTATTTTTTGTTGTAAAAGCCAATACATACAAAGAAACAACACTTTTTTTAAACGGCATCATACGTTAAACAAAAACAAAATGTACATTAACCCTGCCAACATTTTCTATTGCGGAAGTGACTCAGAAGTGACGCTAAGAAGTTGAAACTCATCTTCTGCGATACCATTTTCTGATCGTAGAAGCGTCTTCCGTATTGAGAAGTTGTACCCCCCGGAAGTAACTTCCAGAAGTCACTTCAGCGTAACTTCAAGAAGTCACTTCAGCGTAACTTCCAGAAGTTATTTTATTCGCCTCTCTTTTGCTTTTGATTTTTGTTTGCCTTTACAGATAATACACTCATATTGACTATGGGATAACAAATATGTAAAAACTACAACAATAACAAATCGAAATCACACTTTACCACTGACCGACCACAGCAAATGACAAAATAAAACTAATTTCGATGATGTCGAAAACTTCTTATTTGCATTCTTTTCATTTCTTTTATAACGGGACATGTCATTTTCGGCTGGTATTGTAAACAACAAACAATCTTCCAAACGTCGTCTGGATGATTAAAAGACGACTGCAATGTAAATTGTTATTGTTATCTTCCAATTAACGCCTGGAAGTGAGTAAGACGTAACGCCTTTGCCGATGGACGATGAAAGAAACTTCCAATTGCTGGCAGGGAACGATCGCAGTCACCAATGTTTACCAGTAGAGCATACGAAAGTGTTGTTGCTTTGCGCGTATAGAATGAAATACGACAAAAAAAAAATAATAAGGTAAAGTTGTTTGTGTATTTCGTATTGCTATTGCTGAGTGCTGTAATGAGTATACAAAACACACAGCAGAGAACAGAAAGAGACCATTCACGTTTGCTAACCATTCGCAAATTAATTGCTTTTGCATTGCTTTTACTCGACAATAATAAAAATGTGCATTGCTGTTTGTTTACTCATTCCTTATTACTGTTTGCTATTTTACATTCTCTTTTTGTTATGCCGTTATACATAAAGCAACGAAATAATTCAATGCCAGATGAAAAAACTAAAAACATTCACATCATTCGTCCAGTATTCGTTGCTTTCAGTGAATGAAAACATAAAGAAAACATATGCCCTTTTTTTAATAGTGTTTGTGTACATTTAAATCAGGAGTGCCCAAAAGTTGCTTATGAAAGAGCAAACACCAATACATTTAAATAAAAACTAATTTTCTCTGCCAGCAATTGGAAGTTTCTTTCATCGTCCATCGTCAAAGGCGTTACGTCTTACTCACTTCCAGGCGTTAATTGGAAGATAACAATAACAATTTACATTGCAGTCGTCTTTTAATCATCCAGACGTCGTTTGGAAGATTGTTTGTTGTTTACAACACCAGCCGAAAATGACATGTCCCGTTATAAAAGAAATGAAAAGAATGCAAATAAGAAGTTTTCGACATCATCGAAATTAGTTTTATTTTGTCATTTGCTGTGGTCGGTCAGTGGTAAAGTGTGATTTCGATTTGTTATTGTTGTAGTTTTTACATATTTGTTATCCCATAGTCAATATGAGTGTATTATCTGTAAAGGCAAACAAAAATCAAAAGCAAAAGAGAGGCGAATAAAATAACTTCTGGAAGTTACGCTGAAGTGACTTCTGGAAGTTACTTCCGGGGGGTACAACTTCTCAATACGGAAGACGCTTCTACGATCAGAAAATGGTATCGCAGAAGATGAGTTTCAACTTCTTAGCGTCACTTCTGAGTCACTTCCGCAATAGAAAATGTTGGCAGGGTTTATTCAGTATTTTTTGTTGTAAAAGCCAATACATATGTACAAAGAAACAACACACTTTTTTTAAACGGTATCATTCGTTAAACAAAAAAAAAATCTACATTGACGATCGCAGTCACCAATGTTTACCAGTAGAGCATACGAAAGTGTTGTTGCTTTGCGCTTGCGCGTATAGAGTGAAGTACGACAAAAAAAAAACAAATAGGTAAGGCAAAGTGATAATGTGATAGAGAGAGAAAAAACGCTACAATGATGAAACAGAATACGACCGCAACTCAAGCAAAAACGACTCTCAGAGCAAACAGGCCCATAATTGAAACGACGGCTGTAACTTCACGAACTGTCAAATAATGTTTTTATATTTCTTCTGTGTACCAACCTGTAATGCTACGGCTTTTCCAATTTTTGTCCACAAATCTTGTTTTAAATAAAAATTTTTTCTACATTGGCGACTGCAAATTATATATGCAATCATGCTTTTGTACTTCTTCAATTAATTTTTTATATCACTTATTTTCTTTTAAATTACAAAAATCTCACTTTTAAACGTTTCTTTTGATTTTCTTTTGTTTTTATTTTTCTTGCGCCAAAGCTGCAAAAGCATATGGTTTTGTTTACAAAATGTATAAAATTTAACGAAAGTATGGCAATATTGTTGAGAGCATTTGTATCTTAAAGTGAGAGCATAAGAAAAAACGCTGTCAAAAAAAAATAGATTCTATTTTCACGACCGCATTCTCTGGCATAATTTTATGTCAAACTGTATGGAAAAACACGTTCAGCCCCAGTTCTGTTTCACCATACATGCGTATAGCAATGAGTTGAAGAAAACAGCTATACATTACCTCTTTTACCATATGATGAACTTTAAAAATTAAAGTAAACAAACATTTTTTTGAGAAAATTTGTAAAAAAAAAAATTATTTTTCGTTTTTTTCTGTGGAAATACAAAACAAAAGGTGCAAAAGTTAATATTAAAAGATTTATATTGTGATGTATTAAGGTAAGTACAATTAAAAATATGTAATATGTATGTACAATAATAAATATTCAAAAATAAATGTTGTTTTGTTTTTGTGGCTGATGGCCGGAAATTAATTTTTGCCAAAAATCATCAAAAGCATTGTCCAAAGTGGCAGGGAATTCTCAAAAATGTCAGAATTATATGGTAAGTAAGCTGAAAATTAAATTTTAAAATGAAAATAGAAAATTATTTTATTTTAAGAAAAGATATGGTGCACAAATTGGAAATTGTCAAGCCATTGATTAAAGAAAGTTGAATTTGATTAAAAAAAGGCTGTGTTGCAAAAAATATTCGAAGGCTGGAAAAAATTAAAATAAGGAAAACCAAAAATGTAAGTGCCTATGACTATTTGCTTAATATTTTAATCAATAATGATTTATTAAATTTCAGGAGCCGTAAATCTGTTATGGGTTGCCCAAATCTAGAGCATCCGAAGAAACCGACAAGATAAGTGCTTTTGATTTACTACTTAAGGCCCAACTATAATATGCATAAGCAAGCTTAAACAAATTGCAAAAGTTAACGAAAAGGCTGTCAAATGCATAACTAGTTCAGAGTTAACTTTCAGGTGGCTACAATGATTTTGAAACTTTTTGTTCACAGTTGCTCATTTATGTTTAAAAAAATGTTTTTATTTTAAGAAAAACCCATTAAATGACTATATTTTATAAATATTATTATATTATTTTATAATTAAAAGAAAACTTCGTACGCGAAACGCATAATTTTGCCTTTTTTTTAATTTATCGGCAAAAGTACTAAAATGTACAGCTGTGGCAGCACTAAATTTTAAATAATAATAAACGTTTACATATGTTTTGTTAACTTTCGTATTGTGTTTGTAAAAATGGAGAAAAAACTTAAAAATTTAAATAATATAAAAATAATAAAGTTAGCGCTTGAAGGCCTGTGCACATTAAAAGAAATAAGTGAACTACACTGTAAAAGAAGAAGACGCTCTTGTTCTGTCAGAGAAATAACCGCGACAGAAAGACATTTTTGTTAAAATAAAAAGGGTCCCTTTTATTGTAAAGGCACTTATTTTTTCCACATTTTCTATTAAATTTAAAATAAATATATTTTCTTCTTTCTCCATTTTGTTAAAAACACAAACAAACAACAAACAGCTGATTCCGTACGGAATATGCGATCAGTTTCGCTTTTTGCTTAAGCAAATGACAGTTGAAAAACTTAACGAAAAGTTTCGTTAAGTACATTATAGTTTGCCACATACAATTTATATGTGTTCGCACGTTTGCTTAAGCTAGCATATGCATATTATAGTTGGGCCTTTATGTTTTTAATAAGAGCGGAAATTGCATAAAGAATTTGCAAGTTGTATGGAATAATTTTCCGTTCCAAATGTAAAATCTCATGTGTATTTCCGGCCAATTGGTAAAAGTATTACCAATTGGAATTTATATAAGTTTTTTTTCCAAATTGTGTGTGTGTTGTGTATTTGTGTTTTATTTTACGGCCGGCCGTAGTTTTTGTATTTTGAATACATGGAGCTGTAACTCCTTAAAAAAAGTGAATAGGAAGCCGCGTATAAAGGCAATATGACTAATAATAAACCGATAATCATAAAATAGGCAGAGAGATTTGTGTATTTGTGTAACATTATAAATAAATAATAAAAAAATCAAAAAATCATTTATTACACATTTCCCACACATCTGTGAATTGGAACTGGTGCCATATTCATGAGGCCAAAATTTATTTGTTAACAGCGCTAGATATCACTCCTCTAGACTACTTAGAGCAGCATACAGTGGCATGTTCAGCCTACAAAGGCTTCTCTACAGTTGCTCTTAGATTTTCGAACGAATATATTATGGACCGATCATTAAACAATTTGTGGCATGACTTCTGAGAATATAAATAGAGTTTGTCTTAGATTGTATCTCGATATAAACACTTAAAAAAATGTATGTATGCATGTTAAAGTGATTTTCAGAAGTGAGTCTTATATGAGAGCTATGATTAAGTATGGACACATCATGATTTCTCTATACATATGTATATATATTAATGTTTTTTATTCAAATCCAATTTTTTTTATATTTTTTTAAAGTTTGGGCTGGGACTTTAAAAACCATAATTGCATGTGGTATTTATATTTTATAGTTTTCGAGTTATACGAAATTTAAATAATATTATTAAATAATATTAAATAAAACTATTAATATTAATAAAAAATTATTAATATTTATAATATTAAAATATACTTTGCACAAATATTCTTTTAATGTGTAAATGTTTTTAACTTTTTTTAGACGTGCCGAATGGCTAAGCATTTTATGTGTAAAGTCTTCGGTGAAACGCTTATACTTATGCATGTAGTCGGCATTTTTCAGAAGAATTCGTTTTTGGGGGAAAAATATCAAAATTTGCTATTTCAAAAAATGAAAGTTCGGAAGTAAATGCTAATTTAAATGTTTCAAGACGGTCAATTTCATCAAATCCAACTCGAGTTCCAATTCTCAGCAAAGTTCAGAAGAAAACTAATTTAGAAGCCATGAACATACGTACGATAGACAATTCGGCGCAAAATATATTAGGTTCTATAGAAAATAACATTATAGCAGAAGACCTTGCAAATTCAGACATAGGTGACATAGATAGTAATGGGGGAGACATAAATACACTTCATTCGGCTAACCCGTACTATTCTTCCAAACTAAGAACTTTACGAACTGCACTTGACAATTACCGTGGACGATATTTAGCTGAACAACGTGTTAAATCGAACTTAAGAGCAGAGAACGCGAGATTATCTAAGCAATTAGATAAATTTAAGGAAAAGGTTGAGAAATTGGAATTTGAGTTGAAGAAGAAGAATGATATGTATTCTAAAATATCTAATCCATTATCGGTATGCTTAGAAAATAGTTTGATAAATCATAATGGAGAAGTCAAAAACCGACGGTATAGAATTGGCTTAAAATTAATTGCTTTAGCTGTATATTTTCTTTCTCCGTCAGTTTACCGTTATTTATGCACATTCTTAGATTGGCCACAAATGAGGACTTTACAGCGGTTTGTAAAGGACTAGCCAAAATCTCCGGGTAATTTTAATGGTACTTTTGAAGCGTTAAAAGTACGTGCTCGCGATTTTACTGAGGAAGAAAAATATGTTAGTGTAGCATGTGACGAAATGTCTCTGAAAAGTTAGTGATTACGACAGGTTTAAAGACAAAATTATTGGCCTACACGATTTCGGGGACGAAAATCATTCACGAAATGTAGCGCTATGGTAATTATGGCAAATGGTATAGGTGACAATAGCAAGCAGTGTCTTATTCTTTTTATTCATGGAAATTGTAAGGGAAGAATAATGAAGAAGTACATTTTGGAGGCAATATCAAAATTGCAAGCTATAGGATTAAAACCTTGCCAATTCGTTTGCGACCAAGGATCCAATTTTGTAAACTTCTCTAAAGTTGTCAAAGTTAGTCATCAACGGCCATATTTTGAGGTAAATGAGCGTATGGTCTTCTTATGCACGATACTCCACACCTATTGAAAAGTGCCCGGAATTGTCTGCTTAACACTGATCATAAAGTTTATTTAAATAACAAACTTATAACATGGAAAGATGTTATTAATTTTTATAATGTAGATTCGAATTCAGTTAAATGTGCTCCTAAGCTAAGTGTGCAGCACATTTATCCTAATAATTTTCAACGAATGAGAGTTAACTTAGCAGCTCATGTTTTAAGTCATACTGTCGCAACCGGGATGCGAACATTGCAAGCTTCAGGGAAATTTCATTCTTCTAAATCCTCAACTTTTTTGAATACCGCCGATTATTTAGAATTTTTTAATAACCTTTTCAACAGCCGCGCAGAAAGCGCGTTTTCAATTGTTCTAAAGACCAGTTAGAACTCCTTATACTATGTTTCGACGACGACTTGAATCACCTGCTTCGCTCTCTGAATCATGTTTATGAATCATGCTGTTTACATGACCAAAAAACTTGATTCGATTTGACAGTTGTTTTTATTAAACAAACAGAATAAAAAATCAGAATTTACAATTTGTGGAATATAATTTTTTTTAATGGACAAACAAGAGTGGAAATTAGTTAGCTTATTTGAAAAAAAAACATACATTCGTACGTATTTACTTTCTTTACTTCCAGAAACAAGAAAATAATTTGCTTTGTTTACAATAATATTAAATTTTTACAGCTAGTGCTAGTGGAAACGTAGTATTAGACAGGCCTCGAAAAAATTACAAAATATCAAAATTATTGATGAAAAGGGATCTAATATTACAAATACCTTCAAGCTCATTTCTGGTTGATTGAACAACATTTCGGCTTTAAAAAGCCTTTGGTCCTATCTTAATCAAGAAGGTTTTCAGGGACTTAAGACACGCAGACTGACACAAGATCATTTAGAACACTTTTTCCAAATTCGAAAGGGATCCGGTAATTCCGTACGAAATTCACCTCGGAATTTTTCCAGCTCATTTCAGAAGAGGTAGGGCCTTCATTATGTTAACATAGTTGTGAATGGAAACTGTGAAAATGTTTCCCCAAGAGATGAAATATTAGATTTTTCCACCGTGGACTTAGCATACGGCTTTGATCCCAACAACACGCAATGGGATGAGGTTCATTCTCTACCAAACCCTTGCCCTTCTATTAAAGAGTCAGATGTTCATGATTTCAATCTTGATAGAGAGGAAAAAGGTGTCCTCGAAAAAAATGCTTTTACATATATTTGCGGTTATTTGTATTTAAAATTACATAAAATGCATTTATGTGATCTTCCGCTTCCAACTTTTGAAACCAACGAAGAAATTCCATTTAAATATAATTTTACATATGAAAAGCAGTTTGACAAATGTCATTTAGTAAAACCCCCTCAATGCTTCGTTGATTATTGTAAAATATTAGAGCAAATTCTTTAGTATATTTGATAAAAATTGCAATCGACATGGTCTACGTCAAATCATTTTTGACGAACTTTTCCCAGAACAACCATACCTATGTTGTAGTAAAATAAAACATGAAGATATTTTGAACTTATTTGTTCGAATTAGAATTTACTTTATTCTCCGATTTTTCAATGGCAAAATGAAAGAGCCTAATTTTAAACAAAAATTTTTATGCGTCTCTAATAAGTAGTTTTCATATATTGTATTAGTCTTCGCTAAATGATCTAACTTAATAAGACAGGACAAGGACCGACTTTTTAATCTGATACATTAAGATATTATTTAAAATCATTCTTAAATTACAATTAATATAAAGGCTTTACTTCTGAACTTTTCATTCCTTAGTTAAGATTTTCATGTATTATTTATTATTTTGTATATAATCTTTTTTATATGTATGTGTTATTTCGTATTTATTAACATTTATTACTGAAACACCTCATATACATACTAACCAAATAACACTAACAAAGCATAACACATGTACCTGATTTTGATCTCATTAAGGTTTGTTATTAATTTGGTCTTTTTGTCAACAGTACTAGTTCATATGTCTCCAATCTTTCATATCTGTGCCAATATAAAAAATACAGATACAAAAGATGTGTAAATCTACTGACATTGTCAACAAACATGTCAATATTACTTAAGAAAATGTCTATAGTTAGACTGTGTTGACTCGCGCTTGACTTAGTCAACTGTATTGACGACTAATTGTACACCATACAATGTCTCTGCTGTTGACATTTATGTTTTCTATTGCGATCTCTTATATTTTTTCAGTATCATAGTAAAGCCGGTTAACTAGAAAACAGCGTGTGCGTCGTTTTATTACTTACCATTTGAAAAATTTTGTTTAACAATTGAAAAATTATATTATTTTGTTTGGAAATATAAAAATAATATATTTATATAATAAATATAAAAATATAGACGTGAAAAAATATGAGTAAGAAAAATTATAAAAGACAAATTAAAGAACAAATTATTTTATCCATATGTAAGTATTTAGCTTTCAAGCAAACAAATTTAAAAGTAAATCAAAATATAAATTATTTATTTTTTTGTTCGTAGAAACGGCAGATTAGAACTCTGATAGCTGAAAATGTAGAGCGAAATTTACACTATCACCTGGGTTCTACATTTGTAAAATGAAATGGAAGTGAAATTTTCATTAGTTTTGTGTTCTAAAGTTTGTGAAAATGATTTGAAAAGTAAAATATCACTTTTAGTTTTGTTCATTGTAGTGTACAAGTTTCAGCACGTTTTCTAGAACGCCGTGTAATTGTGAATGTGGAATTGAAAAAGATTTAGTTTCACTTCGTAGTGGAATATAGAACATAGGCGTATATATTTGCACCAGACATAATTTTGAATTTTAATGTCGACGGAATTTTCAGTAAAGAAAGGCTGCGAGATTACGGCAATGTGTTCAATACATTAATAGGTAAAAATGTCGACATAGAATCTCTCAAATATTTTTATTAAAATATATATTTTTTTAAATAAATAGATGTAATATCAGCAAACAACGATTTGCCAGAAAAAACTTTAAGAACTGCATTCCAAAAACAGAAGAAAAATTTTTTCAAGCAAACCACTCGGGAAAAAATCAATAAAAATGAAGAAACCAGTCTGGCTTTTGTTGAAGAACATTTTTTTCTTAATTGCAATTAATCAATAGTGAAATGATCTTATAAGTAGTTTTAAGTAATTTAGAATTAGGGCTTATCCTGCCCTGAAAAAATGTGCTTAATTTTTGTTAATTAATATTTTATTGTTTGAAATCTGAATTAGTTTTTTATTATTTTACTTATCATTACTTATCATTTAAAATTAAAGAAGGGTAAGCCTGCCCTGAAAATGTGCTAAATTTTTGTTTATTTATATATAATATATACATAGTATGTAGTTTGAGCTATGATGGTTTTATTAGTTTTTACCTCTATTTTTTGTTAAATAAATTTCATATTTAAACATATTGTACGACTTAATTTATTTGCTTCGGTATCGGATTAAAAGCCCTAATATTAAAAAAAAATACAAAAAATACTATTGACAAAATACTAGTATGACACCACCTATTTACTAAAGGGTTGCAAATGTTGTCTTGAATGCCACTTAAGACATTTTATTTTTTAGCAAATACTTCAATGCACTTACATCTTGTTTTGCATGACACAAACAATGTGTGCCAACAACAATAATAAACAACGAGAGAACATAGCTGATGAGTAACAAGTTGAACACATGTATACAAAAAAAATTTTTGTTGTATTGTTATTGTGTGCGCTTGCTTAGATTTTTTATATGGTGCAGTGTACAATAATCAGATTTTTACATTACTAACATATACACTACAGCATAGTCTTTAGTGTAGACAGAAAACCAAATGTTTAAAAATCAAAGGCGTAATAGGTACAATTTTTAAATAAAAATTTTATTAAGAAACAATTCAATAACTTAAACTAAAAAACAAAACAAAAAATAATACATTAAAACTAAAATTATAATTCAGTCTTTTTGTTACACATTGATCGGCCAAACACAAAACAAACACACTTAATTTTTTTTGTTGTATTGTTATTGTGTGCTCTCGCTTAGATTTCATTGCTTGACGAATAAACACATACACGAATAAATGGCAGGTCGTGCTATTGATCGGCCAAACACAAAACAAACAAACTTTATTTTTTTTGTTGTATTGTTATTGTGTGCTCTCGCTTAGATTTTTTTATATGGTGCAGTGTACAATAATCAGATTTTTACATTACTGTCATATACACTGCAGCATAGTCTTCACTGTTGACAAACAACCAAGTGGTTTTGCGCAGACCTTTACTATTTACTATTGATATTACCTACAGGAAAGTTCCATAAGTTATAGAAATGTAATAGCAAATTCCTGGTTCTAATGTCACCATATGGATCCATGAGAAGTACCTAGTCAATACTTAGTCAATAGTCAAAATGTTACCAGAGGATTTTCAATGACACGCAAATGTTAAATGTCTATAGAACTAAGCATTGTATGGGGTATAATTCGTCACTAGTACTGTTGACAAAGTCGATAACGGTTCAGTACATAATTAATATTGACGTTTCCTACAGGGTAAAGTACTTACACACATCACAATATAGACACATGTTACACCCCTGCAGGAAGCTTGCGGTAAAGTGCCTCCAAGTCACCACTTTTGTCTACAATTTAGTTGACATTGTCGACTAAGAGTCTACACTTTTTTACTTTGCTTTGGGTAGAGAGAGAAATTTTTTGACATTGTCAACTTTGAAATTTTAAAATTCACGAAATATGATGTTTGTATTTCTGCTTTTTTTTTTATTATTTTCAAAGTTTTGTTTGAAAAACCAAAAAAAAACAAAAATAATGAGTAAACGAAATTATAAAAGAAAAATGAAAGAACAATCGGATTTGTATAAGAGTAGTCAGAGAAAATGTTGAAAAAATGTTCAGTGAATGTTCTAACACTAATGATTTTGTGGAGACTGCTGAAGAATTTTTGGAGCCCGTAGACGTTATTGTGCAGCCATTTGAAAATTTGCCCACACCAAAATTTTGTTTACGACAAAAATTAAAAAGTTGGTACCTATGTGGAGACTGAACCTTCAAGAAAATGCTTGGAGAAGTTGCTAGCTATTCTGCAGGAGGAAGGCTTGGATGTTCCGCGATCAGCGGTAGCTTTGTTGGGAAAGAAACAACAAGTTTCTATAAGGAAAGGTTTTACACAGCTGTCTAGCAGAAAAATGTCAAATAACGATAGCACCCAACAATTTAAAGGAAAATTAAAGTATTTTCCTTAACAAGGTAAATTTTTATTTTACTTCCAGTATTTTACGCTACACTGATAATATAATTCATCGTTTTTTCTTTTTTTTTTCAGGTAATTTACAGTGTCATGGCTGACTAAGAAGAATAATTCTTTATGAATTTAAAATGCTGAAACATTTGTACCTTTTTTATTTAACAAAACACGTAATTTTACAAAATAGTTTGTTTTTAATTTTACTAATGTGAAAATCTAGTAAAAGTAAATGGGTGTTTCCACAGAAAATGACCCCTTACAGCTCAAAAATAAAATTATTTAATACACCGTGCACGTTTTTGTTCCTGTGAATTGCACGGTCACTTGTTAAACCCTTTGGTAACATTGTTCTAACGGTGATTTAAGATCAAAAAAGCCAACTGAAAGTTTAAAATTTTCTTCATGCTCAGCAGGAATTTTGAAGGCGACAAGTTAAAATTTAATTTTTTGTGAATAGTTCAAAACGACCTCACCGACTGTAACGGCCGTTACCCCAAAAGCACAAAAGTTTGTTTTTTCGTAATTCATTCAAACGATTTAATTTTATAGTAGCGGAAAATAAGAAGGTAAGTAAGATGTAGCATTTTGTAAGGCTAAAAAAGCATCAAAAGCCTATTTTGATTTTTTTAAAGATGCAACAACCGTTACTTTATTTTTTGCGTTTTGCATTTGAACTGTTTTCGTCTGACTTAATTGGATTCTTACTGATTTTAGCTGAAAAAACATAGAGCAACTTACCATGATGCAAAAATACAGAAAAAACCGAAAAGAAGATGCAGGAAAGTACGAGGCTTAGTTGGAAAAAGAGAGAGAGGGCTCAAAAAGAAGAAGACTGGATCGAAAAAGGTGATGACGGACGAACGCCAAACTCAGGAACGCAAAAACACACTCGTACGCGTAAGAAAATTTCGTGAAAAAAAGAAAGAAGCAAATAAAAAATCTGTAGTGGCTGCGCCCTCGTTGGCCGTAGGAAGCTTTAAGTCAAATCATTCTCTTCAGAAAGCTTTATCAATAGCCAAACGCAACCTACCAATTAGCCCGTCAAAAAAGATTGCAATTGTTAGAAAACTTGCTTTAGATGTAGCTGGAGACAACATCGATTTGTAAAAACGAAAACTCTTCAAGTACTGAAAAAATGAAAATTCTTCAAGTTCGTGACGCCGACAGAGAAAAAGCCAGAACATTTTATTTGAAAGATGACATAAGTTACCTTTTTTATTATATGCTTTGCAAAACAAGACTTTGATGTTGACTTAACTTGGTCTTTTTTTGCATCTGGTCATGGTAAGGGTGCTGTAGATGGTATAGGGGCCACCGTCAAAAGATCCTTCTAGTCTGTAATTATGTCTCGGCAAGCAATAATAAACACTCCAAAAGAAGCTTTTAACTTCTTCAATACTACAAAAAAGTTGGAAGGTACTATAATACTTTACTGCGAAAAAGACGACATCAAATCCGAAACTGAACTTCTAAAAAAACGTTGGGAATATATTTAACCCATCCAAAATATTCAACATTATTTTCAAAAAGCTAACGTAAATTCGGTGCAATCAGGCTTAACAGCGGTATCGACTTTAAAAATGAACAGCCTTAAACGCTTACATTATAATGACGTTTATTGTTCATCTGAAAGCGAATAAGAATATGCAGACAACTCAACACACTAATTTTACGCAATAGAATATAGCTTTTCGTTTATGTTTTTTTTTTGTTACCCATAATAAATGAATTCAAACACAAAAAACGTTTAACTTTTTATAATGTAACGACCGTTAATTTAAAAATTTTTTTTTTTTGTTATTATTTTCTTTGGTTTGAAAATAAACCCATTCCTTAAAAAAAAACATTTCAAAGAATTTAATACGATTTTTTACTTGACACATCCTGTGCAAAATTTAACAATACATGATGTTTGTTTCCGAAATTTGAAAACAGCACATTTATAAAGTAACGACCGTACCTTTTTAATGGTCAAAAAAAATATTGAAATGTAAAAGTATTGCTACCGATGCTTGAACTTTCGTAGGTCCAAAATTAAGCAATCCTCGTGGCATATTTACCTAGGTTGCAATTTTATTTTAAAAATCACCGAATTTTAAAATTCACGAAACATAAAAAAATTTAACAAGTTTTTGGTTGCCAGATTGTTGGCGGTTCTGGTGTAATGCCGGCTAGGGCTCGCCGTATTGGGGGGTGGTTCTTGCCAACCAACCTGGTATTTCGCTACTACAAAAAAATTTCATGCCAGCCTATTTATTATTCGTATATGAAAAAGAAAGGAACCCGAAAGTAAACAAGTATAAAAAAACAAGAGGATTGTATTTGGAATTCTACTTTTGCACCGTGTACTCACCTATTGTTTGCACCTCCTACCTAGGAGTTGAGGTTGGCGGGTGTTCTGCCAACTATGTCCATTCCACCGTGACGACCTGAAATAAAATTTTTGTTGGATCGTCCCAAAAATCACCAATTACCTTACCATCACCTTCCTATTATTTCCTTGTGAGTTTATTCACTCATTATAAAATAAAAAAAACTTGAAATTTTCTTATTCAAATTCATGATACAATTTCATTTTCCTTTATTTATAAAATATGGGGTTAAGTTAATTTTTGGGAATTTGTATTTATAAAGTGCAGGTATTTATGTTTAATAAAAAAAAAACAAATACTAAATATCCATAAAAATTTAATACCAAAAGAAAGGAAAACAACAGTCAGTAATCAAAAAAATTTTCTTCTTCTTTTTCAAGTGCTGGCATAGGAGCAGCTGATGGACGATGACTGCCGTCTGTTCGTAAAGGGTCCTAACTTATTTTGGTCCTAGGTAAGTTCTAATTCTTCAAAAATTCTGGTACATATATATTTAACTTTTTTTTCAACCCTCTTTTCCTTTTTTCTACGATAAGGAAAACCACAATTGCCCTCTGGGCAATTACCCTACGGATTCTACAGGCCTGAGCTCAACCCTATACACTCGCGCACCTGGGCAAATACGCCACCAGGAACTGACAATAAAGGCAATGAACACTATACTTTATGTTGTGTTTTCCCTATATTTTACTTTGAAGTGTTAAAATAAAATTGAATATATATGTCTAGGTTAATTTTGTCCGTATGGATGTCTGTCTTGTGCATACGAGTCGAAAGTATTGAGTGGCAGATTACCTGGTGTGGCTTATGATCTGGTGTCTTCTCCTGTTGGTTTTCACAATTCAGCTGGGTGTGGGTGTTGTTCCTTCTGGGGCATAAAAGATCGGGCAAAATAGATCGGATACCTGGCCCTCACACTTCACCTTGGTGTTGTTCCTTCTAGGACCTGTGTTATCTGGCAAAGTGGTCCGCACACGTTGGCTTTGGGTGGGCTGGTGTCGTTCCTCGAGGGCATAAAAGATCGGGCAAAATAGCTGGGATGCCTGGTCCTCACACCTCAGCTTGGGGTTGGTGTTCCTAAAAGATGTGCTGTCCCCAGTTCAGGGATTCTAGTTATTGGGGTGTAGTTTTTGGTGTGTTGGTTCGTGGTGGTTGTGGTTCTGGCTAGTGTTTGGTTTGGTTACGTTTCAGTTTATTCCAACAAAAAATTTTTTTTTTATTTCTATAATTTTTAATTTCACATGTGTACCATCTTTTTCTTTTTTAAATGTGTTGTGGATTTCTCCGAATTGGTACTTAAATTTATGTTCTTTTTGTTTTCATTTACTTTTGTAATTTTTTGTTTCTTTCTTTTATGATGGTGAGTTCTGGTTTTAATCGTGATTCACTTAATTTTCTTTAACCCTGCTGTTAGGTTAGAAAAAACTTACGAATCTTAGGTTAAGGGACCATTTGGTCCATAATGCAATTTTCATGCCAAATAATAATTTTATCTTATTCATTGTAACTATTTTGGTTCAATAATTTCTAAAGTAAGTATTTGACATATCAAAAACATCCTCTAAATATTTGACATGAATTTACATTCATTTGGTAATGAAAAAATAATTTTGGGATTTCCAATTTTTGCAATGAATTTACATTCACTTGTTGTTTTGTAATCAAGAAGCACAGATACGTGCAGTACTTCTTTCAGTTTGAAAGTTTCTTTGAATAGTCCGGAAGTGTTTTCGTTACGAAATGGCGCAATTGAACGAAGAGATACCTACGTGAAATTCTAAATGAATATTTCCGATTAGGAGGCGGATTTAATTTCGGAGTGTTCATCTGAAACAAAAAGTAAACAGGAAGTCATCTCAGTTGAAACTAGATCCGATGATTGTCTTTTTATTGCTAAAAACAACATGGAATGGAGAGCGACGCCATTATCTCAGTCTATTAGAACTGGGGCTGAGAATATTATCACAACACAGTACAGTGTCTAGATGCGATGACATGCTGTCTGCTTTTTTGTTGTTTTTTCAGCCTCCAATAGAAAGAATTGTCATTGAAATACTAATAACCACGGCAGGATCAAGTTTGCTGCCAAATGGACAGATATTGATGAAGACGCACTGAGCGCATATATAGCTGTGCTCATTCTTGCTGGAGTTTATCGGTATGTACATTCATGTTTTACTTATTTCTGTATTAAATTAAATTATTCAATGACAGCGGAAAAAATGAGGATGTCCACGGTTTATTTGATGTAAAATTTGGTCGCCCTATTTTCCGATCGATTACGTCTGAAGATACATTTCATAGGATTACAAGTGCTCTCCGTTTCGATGATGTTCTGAGTCGACGCCATAGTCGTAGTAGCGATAAATTTGCTCCTATTCGTGCACTGTGAGACTATTGGCAACAACTTCTTCCAATGTTATATAATTGTATTGTAACCGTTGTATTTGCAAACATACTTGACATATCCGCTTTGAATGCGTACATACTATTTTCTGAAATCGATGTTTTACGGGCTCCAACTGATCGGAATCGAAAGAGGCCAGAGTTTTTGCGACAACTAGCACTTTCTTTAACTAGAATTACCTCAACAAGGGTTCTCAGCACAATTATTGATAGAAATTCGTACAACATGCACAGTTTCAGAGGCTTCCTCAAATAATCCAACTTCTCATTCAAGGACTCGAAAGCGTGGAATTTGTGGTTGCTGCAAGCCGAAGTCTGATATAAAATGTTCCATTTGCAGCAACTTTATTTGTAAAACTAACCGAAAAACATTGTGCTTATCTTGCAATAAAAAATATATTCAAACCAACTAATAAATTCTTATTTTTTTAAAAAAATCTAATAAAATGTACTATGGACCAAATGGTCCTCTAACCTAAGATTCGTCATTTTCTATTTTTCTCAGCCCTGAATAAAGTTAGAAAATTTAATTTTCGCACATAACATTGTTTTATTAAAAGACCCCATTAGCAGACAAATTTAGTCAGTATATATCACCGTTCCAAAGTTACAAGGGAATACTGAAAAAATTTGGACCAAATGGCCCTAACCTAACAGCAGGGTTAATGTTGCTTTATTTAATGTTCTTTAATAGTGATTTATTTATTTCCACAACCATCCGACGTCCAACCTGTTGTTCTGCTCAAACCAAACTCAAAATCTTTCTCCATCTTTTTTTCTTTTTATCATCACCTAATAAGACGCCAAAACCACAAAAAAGATGTCGTCCGATCGCCATTTGTGAACAATAACTATTCAGCTGTTATGTTTTTTTTGATTTCTTTGTTTGTCTCTTTCCTTTTTGTTTATTTTGTTTAATTTGTACCTTTATCCCTAATCTATTTTCATCCCTTTCTATTTTTGTCCGCGTTGCCAACCAATATTGCATTTATTAATCCTATGAAGAGTACACACGACATAAAAAAGGAAATCCAATAAAAATATTTTAAAGTGTAGACTAGAATTACAAAAACAAATCATGTTTTATTAATTAGAGAAGGAAAATGAACTAATATTTTTTAAGAGAAAAGTTTTTTATTCAAGCTAATAGTTCAAATAATTAAGAATACTATTGTAAAGTACTGGAACAATTGGCAAATTGGAATGCATTTTCTACCCGGCCAAGGGCGTCTTCAGCAATCTTCATTGTCCACTATCACTCTGTAAATACTAGCAATTTAAATTTAGTTTAACTTTTTTCTTTGGCTTAATAAATTTGTAAAAATATTTAGTGTAATATTGACTTATGTGCGTGTCCCATGATAACTTTGAATCACTGTAAAAATAAAATTTGTAGAAAAAAAATTTTTCGCAGAAAACATCAATTTACTTCTCCCATTTTATTTTTTACAAGGTACATAAATGTACATACATAGGCAGTGCTGATATTCAGCCGGTTCGCTCGAACCGGTTGTTAAAATTTTAAATATTTTGCGAAACGGTTGTTGCATATTCACCCTTCTCGTGAATAAAAATTCCATATGAAATTTGTTGGGGTGATTATGTTTTTTTGTTTTAACGGTTTTATATAATGTGTATTTATCAAGGTGATATAGTCTCGGCAACAAACACAATATTGTTCAGTTGTTCATTGTCTAAACGTACAAACAAATGAATTTTATTTTGGTCATACATTGGATTCTTGGATGATGATGTTTTCGATAGCGTTTTCTTTAATCTTTTGAGAAAAAAATAAAGCAATTTTTTTTACTTTTATTTTGCAAAATCAAAACTATTATTTTATTAAACAAAAGTTTATATCATTTCCTTCAAGAGGTCTGTTACTGGGATGCGACTTTAAAATTTTCGCTATTTTTATCAAAATTTGGCAAAAATATAATTTTTTTAAGCGAACCGGTTGTTAATTGTTTCGAATATCACCACTGTACATAGGTATTCTTAAATGAAAAAAAATGTTAAAAAAACGATTAATTACTTAAAATTTTTTATTTTCAAGTACTTAGGAATACTTGCTGCTGATCCTGCGAACAATTGGTCCAATTAACTCCATTGCTTCAGGTTAGTACTTCTGCTCATAAATGGTTCTATTATTGTGAATAACATTGAACAAATAAAAAATGTTTTTTAAAAAAAAATTTATAATTTCTCTGTTTTTAGATGATGCATGTTACTTACCGTTAATCCTGCGACGACTGGCTTTATTTTAATTTCGAAACTCTAGAAATAATTTTTCAAATTTCATTTATGTATATAAAAACATCAATAATTCAATTTTTTTAATTTATGTTTATTTAAAATACAAAAATTTATTGCAATTAAATTTTGAACGAGCGCACAATAAAATAACAGGTTGTCATCAAATTTATGGCATCAATATTTAGGCATGTGATGGAAATCGAAAACGAATCAATTTTGGAAATACATATTTGTTTTAAGATTCTCTTTAGTAGCCCAATATCTTTATATATTATGTGATAAAAGTTTTTTAATACAGAAATATTACGAAAAAATTGACTTCTAAAACTCATTCGTTTTTGATTTCCATCATATGCCTGATAAATTTGGCGCATATTCAGAAATGATAACTAAGCTTAAACTTTTTTAAGTACCAACTTAAGTTATTCCTAGTTGATTACTTTCAGCACGAAAAGTTACAACTTAATTATGTCTAAAGCTGTAACTAAATGTCAACTAACAAATACATTTAAAGACCAGCTGATTGATTTTATTTCTTATCGTCGATGGTGTCAACATATTTGGCCACCAATTCTTTAAATGTAGTTTTTTCATCTGGCGACCAATTTGAGTCTCTAAAGTACACAAAGCAATAAATACATATTTTTTTCTAACAATAATAATAAACTTATCTTATTTTCTTTGCTAATTGTGTCCATTTTGAACAAAAAAAAATCACAAAAAAGAAAACAAACTAGAGATGTGTTTTTCGTCAACAAAAATCTACTAAATGCAGTGTTGCATTTCTTTCAACAGCTGAAAGCAGTTGCTAAGTTAGTTATGATTTGTGAATAAGATCTTTAACTATTTGTGAACTATGTTTTAGTTTCTGTTTAATAAGTTTCGACTTTAGTTACGAATTCTGAATATGCGTCTTTGTTTTTCTAATTAATTTTGCGATAGAAAATGGAGAAATTGGAGATAAAAAATAATTTTTAAAAGAACAAATACAGTTACTGTTAAATACAGTTACTGTTAAGTCCTAAATTTTAAAGAATTACTAGAATTTAAAAATTGTATATTATTTTCAAAATAAAGACTTTTGAGACAATCTTGTTTCGAAGATTGTACATAAATTTTGAAAATGACATACTTTTTAGTTATGTGCACTTAAAAAATAAACTTTATTAGGTTTCTTCAATTTCCAAGTGTTATTCGCACGTCCGGTACTTTTAGAAAGTCTAGACAATGCTTCTATCACTTTGGAGTCAGAATACTAATTGACCTTTCTTACAAAATGCTTCGCCTTTTATAGGAAAATGCTAAGGCGTGCTTACATTGTTTTTAGTGTAAAGGCTGCAAAATTGTACAGAGTGGTATTTTATAAAATCGTTAAATTCAAAAATTATCTTTAAATGTTAAGGGTTGAATTTCGAAATTACTAAAGTGTTGAACCGTGTTCAACAATGAAATATTCTCCTGTATTCTTATATATATATATATTACACATGTATGTATTTCTTATAATTTCACTATACATAAAGTTCTCATTTTTTATAATGAGTTGTGTTATTCTCCAAGAATGTAAATAGCGGCTACTCTTTTGTTGTTCTCTTTTTTCCTTTTTTTTGTACATGAATACAGTTGCTTAAATTTATAATATATGTTAGTTATAAGTAGGGTTGCCATACGTCCTCTTTTCCCCGGACACCGTCCTCTTTTTTAGGGCGTCCGGGGTAGTGCTACTTCTTTTTTTGCAAGTGTCCTGGGTTTGTCCTACTTTTAAAACTTTAATCTATAATTTCGTTTTATTGCATCGAAAGTATTGTTGGCATTGATGTATACATATTTTTAAATACACACGATGTCATGACATGCTTTTTTGTGTAAACAAATTGTGTTTGATGCTTTTTGGCCGCCATATGCGCCTTCACAATTTCACGTGTCTTATGCCCTTAATTTTAACAAATAGATAACCTAACCGGTAAAAAGAATTTGGTAATTTTAAGTTTTTTTTACCTACGTGTAACTACCGCCTGCATTCGGTGAAAAATGTGGTAACATTGGTGTTTGACGTTTAGACCTACACCAATTAATTGCAAAATTTAATTGTTTGCAACGGCGTTTTTAGTTTTGTCCAGAAATGTCTGCTGATGCACTTTTCTTAGAAAGACGAAATCTTCTTATAAATCATTCCAAATTTTAAAATGGTGAATTCTTTCCCTGAATGTGTGTGTTAACCTTTGGGAATTTTGTTTTATGATATTTCTCAAAGTTCTTAGTTCTAGAAATTCTGAATTCAGTGGACACCAGAAAGAACCAAATTAAAAACATAAACTATTTGTGATATTATTAAAGTCAAATATAATTTTGATATGAATTGTCAAGTGTTTTCTGAATATTTAAAAAAATGCCATAATAATATATTGGTTCAAATTGAAAGCGCTGAAAAATATACATGAAACTTTACAACTTCTACTAAAAATTTATATATAATACATGTGAAGTTTTAAAATGAATTTGTTAATTTTTATATTTTTATGTTGTAGTAGTTATGAGATCAGACTGATAAAATATAATTTTTTTAATATTTTGTGTAAGTTTTGTGTTGTTGTTATATGTAAATAGAATTTTAAATTTGTTTTGTGTATATTAAGGCGTTTTTTTAATATTTTACTACAGAGTATTGTCCTCTTTTTAAGGGTAAATGTCTGGCTTTTTTATGGTCGACATCCTCTTTTTCTCAAAATGAATATGGTAACCCTAGTTATAAGAAATCTGTCAATAAAGCAAGGAGCTTTAAAATTGTAAATCAAAGGATTTGGATTTTTTATTTCTCAACTAATTCGACAAGGGTATAAGTATCCTTAACATTGGTCCTTCGAAAAAGTCCTAGAAGAGGCTAGGGCAGGAAAAATTTAGTGACTTGGAGTCCACTAGTTCACCAAGAAAATAGACGCCTTAAAGACGACCGCAACATTTTTGCACAGAATAAGCAGATGTACCACAGTTTATTTGTTGGTGCTTACGGAAGAAAAGATTAACTACAATTTATATGGAAAACCAGCAAGAAAAAAGGTACGTACTGTGATTATTGGTTATTTTGTGTGACAATTTTATCTTAAACAAGTAAAGGCCCAACTATAATGTGCATATGCTAGCTTAAGCAAACGTGCGAACACATATAAATTGTATGTGGCAAACTATAATGTACTTAACGAAACTTTTCGTTAAGTTTTTCAATTGTCATTTGCTTAAGCAAAAAGCGAAACTGATCGCATATTCCGTACGGAATCAGCTGTTTGTTGTTTGTTTGTGTTTTTAACAAAATGGAGAAAGAAGAAAATACATTTATTTTAAATTTAATAGAAAATGTGGAAAAAATAAGTGCCTTTACAATAAAAGAGGCCCTTTTTATTTTAACAAAAATGTCTTTCTGTCGCGGTTTATTTCTCTGTCAGAACAAGAGCGTCTTCTTCTTTTACAGTATAGTTCACTTATTTATTTTAATGTGCACAGGCCTTCAAGCGCTAACTTTAATATTTTTATATTATTTAAATTTTTAAGTTTTTTCTCCATTTTTACAAACACAATACGAAAATTAACAAAACATATCGAGCCATAACCGCCAAAATAATGTATCCCACACCATAATCGATTGTTGTTTTTTAATCGAAATCGATAGTTCAACATCATTTAAAATTATTAAAATTAAATGTATTACACAAAACAATATTTACATTATAAATTTTAAAATAATGGCTTTATTCAAACTGATTTTATTTAAAAAAAACCTTCCCCTGTAAAATTTTGAGTTTGTGGGATACATTTTTTCGGCGGTTATGGCTCGATATGTAAACGTTTATTATTATTTACAATGTAGTGCTGCCACAGCTGTACATTTTAGTACTTTTGCCGATAAATTAAAAAAAAGGAAAAATTATGCGTTTCTGGTACGAAGTTTTCTTTTAATTATAAAATAATATAATAATATTTATAAAATATAGTCATTTAATGGCTTTTTGTTAAAATAAAAACATTTTTTTTAAACATAAATGAGCAACTGTGGACAAAAAGTTTCAAAGTCATTGTAGCCACCTGAAATTTAACTCTGAACTGGTTATGCATTTGACAGCCTTTTCGTTAACTTTTGCAATTTGCTTAAGCTTGCTTATGCATATTATAGTTGGGCCTTAAGAGTGCTATATTCGGCTGTGCCGAATCTTAAATACCCTTCACCTAAGCGTAGTAAGAAATACAGAAACTACACTAGACTAGAATATCCTAATTCTGTGTTTTCTATTCAGTCTTAGTGCAAATTTTATTAGTATTTGATATATTGTTTGAAACACAATTTTACGACCAACATAATTTATGTTAAATATTTTAAAATTTTGTCTAATTTTCACCATTTTTAATCGATATAATTACCAATTCTTACCATAATTTACAGAGTTTGTCTGATGTTCATAATAATCTTGAGTGTAATTTAACAAACAGAGTATAAAAAAGGGGTACAATTCGGTTTTAGTGATTTTGTTAAAAAAAAAAAAAACAAATAGGGATTTTAGAAGAGATATCAGCAAAAAAAATTTTTTTTGGCGGCCACGCCTATTTTCGAGGGGCGGGCCCTTAAATTTGAAAATATATAGGCCTATATCTCGGGAACTACTGGGTGTCTAATAATTTGTAATACATTAAATAAAAGGTATTAAAAATACCTTTCCAACGATATATATCATGATTATAAAATATGGACCGAATATGGGTTAAATCCGAAAAGAATATTTTTTGACCCGAATTTATTTGTTTTTTGGAAATGGTTCTATATGGCAAGTATGACAAATTATGGGCCGATCTTCTTAAATTTTGGAACAGTTATTTTCATGCATATGAGGATATTTCACGTCGAATTTCAACATAATAACGGTATATTTAAGATATATATTAGTATTAACGTGGATTTCGGTAGTGGACCTTATGTGGGGGATATAGTCAAATATGGACCGATATTCTCAAAATCCAGCAGTTAGATTTAGGCATGTATGTAAATGCTCCGTGTAAAATATTGGATTGGTACCCTTATTTATAAGCGATTTATGAGTATTAAAGGGATTTTCCGAAGAGGGCTTTATATGGGGCATACGGTTAAAAATAGACCGAAATTAACAAAATTGTGTGGAATGATTTTTGTATATATGTACATGATCTGTACAAAGTTTTGAGTCGGTAACGATATTTATACAATATATATAGGGAAAAATGTCTTTTTCAGATGTGGTCCTTGTATGGGAGCTATGACCAGTTGTGGGCCGACCACCATAAAATTTAGTACCACAATTTATTTGCCTATAAAGAGTATTTATGTCAAATTTTAGCCGTTTAACATTATTTATATCTGTTTTATGCGTATTTAAGTGAATTTCGGAAGTGGACTTTATATGGGGTCTATGGTCAAATATGGACCGAACTAAAAAAAATTTCGTTTTGCGATTTCTTTTTGCACAAAACTCAGTTTTGCTGAATTTTGTCTTGATATTTTATAGGCATTTATGTATAATTGAGCAATATTTCGGGAAGATTTTTGTATGGGGGCTATGACCATTTCTGGGCCGATCACCATAAAATTTGGTACAATAATTTATTTGTCTATAAAGAGTATTTATATCAAATTTTAGCCGTTTAACATTATTTATATCTGTTTTATGCGTATTTAAGTGAATTTTGTAAGTGGACTTTATATGGGGTCTATGGTCAAATATGGACCGAACTAAAAAAAATTTCGGTTTGTGATTTCTTTTTGTATGGTATTATCTGCAATATATTTCAAAATATTGCAATAAAATGGACGAAAAATATTAAATTTTTAAAGAGGTGGTCTCACATATTGGTTCATAACTCTGGTTAACCTAAACCGATTTTGCTGATTTTAAATAGCAAACTTCTCGAAAGCACTTCTGACAGAATTATTGAAGGTTTGGATCCCGAACATATCTTGGGACTTCACAAAACTGATTTCAACATCCAGACAGACAGACAGACAGACAGACGGACATGGCTTAATCGACTTCGCTATCTATAAGGATCCAGAATATATATACTTTATAGGGTCGGAAAATTATATTGTGGAAATTTCACACGGAATGACAAACTTATATATACCCTTCTCACGATGGTGAAGTGTATAAAAAACAACTCCTTATGGTCAAAATAAATATTTCATTCTTTTTGTACCTCCATGCCAATTTCTCTTTTCAATTTCTCAATTTTCATTTTTTCACATTCCACTCTGAGATTGTGAGATTGTAGCTTCATTAACTTGCTTTTCATATAAGGAAATTTTCTTTTGCTTAATTTGTAAAAGCTGTTTGTTTATTTCATAATTTTTATAGCTGGTTTTCTCCAATTCCTTCATACTTTTTAAAAGTTTAGCTTGTGTCTCGCATTGCTTTCTCAGAAGTTCCAGACGCTCTTGTTCTGGTGATTTTTTTCTTTTCTTGGCTGGTATGTTTATTATCTCAGCTTCATTTGTAACTATTTGTTCCATGTCGAGATTTTGAGGAGTTTCTATAGCCTGACTTGTTGACGGAGCAACGTTTTCAACGCCGAAAGCGTGTCCAGATGGTGCTACTTGGTAATTTAGTGATAACAGCTGGGACACGCAATCCTCAAGTATATTAAGGGGAATTTCCTGTGAAGGACCACCACCTGTTGCTTGTTGGTTTTGTTTATTATTAGAAAGCTTTTTTTTGATACTTGCTTTGTAATGAATCCAAACCTATATGAAGTAAAAATTCTAATAAAATGTCTGTTTACAATAATTAAGATGTCATATACTTACACGTTGCCATTCGAAGGATGTTCTTGTAGGTGGGCCCAAGCTATTCAATTCTATAGTAAATCCTTCCCACGCTTCCTTACACTGAGTTTTCGTCATCCCAAATTTTTGCTTTCCTTTAGCAATTTCTGGATTTTTTTCCATCAGCTGCACAAGTCGCTCAAATTGGGCTTTGGTTGTTATTTTTAATGTCCTGCGTATTTGTATTAATCATTTAATTAATTATATTAAGATCAAAAAACACCTCTACTTACGATTTTTCCATTTTTTATATTTTTTGTATTATTTTTTTAAAGGAAATGTATTAAAAAATTTATTTAAATATGTAACCGACAAAGACTCAACTGCTAATAAGCAGTTGTGTATATTTATCGTTTTTGTCAACCAAACTCATCCAAAATGGTGAACCGCAATACTATTAAACACAACCAAAAAATCAGCAGCACAACCAAAAAGTCAACTACATTTAAGTTGTGAATGGCAATACCGATTTATGAAAGACGACCAAATTATTAAAAAAGTTGTGAACCGCAATAGGGGCAAAAAATCGTGGAAAAATGTAACAAGCTTTAGCTTAAATAAAAAGAAAACATATTAAATTTAAATTGTGCATCATTTCATTTTGTATTTAAATTGCAGTTTCAATAAAATAAGCCAGATCGCTTCAGTATGCACTAGCGGTTTGAAACGAAAAATGTCTAGGATTTTCGTTTGTCAGAACACCTCTTTGACGTTTTCAAATCTAAAACGATAATTTTAAGCGTTTGGTGTGAACATGGGCGAATATATGTACAATGAATAAAAGCTAATTTTTATAAACCATGTTTAGCTAAATAAAGAATTTTCTTTCTCCATTTCCTATTTATTTGTTTAGATGATAAGTCATTACTACTCGACCTTAAAAGCAAAAAAGAACAAAAATCTTTAATTTCCCCAATAAAATTAAAAACAAAAATAAAAAATTGTTTTGTAATATCGAAACAATTTCTACTTCACTCTCATCGTCTCAAGATAACCAACGTAAAAACAAAAAAATCCCAACAAAAAACATAGTTACCAACATTTTGCATTCAACTTCTAATTTGACCAATGATTTTCCACAAACAAGTGAGACTTCCAATGTTACCCAAAATGAAAGTTTCAATATGATCTCCGATTCGAGTGTTAACAATCATAATAGTACCAGCATAGCTGACATTAATTTTAAGCCGAACTATTTAACTTTAAGTTCAATACACGGGCCAAACCAATCCGCGTGCTCACTACCTCAATACAACAGAATGACATTCTAGAAAACTTTTCAAACCTACCTCGAGCATTAAGAATCACAGCGTGCATTTTCCGTTTTTATACCCGAATAAAACAGTAGAAAAGATCAGTGGAAAAGAACTATCGCCAAAGGAAATAGTCTTCTCTAAAAACCGTTTAATCATAGCTTGTCAGAAATCTCATTTTTGCGAAGAATATTCACAATTACTTATACAAAGACCACAGTCCCGAAAAAGCTCCCTTTTAACTCTTAACCCCTTTCTAGATTCCAACGGAATCATGAGAATAAATGGTCGTCTAGCTGACTCCCCTACTCTAAGTTATGCCGAACGATATCCCATTTTACTGCATTATCATGCATGTTTTACGAGATTATTTCTCAAGTATTTGCACCAATACTCCCTACATGGTCAAACTGCGCTTTTATGCCGTTTGACTAAATTACGTTATTATGTCCCCAAACTCAAGACTCTTATAAAAACAACCTTATCTCAATGCGTAACATGTGTCAAACATAAACGCCAAATCAGTCACCAAATAATGGCGGCCTTACCCCCCGAGCGTTCGACTTTAACGCGCGCCTTTTTCTCCACCGGTGTCGATTTTGCGGGACCTTTTGATATAAAATCTTATGCTGGTCGTGGCTGAAGAGTGACAAAAGGATACGTGCTGGTCTTCGCTTGTTTTTCAACAAAAGCGATCCATCTCGAAGCTACCGGTGATATATCCACACAAGCCTTTCTAGCTGCCTTCGCTCGTTTCTTTTCGCGACGAGGAACACCTCACGCAATATATTCTGATAACGGCACCGCCTTTGTAGGCGCAGCTAACATCTTAAAAGGCGATAAACAACATTTCTTTTCAAACATACACAAAGGTCTTCTTGCTCAAGATGCTTTTACTCCCGTGGAATGGCATTTTATCCCTCCTGGCGCCCCTCATATGGGTGGCCTCTGGGAAGCTGGCGTAAAAAGCTTCAAATCCCACTTCAAAAAGATTTGTCATAGTCAAATTTTTACGTATGAAGAATTCAGCACTGTTCAGGCACGAAAACCCTATAAGCAATCGAAATAATTTTGTTGTCCGGTAACACTGCAACTGCAGTGTTACTCGTTGCTTTTGTCTCTTTTGTTTATCATTCTTGCTCATACCGACAGGCAATTGTGGTGGTGGTTTTTAAACCACAGATCACTCTTGTAACAACTTTTGAAGCCACAGCATCTCAAATAAATAAGTAATACAAAACAAATATACCTTCTGTTTAAAGTGAGAATATTTAATATTCATTTTATGTTAGTTTTTATTAAAATTGTGAACTTAATAGTTTATTTAAAATCTATCAATGAAAGTTGTAATACAATATCGAATATCAAGTAATAAAGTCAGGAAACTTTTTCATTTACAAAAGAAAATTCAAAACATACTACAATAATAAGTTACAAGTATTATTTAAAAATTGAGCAAGTGAAAAAACAATATATTTCAACAAAAAGATAAAATTATAACATTATGGATTAATTAGAAGGAGTCTCTAGAATTTTTCATTTATTCATCACAACATCTGGATATTAAATATCATTCTGATGAAATATCCCTAAACCTCTGTATTTAAATAAAAGGATAACTAAATCATCAGAAGAACAAGAACAACAAGATCATCTACATCATTCCCATCATCATCCTCCCGGGACCACAAGTGATCCATCCTCATCCAGGAATCAGGTATCACCCCCCTTCAAATCATCCACTTCACCCTACAGTCCACGTAAGTCATCCCATTTATATATTTTCATAATTTTTACCCGTGTACATATACAAGCACCATGTTGGCAAGGATTGAAGCGTGTCTAAACTCTAGACCCTTCAGTCCCATGAGTGAAAACCCAAACGACCTATGCGCTCTAACGCCAGGTCATCAGCTATGTCAACCGTTGGCAAAAGCTTAAAATCCTTCACCATCATTTAGCTCGTATATGGAAGGAAGAATACTTATCAGAACTCCATAAAAGGAATAAGTGGAAGTACCCCCAACGAGACTTCGAAATTACCCCCCAATCAATGGCGTCTCGGACGTATTGAGAAAATCTTCTCTGGCTCCGATCATCGAGTCAGAATAGCCGAAATACGCACGGCTAATGACGTCGTCACGCGACCCATTGTAAAACTGATTTTACTCCCCCTTCCCCTGACATCGTAACAATTAACTCGACCTCCTTAATTTTCCTCATTACAGCAAAGATGCCCTCCCGTAGCCAGGTCTCCACAATTGAAAAGACGAAACCAACGTCAAGATCACCAACAAGAGCCCCTGACTGTCGTTTATGTAGCAAAGGGCACCCGCTCCGAAAATGCATGAAATTTCTACAAATGACTGTAGCCGCCAGGAAGGACATAGTCCAACAACACCGGTACTGCCGAAACTGCCTTGCGCACTCACATCGCACGGACAAATGTCACAGCGAAGCACGTTGTCGTGACTGCAATGGCCAGCACCACACTCTTCTGCATCACGCCGAAATCATTCGTGCCAATAAACACTTGAGCCGTGCAGCCGAAACCTCCCAACCGTCATCATAAGGATGCAGATAAACAATGACTGTCACCAAGTTCGAGGCCTACTAAATGCCTGTGCCCCCACGAGCTCCATAGCAGGGTTCATAGTCGAACCGTATCACGTGCCGTTCGAGAGGTTCGATGCAGATAAATGGTGCCAGATTACGTTTCGGACCCGTTTTGAAGGTGATGGTGGTACCTTTAAACTAAGGACGAGAATCTCCAAGGACCTACCCCAAGAACTCACTACGAAGTCACTAGAGCCGAAAGTGACTGACGCCTATTGCAACCTAAAGCTGGCCGACCCGGACTTCTTTGAATGTCGATCCATCAACTTTATCCTAGGAGCGGCATCCGAGGCGGCATCCAGACTGCAACAAAAGGAACACCTCTAGCACAGGATACGGCTCTAGGTTTAGTCATAATCGACAAATTTGATGTCTAAGTTACAAATTGTTACTATTATACATTATACTTAGGCTTTTTCAGTTTTACACCATTGAATTTTATTTACTTAACTTTGTGAATATTATACTTACCCTTTTTTTACACTTATGATACAGTATTCCACGGATAAATATCTAACCAAAAATATCCCAATTTGTTGGGTATTTATCCGCGGAAGGTATTTAAACGTCCATGTTTATTTACCTCTCAGAGGCACTTATACGAATACGCTTAATTTTATTTAAGGGATAATTATGCGAATATTACTTCATTTCTTGGCATTAAAATAAATAAGGAAAACACAATTAAAAATTAAACAAAACATTTTATTGAATAGGACTTCATATCAGAAAAAGTAAATAAAAGTTTTTACTTCATAGATAGGGACGTTTTCTTGGGAGCCATTTCGTTAAATCCTTTTTTAAATTTTATTCAATTCACTACACTTGTTCACTTATTTTTAAATTTAATATTTTTACCACCAACACTGAATCAAAACAATTAGGTATGTATGAAGCTAACAGGTGCGTATAAAAAGTTCTGGCAAAGTTGTCTAAAAAAGGCACTTTGAGAAAAATCCAGGAATATATCAGTGCTGAGATTTTTTTATTTAATTACCCACATTGGGTATTTATAAGAAATTTAAAAAGTTATGTAAAAAAGATATATTGAAGTAAATAAACGAGGATGCATCAAGGAATATATCATTGTTTTTGAGGTAATTACCCGAATTGGGTATTTAAGCGAAAGGTATTAAACCGCATAGTTTTGTGTGATAATTATGAAAAATTTATGGGGATTTACAGTGCGAGGTAAATAAGCGAAAAAGGCAATTAAGCGTCGGGTATTTAGCCGTGGTATACTGTATATTGAATTATACACATGTGCATATACTTACCTATTTACTTAAAATTTGAATTATAAATATTTACCAAAAAAAAAATTGATTATACCTACCCACATTTGTTATTATTATAATTATATATTACATCTTCATTCTTGAATTATTACATACTTACCTCTTTTACATTGTTCATTATTGAAATTATTATTATACTTACCTCTTTTTTATCTTGTTAATTTTTGAATTTATACTACCTACTTACCTCCTTTTTACATTGTTATTATTGAATTTGTTATACTTACCTTTTTTATACTTATATCAAATTGTTGTACATCATACTTACCCCTTCATACTTCCAATCGAATTATTATATATCTTTAATTTATTAAATCTTCTTCTTGCATTGTTAATTACAGAATCTATTATACTTACGTTTTTGATACTTATATCCAATTAATTATTACATATTATTAATTATTTACTTTATCCGATATTAACCACCCAATTGCCTGTGTGGAAAGTAAACTCAACTTTGTTATCTCGGTTATAACAAGGGGGGTGGGATGTTTAGGCACGAAACCCCTAAATAATTAAAATCCCTTTTTTTGTGGTACGGTAACCCTGCAACTGCAGCGTTACTCGCTATTTTTGTTCCTCCTTTTCTTATTTTCTCAGCTCATACCGACAGGCAATTGTGGTGGTGTTTTTTACACTACAATTGATTCACACAAAAACAATAAAAAAACACTGTAGAGAAATATCAAAAACACACACGAAATAAATGAAAATAAAAACATTTTTTATTTTCTAAATGTTTGTCTTTCGTGATCGTTGTCGTAAAATTAATTGTGTACAAAAAGTTAAGTCTTTGAACATTATTAAGTGCTTTTGATTTACGAAATATTATTTAACACGATTTTTGTATTTCAACCTTATACAAAAAAAAACTCAAAAGTGACA
Source organism: Bellardia pandia (assembly GCA_916048285.2). NCBI lineage: Eukaryota > Metazoa > Arthropoda > Insecta > Diptera > Calliphoridae > Bellardia > Bellardia pandia. The sequence continues at coordinate 90,222,080 of OU696532.1, read as the reverse complement.
CCAAATAAAAGGAATTAATTACATACAATTAAAAATTCGTGCATTTTTATTGAAGTGAATGGTGACAATAATAAACTAACTATAATAATAATCGGAATTTGTTCCTACATTATCATCTTTATTTGATAAATGTGTAATGGCTCTTCGCACTCTTGCTCATTGGGATGAGGTTTTAATGTGGTTTAAAACACCTGCAGTTGCCCAAAACTTGACTTCAGTAATAAAAATTCAGTCTCGTCTCATCGAACTGTTCGGACGTATTATTTTTAGTGCGGCTGAATTTTCGGTGAAAAAATCGTAATAGGTGAAAAAGTGTAATAGGTTGAAATAAAACAAAAAAGTGGAAAAATAACTCGTAATAGGTTAAAAAATCTACGGTAATATCGGTAATTAAAAAAACACTAAAAATCGCATAAAAATTGTATGAGTGTTCCTCTCAGATGTAATTCTGAGAAAGAGCTTAGCTCGACTAGAAAAACTAGATGGGTCTCTGAGGAAGCATCCTTAAAAAAATCTGTGGAGAATTTTCTCACTACAAGAGCCGTAGAACGGCGTCGCTCCTGTTCGCCCAATATAGTGATTTCAACAGATGAGAAAACATCATCTTCATCAAGTAGTGCAGTGAAACCCAAAAAACAAGTAGGTATGGATAAGTACATCACCGTTCTCAAGCGACAGAGGAGCCCGACGTCTGCTCAAGTGTCATCAAATTCAAGAGCTCCTAAGACCGTGAGTAATGATCAAAATAGGTTTGCTCTCCTCCAGACGAATGAGCCAGAACTTCCTAAGAAGACGTTTAAGCCCCCACCAATTTATCTGAACGAGCCGACTTCCAGTAAATTGGTACAAGGAATTGTTTCGGTAATAGGTGAAAACATGTTTAGCGTAACCTCAATTAAACATGGAAATATCTGCGAGACAAAGATCCAAGTGAATAGGGAAGATGATTTTCGAAAATTGTCCAACCAGTTGGAGAGGCAGACTAGGGATTTCTATACCTACCAGCTCAAAAGCGCAAAAGGACTCCAAGTCGTTCTAAAGGGTATAGACCCATGTGTTGATCCTGCGGAGATAAAGACCGGTTTAATGGACAAAGGGTTCAAAATCAAGAGCGTAGTGAATATCAGAAACCGTGAAAAGATCCCTCAGCCCATGTTCAGGGTAGAATTGGAACCTGGAGATGTTGTCTTAAAGAAAAACGAGTCCCATCCAATCTACAATCTCATTTATCTTCTGCATCGTAGAATTACCGTGGAGGAACCGCATAAGCGCATTGGACCCGTCCATTGTGTTAATTGTCAAGAATTTGGTCACACCAAGGCGTATTGTAAATTGCCGTCAGTTTGTGTTGCGTGTGGGGAACTACATCCAACTGCTCAATGTAATAAGTCCAAAACTGACGTAAAAATAAAAAAATGCAGTAACTGCGGAGGTAATCATACCGCAAATTATAGAGGTTGTCCAATTTACACTCATTTGAAAGGCATAAGAAACACCAAGACGTCAGTATTGCCTAATCGCCCTCAACAGCCAAATTTAACATCGAGTGACAATCGATTATTACGGTCCACTAGTCATGTAAACGCGCCTAGTTCTATACAAGTTTCTTACGCAAACGTCGTTAAATCTAATATGCCAGGTCTGGAGCAGGAACCTAAACCCCAATATTCTGAGCCGCATATCAACAATCTAGAGACAACATTGCAGACACTTGTCCAAACTATGAACACTTTCACGACCACCATGACATCCATGATGCAGGAAATGCTGAAAATGCAATCCACTATCTTGCAAGCCATTTTAAAGATATGATTTATTTAAAAATTTGTTTCTGGAACGCGAACGGCCTTCGCCAACATAAAAATGAACTGGAATACTTCCTGATGGATAAGCAGATTGATGTTATGATGATTGCTGAAACTCACTTGACGTCGACAGGGTACTTCAAAATTAATGGCTACGAGTTCTACGATACTAAAGACCCCGCGGAAGAGCTTGTGGAGGTTCGGCAATTCTTATAAAGAACAGAATAAAGCATTATCTAATGAATAACATAAGTGAGGATTACCTCCAAGCAACAAACATTTGCATTGAATTCTGTCAATACAAATTTGTTTTATCATCGATTTATTCTCCGCCTCGATTATCAATAAAAGAACACCAATACCATAACTTCTTTAAATCCCTTGGAGCTAGATTTTTAGTTGCAGTTGACTTTAACGCCAAACACACATTTTGGGGTTCACGTCTGGTAACCCCAAAGGGTCACGTACTCTTCAACACCATTGCTAAAATGGGCTTAGATGTACTCTCAAGCGGACATCCCACCTATTGCCCGACGGAAGATTCCCGATGTTATTGACTTTGTAGTGAAAAATATCCCTGTAGAATGGATGCAAGTGGATCCTTCACTGGACTTGTCCTCAGATCACTCTCCTACTATCATTTCAATACATTTCCCTCAAGTGTGTGGTTCTCCATTTATGAACATGACCAAGACCCGAGTTGGATAAAATACAAAAAATATTTAAGTTCTCATTGCACGGAAAATGTTGTGTTGAGAACTACCGACGATATTGATGAGTCGATTGGCAACTTTACCGAGGACCTTCGACGAGCTGTGCATCACGCTTCCACTTATCACGTTGAATGTAGAAATAGGACAAACAGAACTTATTTCTCTGAACTCGAACATCTCCCATCAGAAAAAAGAAAATGAGAAGAGAGTGGCAAATTCACAGGTCTCCTGAACTGAAGGCTAGGCTACGGGAATGCAGAGATATACTAAGACATTTCTTAGAAACCCAAAGAACGGCCTCACTTAGATCTTACTTGGAAGGTCTTGATAGTACCCTACAATCTGACTACTCGGTATGGAGGACGGCAAGAGGTTTAAAAAGACCAGTGAGAGGAAAACCTCCTTTGCGAAATACGACTGGTGACTGGGCTAGAAATGATTCCGAGAAAGAGACATTATTTGTTAACCATTTGAGAAATGTGTTTACTATAAACAACTTAAATAATAACAAATCTGATTTGCCACCACTTGTTATAAGACCTCCTGTACCTCTAAGACTAAACTTTCGTGATGTCCAAAACGCTATTGGTACTCTGAACCTTAGAAAGGCTCCAGGTATGGATAAAATCAGCAATAAAATGCTTGTGGAGTTACCTCGTGTAGCAAGAAGAATTATCCTCTTGATCTTCAACGCTATTTTACGCCTAGAATACTATCCTGCAGATTGGAAGGTGTCTATGATCACTATGATTCCTAAGTCAGGGAAGGACCACACCAAAGTGGAGTCATATAGGCCAATTAGCCTACTGCCGACAATTTCTAAACTCTTCGAAAAATTGTTAATGACTAAGTTGACTCCGATTCTGAATGACACTGAATGTATTCCTAATCATCAGTTCGGATTCAGAGCTAAACACAGTACCATCGAACAAACACACAGATTGGTAAATGTGATAAGAGGGTCGTTTGAAGACAAAAAATACTGCTCCGCCCTTTTCATTGATGTGCCCCAAGCGTTCGGCAAAGTTTGGCATGACGGATTAATGCACAAAATAAAATTAACTCTGCCTGCTAACACCCATAAACTCATGGAAAGTTATTTATACGGTAGCAAATTTAAAATCAAAGAAGGCAATTGTTTAAGTACCGCTCAGCCAATTGAATCAGGTGTGCCACAGGGTAGCATACTGGGCCCTACTTTATATTTGATTTATGCCTCCGACATGCCGTCAGACGCCAAAATCCACACGTCAACTTTTGCAGACGATACAGCCTTTATCAGCGTCCATAAGGACCACCAAGTTGCATCACAGAATTTGCAGAATTATGTATGTTTATAAGCTAGAGAATTGGCTAGAGCTTTGGAAAATCAGGGTAAGTGAACAAAAATGTATTCATATAACTTTCACATTGCGAAAAGATACCTGCTCGTTCATCAGAATAAATAATCAAATTATCCCGCAACACAATGAAGTCAAATACCTCGGCATTCACCTCGACCGCCGTTTAACTTGGAAGTCTCATATTGAAGCGAAACTTACACAAATGAGATTAAAAGCAGTGCAACTTAATTGGCTAATCGGCAGAAACTCTACATTGAAATTGGATTGCAAACTTTTGTTGTACAATGCAATACTAAAGCCAATCTGGTGCTATGGAATTCAATTATGGGGTACTGCCTCAGCATCCAACATTGAAAAAATTCAAAGGGGTCAAAATAAAATTCTACGTATAATTACTGCAGCTCCATGGTATGTTAAAAATTCTCGAATCCACAAAGATCTAGGCGTGCCATTAGTAAAAGTCGAATTTACAAAATATGCGTCAAAGTATGTCAGCAAACTTGAACACCATCCAAACCCACTTGCACGAGACATCCTTAACTTTAGTGCTTAACTTGCTTTAACTCAAGCGCAAAACAGATGACTGGATCAGTTGATGTGAAATTTTTTTAGTATCATAAAGATTTGAATACTTATTGTCATTTCATATATGAAGATTCAATAAATAATTAAATGCAAACAAAAAAAAAAATTAATAAAAAAAAGTTGGAAAAAAGCAGAGCTGAACTCAAAAACAAGAACGCGAAGACCTCAAGTCGGAATTAGAGAATTTTCTATTATTGTGCGATGAGGAAATCCCTACTTTAATAAATAAAAAAAGCTGTGGAAGATCAAACTAACCAAAGAAGACTTAAGAAGTGGTTCTTCCCTCGAAGGAAGATATCAAAACAGCTAGTATTTTATATATAGAAACATAACGTCTTTTATTTATAAGAAACAAAATAATAATTCAGATTTTTATGTTTAAATTAAAAAATCTATTAAAAATTAAGCTGAAACCTCAGGAAGAAAGATTTAAAAATATAACATTTATATTAGATTTATGTAGTATTTAAACTAAGTTATATACATATAAAATAAAAAAGCTAATAATATTATAATTCAGGTAAAAAAGATTTAAATTAATAAATAGATACTTCAGTCGGCATTTTAAATGTTTGTCAAAAAATTAAAAATACTTTTCAGGTTTTTTATATTATAGTTTCATATTCAATTTCAAAATCAATTTCAGCATCTGAAATTGATGTTGTTATAAAGTCAGTAGGAGTAAAGATATTAGTCCGTGGGTTGTTTATGTCTGACAGTGGAGAAAATGCCGCCTTTGGCCGGCAGCGTTTCTGTTGTAGATTTTGCAACTTTCTGTTGGTTATTAAATTTTGAATTTCGCTCATTAATTCATATCCATTTTCTTCTGGCAACTTTTGCAATTGGAGCGCAATACCCACACCAAATGCGGTGAACTCATTTTCTTCATCTTTTTCTTCTAAAATCTTTTTCAATGCTCTGTCTAATTGAGGTTTGAGAGTTGAAACTTTCCTAAAAAAAATTTAAGTATTTAACAAATCTGCTTTTACAGTTCAAAAGAATTACTACACTGAAATGAAACGTCGCGACGCGTCGGACGAAAGGATTAAATATTATTTTTTACATTTACATAAATATTAAAAAACTAGAAAAGCATTTAAAAAAAATCTAATAATAATTCAAATTTTTTTCCAGGTCCCAGACACCGAATTTGAGTGGGTGGAAATCGCTAAAGATTTTTATAACTTATGGCAATTCCCACATACGTTAGGAGCTTTGGACGGAAAGCATATCTCTCGAATTCTGGTTCTCAATTCTATGATATCAAAGGATATTATAGTATTGTACTTTTTGCAGCAGTGGATGCACATTGTCGGTTTATTTTTGTAAATGTTGTTAAAGCGTCTGATAGTACAATCTTTACCATTCCATTGTAAATGGAGATCTCAACATCCCAAGGCAACAAAATCCCACACTTTTTCATTGGCGATGATGCGTTTTCACTTGATGCACATTTAATGAAGCCGTACGGTAGATCATTAAAATTAAATATTCCACAGGAAATATTTAATTACAGACTATGTCGAGCAAGGATGGCTGTGGAGTGCGCATTTGGCCGATTAGCTAAGAGGTTGCAAACGTCATCGGTCGACTTAAGGTACGTTCAGATTGATGAAATATTTGAAGAAAATATTTGTTATTATATTTGCTTCAAATTATGTTAAATAAAAAAGTATTTTGTTTTATGTTCAAACTAAGCACAAATATTTCATAACTATTTTTTTTGTTGAAACAGCCTAAAAATAGTGTGAAATAAAATAAAAAAAATAGTTTTTTGTGTGTTCAGACTGAAATAAATATTTGCATTAAATATTTATTTGATAAAAGTGTCAAAAAATATAATTTTGTTTACCACAAAATATTACGTTATATAAATAAAAGAAACGCAAACAAACGAAGAGAATTTATTTGTTTTGTGTTGTGGAGCCGCATCTCTGGTGATATTGGAGGAGGAAGCTATAAAAGAAAGAAAAACTGGAAAACAATGGGTACGGAATTGGGTACGTAGATGCACAGAAGACGGTTGTTGTGCAAAATTGTTAAAATAACTGGAGTAAGAGACACCTGCACTCTAAAAAACCTTTTTGCGCATGAATTCAAAGAATTTAAATTGTTTGGTAAGTACGACTTTTTATTTATTTTTCTATTTGTGTCACTTATCTGTAGCTCAAATTAGTACCACCTATTATAACAAAAAGAAAAACAGTGTTTCGCGAGCCCATTTCTGCCTCAGAACGTTTAGCTGTTACTCTTCGTTACTTGGCAACAGGTGATCACTTCAATACGTTTTTCGTATTCTATTTAATACTATTTCAGTTATTGTTCCAGAAGTTTGCGATGCAATTTATAAGGTGTTGCAGCCGGAGTACTTAAAGGTAAAATTAATAAGAAATATTGCTTGGGTTTTAATTGTTTAAACTTAGGTGCCACCCACTGGAGAGGAATGGAAAGCAGTGTCTCAAAAGTTTTCAGACGTATGGAACTTTCCGAACTGTATCGGGTCGATAGATGGAAAACATGTCGTGATGAACGCACCACCACATTCTGGTAGCATATACTATAACTATAAAGATACAGTAGTTCCTAAATTCAATTTCTTTTTATTTATATTGAATGTTTTTGTAGGTTCACATAGGGTTACCATATTCATTTTGAGAAAAAGAGGACGTCGACCATCAAAAAGCCGGACATTTACCCTTAAAAAGAGGACAATACTCTGTAGTAAAATATTAAAAAACGCCTTAAAATACGCAAAACAAATTGAAAATTCTATTTACATATAACAACAACACAAAACTTACACAAAATATTAAAAAAATTATATTTTATCAGTCTGATCTCATAACTACTACAACATGAAAACATAAAAATTAACAAATTCATTTTAAAACTTCACATGTATTATATATGTATAAATTTTTAGTAGAAGTTGTCAAGTTTCATGTATATTTTTCAGCGCTTTCAATTTGAACCAATATATTATTATGGCATTTTTTTAAATATTCATAAAACTCTTGACAATTCATATCAAAATTATATTTGACTTTAATAATATCAGAAATAGTTTCTGTGTTTAATTTGTTTCTTTCTGGTGTCCACTGAATTCAGAACTTCTAGAAATAAGAACTTTGAGAAATATTATAAAACAAAATTCCCAAAGGTTAACACACACATTCAGGAAAAGAATTGATCATTTTAAAATTTGGAATGATTTGGAATTTATAAGATATCGTCTTTCAAAGAAAAGTGCATCAGCTGGTTTGTCCCCCTCCAATAAATTAGCACTTTTTTTGGCACCTTTTCCAGAAATTTCTGGACTAAACTAAAAACGTCGTAACAAACAATTAAATTTTGCCATTAATTGGTGTAAGTCTAAACGTCAAACACCAATGTTACCACATTTTCCACCAAATGCAGTCGGTAGTTACACGTAGGTAAAAAAATGTTAAAATTACCAAATTCTTTTTACCGGTTAGGTAAGGAAAACTAATAGGTATAAACAATAGTAGTTATCTATTTGTTAAAATTACGGGCATAAGACAGGTAGACAAAGCCCAAAAGCCAAAGCCGTTTAAAATTATGATGGCGCATACTTATATGGCGGCCAAAAAGCATCAAACACAGTGTGTTTACACAACAAAGCATGTCATGACATCGTGTGTATTTTAAAAAATGTATACATCAATGCCAACAATACTTTCGATGCAATAAAACGAAATTATAGATTAAAGTTTTAAAAGTAGGACAAACCCAGGACACTTGCAAAAAAAGAAGTAGGACTACCCCGGACGCCCTAAAAAAGAGGACGGTGTCCGGGGAAAAGAGGACGTATGGCAACCCTAGGTTCACATATGTAATGCATGTTCAAATATGTGTCACAACCACTTTGCAACCGTTCTTATTAAATTTCATTAAATTACTTAAGTACATTGCTCCACAGTTCATATTTCATTAAATTCCTTAAGTACATTGCTCCACATTGCATAGTTTGCTTTTGTAACAAAATATCTCAGTTTTATGCAACACATACATACATGCATTTCACATTCCATTAGAATAAGCTAGTATTTAAATTATACTTAAAATTATTATTAAAGCATTAATAAAGAAACCACAAAGGTGAGCAGAAGCTCCGCCAGTAAAAGACAACGTTTTTAATTATTGAAACCTTTAATTATTAAATGGCGACCGTGACAGTCCTGATAACTCTGCCGCAGCTATTAGAGAATTCGATAAATACCTTAACGAGGAATATTTAGAAAGAACTCTAGATCCATTAGTGTGGTGGACCGAAAGAAAAAAGTTATATCCACGAGTTTACACCTTTGCTCTTAAACGACTCTGTATATTGGCCAATTTTTGTTAAATTTGGTTTGTTTTGCAAATGTTGTAGCATAGCTCTCACTTTTTTGTCACTTTCTTTCATTCAAAAGAAAGAAAAGATCAATTGAACGAAATGAACGAACGGGGTCACTTTTAGTGATTGAACGAAAAATTAAATGAATTCAGAGTCTACCTGAAACATTATCTTCAATTGGATTTCAAGAAAACAAGTGCTATAAATATGCATCTAGGGTCAGGGATGAGATTTCCCACTTTTCAATTACCAGTGGCAATGTTGATTTTCAATGGAGGAAAATAAATATTGAACATGTTTAACGTTCATAAGAAAGACAGAAATAAAAGAAAACTTTTTTATAAACAAAAAAGAAGTAAAAGAAAACTTTTTTATAAACTATTTAAAAATTAATTTTATCAATTCATTGTTTAATAATTAAAAAGGTAAAAAAATGGGGTTTGTATTCTGATTTTGTTGTTTAATAATTATTCTAATACAATTTCTGCGTTCAAAATTGCACAATTTAGAATATCTCTTGAACTGGATGTGCTTGTCGAAATGGGGCGCTCTTTGGAACACTTGCCAATGGGAGTGCTAGAGTTTATACCGTCCAATGAATTTTCGGAACACCAACTGCTTTCGTTTTCAGTTATTGGACGAATTCTGCGATCTCGCGCAATTTTTAACTTTTTTTTGTCAACAACAGTTGCATCTTCTTCAGGGAGTTTTTGTAGTTGATATGCAATGCTTGTTCCAAAGGAAGTAAACTCGTTTTCTTTGTCAGATGCATCAATCAATTTTTGCAAAGCTTCATCAAATTTACCGTCTTCATCTTCTCTTGGACGTTTATTTGTTTTTTTTTTGTTTGTGAATTCGTTAAGTTAAGTTTTTGATTCGTTAAGTTGTTGTGAGTTTACATTATTAGTCTGTAAAGAAAGTGGGTATAAAACAATTAGCATAAATTAGTCCCCAAAATTCTAATTACGGAAAGATAATACTAACCTTTTCTGAGTTATCACCAGCGTTGTCAGTTTAGGGGACTTATCCCCAAATTGGGGATTTTTTGTCGTGATTTGGGATAAAAATTTCATCTTGGGGATCCGGGGATTTGTTGGGGATGACTACACAGTTTTAAGGGATTTTTGGGGATATTTTTTTAAAAGTGATGGTAACAAGAATGATTTGGAGCTAAAAAATGTGCGTCTGGCAAGTCTAAAAATGTGTGTTATGATTTCTAGTGTATGGTTTCTAATAAAAAAGAAGTATGTAAATATATAAAAAAAAGTAAATTTTTTACTGTTTAATATGGCTGCAAATACTAATTTTATTAACAAAAATCATAATGCTTCTTGGGAACGCGAAGATTGGGCAAAAGATTTGAAATATATGTACTTATACGAGTATAGTTTTAAAGGGTAACGCGCGTTGAACGCGTGTTTTCAATAATGAATACTACCAAAACAAAAATACGTAACAAAGTGCAATATGAATTATTGGAAGCACTTCTCAGAATAAACTTAATACTTTAAAAATATTTAAATTTGTTTTGAGAAATTTAATCCATCTGCTGAAATGCTAAAGCTTATTAATACAAGCAATATGTGCAACAAAATTTCTGAGGCTGATGAATCAGAAGATTTTGATTCTGAAGTTTTTGAAATGCTAAACTCTGGTAAATAATTTTTTATACATATTAAATTATGTATTTTTTTTACAAGATTTATAAATACGAATCTAATTAGATTGAATACTAATATATGTATGTAGCTATCGATAAAAATTAATTTTTATTATTATTTTTATATTATTTTTTAAATAAAAAAAATTTTGAATCAAAAAAAATCAGAAATTTATTTCGACAGTGCAAAATTGTTTAATGATGGTACTCGATACGAATCGATTCATTGTTTCAGTGTTGTAAAAAACTTTAATAAGTACGTATTACAACACTGAATAAAATAAAAGAAAATGTAAACAAAAGACATATGGTTCTACAAAAAATAAGATAAGTAAAAGCAAAATTTTTTAAAGAAATTATTTTAAATTAAAAATGGAACCAGTTATGTTTTTTTACTCATCGTCTTCTGATTCTGCCGAGATTGAAAACATTAATGACATAAGGAAACAAATAAGAAACAACTCCGTGTTTTGTGTGTTTTTCTAGACTCAAAAGACGTTTAAAGCTCACAAAGGAAGTATAGGTAAAATTTATTTTTGACCTAAAAGTAATAAAATTATTAATATTATGATATTTTTTCAAAGTAAGTAACAAATTTTTTACCAACATCTTTTTTTCTTTTTGCTAAAAAAAAAACGTTATTTCGAATGCTTCTTTGCTTACGAGTAAAAACTCGCAAGATTGCGTTCGAATGATCATTCGTTATCGAATGCCATCATTAGAAATTTCGATACATATTATTCGCTATCGAATGATGGATTCCCCAATCTTAAAAAAATCGAACGTTATAATGAAAATGTATTCGCATACGAATGCGAGAATTAGCTCCCAGAATAAGGAAGATTGGTATATTTCATCTGTGGATGAACCGGACTTTTTGTACATTTTACTTTTTTCTCCTGTGTATGAAGCTCGGAGGGAACGTATTTTTTTTTCACAATATCACTCGACATACCCATTTCTGATGCAACATCCTCATGACTTTACCTTTAGGTCATTCCGCCTGTAGGACTTGCTGCCCATATTCCACAACACATCATGCGACCTATATAGTGAAATTATCTGTATAATTTCTTCTTTATTTAATTTTTGTTCCATTTTTTCAAAAAATTCTGGTAATTTTTAAATAAATGTACATATATAAATCTAGTGTTGTCGTATTGTCAAAAGAAAAAAAAAAATACGGAAAAAATTTGTAATTTACAATTTTTTTTTAAAAAATGCATTAAATTTGTATTTAAAAATTGTATTAAGATGTGTTGTGTAATAGTTTTGTTCTTTTTTCTTTATAGTTTTTTATAAAACCCAGAAAATTTGTTATAAACATAATTTTTATTTTAACACTGGTAGCACTGTTTATGCATTTGTCATTTTACTTAGTCCCCTTTTCCACAGGCAAATTTTTATTTGGCAAATTCTGAGTTTGTAGGCGAGAGGGGTGCGAGGAAGAGAAACAAAACTTTGCCTGTTCAGAATTTGCGGTACACGCAAATTCTGCTTTGCTCTGTTCGTTGAAAACAATTTTGTTGACATTTCCTTTTTAACCTATTCGTTTTACTGACACACAGCCGGCTTTTGTTTACAAACCTTTTGCTTTAATTTGTGCAAGTGAAATTTAATTTTTGCAATTTATATAATAAAAAATATACACTTCTTCGAAAAATTCTTTAAAATGTAAACACTTTTGACGTTTCTTTCTTTCTTTTGTATTTTGATTCGCAAATTTGGCAAAGAAAAATTTGCTAGTGGAAAAGTAAGCGAAAATTTCAAAAGAGAAAACAAAAAATTTGCCAAATAAAAATTGTCAAAAATTTACTTACAACCAAATTCTCTCGCAAGTTGAGTTGTAAGCAGTGTTGCCACGAAAAAAAATTTTTTGTAACCAACATTTATGAAAAAAATAACCAAATTAAAAAAAAAATAACCAAATTTATTTATTTATTTTTTGTAATTTTAACTATAATTTGTACTTTAAGGTAACAAAAAAAAAAAAAAAATATAAAACAACGTATTTTACAACACAACTCCTAATACTAAAAAATAATTTTCAAAAATTCACTACATTTACTTCGAGCACAGACTAACACTTCGAGCACAAACAAAACTAAACAAAACCATATATGTAACTAAATTCCTTTATGAAATGCCGCCATTACACAGCACTGTAATTTTTTACACTCAGAGTTGATTATGTTATATTAAAGTAATTTAATGGGTGTTGCCAATGCAACAATTTTGCTGATTGGACTTTTTATTTTTTTAATTAGAAAAAATAAAAATGTTTGTAAATTCACATAGTACATATTTTCAGTAAAAAAAAATAACCAAAACAGAAAAAATCTACACATGTACACATTGAGAAAAAAAATAACCAATTTTGGTTAGAAATAACCAAAAACGGCAACGCTGGTTGTAAGTGCGAAAAATATGATTGTGTTAGTAAAAAACTGTAATTGCCCTGTAGTAAATAAAATAGTCAGTTGATAAAAAACATTAATTATAAACTAATTATTTTGCAAATGACTACAAATTGGTTTAAATCTCATGCAGATATCAACCAAACATATTGCGCAAGTCTCTTGCGCTGTTGTTTTCTTTGAAAAGTGAGTTTGAAAGGGGGGAAGCACAATGTAAGAAATAAATAAAAGCAAAATGTAAAAAGGAAAACAAAAGAAGCTGTCATGAAGTCAAATGTTACATGTCAATCAAAGCAAACAAGGTCTTTGAGGTAAACGGTGCTCAATTTTAATAGAGTTATCAAGCGAGAAAAAATAATTAAATATTGAAAGTTTATACATAATAAAATAATAAAAGTGATATTGTTGCATTATAAAATAGTTCATTAAAAATCGAAATAAAAAAATGTACAGTAAAATGCATTTAATGCGAAAAGTAAAAGCGGAAAAAGAAAAATATGTACAGAAATTAAGAAAAGAGAATGAAAAAAGTGCTCCTGCAATAATGGAGGCGGTAGAAGTTGCAAGTGAAAAAAGTTTTTGCAAAGACGATGTGAAAATTAATTATTTTAGTTGTAATGCAAAAAAACAATCCTTACGTGAACAATTAGGAGAGTGGTATCATAGAAATAAGCCATCGCGCAAAAGTTTTGATGAACTCTTGGCAATTTTAAAAGGAGAAGGCATAGATGTGCCATTAAGTGCTAATGCATTTTGCAAGAAAAGTAATTGTTTAATCGTATCACAAATTTCCCCTGGGTCATATACCCATTTTGGAATTTTAAAACAATTGGAAAGGGTTTCGCATTTACTTAAAGATTGTGATGAAGTTTTGCTTGATATTAATATTGATGGCCTACCTTTATTCAAAAGTTCAAAAGCCCAATTGTGGCCAATTTTGATAAAGGTTGTCAATATTGCAAGCTTGTCTGTTTTTCCAGTAGGAGTTTTTTTAGGCCGAAGCAAACCTAACAATATTGAATAATTCCTCCATGAGTTTATTCAGGAACTAGACATTTTGTTGCGAAATGGACTTAAATTTAAGGAACAATCTATTGCATTGAAAATTAGGGCAATAATTTGTGATACGCCGGCAAGAGCTTTTGTGTGTGGCATCGTAAGCCACACTTGCCGCCATGGATGCACAAAATGCAATCAAGTTGCAGAAAAAGTTGGTGGCGTTTTAACTTATTCTACGAAATCAGGGGTGCTTATTTCTGACAGCGATTTTGCATGCAGAAAATATGTAGGACACCATCAAAAAAAAAATTTCATGAAGAAAAAAGTCCATTTGAGAAACTTAATTTAGGAATGGTAAGTCAGGTGCCGCTCGATCCGATGCATCTCGTTGACCTGGGAGTGATGAGAAAATTTCTTATTCGGATTATTACAAATAAATGTATTTTTAAAATAACTGAAGGCATTAAAAATGAAATTTCTGATCATTTAAATGATCTTAAAAAACATATTCCTAAGGAATTTTCTCGCACTCCCAGAGGATTGGATGAAATATTTCATTGGAAGGCATCTGAGTTCAGGCAGTTCTTACTGAATACGGGAATTGTTGTTCTTAAAGATCGAGTTCATGAAGATTTGTACTACGAATTTTTATTACTTCACTGTGCTTGCAGATTTCTATCATGCCCTAGAACATGCCAAAAAAATACACAGAACGCCCAAATTCTGCTAGAACTTTTTGTTGAAAATTTTACTACTATTTTCGGTCAAAATAGCGTGACTTACAATATACATGGTCTGTTGCATCTGAGTGAATGTGTTCAAAAATTTGGTCCACTTACAAACTTCTCAGGATATCCGTTTGAAAACTATCTTCAAACTTTAAAGAAGTATGTAAAAAAACCATCAAAAATTTTGCAACAAATATCTAATAATGTAAAATTTGAAAATATAATTATTAAAGAAAAGGAAGTAATGTTCAGTCGAAAACGTGATGAAATTGTTAGTCTCACAACGAAACACTACTTCTTTTCGAAAAAGGCTCCTAATAATTTGTGTGCCATTCACCCATTTATTCCTATTTTAATAACAGGTTTTATTGAGACTGGGGTAGGGTTTATTGTAGGAAAAAAATTTAAAACAATCGAAAGCTATTTCAATGAGCCATTTGATTCCTTTTCAATTTTGGGAACGTGTGTTGTTGATCCGAGCTGCATAGGCGATGAAGAAATATTTGAAGAAAAAAAAATTGAATGCAAGCTCGTTGGTTTACCTAAAGGGGAAAAGGTAGTTTTGCTTCCATTATTGCACGGGTGCTATTAAAATATAACCAAATAAAAACTTTTTATATGCTAACAATATTTAACTACATAAATAAATATAAAAGAAATAAATTAATAAAATATACATATATATAATAGAAATAAATAAATAACAAAAATATATAAATAATTAAAATATCAAAATTTAAAAGAGAAAATTTAAAAATTAAAGCAATTCAAATCTATTAACATACATATATACTAGCAATTATGAAGCGCATTTATCTGAGCACTACTGGTAAGTATCTTATACAATCATAAAAATATGCCTAATTACTTATATCGTATTTTAACAGATAACGGAAAAGAAAATGACGATAAGGCGCCTTGCCAATGTTCACTTGAAGTTTTAAAGCAATTTGATGCAAAATTTTCTGAAATGAATGCGAAGTTTTCCGAAATGACATGTAAGATAAAAATATTTATTGTCTGCAAAAATATCATGTTTTTCATATAAACATTTATATTTCAAGGCGAAATTAAGGAGCTCAAAGGGATAATTCAATCTCAAAATGAAGCCATAATGGCAGCATTGTCTACCCAAAAAGTAGTGACCGAAAGCCTTGTTCGCCAGGAAAAAAACAATGTGGCTATTAAGAAAGTTTTTCCAATAAACACCCTCGAGGAGTTAAAAGCGCTCAATGACGTCATAATTGATGAAAATCAGCAAATTTATGTGAGTTCTTATTTATCTCTACTTTTATCATTTTCCAAATTTTCGTGTTTTTTACAGACCAATGCCATGAAATTATCGCTGAAAGGGAAATTGCCAAAAACGTTAACGACAATTTTATCTCTGCAATTGATTCTCGTTATAAATATCGATGGTACTCATGGCAAAACGCGCTTAAAGGATTACGAAAAAGTTTTTGATGCATTGATGGATGCGGTTCGGCCACTCTGTGATGACCCAGATAAAGAACTACGCAACGCCTTAGCTGTAATTAAAAAACGTCATTTTCATAACGTTTGCGTTGAAAAAAAAACTAAATAAGTTCAATACTTAAGATAATATTTTGACTGTTTTCATAAACGCAGTATGCAACGCAACATTTCATTGCATAGAGCTCATAATAGCATTTAGAATATAATTTAAAAACTTTTATCACATAAAATATTAAAGAGCATCTTAAAACAAAAATTTTTAAATTATATTTCTAAATGCTATTATGAACTCTATGCAATGAAATGTTGCATTGCATGCTGCGTTTATGAAAACAGCCTTTCTATGAGCAGTACAAACTTTGAATTTTACTTGTTTTCATTACAACTTTTATTTTAAGTCATTTATTTTTTTATTTTTTTTTATTTTAATAATTATTTCTATTAATAAATATATATTGTATATACGTATATAAAAAAAGAATTAAAATTAAATTGTTTAAAATTAAATTTAAAAAAAGTGGTTTTTAAATAATTTAGTATAAACCGATTATTAATAACCAATTTTTTAATTAACTATAAATTGGTTGGGAAATAAGTAATTAGTAGTCAATTTAAAAGTCATGCAGAGGTGACCAATTGACTACAGCCTATGACATGCCTATGTTAAAATAATGAGTCGACGACAAGAAAAAAAGTCACTTAAGCAACTAGTTGTGTTTATTAAAAAACCAGTTTGAAGTTACTTAAAAATGAGTTTGACTTCCTACAGGGTGTATTGAATTTTTCGAACTTGCACTTGTATGTGGCAACGGGGGGTTAATGCCGGGTTAATGTGTTATATTTAGTTGTGTAATTTGTCTTTTAATTTAATTTACAATCACCCTTAGGGCCATTATTACAACTTGCCTTTAATGTTCTTAATAATAAAAGGTAACTTTAATTAAAGTGAGGAATATAGTGACCTTTAAAAATTTTCGTTATTACAACTTCCTTGTAAAATATTTTCTTCTAAAATATGGCAATACCAGTTAAAAACCGATTACTTTTGACAAATTACTGACAAGAAACAGTAAATTTTTTGTGTTTGTGAAAATATTTGTTAGTGAAAAAAATATAAATCAAACGTCTGCTTTCCATGTTTGTTTATCAAATTATTTATTCGCAAAACAAAATTAAAATTAATTTATTTTTCATAAAGTTGTCAATTTTTCAGAACATATGGCAACTTCAAATACATAAACATCACTATAAAATTTAAATGCAAGATGATCTTCCCTTTAGCTTATCGGTCGGTTTAGATTAAAGTAAACTTATAATAACCAAATACTTCTTATCTGTCCGATAACATCATACCTTTAACTATTGCCAAGTTGTAATAATGGGCCTTATACTATTTATTATAATGGGGTCGTCGACTAAAACTAGTCTGTTTCTTTGTTTGAATTTCCTTGACTTCAACTTGCATTTCGTCAGCAGTAAATTGGATGCTTGAAACATCATCTTCACAACTTTTTAGCACATTGTTATACTTTTGAACAAGGTCTTCATGTTTAGTGATGAGATCTTCCAATTTATGTCTCAAATCGTTATTTGCTTTTTCTAACCAGTCTACTTTCTGGTTAGCTTTATCTAAACGTTCTGTCAATTTCTTTAATTTTAAGGAGTCGGCATTGGCGTCTTGGCTACTGTTCCTTTTCCTCTTTTTAGGAGAGGTGATTTCTTCATCACCATCCATCTTTCGTTATTGAATTTCAGTAACAGAAACAAATACTTGTTGTAAAAACACTTGTTTGCACTGTATGCGCTTCTAAAATATTTTTTTAATAACCAGGTGAGAAACACTTACTCCCTAATATTCATTTCTCACAATTTTAAAGATACAAAATTCTTTGCAAATGCCTACGACTTCTGAAAAACTATATAAAAATATTTATTTATAATCATATCAAATAAATTACACAGTGATACAAAATTGAATGAAATAGAAAAACCTGGGACCCGATATTATTTTTCTTGTAGGGCTTGTCGAATAAAAGAAGATGCCAATAGTAAAATATGCCGGATAGCTGCAAAATCCGGTTTTACGGTTAAAAACCCGGTTTTTGTACCTTTGCGCACTTATAAGCCTGTAATTTTGTTGATAATGATCCGAGTTTCAATTTCTTACTAGATTTGGAAAGAAGAAACTGAGATCTTTTCATAATGATTCGATTTTCAATTTCTTACTAGATTTGGAAAGAAGAAACTGAGAGCTTTCGAATGGTATATAATTTATCTAAGAAAACTTGAGAAATTTTAATGTTATTATCGAGCAAACACAAATTTTGTAGATTTTTAAAAAAAAATTCAACTTTGGTGAAGTTTTGATACATTATTTTATTAAGAAACTATAATGTTATTGAATTTATTCAAAGAGTACGTTTATTTACGATTACGACGCATATTTTGGTTTAAAAATAGATAAGTAATTGACTGAGTTATTTAACTTTATAACAGGCTTATAAAGCAAATATCCGTACAAAATTTGCTTTATAAGCCTGTTATAAACCATTGACAAGTTTTATGAAGAGGGGGGTTAATGTTTTTATATAAATTAAATTTAAAAAAGTATTAAATTATTTCTGGAATTTCGAAATTAAAATAAAGCCAGTCGTCGCAGGATTAACGGTAAGTAACATGCATCATCTAAAAATAGAGAAATTATAAATTTTTTTTTAACAAAACATTTTTTATTTGTTCAATGTTATTAACAATAATAGAACCATTTATGGACAGAAGTACTAACCTGAAGCAATGGAGTTAATTAGACCAATTGTTCGCAGGATCAGCAGTAAGTAGTCTTAACCCAGCATACCATTCTAGGAGCGCTCCGAAAAAGGAGTCAGAAAAGAGTAACATACATGTATGTATTGTGATGTGTTTAAGTACTTTATATACAAATATATACACTTTATATAACCTAAACCAAATTAAGAACAAACATTAATCAGATTAAAATTAGGTACATGTGTTATGTTTTGTTAGTGTTATTTGGTTAGTATGTAAAAAAGATTATATACAAAATAATAAATAATACATGAACATCTTAACTAAGGAATGAAAAGTTCAGAAGTAAAGCTTTTATATTAATTGTAATTTAAGAATGATTTTAAATAATATATTAATGTATCAGAATAAAAAGTCGGTCCTTGTCCTGTCTTATTAAGGTAGATCATTTAGCGAAGACTAATACAATATATGAAAACTACTTATTAGAGACACATACAAATTTTTGTTTAAAATTAGGCTCCTTCATTTTGTCATTGAAAAATCGGAGAATAAAGTAACTTCTAATTCGAACAAATAAGTTCAAAATATCTTCATGTTTAATTTTACTACAACATAGGTATGGTTCCTCTAGGAAAAGTTCGTCAAAAATGATTTGACGTAGACCATGTCGATGGCAATTTTTATCAAATATACCAAAGAATTTGCTCTCTAATATTTTACAATAATCAATGAAGCATTGAGGAGGTTTTACTAAATGACATTTGTCAAACTGCTTTTCATATGTAAAATTATATTCAAATGGAATTTCTTTGTTGGTTTCAAAAGTTTGAAGCGGAAGATCACATAAATGCATTTTATGTAATTTTAAATACAAATAACCGCAAATATATGTAAAAGCATTTTCCTCTCTATCAAGATTGAAATCATGAACATCTGACTCTTTAATAGAAGGGCAAGGGTTTGGTAGAGAATGAAACTCATCCCATTGCGTGTTGTTGGGATCTAAGTCCACGATGGAAAAATCTAATATTTCATCTCCTGGGGAAACATTTTCACAGTTTCCATTCACAACTACGTTAACATAATAAAGGCCCCACCTCTTTTGAAATGAGCTGGAAAAATTCCGATGTGTAATTCGTACGGAATTACCGGATCCCTTTCGAATTTGGCCAAAGAAGTGTTCTAAATGATCTTGTGTCAGTCTGCGTGTCTTAAGTCCCTGAAAACCTTCTTGATTAAGATGGGACCAAAGGCTTTTTAAAGCCGAAATGTTGTTCAACCAACCAGAAATGAATTTGAAGATATTTGTAATATTAGATCCCTTTTCATCAATAATTTTGAAAGTTGGTAATTTTTTCGAGGCCTGTCTAAGGAGTTCTAACTGTTCTTTAGAACAATTGAAAACTGTGCTTTCTGCGCGGCTATTGAAAAGGTCATTAAAAAATTCTAAATAATTGGCGGTATTCAAAAAAGTTGAGGATTTAGAAGAATGAAATTTCCCTGAAGCTTGCAATGTTCGCATCCCGGTTGCGACAGTATGACTTAAAACATGAGCTGCTAAGTTAACTCTCATTCGTTGAAAATTATTAGGATAAATGTGCTGCACACTTAGCTTAGGAGCACATTTAACTGAATTCGAATCTACATTATAAAAATAATAACATCTTTCCATGTTATAAGTTTGTTATTAAAATAAACTTTATGATCAGTGTTAAGCAGACAATTCCGGGCGATGTTCAATAGGTGTTAAGTATCGTGCATGAAGAATACCCTACGCTCATTTACCTCAAAATATGGCCGTTCTTAACTAACTTTGACATCTTTATAGTTGGTCGCAAACGAATTGGCAAGGTTTTAATCTTATAGCTTGTAATTTTGATATTGCCTCCAAAATTTACTTCTTCATTATTTTTCCCTTACAATTTCCACGAATAAAAAAATAAGACACTGCTTGCGACCAACTATTGCCACCTATACCACTTGCCATAATTACCATAGCGCTAGTCGCTACATTTCGTGAACGATTTTCGTCTCCGAAATCCTGTAGGCCAATAATTTTGTCTTTAATCCTATCGTAATCAAGAAAACTTTTCAGAGACATTTTATGGCATGATACACTAACATATATTTCTTCGTCAGTAAAATCGCGAGCACGTACTTTTAACGCTTCAAAAGTACCATTCAAATTACCCGGAGATTTTGGCTAGTCCTTTACAAACCGCTGTAAAGTCCTAATTTGTGGCCAATCTAATAATGCGCATAAATAACGGTAAACTGACGGAGAAAGAAAATATACAGCTAAAGCAATTAATTTTAAGCCAATTCTATACCGTCGGTTTTTGACTTCTCCACTATGATTTATCAAACTATTTTCTAAGCATACCGATAATGGATTAGATATTTTTCTTCAACTCAAATTCCAATTTCTCAACCTTTTCCTTATATTTATCTAATTGGTTAGATAATCTCGCGTTCTCTGCTCTTAATTTGGATTTAACACGTCGTTCAGCTAAATATTGTCCACGGTAATTGTCAAGTGCAGTTCGTAAAGTTCTTAATTTGGAAGAATAGTACGGGTTAGCCGAATGAAGTGTATTTATCGGCCCTGTTCTGTAAATCGAATCGTTTTTAAAAACGAGAAATTTCTAAAACCGAATAAATCGCTTTTTGGTGTTCTGCAAATTACTCGTATTGATATGATTCGAAATTATGTTCGAATTTCGAACGTCAAAGTCAGCTGTTGATTAAAAAAATTCACAATTTGTAAATAAAAAGAAAGATATAAAAATGCCCGGAGCGTTTGTGTTAAGCTACAATTCCATAAAAAAAAACGTAAAATACGCCAATTAAACATACAAAGAAGACAATTAAGGAATGATTCCAATCCAATGAGTGTAACGGATGATAGGTAGGCAAAAGCAAAATTTATTGAGATGATTTAATAAAAAACTTGATTACAGATTTATTGAACTTTACCGCGTCAATAAGGAAGCTTTTTCAATGATTTTGGACAGTATTGCTATTTTAATACAAAACGGATCTATTCCGGAAAAAGTTAAGCTGGCAGCCACACTTCGCTTGTTAGCAGTGGGATCATTTCAAGGCGCACTTGCAAATGAGACTCATGTTAGTGTTGGGCGTAGTACCATTTCAAAGGTATTATGGGAAACAATAAATGCTTTAGAAAACATTTTATGTCCATCATGGATTTCTTTAAATCTCACAAGAGAGGAAATAAAAGAATCTAAAGTGCATTTTTTTTACAAAATTTGGATTGCCGGGCGTAATAGGTTGCATCGATGGAACTCATGTGAGGCTTATTAAACCAACAATTGACGAATCGTTGTTTTATAACCGAAAAGGCTATTTTAGCATAAACGTAATGATTGTAAGTATACTTATGTATGTATGTACAGAGTCCAATGGTTTTACGTGAGTACCTGCCCAGAGGGCCCAAACTCACGGTGCTCTTAACACCGGGTGAATACAATGCGTCCACCACCGCCCCCGCCCACGACAAATTGCCGTGCACGAGTACCAATTCGAATTTGTGTATTTGGACACATTTTCCCCTTTGGCAAAGAGCGGAGCCCATCTAAAACTCCTTCCGTTCTATGGGTCACGGCACCCGGTTGCAATGCAACTCCACACCGAGCTTGCGCTCTCCTCGCGATTTGAGTTTAAACCACAGCCACCACGTTGCTCCCACAAGGGGGCCTCACCAATAGCCAGTATGCAACCATAGTTGCATGGGCCACTGACTCCCGTGGTACCAGAATTGAGTCTCCGGTCGAACCTCGCAGCTAAACAAAACTAGCTACTACCAGTAGGACTCCAAATAGTCCGGCACTGGCAACCCTCCTCCAAACAAACATCAACATAAAGGGCACAAAACATCACAGCAACATTGAACAGCCGCCCTCACGAGCGACACTATGGCCACATGTGTGACACCGGCAAAGGACAAACACGAACAATCCGGAACAACAATTAACAACGGTCACCCTCGCGGGTAGACCCAAGGTCAAAAATGACGCAGCAACCAAACCAGGAGAGAGTAATCCAAGAGAAAGCCATTGACAAAGCCGTGTCGAGTATCCATCCAAGGAGCAACCAACTCCCCATCGCAGTCCGTCTTGGCCAGCCCGCACTACAGCGCCAAGATACTTGCCAGCCGCAACCCTCAAAGAGAGTTCCGTCTGAAAAGCATCTCGACTTACTATATTGCCGGATGACCGCAAGACATCAACAATGGAAGCCACAAACCACCAACAGCAACCCGAGCGAACCACGACAGCATAACAGCGTAGTGGGCAGTTTACTGCGATAACACGCTAACGACATATCCACCGAATGATCGCCTAGGCTTCAGCCTCCGCTATCCTAAAGGCTCTTCTCCTACCAAACGCCAGACGGGCGAATTCCCGCAATCTACCTAAGCTATCAGAATAAGACAGAATCCTACTAAAATCCCAGGCCGATCCGGCACGAACAATTCTCATACTACCTAGGTCCCTAATATCGGCGTACAGTGAACATGTGGTATGCACATGCTCCCAATCCTCTCTACCTCCACCACACCTGCAATTCTCAGTGATCGACAGGCCTCTCTCATGCAAGAATGCATTGAGTGAGCCGTGTCCTGTCAACAAGAACCCCAGACCAAGGCCGAAGCCAAAATCAGGGCGCTCCTGGACGAAAGTGGCGTCACGTATGAAGCGATACGTGACCCTTCCCTTGTGGCTGTCATTCCACCTATTCCTCCATTTGGCCGAGAGTTCCTCACCTAAAAGTTCCCTAGTACGCCGACACCAACCATCCGACACATCACTAGCAGCAACCCAGTCATGTGCAAGAAGTGGCAACCCCTTCCTAATCTTGAAAGCAATACTGCGACGTATTGCCTCCAAGTCAAGAGGAGCAGCACCCAGCAAGACCTGAAGAGCATCCGTAGAAACAGTCCGACAAACCGGCAGGCAAGCGAGCATGGCTATCCTTTGACACGTCAAGACCTTGTTTCTGCCAACAACAGACATTGCCGTTTCGTACCACACAGGAGCACCAAACGCCGCACAAGCGACGAATAGCCCACCATAAATGGTACGAACAGAACGCCTGCTGAGGCCCCAGTCTGTTCTCAGAACACGCCTAATTTTACCCACAAC
Organism: Bellardia pandia; assembly: GCA_916048285.2. Taxonomy (NCBI): domain Eukaryota; kingdom Metazoa; phylum Arthropoda; class Insecta; order Diptera; family Calliphoridae; genus Bellardia; species Bellardia pandia. The sequence continues at coordinate 90,198,063 of OU696532.1, read as the reverse complement.
GGCAGAAAGCTTATTCCTGATGTAAGGAAAATGAACCAAAAAGTTCATTCTCTCACCAACCATTATGCCCAGATACTTGACTTGCGTCACATACCTGAGCCTTACACCGATACCAGCTCGAATGAGTGGGGGACGACCGATTGACAATCTGCCTTTCAGCAGCATTGTCGTCGTTTTGTCCAGAGCAACCTGGACCCCGACGCGATCGCCCCACCCATTTACCTCGTGCATGGCCCACCCACCCAAGTCTTCCAGATCAGAACGAGTCTGTCCTTCAACAAGAATGAGTAGGTCATCCGCATAGGCACACAACTTGACCGAACGCTCAAGCCGCCGCAACAGGGGATCCATCATAATGTTCCATATATATGGACCACAGATGGAGCCCTGAGGACAGCCACGAGAGACGTCCCTCCAAACAGTGTCGCCGGCGCCATCAATACACGCCTTCCTGCCGTCGAAGTAACTCCTCCATAGGGAAAGCTCCCGACAGCCCACTTCACGTAGTCTGTCCAAAACTTTATCCCATGACAGGTAATCAAACGCCCCTTTGAAATCAACAAATATGCCTAAGACATATTTGCTCGTTGAATCAGCCACGCAACGCTTAACATGCAGCCAAGCGTCTTCAACGGATCTCCCCTCCCTAAATCCATATTGGTACTCAGAATTACCCTCGATGTAGACCTCCTTCAGTCTTGTCACCATAATCCTCTCCAGCACTTTTCCAAGTACTGGTAGAAGACTGATGCCCCGATAAGAGCGAGGATTACTCGTCACTCTATCAGGCGACTTCAGGAGAACAACAACGCGAGCAGTTTTCCAAGCCCTAGGGAAATAGCCCTCACTCAGACACCTTCCAAAGACCAGCTCCAGACATTCAGGTATGGCTCGCCAGATGCTTTTACACATCTCGCCAGTCATACCATCAACACCCGGCGATTTCCTACTCTTGATGCGTCCCACACTGTACACCAATTCACTTCTCTCCAAAACCGGAGCCGCCTCAACCTCCTCCATAGGAGCAATGGCAGACTCCGCTTCCGGAAAGAAGGCAGCCAATAGTACGCCAGCACATTGACCCCAGGTTGACAATGACTCATCACCAACCTGTAGCCCTGCAATGTCCGTACTCCTGTTCCTGCCTCTGCAAATTCTGTACACTTTCCCCCAAGGGTCGTCCCTGTTGTTACTAACGAACTCCTTCCACTCATCCTCCTTCACCTTAAGAATCAGATTCTTATAAAATCTCTGGCCAGCAAGGAACGTAGCTCTACGCTGAGCTAGATCTGGAGCATCGTCGTGACGAGCCCTCTGGAAACGCTTCCTGAGACGCCTGACCCTCCTCCGCTCCACATCTAGTTCACGTGTCCACCACTTGACTTTGCTCGGCCTTGTCGTACGACACCGACCAAGCAATTCGTCATTGACATCGCACATCCACGAGTCAATCCTCACTGCCACATCATCTAACGGAATCTGCCTAAACAAATCCTGATCGGTCGCCCGAGTCCTAATCGCCTCGCCATAGCGAGCCCAGTCAACTCCGCCCAGATGCCACCTCCGAGGAGGCAACGTGGTTCCTACGCGGGCGCCATAAGTGACCTTAATCTCAATGAGATTATGATCACTTACCCCCCAGACGTCAAGTACTCTCCACCTGAAGGTGAGATTGGCCATTGCCGCATCATTCGCTATAGTGACATCAATGTCACTAGCACCGTTTGGGCCATCAAAAGTGTACAAATCACTAGCCTCGTTTAACACCGAAGCACCTTTTGTGACCAGCCATTCACTAAGCATAATGCCTCGTGTATGGTTCGAGCGACCAGGAATAACCCTAGCCATTTTGCTGAACCAAACAGGAGAGCATGCATTTGCGTCTAGGCCTAGGATAAGCGGAATACTACCCGCATGGAGTAGTACCGTATCCATATATCCCATGTACGGCTCCAAAGCAGCGCTATATCTACAATATATACTCGCGAGCAAAATCCTCCCAAACTCACCTTCAGCCGAAATGCAGACGCCCCAAGGCCCTGAGCTAATGACAGTGCAAGCAATGTCATCTCCATCTACAACAATAGCAGCGTCTTTATTCGCGTCAACAAAGACCCGCATACCACCCGGCAGTCCGTCTAGACGACCATTCGATGTGTAAGGCTCCTGCAATAATGCAATTCGAGCCCCAAGCCGCCGCATCGCCTGACCCAACTCGCAAACAACTGCGTAACTCCTCTGACAGTTAAACTGGAGGATCGTTGTACCTTCCATTTTAATGTCTTGCGTTCACCCTCGCAGCCATAGCCGTGTATACGGGACAAGCAGCAGACATCATGAGATGCGATGCTGGCCACCCCTTAAACGCGCAGTCGCGGCACTTCAGTTCATTAGGGCATTCAGATGCCCAATGACCCGGAGTACCACACCTCAGGCAGACATTCTCCTTGTACTTGCACTCCCGGACCAGGTGGCCATAGCCACGGCAGCGGAAGCACGTCGAAACAACGTCTCTTACCCTCACCTGGAATCTGAACCACTTGACATACACCCCGGTTGCCCTCAGGTGATCCGCCACAGACTGGGTGCACTCCAGCACAACGTTCACCTGCCCACCATCCCCTTTCCAGGGGGCGCTGGCCAGCCGAACGCTCTTGGCGAAGGCCTCACGCGGCATTACCTCCCTCAAATTCAAGGAGAATAACTCCTCCATGAATTCATCCGGAGATATCTCCGCGTGCACCTTTTGCACCACCACCTTTGGCCCCAGCTTCTCAACAACTGAGACCTCGAGGCCTACCTCCGAGAATCGCCCACTATCAGCGATCTTCTTCCTCTCCGCAACCGAGGGTGTTCGCACAACCGCGCCGTCCCGGATTGGACGGATCTCGTGGATCCGAACTCCAAGTTTAGGCGCCACCTCACCTACGACTTTGTCTACAACCTCCTTAGGGGTTCCTCCCCCCTTTCCTTTAACGACCACCGACCAGGTCTCCACCGGCTTCCTGGGAGCAGGTACCTCCACCGACACCGGAACTGCAGTAGCTGCCCGAGGCGTGGGCGGCAGTGGTGCAGCAAGCACCTGCTGCTGAGCAGCAGCCTTGCCCGCCCCATATGCCTCCAAGCGCCCCTTGAGACGCTCGTTCTCGGCAATCGCCTCGAACAGGAGCAGCTCATACCTGCCCGCGTGCTCCAACACAGCACTAGGCACACCCGCCGGAACTCCTTCAGCCATAACCACATCAGTCAGCGAATTGGTCACCGCCTTCATTTTTCCAATTACGCCCATCTCACTTAAGGGCTTCGCCCTCCTCCTTGGCCTGGACCTCTGCGCCCAGCTCCAGCAGAAGCCGTATCGGTCAACTCCATGCGTTCCTCATCAGCAACCTCCACTTCCGCAACTACCTCCTTGGCAGCTATCGCCGCAGCAGTGGCAGCAATTGCAGCCTCGGCAGCCCTCTTGGCCTTCGGCGAGCCAGGTTTAAACCTCTTGCTCCCCTCCTCCACCTCGTTGCCCGACAGCTCACTGTCGGTGTGTCTCACCTTCCTCCTCAAACTCAGGCTACTCTGCCTCTTCGCAACTCCATCCGTTGTATCCGACGAATCGCCCATCGCCTTCTCCTTCTTCTTACCAGCAGGAGGCATCCTGCTCTACTAATACTGCCGACTCTATCAGCAGCGACACCTGTTGCGTACCAAAAACACACTTAGTAAATATACTAAGCGTAACACGTAAAAAGGGTAAAAAGTTACCCGCGCCACCTAGTGTATTTCTAATACACCAAAAATGCAGTGTAGACTGCCTTACCAGTCGATTCACACACCAACTGCACTATGCACGGCAATACCAACAGCAAATCCAACAATCAATATACCATATTGGTTGGCAATACCGACAACAAATTCAACAATCAATATAGTCAAGACACACTCACCCAATTCAAGTAAATACTTAACCACCTCGTTCAAACGTACCACTATGGTGTAAATGGTACGTCACTAGCTTACCAATCAGTAGTTCGTGGGTTCAATACCACTTTCAGAAAAAATAATTTTTCAAATTGAAAAATTGAAAATTTTCCACTACACTTGACACTAGTCCACTCTTCCACTTCCAGAACACTTTTCAAAGATTAATCCTCCGGACAATCTTAAGAGCTCCTCCAAAAACCACACTTTGTCCAGGAACAATTTTGAGACACTTTACGGAGTCTCAAAAAATTCCAATTATTCACACACACACGAATTGTCTCTGTCAATACCAGTACTTCCGCACTTTGCAAAATTCAATTTAATAGACCGCACTTGTAAAAACACAACTGTTCGCTTTGAATTTCAAACACCGAATGAGGTATGTATGTACATATGTATTAAAAGATTTAATTGTTTCTCATACATACTCGTATATACTCTCTCTGAAGATTTGCGATTTTAAAATGAGGATTCGCGCTGTTGATGCACTTAGACCAGGATCTACAGATGACTCCTTTATTTGGCGAATGTCCGATGCAAGGAACTATTTTAGAGAAAAGTATGAAACAGGCGAAAAAAACTCATGGCTTCTAGGAGATTCGGGTTATCCTGCTGAACCATTTCTTTTAACCCCATACAGAAATCCACAACATGGCTCTAAAGAACATATTTTTAACAAAAAGCATTGCTCGGCTAGAAATGTCATTGAAAGAACCATCGGTAATCTTAAAAGTCGGTTCCGAAGTCTTCAATGTACAACCCTTCACTATTCGCCACAAAAAGTTGTAAAAATTGTAAATGTTTGTTCAGCAATTCACAACATTTGCAAAAGCTTTAATATCGGAATAGATGATTGTTTCATAGAATGTGATAACGATAATGACGAATACAGTGGAGATGTTGTTAATGCAGAAGATCGCCATTCCACGAACGAGGGTATGCGTATAAGAAATGTCATTGCGGACTCTCTTGTTTAATAAAAAATAAGCAAATTTATTTTTAAAGTTTAACAAATAAATGTATATATGATTAAATTTATTTCAGAATTTTAACAATAAACATACATACATATGTACTTATATTGAAAAAAAAAGTATTTTAAAGCAAAATAAAGCTGTTTAAGAGATCAATGTCTAAAAATAATTAAAAAAAAAAATAATGCACTTCAATTAACAAAAATAAAATAAAATGAACAAGTATGGTAAAATTGATTTCAAATACTACTGTTTTAGCGTAGCCTCAAATTTTTCTCGCTTTAGCTCAAAGGTTTTTAGTTTTAGTTCAATCTTTCGAGCTTTGTCCTTCCTCATTTCAATGTTATGTTTTTCTAGTTCTCTATAATGGCGCTTTACTTCTTGTCTCTGTTTTTTAAATTCTTCTAATTTCTGTTTTTTTAGATTCAAGACTTCTTTATGGTAGTCAACTAGTTTATCCAGTTTCTCATTAATTTTATGTACCGCTTCTCCTATAATATCTTTTGTATTATTGAGCTTTGTAAACTCGTTCCCAATTTCTTTTAAACAGGCATTTTCTTTTTCCATCAAATCATTTAAAGATAATTTTCTTTTTTTTTATTCCACTTGAAGTTAAATTGGGTAACGCTGGTGATGATGGCAATGATGATGTTGAAGGCGTTGGTGAAGGGGGCGATAACACAATTGGGATTTCCGCATTTGCTTTATTTTTGTTAACACCGTAGTTTTTAGAGTTTTCAAACCCCTGCACAAAAGTATGTAATCTGCATAAGTTGGCAACATCCTGGTCAGCTGGAGTCAATACGAATTGGTTAAATTGTCCGCCTCCTGTTGCCCTGACCTCGTTTTTATTGTGGCTAAGTTTTTTCTTTATGTTTGCCTTCCAATCAATCCAGACCTAAATTAGTTCAAGTTGTTTAATTGTCCTTTAATTACGTACTTAAATACATACATACTTATGTTCATATTGATTTGAACATAGTACATACTTACGCATTCTGTTTGAACACACGTATTACCTTTTTCCAGGACGCTACATCCTTAATTGGAGGTCCAGCAGCGTTTAGTTCAACCTCCAGGTTAGACCATAAATTTTCTACTTCCACCTTATCTCCTTTTGTAAATCCTTTCGCTATACTCGGATGCGCGGTCATAAATTGCAAAAATATTTCTTCTTGTTTTTGATTTCTATGCTTTCTCCTAACAAAAAAAAATATTTTATTGTAATCTTTCTAAAGTTGTTTGACAAAATTACTTACATCTTTATTTTTGCTTCTGTTTAATTTTGCCGCGTTCAAAAATTGTTTGTGATTTATTTTCAAAAACATATGTTATACAATTCTAGAGTTGCCAGACAAATTATTGTATTTTATTGCTAAATAATGGTGATTAATAAAAGAACATTTAAGGTAATTGAACCTTCAGATATATATTTGGCCTTTATTTTTATCGCAAATATTTTAAAATTAATTTTTTATAACATACAAATACTGAGTTTGTACTAGACAAACTTTGACAGCTACATATTCACAAACAGTGGTAACTCTACTTTTTCGAAAATAAGAAAAAATGGTGATCGTCATGTTGAAAATAAATTGTGTTTTTGCAAAATACTTGTGATTTACGCAATTATTTTATTTTAAATAAGTTTTTTTGAATTAAAATTTAATTTAGTTATAAAGTGTTTGTCATAAATAATGTATAATGTTTGCTATTATAACAAGAGTGTTGTTTATTCAAATGCCTTTTATATTCTCTATAAAAAAGCGTTTTGTTCATTAAAATTTTTTTTGTCACTCTTAAAGCAAAAATATGTAGAAGTTTTAGGGTGATTTTAAAATATATTTTTTTTTAAATTTAAATATATTAAAATGCATGTAATTTTAATAGAATAAATAAAAAAGACTTCATATTTTATACTGCACTTGTTTTTTGTTATTTTTGTAGTCATTTATTAAAATAATTACACATTCGATTTTCTTTCGACTAGGTTTGTTTACTCGGTTTTAAAACGAGAAAAATTATGTGAATTCGGTTTACAGAACACCAAAAAATGTGAATTCGTTTTAAAACGAGAAATTTACTCGAATTCGGTTTACAGAACAGGGCCGTATGTCTCCCCCATTACTATCTATGCCACCTATGCCTCTTCTTGACCCTCTATGTCTGAATTTGCAAGGTCTTCTGCTATAATGTTATTATATATAGAACCTAATATATTTTGCGCCGAATTGTCTATCGTACGTATGTTTATGGCTTCTAAATTAGTTTTCTTCTGAACTTTGCTGAGAATTGGAACTCGAGTTGGATTTGATGAAATTGACCGTCTTGAAACATTTAAATTAGCATTTACTTCCGAACTTTCATTTTTTGAAATAGCAAATTTTGATATTTTTTCCCCCAAAAACGAATTCTTCTGAAAAATGCCGACTACATGCATATGTATAAGCGTTTCACCGAAGACTTTACACATAAAATGCTTAGCCATTCGGCACGTCTAAAAAAAGTTAAAAACATTTACACATTAAAAGAATATTAAATAAAATTAATATTAAATAAAATTATTAATATTATTTATTAATATTAAATTTTAAATTTCGTATAACTCGAAAACTGTAAAATATAAATACCAAACTTTAAAGAAATATAAAAAAAAAATTTGGATTTGAATAAAAAACAAAAAACATTAATATATATGTATAGAGAAATCATGACGGGTCCATACTTAGTCATAGCTCCCATATAAGACTCACTTCTGAAAATCACTTTAACATGCATACATACATTTTTTTAAGTGTTTATATCGAGATACAATCTAAAGCTAAGTATAGACGATATGTTGAATCAGCATATTTATGCTGAAAAATTTGTGACAAGTGCTTACATATCGTGTAAACGCAAAATTTTTTCAGCATACGTATGTTTAACAACATTTGCTAACACTTTGTTAACAATGCCAACAAACGTATGTTGGTAATTTTAGCATATTATGTAAACAGCATATTATTAGTGTTTGACAAATTTCCTGCGTATGTTGACAGATATGTTATTTGTTGAAAAGCGTATGCAAGCTTTTCAGCATATGGCAAATTCATATGCGATCAGAGTTGTATTTTCTAATAAAGGTGATAAGAAAACAACAATGTAGGCTTCATTGATTTAAATCACAAATTATAATCTAAAGGACAGACGACGATTAACATTTTTTAATTGTTTGTATAGTTTATACAATTTATTATATTCACATATAACAACAAAATAATTGAACACAAATATTAATTTAAATGGCGGAAAACTGCGTTTGTTGACATTAGCAAAAACATATGTTTTTGCATCTTTTTTGTGTAATAGTGTGGCACCTATGACATACTTTGTTGCGATTTTTTTTTTGAGTGTGATAGAAATCGGCCAGATTTTCACCCGCCGATAGTTTTTTTATTTAAATACAATTCTTGTTGCATATGTACCTACACACATATACACACAAGAACACAAAACGCAATATAATGGCCGGCGGCATTGTTCAAATTAATCGACAAATTACCGCATTCGTGATCGAATGAGCTAACGTATCGAAAAATGATTTCGATATCGAAATTATGATAAAATATACTAAATTTCTTGCTCGATATCGTATGCCATAATCTCAAATAAGAAAATTTCGATCAATTTTACTCGATATCGAATGCGATAATTTGGCCCCAGGTCTCTAGAAATAAACAATAACCCCCTTATTCAAAAACGATTATTAAATTTAAGAAACGTTTATTAAGACAGATTTGCATATAAAAATTTGCTTAAAAACGCAATAGCTAGACCAATTTCCTCCCACGTCATCATTTATGTTTTCTTTTTATTGATATTTTTATTATTTAATTTTATTTCAAAAATTTCACATAAAATACAGAAGTTGAATAATAATTGAAAAATGTTGTCAAACTGACTAACTTCACAAACAAATGTTTATACGACTCAGCATATGTAGCACCCCATAAAATTCAACATATCGTATAAACACACAAATCGTATGCTAACTCGTATGTTGACATTTCATTTGCTGACATATGCTGACATCAAAAAATTGTCTACTTTCAACATATCGTGTAAACGTCTAACATATGACATAGGAATTTGCTGCTAATTTTAATCATATGGCTGTCAGCATATATATGCTGATTCAACATATCGTCTAAACTTACCTTAAGACAAACTCTATTTATATTCTCAGAAGTCATGCCACAAATTGTTTAATGATCGGTCCATAATATATTATTGATCCGATATACATATATCCCATTTCTAAAAAACTGTTATTGCACATATACTGGGTGTAGGGTATTATATACTCGAACTTAACCGACTACACTGTCTTACTTGGTATTTATACAATTTAACTTCATTAATTAAACTACGAATTGCTTCAACATTAACAATATGCTTCACATTACTGGTACTGTAATAACTCTTTTAATATTTATGGAAACTTTCTTTTCCAACAGGGGCATATTGGGATAACATGAACATTGTAACATTTTACTTGTTGACATTATCAATAGTAGAAGCTTCGACAATTGTTACAATGAATTAAAATTCGTTCGAAAATCTAAGAGCAATTGTAGATAAGCCTTTGTAGGCTGAACATGCCACTGTATGCTGCTCTAAGTAGTCTAGAGGAGTGATATATAGCGCTGTTAACAACTAAATTTTGGCCTCATGATTATGGCACCAGTTCCAATTCAGGGATGTGTGGAAAATGTGTAATCAATGATTTTTTTTTATTATTTATTTATAATGTTACACAAATACACAAATCTCTCCGCCTAATTTTATGATGACCGGTTTATTATTAGCCATATTGCCTTTGTATGCGGCTTCCTACTCACTTTTTTAAGGAGTTACAGCTCCATGTACTCAAAATACAAAAAAAAAACTACGGCCGGCCGTATAATAAAACACAAATAAACAACACATATATAAAAAAAACACACACAATTTGAAAAAAAATTATATAAATTCCAATTGGTAATACTTTCACCAATTGGCCGGAAATACACATGCGATTTTACATTTGGAACGGAAAATTATTCCATACAAATTACAAATTCTTTATGCAATTTCCGCCCTTATTTAAAACATAAGTAGTAAATCAAAAGCACTTACCTTGTCGGATTCTTCGGAAAACGATGAAGATGCTCTAGATTTGGGCAACCATTAACAGATTTACGGCTCCTGAAATTTAATAAAACATTATTGATTAAAATATTTAACAAATAGTCATCGGTACTTACATTGTTGCTTTTCCTTATTTTAATTTTTTCCAGCCTTCGAATATTTTTTGCAACACAGCCTTTATTTTTGTTTTGAACACTTTTTTAAATCAAATTCAACTTTCTTTAATCAATGGCTCTACAAAAGTGAGGAAAATGCGCCAAAATTTATTATAATTTTGGCGCAAAATTAAAATTTTTCCAATTTTGTTCCGCCAAATTAAAGAAAATTTTCACAAATAAAAATGTAAACAAAAGAATTTCAATTAACCCCATCGAAGAATAAGGATAGCCATACAAATAACAAAATATTTGCTATCCCTTACTTACGATGGTGTTAAATGTGTGATGCCACTTTAACACATTTTAGTTGTTTCACTGACCGCTTGGTGGCCGTGTCGCATCTAGTCTTATTATATGACTAGTTGTTTAATTTATTATAATGGTATTACGAAAGCAGAAAGACAATGTTTTCAGTGCACTTTTCTATTCTAGTTTAATAAACCCTCATTTCAAAAAAAATAAAGTCGGCCAAAAAACGTCATAAACTTTTTGAAAACTGGACAAAAAATGAAAATATTTTCAAAAAAGACTTTATTATTGTACCAATATGCGAAAATCGTCATTGGTTTTTGACAATAGTATGTTTTCCATGCCTTAAAAGCCCGGTTACCGTTGATACAAACACTCTCCGGGTAGCGCGACCACATCCAGCAACCAACCAATTAAACAGCCACTTATATTAATATTTGATTCTTTTGCGGGTGATCGCACTCATGTCATCTTTTGAATCGTACTTTTGAAGCGTTAAAAGTATGTGCTCGAGATTTTACTGAGGAAGAAATATATGTTAGTGTATCATGCGATAAAATGTCTCTGAAAAGTTTTCTTGATAACGATATGTTTAAAGACAAAATTATTGGCCTACAGGATCTCGGGGACAAAAATCGTTCACGAAATGTAGCGACTATGGTAATTATGGCAAGTGGTATACGTGGCAATAGTTGGTCGCAAGCAGTGTCTTATTCTTTTTATTCATGGAAATTGTAAGGGAAAAATAATGAAGAAGTACATTTTGGAGGCAATATCAAAATTACAAGCTATAGGATTAAAACCTTGCCAATTCGTTTGCGACCAACTATAAAGATATCAAAGTTAGTTAAGAACGGCCATATTTTGAGGTAAATGAGCGTAGGGTATTCTTCATGCACGATACTCCACACCTATTGAACATCGCCCGGAATTGTCTGCTTAACACTGATCATAAAGTTTATTTTAATAACAAACTTATAACATGGCAGGATGTCATTCATTTTTATAATGTAGATTCGAATTCAGTCAAATGTGCTAAGAACTCCTTAAACAGGCAAACTATCAAAATTATTGATGAAAAGGGATCTAATATTACAAATAATTTAAAATTCATTTCTGCTTGGTTAAACAACATTTCGGCTTTAAAAAGCTGTTTTTATTTCGGTTTCTAGTGTTGCCCATAAAAAAATTAAAATATTGAATATTAACATGAAAAAAATAAACAAAATATGAAATTACATGCTTTGGCAATAATGTCATTTGAGAGTACAACCCGTCAAGCCACATGAGTCCGAAAAGAGTCTTTTCGAGTGAGTTTTAGAAGTTAATTTTTTCGTAATATTTCTGTATTGAAACACTTTTATCTCACAAAATATAAAGATAGTTTGCTATTAAAGCGAATCTTAAAACAAAAATTTGATTAGAAATACTTTAAAATGGACTTCAAAAACTCACTCGGCTGCCGTAGAAGCAACTATTTGTGGTGCAACCATTTGTGGTGCAACCATTTGTGGTACAACCACTTGTGGCAGCACCATTTGTGGTAGTACCATTTGTGGTAACACCATTTGTGGCACTCTTTAACCCCCCGTTGCCACATGCAAGTGCAAGTTCGAAAAACTCAATACAATTACAGTTTTTTACTAACACAATCATATTTTTCGCACTTACAACTCAACTTGCGACAGAATTTGGTTGTAAGTAAATTTTTGACAATTGTCGTAAGTAAAATGACAAATGAATAAACAGTGCTACCAGTGTTAAAATAAAAATTATGTTTATAACAAATTTTCTGGGTTTTACAAAAAATTATAAAGAAAAAAGAACAAAACTATTACACAGCACATCTTAATAGTATTTTTAAATATTAATTTCATGCATTTTTTTAAAAAAATGGTAAATTACAATTTTTTTTCCGTATTTTTTTTTCTTTTGACAATACGGCAACACTAGATTCATATATGTACATTTATATAAAAATTAACAGAATTTTTGAAAAAATGGAACAAAAATTAAATAAAGAAGAAATTATACAGATAATTTCACTATATAGGTCGCATGATGTGTTGTGGAATATGGGCAGCAAGTCCTACAGGCGGAATGACCTAAAGGTAAAGGCATATGAAGATATTGCATCAGAAATGGGTATGTCGAGTGATATTGTGAAAAAAAAAATTCGTTCCCTCCGAGCTACATACACCGGAGAAATAAGTAAAATGTACAAAAAGTCCGGATCATCCACAGATGAAATATACCAATCTTCCTTATTCTGGTTTGATGAAATGCGATTTTTGGACAGCAGTATTGCTGTAAGAAATTCGTGTGATAACTCAGAAAAGGTTAGTATTATCTTTCCGTAATTAAAATTATGGGGGCTAATTTATGCTAATTGCTTTATACCCACTTTCTTTACAGACTAATAATGTAAACTCACAACAACTTAACGAATCAACTCAGGAATATATACAGAGCGACAGCTTCACAAACAAAAACACAAATAAACGTCCAAGAGAAGATGAAGACAGTAAATTTGATGAAGCTTTGCAAAAATTGATTGATGCATCTGACAAAGAAAACGAGTTTACTTCCTTTGGAACAAGCATTGCATATCAACTACAAAAATTCCCTGAAGAAGATGCATATGAGTTAATGGGAGAAATGCAACTGTTGTTGACAAAAAAAAAGTTAAAAATTGCGCGAGATCGCAGAATTCGTCCAATAACTGAAAACGAAAGCAGTTGGTGTTCCGAAAATTCATTGGACGGTATAAACTCTAGCACTCCCATTGCCAAGTGTTCCAAAGAGCGCCCCATTTCGACAAGCACATCCAGTTCAAGAGATATTCTAAATTGTGCAATTTTGAACGCAGAAATTGTATTAGAATAATTATTAAACAACAAAATCAGCATACAAACCCCATTTTTTTACCTTTTTAATTATTAAACAATGAATTGATAAAATTAATTTTTAAATAGTTTATAAAAAAGTTTTCTTTTATTTCTGTCTTTCTTATGAACGTTAAACATGTTCAATATTTATTTTCCTCCATTGAAAATCAACATTGCATAGTGGGAAATCTCATCCCTGACCCTAGATGCATATTTATAGCACTTCTTTTCTTGAAGTCCAATTGAAGATAATGTTTCAGGTAGACTCTGAATTCCTAAATCTTCTAAATCTATTGCAGTTTTATAAATATTATTATATTATTTTATAATTAAAAGAAAACTTCGTACCAGAAACGCATAATTTTTCCTTTTTCTTAATTTATCGGCAAAAGTACTAAAATGTACAGCTGTGGCAGCACTACATTGTAAATAATAATAAACGTTTACATATGTTTTGTTAATTTTCGTATTGTGTTTGCAAAAATTGAGAAAAAACTTAAAAATTTAAATAATATAAAAATGTTAAAGTTAGCGCTTGAAGGCCTGCGCACATTAAAAGAAATAAGTGAACTACACTGTAAAAGAAGAAGACGCTCTTGTTCTGTCAGAGAATAAACCGCGACAGAAAGACATTTTTTTTAAAATAAAAAGGGTCCCTTTTATTGTAAAGGCACTTATTTTTTCCGCATTTTCTATTAAATTTTAAATAAATATATTTTCTTCTTTCTCCATTTTGTTCAAAACACAAACAACAACAAACAGCTGATTCCGTACAGAATGTGCGATCAGTTTCGCTTTTTGCTTAAGCAAATGACAGTTGAAAAACTTAACGAAAAGTTTCGTTAAGTACATTATAGTTTGCCACATACAATTTATATGTGTTCGCACGTTTGCTTAAGCTAGCATATGCATATTATAGTTGGGCCTTAACTTTCAGGTGGCTTCAATGACTTTGAAACTTTTTGTCCACAGTTGCTCATTTATGTTTAAAAAAAATGTTTTTATTTTAACAAAAAGCCATTAAATGACTATATCTTATAAATATTATTATATTATTTTATAATTAAAAGAAAACTTCGTACCCGAAACGCATAATTTTTCCTTTTTTTTAATTTATCGGCAAAAGTACTAAAATGTACAGCTGTGGCAGCACTACATTGTAAATAATAATAAACGTTTACATATGTTTTGTTAATTTTCGTATTGTGTTTGCAAGAATGGAGAAAAAACTTAAAAATTTTAATAATATAAAAATATTAAAGTTAGCGCTTGAAGGGTTGTGCATATTAAAAGAAATAAGTGAACTACACTGTAAAAGAAGAAGACGCTCTTGTTCTGTCAGAGAAATAACCGCGACAGAAAGACATTTTTGTTAAAATAAAAAGGGTGCCTTTTATTGTAATTATTATTACATTTAAAATAAATATATTTTCTTCCATTTTGTTCAAAACACAAACAAACAACAACAAACAGCTGATTCCGTACAGAATGTGCGATCAGTTTCGCTTTTTGCTTAAGCAAATGACAGTTGAAAAACTTAACGAAAAGTTTCGTTAAGTACATTATAGTTTGCCACATACATTTTATATGTGTTCGCACGTTTGCTTAAGCTAGCATATGCATATTATAGTTGGGCCTTTATAGTTATGTAATAGGCAGCTGACCATCACTACTACGTCCACTGTAGATGGATTTACTTCAATTGGCCGATTGAAAATGGCAAACCTCTTTGCCAGTTTTCCAAATGCACACTCTACTACCATTCTAGCACGACATAGCCTGTAGTTAAATATTTCCTGACGTGTATTTAGTTTCAGCGCTCTGCTGTATGGCTTCATTAGATGCTTGTCCAATTTAAATGCATCATCTCCAATAAAAAAGTACGGAATTTTGTTGCCTTGACCTCGAACAAGTTCCTTGTCTTGTGGAATATTTAGACTGCCGTTTTTTAGGGCATTGCACAGGTAGCCATCTTGGTAAATTGTGCTATCTGAAGCTTTTCCGTTGCAGTCAACATCAATAAAATTAAAACGGCAGTGCGCATCGACTGATGCAAAAAGTACAATGCTAAAAAAGCCCTTAAAATTATAAAATTGGGAGCCTGTGTTTGGTGGAGCTTTGATACGAATATGTTTACCGTCTAAAGCACCAAGGGTGCCATATATTGTTAAAATCTTTGGCAATTTCCTTCCACTCATCTTCGGTATGTGGTACCTACAAAAAAGTATTTAAATTAATCTTACATTATAAATTCCACTTATTTTTCCAAAAACCCAAAAACTTTCTTACCTTTAGGTTATTTTTTTGCAGAGCATCATAAACTGAACGCAATACTTCAGGAACAAATCTGCTGATTGTGCTTCTGCCCACTCGTGTCAAAAACTCAAGCGACCTAAAAGAGTCTCCGGTAGCCAGGAACCGCGGAGTTATCGCTATTTTTGTTCTTGAAGGAATTGCAGCCCGCATTTGCGTATCACTTTTTTGTAATTTTTCATTAACCTATTATTTTGTAAAAACAATAATAATTACAATAAAATTAATATGATCTATTCATAAATACTTACAAGATTGAAAATATACTCAAATTGATGTATATGTAGGCGGCAAAAATTGTTAAAATCACTGTCGTCGTTTTCCCAGAGTAAATCCTTGAGTAAATGCGCTTCTATGTCCAAGTCGCACCTCTTCATTAAAAGTGGCTTTACCCAATATTTCCTTTTTGCACATTTTTTTTTATTTATTTCACATTCGCTTTTAATTTTTTTTAATTCCTTCAACACACAAATTTGTGCAAGAAGTTTTCTTGTTGACGACATTTTAAAAATGAACTTGCACTTGCAACAAATATTGTTGTTTTTCGGTATTTTTCGTAGATAATATGTACATATTAAAGACGTGCATTAGTACACAACAAAGTATTGTACAATGTAGTATAATTGGTAAATACCTTGTATATGTTGTGCAAACGAGAAGTTGTAAAGTAAATGTTGTGCTGTTGTCAAACAGATGGTTGTAGATGTTGTGTCGTTCTGGTTTGATCACTCTACTCACAACATCGCATGTTCGTTCTACTATGTTGTATTGGGAACTACACAACATGCATCCATTTCTCTCTCTCATATACGCAAATACTTATTGTACTTATAGTGTGCTTGATCGTTTTAACGCGTGGCAAATTGTTTTGTGGAAAAGTACAGTGTTTGTGGTAAAATTTTTGTGAAATTTTATATTATATTTGTGCAAAATGAATAACAATGACATTAAAGCTAAAATCCTGTCAGGTGTTTATAAAATAAATATAAAGCGTGGAAGAAGCAAAGTTTGGGATTATTTCGGCCATATTATTGACGATGAAAATAATGAAATCCCAAACTTTATTGCATGCAAAATATGCAATAGCGTTTACAAATACTCAAAGTATGCGCTGTCAAATATGTCGAAGCACAAGTGCTTCGTTGGAGCACAATATGAAGAAGGAGTAATACCAGTTGAGGTGAATGGAGATACCAAGAAAAGATGCACAGAAGTTTTAACAGAATGGGTGGTGGGTGACATTCGCCCTTATGCGCTGGCTCAGGATCGTGGCCTTAAAGAATTTACCAAACTCATACTCGAGGTTGGACATAAACATGGACGTAATGTAAATGTGGAAAACTTATTGCCGCACCCCACTACAATTTATAGAAATGTTGAGCAAAGGTTTAAAATACATTTTTCAATTTTAAAAACCGATGTAACAGCGGTAGCTGAGACTGGGTATGCGCTAACAAGCGATGTATGGACGGACAATTTCCTAAAAATGTCTTTCCTCGCCGTAACAATCCATTACATAAAGGACAGTTCATCGAAAAATAAGTTGCTTGGTATAAAATCCATGAAAGGCCTCGCTAATACAAGTAAGTTACTATATATTTAAGAATGCAAATGATAATAGAGCAAGTGTAGATATTTTATGAAAATTGATGTTTTTCGGGACATCATTAAAATATTTTTAAAAATATATTACACTGTGGAACATTTTTGATGTCATCGAGTACAAACTCCTTCTCGTGAGGAATTTCTTGAAGTTCTTATCGAAACTAAACAAAACTCTATTTGGATTTTTGCTATTTTATTTAAGAATATATTTCTTTATGTTTAAATACGCACCTCACCTCCCATATTTTTCATTAAAAACTTGCTCTATTAAAGACGAATACATAAAAAAAAAATGAAAATATCATACAACTTACTCATTTACTATTATTAAATAGGTGCTAATATTAAAGAAAAGGTGGTTAGTTTGCTTTCCGAATTCAATTGTTCCTTAAACAGTAAGGTCGTAGTTGTGACTGACAGAGGAAGTAATATGATTGCTGCATTTAAAGAAGATAATAATATTCACTGCATTAGCCACTTGATTCACAACACTGTGGAAAAATGTATAAAGAAGACGACGCAAATTGATGAACTCATTTCTCTATGTTCAAAGCTGGTAAAATTTTTTAAAAAATCAGGCTTGAACGCAGAAGTAGAAACATCTTTAAAAAGCTTTTGTACAACCCGATGGAATTCGGTATACTATACTATTTGCTCGATTGTTAAAAATTTTGCAGCCATTCAAGATAAATTATTAGAAAAGAATCTAGTACAAAAATACAGTATCATAAAATTATACAATTTAGAGAATTTAATGAAAATTTTAAAGCTTTTCAAGGATGCCTCAGATGATCTTGAAGGTTCGCTATATCCAACTATACATTTAGTTTATGCGAATATAGAGCATTTGAAATCATCTCTTTCCATAGAAGACGATGATCCATCCCTAATAAAGGAATTTAAAATAAATTTACAGGAAACGATAACGTCCTTAATAGATCCATATATCACAATGTACCACAAATTAGGATTATTTCTTTTCCCTCCTGCAAATAAATTAACCCAGTTCAGTTTAGATGAATCTGAAGAAATTATTAATTATTGTAAATCCCTTTTGACACCTTATGCAGACAATATTTCTTTAGCTGTAAATTCCACTGCAACAAATTCTTACAGAATGTTTTCTTTATTTGGAAAGCACATAAGTCCTTCAGAAACAACTGCTAACTCAAGTGTTTCAGCAATTGATAGCGAAATATTAAAGTACAAAAACACTAATGTAACATTATACGATGACTTTAATATATTGCAGTGGTGGAATGAGAATAAAAATGAATTTCCTCTTTTGTTTAAATTAAGCTGTCGCATTCTAGCTATCCCTGCAAGTAGTGCACCCTCTGAAAGAGTATTTTCAATTGCTCGAACAATACTAACAGATAAAAGATCTCAAATGACAGCGAATTCAAAGTCATTTAATGAAATAATGTTTGTCAATATAAACTCAAAAGACTGATTAGACTATCATTTTTTTACGAATTTTATTTTAAGTTATTGACTAATTAATTAATATGAAAAAACAAATGTGTTACTTTTTTATATACAAAATATGTACCAAACTAATGTGAATCTTAGCGATTTATGAAATCGAATTATATGTGTTATTTTTTGTTTGTTTATATGTACATTCAATGTACTACAATGTACTACATTGTACAATGCACATACGTTTTTATATATTTTTATTAAAATGAAATACTTTTATTATATTATTTTATTATTACAGTTATTTATTAATTAATAACAAAATGTGATTTATTTTCCTTTTTTAATATTCGAAACATGTACCAATCTAACGTGAATCAAAGCAATTTATGAAATCGAGTTATATAAAATTTTTATTTATTTTTATGTTATGTTAAAATGAATACCTTTGAAAAATTAGTATTTTTTACTATTCACCTTTTCTGGTATAAATACAAAATTTTTCCATCCCAAAAACAAATAAATTTGTCTTTTTATTCTATTTTACTGCAGTCAAAATAGTATTCCACAAATACTCACTACATCTGTTCGAAACGATATACTACTTTGTATTGTGCAACTTGTATGTAGTATTGTAAGTTGATACAACTCAACTACACAAAACCTACGAGAGTAGAGCACAACATCTACAAATACAACATAAATGAAAACAGGCACTCAAACTTACTCAAAAAAGAAATCATGGCCAACTTGTGCGATGTTGTGTACTAATGCACGTCTTTAGTACATATATTCTATTTACAAGTAATTACTTGCATGTGGCAACGGGGGGTAAGGGTTAACATATGTGTAACCACAAAGGTTTGCAATACCACTTTTTTTTTGGCCAAAACTCAAAACTTTTATTTAAATTTCTAAATTTTTTTAAATTCTAATTTTTGAAAACTTTCTAATTTTCTAAAAATTTAATGTAAATTTTCCCGCTCGAAAGTCTGTAACCAAATAGAAGTAGAAATTCTAATTTGGAAACAAATCCCCCTATCTGGCTACACTCCTCATGAGATCTAACAGCAACAAACATGTTAAAATCGGAATTTTAAAATTGTAATTGACGCCACAGACGAAATTTGTCTTACGCTCGACACGATCAAAGTTAATGTTTTAAAGTCTGTAGTCAGCATCGTTCATTGTGATCATGATTTTGTTTTCTCTGGAATAGAGAAATGTATAACGGTAATAAATTCTGTATCATTTAAAGTATGCAAAGAAATCATTTAAAGTGTGGAAAAAATCATTTGAAGTGTGGAAGTGATATTAAAGACAGGTTTTTAAAAAATTAGAATATAGATAAAAAAAAGTGTTTTAAAGTGAATGATATATTTGTGTTAATATTATTTATTTTTACAAATATAAGCAGTTTTCAAGTTTAAGTAAAGTTTTTTACAACGGTCTCTGAAAATTCATTCATTCTAACATTATAAAATTTTATCAAGTTGTAAAACAATTCCTACTTCAGTAAAAATAATTTAATGAAAATTAAATTTAATGAACTCAAAGCTTAACTAAAAGAAATATCAAAAATTAAATATTAACAGTGCAACTAAAAATAATAATTATTCTACATTCTGATTTTACTAATTATAAAAAATCAACACTTATACATATAAAAAAAATCACATTAACCCATTAGTGCATGAAGTTCCCCAGGTACTTTTAAACAAATTTCTTTGTATATATGCAATTAAAACTGTTATTTAAATAATTTTCATAAGATTTATTTAAAAAAAAATATTTTTTTAAGATTTTAGAAGGCGTCCCTTATAAGGGACATTATGCAGTATCGTCACTTGAAGTGTGAACTTTTTTATAACATTCTTTTGGGTGAAAGCCTTTGTTACATTTTATGCATATATAATTAGACTTCTTACCGCAGCTTGCACATTTCTTATTAGTTTTGGAGAAGTCTATTATGTGATTTCTACCATCATACCGTATGTCAGCATTAGAAATTGATGATCTGGAACCTCTTGCAGAGGGCACACCGTCCGTTTCTAGATAGTAAGTAGCTATATATCGACGAAATTGTAACATATTTGAACAATCAGGAGCATTTGGATGCAGTTTTCTCACAAGTAGCCACGCATTTACAACCGAATCATCCAACAGATATGCGAAAATTGGTCACCACCAATTTACGTTGTCTTATTCGCTATCGATAAACAGCAATTAACTGGTCTATTTTGCCACTCCACCCATTCCTTGATAATAACGTTGATATAATTTTGGTTGGGCTATCTGCATAACGCCTTGTCCTCTTGCGTTTACATGTTCCAATCTCCATGTTATCAAAATTAGTTCCTAAACATTATTATGACTTATGACTACATTATTATCTTTCCGTCGCAAACGCTGCATTTATATGTTCAATTAATGGCATATCTTAAAATGACGCTCATTATTTTGAGCTTTGGTGTTATCATTTATGTGAAAATTGTTCAGTATTTTTTCAAATCTGTTGAGCCTCATACTATTAGATAGTAGTTTCGTAGTATCACTTTTTTCAGACCAGTATATACGTTTGTTTGGATACTTTGCATATTCTGACATCAAAAGTACACCAATAAAAACTTTTATTTCCTTCGATGACAATTTTAGGTTTATATTTTTCTGTAGGGCATATAAATTGGTTTGTTCAATGTAATGGTTTAGTAACTCTTCAGAAAAAAATAGTTGAAAAAATCGGTTGGTGTTTTTGCCGTTTTAGCTTCGATGCTAGGATATATAATTTCGCACTCGGTTTAAATTTCATAGGTTGGATTTGCTTTCTTCCACGTTGCAGCTTTAAGTATTTTACTAGTGGCTCCTCATCACCTTTACTCCAATCATCCTCACTATCAATACGGTGCATTTCGCACTCTACATTTAACAATTTCGGACCCAAGTTATTTAGATTTCCTTCGTGTTCATCATCACTAGCATCGGAATCGTGATCTGAATAATTTCTATCCAAATGGGGTATTGCAAATATATTATTTTGAATATTTTCATCTAATTCTGCCAATATTTCAGCAACTGTATGTCTGTTTAATAATAACGATTAAAATTATCACAGAGCATAATGTCCCTTAAAAAGGACATGAACAAAAAACGACAATTACTAATATTTTTATACACCCTTATATTTTAAAACTAGAGCACATCAATTACTTAATCATATTTTAATAAGCACAAATTAAAAAAATAGGAATATAACAAAAAGCTGTCAAATTTTTTTCATTATTACATACCGTCCAGGTGTGCTGTGAATTTTATTATTTGCGTTATACATGTTTTGCACAATATTACGCAGCCAACAGAATTTGTGTGAAAAAAACACTTGTTGTTATGACGGTGACACATATGAGAATGAGATTCTAAATGCATCTTGAATTTTAAATTCTTCGTTTCGCTGTAAAGTGGAAAAATAAGAGCGTCCCTTATAAGGGATCTTATGCACTAATGGGTTAATGAAAAACTATTAAATAAAAAATATCAAATTGAAAGGTAAATTAAGGAGAATAATAATTTCAAAAATTCAAAATTATTAAAAACTTCATACATATTAATAAACTCTCAACCTAAATTTTATTCAAGGAGCCGTGACCATCTGGGATTTTCGGGAGAGTGTCCTTTTTCGCCGAAGTAATTGTCAACGTAGGTACGGTCTATTTATATGATTACTTCACAAAATATATACTAATTTAAACTTCGTAATAGGTTTTTTTATATGTATATGTTTTAGAAGACCTACAACGACGAATACTTAGGGACTGAGCTCACTACCTAGCACAAAGTATACAGAGGTGACAGAAGGGGAAAGAAAGTGTAGTTTTATACATTTCTCTTTCTTTGAAAACTGCCTTTTTGTTTTCTTTATGTTACGTTATTTTTACGGCGCAATAAAATACAATTTGTGTCACAAAGTGTAATTTTGGTGTAAAAGGTAAGCTGCATGTATTTTTATTAAATTTTTAATTTAGTTTTATTTATTTTTTATATTTATTTATTATTTTAATTTATTACATTTATATCACTTCATTACTTTTCATGTACTTTCAGCAAAAAGTATAATTTTCAGCTAAAAATTATATAGTGACTCAAAGTTATAATGGGACACAGGAAAATTTTTTTTAAATATACAATTTTTTTCTTACAATTATCATTTAAATTTCCAGTTGCTATGTTCTTATATAGAAAATATTCTCATTTTTGTTATATCAAAATCTTATTTCTATTTGGTTTAAAGAAATAAAGTTACCAACAGTAATTTACAATAACATAAAACTGCAACACAAAGTAATAATGGGACATATGGTAACTTCGTTGTTTTTGCGCTTTATAACGGAACAATTTGCAAATATTTTTCAATTTAATGTTTCAAGAGTTCATTTAATACAGTATTTATCGCTTATATGCGCTTATATGCATTTCAAATTTTGCACGACTTTTCGTGCTTATAACCGAGAAATGCATGTATAAAAACTCGGTTATAAGCATTGGCAGTGCTTATAAAAAAACTTGCTTATATTCTTCAGTGGTGCATATAAAAAAAAATACAATGAGCAAATAAAACACACATTTTTTAACTTTAACTAAAATTATTATTCTGTGAATACAAGTAAAAACAAATAATAAAAAAACTTAAATAAAAAGGTACATTAAATTCAGTCTTGTTTGCAATTAGATACGTTGCTAATTTTTTTTAGAAATATAAAAAGAAAATCATTTAAAACGCAAATTTAAGTTTATGCATACATACATAAATAAGTAAGTAAATAATTCAGCTTTTTTTCTAAAATCATAAAAAAGAAAATGTTAACACATTTTTAAAAACGAAACTAAAATTCTATTTCTTTTAATGCACAAACAAAAATTTAAAAATTTTCAATTCAACCAAGTAAATAATTTTCAGATACATTGTGATTTTAACTGTACATATATATGTATATGTATGTATTCTCAAGTCAATCTTTTTTAAAAAAATCTGTTATTTTTCTTTGCACATTTCCGCAGCATTTAGAAAAAATAAACTTTTCAATTGTTTCTAATTCTTCAACACATCCGTTTTTTGATAGGAGAAAACTACGAAGAGTACTTAATGATTCCAAAGCACTGCTTAGCGGTGGTATAGGTACGTACGCATCAGTGTCATCCACCTCATCATCTGATTCTTTATCAGATAAAAGTTCGGAGATAATTTCAGCGTCGTTTGCTGGTGCAAAGCATGGCAAATCATTATCAAAATCGACAAAATTTTCGAAATTGTTGTCGAGCTCAGGATTAGAAATAGTTGTTATGGTCATTTCATCTATTCGTTCTTCTTCACCTGGCAGTTCTAGTGATTGTTGGAAAAAATTACACTGAAAGATAAAATATAATAGTTAATATATGCTTTTATAAATACGTTCATACTTATGTACGTGTAAGGTAGATACCGGGTACATAGACACAAAAACAACTATGGGAAAAGTACTTTATCCGTAATGCTGCCAACAATATTAAACACACTGCCCATTGAAATACTTAATACAGCCAACAAATATAATAGAAATAAACTATTTAAAAACTTTTTTATTAATCAACAATGAATGTCGTAACACTTTACAGTTAACTTTAAATAGTAATCTTCAACATAACAAAAACACTTTTTCTAAAAGATTATTCTATATCAAAACAAAAATGTATTTGTAATTTGATTTTTTATTTTTTTAATATTTGAATTTGTTTTCATTTGAATTAGTTTTTAATATTTAAATATTTTCATAAATTTAAATTATAGAGAATAACATTTTTTTGTTAATTTACATACAGACAAGCCGCAATGACTTCGTATGGTTAGTTAAGTAATGAAATGTAATTTTTTCTTGAATCGATAAATAAAAAAAAAAATTATTGATCATTACATTCATGAGTCAAATGACGATAAAATGCTTTCTCCAGATAACAGCTTTGCAGTACCAATATTGAAAACTATCCGCAATAAATACCTTACCCCAGATGTTTGCACTCATTTAAATAGAAGTGTAAGAATGGTGGAAGGAGAAAAAAAGAATAGAAAATTTAATTTTAAATGATACGATTATGCATATTCCTGAAATCGGAGATATCCTAAAAATATCGTACAAAATTTCCACTTACCAAAATTCTAGAAGATTTTATTAGAATAGCTTATAGTACAAAAAATAATGCTTGCAACATTAATTTTAAAAATATTCGAATTAACAGACACTTCTTCGTTGCCTACGGATATTGTACAGATTTTGAATGCAATAGCTATGTATGTATTTAAAGGTAACGAATATGGAGAAATATCAGTTTTAAGATCGCAAAATGATATAGTTCATTCTTTAAATAATAAAAAACAATTCCAATGCCGTGGAGTTCAAAGAAACTTTCACAAGGCAGCTCTTTCAAAAGAAACCGTTTAACTTTCAAAAAAAAAAAAAACAAGTAAATGAGCAGTCCGATGAAGTTCGTTTGACTGGAAGATCTCTAATGTTAAGATCCCTATCATATCTCAGAAACATAAGGGCTGAAGCCGCTGTTGAGCATGATAGAGATGCAGATCCTTTTATTGATTCTTATTTAATGTTTATTACATTCAACATACATATATCTACAAAACTTGAAGTTTTTCTATTTTCAGAAAAACATAAATATTTTAAGAAAAATTAATTATACACTACATGTTGATGCAACTGGACGTGTAGTAGATAATATGCATTTTTCAACTAAAAGAATATTTCTATATTCTATTATTGGGCACGATAGTTTTTTCTGTTGCTGATGCAATATTATCAAGTCATACAAGTTATGATATTGGCCATTTTTTTAAAGCTATTGAATCGTTTTGCAAAGAAAACAAAAATAAAGTGGCCAATATGTAAAACACTTGTCACCGATGTTAGTAGTCTAGCTCTTATTGGTGCAATAAATAAATATATTAATAATATGAATAGTCTTTTAGACTATTTAAATGCGTGCTACAAAGTACCAAATAATCCAAATGAAAAACAAAAAGTTTCATTCGTGTGCATTCAATTTTCTGTTAGCCATTATTCTAAAATAATATGCAAGGATATTGAGAACATAGTATCCCTAAATCAATTGAATCTCAGAAAATTTTTAAGAGAAGCATTCGGTATTGTGTTCAATTTGAACCATCTATCACAATGTCTAAAATAGTTTGAACAATTGTGCATTGTGGTTTGCACAAAAAACACGTTAAAAAAGTTAACGATGCATTATGGTACATTAAAGATGCATCTCTTAAAAATGAAGTTGACATTAATTTAAAATATGATAAGGTTAATAAGCCGTATTTTAACTTTAAAGAGGAAAATGTTGGAAAAATATCCAGTCATAATCCCTTTCGAATTCTTTTTCAAAAGTACATATCAGAAGTTGATCTTTGTGATGATACCGAAGGCGATGAAAACATTTTCTCTTGTCCACAAATATCAAATTTAAAATATATACCATTTCTGCTTATGTGGTCCAATATAATTGGTTCAACAATTCATCCACACTGGATGAATGAAAACGGGTCCTGATCCTGTTGAAACAATTTTCAAGGACATTAAACATAATGAATTTGCAGAGTAGGAAAATGAAGTTGGGACGCTTTATCAGATGTATGAAAAAATTTACTTCATACAAAACAGTGGCGTTTTTGATAAACCAATTGCTCCCGGTACACGTATTAAGCCCATCAAAACAAATCAGAAAACAAATCCCAAAAAAGTTGGAAAAAGAAAACTAAAATTTTAGAAGTAGATTCCAAGAAAAAGCTTTCTAAAATATCAGAATCTTGGAATAAAAAATGTAAACGACTTCCACATGGTTTATTCAATCACAATTTTGAAATGTTGAATAAACCAATGAATGAATTTGAAAGACAAAGTAAAATTTGGACAATACAATTGATATAACAAATAGCGCAGAAATTGAATTTGAACATCAAAGTACAACTTTGGACAGTACAATTCATATAATCAATAGTACAGAAATTGAATCATGTGAGAATAGATGAAATATCTAATCATTATGACAATGAAAAGAACGACAGTCACATAAGCATTATTGAAATAAGTGATACGTGTGACAATAAAATAGAGAATTGTAGCGCAAGCTATAAATTAACTAAAGATCAAGAAATCTGTGAAATATCTGATGTATGCGACAATATTTCATTGAATGGATGTTATGGTGTTGATAACATAGAGATAAAAAATAAAACTTTATTAGAGTATAAAAATATAGAAAGATTTACAAATAGTCCATTCGAGGTGTATTTACTTAAACCAGAAAATATATTTCAAAAAACTCATGGTAAGCATTTTGCATTAACATCATATATAAATTTAAAAGAATTAGAAACAATAAATGGCAATAACTGGTTATCCACGGTTATTGTTGACGCAGCTATTACTTGCCTTCTGTTTGAAAACAATGTTAAAAATTTTTTATATATTCTCTTTGGGCCTGTATTATTTTGTACAAGCTTTTTACTTTTTGAATTAACAAAATTTCTACAACTATTTATTTTAAACAATTTATTTTCTTTTCACAATTTTTTTAATGTTACTACTTTCGAATCTTAATACTAAAAGAAAATAATAAGTCCAGCCAGTGCTAGACAAAATATTACGATACTACAAAAAATTTATATCCACTGATCCAGTCATCTGTTTTGCGCTTGAGTTAAAGCAAGGGTATCCCTCCTTCTCAACCGAACATGGCCAGTAAAGTTAAGGATGTCTCGTGCAAGTGGGTTTGGATGGTGTTCAAGTTTGCTGACATATTTTGACGCATATTTTGTAAATTCGACTTTTACTAATGGCACGCCTAGATCTTTGTGGATTCGAGAATTTTTAACATACCATGGAGCTGCAGTAATTGTACGTAGAATCTTATTTTGACCCCTTTGAATTTTTTCAATGTTGGATGCTGAGGCAGTACCCCATAATTGAATTCCATAACACCAGATTGGCTTTAGAATTGCATTGTACAACAAAAGTTTGCAATCCAACTTTAATGTAGAATTTCTGCCGATTAGCCAATTAATTTGCACTGCTTTTAATCTCATCTGGGTAAGTTTTGCGTCGATATGAGACTTCCAAGTTAAACGACGATCGAGGTGGATTCCGAGGTATTTGACTTCATTGTGTTGCGGGATAATTTGATTATTTATTCTGATGAACGAGCATGTATCTTTTCGCAATGTGAAAGTTATATGAATACATTTCTGTTCGTTAACCCTGATTTTCCAAAGCTCAAGCCAATTCTCTAGTTTATAAACATAATTCTGCAAATTTTGTGATGCAACTTGGTGGTCCTTATGGACGCTGATAAAGGCTGTATCGTCTGCAAAAGTTGACGTATGGATTTTGGGGTCTGACGGCATGTCGGAGGCATATATCAAATATAAAGTAGGGCCCAGTATGCTACCCTGTGGCACACCTGATTCAATTGGCTGAGCGGTACTTAAAAAATCACCTTCTTTGATTTTAAATTTGCGACCGTATAAATAACTTTCCATGAGTTTGTGGGTGTTAGCAGGCAGAGTTAATTTAATTTTATGCATTAAACCTTCATGCCAGACTTTGTCGAACGCTTGCGACACATCAACGAAAAGGGCGGAGCAGTATTTTTTCTCTTCAAACGACTGTCTTATCACATTTACCAATCTGGGTTTGTTCGATGGTGCTGTGTTTAGCCCTGAAGCCGAATTGATGATTAGGAATACATTCAGTGCCATTCAGAATTGGAGTCAACTTAGTCATTAACAATTTTTCAAACAGTTTTGAAATTGTCGGCAGTAGACTAATTGGCCTATATGACTCCACTTTGGTGTGGTCCTTCCCTGGCTTAGGAATCATAGTGATCATAGACACCTTCCAATCTGCAGGATAGTATTCTAGGCGTAAAATAGCGTTGAAGATAAAGAGGATAATTCTTCTTGCTACACGAGGTAACTCCACAAGCATTTTATTGCTGATTTTATCCATACCTGGAGCCTTTCTAAGGTTCAGAGTACCAATAGCGTTTTGGACATCACGAAAGTTTAGTCTTAGGGGTACAGGAGGTCTAATAACGAGTGGAGGCAAATCAGATGCATTATTTGAGTTGTTTATAGTAAACACTTTTCTCAAATGATTAACAAATAAAGTCCCCTTCTCGGAATCATTTCTAGCCCAGTCACCAGTTGGATTTCGCAGAGGAGGTTTTCCTCTAACTGGTCTTTTTAAACCTCGTGCCGCCTTCCATAACGAATAGTCAGATTGTGGGGTACTATCAAGACCCTCCAAGTAAGATTTAAGTGAAGCCATTCTTTGGGTTTCTAAGAAATTTCTTAGTATATCTCTGCATACCCGTAGCCTAGCTTTCAGTTGAGGAGACCTGTGGATTTGCCACTCTCTTCTAACTCTTCTTTTTTCTGACAGGAGATGATCGAGTTCAGCGAAATAAGTTCTATTTGTCCCACTTCTGCACTCAACGAAGGCGTGATGTACAGCTCTTCGTATGTCCTCAGTAAACTTGCCAATCGACCCATCAATATCCTCGGTAGTTCTCAACACTACATTTTCCGTGCAGTGGGAACTTAAATACTTTTTATACTTTATCCAACTTACTCTGGTTTTAGATATGTCCCGAAATGGAGAGCCATTCCCTTGAAGGAAACGCATTGAAATAATAGAAGGAGAGTAATCTGAAGACAAGTCTAATGAAGGCTCCACTTGTATCGATTCTACAGGGATATTTTTCACTACTCCGAAGTCAATAACATCGGGAATCTTCCGTCGGTCCGTCGGCCAGTAGGTGGGATGCCCGCTTGAGAGTACATCTAATCCCATTTTGGCAATGGTGTTGAAGAGTTCACGACTCTTCGGGGTCACCAGACGTGAACCCCAAAAAGTGTGTTTGGCGTTAAAGTCACCAGCAACTAAAAATCTAGCTCCAAGGGAATTGAAGAAGCTGTAGTATTGGTGTTCTTTTATTGAAAATCGAGGCGGCGAATAAATTGATGATAAAACAAAATTGTATTGACAGAATTCAATACAAATGTTTGTTGCTTGTAGGTAATCCTCACATATGTTGTTCATTAAATAATGTTTTATTCTGTTCTTTATAAGAATTGCCGAACCTCCACATGCTCTTCCGCGGGGATCTTTAGTATCATACAACACGTAGCCATTAATTTTGAAGTACCCTGTCGCCGTCAAATGAGTTTCAGCAATCATCATGCCATCAATCTGCTTATCCATCAGGAAGTGTTCCAGTTCGTTTTTATGTTGGCGGAGGCCGTTCGCATTCCAAAAACAAATTTTTTCAGCATTTCCTGCATCATGGATGTCATAGTGGTCGTAAAAGTGTTCATGGTTTGGACAAGTGTCTGCAATGTAGTCTCTAGAGTGTTAATATTAGGCTCGTAATATTGTGATTTAGGTGCCTGCTCCAAACCTGGCATATTAGATTTAACCACGTTAGCGTAAGAAACTTGTCTAGAACTAGGCGCGTTTACATGACTAGTGGACCGTAACAATAGTACAGAAATTGCATCATGTGAGAATAGATGAAATATCTAATCATTATGACAATGAAAAGAACGACAGTCACATAAGCATTATTGAAATAAGTGATACGTGTGACAATAAAATAGAGAATTGTAGCGCAAGCTATAAATTAACTAAAGATCAAGAAATCTGTGAAATATCTGATGTATGCGACAATATTTCATTGAATGGATGTTATGGTGTTGATAACATAGAGATAAAAAATAAAACTTTATTAGAGTATAAAAATATAGAAAGATTTACAAATAGTCCATTCGAGGTGTATTTACTTAAACCAGAAAATATATTTCAAAAAACTCATGGTAAGCATTTTGCATTAACATCATATATAAATTTAAAAGAATTAGAAACAATAAATGGCAATAACTGGTTATCCACGGTTATTGTTGACGCAGCTATTACTTGCCTTCTGTTTGAAAACAATGTTAAAAATTTTTTATATATTCTCTTTGGGCCTGTATTATTTTGTACAAGCTTTTTACTTTTTGAATTAACAAAATTTCTACAACTATTTATTTTAAACAATTTATTTTCTTTTCACAATTTTTTTAATGTTACTACTTTCGAATCTTAATACTAAAAGAAAATAATAAGTCCAGCCAGTGCTAGACAAAATATTACGATACTACAAAAAATTTATATCCACTGATCCAGTCATCTGTTTTGCGCTTGAGTTAAAGCAAGGGTATCCCTCCTTCTCAACCGAACATGGCCAGTAAAGTTAAGGATGTCTCGTGCAAGTGGGTTTGGATGGTGTTCAAGTTTGCTGACATATTTTGACGCATATTTTGTAAATTCGACTTTTACTAATGGCACGCCTAGATCTTTGTGGATTCGAGAATTTTTAACATACCATGGAGCTGCAGTAATTGTACGTAGAATCTTATTTTGACCCCTTTGAATTTTTTCAATGTTGGATGCTGAGGCAGTACCCCATAATTGAATTCCATAACACCAGATTGGCTTTAGAATTGCATTGTACAACAAAAGTTTGCAATCCAACTTTAATGTAGAATTTCTGCCGATTAGCCAATTAATTTGCACTGCTTTTAATCTCATCTGGGTAAGTTTTGCGTCGATATGAGACTTCCAAGTTAAACGACGATCGAGGTGGATTCCGAGGTATTTGACTTCATTGTGTTGCGGGATAATTTGATTATTTATTCTGATGAACGAGCATGTATCTTTTCGCAATGTGAAAGTTATATGAATACATTTCTGTTCGTTAACCCTGATTTTCCAAAGCTCAAGCCAATTCTCTAGTTTATAAACATAATTCTGCAAATTTTGTGATGCAACTTGGTGGTCCTTATGGACGCTGATAAAGGCTGTATCGTCTGCAAAAGTTGACGTATGGATTTTGGGGTCTGACGGCATGTCGGAGGCATATATCAAATATAAAGTAGGGCCCAGTATGCTACCCTGTGGCACACCTGATTCAATTGGCTGAGCGGTACTTAAAAAATCACCTTCTTTGATTTTAAATTTGCGACCGTATAAATAACTTTCCATGAGTTTGTGGGTGTTAGCAGGCAGAGTTAATTTAATTTTATGCATTAAACCTTCATGCCAGACTTTGTCGAACGCTTGCGACACATCAACGAAAAGGGCGGAGCAGTATTTTTTCTCTTCAAACGACTGTCTTATCACATTTACCAATCTGTGTGTTTGTTCGATGGTGCTGTGTTTAGCCCTGAAGCCGAATTGATGATTAGGAATACATTCAGTGCCATTCAGAATTGGAGTCAACTTAGTCATTAACAATTTTTCAAACAGTTTTGAAATTGTCGGCAGTAGACTAATTGGCCTATATGACTCCACTTTGGTGTGGTCCTTCCCTGGCTTAGGAATCATAGTGATCATAGACACCTTCCAATCTGCAGGATAGTATTCTAGGCGTAAAATAGCGTTGAAGATAAAGAGGATAATTCTTCTTGCTACACGAGGTAACTCCACAAGCATTTTATTGCTGATTTTATCCATACCTGGAGCCTTTCTAAGGTTCAGAGTACCAATAGCGTTTTGGACATCACGAAAGTTTAGTCTTAGGGGTACAGGAGGTCTAATAACGAGTGGAGGCAAATCAGATGCATTATTTGAGTTGTTTATAGTAAACACTTTTCTCAAATGATTAACAAATAAAGTCCCCTTCTCGGAATCATTTCTAGCCCAGTCACCAGTTGGATTTCGCAGAGGAGGTTTTCCTCTAACTGGTCTTTTTAAACCTCGTGCCGCCTTCCATAACGAATAGTCAGATTGTGGGGTACTATCAAGACCCTCCAAGTAAGATTTAAGTGAAGCCATTCTTTGGGTTTCTAAGAAATTTCTTAGTATATCTCTGCATACCCGTAGCCTAGCTTTCAGTTGAGGAGACCTGTGGATTTGCCACTCTCTTCTAACTCTTCTTTTTTCTGACAGGAGATGATCGAGTTCAGCGAAATAAGTTCTATTTGTCCCACTTCTGCACTCAACGAAGGCGTGATGTACAGCTCTTCGTATGTCCTCAGTAAACTTGCCAATCGACCCATCAATATCCTCGGTAGTTCTCAACACTACATTTTCCGTGCAGTGGGAACTTAAATACTTTTTATACTTTATCCAACTTACTCTGGTTTTAGATATGTCCCGAAATGGAGAGCCATTCCCTTGAAGGAAACGCATTGAAATAATAGAAGGAGAGTAATCTGAAGACAAGTCTAATGAAGGCTCCACTTGTATCGATTCTACAGGGATATTTTTCACTACTCCGAAGTCAATAACATCGGGAATCTTCCGTCGGTCCGTCGGCCAGTAGGTGGGATGCCCGCTTGAGAGTACATCTAATCCCATTTTGGCAATGGTGTTGAAGAGTTCACGACTCTTCGGGGTCACCAGACGTGAACCCCAAAAAGTGTGTTTGGCGTTAAAGTCACCAGCAACTAAAAATCTAGCTCCAAGGGAATTGAAGAAGCTGTAGTATTGGTGTTCTTTTATTGAAAATCGAGGCGGCGAATAAATTGATGATAAAACAAAATTGTATTGACAGAATTCAATACAAATGTTTGTTGCTTGTAGGTAATCCTCACATATGTTGTTCATTAAATAATGTTTTATTCTGTTCTTTATAAGAATTGCCGAACCTCCACATGCTCTTCCGCGGGGATCTTTAGTATCATACAACACGTAGCCATTAATTTTGAAGTACCCTGTCGCCGTCAAATGAGTTTCAGCAATCATCATGCCATCAATCTGCTTATCCATCAGGAAGTGTTCCAGTTCGTTTTTATGTTGGCGGAGGCCGTTCGCATTCCAAAAACAAATTTTTTCAGCATTTCCTGCATCATGGATGTCATAGTGGTCGTAAAAGTGTTCATGGTTTGGACAAGTGTCTGCAATGTAGTCTCTAGAGTGTTAATATTAGGCTCGTAATATTGTGATTTAGGTGCCTGCTCCAAACCTGGCATATTAGATTTAACCACGTTAGCGTAAGAAACTTGTCTAGAACTAGGCGCGTTTACATGACTAGTGGACCGTAACAATAGTACAGAAATTGCATCATGTGAGAATAGATGAAATATCTAATCATTATGACAATGAAAAGAACGACAGTCACATAAGCATTATTGAAATAAGTGATACGTGTGACAATAAAATAGAGAATTGTAGCGCAAGCTATAAATTAACTAAAGATCAAGAAATCTGTGAAATATCTGATGTATGCGACAATATTTCATTGAATGGATGTTATGGTGTTGATAACATAGAGATAAAAAATAAAACTTTATTAGAGTATAAAAATATAGAAAGATTTACAAATAGTCCATTCGAGGTGTATTTACTTAAACCAGAAAATATATTTCAAAAAACTCATGGTAAGCATTTTGCATTAACATCATATATAAATTTAAAAGAATTAGAAACAATAAATGGCAATAACTGGTTATCCACGGTTATTGTTGACGCAGCTATTACTTGCCTTCTGTTTGAAAACAATGTTAAAAATTTTTTATATATTCTCTTTGGGCCTGTATTATTTTGTACAAGCTTTTTACTTTTTGAATTAACAAAATTTCTACAACTATTTATTTTAAACAATTTATTTTCTTTTCACAATTTTTTTAATGTTACTACTTTCGAATCTTAATACTAAAAGAAAATAATAAGTCCAGCCAGTGCTAGACAAAATATTACGATACTACAAAAAATTTATATCCACTGATCCAGTCATCTGTTTTGCGCTTGAGTTAAAGCAAGGGTATCCCTCCTTCTCAACCGAACATGGCCAGTAAAGTTAAGGATGTCTCGTGCAAGTGGGTTTGGATGGTGTTCAAGTTTGCTGACATATTTTGACGCATATTTTGTAAATTCGACTTTTACTAATGGCACGCCTAGATCTTTGTGGATTCGAGAATTTTTAACATACCATGGAGCTGCAGTAATTGTACGTAGAATCTTATTTTGACCCCTTTGAATTTTTTCAATGTTGGATGCTGAGGCAGTACCCCATAATTGAATTCCATAACACCAGATTGGCTTTAGAATTGCATTGTACAACAAAAGTTTGCAATCCAATTTCAATGTAGAGTTTCTGCCGATTAGCCAATTAAGTTGCACTGCTTTTAATCTCATTTGTGTAAGTTTCGCTTCAATATGAGACTTCCAAGTTAAACGGCGGTCGAGGTGAATGCCGAGGTATTTGACTTCATTGTGTTGCGGGATAATTTGATTATTTATTCTGATGAACGAGCAGGTATCTTTTCGCAATGTGAAAGTTATATGAATACATTTTTGTTCACTTACCCTGATTTTCCAAAGCTCTAGCCAATTCTCTAGCTTATAAACATACATAATTCTGCAAATTCTGTGATGCAACTTGGTGGTCCTTATGGACGCTGATAAAGGCTGTATCGTCTGCAAAAGTTGACGTGTGGATTTTGGCGTCTGACGGCATGTCGGAGGCATAAATCAAATATAAAGTAGGGCCCAGTATGCTACCCTGTGGCACACCTGATTCAATTGGCTGAGCGGTACTTAAACAATTGCCTTCTTTGATTTTAAATTTGCTACCGTATAAATAACTTTCCATGAGTTTATGGGTGTTAGCAGGCAGAGTTAATTTTATTTTGTGCATTAATCCGTCATGCCAAACTTTGCCGAACGCTTGGGGCACATCAATGAAAAGGGCGGAGCAGTATTTTTTGTCTTCAAACGACCCTCTTATCACATTTACCAATCTGTGTGTTTGTTCGATGGTACTGTGTTTAGCTCTGAATCCGAACTGATGATTAGGAATACATTCAGTGTCATTCAGAATCGGAGTCAACTTAGTCATTAACAATTTTTCGAAGAGTTTAGAAATTGTCGGCAGTAGGCTAATTGGCCTATATGACTCCACTTTGGTGTGGTCCTTCCCTGACTTAGGAATCATAGTGATCATAGACACCTTCCAATCTGCAGGATAGTATTCTAGGCGTAAAATAGCGTTGAAGATCAAGAGGATAATTCTTCTTGCTACACGAGGTAACTCCACAAGCATTTTATTGCTGATTTTATCCATACCTGGAGCCTTTCTAAGGTTCAGAGTACCAATAGCGTTTTGGACATCACGAAAGTTTAGTCTTAGAGGTACAGGAGGTCTTATAACAAGTGGTGGCAAATCAGATTTGTTATTATTTAAGTTGTTTATAGTAAACACATTTCTCAAATGGTTAACAAATAATGTCTCTTTCTCGGAATCATTTCTAGCCCAGTCACCAGTCGTATTTCGCAAAGGAGGTTTTCCTCTCACTGGTCTTTTTAAACCTCTTGCCGTCCTCCATACCGAGTAGTCAGATTGTAGGGTACTATCAAGACCTTCCAAGTAAGATCTAAGTGAGGCCGTTCTTTGGGTTTCTAAGAAATGTCTTAGTATATCTCTGCATTCCCGTAGCCTAGCCTTCAGTTCAGGAGACCTGTGAATTTGCCACTCTCTTCTCATTTTCTTTTTTCTGATGGGAGATGTTCGAGTTCAGAGAAATAAGTTCTGTTTGTCCTATTTCTACATTCAACGTGATAAGTGGAAGCGTGATGCACAGCTCGTCGAAGGTCCTCGGTAAAGTTGCCAATCGACTCATCAATATCGTCGGTAGTTCTCAACACAACATTTTCCGTGCAATGAGAACTTAAATATTTTTTGTATTTTATCCAACTCGGGTCTTGGTCATGTTCATAAATGGAGAACCACACACTTGAGGGAAATGTATTGAAATGATAGTAGGAGAGTGATCTGAGGACAAGTCCAGTGAAGGATCCACTTGCATCCATTCTACAGGGATATTTTTCACTACAAAGTCAATAACATCGGGAATCTTCCGTCGGGCAATAGGTGGGATGTCCGCTTGAGAGTACATCTAAGCCCATTTTAGCAATGGTGTTGAAGAGTACGTGACCCTTTGGGGTTACCAGACGTGAACCCCAAAATGTGTGTTTGGCGTTAAAGTCAACTGCAACTAAAAATCTAGCTCCAAGGGATTTAAAGAAGTTATGGTATTGGTGTTCTTTTATTGATAATCGAGGCGGAGAATAAATCGATGATAAAACAAATTTGTATTGACAGAATTCAATGCAAATGTTTGTTGCTTGTAGGTAATCCTCACATATGTTGTTCATTAAATAATGTTTTATTCTGTTCTTTATAAGAATTGCCGATCCTCCACATGCTCTTCCGCGGGGATCTTTAGTATCATACAACATGTAGCCATTAATTTTGAAGTACGCTGTCGCCGTCAAGTGAGTTTCAGCAATCATCATGACATCAATCTGCTTATCCATCAGGAAGTGTTCTAGTTCGTTTTTATGTTGGCGGAGGCCGTTCGCATTCCAAAAACAAATTTTTAAACAAATCATTTCTTTAAAATGGCTTGTAAGATAGTGGATTGCATTTTCAGCATTTCCTGCATCATGGATGTCATAGTGGACGTAAAAGTGTTCATGGTTTGGACAAGTGTCTGCAATGTAGTCTCTAGAGTGTTAATATTAGGCTCGTAATATTGTGATTTAGGTGCCTGCTCCAAACCTGGCATATTAGATTTAACCACGTTAGCGTAAGAAACTTGTCTAGAACTAGGCGCGTTTACATGACTAGTGGACCGTAACAATTGCGGGAAATTGTCACTCGATGCCAAAATAGGCTGTTGACGATGATCAGGTAATACTGACGTCTTGTTGGTACTTATGGCTTTCAAATGAGTGTAAATTGGACAACCTCTATAAATAAAAATAACATGTAGAAAATTTCATGGCAATATCTGTAATATATTTAAAAAAATTGGCAAAAAAAATTTATAAAAAATGTTTATGGTGGTTGTGTCACATTTTCGTCCAACTTTGGTTCTACTGTACCAATTTTGCTGATCAATACCAAACTGCTTAGGAGAATTATAAACGATTTTTTATAAACCCTGTTAATTTTGGTTGTTTATTTTAGACGTGACAGTGTTTTACACAGACAGAGAGACGGACATAGCTCAATCGACTTCGAATTCCACAAGGATCAAGAATATATATACTTTGTTGGGTCTCAGATAAATATTTCTCAATGTTACACACGGAATGACAAACTTATATATACATTTATGATAATTACGTTTAAATAGACAAATAACATTGTATTAGGATTTAAATAACCTTGAACGCAGGTGCTGAAAAATTAATCGAATTAAACAGAAAATATTCCTGAATTGAAATATTCCTGAAGAGGGTGCTGTAGCTTAATTGATTAGCGCGTTTGATCGTTAAGCATGAGTTGGTATTTGTGGCCTGGGTTCGATTCCCAGCCGCTGCCACTCAAAAAAAAAAAAAAAAAGAAAAAAAAAACAACATCAGTTTCTGATAATTATTAGTTTTTCTTTCCTATCATAACTAATATTTATCACAGCGCCCTCCTTCGGTGGTATAGCATTGAAACAACACCGAAGTAAAATAATTAAATAATGGCTATTAATCAAGCTTTGATCAATGCGCCTACTCACCACAAAAGGCGCTGCAATACTGTACTATTAACAAACATAACGCGCAATTACAGTGTTGTCATATGAAAAGAGTGCCCGATAGACTAGGCGATAATGTGCCGGACTATCAGTCAGAGGGTTGCGGGTTCGATTCCCGCCAAAGACTTTGGGTGTTTTCTGCAGATAAATCGAAAAGCTTCGCAGTTTGTGTTTGTTAATTATTAAGATAAAAACTGAATTAATTAAAATTGATAGCAGCCATTGCTTTTTCTCTACTTTCACCACCTATTCTTCTCCTACCTATCCCTTTCCAAAGAAAGTAACACAATTAATTAATTAATATATAGGCATATTAATTGCCTGAGTGTTACTTCTCTTTAAAAAAAAAAAAAAAAAAATATTCCTGAATATGCGAATTGATACCTGATGATTCTGGTTTGGTCCATAGCGCACTTGAAATCCTTAATTCCTCCCCATGACAGTTCTGTTTGAATTCAATACTATCATGTGGTAATAGCTGAGGTAAGATACATCTCTTACCCTTAAGAAAGGTTTCGAGCAATTCCTTACAAACTTGTCAGCAATTTTCTTATCTTCAATGTTCTAGTACCCAACACAAACATCGAAGTGCTCTATTAAACTACAGCTATGTGTCCACGATCGTCAGATAGTACAACGTTGTCATATCTAGCAATATGCTAGCAATGTACTGACATTGAAAAATTTTTAGCAAAAGATAAATTGTCAGTTTAGACGACTCTAAGAAAACTAACAATTTCATTTGCACACAATTGTCACACAATGAATTTATCTGTCAACCGAAATTGTCAGTTTACACGGTTGTCAGATTGTTGTGTGGCATTGTCAAATTCGTTTTGCAGATCTGTGTGTGTGTTTAAAAATTTTTAATATTGTATGGAACAAAAAAGAGCAATTGGAATTATTTTATCTGCTTATGTCCTAATGCAAACTTTAATTTAATTCTTTAATTTTCTTGTACTTTTTTCAAAAATTTTATCAATGCACTTGTTTTTTTATTTATGTATATACACAGTTGCATTTAGAAATAATTTCTATGACAATGCTGCCATTGGCAGATGCATACACTTTGCACATATGACAATAAAAAGTGTTTGACAATTGTCCTAAAACAATGACAATGAAAAAATTGTGTGTTTACACGATTGTTAGATGTCTGACAATATTTTTGTCTTGCAATGTACTGAAAATGCTTTTTCTTACAACGTTGGAAGGCAAAAATTTTAAGTTTACACGGTTGTTAGACATTTTCGGAACATTTTTCGGACAACGTTGTCATATCTGACGATCGTGGACTTTCGAAATTGCCAGTATCTTCACCTGGGAAACACTATATTAATCGGAAAGTCTGTCCGTTTCCAGTAGATACACTTCAGAATCTGTGCCTATTTCCATTAGACTTTTTATATTACTGTAGCGGTCATATCGTTTTTGTTGTTTGTTCGCCCTTAAATTGTTCATTATTTGTAAAAATATGTATATAAATAATTACTACGAGTATGATACTCAATGAATAAGTTTCTAATATAATTTCAAAGCCCGACCATATAAAACCCTACACCCAGTATGTGTATAAAACAGTTTCTGGAAATCGGCACTATATGGGAGATATTACCTGTTATGGACGGATCATTAAAAAATTTATTGGCCTGACTTGACTGTGAATATAAATATTATGTATGTTAAACTTTATCTCGATATAAATACTTTTAAAGGTTTATGGGTGTTAAAGAGTATTACGGAAAGGGTCTTATATGAGAGTTTCGACTATTTATGGACCTATTACTATAAAAATAGGTGCCATATTTTCTGTATACATATATGAAACTTATTTTTGTTGAATTTTATTTGGATACCAAAATTTTTAAGAGATTTATGGTCGTTAAAGTGATTTTCGGAAGTGGGCCTACGACTAATTATGGACCGCTCATCATAAAATTCTACCGTATTAATTGTAGATATACGAAACAAATTCGTGTTCAATAGTAGTTGGATACCAACATTTTGAAAAGACTTATACTCCTTAAAGTGATTTTCGGAAGTGGGGCTTATATTAGAGCTATGATTAATTATTCACCGATCTTCACAAAATTTGTAAATGTAATTTTGCTTCATTTACTACTCATTTGTGGTGAAATTCGTTTGGATACTTGCATAATTCAAACATTTATGACCGTTACACTCCTATTTCGGGAGACCATTTGTATGGGGGCCATGTGAAATAATAGACCGATTTCCACCAGTTTCAATTCCATGCATCCTTGGGCTGAAAAATTATCACGCACCAAATTTTATTGAAATATCTTCAAAATTGCGACCTGTAATCTGCGCACAATCTTTACATGGCCAGCCAGACGGACGGAGGGACGGACGGTCATCGTTAAATCGACTCAGGAAGTGATTCTGTGTCGATCGGTATACTTTAAGGTGGGTGTTGGACCAATGTTTATGGTCGTTATAAACATCAGCACAAATCCAAATAATTATGAAAAACAGGGATTTTTCGCTAAAATCGTATCATTGCTAAAACGTAAATTGCAAATCAGACTTTTTTATAACATATATACATATGTTCAATTCACAAGTGATGTTGTAGTGTTGTAGGAGTTGTACGTCGTCTGAATTTGCAATAGTTGTACAAATGTTGGTGGTAATTTGTACATAAACATTTTGTACAACATTTACGACACTTTTACATATGTTTTGCGAATGTTGCATGAAATTTTAAGTGTTGCCAAAAGATATGTATCTAAATCAAAAAATTACTCATTTTAGTTAAACTAACTAAACTAATGGCGTTTTCTTTTCTGACAAAAATGTCACACGTTTTTTCCATTTCGCACCTTTTTTAATTTTTTTGTAAAATTAAAATGGAAAATATTACTACTTTTTTATGTGCTGAAAAAATATTGGATGACTTGTTGGATTCATCTTCGTCATCTGATGATGATAAAATATTTTATATGATTATGGAAAGAAATCCACAACCATGAGTGAAAGGCTTTGTAAAGAACGTAATTAATGAATACTCTGAAGTTGCTGTATGTCAATATCTCCTACTTCTTATATATGTAATGTATGTTTATATATATAATTTTTATAGTTTGAGAAGAATTTGCGTATTAGTCGGGAAGGTGCCATGGGTATTTTTGATAAATATTCATTGTCTTATTTCAAGCGATCTTACCAGGGAGCTATTTGCTTCTTCTTTTTTAACAAAAAAAAAAAAAAAAACAAAAACAGCTGTACATGAAAATAAAGTGTTACACTGTTGTAAAATTATGTTCTATTCTGACCATTAAAAATGCGACATATTTAAAATGTGGGGTAAACATTATAAAAATGTACATAATAAAAGTGTAACATTTTATTTCAGAAAAGAAAACACCATAAGTAAACGGTAACACTTAAATCGTAAACGGATTAACAAATTTAAAACAAGAAAATCAATTTAATAAACAACAAATTTAAATAATGGAGATAAAATGTCTGCATTATTATTTTCACGCATAAATTTCAATGCATGAATGACTTTGTTTTTCTCACTTGTATTATTAATTTTATTTATTGAGTTTCGTATATTTATTTTGATATTTTATTTCTGACCTTTTAAAGGCTTTACATTATAAACATACGACTTTGCTCAAAATGGTGTTCACAATCAGGTAGTTGTATCATACAATGTACAACATCACTTGTGAATTGAACAATTGTATACAGACAAAGATTATTATCTCGTCTTGAAAAAAAAATCAATTTAAATAAACATTACCAAATAAATTGTTTGCAATTGTAAAAAGAACATCTTTCATGTTCTCATCATCATATGTATATGTACATATATTTTATTCGCCGGACAGATAAGAAGTATTTGGTTATTATAAGTTTACTTTATTCTAAAACCGACCGATAAGCTAAAGGGAAGATCATCTTGCCTTTAAATTTTATAATGAGGTATGTATTTGAAGTTGCCATATGTTCTGGAAAAAAATGTCTACTTCATGAAAAATAAATTAATTTTAATTTTGTTTTGCCAATAAATAATTTGATAAACAAAAATGATTTATATTTTTTCACAAACAAATGTTTTCACAAACATAAACAATTTACTTTTTCTTGTCAGTAATTTGTCAAAAGTAATCGGGTTTTCATTGGTATTGCCATATTTTAGAAAAAAAAAATTATTTTATTTTACAAGGAAGTTGTAATAACGAAAAATTATAAAGGTCACTTTATTCCTCACTTTAATTAAAGTTACCTTTTACTATTAAGAACATTAGAGACAAGTTGTAATAATGGCCCTTAATACTAGAAATATTTAACGCTTTCATTCGTCTCCGGTGCAGCGTGACACTCTTAGGGTTGTTTTCTCATGAGGCGATTATCTTTTTCCCAACTAAAAACTGCCGATTAAAGAAATTTGGTTTTCTCAATGTCTCATTTGCTTCTATTCTGTCGCAAAACTAAGTCCTCTTTTACAGTTGCGAAATTAATAGACAGACAGAAATTTTTTGTTTATTTTCTTCGTTCTTCTTCTATGTTGTGGAAATTTTTATTATAAAAACGCATTGAGAATAAAAGAAAATAAAAAACATATGCAAACAACTGATAATTATAAAGTTATTGTTATCAATAAATATATTTGGTTAATAAATTTAATTATATTTGCAATACGCGCGTTAAAGTGAGAAAAATGATGTGAAGCAACAACATGAAAAATGCGAAGAGTGGAAACTGTAAACGAAAAATATCTTAAAATGTCCAGTACAGTAGAGGTTTACCCCACACTCTTCCTCTTCAATACATCGCCTACAAACTTTGTTTGTCTGTCTTTCAATTTTTCAACTGTAAAAGGGGACTAACCAGCCCTCATCTGCCGATTATTTATTTGTTGTACAGATAAATTCAAGCAGCTGACTGCTGTTCATATTTTTTATGTGGCAATACCTTGAGTTTTTATAAAAA
Source organism: Bellardia pandia (assembly GCA_916048285.2). Taxonomy (NCBI): domain Eukaryota; kingdom Metazoa; phylum Arthropoda; class Insecta; order Diptera; family Calliphoridae; genus Bellardia; species Bellardia pandia. The sequence goes on along the minus strand of OU696532.1, from coordinate 90,154,724 downwards.
AATTACATAGATTTTAGAAAAAATGTTTAATAGAGGAATAAACATTAATTTGATGAAGGATGAACTCGAAGAACATGAATTCCAAGTGTTGAAATAGTTTATGATGCCAGACCTAACTACCTGGCAGACATTTTTAAAATATTTGTTTTTTTGATTTTATTTTATGTTATTTTTCACATTTGGAAAACAGCATTTATGTCAACAATTTGTCACTTAAAGACAGAGTTCCAATTTTCACATACATTTTGAGAGGTATTGCCAAATAAAAATAATGTGTCTGTCGATATATTGAGAAAACCAAAATTGTTAACGAACATATTATCAGTCTTATAAATTTATGTCGACATTTAGTAACAGACAGTTTGTCGACATATTGCGAAAACGGGCTTTATAATTGTATAATCTTCTGTTAAATCAATTTTAGTTACTAAAATAAAATAAAATAAATAATGTTAATGTTCGTTAATATATCTATTGGCCTAATTGTGTTTCGGTCGGCGAATTTACGCAACAGTTTGTCGTGTAAATTACGACATATGAAGTATATATGTATGTCCCCGTTTACACAGTCGAACATTTGCGGTCACACTGTCGAACAATGTTGTCCGACACATTTCATTATTCTTTGCTTTTTTGACATTTCTCTTATTCGTGCTGTTTAATAATTTGTAGTAAATTCCAGCAAAGAAAATGTCAACAAAGCATGTTCACCGAGTACCGAAGATAAAATTGATTCTCTCTTCCCCACCCGTAATTTTCTACCAAGCTAAATGTTTTTCTTCCAAATGTTCGACTGTATAAACGAGGACTATGTACATATAACACAAGTCGTTTTTTATAGGAATTTTAATTGACGTAATTTAGGTCCATTGAAAAGTTATCGAATAAAAATAATTTAACTTGTTACTTTTCTGTTTTAGGAAACCGTCGAAGATACTGGATCCGAAAGTGCCTCAGGGGACGTCGATAAAACTTTTAAAAGACGAAGACGATACCTGCAAAAGCGTCGTTCTGTTGTAAATCCTGATGAGAATTTTTATTTTTATTGGCTGATGGTTCTCACAATTTGTGTTCTTTATAATCTATGGACCTTAATCGTTCGCCAAAGTTTTCCCGAATTACAGGTAATGACCTCATCAATCATTAATTTAAGCAGCTCTACATCATACTAACACTTGTTTGTGCAATTTGTTTTATATTTTTTTTTAGCAAGCGGTACCAACCTTTTGGTTGATTTGTGATACTCTAACTGACATTGTATTTATTTTCGATATTTTTGTACAATTACGAACCGGCTATTTGGAACAAGGTCTGATGGTAAGATATCAACCAAATACGTGTACATGTACGTGTGTTTATCACATCACATTTAACATGTTTTGTCTACTTAATTTTCCTGCTGTAGGTGTACGACGATAAGAAACTTATGTCACATTATGTACATTCAAGAGATTGTTTTTTCGATATCATTGCTCTAATACCGTTCGATCTTTTACAATTAAAAGTGGGCTCTCAGCCATTGTTACGTTTTACTCGTTTTTTTAAGGTAAGATTCTCTCCAAAACAATAAGTTTTATTTTGAAAAAAAAAAAAAAATTGTATTGCAATGAATGTAATAATTAAATTAAATTAACCTGTTGGAGTATTGTTAGATTAATCTTACTAGGAGAGTGCGCAATGGAGACAAACTAGTTCTCATGCGCATTTCCATCTGCAATCATTAAGTAATCATATAAATATTTTTAATCCATTTTAGGTTTACAGATCTGTTCGATTTTATTACATTGTCGAAAGCAGAACTGTTTGGCCGAATTTATGGCGCGTAGTGAATCTAATTCATATTTTATTAATACTTGCCCATTGGTTTGGATGTTTCTATTATTTACTATCCGAAGCCGAGGGATTTCAGGTATGTTATTTTTTGTGTTTAATATTCAAATAGAAACATACATAAAAAATATTTTGGATTAAAATATATTCGTATTACAGTGGCTCACAGTTTATTTTATGCAGTTAATTTTTTTGTTTTCAGAAAAAGAAATTGGTGTCATTTGAAATAAAAAGTGTCATCATAATCTAACAAACAAACAAAATGTACATTTTAATATATTGAGACTGAAAAAAACTCCTCTTTTCACGTCCCAGCTTATTTTATGCCGTCGATTTCTACTGTACCGATATCTCAATGCGGCGCTGTTTTGGTTTTTCGTTTTTATTTTTTCTACTTCTATCAATATTTTCTGTTGAATTGTGAGTTCGATTTTGTAACATCAAGTCTCAATTTAAAGTAGTACAAATGAGTCCGCGTACAACGATAAAACCATAAAAACTGTGTCCATAGCAAAGGCAGACAGAAATAAACCAAAAAAAATTTCAATGAGCTTGATGATTGACATATTTTAAGAAAAATAAGGGCGAATCCAAGGAAAATTCAAGAGTTTCACAACTGGCTTCTGAAGTTGAAGCTAACCTGGGCAAAAAATGTTTGATTGAAACTGTTCAATGCAGGTTAAATTTCGCCAAATAACATGTGTGCAAGCAATCTGCTGTTTGGAAATCGTCATGGTTTGGGCCTGTATGTCAGCTGCTGATACTGAGAATTTAACATTTGCTGAAAGAAACATGGACAGGTTCAAGTACTTTCAGATTCTGAAGGACAACTTTTTGGAAAGTGCAGAGAACCTGGGTATATGATCAGATTTTAAATTTTACCAGGATAGCGATCCAAAACACAAATCGGGTATTGTCCAAACATGGCAAATGTATAACTGCCCACATTTGATGACACTGCCACCACAGTTGTCAATTAGAAACATAAGGAAACACAAATTTTCTAACAAAAACGATTTAAAAAAGCGGTAATAACGGAGTGGTAGAATATTTCGCCGATTATTACTCAAGAACCGGTCGCATCTATGCCAAATCGGCTATAATCTGTTGTAGATAATAAAGGCTATCGCACCAAATATTAAATCGTGTATTTGCCAGTTTTAATTTAAGGTTTTCGAAACCCATACATGCCTGCATAAAATAAACTGTCACTTGAAAAACGAACATTTTTATGATGTTCTATTTTTTTATTTTTGTTTGTTAGACTATAAAATTTTTTCTTCTAAATGACACCAATTTCCTTTTTAAGTTCCTGTTAGTTTTGCACTGCACTGCATAAAATTAGCTGTGAGCCACTGTAAATTCGTCTTTTATTTTAATATTTATGTTATATTTGTTTTCAGGGTGATTGGGTATATCCATACCGTCCAGGAGATTATGCCACTTTAACTAGAAAATATTTAGGTAGTTTATATTGGTCTACCTTGACATTGACTACAATCGGGGATTTGCCAACGCCTGAAACAAATGCAGAGTATGTTGGATTTTATTTTAATTATATGTTAATAACTTTGTTAGCGGAATTGTTTGAACGGACAATTTTCAAGTTGCTTTTGTGGGTGAATTTTTTTTGTTTGTTTCAAAAATGTTTGAACGATCGTCATGATAATAAATCAATAAATAAACGTTAAACATTTTCAATTTCGTGAAATACCTTTTGAGGAAAGGAAAATATCATTGAGTTCATCTTTGTGGATGCTCAGAGATTCGTATTTGTCAAATACATAATACACCCAAGGAAGAAATTATATGGTACATGTGTTTTTTCTAAAAATCTAAAAATGTAAAAGTTTATATATTTTTTATATTTAGTAGAGAGAAACCAAAAATTAATTTAAAAGATTTTCAGGGTTTGTTTATTTTTATTTAATACTTTTTACTGTTACTTCAAATTCTTATAGGAAATATTTATATGATACAAAATAAGAAAAAATTCAAAACCTAAAACTAATTAAATATATTCAACTAAAATATAAATCTTAATAATGCGAATGTCCTTTTCATTTTTAATTACTTCATTTAACCGAAGTGGCATAGAGTTTATTAATTTTTGTAACACATCTTGAGGAATTTCTTTCCATTTTTTTTACTAAAGCTTCTTTGAGCTCTTTTAAGGAGTTAAAACTCGTTCCATTTTTATATATTTCGGCACTTAAAATTCCCCAGAGGTTTTCATCTGGATTTAGATTAGGGCTAAGAGGTGGTCAGTCCAAAACAGCTATATCATTTTCTTCAAAAAATGCTTTAGTTCTTTTGGCTTTATGTATGGGGGCGTTGTCCTGCTGAAAAGTAAATTTATTTCCATAATTTTCGTCAGCAAATTCAATAAAAACACTGCCCAGTAATTCTACGTTGTTCTCCGCATTCATTTTATGAGAAATAGAACAAATTGGAGAAAGTGCTCTATACCCAAAAGCAACCCAAGTCATCAAAGATCCTCCTTGAGAATTGCGTGCTATTCTGGTTTGTGTATCGCCGCATCTTTCCCTCCAATGATATTGGAATCCATTAAGTTCATCAAGGTTGAATTTTTTTCATCGCTGAATAAAACATTACGCCACTCCTCTTCCCAAAATTTATTATTTTTAGCGAACGATAATCTGGCTGTCTTGTGTCTAGGAGTCAATCGTGGTTTGGGAATCATTTTTTGTTTGGTCACATCTAGAAATTCATTTAGAATGTGGTTAATCCATCATATTTAGTCGCAGCTCCGACTTTATTTGGTTACAACTGAAATTATTTGTGATAGCTAGGCGCTTGATTGATCGTCTATCGCGGTCAGTAACTATTAGTTTTCTACCAGATATTTTTTTTTGGTGCCGTATGATTTTGGATCCGCCCAGTAATTTTGCATGGTCATCTGAGATCTCTTAACACGGTTTGCTATGGACCTTATTGAGTGCCCATTTTCCCTCAACAACTCAATTTGTACGTTCTACCAAAGAAAGTTGGTTTCCATGTGGCATTTTTAACATTATTTTATTTGCTTATAATAATATCGTTTTGCACTTACACCAAATAATATTGTTTGCATCAAAAAATTTGTTTTAGTTGCAAATTGTTAAAAATTTTACTTGTACCATATAATTATTTCATATGAAAAGAACGATATAAAAACAGAATGCAAAAAAAAATAACGGTAAATTTATGATGTCTACATCAGAGAAGTTATTGTTGTTGGGAAGAGAATTGATGCAGCGTTATAATAAATAGCATTAAAAATTAGAGTTTTTACTACTATTTGATTATAATAAGTAAAAGGAATTTGTACCATATAATTTCTTACTTGGATGTATTTTAGATTAATTAATGGTACAAATTCAAAAAACGCCATCAGATTAAAATAAAAGTATCATTGAAAAAATATTAAAAAACACCTAGTGGGTAGATGCTCCAATTTGGTGAAATATTGGGCGATTCAGATATGATTGGATGATCCAATATTACAAATTATTAATGAGCTGAATATGTTTTTACCCTTTCCGTAACTTTATTCCCCGATGAAGTGACAAGAATTGTATTCAATTGTACTCAAGACATCCAATATTTTAATTTATACCTAAATCCTAAAATTATGTCGAAAACATAGAGTAGCTACCACAGCATCATAGTCAATAGTGGAAGTCAATAGTCCACCCGTTTATGATACAATCGCATCTAACTGTATCAACATTTCATTAATTAAACAAAATTCGTCACTAATACTCGTACTAACACATTCACCCCTATCGTGAATAAAAATGCCACATGAAATTTGTTCCCTTTTCACAATTTTCCTATTAAAATTCAATGTTAAAAAAATAAAAGGGAGCAAATTTCATGTGGAATTTTTATTCACGATAGGGGTGAATAACTGTTAATAGATATACAGGCATGTCACAGAATTCAATCGGTATGGTTTCAATTCCGTATTCGCAAATCGATCGTTTTTACTTTGCGTTCTCTAGATTCCGATCGATTTTGTTTATTCCCAAAAAAATTTTAAATCTCGTTTTTAAATTAAATAAGGTAACGTTGTGTAACCAAAACAAAAAACATATGATTTTTGTAATAAAAAGTATAACAAAAGCGAACAGAAAGATCGCTAACAAAGGAATTTTAAATAAAAGTGAACAAAATTTTTCAAAAATGCCCGGAATTTAAATTGTTGCTGTTTTAAATGAACAAAGACATCAAAACGCAGTTGAAAAGCTACGAAGAAGAAATTTAAGGGATGCATCTGAAAACGACAAAATTTTTCTTGTTGTTGACACCAACTTTGAAATTTTTAACATTTTATTTAAATATCAATGAGAAATTAAAACAACAATGAAATAATAAAATGAATTATTTAAATTGTTATTATAAATTAGTAGTATGAGTTTTTTTCAGTATAAAATAATAAAAAATAACAATTCCACTTTAGAAATCTAAAGTGGTTTCATTTCGAAAAAAAAAATCGCTTTTCGTTTTCTAAAGACTCAATTTACGGAATCAAAACCACTTTCGATCGGAATTGAGTTCTGTGACATGGCTGATAAAATTAATTTATTAATTCAGTTATTTGAGAGAATGTAAATTAGTGTTGACTCTAATAGTACATGTTTATACAATTTTTATCACATACATATCAATATATAAATATTTTTCTACGGATTTATTTTGAAATAAAAATTCAAGAATCAATTTTTCGGTGGACGGCCCAAGATCAATTCCTAGGCGTGGAATTAAATCCAGATTACTTCAATTTGGTTCAAATTACGGGTATGCAAAAGATTTATTGTACATTCATACAAACATTAAGTTCCTTGGAATAAATATCAATATGCGTTAGGGCTGTCCGCCATTATTCGGGATTCATTAAGTATTTGTAACTGAGAGTAATATTAATAAATGTTTAGAGATCTGGACCAGCGCAGAACATTAACATACGAGTACTTACAAATGAACATCAAAGTTTTCGAAAAGTAATGAGACAGCCTTTAACAATTACATACTGATATTAATTTCAATGGATTCATTTTAATTTATTTACTTAAATACTTATTTTATTTATTCTTTTCTATTTGTGTGAGTTATTTCGTAAATATTTTATTTGAATTTCATTTAAATTTTTTGCTAAAAGCAGTTCAAGTTTTCGAAAACTTTGATATACTTATGTAATTAGAAAGAAATTCTCTGGAGCCTAGAATGAGCTATTCGTTTGTAATTTTTCTGTTTGCAGATACATTTTCACCATTGTCAGCTATTTAATTGGTGTTTTTATATTTGCAACAATTGTTGGTCAAGTTGGCAATGTAATTACCAATCGCAACGCGAATCGTTTGGAGTTTGAGCGTCTCTTAGATGGTGCCAAAACCTATATGAGACATCACAAGGTTTGAAAATATAATCAATAGATACGAAATTGTTTTGGTTTTCTTGATTTTACTGTGTAATTTAGGTGCCTGGAGGAATGAAACGACGTGTCCTGCGGTGGTATGATTACAGCTGGTCAAGGGGACGTATTCAAGGCGGTGGCGATATAAACACAGCTTTGGGTCTGTTGCCGGATAAGTTGAAAACTGAATTGGCACTGCATGTGAATTTGAGTGTTTTGAAAAAAGTAACGATTTTCCAAGAATGCCAGCCGGAATTTCTTCATGATTTGGTATTAAAAATGAAGGCGTACATATTTACACCGGGCGACTCGATATGCCGCAAAGGAGAGGTTGCCCGTGAAATGTTTATAATAGCTGATGGCATTTTAGAAGTCTTAAGCGAAACCGGCAAAGTTCTCACCACCATGAAAGCTGGTGATTTTTTTGGTGAAATTGGTATACTCAACTTGGATGGTTTAAACAAGTACACTTTGAAAAAAGAATTTGAAATGTGTATTCAGATATAAATCGTAATATTTTTGACTTTCAGACGCACCGCCGACGTTCGGTCGGTTGGCTATTCTGAGCTGTTTTCGTTATCGCGCGAAGATGTGCTGGCTGCAATGAAAGACTACCCCGAAGCACAGGAGATCCTACAGACTCTTGGTAGAAAGCGTCTCATGGAAGTAAGGTGTGTCAACAAGAAATATGCTAAGGCACAGGCCGATAAAGATGCGCAAAAACACCCAGGGGCCCACCACCATCAAGGTCACGTGAATCAGAGTGACAGCAGTGAAAATAGTGCCTCGAAGAAAATTGTCGATAAATTGCGACATGATGTTAAGGGGTTCCGAAGTGTTCTTAAAAAATCACGGTATTTAGTAGCAGGCTTAAAATATGCTGTCGACTTTAGCTGCTTGAGTCAAATGATTTCAATTTCAAGCTCTCCTCAAGGCAATTTATCCAATACGGAGCTCTTGTAACTCATTTTGAGTTTAACACATTCCTAAACATTCATAAATATTATATGTGTGTACATTAAACTTTATTATCGAAAAAGATTTACATAAATTATTTTAATTAATTGCAAGCTATTGTTGCCATACTCCAAAACATTAATAACATTACGAGTTATAAATTATAATTACACATACTCGTACTATCGATATCAGTTGCATTTTGCAAGCTAGCACTTAATAATCGTAAGGGGCAGGTGTTTAATGTAGACAGCGTATTTTAAGCCTCAATAAATCTCTCAGAATACAACGATTTTCTCAATAATATGCGAATTAGAATAACCTCAAAATCAGGAATACACGCAGGAGGCATAATTATCAATTCAGTTGTACGAAATAAAAACCTTTGCTCAGGCCACTTGAATACGAACAATGAATTAATTATTTTGAATTACGCTAGAGTCGCGATTTGCAACGCAAATCGAATCACTTTTTTCTTACAAATGTACTGACTTTTTGTTGAATGGGTCCAAATTTAGCAAGCAAAATCATATTTTTATTAAAGAACGAACGTCTTTTAGTGAGTTTGATTAAACTACATATTTCAGCAGGTCTTTGTTATTAATTTAAAGAAATAATTGAAAATATATCATGTAGATAATAATTGTGTATAAATTTTCTTGCAAAAACTGATGGCATTATCAACAGATGCTGCTACGTCTGAGATTTTCGTCAAATATATTCATTGCCTGCGAAATCAATTACATGACCTTGGAAAAATGGGCAGTTGTTAATTTTTTTCTTTTCTGTTGGAGCATCAGTAATTTCTTCCCTTTCATTCATTTTGAACCTCCTCTTCGTAAAATAATATTCATTAATATCATCTTCCTCCATTCCATCAAATTTAGCTTCTCCAGCAAAACCAGCCATTTCTCTACAATTGTTTGGAACTTCATTATTATCGCCTAAATCTCTATCAATGCATTCCTTTCATACAGGATGCTTTAACTTCTTCCCAAGATAATTTTATGTTTGAAATAGCCATCACAATGTTGTAATTTTTTCAAAATTCTTTATCAGTAAATTGATGAGAAGTCCACCGTAGGTAATACATTTTGAAGTTGGATATTACGATTGATAAGGGATGTTGTGTTAGGAGACATAAATGATTGTGACTTGATGATTGAAAAATCATCTGAAAAAATTGGATGTCCTGACAAATAATCATTTTCAACTAAATGTTTTGGTTGCTCGTTATGTATGGCCTTCAATTACATTTTGTATCCAAATAAAAAGAAATGACTCCATTTTAACCATTAAAGAATTGTTTACTGTAGTTACTTGTTTACATTGGAGTGGTGTAGCGATTTCAGCAAATTGAGTTATTTGAACTCTGTCTCTGTTGCAAATTGTTTTTACTGTCAAAGGTGAAAATCAATCCAAGGGCTCTTCCAAAAAAATACAAAATTTCAAAGCAAGAAATTAAAACTGTTTAGTTAAATAGAGAAAATATATTTTAATTAAATAAAGTTGCAGAAAGTTTAATTTCTATTGAAAATTAAGGAGAAACTGTTAAAAATATTTTTGTAATTATGTTTTTTGCGTGTGTGTGCCAAGTGAAATTTGTTGAAATTCTCATCGTTTAAAATGGTTGCTGATTTTTTTTTAGTATTTTAAACACGCTTCTGATAATTTAAATGCAAAACTAGGCTGACTCTTATATTGGACTTTATAAGTTTTAGAAGATTAAAATTATTTTTCTTAAAACCAATTGCTAAGGATTTGATTGGATAAAAATAGCACAATTTGAAAAAATCAAAAACTTTTTGATTTTCGTTTAAAAAAATATATAAATCTTTGTTTAACATGTTCATCAGTTTGTTTTTAGATGACAGAGTACAGACTGTGTCCAATATGAAGGCCACTCTAATGTAGTTCAATTATTTCAAAACATTTACTTAGTAAGAACAAAATATGTACATGGACGTTCTATTCTGCAAATATATAGTTGGACGATACCGACAATATATTTCGACTATAATAGCGTAGACAGACGACAGTTAATTTGCATAAGCAGTCTTAATTCAAATTAACTCGTGAATTATCCCCATGCGCATTAAGTTAGACGTAAATGCACAAAATCAGAGTGAATTTATACTGAATCTAGCTTTCTCAATATGGCAACATCGTCGACAATCAATCATATGTTATCAAATTGTTTCTTTTGTAAAAGAAGAAGAAGACAATTCTTCTTCTAATAAAAATAAATTTCCACAATTGCCTTCCACTTATTTCAGAGTGTCCTACTGTGATCCCCACTTGTAGCAACACGTTCAGGTTAATGTTTGCTAGTGCATGAACAATTTTTGCATTATGGAGCAGTTTCAGCAAAAGTAATTTCAGCTTTTTTTATCAAATAAATACTGATTTTTTCCAAATGCCAAACAAATTTTTTTACAATTAAACAGTTGTTTACAAACAAACAGCTGTTTACTAAATGCAGAAACTGTCGTCTGTCAGGGTAAAATCTTAATTCACATTAGTGAGATTTTAATGCAAATTAACGCTGTCGTCTGTCTACGCTATACATAAGTCTCAAATAAAATCTTTAATTCAGTTAATAGAATTTATATACTCGTACATATTTGCTACCAGTACTTCAAACTATAAAAACAATTTTAAAAGAGTATAATCGATTCTACTAAATTAAATTTATCAATTAGGCTGAGAAATCTAAAATATCGAAAGGTCATTTCTTAAAACGTTTATACATTTCCTGTTTACAGAATAGAACGGCATAAGAGAAAGAAAGTGGCTGTTAATGTTAAAAAATGTATATGTGATATTTTAGTGCATGAAAGTCACATTTAAAATGTGTGTAAAATGTTTTTTCTACTATTTAAATAGTACAACAGCACGAAGAAGCGATGAGTCCATGGAAATGCAACCGTTACACAGTACGTCTCCTAAGAACGGCAAATCAATGTTGAAGCGAATGTCCCGGGTACGCTCGGATGAAAAAGACGAAACAGCCGAAGAAAAAGAAGAATTGCACGACAAGTCTCCAAGTCCAATTGGAGCAGGTTTGCCACTTTTGCAGAGATTGCGTCTGCTGAAAGAAAAGCAGGTCAGTATTAAGCGTTCATTTATATAGTTTTGTTTTCATTTCTTTCGGCAATGAATGTTTTATGTACATAGTTTTAATGCTTGTGTGTTAATGTAATCCTCATTATTATTTTAATTTTTTTATTGTTAAAAAATCCTGTATATATACATATATATATGTATATGTATGTTGATTGGACATATGTATGAACAATATATTAAATACTTCTACACGCAACAGATTAAAAACACTAACACTTTCCAAAACAAAAACAAAACATTTTACAAGTTATAAAAATTTGTATCTTTAAAATATTTATCATATATTTTTTTAAAAATTGATGCAAAATAATTTATTCCTGTTAAATCTGTTAAAAATACTTAAATACAAAATAGCATCTGTGAAAACTGCACTTAATTATTAATTTTCAGATTGTTTTCGTATTCAATTCATTAATACCCATCGCTGATTGCCACTTATATATTAATATACGGGATGCTCTAATGTAAATAGAAAAATATCTTTCTTTACTTTCGTTTTAAAGAAATTTAATAGGAAAATAACTTAATAAATACCAAAACTATTAAGTATTTTCTCTATTTTACTTAAATGTTCAACATTAGGTAATAGACTATTAAAGTTTTGATCCCTTAAATAAATCTTTACTTAAAAGCTTAAACACTTAATAATCCTTGCAAATGGACTATCAAAAAAGTGCTTTCCTGTATATAGTGCTTTGCTTTTTCACATTACCAAATACTACCACAAAATATTGTCTGTCTCTTTTTAAAAGAACTGCCTTATTGCAGCTGATTGCAGCGATTTTGAAACGTCAAAGTTGTCCCCTCTGTATACTTTGTGTTACTGTCGCAGCTAATATTTGTTTTTTTTTTTTATTTTTTTTTTTGGAATTTAGAATATGCGTAGCGACGAAAGTATGCGATTTGATGCAGCAGATTTTCAGCTGCCACTGAAACAACATCAGTTTCTGATAATTAGTAGTTTTCTTTTTATCCATCATAACTAATATTTATCACAGCGCCCTCCTTCGTTGGTATAGCAGTTAAACGCCACCGAAGTAAAATAATATAAAATCAAGCCTTAAAAATAATGCGCCTACTTTACCACCAGAGCCGCTGCAATGCTTCACTAAAACAAACATAATGCGCAATTGCAGAGTTGTGATATAAAGCTTTCTTCTACTTTCACCACCTTTACTTCTTCAATCTATCCCCTTTCCAAAAGAAAGTAATTATATACATGGGCCAAATTACCGCATTCGATATCGAGTAAAATTGATCGTAATTTTCATATTTGAGATTATGGCATTCGATATCGAGCAAGAAATTTAGTACATTTTATCATAATTTCGATGCGATAGCTCATTCGATCATGAATGCGATAATTTGGCCCCAGGCATATTAATTGCTTGAGTGTTACTTCTCTTAAAAAAAAACAAATACATACTTCTTTTTTTGCATTTTATAATTTTTTTTTAATTGGAAATACTACACAGAAAGAAAAATGGCATTCTAAAAGTAAATTTATTTTTCTCAGTTTTAGCCTGAAATTTTCAAGTCCGTTTTTACTAGTTCATACTTAAAATAAGTAAAAATCGGGATCGGAAGCGCAGATTTTCTTAAAACAAGAATAGTGTTCTTGATTTAAGTAAAAAACTCTTAAATTAAGTCCAATTTGTTCTTAAATCAAGAAGATAAATCTTTAAACGAAAACTAAGACTTATTTTACTTAAATTAAGAACAAAAAAATCTTAAATCAATCCCAGAGTAGAAATGAGCGAAGTTAAACTTACTCTCTCAGAAGCTCTCAAAATCATTTTTTATAATTTATTAAGTAAGAAATTCTTACGTTAAGCCCAATTTGCTCTTAAATCAAGAAGATAACTCTTAAAGCGAAAATTAAGACTTATTTTTACTTGAATTAAGACAAAAAAACTTATATTTTGAGAAAAAATTGGAGCAATAAAAGTTGCTCTCAATATTGTAACGTGTAGTTACAAAAAAAACCCTCATGCTAATATAACGTGTTGTTACAAAACACACACTTCCTACGTTAAAATTCACTATTATAATTCTCAAATAGTCTATGTGAATTTTAATATAAGATATATAAGAATATCACAATAAAGCAAGTAAGAATAGGAGTATCGATCCAGTTATAATCTGTTCCGAACGAACAAAATATAACCAGACGAGACCTTGGTTCTTACTTCATAATATTGTAGCCATAGTTAGCCAACCGAGATGCGAAGTATTTATCTCGTATTATTTAGCTCATTTTGGGATTAATTATATCTCGGGCATTCTTAAATCAATCCGATTTTAGGATTACATCAAATATGAATTAGAGTTTAAATCTAGTTCAAAATTCTTGAACCAAACTCATTTTGGGATTAATTCAAACTCGGACATATTTAAATCAGTCTCATTTTTGGATTACATCAAGTACGAATTAGTTTGTAATTCTTGAATCAAGCTTATTAAGGGATTAATTAATTCAAACTCCGTACTTACCCTACTATTGACACCGCTACGGATTGATTTAAGTACGGATTACTCAATTTTTTTTTAAATGAGAATTTTTCCTCTTGCGAGTATTAATTGTAAAAATTTTTTATAAAATATTTTATTCGAAGGTTTACTTCTAGTTAAATATAACAGTGGTATACAAAAATAAATTTTTATGTTTAACTAGAAGTAAACCTTCGAATAAAAAATTGTATAAAAAATTTTTACAATTAATACTCGCAAGAGGAAAAATTCTCATTTAAAAAAAAAATTGAATAATCCGTACTTAAATCAATCCGCAGCGGTGTCAATAGTAGGGAGCAGGGTTGTCAGATTTTTTTGAGCTCCGTCGCCAAAACGGATGTAAAAAATCGCCAAAATTCGCCAAAATCCGATTTTGTTCAGTTTTTAATTTTTTTTTATTATTTAAAAGAAATAAATTTTGTTTACACAAAAAAACCTAGTTCAATTTTTAAGTCAAAAATCGCCAAAAATTGAGAAAAACCCAAAAAAATCGCCAAAAATAATTTTTTTTAGTTTTTGTTGAATTTTTTTTATTTAATACATTAATTGTTACTTATTAAACAATTTTTAGTAAAACATATACACATTTATATCCGTTTTTGTATTTTTAACTATTTAAAAAATTTTAAAACTTTGTTAAAAAAGAGTTTTAAATTACATAAAAATGGAGATCATATTTAAAAAAAAAGTAAAATTAAGTAGATAAGTCTAAAGTTCGTAAACTTCATCCTCAGCGATTTCATTACTAGAGTCTTGACTTTCATACATAGTTGAGTTGAATTTTTTTATCATTTCATTAGTCGGTGTAAACGAATTGTAGTAGTCGAGTTTTTGTATAATTCATTATTGAAAAGACCCTTTCAACGCAGACATTACTGTATCGTGATAATCAAACACTTTTGGCCAAAATTCAAGTAAATTTGTTAGAATTTCGTTATTAAAATAATTATTCCAATTTATGAACGGAAGTTTTCCCCATTGAGTTTCATACACGGCTATTGCTACATTTGGATCCATAAATGGTCTTAATGTTTCTTGAACAACGCTAAATTTAGTTTGAGATAATGTATTCGCACACTTTAAAATAGAAAATTGTCCAAAACCTTTAAAAAAATTCATATTTTCTGGTAATCTGCTTATAATCTCTTTTAAAAGTTTTTTTAAATACACAAAACAGTTTTCTTTAAGTACGATTATTTCTACTTCGCTCAATTTCGCATTTCTAAATTCTGTTTCAAACTCTGCAAAATCAATTGCATCTAGAGGCAAAAATGAATTTGAAGAATCAATGCATGTAAATCATTGAAAAATTTTTCATTGTTTTCAGTATAATATAAAACAGAAGGTTTGAAAACTTTTGTTGAAAACATAAGAAGTGTACAATACATTTTTTCATGCATGCTTCCTGCATCCATGCTGTAAGATTGAAATTACAAATTCAGATAATTCATTTCGTTGACAATTGGATTTATAAAAACCAAAAAAAAAGACGATTTTTTTCATCACATAATTCATTATAGATGTTTTGGTGAAAATCGCCAAGAAAATCGCCAGGGATATCAAAAATCGCCATGTCGCCAAACGGAAAATCTCGACGCCAAACACGTTTCAAAATCGCCACGTTTGGCGAGAAATCGCCATATCTGACAGCCCTGGTAGGGAGGAAGATGACTGGAGATGCTTGTTAATTTTTTTTGTTGACTATAAAAGTCACTTTTGTTAGTGATGTAACTTAAATTTCATTTTCAATATCAGTTTTGCTAGTGATGACACTACAAATATCGGAAGATGTAAATGGGAATAAAATGAGTTAGGAACATTTTGTGAAGATGTTGAAAGATGTTGATTTTCAGGTCTGTACATTTCTTATGGGAAAATTTCAACATCTTCGCAAATTGATGGTAGATGTTAGATGTTGACAAGTGTGAAAAGGCTATTAGCCGTTTAGCGTGATTCCGGAACAAACAAACAAATAAGTTTGTTTGCCACAGTCGTCTGTCTACATGAACACACCAGCAACACTTTTACGAAAAAGTCGCTATTGAAATAATTTCGTTTAAAATCAAAAGTAGAGGAAAATCAAGAATGAATTTTAATACAAAATCAAATGTAAATCACCGTCAGATTATAAGACCCGCATAACCAATGAATATGGCATCATAACTTCACCAAATCGATCTGGACTACCAATAACCCAGCAAGCCATACGAGTCCGAAAAGAGTATTTTCTGACACCTTTTTCGGAGCGTTAACGCTCTTTATGAGCCCATAAACAATCATAATTGCTCCGAAAACCTTCAGAAAAGAGGGTCATTACATTCGAAAATGGTCCGTCAGAAAGAGCTCTTAGATAATGCCAGAAAAGAGTCTTTTATGAGGTTTTTCTTGGGCTCTGTGTAATCTTGTTTTTATCATTCTTGTGTGATACAGTTATGTTTTTTTTTTGTTCAAAGCACAAATAATAGGACAACAACGCTTTGGTACACACATTATTAAGTGGAATTTCTGAGTCATACTGCGTGCTCTTTTGTTGGACTCTTTTCTGACTTCTTTTTCGGAGCGCTCCTAGAATGGTATGCTGGGAAATGTCAGCTGGTCAATGATATTCTGATTTTTGTTTAATATTTATTAAATTTATATTATTCATTCATATACATACTCGTACATTACAATTTTTCTTAATTCCTAGGAATTCTTAATTTCAATTGGAAATTTCTCAATTTGATTAGATAAAATTCCAATTTAAAAAAATAGAAATTCATATAGATGCCCCATAGGCACTGTCGCGACAGTCGTTCAGCTTCATATGATTGGTGGCATTAAATATAAGGAGACATTGTAGAGTCTTGAATTTTGGTACATACTAATATTGGGTTGCGATAAACAAATACTGCAAATATGGAAAAAATCCGAGCACAACCACGTCTACTCTTTAGAGCTGCAAAACTATCGATAGTCGGATATTCTCAAGTGCAGTAACAAGACTGCAATATCACAAGAATTCAATTGAAATAAATAGATTACTAACATATTGCTCATTTATTTAATCAATGCCATAATTTAAAAAAAACTTGTTTTGGAAATAAATTGTTGATATTTGTAACAAAAATTTAATTTCAATTGAATGGTATAACAGCATAAAAAATATATTTCAAAAAATCGTACAAAACATAAGCGCCTACTTCAAAACGTTTTTTAGTTTTAAACAAATATTATAATTAAAATGAATTAATAATTCAACATTAAATAAATAAATAAATATACCTATGTATATGTATACATATACGGTGAAACCGAGATCATTTTTTAAAAATGAATGCAAATAAAAAAAAAAGCTTGGATACATATTCAAAGGTACATTAACTATCTATATTCAATATTCAGACACCAGAGCTGTAATTGAATGATTCGTTCAGAAAAGAATCATTCTTTTACAGCTCTGCCAGATACTCAATAATTGTTGTTAATAAATAAAAGCTTAGCAACAGATTTTGGTTTTAGGCGACTTCTATGGTCTGAAATTATGGCTCCCGTTTTGTTAAACATCATGGCGCATATTTAGAAATGATTAGTTATCAACTTAAACTTTTTTAAGTACCAACTTAAGTTATTCCTAGTTGATTACTTTCAGCACGAAAAGTTACAACTTAATTATGGGTAAAGCTGTAACTAAATGTCAACTAACAAATACATTTAAAGAACAGCTGATTGATTTTATTTCTTGTCGTCGATGGTGTCAACATATTTGGCCATCAATTCTTTAAATGTAGTTTTTTCATCTGGCGACCAATTTGAGTCTCTAAAATACACAAAGCAATAAATACATATTTCTTTGCTAATTGTGTCCATTTTGAACAAAAAAAAATCACAAAAAAGAAAACAAACTAGAGATGTGTTTTTCGTCAACAAAAATCTACTAAATGCAGTGTTGCATTTCTTTCAACAGCTGAAAGCAGTTGCTAAGTTAGTAATGATTTGTGAATAAGATTTTTAACTATTTGTGAACTATTTTTTAGTTTCTGTTTAATAAGTTTCGACTTTAGTTACGATTTCTGAATATGCGCCCATGTATTTATAAAAAGAAAAAAGTCAAAGATTGAAGTCGACATTTAACCGCTGCCACCGGTCAAATGTGACTGAGTTCTATTTATATATTTTTATTCAAACAAGTCTGTTAAATTATATTAAACACTTTTTATATTAATTTACATCTACTCGACATTAGGCAAATTCCAAAAAAACTTATTGCAATCCGGCTTTGGAATCTACTCCCGCACAACATACAAATAATAAGTAACGCACTGAGATTAAAAAAATGCATTATTAATTTTTTTACATGTTAATTTGTTAACCAAACACTTTTCTTTTTCTTATTTGTTTTCTTTTATAAATTAATTAGTTTAAACACTTTCTGCCGTATGCAAAAAAATAAAGTAGGTTTGAAGTGTGCTTTTAGACAAAATTTTCATACAAAACTTTCTTAAAGTACATTTGAAGTCTACTTTAATTTTTTTGCATAAGGCTGAAAGTGTTTAAACTAATTAATTTATAAAAGAAAACAAAAAAGAAAAAGAAAAGTGTTTGGTTAACAAATTAACATGTAAAAAAATTAATAATGCATTTTTTAAATCTCAGTGCGTTACTTATAAAAAATAAAACTATCGATACTATCGATTGTTTTGCAGCTCTACTACTCTTCATATAACACAAAAGTTAAAAATCATCGTAGAGTCACAATTTTTTGCATATTGCAATTTTATGATAATATTAATGAATGGTGAAAAATAAGCAAAATCTGCTAACAGCCACGCCCACCTCTCACATAAAATGCAATATTTTTCTTATTAAAAAAGCAAGATCGCCTAAAAAAGCTGCACAGATTTAAATTTTCGTGTTCTTATTTGATTAAAACATAAATAAAATATAGCAACAGTCATATCAAAGTAATTCGTGTACATTTATTTATTAACATAACAATTTTTTTACTTCATCAGAAAATTTCAATACATCTTTCTTGAACTGTTTACGGTATGAATTAATATATGGATCTGAAGACGTTAGTAACATATGCATGATATCTTCATGTGCTGATATGCGATCAGCTTTTCTGGAGTGGCTTAGGCGATAATTTCCGTAGTCTTTATTTCAAGCTTCCATAGCTTCCTCCGACAACATGCCAAGTGGCAGTATTGCTGCTGACACAATTTTACTCCCATGAATTAGAACTTTGTGTACAGTAATAGGCATATATATCATTCTGCAGTGTCCAAACAATAAATATTAATTTTTTTTGCATCTATTTCAGAATTACGGTTTATAACCGTTAAAATTGTAATAAAGCGGTGAAATAAATATTCATCAACACCAAGAACATCAGCCGTTATGGAGGGATTAAGCCAACGCCTTGTTTAACAACTTTTATTGTATGCTATATGCAATATGCATTCCATAAATTGTATCCTCGCATATAAAGGGAAATGCGAAATTGAAGCTCTTCTTCCGAAACTGGTCTTGTCTTTAATACTTCCAAATTATTCATTTCGCTAGGTTTAGCTTGACATACATATAAAACAGGCAGCCATTCCTGATGTTTGTGTAATTGTATTCGCCACCTTTCCATCAATCATTGTTAAAACAGGAGTATGCAATATCTTAAAACATTTGTCATTAATATTAACAACAGTTTTTTTTCAAATCTTTAATTTTATTTTGCACTCTTTCAATTTCTTCAGAAATAACATTTGCCGTTTCTGGTCTACAAAAAGTTGTTGATAATGGCCCTGCATTTCGCCAGTAATCATTTGTGCCATCTATACATTTCAAATTGAGAGGAACAATACTTGTAAAAAATTTAAATTTGGATCATTGAATTTTTGATGGTATTCGCTATGTCCTGTAGATCCATCATAACCCCATTTAGAAATTAGTTGTAGTTGATTTGGAAAAACCTCGGTCTCAGCTTTCGTTTTCACCTTCAATGATCCAGTAAATCTTGCATACTTACTTTATTATAGTTCTCCTGTACATACTTCCAAATTTCTAGGATAACATTCCTTTTAAAAAGAAAGAACTTTATGATATGAGGGCGAAATATCACATCCAATTTCTTTAGTACTCAATCTTAATAGTTGATACTGATGTTTTGATAAACAAGCATCAATAATAATAGTCCGTTGTCTGGACTAAACATTTTTCAAGATTGGTCTTCCTTATTAATTTTTTTTTGGAGCTGATGAAATGAGTTTTGCTGAATTACAATCACATACATAACTGCTTTACTTTACTCCTTTTAGCACGAGATTTGCAAAGTTCAAAAGCTTTAGAAGGCCGACCACGTTTGAGTTCATGAGAACACATTGGTTGATCATATTCATATTCACCAAAACAATATATGTACAAAACAACCAAACTTCATTTTGTTCACGAAATCTATCTTTTATACGTCTTGCACTGGCCCACTTAGTTTTCAATCTTGGTAAAAATTGTTTACGTAACAATTTTTTAAATTGATTTACGTTTTTAATTAATAATATTATATCGCAAACTACATCAATGTTCTTATCACAATCTAATAAAACATAAAAATTTCACAATAAGATAACTGAAGATTGTCCATATTTAACGTTTTTTTATTATTTGTCACTTTAAGAACAATCATTTATTAAAAACTAATAATCACAGCTGATAAAAAATTCAAAACAAAGTTATAAGCTGTAATCACAAATGTTATTTAATTAGAAAGCACATGTATTTCATATTATTTTGATATTGCCTGTTGCAACATAGTAAGCAAGCAAACCTAAGTTGTCATTTGTTAGGTTTTTTATACCAGGGGCCAAATTACCGCATTCGCGATCGAATGAGCTATCGTATCGAAATTATGATAAAATGTACTAAATTTCTTGCTCGATATCGAATGCCATAATCTCAAATAAGAAAATTACGATAAGTTGTACTCGATATCGAATGCGGTAACTTGGCCCCAGAATTGCTTACGAGCAAAAACGAGCAGCTGAATTTCTAATAAATCGTTAGCTGAGACTTTACATTTTTATGTGATATAAGACTCGGGCTAGAGGCAGTTGGAGATCAATAGATACAAGCCAAAGAAGAAAATTTCTTTTATTAATTTTTTTTTTATTTGTATATATGTATATAATTTTTAACATCCAAATGTATATAAAAGAAATCATTATAGTGTCATAAGAGGATTTTAAAAGCAGGAAGCGATAGAAAGAAGCATACATATATAATACGGTCATTTGAAACACATTCACTTAGCTCAACTTTGAATGTCACTGGGCAAAAAAGTAATATTTTTGGTATATTATAACTAGATTGTTTGTTACAAACTGTAAAAAAATCAGTCAAATCAGAAGACACAAAAAAATAGCTTAGAATTTTATAAGGACCAGAATACATACATATGTACATTAGGGTGGCCCAAAATTTTCAAATTCACTTTATACACCTGGCCACCTACTAGTTTTTTTTTACTGTCGTTGATAGTAGGGTAGTGTAAAAATTGCAATGCCCTACGTGGGATAGAAGGCAGTGCTCAACGCTTATAAACTGTTTAAAATTTTGATAGCTTCTTTGTTTTTAATTTTTCGCTCTTCAGCGTCACATACACTATTTCCCGAAATATTTCCGTGAGTTTATCTTTATGAAAACTAACTTTAAAAGAGTTTGTAATATTTCATTAGTATTATAATAGTAAAAGAGAAAGGTTCTAATTTGAAAGTGTGAATATTTAGTTTAGAAACTGTTTTTATCAAGAAAATAAAAAGTAAAAATACACAAAAAATAAAAATTGCAAATATGTCTTTGTCATCAAGTTTAAAACGTCAAGCAGGCACTGTATTTTTGATAGGTGTAAAAGATTTTAAGCCAATATCTAGGTGTAATCAACTATCAACTCT
This sequence comes from Bellardia pandia, assembly GCA_916048285.2. NCBI lineage: Eukaryota > Metazoa > Arthropoda > Insecta > Diptera > Calliphoridae > Bellardia > Bellardia pandia. Next base: position 90,132,959 of record OU696532.1, on the reverse strand, counting down.
AAGACAAGTTCTTCTTAGATTTCACTTCTTCCTACAAGTTCAGACGCAAAAGATGAACCACTTGAGTGTTCTGATTCTCCTGAAATTAAATCGAAGGAGCTGTATAAGCCATCAACATCTTTAAAAAAATAAGAAATCCCACACAGACATTCAAACTGAAAAGAAATTATTATTCTCCAAAGACGTTACTAGTGCATTAGATCGCAATAAGGTTTCTGATAGGGAAGCCCTAAGAATAATAGTCCCTATTGCAGCAGCATTGGGACTAGTGATGGCACGATTAATCGAAAAACTAGGAATAATCGATTATTTTTCTTTAATTGGCGATTTAATTGTATCGTGAATTCTCTTTCGATTAATTGAGTTAATCGATTATTCCAAAAAATAATCGATAGAGAAGAGGAACAAACGCATGGTTGATCGTTTTTCGTGACTGCCAGATGAATTTCGGAAAAAAATCATGAAAACTAAATGTTTATCTTCATGGGCAAGTACCTTAAAAACAAACATTTTGAACCAGTTTCAACGTCGCTTTGGGGAAATGGAACATTCATTTCTACTGGCAGCATCAACATTGCTAGACCCAAGATTTAAAAAAATTAATTTTGAAGATCCCTTAGCTTTATCAACAGTCAAGAGACATCTAAGAAATGAAATGGCAGAAATTGCTCATATAGATGACAGCATTGGAAGCCGCAGTGAAACGTCTTCTGTTGGTGAAGTGGAATTTGATTTATGGGCTCACCATAAATCTTTAGCCCACAAACGAAGAAGAAAGAACAATGACTCAACACTTCCTCAAGATGAACTAAGCTTCTTTCTCAATGCTCCAGTACTAGAATTACAGCGCAACGTAATAGACGCATGGGAAGAAATGAAATCGGTCTACCCTAAGCTGTACTCTCTTGCACAAAAATATTACTTTTTGATTGGTACATCACGAAACGGCTGTCAAAGCTCCTATTTTTAAATTCTGTGCTAAATAAATTATTTTTTTTAATAAGTAATAATAATTTTTTTATTTATGATAATTTTAAATTTTACCTAAAAATATCGATTAATCGATTAAATCTTTCCAATTAATTGCAATCAATTATTTTTTTTTCGATTAATCCATTAATCGAATATTCTTTTTTTTTTTTGGCCATTACTAATTGGGACATGGACTTAATTCATTGTACATTCGTATACTTAATATTAATTGACTTAAAATCCCCATTTATCATACCACACAATGTTACACAACACATAGTAAATATTTACATTAATCTACAGATGGGTGAAAGCTAGGCATGCCAATACCAAATTTGTATTTGTGTTTTTTTTTATACCCTACACGACCATAGTGGGGAGCGTATATTGGATTTGTGCTGATGTTTATAACGCCCAGAAATATTGGTCCAACACCCACCTTAAAGTATACCGATCGACTCAGAATCACTTTCTGAGTCGATTTAACGATGTCCGTCCGTCCGTCCGTCTGGCTGGCTGTCCATGTAAAGCTTGTGCGCAGAGTACAGGTCGGAATTTTGAAGATATTTCGATTATATTTGGCACATGATATTTTTTCGGACTAAGGATGGATGGGATTGAAACTGGTAGAAATCGGTCCATTATTTCACCTGGCCCCCATACAAATGTACTCCCGAAATTAGGGTTAAAAGATCATAAATATTTGAACTACGCAAGAAACCAAACAAATTTCATCACAAATGAGTGGTAAATGAAGCCAAATCACACTTCCGAAAATCACTTTAAAGAGCATAACTCACTCAAAAACGTTAGAATCCAAATAATATTTAACACAAATATATCCTATATGTATACAAACAATGCGGTACAATTTTATTGTGATCGGTCCATAATTAGTCGTAGCTCCCATATAAGGCCCATTTCCGAAAATCACTTTCACCTCCATAAATCTTTTAGAAGTATTTATATCGAGATAACGTGTAACATACACAATATTTATATTCACAGAAATCATGACACTAAATTTTTGGATGGTCGGTCCATAATAGGTCAAATCTCCCATATAGCGCACATTTCTGAAAAACTGTTTTATACATATACGGGGTGTAGGGTATTATATGGTAGGGCTTGACCGACTATACTTTCTTACTTGTTTTTTTTTTGCGTACACAAATACAAAACATCTTCACTTAACGTAAGTCAATGTTTTTTTTTAGCATTTAGAGAAAATAAACAGATTCCACATTAAATCACAAATTGAAAAATTATTTACAAAGTCACCAACAAAAATTTAAAAATTTTATAAAACAATTTTGAAGAAATGAAGGTGAAACAATAAAAATTAATTTTTGATTATCAAACTCGAATGCACTATTTGTGTTACTTAAACAAAAAATTGTCATTTTAAATCCGGTTAAAGTAACAGACAAAGCTCTTTGTCGCAGTGATATGAATCTCTGCCGATGTTGTATTTTTATTTAAGTTCAAAGAGATAACAAAAAGTGATGGCATATTAAGCGATGAACTGCTGAAACCAAAAATCAGGAAAGTTTTAATCAAAACTTTTAAATTTTTTGAAAAAAAATTCAAATTTGAAGAGTGACTTTCATAATGAAATAGAAATATTTGAATTAAAAACTTTGATTGCGGAACGAATGAAAGGTAATGAATGTAACTGAAACATGTAAAAGCCTCCAATAACTTCTTATAATTTCTGTAATAATATGGAATTAAATACTGAATAAGAAATACTATGTATAATTATTTGTTTCAGAGGGTGAGAAATGCAGTCAGCATACAATAATTTTTAAAAAATTTTGCCCACTGAGAAGGTAATCGTTACATTCGGTTACCTACTAACATTTATCACAACCATGTTGTATTTATTACTTTGACACATGCTATTGCAGCCTGTAACTTACACACTCACTAACAAACTGTTCGCTGTATCAGATATAACTTCTACAAATTAAACATTAAACAAAGTGTTTAATTAATAAAAATTGTTTGTTAAATAATAAATGTCTATTATTTACACCCACAATGCATTGATTGTGAACAATGCTTTTCGTCAGCGTCATATGTATATTGGTAACAAAATTAAATCAAGAATCTCTTTACTTTAGATGCCTGAATTATTTCGAACGATAATATGGGATTGCTTTTAAATTAGTATAGAAATTAAAGGCGAAGTGACATATTATTTTTCTCTGCCTAATTTTCAATGGAATGTGATTATGTTTTAAATTATTTTAATGGTTTATTAAATTTTGTTTATAAAATACAAAATTAGCTTTATAAACTTTTAGTAAATTTGAAAATTACAGGCACGAGGACAGAAAATGTTTGTTTTCAAACATATTTATTGTTCATAGGAGTTACTTTTTTTAAATAAATAGTTTTTATTATTAACTAGCTGACCGCCCCGGCTTTTCTTGGTATTTACTAATGATTTGCATTTCGTATAGAATTTAAAACTAAGACACAAAAATTTCAGTAAAAGAAAAAATAACAAAAATTTGTATCAATTTATTGCCTATAAATTTCTTCAAAATGCATTTAATTTTTATATATGTATATAGTAGATATAGAATAAGATGTATTTACAACCTGTCTGTTGTTATTTATTTGCAAATAAAATATCTAAATCACAAAATAAAAAATTCCGGGTTTCACCCAGACTTTTTGATTTTTTTTTTTCTTTACAAACCTTCTCCAGCCGATCTCACGTGATGTGATTACATACATGGACCATTTAATTTTTATATACATATGTATATAGATATACTTAGATAAGAAACCAATTTGTTTTAATAAGAAACAAAAATCCCGAAATTCCGAAAAAAAATCATTTTTAAAATCCCGAGATGGCATCCCCAGTGCAAGCACTTTCATAAAAACATGTACACATTACTGATGGATAAAATTAGAATTTAAAAAATGCGTTAATCTTATAATTACAGGGAGACTTACTAGCCTTCTTATGTTGTGAGAAATGGCGTCGTTTCATTCACCGTTTTTTTTTTTTATCAGACGAGTTTACGGTTAAATCTCAGTTATCGCAAGGCTCCATTCTGTACTTCTTATTTTTCTAAATGACCATCTACGTCAAATTTCCTAACCCATCTACATATTTCTATTGAAGATGATAGCAACATTTTTCATTCATATCCATTCAATTATAGAGCAATTCTGTGAGAGATTGGGACAATGATGCAAAACAAGATCTTGTGACAATCTCTGAATGGGGTTATGAGAATAGAATTGCTTTTTTCATCTTGCTTCATATTTATGTTCATGTGAGGGATCCGCAAAATAAAATTTACCAGGGACCAAATTACCGCATTCGATATCGAGTAAAATTGATTGTAATTTTCATATTTGAGATTATGGCAATCGATATCGAACAAGAAATTTAGTACATTTTATCATAATTTCGATATCAAACTCATTTTTCCATACGATAGCTCATTCGATCACGAATGCGGTAATTTGGCCCCAGTGTAAATATCGTTGCCAATACAAAATGTAACAAAAACTAGTTTAAAATATTCATATGTAGATCAATCAGCTGGTATTTGGTGATGGGTGTATAAGATACGGCACAGCCGAATATAAACTCTTATTTGTTTTAAAATAAGAATTGCCTCTGGTTTTAAAATAATTTCTCCAGTATATAATTTTCAATGCAATTGTTTGGCTCAAAAATAATTATTTGCGAAAATTTTAATTTTATTTTATATTGATTCAAACTGTGTATCGTCTCCGATTCTATTATACTTGGCATTTGAGCTCAATTTCCAGCAAATCTTCTGCCACCATTTTACAAGTCCCAGTGCTCCAACAGCCACAACATTAGAGGTTTTTTGAATTTCAATAATATAATTAAATTAGAATTGGATGTTGGCACAATATCTAATATTTTCTTTTTAAAGATTATTTCATTCAAATAGAGGTCCAATTTTCAATCACCCTTTTCAGCATTCCAACATTGTTAACTTTCAAGTCTTGAATAGCAGCTGGCATACCGACGAAGACTTCTGACTTCATGTAATGCAAAAATAATAATTCTGATATCACATGATCTAGGTGACCATTTCACAGGTCTGAAATGCATGAAAACATTACTCCCAGAATAGCTGATACAGCAAAATAGTTAAAAAATGTTGTTGCAAAGTGATGAAGTTTTAAACAATACTGAATAAAAATAAGCTGACAGTAGGAGGATGCGTTATCTGAGAACAGAAATCGATGGCAATAATTGTAAAATCTTGTCTTGTCTTATGTGGAAGCTTTTACTAATTATGAACCGATCCACAAACCTGTTTTAAGGTTAGGTTTAGACGATAAAATTTATGGCGTCTATTTATATTAACCTCCTGGCCCACGATGTCGAACGATAACGTTCGCTTTGATAAGACTTAAGACACAAACATTTTAACGTATCTATTTTTTTTACTCAATCAAGCTTGTTTATTCCACCATCAAGTTTGTGTCTTAAGTCTTATCTAAGCGAACGTTATCGTTCGACATCGTGGGCCAGGGGGTAATTCTCTTTTGAAGTTGCTACGAAAATTTGTTTTCATGGTGTAATTATGCAAGATGTGTAAAATAGTCTAATACTGTCAAAAACACTTGAAAAATATTCCGTTGGAAAGTATGTTTCTTCAGTAAGAATTTGAATACCATTAAAACTTTTCGTTTGGATTTAGAGAGGAAGCATTGACAACTTGTGTACCAAAACTTTCGGTCATTCGTTAAGGGTCCATAGGATAATAATAATTTCTCAAATATGGCTATTTCAAAGGATTCACTGAATCAGTTAATAAAGCTAACCATTTGGCTGAATTATTCAAAGCAGTATTCCTAATGAAGCAATACTCTACGATGACAGCTCGTCTATTAGATTTTCAGCATTTTGCACCGTTCTCCCCAATTAACTCTATGTTGAAACACCAATTGCTAATAACCTTTAATTTTCTGCTGAAATTGCGAAACATGTTTCTCCATATCCATACAATTCAAGTTAAATAAACATCTTTCAACAAGAACTCATTTATTTGTGATCGATTGGTCTGTGGTCTGCAGATATGCAATAAACTTCCTGCAGCAGTCTCTTTTGTCACTTTTAATTTCCATAAACACGAATCCCTCTATCTTCCTGACATAACCTATGTTTCTAGTTCCAACAGAATGCACTGCATGTGTAAGGGTTATCGCCACTCAAGGATAAAAAAATACGCGCAGAATTAATAATGTTTTATTTGAAATTTTCGATTCGATTTTATAAAAATGATACATGATATGATACATACTACAAATCATGGTGTAACTATACAAGGTGAGTGACTTTGTTTACAATATACTTATGACAAAAGTAATATTTTTTCAAATGTTTTTGACAGTAGTACATTATTTTACATAAATGAAATGCCTGTTGTTTCTGCATTGTGTTGTACTTGTTGCCGGTTTGCAGTCACCTTGTATAATTACACCATGCTACAAATAATAAGTAATAATCTTGGTCCTGATGCATTTTAGAAATTCACACATCAACATAAACAACATTTTTTTTTTTACATATTCTTTTTTATTGTATCTTCATTTTAAATGAACTAACAATAGGTATTCAAATCCTAAAACTAAAGTTAATTAAGATAAGTCCAGCCAATGCTAGGCAAAATCTAGTTTTCAAATTCGATAGGATATAATGAGCAACTTGTATTTATTCATCTGAGAGCGGTGGTGTCCCTCCTTCTCAAACGGCTATGACCGGGATGTTGTAAGATGTCTCGAGCGAGGGGATTTGGATGAGTTTCCAGCTTACCCAAATAAAGGGCCACGTGTTTAGTTATTTCCCATTTGACAAGTGGAACATCAAGATCGTTGTGTATGTTGTTGTTTTTAATATACCAAGGAGCGGTAGTTATCATTCGTAGAATTTTGTTTTGACGGCGTTGAATTTTCTCAATATTGGAGTTGGAGGCAGTGCCCCATAACTGGATACCATAGCACCAAATTGGCTTTAAGATTGAGTTGTAGAGTAGAAGCTTACAATCGAGCCGAAGGACGGAGTTTCTGCCGATGAGCCAATGAATTTGGGCTGCTTTCAGTTTCATTTGAGTCAGCTTAGCATCTATATATGGTTTCCATGTGAGCGACGTTCCAGATGAATACCAAGATATTTCACGTGTGAGTTTTGAGGCACTATATGGTCATTAATACGAATAGGGGGACATGATTCCCTACGTAGAGTAAATGTTACGTGGGTGCATTTCTGTTCATTTATTTTTATTCCCCATTGTCTTGCCCATTTCTCCACTTGCGTTACGTGGTGCTGTAATTAAATCGAGGCATCTTTTGGATCTTTGTGAGTACTGAAAAATGCCGTATCATCAGCAAATGTTGACGTGTGAATTTCATTGCTGGTTGGCATGTCTGCTGTGTACAGCAAGTATAGAATTGGTCCTAAGATACTACCTTGAGGGACGCCAGCACCTATAGGTTGAGGACGGCTTAAATAATCACCTTCTTTAATCATAAACTGACGGTCGATTAAGTATTTCCATAGTAGGTGTTGAAGATTCACCGGCAAGTTCTGCTTTAATTTAGATATCAGGCCTTCATGCCATACTTTGTCGAAAGCTTGAGAGACGTCAATAAAGAGTGCCGAACAGTATCTCTTTTCCTCAAAGGTTTTTCTTATGACTTGTACCAATCTATGTGTTTGTTCTATTGTACTGTGTTGACGTCTGAAGCCAAACTGGTGATTGGGAATGCAGTTGTTTTCATTCAAAATCGGAGTCAGCTTGGTTATAAGCAATTTCTCGAATAATTTGGACATAGATGGTAATAGACTTAGTGGCCTATACGACTCAACTTTGCAAGGATCTTTTCCCGGCTTAGGAATCATCTTTACTACTGCAATTTTCCAAACCGGAGGGTAGTACTCAAGCCGTAAGATGGCATTAAAAAGAAAGAGGATTAATCTTTTTGCAATGCGAGGCAGCTCAAAAATCATTTTATTGCTGATTTTATCAAACCCAGGTACTTTTTTAACATTTAAATTATCAATAGCCTCAACAACCTCCAGATATTGAAATCTTATTTGTACAGGTGGTCTGGCAACAACAGGCGGTAGTTGGCTAATGTCAGTATCCATATTGGGAGTGAATACATTTTTTAAATGACTTACGAAAAGGTTGCCTTTTTCTTCGTTATTTCGTGCCCAAGATCCGTTCAAAGTACGCAGTGGAGGTTTTGCGATTACGGGTTTTCTTAGATTTCGGACTGCACGCCGTAATGAATAATTTGACTGGAAAGTTGCGTCTAGACCTTCCAGATGTTGTTTGAGAGACGCTGATTTTTGCGCTTCTAGAAAGATCCTAAGGTTTTTGGTACATTCTCCCAACCTAGTTTTAAGTTGGGGCGATCTGTGTTGTTGCCACTCTCTTCGGACTCTCCTTTTTTCAGACAATAGTTGCTCAACATCTGCAGAAAAAACTCTGTTGTACCTATTCGGGCGGTAAGTGGAAGAAGCATGTTCTGCGGCTTTCTCGGCATGTTCATTAAGACTTTTTATACAGGCATCGAAGTCTTCAGCAGTTTTTAACGGGAGTTTCTCTGTGCAGTGCGTGCTGATGTATTTTAACCAATTCAGACGTTTGACAAGAAGTAAGGCATCAGTTACGATTTGCTGAGGACTTCTGATGGTGATTACAGTGGGTGAGTGATCTGAAGAAAGATCCAGTGAAGCCTCGACTTCAATGAGTTCCGCGGATACCCCTTTCGCCACGCCGAAATCGATAACGTCAGGAATTTTTTGCTGGTCAGTTGGCCAATAAGTTGGTTGACCAGTTAAAATCACATTCAGTCCCATTTCAGACAGGGAGTCGTACAAGATACGACCTTTAGGGCTAACGAGTCGTGAGCCCCAGAATGTATGCTTAGCATTGTAGTCGCCAGCCGCTATGAAACGGCTACCTAGTGATTTGTAAAAATCTCTATACTGATCTTTTGTTATTGAAAATCTGGGCGGACAGTAAACTGACGAAATCACGAGGTTTTGACAAAAGTTCTCAATACAGATGTTTGTTGCTTGAAGATAACACTCTGAAAGACCACCCAATGAATGGTGTTTGATTCGCGATTTGACCACTATTGCCGAGCCACCACATGATCTATCTCTGGGGTCCTTGGTGTCGTAGAATGTATAACCACTTATTTTAAAAATGCTTCTCGACGTCATATGAGTCTCGGAAATCAGCATTACATCAATTTTCTTATTAAAAAGAAAATATTCAAGTTCATTTTTGTGTTGGCGTATGCCGTTTGCGTTCCAGAAACATATTTTGAGACAGTTCATGGTCTATTAAGTATGACCTGCAGTAGCGTGGACTGCATTTTTTGCATCTCCTGCATCATAGTTGTCATGCTTGTCATGAAATGGTTCATGGATTGCACCAGATTCTCCATTATACCTTCAAGACGGCTTAAATTGTGGCTGTTTGTATCATTTATTGGTGATTCATTTTGCACTGTTGGTTGGTTAGATTTTAGCACGTTGGCATATGAAAATTGGCTAGTGGATGCTTGTGCTACGGGGGGAATAATTGTAATAGGTACTTTTGTCGTCTGAGTAGGGGTAGAAGCGGGTTTGTTGATCAAGGAGCGTTTAACGACCTCGAAAACAGGGCAATCCCTGTTGTTGGCAGTGTGGTTTCCACCGCAATTGCTGCATCTTTTTACCCTGGAATCATCCTTAGGTTTATCGCACTTTGAGGTGTCATGAAGATCCACACAAACAACACAAACAGTAGGCAACTTACAATAAGATTTAGTGTGACTATATTCTTGGCAGTTCGAACACTGTACTGGGCCAGATCGCTTATGAGGTTCTTCCACTGTAACTCTTCGGTGCATTATGAATTTTAAGTCATATATAGGATGTGTTTCATTTTTCTTCAGCTTAACATCACCAGGTTCTAACTCCACTCTAAATAATGGTTGAGGGATCCTATCTCTGTTTCTTATATTTGATACGGCCTTGATTTTAAAGCCTTTGTCGGCCAAACTGCTCTTGATCTCCTCAGGATCAACAAAAGAATCAATTCCCTTAATTACGACTTGTAGACCTTTTGCGCTTTTAAGTTGATACGTGTAAAAATTCTTTTTGCGTTTTTCAAATTCCGAAACTATTCTCCGATAGTCGTTTTCATTATTAACCTGAATCTTTGTTTCATTAATATTGCCACGCTTAATTGGAGTCACATAAAAAGAATTTTTACCAATTAATGAAACTAATATTTTTATAAGTTCGTTTGAGTTTTTTTCTCTTAAATATATTGGAGGTGGTTTTACTGGCTTATTCACAGCGTTAGGGACATCATTTTTGTCTTGGAGGATGGCAAAACGATTTTGCGAGCGTGGCTCTTCAGCATTCTTTGATAATTTTGCGGCTGGTGTAATTTCGGCAGATTTTGGGCTTCTGCCTCTCTTCGATACTGTTATATAACGGTCCATTCCTACCTGTGTTTTTTGTTTTTCTTCAACAGCAACTATAGGAGCGGCCTTATTTGTAGGACTTAATGTGCCTTTTGCAGCTGTTGACGTCTCTCCAATATTTGATAACGAGGACCGTGAAGAAGACGGTCCTTCAGTGATTTTTCTATTTAAATTAAATATGCTTTGGGCTAAGTTTGTGCCCTGTTCAACACATTTATTCAAGTTTGGTGCACTTGCACTTAAATTCAGATTTGTGCTTATTTTTGGTTTCACAGTTAAGTAGTTTTTATTAAATTCGGGATTTTTAATGTTCTCATTACTAACACTTGCCGAGCTCAACACGAAATAAGCATTTCGGCTCTGAGGCCCACTCGCACTGTTAGAATTGTTACTCATTCACTGTCTCACTGTATTTAATTTTCTAGTTTTCAAATAATTAAAAATAAATTATTACAATTTATTAATTTTTTATTGCACCTAGTGCAATTATTTGACTTTGTAAAGTTTTTCACCTATTACGAGTTTTTTTCACTTTTTTATTTAAATTAACTTTTCATACTTTTTCACCTATTACGATTTTTTCACCGAAAATTCAGCCGCACTAAAAGTAACACGTCCGAACAGTTCGATGTATCAAGCACATGATAGAACAAAATAGAAAGGGATAAAAAGCTTTTTAACCAAATGCTTAAATATGCACGCAATTCTTAAAAATATTTATTGTTTTTGTTACATTTACACTTTCTGAGTTCTCATCCAAGTTTAAAGACTGAGTCGCTTTCAGGCAGAGTATTTGTCAGCAACTGATTTGACGTACATATATCAGTGGTGGGCAATAGAGTTGTGCCCGGTCGTTCATTACAGTGACCGGTCATTTTCGTTCATTTATCCAAGACTGAATCGTCCATTCAATTCGTTCAATCGTTCACTTTGGACAATTGAATACAACCCTTTGAATGTGATTTTCTTCTTGTCTTTTGATAAACAACAGTTGAACGAAATTGATCCGTACACTATTGAACGAAAACCGATCAGTTAAATGACCGGCTCATTCCGTTCAATGAAGTGATCCGTTCATTTTAACCCGTTCGTTCATGAACGACACAGCTCTAGTGGGCAATACAGCATTAGTATTAGAAAATCACGAACGAAGTCTTTGACAACACTCTGCTTAATCTTGGCATCGTCGTCAAAAATTTCGACTGTGAGAGAGTAATTTTTGGCCTCAGCTCAATGCACTCCAATCACATACAAATAGCGAATTAGAAACAAGCTTCTCAAAGCGCTCAAAAAGCTTTCAGCACCTAGGGTATAGATACATAATCCGTTTCGGCTACCTACAAGACGATTGTTTGGTCAAAGCTAGCAGAATGCTAGATTAAAAACTTTACTAGCTGCCTGCAAACATTCTCGAAACACATTCCGTTACTAACACATAAGTTCATCCAGAAATGTCATCGGAGAAGTTATCCTAGCTTCAATATCACACAGCCCAAGACATGTCAGGAAGGACCTTCGAATAATAATCGAATAATACCTTATGAATGTCGTGAGGTCTAGCACCGCCCAAGCAAACAGGGAGAAAAACCTGCCACCAAAAACAACTGATCCCGCATATTCCTTCCAAAATTAATACTCAGCATATTAAACATCCCAATCAACCCCACTTCACTTTCCAGCAGAAGTAGCACAATTCCTTGACCTGACCCTCGATGAAGAAAATTGTATAGTTAAAACAGCAACAAGTATCTTTTTGTAGTATATCAACGCGTTCATAGAAATTGAAACAATACCCACCTCTGATGTAAATTGATGATTTACGAATGCTTTTCAAACATTGAACTCAAATGATGTAATGTCAGCTTTAATACATACATACATATTTATTATTTTATGTTAGTTATGTACATACATATGTATTTTGCTTGTAATGGTTTGATTTTTTATTTGCTTGCTTTTTTGCGTTTGTATTATTTTTTAATTTAGCTTATTTATGTTTTTGCAAAGTCACGCAGTTATAATTTTTGTATCAATCCCCGCTCCTAAACGTAGTTTTGTATGTGTCTTTATGTGTTTTGCACTAGGATCGCGAAGAGCGAGCTGTTAAGTCCACACCACCACAGAAATCTCCACCTCACTCACATGTAACCTGTACGTTATCGCCGCAGGAATCAATACAAGAAGAGCCCGAAAGGGAGATTAACGAGGGGCTCCCTTTAATTCAGCGACTGCAGCAGTTGAAGATTAAAAACGATCCTCCCCATCCTGTAAATGATTCCAGTTTACCGGTATTTACAATTATATTTTTAATGCTAAATTCAAGTTCTTTGCAAAAATGTCAAGCAGTCAACTATATACATATGTATGTTTCCAAATCTTTGTTATATTCTTACAGACGTCATCTGTAACATCTGATGTTAATAATAAATTAGAAAACATATCGAATATCAGCAGTAACAACAGCAATACTACTCCAATATCATTTGCAGCCGGGCAAATCAAGCCCACTATGAAGGTTTCTTTCCGACAGAGAATTCAGCAATTGCAGCACCAGACACCGGGTACTGAATCAGCCGGTTCTGCGGAAGCGATTTCAAAAGTAAAGGAGACAACAAGTGAAAAAACTCCAGCAATTAGTGCAAATGTAAAAAAGGAACCACCAAAAACTCTATCGGTTGTAAAATGCGGTGAAATCGAAGAGAAGACAAGTGTAGATTGCAAATTAAAGGGGTCCAACAATAAATCGCACAAACCAATATCCACCATTTCAAACCAAATTGTTAAACCGTCCATAACAACACCAACAGTTTTATCTGATACAGATACACCTATTAAGCCGTGGTCCAAACTCAAGTTGGCTACCTTAATATCATCGAGTTATACAAGTCTGGCCACATCCAATACTTCTTCAGACGATGTCCCTTCTCCTTTGAAAATATACTCGGTGGGAAGCATACCACAACAGGTAATTAGCGAACAGAAGCGCTTCAGAAAAGAAAAACCTTGCATACTTCCATCAGAAAAGCGGCCAGCACTTGATCAGGCTGACGCAAGCTGTAGTACAAAACAACGAGTTACCGAGAAGGCGAGAAAGTCACTGAAAAACGGAAAGGCACTACAGAATGCTACTGCTAGTCAGACAAAACTTTATCAGTCAGTATTTGATCTCTCGCCCGAATACAGTGGGCTACCGTTTGTAAAGCGCTTAAAAATTTTAAATGAACGACAAAAGTTGGCCGAACTTGAGAGGGCTCTACAGACCAGAAGTTTTAGCTTGGATAGTTCAAAAACTAACAGCGCCCAGATATCAGAAGCGCTCTATCGCTGCCATAGTGATGCAACTGGAATAAATTCACAAATTTTCACAGCCTATGAATCCAGTTCGAACACATCGACCAATACATCTACATCCGAGAAGTCAAAATGTCCTTATTACCACCGCCATCATCGCTTAGACACGGGTTATCACGACTACATTCCCCTAAGTCCGGAATCAAACGAAACTGTCGAACGGAAAAAGTTGAAGAGTATTCTGAAGAAAATCAGCCAAGAACGAGAGCACAGAGGTACCACTGGTGAAACGCAAACGCAAATACATTGCAGAGGCCTATCGATGCAACCCACTGTTGAAGGGTACGTGGCGAGGCACAGTAAACTGTTCAAGAGTGTAACATTCAATTCAACTCTTTCTAGCCCTCCTGGCAGCGTCGCCATCACTAATCCCGAGAACACTAAAGACAAACATCAAAGCGATCACAGTCTTAACTCACCCACTACTAACAATGCTCCGCCTTTTTATGCGGAATCTGTCATGTCACCACCCGATCTCTTGAGAGCCGAATCGATCGCCACCTGCTGTACAACTGCTAATTGTTCTCAAACTTTTCAAATGAATAATAGTAGTAGTAGTAGTAGCACTCTAACAATGTTTCCCACAGATTTATACCCGCATTCCGGAACTAGGCATGCCTCATGTCATGTTCCAACAACAAAAGGTAACTATAAGACGATGTTTAATTTATTATTGCATTCTCACACGATTAGCCAATGCTTGGTTGTCCTCTACTACCGATCTTACTAACTCCCTCCCCCCCCCCATTCTTCGGTATTGAAAATATCCTTACTAAAAACAACAACCCATTATTACAATGAATGATGTAATTTTGAACGAGTCCATATCATGGATTTGAAAATATGCTGACATACGAATTTAATGCTTCAGAAAATATTATTTTAAATGGTAAAATGCATTTCAACACTAACTACTCGTATTACATACATATGTATAACAAATCACAGCTTTTATCTGCATGAAAATAGTTTATTTTAGAAGAACTCACTGCCACAAACAACAAACATCATATTATATTTCGCAAAGTTTATACACGTACAGAGAAAATATAGTTGCACCTGTTTACCACAACCATTGCAATATTATTTACAAGTTTTAACAATATTATAGTCACAGCAATTAAATTACGATGGCAATTATTATTTCGACATAATCTGGTAAATATTTCATCATAAAAATTATTGCCACAAACATATACATAATCATATGAATGGTTGCCGCAATAATATAAATAATTGAAAAAAAAAACTTTAAAACCCAGCAAAAACTTAACTTTCTAATTAAGTGAAAAAGTATTAGTAAATTGTGGACTAAACTATTTACACTACTACTACTAGAAAAAGTACCTATTTTTATTCGCGGCGCCCCAAAAGAAATTCTTTATAATTTTGACAATTTTAACCAACTTATTTTTATACTTAGTAAACGTTTTTTAAAAAGTACGTACTCGTAGTTGTAGACTGTTGTACAATGAAATGCTTAACAAATATTAAGGAAACTTATTAAAAAATGATACTAACAATGATTTATACTCGTATAATAACGGCCGACTTCCTAAACGCATGTTGCTTTGTAGTAATATATTGCATTGCGTTCGTAAATGCAACCGTGTAAATTATGACACTAGCGGCGTTCAGTGTTTAGTCCAAATGGCATTGAAAAAGTGCAAATGCAAAACATCGTAGCTTTTTATGGCAATCCAACACCAAAATACACACAATTGCATTTGGCAAAACATTGCGTTCATGCAATACTAAAATGGTATAGTTTTTTCGTTACGTGTATTGCGTTTGCAATTGTGACATTTAAACAGCTGACAGAAGTAAACACTAATAAAAGAAATAAAATTAAAACAATGGAGCAAAAAATTCCACAAAAGAAAATTAAAAGGGAAAAACCAAACAAAAAGTGGACGCCTGAAGAAGTATATACTAAAGGCCCAACTATAATATGCATATGCTAGCTTAAGCAAACGTGCGAACACATATAAATTGTATGTGGCAAACTATAATGTACTTAACGAAACTTTTCGTTAAGTTTTTCAACTGTCATTTGCTTAAGCAAAAAGCGAAACTGATCGCACATTCTGTACGGAATCAGCTGTTTGTTGTTGTTTGTTTGTGTTTTGAACAAAATGGAGAAAGAAGGAAATATATTTATTTTAAATTTAATAGAAAATGCGGAAAAAATAAGTGCCTTTACAACAAAAGGGATCCTTTTTATTTTAACAAAAATGTCTTTCTGTCGCGGTTTATTTCTCTGTCAGAACAAGAGCGTCTTCTTCTTTTACAGTATAGTTCACTTATTTATTTTAATGTGCACAGGCCTTCAAGCGCTAACTTTAATATTTTTATATTATTTAAATTTTTAAGTTTTTTCTCCATTTTTACAAACACAATACGAAAATTAACAAAACATATCGAGCCATAACCGCCAAAATAATGTATCCCACACCATAATCGATTGTTGTTTTTTAATCGAAATCGATAGTTCAACATCATTTAAAATTATTAAAATTAAATGTATTACACAAAACAATATTTACATTATAAATTTTAAAATAATGGCTTTATTCAAACTGATTTTATTTAAAAAAAACCTTCCCCTGTAAAATTTTGAGTTTGTGGGATACATTTTTTCGGCGGTTATGGCTCGATATGTAAACGTTTATTATTATTTACAATGTAGTGCTGCCACAGCTGTACATTTTAGTACTTTTGCCGATAAATTAAAAAAAAGGAAAAATTATGCGTTTCTGGTACGAAGTTTTCTTTTAATTATAAAATAATATAATAATATTTATAAAATATAGTCATTTAATGGCTTTTTGTTAAAATAAAAACATTTTTTTTAAACATAAATGAGCAACTGTGGACAAAAAGTTTCAAAGTCATTGTAGCCACCTGAAATTTAACTCTGAACTGGTTATGCATTTGACAGCCTTTTCGTTAACTTTTGCAATTTGCTTAAGCTTGCTTATGCATATTATAGTTGGGCCTTAAGAGTGCTATATTCGGCTGTGCCGAATCTTAAATACCCTTCACCTAAGCGTAGTAAGAAATACAGAAACTACACTAGACTAGAATATCCTAATTCTGTGTTTTCTATTCAGTCTTAGTGCAAATTTTATTAGTATTTGATATATTGTTTGAAACACAATTTTACGACCAACATAATTTATGTTAAATATTTTAAAATTTTGTCTAATTTTCACCATTTTTAATCGATATAATTACCAATTCTTACCATAATTTACAGAGTTTGTCTGATGTTCATAATAATCTTGAGTGTAATTTAACAAACAGAGTATAAAAAAGGGGTACAATTCGGTTTTAGTGATTTTGTTAAAAAAAAAAAAAACAAATAGGGATTTTAGAAGAGATATCAGCAAAAAAAATTTTTTTTGGCGGCCACGCCTATTTTCGAGGGGCGGGCCCTTAAATTTGAAAATATATAGGCCTATATCTCGGGAACTACTGGGTGTCTAATAATTTGTAATACATTAAATAAAAGGTATTAAAAATACCTTTCCAACGATATATATCATGATTATAAAATATGGACCGAATATGGGTTAAATCCGAAAAGAATATTTTTTGACCCGAATTTATTTGTTTTTTGGAAATGGTTCTATATGGCAAGTATGACAAATTATGGGCCGATCTTCTTAAATTTTGGAACAGTTATTTTCATGCATATGAGGATATTTCACGTCGAATTTCAACATAATAACGGTATATTTAAGATATATATTAGTATTAACGTGGATTTCGGTAGTGGACCTTATGTGGGGGATATAGTCAAATATGGACCGATATTCTCAAAATCCAGCAGTTAGATTTAGGCATGTATGTAAATGCTCCGTGTAAAATATTGGATTGGTACCCTTATTTATAAGCGATTTATGAGTATTAAAGGGATTTTCCGAAGAGGGCTTTATATGGGGCATACGGTTAAAAAAAGACCGAAATTAACAAAATTGTGTGGAATGATTTTTGTATATATGTACATGATCTGTACAAAGTTTTGAGTCGCTAACGATATTTATACAATATATATAGGGAAAAATTTTTTTCAGATGTGGTCCTTGTATGGGAGCTATGACCAGTTGTGGGCCGACCACCATAAAATTTAGTACAACAATTTATTTGCCTATAAAAAGTATGTATGTCAAATTTTAGCCATTTAACATTATTTATATCTGTTTTATGCGTATTTAAGTGAATTTTGGAAGTGGACTTTATATGGGGTCTATGGTCAAACATGGACCGAACTAAAAAAAATTTCGTTTTGCGATTTCTTTTTGTGTAAAACTTATTTTAGCTGAGTTTTGTCTTGATATCCCAATTTTATAGGCATTTATTTATCATTAAGCCATATTTCGGGAATATATATATTTGTATGGGGGCTATGAGAAACCATGGACCGATTCTTACTATTTTCCGCACACTTTCTTCTTTTGTCATACAAACAACGTATACAAAATTTCATAGTATTATCTGCAATATAATTCAAAATATTGCAATAAAATGGACGAAAAATATCAAATTTTTATGGAGGTGGTCTCACATATTGGTTCATAACTCTGGTTGACCTAAACCGATTTTGCTGATTTTAAATAGCAAACTTCTCGAAAGGACTTCTGACAGAATTATTGAAGGTTTGGATCCCGAGTATATCTGGGGACTTCAAAAAACTGATTTCAACAGACATACAGACAGACGGACATGGCTTAATCGACTTCGCTATCTATAAAGATCCAGAATATATATACTTTATAGGGTCGGAAAATTTTTTTGTGGAAATTACACACGGAATGACAAACTTATATATACCCTTCTCACGATGGTGAAGAGAAAGAATGATCTTCACTGCATAAAATATAATTTGCAGTTAACTTTGCACGCATTAATGTTTTACTTTATTATGTTTCTTTAAGTGATGAGTTAAAGTGCAACAATTGTGTGAATTTCAAACAATACGTAAATTTAGCAAACAAATTACAATAAAATTAAAACTTTGAAAATAATAACACACAATAAAACTAATCACATCGGCGAACAAAAAACAAAATATTAAACAATATGGTAAACAGGCAAAACATAAAAGGTGAACAACAAAAAAATCTTGCGCACATAGAAGAGCCGCTACATTTATATTGGAGAACATTATTTCCCAGCACACAATTTGGTTTCATCTTATACCGGTGAGTTTTATATTATTTAAAATATAATATACATATGTAAAAAAGGTGAAATAGATTTCAAGTCTTAATGCATTAGGGAGTTTGGAAATCGAATGTAAAATTCCTTTCGCGAAGGAAAATTAAGAAAATCCACAAGATTAAAGGTTGATTGTTAAAATTTTTTTTTCGCAAATAACTGCGGGTTTCAATTAAATTAGTGGAAAATTGAAGGGAAAGAAAATATTTCTGGAAACTGTGTTGAAAATAAATTAAAGGGAAGTTATAGGAAGTAAACATATTTTTACTAATTTTCGATGGAACAAAATGGCGACCCGTAGAAGGTGTAAATTTGATTTACAGCAGCTTACGACATTCTGTAACAGCTTATGTGAGTCTCCTGAAGAAAATTAATTTGGAGGAATTGGAAAGAAGGTGGAAAAATCTTAATAATTCATTCGAAGAGTATAAACAGCAGAAGATACCCGACCAGAAGAAGATAAGGATATTCATATTAAGTATGAAGAAGCAGGTATAACAGTTACCAAAGGCAAACATCTTGGATAGTTAAACAAGAACCAATAGATCGGAAAATTAGCGCAGCTCCTAGACGTTCAAATTTAAGACTACCACCCGTAGAAATACACACTTTTGAGGGAGGATACTCAAAGTGGCCGGTCTTCAGAGACATGTTCCATGCCGTGGTAGGAAAAGATCCCTCATTAGATGACACGGAAAAATTTTATTATTTGAAAAGTAAATTAGCCGATGAAGCTTTTAAAGTAATAAAGGACTTTGATATGGTGGGCGATCAATACGAACTAGCTTGGGAAGCATTAAACACCAGGTTTGAAAATAAGAGATTACTAGTTAGCGATCATATGAGAAAATTATTTGGAATTCAGATAGTGCAATCCGAAACCCTGAAAACCATGAGAAATATTCAAACCTCAGTGAATGATTGTTTGGCCATTTTAAAAACCTACGAGGTTAAAATATCAGATGACAATCCATTTTTACTGCACCTCATAACTTCGAAATTACCTGAAGAAACGTTACGAGCCTGGGAAGTTACTTCAAAAAATCATAAAGAATTACCATCCTGGAGCCAACTTAATGATTTCTTTCTTCAAGAATTGAAATATTAGAGACAATGTCGGATTTGAAAAGGCCTGTGAGTAAGGATAATCAAAATTCAAGGTCTCAAAATTTTCATTCCTCATCAGAAACAGATAAGGCTGATTATCTTTGTAAAAAATGTAAACAAAATCACTCGCTCAGAACATGCAAATCCTTTAAATCTATGACCCCAAATGAGCGCTTAAAATTTGTCTTTGCCAATAAATGTTGTCTTTCACACACTCATTTTAAGTCAAAATGCCTAAGCAAAGGTACATGTAACATTTGCCACAAAACCCATCATACTATGCTACATATTAATAAAACAGAAAATTCAAAGGAAGAACACAGCAGCGATAGTGATAAACCTTCAACTTCAGGTACTCAAGGCGAAAGCAAAGCATTCAACACTCAAGTTGAAGAATCTCTGAATGTTACAAACAACGTAGAGACTATTCAGTCATATTTAGTAGGAAGAGAAGGAACTACAGTGTTACCTACAGCACTGATTTATATCGAAAGTGCAGGCGAATTATTTACCATTCGCGCCCTTCTCGACGCGGGAGCAGAACGAAGTTTCATAACCACACGTATTCAACAAAAGCTGTCTATACCGCTAGAGTCTAACCCACGCAAAATATCAGGGTTTGGTGGAACCGTTGTTGAAAGTTCGAGAGGAAACTGTTACGTAACAGTTAAATCACGAGTTTCTGACTTTAAAATTAAGATTTCTGCAATTGTAACACAAAGGATCGCAAATTTTTGCCTTCTTCATTTGTTAAAATTAACAGTTACGCTGAAATACGAAATTTAACATTAGCTGACCCTCATTTTTATAAACCAGCTCAAGTCGATATGATAATAGGAAGCGATTTTCTACCGTCGATTAATCTAGAAGGTGTTCGAAAAAACATATCAGGCACTCTTGAAGCCATAGAGTCACAATTTGGTTGGTATCTGTCGGGGCCAGATAATGGAAATAGAGTAAATTCATTTACAACCACAGTTTCCACATCAGATGATTATCTTTGAAGTGAGCAAATTAAAAGGTTTTGGGAAATAGAAGAAGTTGAAAGGCATGTTGTAGAGTCTGAGGCCAATATATTCTGCGAAAATTTTTACAAAACAACAACATTAAGGCAATCAAATGGTCGGTATGTGGTACGCTTACCCTTTAAAGAAGAATATCCCCAAGATATCTTTTTAGGTCCTTCTCGCAATAGTGCTCTCGGACAGTATTTTCGTAAGGAAAAAAACCTCGAAAAACACCAGATTTAAAAGAAAAATATCAACAAGTTCTACAAGAATATATCGATTTAGATCATATGGAATTAGTATTTTGCCCAGAAAGCAACCATGAGAAACAAATGTCCTTTTATCTTCCACACCATTCTGTAGTTCGACCAGAAAACAAATCAACAAAGGTGAGAATAGTTTTCAACGCATCAAAGAAGTCTAAAAGCGGATTTTCATTGAATGATGTTCTTCATCAAGGACCGGCTCTGCAGACCAATTTAATGAAGATAGTGCTTAGCTGGCGCTATTACAGATTTGTATTCACCGGCGACATTGAGAAAATGTTCCGCCAAATATTAATACACGATGATGATCGTAAATATCAACAAATTTTGTTCCGTAAAGAAACGGATAGTATTATTCAAATCTTTCAAATGAAAACAGTCACTTTCGGAGTAAATTGCGCACCATTTTTGGCTATATGAACTATACATGTGGATGATATTTTGTCTGGAGGACATAATCTTGAAGAAGCCAAACTAAGACAGTACCAACTGATACAGGCACTTAACACAGCCTGCTTCCCCATGAAGAAAATTACAGCGAAAGAGAACTTTTTACTCGAACATTTGGCCCGCGAGGATCTTCTTGATGAACCCTTTTTAAAGTTTGATGATTCAAGCTCAACCAAAACATTAGTCATTCGTTGGAATGCGAAGGATAATTTTTTCTATTATGCTGTAGAAGCTAATCAAGTCCTGCCGACCTTTACAAAAAGGCAAATTTTGTCCACCATTGCAAAATTATTCGATCCACTCGGCTGGCTGGGTCCTGTCGTGGTGGTTGCAAAAATTTGAATGCAAGAGTTATGGCGTCTAAAAACTGACTGGGATGAGGGTATCCCACCGCATTTATTAGAGAAATGGAGCACATTTTTACAGAACCTACCAAGAGTTTCCTCATTGAAAATTCCCCGATGGGTTCATTTCTCACCTCACCACCAGATCCAAATTCACGGATTCTGCGACTCTTCAGAAAGAGCCTACTGTGGCGCGGTCTACATGCGGACCTCTACTTCAGATGGAGAAATAAAATGTAATTTGCTAGTTGCAAAAACAAAGGTGGCTCCGTTAAAAAAGACTACCATACCAAAACTTGAATTGTGTGGAGCTGTCGTGCTGGCAGAGTTAGTGAAATGCCTGATGGAAGACAAAATTTTCCCCTATGAACTTTATTTGTGGACTGATTCTTCAATAGTCCTGGGGGTGGTTACAAAAATCGCCACAAACACTTAACACCTTTGTAGCGAATCGCGTTGCGAAAATAACAAGTATTGCAAGTAGCAGTTGTTGGCAACATGTTAAAACGGAAGACAATCCAGCAGACATAGGCACTCGCGGTTGTTCCCCGCAAGAGCTTACCGACAATAAATTATGGTGGCATGGACCTACCTGGCTAGCCTATACCGCTGAACTTTGGCCGAAACCTCAAGTTTTCGGTTCTCACGATCTGGAGATCAAAAGGATCTCTACATTTCTCACCAAGAGCGAATTAAAATCCAACGACAAGAAAACCACAGAATTAGAAGATGTATTAGAACGATTTTCGACATTTTGACGAGCTTTGAGAGTCATTTGTGTTTGTTTTCGATTTATAAATCGCATTCGAAAACGCCAATTTACATTTAACAACTTCATATCGACTTTGGAAATGGAATTCGCAAAAAATCGTCTAATCTATTAAGCTCAACTCAATAACTTTCCTCAAGACTATAAATGCCTATACACTAAGCAGAAAATGAACAAGAAAAGTAGACTGCTACCTCTGTGCCCATTTCTTGATGACAATGGCCTGATGCGTGTCGGAGGCAGACTTAACAACTCTGGGTTAAGATATGAAGAGCAACATCCTATTATAGTCCCTGAAAAATCACGCTTTGCTACGCTGTTTGTGGAATATACACATAATATTTTACTGCATGCTGAACATCACATCATGCTACTTGCTATAAGTACGGTGACCATTTTTGGGAAATGCTTGGTTTTTACTATGTCAGTTTTGTTGTCAAATTGTCCAAATTGTTGGTAATTTCATAACAATTTAGACAATTTGACAACAAAACTGACATAGTGAAAATCAAGCAAAAGGAAAATACAGGACAAATACAAAATTATGTTAAAAATGAAAAGAAAAACAGAAAAAATAATCATATAATATATTTATTATTATTATTATAAAATTAAGTAACAACAAATACAAGTCTTCTTGAGTAGAATAAAAAGTTAAATAAAAAGTTTTTATAATATTATAATTTAAAAAAATAAATTTGGTTTTATAAACAGTCTTCTTGACCATAAATGATAAATTTAGTTATGTATGAAGTTTGATATTTTTCCACAGAATGGATTTTTGTAAAACATCTGGATTGTTAATTAAAAATCCTTTAAATTCTGAGCAATTATTTTTAAAATTGCATTTTGTAATTAATAATGATCTTAAAGTATTTACTTTCAATTGCGATTTTTCGGTGGTTCAAATATTATTCATTATTGAAAACACTTTCTCGGTAGCAGCATTTGAAGCTGGTAGACATAGACAAAATTTAACAAGTATCAATTGGGGTATTCACACGGTGTTCTATCAAGTCATATTGTCATAAAGTACTAAAGTTTTACAATAGTTTTAAAAAATTGTTGTTGTGCTTCAAAGAAAAAAGTCATAAAATAATAAGACCTTTTATGCTGTGTTTATTGTTTTGTCATAACTAAACAGTGTAAATCTAAGTCGAAAGGAAAAAACTCTTAATCGAGCCGGTGATAATATTTAGAAGTTGCCGCATTGAAACATTTAAAAAAAGAAGAAAATGTTGTTTGTATACTTTAGTTGACTGGCGCCACCAAACGTATTTAAAATAACCGCCGTCAGAAAAATTTGCCGGCTTAGTCACCGACAACAGCTGTTTATGTTTATGTACTTAAACAATTTATTTTGTGGCAAGAAAATTTTTTATATATTTTTTTAAAAATGAATGGTATAGAAGATTCTCAGGTAAGATTTTATTTACTTTATTATTAAGTTTATTTAAATTACATTTTTTTATTATTTAAGCCAAAATGTAAACGTGTGCGCACCAACCCCACAAAGAAATGGAATTTGGAAGAAGAGAAGTCCATAATTGAATATTTGATGGCGAATCGTGAGTTAGAGGTTTGCATTATTTTTTAATTAAATAAACATCATACTAATGTTATCATTTGTAGAAGCCAACAGCTCAGGTTTATTATAAATGATTTTCGGCGGAGTCAAATGTAGAAGTAGATTGGAAGCTTGTCCGATCTAAAGTCAGAAATATGCGTACCAGCTATAACAAAGCGAAAGGTTGGGAGGGATCAACCGGGGCAGGCACCATGGACGGCGAAACTATGAAAGGTATTACTTAAACTAAAAATTATATGTATGTATGTATCTGTTTTTAACATTTCCACTTTTATTTTAGCGGCGTTAATAAAAATGTGCACATTTTTTTATGAGCTGGATGATATTTTTGGGACCAGGATAGTGGAGAACGCAGTAATTGATGAAAGCCTATCTATCGAAATTATAGACTGCACAGATGCATACAAAGAAGAAAATTTGACATCAAACAGTTTACCTAACGAAAATGTAGTTTCCACTAGCAAAAAAGGGATATATTCACGAACAGCATTGTCTGATATTTTGGAAATGCAGTCAGAAATGCTGAGTTTTAAAAAAGAAAGAGCCGAAAAAGAATTTAATTTAAAGGAGAAAGAAATTACAATAAAGGAAAGAGAAATAGAGCTGCGTGAAAAGGAAATTAAAAGCAACGAGCTTATTAAAGTAATGGAGTTGGAAATGAAAGAGCGGTTAGCAATGGAGGAGCTAAAGCTGAAATATAAATAATAAGTGTAGAAAATTGTGTGTAAAGTTCCTGAGTAGAAGTTTTTTTTTTGCTTGTGAAATCTACATTTTCAATTTTAATAAAGTATTTAATGGCAAACTAAATTACATACATTTTCACTGACAAATTTAAATAAAAAAAGTCAGTTTGTGTAAAATTAAATTTATTAAAGAATATATCTGTGGACTTTTGAGAAAACAACTTAAGTAACATTTTCATATTTTTCAGGAGAGTGCAAAACCTGTTGAATTGGTCGATAATTATTTTATGAAATTATGAAATTATGTTATGAAAGCTTGGCTATATGCAAAAGATAACCATAATTCAGCACAAGGATTCATAAAAAAATTTCGTAATATTGTCGGACATTTTGGTTGAGACATAAAATATAATTTTAAAGCTTCAAATAGTTTTATGATTCTTTCCAAAGCAGTCATTAAAGTTAACCATCGAGTTTTGCTATGTCCTATGTCCTTTATATATTCTATTTCAATATCTTCACATATTTCTTTGAAATTTTCAATTCTAACTGTATATATATAAAAAAAAGAATAAATTTTAACAATAATAACTTCAATATCAATAGGTAAGCATTCTGCTGCAGTTTGTATGCAGTTGTTCAAAATATGTGCAGCGCAATTTACACCTATCAGTTCTTGGCCAATGAAGTTTTGCATTTTGTGAAAGATATTATTCTGACCTTTTCTGGCTACACCACCAAAATTACAATTTGTGCTGTCTCCACAAAACGCTATCATTTTACTAATTATTTAATTTTTTTCAAGAGTCTCTTGCACATATTTTGAAATAATATCAGAAGTTTATCCAATAAGGTATTTACATCCAAAATCTTAATCTGAATTCCTTTATTCGGCAGAAAGTATCGAATTAATATTGGACAAATTTTAACATTTTTGTGATTCGAACAATCTAAATATATTGTGATACATTGAACGTTTGACAAATCTGCTTTGATTGTATTTAATGACATTGGTGTAAAAATATTGTTAACAATAGATTCACATTTTGTTCTAGCAGAAGAATATTTTTCATTGAAACACGATTTTATCAGTTTTAAAGTGCAATCGTTAGACCTAAATGGAAAACTGTGCTGAACACTGTGAAATGTCCAAGTACTTTCTACAATAGCCAGGTCCTTTTGTTGATCATTGAATGTATTACTTCTTAAAAAATTCGTTAAAACTTTACTTGATGATTTGGCTAAATTTGACTTTTATGCTTTTGTGTTTGCAAATGCTGTTTAATATCAGTACGTCAACTATTTGCTATAGAAAAATGTGCCAAACATTTTTCACATCTCACCTCATTGGAGCTACTTGTTTTAATAAATGGAAACTCGCTTTTTAAGTCATCATATAACTTACAATTTCTTTTTGTTGGAGACATGTCTCTAATAAAATGAATGCTATTTTAAATGTGAATTTAAAAACAACATTGTTATTTTAACAAGTTGACATTGACAATTCAATTACAAGCTGACAATTCACAATGTTGCCAAATTATAGGAAATTTCCCATATCCCAGTAAACAAATTTTTCACTTTTGGAAATATAGGGAAAGTATACAGTTGGATTTTTATGATAATTTTGTATTAATGTTCGTGCAATGTATATGCTAAAAAGAGGACATTTGCATATCAAATTAGGAAATAAGGGACAATATACTGTCCTGTATTTACAAAAAAATCTCAAGGGACAGCATGTTAAAAAAAAGGACTGTCCTGTAAAATACAGGACGGATGGTCACCGTAGCTATAAGGCAAGGATTTTACATATCCCGTCTTAAAAATCTCATAAGGAAATGTACTCGGAATTGCAAAATGTGCACTATCTACAAGCGGACGGTGCAACACCAAATAATGGCAGCTCTTCCTCCAGAAAGAGTCAATTTTTCATTGCCCTTCACTTACACGGGCGTGGACTTCGCAGGCCCCTTCAATATTAAAACCTCGCAATTGCGTTATGCAAAACTAGTAAAAGTTTACGCTGCCATCTTCGTCTGCTTCTCCACTAGAGCAGTTCACCTGGAATCCTGTTCAGAACTCTCCACTGACTCATTTCTTGCGTGCTTCGACAGATTCGTGGGCCGTCGCGGCTTGCCTAAAACAATGTTTTCTGACAATGGTCGTAACTTTCTAAGAGCCAGCATAGCATTACTTAAGGCCCACAGTGAATTCCTCAAACTCACTGAAAGGGCTTTAATAGATAAATATTACTTGCATGGATTTAACTGGTCTTTCATTCCACCCCATGCACCCCACAATAATTAAAGATGATTCCTTACCACCCACCGAGTGGAGATTGGGACGTATCGAAAGGGTTGTCTATGGAAAGGACAATAAGGCTCGCGTCGCAGAAATCAAAACTCAAAATGGAAATCTTATTCGCCCTATCACTAAATTATGTCTCTTACCAATGCGGCGTGACTGCCATGAAATTGGGTCTCAGAGCAGTTCGAAATAATACTTTGAATCTAAAATTCACCAATACTAGCCTGCTAGATAACCACACATCTTAAGATAATGTCACAACACAAAACAAATACTAGGATTTAATAATACCGAAAAATCCAGGAATTTTTTAAAACAAAATACGGGATTTTCGTGATTTCGGTGGGCTCCCCTTGTAGAAACACACTTTTTTAAATATTTTAAAATTAATTTTAATATTTTTTCTAGAAACTAAAATAAATATATATATTTCTGATGGTTTTTTATGTGCTATGTATACCTTTTATATTGTTAAAAATATTTAATATATATATTTCACAGTATATCCCTATCCTTTTCTTTCTACTTAGCCTAGATCATGCCTCGCTGCAACCTGTGCCTGAAAAATCATGCTCTTCGCCATTGTCCGGTGTTTGTAAGCAAATCCATTGATGACAGACGATCCTACGTTAAGAAATGGAATTATTGCATAAATTGCCTTGCTCACACCCATGCTCGGCCTTCCTGCCTATCTGAAAATCGATGCGCTATTTGTGGCGCTAATCATCATTCGATGCTACATCGTGTACTCTTCAAAAGTTTTAAGATGACGAAACCAAGTTTACTGATAACAACTAACACCACTCTACTTCAAGAGTCATCGACTACATCTCCATCAGTAAACTTTATTCCTCCCTTGGTTAGAGTCAACCTATTCTACAATAGCAATCCCATGTAGGTCACCTTCCTGCTTGACAGCAGTTTTGAAACGTCTTGTCTGAGCAGAAGAGTGGCCAACGTTTTCCCAGCCTTTGCCCCGGTTCTTGAAGTTGGATCGAAAGCGTACGGCCTGTTCGAAGTTGCTCCTACATTTTCCCCTCGAAAATACTATGGGCCTATCGCTCGTTGGAAGCAAGAGTTGAAAGAAGTTTCCATCTCTACATCACCAGTTCTCGAAGATCCCCAATTACTTGCTCAATTTTTAAAGGTGAAGCCCCAAACTCATCCTCAGTGGGCTATAGGCTGTGAAATTGACGGTGTAATTGGCCGAGAAACCATAGAAAAAATAATGATTGATGACCCTGACGAATTAAAGAAGGATAGTCTATCAGCTAAGCGTTCTATTTTTGGCGGGATAATTTCTGGTACCTAGTCCGACTGCAGACTTTATTCTCGCAGGGGAGTATGTTGAACCGTGTTCCCAGCCGATAACAGAGCTCCCCTAACTTATGTTTGCATTCTAGCAATTTCTTAACCGAATCATATAGCGAGTTCCACCTTGTAACCCAAGGAGTTATGAGCTGCGAAGATAAAACTGCACTGATAATTTCAGCTGATTTCGGTCTGTGGCATTTGTTCCATATCTGGGTGCAACTAGAAAATATTGGAATATTTGAAAATATTCGTTAATATATATCGTAAATATTTACCGTTCAAATGATGCTTTGTGTATTTTTTCATCCGACGAATAAATAATTTTTGTAAAACCTGTTGTTGCAAGAAGATTAAGTGTATGGGTTGCACACAGGGCTGCCAGATGAATTTCGGAAAAAATCGTCAAAATCCCGATAAAAAAGCAAAAAAATCGTCATTTCGAATTTTAAAAATTGTCAAAAAAATCGGAAAAATAAAAAGTCACTATTTCTAATGGTATTTTGAAATTTTTATTTAAACGAAAACATAAAAATTAAATTTTATATAGTCTCTTGTACAATACATATCAAAATACATAAATTTTAACTTTTTACATAACAAATCAGAAAACATAATGTTAAACACAACTTGTGTAATATTGTTATAATATATTAGTCCATTTTCACTTCTGACTCGTCAAGGCAAGTATTTTTGGATGAGAAGAGGTACAAAGTTGACGGTACTGTCAATTTTCTTATTTCCTTTTGTTTTTTTTTCATGCATGTTGATTTGCATTAAAAAGTACGAAAATTGATTTAACGTATGTCAGGACAATTTATTTTATTAAGTTTTAAATATCATTTTCCGTATAGAATTCATTCAATTCATCCATCATATACGAGAGGTACTGGCTGAATATACTTTCGACGTTTTGTTAAAATAGGAGAAGTTTTTGTAGAAGAATTTCCTCGTGGAATTCAGAAATTGTTTTCTCTTAAAATATTAGTTCGTGGAATTCAGTATTTAAAATTGATTTTTATGTTTATAGATAAATAAGTAATTTCGACTATCCTGTCTCAATATTATTTGGAATTATTTTACTTGAACTTAACCACAATAATTAAGAAAACACTACTATCACTTAGTTTTGTTTTTGAAATATGTCATTTTCTTCTTAATATTTATGATATTAAATGAGAACAATAGTTGTTGTCTCAAAAAAAGAGAGAATTTGGTAACAAAAACATTAATAAAACTAACAAATGATAGAAATTTTTAATAATTCAGAAAATCGTCACTTTCAATGAAAAAATCGTCAAATCATCATTTTGCTATTTTTGAAACCAAAAATCGTCAAAATGACGATAAATCGTCAAATCTGGCAGCTATGGTTGCACACCGAAAATGCTTTGACAACCTTGGCTCCACATTATGGAATGTCGGCCTCAAACTCTCTGAGAACCTGCATTCACTTTTATCTAAATCTTCATCAGAATCAATTTCATCTCTAGAGTTAACGTCTAAAAGTATGCAAACATTTTAATTTTTTGTTTCTTGAACACAAATATTACTTACTCAAAGTAACTCCAAATTCTTTAAACGCTTTTACAAAATTCGAGCCGTTGTCAGTTATAGTGTAAACTATTTTACTAAGTGGCAAATTATATTGCTCGTTTACCTCGCATATCATGTCCGTCACTCTGTCAAACGAATGGAATCCTTTGAATCTTCGGCAAGCCAGCGCTACAGACTTTCTGTTAAGAGAGAAAGGATCCAACCAGTGACACGTATATCCTAAAAATGATTTTTTTCCTCCAGACCAAAGATCAGTTGTTGTGCAAACGTACTTGATTTTCTCCAAAGCAATTGACAATTTGTGTACACATTTTTGGTTGCTGTCGGACAGTAATCGGGTGATGGATCGTCTGCTAGGCATTTTTTCCCGGGAAATAATTTTAAAAAGCTCTTATTTTCTATCAAGGAGAGCGGAGAACACGTATCACACAAAAAGTTTAACACATCCTCACAAAATATTGATTTCCGACCAGAGTTCTGCCTGTTCTTATCTTTTTTGGCTTTAAACTCGGCATATTTTTTTTGGATGTTTCCTCCGCATGTGAAGAATAACACTGTCCAACAAATTAAGAGTTTTTGAATGGAACAGAATAGCGACCCCATAATTCTGAAAGGGTATGTTGAGTAGATCATTTTTGTAAAACAAACTTATGGTCCAGCACGTCTGAGTTTTTTTTTACAGTGGGTCAAAGTTTTCATTTTTTGGTCGAAGGGAGCATTATACTATATGAATAAAATGTTGTAAGTTAATGTCTGAGCGAATTCTTATGGTCAGAGTTGTATTGTGGAATTGTATGAGGATTATTTTTGTGGAAGATCTTAACCCTCTAACTGGTCTCTTTATGGGTCAATTTAACCCTTTTTTCGATAAAATCAAAAAATATCCTTTAAAAAAGGACATTTAAGGATTAAAATATTCTACGAAAATGTTTGGCGGAAAATTTCAGTGGGGGTCGCCAAAGACACCATTGTTGTAAATAAAGCTCTTTACGATTAATTGGCAAAATTACACGCCAACACATACAAAGCAGGTGAAAACATCGTCAAGTTCGGCCGGGCCAAACACTGAGTTCTCGCGTCTAGTCAGATAGATAGTTCAAAACACAGCTTAAAAGCAGTTTTACTGCACAATGGGAATCAGCATCCATCAATACCGGTTGCGTATTCCACAAAAAAGGAGGAAACATACGCAAATATTTCAAATCTCTTAAATAAAATTGAATACTATAAATATAAATGGGAAGTATGCGCAGACTTCAAAATGATTGCAATATTGACTGGAATGCAAACAGGATACACAAAATATATGTGCTTTCTTTGTAAATGGGATTCACGTGCTACCACCTGCCATTATCATGTTAAATATTTCGAAGAACGTAAAGAAAATATTATTGGTGACTTAAATGTAATCCATGAATCCCTTGTCCCAAAAGATAAGGTCATACTTCCACCTCTGCATATTAAGTTGGGCGTGGTGAAAAATTTTATTAAAAGCTTAAATACACAAGGAAATGCTTTCAAACGCATTCAAACAATTTTCCCCAGATTATCTGCAGCAAAATTAAAAGAAGGTAAAATACGGTTTTAAGAAATAATTTATTTCGTTTAATGTAAATTACCTTTTCTAGGAATGCTCGTTGGACCCGATATAAGAAAATTATTACACGATGAAGAATTTTATGGTCAGCTGTCGGATATGCAAAAGACAGCATTTGACTTTATGCAGCTAGTTATATCAGAATTCCTTGGAAACTCAAAAGCACAAAACTATGCAGAAAATATTGAAAGCATGCTAATCGGTTTTAACAATATTGGCGTTAAGATGTCACTAAAGCTGCATTTTCTGCACTCTCATCTCAATTTTTTTAAGAAAACCTTGGAGCGGTTTCAGATGAACACGGTGAAAGGTTTCATCAGGATATAAAGGTATTGGAAGAAAGATTCAAAGGGAAATCCCAAAGTGTAATGCTTGCTGAATACGTATGGGGCTTGTACAGAAACCTTGACCCATCGGAACATTCACGTCAAGCTAAATACAGGAAAGCATATTAAGTTTAATCTTTAATCCATTGTCATACTAGTGCTATTTCCCATTTCCCTTTTACTCGAAAATTTGAAAAAAATAAATATGTACATACTTATGTACATAAACCACTATTAAAACAAAATTATAATTTTTTTATAGAAGTTGGCGTGTAATTTTGCCAATTAATCGTAAAGAGCTTTATTTACAACAATGGTGTCTTTGGCGACCCCCACTGAAATTTTCCGCCAAACATTTTCGTAGAATATTTTAATCCTTAAATGTCTTTTTTTAAAGGATATTTTTTGATTTAATCGAAAAAAGGGTCAAATTGACCCATAAAGAGACCAGTTAGAGGGTTAAGATCTTCCACAAAAATAATCCTCATACAATTCCACAATACAACTCTGACCATAAGAATTCTCTCAGACATTAACTTACAACATTTTATTCATATAGTATAATGCTCCCTTCGACCAAAAAATGAAAACTTTGACCCACTGTAAAAAAAAACTCAGACGTGCTGGACCATAAGTTTGTTCTACAAAAATGATCTACTCAACTTACCCTTTCAGAATTATAGGGTCGCTATTCTGTTCCAAAAATGGTGTTGGACAGTGTAATTAGAAATTACTCTAATCGATCCTTTCACTTGTTTCTGGCACACTTGGCAGACAGCAATTACTCCACACATATCCCTTTCGTATGTAGTTTGGTTTCTCTAGCAAAAGGTTTTTTTAAGTACACATACATAGTAATACGTGGAATCTGTTATATTACCTTTTTAACGATTTTAAAAAATTCTCCATTAAAAAGAAGCTTGTTTACTCCTATTAAATCAAGGTCGAAAGAGTCTGTTACATCGGTAGTATCATTTTCAGGAGTAAACGTCAGATCAGTTATTGAAGAGTCTGTTACATCGGTAGTATCTTTTTCAGGACTAAACGTCGGATCTGTTATTGAATCGTCACTATCAAAAAAGTTTTCTTCACTCATTTTTCAATTTATTATCTCAAATTTATCACAAACTGTTATGGCAAAATAGTCAAATTAAATAATAACTGTGATGGCGACTTTTTTTTTTTGTCATAGTTTTTTTTCTAATTTCAATTATAATGGGTTCTTAATTTATTACTATTTAGTTCTGAAATTATAGTAAAGTTTTATAATAAGGTTTCTATAAAGGTAAATTTTTTTACTAACAGTTAATTTCGGCTGTATAAATTTTATCTAATTTCAATATCATTTTATTTTGAAAATTTGATTGTAGTTAGCTTTGATTTTGTTCATACCCAAAATTTTCATTTATTTGTCCAGGCTATATCGACATAAATTAAGGTTTTACTTAGAGTATTTAACAGGTTTTGTACAAAAATTTCAAAATTACATTCCTAGTAGTCTTTGATATAAAAGTTTCAGTTTTCATTAATTTAAGAAAATTTTTTCATTTTAAAAATAATTTTCCAGTGAGACAGTCGTTGTCTATTATAAATAAAGGAAAATATTTTTTTAATTGAGTTTGTGGATGCCGTTAAATATTGGAATAATATATCCTGAGAGCTTGTCTAAAGGAATTTTATGTAAAAATTTTAAATCGGTAAGGAAATTTGGTTGAGCTATATTTCATTTGCTGTAGAGTGAAGTCGTCTATTTTTTTTTAGGAATTCTAAAACTGTTATTAGTTGTCCAGTTGTTCCTGTATTTTGGCTATTTAGTTTAACATTAATATTAGCAATGGAAAATAGACATCACATTAATTGATATCTGCAAGATCTTTATAACATGAGTAGCGTGAAGAAAAGAAAAAAAGGAAACGGAGAATTTGTATGCTGAAATCTTCATAAGAACAAACAAATTTGGCGCAGAAAGATTGTGTAGTAAATAAAAAGTGTGTGTGGTATTGATAGGCCATAACGTTCATAAAGGTGACATTACCTTCGTGTTTGCCACATCGTGTTTAAAATAAACCACCCTTGGCACCCTTATGTTTCATTATGGTGGCCAGAAGGGTATACCAAAGAACGTCTCTGAACCTATTCAAATGGAAAGATTTTATCCTAAATAGGACCTAACATAGTTTGAAAAATATTTAAAAGGTTCAAACAAATTTGTCTAACCTAAATTAGACCTATTAGAATTTATTTACAAGGTCAAACAGATTTACGGTTTCAAATATTTTAATTGTATCGGTTGGATATATAGTTTTTTTTTATTAACTAATGATTTTACTTTAATTTCGATAATTAATTGATTTTAACATAAGTTGACAGAAGATAATTAGTTGATTATCATTAAACTTAATTAAAATTAATTTTATAACTTAATTTAAATTTTCTTTTATAAATTATGTGTTATTAAAACACAAACTAGTTAGATTGTCTCATTTTAACTTTAATTTTATATGGTCAGCTAGTCATTTAGTTTATTAATTTCAAAAAAAGCCAACATACAATTCTAAGTCATTAAAGGGAAGGAAAAAAAATTGTTTTTCTCAGTTGTTGATATTTGCTGTTTAAAACTTCTGCGCAACATCTCTGCAGTCATCCGGCGCCTGCTGACTACGTTGGTGTATGAATATGTAAGTTAATTTTTTTTTATTTATTTTCATATTTTTTTTTAATATCTCTTTAATGATTCTTTTTTTTTGTAATATGAATATGTATTAGAATATTTTTTTTTTATTACAACCTTCCAAACACATAAATATACTCACTTATGTGTGATAAATGTTATTAAATTAAATAGTTTGTCAATTTACATTATTTTTCAATGGATGTAAAGATCAATATTCGTGTTTGGATGTATGGCAGCATTTAATAAAATCTTCGCAATAATTGTTGCCAAATATAATTTGTGTTTATATTTTAGTTAGTAGTTAAATCATAAGTAACAAATGTTGCTAAAATTTTGGTTGTAATTTGTTGTTTGAAAAATACCTAAATACTTCTTTTGATTTTTGATTAGAAAAAGAGGAGAAAAAAAAATAATACATATTCATATAACGACTCAAGATACCCTACACTCATTTCAATCAAGTTGATTATTTAATTTTAAATGTTAATTTAAATTTTTTTTTTTATAAATTAAATTCGAATTGAATATTATTTTTTTTACGTTTTAATTGATAATTAAATTTTAATCATTCAAGATGATTAAACTTAAATTCAATATATATTTAAATTAATTCTACAGGATAACTTTATTATTTTAATTCTATTTTAAGAACTTTTTATAAATAAATATTATAATGTTTATAATGTTTTATAATATCAAATTTTGAATTTTTATCTGTTATTACGAAAGGTGAAGTAGGGTATGAGGGTATAATGGGGTGAGTTAAATTTTTTTTTTTATAGATAGTTTAGTTTGTTTTCGGGCTGACAAGAAATCATATTATACTGTCAGCATGGAGGGAGGGCAAGGACATAGGGTACGGATTCCATCTCAAAGTACCCTACGATCAGCAACCAATTTCTAATTTTTTTTGTTTGTGTAGATCATTTTATTTTTATAAATATGCTACCTAAAGTAAAATTTTCTGTAATGATTCCAAAAATATTATTTCTGATTGGGAACTCAACACACCCCCCCCCCCATCCGACGAGCACAGCCGAATTTTCATAGGTAGCCAAGTTCCCAGAATGAATACATCCGAATGTAGAATCGTTACATAACACACACGCGAGTACTTAACGAATTCGACTTTATCACAAGACTGTTTTAATTATGAATCAGAAGTTACCTTACCATATTAATATTAATATATTAATGAACTCAAAAACGGTAAATTTTTTTTCTTATTTAAAAGCACGCTTTACCAAAACAAAATGTTTAAAAACAAGTAGAGTGATATATTCGGCTATGCCGAATCTTATATACCCTTCACCTTTGTTGTGGATGCATAATTATATTATGTATATACATACATACATATATATATTATATTGTTAGGTGTTTACCTTTTAAAAACGGTGGTTTATTTCCTTTAAATAAACCGGATTCTTTTTAATTGCAAAATAAAAGCGTCAAGTATTTTAAAGAAAATATAACGAGTCTTTATTTATTTAAATGTACGCAAACACACACTTAACAACAACTTAACGCAACATCAAATTGCACTACCACTAACCATTTAGTGGTAGTGAAATTTTTATAGCACTACCACTAAGTAAATATTGGTAGTGAAATTGTTAGTGCACTAAAAATATAGTGCATTATGCCCATCTCTGCTAATTATACATAAATACCAGTATTTATAAAATTTTGAAACATACATAACAATTAAACAATGGATATAAATAAAATTATAAAAATGAAATTAAATAACAAAAATTTTTAAAAATGACTTGCTAAATTTTTTTTTTATATTCGGATGCTAGGAAGAAACAGGCTGTGGTAAGCAAGATGTAATTTAACGATTGTTTTGTAAACGGGACAGGTTAGATTCCGGGTACTTCACCAGTCATAGGTTGGGGATGGGACAAGTGTACCCCTATATGGCAACCATCTGGCCATATTATCACTCAGGTGATATAAATATAATCATTTCCTTCCTTTTCCCTAAAGGTGCATTCATCCATTTGTTCCTAACAAAATTTTTTTCCAGAGAAAAATTTTTTTACTGAGAGTTTTTTGCAGCACGATTCACCCATTTCGAACGGCGAACAAAATCTATTATTTTAACAAGTGGTAATACTGCGTCCGTTGATTAATTTTTCTTTGGGTTTTACGTGTGAAAAACAAATATTAAATTAAATAAATATTTCAAAATGAATGAAAACACAAAGTTGGCTTTGCTGATGCCCATCAATATACATAAGACATTGTTATTAGCAAATTACATATATAAAAATAAAGCTAAAAAAAGAATTGCAGTGAAACAAATTTTAAAGCAAAGAAGAGCAATGGGTTATTTTCACACATTGGTTCCAATGATGCGTTTAAATGACGTGGAATCTTTTATTAATTTTCATCGGATGGACCCAGAGACGTTTGACGACTTGCTTAAAATTCTAGGGCCTGGTTTACAAGCAAGGCCTATCCGCAAAGAAGAGCACATTACACCAGCGGAGAGGTTATCTTTAACATTAAGGTATACATATACATACATAATATTTATCAGGCTTAAAAATATTAAAAATTTTTTTTTCATTGGTATTTAGCTAGCGGCGATTCGATGAAATCGGTGGGTTACTGCGGTTTTCGGCATCCACTACTTCGAAAATAACAAGAAAAACAATGGAGCTAATATAGCAGAAATTGCAATTTGTATTCCCTAAGCCAACAACAAACATGTGGGAAGACATTGCCTCCAACTTTTATAATCGTTGGGGTTTCCCTAATTGCTTGGAAAACATGTTGTTATACAAGTATGTACTTATGTAAATATTTAGTTATTTTTAGCAATTGTTTAATGGTTTTATTTCAGGTAGGGTAGCCAGATTTGAAATACGGAAAAACAGTACATCTTATACAAAAAAACAGTACAATTAAAAAAAAACAGTACATTTTATTTTTTAACGAAAACAACTCTTTATTCATGTAATAACATTTTTGTAATATTAATTTAATAAGCAACAAAAAAATTGTTAAAAATACTTTAAAATATGAGATCATAACATATATTATGAACGTTTTTTATATCATCAAAGTCCTTTTAGATTACAATATTTTTGCTTTGCTTATAATACAAAGTTTTAAATTTATTAGTTTTTGTAAATCAATCTGTATATGTATTAATTTACATTACAAAAGTGAACTTTAAATTTAATGTCAACTCAATTTTACTCCTTTTTCAATATTTTTTAGTAAGAATAATGCTTGTCCAATTTACATGGTGTAGAAATTTATTATTTAAAAATCAAAAAGTATCATTTATTGAAAAAAATCCAAGTAACATTTTATCTTAACCCCCTATAACATGACTACTTAAATGTGCCATCAGCTTTTCGAAATATGTATTTAAATACGTTGTATAAACAACGATATATTTATGAAATCCAATTTGTCTTTTTACTATTCTTCATGTTAATCTAAAGGGTGTCCCAACTTGAACGCAATTTTTAAAGTTTAAATAAAACACGGATATTTAAAAAAAAATCGTGAAACTTTATTATATCGTAAAGTAGACAGAATGAGGTTATGTATGGAACACGATATCGTGCAGATGGCTGCCGCGGCTTTGCTGGCACACACGCGATCTTTTAATGAAATTTTCAATGACCTTTTTGCATAAATGCTTCGGTATGTCATTAATGCAGCCTCCAATTTCCTCTTTTAAGGCTTGAGTCGTCGTCGGCTTATTCGCGTAAACCATCGACTTCAAAAAACCCCAAATAAAACAATCTAAAGGTGTTAAATCGCACGATCTAGGCGGCCAATTCTGGTCTCCAAAACGCGAAATAACACGACCGAGAAATGACTGATGCATTTTCTCTGGCTGTATGACATGTGGCGCCGTTTTGTTGAAACCACATGCCCTCCACATTCATTTCTTCAATTCTAGGCAAGAAAAAACTGGTTATCATTTCACGATACCGAACACCATTGACACCATTGCGTTCTAGTTGGGACACCCTTTACAATGTTTAATGGTTAGAAATGCCTTTAGAGCAATGATGTCCATTTCATGAAACAATTGTTGTTGTATTCATTTCATATGGACTAACAAATTTGTTTGGACACCAATGCTTTAGAGCCATTAACACTGATCTTATAATCAACTTTAAAGTAGGTTAAACCCCGATAAATAAATCCTTTTTTTAATAAAGCAATACACTGAACAAAAGTTTGTTTTTATCAATATTTTTTAAATTTTAATATAAATAAGCTTTTAACGAAAAAACAGTACAACGTGTAAAAACAGTACATTTGCGTACTGTTTTGGGTATTGTGCATAAAACAGTACATTTGAAAATAAACAGTACGCGTACTGCTAAAAACAGTACGTCTGGCACCCCTAATTTCAGGCCCTACCGAACTACAATTCGCTCACATTTAATTATAAGCACACAACTCAGGTTTATAAAGCAAATTTTGTAAGGAAATTTGTTTTGTAAACCTGTTGTGAGTTTTTATGAATAAGGGCGTTTGTTTATTAAAATTAAATAACAAAATATAAAAACGATAACACAAACAAAATACATATAAAAAAAAATTATATATAAAAATAAAAAATTATATAAAAAAAATATAAAAAAAGGGTTTATTTTAAGCTGGTGGCTGCATATTTTGCGATGGCTGCATAGGTGGCGATGGCTGCATGTATGACATCATTTGATACCCCATATACGGCGCCTGGTACGAATATAGGGGATATTGCGCCATCTGTGCGCTATGATGGGGCCCTCTTTTAATATGGACTTTGAGTGCCACACCACAATTAGGACATTTTTGAAAATTCTGAAAAATATAAATATAATATAAATAATTTTTTTTTTTATATTTTAATAACACTGTGGAAAATTTTTGGGATTATTGTCTGGAGGGTGAGAAATTCCAAGTCAGGGTGATGGTACTAGGTCAGTATAGTAAAACCCTCAAAGGGTTTGGCGTTCGTACGTGTCATTTTTTTATGACCTTTTAAATTTTTTCCTTTTCTTGATGTTTTTTCGCTTAGTTAAAAATAAATAAATAAAATAGAATATTATAAAAATGTTTACTTAATTTTTTTTAGTAGTTTATGGCCAGAAGTCTGGAGTTATTGGGGAAAATTTATAAAAAAGGCGATAAATGACACTTTTTTGAATAAAAACAAAAATGGGATACCTTCACTTAATTGTAAATAAATAAATTCTTAATTTTTCTAAATTTGTTTCATCAAAATCGGACAAGTGGTTCTCGAGTTATGTTAAACTACGTTTTTGCCAAAATGGTACAACTAAGCGAAAAAACATCAAGATAAGGAAAAAATTTAAAAGGTCATAAAAAAAACTGACACGTACGAACGCCAAACCCTTTGAGGGTTTTACTATACTGACCTAGTACCATCACCCTGACTTGGAATTTCTCACCCCCCAGATTGGCTGTTGTACTGTGTAATTAGCCCAATCATGAATTAAAATTCCGCGGGAGTTTATTCCCTTTTACCATTTTTCCCATTTCAATTCAATGCTAAAAAAAAAATAAAAAGGGAAAAACCTCACGCGGATTTTTTATTCATGATTGGGCCGTTTATTTTCAATAGCGAAATATTGAAAATAAAATTAAAAAAAATACCATAAGTTTGAATTACTAAAATCTAAGGGGTTTCCCCTTATTCATAAACACAACAGGTTTATAAAGAAAATTTCCATACAAA
Organism: Bellardia pandia; assembly: GCA_916048285.2. Lineage (NCBI taxonomy): Eukaryota > Metazoa > Arthropoda > Insecta > Diptera > Calliphoridae > Bellardia > Bellardia pandia. The sequence continues at coordinate 90,092,195 of OU696532.1, read as the reverse complement.
ATTTGCTTTATAAACCTGTTGTAAGTGTTATGAATAAGGGCAAAATAATATTAATGTATATTATTAAACATTTAAATAATTTACATTATTTAATTAAACAAATTTACTCACCATTCTGCACAAACACCACCGATATCCAATTCAATCGCCTTACTTAATTTTTAAAAATAACCCAATTCGTTTGTTCTAAAATAAAGAGTGTTCCAAAATTGGTTACTTTTTTTTCCAATGTGTACTTGTGTACTTTTTTTCCGTTTTGGTTACTTTTTTTAACACAAAAGTAATCATTTTTTACATTGTTTTTACTTTGACTTAATTTACACCACTAATTTTGGTGATAAACTACTACCATAATTTAAAAGTTTTTTTAAAAATAAAACACTAAACACAGGATAACAAAAAAATACATGCCTGTCTCCAAACATGAACGAGTAAAATTTTCTTCACAAAAACCATCTAAAAACATGCTACTAAATGCATTTTCATATTGATGTTTGACATCGGAACAAGTTAATTTTTCTTTTGTTTTAGACATGAACGGACCTTAATAAACATTCATAAATTATGTTTTTTACCAGAAAACCAAAAAAAGCTTTTTACAAATTAGCGTGCTATTTAATTTTTTTAATAATAAAGCGTTTTTTAAATAGTTAAGATTGGGTTTCTTTCGTAAAAAATGGATAAGTATGTACTTCGAATTAAAAAATAATAATATTGGTTTTAAGCACAATTTTTATTTTTGTTGGATTTTTATTTAAAATTGCTGCTCAAAGTAAATCTAATAATGTCGAGTTATCTTCTGGAAGTGATGATGAGAATAGGTATATTTTCATTCAATTTCAATAACTTTTTTTAAATAATATTTTGTTGTTTAGTGATATTAAAAACAGCGCGAAAAGAAAATTCCGTGTATTGTGGTTGGATAAGTTTCCGTGGCTAAGAAACAAAGAAAGATGTTGTTTTTCGCTGCCTGTAAAAAAAATTGCAAATCACGTAAGTTAGTTATGAAAGCACACTAAAAAAGTGTTCATAAGCAAAATGTGGAAAATAAAAATAGCATTTGCAAGTTCTCAAAACGAAACTCTTAATAAGCAAGTGCACCAAACAGAGCTAACATTAGTAATGTTTCTTATTTCCCACAATTTGCCTTTTTTTTATTAATGGACTATCTACCAGGCTTATTAGAGGAGCGCTGTCCCGACTCTCAAATTGCGAAACACATTAAATGTGGCAGGTACAGCAACTCAATTAACAGAAATGTTAGGAAGTAAATCTAAAGCAAATTTAATTTCCAAACTAAAAACGACAAAGTTTTCGTTAATAGTAGACGAAACGACAGACGTATCCACAAAGAAATCACTAGTTCTAAGAACATTCAAGACAGATTTTTAGCCTCATCTACACTGCTTCGTAAATACAATGAATCGATTTCATTAGAATTTTTTCATTAATCCAATGTAATATTTCACAACGTGAATAAAATTTTCACAGATATAATGAAAAAATTCATTAAAATTGCTTCACTAGATTACATACTTTCATTAAAAAATTTCATTGGATCAATGAAAATTATTTTTTTTCTATTTAAAGAAATTTTTTAAATTGTTATACATTATTTCAATAGATTATAATAAAATATTTATAAACTGCTGATTTTAATTTAAAAATAGTAAACGATCACTGAAAAAACTTAAAAATTCAGTTATTTCATAGTTCCAATGAAAAATGTCATTGTATCTATGAAGAAAAAAAATTATTTTAAAAGAGAAAAAATTTTGATTTCGGTAACATTTTTGAAATAATTATCAATATTACTTAAACAACTTTAGGTTTATATATTGAAATGAAAAAATATTGATTAAAAATTTATATATTTCATAATTTCAATGTAAATTTCATTGTTTTAATGAAACAGTGAAACATCATTTTACTGTAAAGCAGGGGTTTCCATTTCATAGCTCAATTGAGCTTACCACTACCAAGACATATTTTTATGCTCTTCAATTCAGTCGTCGATGTGACTTCGACAAGTGCACATGTCTAGCGGATGCTATGTTATTTTTTTCAGGTTAACAGATGATGACACTCAAAAAATATTGTGCGATCAAAAATGCTTTTGGTAACATACATAGCAAATTATAAAATATGTATATTACTAACATTTTTTTGCGGCTTTAAATAAATACATTCTCTCAATTTTATTACTCTCTCGTACTCACTAATACATAAACAAAAATTTTTTGGAAGCCACTGCTGTAAACCCTGCCAACATTTTCTATTGCGGAAGTGACTCAGAAGTGACGCTAAGAAGTTGAAACTCATCTTCTGCGATACCATTTTCTGATCGTAGAAGTGTCTTCCGTATTGAGAAGTTGTACCCCCCGGAAGTAACTTCCAGAAGTCACTTCAGCGTAACTTCCAGAAGTCACTTCAGCGTAACTTCCAGAAGTTATTTTATTCGCCTCTCTAATACACTCATATTGACTATGGGATAACAAATATGTAAAAACTACAACAATAACAAATCGAAACCACACTCTACCACTGACCGACCACAGCAAATGACAAAATAAAACTAATTTCGATGATGTCGAAAACTTCTTTTTGACATTCTTTTCATTTCTTTTATAACGGGGCATGTCAATTTCGGCTGGTGTTGTAAACAACAAACAATCTTCCAAACGTCGTCTGGATGATTAAAAGACGACTGCAATGTAAATTGTTATTGTTATCTTCCAATTACCGTCTGGAAGTGAGTAAGACGTAACGCCTTTGACGATGGACGATGAAAGAAACTTCCAATTGCTGGCAGGGAAGTTTCATTAGTCAAATGAAATACATACATAACTTTTAAACCCACCCTTTTTTTCAACACTTTAATAAAAAAAACGGACAAGCAAAATCTTGTTTGTACGTTGTTGCTACGTCTGTTTTTTTTTTGTTTTTTGTTAATTCCATACACAAGCAAATGATCAACGCTATTGTTATTGTAAAGATTATACTCTCATTAGTTGCGCTCTTTTCAAAATAAATGTATGCAAAAAACAATGCGTTTTGTTTTTGCAATTATTTTGACTGCTTCTTTTACGCTCTTTAAATAAAAAATGCATGGAGCAAACGTTTATCACAAACAGTGTTGCCATATTTTTTTTTACAAAATCTGACAATTCCCAAAAAAAAATCTGGTTTTTTCGAAAAAAATCTGCGCCTGCAAAACAAAATTAAATAATATCGTACACATTCTTCAAAAGTGACTCAATTCAAAATTTTTATTATATGACACAACTAAAAATAAATCACTATTAAATTGCAATTTTATACCAATTGAAATACAAAGAAAGACTTTTAACTGTTTTTTAGAACTTGTTAACTGTAACAAAATGCTTTGACCTTTTTCTTATAGATAAACAAGTGGGTTGTGTGTTGTTTAAGCATACAAACCCGAAAAATTACAATTTTGAATTGAGTCACTTTTGAAGAATGTCTGTGGTATGTAATAAAATGATATTTGTATACCTATGTTTAATTTATTGAAGAAAAAAAGAAAACAAAATATAATTTTTATATTTGATATAAATTATACATATGTATATAAAATTAACAGTAAAAACATAACGTATAATACTTCATTTAAACTATCACATACATATGTATAGAGATCATAGTTGTACATATTCTTATTAAATTTAGTTTCCATTTCTTTTGTTTGTACAAAATTTGTGCAATTAATTTTTTTTTTAAATCTTTGGTCCGCAAAAAATTCCCACATACGAGTGGGAATAATAATATTGATTGCTTCTTTGTTTTATTCGAATAAAATTGAAAAATCTCCATTGATTTAAAAAACTGTTTTTTGGAGTAAAAATCTGCAAGCCTGTTTTGCACTTAAAAAAACTGCAAAAAACAGATAAATCTGCACATTTGGCAACGCTGATCACAAAACAACTTTCTTATTCATTTTTTAAAGTCAGTTCAGTGAAGAAGGTGCTTGCTAATTTTTAAATAAAGAATTTGTGTAACTGTACCAAAAAAAAAAAAAATAGTGAAAAAAATAAAAGTGGACAATTTTACCAAATAAAATACAAACAACATAAATTTAAAAAGGTTCAGTGGAAAAAGAAAATAGAAATATTAAAAATTATTAAAAAAGGAAAGAGTGTTTAAATATTCCATAAGGAAATGAAGTGTTTTAAGTGCAGCAGATTTTTTTGCGACAACAAAAAATATTTTAGGCATCTCAGAACAATTCATTTCCTAAAAACATGTGATTCCTATCGTTGTTGTGGACAAACGTATAAAGATTCTTCAACATTCCAAAGACATGTTAAAAAGAAACATAACATATTCAACAGTGGTGAAAATGGCTCATTTAGCAGTACGGAAAACTGCTTCAGTGGCCCAAATTATGAAGAATTATGTGAAGAACCAAACAATAATATTCGTGCATCATCATCTCAAAATAAATCTGATAACGTAGACTTTGATAAACTTTTTAAAAATTTTATCAAATTTCAAACAAATTTGCATTCCAAGCATAATTTTTCTCAAAAAGATGTTTATTTTATTAACAAAAATATTATTGATTTGGTTTATGAGCCACTGTTGGATACGTTACGTTCCTCTGTAAATAATTTAGAAGAAGATTTAAAATCAAAAAAATTCTTAATATCAGAATTCTCCAAACTGTTTAAAGCACTTACAACGGAGTTTAAGTTATACGAACGATTAAAAAAACATAAACTGGTGGAAGATCTAAAGGAAGTTGTTGTGGATTATACTGGCGCTGTTAGCCACTCTGGAGGTAAGTTAAAGTATATATGTACATAAAACTTTGAAAATAAATACATTGCCAATGACATTTTCGTTTACTAAAATTCTTGAAAAAGATGACACATTTTTGGAAATGTTATCATATATGAATGAATTAAAAGAATCGAAAAGTTTTAAAAATATTACACAAGGCGAGTTATGGAAGAGAAAATGTTCACTTTATCCTGGACGCATATTAATTCCATACTACCTATACTCTGACGACCTTGAAATAAATTACCCTTTGGGGTCTCATTCAATGACACATTCCATTTGTAATTTTTACTATTCCTTTCCTTGTTTGCCAAATGAGACAAAACTGGAAAACGTATTTTTTCTGGGAAGCATTAAATCAGTAGACTTGAAGTCTATAGGCAATAAAAAGCGTTTAAAACCTATTATCGACCAAATTATAAATTTGGAAAATGATGGCATAGATATCAAAATGTCTAATGGTGAATTATATCATGTTTATTTTATTCCCTTGTTAATATTGGGAGATAATCTTGGTCTTAATAGTTTACTTGGATTTTGTAAATCATTTAATGGCTGCTTCTGCCGCTTTTGTAATATAGACAAACGTTTGAGCCAAACTTCAAGTTCTGTTATAACAGAGTTAAGAAGAGATTACACTAGTTATGAAAGAGATTTAAAATTAGCAAATCCAAAAGAAACTGGTATTACTCAAATATGTGAATTTAATAAAATACCAAGTTTTCATGTAATAGATAATTTAAGTGTAGATGCAATGCATGATATAATGGAGGGAATATGTCATTATGACATCGTACAAGCCATCCTTTATTTTATAAATACAAAAAAAATATTTTTCCCTTGATACATTAAATAATCGCAAACGAAATTTTGAATATGGTGAGATAGAAATAGGGAATATATCTCCAGATATTTCCATGGTACACTTGAAAAAAAAGCATTTAAAAATGTCGGCTAGCGAAATGCAGACTTTTGTCATTTACTTTCCAATTATGGTTGGTGATCTGGTTCCACCTGATGACGAAGTCTGGAAATTTGTATTATTATTAATTGAAATTTTGAATAATGTGTTATTATTTAAAGTTAGTGAATTTTCTATAAATTCCTTAAAAATTAACACCGAAAAACACAACAAACTGTATATAGAGTATTTCAAAGATACGTTAAAACCAAAATTTCATATATTGACACATTATCCAGAGGTTATAGAGGCCTGTGGTCCGGTGCGTAGGTTTTGGTCTTTTCATTTTGAAGCCAAACATAGAAGCTTTAAAATGTATACACACGCAATAACTTCTCGGAGAAATATATCGCTTTCTATAGCAAAAAAATATCAGTTTTTATTTTCTAACTTTTTAATTAATAATGCCGTTAATGGTGACTTAATTTTTTCGGAAAATAATAGATGCGATTACTATTTATTAGACATTATAAGTCTCAAAATTCAAAAACCAAAAGAAATTCTAAAAGTATATGATAAAGTCACATGCAAAAGTATAATATACAAAAAGTCTTATTTTGTTGCTACTTTAAATGCTGGGGGCTAATTCTGGCAGTCGTATACGATCGAATACTTACTCGTGAGTTCGAGTTTTTTTTAACTTTTGGGGTTTTATTAGTCGTTATCGAATAATATGTATCGAAATTTCTAATCACAGCAGGCGATAGCGAGCGAGCGTTTAAATGCAACATTGCGAGTAGAAATAAGAGCACTATCGAAATTGCTTTCGAATCGAAAACAATTTCGATCACGACTGCCAGAATTAGCCCCCTGATTATTCAGCTTACAAAATAATCAATATTGTAATTTTAGATGAAAGTTTAGTTTTATTTTGCCAAAAAGATAAAAAAATTACATATCTTAACTGCCTTTGAATTCAACCCTAGCGATTTAGGTGAATATGAAATTATAAAAATAAAAGATTTAGTGGGACCACCGACCACTGTAATTAATATATCTAAAGGGAGATATATGTTACGCTTTAAAGAATTTCTTTAATTTTTTTTCTTTAATTTATAATTATTTTATTAAAAAATTTGAAAGATTTCCATTAATATATTTGCAATACGTTAAAAAAATCTCTAATAATATTTTTTTAATAGTTTCATACATATATACAGATTTAAAAAAAAAACAATGTCAGATCCCGAACCCGAAGTCAATGATGTACAGGACGAGACTCTAAACAGTCTCCTTATTTCGTGGAATTTGGAAAATATGTTGCAGTTTCTAAAAGGTAATTTTTTGTATATATTTTAGAGCACTTCCAGCACTAACTCCTTTTTTTCACAAAATTTCAGATGAAAATGTAACTATTCGGGGGCCAAATTACCGCATTCGATATCGAGTAAAATTGATCGTAATTTTCTTTTTTGAGATTATGGCATACGATATCGCGCAAGAAATTTAGTACATTTTATCATAATTCCGATATCGAAATTATTTTTCGATACGATAGTTCATTCGATCACGAATGCGGTAATTTGGCCCCAGGTTCTTAAAATTATAAACTTTGACCAACTACAAGAGCTCACTAATTCATTGAAATTTGGAGACAAAATTTTGTTCTGTTACCATTTTCAGAAATGGAGGGAAGCAATGAAACTGCCACTTCGTTCCGAAAAATTTTTAAATAAATTGCGTGCAATTTCATCCCCCATTTCAATGTCTGGTGAGTCGACTTGCAACTCATCCGACGTCGACGAGCTTTAATGCGTTAGAAATTTTAAAATCAAATAAAGTTGGATGCCGGGTGATTGATTCATATAAAATTACTAAAAATCTTAACGAAGAACAAAGGTCATTGGTCATTAATATTATTGCACGCTACTTTGATGAAAACAACCAGCACATGTCCCTTCAAATAAGTTATAAATTAGAGGAACAAATTTTATCAATATTTCCAACAGAGAAGAAAGAATTCTACAGAACTGAAAGGCGTGGAAAATTATATATAAAGTACTCCAATTTAAGAAAACTACAAAACAACTTTTTGAACAAGAAGTTGAGCTTCCAACAACTTCAAAATCAACACCAAAATTCAAATTTAGTAAGTATTTTTATTAAATATTTTTTAAGCTTGAGGTCACTTTTTTGTTTTTTATAAAAGATTTTTATTTCTTATATATAATTTACTCAATATTTCGATTTCTCCTGAAGAAGATTTCCAAAGGAAATCGAAATATTGAGTAAATTATATATAAGAAATAAAAATCTTTTATAAAAAACAAAAAAGTGACCTCAAGCTTAAAAATTATTTAATAAAAATCATTAAAAAGGTCGAAGAATATAGAATAAAAGTAAGTATTTTTAATTTTTCTATGTTCCAAATCTATTTATTAGCATATATAAACATTTAATTTCTTAGTTCCAGAAGAAGGTGGAAAGATCATTGCCCAAAGCCTTTTTTATGACAATCTTTCTGCTGAAGAATTCGAGTCCACGTGGTGTGCATGTACCAACTACATGTGAAATTTTCAAACTTTGGCCCCAGTATAAGAACCCAAACGGCTTTAAATTGGTGAGTTGTCTACTATAAGTATTTCTATAGTTCTTTGTATATAAATACGGAAATAACATACATATGCACGTTTGATTACTTTTATAGATTGACAAAGATTTCGCATTTCTTCATGGATCCCATGATTCCATTTTAAGTTGGGGAGGTGAGAAAATGATAAAATTATTTAATGGCCTTAGAATTATGAAAAATGCAAAAAGCAATGACATAAATAGGATTTTAGACAACATCAGTATTGAAAATGCAAAAAAAGGTAAATAATAAAATAAAGCAACTTTGTATTTTTAATACATATAATTAATATAATATTTTCCATATATTTTTAGATCCTGACATGTTTGCCCTAAAAGTGTTATGGGTATTACATTATTTTCTTGGTCCAACTGGTAAATACGTGCGAAGAACTGTCACGCTTCACTACTAAAGACTCACAGGAGTCTTTTGTTTTTATTGGAAGTACCATGCAGGACTTACAAGACCATATTGATTTTATACAAAAAAGGGGCGACAATATTCAACCTTTTATATTGGCAATTGGAGATCTTGAAAAAAATTAAAGTTTTTTTGTATATCTTGATGGAACATTCCTACCATTTTCCAATTTTCTTAGATCTTTAGATATGTGTTTCAAAATTGTTCATTTATTTAATTTAGAATATTCAAAAGCCTGTGAATCAGTTTGGTCCTTCATTGAAATTTATTTTTAGGCTTTAAACACAAATTCAAAAAAAAATTCTAAGGTTAGCATCCTTCTAGATAATTTGAAAACTGTAGACAATTAAATTCACTAATTTCATAATTTTGTCAAAACCATTTGTTTTGAAAAAATGTTTGTTTAAAAGATGGGTGAAGAAATAAAAACTTTAAAAACACAATTACGGCGACAAGAAAATTTTACTATCGCGAAAGACATTCGTATTAATGAAATACCCTTTAGTCCGAATGAAAATTTACACGAAATCTTCAAAAACATATGTTCAACGATAAACACAACCATTCCCCCAATCAAAAGCATATATCGGTTACAAAACCATAACAACAAAAAGAAAAATGACTCGCCTGATGCTGCAATTATTGTAAAAATGTGATCCCCATACGACAAAAATTTCTTCTTAAAAACATTATCGAATTTTAAGAAACTCAATAAAGACTTTTCCTTTCGATTGAATCAGATTGGTTTCGTTTCTGAAAATAGATTCTTTGTGAATGAAAGCTTAACAAAGGATAATTATGAAATTCTACGTGCTGCAGTAAAAATGAAAAGGGAGCGCAGGATACATAGTGCCTTCTCCATGCGAGGGATCGTATATGTTAAAAAAACTGCAAATGATCCTATTATTCAGATTGATGAAATCGAGCATTTGGATTGGTTATTTCCTGTATCAGGTGATCAGTTTAGTTTTGGCGCTAGTCACCAAAGCAATAACACAATGCAGCTACAATAATATATTTTTATTTGTGAATAACTTTATTTTTTCTTGCCATCTATTTTTTTTATATTACTAGTTAAACCCGGTGTGCTTCGCTACCCCCCCCCCTCTTTATAAAATAAAACGTATTTATATATTTACAAACATTTATTTATTTAATTTTAATGTATTTATTGCACTGCTTTAGTTTAGTGGGCGAGGCCATGCCCCTTTGTCCACTTACGTAGTCAAGAATTTATTATTTCTTAAGAATATCCTATTGTGAAAACTTAATGACGATCGGTCCAGTAGTTAAGACTATATTACGATTTTTAATTTTCCTAAAAAGGGGCGTGGTCCCACGCACTTTTCTCCTGGTACGTATTCCTAATTATGCTAATACCATATGTACCAAATATCATCGACATAGGTCAAAAAATGCCCAAAATATGGCGATTTAAATTTTTGGGTTATATGGGCGGTGCCACCCCCGTTTGTACAATCATATAGCCTATTATTCCTTCCAGAGTCACAGTAACATGCTGTAAAAATTTCAGGCAGATTGGTCCAAGGGTTTGGCCTCCTATTAAGCACAAACATACAGACACACATTCATTTATATATATATAGATTAAAAGCAATATAATTTAAGGTGAAATGGGGCGAAAAATGGGGATTTGGTAATAAAAAAATGTATGTAGTTAAAAAGTATATAAAACTTTAGGTAAATACATATTACAAAAAAAGTATAAGTAAGTATCTGAATTAAAAAAAGGGGGCGATGAAGTAGGCGTGGTTCATAGTTATATGGCGACGTAAACAGTATTAAGAGCAATATACTACCAAATAAAAAAAATACGTTGGAATGAACAAATTTGTATAGAGAACAAAAAGTATAAAACTTTAAAAAATTTGGCGTGAAAAGGGGCGTGAAAGGGGCGTGGCTTAAGAAATCTTTATTTTTACCTCGCGTGGAGTATATAATGTGTATACAATTTGAAGTAAATCTGTTAAAAACTATATGGGAGCATTTACATAATTTTTAAAAAGTGGGCGTAAAAATGGGCGTGGTCAAAAAAAAGTAACCTATTAATCATACCAGAGTCCCAGTTAAATGCTGTGAAAATTTCAAAAATATCGGTCCAGAGGTTTGGTCTCCAATTACAATATTTTAAAAAAGTGGGCGTAAAAGTGGGCGTGGTAAAAAAAAGTAACCTATTAATCATACCAGAGTCCCAGTTAAATGCTGTGAAAATTTCAAAAATATCGGTCCAGAGGTTTGGTCTCCAATTACAATATTTTAAAAAAGTGGGCGTAAAAGTGGGCGTGGTAAAAAAAGTACCCTATTATTCCTTCCAGGGTCACAGTAACATGCTGTGAAAATTTCATCAAAATCGGCTCAGCCGTTTTGGAGTCTATACGTTACATACATACATACATACATACATTGAATTTTATATATGTATAAAGATTTGCGATATTTTGTCTTTTTTATTATGTATTTAATTTTACAATGCTTCTATTTATAAATTATTTTTATTTAAAAAATCCTATGTTAACTCTTGCGTTACTTCTTTTATTTTATTTTTGTGTATATATAAATGAACTTTCAAAATAATTTAAGGGATGGTTCCATATACGGTACTGCAAATATGATCAAAATTCTTTCTAAACAAGCACACGGTTTAAAAATCTGTCATATAAATGCTCAGAGTTTGGCGTCTAAAATTGAAGAATTCCGGTACATATTTGAGAACTCCAACATTGATATTGTTTGCGTTTCAGAAACATGGTTTCATACAAGTATCACTGATCTTTCAATTTCTCTAAGTGGCTGCAATTTAATAAGGGTTGATAGAGTTAGGCGCGGTGGTGGAGTGGCTATTTATATTAGAAAAGGCATAGCTTACAATATTAAAAGCACATCTTATAGTAATGATGATGGTGATAGTAATAATTGCTTGGTGGAATACGTCTTAATAGAAGTCATATCCGATAGAAGAAAATTACTGGTTGGAAGTTTGTACAGGCCTAATAATAATATACCAATGGAACCGTTTTTTTTCAATTTTGGAGAACTTCACAGCTTTATATAATGACGTTGTCCTTGTGGGTGATTTCAACTCAAACCTTTTGACTGACAGTAGCATTATCGACATCTTGGCACCATTAGGACTTGTTCCAACTAACGTAACCACACCTACTCACTTTACCTCGTCAAATAGCACTCTAATGGATCTTCTCTTTGTTGGTAATAACAGGAATGTTCTATTTTACGACCAACTGTCTGCCTCGTGTTTTTCGAAACACGATTTATTGTTCATGACTTATAATTTTCAATTGCAAGTACCACCCTATTCAATAACTTTTCGTGATTTCGAAAATATTAATTACACCACACTGGAACTAGAATTACTCAGAGTTAATTGGAATGCAATCTATTTTATGGCTTCACCAGAGGATCAACTAGCCTTTCTTGAGCGTAATATATTATGTTTGTTTGATAAATCTGTTCCAATAAAAACCAAAATAGTGGGTCAAAAAAATAGACCATGGTTTTCACCATATATTAAGCAAGCTATTAAGCAAAGAGACTTAGCTTTTTCTCGTTGGAAACGGTTTAAAACAAACGATCTACACGTTGAATATTGTTCAGCAAGAAAGACAGTACACAAAATAATTAAGCAGGAAAAATCTAAATTTTACACTGAAAAATTCTCCACGGCTCTGGGATCAAAGAAAACCTGGGATATTGTAAAAGAAATTGGTGTTGGTAAATCTAGAAATTATGACCCTGTTTTTATTGTACCAGATGTTCTTAATGAAAAATTTTTGAATATTCCTTTTGTAGAAGCTGATATTAGTTTTTACAATCATAGCCATAACAATCGTGAACCTCATTATAACTTCTCTTTCGATTGCGTAGATCAGTTCGATGTTATAAGGAACTGTATGTTAATAAAATCAAATGCAGTTGGCGTCGACGAAATTCACCCAAGATTCTTTAAAATAATTCTTCCAATAATATTGCCCTATGTTACACATATATTCAACAATATAATTACCACTAGTCATTTTCCCTCAAATTGGAAAAAGTTTAAAATTATACCAATACCTAAAACTAAATCAGAATATAGGCCAATCGCTATTTTACCCTTTATGTCCAAAATATTTGAGAGGATAATACATAGTCAGATATCTAATTTCGTAAATGATCATAATTTGCTTAATGATAAGCAATCTGGGTTTCGGCAAAAACACAGTTGCATAACTGCTCTTGTAGATGTTGCGGAAGATATAAGAAGTGAGATAGATGAACGAAAAACCAATATTTTAGTACTTTTAGACCATTCGAAAGCTTTTGATACAGTCGATCATAACGTCCTATGTTATAAACTACAGCACATGTTTATGTTTTCTACAGCCGCTACACAACTAGTATTTACATATCTTACCAACAGGCATCAGTATGTTCAAAGTGGTAACGATAAATCAAATTTACTACCTGTTATGAGAGGTGTACCGCAGGGGTCAATTATTGGGCCTCTACTATTCTCGCTTTATGCTAATGACCTGCCGAGTTAACTTACGCACAGTAAAATCAGAATGTATGCTGACGATATACAAATTTACATCAGTTGTGATTTATCTAAAATTGAACAGTGTGTCTTAACTCTAAATACCGAGTTAAAACATATTTATAAATGGGCTACTGCTAATGGTCTTAGTATCAATCCAAAAAAGTCTAAATATCTTCTAATCCAAAAACGGACTACTATAAGTGATCATATACCGGATATTTTTCTTAATGACACACGTATAGAAAGGGTAAACTCAGCAAAAAATCTTGGAATTATATTTAATAAGAACCTGACATGGAGCAATCATATTAATTATGCATGTGGCCGTACGTATTCCATGCTTAGAACTCTCTGGCAAACGCAGTATTGCACACCTGTCAAAATAAGAGTACTTCTTGCAAAAACCTATTTATTGCCAGTTCTGATGTATGGATGCGAATTGTTTGCCAAATGCGATACCGCAAGTACAGGAAAACTAAACTCAGTTTACAAAAGTATTGTGCGCTATGTATATGGCGTGAAAAGGTTTGATTCTGTTTCGCCTTTTACGGCAAAACTATATGGTATTCAGTTTGATGCCATACTCAAAACAAGAGTACTCCTGTTCATGCACAAAATCGTGTATACCCAACAACCACAACATCTCTATAACCGCTTAACCCTATTGAGTTCTAATAGAGGAAAGCGAATCTTATTGTTTAGACATCATAGTTTAACTTCTGATAGGCAATTTTTTCTTAATGCAATCCGGCTTTGGAAACTACTCCCACACAACATACAAATAATAAGTAACGCAATGAGATTTAAAAAATGCATTATTATTTTTTTACATGTTAATTTGTTAGCTAAACACTTTTCTTTTTCTTTTATAAATTTATAAATTAATTAATTAATTAGTTTAATCACTTTATCTTTAAGAATTATAATTTTTAATTTTTTTTTTCTTTTTAATGTTTCTGCTAAAACAATGTTCTATACTGCAATAAGAGACTTTAAGTCTTGTGTATAGAATTGGAAATAAATAAATAAATAAAAAGCTTGACAATTAAGGTCGTAACATAAACAAACAAATCTGTGATTCGAAACATGAAAATAAAACTTCTGAAAATCCTATTTTTCACAGTTAATAAAACACTTTAGTACAATTAGTACTAGTAGATTACTTGATATGTAATACGACTAAAGGTACGGTCACACTTGGCAAATATTTGCCGAAAAAGACGTAACCACTAAATAAAATATATTTGAACTCGTTTATTTATTAAAAAAAAAACTTTTCTTATTTAGGCCAAAGTACAAGAAATATTTAATTTTAATTTATTTGATGCTGTTTGATCTTGCAAAACTCGTGTAAGAGAAAACAACGTCATAAAAAATTTGTACTAAAATAAGTGATTACAATTTCTTGAGTAAATATTTGCCAAGTGTGACCTTAATTTAAAGTAATCGAGAACTTTTTCAAAACAACAAAAAACCGTATAGAAAAATTTTAACAATTTTTAAAAGCAAACAATTGACCCAACAGACCAAAAAATAAGTAAAGTATAGTAGTACTTTAGAAGAAGCTTTTTTTAAAAAAAATACTAAAGTTTTTTTTAATCATGTTTGAAAAGCTATTATCCTTCACAATATGTTTTTAAACATAGTATATAATAAATAGAATACAATAAATATATCTGTGGAATTTTGACAAAACAACCAATGTCGAAAAACTGAATTTTACAGGAGGGCCAAAAAACACTTTCATAGGGCCACAGAATCGTCCCAGAACATATCTAAGCAAATGTAACCTATTTTTATGGTGGAGAATTTAAATACCTTTATTTTACAATTTGCATCTTTCTTCCAGATACAACTGTTGCCGAGAAAATGGCCAAAAACCAAGATGTGTTGTTTTGTCAAAATAATTTTTGATCGAAAAATCAACTCTTCTCTAGATAAAGTCTTTTTTCATACTGAAAAGTAACAAATATTTCGCAACCTTTATCGAGACTAGTGCTTTTATTAAAATGAAATAAGAAAAATTCAGTGACTTATGTTATTTTTTTAAATAGAATTCCGTTTATTTTAAACGAATATTATAAAAAGTTATGTATTTTTAGGCATGAAAAAGAAAAGTTGGAATTAATTAAATTAAAAATAAAAAATAAGTAATAGTTCATATATTATAATATATTGCAGTTCACATTTATATTAAATTGCTTTAATTTTTATTATAAAATTAAAGAATAATTCACTCTACAGCTAATCATATTCGTCAATATCCTAATTACTTCCAAATTGTACTTCACCTTCAACGTGAAAGTTATTGTAAAAATTATAAAATTTTGCATTTATAAATGGCAGAACGGACTGTAAATCACGTTTTTTATTAGAAGATATTGGCAAAAGAGCAAAATAACATTTATTAAATTCGAACTTTGTTATTTTCCGTCGTCGCTGTGTTATGTCTAGTTCCTTGAAGTCCTCGTCCGGTTGCAAAGATAGCTTGCACTGTAAAATTCCAGACTTAGATTTATCATGTCGCATCCAACGTCACAATTATACAAATGCATAGTTATATTGTCGATTTCCAACGTTATTAATTGTATGCGTTTTCTTAAATTCAACATCAATTAATCCTGACAGATATTGCCGTCGTTTGTTGTAATCATCCAAGTTGCAGTACAGTTTAAAAATCGTCTTTTGCTCCTCAAAATTTAGGTGAGTTTTACAAAACATTCTGCATTTTGAAAGTGTTTTAATATTTTTAGCAGAGACGATTTTCTTTTTATTGGTCAAATATTCTTTTCTTAAGTTTTTGTTACGCCTGTTTTTGTTTTTAACTGCTGATGTGGTTGAAAGTTCGAATAGTTGGGTTTCATCAATATCGGTGAAATCTGAATTACTTACATTGGACTCAATATCTAGAGCCATTTCTTGTGTAGTGGTGTTAAGATCGGAATCCGTCTCCGGGACAAGTCATCAACATCAGGTTCATTAAAAGGATCTTCATCAATATCTTCATCAATATCTTAATTTAATTTAAACACAAAGAGAGTACTATTTATTTTGTCGTAACTGAAATATCTGTCATTGATAGTGTGCCTTTCAAAAATGGCTTACTTGGATTCGTTATGTATCGGCAGTTGAACAAAGCTGCAATTCTTTCGATAAACACGGCACTCTCTAGAAAAGTCGAAAATTCTAAAATCATTGCAAATTACATACAGATTGACAAACTCTTTGGAGCCTTGACGTAGGTATCTTCAAAACAGCTGATAATTGTCGCAATCTTATATATCTATAATTCTTGTAGTCAATGTATTCACTTACGAGAGATTCAATGCTCCTCCAAAACTTTGGAACCTGTCTTTTTTGTCTTCCTCTGTGCATTGTTTATGTTTTTCTATATTAGGAAACAACATATTTTCATTAAAAACGTCTGAATTTGTTACACATGCACACGACAAAAGCACTTGATTTGATATAGGTTCCTCTTATATCGGTAATTCCCACTACACTAAAGCACTCATGTTAACATAGGTTGTTTTGTCACAATGAATGCTAGTGATAAAATGGCTATTAAAAGAACTTAACTTTAGAAGGGAACGTGTTATTTTCGTTTATGCATTTGATAAAAGAACATGAGTGCAAATAGGTTGTTTTTGTCAAAATAATTTTAGTAAATTATTGGAAACCCATATTCAAATAGGTTCTTTTGTCAGAATTGCTTTATAATATTTGTCTTTATGCCCTGCAACATATTTCGATATGGGTTCTTTTGTCAAAAGCAGATTGTAAAAATTGCGAGATAGGTTGATTTGGGGACTTCTATATCTTCCGATCTACACTATCTAGAAACACGCTAAAAAGACAGAAAGATGCGCTTCTAAAATTTATACATATGGTTTAAAAAGTGGAAAATTGTCCGATCTCGAGTTAGGTTCTTTTGTCAAAACTCCACAGATATATTAAACATGCTTGTCATATTTTGTCAATGTTAATTTTGATTTAAAATAAAAAATTTTATATGTAAAAATGTTTTGTTCATCCGAAAAGTTTTGATTTTTTTTTTTTTTGGAAAAAGTTACCCCCTGGCCCACGATGTCGAACGATAACGTTCGCTTAGATAAGACTTATTGTAGAATTTGGTTATGCTTGCAAATAAGAAAACTCGGAGCATTGGCTACTGACGACAAGTGTTTCTCCTTAAAAAAAAATAAATAAAAAAACCTTTAATGACATTCATAGTTAAAAAAGGAAAAAGTTACCCTCTGGCCTACGATGTCGAACGATAACGTTCGCTTAGATAAGACTTAAGACACAAACTTGATTGAGTAAAAAATAGATACGATAAAAAGTTTGTGTCTTAAGTCTTATCTAAGCGAAGAGTTACAGTGGAAGAACCTCATAAGCGATCTGGCCCAGTACAGTGTTCGAACTGCCAAGAATATAGTCACACTAAATCTTATTGTAAGTTGCCTACTGTTTGTGTTGTTTGTGGGGATCTTCATGACACCTCAAAGTGCGATAAACCTAAGGATGATTCCAGGGTAAAAAGATGTAGCAATTGCGGTGGAAACCACACTGCCAACTACAGGGGTTGCCCTGTTTTCGGGGTTGTTAAACGCTCCTTGATCAACAAACCCGCTTCTACCCCTACTCAGACGACAAAAGTACCTATTACAATTATTCCCCCCGTAGCACAAGCATCCACTAGCCAATTTTCATATGCCAACGTGCTAAGATCTAACCAACCAACAGTGCAAAATGAATCACCAATAAATGATACAAACAGACACAATTTTAGCCGTCTTGAAGGTATAATGGAGAATCTGGCGCAATCCATGAACCATTTCATGACAAGCATGACAAGTATGATGCAGGAGATGCAAAAAATGCAGTCCACGCTACTGCAGGCCATACTTAATAGACCATGAACTGTCTCAAAATATGTTTCTGGAACGCAAACGGCATACGCCAACACAAAAATGAACTTGAATATTTTCTTTTTAATAAGAAAATTGATGTAATGCTGATTTCCGAGACTCATATGACGTCGAGAAGCATTTTTAAAATAAGTGGTTATACATTCTACGACACCAAGGACCCCAGAGATAGATCATGTGGTGGCTCGGCAATATTGGTCAAATCGCGAATCAAACACCATTCATTGGGTGGTCTTTCAGAGTGTTATCTTCAAGCAACAAACATCTGTATTGAGAACTTTTGTCAAAACCTCGTGATTTCGTCAGTTTACTGTCCGCCCAGATTTTCAATAACAAAAGATCAGTATAGAGATTTTTACAAATCACTAGGTAGCCGTTTCATAGCGGCTGGCGACTACAATGCTAAGCATACATTCTGGGGATCACGACTCGTTAGCCCTAAAGGTCGTATCTTGTACGACTCCCTGTCTGAAATGGGACTGAATGTGATTTCAACTGGTCAACCAACTTATTGGCCAACTGACCAGCAAAAAATTCCTGACGTTATCGATTTCGGCGTGGCGAAAGGGGTATCCCCGGAACTCATTGAAGTCGAGGCTTCACTGGATCTTTCTTCAGATCACTCACCCACTGTAATCACCATCAGAAGTCCTCAGCAAATCGTAACTGATGCCTCACTTCTTGTCAAACGTCTGAATTGGTTAAAATACAAAAAATACATCAGCACTCACTGCACAGAGAAACTCCCGTTAAAAACTGCTGAAGACATCGATGCCTGTATAAAAAGTCTTAATGAACATGTCGAGAAAGCCGCAGAACATGCTTCTTCCACTTACCGCCCGAATAGGTACAACAGAGTTTTTTCTGCAGATGTTGAGCAACTATTGTCTGAAAAAAGGAGAGTCCGAAGAGAGTGGCAACAACACAGATCGCCCCAACTTAAAACTAGGTTGAGAGAATGTACCAAAAACCTTAGGATCTTGCTAGAAGCGCAAAAAGCAGTGTCTCTCAATCAACATCTGGAAGGTCTAGACGCAACTTCCCAGTCAAATTATTCATTATGGCGTGCAGTCCGAAATCTGAGAAAACCCGTAATCGCAAAACCTCCACTGCGTACTTTGAACGGATCTTGGGCACGAAATAACGAAGAAAAAGGCAACCTTTTCGTAAGTCATTTAAAAAATGTATTCACTCCCAATATGAATACTGACATTAGCCAACTACCGCCTGTTGTTGCCAGACCACCTGTACAAATAAGATTTCAATATCTGGAGGTTGTTGAGGCTATTGATAATTTAAATGTTAAAAAAGCACCTGGGTTTGATAAAATCAGCAATAAAATGATTTTTGAGCTGCCTCGCATTGCAAAAAGATTAATCCTCTTTCTTTTTAATGCCATCTTACGGCTTGAGTACTACCCTCCGGCTTGGAAAATCGCTTTAGTAAAGATGATTCCTTGCAAAGTTAAGTCGTATAGGCCAATAAGTCTATTACCAAATATGTCCAAATTATTCGAGAAATTGCTTATAACCAAGCTGACTCCGATTTTGAATGAAAACAACTGCATTCCCAATCACCAGTTTGGCTTCAGACGTCAACACAGTACAATAGAACAAACACATAGATTGGTACAAGTCATAAGAAAAACCTTTGAGGAAAAGAGATACTGTTCGGCACTCTTTATTGACGTCTCTCAAGCTTTCGACAAAGTATGGCATGAAGGCCTGATATCTAAATTAAAGCAGAACTTGCCGGTGAATCTTCAACACCTACTATGGAAATACTTAATCGACCGTCAGTTTATGATTAAAGAAGGTGATTATTTAAGCCGTCCTCAACCTATAGGTGCTGGCGTCCCTCAAGGTAGTATCTTAGGACCAATTCTATACTTGCTGTACACAGCAGACATGCCAACAAACAATGAAATTCACACGTCAACATTTGCTGATGATACGGCATTTTTCAGTACTCACAAAGATCCAAAAGATGCCTCGATTCAATTACAGCACCACGTAACGCAAGTGGAGAAATGGGCAAGACAATGGGGAATAAAAATAAATGAACAGAAATGCACCCACGTAACATTTACTCTACGTAGGGAATCATGCCCCCCTATTCGCATTAATGACCATATAGTGCCTCAAAACTCACATCTGAAATATCTTGGTATTCATCTGGACCGTCGCCTCACATGGAAACCACATATAGATGCTAAGCTGACTCAAATGAAACTGAAAGCAGCCCAAATTCATTGGCTCATCGGCAGAAACTCCGTCCTTCGGCTCGATTGTAAGCTTCTACTCTACAACTCAATCTTAAAGCCAATTTGGTGCTATGGTATCCAGTTATGGGGCACTGCCTCCAACTCCAATATTGAGAAAATTCAACGCCGTCAAAACAAAATTCTACGAATGATAACTACCGCTCCTTGGTATATTAAAAACAACAACATACACAACGATCTTGATGTTCCACTTGTCAAATGGGAAATAACTAAACACGTGGCCCATTATTTGGGTAAGCTGGAAACTCATCCAAATCCCCTCGCTCGAGACATCTTACAACATCCCGGTCATAGCCGTTTGAGAAGGAGGGACACCACCGCTCTCAGATGAATAAATACAAGTTGCTCATTATATCCTATCGAATTTGAAAACTAGATTTTGTCTAGCATTGGCTGGACTTATCTTAATTAACTTTAGTTTTAGGATTTGAATACCTATTGTTAGTTCATTTAAAATGAAGATACAATAAAAAAGAATATGCAAAAAAAAAAAAAAAAAGTTTATTCTACAATTGTAGGTATAAGCTTATCTTTATTTAGTTTAATAAAATATTATGGAGAAGCTTTTTCTAAAATTGAGAATATAAACTTATTAAATAATTATTTCAGTACTATTATCACGAGGGTTCCTTTTTGATTATTCTAAAATAATTTAAAAAAAAGTGTTTTTCTATAGTTTCTCAAGTCTTTTTTAAGCTTAAGGCTTATGCTCGCAAGCTTTATTAACATATTTTTCTAAAGGGTTTTGGTCTATTGGGGAGTTTAATAAATTTTATATGTACATACATACATACATATTTACATATGTATATTAATTATGCCAAATGTAATCATTCGGTGTTTGAAATTTGAAGCGAACAGTCGAACAGTCGTGTTTTCTTAAGTGCGGTCTAATTAATTCGAATTTTGCAAAGTGCGTGTGTAGTAGTGCGATATATTGACAGAGACAATTCGTGGTACGGAAGATTTTTATTTTGAGACTTTATTGTTGTTTGGGGTGCTCCGCTGAACATTTGGAGTCTCAAAGTTGTCGAAGGTTAAACTCCGGCAGAAAGTGTGGTTAGAGACGAACTCTAAAGTTTAAAGTGAAGTGTAGTGGAAAATTTCCAATTTTTCAATTTGAAAAATTATTTTTTCTGAAAGTGGTATTGAACCCACGAACTACTGTTTGGTAACCTGGTGACTTACCATTTACACCATAGTGGTACGTTTGAACGAGGTGCCTAAGTATTTAGTTGAACTTGGGTGAGTGTGACTTTGCTAAATTGATATTGTATTTGCGGATGGTAAAGCAGTCGCGTGTTTGGATTGTGTGTGACTGCACTACCTTTTTCTGCGTTGTGTGGATAAAGCAGTCAAGTGTGTGAGTGATGCGTGACTGCACTACCTTTTTTCTGTGTTGTGTGGGTAAATCAGTCGTGTGTGTGAATCGTACGTGACTGCACTACCTTTTTTCAGTGTTGTGTAGAAATACACTAGTTGGCGTTGTTTTTCTTTTTCTGTGGTTGCGTTTTTCCGCTTAGTGCATTTGCTAAGTGTGGGCAACAGGTGCCGCTACTTGTGTAGTCGGCAGTTAGCAGAGCAGGATGCCTCCTGCTAGTAAGAAGAAGACGGAGAAGGCGGTGGCGAAGGGCGATGCTTCGGATGGCACGACGGACAGTGTCGTGAAGAGGCCGTTGAGTTTGAGGAGGGTGCGTCACACCGATAGTGACGTGTCGGGCAACGAAGCGGAGGACACGAGTAAGCGGTTCAAGCCGGGTTCGCCTAAGGCTAAAAGGGCTGCAAAGGCTGCTGCTGCGGCGGCGATTGCTGCCAATGCTGATTGTGTGGAGGTTGCAGAAGTTGCTGATGTTGAGGCGGAGGTGGAGCAGGAAGTGATGGAGGTGACGGAGTCGGCTTCTGCTGGAGTGGGGCAGAGATCCAGAGTCAGGAGGAGGATGAAGCCAGTTGATGAACTGACTCTCATCGAAAAAATGAAAGCGGTGACCAACTCGCTGACCAAGGTGGTTATGACTGATGGCGTTCCGGCTGGTGTGCCTAGTGCTGTGTTGGAGCACGCGGGCAGGTACGAGCTGCTCTTATTTGAGGCGATTGCCGAAAACGAGCGCCTTAAGGGGCGCTTGGAGGCATATGGGGCGGGCAAGGCTGCTGCTCGGCAGCAGGTGCTTGCTGCACCACTACCGCCCACGCCTCGTGTAGCTGCTGCAGTTCCGGTGTCGATGGAGGTACCTGTTCCCAGGAAGCCGGTGGAGACCTGGTCGGTGGTTGTGAAAGGTAAGGGGGGAGGAACCCCTAAGGAAGTTGTGGACAAAGTCGTGGGTGAGGTGGCGCCTAAACTTGGGGTTCGGATCCACGAGATCCGTCCAATTCGGGACGGCGCGGTTGTGCGGACACCTTCGGTTGCGGAGAGGAAAAAGATCGCTGACAGTGCGCGATTTTCCGAGGTAGGCCTAGAGGTGACAGTTGTGGAGAAACTGGGGCCTAAGGTTGTGGTGCAGAAGGTACATTCGGAGATTTCTCCCGATGAATTCATGGAGGATTTATTCTCCTTGAATCTTAAGGAGATATCGTCGCGTGAGGCCTTTAGCAAGAGCGTTCGGTTGGCCAGCGCCCCCTGGAAAGGGGATGGTGGGCAGGTGAACGTTGTGCTGGAATGCACACAGTCGGTGGCGGATCACCTCAGGGCAACCGGGGTGTATATTAAGTGGTTCCGCTTCCAGGTAAGGGTACGAGATGTTGTCTCAACATGCTTCCTCTGCCGTGGCTATGGTCACATGGTCCGGGAGTATAAGGAGAATGTCTGCCTTAGGTGTGGTACCCCGGGTCATTGGGCATCTGAATGCCCTAATGAATTGAGGTGCCGCGACTGCGCGTTTAAGGGGTGGCCAGCATCGCATCTCATGATGTCTGCTGCTTGTCCCGTATACACGGCTATGGCTGCGAGGGTGAACGCAAGGCATTAAAATGGAAGGTACAACGATCCTCCAGTTTAACTGTCAGAGGAGTTACGCAGTTGTTTGCGAGTTGGGTCAGGCGATGCGGCGGCTTGGGGCTCGAATTGCATTATTGCAGGAGCCTTACACATCGAATGGTCGTCTAGACGGACTGCCGGGTGGTATGCGGGTCTTTGTGGACGCGAACAAAGATGCTGCTATTGTTGTAGATGGAGATGACATTGCTTGCACTGTCATTAGCTCAGGGCCTTGGGGCGTCTGCATTTCGGCTGAGGGTGAGTTTGGGAGGATTTTGCTCGCGAGTATATATTGTAGATTGTTAGGGATTTAGAAAATATTTCCTCCTTCACCTAATACCTTGTAGCAGTTAACTGTACTATAAAATTGCGCATCATTATACACATAACATGTACAGTCAGAGACTAAAGTTTAAATACACCTCAAAAATTGATTGTTTAAAGAAAAGTAAACGTTTCAGGAAAACTTAAAGTATACAGTTTTATTTAGTTTTATAAATAAAAAAATACAATAACAAAAAATAAAGACTTCATTACTAACATAACCGTAATTCTTAAAAATACGATAAAATTCACTAGACAAAAGTTTAAATACATCTTGCAAAACAAAGAACTCTCTTTCATTTCTCAAAAACAAAGTACAATTATATTTTATGTTTCGGTGAAATTATGTTCTTACAAGCCAGAACTTGTTATTAGTACTCTTTTTATTGACAGCATTGCAAGTTTTGTCGAAAATTATGGGCAAAGGTAAATAAATTGAGTCCAGCATTAAACATTTAATAATAAAACGTTTCAACGAAGGAAAATCCTATCAGGAAATAGGAAAATTATTAAATGTATCATTTAAAAGTATCCAAAATATAAATATAAGGAAAATGGCTCCGTAGCAAATATTCCAAGAAGCGGTCGTTCAAAAAAACTTACCAATATCACGATTGGTAACCACACCGTAAAAGAAGTGAAAAATAATCCAAGAATAAGTGCACCAAAACTTGCAGATGATATCGCTAATAACTATAACAAAAATGTTCATCCAAGAACTGTTCGAAGAGCATTGCGAGAAAATGGATATAAAAGCCGAGTTCCCCGAAAAAGGCCACTAATAAGTGAAAAAACAGAAAACTTAGACTGGAGTTTGGACATAAGTACAGAAACAAAGACGCAGAGTTTTGGAAAAGAGTTCTTTTTACAGACGAGAGCAAATTTAATTTATTTGGAAGCGATGGTCGTGCAAAGGTCTGGCGCAAGCCAAACACTGCCCTTCAAACCCAAAATTTGGTTCCTACGGTAAAACACGGTGGTGCCAATGTAATAGTTTGGCGAGCGATTGGAGCAGCGTTGGTTGAAAATTTGGAGTTTATTGATGGGATCATGAATCAACATACTTAAGAGTACATTGGAAAGCAATTTGCAAGCATCCGTCGACATCTTTGGCCTTGGATCCCGTTTGATCTTTCAACAGGATAACGATACCAAGCACACCGCACTTTCTGTGAAAGAGTGGTTGCTTTATTCTGATCCCAGACAGCTCCATAGCCAACGTCAATGGCCAGACTTAAACCCAATTGAGCACGTTTGGGATATAATGAAGCGCAAATTATTGGCAACTTCAATAACGAGCAAAAAGTCGCTTAAAGAAGCTCTTAAAAGAATCTGGTCAGAAATATCGCCTTCTGAAACAGAAAACTTGGCACTTTCTATGCCACGCCGCTTGCAGACCGTTATTGATAGCCATGGCGGTCCAAAAAGTATTGAAATGTTTTCTTTTTTAATTTATCTAAAAAAAATTTATTAACATTCCAAGATGTATTTAAACTTTTGTCGAGTGAATTTTATCGTATTTTTAAGAATTACCGTTATGTTCGTAATGAGGTCTATATTTTTTGTTATTTTATTTTGTTATTTATAAAACTAAATAAAACTGTATACTTTAAGTTTTCCTGAAACTTTTACTTTTCTTTAAACAATCAATTTTTGAGGTGTATTTAAACTTTAGTCTTTGACTGTATGTATTTTTTTTGTATGGCATATTTGAAATTCCACTCTTTGTTTTGTTGTTAGGAATTTTTTTTTAGTTGTTTACAACATAAAAACAAACGAACGTTCTAGAAACGAAAAGATGTAACGTTATGTCGTGAGCATCCATATATTTTTCTTTAATGTTCTCTCTTCGCTCAAAATATACACCCGCACATGTAGAAAATAACTAGCATCAGCAGTGTAGTTTTTTTTCGATTGTATGTATGTGGTATCTCTCTCACTACAACAACAACACAATGGAATGACAAATATGCAAAGAATTTTTAAACAGTTATATTTCTTTTGCTAAATGGAATGCGCATTCTTTTAATATAACAACTGACAAAAATTTTAAAGAAGTCAGTTGGGCATAGTCAGTCGAAGAAACTGGTAAATTAAAAATTGTGGTAAAAAGTTTATTTGAAGCAGTGCAAGAAAACGGTTTGAATCAATTAAAGTTAAAATAAAAAAATTTTTTTTGAAATTAAATAGAAAGTTAAAAACGAACAAAATAAAAACCTGCTTGAAAATTCTGTGTATAGACATTAAAGTTGAGTTGAACAAGAAAAAAAACAAATAATTTTGGAATAATAACAACAAACGTTATTAGCCATAACAAAGAAAATTCTGTATATTATTGAAAAAAAAAATACAAATAAAAACCCAGCAAAAGTGAAAACATCTTTAAATAATCATAATTCAATATATTTTTATTTCAATAAATAATAAATTTTAAGAATTTGTTTACCAACAATATTAGCTTGAATTGAGATTTAAAAACAAACTGTTAAACAGATTAAATGGAAACAAAAAAATTATTACTGTGGAAAAAGTGTAAATTTCTATTTTTAATATCTAAACCAGTGGTGCCCAGGCCCTATACTCTTGCGTTTTCTTTTTATTATTGTGATGTTATATCAATTTTCCTATAACCACGAAAACTTTCGAAGAAAGACAAAACTAAATACATATCAACTAAAATAGTGTAATATAAAAAAAAAAGGATTTTAAACATCAATAATTTCAAAAAACGAAAAGAAATATAAAAATAACAAAATGAAAATATAAAAGGAAGATTAAATAAAACAAAAGTGGATGAACAAAACAAAATGAATGTAAAAGAACATCACACAAAAGAGATAAATAGAACAAAAGGTGGATGAACAAAATCAAAGGGATAATAAAATAAAAACGTATTTAAAATAAACAACACCAACAAATAATATTTAAATAGTTACAAACATACATAAAATAAAAATGTTTTAAAATAAACAACACCAACAACTATTATTTAAACAACTATAAATATACATAAAATAAATAAAATGTATTTAAAATAAACAACAACAACAAATAATATTTAAATAGTTACAAACATACATAAAATAAAAATGTTTTAAAATAAACAACACCAACAACTATTATTTAAACAACTATAAACATACATAAAATAAATAAAATGTATTTAAAATAAACAACAACAACAAATAATATTTAAATAGTTACAAACATACATAAAATAAAAATGTTTTAAAATAAACAACACCAACAACTATTATTTAAACAACTATAAACATACATAAAATAAATAAAATGTATTTAAAATAAACAACAACAACAAATAATATTTAAATAGTTACAAACATACATAAAATAAAAATGTTTTAAAATAAACAACACCAACAACTATTATTTAAACAACTATAAACATACATAAAATAAATAAAATGTATTTAAAATAAACAACAACAACAAATACTATTAAAAAAAAAAAAATTATAAACATACATAAAATTAAAATGCGTTAAAATACTCAACAACAACAACTACTTAAACGACAACACCATCAACTTTAATCAACACCAACTACAGCTACAACATCAACAGCGACAACAACAGCTGCATCTTCTACAGCTACAACATCAACAACAACAACGATGTCAACCTCTTAGCCAAACAAACATTTAAGTATACTATTATTATTTTTAAGATTATTATTATTATTAGTAGTAGTTATTATTATTATTAGTAAATATTATTATTATTATAAATTATTATTATTATTATCTTTTTTTTTATTCTAGCTATAATTTTTTTCAATAAAATTGTACACTTGAATTTTAAAATGAAATTTGAAATG
Source organism: Bellardia pandia (assembly GCA_916048285.2). NCBI lineage: Eukaryota > Metazoa > Arthropoda > Insecta > Diptera > Calliphoridae > Bellardia > Bellardia pandia. Next base: position 90,064,533 of record OU696532.1, on the reverse strand, counting down.
CATTAAATTTTTATTTAAAAAAAGAGCGAAGGTTATACAAGTTGGTATATGAGTGAACAGTGATAGGAAAACATAAGGGGTAACAGAAAAAATATGAGTGTTTAAGTTACCACAGGCGTAGTCATGATTGACTAGTTGGGTGGGAAAAGTGCACTCCAAGTGACCAACACCATGTCACTTTAATGGTATTGTCCTCGTTTGAACCCTCTTGTCTTTTACAATTTTACAAATTTTACGTTTTTTTTGAAGTAACAGCAATTTTAAGCATTTCTCTTTTTAATATATTTGTTTGTGTGGCAATTTAATAATGGCATGAATTTTGCTATGATTACGCGTCAAAACACTCGGGTCAAGAACCACGCCACTGATGGCAGAGCTAGCCAAAACATTCTTTTACATGCCATTGACTTCAGTTGTTTTTTTTTATATCTACTATTTTAAAGTAACAAGCGATTTGACAAAGCGCGCGTAACAAGATATAGCGCTGCTTTGGAGCCGTACATGGGATATATGGATACGGTACTACTCCATGCGGGTAGTATTCCGCTTATCCTAGGCCTAGACGCAAACGCATGCTCTCCTGTTTGGTTCAGCAAAATGGCTAGGGTTATTCCTGGTCGCTCGAACCATACACGAGGCATTATGCTTAGTGAATGGCTGGCCACAAAAGGTGCTTCGGTGTTAAACGAGGCTAGTGATTTGTACACTTTTGATGGCCCAAACGGTGCTAGTGACATTGATGTCACTATGGCGAATGATGCGGCAATGGCCAATCTCACCTTCAGGTGGAGAGTACTTGACGTCTGGGGGGTAAGTGATCATAATCTCATTGAGATTAAGGTCGGCTGAATTTCAGTTTATGGGGGACACCCCTAGAGAAAAAATCTAAATATGCCATCCCCTTCAGAATGTTCCCAGGAGTACGAAAATCATAATGAAAAAGGGGGCTCACGCCCCCTATGGGCGTGGCAGTCGAAAAACGACCCGGCCCACCTACGTAGACAATATGGGACAGATCGGGCGGTTTTTGCAGCCGATACGGCCATTTTTGTTAAATAGGGGCGGGGGTGAAAAACGACCCATGCCACCTACTTAGGCAATATTGGTATCAAATGAAAGGAAATGTCTTCACGATTCCAAAAATACCCGTAGTTGCCAGATCGTCCAGAATTTGAGGAAGATATGTTAATTTTTATAAAATGGGGGAAGGACTTTTTTTGTTTATTTCTTTTTAGCTCGGCCAGAGGCCGAGCACTCGAGATCCCCGCCGTCTAGAATTAAGACATACTGGAGTTAAAAACCCCTAAGCCCGGCCGTAGGCCGGTCACGCAGAAAAACTTTACTAAGCGAAGCCAGTATAACAAATTTTCATTAATCAATCAGAAGCTTTCAAGAGTTTTCCTCGTTTCTTAATTTTGTACTTATCCTCATTTATGATTTGACTCTTGACACGAGAACATCACTAAATATGGATTGCGTTACTGCCTTTGACATTCACGACTGGGGTCGTGAATTGGACGATACGGCTATTTTTGGAATCGTGAAGACATTAGCTTTCATTTGATACCCATATTGTCTACGTAGGTGCGCCGGGTCGTTTTTCGACTGCCACGCCCATAGGGGGCGTGAGCCCCCTTATTCATTATGATTTTCGCACTCCTGGGGTCATTTAAGGGGGCGTGGCATTTTTTTTTTTTCCCAGGGGTGTCCCCCATAAACTGAAATTTTGCCTTAAGGTCACTTATGGCGCCCGCGTAGGAACCACGTTGCCTCCTCGGAGGTGGCGTCTGGGCGGAGTTGACTGGGCTCGCTATGGCGAGGCGATTAGGACTCGGGCGTCCGATCAGGAGTTGTTTAGGCAGATTCCTTTAGATGACGTGGCAGTGAGGATAGACTCGTGGATGTGCGATGTCAATGACGAATTGCTTGGTCGGTGTCGTACGACAAGGCCGAGCAAAGTCAAGTGGTGGACACGTGAACTAGATGTGGAGCGGAGGAGGGTCAGGCGTCTCAGGAAGCGTTTCCAGAGGGCTCGTCACGACGATGCTCCAGATCTAGCTCAGCGTAGAGCTACGTTCCTTGCTGGCCAGAGATTCTTTAAGAATCTGATTCTTAAGGTGAAGGAGGATGAGTGGAAGGAGTTCGTTAGTAACAACAGGGACGACCCTTGGGGGTAGGTGTACAGAATTTGCAGAGGCAGGAACAGGGGTACGGACATTGCAGGGCTGCAGGTTGACGATGAGACATTGTCAACCTGGGGTCAATGTGCTGGCGTACTATTGGCTGCCTTCTTTCCGGAAGCGGAGTCTGCCATTGCTCCTATGGAGGAGGTTGAGGCGGCTCCGGTTTTGGAGAGAAGTGAATTGGTGTACAGTGTGGGGCGCATCAAGAGTAGGAAATCGCCGGGTGTTGATGGTATGACTGGCGAGATGTGTAAAAGCATCTGGCGAGCCATACCTGAATGTCTGGAGCTGGTCTTTGGAAGGTGTCTGAGTGAGGGCTATTTCCCTAGGGCTTGGAAAACTGCTCGCGTTGTTGTTCTCCTGAAGTCGCCTGATAGAGTGACGAGTAATCCTCGCTCTTATCGGGGCATCAGTCTTCTACCAGTACTTGGAAAAGTGCTGGAGAGGATTATGGTGACAAGACTGAAGGAGGTCTACATCGAGGGTAATTCTGAGTACCAATATGGATTTAGGGAGGGGAGATCCGTTGAAGACGCTTGGCTGCATGTTAAGCGTTGCGTGGCTGATTCAACGAGCAAATATGTCCGAGGCATATTTGTTGAGTTCTGCTTGATACATCGAACAGTTCGGACGTGTTACTTTTAGTGCGGCTGAATTTTCGGTGAAAAATCGTAATAGGTGAAAAACTTTACAAAGTCAAATAATTGCACTAGGTGCAATAAAAAATTAAGAAATTGTAATAATTTATTTTTAATTACTTGAAAACTACAAAATTAAATACAGTGAGACAGTGAATGAGTAACAATTCTAACAGTGCGAGTGGGCCCCAGAGCCGAAATGCTTATTTCGTGTTGAGCTCGGCAAGTGTTAGTAATGAGAACATTAAAAATCCCGAATTTAATAAAAACTACTTAACTGTGAAACCAAAAATAAGCACAAATCTGAATTTAAGTGCAAGTGCACCAAACTTGAATAAATGTGTTGAACAGGGCACAAACTTAGCCCAAAGCATATTTAATTTAAATAGAAAAATCACTGAAGGACCGTCTTCTTCACGGTCCTCGTTATCAAATATTGGAGAGACGTCAACAGCTGCAAAAGGCACATTAAGTCCTACAAATATAGTTGCTGTTGAAGAAAAACAAAAAACACAGGTAGGAATGGACCGTTACATAACAGTATCGAAGAGAGGCAGAAGCCCAAAATCTGCCGAAATTACACCAGCCGCAAAATTATCAAAGAATGCTGAAGAGCCACGCTCGCAAAATCGTTTTGCCATCCTCCAAGAGAAAAATGATGTCCCTAACGCTGTGAATAAGCCAGTAAAACCACCTCCAATATATTTAAGAGAAAAAAACTCAAACGAACTTATAAAAATATTAGTTTCATTAATTGGTGAAAATTCTTTTTATGTGACTCCAATTAAGCGTGGCAATATTAATGAAACAAAAATTCAAGTTAATAATGAAAACGACTATCGGAGAATAGTTTCGGAATTTGAAAAACGCAAAAAGAATTTTTACACGTATCAACTTAAAAGCGCAAAAGGTCTACAAGTCGTAATTAAGGGAATTGATTCTTTTGTTGATCCTGAGGATATCAAGAGCAGTTTGGCCGACAAAGGCTTTAAAATCAAGGCCGTATCAAATATAAGAAACAGAGATAGGATCCCTCAACCATTATTTAGAGTGGAGTTAGAACCTGGTGATGTTAAGCTGAAGAAAAATGAAACACATCCTATATATGACTTGAAATTCATAATGCACCGAAGAGTTACAGTGGAAGAACCTCATAACCGATCTGGCCCAGTACAGTGTTCGAACTGCCAAGAATATAGTCACACTAAATCTTATTGTAAGTTGCCTACTGTTTGTGTTGTTTGTGGGGATCTTCATGACACCTCAAAGTGCGATAAACCTAAGGATGATTCCAGGGTAAAAAGATGTAGCAATTGCGGTGGAAACCACACTGCCAACTACAGGGGTTGCCCTGTTTTCGGGGTTGTTAAACGCTCCTTGATCAACAAACCCGCTTCTACCCCTACTCAGACGACAAAAGTACCTATTACAATTATTCCCCCCGTAGCACAAGCATCCACTAGCCAATTTTCATATGCCAACGTGCTAAGATCTAACCAACCAACAGTGCAAAATGAATCACCAATAAATGATACAAACAGACACAATTTTAGCCGTCTTGAAGGTATAATGGAGAATCTGGCGCAATCCATGAACCATTTCATGACAAGCATGACAAGTATGATGCAGGAGATGCAAAAAATGCAGTCCACGCTACTGCAGGCCATACTTAATAGACCATGAACTGTCTCAAAATATGTTTCTGGAACGCAAACGGCATACGCCAACACAAAAATGAACTTGAATATTTTCTTTTTAATAAGAAAATTGATGTAATGCTGATTTCCGAGACTCATATGACGTCGAGAAGCATTTTTAAAATAAGTGGTTATACATTCTACGACACCAAGGACCCCAGAGATAGATCATGTGGTGGCTCGGCAATATTGGTCAAATCGCGAATCAAACACCATTCATTGGGTGGTCTTTCAGAGTGTTATCTTCAAGCAACAAACATCTGTATTGAGAACTTTTGTCAAAACCTCGTGATTTCGTCAGTTTACTGTCCGCCCAGATTTTCAATAACAAAAGATCAGTATAGAGATTTTTACAAATCACTAGGTAGCCGTTTCATAGCGGCTGGCGACTACAATGCTAAGCATACATTCTGGGGATCACGACTCGTTAGCCCTAAAGGTCGTATCTTGTACGACTCCCTGTCTGAAATGGGACTGAATGTGATTTCAACTGGTCAACCAACTTATTGGCCAACTGACCAGCAAAAAATTCCTGACGTTATCGATTTCGGCGTGGCGAAAGGGGTATCCCCGGAACTCATTGAAGTCGAGGCTTCACTGGATCTTTCTTCAGATCACTCACCCACTGTAATCACCATCAGAAGTCCTCAGCAAATCGTAACTGATGCCTCACTTCTTGTCAAACGTCTGAATTGGTTAAAATACAAAAAATACATCAGCACTCACTGCACAGAGAAACTCCCGTTAAAAACTGCTGAAGACATCGATGCCTGTATAAAAAGTCTTAATGAACATGTCGAGAAAGCCGCAGAACATGCTTCTTCCACTTACCGCCCGAATAGGTACAACAGAGTTTTTTCTGCAGATGTTGAGCAACTATTGTCTGAAAAAAGGAGAGTCCGAAGAGAGTGGCAACAACACAGATCGCCCCAACTTAAAACTAGGTTGAGAGAATGTACCAAAAACCTTAGGATCTTGCTAGAAGCGCAAAAAGCAGTGTCTCTCAATCAACATCTGGAAGGTCTAGACGCAACTTCCCAGTCAAATTATTCATTATGGCGTGCAGTCCGAAATCTGAGAAAACCCGTAATCGCAAAACCTCCACTGCGTACTTTGAACGGATCTTGGGCACGAAATAACGAAGAAAAAGGCAACCTTTTCGTAAGTCATTTAAAAAATGTATTCACTCCCAATACGGATACTGACATTAGCGAACTACCGCCTGTTGTTGCCAGACCACCTGTACAAATAAGATTTCAATATCTGGAGGTTGTTGAGGCTATTGATAATTTAAATGTTAAAAAAGCACCTGGGTTTGATAAAATCAGCAATAAAATGATTTTTGAGCTGCCTCGCATTGCAAAAAGATTAATCCTCTTTCTTTTTAATGCCATCTTACGGCTTGAGTACTACCCTCCGGTTTGGAAAATTGCACTAGTAAAGATGATTCCTAAGCCGGGAAAAGATCCTTGCAAAGTTGAGTCGTATAGGCCAATAAGTCTATTACCAACTATGTCCAAATTATTCGAGAAATTGCTTATAACCAAGCTGACTCCGATTTTGAATGAAAACAACTGCATTCCCAATCACCAGTTTGGCTTCAGACGTCAACACAGTACAATAGAACAAACACATAGATTGGTACAAGTCATAAGAAAAACCTTTGAGGAAAAGAGATACTGTTCGGCACTCTTTATTGACGTCTCTCAAGCTTTCGACAAAGTATGGCATGAAGGCCTGATATCTAAATTAAAGCAGAACTTGCCGGTGAATCTTCAACACCTACTATGGAAATACTTAATCGACCGTCAGTTTATGATTAAAGAAGGTGATTATTTAAGCCGTCCTCAACCTATAGGTGCTGGCGTCCCTCAAGGTAGTATCTTAGGACCAATTCTATACTTGCTGTACACAGCAGACATGCCAACAAACAATGAAATTCACACGTCAACATTTGCTGATGATACGGCATTTCTCAGTACTCACAAAGATCCAAAAGATGCCTCGATTCAATTACAGCACCACGTAACGCAAGTGGAGAAATGGGCAAGACAATGGGGAATAAAAATAAATGAACAGAAATGCACCCACGTAACTTTTACTCTACGTAGGGAATCATGTCCCCCTATTCGTATTAATGACCATATAGTGCCTCAAAACTCACACGTGAAATATCTTGGTATTCATCTGGACCGTCGCCTCACATGGAAACCACATATAGATGCTAAGCTGACTCAAATGAAACTGAAAGCAGCCCAAATTCATTGGCTCATCGGCAGAAACTCCGTCCTTCGGCTCGATTGTAAGCTTCTACTCTACAACTCAATCTTAAAGCCAATTTGGTGCTATGGTATTCAGTTATGGGGCACTGCCTCCAACTCCAATATTGAGAAAATTCAACGCCGTCAAAACAAAATTCTACGAATGATAACTACCGCTCCTTGGTATATTAAAAACAACAACATACACAACGATCTTGATGTTCCACTTGTCAAATGGGAAATAACTAAACACGTGGCCCTTTATTTGGGTAAGCTGGAGACTCATCCAAATCCCCTCGCTCGAGACATCTTACAACATCCCGGTCATAGCCGTTTGAGAAGGAGGGACACCACCGCTCTCAGATGAATAAATACAAGTTGCTCATTATATCCTATCGAATTTGAAAACTAGATTTTGCCTAGCATTGGCTGGACTTATCTTAATTAACTTTAGTTTTAAGATTTGAATACCTATTGTTAGTTCATTTAAAATGAAGATACAATAAAAAAGAATATGCCAAAAAAAAAAAAAAAAAAAAAAAAATATTTGTTGATTTCAAGGGGGCATTTGATTACCTATCATGGGATAAAGTTTTGGACAGACTACGTGATGGGCTGTCGGGAGCTTTCCCTATGGAGGAGTTACTTCGACGGCAGGAAGGCGTGTATTGATGGCGCCGGCGACACTGTTTGGAGGGACGTCTCTCGTGGCTGTCCTCAGGGCTCCATCTGTGGTCCATATATATGGAACATTATAATGGATCCCCTGTTGCGGCGGCTTGAGCGTTCGGTCAAGTTGTGTGCCTATGCGGATGACCTACTCATTCTTGTTGAAGGACAGACTCGTTCTGATCTGGAAGACTTGGGTGGGTGGGCCATGCACGAGGTAAATGGGTGGGGCGATCGCGTCGGGGTCCAGGTTGCTCTGGACAAAACGACGACAATGCTGCTGAAAGGCAGATTGTCAATCGGTCGTCCCCCACTCATTCGGGCTGGTATCGGCGTTAGGCTCAGATATGTGACGCAAGTCAAGTATCTGGGCATAATGGTTGGTGAGAGAATGAACTTTTTAGTTCATTTTCCTTACATCAGGAATAAGCTTTCTGCCATTGTGGGTAAAATCAGGCGTGTTCTGAGAACAGACTGGGGCCTCAGCAGGCGTTCTGTTCGTACCATTTATGGTGGGCTATTCGTCGCTTGTGCGGCGTTTGGTGCTCCTATGTGGTACGAAACGGCAATGTCTGTTGTTGGCAGAAACAAGGTCTTGACGTGTCAGAGGATAGCCATGCTCGCTTGCCTGCCGGTTTGTCGGACTGTTTCTACGGATGCTCTTCAGGTCTTGCTGGGCGCTGCTCCTCTTGACTTGGAGGCAATACGTCGCAGTATTGCTTTCAAGATTAGGAAGGGTTGCCACTTCTTGCACATGACTGGGTTGCTGCTAGTGATGTGTCGGATGGTTGGTGTCGGCGTACTAGGGCACTTTTAGGTGAGGAACTCTCGGCCAAATGGAGGAGTAGGTGGAATGACAGCCACAAGGGAAGGGTCACGTATCGCTTCATACGTGACGCCACTTTCGTCCAGGAGCGCCCTGATTTTGGCTTCGGCCTTGGTCTGGAGTTCTTGTTGACAGGACACGGCTCACTCAATGCATTCTTGCATGAGAGAGGCCTGTCGATTACTGAGAATTGCAGATGTGGTGGTGGTAGAGAGGATTGGGAGCATGTGCTTATCACGTGTTCACTGTACGCCGATATTAGGGACCTAGGTAGTATGAGAATTGTTCGTGCCGGATCGGCCTGGGATTTCAGTAGGATTCTGTCTGATTCTGATAGCTTAGGTAGATTGCGGGAATTCGCCCGTCTGGCGTTTGGTAGGAGAAGAGCCTTTAGGATAGCGGAGGCTGAAGCCTAGGCGATCATTCGATGGATATGTCGTTAGCGTGTTATCGCAGTAAACTGCCCACTACGCTGTTATGCTGTCGTGGTTCGCTCGGGTTGCTGTTGGTGGTTTGTGGCTTCCATTGTTGATGTCTTGCGGTCATCCGGCAGTATAGTAAGTAGAGATGCTTTTCAGACGGAACTCTCTTTGAGGGTTGCGGCTGGCAAGTATCTTGGCGCTGTAGTGCGGGCTGGCCAAGACGGACTGCGATGGGGGGTTGGTTGCTCCTTGGACGGATACTCGACACGGCTTTGTCAATGGCTTTCTTTGGATTACTCTCTTCTGGTTTGGTTGCTGCGTCATTTTTGACCTTGGGTCTACCCGCGAGGGTGACCGTTGTATTAATGTTGTTCCGGATTGTTCGTGTTGTCCTTTGCTGGTGTCACACATGTGGCCAAAGTGTCGCTCGTGAGGGCGGCTGTTCAATGTTGCTGTGTTGTCTTGTGCCCTTTATGTTGATGTTTGTTTGGAGGAGGGTTGCCAGTGCCGGACTATTTGGAGTCCTACTGGTAGTAGCTAGTTTTGTTTAGCTGCGAGGTTCGACCGGAGACTCAATTCTGGTACCACGGGAGTCAGTGGCCCATGTGACTACGGTCACATACTGGCTATTGGTGAGGCCCCTTTTGGGAGCAACGTGGTGGCTGTGGTTTAAACTCAAATCGCGAGGAGAGCGCAAGCTCGATGTGGAGTTGCATTGCAACCGGGTGCCGTGACCCATAGAACGGAAGGAGTTTTAGATGGGCTCCGCTCTTTGCCAAAGGGGAAGATGTGTCCAAATACACAAATTCGAATTGGTACTCGTGCACGGCAATTTGTCGTGGGCGGGGGCGATGGTGGACGCATTGTATTCACCCGGTGTTAAGAGCACCGTGAGTTTGGGCCCTCTGGGCAGGTACTCACGTAAAACCACTGGACTCTGTTCATGCACAAAATCGTGTATACCCAACAACCACAACATCTCTATAACCGCTTAACCCTATTGAGTTCTAATAGAGGAAAGCGAATCTTTTTGTTTAGACATCATTGTTTAACTTCTGATTGGCAATTTTTTCTTAATGCAATCCGGCTTTGGAATCTACTCCCGCACAACATACAAATAATAAGTAACGCACTGAGATTTAAAAAATGCATTATTAATTTTTTTACATGTTAATTTGTTAACTAAACACTTTTCTTTTTCTTTTTTGTTTACTTTTATAAATTTATATGTAACGGGTACTAGAATTTTTCAAATGTACGCATGCTTTATTACTTCGGGACACTTCCTTATGAATTTTATATATTTTTTATACTTTTTAAATCATCCATCCCTGTCGATCGTCACTGACAATACGACTGAATACAACCATGATGCCGATACAACCATGTCAAAAAAACCGACGCCAACCACAGAAGCGCGAGGCAAGATGGAGTTTTAGCAGAAGAAAGATGGCAGTCGTTGAGGTAGGTCGTGGAGACAAGCGAGTTTAAAGATAAAAAATAAGAATATAAAAAAAGTGGTGTAGAACGAGAAATAAAGACGCACGTTTGCTTAACGAGTTTCAACTCCACCTATTCCGACCTCCTCAACAAAAATAAATAAAATAACAGCATACTGGGTAAGAGCGAATTGCGTCCGGCCAAGAACGTGCCACGGCCATAGGCAAATAATAGCCGCGTGCACCTACAAACAACAAGCCGCGTGCATTTGTCCACAACAGCCGGAGGCTCCAAACAGCTATAGCCGGAAGCTCCAACCAACAAGCTCCGACAATAGCCGCGTGCACCTACAAACAACAAGCCGCGTGCATTTGTCTACAACAACCGGGCTCCAACAAGCTCCAACCAAAAACAGCCACAGCCACGTGTACCCACAGCCACGTGTACCCGAAACAGCAACAGCCACAAACTATATCTACTCAGTCAGAAGGTTGAAGCCGACGGATGGGAGTAAATTCTATTTAACAATAGACCACAGGTAACACACAACATATTTAATTTACCATCCAGTGAGTGTAGCATAGGGTACGGCACACATTAGTTTGGGGTGATTAATACATACATATGTATATACGCCTAATCTAATGAGCCTAATTGGACCAAATTATTAAAGATAGGTTTAAACTGCCGAGGTAGGCGTGAATAATTATCTGATTTAAAAAAAAATGATTAACTGACCATATAAAAATATAAATTATTCGATTCTTAAATTATCCAAATAAAATTTAAGTAACACTATCGATATACATATATTTAGATCAAATGAATATTTATTTAACTACATAAAAGATTATATTGTGAAATATCTGTCTAACCACATAAATAATTATTTAAGTACATAAGCAACTATTTGAAAACTTAAATAAATATTTGACAACATAAATAAGTAATCATTTGATCCTTAAGTAACCAATTAATAAATTTAAATAACGATTGAATACTTAAATAACTATATGAAATGTTAAACAAATATTTGCAAATTATAACTAACTAAATATAAGACTTAACTAATAACACAAATACTTACTTAATCAAAGAAATAATTATTTGAATTCGTAAATAATTAAATAAATATTCAAATAATGATACAAATACTTATTTAACTGAATTAATAATTAATTGATTACATGAATAACTATTTGAAAGATTAAGTAATTATTAGACCATATTAATAAGTAATTTTTGTTTGATTCCCAAACAACAAATTAAATAAATACCTAACTAAATGAATACATATATAAAACAATAATTAATTAAATAAATAAATAATTAAATAAATGAACAAATGAAATACAAAAATAAATATTTATTTAAATACTTAAATAATTGTTTGAATACATAAATGACTATTTGAGATGTTAAATAATTATTTGCCAATATAAATAACTAAACAAAAATTTATATAACAAATACTTATTGAACCAAATAAATAATTATTTGAATATGTACATAACTACTCGAAATGTTAAATAATTATCTGGCCACTTAAATTCATAATTTGGAAATCTAAACAACAATATCAAATACTAAATGAATACTCAAATAAATACATTAATAGATATATAAAAGATCAAATAAATACTCAAATAAATAAAAATATTAAAATGTTAAATAATTATTTGGATACGTAAATAAATAAATAAGAATTCAAATAATAATACAATTATTTTTTTTAACTGAAATAAGAATTAATTGAATACATGAATAACTATTTAACAGACTAAGTAATTATTTGATCACATATATACATATATATAAGTATTTTTTTTTGATTCATAAACGATAAATTAAATAGATACTTAACTAAATAAATAAATATATAAGATAAGAAATAAATAATTAAATAAATAGAAAGAAAACTATATAAATAAATAAATATAATACTCAAATAAATACAGATACAGGAATATTAAATAGGGATTTAAATAATTAGAATAACATTTATTATTAATAGGTAAATAATCTTTTTGCTAAATAAATAGTTATTTGGTAATAGGAATAATTAAACGAGTACTTAAATAAAAATGATGATTTATTTGATTAATTATAAGATGAGATAATAAATTTATAATTACTAAACTTAAGAAAGTAAATAGATGAATAATATTATCATTAATAAAATCGTTGATTTACTTTTATTATAATATCTTTTCTTTAAATTGTTTAATACCTAATAGCTAGTAATTACATGTAATTATATACTAAATAAATATGAATTTAAGTAAATTGAATAATTATATAGAAATCATGTGTTAAACATTAATAGTGTGGTTGAAATTGTAACTAGCGTGGAGGTAAGTTTACTTTAGGGACATTATTCAAATAATTTTTTTAGGCATCGAATAATGTCACGGATGACTGCAATACGTCATACGGGGTGGGCAGCCTACCCGGGATAATAATACCTGATCCCGGCAAAACGATACTGAGCGTACAGAAGAGGAAGTTTTTTTTGTTATTTTATCATCAATTGTCCGTCCGATTATCAAGTGAATACCTAGCGAAATTTGTGTTGTCCATCGTTATATATATGTAATTTGCTTAAACATCTTGGCACGATTATTAATTTATGATGGCCTTAGGTGGACAAGATCCCTCCCAATCCGACGAGCTCAAGCCGCAGAAAAACCGAACGTGCCGCCGTCTACCGACAAGCAAAGAGGCAAAAGAATTTTTTTTTAAATTCTTTTTCAACTAAAATTCAGTCAGCTAAAAACATACAAAGACAATCACACATTACATATAAATTAATTAGTTTAAACACTTTATCTTTAAGAATTATATTTTTTTTTTTTTTTAATGTTTCTGCTAAAACAATGTTCTATACTGCAATAAGAGACTTTAAGTCTTGTGTATAGAATTGGAAATAAATGAATAAATAAATAAATAAATAAAAACAAAGATCTCAAAAAAATCTAAAACAAGCTTCTCACGTGTAGACAGAGGTTTTTTGTTTAAACCCACCTCACACCACAAGTATTGGATGGCAACACTAGAAGTAGTGTGGTGAGCCGGCGCGTAAATGTCAACGCCGGCACTATTGGTTTAACTTAGTGACAGACAGACGCCTTGTGTGAGCCATCTTTATAAAAATTAAAAAGCGTAAAAATTAAATAAAACTAAAAGTAAAATTTGTATTAAACAATAAATTGCTAAAAATAAAAATAAACTAAAAGACAAATAACCAAAACAATAAAAACAAAGGTTTTCTTTTGCTGGCGAATTTGAAGTCTGTGGTGTGTGAAATTTCAACAGCCACACCAACAGGCAGTTTGGAGCGTGAGACACCAACATCATTGGACGTCCTTTGGAACCGGTAAGCCTTTCCCAGAGCAACCACCCCTACATTTTGGTCCTTCGACCGTCAGTTGAAATAAAAGGTACGTTCATTTGAAATAAAAATATAGTGTCTCAGTGCTTAATTTGTGTCTCGGTGAAAGTGAGGTTATATACCACTTCGAACGAAAAACAGAAGTTTTAAATTTTTACGCCATTTTGAAGAATCGCTATTGTTTTTGCATCGAACTTTTGTCGTCCATCTTTTTCGGTATCTATAACATATTGGAAAGCTCAATTTGTTTTTAGCGCGTTTTTCTCTTCTCATTTCTTTTCGGCAAATATTATTGGAAAGTTGCTAAATTTTTTTGTTGTTCTTAAAACAAAATAAAATAAAACATGTCGACTTTTGAAAAGTTTATTCGTGTGGCAGACGAGCTAACTAATTTTGAGGCTATGCTTAAAAAGGAAGACTTGTCGGCATACACAAAAGAGGCCATAGAATTTGAAAGAAATGACTTAGAAGAGATCTGGGGGAGATACAAAAAAATTTTAGAAGAGCGTTCTGCTGCCACGATAGAAGTAAAAAAGGAGTTAGTGGCAGTTCAGACAAAGCATCCACATGTTCGAAAAACCTACGTGCGTTGCATAAATATCCTTGCAAATGCAAAACAGGTATTAGACGATGAGAAACAAAAAAGTAAGGAAACAGTGGTTCCCAAGCTATGTTCTATACCTGTACCCCCTTGTGATACTGGAGTTTTTCATGGTGATTACGTATCATGGCCCACCTTCAGGGACATGTTTACAGCAATTTACATAAATAATTCGAGACTTAGCCCTGTAGAAAAATTGTTTTACTTATTTCAAAAAACGGATAGTGAGGCCCGGGATATAAATAGAAATATTGCTCTTACAGCAGAAAATTTTGAGATTGCGTGGAGTAATTTAAAATCGCAATATGAAAATAAACGAGTTTTAATAAATAGTCAGCTTAAGAATTTGTTTAATTTAGCTCCATGTCAACGAGAAACGGCTTCAGAAATAAAAAGGCTCCAAAGGGAAATTAATAATTGTATTTCGGTGCTAAAATTATACAATGTAGATATTACCTCATGGGACCCAATTTTTGTGTTTCAATGTTCGTCTCGGCTCTCGGAAAATACTTTACAGCTGTGGGAGCAATCGGTAAAAAATAAAACAGAGGTTCCCAAATGGGAAGAATTAAATAATTTTTTGACCGATAGATTTCATGCCCTTGAAAGTGTTTCTGACATTATAGTAGCGAACAATATAGCTGCTAGTTATTCCCACTGGCAAATAATAATAATATTTCTACAAAAGTTAAGCAGTTTAAGGCCCACCATACGAAAGTGGATACAATGCAATGCAAGCTTTGTAAAGAGAACCATAAAATTAGCTCGTGCAATAAATTTTTAAATATGGATAATAAAAATCGTGCTTCAGTATTGAAAAAATTTCGATATTGTTTTAATTGCCTCAACCTGGGTCATATGTATAGCACCTGCACGAGTCCTAATGGTTGCTCAAAATGTAGAAAAAAGCACCATACTTTGTTGCACAGAGATTTCGTAAAAAACAATAATAACCAGGTTCAGTCTAATAATAGTTCACAAGGTGATAACCAAAATAGTCAAACGCAAATACAGTCCACTAATGTTGCCGGCCCTTCTGGTGTAGTTCAATCACATCATACAACAGTGGCAAAAAAGGTTATGTTAGCCACAGCATGGGTTAACATTATTAGTTTTGGTTCGAGTTACAAGGTACGAGCTTTGATAGATCCATGTTCTGACGAAAGTTTTATTTCCGATAAAATACAACGATTATTAAAGTTGCCCACTAATCCAGTTTCTGCAGAAGTTACGGGCTTAGGAGGAGATATAATAAGCAGGTCTTCTAAGATGGCGATTTTTAAAATTGTTTCCCTTTTTGATCAGAATGTGTTTTTAAATGTACAAGCTTTAGTTGTCCCTCATGTAACTGGTACTATTCCAACGCACCCATTTTTGCCCCAAGAAAATTTTGAACTGCCCGAGCTATGTTATGCCGACCCAAAGTTTTTCGAAAGCAGTGAAGTAGATTTCTTACTAGGAGTTGTTTTATATTTCTCAATTCTTCGTGGTGGAGTAAAGCATGGTATTTTTGAAACATTAGTTGCTCAAGAAACCATTTTTGGTTGGATAGTCACTGGTCCAACGCCCGTTGTAGTTTCCCCACGAACAGTAAGAATGGCTCATATAACAAAAGTCTCTATTGACGATCAGCTGACAAAGTTTTGAGAGTTAGAGGAAGTGTCTCATAGGCATATATTATCAGAAGAGGATAAAAAATGTGAGGAGATCTATCGCTCTAGCACCACGAGAAACTCTGAAGGGAGATATACTGTTAGTCTGCCCTTTAAGAATAGTTTAAAGTCGCTTGGTCCCAATAGGCATATCGCTGTTAGCCAATTTTTAAGAAACGAGAAATCGTTAATACGCAATACTGAGCGCAAGGCCCAGTATGATGAGGTCCTCAAAGAATATTTAACCTTAGGGCATATGGAGAAAATAGAAACTTCTGAAAGTGGCCCAGGTTATTATTTACCCCATCATGGCGTTTTTAAGCCAGAAAGTACAACCACCAAATTGAGAGTGGTATTTAACGCTTCGAGTCCATCGTCCAATGGCGTAAGCTTAAATGATTTATTGTATACTGGCCCTATTCTGCAAGCTGAAATAGTTAATCTGGTTTTGCGATGGCGATTTTTTCAGTTTGTCTTTAATGCGGACATATCAAAAATGTACCGACAGATTTTTGTGGCACCACAACATAGACCCTTCCAGAAGATAGTTTTTCGTAGTGAAAATAATGATAAGATTGAGGATTACTAGCTGAAAACGGTTACGTTTGGAGTGAATTGTGCCCCATACTTGGCCCTTAGAACAATTTTGCAGTTGGCAGATGATGAGGAAAGACATTTTCCACTGGGTGCTCGAATCTTACGAGAAAACATGTACGTTGACGACGCTCTAGTAGGTGCTCATTCCGTTATTGATGCATTAGCAGCTCGTGATGAGTTAATTGGTATTTTGAAGATAGGAGGTTTTGAATTAAGAAAGTGGACCTCAAACTCAGAAAAAATCTTAAAAACTTTACCTAAAGAACATCTACTAAATTCTTCATTTTTGTCGCTCGATGATAAAAGCACTACGAAAACGTTAGGGATACGCTGGAATGCGGCATCAGATGTGTTTTTCTTTATTTGCGAGAAATTAACACTTAAAGACTCTTATACAAAAAGAGTAGTTCTTACTACCATCGCTAGGCTATACGATCCAGAAGGTTGGTTAGCTCCGGTGGTAGTTACAGCAAAAATTTTAATGCAGCAAATGTGGCTTGATAAGGTCGAATGGACGAGGCTATAAAACCAGTATCTCTGCAGAAATGGCAAAACTTTGTTGCTCATTACTCGGAGATTGAAACTATTAAACTTCCTCGTTGGGTTCAATATTCGCCGGGCTGTAGTATACAATTTCACAGGTTCTGTGACTCATCGGAGGTGGCATATGCGGCTGCATTATATATAAGGGTACAGCTCGAAAATAAAATTTTATCAAGTTTGCTCACATGTAAAACGAAAGTGGCGCCAATAAAAAAGCCATCTTTGCCTCGTTTGGAGTTATGTGGAGCAGTACTTTTGGCAAATTTAGTCGACAGCGTGGTACCAACTTTTAATGTTAATAAATCCCTTATTTATTTGTGGTCCGATTCCACGATAGTTTTAGCATGGCTAAGAAAACCACCGTGTAACTGGAAGACGTTCGTGGCAAATAGAGTTGCTACAATATTAGAAAAAGTGGGAAATAAAAATTGGTTTCACGTGGCGTCAGGCGATAATCCTGCTAATCTAGCAACCCGGGGGATGATCCCTGCGGATTTAAAAGATAATAGGCTCTGGTGGCACGGACCTGAGTGGCTCAGCTTGGAGCAGTGTTCGTGGCCCGTAGGAGTAGCTGAGTTTGAGACGGCAGAAGAGTCAAAAGGAGCTCAAGTTTTTGTTGCTAGATCTGCGGATAAAGAAGATATTCTAGACAGGTTTTCTAGTTTACCTAGGGCATATCATGTAATTGCCTATATATTTCGATTTGTTGCCCTCGCGAGTAGGAAAATAAGCAAAAACGACAGATATAGTTCGTTGAAAATCTCGGCTCGTGAGTTAAAGTTTGTCAGAAATCGCTTATTTTATCTCTCTCCACAAATTCATTTCTCAGGGGAATTCAGTTGTCTTAAAACGGGTAAAAAATCGATTCACGTAGCCCCTTGTTGACACTTACCCCCTTCGTGGATAAGCACGACATAATTCGATCTAATAGTCGTCTTAGCTCTAGTATTTGTCTGTCCTACAATGAACGGCATCCTATCATCCTGGCATATGGCAGTAGATTGGCTCGGCTGTATGTAGAATTCGTTCACACCTTAGTCCTGCACGGAGGCCCTCGTATGGTTTTAAATGTAGTCCGACAAGAGTGCTGGATCTTTCGGGCAAAAAATCTAATAAAGACAGTGGTTCGTAATTGCAAAGTCTGCGTTCTTTATAGGAAAAAACTTCAAAATCAGATAATGGCTGCTTTGCCAAAAGAAAGAACGACCCTTTGTCGCCCATTTACGAATACTGGTGTTGATTTTGCTGGCCCGTTCGAGATTAAAAGTTTCACTGGCAGATATTGTAGAATCTCCAAAGGCTACGTGTGTCTTTTCGTCTGCTTCTCTACGAAGGCGATTCACCTAGAAGCTGTAAATGATTTGTCTACCCCTGCCTTCTTAGCAGCGTTGGCCCGCTTCGTCGCCCGCCGTGGTTGCCCAAGCTGCATCTATTCTGACAATGGCAGAAATTTCGTTGGCGCTGCTAAAGAAATCGACGCAGACTTCGCAAAACATGTGAAAGAGCTTCGTGACACCGCTGTAGAGAATTACGGTCATCAGC
Organism: Bellardia pandia; assembly: GCA_916048285.2. Classification (NCBI taxonomy): domain Eukaryota; kingdom Metazoa; phylum Arthropoda; class Insecta; order Diptera; family Calliphoridae; genus Bellardia; species Bellardia pandia. The sequence continues at coordinate 90,046,071 of OU696532.1, read as the reverse complement.
GTTTGTCGTGGAAATTTAACCCTGCTGCAGCACCTCATGTGGGAGGACTTTGGGAAGCAGGGGTAAAAATGCATCTCAAGAAGGCAGCCCAGTACAGTGTTCGAACTGCCAAGAATATAGTCACACAAAATCTTATTGTAAGTTGCCTACTGTTTGTGTTGTTTGTGGGGATCTTCATGACACCTCAAAGTGCGATAAACCTAAGGATGATTCCAGGGTAAAAAGATGCAGCAATTGCGGTGGAAACCACACTGCCAACTACAGGGGTTGCCCTGTTTTCGAGGTCGTTAAACGCTCCTTGATCAACAAACCCGCTTCTACCCCTACCCAGACGACAAAAGTACCTATTACAATAATTCCCCCCGTAGTACAAGCATCCACTAGCCAATTTTCATATGCCAACGTGCTAAGATCTAACCAACCAACACTGCAAAATGAATCACCAATAAATGATACAAACAGCCACAATTTTAGCCGTCTTGAAGGTATAATGGAGAATCTGGCGCAATCCATGAACCATTTCATGACAAGCATGACAAGTATGATGCAGGAGATGCAAAAAATGCAGTCCACGCTACTGCAGGCCATACTTAATAGACCATGAACTGTCTCAAAATATGTTTCTGGAACGCAAACGGCATACGCCAACACAAAAATGAACTTGAATATTTTCTTTTTAATAAGAAAATTGATGTAATGCTGATTTCCGAGACTCATATGACGTCGAGAAGCATTTTTAAAATAAGTGGTTATACATTCTACGACACCAAGGACCCCAGAGATAGATCATGTGGTGGCTCGGCAATATTGGTCAAATCGCGAATCAAACACCATTCATTGGGTGGTCTTTCAGAGTGCTATCTTCAAGCAACAAACATCTGTATTGAGAACTTTTGTCAAAACCTCGTGATTTCGTCAGTTTACTGTCCGCCCAGATTTTCAATAACAAAAGATCAGTATAGAGATTTTTACAAATCACTTGGTAGCCGTTTCATAGCGGCTGGCGACTACAATGCTAAGCATACATTCTGGGGCTCACGACTCGTTAGCCCTAAAGGTCGTATCTTGTACGACTCCCTGTCTGAAATGGGACTGAATGTGATTTCAACTGGTCAACCAACTTATTGGCCAACTGACCAGCAAAAAATTCCTGACGTTATCGATTTCGGCGTGGCGAAAGGGGTATCCCCGGAACTCATTGAAGTCGAGGCTTCACTGGATCTTTCTTCAGATCACTCACCCACTGTAATCACCATCAGAAGTCCTCAACAAATCGTAACTGATGCCTTACTTCTTGTCAAACGTCTGAATTGGTTAAAATACAAAAAATACATCAGCACTCACTGCACAGAGAAACTCCCGTTAAAAACTGCTGAAGACATCGATGCCTGTATAAAAAGTCTTAATGAACATGTCGAGAAAGCCGCAGAACATGCTTCTTCCACTTACCGCCCGAACAGGTACAACAGAGTTTTTTCTGCAGATGTTGAGCAACTATTGTCTGAAAAAAGGAGAGTCCGAAGAGAGTGGCAACAACACAGATCGCCCCAACTTAAAACTAGGTTGAGAGAATGTACCAAAAACCTTAGGATCTTGCTAGAAGCGCAAAAAGCAGCGTCTCTCAAACAACATCTGGAAGGTCTAGACGCAACTTCCCAGTCAAATTATTCATTATGGCGTGCAGTCCGAAATCTGAGAAAACCCGTAATCGCAAAACCTCCACTGCGTACTTTGAACGGATCTTGGGCACGAAATAACGAAGAAAAAGGCAACCTTTTCGTAAGTCATTTAAAAAATGTATTCACTCCCAATACGGATACTGACATTAGCGAACTACCGCCTGTTGTTGCCAGACCACCTGTACAAATAAGATTTCAATATCTGGAGGTTGTTGAGGCTATTGATAATTTAAATGTTAAAAAAGCACCTGGGTTTGATAAAATCAGCAATAAAATGATTTTTGAGCTGCCTCGCATTGCAAAAAGATTAATCCTCTTTCTTTTTAATGCCATCTTACGGCTTGAGTACTACCCTCCGGTTTGGAAAATTGCACTAGTAAAGATGATTCCTAAGCCGGGAAAAGATCCTTGCAAAGTTGAGTCGTATAGGCCAATAAGTCTATTACCAACTATGTCCAAATTATTCGAGAAATTGCTTATAACCAAGCTGACTCCGATTTTGAATGAAAACAACTGCATTCCCAATCACCAGTTTGGTTTCAGACGTCAACACAGTACAATAGAACAAACACATAGATTGGTACAAGTCATAAGAAAAACCTTTGAGGAAAAGAGATACTGTTCGGCACTCTTTATTGACGTCTCTCAAGCTTTCGACAAAGTATGGCATGAAGGCCTGATATCTAAATTAAAGCAGAACTTGCCGGTGAATCTTCAACACCTACTATGGAAATACTTAATCGACCGTCAGTTTATGATTAAAGAAGGTGATTATTTAAGCCGTCCTCAACCTATAGGTGCTGGCGTCCCTCAAGGTAGTATCTTAGGACCAATTCTATACTTGCTGTACACAGCAGACATGCCAACAAACAATGAAATTCACACATCAACATTTGCTGATGATACGGCATTTTTCAGTACTCACAAAGATCCAAAAGATGCCTCGATTCAATTACAGCACCACGTAACGCAAGTTGAGAAATGGGCAAGACAATGGGGAATAAAAATAAATGAACAGAAATGCACCCACGTAACATTTACTCTACGTAGGGAATCATGTCCCCCTATTCGTATTAATGATCATATAGTGCCTCAAAACTCACACGTGAAATATCTTGGTATTCATCTGGACCGTCGCCTCACATGGAAACCACATATAGATGCTAAGCTGACTCAAATGAAACTGAAAGCAGCCCAAATTCATTGGCTCATCGGCAGAAACTCCGTCCTTCGGCTCGATTGTAAGCTTCTACTCTACAACTCAATCTTAAAGCCAATTTGGTGCTATGGTATCCAGTTATGGGGCACTGCCTCCAACTCCAATATTGAGAAAATTCAACGCCGTCAAAACAAAATTCTACGAATGATAACTACCGCTCCTTGGTATATTAAAAACAACAACATACACAACGATCTTGATGTTCCACTTGTCAAATGGGAAATAACTAAACACGTGGCCCTTTATTTGGGTAAGCTGGAAACTCATCCAAATCCCCTCGCTCGAGACATCTTACAACATCCCGGTCATAGCCGTTTGAGAAGGAGGGACACCACCGCTCTCAGATGAATAAATATAAGTTGCTCATTATATCCTATCGAATTTGAAAACTAGATTTTGCCTAGCATTGGCTGGACTTATCTTAATTAACTTTAGTTTTAAGATTTGAATACCTATTGTTAGTTCATTTAAAATGAAGATACAATAAAAAAGAATATGCAAAAAAAAAAAAAAAAAAAAAAAAAAGAAGGCAGCTGGTCAACTGAGATTTACGTTCGAGGAGTTTTCAACCATTCTGGCAAAAATAGAAGCGTGTCTCAACTCACGCCCTCTTGGCCCTATGTCAGAAAACGTTGAAGATTTGTCTGCCCTTACCCCAGGCCATTTTTTGATAGGAACCTCGATGCTTACCCCTGCTGAGCCTGAAGAGTTGTCCTCACCCCTTAGTATTGTTAATCGATGGCGTAAACTAAAGGCCCTACAGCAAGAATTTTGTCGCCGTTGGAAACAAGAGTATCTACAAGAGTTACATAAACGTAACAAATGGAAATTTTCTCAGACAGATTTGAAAGAGAATGATCTTGTTGTTCTAAAAAGCGAACCCTGTTGTCCCACTGAATGGCGTTTAGGACGCATAGTAAAAGTTTACCCTGGTAAGGACGGCAGAATTCGCGTAGCAGATCTTAAAACAAAAAACGGTATAATTACACGTCCGATAGACAAATTAGTTCTTTTACCGAATTGCATTGATTGATATTAAATTCGTCAGTGTCTCTAAATATTACAAAACAAATTTAACATATTTTACTTCCCTCCAGTCAAGATGCCCAACGGTGCTTTTAATGAAAATTATTGTTGCCCTCTGTGCAACAAACTCCACGCCATCCGACAATGTTCCAGGTTCATCACCATGCCTGTAGAACAAAAGCCCCACTCCGTATCCCAAGCTTCCCTTTGCTATAATTGTCTAGCACAATCCCACACACGTCGAGATTGTAAAAGTATTGATCGATGCCGTCGCTGCATGCAGGATCACCACAGCTGGCTGCATCCAATGCCTGAGGGTAAAGTCTGGGTCCAGATGACCGCCCAGATCCGCATTGTCACTGACTCAAACACTAAAACCCAACGGACCAGGGTACTCATTGATCCCAACGTAGCTAGATCGTCCATCACCCGGAAAGAGGCAACTTACTTGCGGTGTAAGATAAGTCGCAATCGTACGACGGCTACCATGTTTCATCGAGATGCGCCGGGACGCCGTATAGAAGTGGATCTTGCGGTCGAAGACAAGGAGTATGGCCGAAGTCCAACAGCCGATCTGGAGCTGGAATATCGGGACAGCTGCAGTGACCCATCAGCTAATATATCATGGCACCGTAGTATGCCATACTATTTGATTTTAGGGGCCGATGTCACAAGTCGGGTTTTGATCGGTCCAGCACGGGGAAAACCGGGAAACTTGTATGTCCAGGAAACCATCTTTGGTTTGGGGTATTTTGGGGAAGCTCCATTTGTTAAACCGCCCCAGCACCTTTAATTTGTCGCTCCTAAGGCGCTGGTTAAATTTGTTTTCTTTCTTTTTTTTCTAATTTGTCGCTCTGAATGCGATTCTAATTTTTAGCCTGTTCGCCGATCTCGAACGTCAATGTTCGCTTAGATAAGACTTAAGACATAAACTTGATTGTGGAATAAACAAACTTGATTGAGTAAAAAAATAGATACGATAAAAAGTTTGTGTCTTAAGTCTTATCTAAGCGAACGTTAACGTTCGAGATCGGCGAACAAGCTATTTGTGTTATAATAATATCTACGTTGTCGCCCTGAAGGCGTTTCTAATTTTTTTTTATATTATATAATATAATAGTTAATTAACTGTTTTGTATTTCTTCTTTTTTTTTTGCGATATGTATAATTTTGAATTTTTTTACATAAATGAATTTCCTTCATTAGATTAATAAAAGTAAAAAAAATGTGTTATTTGAAAATCTACTTAATAAGTTTTGTTAGCTGGAATTGTATTTTTTTTTTATACATATATGTATATTTAGTTATAAAATTAGTTGCTCTATTGTCGCAAGGCGGGCTGTATGTTGACGTGTAAACACGTCATATTTTAATGCTACAAGATTCTCACGTGTAGACAGAGGTTTTTTGTTTAAACCCACCTCACACCACAAGTATTGGATGGCAACACTAGAAGTAGTGTGGTGAGCCGGCGCGTAAATGTCAACGCCGGCACTATTGGTTTAACTTTGTGACAGACAGACGCCTTGTGTGAGCCATCTTTATAAAAATAAAAAAACGTAAAAATTAAATAAAACTAAAAGTAAAATTTGTATTAAACAATAAATTGCTAAAAATAAAAATAAACTAAAAGACAAATAACCAAAACAATAAAAACAAAGGTTTTCTTTTGCTGGCGAATTTGAAGTCTGTGTGTGTGTGAAATTTCAACAGCCACACCAACAGGCAGTTTGGAGCGTGAGACACCAACATCATTGGACGTCCTTCGGAACCGGTAAGCCTTTCCCAGAGCAACCACCCCTACAATATGTATGTATATGTATTTATTTAAATTTGTAAAATATAATTTTTATATAATATAATTGAATAAGGTTATATGTTGTTGCGTGCCATTTTTACGCAGTAGTAAAATGCCTACGGCTAGACGCTACTGGTCTATACACCACCCCTAGTTACGCCACTGGTGTGGAAAAAAATTTTTGCGTGGGAGCACGCTAGGGAATGACGTCGGGAGGAGGTCAAACAAAAACTCCGACAACCTCGAGTCCCTCACATTGTTTTATTTAAGGGATGGGCCACGGTAGTTATGGAGCCACCAACTCCAACCCATATCCCAGTGGTTTTTCGTTCTCGCATTTAGAAGTTTGTTTTCATTGTTAGTTTTTGTTGTGTATTTTCTTGTAATTTGTACCTGAAAAAAAAGAGAAATAATATTAATAAAAAGTATTATAGGGTGGAACGATACATATTTACAGTAGTTGTGTGCAGGAATATCCAATAATCTGAAAGAAAAAAGAAAAGGAATATCAGAGGAAAATTTTTTTTATAAAATACTTACCCTCGTTCATTAGAATTTGTGAAAAGTTACAGCTGTTTGAGCGTACGTTGTATAAAAGCTGCGTTTAGTAAGCATAGTAGTGATAACACCATAAAATACCAAGGGTTGCAGTTTTCATTCAAAATAACTAAATTTGAAAAAAAGCAAAATAAAAAGATTTTAAATTATGAATGGAAGCAGTCATGCTACTGAAATTGCTGACCGCCTGGTATTGTAGGAGGGGGAATACAGTACAAGCTAACTTTTGTTTTGAGCACTGTTTACTTACGAAGATGAAAACACCGCTTTAAATTCCTTTCTCATTAGTCACATAGTAGTTTATTTATTTAGAAAAAACGTTACTTCGCGCGGGAATTATAGATTTGGGCCTACAGACATACAAACCAATGCTATACGCCTATAAGACATAAAATAAAAAGTATGTAAGCGGAAAAAGGCGCCAATGAAAATAAAAAGAAAGATAACTAATAAGAAGGTAAATAAGGATTGGCGGGGAAAAACCCGGCGAAATTGTGCTACTAAATAGAGTATAAAAGAGTAGCAATTGCAGAAAGCAAGACTAAAAACATAAGGAAAGGTGCACTAGTATCAGCTAAATTTAATTAGTAACAACTAAAAACAAAATAAAGGCAAATAAAATCAGAGTGTCGTTACAAAGCCATAAATATTTTTGCTTAAGTTAAAATTTATTACAACAGAGAAAAAAAAGAAAACGTAAGTTTTACAAAATAAAATAAAATTGCCAAATTCGTGATTGATAGGTGCGTGTGTGAGAAAAAACTATTAAAATGTTCTTTCGTTTTTTTATATAGCTGGCTATTGTCTCAGAACTGGTGACGGTTGACCAAGAGATCACAGGAGAAATAGCCAGGTAAGTTTTATCCATTAACTTATCCATTAGGGTACCAAACATCCATATTGTACGCATATATATAAAAGGATAGACACACATATGCATGTAAAGACAGACGGCAGTATAGTCCAAGGTAACAAAGGAAAATTTTTAATACTGAGGAAAGTGCTACGTTTGAGTAAGAACCGTGGTTCTTGGGCCACCTAGAAGAAAGTAAAATTAAGAGAGAAAAGAAGAAAAAAGGAAAAAAAAAAAAAAAAAGGAAAACAAGAATTTAATGTAGTTTAAGAATTGTTTATTGTTATTATTTAGTTATTTATTATTATTATTTATTAATTTACGTTATTTTTAAGTTGTTTAAGTGTTGGTGTGAATAATTATTGTGTCCTTTGAGAGTGTGGTAATCTAAATGTAAATGAATTCGTCAGAGGCCAAAAGAACAAAACAATACACCTAAAAATAATTAAAGAATAAATTCAAAATTAGTAAACTAGGTGCTCAAACTAGGCTAAGGAAATTGAATTGGTAGAAAAAAAAATACATGTATAAAAGAACGTCATTAGGGAGCTCCTTCATGCGTAGGATTTTTTTTGTTATTGCACATCCGGCATAGATTGAGTACTTAATAGAGCTATAGACATATAAATATATTTATAAAAGAAAAGAAGTAAGGAATTGTTTTTTTTTGATAAAGGCCAATATGAAAGTGAGATCACATATATTATAAAATTTGTTAGTGTTAAGTATGTAATTTAGTTTAAGATTTCGTTTTGTAAGGAGAATTTTAATGATTAGTATAGAGAAAATTATAAATAAAGCTGTTCTAATAATGTATTAAACTATGAAAATTTTTGAGTAAGTTATATTTTTTTGGGGATTGTTGAAGTAGATAGGGCGACGTAAGACGGGCAGAAGGGACTGTGAAAAATAGGAACTGGATTCATCACAGTCATGGATGGGAAAAGGGCGATTGGAGGCCAACATCTACCTCCCTATTAAGTGATATGGCCTACAGAATGTAAGTGTTTTATTTGTGTTAAAATTCCCGTAAAATTTTTTTCGTGTTGCGATCCGGCCAAAGGGTTGAGAACTCCTCCCACGAGGTGATGCCGTTGAGTTGGCAGGGTAATCATTGGCCAGAGTACCGATCAGGATCGTAACAGAAATGGCGCCCAATCAGAAATTTAGAAGTTGAGTGTAAAGACCTAAGCACTAGGCAATAGACTATTAGAGATGAGAGCAATAGACTAACGTATATTTGTTTAGCGTGAGTGATTCGATATAGGGAGTAAAGTCATATCCGTTTTAGTAGGTAAACTGAAAATCGTGTTGTATGAACTATTCTATGATATTGGAAGACTCATAAGTAAAGAAATATACGACCGGATCATTCAGGAAAAGGAAAGTCCTTAGAATGGACGTCTAGATCCATCTAAATGTTCATCTAATCTTGATTTGTTTTTGTTTTTTTTTATATTTTAGTTTCAGTCTGAATCTTTGTGTGTTAATCAGCATGGATGAAAAGCGACAGCCGCTTGAGTCTACATCTCAAGGCCCGTTGTGTCGACATTCATACCATACGGCCTTCTAATGGTTATCGTTAGAAGTGAAAAACATACAAAGAGGTTAATTGTAGTTACCTTTGTTTAGTACGATTTAAGACTATATCACTAGTAGCTCTCTATGAGAGAATCTAACAAATTAACAAAAGAACCGTCGTACCGCCGCTAATCAACAATCCCTTAAAAAAAAAGAATACAAGACAATTTTGAGAAGAGTTTAGCTTAGTTTTATTTAGCATTATTTTTTTTAGATTACGTATAAAAGTTTTAAGTATTTTTCTATTTAGATATTTATTAAATTTTAAAGTTACCCATTTAGTGTTATTTGTTATAATTTTTATGTTTTTTTTATTTTTATATTACGTATTAAAATTTTAAATATTTTTTCTAATTAGAGATTTATTAATTTTTTAGTTATTCATTTAGTGTTATTTATTATAATTTTATATGTTTTTTGTTTTGAATTTTTTATTATGTATTTAGTTTTTTTAGTTTAGGTTTAGTATCATTGATTTATATTAGATTATCATTAATATTAAGTTTATTTTTTTTTTGTATTTATTTCTTTTTAATGCGTGTTTGGGGCATAAAATTCCTGTGCTATTTAATACAGATCAATCTTTAGTTCACTTTCTATCGATTTTAATATTTATTTATTACAACATCTAGCAACGAAACGTAATTTCTTTATATTGTGTAAGGAAATAGTTGTTGCATATATTTTTTTTGTGGTTTCATGTATGTAGGTAATGAATAGAGAAACTAGAGCCAAATTCAGACAGAGGAAAAGAAAAGCCGAATTTGATACTAGCAGAACGTACGTCCCATTGTCTCCGAAACAGCGTAGAGTTAGAACACCTAAATTCAATATGAATGACAATCATAACGCAAATACAGGACAGATCACAGATTTGTCTAACACTATAATCTCTAACCGACCTAGTACGTCCACTAATTTACAGACCGGAATAGGATTACGAGTAAATTCCGATAATGTTAGTACTATGGGGGAAGAAATAACACCAGAGATTTAGTGGCTGATGAAGTTTTATCAGTCCAGAAAACTTTACAGGAACAAATAAGAAGTATGGTTCAGGGGGAGATGCAAGATGTGAGAAAATCTATAGGGGACCTAATGAAAGTTGTAGGGGATCTTTTAAAAGTTGTTACTCAAAATAATCGACAACCAGAATCCGCTAATGTCACACACAATATTGTAGGCGATCCACGAGTCACTGAATTTATGCTGAATAACCCCTCTAGTGTAGAATTAAACGCAATGCCAAGTACGAGTCAAGGTCAGACAGGTCAAGCGTTGTCAGACAACAGTCGAAATAGAACACCTATGTCAATACCAGCGCTGCCCACTCGAACAATTTATAGCAGTTTTGTGCCGCGAGAAAATGGCAATAATAATCAAATTCCTAGAGCTGCAGGAATTCAGTTTAATAATAATTATGGCGAAAATGTAGTAAACTTACCATTTAGGAGAAACGTCGAGAGTAATGAAGGACCCACTGTTTATCCTTTTGGAAATTATGATGGTCCAAATAATTCGTCCATTCCAAATGCATCTAAAATGTGGATAAGAATAGATAAATGGGGTCTGATTTTTTATGGGAATAACTTACGTATGAGTGTAGAGGATTTCATTTTTCGTATAGAGCGTTTGCAGACTCAGTATGGAATCCCAGTGGAAGAATTAGAAAGAGACTCCATCTATTATTATCTGGTCCAGCCAAGGATTGGTACTGGCTATTTATCCAAACTCACTTTTCCGTTAAATGGCCAGGGTTGAAACAAGCATTGCTAATTCAATACCAAACATCCAGGTCTAATTTTGAAATTATGCGAGATCTAGTAGAGAGAAGACAGAACAATAATGAGTCAATAGATCAGTTTTTCCATGCTATGAATCAGATACGTGCTAAATTAGTTCAGTCCATACCAGAATACGATATGATCAAGATTTTGAAAAGAAATGTTAAAGAAAGTGTCGCTAGAATCGTGTACCCAATTTCAGTTTCATCTGTTGATCAACTTAGAATCGAGTGCAATGAGGCCGAGCGCAATTTTCCAAGGAGAGATAATAGAAATTATCAGCCACCTACAAGATTATCAAGACCTGTAAGTGAAGTATATTTAGGTGATACGGTGTATGAAAATTTGCAAAATGGCAAATCGGAGGAATTAGAAGTTGCTGCGTTACATTCCAATAAGGATAAATCGGATTTAATATGTTGGAACTGTAAAGTACCAGGGCATATTTTTAAGGAATGTACTACAGCAGAGAGAACACTGTTTTGTTACCGTTGTGGAAAACCAAACGTGATAACTCCGAATTGCCCACAGTGTCAGGGAAACTTGAAACGGGGCGTGGGAAAGTCTGGGGACCTACGTCCATCCAAAAATCCCAACAAGGAAAAATAGGAAGCCATAAAACAGAGATAGATAATGAAGAATTAGAAAATAATTGGAAGCAAATATCTAGTAAAATGCCTGACATAAGACACAAATTACCGATACATACGAGACAAGAGTACTATGACTACGTTAGAGCACAGATATTTGATACTGAAAGACAGCGTAAACCTGTATCAAAAAGAATTTTGAAAGTTAGAGAGAAATATAGAAAAAAACAACAATGTAAAAGAATGATTGTAAATTCTATAACTAGGATAGATAAGTTTAGTGATAATAGGGTATTTGTAGATGTAGAAATAGAAGGAAAAATTATGTTAGGATTATTAGACAGTGGAGCATCAGTTAGCATATTAGGAAAAGGATGTAGGGAATTACTAGAAGAACTAGGTTTGGAAATAGTACCAATATTCTCCAACGTGAAGACTGCCAGTGGTCAACACCACAGAATATTAGGTAAAATAAATCTACCCATAAAGTACAAAGATAAGAAAGATAATCTAATTCTATATCTTTGTCCTGATTTGGAACAACCTCTTTATTTAGGCATAGACTTTTGGCGTACTTTTAGTTTAGCTCCAGATATTATAGGTGTAAATGAAATTACAATAGATAAAGTTACAGAAGATTTGGTACAAGATAAAGAAAGTTATAGGATAGGTCCACATGTATTGAATAGTGAACAAAGACAGAGATTAGATGAGGTAATAGCAAAATTCGATACATTTGAGGAAAAAGGATTGGGAAAAACTAATGTAGAAATGCATTCGATCAAATTAATAGATAATGCTGAACCGATAAAAGATCGACATTATCCGATTTCACCAGCAGTTCAAGAGATAACGTATAACGAAATAGACAAAATGTTAGAATTAAAAGTGATAGAATTAAGCGACAGTCCTTGGAGTAACAGAACCACAATCGTAAGGAAACCTGGTAAAAATAGATTTTGTTTGAACGCAAGAAAATTGAATAAATTAACTGTTAAAGACGCGTATCCCTTACAAAACATAAATGGTATCTTAAGTAGAATTGACGAAACACATTTCATAAGTAGCGTCGATCTTAAATACGCATTTTGGCAAATAGAACTTGAGCCTAAAAGTAGACCATATACTGCTTTTACCGTACCAGGGAGACCATTATATCAATTTCGGGTTATGCCCTTCGGTCTATGTAATGCTGCCCAGCGGGTATGCAGATTGATGGACAAAGTTATACCACAGACTTTAAAGGACAACGTATTCATTTATCTCGATGATCTGTTAATCATCTCAAATGACTTCGATAAGCATCTGGAATTACTGGTGGAAGTGGCAAATTGTCTCAAAAAAGCGAACCTGACAATTGGCTTAAATAAATCTCAATTTTGTTTTAAACAATTAAAATATTTAGGATTCATCGTTGGAGGTGGCATGCTCACAACGGACCCGGATAAGGTAAAGGCAATAAAAGAAATAAGGGTTCCAAAGTCTGTGAGAGAAGTAAGAAGTTTTTTGGGTACTGCGGGGTGGTATCGCAGATTCATCAAAAATTTTGCCGTTATATCTGCACCACTCACAGACACACTGAAGAAGTCAAAGAAGTTTGAAATGACACCAAAAGCTATCGAGGCATTCGAAAATTTAAAGAAAGCTTTGACCTCAGCGCCAGTACTTAGACACGCAGATTTTACCAAAAAATTCTATGTGCAATGCGATGCTTGTGAATATGGTATAGGTGCGGTTTTGTACCAGATATTCGGGGAAAATGAGGAACATCCCATTGCATTCTTTTCGCAAAAGTTGAATTCGTGTCAAAGAAATTATAGTGTTACCGAAAAAGAGTGTTATGCTGCTGTAGTGGCTGTGCAAAAGTTTAGGCAATATGTAGAGATGATGCCTTTTACCATCGTGACTGATCACGCTAGCCTTAAGTGGTTGATGACTTTAAAAGACTTAACAGGGAGACTAGCCAGATGGTCACTTAAACTGCAAGCATTCGATTTTGAAATAAAGCACAGGAAAGGTTCAGAAAACTTAGTTGCCGATATGCTATCAAGATTACCAAACGTGGACGAAATGAATCTGACAGAATGTCTAGGTTTCGAAACGACTGAATTCGAAAGCGAAGAGTACAAGGATTTAGTAAAACATATAACGGAGAATAAAGAAAAATTGCCTGATGTGAAAGTTGAAAACGGATATATATTCAAAAAGATAGGGTTTGATCAGATAGGATTAGATTCACCATGGAAATTATGGATTCCAACAATGATTACATATCAAATGATTGAAAACGCTCACTCTACTGTAACAACAGCACACGGTGGAGTAGCAAAGACTCTTGAAAGATTGAGACGACAATTTTATTGGCCAAAAATGGCGATGCAAGTCAAGAACTTTGTAGCTAACTGTAGAGTTTGCAAGGAATCAAAGCCATGTAACATTAATCTAAGGCCGGAAATCGGAAATCCAGTTGTAACGGAAAGACCATTTCAAAAATTGTACATAGATTTTATGGGAAAATATCCACGCTCTAGAAAGGGAAATTGTTATATATTCATTGTCGTTGATCATTTCACGAAGTTCATGTTTTTGAAAGCGATGAAAGAAGCCACAACTAACAATGTTATTGAGTTTCTCGTTCACGAAATTTTCCACAAATTTGGAGTGCCTGAGGTAATACATAGCGACAATGGCAGTCAATTTGTCGCCAAAAGCTTTGAAAATTTATTAAAGACATACAAAATACATCATTTAAAAACCGCTGTATATTCTCCTCAGAGCAATGCGAGTGAACGTGTCAATCAATCTGTGTTATCTGCCATAAGAGCATATTTGGATAAAGACCATCGTGACTGGGACATGTACCTTTCTGAAATTGAATGTGCAATTCGAACGTCCGTACACTCAGCCACAGGCATAACACCATTTTTTGCACTTTTTGGGTATCACATGTACACTAGTGGTTCCGACTATAAATTAGGAAGGAAATTAGGTTCATTAAGCGACCATGATATCTTGGAAATCAGTCGAAATGACAGGATGGAAATAATTAGGGAGTATATGAAACAAAATATACAAAAAGCTCAAGAGAGGAGTGCTGAGAGATATAATAGAGGAGCACGTATTATTAAATTGGTACCCGGTCAGGAAGTCTACCGTAGGAATACCGTACTGAGCAATTTTAGTAAAAATATTAACGCAAAGTTTAGCCGAAAATTTATAAAATGCAGAATTGTAAGGCCAATCGGTAACAATATGTATGAACTAGAAGATCTTCAAGGCAAGTCGATTGGTATTTTTCACGTGAAAGATATAAAAGTTTGAAAAATATGTAGTAAATCTGTGATATAATCTATAACCAGTGCAATATTAGGATTAGTAATACATTTTAATAATTTATCTTGACAATTTTTATCTTGACAATTTATATATATGTATGTGTTTCGTCCTAATATATCACGGTGTACCTAATTTATCGTAGATTTACAAATAATATATGATCAAACTAAAACCTAGTGCAATATTTATAATTTTTATTGACAAATATGTATATATGTGTTATCTGTCATACAAAATATCACATAGGACTGTCCTTGAACCAAAATCTGACACTAAAGCAAACCGACTGTATAATAAAACACTCACTCAGTACAAAGAAAACAGCAATGACTCTGTATTCACCAAAAGATTCCAGAATGTCCGTGTACTGTTAGTTAGGAATGGTAGACCTGTAAGAGAAAAGAAAAAGGGATTTACAAAGTAACAGTATTATCTTTAGATATAAGAGTTTACTTCCCGTAGGATATTTGCTTGACCGGGATGAAAAATCTCTGTGTAAAAGCCTGGCTAGTTCAGTCAGCATGAGACTTCAGGGTGTGGGAGTTCCCTACGTTGGATACCAAAAAGACCTAACACGCACACCGCTCCTCGAGACTGCGTCACCAGACATCGGTGTTTTGTTGCGTGCCATTTTTACGCAGTAGTAAAATGCCTACGGCTAGACGCTACTGGTCTATACACCACCCCTAGTTACGCCACTGGTGTGGAAAAAAATTTTTGCGTGGGAGCACGCTAGGGAATGACGTCGGGAGGAGGTCAAACAAAAACTCCGACAACCTCGAGTCCCTCACATTGTTTTATTTAAGGGATGGGCCACGGTAGTTATGGAGCCACCAACTCCAACCCATATCCCAGTGGTTTTTCGTTCTCGCATTTAGAAGTTTGTTTTCATTGTTAGTTTTAGTTGTGTATTTTCTTGTAATTTGTACCTGAAAAAAAAGAGAAATAATATTAATAAAAAGTATTATAGGGTGGAACGATACATATTTACAGTAGTTGTGTGCAGGAATATCCAATAATCTGAAAGAAAAAAGAAAAGGAATATCAGAGGAAAATTTTTTTTATAAAATACTTACCCTCGTTCATTAGAATTTGTGAAAAGTCACAGCTGTTTGAGCGTACGTTGTATAAAAGCTGCGTTTAGTAAGCATAGTAGTGATAACACCATAAAATACCCAGGGTTGCAGTTTTCATTCAAAATAACTAAATTTGAAAAAAAGCAAAATAAAAAGATTTTAAATTATGAATGGAAGCAGTCATGCTACTGAAATTGCTGACCGCCTGGTATTGTAGGAGGGGGAATACAGTACAAGCTAACTTTTGTTTTGAGCACTGTTTACTTACGAAGATGAAAACACCGCTTTAAATTCCTTTCTCATTAGTCACATAGTAGTTTATTTATTTAGAAAAAACGTTACTTCGCGCGGGAATTATAGATTTGGGCCTACAGACATACAAACCAATGCTATACGCCTATAAGACATAAAATAAAAAGTATGTAAGCGGAAAAAGGCGCCAATGAAAATAAAAAGAAAGATAACTAATAAGAAGGTAAATAAGGATTGGCGGGGAAAAACCCGGCGAAATTGTGCTACTAAATAGAGTATAAAAGAGTAGCAATTGCAGAAAGCAAGACTAAAAACATAAGGAAAGGTGCACTAGTATCAGCTAAATTTAATTAGTAACAACTAAAAACAAAATAAAGGCAAATAAAATCAGAGTGTCGTTACAAAGCCATAAATATTTTTGCTTAAGTTAAAATTTATTACAACAGAGAAAAAAAAAGAAAACGTAAGTTTTACAAAATAAAATAAAATTGCCAAATTCGTGATTGATAGGTGCGTGTGTGAGAAAAAACTATTAAAATGTTCTTTCGTTTTTTTATATAGCTGGCTATTGTCTCAGAACTGGTGACGGTTGACCAAGAGATCACAGGAGAAATAGCCAGGTAAGTTTTATCCATTAACTTATCCATTAGGGTACCAAACATCCATATTGTACGCATATATATAAAAGGATAGACACACATATGCATGTAAAGACAGACGGCAGTATAGTCCAAGGTAACAAAGGAAAATTTTTAATACTGAGGAAAGTGCTACGTTTGAGTAAGAACCGTGGTTCTTGGGCCACCTAGAAGAAAGTAAAATTAAGAGAGAAAAGAAGAAAAAAGGAAAAAAAAAAAAAAAAAGGAAAACAAGAATTTAATGTAGTTTAAGAATTGTTTATTGTTATTATTTAGTTATTTATTATTATTATTTATTAATTTACGTTATTTTTAAGTTGTTTAAGTGTTGGTGTGAATAATTATTGTGTCCTTTGAGAGTGTGGTAATCTAAATGTAAATGAATTCGTCAGAGGCCAAAAGAACAAAACAATACACCTAAAAATAATTAAAGAATAAATTCAAAATTAGTAAACTAGGTGCTCAAACTAGGCTAAGGAAATTGAATTGGTAGAAAAAAAATACATATATAAAAGAACGTCATTAGGGAGCTCCTTCATGCGTAGGATTTTTTTTGTTATTGCACATCCGGCATAGATTGAGTACTTAATAGAGCTATAGACATATAAATATATTTATAAAAGAAAAGAAGTAAGGAATTGTTTTTTTTTGATAAAGGCCAATATGAAAGTGAGATCACATATATTATAAAATTTGTTAGTGTTAAGTATGTAATTTAGTTTAAGATTTCGTTTTGTAAGGAGAATTTTAATGATTAGTATAGAGAAAATTATAAATAAAGCTGTTCTAATAATGTATTAAACTATGAAAATTTTTGAGTAAGTTATATTTTTTTGGGGATTGTTGAAGTAGATAGGGCGACGTAAGACGGGCAGAAGGGACTGTGAAAAATAGGAACTGGATTCATCACAGTCATGGATGGGAAAAGGGCGATTGGAGGCCAACATCTACCTCCCTATTAAGTGATATGGCCTACAGAATGTAAGTGTTTTATTTGTGTTAAAATTCCCGTAAAATTTTTTTCGTGTTGCGATCCGGCCAAAGGGTTGAGAACTCCTCCCACGAGGTGATGCCGTTGAGTTGGCAGGGTAATCATTGGCCAGAGTACCGATCAGGATCGTAACAATGTTTAAAATAAAAAAATATAATTATTTTGTGAAGTAATAAACAGAAATCGATTATTATTATTTTAGTATAAGAATAAAATAAATTCATTAAAATAGTGAATATTTTTCACCAAAATAATGGAATATAATCATTAAATAACTGAATATATTTCATTAAAGTAATGAAATTATTTCATAAATTCTATGAAATTATTTGAATAAAATTATGAAACTATTTCATTACATTTATGAAACTATTTCATTAAATATACAAATTATTTCATAGAATTTATGAAATTATTTCATAGAATTTATGATTTTTCATCATTGGACGTATGAAATCCTTCATTAGACTAACGATTTTAAATCATATTTATTATGAAATTTATTCATTGTAATTATGAATTGTTTCATTAAACTAATTAAATAATTTCATTAAAAATATGAAATTTCTTCATTATTTTAATGACACATTTCATTAAATTAATGACAAATATTCATATTTCCAATGAATTATATTTCATTTGGACAATGTAAAACTTTCATTGGTTTCATGAAACGTTTCATTGATATAGGTTTAATGAAACATGTTTCATTAATCCAATGAAGCGCTACGTTGCACAGAGGGTTGAAATGTACCAAAAGTGAGGATTAATTCAAAAGCTGAACTTTATCCTACACATTCGTGTGTGGTACTGGGTGAAAGGTAATTAAATTCTACATCACTATTTGCCAAAGACTATTGTTTTGACTAAATTACTTTATCGACTGTGAGCTGTCAAAATCAAATAATTTTTCAAAATTTTTCGTGCCGTGCCTAAAACTGAAAATTGAGATATTTTGGGTGCTGATAATTCTTATTAAGCGTTCTAAAAGTAATTTTATTAAAATGGAACCATCAACTTCAGGTATTTGGCTACATAATTGCATTAATGTTTTTTAGATAAATGTTTTGCAAATATTTTTAATATTTTTTTTAAAAATTGCTCCATATTTGGGGTATTTTCGATATATACACAGAGTTTCAATAAATTTCTTGTTGCGATCCAGCAAATTTTATTAAGTGATATTTTAATATAGTATTTTAGCTTATATATTCCACACCAAACTTTTGCAGAGGCACCGCGTTTTTGTACTTATTAAAATTTTTGTGAAAGAACTCCAGTTGCTAAATACTTAATCTGAAACAACAAACAACAAATCAACTTGTTTGTTTTTAACTCTATTTTGTCTTTATTTTCGGTATTAAAGTTATTGTTATAAATAAGTTTGGTTTCTATCAGAGATGGTTGCGTGAGTTAATTTTGACTCACGCTCACTTACAAAAAATAATTTCTGTTTTATTTACACCGAATTATAATTTTTGCATACGTTCGTGCTTTTATTAAATTTAAAATTAACTCACGAGCTCGAAATGATCACGAAAACACTTAATGTTCGAACAAATAAAATTATATGTAACTCACGAACACTGCATTTAAAAATATCGTGTCACGCTTCCATCTCTTTTAATTGTTATAGTTCATTTTACCCTACATAAAAAAATTGGGCACAAGCATGTGAAGATACATAGAAGTATGGTTTTCATTTGCACTTTAATAGAACAAGTAAAGATTCCTACTATAAATTGGGAAATTTCAACATATTCTAAATAATTTCTAACATATGCTAAGTAAATTTTAAGAAATTTCATGTAAAATTACAAACAATAGATTTTTTCTCAGTTCAGACCCATTAATATCTAGTATAAATAAACAAAATGAGCGGAAAGAAAAGCAACAATTATCAAATTCCGAACTACAGCTTTTGCTATCGCCTATTATTTCTCAAGAAACACATGATAGTAATATATAATTTTTTTCTTAAATACAAACAAAATGCATAAAAAAATTAAAATATTGTTTATTATTAACATATTATACAAATTTTAGAATTCATGAAATTTTGTCGTAAGGACAAATAGGAGTTTAAATCAATTATGTTGAAATATTTATATATGTATATATTATTTTGTATTTATCTTTTTAATAATATATTCAATATATTTTAAGTTTAAATTTTATTTAATCATTTATAGCTTTCTATTTTAAATTTACAATAAAATTTGTACATTAAGCCCATTTTCCACAAAATTGAAAAAACGTTCCCAAACAGACAAAAATTTATTTTTTTTAATTTTTTTTGTTTAATATGGTTTCTTTTTAAGTGTATGACAATTATTGATAAACAAAAAAAATTATAAAAATTTATTTCGTTACTTTTTTAAAAAATTTGTAAAATTCTCGAAATCCTTCAATACCCAAATTCAGACTTTAAATTAAACTTATGTTCATATTTATGCAAAATATATATTTATTTTTTTATTTTTTAGCAAGAAGACAATATAAGCTTTCGTTTGCTTCTCATTTTTAAATAAAATTACTTTCCATTTTAAAATTACGGCGAAAATTCTGAAACAAACTATAATTTTCCGAAAAATAAAAATGTCTATAAAATCGTAAAAATATTTTTTTTTCAGGGTATCTTTTTTTCAGAATATGCCTTTTTATGTATGTTTAACGATTTGAAAAAAAATTTCAAAAAAATTTAAATTACGGCTCCCATGAATTAATCGCCACTTTCGGTGTCATCGAACCCACTGTGCGTTGGTTGAATTTTATTGTAAATTTTCATTACATTAATGTCAGAATTCATTGGATTCATGCAGAAAATTCTTTCAGTGTACTTAAACTTTATTTGCTAGTGTTTTGTAACAAATGTAATGAAATTAATTACATTTGGTTTTTATTAATATTGTTATTGCTGAATTATTTTTTTCTTTCAATTATACCTAATTATAAGACTGAACTACAAACTGAAATACAATGGTTAATTTTTTAGCTGAAGTATAAATAAAATAAAATTTTAAATATATAAAAATTTTGGTTACTTTTTTTACATTTTGGTTACAAAATTTTTTTTGGTCGTGGCAACGCTGACTCCTACACTCAGCATCAGCGTTCCCATTTTACGCTTTTCGTGTATTTTTTGGTGCTTTTTTGCTTTCCAGATACCCGAAATTTTATTAAATACCCGTTTTAGAAAAGCGGCCTCAAAAAAATTTCTTTGGTCCATAACTCGGGAATTTGGAGGTATATTGAAACTTTTAAAACCCGTTTTGTAATACACTCATTTAGGCCTAGAACATACACTAGGTCACTTTGAAAGTGCTTGCAAAAAAGGAAATTTTGTAGCACCGTGTAATTTTATATTTATATAATGGAGTGAAGTTTTATTATGTGTAATTAACCCTGCAACCGTAACCTTCGCCGAATCGACGAGCACGAAATAAAAATGTCGCTGTATTTTTTCTACAGGTGCAATGATCACCTTAATGTTGCTTGTCAACTCAGTAGTCACACCGCTCTTTTGAGAGGCAAATGTGTTTTGCGTGTGCGATCGTAGTTTTTTGAGATTTTTAATTATAGTGCGTCGATTCGACGAATGGTTAGTATTTGTGTTAGTATTTTATACTTGCTTAGATTTGATTTTTCATTTGGGTGGTTTTTATTTTATGAAGTTTTTTAATGGCTTCGAGACGATTGTTATCTGAGGAATCTATTCTTCGCTACTTATTGGAAGAGGATGATCCTAATGTATTGGAGGACTTTTCTGATAGTGAAGAAGAAGACATCGTGGACTTTGATGATGTAGAAAGCGATACTGTAGACGGGGAACACAACTCCTTGAAAACTCAAGAGCGATCCCCTCTTCTTCTACTGGATGATGCTGAGGTTATACAGCCTCTTACAGTTCAATCTCTAGATAATTCAAGAAGTAAAGGTAAAGGTGGTTAAATTCCAAGGGCCGATGTTGATTTTGAATAAAACACAAACTATTTAGGAAATTATTGTAATTTTATTTTATTGTGATATATTGGTATTACTCAATTATGTATGGAACAAAATATCGGCCAAATGGGCGCCGCGACCACGGCGGCACACCTCCATCCGATGGTCTAAATTTTCGATGACGCTGAGGCATAATGGAGGTTCTATGCCGTTATTATTATCTATGCCGAATTATCTCATCCTTTAGCTCTTGAATTGTTGCTGGCTTATCGACGTACACCTTTTCTTTCAAATAACCCCAAAGAAAAAAGTCCAACGGTGTCAAATCACATGATCTTGGCGGCCAATTGACATCGCCATTACGTGAGATAACACGGTCATTGAATTTGTTGCGCAAAAGAGCCATTTCGTTAGCTGTGTGGCAAGTAGCACCGTCCTGCTGAAACCACATATCGTCCACATCCATATCTTCCAATTCGGGGCATAAAAAGTTCGTTATCATCTCACGATAGCGTACACCATTCACAGTAACTGCCTGACCGGCCTCATTTTGGAAAAATACAGCCCGATGATGCCAACAGCCCATAAACCGCACCAAACAGGCACTCTTTGTGGGTGCATTGGTTTTTCGACAATCACTCTTGGATTCTCATTCGCCCAAATGCGGCAATTCTGTTTATTGACGAATTCACTGAGGTGAAAATGTGCCTCATCACTGAAGATGATTTTTTCGAAAATTGATCATCCACTGTTGCCATTTCTTGCCACCATTGTGCCCATTCACGACGTTTGGAATGGTCAAGAGGCTTTAGTTCTTGAGCCAATTGCACCTTGTAAGATGTGTGTGAAGATAAATATGCCTAGTTAAATATGTTTTTGAAAAAATATAGCATGCGATAAAAAAGTATGTAATACACAAATTATGCACATTTTCGCTGAAATTTAATACTTTTAATAAAATTGTGCAACAAAATACATTATTTGTATTCATTTTTAAATTTTAACTGTAATTAAATATGAAATAAATGTGCTGATAAAATTTTACTGATTTAAAAACATATAACAACACTTATACCTATAAAAACATATAAGGTTGGTATATTATCGAAGAAAATATATTACTCTGAGCAAATCTTACCATATCGGGAAGTAAAACCAAGTGGGGAATAAACATAACCAATAGTGCTATTGACCGGCATAAAGCGTTTTTCCGAATTGTATTTGTGAAAAATTATATTCAGTACTGAAAATGTGAAAATTTATAAAATTCTCATATATAAGTGCTCTGAGGGATGTGGTTACTATAGCCAACTCCTACTATGTCAATGAATGAAACCTAGTGGGAAATGTGGTCACTATGACCAAATATATGTACATATGTACTTATATGAGTTGTCGTAATGAATTATTAAAAATGTTTTTTAATTTATATATACAGTGGCGTGCAGAAATGAGTACATAATTAATTTCTTTACTTTTCTGAACGATAAAATGAACAATAACAAAGAAAATAACAACAATTTTTTTTTATTTATTCTGCGTTCCATACTAAATAAAACAACAAAAAATTCAAAACAAAAAGCAACAAATTCATAGAAATAAATAACCATAACTAATATAACTCGCATGTACTCAATTTTGCACTTTTCAATAAAGTTGTTAATAGAGCACTTTTTTAGTACTTGGTCCATAACCCTTTATTTTTTAGTACCATATTAATATGCTTTGGCATGCTTTCAACCAGGTTCTGTATTATTTCTTTAGGTATATTCTGCCACTCTAGATCCACTCGTGCCCACAACTCTTCTAGGTTTGATGGAGCTGTTTGGTACAATCCCAGCCGTCTTCCTACGATTGACCATAAATTCTCAATCGGGTTGAGGTCGGGACTTTGGGCTGGCCAATTCATCAGTTGAAAATTTTGCTCACTCAGCCATTTTTTCACTATTTTCGCCGTATGCTTTGGGTCATTATCCAGCTGAAATACGACTTCTTCTTCAGGATAGGCACTCTTGTCAATGAACTCGGACAGATGAGTCTTCAAAATGGTGAGGTAGTCTTCCTTCTTCATTATACCTTCAATTCTGTGTAATGGCCCAATATGCCACCAAGTGAAGCATCCCCAAACCATGATGTTCCCACCCCCATGCTTCACAGTTTGCTTGACGTGGTGGCGTTGAATGGTATCACCAGGGCGACACCAGCAGTACTGCTTACCGTCCGATTGGAAACGATTAAATTTTGATTCATCTGACCAAATAACTCGTTGCCAGTCATTTACCGTCCAATTTTTATGCTCTGTTGCAAACTTTATTCGCGCCTTTTGGTTCTTTTCGGACAATGCTGATTTATTTTTCTTAACGGCTGAAATATAGCCAATGTTGTGGAGCGCTCGTCGTGCTGTCCATTCACTAACGTGCTTATTTTTGGCAACAAACGTATTTTTCGGTGTTATGATCTTGTTCTGTCTTATTTCTGCTTCTGGTTTGCTTTTTGGTAGCAGTATGTCGCCTTTTTTGAACGCGTATGACCACAGATTGACTAATATTTAGCTCCTTGGCTATTTCCCGAGATGACGCACCATTATTAGTTAAGGAAACTACATTGTTTTCCACATCACGGGATAACTTTTTCATTTTTTTAAACACTGAATATTATTGTAATACACTTGATATGGCACTTAAATTATAACTATAGTATACAATAGCAAACAATTCAAAAATAACGGTATAAACTTGTTTTATTGAAAAGTGCAAAATTGAGTACATGCGAGTTATATTAGTTATGGTTATTTATTTCTATGAATTTGTTGCTTTTTGTTTTGAATTTTTTGTTGTTTTATTTAGTAAGGAACGCAGAATAAATAAAAAAAATTGTTATTTTCTTTGTTATTGTTCATTTTATCGTTCAGAAAAGTAAAGAAATTAATTATGTACTCATTTCTGCACGCCACTGTATGTAAATATAAAAATTATAACAAAATATTTAAAATTGTATTATGAAATAACTGTTAGAAAACTACATTTGTACACACATATTTAAATACAAATGTATCAACTATTGATTGTTTCTGTTTTGTGTTTCTGCAACATAGGCTTTCATAAAACACGATCGAATTTTAAGAGAAAAGGTCTGCAGAGGAAAGTATGTATACATTTACGTTTGCCTTACCCCTGCCAGCAATTGGAAGTTTCTTTCATCGTCCATCGTCAAAGGCGTTACGTCTTACTCACTTCCAGACGTTAATTGGAAGATAACAATAACAATTTACATTGCAGTCGTCTTTTAATCATCCAGACGACGTTTGGAAGATTGTTTGTTGTTTACAATACCAGCCGAAAATGACATGTCCCGTTATAAAAGAAATGAAAAGAATGCAAATAAGAAGTTTTCGACATCATCGAAATTAGTTTTATTTTGTCATTTGCTGTGGTCGGTCAGTGGTAAAGTGTGGTTTCGATTTGTTATTGTTGTAGTTTTTACATATTTGTTATCCCATAGTCAATATGAGTGTATTATCTGTAAAGGCAAACAAAAATCAAAAGCAAAAGAGAGGCGAATAAAATAACTTCTGGAAGTTACGCTGAAGTGACTTCTTGAAGTTACGCTGAAGTGACTTCTGGAAGTTACTTCCGGGGGGTACAACTTCTCAATACGGAAGACGCTTCTACGATCAGAAAATGGTATCGCAGAAGATGAGTTTCAACTTCTTAGCGTCACTTCTGAGTCACTTCCGCAATAGAAAATGTTGGCAGGGACAACTTAAGTTTTTTTATATTTATGTATGTATATTTCTATTTTTTGTGTGCAACCAGCGTTGTCAGTTTAGGGGATTTATCCCCAAATTGAGGATTTTTTTTCGTGATTTGGGATAAAAATTTCATATTGGGGATCCGGGGATTTTTTGGGAATGACAACACAATTTTAGGGGATTTTTTAGAGAATTTTTTTTATAACTGATGGTAACAAGAATGATTTTTGAGCTAAAAAATGTGCGTCTGTGTGTTATAGTGAATGGTTTCTAATAAAGAAGAACTATGTAAATATTTAAAAAAAAGTATATTTTTTACCGTTTAATTTTATTAAAAAAAATCATAATGCTTCTTATGAACGCGAAGATTGGGCAAAAGGTTTGAAATATACATATACGAGTATATTTTTAAAGGGTTTTAACATGTTTTATTTTAGGGTGGCTAAAATGTGTTTCTTGTGCACCAAAATCGTTTCAAGACACTAGTAATCCAACAAATTATTCTTATTCTTGTGATCTTTAAAATCACAAAAAAGGATATCAAGAGACACGGTGAAACGGTCAAACACAAAAATAATTTCGAATCTTTTTATGCAAGAAATACTTTAGAGAATTATTGTAAGAAATATTTTTTTTCAATTCAGTCATAAAATTATGTTAATGTATTTTTAAATTCATTTAAATTCATAAAAAAAAATTGAATCAAAAAAAATCCGTTTGGGGATTTTTGGGGATGACAAATCAAAAATTGGGGATAAGCTCTAAAAAAATACTGGCAGCACTGTGTGCAACCAAATATTTCGAACTTTATGAGGAGAGCCCTTACATATGTATGTTTGCAAAGAAAAATATCCGTTACAAAAATCAAGCAGCACGTTGATGTTGTGATGTTGTTATTGTAAGTGAATCTTTTCAAAAGAACTATAAAACTTTTAAAAAGATTTTGTGCCAACAAATTTAAAGAAGAATCTGTTATTTTCATTATTTACAAGAATATTCAAATGATTTTGATTATAAATTTGATTCTTTTTTATTACTTCACAATGATTCAAATTATATTTTAAAAGGTCAATTTATATTTAATTATTTCTTTTTTTCATCAATTCGTCAGGTACTTAAAATAAATAAAACAAAAAAATAAAAATTGCAATATTTATGTACATTTAATAATTTGAACATTTCATTTTTGTACTCGAATACTATTAGTTTTAAAATTATATTTTAGAGTTTTAGTTAATTCATAAGCATTAATGCTACATTATTACAAATATAAAAGAAAAATCAGTCTCAATAAAGGAACAATAAATAAAATAAATATTTTCAAACTTAATTTATAATTCAATTTGTACTATAATACTTTTATTAAATGTTTTTAATCTTAACTTTTGGTTTTATTCAGTTTAAAACTTTATTTTGATTTATTAACGCTTCAAACAATGTTTACATTACAAGTTTTTTAACATACAACCGCAATTTCAAAATTTCTGTCAAACCGGTTTATAATTTAAATTGTGGCAAATTTTATTTTGAGTTTTTACAAGGAAATACTTATCCACAGGCACAGGTACAACAAAAAGTTTATTTGACTTAGAAAGTGTTATAAATTATAAATTTATATTGATATGTATTTGAGTATATTTAAAATTCAAAACTATACAAACGTAGTCATTTTATATTACGACATAGGAAACATGTAAAAGGTGGAGAATATGTAATGTTTAATATTTTGTTATAATGAGCGAAACATTCTTTATCGACTCCCCTTTTACATATAGTGCATTTTAAATAGAAATTTATAGGACCGCCTTCACAATACAAACATTCTATATTAGTGTTGCCGTATTTAATCAAATCTCCGTTAATTGTATTTCTATAATTGTCTGGATCTTCAATAGTCTCCAAGGATTTGTTAAGCAATAATGCCTCCATTAATTGTACACATAGAATTCCGCAGTTGTACGAATCTTTTTGTATGTAGTGGTTTACAATTTTCAATTTCCATTTATTTTCTTCCAGTACATTGTTGCATTTTAGGAATCTTTCGAATTTTTTTTCGCATTCACTTTTGGAGGCTTTCATTGGATCAATATATATAAATTCTTGTTCAACCATATTAATAAAAACGATCGTAAAATGGTTTACTGTATGTATTGGTATGATTATCTGTTTTGTTGTTGTTTTTATAAAATTGCTTATTTCTTTTACAGATTTTGTATTAAAAATACCAATACCAACTTCACAAGGAAGACAGTCACAGTCATTTATATCATATTTAAAAAATAGTATATGGCAGTAAAGTTCTATTAGATTGTTAAAAATTTCTCTTCGTGGATTGAGTGTTTGAAATTCGTGCAGATAAATGTTTTCAGCAAAATGAGGTGCTTTTTTGTGAAGTTTGATATAAATATGAGCATAATTATATAATACAAGTTTAATTTTTAAATTTCTCGGAACCTTAATCTTACTCAGTTCGGTCAAAAGATCATTTTCCGATTTTTTAGAATTCGTAACAATACATTGGTTTTTAAACGTACTATTGTTTTGATCTTTTATTAAAAATTCCAGAGTATGATTTTTTTAAAATTTTTTTCAACTTTAATTTACTGTACTCTTAATTTTTTTTGGAGTTGTTTTCCATTGGTCTTCTATCAGATGGTCAGCTTTTCTTTTTGTTAGTCTTTCAATTTCAAATGATCCGCACGTGTTTGTTATATCTTTAATTTTGGCTTGGACGTATCTTTTAGAACTTCGAGCATAACAGCTAGGCCTTACGAAACGTTTTCCTTTTAGTGTAACGTTTTTATTAATGTTGAAATAGCTCTCTATAGGGCTATTGGAAATTCTTGTTTGGCTTGTTGTTTCAACCACAACGCCCATCAAATTTGTCCAAAAAACGCTATAAGGAATGTACTTTCTTAAGATCAAATTTAAGAATTTCCCATTTTTTAAATTATTTTCTGTTCCATTTTCTGCGGTTTTGCTTTTTCTTATGGAATCATAAATTTCAAATCCTTTTTGGTAGAAAGGACTTTTCTTATATTGTGGTCCGTTCCGCTCATTTTTTTTTTTAAATTTATATTGATCTTTCGTTAGATCTTCATCAGTTTTCCATGATATATGAAAATATTCTTTTGCGATTTCAAATCGTTGGTCTATATTAGAAGACAGCAATATGACACAAACATTTTTCCACCATGTCCAAAAATCACCGATTGATGAAATGTTAATTCCTTTTAACATAATCATTTTAAAAAAATTAAACTGTTCTTCCGTTAGGGAATGTTCCTGAATATCATTCAGACATATCTTAAAGAAATGACAATAACAAATTTGAATTATTACGAAATTCGAAGGCAATTTTTGGAAATTTTCAAGAATTTCAAAACATTTATCCAAATAGGAAAGTACCGAATCGACGTTGTTAAATGTTTTTATTGAAGCATTTATAATAGCCCAACTCCAGTTCATGCAGAGACGCTTACTTAATGGCCATTTAATATTATTTTCAATGCAGAAAACTTTAATGTCTATTAAAAACTTTCTTAAATCATCTTCATAATGACGTGCAATTAAAACTATTGGTACTACAATACCTTTCTTTTGGGGATCTGAAATATGAAATATTATGCTGTATAAAAACACCCTTTTTGAATTGACATCAAATTTTTTGACAATTCCACCAGTGGCATCTATAAACAGGGTATTCCTGCTTTGTTTTAAAAGCTGACCTTTATTCAAAGTTGTTAAATTTAATTGTTCTTTAGAGAACAAATAAATTTCCTGGGGAATGGATACTCGTTGAATGAAGTTTTTCCAATTTTTATCCCTTTGCATTTGTACAATGTCTAATATCGTGTCTCTGTTGCGGTTTAGTTTTTGATTATTCTCACTTTTAATTTTGCGAACTGCGTCACTGGAAGGTAAGCACTGTGTATTACCGGCATTAAATAATTGTTTTGATTGTTTTAAAAACAAGTCATTTCTATAATTAGATGGCAACTGATTTTGGATTTGTTGTTTGGCCACTTTTCTATTTACAGCCCGAATTTGTTGCGTTTTTTTATATTTTGGGTGAGCTATAATTTCTTTATTAGTAAATACTTTAACTGAAAACGGTGTATCTGTTAGGTCTACGATAAACTTATATTTTCTGCAGCCCTCCTTCTCATACAAGCATTTCCCGTATATCCGTAAACAGCTCATTTTATTTGCATAAGCGAAACTTACGATATTTAGAGGATACACATTGTTTAATTCCTTAAAGTTTTCTCGAACAAGATCCTCAAAGTACCTGGTAAATTCTGATTTTTGTTCAATTTTGCCATTTACAATGAAATATTCCAAAAGATATCTATGATGTTGATCTTTAAAGTAAAAAATTCCTTCGTCATAGGAACAAACATTTTTTTTTCTTCCGGGAATATTTTTCTCAACATTTATTGTATCATCTACAATAACAAATTTTTGGTTGGGTATAGCCATTGCTGGGAGTTTTTTTCTTAATAAAGTATATTCGTCAATTTAAATATCATTTTCAGTTGTATCATTTATTTGGGAAATGTTGTTTATTGTTGAACAAAACTCAAAATTTGAAAACATCGCTGAGTTTACAAAATGGCCATCAATATCCAAATTAATAATACCAAAGAATGATAAAATAAAGATTACGCCAACGCGAGTAAAATTTTAAAATGTTCTGCTCATTTAGGCCCTGTGACGTCACACATTCTGTGTTTCTATTGGCTAATTTTTTCTCACTTGTTTTTTTTACTGATGTTTTGCTTGAATTTGCTCACTGCACTCTTCATGTTTATATTTTTTGTTGTTTTTCTTTTTTTTAAACAGATTTTATTTTAGAACTCTCAGAGATTTCAATTGCAAGGTTGCCAACTATCACATAAAACATAAATTTTTCGCAAGAAATTTTAATTCTAACACATGAAACATTATTGGTAACCTTTAGAATGGCCCATCTACGTCACATAACGGGAAATCATGCGCATGGCGTAATCTTTATTTTATCATTCTTGATAATGCCACTATTTTCTGGTTTAATTTTGTTTGCGCTAGCGCCTTCATTAATCGGCTGATCAGGCTCGTTCTCTATAGAAGTTAAATTGATGACAGTATCGCTTTTAATTGTCGTTGCTAAATCTATATTATCAGCGATTGAACCAGTGGAGTTTAATAGCTCTGATATTATATTTTCGTAGCAAACATCATGTATATCTAAGAAAATTAATTTATTTTAAATACAATAAATAAGTACATACTCGTACGTATTTCGCTGAAATTTGTGAATTGATTATACAAAGCTTTGGAAAATATAAATTGTTTTAAATTTTTATTGAAAAATGAAGACACATTTTTATGTGAATATCTTAAACTGAATTTCAAAAATGATTTTCAAAGAAATTTGAAATACATACATATAAATATACAGGGTGGGCCAAGTTTGACTGAATGATTTGAACTCTATTGGCATATTGTAGCCGTTGTGGTGCATCCCTCGGCAATAATTCTTGGGCCAATTGAATTTTATATGGAAACATCTTCAGATCAACTTTTAGAATACGTCGTAGCGATGTTCTGGAGATGTTCAATTGAGTATTAAATTAAAAAGGCAAAAGTTATAAATCAGTCAGTCCAAGTTGGCCCACCCTGTATGTATATAATAAACATATATATATGTATATAAAATTATGTCGTTACGTACATATTGCATAATTATGTCTTTATTTAATTAAGAACTAGGGCAACTAATAGCGTTTTCTTTTCTGGCAAAAATGTTACACTTTTTTCCTTTTTTTGTATATGAGAAATGGGTAAAAAGTGTAACATATATGTAACATTTTTGCCAGAAAAGAAAACGCAATAAAAGTATCTTAAAAACATATGAATTTGTTATTTATCCGTTTCAGACAATTTGAAAATTTTTGGAATCGATTATACAGGGTGGTTAAATTGTAAGGGCCGATGTTTAATGTGAACCACACCTAAACGCCAAGCTTTTTTCCGAATTTTATTTGACATTTCTCTATTTCAGACTTACTCAATTTGAACCATGGAGAGATACATAATCCACCAACGTTTTAATGTTATCCAGACTTATTATGAAAATGGGCGTTCAAATTAAAATGCATATCGTGCACTTCGTGATTTTTTTGGTCAATTTGATCGTCCAAATATGCGTACAATCGCAAAAATCATGGAAAAATTCAAGCAAACCGTCGGACTTTTTTCTTTGGGGTTATTTGAAAGAAAAGGTGTACGTCGATAAGCCAGCAACAATTCAAGAGCTAAAGAATGAGATAATTCGGCACATCAACGGCATTGAACCTCCATTATGTCTCAGGGTCATCGAAAACTTGGACCATCGGATGGAGGTGTGCCGCCGTGGTCGCGGCGCCTATTTGGCCGATATTTTGTTCCATACATAATTGAGTAATACCAATATATCATAATAAAATAAAATTACAATAATTTCCTAAATAGTTTGTGTTTTATTCAAAATCAACATCGGCCCTTGAAATTTAACCACCCTTTATTTCACATATTTTAGTGTTTTATAAAAATGTTTTGAAAAATTTTCAGAATATGAAAAAATACGATAGCTGATACAATGCGCAATGGTGCAAAATCGAAATTTTGTGGAAATTAATCTGTAATTTATAAACGGCTGTTCCGATCGGGATTCGAGTAAATTTTTAAATATACCATAAAACCCTCCAAGGGCGGCACTCGCACTATATACAATCCCCCTTATTCAAAAACGATTATTAAAATAAATTTATTAAATTTAATCGTTTTTGTTAAATTTAATAATAAGGAGGTAAGAAATTGTTTAATTTAATCAATTCAAAATTTCTCCGAACCAAAATAAATACTAAACCAATCAATAAGAACATTACCTTCAATAGACAATATAGCAGTTGGGAGTAGTTTTTTAACTTGATTTTCTAATTGTCGATACCCATTATAATTGCACCACTTTGTAAACAACCCTATTTCGTCGCATAAATTAAAGTTTTTTTCATCCTAGTAGAATAAAGCAGTCATAACTTACAACTTACCATTAAAGTTAATCGTTTCTGCAATCGATATTTGTTCCGACTATTCGGAGCTAAAAGTTCCATTTCAGCATTTCCGAGAATTGTATTTGCAAAATTAAAAAATCTTTCTACTGGACACTCCAGACCATCAAAATAAATATTATTCAAATAATATAATTGCGACAAGAATAAAAAGATTTCTTTTTTCAACATTTCACAACTTTTTTAAAACACAACTTACTTCTATAAATTTACTTCCACTTTAACCCTAAATGGTTACTCTTCATTTTTGTACATTAAGGTTACTCTTCGTTGAATCGACGAACAATTTCTTAAAATAATTTTAGCGGAACAGTTTTTAAAGTTAAAAATAAACAAAAATATTTTTATTTAAGTATGATATTTAACAAATAACAAAAAAAATATAATGTAACACAAAAATTTTTTTTTCTATCTTAAAATTCGATACGAATTTGACTCTTTTTAATGAGTTATATGATAGAGAGTAAATGAGCTTCGTCGATTCGACGAACAGTAACCATCCAGGGTTAAAAACTACTCACTTCTAATTTATATTATTGCACAGTTTCATATTAGAGTTCGAAAAAATTGTAACCGATTTTCGATCAAACTTGTTTGATAATTTTTTTTTTTAAATTTGTTGGCACAAAATCTTTTTAAAAGTTTTATAGTTCTTTTGAAAAGATTCACTTACAATAACAACATCAACGTGCTTAATTTTTGTAACGGATATTTTTCTTTGCAAACATACATATGTAAGGGCTCTCCTCATAAAGTTCGAAATATTTGGTTGCACACAGTGCTGCCAGTATTTTTTTAGAGCTTATCCCCAATTTTTGATTTGTCATCCCCAAAAATCCCCAAACGGATTTTTTTTGATTCAATTTTTTTTTATGAATTTAAATGAATTTAAAAATACATTAACATAATTTTATGACTGAATTGAAAAAAAATATTTCTTACAATAATTCTCTAAAGTATTTCTTGCATAAAAAGATTCGAAATTATTTTTGTGTTTGACCGTTTCACCGTGTCTCTTGATATCCTTTTTTGTGATTTTAAAGATCACAAGAATAAGAATAATTTGTTGGATTACTAGTGTCTTGAAACGATTTTGGTGCACAAGAAACACATTTTAGCCACCCTAAAATAAAACATGTTAAAACCCTTTAAAAATATACTCGTATATGTATATTTCAAACCTTTTGCCCAATCTTCGCGTTCATAAGAAGCATTATGATTTTTTTTAATAAAATTAAACGGTAAAAAATATACTTTTTTTTAAATATTTACATAGTTCTTCTTTATTAGAAACCATTCACTATAACACACAGACGCACATTTTTTAGCTCAAAAATCATTCTTGTTACCATCAGTTATAAAAAAAATTCTCTAAAAAATCCCCTAAAATTGTGTTGTCATTCCCAAAAAATCCCCGGATCCCCAATATGAAATTTTTATCCCAAATCACGAAAAAAAATCCTCAATTTGGGGATAAATCCCCTAAACTGACAACGCTGGTTGCACACAAAAAATAGAAATATACATACATAAATATAAAAAAACTTAAGTTGTCCCTGCCAACATTTTCTATTGCGGAAGTGACTCAGAAGTGACGCTAAGAAGTTGAAACTCATCTTCTGCGATACCATTTTCTGATCGTAGAAGCGTCTTCCGTATTGAGAAGTTGTACCCCCCGGAAGTAACTTCCAGAAGTCACTTCAGCGTAACTTCAAGAAGTCACTTCAGCGTAACTTCCAGAAGTTATTTTATTCGCCTCTCTTTTGCTTTTGATTTTTGTTTGCCTTTACAGATAATACACTCATATTGACTATGGGATAACAAATATGTAAAAACTACAACAATAACAAATCGAAACCACACTTTACCACTGACCGACCACAGCAAATGACAAAATAAAACTAATTTCGATGATGTCGAAAACTTCTTATTTGCATTCTTTTCATTTCTTTTATAACGGGACATGTCATTTTCGGCTGGTATTGTAAACAACAAACAATCTTCCAAACGTCGTCTGGATGATTAAAAGACGACTGCAATGTAAATTGTTATTGTTATCTTCCAATTAACGTCTGGAAGTGAGTAAGACGTAACGCCTTTGACGATGGACGATGAAAGAAACTTCCAATTGCTGGCAGGGGTAAGGCAAACGTAAATGTATACATACTTTCCTCTGCAGACCTTTTCTCTTAAAATTCGATCGTGTTTTATGAAAGCCTATGTTGCAGAAACACAAAACAGAAACAATCAATAGTTGATACATTTGTATTTAAATATGTGTGTACAAATGTAGTTTTCTAACAGTTATTTCATAATACAATTTTAAATATTTTGTTATAATTTTTATATTTACATACAGTGGCGTGCAGAAATGAGTACATAATTAATTTCTTTACTTTTCTGAACGATAAAATGAACAATAACAAAGAAAATAACAATTTTTTTTATTTATTCTGCGTTCCTTACTAAATAAAACAACAAAAAATTCAAAACAAAAAGCAACAAATTCATAGAAATAAATAACCATAACTAATATAACTCGCATGTACTCAATTTTGCACTTTTCAATAAAACAAGTTTATACCGTTATTTTTGAATTGTTTGCTATTGTATACTATAGTTATAATTTAAGTGCCATATCAAGTGTATTACAATAATATTCAGTGTTTAAAAAAATGAAAAAGTTATCCCGTGATG
This sequence comes from Bellardia pandia, assembly GCA_916048285.2. Taxonomy (NCBI): domain Eukaryota; kingdom Metazoa; phylum Arthropoda; class Insecta; order Diptera; family Calliphoridae; genus Bellardia; species Bellardia pandia. Next base: position 90,011,203 of record OU696532.1, on the reverse strand, counting down.
TGGAAAACAATGTAGTTTCCTTAACTAATAATGGTGCGTCATCTCGGGAAATAGCCAAGGAGCTAAATATTAGTCAATCTGTGGTCATACGCGTTCAAAAAAGGCGACATACTGCTACCAAAAAGCAAACCAGAAGCAGAAATAAGACAGAACAAGATCATAACACCGAAAAATACGTTTGTTGCCAAAAATAAGCACGTTAGTGAATGGACAGCACGACGAGCGCTCCACAACATTGGCTATATTTCAGCCGTTAAGAAAAATAAATCAGCATTGTCCGAAAAGAACCAAAAGGCGCGAATAAAGTTTGCAACAGAGCATAAAAATTGGACGGTAAATGACTGTCAACGAGTTATTTGGTCAGATGAATCAAAATTTAATCGTTTCCAATCGGACGGTAAGCAGTACTGCTGGTGTCGCCCTGGTGATACCATTCAACGCCACCACGTCAAGCAAACTGTGAAGCATGGGGGTGGGAACATCATGGTTTGGGGATGCTTCACTTGGTGGCATATTGGGCCATTACACAGAATTGAAGGTATAATGAAGAAGGAAGACTACCTCACCATTTTGAAGACTCATCTGTCCGAGTTCATTGACAAGAGTGCCTATCCTGAAGAAGAAGTCGTATTTCAGCTGGATAATGACCCAAAGCATACGGCGAAAATAGTGAAAAAATGGCTGAGTGAGCAAAATTTTCAACTGATGAATTGGCCAGCCCAAAGTCCCGACCTCAACCCGATTGAGAATTTATGGTCAATCGTAGGAAGACGGCTGGGATTGTACCAAACAGCTCCATCAAACCTAGAAGAGTTGTGGGCACGAGTGGATCTAGAGTGGCAGAATATACCTAAAGAAATAATACAGAACCTGGTTGAAAGCATGCCAAAGCATATTAATATGGTACTAAAAAATAAAGGGTTATGGACCAAGTACTAAAAAAGTGCTCTATTAACAACTTTATTGAAAAGTGCAAAATTGAGTACATGCGAGTTATATTAGTTATGGTTATTTATTTCTATGAATTTGTTGCTTTTTGTTTTGAATTTTTTGTTGTTTTATTTAGTATGGAACGCAGAATAAATAAAAAAAAATTGTTGTTATTTTCTTTGTTATTGTTCATTTTATCGTTCAGAAAAGTAAAGAAATTAATTATGTACTCATTTCTGCACGCCACTGTATATATAAATTAAAAAACATTTTTAATAATTCATTACGACAACTTATATAAGTACATATGTACATATATTTGGTCATAGTGACCACAACTTATATATGAGAATTTTATAAATTTTCACATTTTCAGGAATGAATATAAATTTTCACAAATACAATTAGGAAAAACCCTTTACATCCATCAATAGCACTATTGATGGCCTTCATTTCCCACTAGGTTTCATTCATTGACATAGTAGAAGTTGACCATAGTGACCACATCCCTCAGAGCACTTATATATGAGAATATTGACTTTGTTATATTCTTGATATGAATATAATTTTTCACAAATACAATTCGGAAAAACGCTTTATGCCGGTCAATAGCACTATTGGTTATGTTTATTCCCCACTTGGTTTTATTTCCCGATATGTTAAGATTTGCTCAGAGTAATATATTTTCTTCGATAATATACCAACCTTATATGTTTTTAAATCAGTAAAATTTTATCAGCACATTTATTTCATATTTAATTACAGTTAAAATTTAAAAATGAATACAAATAATGTATTTTGTTGCACAATTTTATTAAAAGTATTAAATTTCAGCGAAAATGTGCATAATTTGTGTATTACATACTTTTTTATCGCATGCTATATTTTTTCAAAAACATATTTAACTAGGCATATTTATCTTCACACACATCCTTGTAAGCGTGTAAATGCAAGTCTTTATGCATAATGTTCATCAACGACGAGCGTGAGAGGTGCAATTGTTGGGCATGACGACGAGTTGAGGTGGACGGCTCTTCAGCCACACTATCGCGAACAGCAGCAATATTTTCTGCAGTACGAAAATCACGAAGTGCACGATATGCATTTTAATTTGAACGCCCATTTTCATAATAAGTCTGGATAACATTAACACGTTGGTGGATTATGTATCTCTCCATGGTTCAAATTGAGTAAGTCTGAAATAGAGAAATGTCAATTAAAATTCGGAAAAAAGCTTGGCGTTTAGGTGTGGTTCACATTCAACATCGGCCCTTACAATTTAACCACCCTTTAGTTCATATATTTTCAACTTTTCAAAAAGCAACATTCGCAGTCGCTCATGCCTTGTTTGGACTACAAGAAAAGGAAGTAGTTCAAACAGAACAGCTTCAATTAACATTCTGCATGGTGCAAGAGGTCCAAATCGTTCCGTTAAAAATGTAACTGATCAACTAGAATTATTTGAGCATTTCATAACTGATCAAATATTAGAAGAAATTGTTAAGTGGACAAACTCGGAGACTAATACTAAAAAGCAAAATTATGAGGAATATAAATTTACTCAGAGTGAAACCAGCAAAGCTGAAATTAGGGCTCTAATTGGTATTTTAGTGCAGTGATGTTCAAAAATAAAATGTAGATGTATTTGTGAGAGATTTTGCACAGCAAACATATTGTCAAACGCTTAAAATCAGAAAAAAGTAAAGAATTTTTTCCAAATATAAACACCTTATGAAACAATATGAGTGACCGTAAATAACAATTATCAATATCGAAAACCAATTTTGGAACAGTTATTTTGAGAAAAAACAAAAATAAGTCCATCTTAAACAGTTTTTTATTTTTCGTCTTCAATTGTAATTGAATCGCGTGTGTTTGCTGTGCTTCGACCAACAAGAAGCAACAACAATGCTTAACAAATTTCTGAAAAAAATGACGATAGACCGTCGCATGTGTTCTCATCGCTTGCTCAACGACGACTGAATGAATGTTTTTAAAAGAGCATAACAAATGTGTGTAAATTTTTCAAACAATTGTTGTATGGGCTGAACATCACTGTTTTAGTGTTAGTAGCAGATTTAAAAGATAATCATTTGACACTCGACGAGTTATTTAACGTAGAGTTCTATAACAGCACAAAAGGTGGTGTAGATACATTTGATCAGATGTGCTCAGTTATGTCATGCAACAGAAAAACTAATCGATGGCATATTGTATTGCCATAATGCTTCTATATAAGGACAAACAATAATTCCTCGGCGTGAATTTATGAAGCAGCTCCATTCAAAACTCGTCGAACCCTGGCTCAAAACCCGATATTAGATTCTTACAATGCCGCGGCACGTGAAAGACAATATATCATATATATTGCAATCAAAAAATATTGTGGGTTTGATCAAAATTAGTCATCGTCCAGCAATGATGCTAAACCAATTAAAGTGCAAAATCCGAACAAGAGAAAAAGCTGTAATCTCTGCTTATATAAGAAAAGACGCATGACAATGTATTCATGCGCGGAATGCAAGGTTGCAATTTCTGCTGATCATAAAGTTGATTTTTGCAAACAATGCGTTTTAAAAAATTAGTAAATATTTTTTTATATAAATAATATCCTGGGGGCTAATTCTCGCATTCGTATGCGAATAAATTTTCATTCGAACGTTCGAATTTTTTAACATTTGGGATTCCCTCATTCAATAGCGAATAAAATGTATCGAAATTTCTAATGATGGCATTCGATAACGAATGATCATTCGATCGCAACCTTGCGAGGTTTTACTCGTAAGCAAAGAAGCATTCGAAATATTGTTTTTTTTTTAGCAAACAGAAGAAAAAAGAAAATGTAAGTAAAAGAAATTGTTACTTTAAAAAAATATCATAATATTAATAATTTTATTACTTTTAGGTCAAAAATAATTTTACGCATGCTTCCTTTGTGAGTCTAAAACGTCTTTTGAATCTAGAAAAACACATACTTACATATGTATGTACATACATTAATACATATGTATGTATGTATGTATGAACATATGTACTTATTTATACTTATTCAAAGTTTGTCAATTTTAAGGGGTCGAAGGTGTTTCTTATGTTATTAATGTTTTCAATATCGTCAGAATCAGAAGACGATGAGTAAAAAAACATTTTTAATTTAGAATAATTTCTTTAAAAAATTTTGCTCAAGTAATTTTTTGCAGAACCATATGTTTTTTGTTTACATTTTCTTTTATTTTATTCAGTGTTGTAATACGTACTTATTTAAGTTATTTACAACACTGAAGCAATCAATCGATTCGATTCGTATTGAGTATCATCATTAGAAAATTTTGCAATGTCGAAATAAATTTCGATTCGAAAACAATTTCGATCACGACTGCCAGAATTAGCCCCCTGATGTGCCGAATGTGTTTAATGCTTTATATTGGTGGTGGGTGGGCATATAAGATTCGGCACTGCCGAATATAACACTCTTATTTGTTCATATTGAAAATGGCATTTAATAGCAGACATTGTCATGCGAACAAATGTTCTGACAACGCTAGAACATAACAAATGGGGACATGAAATTGTTCGCCGATGGCTCGTCAAGAGAAATTTTGTTGGGCCTTTAACGCTTTTCCCTAATACGAATTAAATTGATTTAAACAGTTTGTTATAAATCGTACGCGGTTCCGCAATAAAAATGCAAATCAATTCAATTTTCTTTATATCATTCTATTTATTAATTTTTCATAATATTTGTTGTTTTTTTTTATTGATTTTTTTTTTTGTTTTTGTATACATCATACCTCATCGTGAGTAAAAGTTGATATGATGTGTGTTTTTATTATTTATTATTTTTTGTTTGGAATTTGGCACACTATTTAAAAGTAAAACGTTTAAAATTTACTCAAAATATGTATGTATGTATGTTTTTGTTCATAAATTTTAAACTACTAGTTTCGTAAATATATTCTTTAAATTCAATAATTTATTAGTTTTTCACTACAATCGTTCCTTTGTAATTTATTTATGTTTATTTGTTTTTGTTAAAAATGCTTTTATTGTTTCTCTTCGTCTTGTATTTTTTCTTGTTTGTTTGTTTTTAATTTATTATATTTTTTAATAAGTAGTCGTAATTACTAAATAACATTCATATTTATATTTATACAAAAAAAAAAAAAATACTATGGAACTATCAACCACATGATGTTGCATACACCCAATGAATTTCTTAAATCAAATAAAATTGTCATCTTTTATTTAATAACAAATAAATTTTGTGTGAAATCTGATTTGAAAATTTTAATTTCCCGGAAAGTATTAAAGCATTTGCGTTTGCTACTACAAGTGAAATTCAATAATTTGGTGTTTTTATGTATCAAAGAATGAATAATTTATGGGTTAAAATTTGTTTGTAACAAAATGCTTACCTAGCTCTCAGTATTTCTTTGTACATTTTGTTTGAAGTGAATATTTAACTATGTAAGTATGTATTGCGAAACCATTTGCGCAAATACCATTTTACATTCCAGCTACGATTTGAATTCAATGGCTTATAATTGTGTTTGCGGTAAAAAAAAACGAAAACAATTTTAGAGGAAATTAATTGATTAAATTCAAAAGGTTTATGTTTTCATTTAATATTTGTTTTATTTTTAAAATTTGCTTAAAAAATTATAAATGCATTAAATTAACTATATAAAAAGATGACAATTTTACAAAAATTTATTCTGCCAATTCAAAACATAATTTATAATTAACAAAATAATATATTAACAACTTTTTAGAGTACCATGTTTTATAAAATACATTCCGCAAACAATTATATTTTGTTTATATTGAAAATAAAAATGACTACAATTATACAAAATTAAGTGTTCAGATATGCACCTTATAGCGTGTTTAGATATGCACCTTAATTGCGATAAACGCCATTATTGAGCTCAATATTCCATATAAAATCTCATTTAATTATTAAGCAATAAGTACGAAATAGTTATAATATTGAGTAAGATTTCAAATGCAACACTGTTCACAACTGTGTTTAGTGAAAAAAATTGTATAAAATGGCAAATGTCAACAAAAGAAATCATTAAAAAAATCAATGTGATGGTAAGTTTGTTTACATAGAAACACAACAACTATTTAGAGTATTTTTTTTTTATTGTTTTCCAGCTGTCAAATGATTATTGAGTAAGCTGAAAATTGCGTATGCCTGAACGCTTAAAATAATATTGTCAATTAACCGAACATTGACTTAATAAAGTTTCATATCTGAACACGCTATTACTTCGAAACTTAAACATAAATGGCCGACATATTTATCAAAGCCAGTTTATAAAAAGTTTTCTTGTTTTTAAAATTGTTAGATCGTATTCAAATGTTTGTGAGCAAAATATTTAATGAAAGGTATTTCTAACAAAATTGACACAATAATGGGAATATATTTTAAATCGCTGTTTGAAAACCCCTTCAATGTAAATAATTAGATAAAGGTAGAGTATAGTTAAGGCATTATGCTATAATTGGTGTCCCGATAGTCTAGGCGATAGTGTGCAGGACTATCGGTCAGAGGGTTGCGGGTTCGATTCCCGCCAAAGACTCTGGATGGTTTCTGCAGATAAATCGAAAAGCTTCGTAGTTTGTGTTTGTCAATTAAAAAACAAATTAACGTATTATATGACTCTACTTATGCTCTTCAGGCTTTTCATACCTCATCCACATCCACAGGTGGTGAAAAATACTTTACATCAGAGGTCGGCATCCTATAGCACAATAGTGCAGAGAGCACTTCACACATACGCTTAATCTCTTTCATTCAGTCGTCATTGAGACAACAATGTGTGCACATGCGGCGGATGCTTTTATATTTTTTTCAGAAATACTTCCCAACAAACATTTCAAATTAATAATAAATTACGAAAAATATTTTATGATTGATAATGCATTTGGTAACATGTATGTAATCAGCTTTTGAAGTATTAGAAGTTCCGTTTGTATATCAATCTCGTTGCTAATTTCTTATATGTTACGGAAAATACATTGTGAGTGTATGTTTCCTATCTAAGTTGTTTTGTATAATTTATATAATTATGTTTATGTTTGTTGGGTAGTTTTCTCACACACACAACCTCTTTGCCGACCTCTGCTTTACATACTCGTTACATACATACATTTTTAAACTTTGCATTAACATTTTTTTCGAATTAAAATTTTTAGGTTTTTGATACAACGATATGTTGGTCCGAAATTGAAACCATTGAAATGATTTCTATGTTAATAAAATCTAAAATAAATGAAATTTTTTGCTTACAGAGAAGCAGCCTGTAAGTGAAAAAAAATAATTTAATTATTGAACTTAATCTAATATCTTGCGAGAAAGCAGGTTGTATTGCAAAGATATGCTTCCAAGTGGGAATTTGATATAGAAAAGTCATGTCTCTGGAAGCAGGTTGAAAGTGGGAATTAGCTTCCCTCCATTACAAATATGCCGCCCTTCACATAAAAAAATTTAATAAGGAACAGTTTTTTTTTGTGTGATATTTTCATCTAGTAAATTAGAATTGTTTATATGAAGATGTTTTAGATATGATTTTTTTTAATATTTTATGAGATTTTTAAAGTTAAAAATCATTATTTGCTGAGTTGGAATTTACGAGTTACTGACAGCAATGCTGGAAAGAGCAAAAGAAAATTGGTTCACTTACAGCGAAGTTGCAATTTGAATGAAATAGTTTTTAAAAAGTAAACGTGAATGATTGTTTTTTCGGGCATTAATTAAGTTACAGACTTCCAACACTGCTCTATTTTAAGAGTTTTATTGGTCTAAATGGATCACTAGAATCTTGATAAAACTTTGAACTTTATGCTCGTGGAGGAGGTCTTAAGGAGAACTACAAGGCTGACAACAGGAGCCCTGTGCACGACTCCAATTAAGTGGCATTTTACGCTACTCAATTGGATTCCAATATATTTAATGGTCAAGAATTTGGCCCTGAACACGTCCTTAAGACTAAGGATATGCTCGATTATCGGAAGTACACAAAATCTTCCCCTTCTCTATCTCCTTCTTTTTGAGAAAATTCGGCTTCTCTATTAAAAATATTACGAAATATTGATATAACGAGTCTTTGTATAATCGAGTTGGCGGCGGTGTCTACGTCTAAGAATTTGGGATAAGGATGTCCTTCAGGATTTTTAATGGTTGTAGTATTCTTCAGTCAGTCATAATAGCTAACAGTGTTGCTGATGATTTGGGAAGAAAGCCTACCTAAAGGAGACTTAGGCCATCCACTTATATATTATCCGATCATCCCAAAATTGTAAAGATTTATGCATGTTAAAGTGATTGCGCACAAGCTTTACATGGATAGCCAGACAGACTGACAGACGGACATAAAATTGACTTAGCAAGTTAGTCGATAGGTCTATATGGGTTAATACGAAATTTTTAAATACTATTTAAAACAACACTGACACCATGCCAGTTTTTCAGTGAGAAAGTTGTTATCAAACCTGAGTTCTTGTTGATAAGAAGAAAAAGCTAATCTTGTCAAATATTAGCAGAAGCAAAATGCACGAAGAATAGCAAACATATTATTTTTACTATTTGTTTTCTAATGAATGGCATAATTGTCCTCGATTTCGGTTAATACCACAGTTTTACGGCTTGTTTCAGATCTACAATAAGTATTAAAATTCGGATCGGGATATTACTTTTAAATATAGATAGACGAATGCATATTTATAATTATAACAAACAATACAAATTAAATAATATTTTCAGCCCAATCATGAATAAAAAATCCGCGGGAGTTTTTTCCCTTTTTATTTTTTTAACATTGAATTTGAATAGGAAAAATGGGAAAAGGAAAAAAACTCCCGCGGAATTTTTATTCATGATTGGGCTGTTTATAATTATTCCACGGAATGTACAATTACATACTACCACATATCTACATACTCGTACATAAATATAAATATAATATATTAATTGACATACTTATACAAAGAAAAATATCTTAATTTGTTAATTTCTGTTATGTATATACATATAAGTAAATATTTATGTAATATATTAACTAAATGAGATAACTTAAACAATTGTTTATTATTTATCAAGTGTATGTGACAATAATTAAGAAAGTAGGCAAGTAAGTACAGTACGATTATTAGAGATGCCAATCCCGATCCCGAAAATCCTGGAATTTGAACTTTTTAAAACAAATCCGGGATTTGTTTACAAAGTCATCAACAAAAATATTAGTTTTACAAATGTCGAAGAAATAAATGTGACGGAATTAAAATTGATATTGTATTGCCAAACTCAAACGCACTATTTACGGTTTTTGGAATTGGAAATTCCTAAAAAAAGTCTTTAATTGGTTTAAAAGATCTACAGATGGCAGATGAAGAATTTGTTTTACTTAAACAAATAATTGTCATTTAAAATCCGGTTGAAGTAACAGATGAAGCCTTTTGTAGTAGTGATCAGCGTTGCCAGAATGATGATTTGATCAGATTTTTGATGATTTTTTTGCCAAAAATATAATTTTTTTCTTCCAAAAATATGATTTTTTCAATTAAGTCTTTTTCTTTTAAATACAAATTTAGAATATTTTTTTTTGTAATTAATGCCAAGAATGATAAAATAAAGATTACGCGAACGCTCGTAAAATTTTAAAATTCTCTGCGCATTTTGGAACTGTGACGTTACACATTCTGTGTTTCTATTGGCTAATTTTTTCTCACTTGTTTTTTTTACTCATGTTTTGCTTGCATTTGCTCACTGTACCAGTGTTGTCATTTTAGATTTAGCATTTTGTTTCTCGAAAATGCATTAATAAACAATTTTTTTTCTTGAACAAATTTTTACTGTTTTACCCAAAAAATAATTTTGGAGAAATAAAAAATAACTTTTATGATTATTTCAACTAAATTTCTTTCGGTGTGGTAAGAAATGTAATCTATTAAAACAAGTCAACAATTGTTATGAACAAAATTAGAAAGAACTATAATTTATATTTGTAACATTTGAAATAAAAATTGTATTGTTACATTAAGAAAATTTAGCACTTTTTTTTCTTCTGTAGAACATTTTAGCACTTAGTTTTTTAAGTTTTAGCATATTTTGAAATTTATTTTCTGGCAACACTGCACTGTACTCTTTATGTTTATATTTTTTGTTGTTCTTTTTTTGTTTTTCTTTCTTAAACATATTTTATTTTAGAACATTTTTCGCAAGAAATTTTAATTCTAACACATGAAACATTATTGGTAACCCTTAGAATGGAACTTCTACGTCACATAACGGGAAATCATGCGCATGGCGTAATCTTTATTTTATCATTCTTGATTAATGCTAGTTGCGATTACGTTTAATGTATTATATTGTGTGACCCATATAGAGTACACAAAAATGCAATACTTATTATTTTCAAATGGCAGTATAAATCAGTAGCAATTTGATTTACGTACAACAACAAACACTTTCAATTATGAATTTAAAGATGAGCTATTCTGTAACATTTGCAACTCCATTTTAAAAGACAGACCTTATAAAACATCAGAGAACAAAAAACGCCAGGAGCGACCAGTTTGTTTACAAAAATCTTAAGTTACCATTAAAGAAAATTTTGGCGAAGCTATAGCTGAACATAATTTGCCATTTTCCTGTATGTACCACTTGATTCAAAGGTAACTCCTAAAATATCATGTGACAGAACCAAAAGCACTTGTCTGGTCAAAAATGTTTTAGGACGAGCTCAATTTGAATTTATTTGCTATGTACTTCGCCAGCAGAAGTTGTCTTTATGCATTGATGAAGCAACCGATATAGCGAATAAAAAATCCCTTTGTTTGGTGGTCAGAGTCACCATTAATAGTTTGGTGAAATAATTTTTTTTGGGTTAATAGAGAGGTTCATAATTGTGGTGCTTCTAGTTCTAGTATATTTGAATGCATGGTTGGTTGGTTTACGTGGTGGTACACTACGTACGAACACTTAAGTAGAGTCGAAGGGGCCCCGTTTTAAAAGACCACACCACTCGTCAGATTTAATGTCGTGTACAACATACTGTAGTTAATATGTGTGTGCAATAAAGTCGTGTCTTGCTAGACCCAACCTGTACCTGTGAGATATCTCAGCAGGTCAGTTTTGACCCAGCTACCTCACCAAGGTCGTTTAGTGTGTAGTTCCTCATGAATTTATGTCTCCTGACACACAGGGCTGGGCATTCGCAGAGAAGGTGAAAAATCGTTTCCTCTTTTTCTCTATCCTTACAGCTACGACAATGGTCGTTAAAATGGAGTCCCAGGCGATTTGCGTGCTTGCCTAACGTCCAGTGTCCCGTTAATACTGCCAGCAATCTTGATATATCCTTCCTATTCCGAGTTATCAGTTGCATAGTAAGTTTCTCGTTGAAAGATGGCCACATCAACTTGGCTATCCTACATGTGTCTAAATTACGCCATCTATGCTGAGCCTTCGTAAGAAAATGTCTGAGGATGATACCTTTGATAGTCCCCAGTGGAATTGCTACACACATTGAGACCACATTGGAGATATCTAAGGCAGATCCCGTTCTGGCTAGTTCGTCTGCCCGTTCATGGCCGTAGTGGTTCCTATGCGCAGGCACCCAGACCAAGGTAATGTCAGATAGACGACCTAGCCTTGACAGAGAATTTCTACATTGCCTAACTAGTGAAGATAAAATTAAAAATAGATATTTCTAAGGCGTTCGACAGATTCTGGCATGGTGCTCTCTTATCGAAACTCATTGCTTTCTCTCGATTTATATCGAGTTTTCTCAGAAATCGCACTATACGAGTTGTTATAGATGGGATCTCATCAGACGAGTTCAATATTAATTCAGGGGTACCGCGAGGCTCCATTCTTTCTCCCACTTTATTTCTCATCTTTATAAATGACCTTCTTTGTCAAACTTCAAACCCTATCTTTTCTTTTGCAGATGCTAGCAGCATTTGCAATTCATACTCATTTAACCACAGACCAAACCCTTTGGATATTGCGGAAATGAGACAAAATATGAATGATACGCTGAGCCGAGATCTTGAGACAATCTTGGAATGGGGTTGTGCGAATAGAGTCAATTTTAACGCACGTAAGACTCAGTGTTGTTTATTAACGCACAACAGATCATGTTGCTTCATCTGTTTTTATGGGCGTTGTTAATATTAAGGAATCAGACGCTCTTGACGTTCTAGGCACGAGAATCCAGTGTGATGTCCGCTGGACATCACACGCTGAAGTGCCTCGGTTTTTTAAAACGGTGTAAAAATACTTCACTCCATCTGATCTCCATACTATTTACACCACCTATATTCGACCGAAAATGGAATACAACTCTCATGTATGGCCAGGTGCTTCGAAGTCTATTTTGGTGTTACTCGACCGCGTACAGGAGAGGAACTTGTTCCTGAAACACGCAGTTGTTTACGTGTTACACGTTCTTCAGTCAGGGCTCATCCATTTGTGGTCGACTGGACAGTGGATCGCAGAACACACTACAGGGAAAATTCGTTCTGGAACAAACTCCCAGCAGAAGTATTCCCTGCCACTATAAATATAGGAAAATTCAAGTCAAATGTTCACAAACACTTCTCTCTCTATCCTACCTCCCATAACCTATTTTCCTAGTTCCAACACAATGCATTGCATAAGTAGGGGTCATGAGTGCTGGTCCAAGGAAAAAATAAATTTTTTGATAATCGGGTTATATCATATCTTTATGATTAAAAATAGTATATTGAGTATAAATATGATTACAAAACCCGATAACCAATCAACGTAATGAACTTAAATTTTGCATTGTTATTTATTTTTAAATATTTTACAAATAAAAACTAAAAATTTAAAAATTATCTTCTGGCAACTGGTAGTGATAATATTACTCTAAATACAAAAGGGTGACAACTCAAAAATTTCCAAAACTGACTTTTTTCCATAAATTAATTCAGAGTACACATCTCTAATGCCGCGTTTTCACTATGTCATTTTTGTTGTCAAATTGTCCAAATTGTTGGCAATTGTGTGAAAACGGGTTGTCATATGGCGTCATCTATGATCATGATCATGATTTCATATGACAACCCGTTTTCATACAATTGTCAACAATTTGACAACAAAAATGACATAGTGAAAACCAAGCATAACTACTGCAACATTTTTTCACATCACTATCTTCTTTAACTGGAAAAATACATTTATATTTATTTTTATGTTAAGTGTGTTGCTTGTGCACGATGAGCTTTTTGCCTCTTCTGAAAATTTTAGTATTTTGAGTTTTGACACTTTTCTATTGAGGGTGCGATATGATTTCTGCTGATGTTGCACTTTTATTAAGAGAAATATCAAAAAGTTATTGCATATTAAGCGATGAAATGGTGAAATCTCTCCATAAAGGAAATCAAGAAAGAAGTATGATTTACTCAAAGCTTTTAAATTTGTAAAAATATTTATAATCACATAGAAATGTTTGTTATTAGAAATGAATGCAATTGAAATATTTATGTAAAAACACCCTACAACATCTAATAAAGTCTATTATGATATGGAATTAGATATTGAATAAGACATAGAGTTGTTTCTTTCGGAGAGTGAGAAGGGATTGTTTGTGCAAACAGCATAGAACAATTTGCTAACCATTTTCCCCACAAATTAAATCAAGATTCTCTTTACTTAGAATACCTTAATATTTTTAAGATCGATTGCTTTTAAATTGATATTCAAATTAAAGGCGAAATGACACATTACTTTTGTAAATCTAAGATTTCAAAGTAATGTTCTTGTTTTTAATTAAATTTAAAAGTTATACTCGTATGTAGCTTTGAGGGCAGAAAATATTTGTTTTCAAACATTTTTAAATAGTTTTTACTATCAATACCATCAATTTAATATGAAACAAAAATCCCGAAATCCAGAAGTCCGAAAATTTACATTTATAAAAATTCCGAATCGCGGGATTTGAAAAACCAGTCCTGTTTGGCATCCCTAATACAAATGCATGCACTAGGTACAAATATACATTCATTCTTAACATAAATATATGTATTAATTATTACTGTTTTGTTTTTTTGTTTTATTTATAGAATTACATGTACCTACATATGTACATATGTATACTGTATGGTGTAAAATAAAAGAAAATGTAAAATATTTGCAACATTTTGTGTGCTCATGTGCGTAAGTTTCTACATATTATTATTTTGTTTTGTTTTTGTTTACGTTTTGTTATACGAGTAATGAATGACATTATACCATGATACCATGCTACACTAATGAATTTACACACATAAATAATATTTTTGTTGTGTTGGTATAATTTGTTGTATTTGTTTAATTTTTTCGTTCCTGCCATCTTTCATTTTCTTCTCCTTACTGCCGCCCAATTTGTATAACGGTCGGTCAATAACAATATTCGTGTTCATTAAAGTTTATGTTTACGTACATACATACTCGTACATATGCAAGTGTGAACGAGCATTAATTGGCCCAAGTAAAAAATTCAAAAGCAATTCTAGGCTTTCTTTTATAAATGTTAATACATAATAAATATTTTGTGGTCCCTGATGTAGTTTAAATAAAAATTATAAATTAAATGTATGTATGTATATATTTGTAATTCTAATAAAATATATTGATTTTCTTTTCATGAACGGATTATTTGAAATATACTATGTATGTATACCTACATATGTACTTGTTTTTCTTTTTACTATTTTTCTTTTAAAAATTATAAATAATAACAAGATCGATTAAGATAAAAAAAAAACATTTAATAAAAGTTTAACAGTAAAGGTCTCTCCAAAGATCTTAAAACTACAAACATTTATACACATAATGAAGTTTAATAAATTGGTGTAGAATTTTGTTCAATGCTTCTGAAGTTTTTTAAGCCGTAAATATTATGGAAGTTAAAATTTAATAAAAACAATATTTTTGCTCTATATAAAAAACACCCGTTTTCAATATAACAACTTCCAAACATAAATTATGTATATCGATGGTCTCACGTAGAAAGGCCCTAACTCGCATATTTGAAACTTTACAGGAGAAGGTAAGAACATAATAGAAACTGTAATATTCAACATGTAACTTTTTTTGTGCAACTGCTTATAAAAGCGTTATTTTTGTATTTGCGTTAAATGCATTGGAATCGCAAAAAAACAAATTTCGAAAAAATAGCGAGTTAGGGCCTTTATACATGAGACCAACGATATATGTAGGTGCCACTATATTCTTTTCTTAATTTAGTAAATAGTGACAACTGTTACTTTTATCAGATACTTTATGGATTTAGTTAATTAAAAATTAGTCAAAAGATTATTTAATTTTCATTAAATTATCATGGATTTCTTTCGGATTGCTGATATGTCAGCAGAAAGCTTTAAAAAAGTTTATTTTTATTTATCAACTAAATAACTTATGATGAAACAAAAAATAATTTGCTTTTAAGATCGTTGGAGTGATTTTAAGAGTAGTAGTGAATTAAAGGTTTAAAATCATAAATGGGCCTTAGGGTGTATGAGAGGTGGCCACTGTTAAACGAATTTATAGTCTAGTTAAGAAGATATTAATAAAACGGTCGTAAATATATATTTTACATACATATACATATTTAATAAATCTATATAAGTTATTAAAGCTTTCAGATTTCATTATACTAAAGTAGTTATATCTTAAAAATATAGGCTTTTTATCTTATCTTAGGGAGGTATTTACAATATACAAACACGTTAACATCTTTCTATTTAGATACAGATCACTTTTCATCAAATCAAAGTAAATTAATCAGTTGTTAAGGTCAGTACCGCACAAAATAGAAAGTTTACAATTTTCATCTTTTTCGATTTAGATAAAATTCAGCACAATTATTCTACTCTTAGAAAACCCTTAGTTCCATCTAGAGACGTTGTTAGGACGATGATTGTGTCATGACCCAAAGGCCCAACAGACGAAATTTTCGGACAGGAACCATGAATATCTTTTATGGATATGGAACACAGGAGGACTACGAAGACCTATTTACTCCCAGTTACAAATGTCATCCTTAGTCCCGTTTATACAGTCGAACATTTGGAAGAAAAATCAATTTTGTGTTTGGCACTCGGTGAACATGTTTTGTTGACATTTTCTTTGCTGATTTTTGACATTTGCTTTATTTCTTTTTTCGTTTGCTGCCATTAGGCTGTCAAGTTTAAATAAATTTCGTGAACTAAAAAATTTTAAAATTAATAATGAAATTCAATTGGAGTAAACAAAATATATTTCTTATTTAAAGACTTTATTTAATTTAAATTCTTTTTTACTTAATTTAACCACTACACAGCACGAATAAGAGAAATGTCTAAAAAGCAAATAATAATGAAATGTGTCTGACAACATTGTTCGACAGTGTGACCGCGAATGAAAAAACAAAAGAGAATTCCAGATGTTTTTCTGCCAAATGTTCGACTGTGTAAATGGGGACTTATAATCGTAAATGGTCAACTGTAAATTTAATTAACAATTATGACAAAAAGTGTTCTACATCTTAAATAATTTAAATCCCATTAGCATATTAAGTCAATTAAGTAAACACAGTGTCACAAGAAATTTAAAGAATTAAAATTTAATTGCATGTGTTTCAAGAACTTCAATGATCAGTTACTTGTGACAAGTTGTAGTTAATTTAAAGTCGTGTAAGAGTATGACACTGCATTTTTCTTTAAAATTAAAATGCTTATTGGTCATTAATCCAATTCAATTTAATTTCTTCTGTCGTGTTTGTTCTTTAGTTTATCTGTAATTATACTATATAATAATTGTACCTTTCAATACTATAAAATTGCTTTAATTTACTTTCTAAAATACTATTAACATAAGACTGTTTTTGTGTGTACTTGACTAGTTTTCAAAGTTTATCTTTATCACGATCAATACTCATTGCTTTGAATATACCACCCCGGCCGATGCCGTAACGCAAGTTGAATTGATCCAGACTAGATGCTCTCGGGCGTACAGTTGCTGGGGCTTGTTCTGCATCTGTTTCACTGTATTCCGTTTCAGTATCGCTGAATTTTCGGCGTCTCCGTAGAAAGGTTCCGCACAGTTTTGTACCGCTCAACTGCAAATTATCGGAGAGTGAGAGGCCACGCTTTCGCTCTTGCTTTTCCATTTCGGCTGCCAGCATTCTAACTTCCCAGTCGTTGTGTTGAATATGATTATCTGAGCTTTCAATCTCGTCATCATCATCAACGTCGTCATCGTCGGCGTTAAGTTTTTCGGAGGATGAACTTGAACTGGTGCTCTCACCGATATCTAAAATGACACTATCGCCAATGCGAGAAAAATTTAATTGGTCCACAACTGGTTGATTTTTGCACCAATTGTTACCCTTTATACTTTTTGTCCCATTGCCAGACATGCAATAGTGGCTGTAATTCGATGCGGCGAAATCATCAAGACTCGTTTTCGGCGAACACGAACACGCACAATGCTTTTTCGCTTGCGTTGGAGGCGATGAAGTAAACACTGTATCAAGTGAATCTCCCCCACGCTAGAAGTATACAATAAATAATTTAAAGAACTTTTAGTTAAAAATCATTACAGTTATCGTGTTATACGCATTAACTAGAGACAAGTGACAAATTAGTCCGGTCCTTTTGTTTATTAAATAAAAACTTTTCATGCACGAGTCTCAAAGGCATATTATTATCTCAGAGTCTTAAAATATGCGATAGTAAAATTTAAAAAACGTTAAATGTTTTGGCCAAAAATCCGACATTACTCTTTGATGGCCCCTCTGCATTTATATGTACTTACATATGTACATATCGATGGTCTCATGTAGAAAGGCCCTAACTCGCATATTTGAAACTTTACAGGAGAAGGTAAAAACATAATAGAAACTGTAATATTCAACATGTAACTTTTTTTGTACAACTGCTTATAAAAGCGTTATTTTTTTACACTATTGCAATAAATTTTTGTGAGGAGGTGTATTTGCGTTAAATGCATTGGAATCGCAAAAAAAACAAATTTCGAAAAAATAGCGAGTTAGGGCCTTTCACCATGAGACCAACGATATGTATGTATACAGTTTCAAAAAAGCAAAAAGTTTTAAATTGTTTACGGCCCCTTGCAAATTTAAACTAACGTTTTAGTATTGTTTCTAGTCGAGGAGTAAGTGTAAGATTTATATTACTACCTACATGGCAATGTTATACCTTAAATTAAAGCTTAATTTCTTGACTTGAAAATATTGTAATTTATCTACTTACTCATATAGACCTTTTCCCGGATTTTTTAGATTTTTTAAAAAATTTTCGGATCAAAAAATAATTTTGCGAAATTTATCAATAGGTGGTCCATACAAATAGGTCATGTTACATATGGTTGGAAAGGCCTTTAAGATGCCTATCATTTGATATATATATCGTCTAATAAAAAAAATGTAGTTTTCAAGATATGTATAGCTAAATATATTACAAACTTTGGAGCCCCGCCCACTACAAAATAGGCGTGACCGCCCTAATTTTTTTTAAGAATTTAAAATTCTATTCGTGATAGAATTTTGATAGTGATTTGAAAAAAGTCACTAATACCGACTTAAGCCGTATTTTTTAACCCATTAAACCTGCCAAAAAAAAAAAAAAAAAAAAAAAAAAAAAAAAAAAAAAAACTTGACTTTTTGTCAAGAAGTCAGGTTTCGTTTATGTATATTAATAAAACAAATAGTATGTACATACCATAAAAAGTAATTCCGCCGATGAACCAGAACTGCTATTATCCTCAACACTTGGATCATCACCAGCGCCACCATCCGAACACTGGCTTGTAATTTTTTCTCGATTTGCTTTCCTTCGGATTGACGATGAGGCATTTAATTCCAGAGTCCTTAGTTTGGACCGTAAGTGGGCTATAAGGGCGTCTCTTCTCTCGACTTCCATTGCCATGCTGGAGAATTGTGACTCAAATTTTGATTGTATTTCGTTAATATGCGTCCGTATCACATTATTAATCCCATTTAAAATCTGATTATAACAGTCTTGATCCTCGTGCAATCCTAATTGAACGAGAAGAAAATATTTCTTTGATAATTAGAATACTCATATTCAATTTAATGCTTTATTTTAGCAACTACTCTCGTAAGTGTGCATCTGAAATCCAACAATCGAAAATAATAATAATAAAAAAAACTTATCGTTGTTCCGCATTCACAAAGCTACGAAAAATTAAAAGCTTTTTAAATATTTATTAGTAAAAGTGTTTTATTTTTAGAAACAATAGATCATTAAATTCAATTAATACATACATACATACATACCTTGTTGTTTACAATAAATTTAAAAGAAATCATTGTGCAGTCAAATAAAGTTATCTTTTGCGCGATAACAACTAATAATTCAAATTCAACTTTATACATATAGCATTCATTCAGTATTTTATAAACATTAAAAAAGTAATATGTAATAAAAACGAAATACGAAAAAACCCCGCGAAAACATTATTATCTATATACATACATATATAAAATACAATGTTTGTATGTTTGTACTCTATAGACTCTAAAACTATCCAACCGATTTGGCCCAAACCGGTTTCATTTGAAAGGTTATAGTCCCAATTAGGTTTACGGCTATATATATTTCAAGTGGCGTGGCCCCTCCCACATAAATTGAATAACATCATATATGTATCTTGACTATTGTGATAGCAAGAGTTTTGAAACATTGCAGTATCCCATATGATACTGATTTGAATGATCAGGAAAAAAATGAGCGTCATGGGACCAGTGGGCAGCTGACACGCCATACAAAGTAAATATTTGATATCGTATATCTACAGTTCTATAATAGCCAGAGCCTTAGAAATTTGTCCACGTTGATTATATTATAAATAGTCATGGGAAAATTGGGCGGGAGCATACCAGTGGGCGTGGCAGCTCCCATACAAAGTGCATATTTACCTCATATACAAAATTAAGATTAATATTAAATATCTAGGGTTCTATATTACTATATAGTCTACAAATTTTGTACGAGTCCATCAATCTGATCATGTGATGATCTTCGGCAAAGTTGTTGTGCATGAGACCGGGAAGGTTTCTGAGTTGGTAAAGCCACGCCTACTTTAACGCCCACTTTTGTAAATTGATTAATTACTTCTGCATGGGTTTTTACAGATTTACTTCATACAATTTGTATACACATCTTACTGAAGGCGAGGTAAAAATAAAAATTTTATGTGCCAAAGCTTCTTATTTCTTTCGACCACTCCTACTTTTTTAAATTGTGTAATTGTTTCTATTCGGATTTTAACATATTTACTTCAAATCGAGTACACATGTTACTCTAGGTGAGGTAAAAATTAATATTCATACTCCACGCCCCCTTTCACGCCCCATCTATTGCAGGACAACGCCTGCCGGGAAGGCCAGACTGCTGGACCGAGATTACTAAAAATTTGACGAAATATAACGAAGACTCCGGCATGACTGAGAATACTTCTTTCGACCGCCTACCAAAAAATTAAATCGCCATATTTTGTGAATTTTTTTACCTACGTCGATGATATTTGATTTGATATTCGATGATATATGTAGTTGTAAGTGGGTAAAGGGGCGTGGTCTCGCCCATATAACCCAAAATTTAAACTCGTCATATTTTGGGCATTTTTTGACCAACAGCGGCAGTATTTGCTATATATGGTATTGGCATGAATAGAAATACGTACCAAAAGAAAAGTGGGAGGAGCACGCCCCATTGTTTGCGATATATTGGAGACTGAACATGTTAACCGATCTTAAATTTTCACAGCGTCCAGCTTTGACTCAGGAATACTTAATACATGATAATATTTTTTGATCATGCACACTTCTGCACCTAATTTTTTTACTACGTTCATTAACCGCTTTACCTCAAACGGGGGTAGCGAAGCACACCGGGTTCAGCTAGTTTAATAATAAAGAAACATATTTATTTGTAATAATAATGGGCTTCCACTCGATAAACAACGGACATTTTGTTGTTTAACCCATATCATCCTTTCGCCCCCTTTAAGGTGCGCTAGTATTTGCTATCCAATTAGCTACTCTTCTTGTATAAACCGTTATTTTAAATTGTTTACTTGTTAAATTAGGTTATTTTTTATTGCAAACACATTGAGTTTGTATACGAGTATTTTGCATTTTAGTTTGTTCATAACATAGTGAACAGAGAATTAAATTTTAGATATTGTCTGGCTACTATAGTGCATCGCGTTATAGATTTTATTGGGATGAGAGTGTTGATACACATCACTTAGCAGTAGCACCATGTATGAGTAGTAACTGATTTGAAGAACTTATGCTCTATTTTCATGCTTGTGGCAATAGCAACCTTTCTACTGACGACAAGTTTGCAAAAGTAAAACCGCTCTGGGGCAAAATGTATGAACGATGGCTTAAGTATTTTCCCGGTGAAAAATATCTATTCATAGATGAGTCAATGGTGCTTTATTTTGTTAAACACGGAGCCCAATGCAAATCAACACGAACTCTTAATCTTAAGTTAATTTCACTTAACAAAGATAATTTTTAGATTGTGATTTTAATTATAATTATATAATTACATTAAGGCCCATTATTACAACCGATAGATAAGCTAAAGGGAAGATCATCTCGCTTTTAAATTTTATAGTGAGGTTTATGTATTTGAAGTTGCCAGTTCTGGAAAAAATGTCAACTTCATGAAAAATAAATTAATATTAATTTTGTTTTGCCAATAAATAATTTGATAAACAAAAATGATTTATATTTTTTCACAAACAATTTACTGTTTCTTGTAAATAACGAACAATTTTAAAGGTCACAAGTTGTAATAATGGCCCTAAGAAATATAAATAGTTAAATAATTATAAAATAAAAAATTTTGAAAAAATAAAAAAAAATCTTAAAGGGCTTTCAGAAATCGGCATTTGTTTCGAAATGACCTGAGGAAACATTTTTCGCAAGATCGGCTACAGCGTGATAGGGCCTTATTTTGGTTGTACCCTAATGTACAATATTAAAAAAAAAAAAAAAAAGAACTGATTTATGTGCAAATGTTAGTAGTCGAATTAGTGTTAGCAAACATGGTACAATTGTACTTTTTTGGTACATTTTAAACATATAGTGACTCAAAGTTATAATGGGACACGCACATAAGTCAATATTACACAAAATATTTTTATAAATTTATTAAGCCAAAGAAAAAAGTTAAACTAAATTTAAATTGCTAGTATGATATTTTATTAAAAACATAAAAAAAATTCATTTACTGTTATTAAAAAAAAAATTATAAGAAAAAAAATTAAAAAACATGTTAATTTGAGTTGAAAGTAATAATGGGACAAATGAAAATATGCTTACAAAAATAAATAATTTTTATTCTATTTACAAAGTTTGGTATTTTGTTGGAAGTCCTTTCTGCTGCCTTTAATCGATTTGGCATCGATTCAACAAGTTTTCGACAATACTCAGGTGTTATTTTTCCCCATTCCTACTTCAGGCCTATAATAAGGTAATTTTTGGTATTAATTTGACAATTCTTTAATTTTTCATCTAAATGACTAAATGACGTGCTCTATTGGATTAATGTCCGGCGACTGTGGAGCAGTTTCAAGAACATGCGGGCAATTATAGAGCAGCCAGGTTCTAACATTATACGCCTTGTGTTTAGGGTCATTATCTTGGTAAAAGTAATAATCATTTGTTAGGCCCAATTTCTGTGCTGTTTCAGCAAGATTTTTACGTAAAATATTAATATAATATTTGTGGTTCATAATTCCTTCAACAATGTGAATGTTACCCGGTCCAGCGGCACAATAAAACACGGTTTGTGGTCTGTTATGGTATGGGTAGCAAGTCTGAGGACGTAGTCTGAGCAAACATAATATTTAAAAATGGCTATGGTGAATTTGGGAAATGTGCTTTGGTCAGATAGAACGGAAATATATTTCTTTGGTTTTATTGGTCGGCAAGATTCGTTAATGATATCGGGTCGTTTTCCTCATCTAGTGTTAATCAATCAACTGCTACCCTATGCCAGAGAGGAAGTGCCGCTTCTATGGGAATACATGTAGGACAATGAGCCCAATCACACATCCAAACTGGTTCACTAGGTTCGATCCCCAGCTCAGCCAAGAACAATTATCAATAAAATTTTAATAAGATTTCATATTGTAAAAACAATTCCTACCTTCAGTAAAACTAATAATTTAATGAAAATTAAATTTAATGAACTCGAGCCTGACAAAAATTATCAAAAATAATTCAGTCTATGGAGGGGCCGTAATAAGTCCTATAGTGTGGCTATTGTAAATATGAAAATAGCGGAATAAATTGTAAAACTAAAAACAAAAATTATATGTGGAAAAAATCAAAAAGGAATTAATGGATACATGGTTTGTGCGGTTCAGAAGTGGTGATTTTTACGCAGAAGAAAAAGATTGAAGACCACTACATGAAAATTATTGGCACACAGAATTGCAGAACATTTGTTTGTCTTATGGCCAGTTTTTAACTTAAAAATTAAAGTGTGTTTAAACTCAAGTTCTGTTTAAATACGAAATTAATTTTTATAGATCATATTTAAATATAGAGCAATTCCATATGAAAACGATCAAAATTGGCAAATTTTTGGACGACCCCTCTCCGATTTTAAAATAAATAGTCTCAATCGATTGCCCAGCAAAAAATAATGTACATACCTACATTTTTTTTTTTTTTTATAGTGACTGGTTTAGTGGTGGTGTACACCACTGTCTGTGACAAAATTGAAGAATTCTTCATAAGGGACCTCATTGAAAATTGTTTTAAAAAAAAACTACTAAAGCAATCGCAACGAGTGATAGCTCGTTGGAAAGGTATTAAATCAGGCTTTAATTGAAAAATAAAATTTTCCTAATTTTTCTTAGAAATTTACCTTTAAATTTTCCCATGAAAATTAAATTTTCCGATTTTCCACAGAAGCTCCTAAATTTTCCGGCTAATTTTTTTTTTTTGGATTCCTCATAATTTTTGCTTTAAGAATCAGCCATAAAAAAATCGGCCCCAACTCCTTGTTTGGACAGGAGAAGAGCATTTAAGAGACCACCTTGTTAAAAATACATTTTAAAAATTATTTTACAGTTAAAAATACATTTGTGAAGAAAAAATCTTTCTTATTTTGCTGCTTATACTTAATTACAATATTTATTAAAAATTTCAATTGCCTTGGCAGCATTATAAAATTAAAGTAACTTTAAATTTAGCACGTCGGCAGACGAAGAGTACCGCTTTACATTAATTGACATATCAGAAATATTTGGTATGAAGCAATGAAACTTTTGCGTTCCAGTTATAGTTTTGACATTATTATATCTGTTTTGAATTCGTCGCTCCATGGCATCGTGTTCTTTTTGAGTGCATAAAACTGTGTTAATGGCAATTTCCTTGCTTTGAATCCACGAAAACAAATGTTGTACATTTAAGATCTGGTCAGTATATGGCCTTTGCAAACTTGCCGTAGTCGCCATGCGTTTTAGGGTTCCCCCTAACGCATCGCATGGGCCCTTACCGTGGGACGTCGCGAAAAAGTGCCACTCGACCTTGCAGTTTTGTTCTTCTTCAATTATGCAAAGATTGTAAAAATTTTTTTTATTCTTGTACTGAGAAGCCGCGCCGTCTGAGAAAAACGTTACTTTGTTGATTGCATCGAATCTTGATCTTAAGAATTCAAACAGTTTCATTTGAAATAAATAAACGGACACATAATTATGAGCTAAACTCTCCGCGACAACAACAAGGCTTACGGTCTGTAGTTCGTTATGTTCGTTTTTGAAATAAATGCAAAAAGGATGCACCGTGCACTGGTCGTTTGCCCAGTGATAAGCCTGAATTTCATCCTCACCGAGAGAAGTGTAATTTTCGGCATCGGCATTCCGATGGTCAATATGTCTTTGAGTCCTTTTAATGAGGCTATTACCACTTTAGGTGAAACGCCTATTAGAAAAAGAAAGTTGCGAAGTGAAACATACAGGAAAGAGAAAAAAGGCAAGGTTATGAGTGCAATCGCGACAATATTTGATGAAGGCTCTGATTTTCTAAGTTTGCCATCCTACGACCAAAAGAATGCGTGCTGGCATTAGACAGGCACGGAACGCATTCAGTCTGCGTTTGCATGTTTCATCAAAACATCAAATTAATTTTCTTTCCATGCAAGAAATTGAAAGTATTTCACGGTGAAATTGAAACATATAGAGACCTCCTGTCGAAGTCGTTGTGCGCATACCCCACGGAAAATTGTCATCTGTCAAAATGCGACAATTGTCCGAAGATTGACGAGCTAGAGCAATATTTGGCGGAAAAGTTTGAACAGCTGTTAATTCAGGAGGTGCATTTCAAACAGTGGATAATTAGCAGCGGCAGATGTTCCCTTGAGACCGTGGTAAAGCAGATTCCGGAATTCATCGAGGAATTTTTTTTTACAATCTTTGCATAATTAAAGAAGAACAAAACTGCAAGGTCGAGTGGCACTTTTTCGCTATAACTGGAACGCAAAAGTTTCATTGCTTCATACCAAATATTTCTGATATGTCAATTAATGTAAAGCGGTACTCTTCGTCTGCCGACGTGCTAAATTTAAAGTTACTTTAATTTTATAATGATGCCAAGGCAATTGAAATTTTTAATAAATATTGTAATTAAGTATAAGCAGCAAAATAAGAAAGGGTTTTTCTTCACAAATGTATTTTTAACTGTAAAATAATTTTTAAAATGTATTTTTAACAAGGTGGTCTCTTAAATGCTCTTCTCCTGTCCAAACAAGGAGTTGGGGCCGATTTTTTTATTGCAGATTCTTAAAGCAAAAATTATGAGGAATCCAAAAAAAAAAATTAGCCGGAAAATTTAGGAGCTTCTGTGGAAAATCGGAAAATTTAATTTTCATGGGAAAATTTAAAGGTAAATTTCTAAGAAAAATTAGGAAAATTTTATTTTTCAATTAAAGCCTGATTTAATACCTTTCCAACTCGTTGCGATCGCTTTAGTAGTTTTTTTTTAAAACAATTTTCAATGAGGTCCCTTATGAAGAATTCTTCAATTTTGTCACAGACAGTGGTGTACACCACCACTAAACCAGTCACTATAAAAAAAAAAAAAAAAATGTAGGTACATTATTTTTTGCTGGGCAATCGATTGAGACTATTTTTTTTAAAATCGGAGAGGGGTCGTCCAAAAGGTGATCGCTTTCATATGGAATTGCTCTATAACTCTAATCACTGACTACGTCCATTTAAATACAAGTTAAATGATGAAACAGAACTGGGGCTGGACGTTTTTTTCCATACAGTTTGACATAAAATTATGCCAGAGAATGCGGTCGTGAAAATATAATCTATTTTATTTTGACAGCGTTTTTTCTTATGCTCTCACTTTAAGAGACAAATGCTCTCAACAATATTGCCATACTTTCGTTAAATTTTATACATTTTGTAAAGAAAACCACATGTTTTTGCAGCTTTGGCGCAAGAAAAATAAAAACAAAAGAAAATCAAAAGAAACGTTTAAAAGTGAGATTTTTGTAATTTAAAAGAAAATAAGTAATATAGAAAAATTAATTGAAGAAGTACAAAAGCATGATTGCATATATAATTTGCAGTCGCCATTCTACAAAAATTTTTATTTAAAACAAGATTTGTGGACAAAAATTGGAAAAGCCGTCGGCATTACAGGTTGGTATACAGAAGAAATATAAAAACATTAAATGACAGTTCGTGAAGTTGCAGCCGTCGTTTCAATTATGGGTCTGTTTTCTCTGAGAGTCGTTTTTGCCTGAAGTTGCGGTCGTATTCTGTTTCATCATCATACTACCATATGATTTTGACAGTTCTGCAAATTATGAATATTGCGCATTGAAGTTTGTTTATTATTTAATAAAAATATTCAACAAATAAACTCGCCGCGAATAAAAACATTGTGCTTATTATTATTAATATCAACTAAAACAATGAATTTAGATGAAGAGGATATGAATGATGCAGCTTTTGTATATTTAGTTTACAAATTGTTGTAAACTAAATATGAAATCAGCTGTTAAATGAAGAAGTTGTTTATATTTTTTGACATTTAATAGTGCTACCATACTTTTATCATTATTAAATACCAAACGTAATTTGAGACTGAAAAAATGAAACCGTATTTAAATACAACTTAAGTTTAAGTAAAAATTAACTAATTTCGTATTTAAATATCAAGTTAAAAATTGGCCATTATTATCATTTAGTTCAATGTTTAAGCAATAAAAACAATATAAAATAGCTTTCCTGCTACTCCCTCTACCACAATAAATAAAGTATACCCACAGAACTATTTCAACAGTTCCCCAGCAAAAACTTCACTTCACTTACATACTGTGTTCAGATATGCAACTTTATTGAGTCAATATTCGGTTAATTGACAATATTATTCGAAGTGTTCAGGCATACGCAATTTTCAGCTTACTCAATAATCATTTGACAGCTGGAAAACAATACAAAAAATACTCTAAATGGTTGTTGTGTTTCTATGTAAACAAACTTACCTTCACATTGATTTTTTAATGATTTCTTTTGTTGACATTTACAATTTTATACAATTTTGTTCACTAAACACAGTTGTGAACAGTGTTGCATTCGAAATCTTACTCAATATTATAACAATTTCGCACTTATTGGCAGCGTTGTTAGTTTAGGGGATTTATCCCCAAATTGAGGATTTTTTTCGTGACTTGGGATAAAAATTTCATCTTGGGGATCCGGGGATTTGTTGGGGATGACAACACAATTTTAAGGGATTTTTGGGGATATTTTTTTAAAAGTGATGGTAACAAGAATGATTTTTGAGTAAAAAATGTGCATCTGGCAAGTCTAAAAATGTGTGTTATTATTTATAGTGGATGGTTTCTAATAAAGAAGAAGTATTTCAATATTTAAAAAAAATATATGTAGCTATTTTTTACCGTTTGAAATGGCTGCAAAAATTAATTTTATTAAAAAACATCATAATGTTTCTTGGGAACGCGAAGATTGGGCACAAGGTTTGAAATATACATATTACGAGTATATTTTTAAAAGGTTTTAATACGTTTTCTTTTAGGGTGGCTAAAATGTGTTTCTTGCGCACCAAAGTTGTTTCAAGACACTAGTAATCCAACAAATTATTCTTGGTGTGTTGCATGCGAGACATCTTTGAAATCACAAAAAAGGATCTCAAGAAACACGGTGAAACGGTCAAACCCAAAAATAATTTCGAATCTCTTTATGCAAGAAATACTTTAGAGAATTATTCCAGGAAATATTTTTTTTTCAATTACATCATAAAAGTATGTTAATGTATTTTTCATTTAGGTACTATCCCTGTCACAACAGAATCCAAAGTTATGGATATTAAGATTGCCATTTTCACAGCAAAACATACCTCTATTTCTTCTGTGGACAATCTTAATAAAATAAAAATTTTACAAAAAAAAAAAAATGAATAAAAAAAAATCAGTTTGGGGATTTTTGGGGATGACAAATCAAAAATTGGGGATAAGCTCTAAAAAAAAAATACTGGCAGCACTGCTTATTGGGCAATAATTAATTGAGATTTTATATGGAATATTGAGCTCAATAATGGCGTTTATCGCAATTAAGGTGCATATCTGAACACGCTATAAGACTATCTTTTTTTATGGTTTTTACATTGCAATTTCAATTGACACTACTGTCAAAAACAGACAAGTAGAAATAAGTGCTTGTGTGCATCACAAAACAATATTTAATATATTATTTCGTATATTTCTACGGCATAAACGGTTGCCCACACTTTCAATGTTTATGGCGATAGACGGCAACATTTTTGATTTAATTTATTACAAAATTAAAAAATTCATACCAATTTCGATTCACATAAATTATTTTTGTATTGTAAATAAAACACAGCTGTTTTTATTTTGGTTTCTAGGGTTGCCCCTAAAAAATTAAAATATGAAATTACATGCTTTGGCAATAATGTCATTTGAGAGTACAATAATAGCAACGTAACAAAACGTAAAGGCCCAACTATAATATGCATAAGCAAGATTAAGCAAATTGCAAAAGTTAACGAAAAGGCTGTCAAATGCATAACCAGTTCAGAGTTAACTTTCAGGTGGCTGCAATGACTTTGAAACTTTTTGTCCACAGTTGCTCATTTATGTTTAAAAAAATGTTTTTATTTTAACAAAAAGCCATTAAATGACTATATTTTATAAATATTATTATATTATTTTATAATTAATAGAAACTTCGTACCCGAAACGCATAATTTTGCCTTTTTTTTTAATTTATCGGCAAAAGTACTAAAATGTACAGCTGTGGCAGCACTAAATTGTAAATAATAATAAACGTTTACATATGTTTTGTTAATTTTCGTATTGTGTTTGCAAAAATGGAGAAAAAACTTAAAAATTTAAATAATATAAAAATATTAAAGTTAGCGCTTGAAAGCCTGTGCACATTAAAAGAAATAAGTGAACTACACTGTAAAAGAAGAAGACGCTCTTGTTCTGTCAGAGAAATAAACAGCGACAGAAAGACATTTTTGTTAAAATAAAAAGGGTCTCTTTTGTTGTAAAGGCACTTAATTTTTCCGCATTTTCTATTAAATTTAAAATAAATATATTTTCTTCCATTTTGTTCAAAACACAAACAAACAACAACAAACAGCTGATTCCGTACAGAATGTGCGATCAGTTTCGCTATTTGCTTAAGCAAATGACAGTTGAAAAACTTAACGAAAAGTTTCGTTAAGTACATTATAGTTTGCCACATACAATTTATATGTGTTCGCACGTTTGCTTAAGCTAGCATATGCACATTATAGTTGGGTCTTAAAGGCCCAACTGTAATATGCATAAGCAAGATTAAGCAAATTGCAAAAGTTAACGAAAAGGCTGTCAAATGCATAACCAGTTCAGAGTTAACTTTTAGGTGGCTACAATGACTTTGCAACTTTTTGTCCACAGTTGCTCATTTATGTTTAAAAAAAATGTTTTTATTTTAACAAAAACCCATTAAATGACTATATTTTATAAATATTATTATATTATTTTATAATTAAAAGAAAACTTCGTACCAAAAACGCATAATTTTTCCTTTTTTTTAATTTATCGGCAAAAGTACTAAAATGTACAGCTGTGGCAGCACTACATTGTAAATAATAATAAACGTTTACATATGTTTTGTTAATTTTCTTATTGTGTTTGCAAAAATGGAGAAAAAACTTAAAAATTTAAATAATATAAAAATATTAAAGTTAGCGCTTGAAGGCCTGTGCACATTAAAATAAATAAGTGAACTACACTGTAAAAGATGAAGACGCTCTTGTTCTGTCAGAGAAATAAACAGCGACAGAAAGACATTTTTGTTAAAATAAAAAGGGCCCTTTTATTATAAAGGCACTTATTTTTTTCACATTTTCTATTAAATTTAAAATAAATGTATTTTCTTCTTTCTCCATTTTGTTAAAAACACAAACAAACAACAAACAGCTGATTCCGTACGGAATATGCGATCAGTTTCGCTTTTTGCTTAAGCAAATGACAGTTGAAAAACTTAACGAAAAGTTTCGTTAAGTACATTATAGTTTGCCACATACAATTTATATGTGTTCGCACGTTTGCTTAAGCTAGCATATGCACATTATAGTTGGGTCTTAAGTCAGACGAGTGTATTATAGATAGAACTTATTTGTTTACGTACTCGCCCGTGTACCACTCCTTCGCGTGAGAATACACTTGTTATCTAGAAACATGCCATTAATTTTTCATTTATAAATCAAGTTAATCACTTCACAGATCACACAATAATGCCACAACAAACAAACAAAAAAACGAACGAATCAAATACCGTTACATTTTAACAGAGCAATATCGTGATAATGTTTAATTCTTGTACATACAGTGCAAAAGTGTCCGAATAGTGATTCTTTTTTAATTGTTTTCTTTTTTTGAAGCAATTGTTAGTTTTTGTGCTTTTTAACTTAGAATAAGGTTCAATTAAATAAAAGAAATACATATACAATATGGTAATATACCTATATTTGTATTATTTTCATTACCTTATTTCCTTAATGCAAAACATCCTTACAGTTTTGCTTCCCACTGTATGTACATATATTTTAAAAAGGTCATAATTATAAAATCAAAAAAAAAAAAATACTTCAAATAGATTTAAAGAAATTGGCTGACTTCCTGAACGTATATTTACAATATATCAATACAGTATTAATACCAAGTTGATACATTATGTACCCAGCAAGCCATATGAGTCCGAAAAGAGTCTTTTCTGACACCTTTTTCGGAACGTTAACGCTCTTTATGAGCCCAAAAAACAATCATAATTGCTCCGAAAACCTTCAGAAATGAGGGTCATTACATTCGAAAATGGTCCATCAGAAAGAGCTCTTAGATAATGTCAGAAAAGAGTCTTTTATGAGGGTTTTTATGGGCTCTTAAAGAGCTCTTAGATAATGTCAGAAAAGAGTCTTTTATGAGTCTTGTGTGGTACAGCTATGTTTTTGTTTGTTCAAAGCACAAATAACAGGACAACATCGCTTTGGTACACACATAATTAAGTGGAATTTCTGAGTCATACTGCGTGCCGACTCAGGACAGTAACAAGCAAATTTTTCTTTCGCTCCGAAAACGCATTTTAGTTAGACTCTTTTCTGACTCCTTTTTCGGAGCGCTCCTAGAATGGTATGCTGGGTAGTTACTTTTTAAATACATTGCATACTAATACTTTGCAACCCTATAAACGTTTAGGAACATTTATATACATCGTATTACTATTCAAAATAAATGGCGGAAGAAGGGAATATTTTATTGCAATATTTTTTTGTTCTGTGCGGCCATGGAAACTCCAGCTTCCAAGCTGCTGCAAAAATAATCAGAAGAAAAAAGAAACGACTTGCTGTATTACAAAAGGAACCAAAAATTACAAAGAGAATTCCAAAAAAACGAAATTTCTTTCCCATTTTCAATTTGGAATCTATTAATAGGTTTTTGTAATTATGTGTCAATTTTTTGCTGTAAATAGGTAAATAAGTGAATACACAATAGAAATATATTAAATTATAAGAAAATTCGCTTACTTATTTTCTTGCGTCGCCATTGTATTGCGTGTTGTATTTATTTATTTTGCATTTAAATTTTTTGGAAGACTTTCTTGCTTTTTCTTGCGTATTAAATACAATAGTGTTGCAAATAGGAACAAAATACATTAGTGGTATTCGATATTCGACGCGTTTTGTATTGCACAAGTTTGCACTTGCAAATGTTTTGACATTGATTGTGAGCACTCCATTTATTTCGTACTTCGCGATACTAAAGCAATTTATGCACTAAAATAGCTGATGTACATAAACAACAATTTCTAAACGTATTTTAAAAATGCCACGAAAAAGTTCCTAAGAAAAACTTGTTGCATTTTTAGAAGAAGAAGTTGCTGAAGAAACAATTTGGAAAGGGGGTACATACACATTTAATGTTTTAGTATATACTTCTTCAGGCGTCCACTTTTTGTTTGGTTTTTCCCTTTTAATTTTCTTTTGCGGAATTGTTTGCTCCATTGTTTTAATTTTATTTCTTTTATTAGTGTTTACATCTTTCAGCTGCTTAAATGTCACAATTGCAAACGCAATACACGTAACGAAAAAACTATACCATTTTAGTATTGCATGAACGCAATGTTTTGACAAATGCAATTGTGTGTATTTTGTTGTTGGATTGCCATAAAAAGCTACGATGTTTTGCATTTGCACTTTTTCAATGCCATTTGGACTAAACACTGAACGCCGCTAGTGTCATAATTTACACGGTTGCATTTACGAACGCAATGCAATATATTACTACAAAGCAACATGCGTTTAGGAAGTCGGCCGTTATTATACGAGTATAAATCATTGTTAGTATCATTTTTTAATAAGTTTCCTTAATATTTGTTAAGCATTTCATTGTACAACAGTCTACAACTACGAGTACGTACTTTTAAAAAACGTTTACTAAGTATAAAAATAAGTTTGTTAAAATTATCAAAATTATAAAGAATTTCTTTTGGGGCGCCGCGAATAAAAATAGGTACTTTTTCTAATAGATTTGTAAGTAGTTTAGTCCACAATTTACTATTACTTTTTCACTTAATTAGAAAGTTAAGTTTTTGCTGGGTTTTAAAGTTTTTTTTTCAATTATTTATATTATTGCGGCAACCATTCATATGATTATGTATATGTTTGTGGCAATAATTTTTATGATGAAATATTTACCAGATTATGTCGAAATAATAATTGCCATCGTAATTTAATTGCTGTGACTATAATATTGTTAAAACTTGTAAAAAATATTGCAATGGTTGTGGTAAACAGGTGCAACTATATTTTCTCTGTACGTGTATAAACTTTGCGAAATATAATATGATGTTTGTTGTTTGTGGCAGTGAGTTCTTCTAAAATAAACTATTTTCATGCAGATAAAAGCTGTGATTTGTTATACATATGTATGTAATACGAGTAGTTAGTGTTGAAATGCATTTTACCATTTAAAATAATATTTTCTGAAGCATTAAATTCGTATGTCAGCATATTTTCAAATCCATGATATGGACTCTTTCAAAATTACATCATTTATTGTAATAATGGGTTGTTGTTTTTAGTAAGGATATTTTCAATACCGAAGAATGGGGGGGGGGAGGGAGTTAGTAAGATCGGTAGTAGAGGACAACCAAGCATTGGCTAATCGTGTGAGAATGCAATAATAAATTAAACATCGTCTTATAGTTACCTTTTGTTGTTGGAACATGACATGAGGCATGCCTAGTTCCGGAATGCGGGTATAAATCTGTGGGAAACATTGTTAGAGTGCTACTACTACTACTACTATTATTCATTTGAAAAGTTTGAGAACAATTAGCAGTTGTACAGCAGGTGGCGATCGATTCGGCTCTCAAGAGATCGGGTGGTGACATGACAGATTCCGCATAAAAAGGCGGAGCATTGTTAGTAGTGGGTGAGTTAAGACTGTGATCGCTTTGATGTTTGTCTTTAGTGTTCTCGGGATTAGTGATGGCGACGCTGCCAGGAGGGCTAGAAAGAGTTGAATTGAATGTTACACTCTTGAACAGTTTACTGTGCCTCGCCACGTACCCTTCAACAGTGGGTTGCATCGATAGGCCTCTGCAATGTATTTGCGTTTGCGTTTCACCAGTGGTACCTCTGTGCTCTCGTTCTTGGCTGATTTTCTTCAGAATACTCTTCAACTTTTTCCGTTCGACAGTTTCGTTTGATTCCGGACTTAGGGGAATGTAGTCGTGATAACCCGTGTCTAAGCGATGATGGCGGTGGTAATAAGGACATTTTGACTTCTCGGATGTAGATGTATTGGTCGATGTGTTCGAACTGGATTCATAGGCTGTGAAAATTTGTGAATTTATTCCAGTTGCATCACTATGGCAGCGATAGAGCGCTTCTGATATCTGGGCGCTGTTAGTTTTTGAATTATCCAAGCTAAAACTTCTGGTCTGTAGAGCCCTCTCAAGTTCGGCCAACTTTTGTCGTTCATTTAAAATTTTTAAGCGCTTTACAAACGGTAGCCCACTGTATTCGGGCGAGAGATCAAATACTGACTGATAAAGTTTTGTCTGACTAGCAGTAGCATTCTGTAGTGCCTTTCCGTTTTTCAGTGACTTTCTCGCCTTCTCGGTAACTCGTTGTTTTGTACTACAGCTTGCGTCAGCCTGATCAAGTGCTGGCCGCTTTTCTGATGGAAGTATGCAAGGTTTTTCTTTTCTGAAGCGCTTCTGTTCGCTAATTACCTGTTGTGGTATGCTTCCCACCGAGTATATTTTCAAAGGAGAAGGGACATCGTCTGAAGAAGTATTGGATGTGGCCAGACTTGTATAACTCGATGATATTAAGGTAGCCAACTTGAGTTTGGACCACGGCTTAATAGGTGTATCTGTATCAGATAAAACTGTTGGTGTTGTTATGGACGGTTTAACAATTTGGTTTGAAATGGTGGATATTGGTTTGTGCGATTTATTGTTGGACCCCTTTAATTTGCAATCTACATTTGTCTTCTCTTCGATTTCACCGCATTTTACAACCGATAGAGTTTTTGGTGGTTCCTTTTTTACATTTGCACTAATTGCTGGAGTTTTTTCACTTGTTGTCTCCTTTACTTTTGAAATCGCTTCCGCAGAACCGGCTGATTCAGTACCCGGTGTCTGGTGCTGCAATTGCTGAATTCTCTGTCGGAAAGAAACCTTCATAGTGGGCTTGATTTGCCCGGCTGCAAATGATATTGGAGTAGTATTGCTGTTGTTACTGCTGATATTCGATATGTTTTCTAATTTATTATTAACATCAGATGTTACAGATGACGTCTGTAAGAATATAACAAAGATTTGGAAACATACATATGTATATAGTTGACTGCTTGAGATTTTTGCAAAGAACTTGAATTTAGCATTAAAAATATAATTGTAAATACCGGTAAACTGGAATCATTTACAGGATGGGGAGGATCGTTTTTAATCTTCAACTGCTGCAGTCGCTGAATTAAAGGGAGCCCCTCGTTAATCTCCCTTTCGGGCTCTTCTTGTATTGATTCCTGCGGCGATAACGTACAGGTTACATGTGAGTGAGGTGGAGATTTCTGTGGTGGTGTGGACTTAACAGCTCGCTCTTCGCGATCCTAGTGCAAAACACATAAAGACACATACAAAACTACGTTTAGGAGCGGGGATTGATACAAAAATTATAACTGCGTGACTTTGCAAAAACATAAATAAGCTAAATTAAAAAATAATACAAACGCAAAAAAGCAAGCAAATAAAAAATCAAACCATTACAAGCAAAATACATATGTATGTACATAACTAACATAAAATAATAAATATGTATGTATGTATTAAAGCTTTCATTACATCATTTGAGTTCAATGTTTGAAAAGCATTCGTAAATCATCAATTTACATCAGAGGTGGGTATTGTTTCAATTTCTATGAACGCGTTGATATACTACAAACAGATACTTGTTGCTGTTTTAACTATACAATTTTCTTCATCGAGGGTCAGGTCAAGGAATTGTGCTACTTCTGCTGGAAAGTGAAGTGGGGTTGATTGGGATGTTTAATATGCTGAGTATTAATTTTGGAAGGAATATGCGGGATCAGTTGTTTTTGGTGGCAGGTTTTTCTCGCTGTTTGCTTGGGCGGTGCTAGACCTCACGACATTCATAAGGTATTATTCGATTATTATTCGAGGGTCCTTCCTGACATGTCTTGGGCTGTGTGATATTGAAGCTAGGATAACTTCTCCGATGACATTTCTGGATGAACTTATGTGTTAGTAACGGAATGTGTTTCGAGAATGTTTGCAGGCAGCTAGTAAAGTTTTTAATCTAGCATTCTGCTAGCTTTGACCAAACAATCGTCTTGTAGGTAGCCGAAACGGATTATGTATCTATACCCTAGGTGCTGAAAGCTTTTTGAGCGCTTTGAGAAGCTTGTTTCTAATTCGCTATTTGTATGTGATTGGAGTGCATTGAGCTGAGGCCAAAAATTACTCTCTGACAGTCGAAATTTTTGACGACGACGCCAAGATTAAGCAGAGTGTTGTCAAAGACTTCGTTCGTGATTTTCTAATACTAATGCTGTATTGCCCACTAGAGCTGTGTCGTTCATGAACGAACGGGTTAAAATGAACGGATCACTTCATTGAACGGAATGAGCTGGTCATTTAACTGATCGGTTTTCGTTCAATAGTGTACGGATCAATTTCGTTCAACTGTTGTTTATCAAAAGACAAGAAGAAAATCACATTCAAAGGGTTGTATTCAATTGTCCAAAGTGAACGATTGAACGAATTGAATGGACGATTCAGTCTTGGATAAATGAACGAAAATGACCGGTCACTGTAATGAACGACCGGGCACAACTCTATTGCCCACCACTGATATATGTACAGTCAGAGACTAAAGTTTAAATACACCTCAAAAATTGATTGTTTAAAGAAAAGTAAACGCTTCAGGAAAACTTAAAGTATACAGTTTTATTTAGTTTTATAAATAACAAAATACAATAACAAAAAATATAGACTTCATTACGAACATAACGGAAATTCTTAAAAATACGATAAAATTCACTAGACAAAAGTTTAAATACATCTTGCAAAACAAAGAACTCTCTTTCATTTCTCAAAAACAAAGTACAATTATACTTTATGTTTCGGCGAAATTATGTTCTTACAAGCCAGAACTTGTATTAGTAGTCTTTTTATTGTCAGCATTACAAGTTTTGTCGAAAATTATGGGCAAAGGTAAAGAAATTGAGTCCATCATTAAACATTTAATAATAAAACGTTTCAACGAAGGAAAATCTTATCGGGAAATAGGAAAATTATTAAATGTGCCATTTTCAGGTATCCAAAATATAATTAGAAAATATAAGGAAAATGACTCCGTAGCAAATATTCCAAGAAGTGGTCGTCCAGAAAAACTTACCAATCGTGATGTTAACCACATCGTAAAAGAAGTGAAAAAGAATCCAAGAATAAGTGCACCAAAACTTGCAGATGATATCGCTAATAACTATAACAAACATGTTCATCCAAGAACTGTTCAAAGAGCATTGCGAGAAAATGGATATAAAAGCCGAGTTCCCCGAAAAAAGCCATTAACAAGTGAAAAAACAGAAAACTTAGACTGTAGTTTGGACATAAGTACAGAAACAAAGACGCTGAGTTTTGGAAAAGAGTTCTTTTTACAGACGAGAGCAAATTTAATTTATTTGGAAGCGATGGCCCTGCAAAGGTCTGGCGCAAGCCAAACACTGCCCTTCAAACCCTAAATTTGGTTCCTACGGTAAAACACGGTGGTGACAATGTAATAGTTTGGCGAGCGATTGGAGCAGCGTGGGTTGAAAATTTGAAGTTTATTGATGGGATCATGAATCAACATACTTAAAAGAGTATATTGGAAAGCAATTTGCAAGCATCCGTCGACATCGTTGGCCTTGGATCCCGTTTGATCTTTCAACAGGATAACGATCCCAAGCACACCGCACTTTCTGTGAAAGAGTGGTTGCTTTATTCTGATCCCAGACAGCTCCATAGCCAACGTCAATCGCCAGACTTAAACCCAATTGAGCACGTTTGGGATATAAAGAAGCGCAAATTAGTAGGAACTTTAATAACGAGCAAAAAGTCGCTTAAAGAAGCTCTTAAAAGAATCTAGTCAGAAATATCGCCTTCTGAAACAGAAAACTTGGCACTTTCTATGCCACGCCGCTTGCAGAAAGTTATTGATAGCCATGGCGGTCCAAAAAGTATTGAAATGTTTTCTTTTTTAATTTATCTAAAAAAAATTTATTAACATTCCAAGATGTATTTAAACTTTTGTCTAGTGAATTTTATCGTATTTTTAAGAATTACCGTTATGTTCGTAATGAGGTCTATATTTTTTGTTGTTTTATTTTGTTTTTTTTAAAACTAAATAAAACTGTATACTTTAAGTTTTCCTGAAACTTTTACTTTTCTTTAAACAATCAATTTTTGAGGTGTATTTAAACTTTAGTCTTTGACTGTACGTCAAATCAGTTGCTGACAAATACTCTGCCTGAAAGCGACTCAGTCTTTAAACTTGGATGAGAACTCAGAAAGTGTAAATGTAACAAAAACAATAAATATTTTTAAGAATTGCGTGCATATTTAAGCATTTGGTTAAAAAGCTTTTTATCCCTTTCTATTTTGTTCTATCATGTGCTTGATACATCGAACTGTTCGGACGTGTTACTTTTAGTGCGGCTGAATTTTCGGTGAAAAAATCGTAATAGGTGAAAAAGTATGAAAAGTTAATTTAAATAAAAAAGTGAAAAAAACTCGTAATAGGTGAAAAACTTTACAAAGTGAAATAATTGCACTAGGTGCAATAAAAAATTAATAAATTGTAATAATTTATTTTTAATTATTTGAAAACTAGAAAATTAAATACAGTGAGACAGTGAATGAGTAACAATTCTAACAGTGCGAGTGGGCCTCAGAGCCGAAATGCTTATTTCGTGTTGAGCTCGGCAAGTGTTAGTAATGAGAACATTAAAAATCCCGAATTTAATAAAAACTACTTAACTGTGAAACCAAAAATAAGCACAAATCTGAATTTAAGTGCAAGTGCACCAAACTTGAATAAATGTGTTGAACAGGGCACAAACTTAGCCCAAAGCATATTTAATTTAAATAGAAAAATCACTGAAGGACCGTCTTCTTCACGGTCCTCGTTATCAAATATTGGAGAGACGTCAACAGCTGCAAAAGGCACATTAAGTCCTACAAATAAGGCCGCTCCTATAGTTGCTGTTGAAGAAAAACAAAAAACACAGGTAGGAATGGACCGTTATATAACAGTATCGAAGAGAGGCAGAAGCCCAAAATCTGCCGAAATTACACCAGCCGCAAAATTATCAAAGAATGCTGAAGAGCCACGCTCGCAAAATCGTTTTGCCATCCTCCAAGACAAAAATGATGTCCCTAACGCTGTGAATAAGCCAGTAAAACCACCTCCAATATATTTAAGAGAAAAAAACTCAAACGAACTTATAAAAATATTAGTTTCATTAATTGGTAAAAATTCTTTTTATGTGACTCCAATTAAGCGTGGCAATATTAATGAAACAAAGATTCAGGTTAATAATGAAAACGACTATCGGAGAATAGTTTCGGAATTTGAAAAACGCAAAAAGAATTTTTACACGTATCAACTTAAAAGCGCAAAAGGTCTACAAGTCGTAATTAAGGGAATTGATTCTTTTGTTGATCCTGAGGAGCTCAAGAGCAGTTTGGCCGACAAAGGCTTTAAAATCAAGGCAGTATCAAATATAA
The DNA here is from genome assembly GCA_916048285.2 of Bellardia pandia. Classification (NCBI taxonomy): domain Eukaryota; kingdom Metazoa; phylum Arthropoda; class Insecta; order Diptera; family Calliphoridae; genus Bellardia; species Bellardia pandia. The sequence goes on along the minus strand of OU696532.1, from coordinate 89,971,359 downwards.
GAAACAGAGATAGGATCCCTCAACCATTAGTTAGAGTGGAGTTAGAACCTGGTGATGTTAAGCTGAAGAAAAATGAAACACATCCTATATATGACTTGAAATTCATAATGCACCGAAGAGTTACAGTGGAAGAACCTCATAAGCGATCTGGCCCAGTACAGTGTTCGAACTGCCAAGAATATAGTCACACTAAATCTTATTGTATGTTGCCTACTGTTTGTGTTGTTTGTGGGGATCTTCATGACACCTCAAAGTGCGATAAACCTAAGGATGATTCCAGGGTAAAAAGATGCAGCAATTGCGGTGGAAACCACACTGCCAACTACAGGAGTTGCCCTGTTTTCGAGGTCGTTAAACGCTCCTTGATCAACAAACCCGCTTCTACCCCTACTCAGACGACAAAAGTACCTATTACAATTATTCCCCCCGTAGCACAAGCATCCACTAGCCAATTTTCATATGCCAACGTGCTAAGATCTAACCAACCAACAGTGCAAAATGAATCACCAATAAATGATACAAACAGCCACAATTTTAGCCGTCTTGAAGGTATAATGGAAAATCTGGTGCAATCCATGAACCATTTCATGACAAGCATGACAAATATGATGCAGGAGATGCAAAAAATGCAGTCCACGCTACTGCAGGCCATACTTAATAGACCATGAACTGTCTCAAAATATGTTTCTGGAACGCAAACGGCATACGGCAACACAAAAATGAACTTGAATATTTTCTTTTTAATAAGAAAATTGATGTAATGCTGATTTCCGAGACTCATATGACGTCGAGAAGCATTTTTAAAATAAGTGGTTATACATTCTACGACACCAAGGACCCCAGAGATAGATCATGTGGTGGCTCGGCAATATTAGTCAAATCGCGAATCAAACACCATTCATTGGGTGGTCTTTCAGAGTGTTATCTTCAAGCAACAAACATCTGTATTGAGAACTTTTGTCAAAACCTCGTGATTTCGTCAGTTTACTGTCCGCCCAGATTTTCAATAACAAAAGATCAGTATAGAGATTTTTACAAATCACTAGGTAGCCGTTTCATAGCGGCTGGCGACTACAATGCTAAGCATACATTCTGGGGCTCACGACTCTTTAGCCCTAAAGGTCGTATCTTGTACGACTCCCTGTCTGAAATGGGACTGAATGTGATTTCAACTGGTCAACCGACTTATTGGCCAACTGACCAGCAAAAAATTCCTGACGTTATCGATTTCGGCGTGGCGAAAGGGGTATCCCCGGAACTCATTGAAGTCGAGGCTTCACTGGATCTTTCTTCAGATCACTCACCCACTGTAATCACCATCAGGAGTCCTCAGCAAATCGTAACTGATGCCTTACTTCTTGTCAAACGTCTGAATTGGTTAAAATACAAAAAATACATCAGCACTCACTGCACAGAGAAACTCCCGTTAAAAACTGCTGAAGACATCGATGCCTGTATAAAAAGTCTTAATGAACATGTCGAGAAAGCCGCAGAAAATGCTTCTTCCACTTACCGCCCGAATATGTACAACAGAGTTTTTTCTGCAGATGTTGAGCAACTATTGTCTGAAAAAAGGAGAGTCCGAAGAGAGTGGCAACAACACAGATCGCCCCAACTTAAAACTAGGTTGAGAGAATGTACCAAAAATCTTAGGATCTTGCTAGAAGCGCAAAAAGCAGATTCTCTCAAACAACATCTGGAAGGTCTAGACGCAACTTTCCAGTCAAATTATTCATTATGGCGTGCAGTCCGAAATCTAAGAAAACCCGTAATCGCAAAACCTCCACTGCGTACTTTGAACGGATCTTGGGCACGAAATAACGAAGAAAAAGGCAACCTTTTCATAAGTCATTTAAAAAATATATTCACTCCCAATACGGATACTGACATTAGCGAACTACCGCCTGTTGTTGCCAGACCACCTGTACAAACAAGATTTCAATATCAATGCTTTCATTTAGTAGTGTTCGGACGTGTTACTTTTAGTGCGGCTGAATTTTCGGTGAAAAAATCGTAATAGGTGAAAAAGTGTAAAAAGTTGAAATTAAACAAAAAAGTGAAAAAAAAAAATCGTAATAGGTTAAAATATATAAAAAAAAATAAACATTAAACATCACATAAAAACTGTATGAGTGTTCCTCTCAGAATTACATCTGAGCTTAGCTCGACTAGAAAAACTAGATGCATCTCTGAGGAAGAATCCATAAAAAAATCTTTGGAGAATTTTCTCACTGCAAGAGCCGTGGAACGGCGTCGTTCCTGTTCGCCCAATATTGTGATTTCAACAGATGTAAAAACATCATCTTCATCAAATAGTGCAGTCAAACCCAAAAAACAAGTAGGTATGGATAAGTACATAACCGTTCTCAAGCGACAGAGGAGCCCGAAGTCTGCTCAAGTGCAAGGGGGTTTGGATGGTGTTCAAGTTTGCTGACATACTTTGACGCATATTTTGTAAATTCGACTTTTACTAATGGCACGCCTAGATCTTTGTGGATTCGAGAATTTTTAACATACCATGGAGCTGCAGTAATTGTACGTAGAATCTTATTTTGACCCCTTTGAATTTTTTCAATGTTGGATGCTGAGGCAGTACCCCATAATTGAATTCCATAACACCAGATTGGCTTTAGAATTGCATTGTACAACAAAAGTTTGCAATCCAACTTTAATGTAGAATTTCTGCCGATTAGCCAATTAATTTGCACTGCTTTTAATCTCATCTGGGTAAGCTTTGCGTCGATATGAGACTTCCAAGTTAAACGACGATCGAGGTGGATTCCGAGGTATTTGACTTCATTGTGTTGCGGGATAATTTGATTATTTATTTTGATGAACGAGCATGTATCTTTTCGCAATGTGAAAGTTATATGAATACATTTCTGTTCGATAACCCTGATTTTCCAAAGCTCAAGCCAATTATCTAGTTTATAAACATATTTCTGCAAGTTCTGTGATGCTATTTGATGGTCCTTATGAACGCTAATAAAGGCTGTATCGTCTGCAAAAGTTGAAGTATGTATTATGGGGTCTAACGGCATATCGGATGCATAAATCAAATATAAAGTTGGACCCAGTATGCTACCCTGGGGTACTCCTGCTTCAATTGGCTGAGCGGGGCTTAAAAAATCGCCTTCTTTGATTGTAAATTTGCGACCATATAAATACCTTTTCATAAGTTTGTGGGTGTTAGCAGGCAGAGTTAATTTAATTTTATGCATTAAACCTTCATGCCAGACTTTGTCGAACGCTTGCGACACATCAATGAAAAGGGCGGAGCAGTATTTTTTCTCTTCAAACGACTGTCTTATCACATTTACCAATCTGTGTGTTTGTTCGATGGTACTGTGTTTAGCTCTGAACCCGAATTGGTGATTTGGGATACATTGAGTGTCGTTCAGAATTGGAATCAACTTAGCCAATAACAATTTTTCAAACAGTTTTGAAATTGTCGGCAGTAGACTAATTGGCCTATATGACTCTACTTTAGTGGGGTCCTTCCCTGGCTTAGGAATCATGGTAATCATAGATACCTTCCAATCTGCAGGATAGTATTCTAGGCGTAAAATAGCATTAACAATAAATAGGATAATTCTTTTAGCTACACGAGGTAACTCCACAAGCATTTTGATGCTGAGTTTATCCATACCTGGAGCTTTTTTAAGATTCAGAGTACCAATAGCGCTTTGAACATCATTAAAGCTAAGTCTTAGAGGCACAGGAGGTCTAATAACGAGTGGAGGCAAATCAGATGCATTATTTGAGTTGTTTATAGTAAACACATTTCTCAAATGGTTAACAAATAAAGTCCCCTTCTCAGAATCATTTCTAGCCCAGTCACCAGTCGGATTTCGCAGAGGAGGTTTTCCTCTAACTTGTCTTTTTAAACCTCGTGCCGCCTTCCATAACGAATAGTCAGATTGTGGGGTACTATCAAGACCCTCCAAGTAAGATTTAAGTGAAGCCATTCTTTGGGTTTCTAAGAAATTTCTTAGTATATCTCTGCGAACCCGTAGCCTAGCTTTCAGTTCAGGAGACCTGTGGATTTGCCACTCTCTTCTAACTCTTCTTTTTTCTGACAGGAGATGATCGAGTTCAGCGAAATAAGTTCTATTTGTCCCACTTCTGCACTCAACGTCGTATGTGGAGGCGTGATGTACAGCTCTTCGTATGTCCTCAGTAAACTTGCCAATCGACCCATCAATATCCTCGGTAGTTCTCAACACTACATTTTCCGTGCAGTGGGAACTTAAATACTTTTTATACTTTATCCAACTTACTGCGGTTTTAGATATGTCCCGAAATGGAGAGCCATTCCCTTGAAGGAAACGCAATGAAATAATAGGAGAGTGATCTGAAGACAAGTCTAATGAAGGCTCCTCTTGTATCGATTCTACAGGGATATTTTTTACTACTCCGAAGTCAATAACATCGGGAATCTTCCGTCGGTCCGTCGGCCAGTAGGTGGGATGCCCGCTTGAGAGTATATCTAATCCCATTTTGGCAATGGTGTTGAAGAGTTCACGACCCTTCGGGGTCACCAGACGTGAACCCCAAAAAGTGTGTTTGGCGTTAAAGTCACCAGCAACTAAAAATCTAGCTCCAAGGGAATTGAAGAAGCTGTAGTATTGGTGTTCTTTTATTGAAAATCGAGGCGGCGAATAAATTGATGATAAAACAAAATTGTATTGACAGAATTCAATACAAATGTTTGTTGCTTGTAGGTAATCCTCACATATGTTGTTCATTAAATAATGTTTTATTCTGTTCTTTATAAGAATTGCCGAACCTCCACATGCTCTTCCGCGGGGATCTTTAGTATCATATAACACGTAGCCATTAATTTTGAAGTACGCTGTCGCCGTCAAGTGAGTTTCAGCAATCATCATGACATCAATCTGCTTATCCATCAGGAAGTGTTCCAGTTCGTTTTTATGTTGGCGGAGGCCGTTCGCATTCCAAAAACAAATTTTTAAACAAATCATTTCTTTAAAATGGCTTGTAAGATAGTGGATTGCATTTTCAGCATTTCCTGCATCATGGATGTCATGGTGGTCGTAAAAGTGTTCATAGTTTGGACAAGAGTCTGCAATGTAGTCTCTAGAGAGTTAATATTAGGCTCGAAATATTGTGATTTAGGTTCCTGCTCCAAACCTGGCATATTAGATTTAACCACATTTGCGTAAGAAACTTGTCTAGAACTAGGCACGTTTACATGACTAGTGGACCGTAACAATTGAGGGAAATTGTCACTCGATGCCAAAATAGGCTGTTGACGATGATCAGGTAATACTGACGTCTTGTTGGTGCTTATGCCTTTCAAATGAGTGTAAATTGGACAACCTCTATAATTTGCGGTATGATTACCTCCGCAGTTACTGCATTTTTTGATTTTTGAATCAGTTTTCGACTTATCACATTGAGCAGTTGCATGTAGCTCCCCACACGCAACACAAACTGTCGGCAATTTACAATACGCCTTGGTGTGACCAAATTCTTGACAGTTGAGACACTGGACGGGTCCCTGACGCTTACGTGGTTCTTCCACGGTGATTCTACGATGCAGAAGGTACATCAGATTGTAGATGGGATGGGACTCGTTTTTCTTTAATACGACATCTCCAGGTTTCTAATATTCGTTATGCTCTTAATTTTGAAGCCTTTTTCCATTAAGCTAGTCTTTATCTCGGCAGGATAAACATCTGGGTCTATACCCTTTAGAACGACTTGGAGTCCTTTTGCGCTTTTCAGCTGGTAGGTATAGAAATCCCTACTTTCCCTCTCCAACTGGTTGGACAATTTACGAAAATCATCCTCCTTTTTCACTTGTATTTTGGTTTCGCTGATATTTCCATGTTTAATTGATGTTACGCTAAACATATTTGCACCTATTACCGAAACAATTCCTTGTACCAATTTACTGGAAGTGGGCTCTCTCAGATAAATTGGTGGGGGCTTAAACGTCTTCTTAGGAAGTTCTGGCTCATCCGTCTGGAGGAGAGCAAACCTATTTTGATCATTACTCACAGTCTTAGAAGCTTTTGCATTTGATGACACTTGAGCAGACTTCGGGCTCATCTGTCGCTTGAGAACGGTGATGTACTTATCCATACCTACTTGTTTTTTGGGTTTGACTGCACTATTTGGTGAAGATGATGTTTTCTCATCTGTTGAAATCACAATATTGGGCGAACAGGAACGACGCCGTTCTACGGCTCTTGTAGTGAGAAAATTCTCTAGAGATTTTTTATGGATTCTTCCTCAGAGAGCCATTTAGTTTTTCTCGACGAGCTAAGCTCTTTCTCAGAATTACATCTGAGAGGAACACTCATACAGTTTTTATACGATTTTTAATGTTTTTTTTATATATTTTAACCTATTACGAGTTATTTTTTTCACTTTTTTGTTTAATTTCAACCTATTACAATTTTTCACCTATTACGATTTTTTCACCGAAAATTCAGCCGCACTAAAATTAACACATCCAAACAGTTCGATGAGACGAGACTATGGCATGAAGGCCTGATATCTAAATTAAAGCAGAACTTGCCGGTGAATCTTCAACACCTACTATGGAAATAATTAATCGACCGTCAGTTTATGATTAAAGAAGGTGATTATTTAAGCCGTCCTCAACCTATAGGTGCTGGCGTCCCTCAAGGTAGTATCTTAGGACCAATTCTATACTTGCTGTACACAGCAGACATGCCAACAAACAATGAAATTCACACGTCAACATTTGCTGATGATACGGCATTTTTCAGTACTCACAAAGATCCAAAAGATGCCTCGATTCAATTACAGCACCACGTAACGCAAGTGGAGAAATGGGCAAGACAATGGGGAATAAAAATAAATGAACAGAAATGCACCCACGTAACATTTACTCTACGTAGGGAATCATGTCCCCCTATTCGTATTAATGACCATATAGTGCCTCAAAACTCACACGTGAAATATCTTGGTATTCATCTGGAACGTCGCCTCACATGGAAACCACATATAGATGCTAAGCTGACTCAAATGAAACTGAAAGCAGCCCAAATTCATTGGCTCATCGGCAGAAACTCCGTCCTTCGGCTCGATTGTAAGCTTCTACTCTACAACTCAATCTTAAAGCCAATTTGGTGCTATGGTATCCAGTTATGGGGCACTGACTCCAACTCCAATATTGAGAAAATTCAACGCCGTCAAAACAAAATTCTACGAATGATAACTACCGCTCCTTGGTATATTAAAAACAACAACATACACAACGATCTTGATGTTCCACTTGTCAAATGGGAAATAACTAAACACGTGGCCCATTATTTGGGTAAGCTGGAAACTCATGCAAATCCCCTCGCTCGAGACATCTTACAACATCCCGGTCATAGCCGTTTGAGAAGGAGGGACACCACCGCTCTCAGATGAATAAATACAAGTTGCTCATTATATCCTATCGAATTTGAAAACTAGATTTTGTCTAGCATTGGCTGGACTTATCTTAATTAACTTTAGTTTTAGGATTTGAATACCTATTGTTAGTTCATTTAAAATGAAGATACAATAAAAAAGAATATGCAAAAAAAAAAAAAAAAAGTTGTTTATGTTGATGTGTGAATTTCTAAAATGCATCAGGACCAAGATTATTACTTATTATTTGTAGCATGGTGTAATTATACAAGGTGACAGCAAACCGGCAACAAATACAACACAATGCAGAAACAACAGGCATTTCATTTATGTAAAATAATGTACTACTGTCAAAAACATTTGAAAAAATATTACTTTTGTCATAAGTATATTGTAAACAAAGTCACTCACCTTGTATAGTTACACCATGATTTGTAGTATGTATCATATCATGTATCATTTTTATAAAATCGAATCGAAAATTTCAAATAAAACATTATTAATTCTGCGCGTATTTTTTTATCCTTGAGTGGCGATAACCCTTACACATGCAGTGCATTCTGTTGGAACTAGAAACATAGGTTATGTCAGGAAGATAGAGGGATTCGTGTTTATGGAAATTAAAAGTGACAAAAGAGACTGCTGCAGGAAGTTTATTGCATATCTGCAGACCACAGACCAATCGATCACAAACAAATGAGTTCTTGTTGAAAGATGTTTATTTAACTTGAATTGTATGGATATGGAGAAACATGTTTCGCAATTTCAGCAGAAAATTAAAGGTTATTAGCAATTGGTGTTTCAACATAGAGTTAATTGGGGTGAACGGTGCAAAATGCTGAAAATCTAATAGACGAGCTGTCATCGTAGAGTATTGCTTCATTAGGAATACTGCTTTGAATAATTCAGCCAAATGGTTAGCTTTATTAACTGATTCAGTGAATCCTTTGAAATAGCCATATTTGAGAAATTATTATTATCCTATAGACCCTTAACGAATGACCGAAAGTTTTGGTACACAAGTTGTCAATGCTTCCTCTCTAAATCCAAACGAAAAGTTTTAATGGTATTCAAATTCTTACTGAAGAAACATACTTTCTAACGGAATATTTTTCAAGTGTTTTTGACAGTAGTAGACTATTTTACACATCTTGCATAATTACACCATGGTTGTATAAATGAAAACAAATTTTCGTAGCAACTTCAAAAGAGAATTACCCCCTGGCCCACGATGTCGAACGATAACGTTCGCTTAGATAAGACTTAAGACACAAACTTGATTGTGGAATAAACAAACTTGATTGAGTAAAAAATAGATACGTTAAAATGTTTGTGTCTTAAGTCTTATCAAAGCGAACGTTATCGTTCGACATCGTGGGCCAGGAGGTTAATATAAAGAGACGCCATAAATTTTATCGTCTAAACTAAACCTAACCTTAAAACAGGTTTGTGGATCGGTTCATAATTAGTAAAAGCTTCCACATAAGACAAGACAAGATTTTACAATTATTTATTGCCATCGATTTCTGTTCTCAGATAACGCATCCTCCTACTGTCAGCTTATTTTTATTCAGTATTGTTTAAAACTTCATCACTTTGCAACAACATTTTTTAACTATTTTGCTGTATCAGCTATTCTGGGAGTAATGTTTTCATGCATTTCAGACCTGTGAAATGGTCACCTAGATCATGTGATATCAGAATTATTATTTTTGCATTACATGAAGTCAGAAGTCTTCGTCGGTATGCCAGCTGCTATTCAAGACTTGAAAGTTAACAATGTTGGAATGCTGAAAAGGGTGATTGAAAATTGGACCTCTATTTGAATGAAATAATCTTTAAAAAGAAAATATTAGATATTGTGCCAACATCCAATTCTAATTTAATTATATTATTTAAATTCAAAAAACCTCTAATGTTGTGGCTGTTGGAGCACTGGGACTTGTAAAATGATGGCAGAAGATTTGCTGGAAATTGAGCTCAAATGCCAAGTATAATAGAATCGGAGACGATACACAGTTTGAATCAATATAAAATAAAATTAAAATTTTCGCAAATAATTATTTTTGAGCCAAACAATTGCATTGAAAATTATATACTGGAGAAATTATTTTAAAACCAGAGGCAATTCTTATTTTAAAACAAATAAGAGTTTATATTCGGCTGTGCCGTATCTTATATACCCATCACCAAATACCAGCTGATTGATCTACATATGAATATTTTAAACTAGTTTTTGTTACATTTTGTATTGGCAACGATATTTACACTGGGGCCAAATTACCGCATTCGTGATCGAATGAGCTATCGTATGGAAAAATGAGTTTGATATCGAAATTATGATAAAATGTACTAAATTTCTTGTTCGATATCGATTGCCATAATCTCAAATATGAAAATTACAATCAATTTTACTCGATATCGAATGCGGTAATTTGGTCCCTGGTAAATTTTATTTTGCGGATCCCTCACATGAACATAAATATGAAGCAAGATGAAAAAAGCAATTCTATTCTCATAACCCCATTCAGAGATTGTCACAAGATCTTGTTTTGCATCATTGTCCCAATCTCTCACAGAATTGCTCTATAATTGAATGGATATGAATGAAAAATGTTCCTATCATCTTCAATAGAAATATGTAGATGGGTTAGGAAATTTGACGTAGATGGTCATTTAGAAAAATAAGAAGTATAGAATGGAGCCTTGCGATAACTGAGATTTAACCGTAAACTCGTCTGATAAAAAAAAAAAACGGTGAATGAAACGACGCCATTTCTCACAACATAAGAAGGCTAGTAAGTCTCCCTGTAATTATAAGATTAACGCATTTTTTAAATTCTAATTTTATCCATCAGTAATGTGTACATGTTTTTATGAAAGTGCTTGCACTGGGGATGCCATCTCGGGATTTTAAAAATGATTTTTTTTCGGAATTTCGGGATTTTTGTTTCTTATTAAAACAAATTGGTTTCTTATCTAAGTATATCTATATACATATGTATATAAAAATTAAATGGTCCATGTATGTAATCACATCACGTGAGATCGGCTGGAGAAGGTTTGTAAAGAAAAAAAAAATCAAAAAAACCCGGAATTTTTTATTTTGTGATTTAGATATTTTATTTGCAAATAAATAACAACAGACAGGTTGTAAATACATCTTATTCTATATCTACTATATACATATATAAAAATTAAATGCATTTTGAAGAAATTTATAGGCAATAAATTGATACAAATTTTTGTTATTTTTTCTTTTACTGAAATTTTTGTGTCTTAGTTTTAAATTCTATACGAAATGCAAATCATTAGTAAATACCAAGAAAAGCCGGGGCGGTCAGCTAGTTAATAATAAAAACTATTTATTTAAAAAAAGTAACTCCTATGAACAATAAATATGTTTGAAAACAAACATTTTCTGTCCTCGTGCCTGTAATTTTCAAATTTACTAAAAGTTTATAAAGCTAATTTTGTATTTTATAAACAAAATTTAATAAACCATTAAAATAATTTAAAACATAATCACATTCCATTGAAAATTAGGCAGAGAAAAATAATATGTCACTTCGCCTTTAATTTCTATACTAAAAGCAATCCCATATTATCGTTCGAAATAATTCAGGCATCTAAAGTAAAGAGATTCTTGATTTAATTTTGTTACCAATATAAATATGACGCTGACGAAAAGCATTGTTCACAATCAATGCATTGTGGGTGTAAATAATAGACATTTATTAATTAACAAACAGTTTTTATTAATTAAACACTTTGTTTAATGTTTAATTTGTAGAAGTTATATCTGATACAGCGAACAGTTTGTTAGTGAGTGTGTAAGTTACAGGCTGCAATAGCATGTGTCAAAGTAATAAATACAACATGGTTGTGATAAATATTAGTAGGTAACCGAATGTAACGATTACCTTCTCAGTGGGCAAAATTTTTTAAAAATTATTGTATGCTGACTGCATTTCTCACCCTCTGAAACAAATAATTATACATAGTATTTCTTATTCAGTATTTAATTCCATATTATTACAGAAATTATAAGAAGTTATTGGAGGCTTTTACATGTTTCAGTTACATTCATTACCTTTCATTCGTTCCGCAATCAAAGTTTTTAATTCAAATATTTCTATTTCATTATGAAATTTACTCTTCAATTTTGGATTTTTTTTTTTCAAAAAATTTAAAAGTTTTGATTAAAACTTTCCTGATTTTTGGTTTCAGCAGTTCATCGCTTAATATGCCATCACTTTTTGTTATCTCTTTGAACTTAAATAAAAATACAACATCGGCAGAGATTCATATCACTGCGACAAAGAGCTTTGTCTGTTACTTTAACCGGATTTAAAATGACAATTATTTGTTTAAGTTAAGGTTGATAATCAAAAATTAATTTTTATTCTTTCGCCTTCATTTCTTCAAAATTGTTTTATAAAATTTTTGTTGGTGACTTTGTAAATAATTTTTCAATTTGTGATTTAATGTGGAATCTGTTTATTTTCTCTCATTAAAAATGCTAAAAAAAAAACATTGACTTACGTTAACTGAAGATGTTTTGTATTTGTGTACGCAAAAAAAAAGAAAAAAAATAAACACAAATACAAATTTGGTATTGGCATGCCTAGCTTTCACCCATATGTAGATTAATGTAAATATTTACTATGTGATGTCTAACATTGTGTGGTATGATAAATGGGGATTTTAAGTCAATTAATATTAAGTATACGAATGTACAATGAATTAAGTTCATGTCCCAATTAGTAATGGCAAAAAAAAAAGAATAATCGATTAATGGATTAATCGAAAAAAAAAATAATTGATTGCAATTAATTGGAAAGATTTAATCGATTAATCGATATTTTTAGGTAAAATTGAAAATTATCATAAATAAAAAAATTATTATTACTTATTAAAAAAAATAATTTATTTAGCACAGAATTTAAAAATAGGAGCTTTGACAGCCGTTTCGTGATGTACCAATCAAAAAGTAATATTTTTGTGCAAGAGAGTACAGCTTAGGGTAGACCGATTTCATTTCTTCCCATGCGTCTATTACGTTGCGCTGTAATTCTAGTACTGGAGCATTGAGAAAGAAGCTTAGTTCATCTTGAGGAAGTGTTGAGTCATTGTTCTTTCTTCTTCGTTTGTGGGCTAAAGATTTATGGTGAGCCCATAAATCAAATTCCACTTCACCAACAGAAGACGTTTCACTGCGGCTTCCAATGCTGTCATCTATATGAGCAATTTCTGCCATTTCATTTGTTAGATGTCTCTTGACTGTTGATAAAGCTAAGGGATCTTCAAAATTAATTTTTTTAAATCTTGGGTCTAGCAATGTTGATGCTGCCAGTAGAAATGAATGTTCCATTTCCCCAAAGCGACGTTGAAACTGGTTCAAAATGTTTGTTTTTAAGGTACTTGCCCATGAAGATAAACATTTAGTTTTCATGATTTTTTTCCGAAATTCATCTGGCAGTCACGAAAAACGCTCAACCATGCGTTTGTTCCTCTTCTCTATCGATTATTTTTTGGAATAATCGATTAACTCAATTAATCGAAAGAGAATTCACGATACAATTAAATCGCCAATTAAAGAAAAATAATCGATTATTCCTAGTTTTTCGATTAATCGTGCCATCACTAGTCCCAATGCTGCTGCAATAGGGACTATTATTCTTAGGGCTTCCCTATCAGAAACCTTATTGCGATCTAATGCACTAGTAACGTCTTTGGAGAATAATAATTTCTTTTCAGTTTGAATGTCTGTGTGGGATTTCTTATTTTTTTAAAGATGTTGATGGCTTATACAGCTCCTTCGATTTAATTTCAGGAGAATCAGAACACTCAAGTGGTTCATCTTTTGCGTCTGAACTTGTAGGAAGAAGTGAAATCTAAGAAGAACTTGTCTTAGAGTTGATAGTTGATTACACCTAGATATTGGCTTAAAATCTTTTACACCTATCAAAAATACAGTGCCTGCTTGACGTTTTAAACTTGATGACAAAGACATATTTGCAATTTTTATTTTTTGTGTATTTTTACTTTTTATTTTCTTGATAAAAACAGTTTCTAAACTAAATATTCACACTTTCAAATTAGAACCTTTCTCTTTTACTATTATAATACTAACGAAATATTACAAACTCTTTTAAAGTTAGTTTTCATAAAGATAAACTCACGGAAATATTTCGGGAAATAGTGTATGTGACGCTGAAGAGCGAAAAATTAAAAACAAAGAAGCTATCAAAATTTTAAACAGTTTATAAGCGTTGAGCACTGCCTTCTATCCCACGTAGGGCATTGCAATTTTTACACTACCCTACTATCAACGACAGTAAAAAAAAACTAGTAGGTGGCCAGGTGTATAAAGTGAATTTGAAAATTTTGGGCCACCCTAATGTACATATGTATGTATTCTGGTCCTTATAAAATTCTAAGCTATTTTTTTGTGTCTTCTGATTTGACTGATTTTTTTACAGTTTGTAACAAACAATCTAGTTATAATATACCAAAAATATTACTTTTTTGCCCAGTGACATTCAAAGTTGAGCTAAGTGAATGTGTTTCAAATGACCGTATTATATATGTATGCTTCTTTCTATCGCTTCCTGCTTTTAAAATCCTCTTATGACACTATAATGATTTCTTTTATATACATTTGGATGTTAAAAATTATATACATATATACAAATAAAAAAAAATTAATAAAAGAAATTTTCTTCTTTGGCTTGTATCTATTGATCTCCAACTGCCTCTAGCCCCAGTCTTATATCACATAAAAATGTAAAGTCTCAGCTAACGATTTATTAGAAATTCAGCTGCTCGTTTTTGCTCGTAAGCAATTCTGGGGCCAAATTACCGCATTCGATATCGAGTAGGTACAACTTATCGTAATTTTCTTATTTGAGATTATGGCATTCGATATCGAGCAAGAAATTTAGTACATTTTATCATAATTTCGATACGATAGCTCATTCGATCGCGAATGCGGTAATTTGGCCCCTGGTATAAAAAACCTAACAAATGACAACTTAGGTTTGCTTGCTTACTATGTTGCAACAGGCAATATCAAAATAATATGAAATACATGTGCTTTCTAATTAAATAACATTTGTGATTACAGCTTATAACTTTGTTTTGAATTTTTTATCAGCTGTGATTATTAGTTTTTAATAAATGATTGTTCTTAAAGTGACAAATAATAAAAAAACGTTAAATATGGACAATCTTCAGTTATCTTATTGTGAAATTTTTATGTTTTATTAGATTGTGATAAGAACATTGATGTAGTTTGCGATATAATATTATTAATTAAAAACGTAAATCAATTTAAAAAATTGTTACGTAAACAATTTTTACCAAGATTGAAAACTAAGTGGGCCAGTGCAAGACGTATAAAAGATAGATTTCGTGAACAAAATGAAGTTTGGTTGTTTTGTACATATATTGTTTTGGTGAAAATGAATATGATCAACCAATGTGTTCTCATGAACTCAAACGTGGTCGGCCTTCTAAAGCTTTTGAACTTTGCAAATCTCGTGCTAAAAGGAGTAAAGTAAAGCAGTTATGTATGTGATTGTAATTCAGCAAAACTCATTTCATCAGCTCCAAAAAAAAATTAATAAGGAAGACCAATCTTGAAAAATGTTTAGTCCAGACAACGGACTATTATTATTGATGCTTGTTTATCAAAACATCAGTATCAACTATTAAGATTGAGTACTAAAGAAATTGGATGTGATATTTCGCCCTCATATCATAAAGTTCTTTCTTTTTAAAAGGAATGTTATCCTAGAAATTTGGAAGTATGTACAGGAGAACTATAATAAAGTAAGTATGCAAGATTTACTGGATCATTGAAGGTGAAAACGAAAGCTGAGACCGAGGTTTTTCCAAATCAACTACAACTAATTTCTAAATGGGGTTATGATGGATCTACAGGACATAGCGAATACCATCAAAAATTCAATGATCCAAATTTAAATTTTTTACAAGTATTGTTCCTCTCAATTTGAAATGTATAGATGGCACAAATGATTACTGGCGAAATGCAGGGCCATTATCAACAACTTTTTGTAGACCAGAAACGGCAAATGTTATTTCTGAAGAAATTGAAAGAGTGCAAAATAAAATTAAAGATTTGAAAAAAAACTGTTGTTAATATTAATGACAAATGTTTTAAGATATTGCATACTCCTGTTTTAACAATGATTGATGGAAAGGTGGCGAATACAATTACACAAACATCAGGAATGGCTGCCTGTTTTATATGTATGTCAAGCTAAACCTAGCGAAATGAATAATTTGGAAGTATTAAAGACAAGACCAGTTTCGGAAGAAGAGCTTCAATTTCGCATTTCCCTTTATATGCGAGGATACAATTTATGGAATGCATATTGCATATAGCATACAATAAAAGTTGTTAAACAAGGCGTTGGCTTAATCCCTCCATAACGGCTGATGTTCTTGGTGTTGATGAATATTTATTTCACCGCTTTATTACAATTTTAACGGTTATAAACCGTAATTCTGAAATAGATGCAAAAAAAATTAATATTTATTGTTTGGACACTGCAGAATGATATATATGCCTATTACTGTACACAAAGTTCTAATTCATGGGAGTAAAATTGTGTCAGCAGCAATACTGCCACTTGGCATGTTGTCGGAGGAAGCTATGGAAGCTTGAAATAAAGACTACGGAAATTATCGCCTAAGCCACTCCAGAAAAGCTGATCGCATATCAGCACATGAAGATATCATGCATATGTTACTAACGTCTTCAGATCCATATATTAATTCATACCGTAAACAGTTCAAGAAAGATGTATTGAAATTTTCTGATGAAGTAAAAAAATTGTTATGTTAATAAATAAATGTACACGAATTACTTTGATATGACTGTTGCTATATTTTATTTATGTTTTAATCAAATAAGAACACGAAAATTTAAATCTGTGCAGCTTTTTTAGGCGATCTTGCTTTTTTAATAAGAAAAATATTGCATTTTATGTGAGAGGTGGGCGTGGCTGTTAGCAGATTTTGCTTATTTTTCACCATTCATTAATATTATCATAAAATTGCAATATGCAAAAAATTGTGACTCTACGATGATTTTTAACTTTTGTGTTATATGAAGAGTAGTAGAGCTGCAAAACAATCGATAGTATCGATAGTTTTATTTTTTATAAGTAACGCACTGAGATTTAGAAAATGCATTATTAGTTTTTTTACATGTTAATTTGTTAACCAAACACTTTTCTTTTTCTTTTTTGTTTTCTTTTATAAATTAATTAGTTTAAACACTTTCAGCCTTATGCAAACAAAAATTAAAGTAGACTTCAAATGTACTTTAAGAAAGTTTTGTATGAAAATTTTGTCTAAAAGCACACTTCAAACCTACTTTATTTTTTTGCATACGGCAGAAAGTGTTTAAACTAATTAATTTATAAAAGAAAACAAAAAAGAAAAAGAAAAGTGTTTGGTTAACAAATTAACATGTAAAAAAATTAATAATGCATTTTTTTAATCTCAGTGCGTTACTTATTATTTGTATGTTGTGCGGGAGTAGATTCCAAAGCCGGATTGCAATAAGTTTTTTTGGAATTTGCCTAATGTCGAGTAGATGTAAATTAATATAAAAAGTGTTTAATATAATTTAACAGACTTGTTTGAATAAAAATATATAAATAGAACTCAGTCACATTTGACCGGTGGCAGCGGTTAAATGTCGACTTCAATCTTTGACTTTTTTCTTTTTATAAATACATGGGCGCATATTCAGAAATCGTAACTAAAGTCGAAACTTATTAAACAGAAACTAAAAAATAGTTCACAAATAGTTAAAAATCTTATTCACAAATCATTACTAACTTAGCAACTGCTTTCAGCTGTTGAAAGAAATGCAACACTGCATTTAGTAGATTTTTGTTGACGAAAAACACATCTCTAGTTTGTTTTCTTTTTTTTTGTCATCTAAAAACAATTGGTCAAAATGGACACAATTAGCAAAGAAAATAAGATAAGTTTATTATTATTGTTAGAAAAAAATATGTATTTATTGCTTTGTGTATTTTAGAGACTCAAATTGGTCGCCAGATGAAAAAACTACATTTAAAGAATTGATGGCCAAATATGTTGACACCATCGACGACAAGAAATAAAATCAATCAGCTGTTCTTTAAATGTATTTGTTAGTTGACATTTAGTTACAGCTTTACCCATAATTAAGTTGTAACTTTTCGTGCTGAAAGTAATCAACTAGGAATAACTTAAGTTGGTACTTAAAAAAGTTTAAGTTGATAACTAATCATTTCTAAATATGCGCCATGATGTTTAACAAAACGGGAGCCATAATTTCAGACCATAGAAGTCGCCTAAAACCAAAATCTGTTGCTAAGCTTTTATTTATTAACAACAATTATTGAGTATCTGGCAGAGCTGTAAAAGAATGATTCTTTTCTGAACGAATCATTCAATTACAGCTCTGGTGTCTGAATATTGAATATAGATAGTTAATGTACCTTTGAATATGTATCCAAGCTTTTTTTTTTATTTGCATTCATTTTTAAAAAATGATCTCGGTTTCACCGTATATGTATACATATACATAGGTATATTTATTTATTTATTTAATGTTGAATTATTAATTCATTTTAATTATAATATTTGTTTAAAACTAAAAAACGTTTTGAAGTAGGCGCTTATGTTTTGTACGATTTTTTGAAATATATTTTTTATGCTGTTATACCATTCAATTGAAATTAAATTTTTGTTACAAATATCAACAATTTATTTCCAAAACAAGTTTTTTTTAAATTATGGCATTGATTAAATAAATGAGCAATATGTTAGTAATCTATTTATTTCAATTGAATTCTTGTGATATTGCAGTCTTGTTACTGCACTTGAGAATATCCGACTATCGATAGTTTTGCAGCTCTAAAGAGTAGACGTGGTTGTGCTCGGATTTTTTCCATATTTGCAGTATTTGTTTATCGCAACCCAATATTAGTATGTACCAAAATTCAAGACTCTACAATGTCTCCTTATATTTAATGCCACCAATCATATGAAGCTGAACGACTGTCGCGACAGTGCCTATGGGGCATCTATATGAATTTCTATTTTTTTAAATTGGAATTTTATCTAATCAAATTGAGAAATTTCCAATTGAAATTAAGAATTCCTAGGAATTAAGAAAAATTGTAATGTACGAGTATGTATATGAATGAATAATATAAATTTAATAAATATTAAACAAAAATCAGAATATCATTGACCAGCTGACATTTCCCAGCATACCATTCTAGGAGCGCTCCGAAAAAGAAGTCAGAAAAGAGTCCAACAAAAGAGCACGCAGTATGACTCAGAAATTCCACTTAATAATGTGTGTACCAAAGCGTTGTTGTCCTATTATTTGTGCTTTGAACAAAAAAAAAACATAACTGTATCACACAAGAATGATAAAAACAAGATTACACAGAGCCCAAGAAAAACCTCATAAAAGACTCTTTTCTGGCATTATCTAAGAGCTCTTTCTGACGGACCATTTTCGAATGTAATGACCCTCTTTTCTGAAGGTTTTCGGAGCAATTATGATTGTTTATGGGCTCATAAAGAGCGTTAACGCTCCGAAAAAGGTGTCAGAAAATACTCTTTTCGGACTCGTATGGCTTGCTGGGTTATTGGTAGTCCAGATCGATTTGGTGAAGTTATGATGCCATATTCATTGGTTATGCGGGTCTTATAATCTGACGGTGATTTACATTTGATTTTGTATTAAAATTCATTCTTGATTTTCCTCTACTTTTGATTTTAAACGAAATTATTTCAATAGCGACTTTTTCGTAAAAGTGTTGCTGGTGTGTTCATGTAGACAGACGACTGTGGCAAACAAACTTATTTGTTTGTTTGTTCCGGAATCACGCTAAACGGCTAATAGCCTTTTCACACTTGTCAACATCTAACATCTACCATCAATTTGCGAAGATGTTGAAATTTTCCCATAAGAAATGTACAGACCTCAAAATCAACATCTTTCAACATCTTCACAAAATGTTCCTAACTCATTTTATTCCCATTTACATCTTCCGATATTTGTAGTGTCATCACTAGCAAAACTGATATTGAAAATGAAATTTAAGTTACATCACTAACAAAAGTGACTTTTATAGTCAACAAAAAAAATTAACAAGCATCTCCAGTCATCTTCCTCCCTACCAGGGCTGTCAGATATGGCGATTTCTCGCCAAACGTGGCGATTTTGAAACGTGTTTGGCGTCGAGATTTTCCGTTTGGCGACATGGCGATTTTTGATATCCCTGGCGATTTTCTTGGCGATTTTCACCAAAACATCTATAATGAATTATGTGATGAAAAAAATCGTCTTTTTTTTTGGTTTTTATAAATCCAATTGTCAACGAAATGAATTATCTGAATTTGTAATTTCAATCTTACAGCATGGATGCAGGAAGCATGCATGAAAAAATGTATTGTACACTTCTTATGTTTTCAACAAAAGTTTTCAAACCTTCTGTTTTATATTATACTGAAAACAATGAAAAATTTTTCAATGATTTACATGCATTGATTCTTCAAATTCATTTTTGCCTCTAGATGCAATTGATTTTGCAGAGTTTGAAACAGAATTTAGAAATGCGAAATTGAGCGAAGTAGAAATAATCGTACTTAAAGAAAACTGTTTTGTGTATTTAAAAAAACTTTTAAAAGAGATTATAAGCAGATTACCAGAAAATATGAATTTTTTTAAAGGTTTTGGACAATTTTCTATTTTAAAGTGTGCGAATACATTATCTCAAACTAAATTTAGCGTTGTTCAAGAAACATTAAGACCATTTATGGATCCAAATGTAGCAATAGCCGTGTATGAAACTCAATGGGGAAAACTTCCGTTCATAAATTGGAATAATTATTTTAATAACGAAATTCTAACAAATTTACTTGAATTTTGGCCAAAAGTGTTTGATTATCACGATACAGTAATGTCTGCGTTGAAAGGGTCTTTTCAATAATGAATTATACAAAAACTCGACTACTACAATTCGTTTACACCGACTAATGAAATGATAAAAAAATTCAACTCAACTATGTATGAAAGTCAAGACTCTAGTAATGAAATCGCTGAGGATGAAGTTTACGAACTTTAGACTTATCTACTTAATTTTACTTTTTTTTTAAATATGATCTCCATTTTTATGTAATTTAAAACTCTTTTTTAACAAAGTTTTAAAATTTTTTAAATAGTTAAAAATACAAAAACGGATATAAATGTGTATATGTTTTACTAAAAATTGTTTAATAAGTAACAATTAATGTATTAAATAAAAAAAATTCAACAAAAACTAAAAAAAATTATTTTTGGCGATTTTTTTGGGTTTTTCTCAATTTTTGGCGATTTTTGACTTAAAAATTGAACTAGGTTTTTTTGTGTAAACAAAATTTATTTCTTTTAAATAATAAAAAAAAATTAAAAACTGAACAAAATCGGATTTTGGCGAATTTTGGCGATTTTTTACATCCGTTTTGGCGACGGAGCTCAAAAAAATCTGACAACCCTGCTCCCTACTATTGACACCGCTGCGGATTGATTTAAGTACGGATTATTCAATTTTTTTTTTAAATGAGAATTTTTCCTCTTGCGAGTATTAATTGTAAAAATTTTTTATACAATTTTTTATTCGAAGGTTTACTTCTAGTTAAACATAAAAATTTATTTTTGTATACCACTGTTATATTTAACTAGAAGTAAACCTTCGAATAAAATATTTTATAAAAAATTTTTACAATTAATACTCGCAAGAGGAAAAATTCTCATTTAAAAAAAAATTGAGTAATCCGTACTTAAATCAATCCGTAGCGGTGTCAATAGTAGGGTAAGTACGGAGTTTGAATTAATTAATCCCTTAATAAGCTTGATTCAAGAATTACAAACTAATTCGTACTTGATGTAATCCAAAAATGAGACTGATTTAAATATGTCCGAGTTTGAATTAATCCCAAAATGAGTTTGGTTCAAGAATTTTGAACTAGATTTAAACTCTAATTCATATTTGATGTAATCCTAAAATCGGATTGATTTAAGAATGCCCGAGATATAATTAATCCCAAAATGAGCTAAATAATACGAGATAAATACTTCGCATCTCGGTTGGCTAACTATGGCTACAATATTATGAAGTAAGAACCAAGGTCTCGTCTGGTTATATTTTGTTCGTTCGGAACAGATTATAACTGGATCGATACTCCTATTCTTACTTGCTTTATTGTGATATTCTTATATATCTTATATTAAAATTCACATAGACTATTTGAGAATTATAATAGTGAATTTTAACGTAGGAAGTGTGTGTTTTGTAACAACACGTTATATTAGCATGAGGGTTTTTTTTTGTAACTACACGTTACAATATTGAGAGCAACTTTTATTGCTCCAATTTTTTCTCAAAATATAAGTTTTTTTGTCTTAATTCAAGTAAAAATAAGTCTTAATTTTCGCTTTAAGAGTTATCTTCTTGATTTAAGAGCAAATTGGGCTTAACGTAAGAATTTCTTACTTAATAAATTATAAAAAATGATTTTGAGAGCTTCTGAGAGAGTAAGTTTAACTTCGCTCATTTCTACTCTGGGATTGATTTAAGATTTTTTTGTTCTTAATTTAAGTAAAATAAGTCTTAGTTTTCGTTTAAAGATTTATCTTCTTGATTTAAGAACAAATTGGACTTAATTTAAGAGTTTTTTACTTAAATCAAGAACACTATTCTTGTTTTAAGAAAATCTGCGCTTCCGATCCCGATTTTTACTTATTTTAAGTATGAACTAGTAAAAACGGACTTGAAAATTTCAGGCTAAAACTGAGAAAAATAAATTTACTTTTAGAATGCCATTTTTCTTTCTGTGTAGTATTTCCAATTAAAAAAAAATTATAAAATGCAAAAAAAGAAGTATGTATTTGTTTTTTTTTAAGAGAAGTAACACTCAAGCAATTAATATGCCTGGGGCCAAATTATCGCATTCATGATCGAATGAGCTATCGCATCGAAAAATGATTTCGATATCGAAATTATGATAAAATGTACTAAATTTCTTGCTCGATATCGAATGCCATAATCTCAAATATGAAAATTACGATCAATTTTACTCGATATCGAATGCGGTAATTTGGCCCATGTATATAATTACTTTCTTTTGGAAAGGGGATAGATTGAAGAAGTAAAGGTGGTGAAAGTAGAAGAAAGCTTTATATCACAACTCTGCAATTGCGCATTATGTTTGTTTTAGTGAAGCATTGCAGCGGCTCTGGTGGTAAAGTAGGCGCATTATTTTTAAGGCTTGATTTTATATTATTTTACTTCGGTGGCGTTTGAATGCTATACCAACGAAGGAGGGCGCTGTGATAAATATTAGTTATGATGGATAAAAAAAAAACTACTAATTATCAGAAACTGATGTTGTTTCAGTGGCAGCTGAAAATCTGCTGCATCAAATCGCATACTTTCGTCGCTACGCATATTCTAAATTCCAAAAAAAAAATAAAAAAAAAACAAATATTAGCTGCGACAGTAACACAAAGTATACAGAGGGGACAACTTTGACGTTTCAAAATCGCTGCAATCAGCTGCAATAAGGCAGTTCTTTTAAAAAGAGACAGACAATATTTTGTGGTAGTATTTGGTAATGTGAAAAAGCAAAGCACTATATACAGGAAAGCACTTGTTCGATAGTCCATTTGCAAGGATTATTAAGTGTTTAAGCTTTTAAGTAAAGATTTATTTAAGGGATCAAAACTTTAATAGTCTATTACCTAATGTTGAACATTTAAGTAAAATAGAGAAAATACTTAATAGTTTTGGTATTTATTAAGTTATTTTCCTATTAAATTTCTTTAAAACGAAAGTAAAGAAAGATATTTTTCTATTTACATTAGAGCATCCCGTATATTAATATATAAGTGGCAATCAGCGATGGGTATTAATGAATTGAATACGAAAACAATCTGAAAATTAATAATTAAGTGCAGTTTTCACAGATGCTATTTTGTATTTAAGTATTTTTAACAGATTTAACAGGAATAAATTATTTTGCATCAATTTTTAAAAAAATATATGATAAATATTTTAAAGATAAAAATTTTTATAACTTGTAAAATGTTTTGTTTTTGTTTTGGAAAGTGTTAGTGTTTTTAATCTGTTGCGTGTAGAAGTATTTAATATATTTTAACATACATATACATATAGATATATATGTATATATACAGGATTTTTTAACAATAAAAAAATTAAAATAATAATGAGGATTACATTAACACACAAGCATTAAAACTATGTACATAAAACATTCATTGCCGAAAGAAATGAAAACAAAACTATATAAATGAACGCTTAATACTGACCTGCTTTTCTTTCAGCAGACGCAATCTCTGCAAAAGTGGCAAACCTGCTCCAATTGGACTTGGAGACTTGTCGTGCAATTCTTCTTTTTCTTCGGCTGTTTCTTCTTTTTCATCCGAGCGTACCCGGGACATTCGCTTCAACATTGATTTGCCGTTCTTAGGAGACGTACTGTGTAACGGTTGCATTTCCATGGACTCATCGCTTCTTCGTGCTGTTGTACTATTTAAATAGTAGAAAAAACATTTTACACACATTTTAAATGTGACTTTCATGCACTAAAATATCACATATACATTTTTTAACATTAACAGCCACTTTCTTTCTCTTATGCCGTTCTATTCTGTAAACAGGAAATGTATAAACGTTTTAAGAAATGACCTTTCGATATTTTAGATTTCTCAGCCTAATTGATAAATTTAATTTAGTAGAATCGATTATACTCTTTTAAAATTGTTTTTATAGTTTGAAGTACTGGTAGCAAATATGTACGAGTATATAAATTCTTTTAACTGAATTAAAGATTTTATTTGAGACTTATGTATAGCGTAGACAGACGACAGCGTTAATTTGCATTAAAATCTCACTAATGTGAATTAAGATTTTACCCTGACAGACGACAGTTTCTGCATTTAGTAAACAGCTGTTTGTTTGTAAACAACTGTTTAATTGTAAAAAAATTTGTTTGGCATTTGCAAAAAATCAGTATTTATTTGATAAAAAAAGCTGAAATTACTTTTGCTGAAACTGCTCCATAATGCAAAAATTGTTCATGCACTAGCAACCATTAACCTGAACGTGTTGCTACAAGTGGGAATCGCAGTAGGACACTCTGAAATAAGTGGAAGGCAATTGTGGAAATTTATTTTTATTAGAAGAAGAATTGTCTTCTTCTTCTTTTACAAAAGAAACAATTTGATAACATATGATTGATTGTCGACGATGTTGCCATATTGAAAAAGCTACATTCAGTATAAATTCACTCTGATTTTGTGCATTTACGTCTAACTTAATGCGCATGGGGATAATTCACGAGTTAATTTGAATTAAGACTGCTTATGTAAATTAACTGTCGTCTGTCTACGCTATTATAGTCGAAATATATTGTCGGTATCGTCCAACTATATATTTGCAGAATAGAACGTCCATGTACATATTTTGTTCTTACTAAGTAAATGTTTTGAAATAATTGAACTACATTAGAGTGGCCTTCATATTGGACACAGTCTGTACTCTGTCATCTAAAAACAAACTGATGAACATGTTAAACAAAGATTTATATATTTTTTTAAACGAAAATCAAAAAGTTTTTGATTTTTTCAAATTGTGCTATTTTTATCCAATCCAATTGGTTTTAAGAAAAATAATTTTAATCTTCTAAAACTTATAAAGTCCAATATAAGAGTCAGCCTAGTTTTGCATTTAAATTATCAGAAGCGTTTTTAAAATACTAAAAAAAAAATCAGCAACCATTTTAAACGATGAGAATTTCAACAAATTTCACTTGGCACACACACGCAAAAAACATAATTACAAAAATATTTTTAACAGTTTCTCCTTAATTTTCAATAGAAATTAAACTTCCTGCAACTTCATTTAATTAAAATATATTTTCTCTATTTAACTAAACAGTTTTAATTTCTTGCTTTCAAATTTTGTATTTTTTTGGAAGAGCCCTTGGATTGATTTTCACCTTTGACAGTAAAAACAATTTGCAACAGAGACAGAGTTCAAATAACTCAATTTGCTGAAATCGCTACACCACTCCAATGTAAACAAGTAACTACAGTAAACAATTCTTTAATGGTTAAAATGGAGTCATTTCTTTTTATTTGGATACAAAATGTAATTGAAGGCAAGACACTTGCCATACATAACGAGCAACCAAAACATGTAGTTGAAAATGATTATTTGTCAGGACATCCAATTTTTTCAGATGATTTTTCAATCATCAAGTCACAATCATTTATGTCTCCTAACACAACATCCCTTATCAATCGTAATATCCAACTTCAAAATGTATTACCTACGGCCGACTTCTCATCAATTTATTGATAAAGAATTTTGAAAAATTACAACATTGTGATGGCTATTTCAAACATAAAATTATCTTGGGAAGAAGTTAAAGTATCCTGTATGAAAGGAATGCATTGATAGAGATTTAGGCGATAATAATGAAGTTCCAAACAATTGTAGAGAAATGGCTGGTTTTGCTGGAGAAGCTAAATTTGATGGAATGGAGGAAGATGATATTAATGAATATTATTTTACGAAGAGGAGGTTCAAAATGAATGAAAGGGAAGAAATTACTGATGCTCCAACAGAAAAGAAAAAAATTAACAACTGTCCATTTTTCCAAGGGCATTCAATTGATTTCGCAGGCAATGGATATATTTGACGAAAATCTCAGACGTAGCAGCATCTGTTAATAATGCCATCAGTTTTTGCAAGAAAATTTATACACAATTATTATCTACATGATATATTTTCAATTATTTCTTTAAATTAATAACAAA
Organism: Bellardia pandia; assembly: GCA_916048285.2. Classification (NCBI taxonomy): domain Eukaryota; kingdom Metazoa; phylum Arthropoda; class Insecta; order Diptera; family Calliphoridae; genus Bellardia; species Bellardia pandia. Next base: position 89,945,033 of record OU696532.1, on the reverse strand, counting down.
GACCTGCTGAAATATGTAGTTTAATCAAACTCACTAAAAGACGTTCGTTCTTTAATAAAAATATGATTTTGCTTGCTAAATTTGGACCCATTCAACAAAAAGTCAGTACATTTGTAAGAAAAAAGTGATTCGATTTGCGTGGCAAATCGCGACTCTAGCGTAATTCAAAATAATGAATTCATTGTTCGTATTCAAGTGGCCTGAGCAAAGGTTTTTATTTCGTACAACTGAATTGATAATTATGCCTCCTGCGTGTATTCCTGATTTTGAGTTTATTCTAATTCGCATATTATTGAGAAAATCGTTGTATTCTGAGAGATTTATTGAGGCTTAAAATACGCTGTCTACATTAAACACCTGCCCCTTACGATTATTAAGTGCTAGCTTGCAAAATGCAACTGATATCGATAGTACGAGTATGTGTAATTATAATTTATAACTCGTAATGTTATTAATGTTTTGGAGTATGGCAACAATAGCTTGCAATTAATTGAAATAATTTATGTAAATCTTTTTCGATAATAAAGTTTAATGTACACACATATAATATTTATGAATGTTTAGGAATGTGTTAAACTCAAAATGAGTTACAAGAGCTCCGTATTGTATAAATTGCCTTGAGGAGAGCTTGAAATTGAAATCATTTGACTCAAGCAGCTAAAGTCGACAGCATATTTTAAGCCTGCTACTAAATACCGTGATTTTTTAAGAACACTTCGGAACCCCTTAACATCATGTCGCAATTTATCGACAATTTTCTTCGAGGCACTATTTTCACTGCTGTCACTCTGATTCACGTGACCTTGATGGTGGTGGGCCCCTGGGTGTTTTTGCGCATCTTTATCGGCCTGTGCCTTAGCATATTTCTTGTTGACACACCTTACTTCCATGAGACGCTTTCTACCAAGAGTCTGTAGGATCTCCTGTGCTTCGGGGTAGTCTTTCATTGCAGCCAGCACATCTTCGCGCGATAACGAAAACAGCTCAGAATAGCCAACCGACCGAACGTCGGCGGTGCGTCTGAAAGTCAAAAATATTACGATTTATATCTGAATACACATTTCAAATTCTTTTTTCAAAGTGTACTTGTTTAAACCATCCAAGTTGAGTATACCAATTTCACCAAAAAAATCACCAGCTTTCATGGTGGTGAGAACTTTGCCGGTTTCGCTTAAGACTTCTAAAATGCCATCAGCTATTATAAACATTTCACGGGCAACCTCTCCTTTGCGGCATATCGAGTCGCCCGGTGTAAATATGTACGCCTTCATTTTTAATACCAAATCATGAAGAAATTCCGGCTGGCATTCTTGAAAAATCGTTACTTTTTTCAAAACACTCAAATTCACATGCAGTGCCAATTCAGTTTTCAACTTATCCGGCAACAGACCCAAAGCTGTGTTTATATCGCCACCGCCTTGAATACGTCCCCTTGACCAGCTGTAATCATACCACCGCAGGACACGTCGTTTCATTCCTCCAGGCACCTAAATTACACAGTAAAATCAAGAAAACCAAAACAATTTCGTATCTATTGATTATATTTTCAAACCTTGTGATGTCTCATATAGGTTTTGGCACCATCTAAGAGACGCTCAAACTCCAAACGATTCGCGTTGCGATTGGTAATTACATTGCCAACTTGACCAACAATTGTTGCAAATATAAAAACACCAATTAAATAGCTGACAATGGTGAAAATGTATCTGCAAACAGAAAAATTACAAACGAATAGCTCATTCTAGGCTCCAGAGAATTTCTTTCTAATTACATAAGTATATCAAAGTTTTCGAAAACTTGAACTGCTTTTAGCAAAAAATTTAAATGAAATTCAAATAAAATATTTACGAAATAACTCACACAAATAGAAAAGAATAAATAAAATAAGTATTTAAGTAAATAAATTAAAATGAATCCATTGAAATTAATATCAGTATGTAATTGTTAAAGGCTGTCTCATTACTTTTCGAAAACTTTGATGTTCATTTGTAAGTACTCGTATGTTAATGTTCTGCGCTGGTCCAGATCTCTAAACATTTATTAATATTACTCTCAGTTACAAATACTTAATGAATCCCGAATAATGGCGGACAGCCCTAACGCATATTGATATTTATTCCAAGGAACTTAATGTTTGTATGAATGTACAATAAATCTTTTGCATACCCGTAATTTGAACCAAATTGAAGTAATCTGGATTTAATTCCACGCCTAGGAATTGATCTTGGGCCGTCCACCGAAAAATTGATTCTTGAATTTTTATTTCAAAATAAATCCGTAGAAAAATATTTATATATTGATATGTATGTGATAAAAATTGTATAAACATGTACTATTAGAGTCAACACTAATTTACATTCTCTCAAATAACTGAATTAATAAATTAATTTTATCAGCCATGTCACAGAACTCAATTCCGATCGAAAGTGGTTTTGATTCCGTAAATTGAGTCTTTAGAAAACGAAAAACGATTTTTTTTTTCGAAATGAAACCACTTTAGATTTCTAAAGTGGAATTGTTATTTTTTATTATTTTATACTGAAAAAAACTCATACTACTAATTTAAATTAACAATTTAAATAATTCATTTTATTATTTCATTGTTGTTTTAATTTCTCATTGATATTTAAATAAAATGTTAAAAATTTCAAAGTTGGTGTCAACAACAAGAAAAATTTTGTCGTTTTCAGATGCATCCCTTAAATTTCTTCTTCGTAGCTTTTCAACTGCGTTTTGATGTCTTTGTTTATTTAAAACAGCAACAATTTAAATTCCGGGCATTTTTGAAAAATTTTGTTCACTTTTATTTAAAATTCCTTTGTTAGCGATCTTTCTGTTCGCTTTTGTTATACTTTTTATTACAAAAATCATATGTTTTTTGTTTTGGTTACACAACGTTACCTTATTTAATTTAAAAACGAGATTTAAAATTTTTTTGGGAATAAACAAAATCGATCGGAATCTAGAGAACGCAAAGTAAAAACGATCGATTTGCGAATACGGAATTGAAACCATTCCGATTGAATTCTGTGACATGCCTGTATATCTATTAACAGTTATTCACCCCTATCGTGAATAAAAATTCCACATGAAATTTGCTCCCTTTTATTTTTTTAACATTGAATTTTAATAGGAAAATTGTGAAAAGGGAACAAATTTCATGTGGCATTTTTATTCACGATAGGGGTGAATGTGTTAGTACGAGTATTAGTGACGAATTTTGTTTAATTAATGAAATGTTGATACAGTTAGATGCGATTGTATCATAAACGGGTGGACTATTGACTTCCACTATTGACTATGATGCTGTGGTAGCTACTCTATGTTTTCGACATAATTTTAGGATTTAGGTATAAATTAAAATATTGGATGTCTTGAGTACAATTGAATACAATTCTTGTCACTTCATCGGGGAATAAAGTTACGGAAAGGGTAAAAACAGATTCAGCTCATTAATAATTTGTAATATTGGATCATCCAATCATATCTGAATCGCCCAAAATTTCACCAAATTGGAGCATCTACCCACTAGGTGTTTTTTAATATTTTTTCAATGATACTTTTATTTTAATCTGATGGCGTTTTTTGAATTTTTACCATTAATTAATCTAAAATACATCCAAGTAAGAAATTATATGGTACAAATTCCTTTTACTTATTATAATCAAATAGTAGTAAAAACTCTAATTTTTAATGCTATTTATTATAACGCTGCATCAATTCTCTTCCCAACAACAATAACTTCTCTGATGTAGACATCATAAATTTACCGTTATTTTTGGCATTCTGTTTTTATATCGTTCTTTTCATATGAAATAATTATATGGTACAAGTAAAATTTTTAACAATTTGCAACTAAAACAAATTTTTTGATGCAAACAATATTATTTGGTGTAAGTGCAAAACGATATTATTATAAGCAAATAAAATAATGTTAAAAATGCCACATGGAAACCAACTTTCTTTGGTAGAACGTACAAATTGAGTTGTTGAGGGAAAATGGGCACTCAATAAGGTCCATAGCAAACCGTGTTAAGAGATCTCAGATGACCATGAAAAATTACTGGGCGGATCCAAAATCATACGGCACCAAAAAAAAAAAAAATATCTGGTAGAAAACTAATAGTTACTGACCGCGATAGACGATCAATCAAGCGCCTAGCTTTCACAAATAATTTCAGTTGTAACCAAATAAAGTCGGAGCTGCGACTAAATGTGATGGATTAACCACATTCTAAATGAATTTCTAGATGTGACAAAACAAAAAATGATTCCCAAACCACGATTGACTCCTAGACACAAGACAGCCAGATTATCGTTCGCTAAAAATAATAAATTTTGGGAAGAGGAGTGGCGTAATGTTTTATTCAGCGATGAAAAAAATTCAACCTTGATGAACTTGATGGATTCCAATATCATTGGAGGGAAAGATGCGGCGATACACAAACCAGAATAGCACGCAATTCTCAAGGAGGATCTTTGATGGCTTGGGTTGCTTTTGGGTATAGAGCACTTTCTCCAATTTGTTCTATTTCTCATAAAATGAATGCGGAGAACAACGTAGAATTACTGGGCAGTGTTTTTATTGAATTTGCTGACGAAAATTATGGAAATAAATTTACTTTTCAGCAGGACAATGCCCCTATACATAAAGCCAAAAGAACTAAAGCATTTTTTGAAGAAAATGATATAGCTGTTTTGGACTGACCACCTCTTAGCCCTAATCTAAATCCAGATGAAAACCTCTGGGGAATTTTAAGTGCCGAAATATATAAAAATGGAACGAGTTTTAACTCCTTAAAAGAGCTCAAAGAAGCTTTAGTAAAAAAAAATGGAAAGAAATTCCTCAAGATGTGTTACAAAAATTAATAAACTCTATGCCACTTCGGTTAAATGAAGTAATTAAAAATGAAAAGGACATTCGCATTATTAAGATTTATATTTTAGTTGAATATATTTAATTAGTTTTAGGTTTTGAATTTTTTCTTATTTTGTATCATATAAATATTTCCTATAAGAATTTGAAGTAACAGTAAAAAGTATTAAATAAAAATAAACAAACCCTGAAAATCTTTTAAATTAATTTTTGGTTTCTCTCTACTAAATATAAAAAATATATAAACTTTTACATTTTTAGAAAAAACACATGTACCATATAATTTCTTCCTTGGGTGTATTATGTATTTGACAAATACGAATCTCTGAGCATCCACAAAGATGAACTCAATGATATTTTCCTTTCCTCAAAAGGTATTTCATGAAATTGAAAATGTTTAACGTTTATTTATTGATTTATTATCATGACGATCGTTCAAACATTTTTGAAACAAACAAAAAAAATTCACCCACAAAAACAACTTGAAAATTGTCCGTTCAAACAATTCCGCTAACAAAGTTATTAACATATAATTAAAATAAAATCCAACATACTCTGCATTTGTTTCAGGCGTTGGCAAATCCCCGATTGTAGTCAATGTCAAGGTAGACCAATATAAACTACCTAAATATTTTCTAGTTAAAGTGGCATAATCTCCTGGACGGTATGGATATACCCAATCACCCTGAAAACAAATATAACATAAATATTAAAATAAAAGACGAATTTACAGTGGCTCACAGCTAATTTTATGCAGTGCAGTGCAAAACTAAAAGGAACTTAAAAAGGAAATTGGTGTCATTTAGAAGAAAAAATTTTATAGTATGGGTTTCGAAAACCTTAAATTAAAACTGGCAAATACACGATTTAATATTTGGTGCGATAGCCTTTATTATCTACAACAGATTATAGCTGATTTGGCATAGATGCGACCGGTTCTTGAGTAATAATCGGCGAAATATTCTACCACTCCGTCATTACCGCCTTTTTAAATCGTTTTTGTTAGAAAATTTGTGTTTCCTTATGTTTCTAATTGACAACTGTGGTGGCGGTGTCATCAAATGTGGGCAGTTATATATTTGCCATGTTTGGACAATACCCGATTTGTGTTTTGGATCGTTATCCTGGTAAAATTTAAAATCTGATCATATACCCAGGTTCTCTGCGCTTTCAAAAAAGTTGTCCTTCAGAATCTGAAGGTACTTAAACCTGTCCATGTTTCTTTCAGCAAATGTTAAATTCTCAGTATCAGCAGCTGACATACAGGCCCAAACCATGACGATTTCCAAACAGCAGATTGCTTGCACACATGTTATTTGGCGAAATTTAACCTGCATTGAACAGTTTCAATCCAACATTTTTTGCCCGGGTTAGCTTCAACTTCAGAAGCCAGTTGTGAAACTCTTTTGAATTTTCCTTGGATTCGCCCTTATTTTTCTTAAAATATGTCAATCATCAAGCTCATTGAAATTTTTTTTTGGTTTATTTCTGTCTGCCTTTGCTATGGACACAGTTTTTATGGTTTTATCGTTGTACGCGGACTCATTTGTACTACTTTAAATTGAGACTTGATGTTACAAAATCGAACTCACAATTCAACAGAAAATATTGATAGAAGTAGAAAAAATAAAAACGAAAAACCAAAACAGCGCCGCATTGAGATATCGGTACAGTAGAAATCGACTGCATAAAATAAGCTGGGACGTGAAAAGAGGAGTTTTTTTCAGTCTCAATATATTAAAATGTACATTTTGTTTGTTTGTTAGATTATGATGACACTTTTTATTTCAAATGACACCAATTTCTTTTTCTGAAAACAAAAAAATTAACTGCATAAAATAAACTGTGAGCCACTGTAATACGAATATATTTTAATCCAAAATATTTTTTATGTATGTTTCTATTTGAATATTGAACACAAAAAATAACATACCTGAAATCCCTCGGCTTCGGATAGTAAATAATAGAAACATCCAAACCAATGGGCAAGTATTAATAAAATATGAATTAGATTCACTACGCGCCATAAATTCGGCCAAACAGTTCTGCTTTCGACAATGTAATAAAATCGAACAGATCTGTAAACCTAAAATGGATTAAAAATATTTATATGATTACTTAATGATTGCAGATGGAAATGCGCATGAGAACTAGTTTGTCTCCATTGCGCACTCTCCTAGTAAGATTAATCTAACAATACTCCAACAGGTTAATTTAATTTAATTATTACATTCATTGCAATACAATTTTTTTTTTTTTTCAAAATAAAACTTATTGTTTTGGAGAGAATCTTACCTTAAAAAAACGAGTAAAACGTAACAATGGCTGAGAGCCCACTTTTAATTGTAAAAGATCGAACGGTATTAGAGCAATGATATCGAAAAAACAATCTCTTGAATGTACATAATGTGACATAAGTTTCTTATCGTCGTACACCTACAGCAGGAAAATTAAGTAGACAAAACATGTTAAATGTGATGTGATAAACACACGTACATGTACACGTATTTGGTTGATATCTTACCATCAGACCTTGTTCCAAATAGCCGGTTCGTAATTGTACAAAAATATCGAAAATAAATACAATGTCAGTTAGAGTATCACAAATCAACCAAAAGGTTGGTACCGCTTGCTAAAAAAAAATATAAAACAAATTGCACAAACAAGTGTTAGTATGATGTAGAGCTGCTTAAATTAATGATTGATGAGGTCATTACCTGTAATTCGGGAAAACTTTGGCGAACGATTAAGGTCCATAGATTATAAAGAACACAAATTGTGAGAACCATCAGCCAATAAAAATAAAAATTCTCATCAGGATTTACAACGGAACGACGCTTTTGCAGGTATCGTCTTCGTCTTTTAAAAGTTTTATCGACGTCCCCTGAGGCACTTTCGGATCCAGTATCTTCGACGGTTTCCTAAAACAGAAAAGTAACAAGTTAAATTATTTTTATTCGATAACTTTTCAATGGACCTAAATTACGTCAATTAAAATTCCTATAAAAAACGACTTGTGTTATATGTACATAGTCCTCGTTTATACAGTCGAACATTTGGAAGAAAAACATTTAGCTTGGTAGAAAATTACGGGTGGGGAAGAGAGAATCAATTTTATGTTCGGTACTCGGTGAACATGCTTTGTTGACATTTTCTTTGCTGGAATTTACTACAAATTATTAAACAGCACGAATAAGAGAAATGTCAAAAAAGCAAAGAATAATGAAATGTGTGAAATGTTCGACTGTGTAAACGGGGACATACATATATACTTCATATGTCGTAATTTACACGACAAACTGTTGCGTAAATTCGCCGACCGAAACACAATTAGGCCAATAGATATATTAACGAACATTAACATTATTTATTTTATTTTATTTTAGTAACTAAAATTGATTTAACAGAAGATTATACAATTATAAAGCCCGTTTTCGCAATATGTCGACAAACTGTCTGTTACTAAATGTCGACATAAATTTATAAGACTGATAATATCGAGCCATAACCGCCGAAAAAATGTATCCCACAAACTCAAAATTTTACAGGGGAAGGTTTTTTTTAAATAAAATCAGTTTGAATAAAGCCATTATTTTAAAATTTATAATGTAAATATTGTTTTGTGTAATACATTTAATTTTAATAATTTTAAATGATGTTGAACTATCGATTTCGATAAAAAAACAACAATTGATTATGGTGTGGGATACATTATTTTGACGGTAATGGCTCGATATGTTCGTTAACAATTTTGGTTTTCTCAATATATCGACAGACACATTATTTTCATTTGGCAATACCTCTCAAAATGTATGTGAAAATTGGAACTCTGTCTTCAAGTGACAAATTGTTGACATAAATGCTGTTTTCCAAATGTGAAAAATAACATAAAATAAAATCAAAAAAACAAATATTTTAAAAATGTCTGCCAGGTAGTTAGGTCTGGCATCATAAACTATTTCAACACTTGGAATTCATGTTCTTCGAGTTCATCCTTCATCAAATTAATGTTTATTCCTCTATTAAACATTTTTTCTAAAATCTATGTAATTTTTTTATAAAAACTCAAGGTATTGCCACATAAAAAATATGAACAGCAGTCAGCTGCTTGAATTTATCTGTACAACAAATAAATAATCGGCAGATGAGGGCTGGTTAGTCCCCTTTTACAGTTGAAAAATTGAAAGACAGACAGACGAAGTTTGTAGGCGATGTATTGAAGAGAAAGAGTGTGGGGTAAACCTCTACTGTACTGGACATTTTAAGATATTTTTCGTTTACAGTTTCCACTCTTCGCATTTTTCATGTTGTTGCTTCACATCATTTTTCTCACTTTAACGCGCGTATTGCAAATATAATTAAATTTATTAACCAAATATATTTATTGATAACAATAACTTTATAATTATCAGTTGTTTGCATATGTTTTTTATTTTCTTTTATTCTCAATGCGTTTTTATAATAAAAATTTTCACAACATAGAAGAAGAACGAAGAAAATAAACAAAAAATTTCTGTCTGTCTATTAATTTCGCAACTGTAAAAGAGGACTTAGTTTTGCGACAGAATAGAAGCAAATGAGACATTGAGAAAACCAAATTTCTTTAATCGGCAGTTTTTAGTTGGGAAAAAGATAATCGCCTCATGAGAAAACAACCCTAAGAGTGTCATGCTGCACCGGAGACGAATGAAAGCGTTAAATATTTCTAGTATTAAGGGCCATTATTACAACTTGTCTCTAATGTTCTTAATAGTAAAAGGTAACTTTAATTAAAGTGAGGAATAAAGTGACCTTTATAATTTTTCGTTATTACAACTTTCTTGTAAAATAAAATAATTTTTTTTTCTAAAATATGGCAATACCAATGAAAACCCGATTACTTTTGACAAATTACTGACAAGAAAAAGTAAATTGTTTATGTTTGTGAAAACATTTGTTTGTGAAAAAATATAAATCATTTTTGTTTATCAAATTATTTATTGGCAAAACAAAATTAAAATTAATTTATTTTTCATGAAGTAGACATTTTTTTCCAGAACATATGGCAACTTCAAATACATACCTCATTATAAAATTTAAAGGCAAGATGATCTTCCCTTTAGCTTATCGGTCGGTTTTAGAATAAAGTAAACTTATAATAACCAAATACTTCTTATCTGTCCGGTGAATAAAATATATGTACATATACATATGATGATGAGAACATGAAAGATGTTCTTTTTACAATTGCAAACAATTTATTTGGTAATGTTTATTTAAATTGATTTTTTTTTTCAAGACGAGATAATAATCTTTGTCTGTATACAATTGTTCAATTCACAAGTGAGGAGGTCCATAACAAAACGCAATAATTACATTTTTCAAGTTTTTTGATTTTTTGATTGAATCATATTTTACACATTGAAATCTATATTACCTTTATTATAAAGCATTCCAAAACTCAATAACTACACTGCAATTCAATATCAAATATAATGGTTCAGAGCAAAATGCAATAATTACACATCTTTGCAACAAATCGCTACAAGAAATTTTAAAAAAGTCAACTTTATAAATAAATTATGCTCTGGTGGTAACTCTTAGATAACTGTAAGACGTAAGGAATTTTTGTTTAGTTAATACATTTTGCTTTTGTTAGATAATTGTAGTATGTATTGGACAAAATCTTTCATTTATGTGAATTAACGACACAAGCCTAGTTAATTGTGAATAAAGTAATTTATAAATTTAAATATTTACAAATAAAAATATTTCTTAATGAATTGTATGAATTTGGATTAAATAAATTTAATTTAATAAACGTGTTTAACATAAAAAAGTGTTTTCATTTTTCTACAAGTGGTTGCAATTTAAATCAAAATGATATAATACAAATCTATTCAAAGCAAAAAGCAGAAATTCCAGCCCTAGTTCAGATCAGAACGCAATATTTTCATACAGTTCAAAGCAAAATGAAATAAATACTATGGTTCGGACCAAAACGCAATAATTCCAAAGTTGTTATCTAAATAACTTTAAAACAAACTGACAGATAAAATAATTAATTTGTGATTAATATTATTTTTTGTAGACAATAATACCTCAATAATTGTTTTTTAAAAAAATTATGTGCTACTAACTTAAATTACATTTTGTCGTTTATCCAAAAAAATGTGATGGTGTAATTATTGCGTTTTGTTATGGACCTCCTCAAGTGATGTTGTACATTGTATGATACAACTACCTGATTGTGAACACCATTTTGAGCAAAGTCGTATGTTTATAATGTGAAGCCTTTAAAAGGTCAGAAATAAAATATCAAAATAAATATACGAAACTCAATAAATAAAATTAATAATACAAGTGAGAAAAACAAAGTCATTCATGCATTGAAATTTATGCGTGAAAATAATAATGCAGACATTTTATCTCCATTATTTAAATTTGTTGTTTATTAAATTGATTTTCTTGTTTTAAATTTGTTAATCCGTTTACGATTTAAGTGTTACCGTTTACTTATGGTGTTTTCTTTTCTGAAATAAAATGTTACACCTTTATTATGTACATTTTTATAATGTTTACCCCACATTTTAAATATGTCGCATTTTTAATGGTCAGAATAGAACATAATTTTACAACAGTGTAACACTTTATTTTCATGTACAGCTGTTTTTGTTTTTTTTTTTTTTGTTAAAAAAGAAGAAGCAGATAGCTCCGTGGTAAGATCGCTTGAAATAAGACAATGAATATTTATCAAAAATACCCATGGCACCTTCCCGACTAATACGCATATTCTTCTCAAACTATAAAAATTATATATATAAACATACATTACATATATAAGAAGTAGGAGATATTGACATACAGCAACTTCAGAGTATTCATTAATTACGTTCTTTACAAAGCCTTTCACTCATGGTTGTGGATTTCTTTCCATAATCATATAAAATATTTTATCATCATCAGATGATGAAGATGAATCCAACAAGTCATCCAATATTTTTTCAGCACATAAAAAAGTAGTAATATTTTCCATTTTAATTTTACAAAAAAATTAAAAAAGGTGCGAAATGGAAAAAACGTGTGACATTTTTGCCAGAAAAGAAAACGCCATTAGTTTAGTTAGTTTAACTAAAATGAGTAATTTTTTGATTTAGATACATATCTTTTGGCAACACTTAAAATTTCATGCAACATTCGCAAAACATATGTAAAAGTGTCGTAAATGTTGTACAAAATGTTTATGTACAAATTACCACCAACATTTGTACAACTATTGCAAATTCAGACGACGTACAACTCCTACAACACTACAACATCACTTGTGAATTGAACATATGTATATATGTTATAAAAAAGTCTGATTTGCAATTTACGTTTTAGCAATGATACGATTTTAGCGAAAAATCCCTGTTTTTCATAATTATTTGGATTTGTGCTGATGTTTATAACGACCATAAACATTGGTCCAACACCCACCTTAAAGTATACCGATCGACACAGAATCACTTCCTGAGTCGATTTAACGATGACCGTCCGTCCCTCCGTCCGTCTGGCTGGCCATGTAAAGATTGTGCGCAGATTACAGGTCGCAATTTTGAAGATATTTCAATAAAATTTGGTGCGTGATAATTTTTCAGCCCAAGGATGCATGGAATTGAAACTGGTGGAAATCGGTCTATTATTTCACATGGCCCCCATACAAATGGTCTCCCGAAATAGGAGTGTAACGGTCATAAATGTTTGAATTATGCAAGTATCCAAACGAATTTCACCACAAATGAGTAGTAAATGAAGCAAAATTACATTTACAAATTTTGTGAAGATCGGTGAATAATTAATCATAGCTCTAATATAAGCCCCACTTCCGAAAATCACTTTAAGGAGTATAAGTCTTTTCAAAATGTTGGTATCCAACTACTATTGAACACGAATTTGTTTCGTATATCTACAATTAATACGGTAGAATTTTATGATGAGCGGTCCATAATTAGTCGTAGGCCCACTTCCGAAAATCACTTTAACGACCATAAATCTCTTAAAAATTTTGGTATCCAAATAAAATTCAACAAAAATAAGTTTCATATATGTATACAGAAAATATGGCACCTATTTTTATAGTAATAGGTCCATAAATAGTCGAAACTCTCATATAAGACCCTTTCCGTAATACTCTTTAACACCCATAAACCTTTAAAAGTATTTATATCGAGATAAAGTTTAACATACATAATATTTATATTCACAGTCAAGTCAGGCCAATAAATTTTTTAATGATCCGTCCATAACAGGTAATATCTCCCATATAGTGCCGATTTCCAGAAACTGTTTTATACACATACTGGGTGTAGGGTTTTATATGGTCGGGCTTTGAAATTATATTAGAAACTTATTCATTGAGTATCATACTCGTAGTAATTATTTATATACATATTTTTACAAATAATGAACAATTTAAGGGCGAACAAACAACAAAAACGATATGACCGCTACAGTAATATAAAAAGTCTAATGGAAATAGGCACAGATTCTGAAGTGTATCTACTGGAAACGGACAGACTTTCCGATTAATATAGTGTTTCCCAGGTGAAGATACTGGCAATTTCGAAAGTCCACGATCGTCAGATATGACAACGTTGTCCGAAAAATGTTCCGAAAATGTCTAACAACCGTGTAAACTTAAAATTTTTGCCTTCCAACGTTGTAAGAAAAAGCATTTTCAGTACATTGCAAGACAAAAATATTGTCAGACATCTAACAATCGTGTAAACACACAATTTTTTCATTGTCATTGTTTTAGGACAATTGTCAAACACTTTTCATTGTCATATGTGCAAAGTGTATGCATCTGCCAATGGCAGCATTGTCATAGAAATTATTTCTAAATGCAACTGTGTATATACATAAATAAAAAAACAAGTGCATTGATAAAATTTTTGAAAAAAGTACAAGAAAATTAAAGAATTAAATTAAAGTTTGCATTAGGACATAAGCAGATAAAATAATTCCAATTGCTCTTTTTTGTTCCATACAATATTAAAAATTTTTAAACACACACACAGATCTGCAAAACGAATTTGACAATGCCACACAACAATCTGACAACCGTGTAAACTGACAATTTCGGTTGACAGATAAATTCATTGTGTGACAATTGTGTGCAAATGAAATTGTTAGTTTTCTTAGAGTCGTCTAAACTGACAATTTATCTTTTGCTAAAAATTTTTCAATGTCAGTACATTGCTAGCATATTGCTAGATATGACAACGTTGTACTATCTGACGATCGTGGACACATAGCTGTAGTTTAATAGAGCACTTCGATGTTTGTGTTGGGTACTAGAACATTGAAGATAAGAAAATTGCTGACAAGTTTGTAAGGAATTGCTCGAAACCTTTCTTAAGGGTAAGAGATGTATCTTACCTCAGCTATTACCACATGATAGTATTGAATTCAAACAGAACTGTCATGGGGAGGAATTAAGGATTTCAAGTGCGCTATGGACCAAACCAGAATCATCAGGTATCAATTCGCATATTCAGGAATATTTTTTTTTTTTTTTTTTTAAAGAGAAGTAACACTCAGGCAATTAATATGCCTATATATTAATTAATTAATTGTGTTACTTTCTTTGGAAAGGGATAGGTAGGAGAAGAATAGGTGGTGAAAGTAGAGAAAAAGCAATGGCTGCTATCAATTTTAATTAATTCAGTTTTTATCTTAATAATTAACAAACACAAACTGCGAAGCTTTTCGATTTATCTGCAGAAAACACCCAAAGTCTTTGGCGGGAATCGAACCCGCAACCCTCTGACTGATAGTCCGGCACATTATCGCCTAGTCTATCGGGCACTCTTTTCATATGACAACACTGTAATTGCGCGTTATGTTTGTTAATAGTACAGTATTGCAGCGCCTTTTGTGGTGAGTAGGCGCATTGATCAAAGCTTGATTAATAGCCATTATTTAATTATTTTACTTCGGTGTTGTTTCAATGCTATACCACCGAAGGAGGGCGCTGTGATAAATATTAGTTATGATAGGAAAGAAAAACTAATAATTATCAGAAACTGATGTTGTTTTTTTTTTCTTTTTTTTTTTTTTTTTGAGTGGCAGCGGCTGGGAATCGAACCCAGGCCACAAATACCAACTCATGCTTAACGATCAAACGCGCTAATCAATTAAGCTACAGCACCCTCTTCAGGAATATTTCAATTCAGGAATATTTTCTGTTTAATTCGATTAATTTTTCAGCACCTGCGTTCAAGGTTATTTAAATCCTAATACAATGTTATTTGTCTATTTAAACGTAATTATCATAAATGTATATATAAGTTTGTCATTCCGTGTGTAACATTGAGAAATATTTATCTGAGACCCAACAAAGTATATATATTCTTGATCCTTGTGGAATTCGAAGTCGATTGAGCTATGTCCGTCTCTCTGTCTGTGTAAAACACTGTCACGTCTAAAATAAACAACCAAAATTAACAGGGTTTATAAAAAATCGTTTATAATTCTCCTAAGCAGTTTGGTATTGATCAGCAAAATTGGTACAGTAGAACCAAAGTTGGACGAAAATGTGACACAACCACCATAAACATTTTTTATAAATTTTTTTTGCCAATTTTTTTAAATATATTACAGATATTGCCATGAAATTTTCTACATGTTATTTTTATTTATAGAGGTTGTCCAATTTACACTCATTTGAAAGCCATAAGTACCAACAAGACGTCAGTATTACCTGATCATCGTCAACAGCCTATTTTGGCATCGAGTGACAATTTCCCGCAATTGTTACGGTCCACTAGTCATGTAAACGCGCCTAGTTCTAGACAAGTTTCTTACGCTAACGTGGTTAAATCTAATATGCCAGGTTTGGAGCAGGCACCTAAATCACAATATTACGAGCCTAATATTAACACTCTAGAGACTACATTGCAGACACTTGTCCAAACCATGAACACTTTTACGTCCACTATGACATCCATGATGCAGGAAATGCTGAAAATGCAATCCACTATCTTACAAGCCATTTTAAAGAAATGATTTGTTTAAAAATTTGTTTTTGGAATGCGAACGGCCTCCGCCAACATAAAAACGAACTAGAACACTTCCTGATGGATAAGCAGATTGATGTCATGATGATTGCTGAAACTCACTTGACGGCGACAGCGTACTTCAAAATTAATGGCTACATGTTGTATGATACTAAAGATCCCCGCGGAAGAGCATGTGGAGGATCGGCAATTCTTATAAAGAACAGAATAAAACATTATTTAATGAACAACATATGTGAGGATTACCTACAAGCAACAAACATTTGTATTGAATTCTGTCAATACAATTTTGTTTTATCATCAATTTATTCGCCGCCTCGATTTTCAATAAAAGAACACCAATACTACAGCTTCTTCAATTCCCTTGGAGCTAGATTTTTAGTTGCTGGTGACTTTAACGCCAAACACACTTTTTGGGGTTCACGTCTGGTGACCCCGAAGGGTCGTGAACTCTTCAACACCATTGCCAAAATGGGATTAGATGTACTCTCAAGCGGGCATCCCACCTACTGGCCGACGGACCGACGGAAGATTCCCGATGTTATTGACTTCGGAGTAGTAAAAAATATCCCTGTAGAATCGATACAAGTGGAGCCTTCATTAGACTTGTCTTCAGATCACTCTCCTTCTATTATTTCAATGCGTTTCCTTCAAGGGAATGGCTCTCCATTTCGGGACATATCTAAAACCAGAGTAAGTTGGATAAAGTATAAAAAGTATTTAAGTTCCCACTGCACGGAAAATGTAGTGTTGAGAACTACCGAGGATATTGATGGGTCGATTGGCAAGTTTACTGAGGACATACGAAGAGCTGTACATCACGCCTCCACATACGACGTTGAGTGCAGAAGTGGGACAAATAGAACTTATTTCGCTGAACTCGAGCATCTCCTGTCAGAAAAAAGAAGAGTTAGAAGAGAGTGGCAAATCCACAGGTCTCCTGAACTGAAAGCTAGGCTACGGGTATGCAGAGATATACTAAGAAATTTCTTAGAAACCCAAAGAATGGCTTCACTTAAATCTTACTTGGAGGGTCTTGATAGTACCCCACAGTCTGACTATTCGTTATGGAAGGCGGCACGAGGTTTAAAAAGACCGGTTAGAGGAAAGCCCCCTCTGCGAAATCCGACTGGTGACTGGGCTAGAAATGATTCTGAGAAGGGGACTTTATTTGTTAATCATTTGAGAAAAGTGTTTACTATAAACAACTCAAATAATGCATCTGATTTGCCTCCACTCGTTATTAGACCTCCTGTACCTCTAAGACTTAGCTTTAATGATGTTCAAAGCGCTATTGGTACTCTGAATCTTAAAAAAGCTCCAGGTATGGATAAAATCAGCAACAAAATGCTTGTGGAGTTACCTCGTGTAGCTAGAAAAATTATCCTATTTATTTTCAATGCTATTTTACGCCTAGAATACTATCCTGCAGATTGGAAGGTATCTATGATTACCATGATTCCTAAGCCAGGGAAGGATCCCACTAAAGTAGAGTCATATAGGCCAATTAGTCTACTGCCGACAATTTCAAAACTGTTTGAAAAATTGTTATTGGCTAAGTTGATTCCAATTCTGAACGACACTCAATGTATCCCAAATCACCAATTCGGGTTCAGAGCTAAACACAGTACCATCGAACAAACACACAGATTGGTAAATGTGATAAGACGGTCGTTTGAAGAGAAAAAATACTGCTCCGCCCTTTTCATTGATGTGTCGCAAGCGTTCGACAAAGTTTGGCATGACGGTTTAATGCACAAAATAAAATTAACTCTGCCTGCTAACACCCATAAACTCATGGAAAGTTATTTATACGGTCGCAAATTTACAATCAAAGAAGGCGATTTTTTAAGTCCCGCTCAGCCAATTAAAGCAGGAGTACCCCAGGGTAGCATACTGGGTCCAACTTTATATTTGATTTATGCATCCGATATGCCGTTAGACCCCATAATACATACTTCAACTTTTGCAGACGATACAGCCTTTATTAGCGTTCATAAGGACCATCAAATAGCATCACAGAACTTGCAGAAATATGTTTATAAGCTAGAGAATTGGCTTGAGCTTTGGAAAATCAGGGTTAACGAACAGAAATGTATTCATATAACTTTCACATTGCGAAAAGATACCTGCTCGTTCATCAGAATAAATAATCAAATTATCCCGCAACACAATGAAGTCAAATACCTCGGAATCCACCTCGATCGTCGTTTAACTTGGAAGTCTCATATCGACGCAAAGCTTACCCAGATGAGATTAAAAGCAGTGCAAATTAATTGGCTAATCGGCAGAAATTCTACATTAAAGTTGGATTGCAAAATTTTGTTGTACAATGCTATTCTAAAGCCAATCTGGTGTTATGGAATTCAATTATGGGGTTCTGCCTCAACATCCAACATTGAAAAAATTCAAAGGGGTCAAAATAAGATTCTACGTACAATTACTGCAGCTCCATGGTATGTTAAAAATTCTAGAATTCACAAAGATCTAGGCATTCCTTTGGTGAAAGTCGAACTTACAAAATACGCCTCAAAATATGTCAGCAAACTTGAACACCATCCAAACCCACTTGCACGAGACATCCTTAACTTTAGTGGCCATGTTCGGTTGAGAAGGAGGGATACCCTTGCTTTAACTCAAGCGCAAAACAGATGATTGTATCAGTGGATGTAAATTTGTTGTAGTATCATAATATTTTGTCTAGCACTGGCTGGACTTATTATTTTCTTTTAGTATTAAGATTCGAAAACTTATTGTCATTTCATTTCTGAAGATTCAATAAATAAATAAAATGTATTACAAAAAAAAAAAAATTTTATGAAAATAGTACGAATAGATACATGATTCCTCATAGCCCCCATACAAATATCTTTCCGAAATATTGCTCAATTATAAATAAATGCCTATAAAATAAAATTGAATTATTAATAAAAAAATCGGCAAACAGAAGTGGTATGTAAAAAGAAATCGCAAAACGAAATTTTGTTTTGTTCGGTCCATGTTTGATCATAGACCCCATATAAAGTCCACATCTAAAATTCACCTAAATACGTATAAATCTGGTACAAATATTGTAACCTGGCTAAAATTCGACAAAAATAATTAATATAGATATATATGTATATTGTTAAACTAAATTTTATGCTGGTCGGTCCATAATTGGTCATAGCTCCCATATAAGGATCACATCCGAAAAAGTCATTTATCTTTACATATATATGTATTATAAATATCGGTATCGACTCAAAACTTTACACAGATCATTTACATATACACAAACATCATACTACAGAAATTTGTAGTTTTTGTATTTATCATTATATTTAGGTGGAGGGTAATTAAGATTCGGTACAGCCGAATATTGCAATCTAACTTGTTTTGAAAATAAATCTGGCATTTCTGAATTATTGGTCCGATGCAGATAAAATTTTACATGGGCGTAGCCAAGGAGTGTTCGAGTTTAACTTTTGAGATGGACTCCAAAACCCTTCGAAGGGAAAACCAGTAAGACCAAACGGCTGAACCGATTTTATTGAAATTTAAAACGTTGCTCCAATGTGCATGATAATGTCACTCACACTGTCGTGTACGATTTAAGAGCCCTTTGTTCGAAAAAGTCGTCAACGATTTATATGAGCTGTCGCCTATTTGTCATCTAGGATTTAACATTTTTGTGTACGCATCGTTGACGTTGTCTTGCAGACATGGCCAACTGGGTATACTAACACTAGTACAAGTATACTAACACTAACACTGTTCGGAGCAGTAGCCGTTAAAGCAGTAAACACAATCTAATAAATTTTTGAATTCTATTCATTTTATCCTATTATACATAAATGTTTACGAATAGTATTCCTTACAAACCATTGTGTAATATTTTTGCTCAAAACCACATTACATACAAACATTCAGCTAATCCCGTTGCATAGTTATGTATGTATGTATGTACATATGCATATGCTTTGCCCTTGAACATTCTTTCTCCAAAATCAGCATTTGCTTTACAATGCACACACAAATTCACATGTACATACATACCTGCTAACGGTGCGATCACCAGACAGAATTTTTAAGTTGAAGTATTGTAAAATCTTATTTTGTTAGTTTTAAATTCATTCCGATAAGTAAAGTGAGCAGATTAAGACTTAAAAGTAAGAGAAAATTGGTAAAAATAAAATAAAGTGTTTCAAAATAAAATTAAAAGAAATACTTCTTTCTTGGTTTGAAATTTTGTTAATTTCAAAACATAAAAAAAGCCTGTAAAAAAGATTACAGGCCCAAACATTGGTGACCCCGACGTGATTCTTTGCCCTTCCTAAACGTCATCATGCCACTTGATTCAACTCCAGGTAGCGAAGATGCAGCATATGTCGCTGCTTCGCCTGTTGCTTCTCCATCTAGCGTACCAATAGCCACAGATCGAGTGAGGTTTTTTATGTTAAAAGCAAATGCCATGTTTAACCGTCTTAACAGAATAATCGCTGAGTTTGACGACGATAATCTGCACGGGATGGATGAATACTCTCTGATAGTACAACTGGAGACATTGGGTGAATTGAGGTCAAGTTTCAACGAGGCGCACACAAGTTTGGAGGAATTGGATTTTGAGGCAATAAATAGTGAGTTGCCTAGCAAATTCGACGCCAATTTTGCCAAACTTAAATCTACCCTGCAACGTGAAATCGGAAGGCGTAGTTCATCACTGCTTTGTTCCACATTCAAGGTGAACGCCAAAGAGTCTCAGTCAATTATAGTAAATACCAATCGGTCGCGATTGCCTTTACTCACATTGCCAAAGTTCAATGGGGACTATACGGAATGGATGAATTTCTACTCAATGTTCGTATCTATCATCGATAAAGACAGTGACCTTACGCCGGTAGACAAGCTGCAGCATTTGCGTTCCTGCCTAAGTGGTGCCGCCTTGGACACCATACGCTCCTTAGAATAAATGAGGCTAACTATAGAAATGCATTAGATCTCTTGCATAAACGATTTGATAATAAGCGTCTTATATTTCAGGCACACATAAAGGAGATATTTGAGCTGGGCAAGGCAGATGGATCAGTAGGCCGGCTGCGGAATTTCTCTGATAATCTCACCGCTCACATACGGGCATTGGAGTCACTTGGCTCAAGGGAGCAAATATCAGACTGCATCATCGTACAATTCATCACACAAAAATTAGACAAAGCTACTCAAGCTAAATGGGAGGAGAGTTCGTCAACGCATGAGTTGCCCTCTTTAGACCAGCTATCCTCATTTTTGGAAAAACGTTTCAGGACGCTGGAAAATGTTGAGTACGTTATGCAGTCACAAGCTGGTAGCTCTGCGAGTACAAACCATAAAAAATCCTTTGTTGCGTCTAATGGCTCAGAGAAAATTTGTGTGTTTTGTGGATCCCATGAGCATTTGATCAACCATTGCCCTCGCTTTCTACATCTATCGCCAAACCTTCGCCAAAGGGAAGTTAGACAACTATCTCTATGTCTCAATTGTCTCAAACAAGACCACTAGGTTCGCAACTGTAGATCGGGATCTTGTCGCAACTGTCAATCAAGGCATCACACACTTTTGCACTTTGATAGCACAGCTACAACTTCAACCAGCGCTCAAGGTGTAACTTCTCAATCCCCTACACTTCAACCTAATGCCATGACTGCATCCTTATCTGCCTCTTCTCATGCTCTCATTTCTCCGTCTGATGTTGTGCTCCTAGCCACGGCGCTAATTTTCGTAAAAAACCGTGCTGGCACCTTCATACCTTGTCGAACGCTGTTGGACTCTGGTTCACAGCTACATTTCATTACCTCTCGTCTCGCAAACCAGTTACAACTACGCAAAACTAAAACCCTAGCTGCCGTATCTGGCATAGGTGATGTCAACTTTTCAACGGATGGTTACTCTGTTGACCTCGTACTAAAATCGCGGACTTCAGAATTCTCAACAGCCATTACTGCTGTTGTTGCACAAACAATCACTTAAAGTCAACCCAGAATTGCAGTGAACACCTCCGATTGGCAAATACCCAATAATATCCAACTACTAGATCCTAACTTCAACACACCCAAACGTATTGATCTGCTTATAGGAGCAGGACTTTTCTTCGAACTTCTTTGTGTAGGCCAAATACAGTTGGCACCGGGGCTACCATCTCTCCAAAAAACTCGTTTTGGTTGGGTGCTTTCCGGTGGGGCACATCAAACACCCAAGCTGTCATCGTTCGTCGTACGTCAACGATCAGTCACTAACATTGACTCTAGCACTCGGCTAGATTATTTAGTTCGACGTTTTTGGGAAATAGACCATGTCATTGAACCCATCGCCAAAACAACAAAGGAAGACCTCGACTGCGAAGAGCACTTTAAGAAAAACTATTCGCGCTTACCTATGAAGACTAGCTTAGAGTCACTTAGTGAATCGTATTCACAGGCACTACATCGTTTCCATACTCTTGACCGAAAACTGATTCGTAATTCGCAACTAAAGGAAAAATATATGGCATTTATTAAAGAATATATTGATCTCAACCACATGCCATTAGTATCTAGTAAAGATATTCATCAATGCAAATATTTTCTTCCACATCACTATGTCTTCAAGGAAGATAGTTCTTCAGCAAAGCTAAGAGTCGTATTTGATGGCTCTGCAGTTACAACCTCTGGTTTATCATTAAACGATGTGCTCATGGCAGGCCCAACAATCCAACCAAAACTTTTTTAATATTCTCATTCGATTTCGTTCGTTTCCCATAGCTCTTACTGGAGACATCTGTAAAATGTATAGGTGCGTTCGAGTCACTGCTCCAGATGACATGCTGCAGTGTATACTATGGCGTGACTCTCCACAAGAAGTCGTTCATGTATATAAGTTAAATACTGTAAGTTATGGAACTAAACCTGCATCTTTTCTGGTCATTCGGGCCATGCATCAGCTGGCCTTTGATGAATCATCAACGTATCCCCTGGGTTCGCAAGTTGTTCTTCGAGACTTTTATGTGGATGATATGATATCTGGAGGTAATTCTGTGAAGGAAGTGCAAGATATTATGCAGCAAACAGCAAGTCTTCTTTCTAGAGGTAACTTTCAACTACGTAAATGGTGTTCCAATAGCCTTGAAGTTCTTGCCGACATTTCGCAAACAGAAAGAGAAAGTTTTCTCAAATTCGATGATGGCAGCGACATCACCAAAACTTTAGGACTTGCCTGGGATCCGTTCAAAGACAAGTTTTTGTTTTCTTTTTCCCCTCATCCCAAATCAAGTAAAAACACTAAGCGCTCTGTATTAGCCACCATAGCTCGGTGTTATGATCCACTTGGACTACTCGGCCCTACGATGACCAGGGCAAAAATTCTCTTACAGCGTATGTGGAGGGATAAACTCTCGTGGGATGAAAAATTGCCCCATTCACTAGATACAGCCTGGTCTTCTTTTTGTGAAGACTTTGTCAACATACAACACTCGTCGTTTCCACGCTATGTATTGCAGATAGGAGCTGTGCTTGAAATTCATGCGTTCTGTGACGCTAGCCTCGAAGCATACGGCGCCTGTATATACACTCGCTCAATCACAAAAAACAACATTCAGATGCATTTGCTATGTTCGAAAGCTCGCGTGGCTCCACTATAAACTTTAACTGTGCCTAAGTTGGAACTTAGCGCTGCTGCTCTTCTTGCAGAATTAGTAGGCGAAATTGCAAAGATGAAGGTTTTTAACTGTCGCTTCTATTGCTGGTCTGATTCGTCGATCGTTCTCTCATGGCTGCAGGAAGAATCATCCAAATTTAATGTATTTGCCGCTAATCGAATATCAGCTATACAGGAGCTTACAAAGGGGATGACATGGCACTATGTTCCTACCACCATGAACCCAGCAGACATTCTATCCAAAGGCGCTGAACCAAGAGAGCTTTTACAATCAACACTTTGGATGCATGGTCCCGCATTCTTGCGCGAAGCAAAATTCAACTGGCCTGAATTTCGAACGCCGCAAACCAAGCTGTTAGAAATTCGTCAAAAGGTATTATTCACATCAAATAGTCATACTGATATATCTCTTTCATTTAAGTTCATCAACTCGTTTGGAAAATGCAGCGTATTTTTGGATACGTGAGCAAATTCCTCAATAGAACAAAATTGCCAAGGACATTGCAACTCACGTCTGAGGATATTCGTTATGGAACTCGACTATTAATTCGCCTTGTTCAGCGGGCTCAGCTTCGGCAAGAGTACGTTGCTCTTAAGCATGAGAAATGCGTATCATCATCCAGCAGCATCTCATCATTATCGCCATTTTTGGATGACTTCGGACTGATTCGAGTTGGCGGAGGCCTGAAGCACTCTAATCTTGGTTTTGAAGCCCGGCACCCTTGTGTTTTGCCAACAAATCATCCGCTAACATTCGCCATAATTTCACATTTTCATCTCAAATATCATCACGCTGGACCGCAGGCATTGCTCGCAGCTATTCGCTTACAATACTGGCCAATAGTCGGCAGAAAAACTGTTGCACGTGTACTTGGAAAATGCATCATATGTCGTAAATCAAAACCGCGACTCGTTGAGCATATCATGGCTGACTTGCATAGGGATCGCGTTGAGTCTTCACGCGCCTTTATAGTTACAGGTGTATACTATTGCGGGCCATTTTATTACAAGCCAGAAGTGCGTAGCAAGTCTCCTCAAAAATGTTACGTCAGCGTATTTATTTGCTTCGCTACGAAAGCAGTTTGGATGGAGTTGGTGAAGGATCTATCAACTAACGCCTTCATCGATGCTCTAAAGCGATTTGTCGCCACTCGTGGCGTTCCCAGCTGCATTTGGTCCGATAATGCCACAAACTTCGTAGGGGCAAAAAACGAGCTAAGCGATTTGAAACGCCTATTTTTTAGCGAAAAACATCGTAGCGAAATCTACAACCACTGCATCAATAATGGATTTAATTGGCGATTTATCCCACCTCGCTCCCCGACCTTTGGCGGCTTGTGGGAAGCAGCAAAGCAGCACTTTTATCGTTCAATTGGCTCTTTAGTTCTTGGCTTTGACGAATTACGCACTTTAGTGTGTCAAATTGCTGCTGTTATCAATTCTCGTCCCCTCGTACCACTTTCAGAAAATCCTGATGATTTAGATGTATTGACACCAGGTCATTTTTTGATTGGTGGACCACCAACAGCGCTGCCTGAACCTGACATTACGCATTTAAACTTCAATCGACTTGATCGTTGGCAGCGTGCAACTTATATGCAACAAATTTTCTGGAAACGGTGGAGTGAAGAATATCTTACTCTCCTCCAGGAACGAGCAAAGTGGCGTATACCCCAGCCCAGTATACAAGTCAATGATATCGTATGCGTTAAGGATGAAAACTTGCCGCCTCTAAAATGGCTCTTGCACGCGTAGTTGATATTGTCCCTGGAGATGATGGTGTCTCTCGAGTAGCAATTTTGCGCACGTCTAAGGGGACAACTAGTCGTGCTGTGAATAGACTATGCGTCCTCCCAATCAAGGATATTGTTGAAAGCCCTGGCTTTTCAACGGGGGGAGTATGTTCGGAGCAGTAGCCGTTAAAGCAGTAAACACAATCTAATAATTTTTTGAATTCTATTCATTTTATCCTATTATACATAAATGTTTACGAATAGTATTCCTTACAAACCATTGTGTAATATTTTTGCTCAAAACCACATTACATACAAACATTCAGCTAATCCCGTTGCATAGTTATGTATGTATGTATGTACATATGCATATGCTTTGCCCTTGAACATTCTTTCTCCAAAATCAGCATTTGCTTTACAATGCACACACAAATTCACATGTACATACATACCTGCTAACGGTGCGATCACCAGACAGAATTTTTAAGTTGAAGTATTGTAAAATCTTATTTTGTTAGTTTTAAATTCATTCCGATAAGTAAAGTGAGCAGATTAAGACTTAAAAGTAAGAGAAAATTGGTAAAAATAAAATAAAGTGTTTCAAAATAAAATTAAAAGAAATACTTCTTTCTTGGTTTGAAATTTTGTTAATTTCAAAACATAAAAAAAGCCTGTAAAAAAGATTACAGGCCCAAACAGGAAGCAATACCCAAAACTGCTCAATCTGATGAAAATACCCAAAAATCCCCAGTACAAATTACTGTCTTGAAACGAGGATGAAGTCCTAACTCCTTCAGAATGGCTTCTAATTCGAAAGTATCAATGGAAAATGAAAGTTATAGGTCAAACTTTGAAAATCGTGTTGCTATATTGGATAAAGATACACCAATAACAAAATCATTTAAGGCGTGTTCACATTGTGTGTATTTGTCATGTGGAATGTCACTTTTCTATCCACATGTGTTTTCATGTGTATGTCAAAACTTGAGTTTCACATACGATTTATAATTTACATGTTCAAATGTTGGTATGTCAATTACATTTGACATAACCTATCAAAAAACAAAAAGTCTTAAAACAGCTTATTCCGCTTCTTTGTACCAGTCAAACTGGAACAACATAAAAACATATATGTATATGTACTTACTTTTGTTAACTCCTTTTCAATTTTTCCCTCCATTTTCAATAATAAATTTGTATAGTTTTTCTTTTTTGTATTTTTGTTTTACTATTTATAAATTATATTTATTAAAATTTCAATTAATTTTTGCCGCCACAAAATTGTTGTTATAAAGAACAGCTGATGTCAGATGGTTTGTCACTTGAAAATAGAACTCGTTCTATATAAAAAATGTCATGTGTATTGCACACAGAGAAATAACACATGATATTGTTTGTAGGTGTTCAGACTATATGTACAAATCTGACATGCGAAAAAGTGACAGTCCACATGACAAATAAACATAATGTGAACACACCTTTGGACCCTCAATAATTTACTTGAGAGACCATAACTCCAGCAAACTAGTGTACATTAGTGCTGGCAAAGTATGGAGTAATGGGTACCGAGTATCGAATATTTGCCCTTTTTTTTGGATACTGATTACTCAAAAGTAGTTACTCGATACTTTCTGAGTTGTATTTTTAAGCAAGTTGAGTGGGTAAAATAGTGCATAAAAATACATCACTGTATAAAAAGATAACAATGTGTAAGTTACAAAATTAAACCAACCGCCGAAATAAATCTGTCTATAAAATAGAACGACAATTAAAAAAACACTAAAACAGAACAAAAATTAAAATAGTTATATACGTACATATATTTTGTGGAAAATTTTCTAAAAAATAAAATGTCACAGAAAAGAAGCGATGGTGGCGTCATTACGATGAAATCACTGACCAATATGCTAAATGCTAAATCTTATAAAGGTAAATTGTGTCTTTTATAAAGAGTATATGCATACATATGTATACATATTTGCATCTTAATGTTCTTAGGTGGAGGATCCTCAAATCTGCGAAAGCACTGATGTTCGCAACACCCAACAATTCAACTCACAAATAAAACAAAGTAAATAGATAGATATATACATCTGATATAGGTAAGTTTTCCTGCAATTACTTCTTCGTTGAGAAGTTTTTATGTTCATTAAATCAACGCTTTTCAGAACTTCCAATTACTAGCCAAAAACAAATGAAACTGGAAGATTACAACGTGAAAGTTTAAATGTCAAAACAAAATTAAACAGAAAATAAATCAGTGTTTGTTAAAAATGATAACAAAAGATCTTCAGCCGTTGTCAATTGTGGAAAACATAGGCTTTCAAGAATATACAGCAGCACTTAATTCGAGCTATAAATTACCTTCTCGGAACACAGTCTCAAAATCGTTGATGCCAAAAGCGTACGACAATCGTTTAATGGAAATAAAAACTTCTTTAAAAAACATCGATAACATATGTATCACGACAGATGGATGGACTTCCATTGCAAATGAGTCATACATATCATTAACTGGGCATTTCAATAGTAATGATTGGAACCAAAAGTCAGTCTTTATAAGCTGCTTTAAAGCCACAAAATACCATACGGCAGAAAACCTTAAAGAAGAGATTTGTACAGTATTGCAGGAATGGATGTTAGATTCAAAAATTGCATGCGTTTTATCATATAATGCTGCCAACATTGTAGCAGGTATCAAAAAGACAGGTTGGTCTCATTTGCCCTGTCTAGCACACACTCTTCATTTGGTGGTAATGGATGCTTTGAAAACAAGTGGAATTAACGAAATAATTATTAAATGTTGTAGAATATTTTAATCGCAGTACAAAAGCCTGCAATAAATTAAAAGAAATGTAAAAACAAATGGGAAAAGGTAACTTAAAAATTATCAATTGCATGCCAACTAGGTGGAACTCAACTTTGAAGATGTTAGAAAGAATTGTTGAAAACCAGGAACCATTAGAAGCAACTGTAGCAATTTTACATAATCCTGTTTAGCTTTTTTCTTTGGAAGAGTGGAACATTATTAAGGAAATAATAGCTATTTTACAACCTTTTAATGAAATCACAGCCGAAATGAGCGGCGAAACATACATAACGATTTTAAAAATGCTTGTCTTAATCCATGGGCTCCAGTCATTTTTGTTAAAGAACCAAAATCTCGAAATCAAAGATGAATGCTGTAAACTGTTAGACACACTTACCGCGAAAATAAAACGACGCGTCGTTTCCATATGTCAGAGTACAATGAAATGTATTCCATTTCAAGGTTCCTAGACCCTAGATTTAAGTTAAAGTCATTTAGTGATGAAAATGCGCTTAACATGTGTAAACAAAAAATCAATTTGCTCATGGAAAATTTTAGCACAAATAACGAAGACGTTAAGATGTTTTATTAGATGAGAATTAAAATGACACATCGATTTGGGAAGAATTTGACAACAACTCAAAATGTAATAATTCTTCAACTAAAGCATTCATTGAAATGGAGCAGTACATGAACGAAGATATACTAGAAAGAAAAAAGTGTCCTCTAGATTGGTGGAAAGCTAGAGAGAATAAATATCCTTGCTTAGCCAAAATTGCAAAAAAATATTTGTCTATTGTTGCAACGTCTGCTCCAAGTGAAAGAGTATTTTCTAAAGCTGGTCAGATATTAAGAGAAAAACGTAATTCACTAAAACGTGACAATGTTGAAAAGCTACTCTTTTTACATTTTAATGATTTATGTATTTATAAATAAGTAACTAAATAGACTCCTTGACAATGGGTATAAATAGCTAATGTACGAATTATTAAGACTTATTAAAACCACATGTGATAAATTATATTTTAAATGTACGTACAAATGTATATTATTATATTTTAATTTTTATATACATACACATGCAGGCACATACATAATCAGGGGTGTCGTAGAAACCAATATTGTCAGAATTGGTTTTAAAACCGACAAGAAAAAATGCTTTGGTGTCATAGGGCACTGTTACACAATTTTTCTTGTCGGTTTTAAAACCAATTCTGACAATATTGGTTTCTACGACACCCCTGATTATGTATGTTCATGCATATGTAAATATTTTCAATTCTTTAATCAAAACAAAACATTAATTTTCAAAAGAATTTATTTTTATTATTTCTTAAGTTGTTGTTAACGTGACAATGTTGAAAAGCTACTCTTTTTACATTTTAATGATTTATGTATTTATAAATAAGTAACTAAATAGACTCCTTGACAATGGGTAATGTGCGAATTATGAAGACTTATTAAAACCACATGTGATAAATTATATTTTAAATGTATGTACAAATGTATATTAGTTAAATATGTATATGGGGAATTTCACGTCAAGTGACCCAATTTTAAAAATCGATGTCTTCCGATTTGGATGAAATTTGCACCAAGGTTACACAAATTTTCAGCTCTATCAGTCCAGAAGTGCCGGAGTTAGAGGGGGTCAAAGTTGGACAGTTTGGTCAATTTTGGTCATACAGTGTTTTTTTTTAATGACTGTAACTTTTCACCTATTGGTCCTAGCAAAAATTGTCCAAAGGACTTTAGATAGCTATTTCTTCAATCACTCCAATTTTTTTTTTAATTTAATTTTTTAATTTGGGCCCTTTTTGTCTCAAAAGAAAGCTTATACAATTTACTTTAAGGCCTTTATAATCGCTTAATGCGATGCGAGTGGGATATCTATCAAAAAAAATATTTTTTAACTCAAGAATACGATTTTTCAATATTTGACACATGTATCATTTTCAAATCGGAAGACATCGATTTTTAAAATTGGGTCACTTGACGTGAAATTCACCATATACACATGCAGGCAGATACATAATATATATTATTACATATTATGTATGTTCATCAGGGCTGTCAGATATGGCGATTTCTCGCCAAACGTGGCGATTTTGAAACGTGTTTGGCGTCGAGATTTTCCGTTTGGCGACATGGCGATTTTTTGGCGATTTTTGATATCACTGGCGATTTTCTTGGCGATTTTCACCAAAACATCTATAATAAATTATGTGATGAAAAAAATCGTCTTTTGTTTGGTTTTTATAAATCCAATTGTCAACGAAATGAATCATCTGAATTTGGAATATCAATCGGACAGCATGGATGCAGGAAGCATGCATGAAAAAATGTATTGTACACTTCTTATGTTTTCAACAAAAGTTTTCAAACCTTGTTTTATATAATACTGAAAACAATGAACAAATTTTCAATGATTTACATGCAGCTATTGATAATTTGCGGCCCTATGTTCCACTGGGAATTAAAGGATTAAATATATATTGATAATTTAAATTCAGTTTTGCCTCTAAATGTAATTGATTTTGGAGCAGAGTTTGATACAGAATTAAGAAAAGCGAAATTGAGCGAAGTAGAAATACTCGTAATTAAAGAAAACAGTTTTGTGTATTTAAAAAAACTTTTAAAAGAGATGATAAGCAGATTACCAGAAAATATGAACTTTTTTAAAGCTTTTGGACAATTTTCTATTTCAAAGTGTGCGAATACATTATCTCAAACTAAATATGGCGTTGTTGAAGAAACATTAAGACCATTTATGGATCCAAATGTAGCAATAGCCGTGTATGAAACTCAATGGGGAAAACTTCCGTTCATAAATTGAAATAATTATTTAATAACGAAATTCCAACAAATTTACTTCAATTTTGGCCAAAAGTGTTTGATTATCACGATACAGCGGTACGTAGCATTTTAAGGAAATATCTTTGGCCGTTCTTACTATATTGATAGTTCCAACTAGTAATGTCTGCGTTGAAAGGGTTTTTTCAATAATGAATTGGACAAAAACTCGACTAAGTAATAAAATTCAATATGAGCTTTTAGACGCTCTATTGAGAATAATTAATCATATGAACGTAAACAAATTATGCTGCAATTCGTTTACACCGACTAATGAAATGATAAAAAAGTTCAACTCAACTATGTATAAAAGTCAAGACTCTAGTAATGAAATCGCTGAGGATGAAGTTTACGAACTTTATGATCTCCATTTTTATGTAATTTAAAACTCTCTTTTAACAAAGTTTTAAAATTTTTTAAATAGTAAAAAAATACAAAAACGGATATAAATGTGTATATGTTTTACTAAAATATTGTTTAATAAGTAACAATTAATGAATTAAATAAAAAAAATATAACAAAAACTGAAAAAAAAAAATTTTTTGGCGATTTTTTTGGTTTTTTCTCAATTTTTGGCGATTTTTGACTTAAAAATTGAACTAGTTTTTTTTGTGTAAACAAAATTTATTTCTTTTAAATAATAAAAAAATTAAAAACTGAACAAAATCGCATTTTGGCGAATTTTGGCGATTTTTTACATCCGTTTTGGCGACGAAGCTCAAAAAAATCTGACAACCCTGATGTTCATGCATATGTAAATATTTTCAATTCTTTAATCAAAAAAAAATATTAATCTTCCAAAGAATTTACATATATAATTAAAAGACATACAAAACCAATAATAGTTGCAGATCTATTTTTATTTTTTTAAGAAACTACTTCAATTTGCAGATAAAAACTATGCGTAACAATTTCAAAAACTCCGTTAAAAGTATCGAGTAAAAAGTTTGAACACGGGCACCTTTGAACAATGTTGGTAAAATCTCAGTTTAACATTTTTTCCGACCCTTAACTGAGTTTTTCACATGCCAACCTTGTTTTCTAGCAACGTCAACAACTTTTGCTAGTTTTTTCAGTCGTCGACCGAATGTAGTTTGGTGAACAAGTTTTCGCAGTTCCATTGTAATTTTTTTTTTTATTTTTTGTTTTTGTAAGAGTGTAAGAAGTATTCAGTGATCGTTTTCTTTCGTGAAAGAAAATTATTGCAGTCCAAAATTCATTTCAAACAAAATTAAGTTAAGTTATTTGATATTTATGTAAAAAAAAATATTTATTATAAATTTCCGTGAAATGGCAAGACAGTTCAGAAAAAGGGGGCAACTTTGAATATGTTAACTTATCAACCGAAGTACCAAACATTGTTGATTCTCTCTTATTTTTTGAAAATGATGCTTTAAAGGAAAATGTAATGTCACCTGAAATCGCAAGGCCTTTTCCGTCTTAATAATATAAAATTTATTTTTGGCCTGATTTTTTTTTTATTTTTTAATTGTTAATGTTTATGTTTTTCTTAATAAATAAATCGAATTTATTATATATATTAAAATATAACTGTTTATGTTATTTTTGGACATAAGCGCTACAAGAAAAAATTGCCGTTCAAAACTGCCCCAGCCTAATTCAAAGCTGCCCCGTATGGGGGGCACATTTTAACACAATGACTTCATCCATTAAAAAAATATAAATCGAATTAAAAATAAGTTACTTGTAGACTTAAGCTAAAGTTTATTTCCATATATATTAGTTAAATTATGTAAAAAGTCAATAATTAAAAAATATTAATTTTTATGTGGCTTGAAAGCAAAAAGTGTTCAAAGGTGTCCCCCTCTCCACTAGTATTGAGTACCCAACTGAAAAGTAGTGAATATTATTGAGTAATGGAAAGTAGTAGAATTTTCCAGCACTAGTGTACATACATATACATATGTATGTATATCTGATATGCCAACCAACCAGAGATGCCAACTTTTGAGACTCAAAACGCGTAAACATTTTTGAAAAAGGGCTAAATTGAAAAAAATAAATTGAAAAAGTGCGAAAAGGGGCTAAATTATAAAATGTTTCTTTCAAAAATCAAAACAACAAACACATTTTTATAAAATAATTTATTAGAAAAAAATTACTACCATGAGATACATATCACGGTGCGCGACAGTCCAAAAAACCTGGGACCGGATATTATTTTTCTTGTAGGGATTGTCGAGTAAAATAAGATTCCAATAGTGAAATATGCCGGACACCTCCAAAATCCGGATTTACGGTTAAAAAAACGGTTTTTGTACCTTTGCGCACTTATAAGCCTGTAATATTGTTGATAATGATCCGAGTTTCAATTTCTTACTAGATTTGGAAAGAAGAAACTGAGAGCTTTCTTTTTATCTAAGAAAGCTTAAGAAATTTGGGTGTTATTGTCGAGCAAATTGTGTTATTGCTCGACATATATATTATTTCTGTATATATTATTTCTGTTTAGAGGCCTCAAAACAAGACGTGCGATACTTCCCGCTGAATGAGAGTGTTTTGCAGTAAACAATTATTTTTTACGCTCGCAAAATAAAAGAGCGTTACCGTTGATGCGACTAAAGTGGCAATTTGACCCTTTTACAGATACCTAGCCACTTTTTGTGTACCTTTTTTTTGTTTTACTTGATACATATTAGTTTTTTTATTAATTTTTTTATTATATGGGCATTTCCATGGTTACGTACGGGACATTTGTACGTTTTAGAAGTTCAATAGATTTTGCAGCAAAAAAAAGAAGTGAGAAATATTTTTGGAAATTTATTCAAAATAGGGAGTACTATTCTTGGAAAAAACAAAAAGTTAACTATCATGAGTATTTTTGGAAATATAGATTAAAATATTGGCTGCTCGTACGGGACAAAAAACGGAACTGATTTTGAGTTATATGCAAAAATATGTACAAGTCTGCGAATTATGAGGAGTATTTTATGATTTCTTAATTTCTCATACTAAACAAGATATTTTACGTTAAATATTCGTAAGTTTTGAATAAAAACAATTTCCGGTTTATTTTATAATGAATTTAATTTATTGCCGTACGGGACAGTTTCTTCTCTTATATATATTTTTTAAATATACGTACATACATAGAAAAAATTATTGCTGTACTACGCGTGTTCAGGGTGCAAAAAACCAAACGCAAATTCAGTTTTTCACTGCTTTTGTATGTTTTTTTTTTTAAATTAGTAAAAAACTGAATGTGCGTTTATTTCCATATTTCTTATATAATGCGTGAATTACTTCCGTTTTTCTTTTTGTATCCAATGGCAGTGCCCTCTCTGCCTTTCGAACAGCTTTTCCTAACGTTTTCCTGCATTGATAGGGAGATTCAGGGCTATCTTTATCGATGTTTTCCATTAGTTTTTTTCTGTATTTTTGCTTTGGAATGCGGTCCTTTTTTTTCTTTTTTCCATAAGGAGTTCTTTATCTTTCTTTACTGCCTTTGCCATATTTTCTCTATAGGCACACATTCTTTCAGCCTCTTTTTTTCGATATTTCTTTAATTTCTCATCATTCTTTTTCAACTCTCCTCTCCAAATCTTTATTCGGCTATTACTCATTTTAATAAAATCGTGGTTTCTTATGCATTTAATCACATTTATATTATTTTTGTTACGTACGGGACAAATTTTAAAAGTTTATAAAATTTTTACTACATAAATTTGAGACAAAGCTTTGATCGATATTTTTTGGGACTAAAATTTATCTTTGAATTTTGATTTTGAAAGAGTTGCGACCGACTTGGTATGAATAATATAAACAACTAATGTTTTTGCGTTACGTACGGGACATCAAAACAGCACCGAAAGAAAACGCAAAAAAATACCGCTAGTCATGAACAATAATCTCTTTTCTCTCATGTACTTAGTTCTTTGTTGTTGTAATTTTAATTTCAAATATCAAAAATCGAAATACAATTTATTTCTTTAAAACTCTTATTGAAACAAAAAGATGACCCAATGCGAAATATTGCATTTGATTGACTTTGCATTTGGATACATTCGGATATCTTGAAATGGGTAACGAATAAATAGTTTCTTTCTTTAGATTAGTTAAATTTTATTGTTTTTCTATCCAAATAATGTAAAATTAACTATTTTGTAAACCTGTTGAAATTTACGACTCGGTTTACATTTTCATGGAAATGCCCATATGCATATGTAAACATACATCATATACAACATTTAAATGAAAAAAATACGATTTTTTTTTGTTTTGTTTATTTTCCATCTTTTTAAAAGTGGTGCCCCTTTTTTTTAATAAATCCCCTTTTTGTGCGACTTTCTCAAATTTGCCAACGGTAACGCTGCGTACATGTGAATGTTGCTTACACAATTGTGTATGACGCTGACATCCCTGCTCTAGAAATTCATGAAAACCCTCAAGAAGCATCTAGCTACCTAAAAAATCATATATGTAGAACAAGAAAGAGTTGTTCTAACCAACCAAATCACCTATTATGGAGATATAAGAGATTTATACGCATTTAAGTGATTTCCGGAAGTAGACTATATGGGGTCTACGGTCAAATATGGACCGATCATCTTCATATTGAGATTGACGAATTTTACTTATGTTTCCTATCCTTGTCCTTCTTGACTTGTCATTCTATAATAAAAATAAAGTGTGCAAAATTTCATGATATTATCTGCGTTATACAGGGTGGGGCAAAAGTCGCGAAGGGATTTGAAACAGTCATAACTTTTCTAATTTAATTTTTTATTTTATTTTTCTTTTTAGGACTTGTAAAATAAATCTGGGAGATTAATTATGGAAGGTTACAACGTTATCCAGCGAACCAAAATCATAGAACTTTATTTTGAACACCATCGATCAATAATTCAAACTCAACGAGCCTATGATCGTCATTTTAATGTGCGGAATTCACCATCCGAATCAATGATTCGACGCTTAGTGACACGTTTTCAGGAACAAGGCTCAGTGAGGGATCTTCCACGAAGCGGAAAACCACATTCTGTAATTAGTGAAGCAAATATTCAACGCGTTCTGGAGAGTGTTGAGGAGAATCCTGAAACATCAACTCGAAGGCGCTCTGCTGAGCTGCAAATGTCTCGGCGGTCTTTACGCAGAATATTAAAGGGAAATTTACATCTTTTCCCATATAAGGTGCAGTTAGTGCAAGAACTAAAGCCAGGAGATTCCCAAGAACGAAAAAAAGTTATGACTGTTTTAAACCCCTTCGTGACTTTTGCCCCACCCTGTATTTGAAGAAACTAGAAAAAAATATTTGAGAAATATTGAGGTAGTCTAAAACTTTGATCTATAACTCAGAGCCTACTGAACCGATTTTGTCCATTTTTGTTTGGTAAAAATTTCATTGTTCTATGACTTTTTTCGAAGCTCTATCGTGCCTTCAACAGACGGACGTACATGGCTAAATCGTCTTATAATCTTATAAGGACCCTGAATATATAGACTTTTTGGTTCTATGACCATTTTGGTGGTGGGTATAAAAATGGTTAAAGCAATGGAGGATAAAAATTAATGAGCAGAAATTCACACACATGACCTTAAAATTGCGTAGAAAATCATGCTCTTCTATTTATATAAATAACCAAGCAATAACACAACAATCCGAAGTTAAATACCTCGGTAGACACCTCGATCGTCGCTTCACATGGAAATCCAATATATGTAGATGCAAAATAGACTTAAATGAAATTGAAATTAATTCAAATTTTTGGCAGAAACTCTAAGCTTAGTTTAGAATGTAAACTTCTACTTTATAACTCAATCATAAAACCTTTATGGTGTTATGGAATGCAGCTATGGGGAACGGGGAATTGTCCTCTGATATATAAAAAATTCGAATATTCATAAAGACTTAAACGTGCTTTTGGTAAAAACTGAGATCCAGAAAAATGCAGAAATACTCTTAAAAAGCTTGAACCCATTAGCCCGCAACAAATTAAATATAGCGGATCTGAGCCGAAGACAAGAAGGAAAAATGCCAACTTAATAAATAAAATAAACAATGATCAAACAATTTTCGGTCTACACTGGATGAGCTAAATAATTAAAATTCATTAGATATAAGGTTTGAAATACTTGTTGGTAGTACGTTTTAAATAAAAATACAAAAAATAAATAAAAGTAAAAAAAAAGAATAATGAAAAATATGCTATTGTACAAAAAATTATTCGAATATTTATTTGTACTTGACTTACTTGAGTTTCTGGTATTTGTCGTGTTGAGAATCGTTTAAGGAATGAATCTTCCCTCTTAAGCGGTGGTTTCTTCTGTATGGCTGATGATATTTGTACGGTAGTTCGGAGTTTCATCCAGCGCTGATTAGACCGCGTCCTGTAGTTTTTAAAAAGAGCATTTTGTTCTTAGCAATTTGATAAAATAATGCAATAGTCATTTATTTAAGTTATTCTAATGTTTAGGCCAAAGAAAAATAAAACAACAAACATGTAAAATAAATAAACGCAAGAAATAATAATGATAATAGATAATAATCAGTAAATACGAGTAGCAAATAAAATATAATAACGATAATAATAATCATAAATAAACAACAACAACAGCAATAACAAATAACAATAACAACAATGATAATGTTAACACATAAAGAACTAAAAACAACATACATGTGTAATGTACTTTAGTACTTACTTACACACACTAAAAACGGACTACTTACAAAATCAATGATGGCATTATCTATACGCACACACATACACACATACATTAGCCAAAATTACACACTCATACACACGCACACAGATACAAAAGACTTAGAGTATGTATCTGTGTATGTATGTACAACTCGTGAAGTGCACATGGAAATCAAATGAAACAATTGCCTTGGATCACTTTTGTTGATATTCAATGGCGCTTGGATAGCACACGATCAATTTAAGAAACATCCAAGAAATATTTAATATGGGTGATAGCTTCATAAGATAGCTTCGAACGTGGTTTTGGTTTACTTCTTCGATTTGAAAAAGCGCCGCTGAAGCACACCGATTGCTCACCAAAGCTTATGGTGAATGTGTTCCATCGGTTTCCACGTGCGAAATATGGTTTATGCCAGGAGTGCCCACAAGTTGCTTATGTAAGAGCAAACACCAATACATTTAAATAAAAACTAATTTTTATTCAGTATTTTTTGTTGTAAAAACCAATACATACAAAGAAACAACACACTTTTTTAAACGGTATCATACGTTAAACAAAACCAAAATCTACATTGACGATCGCAGTCACCAATGTTTACCAGTATGTAGAGCATACGAAAGTGTTGTTGGTTTGCGCTTGCGTGTATAGAGTGAAGTACAACATGTTTTGATTTTGAAACGAAACGATGTTTGGAAGCTGCTCAAGCAGCAATTTCTAAACATTTGCTTATAGCAGGATTCATATAAATAGAAGCCGAGAGACCTTGAAAGATGATTTTGCATGTCCGAAATAACTTTTGCTGTGAAAAATGGATCCATTACGACAACCCGTAGCGTAAGCGATCGTGTATAGCCCGGCCAATCAGTCGAATTGACACCAAAGCCAAATAACCATAGCGCTAACGTAATGCTACGTATATGACCAAACGGATCCTATTAAGGCCATCACTGGGTCACATGTTGCAATACCTATTAAAAACTATTTAGAAACTAGTGCTTGGAAAGTTTTGCCTCACCCGCCTTATAGCGTAGACCTTGCTTCGTGCGACTACTATTTGTTTCGATCGATGCAAAATGCTCTTTCTGGGATACGCCTCACTTTAACACAGGGTTTTCGTATTCTTGGTCTCAAAAGATGAGCAGTTATTTTGGTGCGGCATCCATATGTTGCCAGAAAGATGAAAAAGGCATTTTTAAGTTGTACAGCCAAAACTATCTGAGATTTATTATTTGTTCCCTAAATTGCTTGCAATTTAGTATTAAACTATAAGCAACCTATAAGTCTCTTGCTCGTGTCAACACTGTTATGGATGTATGTATGTATGTAAATTTCTTATGCTGAGTATAAAGCATTAAAGGCACACATTCAAAGGATGCACGTACATACTCGAATGTCTGTATGTGATAAATGGGACGGAAACAGAAACGGATAATAACATTTACTACACGCATGGATGCATGTATGTATGTATGTATGTGTTTGCACGATTATTTTGAATTAGAGATCTTTCACATTCATTTACAAAACGAATCACAAGTAAACGAACACACACTTCGAACAACTATATAAGTATTGTATTGTAAGTATCACTAGTCACATGCATGGCTTTCATTCTTTTTCGTTTCTCTATGAACTGACTCTGAATTCTCTAAAATGGAATTGTAACAAATATAAAAAAAAAATACAAAAGGAATGAAATTAATAAATGAAATAAATAAATATATGTATGTAAATAATGTTCACGTACATATGATATTTGTTGACATACATACATAGATAGATATATATGTATGTATATACATGTAAGTCTATTATAAATACATTAATAAAATGGATGACATAAAACAAATTATAAAGATAGGACTTAAAGTTGAATAGTATATATGTATGTATGTATGTATACATACGAGTATGTCTGTACGAGTATTTCTTAACAAAACACAAAAACATACATATGTATATGTACGAGTATATGTAAATCAATCAATCAATCTAAACAAAATTATTATTTTTCTAGTTGGTTGGTGTGTGAATGTACCCTGCCAGCAATTGGAAGTTTCTTTCATCGTCCATCGTCAAAGGCGTTACGTCTTACTCACTTCCAGACGTTAATTGGAAGATAACAATAACAATTTACATTGCAGTCGTCTTTTAGTCATCCAGACGATGTTGGGAAGATTGTTGTTTACAACACCAGCCGAAAATGACATGTCCCGTTATAAATTAAATGAAAAGAATGCAAAAAAGAAGTTTTCGACATCATAGAAATTAGTTTTATTTTGTCATTTGCTCTGGTCGGTCAGTGGTAAAGTGTGGTTTCGATTTGTTATTGTTGTAGTTTTTACATATTTGTTATCCCATAGTCAATATGAGAGTATTATCTGTAAAGGCAAACAAAAATCAAAAGCAAAAGAGAGGCGAAGAAAATAACTTCTGGAAGTTACGCTGAAGTGACTTCTTGAAGTTACGCTGAAGTGACTTCTGGAAGTTACTTCCGGGGGGTACAACTTCTCAATACGGAAGACACTTCTACGATCAGAAAATGGTATCGCAGAAGATGAGTTTCAACTTCTTAGCGTCACTTCTGAGTCACTTCCGCAATAGGAAATGTTGGCAGGGTAAGTGCGAGTGTTGCGTTGGTTGGTATGTATTGAATTTGTTAGTATGTGTGTGTGTGTGTGTGCGTAGAAATCAAAATACAAATTGACAAAATAGCAACAGAAAAACACCAGATGGTGTTTTGCTTTCAAAGTGTTTATTAAAAGTGAGCAAATCATACAACTACGAGTAAATAAAATGTGTAGGTACTATCAAGGATTTACGAGTATTTAATTCATTGTTCTAATTGCAGTTGTAGGTACATACATATGTATGTAGTTCTAATCATTATAGATCTAGTATTTAATTAGACCTGCAGCACAGTATGACTTCTTAACAAATAATTGAGTGTAATGTGTCTATCGCAAGTAATCAATCAAATTAACGTACATACCTACAAACATATTTACAAATTGCCATTATTGACTCTATTGATTAATAATTATAATAATATGTATATGCAGCTACGAGTAATGTGTCAAATCAAACAAAATATTTATTGTATTGCAGCTAAATACATATGTATGCAGGAGTATGTATGTACATATGTATGTATGTAGTTATAGAAAAACGATCCATATATGTACATTAGGGTGACAGCAAAAATTTTTTTTATGAATTTAAAGTTTTCTCAACGGAATATTGTGCCAATAGGTCTAAAAGTTTTGTGCCGAAAATTTGAGCCAAATCGGATAACGTTTTCTGGACGCGCATCGAGGTCAAAGGTCAAGTATTTTTATATTTCGCAGTTAATATGAAATAATGTTGGGAAACTCATTAATTTTCTACATTAGTTTACAAAAACATCTGGATTCTGTAGACTTTTAATAAAAAGGACAGTCAAACTGTTTTTTTTGGGAACTAACCCTCAAATCTCATTTGGGTCAAAGTGACCGACAAACTATTTTATTGCAAGAATGTTTTGTATATGTATGTTATTATTGTCAATGTACAGAAATGTACAAATTCTGTAGAATTTTGATAAAATAACTTAAAAATATTCCAAGACTGCAGACACCATATTTTTGAAATTGTTTTAGCAGCAGTTTTTACAGAGGCCAATGTTGGAGTATCTTCTGGACCAGACATAACGATTTTTAAAAATTTCAAAAAACATTGGCCAGTAATAAATACAGATAGTTATGTGCCAGGAATAGCTCATCCACGAGTTATGGAAATTATAGGCGATAATATTGCTGAACTTTTAGATTTTGCTTTTGGAAAAATTAACGACTCATTTCCGAGAGATGATTATAAAGAATTTTTGGAGTTAGTTATTATCTTTCTTGGTGGCAATCCTCCTTTAGGAATAAAATTCAGAAAACCCGGTGCATTACACTACGCTAGATGGATGGCCAAGGCTATATACTCCTTAAAAATTGTAGTTTTTCGCAATCAGTTTCCTCAAGTAACAGATTTCGAAATCAGTGCTTTGATAGAAGTAACTGGTTTTATTGTAAGTTGTTACTCAAATTTTTGGTTTGATTCAAATAAAGCGGATAAAGCTGCTTTAAATGACATTATCTTCTTGAGAAAATTGGAAAACTACAAAACAGTTAATTAAAATATTGCGGACAAAGCCATTTCAAAGGTATTAAATCATCTGTATTACTTAAACGAAGAATGTGTGGGCTTTTGTTTGTTTGACGAAAGGATAGACAACATGACAAAAAGAAAGTTAGTGGCAAAGATGTCTGTAGATACATCTGGAAATGAAGATGAAGAAATACCAAAGAAGCTAATCATAAAGAAGGAAAACTTAAAAAGTTTCATTTCCAGAGACAACTCTGATATTTTACAAGATTTGTTTTCAAAAAATACCAAAAAAGTTTTCAAAAGATTTGGAATTTCAATGGAGTTTTTTTTAGCAAAGATCCACATTCTTGGAGTGTGATAGGAGAGTACCTAAGAGCAAAACAAATTATCCAAAACTTGAGTGTTGTTAATGATTGTGCTGAAAGAGGCATTCAGTTAATTCAAGAATACCATGACAAGATAACAAAAGATGAGGAACAGAAACAACATTTAATGAAAGTAACTATATATATATTATACATTTTTAATTTTTTTTTTCTTAACATGGTTTAATATTTTACAGGTGGTTCAAAAATATAGGCAGTTGTATCCGAAAAATGCTAATCTACATTCTCTTCAAAGAGATTTTGATCTGTAAATTTCAAAAGAAAAAAAAAATCTTAAAACTTTATATTAATTAAAAATTTGTATCATAACTTTTTTCTTGGAATATTTTTAAGTTATTTTATCAAAAGTCTACAGAATTTGTACATTTGTGTACATTGACAATAATAACATACATATACAAAACATTCTTGCAATAAAATAGTTTGTCGGTCACTTTGACCCAAATGAGATTTGAGGGTTAGTTCCCAAAAAAACAGTTTGACTGTCCTTTTTATTAAAAGTCTACAGAATCCAGATGTTTTTGTAAACTAATGTAGAAAATTAATGAGTTTCCCCACATTATTTCATATTAACTGCGAAATATAAAAATATTTGACCTTTGACCTCGATGCGCGTCCAGAAAACGTTGTCCGATTTGGCTAAAATTTTCGGCACAAAACTTTTAGACCTATTGGCACAATATTCCGTTGAGAAAACTTTATAATTCCAACAAAAATTTTCTTACATACAAACCATTGTCACCCTAATGTACATATGTATAGATATGTTTCGTATGCAGTAACGAGTAGTTTATTGGGTGAAGCTTTTAAGCAGCAACTATGTATATACGAGTATGTATGTAATATTAATGCTATTAAACTAAGTATATAAGTACGTAGCAAATTGCAAATTGCGTCATTTCTACTCTTTATTATTATTATTATTGCTATTTTTTTTTTTTTTTTAAATTATTATAATGTCAAAAACTATGCATGGAAAAATAAAACAAAATTTCAAAATTTATAAATATTTAGTAACTAGAGTTTTTTTATTTTTGCAAATAAATTCTCAATTATAAGTATGAATTATTAAAAATATTCGAAAATTTGCTTCAATCTTCTAAAAACAAAATGGCCTTTCGAATATTTATATCTTTAACAAAAGCATACATGCCGATTAGCCAACCCATTATTAAAGCTGTGTATTTATTTATTTATTTAGTTCTTAATTATTAATTATTTAGTTTAATAAGTACTTTTTGTTATGAACAAGAATTTGAACTTACCAATCGGAATCTGGATCCGAAGTTCCATCTCCGATACGTGATTTCCTAAATGAATTTAAATTTCATTCATATAATTACTCAAATAACGATTTCATTTAATTACAGTTACAAAAACAGACACAGTTTTATACAAAATTTATTATTATTTTATTATTTATTTATCGTATAATGTTTGTCAACTTGACCCAGTCCACAAATTAATAGTTTTTTTTACACCATTTCGACATTTGTGCCATATTGACGACATTAATGTGACGGAGCTGAGCCATTTCAATTTATACCCAAATTTGTTAAAGCACTCACCAATAAACAAAAAAAAATTTAATCATAGTTTTACAATTTTTATAAAATTAAATTTTTAAAATAATAAATTGAGTAAAATATATATGCCGGTGTATTTATATACTTGTATGTATTTAAGCGCTACAGGGGGAAAATCCTAAGCCTACATCTTATTGCACATATAAACACAACAAGTACGGACCGGATATTTCCAAAGAATTTTGATTTGAAACTACGCAATACGGCACGGTTTAATTTTTATAATTTTTCGTTTTCGTTGAATAAGGAGAACGT
Source organism: Bellardia pandia (assembly GCA_916048285.2). NCBI lineage: Eukaryota > Metazoa > Arthropoda > Insecta > Diptera > Calliphoridae > Bellardia > Bellardia pandia. The sequence goes on along the minus strand of OU696532.1, from coordinate 89,901,043 downwards.
AACGAAATCCGGACTTACCGGACTTAACTTATCATTTATTTTAATAAGGAGAAGGCAAGAAAACCCGGATGATGCTTAATCAATGTTTTTTTTTTTTTTTTTTGAGTCAGACATATGATTTGCATTTATTTTTTTTAACATTATATTCTCTTAAATTTTCCTCTAATTTGCACTTAATGTTACTAAATTATATTTACCACTTATGGGAAATATTGATTTCATCAACAAAATATGTCCATAACTGTCTGAGTTATACGCAAAAACCTACCGCTACATACATACATATTCAGACACAAAAATTTACTTTTAAACGATTCCAAATTCTTTATGAATGGTTGAGCTATTAGTGAAACTTTGGTTTTTGGTTTTAATGAAATTTTCCACATCCCATTTTAAAAGTAATAGCGACAAATATAATCAGGCATGTGATGGAAATCGAAATCAAAAACGAATCAGTTTTGGGGTTTTCCCGTCCCGGGAATTTCAATTGTTATGATTTCCCGTTTCCCGGGATTTTTTTGCGGGATCACGGGAACTACAAAAACTGCCAACTCGCTCCTTATACTTAAAAAAGGAGTTAAAATTTGTTGAAAGAAGCGGTCAAAGAACTCAAAGTATTGAACAAGTTTTTTCAGTAAAGCGGGCAATTTGTAAATAAAATCAGAAATAGACTTTCTGACGACTCAATAAACGCTTTGAGTAAAAAGTTATTTCCTAAGCGTTAAAATTTTATATACATATATTTATTTAAAATATATTATATATTTTATGAATTAAATTTTAAATTTTTTGATCTCATATCTTGAGTACCTAAATTTGTTTTTTTTTTACTATTTTTTATGAATTAAATTGTTATGTTTATGTTTCTTTTTTATCTAGTATCTAGATCATAATAATAAGAAATTTACATTTAAAAGCGTAATGTAATAATTCAAGTTCCTCTTTCAATTAAAACAAATTTTTTAGTATTTAAGTATTTTTTACCTTGTTTTTCCCTCACGTTTTTTAATAAAAGCTTTTTCATATAAATAAAGACAAATTTACGTTTTATTTTTGCTATGGAGCGGGATACCGGGAAATTAAAAAAAAATTCTCGCTTTCTCGGGAAGCGAAAAACCGCGGAAAAAACTCTAATTTTAATGCAATCTAATCTAATTTTTAAAATGTTTGTTTTAAGATTCTCTTTAGTAGCCAAATATCTTTATATTTTGTGTGATAAAAGTTTTTCAATACAGAAATATTACGAAAAAAATTGACTTCTAAAACTCATTCGTTTTCGATTTCTATCACATGCCTGATAATAACCAAGAAAATTTATACATATGTAATTTGTTAGTCACAATTTACACGAAGCAATTTTTATTATAAAGATTGATACAGTTTTTTCCTTGAAATTTCTTCGGTGTTCACACAGCACAATTCATCTTATCTTCACCTCACCACGATGTCTGAAAGGTAATCAGCTTCGTGTAAATTGGGACCTAAATCTTAGTTGAATATTTCCCAATTTGACTCTTGTTCAGCTCTGTCACAACTGTCAATATCTAGCATCATTTGTCATTCCGGTGCATTTTTTGTAAAATGTCTTTAATTCATTCTCATACAATACATATTCGAACTTCTGAGACACCACATTAATAGTTGAATATAATCAAACGTTTTGTCGTTTATCCATACGAAATTATGTCCGTGTTTAAAGATTTGATTAGTCAACCATCTTTGTATCGTATGTATTGCAAAAAAGTAGCCTGAAAAAGTTCAGGCATACTGTCAACACACGTAAACCATCCATATTGATACGAAATTACATTTTTTTTTTTAAGAGAAGCAACACTCAAGCAATTAATATTCGTATATGTATAACTGTGCTACTTTCTTTGGAAAGGGGATAGGTGGAAGAAGTAAAGGCAGAATTAGTCTCCACCTTCTGTTCCGTTCCGAATTAGCTGACTTGATTCTGTTAAATAGAAAATGTGTAGAAGTCGTTAGTTGTTTTGTTACTTTCCGTGCCGTTGCGGACGAACCTGTTGAAAACAAAAATTTGCTAAGTATTTGTCAGTGACAGCACAAAACAGCTGACATCTGCACAACAAAAAAATGTTTGGTTTTTTACAAAAATTTTCCATTTTCCATTAAGTTTTTGTATAAAAGTAATAAAAATATAAAAAAATAAACTCATTACTTTAGTCGAAAGTAATGGCATATTGTACAATAAAAAAACTTTGATTTGTATTTTTTGATTTATTTTCGCGTTGTGTTGTCTGCTTAACTAAAACAGCTGATACGTTTATACGGAGAAACTAACTACAAAAATTTAACAACAGAACGACACGGAACAGAACAGCAACAGAAAGTAAAGCCTAATGAAGCCACGGTACATGCTTCGCTCTCTATTCATGCTTCACACCCCAATCATGTGCGAAACAACTTGCTTCACCATACAAAATTTTAAGAGCGAATCAAGTAGATTCATATTGAATCTACTTGCGAAGCACGAAAAATTGCACTCTTCTCTAATTTTTATCGCAAGTTTATCTGCACTAGCTGTACAAATTAATATTATTGTAAACAAAGCAAATTATTTTCTTGTTGCTGGAAGTAAAGAAAGTAAATACGTACGAATGTATGTTTTTTTTTCAAATAAGCTAACTAATTTCCACTCACTTTTGTTTGTCCATTAAAAAAAATTATTTTCCACAAATTGTAAATTCTGTTTTTTTTTATTCTGTTTGTTTATTAAAGACAACTGTCAAATCAAATCAAGTTTATTAGTCATGTAAATAGCATGATTCATAAACATGATTCAGAAGGCGAAGCAGGTGATTCAAGTCGTCGTGGAAACATAGTATTAAAGGTGGTGAAAGTAGAAGAAAGCTTTATATCACAACTCTGCAATTGCGCATTAGTGCTGGCAAAGTATTGAGTAATGGGTACCGATTATTTACCCCTTTTATTTTGGATACTCTATACTCAAAAGTAGTTACTCGATACTTTCTAAGTTGTATTTTTAATCAAGTTGAGTGGGTAAAATAGTGCATAAAAATACATCACTGTAAAAAACAACCGCCGAAATAAAGCTGTCTATTATTTCTTAAGTTGTTGTTAACGTTGAATTAAAAGTTAGCTTTACATTTATTTTGATTTAATAATAAAAGACATACAAAACCAATAATAGTTGAAGATCTATTTTTATTTTTTGAAGAAACTACTTCAATTTGCAGATAAAAACTATGCGTTCCAATTTCAAAAAATCCGTTAAAAGTATCGAGTAGTATTGAGTACCCAAATGAAAAGTATTAAATATTATTGAGTAATGGAAAGTAGTAGAATTTGCCAGCACTATTGCGCATTATGTTGGTTTTTAGTGCAGCATTGCAACGCCTCTGGTGGTGCGTAGACGCATTATTTCTAAAACTTGATTTTATAGCGTTTTTATTTAATTATTTTACTTCGGAGGCGTTTAAATGGTATACCACCGAAGAAGGGCGCTGTGATAAATATTAGTTCTAATATGTAGATAGAAAACTAATAATTATCAGATACTGATGTTGTTTGAGTGACAGCGGCTGGGAATCGATCCCGGACTACAAATACCAACTCATGCTTAATGATCAAATGCGCTAACTAATTAAGCTACAGCATGCTCATTTCAATTTAGCGGTTTGTAACGGCTGGCATCAACATACAGCAAGTTTATCAACATTTGCATCAGAGACCTGCAACGAGTACTAAATTTTCGGGTATACTTAATCATGCACATTGATTTTTATGATTGAATCGTTTTTGTTCAAATGCACAAAACGCTCGTTTACGCAACCGTTCGTTTCAAACATTCAGTTTTATTCACTGGTTGTTTTTTGCGAACATGAATATTCTGACTGTGTCGTTAAATGTATGAAGCTCGTTTTACATCAAAGCCAACGTGTTGTTAGCCGAACATGTGTTTTATTCATTTGTTGTTTTGTGCGAACATGAATGTTCGACTGTGTCGTTAAATGTATGAAGCAGCTCATTTTACATTTTTTCTTTAATTTTTTTTGCTGTGCAAAGATATATTTGACAAACTGTACATATTACAAATTTTATCATTGCTTTGTCAAATAAGTTTTCTTTTCGACGAAATAATGTTAAATAGGTAGTAAATGCACATTTTTTATGTTTTCATATTTTTCTGCCAGCCGCTTTTTACTTATAAGTGGCTCGTGTGTTTTTAGTTCAATTCCAATCAGATCATGCACAACAAAGCCGACATGCAAAAAACAAACTGTGTATAAACAAGAATTTTTGTTTTCAAACATTGCAGTTCGAACCAAGTGTTGGAAATGATTTATACTCGTTGCTGAATTTTCTGTGTGTGCATAAAAAGTGAATAAGCATAAAATTGAATCATACTTTTTTGTATTGTTCTTAAAATTCAACGTTAGTGAATAAGTCGGCTCGTTCATACTTGTTGCAGGTCTCTGATTTGCATTAATTAGGAGAAGTTTCTCTAAACAAACATAACACGCAGTTATTAACAGTAATGCAAGAAAGGATTTTTCGATTCTCTCCTCTCGATGCCGCTGGAAATTACTAGAATTGGTGCTATTGTAAAAATGGAACAAACTCAGGGTGGAGTTTATTGTGGATCTATGTTGAGTAAACATTAATGTGTAATACCAGTGTTTTTGCGTTCTTAAACCGTAATTTTTGTGTGTGTTAAAGTAAAGTGTAAAAGAGCGTTAAAAGATTAAATTATTTTGTACTTTTGACTAAATAAAGACCCATTATATTTTCTTTAAACTACTTGACGCTTTTGTTTTTTGAAATTAAATACAATTTTGCAATTAACCACCGTTTTTAAAAGGTAAAAACGTAACAATATGTTTGTATGACATCAAATCGAACTGCCAGCTGGTGCTGTAGAATTCTACCTTTCGCCGATATGATGAAAATTTGTTGACTAATCAACTATATAGATTATTATATTATACGTAGTATCTCCAGGCTCAAGCTGCAATAGTATAAAAATATTTCTCTTTTAACCTTTATGTCAACAGCTGAAAAATTATACTTACGTCAACAGCAAGCATACCCGGGTATGCAAGCACATTTTAAATGGGAATTCACACATTTCTAAATATGTTTCTGTTTTATATGTTTTATTTGGATTTTGTTTGTGTTTTTCCCCTACTTTGAATTGTTTTTATTCATGCATATACATACTTAAATTTTGTCTTCGTCTTCATGTATGAATATTTACAATTAGGGACAAACACTTGTTAGTTGCTCAATTCTATGAACATGAAAATCCAACAAGGAATGAAAAAATTACCACATTTATGATCTGATTTGTCCAATTTTATTCAAACATCAGAATATAGTAGTGAGGATATCATGAAATTTCAGATAGATATAATGGCCACTTTCAGAGATACAGAGTTTTTAAAATTCAAAACATACCCGGGTATGTAGCTGTTGACATAAAGGTTAAATAGTTTTCAATACAATTGCAGTTGTTTACTGGCGGTTAAGGTGCTATCACACGGGATGTATTTTACATATGTACTGTCAAATTTTCCATCTGTAAAAGTTGTACACATCGTGTGATACATATGAAACTTTGCATGTGTAAAATACATGTGTAAATACATATGTGATTTTTTCGATTAGAACACGCTCTATTTTCCTGTGAAAAACAAACATAAATAAACAGCTGTTTTGTTTTGAAACAAAATTGTTTGAAAAAATATATTTTTAATAAATTAAATTATGTTTACTATATTTATTGCAGTTAGTTTGGCCAAAAGAAGCAATTCTTGAAATTTATATACGTTAAAAACTCAGCTTTTGTTTACATTTATAGGTTATGTCATACGCAAAAACATAAGCAGGTGTGATAGCAAAAATTATGAATCGTATGTAAAATGGAAATTTTGACATACATACGGAATTACATATGGGTAAGAAAAGTGACAGTACATATGTAAAATACATCCCGTCTGATAGCACCTTTAGTAAGAAGGAAATTATAAATGTCTCGTGATGTGATCAACGTCCACGTCATGACGCGTGAGCACAACTACGAGGAGAGGTTGTTTTTTTTTTGTGTATTATCATGTGTATTGTCATGTTCGAGTATGTAGAAGTTGCAAGTATTTAGTATATACTATATACATACATATTTAGAATGCAAGTATGTATGTAAGTAGTTACGAGTATTGTATAAATAAAACAAGTACGAGTATGTATGTTTTTCAGATTAATAAAAACATAATTACTGAATTAAGATTGTAAGTAAGGTTTGAAATCGGCAAGTAGTTGGTGTATTTTAGTAATAGAAGACACAGATCAAGGAGTGTTCAAAACATTTATGGCAACTGATCTACGATAAATAAATCGAGAATATGTTGAATATCTAAAAGTGATTTGCTAAATATGTACTAACTTTACAAAATCGTTTGAAGATTCTCACAGCACAGTCGCCATTCCTGAATTGAACAAACTTTTATGAAAATATTTTTGTAAGAAGAAGGAAGCTGCCTCATTAACATTAATGCAATAATTAGACCAAACACTCAAACGAAGGCAAGACGATAGAAACTCTCAAAAGAGAACGATGAAACTGAAAATAAATTTGTTCAAGTTGCATACGAGTACTTGAATGGATTGATCAATTGCCGTAGACAGTGATGCCAACTTTTGAGACTCAAAACGCGTAAACATTTTTGAAAAAAGGGCTAAATGGAAAAAAATCCATATTAAACCACATCCAATTTTCGCGTGTTGAGTGACTAAAATCGGGCTAAATCTAGCCCGAAAAGGGTTAAGCCCACTTAATCGCTGGCCGTAGACATTTCAAAATTCAGAGTGTAGTATCGGATTGTTGCATCATTGTAAATTGGCCAGAGAACGAACGAACGAACGAACAATGAGATAAATTTTACTATTTGAGATTACATACATATTAATGTTACAATATTAGTAGGACTGCATTCGTTACACCAATTATATTATGATATACATATGTATGTATGTATTGTAAGTATATAATATGTATTAATAAATATTTATTTATATATCTATATATATATATATAGAGAGAGAGAGAATAAAAAATAAATAAACCTACTACTACTACTGGTAGTGAAAACAAATATATTTATATAGTTATAAGTATGTACGAGTAGTAAATGTATAAATTAGTTAAGATTGTTAAGTACGAGTACATAAGTATTTAGTAAGTAGACTGGAGAACTAAATATTAAAACAACATGTCTTTACTCTCATAATATTTAGGTTTATTTAAGTATAATTGAAAATGGACCGTTCCTCTTGATTCTTCTCAGTGTACAATAATATGCCATCACTGCTTTTACATTTTTCCACTTTTGGTTGGTACCGTTTTTCGTAGCTGCTGCTGCCTCTGCTGCTGATGTTGCTGCTGCTGCAGAACTCTTAGTATCGTCATCATCGTGAAAAATTTGACTGTGGATGATGGCAGGTGTGGCAAGTTTCGTTTGATGATAACAATTGAGGGAATTGCTGGTGCCAGAGTGAACGATGCTACCCAGGATTTCCGATGACGGGCTGTTGAGTAACAGTTTGACATGGCGACGGTTGTAATCGAATGATGAATGATTTGACAGCGTAAGTCTATCTCTCTCTGTATAATTTCTAATTTTAGATGTGCGTGATTCATGTCCGGTTTCCTTAAATTTGTTGCCGCTGGTTGCACATATTTTATTTGCATAACTTTGGGAACATGTCGTGGATGAAGAGGATGGCGATCTTAAGAAATTGTAAACATTTTAAACTTAAAAGTAACAATGATACGTAAAGCATTCATTAAATCAAAAGTCGATCAATCAGTCAATCAATCTTCTCCATTCACTCACTTTACAAAGCCACAAGCACAAACGTACATATGTATATTAGTTTTTACATTTCCATTTACAGAAAGTCGCATAGAGGGGAATGCATTTTAAAATAGTTTACAGTTCTGAGAAAAATTTTTAATGATTTATTATTATGTAAGTGGAGAGTTTAAGCAAAGACATTGTTTTGAATGAAATATATCGTAGAATAGACACTTTTTTGATTTGTTTTTAGAATATTGTTTTCTTTGATAATTTAAGAGCTCATTATCTCAAAGGATACCGGTTTCATTTCTATGGCTTTCATATACAAAATAAATTTTTTGGTTCTCCTATGCAGGCAAATTGTGTACGAGTAAGCCAAACAACAGATTAGTACATGTTTGGATTTCAATATTTTTATTTTGTGGCAATTGGATTAACAGTGCCCAAATAGCTTTTCAGAAAACAAGTAAAAATAGTTAAAATCCGTAATTGTAAAAAATTAAATGATTCGATCATGGTGTTAATATACAAGGTGGGTGCAGTAGCACAGCTGACTGACTATGTTTACAATTTACTTACGTATGTCAAAAGTATTAGTTTTTCAAGTGTTTTTGACAGTAGTAGATTATTTTACACAAACAAAATGCTTGTTGTTTCTGTATTTTGTTGTATTTGTTGCCGATTTGCACTCACCTTGTATAATTACAATATGGATTCGATTGTGTACATACTCGTATGTAGATTTATTTAATTTTAACAACATAAAATAATTTTGCAGCTACAATTAGCAAATTCGCCCATGAAGATTGATTTGTACGATTGGCAAAAAATTTTGATCCGCATCTGTTTTACATGGTTTGGAGGACTACGGTGAACATTGAACATTGTATTGCTATCAATACTGCAGGGTTAAGTATTTTTAATTAATATTTAATATTTAAACAAATGGGTTGATACTCAATGTGAAAATGCTCGTAGGAGTATGCTGGATAAACTTGATCAATATCGTAAATCAAACACTGAAAGCAGTCGAAGATGCTATATAGACAGTAGATCCAGATATGCACGGTTATGCGACGAGAAAAAGTTGGGGTTTAAAATAAATAACATATTAAAGCTGAATGGGGTTAGGAACAGTAGTGAATGGTGGAAGCTTGCTAATTCTTTATGAAATTGTAAACCAAAGGTAGGAAACAATTTGAGCATATCTCATTTTTGTGAATATTTCAACTCACTTTTATCTCAAGAGGATTTTGATTGCGATATTTTATTAACCTCAGTCAATATTATTGACCCTTTTCTTGATTCCCCATTAGAGATGAGAGAACTTGATTTAGTCATAAAAGCAGCCAAACTAAATAAGGCCCCTGGACAAGACAGAATTAGTTATGAATTCTATAAAAATTTCCCTTTATGTTTTTTAAATGAAGTCTTATCGCTTTTCAACATTATTTTTCTAAAGGAAGATATCCCAGACTCTTTCCGTAATTCGATTATTATCCCATTATTTAAAAAAGGAGATATTAATGTTGTCTCAAATTATAGAGGACTGTCTCTACTTAATCGTATTAACAGCTGGATTGACTGTCATAATATCATCAACGAGTATCAAGCGGGATTTCGCAAGAATTATTCTACTGTAGACAATTTGTTCAATTTAATCAGTATTGTAAATTTAAACTTAAGTCAAACAAGTAAGAGTGCTATATTCGGCTGTGCCGAATCTTAAATACCCTTCACCTAAGCGTAATAAGAAATACAGAAACTACACTAGACTAGAATATCCTAATTCTGTGTTTTCTATTCAGTCTTAGTGCAAATTTTATTAGCATTTGCTATATTGTTTGAAAGACAATTTTACGACCAACATAATTTATGTTAAATATTTTGAAATTTTGTCTAATTTTCACCATTTTTAATTGATTTAACCCTTCTGCATTCCTTGGATATGTGCCCTTCATATGGTCCTTTGGGTCAATATGACCCAACAGGAAAATTTAAACAAAATTTTTTTATTTTATGTAGGAAATTTATTTGTTTTATGGTTTTATTTGTTTAATATAATAAAAAAAATAAACTAATAAAATAACCCTTTCTGAGCAATTACTAAGAAAAAAAGTTATATATAAAATTAAATTTTAAATTCAGTCTCTTTTTTTTAAAAAAAAAATTAAAAAGTATTTAAAATAATAATGTATGTATAAAAGTTTAAGAATTTCTTTGACAATTTATACACAATAAGATCATATGCTCTTTGTAAATAAACTTTTTACAGGAATCACATTTATTGGAATACTTATTAAAATTTTTTCCATGTTGACAATAGAAACACCGCTGTCTTTTATTTGGTAAAGTGCTCGATAATAATGTACTTGTACTTTTTTCTCCAGAAAATTGCGAGGCACTTGTAGAATCATTTTTTTCTTGAATATTTTTAACAATATTTGTGGCTGAGGGTCCATGTGGCAAAACCTTTCTTCGCAGAATATGTTCATTTATTAGCTGATCGGAAAGTTCTACTAAATAAAGCCTGCATCTGAAGTTTTTGTTGAAATTTCAGGCAGGATTCTGGCTGTGTATTTCTTGCTCTGCCTGTATACACTTCCATATTCCAGGCATATTTACTTGTGGAATCACACAGTGCCCATATTTTAATGCCATATCTGGCGGGCTTTGATGGAATATACTGCCTAAAACAGCACCGGCCTCGAAATGGAACTAATTGTTCATCAACGGTAACATTTTCATGTGGATTGTAAAAAACTTTAAGCTGATTACTGCACTTATCCCAAACGCTTCTTATCGGTGCTAGTTTGTCACGAAGTCTTCTTTCTTCTCTATCTTCAGAACTGTCAAATCTCAGGCAGTTTGATATGCTCGCAAATCGCTTGAGACTTATGGTTGCTCGAACTATTGGTCTTCCGTTTTTTTGCATTCCACAAGCTAATAAAATTTTTTCCATGAGATTTACAAGCTCCGGCCATAATTTGCAAAACAAAATATGTGTCAAGTTCAATTATATCAATATTTTTCCAATCATTTCCATATATTTCTACCCCTTTTTTATTTGTCATTTGAATAACAATATTTTTTATATATGGTGATATAAATAAATCAAACGACGACTTTATATCTGTTACCATAGATGTGGCACTTCTAGTAGTTCCAGGCTTACTAGATAAAATTTGATTTTTTGTATCCTACCTGTATGACTTGGTGGTTCTTCCTTCCATACCACACTTTTATCCTTAGATAAATATGAAGCTGATGTACCTTGTGCCATTTCTAATTCATCTTCTACCACCACACTTTCTATATTATTGTTTGATGATGAATATGATTCGTCTTCTACATCGTTGCCAGGTAAAAATATTTCGTCTTCATCACTATCATCAAAAATGTCATTATCATCTTTGTTCATTATTTGTTGCAATTGAAGATCACTGAGAATATGTAAAAATTTCACTATGAAACAACATTTACCAGAAGTTTTATTTTACAATACTTACTTTTTTTCTTTGATTTTATTGATAACTTTATAAAGAAAATTAATGATCGATAATTCTTTATAAAGATAAACTCAATTCAATTGAGTTCAATTAAAAAATAAATAAATAAATGAAGTTAAACTTGGAATACCGCATTTTGGGTCATATTGACCCAAAGGATACTATATGTGTGTAAATCGTATTTAGGGATGTGGAGGGGGGAGTAAAAGTATTAATTTTATTATTTTGTCTTAAAAGCATAAATTTCATCGCTGTAGAGGATAAAATAAAGTTTCACATTCATATCTTATACTTAAAAGCAAACATTTTTTGTTTGAAAAACAAAATTGGGTCAAATTGACCCAAGGAGTGCAGAAGGGTTAATTACCAATTCTTACCATAATTTACAGAGTTTGTCTGATGTTCATAATAATCTTGAGTGTAACTTAACAAACAGAGTATAAAAAAGGGGTACAATTCGGTTTTAGTGATTTTGCCCAAAAAAAAACAAAATCAAATAGGGTTTTTAGAGGAGATACCAGCAAAAAAATTTGTTGGCGGTCACGCCTATTTTCTAGGGGGCGGGCCCGTAAAGTTTAAAATATATAGGCCTATATCTCGGGAACTACTGGGTGCTTGATAATTTGTAATACACTAAATAAAAGGTATTAAAAATACCTTTCCAACGATATATATCATGATTATAAAATATGGACCGAATATGGGTTAAATCCGAAAAAAATATTTTTTGACCCGAATTTATTTGTTTTTTGGAAATGGTTCTTATATGGCAGCTATGACAAATTATGGGCCGATCTTCTTAAATTTTGGAACAGTTATTTTCATGCATATGAGGATACTTCACGTCGAATTTCAACATAATAACGCTATATATACGATATATATTAGTATTAACGTGGATTTCGAGAGTGGACCTTATGTGGGGGATATAGTCAAATATGGACCGATATTCTCAAAATCCAGCAGTTAGATTTAGGGATGTATGTAAATGATCCGTGTAAAATTTTGGATTGGTACCCTTATTTATAAGAGATTAATGGGTAGTAAAGTGATTTTCGGAAGAGGGCTTCATATAGGGCATACGGTTAAAAATAGACCGAAATTAATAAAATTTTGTGGGATGATTATTGTATATATTAAAATTATCTGTGCAAAGTTTTGAGTCGGTACCGATATTTATACGATGGACTGAACTAAAAAAAATTTCGTTTTGCGATTTCTTTTTGCATAAAACTTATTTTTGCTGAATTTTGTCGTGATATTCCAATTTTATAGGCATTTATGTATAATTGAGCACTATTTCGGGAAGATTTTTGTATGGGGGCTATGACCAATTTTGGGCCGACCACCATGAAATTTAGTACAACAATTAATTTGTCTATAAAGAGTCTTTATGTAAAATTTTAGCAGTTTAGCATTATTCATATCTGTTTTATACGTATTTAAATGAATTTTGGAAGTGGACTTTATATGGGGTATATGGTCAAACATGGACCGAACTAAAAAAAATTTCGTTTTGCGATTTATTTTTGTGTAAAACTTATTTTAGCTGAATTTTGTCTTAATATCCCAATTTTATAGGCATCATTAATCCATATTTCGGGAATATATATATTTGTATGGGGGCTATAAGAAATCATGTACCGATTCTTACTATTTTCCGCACACTTTCCTCTTTTATTATAAAAACAACGTATACAAAATTTCATGGTATTATCTGCAATATATTTCAAAATATTGCAATAAAATGAACGAAAAATATAAAATTTTTATGGAGGTGGTCTCACATATTGGTTCATAACTCTGGTTGACCTAAACCGATTTTGCTGATTTTAAATAGCAAACTTCTCGAAAGCACTTCTGACAGAATTATTGAAGGTTTGGATCCCAAGTATATCTGGGGACTTCAAAAAACTGGTTTCAACAGACAGACAGACAGACAGACGGACATGGCTTAATTGACTTCGCTATCTATAAGGATCCAGAATATATATACTTTATAGGGTCGGAAAATTTTTTTGTGGAAATTACACACGGAATGACAAACTTATATATACCCTTCTCACGATGGTGAAGGGTATAAAAAAGAACACATACGCATTTTTTATTGATTTTTCCGCAGCCTTTGATTTAATCCCAAGAAACGCTTTGTTTTATAAGTTATGTCGTACGGGTTTGTCTAGTAAAATAATACGTATTTTACGGAAACTGTACAATAATACCACTAGTCAGGTTTGGGATGGCAACACCCTTTCTGACCCCTTCACAGTCACCCTAGGGGTAAAACAGGGGTGCTTACTAAGCCCAGTTTTGTTCTCCCTCTACCTAAACGACCTTCATGCCCACCTTCCGGGTGGTATTGATGTTACTGGAATTGTTGTGAAAGTTTTACTATACGCCGATGACATTGTTCTCCTCTCAGACTCTCCAAAGGTACTGCAAAATATGATTGATTCATTGTATGTTTATTGTACTCAGTGGTGTTTAAGAATTAATCTCGATAAATCAAAGATAATGGTATTCAGAAGTGGTACAAGGGTCAGCCAGGATCTGTATTGGAAATTCGGTGACAATATTATTGATATAGTAAACGAATACAAGTACCTTGGTATCAATTTGACTTACAATTTATCTTTTAAAAAACACCTCGAATCTAAACTTGCTTTATCTAAAACATCGATAAATTCCACTTGGTTAAGCTGTATTCATCACCCCAAGATAAATTTTTCTAACAAACTTAAAATTTTCCTTTCTGCAGCTAAATAGATTATGTTTTATGGTGCACAGGTTTGGGGATATCGTAGCTTCGAGGAAGTTGAAAAATTATTGCGCTATTTTTTGAAAAAAATGTTATACCTCCCCGAAAATACACCTAATTATATGTTACATATTGAAACTGGTCTTAACTCGCTTTTTTTAGAGACACTAAATTTGCATTTCAGTTATGTCAGAAAGGTTTTAAACTTGCCACTTAATAGACTACCCCGACTGCTTGCTGATGAGACCATAAGACAAAACACTTTTTGGCTTCCTCATTGGAATTCATTATGCAGTGAAATCGGTATGAATCATGACATTGAAGTTTGGAGAACAAATATTCAATTCTTTCACAATCGTATTATTGAATCTTTAAGAATCTCTGAATATGAGAAATTCGTTGTAAGAGCCAGAGACTCTAGATTTCATAATATGTACCCTACATTACAGTATGATATTCAGCCTTACTTTTGTGATAGTAATTCAGCACATTTCGTTAGCTTGATACTAAAAGCTAGAGGTGGCCTTCTTAATTTAAACGCTCGTGCATTCAGTGGAAACAATGATAATATGTGTACACTCTGTAACTGTAATGAACAGGAAAACACACATCATTTGATAGGCAGATGTCCTATTTTTGTTAGTTACCGTTTAAACTTTTTTGGTAAAAGATTTCTATGTTCTGAAGAAGTATATGAAGTATTAAACGGCAAGGATTACATGCGTCTTTACAAATATTTACTAAATTGTTTAAAATACAGGGATCTAATTATATCTGAATTTAATTAAATGTTATTTAATTGTTATACTTTAAATAGGTAGTTTTTATTTTATTTTATATTTTGCCAATTAGACACACAACATTTTATGTTATGTCTTATTATGATTTATCTATAAGTTTTGTTTATGATTTTTTAATTGAATTGATTTTAATTTGAATTGAATTGAAAAAGTATTTTTAATATGATTTTTAATCTCTGGAAGGATAACTTGTGCCTCCTGTATTAAATGTGATCAAATTAAGGATCTCGGATAAGTAAAATGTCAACGGGGTTAATATTTAATATAAGGCTATTAATTCCATTGTATTTATAAGTACGGGATAACAACATTTTGTAACGTGATGGGCAGAGTTGGTCTATGAGACACTGCTGAGGTCAACTGTGATACTCATTAATCCAAACTATCTAAGCTTATTTGGGATAGGCTTCATTGTAGAGGAAGGACTATGTGATCAAGGATCTATGTTTGTATTTCATACTGCAAATTAAATTATTGGTATCTGATGTGTTGATACAATGCTCATTTTTCTGTTCTGTAGCCTAATTTTTCTTCCCCCAACTTGTTTTTCAAAAATACATAAAAGCAATAAAAATAGTATAAATGTGCCACAAATGATAACATTACAAAGAGAGATATGATAGATATTTTTTCCGTCAATAATTTAATGTGGGAAGTTAGGAAAGCGATTACGCATTATGTATTTGTTCTATGAAAATTGAGATTATCGAATCTTATTCACAGCATGTACAGCAGTTACTTTTTCGATGGGTCTTAGACATTTTATATGAATTTTAAATATCAACAAATATCAATTTACAACTAATTATGAACTTACACTTGGCGAAACCGTTTTTGTCCTACATGTGCTCTGAGTGGCAAAGTGAAGTAATTCAAGTGGCAAACGACGAGTGTAAGAAATTTGTTAACACTAATAATATTAAATAAGAAAAGTTTCTATGTATTTCGAGTGCCTTCTACACATTCAAAGCTGAATTTATACAGAATAGCGACTTATATTTAACAGTTTCACAAATCAAATTTTCAACGAGCGATGAAGTCGAATTTCTTAGGTCAACAATAAAATAACGTTTGGGCCTATAAATTACGTCGTTTGAATTGACACCGATCGTCGATTTCACCACACGTGAAAATTAAAAAAACGTTTGTTTGTTTTCACCTTCAGCTTGTACAATTGCTTTCAATGTTTATTTACATAATTATTGAATTATATTTTGAGCAACTCCATTCTCAATATGAACAAGTAAGAAAGTATAGTCGGTCAAGCCCGACCATATAATACTCTACACCCAGTATATCAATAAAACAGCTATTTTGGAGATATATGGACCTATTATGGACCGATCATTCAAAAATTTAGTGCCATGACTTCCGTGAATATAAATATTAAGTGTGTTAAACTTTATCTTGATATAAATACGTTTAAAAGATTTATGGAGGTTAAAGTGAATTACGAAGAGGGTCTCATATGAGAGTTTTGACTATTTATGAACTGACTATTATAAAATTAGGTGTCATCCCATTTGTATATAAGAAACACATTTTTGTTAAATTTTATTCGGATAACAACATTTTTAAACTTATTCGCTGTCATATTTCAAGCCTTTTTTAGTCTCATCTCATCGAACTGTTCGGACGTGTTTTTTTTAGTGCGGCTGAATTTTCGGTGAAAAAAATCGTAATAGGTGAAAAAAGTGTAAAAAAGTTGAAATTAAACAAAAAAGTGAAAAAAAATCGTAATAGGTTAAAATATATAAAAAAAAAAAAAAACATTAAAAATCGTATAAAAACTGTATGAGTGTTCCTCTCAGATGTAATTCTGAGAAAGAGCTTCGCTCAACTAGAAAAACTAAATGGGTCTCTGAGGAAGAATCCATAAAAAAATCTCTGGAGAATTTTCTCACTACAAGAGCCGTAGAACGGCGTCGTTCCTGTTCGCCCAATATAGTGATTTCAACAGATGAGAAAACATCATCTTCATCAAATAGTGCAGTGAAACCCAAAAAACAAGTAGGTATGGATAAGTACATAACCGTTCTCAAGCGACAGAGGAGTCCGAAGTCTGCTCAAGTGTCATCAAATGCAAAAGCTCCTAAGACCGTGAGTAATGATCAAAATAGGTTTGCTCTCCTCCAGACGGATGAGCCAGAACTTCCGAAGAAGACGTTTAAGCCCCCACCAATTTATCTGAGAGAGCCGACTTCCAGTAAATTGGTACAAGGAATTGTTGCTGTAATAGGTGAAAACATGTTTAGCGTAACCTCAATGAAACATGGAAATATATGCGAGACAAAGATACAAGTGAATAGGGAAGATGATTTTCGAAAATTGTCCAACCAGCTGGAAAGGGAGACTAGGGATTTCTATACCTACCAGCTCAAAAGCGCAAAAGGACTTCAAGTCGTTCTAAAGGGTATAGACCCATGTGTTGATCCCGCGGAGATAAAAACCGGTTTAATGGACAAAGGGTTCAAAATCAAGAGCGTAGTGAATATTAGAAACCGTGAAAAGATCCCTCAGCCCATGTTCAGGGTAGAATTGGAACCTGGAGATGTTGTCTTAAAGAAAAACGAGTCCCATCCCATCTACAATCTGATGTACCTTCTGCATCGTAGAATCACCGTGGAAGAACCACATAAGCGTCAGGGACCCGTCCAGTGTCTCAACTGTCAAGAATTTGGTCACACCAAGGCGTATTGTAAATTGCCGACAGTTTGTGTTGCGTGTGGGGAGCTACATGCAACTGCTCAATGTGATAAGCCGAAAACTGATTCAAAAATCAAAAAATGCAGTAACTGCGGAGGTAATCATACCGCAAATTATAGAGGTTGTCCAATTTACACTCATTTGAAAGCCATAAGTACCAACAAGACGTCAGTATTACCTGATCATCGTCAACAGCCTATTTTGGCATCGAGTGACAATTTCCCGCAATTGTTACGGTCCACTAGTCATGTAAACGCGCCTAGTTCTAGACAAGTTTCTTACGCTAACGTGGTTAAATCTAATATGCCAGGTTTGGAGCAGGCACCTAAATCACAATATTACGAGCCTAATATTAACACTCTAGAGACTACATTGCAGACACTTGTCCAAACCATGAACACTTTTACGACCACTATGACATCCATGATGCAGGAAATGCTGAAAATGCAATCCACTATCTTGCAAGCCATTTTTAAGAAATGATTTGTTTAAAAATTTGTTTTTGGAATACGAACGGCCTCCGCCAACATAAAAACGAACTAGAACACTTCCTGATGGATAAGCAGATTGATGTCATGATGATTGCTGAAACTCACTTGACGGCGACAGCGTACTTCAAAATTAATGGCTACATGTTGTATGATACTAAAGATCCCCGCGGAAGAGCATGTGGAGGATCGGCAATTCTTATAAAGAACAGAATAAAACATTATTTAATGAACAACATATGTGAGGATTACCTACAAGCAACAAACATTTGTATTGAATTCTGTCAATACAATTTTGTTTTATCATCAATTTATTCGCCGCCTCGATTTTCAATAAAAGAACACCAATACTACAGCTTCTTCAATTCCCTTGGAGCTAGATTTTTAGTTGCTGGTGACTTTAACGCCAAACACACTTTTTGGGGTTCACGTCTGGTGACCCCGAAGGGTCGTGAACTCTTCAACACCATTGCCAAAATGGGATTAGATGTACTCTCAAGCGGGCATCCCACCTACTGGCCGACGGACCGACGGAAGGTTCCCGATGTTATTGACTTCGGAGTAGTAAAAAATATCCCTGTAGAATCGATACAAGTGGAGCCTTCATTAGACTTGTCTTCAGATCACTCTCCTTCTATTATTTCAATGCGTTTCCTTCAAGGGAATGGCTCTCCATTTCGGGACATATCTAAAACCAGAGTAAGTTGGATAAAGTATAAAAAGTATTTAAGTTCCCACTGCACGGAAAATGTAGTGTTGAGAACTACCGAGGATATTGATGGGTCGATTGGCAAGTTTACTGAGGACATACGAAGAGCTGTACATCACGCCTCCACATACGACGTTGAGTGCAGAAGTGGGACAAATAGAACTTATTTCGCTGAACTCGAGCATCTCCTGTCAGAAAAAAGAAGAGTTAGAAGAGAGTGGCAAATCCACAGGTCTCCTGAACTGAAAGCTAGGCTACGGGTATGCAGAGATATACTAAGAAATTTCTTAGAAACCCAAAGAATGGCTTCACTTAAATCTTACTTGGAGGGTCTTGATAGTACCCCACAGTCTGACTATTCGTTATGGAAGGCGGCACGAGGTTTAAAAAGACCGGTTAGAGGAAAGCCCCCTCTGCGAAATCCGACTGGTGACTGGGCTAGAAATGATTCTGAGAAGGGGACTTTATTTGTTAACCATTTGAGAAATGTGTTTACTATAAACAACTCAAATAATGCATCTGA
Organism: Bellardia pandia; assembly: GCA_916048285.2. Taxonomy (NCBI): domain Eukaryota; kingdom Metazoa; phylum Arthropoda; class Insecta; order Diptera; family Calliphoridae; genus Bellardia; species Bellardia pandia. The sequence goes on along the minus strand of OU696532.1, from coordinate 89,881,709 downwards.
TTTGCCTCCACTCGTTATTAGACCTCCTGTGCCTCTAAGACTTAGCTTTAATGATGTTCAAAGCGCTATTGGTACTCTGAATCTTAAAAAAGCTCCAGGTATGGATAAAATCAGCAACAAAATGCTTGTGGAGTTACCTCGTGTAGCTAGAAAAATTATCCTATTTATTTTCAATGCTATTTTACGCCTAGAATACTATCCTGCAGATTGGAAGGTATCTATGATTACCATGATTCCTAAGCCAGGGAAGGATCCCACTAAAGTAGAGTCATATAGGCCAATTAGTCTACTGCCGACAATTTCAAAACTGTTTGAAAAATTGTTATTGGCTAAGTTGATTCCAATTCTGAACGACACTCAATGTATCCCAAATCACCAATTCGGGTTCAGAGCTAAACACAGTACCATCGAACAAACACACAGATTGGTAAATGTGATAAGACGGTCGTTTGAAGAGAAAAAATACTGCTCCGCCCTTTTCATTGATGTGTCGCAAGCGTTCGACAAAGTTTGGCATGACGGTTTAATGCACAAAATAAAATTAACTCTGCCTGCTAACACCCATAAACTCATGGAAAGTTATTTATACGGTCGCAAATTTACAATCAAAGAAGGCGATTTTTTAAGTCCCGCTCAGCCAATTAAAGCAGGAGTACCCCAGGGTAGCATACTGGGTCCAACTTTATATTTGATTTATGCATCCGATATGCCGTTAGACCCCATAATACATACTTCAACTTTTGCAGACGATACAGCCTTTATTAGCGTTCATAAGGACCATCAAATAGCATCACAGAACTTGCAGAAATATGTTTATAAGCTAGAGAATTGGCTTGAGCTTTGGAAAATCAGGGTTAACGAACAGAAATGTATTCATATAACTTTCACATTGCGAAAAGATACCTGCTCGTTCATCAGAATAAATAATCAAATTATCCCGCAACACAATGAAGTCAAATACCTCGGAATCCACCTCGATCGTCGTTTAACTTGGAAGTCTCATATCGACGCAAAGCTTACCCAGATGAGATTAAAAGCAGTGCAAATTAATTGGCTAATCGGCAGAAATTCTACATTAAAGTTGGATTGCAAACTTTTGTTGTACAATGCAATTCTAAAGCCAATCTGGTGTTATGGAATTCAATTATGGGGTTCTGCCTCAACATCCAACATTGAAAAAATTCAAAGGGGTCAAAATAAGATTCTACGTACAATTACTGCAGCTCCATGGTACGTTAAAAATTCTAGAATTCACAAAGATCTAGGCATTCCTTTGGTGAAAGTCGAACTTACAAAATACGCCTCAAAATATGTCAGCAAACTTGAACACCATCCAAACCCACTTGCACGAGACATCCTTAACTTTAGTGGCCATGTTCGGTTGAGAAGGAGGGATACCCTTGCTTTAACTCAAGCGCAAAACAGATGATTGTATCAGTGGATGTAAATTTGTTGTAGTATCATAATATTTTGTCTAGCACTGGCTGGACTTATTATTCTCTTTTAGTATTAAGATTCGAAAACTTATTGTCATTTCATTTCTGAAGATTCAATAAATAAATAAAATTTATTAAAAAAAAAAAAAAAAAAAAAAAAAAAAAAAAAAAAAAAACATTTTTAAGAGATTTATGATCTTTTAAGTGATTTTCGGAAGTGAGCCTTATATGGGAGCTACGACTAATTATGGACCGATCTTCACGAAATTTATAGATGTGATTTAGTTTCATTTATTACTCATTTGTGGTGAAATTTGTTGGCATACTTGCATAATTCAAAGATTTATGATCGGTAAACCCCAATTTCGGGAGGACATTTGTATGGGGGCCAGGTGAAATAATAGACCGATTTCCACGAGTTTCAATCCCATCTATCCTTGGGCCAAAAAATAACAGGTACCAAATTTTATTGCAATATCTTTAAAATTGCGACCTGTACTCTGCGCACAAGCTTTACATGGACAGCCAGCCAGCCAGACGGACGGACGGACGAACATCGTTAAATCGAAAAGTTAAAAAGTTAATCAGAAAGTGATTCTGAGTCTATCAGTATACTTTAAGGTGGGTGTGGGACCAATATTTCTGGGCGTTACAAACATATGCACAAAACCAATATACCCCTTCCCACTATGGTGGTGTAGGGTATAAAAAAACAAAAAACATGGAACTGGAAAGGAAAACTTTTAATAACGTAAAAGTAAAATGTTAAACAACATACTTAAATTATTAATATTGCTAAATTTGATCAGCTGTAAAAATAAATCGCCCAAACTTTTCGAAAGTCTTATCGTACACCATATTAAAACTATTTCAGACAAAAACAAGTTAGAGTTTATATTCGGCTGTGCCGAATCTTTTGTACGCACCACCTTCATAGGGCGAATTTCATAAAATATAGTACCGTAATTTCTATTTATTCTGTTCGGTTTGTTTTAGTTGAATTTCATCTCAATAACGATATTTATAAGAATTTTATGCATATTTCAGTTATAATCAAGCATTTATATTTTTCTCTTTCTTTCAGAACTGCACTTTGTTATTTCAATGTAATAATGAGTTTTATAAAAGATTTATGCGCATCGAAGTGATTTCCGGAAGTGAACTTTATATGGGGACTAAGGTTAAATATGGACCGATCATCATAAAATTGAGAGCGACGATTTGTGTTGAATTCCAACTTGATAATGATTTTTATAAAAATATGGACCGATGCAAACAAAATAACGTTTTGAGATTTTAGCTTTTCTATAGACATTTATGTAACATAAAGCCGCCTTTCGGGAAGTCATTTGTATGGCGGCTATGATAAATCGTGCACCGATTTCTACCATTATCAACAGGACTTGATCTTCTATAATAAAAATAAAGTGTGCGAAAGTTCATGATATTATCTGCATTATATTTGAAGAAAATAGCAAAAAATATAGAGGTAGCCTGAAACTTTGATCTATAACTCGGATCCTACATTTTGCACATTTTAAATACCAAACATTTAGGTGTAGAAATTTCATTGGTCTATGCTAGAAGCTCTATCTTGGATTCAACAGACGGACGTAGATGGCTAGATCATCTTAGAATCTTATAAGGACCCAGAATATATAGACTTTTTGGCTGTACGACCATTATTTCCATGTGTTACAAAGGGTTTGACAAACTTAATATACCCCCCATATTTTTGCTGGTGGGTATAATAAATATTGACTTATAGATAAACTCCAGCAAAAATTGGAGCTTACCTGTAAACATTTTTGTAAAGACAACCTGCTTCCAGAAGGCATGATTATTATATTCCCACTTGGAAGCATATCTCCGCAATGCAACCTGCCTGCTTCTCTGTAAGGAATGGCAGTAAGATTGCAATAATTTCAATGTTATTCGCTTATTTACTGATTCTTAGTAAGGCTATATAGCAATCAAATGCATGAACAGTTCTTTTTTTACTAGGACATTATTTAACGTAATCTAAATTACATTAAACGTAATTCGTATGGTGTACGTGGTTAAGTATTGAAGTTGTATGGTGTTGAAACTTGACATTTTTTTAATCTGGGGGCTAATTCTGGCAGTCGTATACGATCGAATATTATTTGCATTCATCACTACTCGTGCTTCTTGGGGTAAACCACCTCATTAACCACTCGCTTCGTTATCTTACAAATGGAGCTTTGACATATTCCGATTAAAAAGTCATTTCCAACTGAATCCAGACGCCAGAAGAGATAAAGTTGCACCTAATTGAATTTTCGGAGGAACTTTTGTAGAAAGGTGTCCTTCGAACTCCAATTCGCTAAGAACATAATTAAAAGCATCTTTTGTCAAACGAAAATGTTTTTTAAAGCTGTAAAAGATTATAAAGTCAAACATTTTAAAACGATCACGACTGGCAGAATTAGCCCCCTGATCACAGGATTAAACTAATTTAAATATCAACACAAGTAAAATTAAAAATACTAAACCCTAGAATACTCAAATGTGGATTCCTTATAATTCCTTTATCGAATTTGATGACAATGTTTTGATTAGGATTTGGCATCACAATAAGTTTGGAGTAAGTTTATATTGTTTGCTACCATAATTCGATATGGTAGTTGAAAATTTGTAATTAAACAGGGTGTAGATAAGGGAATTCGGGGTTGAAAAACAAATTTTATTCATCCATTCATTCATCCCAATTACTTGTCGTATAGAAACATTAATGTAGTAATTAAGGTACATACATAAGTATCAATATACAATATATATTTATAAGTAAATAAGTAGTATATACCCATATAGTAAATATACAAGCATTCATTCAACAATTCGAGTAAATAAATATGTAGTTAAAATCAAGTATTGTAAATGTATGTATATGTATAGGAAACCATTTTGAATTTCTGTTTTTTTTTTTCATTAAATTTCATTCATATGTATTAAGTGTAATGTTTCACATTTTACACTGATGGAATAGGTACATAAGGTTTTTGATTACAGTTTTCGTATAATGTAAGAGATAGTAATGATGATGATTGTTACTTTTTGGAAAGTCTTTTTGAAAATGAACAAAAAATTTACCTCTGACTTGGGCTTTTACTATCAGAGTGTGATGAGTGAGCATTACTGATCTGATCGTCATCCTTTCGTTGTGTCTTGCGTTTAGAAATTGGTTGGATTTGATCTTGGCCGGAACTACTCGTTCCAGTAGGACTGATCACGTCGGTGTCGCTATTGTTGCATTCTGCTTTATGCATTTCTTGAGGAAACGTAATGGAGCTTTCGTTGGTTTCAATCTGAAAAAGCGAAGGAAATTTCAATTTATTAGACAATTGTTTACAAAAATAATTATTTTAAATTTATATACTGCTCGACATGTGTATGTATGCACTGTGGTTCCATTGCCAACTATAACTGAACAAAATTATAAAGATGTGTGTCTTTAGAATACAGTGAAATAGACATAAACATATAAAAGAGTAACCTGACTGGATGACTGACAGCTTCAATGATGATCGTTCATCTCAAGTGGCTAAATCTAGAATCTTTAAAGTTCCATAGGTACGAAGTTTCTTTAGTATATCCAAAACAATTAAACTAAGAAATAGAATTTGAAATGTAGACACGATTCTCGTACTCTTACGAAACAAACAAATAAAGAAATAAAATTTCAAATGTACCCTGCCCAGTACATATACTGAATAGCAGATATCCTTTCAGCACATTTTTGAAATTCAGATTTTTAAAGTCTATATTATTCACACTAAGCACATCTGTATTGTAGGGGTTAATTAGGATTCTACTTGTAATTTCTTTTGTTTTACCCGATTAACATATCGGTACTTTTTCCGGGCAATAGGCAAAATCGTCACCTAAGCAATATATCAATCGCGCCAAGGTTATGCTCTGTATTTAGTGGGACCAAAAAAAAATATATTATGAGCTGCTGAAATTTGGCTGGACCATCACAGGGAACCTGTACCGAATGCAACTAATTCGTTCAGCGAGCATTGGACGAAAAACGAAATATGCAATACCTTTTAAAAGCAATTTGGAAGGAATAGGTTCGGAAGCTTTGCTTCATCCACCTTATAGCCCAAGGCTTTGCCCCGTACAACTATTAATTGTTTCGACCGATGTAGAACGCTCTTTTTGGAATACGCTTCACTTTAGAACAAGCACAATCCATATATTGCCAGAAACATGGGAAAATTTCATAGATAACAATGACCAATGATTTTTTCAAATATTCCTCATTTTTAAGTTATACACCCAATAATATTTTCCTCAACTTATACTTCAACCATCTCCAAAATTATAGCCTAATAAGAAAGGACTCTACCGATCTCTAGCTACGAGTATCTATGTATCTGTGAACAAAACGCAATGCCCCTTTGGTGAATGGTATAAACACGTGTGTTATTCCTGCGAGTATTAATGAAAGGTGCCTGCGTAATATAATTCTGGATATTTACGGTAATGCCAGAAATCAAAGGTCTTTAATTAAGCAAGGAAATTTGTTGAAATAGACAAAATAAATTCCACAATAATAAGTTACTTGGCAACACAGTACTGAAAGTGCTCATGAAAAGTTTCAGAGATACATAGTTATGATAGCATGTTGTCCAACCAGTTTTTCTCAATATTCTCAAAATGATTTTAAAAGTCTCTCCTTAAAGACCTGATGTCACACTTTGATATTTTGGCCATTACAGTTCCTATGAGGAAAGCCTTCGATAGCAACCAGTATTGATCTGCATTAGTTATAGACAAATTTCAAGGACTTGGATTACATGGTTTCCTTTGTACAAAAAAAACGGTTATAAAAACATAACAAACAAATAAGGCAATAGAGACTCTTAATGGCAGCAAGAATCGCAATGTTCCAATAATACGCATATAAATCAAGCGCTCCAGTAAGGAAGCTGTCTTTTAAGGAACATGACTCGTGCACTACTTTGGTTAAATATTCCAGTGGGACTAATAACCTTATTTATATTTTTATTTAAATTTGCCTGAACTTTTCTACATTTTAATAATTGGAATAGGAAAATACGATTTGGACTTGCAAATGGGCCTGTTTTAATTGTTGTTTAACTTATCAATAATTGTGGGTATCATTTCGGTGAATTACTTTTGTTTTTTTTTTGCTCTAAGAATTGTGGCTTACTGTTAAAAAAATCGTTTTAAAATATTTAGCAACCAATTGAGTCTAAGCACTTTATCTAGATTACTTTTAATAAGTATTTGACAATCATCTAAGATAAACTAAATCTAGTGCAGTTAAAATAGTAAAATTGTTACAAAAATATTGAGGCACAACATGAAACAATTTTGCTTGGCATTGAACATGATTTTAATTGCTATACTTAGTGGATTCACTTGCGTATAAACAAGAACAGAATCCTTGTTAAGGAGGCCGGTAAACAGAGTCAACGTATGTACGCGTGTATTAAGGACATTCCTAGTCGACGTTGTCAACTATAACTAAAGTGTTCTTTAAAATATTATTGTTGGTGTACTAGATCAAAGAATAAATATGTAATTTATCAGGTATATACACTGAAAAGTTAAATTAGTTAGAGCTAAAATAGTCATAAAGACATCCAAAAGTCAAGCGAAGCATAAATAATTTTTTAAGAATGAATTTAAATAAAATTTCAATTTACCTAATTAGAATCACAAGTTAATAAAGTTAGAAAGCACGACCCTAAACCGAGTATATGACCAGAAACAGCTTTCTTTAACAATTATTATTATTATTTTTTTTTGATGCGCTATCAATTAGATGTCAATCAAAGATCAATAGTAATGGTAATGTGGGAGCTATGACTAATTATGGACCGATCGTCATACAATTACTTATTTGTGTTTGAAATTCCAAGACTAAAAATCTATCAAGATCAAACTATATCTGTCTACTTCAAAAATATTATTTGTTGATTAGAAATATTGGTTATTGAAATGAGCAAAATTGGTCCTACCAAAGACTTTTAAACAAAAACAATTAAAACACGATAGACCCTAAACGAGGAAATCTAGAAAGAATTTACAATAAATATTTTAAATCACTATAGATAGGAAGTCCATACAACGATGCCCATTTGCTAAAACCAACATTCCTAGGTTTGAAACATACATACATCTTTTTTAAGATTCCAAAGAGTTAGGATTATTTAATAGTTTTAATTGTTGAACAATATTTCAAAAATAATAAAAGTTTTGTGTTCATTCACAGTTTCTGCTCATTTTCACCTTGACAGCTCTGTTATTGATGTGATTGTCGCAAAACTAATGAATCCACAACGTTGCTTTCTTTGGTGCACATTTGGATCATAGTTTTTTTAAAAATAAGACCGACTGCTGCTATAAGAAATTTTGATGAAAAAAAAAATTTTTTAAAAAACTGACAGATGGACAGACGGTCATAATTGGAGGTCATAAGTGGAGGGTATAAAAAAGCTATATGATGGAAACTAGAGCTGATAGAGACAAACTGATTACAGATTTGAATTCAGCGCACCCAAATTAACTAGAATCAGTTGATACATTCCAAAAAGCAAAAATCATTAGGAGTGCGATACCTGTGTGATTAAACAAATAAATATTTTACTAACCGCATATAATCCTGCTGATGAGCCTGAGGAAGCTGTGGCAGCCGCTCCTGTGCTGCCGTAATTAAGTTGAGAGTGATATCCGCTCGAGAGTATTTTTTTGTGTGCTGATGCATGTGCGCGATACGCACTCACACTTAGTTTCATTGTGGTATAAACATAAAAGTCAACAAATTGCACTTTTGCTGCCAATGATGCAGTTCAGCTCTTCGCACCACATCGATTACCCTCTGTTGACCATTTTGTGCTGCAATCACGACAGTAAACAAAATGCTGCAAGTAGTTTTCATTCGCTCAACGAGATGCTTATTGTGTACTCCAATGGAAAATGAAAAAGCTGTGTTGTTCGTTTGTCTGCTTAAAGTATTTTTGAAAATGTTTACGATTTGTATCCATATAGTATTGTAGTATTATATTCCTTGTAACTAAATGTAAACAGAGCTGGTGCATTGAATTTTATCAATTATTAAGGCCTCGACGTTTTTTTCATGCTGTTCCAATAAAATAAAAATTGAAAATGTAAACATTTTATATAAAATACTTACTTATACATATGTATGTACATACATACTCGTATGTATATATATATATATATATGTATATTGTATATTACGTATAAAAACATACATATATTTAACTTGAAAATATATTCCTTAAACTTAAAATAGGCAAATTGTTGCTTAATTAAAGGGGTACGAAAGTTGCAACATTTCTTTACAATTTCTTATACATAGATACATATGTATGCACTATATAATAATCTTCTAATCATAGAATTAATACTTATCATCCATAAAATATTCCATCTAGACTCTTTGAAAATATATTACCTACCCTGGAAATTAACTGTACAATGTGCTATTTATATAATAATATGCATACATACATGAATAATATTAGAAAACTACTACTCCTATTTGCTGAGTTTCAGTAATTTAAAAAATAGCTGATTTACCAATCTCACCATTTCTATTGTAATGAACGCATACATTGTTTGGTCACTGTAATATTTCACACCAAACAATGTTTAAAAACTGCAATGTATGCACAAATGCATTCATTCATGTTTGTATGCAAAAGCAGCAAGTTTGTTATTGAATCGATCAGTTTACATAATGCTGAAATGAAAAGTCAGCATAATTTGGACTATTACTCAATTGGTACACACAAACATGTATGAATATATTTGGTAAATTTTAGCTTTAAGAATTATTGTAAATAAAAATAAGTTTTGAGTGATTTCTAAAAATCACTCATTATTTTAGTATTTAAGCAATTGATTTTAAGAATTGTGGAATCAATAATTATTATAGAATAAAAGACAAAGTCACAAATAAAATTAAATAAAAGACTTTTTTTATACAAATTTAGATCATAATCCTGAATACAGGATAGATCTAAATTTCAGGATATATGTATGTACATATGTATCTATTTACACATTATTAGTACGAGTATTTATGTATGTTGTATATCCCCAGCAAAAACTTGGTAATGACTTGCAATTACTATACAACATACTTTTCAATGACTATATGATACCATCTGCATTACTTATAAGTAGTTTAGTAATGCCTTGCATATAATCTTATATAAAAGTACATGTATATGATCTACTTTACGAAATTCGGAATTAATTCAGAATAAAATGCATTTAACTTTAGATTAATTAAATTTATTAATTCAAATCTAATGCAAATTAAACTAAACAATTTTTTCTTCATTATTTCTTCTTTAATTTAATGAATTGTTATAGTCCTTACATATAAGTAGTATCTTCGGCGACATAGTAGTAATAACTTATTTAAGTCACTATTTGTAAGCGAACGTGGTAATTACTTATTTAACTCCCTATTTCTAAGCGAGCGTGGTAAGTACTTGCCTCCAATGGCATCACCGTGTTGAAATAATGAGTTAAAATGCCAATGTATAAGTAGTGAAGTATCATTATATTAGATTTTTAACTCATTACTTTTCAATGAAAGTTTTTGCTGGGTCAATAGTGATCCAATATAAAAATATAAATTAATTGCAAATTTTAGCCGTAACTTTACCATGTATTTAACTGTATTTTCCTAAGCAATTACTATTAATAGTTTATATAGTTTCCTATATGCAGGCTTTCAAGGTCATTAATTTAATGTAAATTAATTATTTATTTCATTTCCAACAAAATCCGACGTTTCGTTGGTATTCTTTCCAACTTCTTCAGGCATTGAGTTTTTATTAAAATCTGGTAACATTGTAAAAATATAAAGGAAAATTTAAGGCTCAGTTAGCCGACTGTAATGGAATGTAACTGCAACAGTAAGAAACAGCTGATGGATATTGTTATATGTAAAGTAATGCAAATGGTTATGAAGATGTAAAGTAACGCAACATGAATCTGTAAGAAATAGAATTTCCTTACATTTTTACTTCATTACACAACATTCCGTTACAGTCGGCTAACTGAGGCTTTAGTCAATAATAACCAAGAATGATAAAATAAAGATTACGCCATGCGCATGATTTCCCGTTATGTGACGTAGAAGGGCCATTCTAAGGGTTACCAATAATGTTTCATGTGTTAGAATTAAAATTTCTTGCGAAAAATTTATGTTTTATGTGAAGTTGGCAACCTTGCAATTGAAATCTCTGAGAGTTCTAAAATAAAATCTGTTTAAAAAAGAAAAACAAACAAAAAAAAAACAACAAAAAATATAAACATGAAGAGTGCAGTGAGCAAATGCAAGCAAAACATGAGTAAAAAAAAACAATTGAGAAAAAATTAGCCAATAGAAACACAGAATGTGTGACGTCACAGGGCCTAAATGCGCAGAACATTTTAAAATTTTACGCGCGTTGGCGTAATCTTTATTTTATCATTCTTGATAATAACAATAATTATAATCAGTAGTAATTCAGATGTGGGTGGAGAAAGAACTCGCGCGTTTTTGCCATTATCCGTCCTTGTTTCGCTGCCTTCGAGAGTCTTGCGACTCACTCGCATTGGTTACTGTTTGGCGTCGTATAACTGTACCACGTTACAGTTTCTCGAAGCTTGCATTGACCACAAGCTATATTTGTTTTTGGTTTTATAACCTATAAGTTTGTCGTGGTGGAGTACCAAACAAAACTCATTTTGGATATTGGTGGAGACCATTAAACTCAGGAGTTGAGTTCGGGAAGTCCGGTTTCCCATACGAAGTTATAGGTCGGTGGATCTTCCTTGACGAGTCTCCTTTAGGTGTAAGCCTAATAATTATAATCTTAATTTTTGGACAAATTAACTTACAATAATCTTTTTCGTCAGTTTTACATCATTTATAAATCATATCACAGTATTTTGTATAGGTGGACAACACAACACAAAAACTTAAAATATTTAAATAAATGCATGTAAATTAAACTTATATCACAGAAAATTTGTCGTTTTTTCTTGATCAGAGTTGTTATTAATACTAAAGTATTGCAATGGTGTAGTTTGCATTTATATTGTCTTTGTCGATTTTTTGTTCTATTCTCAAGCTCTCCAACGTGTATCTCTTATTTCCCCTTTTCTCTTTTTCTAAAATTTTCACTTTTTCAAAGTATGGCTTGTGTCCGTTTTCAATACAGTGTTGTGCAAGTGCAGTTTTTGACATTTGTCAAGGAATCAAAAACATGAATTTACCTTCTCATCAAAATAAATAAAATAATAATATTATTATTCAACTTGTTTTAAAAACATTCAATCATTTTAAAATAAGTATTTGTGGAACAAATTAATTTCTTTCAAAATTCTCTAAATTTAGACTGATTTGTGTTTTCCAACATTTATCATAATGTAGGTATATTTCAAGGTGAATTTTAAGCTCCGCAATCTCATGGGTTTGATTTAAAAAATATTTTAAAAATGACTTAAAGAAAATAGGAAAGAAACCGTTAACAACAACAACAACCGTAATTTTATTTAGTGTTGCCAAGGTTGAATAATTTTCGCATTCATATTTAAAGCTATTTTTTTTAAGCTGCAGTAATCCTACTCCGCCACTTTAATATAAACACCCTTTAAAGTGGCTTTCCAAATAAACAAATAATTTTGATGTTTGTTCATTCTGTGCTGTTTATTTATTAGGACAGTTCTAGATTCTAGGTAAAGACATACCTTTAAACATTTTTATGGAAATATAATATAGTTTTAACCAGGAGTGCCCAAGCCCTATACTCTTGATGCTCTTTTGTATTTGTAAAAACTCTTAGCTATAGGCTGTGTGTTTTGTATACTCATTACAGATACACAAACAACTTTGCCTTATTTGTATTTGTTGTCGTATTTCACTCTATACACGCAAGCGCAAACCAACAACACTTTCGTATGCTCTACATACTGGTAAACATTGGTGACTGCGATCGTCAATGTAGATTTTGGTTTTGTTTAACGTATGATACCGTTTGAAAAAATGTGTTGTTTCTTTGTATGTATTGGCTTTTACAACAAAAAATACTGAATAAAAATTAGTTTTTATTTAAATGTATTAGTGTTTGCTCTTACATAAGCAACTTTTGGGCACTCCTGGTTTAAACATTAACATATCCATATACATATGTATGTCATTGCTCACATACAATCCGGTTGCGCAAAGGTTTTAAAATTTATTTTTATAAACCACAAATATTCCATTTGTCTAATAGATACACCTGTAAACAACTACAGTAGAATTCCGTTTAAAGTTCCTTTAACAATAGTCCAATACTATACAATTAGCGGAAGCTGGGGACAATTGGGAGGGTTCTTTAAATTGTATACCAGCTAATATTAGGGCATACCTGTGAGCATTTTTGTAGGAGAGATGGTAAATCCCCCTTACAACCTGCTTCCACAAGGCATAATTTTTATACATCGAGTCCCTTCTTCCTCGTAAGTGATAGGAATAAGGTTTTAATCAATTTTCAATTTTTTTTAACGAGAAGTAACACTCAGGCAATTAATATGCCTATATATATTTGCGTTACTGTCTTTGGAAAGGGGATAGTTGAAGAAGTAAAGGTGGTGAAAGAAGAAAGCTTTTTATATCACAACTTTGCAATTGCGCATTATGTTTGTGTTAGTGCATAATTGCAGCGCCTCTGGTGGTGAGTAGGCGCATTAATGTTAAAGCTTGGTTTTATAGTCTTTATTTAATTATTTTACTTCGGTGGCGTTTGAATGCTAAACCACCGAAGGAGGGCGCTTAGTTATGATAGATAGAAGAAAACTAATAATTATCAGAAACTGATGTTGTTTGAGTGGCAGCGGCTGGGAATCAAACCCGGGCTACAAATACCAACTCATGCTTAATACTACATTTACACCTACGCAAAATCTAGTACTTAAGGGATTTCCCATACAAAACAAAATCTAGTTCGTCACGAGATTTTGGTAAAATCTCACAAAATCATGCAATACAACTCTGAATTTCATACTAAAGTACTAAAAAATACAGCACTGAACAAGAAAATTTTGACAGTTGCACAAAAATAAATCTAAAAAAAATTGTTCGCTGGGATGTTTTAAATTTATTTTAATAAATAAAAAAGACCAAACGACCTTTAATTTTAAGTAATGTAGTTTTATTTTCAACGATATAAATGACAATGTTTTAATAATTCCCTACAAGAAACAATTGGACCACTAAACAATACAAATTGCATTATAAAACAAGTAAGAGTGCTATATTCGGCTGTGCCGAATCTTAAATACCCTTCACCTAAACGTAGTAAGAAATACAGAAACTACACTAGACTAGAATATCCTAATTCTGTGTTTTCTATTCAGTCTTAGTGCAAATTTTATTAGTATTTTATATATTGTTTGAAAGACAATTTTACGACCAACATAATTTATGTTAAATATTTTCAAATGTTGTCTAATTTTTACCATTTTTAATTGATTTAATTACCAATTCTTACCATAATTTACAGAGTCTGTCTGATGTTCATAATAATCTTGAGTGTAACTTAACAAACAGAGTATAAAAAAGGGGTACAATTCGGTTTTAGTGATTTTGTTAAAAAAAAAACAAATAGGGATTTTAGAAGAGATACCAGCAAAAAAAAAATTTTGGCGGCCACGCCTATTTTCGAGGGGGCGGGCCCTTAAAGTTGAAAATATATAGGCCTATATCTCGGGCACTACTGGGTGTCTGATAATTTGTAATACATTAAATAAAAGGTATTAAAAATAGCTTTCCAACGATATATATCATGATTATAAAATATGGACCGAATATGGGTTAAATCCGAAAAGAATATTTTTTGACCCGATTTTTTTTGTTTTTGGAAATGCTTCTATATGACAGGTATGACAAATTATGGGCCGATCTTCTTAAATTTTGGAACAGTTATTTTCATGCATATGGGGATATTTCACGTAGAATTTCAACGTAATAACGGTATATTTAAGATATATATTAGTATTAACGTGGATTTCGGTAGTGGACCTTAAGTGGGGGATATAGTCAAATGTGGACCGTTCTTCTTAAAATAAAGCAGTTTAATTTTGGCTTGTATGTCAATGATCCGTGTAAAATTATGGATTGGTACCCTTATTTATAAGCGATTTATGAGTGTTAAAGTGATTTTCGGAAGAGGGCTTTATATGGGGCATACGGTTAAAAATAGACCGAAATTAACAAAATTGTGTGGAATGATGTTTGCATATATGTAAATGATCTGTACAAAGTTTTGAGTCGGTAACGATATTTATACAATATATATATAGGGAAAAATGTCTTTTTCAGATGTGGTCCTTGTATGGGAGCTATGACCAGTTGTGGGCCGATCACCATAAAATTTAATACAATAATTTATTTGCCTATAAAGAGTATTTATGTAAAATTTGACCCGTTTAACATTATTTATATCTGTTTTATATGTATTTAAGTGAATTTTGGAAGTGGACTTTATATGGGGTCTATGGTCAAACATGGACCGAACTAAAAAAAATTTCGTTTTGCGATTTATTTTTGCACAAAACTTAGTTTTGCTGAATTTTGTCTTGATATTCCAATTTTATAGGCATTTATGTATAATTGAGCAATATTTCGGGAAGATTTTTGTATGGGGGCTATGACCATTTCTGGGCCGACCACCATAAAATTTGGTACAATAATTTATTTGCCTATAAGGAGTACTTATGTCAAATTTTAGCCGTTTAACATTATTTATATCTCTTTTATACGTATTGAAGTGAATTTTGGAAGTGGACTTTATATGGGGTCTATGGTCAAATATGGACCGACCTAAAAAAAAATTTCGGTTTGTGATTTCTTTTTGTATAAAACTTATTTTTGCTGAATTTTGTCTTGATATTCCAATTTTATAGGCATTTATTTATCATTAAGCCATATTTCGGGAATATATATATTTGTATGGGGGCTATGAGAATTCATGGACCGATTTTTACTATTTTCCGCACACTTTCTTCTTTTATAGTACAAACAACGTATACAAAATTTCATGGTATTATCTGCAATATATTTCAAAATATTGCAATAAAATGGACGAAAAATATCAAATTTTTATAGAGGTGGTCTCACATATTGGTTCATAACTCTGGTTGACCTACACCGATTTTGCTGATTTTAAATAGCAAACTTCTCGAAAGCACTTCTGACAGAATTATTGAAGGTTTGGATCCCGAACATATCTTGGGACTTCAAAAAACTGATTTCAACATCCAGACAGACAGACAGACAGACAGACAGACAGACAGACAGACAGACGGACGGACATGGCTTAATCGACTTCGCTATCTATAAGGATCCAGAATATATATACTTTATAGGGTCGGAAAATTATATTGTGGAAATTTCACACGGAATGACAAACTTATATATACCCTTCTCACAATGGTGAAGGGTATAAAAAAGGACAGTTAGTTTATGCTCATTGGAAATGAGTATAAAGAACTTAAACAAAAAAAATTACTAAATATATATATGTACGTATTTGTTGTATTATAATTCAATATAATAAACATTACGCACATTTATACATACATACATACAATGCAAGAGACAAAATAACTACAGTGGAATAGGGAATGAGACAATTACAAAAAAAACGGTAAACAAATATAGTGATGGTACAGTGAACCAGTGATGATAAGGTGATCTGATCCGACAAAAATAATAAAAAGAGCGGGATATAAAATAAATTTGCTGCAAACTACACCGTTATTATACGGTAAATAAATATTTGTGGAAATGGATAAACCAATAATAAATAAGGGGTATGTAAATTATTATATTAATATAAACTGTAATGCTACAAGCGAGCTTAATTTACAGAAAACGTTTCTTCTGGCATAATAGGCACATCTTCCTCATAAAACAAGCCATGGCGAGTCTATAATATAAACGTATTTAGTTAAATTACGCCAACTTATTTCCCCTACTTACGTGTGTCCATTCCAACATCCTACATAATAATTGCGTGTAGTACATTTGCAGAAGTTTGTGAAACCTTATGTTTAACAATATATCACAAAGTAGTAGTGTAAACGCCAAAAATTTTCTTTATGATTTTAATTAAAATCTACTAGATTTTGCGTAGGTGTAAATGTAGTATAATGACCAAACGCGCTAATAAATTAAGCTACAGCACCCTCAACCTTTATTTGCCTTGCCAAACACACTGAGAGAGAGAACAGAGAGATATATGGTGAGAGAGCAAAAACGTGCAAAAAATATTTAATATTATCACACCACACAAACAAACTGATCCCTGTTTTTGTTAATTTGACTTCATCTTCACTACTTTCTAGTACATACATACATATGCAGCGAAACTGTTCAATTACAATATTTAAAAATGTTCAATTCAATATACAGCTACGTGCAACTAATTACGGACACGGTACTAACATGTGAGCTTGAAGCAAATAATACGAAAGGTTTTATGATATTCTCAAAATTTGTCATAGTTTAACTCTTACTCCTAGAAAATAACTGCATATTGTGTCAAATTAAATATTAAAATTGATATCAGTCGTGCATATAATGAAGGATATACCACAAATTTTACATAAAAAAAGTATTTATTTAAAAATGAATCTATATTTTGTTGCAAATCCAATGTTATCGATAACAGCTTCAAATCGGAAATGCATTGAGGTCACCCAATTTGTACATACCCTACTTGAAATGGTTTCCCAAGCTTTGTTTGTGTCGGCAAAGAGATCATTAAAATTTAAAAACCACGTGATGAGCCGTATGCTTCGTATTGTTATCTTGTTGCAATATCCATGTTACTGGCATGTTCTCATCAGTATATGGCGTCATTGTATCGCTTAGAATTTTTGCATACTGAAACTTATCCATATTTCCCTGAATTTTGTACAGTGGCCCAACACCACGTGACGACATAGCACCCCAAAGAATTATAAAAGCCTCTATATCCTTTAAAGTGGCTCGGGTGGATCAAATTCTTTCAACTGTGGCCGAGGAACATTTTTTTTTTTCTATTTGGAGACACCCTATTAATTCCGAAAATATATCATCCGAAAAATGCTCTTTTCTATTCTAAATCCGTCCAATGGAGGTATTTCTTTGCGAATTCGAGTCTCTTCTTTCGGTTACGTTCAGACAATAATGGCTTCTTTAGTGAAATTGTTCTAAACAGTCCAAATTCTCGCAAGCGACGTTTTATTGCATCTACAGACGGTTTTGGCTCATTTTGGCTAAAGACTGCAATCCGAATCTCATCTGCGGACTTATGCGCATTTTTTCGACTCGCGTATAATCAGGAACTGTCGTAATACGGTTTCTTTTCTTACGTCGAATTCTTTCTGAAATATTTCACCGCTTGAAAATCCATTGTTTTTTAAATATTCAAGGCTGTTGCGATTTCCCGATAAGTGTTTCCATCTTGATGCATTTGTATAATAATCTTTCGAGTACTGGCATCACAGGAATTGCTTTTACCCATGTTAAGCAAGTATTAAGAACTTTTTTAAATACTGAAAAATACTCTATGTAATCATAACTAATTTAATCTAACTTTTAAAAATTAGCTGAATTTGAAAATGTTAATAAATTTATCACTGTTCTTAATTTAGAGCACGATTAATTTTTTTACAAATTATAAAAAACACCAAAAATAAAAAAATAAAAGTGCTAAATTTTAGCGTTTCATTTAATTAATTTACCTTTAACAAAACAATTTAAATAGTGAATATTACTGTCCTTAATTAGCTGCACGCAGCTGTACATACAACGTTTGACAACGTGTGAACTGGCAATTTCTATTGCCAGATAAATTGATTGTGTGACAATTGTCTGTCAATGAAATTGTAAGGTTTTCTTACAATCGATTAAACTAGCAATTTACCTTTTTCTAACAATCCTTCATTGTCAGCACATTACCAGATTTGACAACATTAAAATATATGACCACCGTCTGCACATAGCTGTACAGAAAAATTCCGGAGTAACTAAAACGTTTTTATTCTGAAATTTATATCCATAACCAGATGCTTCCCAGCAAGCAAAAGAGTCTTTTCTGACACCTTTTCCGAAGCGTTCATGCTCTTTAAGAGCCCAAAAAACAATCATTATTGCTCCGAAAACCTTCAGAAAAGAGGGTCATTAGATTCGAAAATGGTCCATCAGAAAGAGCTCTTAGATAATGTCAGAAAAGAGTCTTTTATGAGGTTTTTTTGGACTCAGAAAAAGCTCTTACATCATGTCAAAAAAGAGTCATTGCAATTTTAAATACAAAAAATTAAAAGTTCACATTTATTATTTTTTTATTATTATTTTTTGTTCAAAGGACAAATAACAGGAACGCTTTGGTACACACATAATTAGGTGGAATTTCTGAGTCATACTGCGTGCCGACTCAGGACAGTAACAAGCAAATTTCTCTTTCGCTCCGAAAATGCATTTTAGTTGGACTCTTTTCTGACTCCTTTTTCGGATCGCTCCTAGAATGGTATGCTGGGTTATATCTATGTATCTACATATACATACATATATCTGACAGTTAAAGTCCTTATCCAGTATTGACTAGTGCTTAATATTTTAATGCAAACATTATCCATGTAGACATTTACTTTGAAATTCTTGCACATAAAGTGTATCTGAGTATTCAAGTTTTTTCGTGGGAATAATTATTTTGGCACTAGGGATGAATTATTCGGCCACTTTTTTTTTTTAGAATGCGTTTCTACAGTAAAAGGAACAATTCTAGGATGAGTTATGGATCGTGATGTAAAGTGTTTTTCTGCATTTATAAATTAAAATAAAGTTCAGTGTTTTAGCAAAAACATATTATGATTATCTCATAAGCATAAAAAATACATCAACGAACGAAACGAAACGAAACTGTGGTGTATGCACTCACTATAAACCAAACATGCTAGAATACTTATAACTATGAGTATGTATAACAAACATTAAAACAAAAATATTCCAAAATAAAACTTGAGTACGAGTAGACAGAGAGAAGGAAAGAAAAATGACATGAAATAAATATGTATGTATGTGCAGGTACATAAAAAGCGTGTAATATGTGAAAAAAGGAATGAATGTTACCTCAGGAAAATGTTCATAACTTCATAATATATCGAACGAATACTGTAATTAGAAATTGTTTATGAGTAGTGAATAGCCGATTATTTATAACCAAATTGTGAATATTGTTAACTACATATACATACATACTTAAGTACAAACAAATAAAGTTTTTCAAAACTTTTCCTTATTGATTGCTAAGAAAACAAATTTACTTACGATTGTGTCTAAAATTTTTAGAAATCAAAAAACGCTTTAGTTTAGAATATTTAAAATAAAATAGCACTTGTTATAGTGGTTTAGTCTTTGAGATACGAGTAGCTTAATTAAATATGTTACACAAATTACCAAATTTTATAGATCATAATTTGAGTACAATTTGTCGATAAAAGGTTTTAATTTGTTTGAAACAAAAATATTTAAGAATATCATTTCTAAAAACTCTACTTAAATAATTGTTTCAGATTGTTTTCGTATTCAGTTATCAGTTATATATTATCAGTCTTATTCAAAAAAAATTAAAGTAGACTTCAAATGTACTTTAAGAAAATTTTGTTTAAAAGCACACTTCAAACCTACATACA
The DNA here is from genome assembly GCA_916048285.2 of Bellardia pandia. Taxonomy (NCBI): domain Eukaryota; kingdom Metazoa; phylum Arthropoda; class Insecta; order Diptera; family Calliphoridae; genus Bellardia; species Bellardia pandia. The sequence continues at coordinate 89,861,523 of OU696532.1, read as the reverse complement.
GGTATCCCTCGATTTACGCGGTACTTTATTTGCGCGGTTTCGATATAACGCGATTTTATAATAGTGACCGTTTTTCTGTATAACGCGTTTTTTACGCGTTTTTAGTATAACATAATTTAGAACATTATCAGCTGTTTCCAAAAAAGAACAGGTTAAATTTAATTTGTAGTGGAAAAAGAACTTTAAAGGTAATAAAAAATAAATTATTTGCTGTGCTTTTGTGTAAAACATTATTTACTTCAGAAATGCCACCAGAAAAATCAAATTCAAATCCTAAAAGGAAGGTTTTGTCATTGCAAGATAAAATAAATATATTGAAACGTTTGCAGAAGGGAGAAAAGATAGCATACAAATGTAGCAAAATCCCTGCATTTAAATGAATCAACAGTAAGAACAATCCAAAAAAATTATAAAACAAATTCGAATAAGTTTTTGTGCTGGATCTTCTGATACTGCAAAACGTGTATCCTATATCCGAGATGGTTTAATAGAAAAAATGGAGAAATTATTAATTATTTGGATTGAACATGCCATTGATAAACACATTCCTCTTTCTGCTAATGTTATCAAACAAAAAGTTTTAAGAATAATGATTGTTTGGAACAACCAGATAACACAACTTGTAAAAGTAAATTTTTAGCCAGTAATGGGTGGTTCGAAAAATTCAAAAAAAGAGCTGGTTTACGTAGTCTCCTCATCCGGAGACAAAACTGCTGCAGTCGCCTTTCCTAGTAAATTACTTCAATTAATAACAGATGGCAGTTATTATCCCCACCAAGTGTTTAATGCTGACGAGACTGGGTTGATTTGGAAAACGATACCAAAACGCTCTTTTAGCAATATGTTTTATATTTTTTATGAATTTTTTGTTTTTATTAATCTATGTTTTTTTTTTTTTTTGATTTAAAAAGCCAGAATGATTATTTTTATAAAATGTTGGTTATTTTTCGTCAATTTAAAATTTTTCATTTTTTTTTTAAATATTACAAATAAAATAAATTTAATTCAAATTATATTATACTAATAAGCATTTTTTAACACGGATTTTCGGTCCCAAATTTAAATGTTGTGTTTCAATTTGCGCGGTTTATTATATTTCTGGTCCCAAAACAAAATTTTGTATTGATAAATAATCTTTATTTACGCGCTTTTTATTCGGTCCCTACGTACCGCGTAAATCGAGGGATACCTGTACTTTGTTTTTTATGAATACGGCAGTAATGCTCTAATGTAAATAGATTTTTTTTTATTCTACAAAGCTAAAAAGGTAATTCTATATCTTTATAGAAATTTAATAAAAAATGGTACTTAAAAAGTATCAAGCACTACAAGTATTTTCTCTATTTTCTTGAATGCCCAAACCCATGCAACAGACTTTTAAACTTTGACCCCTTAAATAAATCCATACTAAAAACTTAAGCACTTAATAATTCTTGAAGGTTGACTACTGAAAAAGTACTTTCCTAATAAATGAAAAAAAAAATTCTCAAACAAATAATGAATTTTTATACTTAAAAAAAATATATTAAACATTTGACGTTAGTTTATTAGTTTTCTACCCGTCGTTGCCGCCTAAATGTCGGTTAATGAAAAAGTTACTTTGCAAACAAATCTGCAAATCTACGACGGTACAAAATAATTTCTGTCGATTTGGAACAAAGTATTGAAAAGGTACCAAAAAAAGTACTAACAATTTATTTCTTTGATTTTTTGGTCCTTTAATTTTGGATTTACTAAATGCATGTTGCTTGGAAACCTATATTCCGTTACGGAAATGCATATTTAACATTTCAAGTCTCCTTTTTACCCGTTATTTTCTTCTATGGGTCGTATTATGAAGAAATTACTTTTCAAATACTTATTTTTGTGATTGCATAATGCCAAAACATAAATTTCGTTGTCTTAAAACAACAGACGCAAAAAGTACGAAAAAGTACCAAAACACACATTTTAGTTTGAATTTTCCAAACATAAGTTTTTTTTTATCTTTTAATATATCAATGTTTAAAATTTCAAGTCTGCAGATCTGCAGATTAAGTCTACCTTGAAGACAGAATGTTTATTTCTCATACACATTTATGTGACTACAGAAAGCTAAAATAGAAATGTGGTTGCATTATAACAAAGACCATCCATCATTATTTAAAAGCAACATTTTAAAAGTTTTCCCAATTTTAGCCTATTGACGCTTTCAAGTAAGAATGAATCTATTTTCCAAAAATAAATAAAATCATATGGGCTTTATTGTTTAAGAAATAAAGGTAGTAATTATAAGGGATTTTACAAATTTTATCTCTACATAATCCAAGTCTAGAAAAAATATAGCCTATTGACGCTTCAAAGCATAAATACGTTCATCTAATCGGTTAATCCGTTTGGGATTACCGTTTTTGCCCTTTTTATCCCGACATGGTCAAAGTTTTTAAAAAGGATATAACATACTGACACTTTAAATCTCAGATATATCTTTGTTCAAAATTTCAGTGAAATTGGTTAAGCCATTAGGAATTACCGGCTTTTCTCCCTTTTTGCCCGACCTGGTCATTGATTTGAAAAAAGATATAGCCTATTGAAGCTTCAAAGCCTAGATCTATCTACGTTTAAAATTTCAATCAAACCGGTTGAGCCGTTTGGGATTACCGGTTTTCCCCCTTTTCTCGGCCTGGTTCATGTTTTTAAAAATGACCTAGCAAATTGAAAATTCAATACAGAGATCTATTTGCGTTCCAACTTTTAATCAAATCGTTTTAGCCGATTGAGCTTAACGGCTTTTACCCCTTTTAACTCGCATGGTCCAATTTAGAAAAAAAAAATATATATAGCCTATTGCCGCTTCCAAGTTTGGATCTACCTACGTTTCAAATTTCTATAAAATCGTTTCAGCCGCTTCCATGCAGGGAATTCCATAAAATCGGTTTACCTGCTTGGGCTTGATTGTTTGTGAATCAAAGGCACCAATTTTACCGTTTTTATTTTCCTTTTTATCCTTTGCGATAAAGTAGTCTACTGACGCACTCATTTAAATATCAATTAAATAAGTTATGTCTTTTTATCTCGACCTGGTCCAAGTTTTGAAAAAAGATACAGCCTATTAACATGGATCTACCTACGTTTTAAATTTCAATAAAATCGGTTTAGCCGTTTGATCTTACCGGTTTTCCCCTTTTTATTCCGACCTGTTCCAAGTTTCCAAAAAATATATTGCCTCTTGAATCTTTCAAGAATTGATATATTTACGTTTTAAATTTCAACAAAATCGGTTCAGTCGGTTTTTACCCCTTTGAAAGGAGACCATCGAAAAGGTACTTTTCTAATACACATTTTTGTGGCTATTTCATTATGTTTACATTATGAAATTATTGTCGCTGCGATTCTTGCTTTGTTGGCGAGAGCGGTGAGTAATAATAAAAGGGGTACACATATGCACAGCAATGCCAACTTAGCCCTTTTCGGGCTAAATTTAGCCCGATTTTAGTCACTCAAAACGCGAAAAAAGAAAATTGGCCCTAAACTAAAGGTTTTACAATTATTATTTTTTGCTCGATATGGCTATATTTTAGTTTTTTCGTACTTTTTCTTCCTTTAATCTAATAATCTAATAATATCGAAATAATGCTATTGGTAATAACCCATTTCTTAAACTGTCCAGTTTTGGCATACACATATTGGCATATCCGTACTCAAACGCAGAGGAGTGTTAGTGTCATGAATTTATTTAAAAATAAAATTAGAAACAAAATATCATTAAATACGTGTAACAGTTTAATACACATTAAATATAGTCTAAAAAGGGATAATGTATGTTGTTCAAACTACAAAATACCTGACGAAATGTGCCCAAAAATTAATTCGAATGAAACATATAAAAAATCTAAATATTTTATTGATAGTGTCTTATGGACTGAAAATTACGATGAACAAGAAATCGAAATTTTGTTCAGTAACGACCACTTTTAAATGTATACTTTTTAATACTATTCTAGCGCCCTCATTTATTTATTTATATTTAATGTATTTAAACTTAGAACACATCCCTAACTATTTAAACTAACATTTGAATTTAACACTTTTATAAGATGCAACTCTTTAGTAATTTCGAAATGCAACCCTTAACATTTAAAGATAATTTTTGAATTTAACGATTTTATAAAATTTTAGCATATCGTGTAAACAGCATATTATTAGTGTTTGACAAATTTCCTGCGTATGTTGACAGATATGTTATTTGTTGAAAAGCGTATGCAAGCTTTTCAGCATATGGCAAATTCATATGCGATCAGAGTTGTATTTTCTAATAAAGCTGATAAGAAAACAACAATGTCGGCTTCATTGATTTAAATCACAAATTATAATCTAAAGGACAGACGACGTTTAACATTTTTTAATTGTTTGTATAGTTTATACAATTTATTATATTCACATATAACAACAAAATAATTGAACACAAATTTTAATTTAAATGGCGGAAAACTGCGTTTGTTGACATTAGCAAAAACATATGTTTTTGCATCTTTTTTGTGTAATAGTGTGGCACCTATGACATACTTTGTTGCGATTTTTTTTGAGTGTGATAGAAATCGGTCAGATTTTCCACTGAATGAATCGTACGATTGTGTACGATAGTGTATCACGACCTTTAAGCCCACCCGCCGATAGTTGTTTTATGTAAATACAATTCTTGTTGCATATGTACCTACACACATACACACACAAGAACACAAAACGCAATATAATGGCCGGCGGCATTGTTCAAATTAATCGACAAATTACCGCATTGGTGATCGAATGAGCTAACGTATCGAAAAATGATTTCGATATCGAAATTATGATAAAATATACTAAATTTCTTGCTCGATATCGTATGCCATAATCTCAAATAAGAAAATTTCGATCAATTTTATTCGATATCGAATGCGATAATTTGGCCCCAGGTCTCTAGAAATAAACAATAACCCCCTTATTCAAAAACGATTATTAAATTTAACAAACGTTTATTAAGACAGATTTGCATATAAAAATTTGCTTAAAAACGCAATAGCTAGACCAGTTTCCTCCCACGTCATCATTTATGTTTTTTTTTATTGATATTTTTATTATTTAATTTTATTTCAAAAATTTCACATAAAATACAGAAGTTGAATAATAATTGAAAAATGTTGTCAAACTGACTAATTTCACAAACAAATGTTTATACGACTCAGCATATGTAGCACCACATAAAATTCAACATATCGTAGAAACACAAAAATCGTATGCTAACTCTCAAAAAATTTGCTACTTTCAACATATCGTGTAAACGTCTAACATATGACATAGGAATTTGCTGCTAATTGTAAACATATGGCTGTCAGCATATATATGCTGATTCAACATATCGTCTAAACTTACCTTAAGCACGCCTTAGCGTTTTCCTATAAAAGGCAAAGCATTTTGTAAGAAAAGTCAATTAGTATTCTGACTCCAAAGTGATAGGAACATTGTCTAGACTTTCTAAAAATACCGGACGTGCGAATACCACTTGGAAATTTAAAAACCTAATAAAGTTTATTTTATTAAGTGCAAATAACCAAAAAGTATTTCATTTTAAAAATTTATGTACATCTTCGAAACAAGATTGTCACATTGGCGCCCAACGTGGGGGATACGAACAAATCCGAAGAGACGTCCGAAGCCGACAAAAACACACAACAGGTTACCACAAAGTGCGGAACCTACAAATCAACTTTAGAGGATAAAGCCCAAACGCCAGCGGCCAACGAATTGAAGTATAAAGCCGAAACGCCAGCGGCCAACGTAAAAGCGTCTAAAGCCGACAATAAAACGGCCACCGTTTACAACAAAGCTGAGCAAGTCAGCATAACAAGTACAAGTAGGTGAAATTGACAATATAGCAATTGACATGGCAAAATTTTCGCCGGAACAATTCCAAGCAATTTTAGCGTCAAAACTGACAGTTTTGACGCAGCGAAAGCTCTAATACGAAGCATTTTTCAACGCCAATACCTGACTGGCGTATTTTTGCCAATGTTTTTGAGGCAAAACAACAACACAAGGAGCCGACTGATAGCTTCATATGTAAGCAGAGGCAGCTGTTTCGCAGTTAAAAGTGCCGGTTCCAGAAGAGGTTCAAATTAACATGATTTTTGGTCTGTTAAATATCAACATTCGAGAACGTGTTCGCCGAGATGGTGTAAAATCGTTTGGGGACCTTATTTATGCCAGCCGAGAAGCAGAAATGTTTCTTGCTGAAGCTCGCTCAACAACAAGAGTAGAGATAAAGCAAGAAACAATAACAAATAATCGTTGTTCGTTCTGCCGTATTAAAGGCCCCAGCGTAGAAAACTGCTTTAAAAAGAAGAAGTGAGACGAACAGCAAGCCAAGCAACTAGCTAAAGAGCAGCACCAACAAAAAACCAATTAACCACCCTCTCCCGTGATCAAAAAACCAACATTTTCATGTTATGGATGTGGCGCAACAGGGGTATACCGTGCTAATTGCCCTAATTGTAGTAGTCACACTAAAGAGAGTCCCCAGTATTTGTTGTTTAACTCTCTAGCCACTTCCATTATAGGTCACGCATTGCCAACAACACATATTGAAATATTTGGCCTTAAGGGAGAAGTAGTGTTTGATACTGGTGCGAAGACAAGTGTTGCCAGCCTCAACCTGAAGAAAATTCTAACCAATAATGGTTGCGTCTTCCAAGATGTTTGTGCGGAAATTACCTTGTCCAACGGATCCACTACCATTTGAAAGGTTGTGCACACCATTTGCGACGTAAAAATTGGTGGTCGAGTCAGGAAAATCCGACTTGTGTACCTTCCAAATGCAGAGAAAGCCGTACCCTACTAGGATCGGACTTCTTGGAACAGGCAGGAATCGTTCTTAATATGTCACAGAGATGTTGGTACTTTGAGGATTCGCCAAAAACCAAATTTCTTTTTACAAATCCTTTGGAGTTTGGAGTTTTTAATATGGATATTACCAGTGACAAAGTTTCCCCATGTTCCAAAGTTATCAAGGATGTATCAAAATTTGTGAGTTTTGTGGAGGATAAAAAGGTGATTTCACCTTTACCAAATACCCCTAAACCATCAAATGACTACTCACCACACTCCATCCAAAATATCTTTAGAGATGCAATACCGATCGGCGAAACAACTCCTAAAGAAGTTTCTAAATTATTTGGACCTTCCATTAAAATGCGTAAATCGGATAGAGAAAATTACTTTGCCGAAGTATTCATGTCGCTGTACTCATTAGATATCCAAATTTTAAAAGATTCTGATGGGATTGGGCTATCCAGCGAAGAACACAAAGAATTGGATCAACTGCTGGTGGCATATGAAGATGTTTTTAAAGATCCAATTCCAGCTACTCCCTTTGCTGGCTATCGTATCCATACTGATAAACAGGATCCCGTAGTAATTCCCCCCTATCGCTTGTCGCCAACCAGAAAAGCTGCTCTAAAGGATGAAATATCAAGAATGCTCAAATTAGGAGTTATTATTGAATGTCAGTCACCATGGTCTGCCATAATACCCAAGAAGACTGGTGGAATTCGGTTGTGTATCGATTACCGTGAGCTTAATGCTATCACCAAACCAGATCGTTACCCACTATCAAGAGTAGATAACATCTTACATGAAGCTAAGGCTACCAACTTTATGTCTACATTCGATCTACAACGTGGCTATTGACAGATTGGTGTCCATCCCAATGATCGGGACAAAACTGCATTTGTTACACCATTTGGAATGTACAAATTTATTAGGATGCCATTTGGATTACGAAACGCTCCAGCCACTTTCCAAAGGCTAATTGATCGACTGAAAGCCTCTCTACGAGACACAATTCTTCTAGCCTATTTGGATGATATATTGAACAACACCTGAAGGATGTAAATTTGATTTTTCAACGACTTCAAGAATTCGGCCTTAAAGTTAATTTAGAGAAGTGTCGATTTGCTTGCAATCAAGTCAACTATTTGGGTCATGTACTTCTCCCAAAGGTATTATGACAAATTCCGAAAAAGTATCAGCTTTACGACAACGCAAGGAACCTAAGAACGTGAGAGAACTACTTTCCTTCCTGCAAGCATGCTCTTGGTATGGCCGGTTCATACCGTCATTTGTTGACGTGTCCAAACCATTGACTACACTGTCGAAGAAGAATGTCGTGTTGTGTTGGACCTCGGAACAACAAAATGCCTTTGAAGATTTAAAAATGTTGCTGACATCGGCACCTGGGGCCAAATTACCGTATTCGTGATCGAAAGAGCTATTGTATCGAAAAATGATTTCGATATCGAAATAATGAAATGTACAAAATTTCTTGCTCGATATCGAATGCCATAATCTCAAATAGGAAAATTACGATCAATTTTACTCGATATCGAATGCGGTAATTTGGCCCCTGTATTAAAACAGGCGGTGGATAATCAGCCGTTTATTTTAAAAACAGATGCCAGTGTTTACGCTCTTGGGGCAGTTTTGCTCCAGGGGAGGGTGCATATGAGCACCCTATTGAATACGCTAGTAGGCCCTTGAAGCCCTTGCCATTGTATGGGCTGTCCAGAAATTTCGGGGTACATTGAAGGAGCCTCTGTAAAGTTAATTATAGATTATTAACCATTAAAATGGCTAATGAACATAAAGTCGCCAACCGGTCGTCTTGCTCGATGGTCACTTTTATTACAGCCATTTCACATTAAAATTGAGTATAAACCTGGAAAAAAACGTCATTGCCGACACTTTATCCAGGCCACCATGTGAAGAAAATCATGAGGAAGCCGCCTCATGTGAAATTTGTTCCTTTGCTATTGAAATGCCCAGAAAGAGTGAAAGAAAAGAGAGAAAGTCAACAAAATGATCCCTATCTTAACAAAATTATTGAATGTATTGAAAACAACAGCGAAGATATTTCATACTGGTCCAAACGAGGTTTTGTGATGAGCGATGGAGTATTATATTGCTACAATAATGAAGACTTAGATGATACGCAACTTGTCGTTTCATGCCGATTTAAGCCAACAAGTTGCTGGCGGCCGCTTTTAACATTTATCGGCGACTCGGCTCACATCAGTCGGATTACAGTTTGGCGCAAGTCTCTGTTGTTCTTGAGAATAATTTTTTAGTGATTTGGAAAAACATTCAATGGGATCCACCCAAACCAAAAAACGATTTTTTTTTAAAGATTATAGTTTTTTGAATTTGACGGTTATTCAGTTGTGGTTCAGAATTATTAAGCCGTTCTCTTCTTACATATTTATATATTAATACATTTATGCCACCGAATTTTATGTGAACTAAGTTTTAGCAGTAAATTGTGCAATTTTTATTATGTATTATTAAAATACTGTGCACATGTTATACCCAAATCGACTTGTTTAAAATGGGGTTTTTTCTGTTCCAAACATACGAATATCTATCTAAATATACATATGTAGGAAGTCAAACACATTTTTAAGTAACTTTAAAATGGCTTTTTTAATAAACACATCTAGTTGCTTAAGTGACTTTTTTTCTTGTCGTCGACTAATTATTTTAACATAGGCATATATTAGGCTGTACTCGATTGGACATCTCTGCATGACTTTTAAATTGACTACTAATTACTTGTTTCCCAACCAATTTATAGTTAATTAAAAAATTGTTTATTAATAATCGGTTTATACTAAATTATTTAAAAACCACTTTTTTTTAATTAAATTTTAATTCTTTTTTGTCAAAATGTATACATACACATGCAAAATTGTTTAGTTTGAAGCCGTATAACATTTTAAAATAGTGGAAATTTATCCTTTTATTTGTTCTTTTAGGTAAATTAAGTGTTTCTAATTCAATTAAAAATAAATTATTTTGTTTTAAAAATATATATTTGAAGAAAAGAAATATTACAAATTTTTTTTAAAAAAAATCTTAATATTTCGTAGAACCTTCTTTGGCATCAATTACAGCTTGCACCCTTTTTGGCATGCTCTGAGTGCATTTTTGAACATTTTGTTTTAGTTCTTCATCGTGATGCCAGACTTTAATCAATTTAATCAAAATTGCATATTTCACATTTCAGAGCAGAATGACAGATAATCATCTACAAGTGCACTCTAATGTCACCAATCATTGTTTACACTGCACAAAATATTTAACAGACTTAAAATAAAAGTTGTAATCAAAACAAGTAAAAACAAGTAAAAATGTATCTTAAGGCCCAACTATAATATGCATAAGCAAGCTTAAGCAAATTGCAAAAGTTAACGAAAAGGCTGTCAAATGCATAACCAGTTCAGAGTTAACTTTTAGGTGGCTACAATGACTTTGAAACTTTTTGTCCACAGTTGCTCATTTATGTTTAAAAAAATGTTTTTATTTTAACAAAAACCCATTAAATGACTATATTTTATAAATATTATTATATTATTTTATAATTAAAAGAAAACTTCGTACCCGAAACGCATAATTTTTCCTTTTTTAATTTATCGGCAAAAGTACTAAAATGTACAGCTGTGGCAGCACTACATTGTAAATAATAATAAACATTTACATATGTTTTGTTAATTTTCTTATTGTGTTTGCAAAAATGGAGAAAAAACTTAAAAATTTAAATAATATAAAAATATTAAAGTTAGCGCTTGAAGGCCTGTGCACATTAAAAGAAATAAGTGAACTACACTGTAAAAGAAGAAGACGCTCTTGTTCTGTCAGAAAAATAAACCACGACAGAAAGACATTTTTGTTAAAATAAAAAGGACCTCTTTTATTGTAAAGGCACTTATTTGTTTCCGCATTTTCTATTAAATTTAAAATAAATATATTTTCTTCCATTTTGTTCAAAACACAAACAGCTGATTCCGTACAGAATGTGCGATCAGTTTCGCTTTTTGCTTAAGCAAATGACAGTTGAAAAACTTAACGAAAAGTTTCGTTAAGTACATTATAGTTTGCCACATACAATTTATATGTGTTCGCACGTTTGCTTAAGCTAGCATATGCATATTATAGTTGGGCCTTTAAGTATTGAACTTATTTAGTTTTTTTTTCAACACAAACGTTATGAAAATGACGTTTTTTAATTACAGCTAAGGCGTTGCGTAATTCTTTATCTGGATCATCACAGAGAGGCCGTACCGCATCCATCAATGCATCAAAAACTTTTTCATAATCCTTTAAGCGCTTTTTTCCATAAGTACCATCAATATTTATAAAGAGAATCAATTGCAAATTAAAATTGTCGTTAACGTTTTTGGCAATTTCCCTTTCAGCGGTAATTTCATGGCATTGGTCTGTAAAAAAAAGCATCTACCACCTCCATTATTGCAGGAGCACTTTTTTCACAATTCTCTTTTCTTAATTTCTGTACATATTTTTCTTTTTCCGCTTTTACTTTTCGCATTAAATGCATTTTACTGTACATTTTTTGATTTCGATTTTTAATGAACTATTTTATAATATAACAATATCACTTTTATTAATTTTATTATAAACTTTCAATATTTAATTATTTTTTTCTCGCTTGATAATTCTATTAAAATTAAGCACCGTTTACCTCAAAGACCTTGTTTGCTTTGATTGACATGTGACATTTGACTTCATGACATCCTTCTTTTGTTTTCTTTTTTTACATTTTGCTTTTATTTATTGCTTACATGTTGTGCTTCCCCCCTTTCAAACTCACTTTTCAAAGAAAACAACAACAGCGCAAGAGACTTTCGCAATATGTTTGGTTAATATCTACATGAGATTTAAACCAATTTGTAGTCATTTGCAAAATAGTTAATTTATAATTAATGTTTTTTTTATCAACTGACTATTTTATTTACTACAGGGTATGTTTGTATGTACATAAATACGTACATATATACATACATATGTATTGTTTGTAGTTAATTTTAGAAAACAAATAAATGTGCAGTGAAAAGCAACTTGATATAGAAATTTATACTTAAAACTTGCATTATGGACAAAGAAATTTTGATTAGATAAAAACTTTTAGGAAATGAAATGAGTTTTCTAATCTTTTCTAATAGTTTAAATGAAAAACAATACCCTTAAGGCACTACTTAACAAAATAGCAATTTTTGGAATTATAACACTGGACAATATAATATTCGGTGAAAAGTTGTTCAGCTTTATAAGCTCCTACTTAATTTGATAATTATAAATGTTTATTTCAAAATGCAAGTTAAAACCTTTTCACATTCAAAAATACTCGTCTAACAGTACGTAATGTAGTGCATAAAAGACTGAAATTGAAATCAAGTGTCAATAAATCACAAACTTATGATTGGTGTGAATATAATGAAAGCAGACCAATAACTTAAATATTTTAATATACATATTTAAAATAGTAAAGCGAAAACGCCAACTTAATAAATCCACTTGAAGTAAAAATTGTACAAAACCATTGAATATATTAGGTCTGTTCCGTAACCAAAAATTACGAAAATACAAATTTCTTATTTCAATAATATAGGGTGTTTTTTTTGAGAGGTATAGAACTTCGAATTGAAATAAAACACAAGAAAATCGTTTTAATGACCATCAATTTGGCTTTATTGGAAGGATAATTTTATGCCATTAATGTTTAAAATATGATTTCAGGCATGTGGCCGCCGCGTCTGGCTCGAATAAAACCAATTCTACAGGTCCAATTTTCAACCACTTTTTCGAGCATATGGGGCCGTATGTCGGCAATAACGCCACGAATGTTGGCTTCCAATTCCCCTAACGTTTCTGGTTTGTTGGCGTAGACGAGCGACTTCACATATCCCCAAAGAAAATAATCCAATGGTGTCAAATCACACGATCTTGGTGGCCAATTGACAGGTCCATTCCGCGAAATTATGCGCTCATCGAATGTTTCCTTCAATAAATCGATTGTGGCGTGCGCTGTGTGGCATGTAGCGCCGTCTTGTTGGAACCACAACTCATCCACATTCATGCCATTCAATTCGGGAACAAAATAGTCGGTTATCATGGCTCTATACCGGTCTCCATTAATTCGGGTCCTCTTCAACACTTTGCTCTACAGCGGCAATTGTTTCTTCGGTGCGCACTGTTCGACGTCTCTGCTGATGCGTATTATCACATAGAGTAAACGTAGTGCGAAAACGATCCATGGTTAACCGAATTAATTGCTCTGATGGACGATTATGTCGACCATAAAATGGACGGAGCTTGCGGTAAACTTCGCGAACTGAACCGTTATTTTCGAAATAAATTTGCACGATTTGCAAGCGTTGTTCTTTTGTCAACCTGTTCATGATGAAATGGCAAACCAAACTGAACATAAATGACATTAGAGTTACCAGATTTGACCACAAAATGCCAGTTTTATCTCTTTTCGAAAAACAAACCTGTAAAAAAAACACCCTCTATAACTTTTATCATTATAATACAGCAACCGAAATAATACTAACTACATATCGTTATCGTTAATTTTAACCGTTTTGAATCGCACCATGATATAAGTTCCCGCAACTCATAACAGATACATACATATATCATATTGACGATTTTGCTGCTTAAAAGGTATAAAAGCAAATCATTTTTGCACCGAATCATAACTCTGGGATACACTTCATTTGAGAACAGGGGCCAAATTACCGCATTCGATATCGAGTAAAATTGATCGTAATTTTCTTATTTAAGATGATGGCATTCGATATTGAGCAAGAAATTTAGTACATTTTATCATAATTTCGATATCGTTCTTGGTCTCAAAAAAGAAAGCAGTTCTTTGGTGCGGAATCCATATGTTGCCAGAAAAATGGAAAATGGTCATTGGTAATAATGGCCAATACTTTGAACAAATGTATATTGTACAAATGCTTCAAAACAAAACTAAAATTAACAACGAATTTTTACTTATAAAGTTATACAGACAATATGTATTTCATTAAATTATTTTAATAATAGCGCAGTTCACAATCTTGTGCAAATGGTATTGCATCATTGCATTTGCAAAAAGGTTTCGCATATTTTTGCTCTTGCTATGTATTTTGTTCGTGTAGAGCAAACTATGCTAAACCTTTTTGCAAATGGAATGCTATTTGCACAAGATTGTGAATTGAACTAGTAATTTGTCCTTGTTGCAACAATCGTAAATTGCATAAAAAACTTATTATTAATTTATTGAAATAAATTCTAATGATTGCTTATATACTGATCCAAATCTCGTTGGTAAGATCAACAGAAGTTGTATGCAAATCTACTAAAGTTTTTTCAAAACAACCCATTTTATTTAATAGCGTAGACAAACGACAGCGTTAATTTGCATTAAAATCTCACTAATGAGAATTAAGATTTTACCGTGACAGACGACAGTTTCTGCATTTAAAACAGCATTTAAACAGCTGTTTGTTTGTAAACAACTGTTTAATTATGAAAAAATTTGTTTGGCATTTGGTGAAAAATCAGTATTTATTTGAAAAAAAGCTGATATTACTTTTGCTGAAACTGCTCCATAATGCAAAAAGTGTTCATGCATTAGCAACCATCAACCTGAACGTGTTGCTACATGTGGGGACCGCAGTGAGACACTCTGAAATAAGAGAAAAGCAATTGTGGAAATCTATTTTTATTATTTTAATTTTACAATTGTCTTCTTCTTCTTTTACAATAGTAAACAATTTGATAACATATTATTGATTGTCGACGATGTTGCCATATTGAAATAGCTAAATGCAGTATAAATTCAGTTTGATTTAGTGCATTTACGTCTAACTTAATGCGCATTAAGATGGGATAATTCACGAGTTAATTTGAATTAAGAATGTGTCGTCTGTCGACGCTATTAATCAACAAATTTTTAGTTTAATCTATTTATATTTTGTTTTTTATTGTAAATAAACTAAAATAAAGGCAAAACGATAGTAAACTATCGTAAGTAAAACAACACGTAAAAATAACCCACAAAATCATCTTCAAGTGAAGGTAATTAAAATAAAATGCTCCTCCCAATGAAGACCTTTAAATATAAGAAAAATTACTGAAAATTATTTTTTGATATGGGAATTCATAATATGTATTCGTATTTAAGAGTTACAAAAATCCAATAATGTACCATATAAGTTTCTCATGGCATTTTTTTTAAATTCTTTTTACATATTTATTGCAAAAGTTTCTTATTCTTATCTGCTCAAACAAAAACCTAACAGTCTATTGGCATAT
This sequence comes from Bellardia pandia, assembly GCA_916048285.2. NCBI lineage: Eukaryota > Metazoa > Arthropoda > Insecta > Diptera > Calliphoridae > Bellardia > Bellardia pandia. Next base: position 89,846,352 of record OU696532.1, on the reverse strand, counting down.
GGTCGGCCATATATTATTAAATATTTATGTATATACTCGTATGTATGAGTTATCACTGCATGTGTATTTAGATCAGTGATGTTCAAAAATAAAATGTAGATGTATTTGTGAGAGATTTTGCACAGAAAACATATTGTCAAACGTCTTAAATCAGAAAAAAGTAAAGAATTTTTTCCAAATATAAACACCTTATGAAACAATATCAGGGACCGTAAATAACAATTATCAATATCGAAAACCAATTTTAGAACAGTTATTTTGATAAAAAACAAAAATAAGTCTATCTAAAACAATTTTTTATTTTTCGAATTCAATTGTAATTCAATCGCGTGTGTTTGCTATGCTTCGATCAACAAGAAGCAACAACAATGCTTAACAAATTTCTGAAAAAAATGACGATGATCCGTCGCATGTGTTCTCATCGCTTGCTCAACGACGACTGAATGAAAAGAGCATAACAAATGTGTGTAAATTTTTCAAACAATTGTTGTATGGGCTGAACATCACTGATTTAGATCAGATGGGTTGTAAATTTTTATATTTGTTTGTAGAAGTAGTAAATAACAATTGTATAGTTAAAATATGAAAGGAGAAGTCAGAAAAAAAAATTTTGCCAAAATTATAAGAAATTAAAAACTAAAGTTCCGCGTTAGTCTCTGCGAGTTCAAAAATATCTTTATGTAGTTGTTGTACAATATTTCTAAAACTATTCATATTGCAACACTTTTCTTCATCACTGTACATGTCTGTCGGTCTATTTGTATTTTTACCTATGATCAAAAGTGGTGCTCTATCACAATTTGAGACACAAGTAAATATTGATATTTGTTTCATGAAAAGACAAAAGCTTGATAACAATTAAAAAATCGGTTACCTGTTGCTGCTGCTACGCTTAAATTTAAACATTTTGATTTATCTACCAGATAACAATACGAGTACATATTAAATTAAACACAAGGAATAACTATAAAATACAATTTATATTTATATATTATTAATATTAAATTATCATTAGTCACAAGTGGCTCTTGTTACGCTACAAACGTGAATAACGAACTTGCCATATGATGGAGATTTTAATTTTTTTTTTTAGAAATATAAATAAGAGAATGATCACTACAAAATAGAATTAACCTCTTTTGTGATGATAAAAGTTTAAACATTTAGCATTGGTCAATAAAAGGAGACTTACATTTTCCCACAAAAAGTAATCCCTTAAGCACTTGAAATTTCCACAAAATCAAGGAAAGACACGTTTTTTTTGGAAATTTCTTCTATGAGAATTTATAATATGTACTCGTATAGGCATTCTTTATAGGGTCGCGGTAATTACATAGAAATATACATTATAGCGATCTACTTAGTACTAGTTAAATGTGAAGCTAAGGGTAGTAGTCCGTTTAAATTCACATTGTTAACTGTTAGCGGCTAATCAATTCGTCAACGCTGAACTAGTTCTCTGAAACTCTTAGTAGTCGTATGTATACATATGTATGTTAGTATGTATGAGTTTGATAGACACTAACGTATTTAGAAACAAAATTTTGTATCGTAAATAAAATTAGAACATTCATTCACGCAAATTCTCCAACTATAGTATTCAACTAGCGAATTCATGAACAGTATGAAAAATCTTTGCGATCCATGTACAACGAACTTAAACTTAATTGTCAAACATTACGTTCATACGAGTACGAATAAGAGCTTTTGTAGGTGGTGATGTTAATGCAAAACAAAAAGAAAGAAACTAAAGATACAATAACAAAATTATGAATATTTATTTTCTGTTTGCGTTCTTAACAGTGAGTTACATCGCGGAATCGTTTGCATTAACATCGGTAGTGAATGGCGTTAGTAATGCCGGAGCAGCAGCAGCATCAGCAACAGTGGGGCCATCCGCAAAGGCAGCTGTATTGGCAGCTGACAACAAGAATAATGACAATATGCATGTCTCGCTGACGGGAAAGTTAAATTCAGTATCGGTAAATAATAGCAGCACATTGAGTGTTCTGTCAGATTTGAATGTTATGCAATTTTCGGATGACACATGCCCCTCCATGAATGATGCTGGCGAATTGACTCAAACTCAATTGATAAACCGATTGACGGCACCCTGTCGTTATGATCGCTTAGAGCGTCCTCGCGGCACTGCCTTGGATGCACCCGTGACGGTTAATGTACGTGTTTATATATATGTTCTTCAAAATTTGGATTCCAGTGATTTGCAGTTTAAGATGTATGGTCTCATTCAGATGCGTTTTAATGATCCACGGCTGGCATTTGCAAAATATGCACCCAGTAGAACCCAATCAATACTGGGAGAGGCGTCATTGCGAGATCTCATTTGGGTACCCCACATTTTTCTGGCCAACGAACATGATTCCAGTGTACTAGGTACTAACGAGAAGGACATACTTACAGCAATAAGTCCTAATGGAACAGTTATTATATCGTCACGTGTCCAGGCCACCCTTTATTGTTGGATGAAATTGCAAAAGTTTCCTTTTGATGAACAGTTTTGCCCCACCGTGTTTGAGAGCTGGATGTATAATTCCTCGGAACTGGTTCTGCATTGGGAACAGAATGAAGCAGTTTCTTTTGATCGCAAAATGCATTTGACTGAATATGCCCTTCAGAATGTTTGGAAGAACGAGACCACCATTAATGCCGATCTAGATGATTTGCGCCACGGAGCCTTTGCTGGAAACTACAGTTCACTATCGTTTACCGTCCATTTGACACGGGAGGTTGGTTATTATGTCATGGATTATTTCCTGCCCTCCATAATGATCGTAGCCATATCATGGGTATCGTTTTGGCTGCAAGCTGATCAAACACCAGCACGTACTACTCTTGGCTGCACAACAATGCTGTCATTCATTACCCTGGCCTCGTCACAGGAAAACAACTTGCCAAAAGTCAGCTACATTAAAATTTCGGAAGTTTGGTTTCTTGGCTGCACTTGCTTCATATTTGGCAGCCTTGTGGAGTTTGCTTTTGTCAATACAATTTGGCGTCGCAAGCACAGCGTTGAAGTTAAAAAAGTTAAAAGTAAATATATTTTAAAATCAACACTAACACCCCGCATGAAAAGGCACAAAATGATGGACAATGTTAACTGTGATAGTATTTCGTCGCCAAAACACGGATGTGAACGATATCTATCCGTGATAGAGTCCCCAGTCATCATAACTGTGGATGAGGAAACCACGAACAAATTCAAATCTACCGAGTCGATCGCAACCCCGTCAATCAGTATAGATGAGTGCGACAACGAAAAGGAGCATAAGTATCCACCAAATAATACGTGGTCGACAATGACTCCGCACGAGGTATCACTATGGATAGATAGAAAAGCCCGCTTTGTCTTTCCTCTGGCATTCATTATATTTAATGCATTCTTCTGGACATTTGTGTATTGTTTGTAAAAATAAATCTATGTATTTCCTTAGAATTATCTTGCCCAATAATATTCATTTATTTGCTTTAAATATTCTGCAAACAAGATACTTATACAAACATGCTTGTTAATATTTTGCAGTTTTTAATGGAATTTATGAGGTTCGTCAGTCTGCCCATATAACGCTTACAATCAAACTTAATTCATAACAAAATTCGTTTGATTTACATCTATTCTTCTGACAATTGCTTCATTATCAACACAAATATCTAAGTTGCCCTCACCGCGATATCTAAAAGGTTGACAAATTTTCTGAAGCAATTGCGTCGTCTAAATTGGGACTAAAGGTTTTTGCCTTTAATGAAAAATTTCTATATAGCAGAAAAACCTGTGTCCATTATCTGGTTTTTGATATTTTTAAATAACTGTTTCAATATATATAAGAAAAAATTAAGGGTACGATTGAATATGAAAGATATTCTCAAATAATCTTTAAGAGTCCTCAAAATTTTAAAATTACTTTAACAATTTTTTTCAAAAGCCTTATCTTTGGAAACTTGGAGTGACTGTATAAAAATCAACCCATTTTGGTTATACCTGTGATTAGGTTAACATCATTTCCTTAAGATAAATGTAGTAGCTTTGCTACATTTGCTGTTCAATTTCAACCCTTGAAAATTTTAAAACGAGCTTTTATTTTATTTTAAAATGAAAAAATAATTTTCGAATTAACATGTTTCTTCTATCCAAATTTTAAAACTTTAAGGGCCATTATTACAACTTGCCTCTAATGTTCTTAACCCATTTTTCGCCGACCGGTGATTATAATCACCAGCACTTTCAGACGTTGTAACTGCTTAAGAAAAAACTTTTTATTTCGTATGATTTTTTTAATTACTTATATAAGTCCTTATATCTATTTATTTAACTAGGTTGAATTTTTTGAATGCAAAATATTTGATTTTTTTACTAATTTTAAAAAGTCGTCAAAAAGGTCATTTAAACATTTGATGATTTAAATGCTATAATAATAGGATTTCTAACAATTTCGTATGCATCATTAAAATTTTCTATTTAGATTTCTTACTGCATCGATTTTTTTCCAAAAATTTTTTTTTATAACGAGTAACTGAGCATTCAACATTGTGGTGATTATAATGACCATTGGCGAAAAAGGTATGCCTAAATTCGAGCTTTATAAACATATATACAAAAATTGTATGTATACTACTAACAACAGAAGTCACTATGCTATGGTAGAAAATTGTTAAAATAAACAAAACCTTAATCTAGTTTTGGGTTTGGAGTCAAGCGTGCTTTAACAATGAGAGAAATACTTGATGTGCTGGAAGACTCGGATGATGAATCGACTAATGCACAGATTCGCGATAATGCTCGCAATGTTGTTTATATTCCGCCAAGAGTTGACATTCTGAGTGATGAAGAGGACATTGACGAAACGGTCATTGGTGGTCAAGAAAATAGTGCGTTTTGTGAAGTTGCTGGAGAATTGGAGCTTGAATTTATTGGAGGAAATGAAGATATTAGTGCGCCAAGCGAACACGAAACAACAAACAAATTTAGGTCAAAATCTTCATTTCCTTCTTCAAAATGGGTGCACACAAAACGACCAATTTACTCCAACAGTGCGCATGATTCTACAGAGCTGATGAAAGATCAAGAAAAGCTCTATCAGTTATTGTGTATGTAATGCCTGGATTAGTTTTTTTATTTATTTTATTTTCTGTAAATTACTTTAGGCGAAAAATCTCTATTAGAACTGTTCAAGTTGTTTTTGATGATGAGATAATGAATCTAATAGTGTCGAACACCAACGAATATGCGAGTCAGAACAATGTTCCAGACAACATGTGCGCAGTACAATTGTTGCAACGTTTCCTAGGATTTTTAATACTTACTGAATACCACACCAATATCTACAATATGAAAATTATTGGAGTCAGCAACCAGATTTAGGGGTTCCAATTGTAAAGCAAGCCTTGACACGTTTCGAATTTCGGTGGATGAAAAAGTATCTTCATCTATGTAATAACAACGCTTTAGATAAAAACGATCGCTTTGCGAAAATAAGACCCTTACTTGATGGACTAAACAAAAAGTTTTTGCAATTTGGAGTTTTTAGTGAACATTTATCAATCGATGAGCAAATGGTGCCATACTTTGGAAGGCATTCAAGCAAAATGTACATTAGGAATAAACCTATTCGTTTTGGTTTTAAGTTATGGGTTCTTGCTATGATGGATATATGTATAATTGTATGCCCTACGCTGGTTCCCAGGAGCTCTATAGTAAGGAAATCGGCCTTGGAGCTCATGTGGTCTTGAGTTTGCTGGAATGTGTGAAGAATCCAGAACGACATTACCTTTATTTTGACAATTTTTTTACTTCCTTTCATCTAATGTGTCTTCTGTCAGATAAAAAATTTCGAGCCACCGGTACAGTGCGCAAAAATCGATTGCCAAGCAATATGGGCATTAAAAATGACAAAACTTTAAAAAAAGGTGAGTACGATTTTATGTTTGATCGCGCAAATGAAATATTCATTGTAACTTGGCATGATAATGCAATTGTTACGTTAGCGACTAATTTTGACGCCGTCGATCCTCTAACAACTGTCCGACGTTATAACCGAAAATGTCATAAATATGTTAGTGTTGAAGAACCTAATTTGATAAAAAATTATAACTTGCATATGGGAGGAGTTGATATGGCAGACAATGCCATATCGAACTACCGTATAAATGTAAGAGGCAAGAAGTGGTGGTGGCCTTTCTTTTCAAACGCTGTGGATTCCGCTATTGTAAACGCCTGGAAAATGCACTGTTTTTTGTGTAATATTGGAAAAACTCGAGCCAAACCACAACTAGACTTCCGGTCTGAAATCGCTAGAGCTCTACTTGTTTCTGAGGATGAAGTCCATCAGCGAACAGAATCAGAACAACCAAATTCAAAACGTACAAAATTGTCACAACACGTTATTGTAAGACAGACGGAAGGCAAAAAACGTTGATGTAAGCAATGCCACGGCCATAAACCATTTATGTGTAAGATGTGTGAGGTTCACCTACATACGAAATGTTTTGAAATATACCACACTGATAATAATATATAAAATTATTAATAAATAAAATGTTTTTTATCGTTTCTAAAAAATTTTCATTTGTTTACATATTTCGCCGGTGGTGATTATAATCACCACTCATTTTCCGGAAAACTAAAAAAAAAAATCGCAGTTTAAGTTTTCAATTTTCTTAATTAGCATTATATTAGGTAAAAAATAAAGTTTTATGGAAATTGTTCGACAGGAACTATGTGCGGCGAAAAATGGGTTAATAGTAAAAGGTAACTTTAATTAAAGTGAGGAATAAAGTGACCTTTAAAATTGTTCGTTATTACAACTTCCTTGTAAAATAAAATAATTTTTTTTCTAAAATATGGCAATACCAGTGAAAACCCGATTACTTTTGACAAATTACTGACAAGAAACAGTAAATTGTTTGTGTTTGTGAAAAAACAAATATAAATCAAACGTCTGCTTTTCATTTTTGTTTATCAAATTATTTATTGGCAAAACAAAATTAAAATTAATTTATTTTTCATGAAGTAGACATTTTTTCCAGAACATATGGCAACTTCAAATACATAAACCTCACTATAAAATTTAAATGCAAGATGATCTTCCCTTTAGCTTATCGGTCGGTTTTAGAATAAAGTAAACTTATAATAACCAAATACTTCTTATCTGTCCGATAACATCATACCTTTAACTATTGTTAAGTTTTAATAATGGGCCTAAGTTATGTGTAGTAGAACAATTTAATGATTGAGAGGGATAGGGACCACCCTAATAAATGCAAAAAGCTTTTTTCTGTAATTGTCACTTAAGTGTCAATTTCAGATTCTTTGCAATTTATTATTTGTATGTACATGTTTTCATGTTTGCACTCTAAATAATACACTTTAATCCATTTCAAGACTTACAAAAACTAAAAACTGTTTGCACACTCAAACTAAATACTAGTTGTACATATCCTAATGTTCGGATACACATTAAACATATGTATGTAAATACATATACATACATACATACATATGCATACATATGTATTTATTTACTTATATAGGGTGTTTTTTTTATATGTAAAGAAGATTTTTGAAATGAAATAATCTCCAAGTGTTCAATCATTTCGGGCCTATCGGCGTAGCTAGTGCCTTTACATATCCCCACAGAAAATAGCCAAGCGGCGATAAATCGCACGATCTTGGAGACCAATTTACAGGTCCGAAAGGTGAAACTATATGGTTACAAAACGTTTCCTTCAATAAATCAATTGTGACACGAGCTGTGTGATATGTTGCACCGTCTTGTTGAAACCGAAACTCCTGCACATAATGATTGTTTAATTGTTCAGTAATCATGGCTATATAGCGGTCAAAATTGATTGTAACTTTCTGAACCAATTATTCCACCAACCGATAATGCACACCAAACAGTTAGTTTTTCAGGATGTAACGATGTCTCAACATATACTTGAGGATTATCATCAATTCAAATACGGCAGTTTTGTTTATTGACGTATCCATTAAACCAAAAGTGAGCTTCATCGCAAAACAAAATTCGCTTATGAAAATCGGCATCAACGGCAAGTTTCAAAATAAATTTGCACAATTTGGAAGCCTTGTTCAGGCGTCAGTCTATTCATTTTGAAATTCCAAACCGAACTGAATATAAATCAATTGCCGGCTGACCAAAAACCCGCCAGTTAAAAAAGTGCTGCCAACTAAAAGTTCTATACACCTTAACAAAACAACGTTTCTATATACATATGTATCAGAGATCAGTTATGAGTAGTGTGACCAACTGGCCCGGAAAATCCAGGACATGGCCCGGTTTTGGAACCAATGTCCCGGTGTCCCGGTGACATCCCCCGGATGGCCCGGATTTTTATTTTGAATTTAATTAAATAAAAAATATGTGGACTTGAAAAACAAAACAGTCTATTTCATTGAAATTTGGCACAATCGCATCATATTTTAATGGAAATTAATTCTTTTGAAAGATTAATTTTAAAATCATGTGTCTATGCATATCCCCAGCAAGCCATATGAGTCCGAAAAGAGTCTTTTTTGACACCTTTTCCGGAGCGTTCATGCTCTTTATGAGCCCAAAAAACAATCATTATTGCTTTGAAAACCTTCAGAAAAGAGCCATTACATTCGAAAATGGTCCGTCAGAAAAAAGTCTTTTATGACGGTTTTTTGTGCTCAGAAAGAGCTCTTACATCATGTCAAAAAAGAGTCATTGCAATTTTTAATACAACAAATTTAAAGGTCGCATTTATTTTTTTTTAAGTTGTTTTTACTTAAACAAAAAGGGACTCGCTGCTGCACCGAATTGGAAAGATGTAGAAACAACGATCAAATTTATGGTTGAAAAGAATTGGTTAAAACCTGAAGACAACAATGTAGAATTGTTTGACGAGTTTGGTTACATATTGAAATTTATTACCCCAGAGAAAATTAGCGAATGGAATAAAAATAATCCTCCTACTAAGCCACGTTACGTTGGGTGGAATGTTTCAAACATTTTCAAAGTACCAATGTACCGCGCGCGAATCATTGAATTTATATTTTGTTTGCCAGCAACATCTGCAAGTGTAGAGCGTATATTTTCGTTGATCGCAAAATTATGGACAAAAGAAAAATCGCAACTCAAGCTAGATACTTTGAAATCGATGGTATTTCTCAAATATAATTCAAAGTACGAATGCGTTTATACAATTTTTTTGAAAGAATCCCCAACATTGCTGAAGCAAATTTCATCACAGGATAAATACGATTTTAAACAAAAAGCGACAGAGAAATAAATTCAAATTACATACTTATAACATTATAATTGTCTAAATTTAACTTGAACAATAAAGTTTTTTCCCCATAAAAAATGGCCCGGTTTTAAGTTTGAATGTTCCGGATTTTAGTACTTTTTTCATAAAATGTCCCGGTTTCGCTCAAAATTGACGTGGTCACACTAGTTATGAGTAATGAAAAAGTGAGTATACTCGAATCATGACTTATAATTTATTGTACTTATACGTACTCATACTTGTCTCAATATCATCAAACCAATACTCATCTTTAAAGTTTGAAGTACTCATATTCATACTTAATCTCATGTATGATGTTGTTTATTTGACTCTCCTTAACTCAATGTACGTAGACGATAAAAAAAATAATTAGTATAACTCGCATACACTCATGCGAGTGTCGATCATTTTTTACAGCCTGAGTTGAATACTTTATGAGTATTTAAGTATTTTTCTTAAAATGTAAATCTAAATACCGTGGTTTATGAATCAAACTTATTAGGAATGGTATGAGCTTGAAGTCGGCTTAGTACTTATACTTATATCCACTTGCATTTATAAGTCAACGTTGCTGTGAGTTTGAGTAACTCAGAGTAGTTAAATTGCAATGATGTAAATCCACTTGTACTTAAAATGTCATGAGTAGTTGTGAGTCGTAAAAAAACGATTCATTGCCGATCTCTGATATGTAGGCTAGGTTAGGTAGGAAGGCTGGTGTGAGTCACCTCACCCAGAGACCAATAGGGTCCATTGCGATGCCTTAGATTCTCTACCAAATGTCTGACTAGTTTACATGTGTCTGACTGGTCTATATATGTCTGACTGGTCTACAAATGTGTGACTTATCTCCATATGTCTGACTCGTCTACCCAGAGTCTTTGGCGGGAATCGAACCCGCAACCCTTTGACTGATAGTCTGGCACTCTATCGCCTATTCTATCGGGGCGCCCATCTCTGATATGTATGTATTTTCTAAATTTTACAAAAACAATGTTTTAATTGAGAATTAGTCTTATTTATTTTAGTACCCAACTTAAAAATAATTAAGGTATTTTCCAACGACACTACTATTTATTTACTACTCTTAAAAATATAAAATTTATAAATGTTATAGTACCACGTCTGATCAAAAAATAACCGTTATGTTAAATTTTTTCAAAAAGTATTTATTTATTCATCAATAACTATCTTGTCCCCTTCAGATATAATACACTAATGCCAGCGTTTTTTCCAATCCCCGAAACAATTCTGAAACGCGCTTTTTGTTATCACCAACAGCTCCTGTTTCGATTCTTTTATCTCCTCAATTGTAGCAAAACGCTTTCCTTTCATCGGTGTCATCAGTTTTGGGAAGAGGAGAAAGTCAGCGGGGTCCGGTGAATACGGTGGTTGAGGCATGATAACAGTTTTGTTTTCGTCCAAAAACTCACGCACAAGCATCGATGTGTGAGCTGGTGCCATATCATGGTGCAAAATACATGATTGGGTTTTCCACAATTCTGTGCGTTTCTGACGAATTGCTTCGCGCAAACGGCGCATAACTTAAAGGTAGTATTCCTTATTGATCGTACGATCTTGTGGCAATAATTCATGATAAACAACGCCATTGCAGTCGAAGAAAACAGTGAGAAAAACCTTTACATTTGACCGAACTTGACGTGCTTTTTTCGGCCTTGGCTCTTCTGAACGTTTCCATTGGGATGATTGGGCTTTGGTTACAATGTCATAGCCATACACTAATGATTCGTCACCAGTTATGACCTCTTTTGAGGAAATCTGGATCGTCGTTGACGATGTTCAACAGCTCCTGAGCGATGTTCATGCGGCGTTGTTTTTGCTCAAAATTTAGCAATTTTGGAATAATCTTTGCTGCCGCAAATTTCATGCCTAAAACATCCGCAAAAATTGCTTGGCATGAGCCGAACGATATGCCAACATCATCAGCAACCTCTCTAATGGTGATTCGACGATTAGCCAAAATCATTTTCTTCACTGCTTCAACGTTTTCATCGGTTGCTGACGTGCTCGGGCGACCAGGACGAGCATCGTCATTGACATTTTCTCGGCCTTCCTTAAACCGATTATACCACAATTGAACTTGTGTTCTGCTCATAATAGACTCGCCAAACCCCACAGTCAACATTTAAATTTCCTTGCGCATTTAATCTGTCAAAAACAAACTGACAATCCAAAATGGCTGATATTACTAACATATTTGTGTATCACTTGTGTATCAACATAACAAAAAAAAAAGCGAAAATCGAACATACGTAACTCACGAAATTTGAAAATACCGGTTAGTTTTTGATCAGACCTGGTATATTAGTGTTTTATTTAATGCCATTCAAGATATTTTATTGTTCACTATTGTATTTTTTGTGAGCAAAATCGATTATGTAAAATCAGTCTTTTGGACCAAAATGTGATACAACCTCTGAAAGAATTGATATTTTTCGTAAAAGTTTTGCTCTTAGTTTTCCTTTAAATATATTGCAGATAATATGAAATGATATGATAAAGGCTTTATTGAAAACGATAAGAATCGGTTCATGTTTTCTCCTAGCCCCATATAAATTTCTTCTCTGAATATGGTTCTATGGTACAACAGTACATATACAAAATTTAGCGAAAATTAAATCCATATTTGACCATAGCCCCCATATAAAGTCTACTTTCGAAATCGCTTAAATACGCCGAAATCTGTAATAAATATCGTTATGAAGGTGAAATTCGAAACAAATTGATCATAACTTCCATATAAGAACCACGTCTTAAAATCAATTAATTAAACATACATAAATACCTTATAGACTAACGATGTCCAGCCGAAATTCGTCATCAATAATCCTTATTTTAATAAAAATCGTAGGGTGGAATTTTATAAAGATCGACTCTTGTCTATCTTAAAATAATCGATATCGCTACAAAATTTTACACAGATCTCTTGTATGTTTTCCAAAAAACCATACAACCAAAAGAAAAGTTGCAGCGAAACGTTCTAATGAGCAAAGAAAAGAAGTTCTTGCTGTAGCTATAGATGGAAGATGTATTGATTTTGTTATTGGGTTTTTAACACATCGAAATATGGGATGTGTATCTAGTAGGCCCTGGAGTGAACGACTTAGGGGAATGAAATATTCCCTAAATGTTCTCTGTTGATCAGAAATGTTTAATATACAAAAATAATTTAAAACAAAAACACCATCATAACCATAATTGTCAGTGATTTTTGTTTCTACATTTGCAGACGACACTGCTATTTTTAGCTCTAATGTGAATTCAAGTGTGGCTTCTAGAGAAATGGATAATTATCTCAGACATGTGCAGAAGTGGTTAAAAAAATTGGAGAATACGTGTAAATGAAACAAAAGTTAGGAAAGGAAATTCTCCACCTATTCACTAAACACTGTAAAATCCTACAGTCTCACTTGCCTTGGCATACATTTGGATAGACGCCTTACTTGGCGTCGCCACATACAAGCCAATTGGGTCCATATCAGAATAAAATCTTCTAATCTGTACTGTCTAATTAACGACCAATCTAAATTAGTCTCATTTGGGACCCATTTGTCCATTATGCCTCTCTCTGACAGCAAATAGTTTTTAATGTTTGAAATCAGATTTAAATACTTATTGTAAGGCCTATGAAGTAAAGCCAGATTCAATAAAATAAATAAATTGATCACGTTAGAAAAATGGTTTTAAAAAATAACAAACAAGAGAAAATATTTGCTTTAATTGGCAACAGATACCAAATATGCTGATCTCGTGTCCATCACTATATATATGTATGTGTAAAAAATGACACCAAAGAAAGTTAGCAACGTTAAACGCATTTTATCTGACTCTGTATTAAGCAAAAACTACTAGCATTTCATACACAAGTATTTGGAGTATAACTTAAAAATGCGGAATTTTTAGCACTTTTTTTAGGAAACATTTGTACAATATAAATTTGTTCAAAGTATTGGCCATTGTTAGCTTTGAACTTTGGATTCAATACAGGTTTCCTGTGATGGTCAGTTGACCAGATTTAAGCAGCTCATAGTAGATAGAACCCTTTTGGTCCCACCAAATACAGAGCATTACCTAGCGCCATGGTTATTTGGCTTTAGTGTCAATTCGGCTGGTTGGCCGAGCTTCACATACGAGGTTATTGTAATGGTTCCAATTTTCATTGCAAGTAATGATTTAGTGCAAAAATTATTTCCATTTAAAGCGTTTAAACACCATTTCGAACATCCAAAACGTCTTTCAAGATTTCTTGCCATCTATTCATATGGTACCCAATTTCCCTGCTTTTGGATGAATCCTGTTGCTCCCAAACGTTTTGTAATTACTGGTCGAGTAGTTCCCAATGATTTTTCAAGCTCTTGTTGAATTTGACAACAATCTGCATGAAGTAATGCCTCAAATTCTTGCTCTTTAAACTTATTTGACTGTTCTGAGCGATATTTCTCTTTCGTGTCAAAATCACCACTTCTGAACCGAACAAATTATCTCTCGCATTTTTAAACTAATGAAACACATTCTCCAAAAGCTTCGGTAAGCAATTGGTGTGATGCAGCGGCACTTTTTTGAAATTATTGAAGTAAATCTCTTCACTCTTGACACTCTTCAATTCTGACTCGTCAAGGCAAGTATTTTTGGATGAGAAGGGAAATGAGAATAAAAGGGGTACAAACTTGACGGTACTAATCAATTTTCTTATTAACTACTACTAAACAGTACGAAAATTTAATTGACGTGTGTGAATGAAATGGCAAGTTCAAAAGAGAATTGAACAAAAACTGGTCAGCTAAAACCAACAGTCTTGAAACAATGTTCAATAACTTAATGAGAATAAATAACAGATATTTACCCTTCAAAATGACATATAATTTACTAAAAAAAAACAAAACCCGCGTTTTGAATACCGCATTTTTAATTTATGCGCTCAATATATGACGTAGAAACCAAGTTTTATAATTGTCTGTAGAAGATAAGAATTATTTCAATTGTTAAAATGATTTTATTTAAATATCAGAACTGTTTACGAAATCAAAAAATTTGCTTCGCGGGTCTTTATTAGACGATTGGTCTTAAATTTTACAACAGTTAGTTTCAGCCACTAATGAACAAAATAAGACCCAAAAGAAGCAATTTTCTTTTTTTTAGGGTCAAGTCTTATGCATATTTATGTATGTATAGGTATAGTATGTACATATATGAATATGAATATTACATATTTCTATTGTATTTGTCACTTACTGTATACTCTTATAATTCGACATTCAAGAAAACACACAGTTACTCACACTAAAACACACACGTCCATACATACATACGTACTCGTAAGTATGTATGTTCATATACTTATGTAGGTACTCGTATTTGTAGTATTAAAATAATTCCGGCTCTTAAATACCACATACATACATACATATTATTCGTTATATAATATTTCCTTTTTTATTATTTATGTTTTTTTTTTATATTTTAATTTAAAATTAGAAATTCGTATTTACTTTTGTACAACAAGCAAATAATAAACTCTCGTTAGTTATACAATAAACTTTTGGAGAAAAAAACTGATTACTAATAAATAGATAATGAGTAAAAACAAATCCATTAAAGTATTAACCGAATGCAATAATGAAGGGAAATCGATTGTTTCCTTTGTGGTGCGAGTAAATTGTCCATTTACAATACGAATTTTGAAATAAAATATTTGCATATATATATTGTAGTTTTAACAAACTTCCAACACCGTAATCACGGACACTAATTCTCAAATTCACAGTAAACACACACATCTATTCACCCAATCACTCACATTCACTCACTCACACACGTTTGTATATACATACATACATATGTACATACGATTATGTATATATTAAACACATATCACACTGGTGAATGGAATGTATCTTTTGGTTTTTTACTCTTTATCGTTTTTTTATTCTATTTTGGAATGTTTTTTTCTTTTTTGCTTTCTTAAATTTTTGTTCTTACTTCTTTATCATCTTCGTTTTATTGTGCTCTTGTTCTCTTTTAGCCTTCTTTGTTATTATTTGACAAAAGTAGACTTTGGGTGGGTACAAATCAATTTTTTTCATTTCTTTGATTTGATATTGATTTGTAACTCAATTGTGATTTTAGTTTTTTTTTTATTTTTTTAATTTTCATTATCACCTGCACAACAAATTGGCTGTCAGCATTAACTACTTGGACTGGACTTGATTGCTGTTTAGTTTATTTGACAAAACAAGAACGAACCATACTCATAATTATGTATTTTATGAATTGAAATTCTTTTATTTCCGTTTCCTTTGGCTTTAATAGAACACAGAAACACTCTCGCAACGATTATAAATAAATGACCCTTTATGTGAATTTAAGTACATATGTGAATAGATATTGTAGATAGATACACTTTTTATACGAGTATGTACTTATAGGAATTTTTTTCCACAAGAAACAAACTTAGTACAATCAATTTATTTCTTGGCTTCTTGTTATTTTTTGTAATTTTTTTTTCACGTATTGGCATGATGTGTAATTGAATGACCCACTTTATGTGCACAAAATCATACATAAATACATTCATACATAGTATGTAGTATATACCTACATGTATAAATATGTATTTTATACAATATAATTGTGTACATACGAGTACATAAATGTGTAAATTATTTCATATTAAATACTCGTATGTATGTATATACTATACATGCATGTGTAAGTAGGTAATTATTCACATTAAACAAAATATGGTTATAGAGAAATATTTTCTTATTTTTTGTCTTTTAACATTTTCATACACTTTTATTTGTATTAACAATTTTCTTTTTCTTTTGTTTTTGCATTTAAAATATTTCGATTTTTCTCATTAAATCGTAATTATTTATCTATCTATAGACATTTTGTTGTGGTATGTACTTATGTATGTTATTTATATACAATAGATAATAATACTTTATATATTTTATACATTTTATTTTTCTATATTTACTATGTGGAACTTTTATTTTCTTTGAAATCCACACTTGTCTGTGTATAGTTTGGCACTGATTGTTAGCTTATCAAACTTAACTCGTGCACTGACATTTCGAAATCAGGATATACAATAAGATTGCTCAACGCTTTTCTCATTTCCTTACTATCGTTCGTATCCTCTTCATTTTATTTTACTCTACTCTAGCAAAATACACATGTGCATACATTACAAATCCAAACACATGCACACACACTTCTCAAAAAAGACAACACGGAATATGTTTGGCAGTGTTGTCAACTTTGAAATTTCAAAACGCACCGAAATAGAGAAAAAACGCACCATTAGCAAAAAAACTCACCAACTTTAGATTTTTTTTTTAAAAAATGATAAATTAATATTTTTTGTGTGCAAAGCACATGAACAAAGCTCTGTGACATCAAATAGAATTATTGAAAATTTCATGTATGCATGTAAGAGAACTTTAAATATTTCTTTAATAAACATTCTTTCTATACTTTCAGTTTTAAAGCTTTACATTTTTTATATATGTATGTAAAATGTTTCTTCACACTTTTCATATGATTTGGTACGTTATGAATGAACGTCAGTCATTATTTGTGGCCTGTAAAATTAATTGTAAAAAAAATTTTGCAGTATTGAATGGTACTTCTGAACACTGAAACAAAAAGTTGTGTTGAGTTTGCTTTAGTGCCACCAAAAATTAAAAAGCGCAACGCGCAAGTTACATATACACAACCAAACACATACATACACACTGACCCTATTGATGAATTTATTACAAATATAAAATTAAATAAAACTACAATATAATAATAGCAAACTAAACAATATAATAATTGCAAACTAAGTCAGCAAAACTTATTATTTTTCGGTCACAATTCTTGGAATATTAATATTTAACAAATTAACCCAAATTAGTAATAATATTGAATCAACATAATTATTGTCTAGATTAAGTGATTTGTAATTATAAATTATAAAAGAAATTCAGTTCCTCAACCAATAAAGTTATAAGTCTTCTGAACAAAAATTAAAAAAAATTAGTTTTTTTTAGTTAATAATAAAAATCAAAACAAAATTGGCGCAGTCGGTAAAATCCCAAAAGTAGTGAATGGGATCCAGTGAAACGAATCGAGTGTATATTTTTTAACAAATAACTTGATATCCTGCGAATCCTACGGGACCCTCCAGGGTAATACAAAGTACAAAATAAAAATTTAGTGCAGTGAACAATTGTTAAAATACAAATTGAACGCCACGAATTAAAAAAAAAAAAAAATTGATACCATAAAAATTAAGATTCGCAGACAAGAAGCATACGATAGAGTAAGGATGGAACAAGCTCAAGGAATAGATGCGTCTATGCTGGAACAATTAGCAAGACGGGAGCAGCAGCTCGAACAGTTGCGAGAGGCCTATTTAGCACTCCAACAACAACATCAACCACAACACCAAATCAACCAGTCTAACCATACGAGGGACAACATATTTAATACTATTAACCATTTACCAACCTTTACGGGTACAGGAGAAATAACCGTGAACAGTTTCTTCAGCAACATCGAATACTTGTTATCAACAATTCCCGATGAAATTCTGAAAAAGGAAGTAGTACGCACTATATTCTACAAAGTCATCCAGGGCCAAGCGAAGGACATCGTAATAAACATACCCACACCCGATAATTGGCAAGTAATAAAGGAAACCTTAAAATTAAGATATAGACCTAGCGTAGAACCCCATCATCTATATAAATTAATAGCTAACTTAAAAGTACACACGGTAAGTGAATTAATCAGTGAAATACAGAATATTAAATATAAGGCAGATGAACTTATAATATACTATCAAGACGACCACTACATTGACCTTTCAAACATAGACAGCCTTTTGGTGAATACAATAAAAGAAATGACACAGCGGGTGTTGTTAGACAAAATTTATGAAGAAAATGACATAAACAACATACTTAGGATTTTGATTAAAAAATGTTTAGATACCTGCATTAGACCTGAGTATAGAAAATTCAAGACAAATAGGTACAACACAAATACTAATCAGAATTATGAAAGTAGAAATAGCATGCAAGAGTGTACGGACAATTTTAGAAATAATGATAATAGTAAAGATAAAATAAATAATGGGAACAGACCATTTTACAGTTCAGGGCGATATAGAGCCAATAATAATAATACATGGAATAACCAAGGGTTTGTATAGGTAGGAAACTCTAGGCCAAATTCCGGGCGATACCACTGGAATCAACCTAGACAAGACCGAATAGAACCAATGAAAATAGATAATTTAGAGGTAGACAGACCCAGGGTGGCAGGAACTTCTAGACAACACCAATGTCTTTGTAACAACGGTCAAGTCAGACAAAGCCCGAAGGGACAAAACTATCTAGACCTAAACGAAACTTTTTTAGAAGCAAACAGATCCAGGGTGGCAGGAAATTCGCAACAAAACCAAGGTCTTTGTAACCAAAGTGGAGTAAGACAAAGCCCGAATGGACAAGGTTTCACAGAAAATATTAGGAATAATTTGGAATATGATCAAGTAAGAAGGTCTTCATCACGGCAATATGAACCGAATAATTTTTTTGGGAACAACATCCGATTGTTTACCCATCATAGAACTAACAATAAATAACAGAAAATATAGATACTGGAGCAAACATTAGTTTAATTTACCAGAATATTAAGGAATTTGAGAAGAAAATATTAACCAAACTGTTATATTTCTTTATTCAAATATTAATGATTTATTAGTAATAGTTCTTGTACAAAGATAATGTGTATGTATAATAACGCGTAATATAATTCGCGTTGCCAGATCTTCAGATGATCTAATGATGCCAGATTAAGACACAACATTTCCTCCCTTACATGACACTTGATTAGGAGAATATATAATCCTGGGTCTTCGATTCCTGGTAGATCTTCGTGGTAACATTCGTTCTCCTGTATTATTTGGTCGGCTTCCCAAGTTACTAGGACCGATCTCGGCGTTACCTATGTTTGTATTAGGCTGCTCATCATCATCTTCCTCCTGCGAACTAAAACCTCTGAAACTTGAAAGATTTCCGTTGGAATCATCCAGTAAAAATGAATTGTTCTCATCTCCTACATCTTGTTGAGGTGTTGACATGCTTATTGGTAGATCGGCAATTGGGAATTCGTCATTTGTTTGAAGCGATTGATTAGAGTTGCTCATTTTAAAATGAGATTGACGTCGGCGCAACATATTTCCTGTCCCGGTGTCTCTAAGTTTCCTAGGCTCTTCAATACTCAACTCGGTGTTCAAAGTAACATTACTCCTTATTTGATCAATGTGTCTCTTAAAATGTTTTCCGTTATACAAAATTTCATAATGTAGGTCCCCGATGCGACTCAAAATTAACCCCGGTAACCATTTGGGCATGCGTATATTGTTTGAGAGAAAATACACATTTTGCATTGGAGCCAATGTTCTAAATACTGGGTGAAATTTCATATATTGTTTGTCAGTAATCTCCGCAGATACTTCTTGTGGTAACATTAGATCGAGATGTGTACGAAAAACACGCCCCAAAAATAAAATTGATGGTGGCTTGCCAGTTGTTGAATGGGGAGCAATTCTATATTGACGAAGAAATATATTCAAATGGCTTTGAAGGTTGTTTCTAACTGCTCCGCATGATTTTAGCGCATTCTTGATAGTCTGAACTGATCTCTCAGCTTGGCCGTTTGTTGATGGGTGGTATGGAGCTGTAAATTTATGATATTTTACGCCGACCTTGGTGAGAAATTCCTTAAATTCTGCGGACGCAAAGCATGTACCGTTATCTGTTACTATTGTGACCGGTACACCATAAGCGGCAAACATTTCGTCCAGAATATTAATAGTAGCAGCGGATGTACTACTGGAGGTTACCTTTGCCTCAATCCACTTGCTATACGCATCAGTCACAATAAGAACCATTGTACCAAGGAATGGTCCCGCGTAGTCAACGTGAATTCGCTCCCACGGCGCTAGTTATGTACACACTACCAACTATAACAAAGAGGCCAATACACTAGACAGGAAATTGCTCCAATTGAATTCTTTAGAATTATTCCAAATTTCATTTTTGGCCCAATTCATATTTTTGACTTGTACGTAAGTTCAATAAACTGAACTTCCGTACAAGTAAATGCAAACATAACATTTCACAATATTTATAATTTAGCCAAGTTGCATTGTATTCTTTTTCCTAGTAATTAATATTAAAAACCATTGTAAATAATATTAAGAAAATTATAAAAAACCATTGTAAACAAAATAATATTTGAGAAATAAATTGGTGTTCAACCTAAACGGTTGATTTTTTTTGAACTTAAGTAAATACAGTTCTTTAATTGGCGCAGTCTACTCGGGCAGTCGCGGTATCAATTTTAAGTGATTTTGACAGTGATGATATAAAAAAAAATATAATAATAAAGTAATATTCACAAGTGACATTAATATTTTAACAAAAATTTATTTCAAAAAGGAAAATAATATTCACAAGTGACATTAATATTTTAACAAAAAGTTATTACAAAAAGAAAAAGTAAAATATTAGAATAACAATTGCTTTACAAAAAAAAAACCTATAGAAAAGAATTTTTTTTAAACAAAAACGGTATAAAACAGGGAGAGAATATCTCTGTTAAAATCGTTAAAAAGAAAATAAATATAATACGGGGAGAGAATATCTCCGTTACTTAAAAACGTTATAGAACAGTGAGGGAATATCTCTGTTAAAAAACGTCAACAAAAAAAAAAACGCTAAAGAAAAATACAAAAAAAAAAAGATATACAAAGTTAATAATAATAATAAGAACATTAAACAAGACTTTAACACACATAAAACGGGGAGAGGATATCTCCGTTAGAAAAATCATCACAAGCAACAATCCACCGAAAATTGACACCGTTGGATTTCAATCCATTTACGACTGAGAACCTACACCAATCTACTTCTCCATGCTGACTACGGCTCCACTCCTGCTATATTTGTAAGCATTTAGAAATAAGATATTTTAAGTAATAATAAAATTTCCAACTAGAACAAAATACATATATACATTTATCTCTGTATCTAATGTTCAAAAGGAAGGCAAAGACTGAAGCCTTATTTAAATTAACAAAAAAGCCAAAAAGCCTTGATAACGTAACACAAGAACACCATTCAAGTTTACCTATTATACCTGAAATGCCAAATCAAGATTCGATCCAAACCCAATCTTCCTCTCAAACACAAAAATCCTCATCATTTATCAACCCCGAATTTATACCATTAGAAAACCGAACAAACTGTCCACCCGTGACTATAACGACTATATCCAACAAATACACTCTGAACACAAAAACTAAATTGCCAATATTCACAGAATTTAGAGAAAAGGGTCATTTAGAATCTTTAATTTTTAAGTTTCACAACTACTTTGACGGGCTCCTAGGAATCGATGCATTACAGGAACTTAAAGCAAATATCGACTTGCAGAATAATATCTTAATTACTCCAAAAAGCACCATCCCTTTACAAATGAAACCTACCATAACATCGCATAAGTATCTAATACCTGCTAACTCTAAAACGATTTTACAACTTCCTGTTGATGTAGAAAAAGGCGAAATCTTTGTTACACAAACAAAAATCTCGACACAACTAGAAATCTCCGAAGGCATTTACAATGCAAATAATTGGCTGAGTAATATGGAAGTAACCAACAGTTCAAATCACGACCAAATATTACATCTTGAACAACCTTTGAAAGCAGAGCCTTATAATTCCTCAAACTATGTAGAACTCAATTGTATTAACCCTGAGTATGTAGCAAATTATAAAGAGGAAAATACGAAACTTTCCTTACGGCTAGATCACTTAAATGCAGAAGAAAAGAAACTTCTCCTTAAACTTTGCCAACATTTTTACTCTGTATTTTATAAAGATAATCAGAATCTTACATTTACAAACCAAATTAAACACACTATAAAAACAGTAGACGAAATTCCAATCTATACTAAATCATATCGCTATCCTTATATTCATAAGGAAGAAGTCAGAAAACAGATAACGAACATGTTAGAACAAGGCATAATTAAGCCATCATATTCTCCATGGAGTTCACCCGTTTGGGTAGTTCCAAAAAAACAAGACGCCAGCGGGAAACAAAAATGGCGCCTTGTTATTGATTATAGGAAACTGAACGAGAAAACAATCTCGGACAGATACCCTTTACCGAATATCTCAGATATTCTGGATAAACTAGGAAAATGCATGTATTTTTCGACCTTGGATCTCGCCAGCGGTTTCCATCAGATCGAAATGGATCCAAAAGACGTCCAAAAGACTGCATTTACCGTTGAAGGAGGGCATTATGAATACATAAGGATGCCATTTGGGCTGAAAAATGCACCCTCCACCTTCCAGAGAGTCATGGACAATGTCTTGAGAGATCTTGTAGGTAAAATCTGTCTTGTTTATCTCGATGACATAATCATATTTTCTACGTCACTAGAGGAGCATATTAACAATTTGAGACAGGTTTTCGAAAGATTGGAAATTGCGAATTTCAAAATACAATTGGACAAATCTGAATTTTTAAGGAAAGAAATTGCATTTTTAGGACACATTGTTTCAACAGAGGGCATTAAACCAAACCCTGCAAAGTTGGAAGCAATACGAAATTTCCCAATTCCCAGTACGCCGAAAGAAATTAAATCCTTTTTGGGGTTAGTAGGCTACTATCGGAAATTCATCAAGGATTTTGCGAAAATCGTTAAGCCTCTGACAATGTGCCTTAAGAAAAACAGTAAAATAGACTTCAACCAGAATTATATACACGCCTTTGAAACATGTAAAAATATACTATCTAATGATCCAATTCTTCAATACCCCGATTTTTCTAAACCATTTGTACTCACCACGGATGCCAGCGGATTTGCGATAGGCGCCATTTTATCACAAGGCCCAATTGGCAGCGACAGACCCATATGCTACGCTAGCCGTACATTGTGCGAATCTGAAATAAACTATTCTACAATTGAAAAGGAACTGCTAGCAATAGTATGGGCCACTAAATATTTCCGACCATATTTATATGGCCGAAAATTTAAAATCGTTACCGATCATCGTCCACTAACTTGGATAATGAGTCTAAAGGACCCCAACTCCAAACTAGTGAGATGGAGGTTAAAGCTGGAGGAGTACGACTACGAGATCCATTACAAAAAAGGTGCAATGAACACAAACGCCGATGCCCTTAGTCGTGTAAAAATTGACGTAAATCATATGGATATTAATATTAATGACACTACTTCAAATCAAGGTACACAGGGTACTACAATCCATTCCTCCGACGAGAACTTTGACGATGGCATCTTCATATCTGAAAGGCCACTTAATGAATTTAATTTACAAATAGTCCTAGAGAAAACAGCATTGGGAAGCCCAATGACAATAGAAACAATTTTCAGAAACAGACAAAGACGAATAATTAGACGACCCAATTTTAACGAACAAGTAATGATAGACATATTTAAAAAATATTTTCCACCTAACAAGCTAACAGTAATATATACTGATGACAACATTTTTAAGACAGTACAGGATATCTATTCAAAATATTTCTCACACAATAAACTTTTCAAATTACTAAGATGTACAAAATTTCTGGAAGATATTAGACAAAACGATGACCAAGAAAATTTGGTAAAAGAATATCATGAAAATAGTAACCACCGAGGAATTAACGAGTGCTACGAGCACTTGAAAAGAAAATATTATTTTCCATATATGAAGGAACTAATTACTAAAACTATTAACAATTGCGATAGATGCCAAACTCTAAAGTACGATAGACAACCACCCAAAATAAAATTCAGACTACCCGAAACCCCCTCTAAACCATTAGATACACTGCATATCGACTTATATACAATAAATAATCATCAAAATTTAACAATTATAGATAAATTTTCAAAATTCGCAGCAGCATACGTTCTTGTAAACAGGAATAGTATAACAGTACTTAAATCACTTAAATCATTTCTGAGCTCATACGGCATTCCTAAGAAAATTATATGTGACCAAGGATCTGAGTTTACAAGCAATATTTTCAAAGAATTCTGCAGACAATATGGTATTGAACTACACCATACTTCATTTCAACAAACAAGTAGCAACTCACCTGTCGAAAGACTCCATTCTACGTTCACCGAAATTTATAGACTCATTCTGGAAGAAAAAAAAACCCGCAGAATGGAGTCCGACCATCAAGAGTTGATGACAGAAGTCGTATTAACATATAATAACTCAGTACATTCGGCCACAAAACTAACCCCTTTTGAGCTCTTTCATGGCCGAACATACGAATTTGATAAAAATCTAAAATTCAACAATGAACATGATTACTTGAGAAAACTTAATGAATTTCAAGAAACTTTATACCCAAAAATTAAAGAAAAATTAGAGGTTTCCGCTCTTAATCGTACAAACAAATTAAATGAATCTAGGGAAGATCCAGAGCCTAGGCAAAGTAATGAAACAATATATAGAAAAAACAGTAAACGTAATAAAATCACTTCGAGATTTTCCAAACATAAAGTAAAAGAAGACAATTTGCATACAATTACTACCACCAATAACCAGAAAATACATAAATCCCGACTAAAGAAGAAACGAAAAAATTCTTCTTTTTAGGGCCACTTTAACTACGGCACAATATATTGAGATTCGAGACCTAACATCTAACATGGGTATTTTGCCAATAGACTTGGGACCAGCAAGACACATAACAGGATACAGCAACCTCATTCATGTGATTAATCTGGATAAATATAGGGAAAACATTGAAAACATCAACAACACTCTTAGGACCTTCGAACGAAACAGTTCAACAGGAACCCAGACTGAAACCACAAAATTGAAACTCAGAGAACTGAAACTAAAATTAAACAGTTTAATGACCAAACGCAGCAAACGAGGACTGATTGACGGAGTTGGACATGCAATTAAATTTATTACAGGAAACATGGACGCATATGACGCTCATAAAATAAATGATCAAATTGAACAACTCAAATTTAATCAAATAGAATTTCAGAAGACCTTGACAAAGGACCATAGATTTAACCTAAATATGGTTGCGAGATTTTCCAATATAACCAATCACATAAATGAGATGCAAGAAACCATACAGCATTTTTTAAACAAACAAGCAAATCTAACTAACCACATAATAAAAAGTTCAGAATTCTCAATCAGAGAAATTCAATACCTTAACCAAATTAACTACAATATTGATATACTAACAAGTCATATTAACGACATTTCGGAGGCAATTATTTTGGCAAAACTTAACATAATTCCTAAATTAATTTTACACCCAGAGGAAATAGAACAGATTAGCAAACATTTAGAGGACGAATCTATTAAAACCAAATCAATAGAAAACATATACGAATTACTAGGACTCCAGGCTTATTACAACGAATCCAATATTATTTTTAATGTACTGATCCCCAACCTTGATCCCAAACCCTACAAATTTTATCATGTAATTCCCTTACCCATTAATAGAACTAAGATTATTATAAGTGAACCTTACTTAATGTATAATGAATTTAAAATTTTATATATATCAGAGAAATGTTCAAAAATAGAAAATATATTTTTTTGTTCAAAATTTAAAAATGAAGAAGCAACCTCCAACTCTAGTTGTATCGGCCATCTCTTTAAAAACCAGGATGCACAGTGTGTTACCAACGACGTCGGCGAGACACAATCAATTTGGCAACCAGAACCTAACTTAATCGTATTCATTAATATTCCTAAAACACAGATCGAAACTACTTGCAAAATCAACAACCACTCCTTGCATGGAACAGGCGTACTGCATTACAAACACTGTGAAGTATACGTAAATAATATAACCTATGGTGACGACATCAATACATTCTGGGATGACGTATATATTGCCCCAGTATCAACCTCCCAAATTCATGCTTCAACTGAGATGAAAACTATTACCCTAAAAAAGCTATCAGATTATAACATCAACCAGCAAAATGAGATTATTTCAATATCATCCAGACTAGATGTGCAGAACTTAATTGAATCCTTCATATGGCTAATTATCATTGCAGTAACAATTTATATCTTGAGAAGAGTATACAAGTTAAATATTAAACAAGAAGTCCACAATGAAGCTGCAGTCCCTTCAGTTCCTTCTGTCCCTACGCTTCAAACTGGGCAGGGAGGAGTTATGTACACACTACCAACTATAACAAAGAGGCCAATACACTAGACAGGAAATTGCTCCAATTGAATTCTTTAGAATTATTCCAAATTTCATTTTTGGCCCAATTCATATTTTTGACTTGTACGTAAGTTCAATAAACTGAACTTCCGTACAAGTAAATGCAAACATAACATTTCACAATATTTATAATTTAGCCAAGTTGCATTGTATTCTTTTTCCTAGTAATTAATATTAAAAACCATTGTAAATAATATTAAGAAAATTATAAAAGTACGTAAGTTCAATAAACTGAACTTCCGTACAAGTAAATGCAAACATAACATTTCACAATATTTATAATTTAGCCTAAGTTGCACTGTATTCTTTTTCCTAGTAATTAATATTAAAAACCATTGTAAATAATATTAAGAAAATTATAAAAAACCATTGTAAACAAAATAATATTTGAGAAATAAATTGGTGTTCAACCTAAACGGTTGATTTTTTTTGAACTTAAGTAAATACAGTTCTTTAATTCGCTTTAGGGTAATGCCAATGATGTTCTCGGTATTTTGGGGGGTCATTTGCGCATTTAGCACAGTCTACACAGCATTTCGCGATTTTCTCAATATCCTTATCGATGCCGGGCCAATATACGAAGGATCTAGCGATGCCTTTCATTTTGACTATGCCCAAATGAGCAGAGTGCAAGTCTTGTAGTATTTTTGGTCTAAGTTTTTCTGGAATCACCACTCTGTGTTCAAACATTATACAATTTCCAGACGTTCTATAATTTATTTCAGGCGCTTTATAGCCAAATGATTGTAGGGATTTCCCCCTTTCAAGAATTTTGATTATAGCACCTAATTTCTCGTCTTTTCTTGTTTCAGTCGCTATTTGAGTGGCGCTTGTTGGAAGCTGTTGAATTTGGTTAATCACAAACATGTCAAAATTATCGGTGTCTGATTCTTGTGTCACCTGGTGAAAATTATCGTTTCTTGCTATTCTTGAACAGTAATCAGCATTTGCGTTATCTTTTGTGTTTTTAAACGTGATGTCAAAATCGAAATTTGCAAGGAAATCAGCGTAGTTGGCCATGCGGCTTATACAAAGTACCGGTAGCGATTTATGGGGATCTAAAATTTGTGTAAGTGGTTTGTGGTCCGTGATAAGACTAAAGTGTCGAGCATACAAGTACATAAAATACTTTTGCACCGCCCATACAATTGCTAGGGCCTCTTTGTCGATTTGCGGATACTTCTGTTCCGTGCTGGATAAAGTTCGACTTGCATATGCAATCGGTTTTTCTCGACCGTCTGGCAACCGATGTGACAAGACTGCCCCTAATCCAACTTGACTTGCATCTGTGGCAAGCAGTAACGGCAGCTCAGGGTTGTAGGGCATCAACACTCTAGGTGACACTAAGTCCATTTTTATATCTGCATATGCCTGTTCTGCTTCCGTAGTCCACTTGAACTCCTTATCGAGCAGTACATTTCGGAGAGGTTTGCTGCGAGTTGACAATTCGGGTATAAATGAACCGTAGTAATTAGCCTTTCCTAAAAAGAGTTGTAATTCTTCATGCGAAATTGGTCTCGGCGCATCTCTCACTGCCTCTATGTGCTTATCCGACTTGTGAATGCCCTTACTATCAATTTTGTGTCCTAAAAACTCAACAGCCGGTGCACAAAAAACACATTTTGATCGTTTCAACTTCAATCCTTTTTCTTTTAAGCGATTTAAGGTACTTTCTAATGTAGACAACAATTCCTCAAAATCCCTGGCATAAATTAAAATGTCATCAAAAAAATTACACACATTCGGGACATCTTGCAACACCGATTCCATCGTTCGCTGCCAAATTGCTGGTATATTAGCAGCACCGTAGACAGCACGAGTGGGACGAATTAACCCATGAGTTGGCGTGTTTAATGTTAGGGCCTGTGCTAGGTCCTCATCAATTTGCAAATGGCTATACGCGTCGGTAATATCTAAATGACAAAATAACTTTGAGCCCGTCATTTTATTGAAAATATTCTCTGGTTTGGGTATAGGATGCTCATCTACCATTATTCTGGGATTTACAGTGGGTTTATAGTTACCTGTTATCCGGATCCTACCATCTTTTTTTGACACAACGTGTGTTGTTGATGCCCATTCGGAAAAATCAACTCTTTTAAAAATGCCACAAGCAATTTTCTTATCTATTTCGGCTGCATAAGCGTCTCTCAGAGCGACTGGAATCTCTCTTGCTTTGGCGAAAATAGGTCGGGCACCTTCTCTTAAATGGAGCTTTATTGGTGGCATCTTTAACTTTCCTGCAGTATCACTAAAGACGTCGCTAAAACGAAGGAGTAACTTTTGCAAATTTTGATCTTGGCTTTGAGTTAAATAAGGGGTATCCATTTTTATTGCCCCAATAGGCTCCGCTGGAGAAAATAATTTCTTGAAATCTATTTCATTAACAAATTGCTGGATCCATTCTCTGCCAAAAAGAGCATCGTAATTTCCATCAACAACGTACAAGTTTAGTTTTCGGTTTGTGGACCCTACTGTAACATCTACTACTGCTCTCCCAACCAGATTTATTTTGTGTCCCGTATAGCTCGTAAATTTTCTTTCTGTTGGTAGTATACGAAAATTCTCAATAGCAGCTTTTAGCGATGATCTACTGATCAATCCGCATGGGGCACCTGAGTCCAACTCCATCACCACTTTTTTATTGTTCAGTAACACTTCTATCATGTGTTTTGCAGTTCTAGGGCCACTCACTTTATTCAACCTCTGAATTAACTCCGCATCGCTTTCAGCATCGTCATCTGTGATTTGCGCTGTTCTTGATTTGCAAACTTTTGCAATGTGACCCGTCTTATTACAAGCGTAACATGTAGCGTTACGGAATTTACATTGGTTTCTGTTGTGATTTCCCCCACACCCATAACATTTGGGGCTACTGAAATTGTTTTGACGATCGCTGTGAGCATCTAGCTTTTTTGAACGCATCACTTTTGGACTTTCTTGCGGTTTATTTGGCTTATACCCAACTTTAAATGTTGCTTCCATTAAAGGATTAGAATTAGGGGAATTGCTTTTCATTTCGACAGACGATTTGTGAGATGCTTCCAACCTTTGCGCTATTTCATAAGCTTTTTTAAATTCAGCAGGTTCTCTAGCAATTATCTCATCACAAATGCTTCTGGATTCCAAGCCAAAAAGTAGTTGCTCTGTTAGCATTCGGTCCAAAGAAGAGCCATAATTGCAATGTGTTGCAGCTTGTCTTAAACGTAGTGCGAAATCAGCCACACTTTCACCTTCTCTCTGCACAATTTGGCGGAATTTGACGCTTTCGGCATATTGATTTCTTTTTCTGTCGAAATGGTTAACAAGCGTTGTTTTTATTTCTGCATATGTTAGTTCCTCCGGAGTCTTGGGGCTTACCAAGATTTTGAGGGCGTTGTTTAGTTCTGCACCCATATGTACCAGCATATAGGTCTTATACTCTAACTCTGGAATTCGGCTTAATTGAAAGGACCATTCACACCGCATAAAATAATCTTGGACTGATGTGTAATCCGCAGCTTTGTATCCTAGGATGGCAACTGGCGGTGCAGAGACTCTGGGTATTGCGCCCTGTTGAGCTGTAGTTTGTGCGGCAGACTGTAAGGCCTCTGCCAACAATTGTGACAGAGCCTGAATATCACTGGATTCCAGCGGCATTTTTTTGATGTGCTTATCCCACTTCTGACACCAAATGTTATATTTCTTTATTCAAATATTAATGATTTATTAGTAATAGTTCTTGTACAAAGATAATGTGTATGTATAATAACGCGTAATATAATTCGCGTTGCCAGATCTTCAGATGATCTAATGATGCCAGATTAAGACACAACACAAACCATTAGAATTTAGCACAATAAATGGAAAAGATATTATTCAATTCGAAGTACCGACGGACGCACCCTTCGAATTTAACGTAGAAAAGAATGCAAAAATTAGATGGAAAATGACCCAGTTAAAGGGAAGGAAATATAATTTTATTATAGGAGTCGATCTGATGAATTGTTTTAATACTATGATAAACTTAGAGGAAGGACATATAATATAATTTTTCGGACCTTGACTTGAATAGACTAAAATTGGACCATTTAAACAAAGAGGAATATAGTGAAATTTTAAAAGTGTTGAATAGGTTTAGGAAATTATTCTTTAAAGAAGGAGACAAGTTGACTAGCACAATGAGTGTAAAACATGAAATTAGGACAACAACAGATAAACAAATAAACTCGAAACTATACAGAAATCCTCCACAACATGAAAGTGAAGTAAGAAGACAAATAAAGGAGATGGAAGAACAAGGAATAATAGCGAAGAGTAATTCAAGATATTCAAGCCCATTGATTGTAGTACCCAAAAAAAATAGATAATTCTGGAGAGCGAAAATATAGACTAGTAGTGGATTATATGAAATTAAACGAAGTAACAGTGGACAATAAGTTTGCGTTACCTAACATCGATTCAATTTTGGATAAATTAGGAAGATCGCAATATTTCACCACTCTAGATCTAGCTAAAGGATATCATCAAATATTAATTAAAGAACAGGACAGAGAAAATACAGCATTTGTAACGCCACACGGACTATACGAATTTATTAGGATGCCGTTTGGACTAAAAAAAGCATTAAAAGAACATGTTAGGATAATAACGGACATTTTCAAAGTATTAGAGGAGAAAAACTTAAAAGTTAAAATGGACAAATGTAATTTCATGAAAAAAGAAACGGAATTTTTGGGGCATATTCTGACTAAAGACGGACTGAAACCAAACCCAGACAAAATTAGAGTCATTCAAACACTAGAAATACCTAGGACAGAGAAGCAAATTAAAAGTTTTTTGGGCATAACAGGATACTAAAGGAAGTTTGTTAAGGATTATGCCAAGATAGCACAGCCTATAACTAAATACTTGAAGAAAAATGTAAAAATAAACGTAAAAGAACCAACTTATATAGAGGCATTTAAGAAATTGAAAACATTAATTAGTTCCCATCCAATCTTAAGATACCCAAATTTCGAAAAACCATTCGCACTGACTACAGATGCGTCCAATTATGCAATTGGAGCAGTCCTTTCACAGGAAGGACATCCGGTATGTTTCATTTCAAGAACGTTGAATAATCATGAAAGGAATTATTCTGCGACTGACAAGGAATTTCTGGCTATATTATGGAGCGTAAACTATTTAAGACCATACCTTTACGGAAGAAAGTCTCAAATTTATACTGATCATCAACCTATTAAATTTTTATATACAAAGTACAGAGGTAAAGATATGTCGCCGAGACACCAAAGGTGGATGTTAAAATTGGGGGAATATGACTTTGATATTAATTATATAAAAGGATAAGAAAAGCAAGTAGCTGATTTTCTAAGCAGGTTAGAACATAAGGAAAACATTATTGAGGAAGAGGAAAAGAACAAAGAATTGACTATAGTAAACAACGTAGAAGATGATAATGCATCGATTGTCACTATTCACTCAGCAGAAGAAGAGCTACAGGATCATTTTTACATAAAAGACGAAATAGTGAATAAATATAAAACACAAATTATTTTAACTAATAATAAGATTGAGGAAATAAAAACTTTACATGGAAAAAGGATAATTTTTATAGCCGAAGCTATAATGGGTGAATTGTTTAAGAAATACATAACGACAGGTAAGGTAGGAATATTCTCAGAATTATCAGAACATAATTATAACTAAGTTCAAGAAAAATTAATAGAATTATTTTCGAACGATAGACAAATAAAATTTACTAAATGCACCATTCGAGCCCAAGATATTGAAACAGAAACAGAAGCAGTTAAACAAATATCACTATATCATGTGAGAGAAAGTATACATTCAGGCATCGTTGAAACCTATAATCAAATTAAACGAAAAATATATTACCCAAAATTGATGGAGCTCATCCAGATAGTAATTAATCAATGTGAATTATGTCGGGAAATAAAATATGATAGAAATCCAGTTAAATTAAAATTTTCCATTACAGAAACACCGTCGACGAAAAACGAAATAATACACATAGACACTTATGTCATAAAGAGATTTATGTTTTCGACTGTAATAGATAAATTCTCAAAATTCGGGCAGCTTATTCGCTCAACGACAGAAGTCATCTGACTTTTATAGAGCAACTAGAAGATCATTTTGCAAAAATAGGAAAGCCAAGAAAAATAAAAGCAGATAATGAATTCAAAGCTTTACGAATCAAAGAATTTCTAGACCAAGAAAATATTGAACTACACTTAACCAAACCTAATAGTCATACAGGAAACGCGGACATTGAGAGATTCCATAATACAATTGCTGAAAAGTTTAGGATAATATACAAAACAAGGATATACCAATAAAACAATTAATTCAGAAAAGCATTAGGAATTATAATGACCGATATCATTCAGTCATTAAATGTACACCGAACGAAGTTCAATTAGGAAAAATCGACGAAAAGACAATTAAGGAAATTTTAGAAGAGAATAATAGAAAACTGATAAGTAAAATAAACAGAAACAGGGAAGATTATAGAGAAAATAGAGTGGAAGGTTCCATAAAAAATTATAAGGCAGTTAGGCATAAGGAGCAGCCTAAATATAAGAGGGCAAAACTGGAGAAAGTACACCCATGCAATATTAAAAGACCGTATAAATTCTCAGACACTTACAATGAAGACGAGGACATTGATTTCGAATACTTGACTCAACGTTTAAAAGAAATAAAAACAAAAACACTGTAGAAACCCAATCAACCCAGGAATTAAATAATGTTTAAACTAAAATTTTCAGATAATGTTGATACTATTATTAATAATAATGCGGACACCGACGAATTAAGGAGAAATTACCATAACCAAACTAACGGACCAATCAGGATTTGCAGATATTCAATTAGGAATTAAGGAAATAGTTAAAGACACGGATATAATACTACATAAAATTGACGTAGAAGAATTAGAAAATATAGTGAATGAAATGACGGACAATACAATATTAATGACAACTATACATAAAGATATACTACAACAAGAATTACTAGAGGTTAGAAACAAATTGTTAACACTGATACCAAGAAACCATAGACAAAAACGGGGATTAATAAATGCCATAGGAAGCATGTCAAAATGGCTATTTGGCACAATGGACGATTATGACAGACATTACATTCATAATAACAAACGAACGCAAAAATTAATCAACAAATTGAAATTAATGATTATTTTGATTTAGCCATTAAGCAATTAAAAGAAATTATAAAAAGTGACAGACAAGAAATAGAAAAGAATTTTAATGTAATAAATAAATATATTGATAAAGGACACGAAGAAAATATGTTTCTACAACAACTCACAAAAATACAATTGTTAAATGATAAAATTACACATATTCAAGATAATTTAGTTTCAGCCAAATACGGAATAATACATCCAAATATTTTAACAAGTAAAGAAATTTTAAAATATGAAATAGACTATAATAAACTTATAGGAACAGCTATTTTTAATAACACATTTTTAGTATTCGGTATTAAAATACCTAAATCATTTGTATACGTAGATATAAGAAATATAATACCTATACCTACTGTAGAGTATAATGAAATTGATGAAGAAATAGAAAAAATATTTACTTATGAAAATAATATGTACTTATAAATTTGAAGATAATAAACAAATTAGACAATTAAAACCTAGCATAAACTGCGTATTGAAAGAAAATTGTAAACTCATAAAAAGTACAGATTTTGAAGTAATACCAATAGACTTAAAAACAATAATTAATAAAAAAGCAATCAATATATCAGTTCAACATACCTGTAATAAGAATAAAACTATTGTAAATGGAAACTATGTAATACAATTTAATAACTGTTCATTAAAAATTAAAGATTACTATTTTTCTAATTACATTGAAAAAGATGAAACGAAAATATTAATAATTAAAAATGAAAACATAAGAAATTTTACAAAAAAAATGACATTTATACAACGTTTCCACGGTACATGCTTCGCTCTCTATTCATGCTTCACACCCCAATCATGTGCGAAACAACTTGCTTCACCATACAAAATTTTAAGAGCGAATCAAGTAGATTCATATTGAATCTACTTGCGAAGCCCGAAAAATTGCACTCTTCTCTAATTTTTATCGCAAGTTTAACTGCACTAGCTGTAAACATTTAATATTATTGTAAACAGAGCAAATTATTTTCTTGTTGCTGGAAGTAAAGAAAGTAAATACGTACGAATGTATGTTTTTTTTTCAAATAAGCTAACTAATTTCCACTCACTTATGTTTGTCCATTAAAAAAAATTATTTTCCACAAATTGTAAATTCTGGTTTTTTATTGTTTGTTTATTAAAGACAACTGTCAAATCGAATCAAGTTTTTTGGTCATGTAAATAGCATGATTCATAAACAAGATTCAGAGAGCGAAGCAGGTGATTCAAGTCGTCGTGGAAACCTAGTATTAGTGATATAATGGAAGAAAACAAAAACAACATACAAAATATTGTCACCCTGTGTGGAAATACAACTGTGTATTGATATTACTTTTTTTATCATTATTATTCGTAGAAGAAAAAGACGCGCTCGATACGAATATTCTAGAAGCGTCATATATATAGATTTTTGTTTTTTGTTCCTATTAGTATTTACTCGACTTAAATGAATTAAATAAAGTCTTTTACTTTTGTTAAAATTAAATAGAGAGTACGATTGTTCTTATTTCCAACATTTGATGTCCACGTTAGTGACAATATTAATAAACTTAAATATCATACTAATGTATCTCATGGATGCAGTTTAGTCCTAGCAATAATACTAATTATGATCTTAATTTTTGTAATCTTAAAACACAAACATATTAAAATAAAATTAAACAGTAGAATTCAGGAGAATTCCATTTTAAAGGGGGGAGAAGTTACATATACACGACCAAACACATACATACACACTGACCCTATTGATGAATTTATTACAAATATAAAATTAAATAAAACTACAATATAATAATAGCAAACTAAACAATATAATAATTGCAAACTAAGTCAACAAAACTTATTATTTTTCGGTCGCAATTCTTGGAATATTAATATTTAACAAATTAACCCAAATTACTAATAATATTGAATCAACATAATTATTGTCTAGATTAAGTGATTTGTAATTATAAATTATAAAAGAAATTCAGTTTGTATTATCATCCTCAACCAATAAAGTTATAAGTCTTCTGAACAAAAATTAAAAAAAATTAGTTTTTTTTAGTTAATAATAAAAATCAAAACAAAATTCGCACCAAAAATTTAAAAAAGCACCAAAAATGGTGCGAAACGCACCAAGTTGACAACGCTGAAGTTTGGACATATATGTGTGTTTATGAGACACAGAGAGAGAGAGAGAGAGTAAAATGTGTATACAAGAGTCTAGGGCAGTGATGTTCAAAAATAAAATGTAGATGTATTTGTGAGAGATTTTGCACAGCAAACATATTGTCATACGCTTAAAATCAGAAAAAAGTAAAGAATTTTTTCCAAATGTAAACACCTTATGAAACAATATCAGGGACCGTAAATAACAATTATCAATATCGAAAACCAGTTTTAGAACAGTTATTTTGATAAAAAACAAAAATAAGTCTATCTAAACCAGTTTTTTATTTTTCGTTTTCAATTGTAATTGAATAGCGTGTGTTTGCTGTGCTTCGATCAACAAGAAGCAACAACAATGCTTAACAAATTTCTGAAAAAAATGACGATAGTCCGTCGCATGTGTTCTCATCGCTTGCTGAACGACGAGTGAATGAATGTTTTTAAAAGAGCATAACAAATGTGTGTAAATTTTTCAAACAATTGTTGTATGGGCTGAACATCACTGGTCTAGGGATGAAAACCTTGGTGCATTTGTATATTTCTTTGGCACATTTTAAACTTAAAGAATTCGAAATTGTCCAGTAATGGCTTTTTTGGTACAATTTGTTTTTGTGAATGTGGCCTAAGTCAAAATATTAGCTTTTTCTTTAATTTTCAGAAAAAAAAATAAACATACATATATGTATGTATGTATTTAGACAAAAACTGTATTGTAACAATGAAATATGTATATGAAAAGTGTTTGAAGCATTAATGGAACAGTTAATACGATTATACTTTTTATGATACCATTTTTCTACTGAAATTTACCATCGTACAAATATACAGTCCGTAGGAACTCGGTTCATGTCGAATTAATATTTTATTTATAAATTGCTTTGCATTGCTACAACATCCTTAACCAGTAGTGCCCATTAACCCATCTTGGATGTTCTTATCTCTTATGTACCATGGTGCAATCGTCATTTTCCTAAGAATTTTCGACTGGGCCTTCTATATAAGATCAATACTGGAATTACTTGCCGGCCGTACCCCATAATTGGATTTCATATGTCCAAATTTGTTTTAAGATGGTTTTATACAGAATGACTTTATAGCCAAGGCTTAACTTTGATTGTTCACCGAATAACCAGTGAAGACAAGAGGCTTTCAGCTTTATGCAAAGTGTCTTCTATATAGCGACACCATGTAAGTCGTCTGTCCAAGTAATACCAAGGTAAGTAATAGTATCTGTTTCATACGGTTTGACACCTCTTCTGAGAGCAATTATAACGTGTTTACTTTTAAGTTTATTTAATCATATTCTCCAATTATCTAAACTTATCTATATGCGTCTGAGATAATTGGCCAGTTCTGTAGCCAGCCAGTGGGAACTCAGTATTGCGGTATCAGCAGTACGCAGACATTCAGGCAATTATAAGACATATATTATAATTTGTTTCACAAAATAAAAAAATTAACGAATTTTGACTACTAAACTGAATTGATCTAAACTAAATTTAGAAAACAATGAGGCATTTTAGTATACATTTTGTTTGTTTGTATATAAGATGACTCCTTAATAGGAGGATTTATTTGGCCTGATATACATATATCATAACGCCATCACCAATATACAGCTTACGCCTAAAGGAGACTCCTACAGGAAGATCCACCGACCTATACCTTCGTATAGGAAACTGGACTTCTCGAACTCAACTCCTAACCTTGAATTATGTTTCTGATTATTTATTCTACGTTAATTCGTCAACTCTACATTTGGCATTATCTGGGTGTCTCTTGTTTCCGTGAGAATTTTTGACACGCGTACGTCAGCTAAAACGGAAACAAAGCAATCATACAAACAAACAAGGTATGCAGACATCAAGTCAGCAATTTTTGATGGGAACCAATTTTACGTTGACATTTTTTAATTAATTAATAGCAATAAAATAGTATTTAAGGTTTTTATTTTGTTTAAATAAAGAGAGAAACAATAATTTAACCAAACAAGACAGTTGAGAATTATTCCTCTTGCGAGTATTAATGGTAAAAATTTTTTATAAAATTTTTTATTCGAAGGTTTACTTCTAGTTAAACACAAAAATTTATTTGAAACTAGCTAAACCCGGTGTGCTTCGCTACCCCCTCGCAAAACGCGCAAAGATATACACATTAAATTTCTTATGTGCACCCTCCACACAGACCCCAATCACCCCTGAAAATTTCATTGAAATCAGGCAAACCGTCTAGGAGGAGTATGCGAACAGGAAGTTTTGCCACTTAATTTTATATATATAGATTGCCACTTAATTTTATATATATAGATACAGTAAAAACCGGATAAGTGCAACACGCATAAATGCAAAAAACGCTTAAGTGCAACGTGTTGCGAAGCCATAAGCCTCTTTTATACTTTATCATGTAAAAATGCACGGATAAGTGCAACACGGATTAATGCAAAAAATGCATAAGTGCATAATAATTTTAAGCCTCAAGAGACATTTTTAGTACAACTTTGTATGCATAAAAGCACAACTAAAATAGAAATGATTTTTTAGGATTTTATATTTGCACTCTTGATCACAGAAAAAAATGTATGTGTTAATAGTTTAGCGTTGCATACCAAAGTTTACACGTTAACGCTTCCGCTTTTTATCGAATTGCATCTTTAACATTGATAAAACCGGGAATACAACTGTAGCGCAGGCCCAGCAGGCGAACGTGGTGAATTGGTTTCTTTCTGTGGTATTGTAAGTGCTGCTGGTACAACCCATCCACCTGTATCCCACGAATTAAGTTTAAAGACAGTTTTTTCTATAGTGCTCCTGCTGGAAGTCTGGGATTATCTTCGAGAAATGGATGTATGACAGCTGAATTATTTGTAAGAGTTTTGGAACACATAGTAAATACTTCGGGCTGTTCAATAATGAAGAAAATTCTGTTGATCATGGATAATCATGTAAGCCACGTTTCGATCAAAGCAATTAATTGTTATGCTAACATTTCCGCCTCATTGTTCCCATCGCCTTCAGCCAATTGACGTCGGCGTGTATGTACCATTCAAATCAGCAGTAAAGATTGCATTTATTGACTGGATGAGGACGAATCCTGGCAAGGCCATTATTATTTACAATGTGGCCAAACCTGCTAATAAAACATTTAATAAAAGTTTCACTTTTGACAATATCACCAACTCCTTTAAAAAGTCTGGGATATGGCCTGCAAACAGCATTATTTTTACCTATGAAGATTTTGGTGCTGCATTTGTTACCGATCAACCTGAGACAATACCTAATCCATCACAAGCATATGTTCCACCAGCACAAATACTTTCCGCGACAACTGAAATTACTCCAGAAATCGTCAGACCTTTTTTAAAATCAGGTCCAAGGAAGTCTCAAAATAGACGAAAACGAGGAAAGTCATCTATTCTTACCGACACGCCTGAGAAGACAGATGAAGAAAACAAAAGAAACGAAACAAAAACAAAAGAAACAAGTTAAAAAAAAATATTAATTTCATCGTCGGATTCAGATAACATGATATTGGAATCAGAAGAAGAGCCTGGACTTGATGAAATCGATGATGACAGCAATGAACCACCTCTTTTAATTGACCAAGATATTTTGAAAGAGAACGACATGGTTTTGGTTAAATTTACTACACTCAAGAAGCAAAATGAATTTTATGTTGGCAAAATTGTCACCGTCCACTGTTCTCAAGATTTCGATATTACGTTTCTAAAACGAAAGAATGACAGATAGATTTACTTATCCCGATTTACCGGATATTAGCCAAGTTCAACGAAACGAAATAGTGGCAAAGATGCCCCAACCAGAAGAACTCCCGGGAACATCTCGATCAGCAAGTTACATAAACTTTAATATAAACTTCTCCAAATACAACATGGGATAGAAATTAATTTTTTTATTTGTATTTAACTGTATTATAATTTTATTTTTTTAATTTTCTGAATTGTATGGAATTATTCCATTATTTTCTTTATAAAAAAATATTAAAAATAATATATAAAAATATATATTTTAACTCCTTCTTTGTGTTTCAAATTTTGAATGGTGTCTATATTAGCGCCTAGTAAAATCAATGGTCAAATGGACAAATATACTCTTTTAAAAATTCTTTGATTTATTTTTCCCAATAATTATATAATTGCAATATTTGTGCACTTATGTAATATTTACATAATTGCAATATTTGTGCACTTATGTAATATTTGCATAATTGCAATATTTGTGCACTTATCCGAGGTTAGCATAAATGCAAAGAATGGATAAGTGCACAAATAGTCGGGCGAAAACCGATGTGCATTTATCCGTACTTTACTGTAGATTTATTTTTGCTGACGAAGGCTTTAGCAGGCCAGAAAATGCATTACATTTTGCTAGTGTCTCTTTGTATATTTCTGTATGATTTTACATTTATGTTTTCCAACGGAAAGCTATGTAGAACACATAACAGAGGTATACAAAAATAAATTTCAAATAAATTTTTGTGTTTAACTAGAAGTAAACCTTCGAATAAAAAATTTTATAAAAAATGAAAATAAACTTTTTATTTTTAACGCCTTGAATATTATCCACCAGAATGGAAGGTTTCAATAGTTACCATGATACCCAAGCCGGAAAAAAATCACACAAAAGTAGAATCATATAGACCCATAAGCCTATTGTACAATATATCGAAGCTATTCGAGAAAATGATCATGAACAAGTTATACCCGATTTTAAGTGAAAACAGTTGTATTCCAAATCATCAATTTGGATTTAAAAGAAAACACAGTACTATCGAGCAAACCCATAGACATTTGAGGAAAGAAAATATTGTTATGCCCTTTTTATTGACATTTCTCAAGCGTTTGATAAAGTGTGGCATGATGGTCTAATATAAAAACTACTTAACTGGACGAACATTTAAGCTTAAAGAAGGAAATTTCTTAAGCTCTGCACAACCCATTGAAGCAATAATACCTCAAGGAAGTATCCTGGGACCTTGCTTATATTTGATATATACATCCGATATGCCAACAAACAAAAACTCACCCATTTACATTTGCTGATGATACTGCTATTCTAGGCATTCATGAAACCCCTCAAGAAGCATCTCGCTACTACCTACAAAATCATATATTTGAATTAGAAAAATTGTTAAAGAAATGGAGGATAAAAGTTAATGAGCAGAAATGCACACACATAGCTTTTACATTGCGTAAGGAATCATGATCTGTTTATATCAATAATACAACAATCCAAAGTTAAATACCTCGGTATACACCTCGATCGTCGCCTTACATAGAAATCCCATATAGATGCAAAATTGACTTAAATTAATTACCTTTGGATTAATCCAAATTAATAACTCTAAGCTAAGTTTAGATTGCAAACTCCTAATCATAAAACTTTTATGGTGTTATGGAACAGCCTCAGCTTCAAATGTAGACAGAATTCAAAGACGCCAAAACAAATTGCTATGAATGATCACAATTGCCCCCTGGTATTTAAAAAAATTTTAATATTCATAAAGACCTAAACGTGCCTTTGGTAAAAACTGAGATCTAAAAAAAATGCAGAAATACACTTAAAAAAGCTTGAACCCATTAGCCCGCAACATATTAAATAATAGTGGCTGTATTCGACTAAGAAGAAGGGATACAGCGGATCTGAGCCGAAGACAAGAAGGAAGAATGTCTACTTAACATACATATTCAACAATGGCCAAACAATATTCGTCCGTTAATTTAATTTTTAAGAAGATATAATAAATAAACAATTGAAAAAAAATTGTGGTATACATATGTAGGTCTGTAGTAGAGGTCTGCGCAAATGTATTTGGCAGCCAAATGAGTGTTGTGTGTGTATTTGATTTTCAATTCAAATGTGTAAAACAAATGAGAGCTAGTCATTCACGTTCAATCATTTTAAATGAAAGATCAACACAACACCGTTCATGAAAAAGTGAAACACATACACTAACACTAATTTGTGTGCGTCTCAATTATATTGTATTGCTTGATAAACTCAAATTCATACATCTCACAATAAAAAAACCTGTGTGAAGTTAAAAATCACACAATGCATTCGTGTGTTTGTTGTGTTTCTTATTTTGTTAAAATTGGGTTTTCCCCTATTTAATAAATTTCCCTAACGTTCTTTGTTTTGATACGGGCGTTTACTAAGTTGTTGTGTTTCGGTCATGTTTTTTTTTAGTTTTGATTTGCATAAATACAATTGTATTTACTCGTGTAAAACAGCATATTTGTTATTTACAGTTGAATCAAATATTTCTCTCACAACACTCACGTAATGAATTGAACGCTTTGCACAATATGTTATTTCTTACACACAATAAATTTTGTGTGATTCTTAAATCACACACAGCACACTACTTTCTAGTTTGATGTGTGAATTCATGTGTCGTTTAATCGCACACATGCAGACCTCTAGTCTGTAGTCGTCATCAAGAATGATAAAATAAAGATTACGCCATGCGCATGATTTCCCGTTATGTGACGTAGAAGGGCCATTCTAAGGGTCACCAATAATGTTTCATGTGTTAGAATTAAAATT
Organism: Bellardia pandia; assembly: GCA_916048285.2. NCBI lineage: Eukaryota > Metazoa > Arthropoda > Insecta > Diptera > Calliphoridae > Bellardia > Bellardia pandia. The sequence continues at coordinate 89,803,809 of OU696532.1, read as the reverse complement.
TCTTGCGAAAAATGTATGTTTCATGTGATAGTTGGCAACCTTGCAATTGAAATCTCTGAGAGTTCTAAAATAAAATCTGTTTAAAAAAGAAAAACAAACAAAAACAAGTAATAAAGTATAGTCGGTCAAGCCCGACCATATAATACCCTACACCCACTATATGTATAAAACAGTTAATCAGAAATGTGGGCTATATGAGAGATATGACCTATTATGGACCGATCATCCAAAAATTTAGTGTCATGATTTCTGTGAATATAAATATTGTGTATGTTAAACTTTATCTCGATATAAATACTTTTAAAAGATTTATGGAGGTTAAAGTTGATTACGGGGAGGGTCTTATATGGGAGTTTCGACTAATTACGGACCGACCATTACAAAATTAGGTGTCATCATTTCTGTATATTATTTGTGTCGAATTTTATTTGATTACCAACATTCTTAAGAAATTTATGATCGTTAAAGTGGTTTTCGGAAGTGGGCCTTATATGGGAGCTATGACTAATTATAGACCGATCATAATAAAATTGTACCGTATTATTTACATGCATATGAAATATATTACGGTTCAATATAATTTGGATACCAACATTTTTGAGAGAGTTATGCTCTTTAAAGTGATTTTCGGAAGTGGGCCTTATATGGGAGCTACAACTAATTATGGACCGATCTTCGAGAGGACATTTGTATGGGGGCCAGGTGAAATAATGTAGGTACAACTAAAAATAAATTGAAAACTAGATTAGCTGGACATAAATCTGACCAAAAACACAAACATACTTCTTCTCAAAAAACTGCATTAACATCACACTGTTACAATTTAGATCATTATCCAGATTTTGAAAATACTACTATATTAAATACAGAAACAAATTATAAAAGACGATTTATGTTAGAAATGTTACAGATTATTAATGTACCGATAGAAAAGAGAATTAATTTTAAAACAGATACAGACAATGTAGCTCAAAATTACAGACATTTAATTTATAAGAATAAGTTTAGAAACTAAAAATATTACATATAGAATTTTTAATTTATTATTCCAAACAAGTTTTTTATATATATATCATAATTGTATATCATTATTGTAAACTTTTCATTTTCTGTTAAAAAATTTTTTCAATTTCATATTTCAATTATTATTTTATTATAATTCAAAACTTGTATTATCCCTGAAGAAGCTATCCATTGTGATAGCGAAATATTGGAAATAAATATATATAAATAAATTAAATATTTTTATATAAAATTCAAGTGACCTTATTGCTTATAAAAAGAAACCTATTTAATATATCAAATATTAATAAAATTTGCACTAAGACTGAATAGAAAACACAGAATAAGGATATTCTAGTCCAGTGTAGTTTTTGTATTTCTTATTACGTTTAGGTGGAGGGTATTTAAGATTCGGCACAGCCGAATATAGCACTCTTACTTGTTTATACTTTGTTTGTTAAGTTACACTCAAGATTATTATGAACATCAGACAAACTCTGTAAGAATTAAATAAAAATGGTGAAAATTAGACAAAATGTTTGTAAATTTTGTTCGGCATAAGGTCATAAGGTAACAAATTTTTAAATGAAAAATATAAAAATATTTTGTTTTAAAAATTTTTTTATTTTATTTTATTCCCAATATTTCGGTCAACTTTGTTGACCATCTTCAGGGGTTCTATATAAAAATACAAAAATATATTAAACAAATTATTATCAGTTACACAAAGCATTTCAAGCACAAACAAATTATAATTACATTTAAAATAAATAAATGAAAAACAAATTTCACTCTGTTGAGTTTGTTGTCCAGTCGTAAGCTTTTGTCAACTAGTGTTTTTAATGTTTTGTTTTGGTCTTTTTCTGTTTTTGTGTATCGTGTGTTTGTATGTGTGAGCTGATATGTTCTCTGTATCAATTTTGTAGTTTAATCTCTCATCTGTCTCTAAATTAAGTATGTGTAACATCTCTAGAGTGAACCTCCTCGCATAATTTTTCTCTTCTGCTAATATCTTTACATCATTGAAATTTGGTGTGTGTCCAGTAATTGCACAGTGGGCCGCGAGTGCTGTTTTTTGTTCCAGTGGTTTGTAAGTTGCCTTCATGTCAGATTTATGTGACGATAGTCTGGTTTTTAACTTAGTTTTGGTTGTACCTACATATGTCTTCTGACATATGTTGTTGTTGTCGCCATTGCAATTAATTTTGTATACTACGTTAGGTTTTTCTTCAATTTTTAAAACAAAATATTTTTATATTTTTCATTTAAAAATTTGTTACCTTATGACCTTATGCCGAACAAAATTTACAAACAACAAAACTAAAGGTCAACAATTTACAACTTTATACAAATTAGACAAAATTTCAAAATATTTAACATAAATTATGTTGGTCGTAAAATTGTCTTTCAAATACTAATAGATAAAATTTACACTAAGACTGAATAGAAAACACAGAATAAGGATATTCTAGTCCAGTGTAGTTTTGTATTTCTTATTACGCTTAGGTGGAAGGTATTTAAGATTCGTCACAGCCGAATATAACACTCTTACTTGTTTCCTATAGGAATGTTTGTAAACAATAGTCAGTTGTTTTAGACATTACAAACATGAAAACAAAAACAAAAATACCATGTTGTTTCTGTTGCTTTTGTATTGTTGTAATCTCGATGTCACCTTGTAGTGATTTCACCATGGCCTTAATTATGCAATATTTTACAGGCTTGTTATTGACGAAGTAAGACAGCTTTTCTTTGCTATTAGAAGTTGATTTGAAGAAAAAAATTTTTTGACCCAGCCTACCCAACAAACCAAGGCATAATCAAAATGTAACTAAATTCAAGAAATAACTTATAATTAAGAATTTTCTACAACATTTCATAAGCATACTTATGATGGGTTTATTTTATTGTAAATTATGAACACTTTTAAAATAATCCTTCAAAAACGCTTCGTATAACAATAGTATTTGCAATAATACTTACTATATACTAAGTAAGAAAAACAAGATTTACAAATGTGATTATAAAAGACTTATACTCGTAATAGTTTTGTAAGTGTTTTCGGCAAAAAGATCCCGTTATTTTATTTATTGATTTTCTTATTATTGTTCTTCTTTATTTCAGTGTTTTTCTTTTGTTTGACAAAATCAGTGTATTAAATTGTTCAAGAGTGGTATTTTAATAAATTACAAAATAAAAATAATATAAAATTTGTGTTAAAAAAGGTAATTAATATTAAATTCTAAAAATGCCATATAAATTAAAACACAGTGGAATTAAAACAAAGGAATCAAAAGAAATTGTTGAATTGATTTTAAATGTTAAAAAACCTAAAATAAACGATTCGAGTGAAGTTCCAGCCAGCTCTAGTCAGATTAGTTTAAATTTTAGTGATGAAAATTTGGGTGAAAGTGAAAACGAGGTTTCAAGTTCTGAAGAAGATGTGGAATCTTACATAATTGATGTGCGTAGCCTGAGTACATCAAAAGCCATAAGAAGTAATATACTATATATAGTATTTATACATTTATTAATGCATTCGTTTTTTTAATTTTATAGATGCCGCAATTTCTATTGGATTGGGTGAAGACGAGTTTATAAAATTTACAAAATCATTTTTCCAATTTGCCAAAAATAGACAAATATGTAAAACTAAATATAAGGAAAAGTCTGAAATTGTAAAGAATTAAAGTTATATGTAAATTGTTTACTAGTTTTGCTATATCTTACTATTTTCATGAATTTCGTTTGTTTGCTTTTTATATTTTTAAGAATATTTTTAATTTTTCATTTTACTCTTATAAGTTTTATACATATAAATATGAAAAACATGAAAAAAATAATTAAAAATAAAAATATATAAAATTTAAAAAGAATTATTTTAATTGAATTTATAAGCTAATAAAAAATGTTACAAAAATAAGCTTACTTTAATCATGTTTCAAAAACTATTTTCCAGTAAGGTTATTTCATAATTGCGCTTCTAAACTTGTTGTAAGTTTCAACTAGAAATATTATCACAAGGGTTCAATTTTCTTGATAAAATAATTGTTAACAAGCCTTTTACAATAATTATCATAACAGTTTTGCAAACGTAACGCTTATGGTAGTAAGTTTGTTACAAACGATTTTTAAAGCCTTTTGGTTTGTTGGGTAGTTGTTCTTAAAAAATCCTTGTTTTTTTTTGTAATTTCAATAGGTTTTAGAGATACGGAACCAATCACCTATTTTGTATACGATAAATATCTTTTTTACACGGGGTTTGCTGGAATCAATAACCGTGTAAAAACAGAATTAGGTGTATTTAATTTTTTCTTCCCTTAACTAAATACTACTTTCAAATGGTTTATTATTGTAAGAACAATTTTTTCTGCAAGTCTTTCATTCACTTTATTAATTTCGTTTGTTTTGTATACTAAATTGTACAAAAACAGATTTATAGCCTGTTCGCCGATCTCGAACGTTAACGTTCGCTTAGATAAGACTTAAGACACAAACTTTTTATCGTATCTATTTTTTTTTTTTACTCAATCAAGTTTGTTTATTCCACAATCAAGTTTGTGTCTTAAATCTTATCTAAGCGAACGTTAACGTTCGAGATCGGTGAACAGGCTATTAATCTAGGTTATTTGTTTTTTCTCAACAAAAAAATAGTCAGTACAACTGCTAGAGCAATTTTTCTTTAAACATTAACAAGTAAGAAAGTATAGTCGGTCAAGCCCGACCATATAATACCCTACACCTAGTGTATGCATAAAACAGTTTTTTAAAAATGTGCGCTATATGGGAGATATGACCTGTTATGGACGATCATCCAAAAATTTAGTGTCATGATTTCTGTGAATATAAATATTGTATATGTTAAACTTTATCTCGATATAAATACTTTTAAAAGATTTATGGAGGTTAAAGTTGATTACGGGGAGGGTCTTATATAGGAGTTTTGACTAATTACGGGCCGACCATTATAAAATTAGGTGTCATCATTTCTGTATATTATTTGTGTCGAATTTTATTTGATTACCAACATTCTTAAGAAATTTATGATCGTTAAAGTGATTTTCGGAAGTGGGCCTTATATGGGAGCTAGGACTAATTATGGACCGATCTGCACAAAATTTGTAGATGTAATTGGGCTTCATTTACTACTCATTTGTGGTGAAATTTGTTTGGATATGTACATGTATAATTCAAACATTTATGATCATTTAACTCTTACTTCGAAAGGGCATTTGTATGAGGGCTAGGTGAAATAATGGACCGATATCCACCAGTTTCAATCCCATCCGTCCTTGAGCCGAAAAAATATCACGTACCAAATTTTACCGAAATATCTCCAAAATTGCGACCTGTACTCTGCGCACAAACTTTACATGGACAGCCAGCCAGACGGACGGACGGACATCGTTAAATCGACTCAGAAAGTGATTCTGAGTCGATCGGTATACTTTAAGGTGGGTGTTGGACCAATATTTCTGGGCGTTACAAACATATGCACAAATCCAATATACCCTCCCCACTATGGTGGTGTAGGGTATAAAAATAAAAACTATAAGAAAGAGAAAATTGCTTTTGAATTTGTTTATTCTTGTTTCGAACTAATATGGTGTTCAAACATGCATTTTTAATTGCAATTTTTTAATTAACGCCTAATTGAATTCAATTATCCATACAAAATTTCAATTAAGATAATTGCTTCATTAAGAGTTAATTGTTCTAATAATTGTTAAAATTAAAAATACAACCCTGTGATAAGTAATAACTAAAGCTGTGTTCACATTGTGTGTATTTGTCATGTGGACTGTCACTTTTTCGCACAAATTTATTATTGAAAATGTAGGGAAAAATTTAAAAGAAGTTAACAAAAGTAAGTACATATGTATTTTTTTATTGCAATTTGATAGTTATTTTTATGTTGTTCCAGTTTGACTGGTGCAAAGAAGCGGTTCTACAGTTGATCGAAATGTGGCAAGAGAAGGAATGCTTATATAACCCGCGGAACAAGTTTTACCATTAATGATATGGCTGACAAATTAAAAATTTTCAATTCATCTTTTAGCCCTAATGAAGTTAAGGTAAAGCATTTAATTTAATTAAAGCAGTTAATTAAAGCATTTGGCAATTGTTATTTGTAATAAATGTAACGCAATATATTTCCAGAATAAAATAACATACTTGCGAATTATATTTATTTATTTATTTTTTAGTAGCCGCTCTTTAGAGTAGCTACTTCATTTATTGAATTGAATCTTAAGAATAATGTTTTGCTTTAACATATCTTTTATTTGTTTATTTATTTCGCTTTCATGAACCTGGGGATACCTGTATATTTTTGAATAGAGGGGTTTGTCAATTGTAGTAACGATTTGATGTTCTATTTGGGTTGTGGCTGAAAGATTATCGCCTTCTACATAAAATAAATCTCCAAACTCAGTAAGAAGATTTCTGACTGCTCTACTTTCCTCCTCATTCAAGTGACAAAAATCAAGTTTATCCACGATATCTGTTCTTGCAACTGGTTCCAATACACTTATATTCTCATCAAAACAACAAGAGTACATTTCCTCGAAAAATAATTTGCTGCCAAAAACTTCTATATAACCATGTTCGTTATCTATCTTTGTCTTAAGGGGTATCAAAAAGTTTTGTCCGATTATTCCATCATATTTATTATTGCAGAAATCAATAATTTTCCAACTCAAAGTTCCCTGAGCAGAAAATTCCTTTGGGAAGGGAGTTACAACTTTAAATTTAATTATGTTTGTACCGTTAATTGTTCTGTATTGAATGGGTTTCATTAATTCTTCTATTTGAAAACTTTCTTTCAAAACGTGAGGTTTTATAATACTAGTTGAAGAACCAGTATCAATCAAAAATCGTATTTTTTGTTTCCCAATAGTGAGCGTCGCTATCGGTAATTGGATTAGTGAGGCTGTATTAAAAAATTTACCTCTTTTTCCTCTCCATTTCCTATGTCCATATGTGTAGTTTGCTGATCTACACTCATATGAGAGTTCCTTGTCCTATTCGAACTCCTTTCGTTTATTTGGTTGTTTTGAACGTTATCTCTTTCATTATACCTATTAATCTTATTTTGCCAAATCCCTACATTATTATTCTGACGGTGTCGCTCCTGCTGATTTCTTATAAAGTTTCCACTGTTTTGTTCCCGAAAATAATTTCTTTTAGAACCACTACTTGGCTCATATTGAGAGCTGTTTGTCACAGAATTTTTCCATTTGTTATTAAGGTTTAACTCGGACTTTTGCCGGTTGTAGTTTCGATTAGAGTTTTGATGTCCGTTCTCCCTGTGCCTATGGTAATTATTGCTAAAATTTTTATTTGATTTATGCCCACTGTCAATAGCTCTACTATCGTCTAATAATTTCAGTTTTGTGTACTTGACAATTATGTCACTTAAAGTTTCGTTTTCACCTATATGTGCTCGTATTGGTCCATCTATCTTTTCCGTCATTAGGTCGACTAAATCCCTATCCACATTTTTAGACATATAAAGTGTGGGTTTATTATCGTCTAATTCGTATATTTGACTAATTTCATTCTTGGCTGTTTCAAAACAGTCAAAAAGTTCTCTTAAATTACTCACTTTAATGTATCGGCATCTGTTAAAAATCTCGGCATACGATGTCTTCGGTCTGGCTTGGGCCCTCAATTTTGCTTTTAATTGATTCCATGAAATGTCTCCAAGTTGCCTTATATGTGTTGCGAAGTCCACATTGATTTTTTCGTTTACTATTATCTGGATTCCAAACTTAATCAATGCGGTGTTACCTGCACAGAGATCTATTAACATCTCTATGGATTTTATGAATCCATTGATACTATGATTGTTATTCAACGGTCTAATTTGCCGAAACTGCTGAATTATGTCTTTCGGTTTCATTTGGAGGTAATTCTGCTGATGAATCTGCTGTTGTTGTAGCATTTGTTGTTCCTGTTGTTGTAGCATTTGTTGTTCTTGATTTATTTGCTGCTACTGTTGTAGCATTTGTTGTTCCTGATTTATTTGCTGCTGTTGTTGTTGCATTTGTTGTTCTTGATTTATTATTTTTTGCTCCTGCATCCGCAAAGTCGACTCCAACTCGGCAATCTTTTTCATTGCTTCGTCGACCTCTTGCAAATTTCTATTTGCATCGAATTTATTCATTTTTTTTTTATTAATACACACTTTTCAATAAACTTTTTATAGTTATATAATAAAAATATAAACTTCGGTTAGTTTTATTTTGTGAAAAACCGTTGATATTCTTTCAGTTTCTTTATTTTAAAAACTTAAGTTTTTAACTTTGGTCGTTTACCGACTGCGCCAATTATATTTATTTATTTATTTTTTAGTAGCTACTCTAAAGAGCGGCTACTAAAAAATAAATAAATAAATAAATATAATTTGCGCGATCAATATAGCCGGGAAATTGCAAAAGCAAAAGAAAAAAGAAGCGGGGCCGGTGCAGATGATGTGCATGTGCCATGTGTGTTTTGGTTCAACGAAATGGATTTCCTGGAAGAATTTATTCAAATTGAAAAAGATGCATGTAATCTATATGCAACTATTTTATCAACCTCTCGTTCCATTTTTAAATAAAATTTTATTTAATTACAAATTTAATTTTTATATACATATGTACATACATCAATTAGCTGTTTTAAGATTTTTTTATAGGTTATGTCATATGTATTTGACATACCAACATATGAACATGTAAATTATAAACCGTATAACTCAAATTTTGACACACACATGAAATTACATATGGGTAGAAAAGTGGCATTCCACATGACAAATACACATAATGTGAACACAGCTTAAAATGGTAAAACCAAGGTGAATTTAAATACTAGGTGATAGCGTAGCGCCAGCTGATTATTCATGGTGAATTTGAAAATGCCAAAAAGTTATATAAAAAAAACTTTTTGACAGTGACGAAAGTTTTTCATATAGAAAAATGCCTGTTGTTCTTGCCTTGTTGTAATTGTTGTAGCAATGCGGTCATGGTTTATACCATGGTGAAATTAAATACTAGGTGACAGCATAGCGGCAGCTGATTATTCATGGTGAAATTGAAAATGTCAAAAAGTTGTTTACAAATAGTCAAAGTTTACATAAAAAAAAAACTTTTTGACAGTGACGAAAGTTTTTACACAAACAAAAATGCCTGTTGTTCTTGCCTTGTTGTAATTGTTGTAGCAATGCTGTCACCTAGTATTTAATTTCACTATGGTATAAACAATATTTTTAGGCTGAAAATTATAATATTACAACCAAATACAGTGCACTAGGGAAAACGTCAACTAATTAAAACCGCGGGTGTTGACGTTTAACAAATTAAATTATTTTTTTCTGCTGTTTTTTTCTTTCTAACACTTGGAAGAGAGTCTTCTCTCTATTTATTTCATAAAATTTTATAGTAGGTAATGTAAAAAAGGCTTAACGTTTTGGGATGTTGACGTAAACGAGCGTTGACGTTTTCCCGAGTGCACTGTAATTGTATTCTTTTTTGTCAGCTGCTGTCAAACGCTAATTGAATTATGCTTGGTTTTCACTATGTCAGTTTTGTTGTCAAATTGTCCAAATTGTTGGTAATTTCATAACAAATTGGACAATTTGACAACAAAACTGACATAGTGAAAACCAAGCATTAGCAATATTAAGTATATGTGAACACTTTTTAATTAACCAATAATTGACTCAATTAAAAATACATGTCTGAACACCATATAACACGCACTTGATAACATTCCTTTTTTGTATTTTTTAGTTCTATATTTTCAAATAAATGTTTGTTTTTTTTTGTGACGATGCCGATCTTTTCTTTCCACTTATTTTCAGGTGACACCTTTTTTCAAATAGTGAACATTAACACCTGATAGCAACTCTCTTTGGCTCTTACCACTTACACCAAACTGTTTTTAACCTTTTTAAATTTTTTTCTTCAAAGTTTACCAATAGCCACCCACCCAGGTGCTTACAAACATATATGTACACATGTACATACAAATTATAGTTTTTATTTATTTTATTTAAAATTGGCTGAACGGGGCGGCTTCGCTCGGCATTTACTAATGATTTGTACCTATTTCATATAGAATTAAAAATTAAGACAAAAATTTCAGTAAAAGAAAAAATAACAAATTTTTTTTTATCAATTTAATAAAATATCTAAATTTGTACAGCATACTTTAGGGGGTTTTTTTTATTAAAGTTGACTGGACTCACAAAAAAAAAATCCGAGTCGCTCCAGCCGTTCTCAGGTGATGCCATTACATACATGGACCATTTCATTTTTATATATCGTCACCTAAAATGCCCAAAGCAAAAAACGTTATAACGTTATCATAATAGCTCATTCTAACTCCTTTGCAACAAATTCACCTTGATTAGTGTATCTTACATTGTTTACTTTTCTTTTGCAGATTTGTGCTTAAAGGTGATAAAAAGTTTAGGAGTCACATGCCGACCAGATTTTAATACCATATTTAGCTGGCTTTGAAGACATATGTATGTATATTGTGTAAAACGTGTTCTATCCCGAAATCCACAGTTTTTTGTACACGGTTATGGACTCATGAGGGCGATAATTTGGTCTTAAATTCGCATTTACCATTGAAGAAGGAGAATGCGTAAAATTTCCGCAGCTGCCTTTTTACTCGGAATTCCACTTGTTCTCATGGTGTTCGTTACATTACATTTTCACTGTACTTTTAGAAAACTGAAAGTCGTTTAAACTTATGTATATAAAAAAAATATAAACAAAAGTTATAAAAATATTGAAAAAAAAACACTTGTTTATCGCTTATGAGCATATGTAAAAATGTACATAAAAACCTTTGGTAAAGCGAAGGTTAAAAGGACTGGAATGAACACATACCAAGATTTTTGCTGGCATACAGATCGGCCGTTCACGTGAAGGAATGAGGAAGGTTATTTAGAACTACTAAGTTCATAAGCCACAACGAAAGAAAGGATTGTCTCCCAAACAACAAACTCATTGAGATGAACCATACTTGATGATTAAGAAATTAAACGAAGTGGTCTAGAGAACACGAAAATATAGGAGCCCAGTTGAAGCGATTGTAATATACTATGTTTTAACATTCTGGTTTTGGCATTTTATACAGCCCAATCATGAATAAAAATTCCGCGGGTGTTTTTTCCCCTTTTCCCATTTTTCCTATTTAAATTCAATGTTAAAAAAATAAAAAGGAAAAAATCTCCCGCGGATTTTTTATTCATGTTTGGGCTGATAATTTTTTAGAAGGTTTTGCATCAATAAATATTGTTGTTTATTCATCAGTTTATATTGTTAGGAGTCATTCATGTATGCAGTGTAGTAGTAGTACTTTCAAGAATTTAGATTCTTTTTTGAATTAAAGAAAAATAAAACAACTCGACCAATAATATATGTACATCTAATAATAAAATTATTTTTTATTACATAATAGTATTTATGTAAGTTATAACAAAAAAGGGGAAAATAATATTATATACATATGTATGTATAAACGTGTTTAGAAAGGACTGTTTAGGAACAGTTTATTTTTTTAAAGGAATATGAGACTACAAATATTCTAAACGTTATTTATATGATTATTATTATTATTTTTTTTTTCTTCTTTTATTTTAAAAGTTAAGTTTTATATGATTATACATTGTGTAAGTTTTATGTATTAAGATTAATGTAAATAAGTGGACGCACACATTGATTTCCTCGTGCCGAAGAATAATTTAAAAAATACAATAGAACAAATAATGTTGTAACAAATGTTGGTTTTAAAATATTCATTTCATTATAAATAGAAGTTGTATTTCTTATCTGTTTCAAACATAGTCAATAAATAAGCAAATACTTAAATCCGTTTTCAAAACTGCTCGTTAATTTTGCATGTACTCGTATATTGTATGAATTAAATAGTAATCTGCTCGTTTTACATATCATAATTGATCGGATCGATCCATTGTTGTTGTTAGCTAGGTTATTTATTTCAATACAATGCCGTATAGTTTTTACAATAGGCTAATTAGTATCGACGATTGTTAAATTGAGAATTAACAGCGTTGTTAACGGCAGAAGATGCAGCTTCCTGAACATGCTGATTGCGCATAAATTCGGTGGCAAACTCAGCCTGAGCCTTTGCCATGCTAGCTCCTGAACTGCGGTATATCGAATGAATCTGAAATATATGTAGGACATTTAAACGTGTATCAAAGTCAGGAAATTCACAAAACAATATCACAATGAGGCTTTCTTAAATATATTGTTACTAGTCTGCAACCTGTATTGTTTAGCAGTATGTAACCTGTAACGTCCCTCAGGACAATGTCAGATGATGTTTTAATCACTTTTAATCTTCTCAGCATCCTACAAAAAACCATAATGTTATTGTTATATTTATTAATCCTATACCTAATAGTGATCCTTTATTATTTATTTCCCCAACAAAGATCCATAAACTATACTAATCCAACACTGCCAAATCAGCTGATGTATGACCTTTGACACTTGGGGTCATTTCTGTTTTTTTTTATCAGATTGCAGGTTTGTTTCTCCCCTCACTCATCATGAACTCCTTACAATGCCCCGATACCAAACACAGCCTAACATTTTACCAATAGTACATTTATTGGTATTTTACAGTCCTAACAATCTTGGTGTTGACCACTCTTAAAAGCTTTCAGTACAGCTTGACTGTCAATATAAATAATAACATCTGATCCTCTAGTGACATTCGCAGTTATCAAGAAAGTGAAAGTGTCCAAGAACTTTGACAACTTGAGTTCCACATCGCATTCATTTAACGAGGACTAAATCACAGTCCGAAAGTATTCAGCCCACTAATAGTTGAAAGTCCCCTTTACAAGTAATTCTAAAAAATTGTAATTGTTATTAATTGCTACAACGATATTCCAGAAAGCAGCCAACACTCCAACACCAACACACATTTAACCTTAAGATTGACATGTTGAACATCACCAATGAGGTGCTTCTCAATCTTGCTCCTCAAATGTAGATCCGTAACAAGATATAAACATTCAATATCGAATAAAATAGAATATAGTCAACAATTAACTTTGGATACTAAAGCTCAAACTTAGACTCATTTAAGAAAGATTTACTTTTTAAAAGCCAGCTTAATATAGTGAGTTATGAACCTACCTTTGTTATCATCATAATATTTGCAGCTGCCGTAACAGCAAAGCAGAAGGCAATACACAGCAACAGCAAACCAACAATGATGCCTGAGGCCGACGAATCGAATTGTGTAATGGCAACAATAAAACCGCAATAACCAGTTCCAGGAAAGCCTATAGCTTGAAAAACCGAGAAGATAGTTTGAAAGAAGTAAACAAAAAAGAATACCATAAAATTAAAACTTGAATCACTGCGAAAAGCTTTGTAGGCTGGCCTGAACCTGTAGTAAAGAAAACAAATTAAAAAATAAGTAATATTGGATATGTGTTAAACAAAAACTGCTCACGTACCAGCAAATGTATGAAGCAGGCGTAAAGAGCAATGTATAGAAAATCGCAAGTCCAAAATTCGTGAATTCGTTTTTATGAAACAGAATAATAAGTCCACCAATGATATTAACGCACATGGTTAGTGTATAAACTGCAAGAAGAAGCCAAAGGTTTTTATTTTATACTTATTCGTTGAAAATATTTATATTTTATTCATAACTTACACATCCACGTATAATATAAATGTTTAACAAGTCTCTGAAACTCAGAAGGTATTTCCAAGTTGAAATCTTGATAAAAACAAGGCTTTACGCAAAAATTGTCTGGTAATGGTGGCCAATTATTTAGTTGGGGTATATTTCCCTGTAATTGCTGCTCACGTCTATCTAATTCAGCTGATTTGCGCTCAAGTTCCTCTTGGCGTCTCTAAAATGAGAATAAGTGATATTATTGCAATGACATTTTTGATCGAAACTTGAAATTGTTTTCTATTTTAATAAATATTATTAAAATAAATAAATATAAATAAATAAACTGATTATTTGAACACGATTGCATTATTAATCAATATATAGTGTAAAATACTGTAAATGGATAATTGTTGAAATTACGGGTGTAACTTCTTAAAAACATAAAAAATACACACAAGAATGCTAAATGCAATTTTATTCTTTAAATTTTGAAATCTGAGAAAACAAAACATAAACAAATTAATGTGTGTGAAGTTAGCTCGGTCAGTTAGCTCCGTTTTTAACATTACCTACATATGTTAATGTATAAAATATTAAATTTTCGGCTGAGTTATCATATTATTATTAAAAACTAACAAAAAATGGCATTACAGAACATTCAGATAATATATAAATTTATTAATATACTTTGTAGATATAAAATAAAAATAACATTTATTTATAAAGAACCGATGGTATCTGCTTGTACAGAATTATCTTAGTAAAATTGGAGCCACTGATTCGACGGGCGGAGCTCCAAAGTTTGTAATATGTTTAACTATATCTTGAAAACTGTATTTCTTTCATATATACATATATGTATATATACATTTATATATCAAATGATAGGTATTTTAAAGATCTTCCCACCGATATATAACATGACCTACTTATATGAAACATCTATAGGTCAATTTCGAGAAAAAAAATTTTTGATTCGATATTTTTAAAAAAAATCTAAAAAATTTGGGAAAAATATCTACATATACATACATATGTATGAAGGCCCAACCATAATGTGCATAAACTGGCTTAAGCAACTGTGCGAATACATGTAAAACGTATTTGCAAACCATAATGTACTTAATGAAACTTTTCGTTAAGTTTCATTTGCTTAAGCAAAGTGCCAAACTGAACGCACTTTCCATACGGAATCATCTGTTTTTGATTTCATTAAAAAAATAAAAAAATTAGTATGCAAAATCAAGAAATAGATAATATTACTCATATCTTATCACTTTTTTATAATTTATTCAACAATTAGCAGTTTTTAAGGCCCAACTATAATATGCATAAGCAAGCTTAAGCAAATTGCAAAAGTTAACGAAAAGGCTGTCAAATGCATAACCAGTTCAGAGTTAACTTTCAGGTGGCTACAATGACTTTGAAACTTTTTGTCCACAGTTGCTCATTTATGTTCAAAAAAATGTTTTTATTTTAACAAAAAGCCATTAAATGACTATATTTTATAAATATTATTATATTATTTTATAATTAAAAGAAAACTTCGTACCCGAAACGCATAATTTTTCCTTTTTTTTAATTTTTCGGCAAAAGTACTAAAATGTACAGCTGCGGCAGCACTAAATTGTAAATAATAATAAACGTTTACATATGTTTTGTTAATTTTCGTATTGTGTTTGTAAAAATGGAGAAAAAACTTAAAAATTTAAATAATATAAAAATATTAAAGTTAGCGATTGAAGGCCTGTGCACATTAAAAGAAATAAGTGAACTACACTGTAAAAGAAGAAGACGCTCTTGTTCTGTCAGAGAAATATACCACGACAGAGACATTTTTGTTAAAATAAAAAGAGCCCTTTTATTATAAAGGCACTTATTTTTTCCACATTTTCTATTAAATTTAAAATAAATGTATTTTCTTCTCTCTCCATTTTGTTAAAAACACAAACAAACAACAAACAGCTGATTCCGTACAGAATATGCGATCAGTTTCGCTTTTTGCTTAAGCAAATGACAGTTGAAAAACTTAACGAAAAGTTTCGTTAAGTACATTATAGTTTGCCACATACAATTTATATGTATTCGCACGTTTGCTTAAGCTAGCATATGCACATTATAGTTGGGCCTTTACTGTTTGCAAATTTTCAATAAAATAAAACATCAAATAAACAAATACAGGGCTGTAATTTTTGGTACTTTTTAATTTAAAGTACTCGCAAAAACATAAAATACTGCACAAATATGCAACAAGGGTTACATGCATCATGTAAGTACATTATGGCCACCTAAAAGTCTTCTTAAGTTTACTTATGCATTTGACAGACTTTTCGTTCATTTTTGACAGTTGCTTAATACTATGTTTCCACGACGACTTGAATCACCTGCTTCGCCTTCTGAATTACGTTTATGAATCTTGCTGTTTACATGACTAAAAAACTTGATTCGATTTGACAGTTGTTTTTAATAAACAAACAGAATAAAAAAAACACAGAATTTACAATTTGTGGAAAATAATTTTTTTTAATGGACAAAAAGTGAGTGGAAATTAGTTAGCTTATTTGAAAAAAACATACATTCGTACGTATTTACTTTCTTTACTTCCAGCAACAAGAAAATAATTTGCTTTTTTTACAATAATATTAATTTTTACAGCTAGTGCAGATAAACTTGCGATAAAAATTAGAGAAGAGTGCAATTTTCGTGCTTCGCAAGTAGATTCAATATGATTCGCTCTTAAAATTTTGTATGGTGAAGCAAGTTGTTTCGCACATGATTGAGGCGTGAAGCATGAATAGAGAGCGAAGCATGTACCGTGGAAACATAGTATAAGCTAGCTTATGCACATTATGGTTGGGCCTTGAGTAACTATATTACAGGGTGGCCAAAAGAAACCAAGGGGTGTAAAAGTTTAATAACTTTTTTCGTTTATTAAACGTGAACATCCAGTAACATGACCTAGCCAAAAACATGAACATATTTTTTTACATAGACTACTCTAAAACGTGAACATAGGCTGAAGGCTCTAAAACGTGAACTTTTGTTGCATGATAAGTAGCTTCTTTTGTAGTTATCGTTGCTCCTTTTCAATAAAAACTAAATAAACAAATTTATAAATTCTTTTTTTTTGATGAATTCAATAACATAATTTAGAAATTAGTATCTTAGAACTGAACTCCTTTTGCAAACCATAGTAGCTATGTACGAGTAGTATATTAAAATATGGCAGGAACGTACAAAAAGTAGCATCAAAATATGTTTCATAGGTAAAAAATAACATACCTACAAACTTTATTTTAAATTAAATAAAAGATAGGAAACTAAAGTATGTTATAGAAAAAATGCAATCTAAAACGTGAACAATATCGAAAACGTGAACACCCTCGGTAAAAATTAGTTCACGTTTCTGCGAGTTCAGTGTATGTATGTATTATGAATTACACAGTACAACAGCCAATCTGGGGGGTGAGAAATTCCAAGTCAGGGTGATGGTACTAGGTCAGTATAGTAAAACACTCAAAGGGTTTGGCGTTCATATATGTCAGTTTTTTTTTATGACCTTCTAAATTTTTTCCTTATCTTGATGTTTTTTCGCTTAGTTGTAACATTTTGGCAAAAACGTAGTTTAACATAACTCGAGAACCACTTGTCCGATTTTGAAACTGATGATAGCAATGAATGCGATGCCACTAGTCCCGAACAACCACCATCGAAAAAGTCTAGGCAATATTTATTAAAATAAATAAAAATAAATAAATAAAATAAAAATAGAAAATTATAAAAATGTTTACTTAATTTTTTTTAGTAGTTTATGGCCAGAAGTCTGGAGTTATTGGGGAAAATTTATAAAAAAGGCGATAAATGACACTTTTTTGAATAAAAACAAAAATGGGATACCTTCACTTAATTGTAAATAAATAAATTCTTAATTTTTCTAAATTTGTTTCATCAAAATCGGACAAGTGGTTCTCGAGTTATGTTAAACTACGTTTTTGCCAAAATGTTACAACTAAGCGAAAAAACATCAAGATAAGGAAAAAATTTAAAAGGTCATAAAAAAAACTGACACATACGAACGCCAAACCCTTTGAGGGTTTTACTATACTGACCTAGTACCATCACCCTGACTTGGAATTTCTCACCCCTCAGACAATAATCCCAAAAATGTTCCAGTGTTATCAGACACCCCCTAGTAGCTTCCGAGATTAAAGCACACATATTTTCAAATTTGAAGACCTACCCACTGGAAAATATGCGTGGCCGACAAAATATTTTGTTTTATTTTTATCACCTCTAAAAGCCCTAGGCAATATCATTAAATCCGACTTCTTCCTATGCAATCACACGGAATGCACATGTAAATGAGCCTATAAAACTAGAACATATTTAGAGGTTCCCTATGAATTATGAAATTTATGTCATCTTAAAGCATCAAATAAAAAGATACACAAAAAACACAAAATTCAATCAACAGATCAAATGCTGATTTCGATATCACATTACCTGCAATTCCTCTGTGGTTATTTGCACACTGGTACTAGGTGTGGCTGTGGTTGCAACGCGCTGTTGAGTAGGCGGAATGTTTTGTGATAGAGGTTGAACCACTGCTGCATTGTTTGTTGAATTGATTTGTAGCTGTGGTTTGGTCTGCTCCTGTTCAAATGGATTATAATCCTCCAAAGAATTCTGTACATTTGTCGTTGTACGAGTCGCTTGTTGAATGGCTGGATCCTAGATAAAAACAATATAGAAAACAAATTTGTCTGTTATTCTGCTTGCACTACACAATATATGTATGTATATGGCATATGTCTTCAAATTACGATAAGGAATGAGTCAATATAAAAAAAATACATTTTAGTTTCTCTATTCATTTAGCGAACCATTTTGCTTAATATTATGGTAATTACATTTCTTACCGCAAACGGATTATCTACAGTTGGTTCGCCAAATGGATTGTCATCAAAACCCGACATATTTGTTTAATCAATAAATTAAGAATCAAAAAATTTTATATGTATTTATTTTCACTCAGAGATACATATATACGTTGTTGTCTTCTTTTTGGTAATTTTTTAAGAGCTGTGTCACTATTAGCAAACAGTGTAGCAATCCAGCGATTTTTAAAGCAGTTTGCGAGAAAAGGAACTAACAATTTTCTCCATACCGTCTGTTGATTACTGTTTTGACGCACAGACAGTGTTACCATTTTGACTTTTTTGCAGATTAAACCAGGAATTTTAATTTTGATTTAATAACTGTTTTTAATTTTATCAATTAAATTTTTTGAATTGTATTTAAACTATAAATTATAGGTTTATTAATTTAATTTATTGATACTTTTTTTCAGGAATAATTGTGGTTTAAAAAAAATACATATTAAAGTAACATTTAAGATTATAAGGTAATGTCTTAAAATAATTGTGAAAGTGAATAACAGTACCAAACTTGGCAATAAATGTATAAAATTTAATGCAAATGCCAAATTTTAGGTTAATTAATTTTTAATTTATCTTATGGCGTTTTCTTTTCTGGCAAAAATGTTACACGTTTTTCCCATATCGCACCATTTTTAATTTGTTTGTGTTATTTTCTGAAAAAAAATGTCAACACTGATAAAGGTAGGATATTCTTTTCTATAAATATTACACTATAAATCTAAAAAATGGTACACCTTTCACACTCTGTGTTTTTAGAGGGGGAGAATCGCACGATAAAACAGCTGACATTTGTTTTGTTTATGAATGTGTATTTGTGTTAAGAAACAAAAAAATATACAAAATGGAAAATATTACTACTTTTTTATGTGCTGAAAAAATTTTGAATGATTTGCTGGATTCATCTTCATCATCTGATGATGATGAAATATTTTATATGATTATGTCCCCGTTTACACAGTCGAACATTTGGAAGAAAAACATTTAGCTTGGAAGAAAATTACGGGTGGGGAAGAGAGAATCAATGTTGTGTTCGGTACTCGGTGAACATGCTTTGTTGACATTTTCTTTGCTGGAATTTACTACAAATTATTAAACAGCATGAATAAGAGAAATGTAAAAAAGCAAATAATAATGAAATGTGTCTGAAAACATTGTTCGACAGTGTGACCGCGAATGAAAAAACCAAAGAGAATTCCAGATGTTTTTCTTTCAAATGTTCGACTGTTTAAACGGGGACTATGAAAAGAAATCCAAAACCGCGAGTGAAAGGTTTTTAGAGAACGTAATTAATAAATACTCTGAAGTTGATGTACATACATACATACATATATATGTCAAATTTCATAGGACAATATCTCCTAATTCTTATACATATATGTAACGTATGTTTATATATATAATTTTTATAGTTTAAGAAGAATTTGCGTATTAGTCGGGAAGATGCCATTGGTATTTTTGATAAATATTCATTGTCTTATTTCAAGCGATCTAATACTATGTTTCCACGGTACATGCTTCGCTCTCTATTCATGCTTCACACCCCAATCATGAGCGAAACCACTTGCTTCACCATACAAAATGTCAAGAGCGAATCAAGTAGATTCATATTGAATCTACTTGCGAAACAAGAAAAATTGCACTCTTCTCTAACTTTTATCGCAAGTTTATCTGCACTAGCTGTAAAAATTTAATATTATTGTAAACAAAGCAAATTATTTTCTTTTTGCTGGAAGTAAAGAAAGTAAATACGTACGAATGTATGTTTTTTTCAAATAAGCTAACTAATTTCCACTCACTTTTTTTGTCTATTAAGAAGAATTATTTTCGACAAATTGTAAATTATGTTTTTTTTTTATTCTGTTTGTTTATTAAAAACAACTGTCAAATCGAATCTAGTTTATTAGTCATGTAAACAGCATGATTCATAAACATGATTCAGACAGCGAAGCAGGTGATTCATGTCGTCGTGGAAACATAGTATAACAGACTAAAAAAAACCTGCGCATATTTGCGCGCCGCCGAAAAAAACAAAAAATTACAGTAAAAAAATATGCGTTGTTTTAAGCGTGCAAAAACAACTGCGCATTCTTTATTTCTTTGCTATTCGTACACGTAGCCGGTGCCAATTTGGGAGCGAGAAATACGAAAATTTCATTGCATGTGTTCTACATACTTATATAGAAAAAACTTAAATTTGAGTTGCGATTATAAAGGGTGGTTAAATTGTAAGGGCCGATGTTGAATGTGAACCACACCTACACGCCAAGCTTTTTTCCGAATTTTTTTTTTGACATTTCTCTATTTCAGACTTACTCAATTTGAACCATGGAGAGATACACAATCCAACAACGTGTTAAAGTTATCCAGACTTATTATGAAAATGGGCGTTCAAATCAAAATGCATATCGTGCACTTCGTGATTTTTTTGGTCAATTTGATCGTCCAAATGTGCGTACAATCGCAAAAATCGTGGAAAAATTCGAGCAAACCGGGTCTGTATAAGATGTGAGAACACCAGTGCATGCTCGTACAGCTCGTACTGCAGAAAATATTGCTGCTGTTCGCGATAGTGTGGCTGAAGAGCCGTCCACCTCAACTCGTCGTCGTGCCCAACAATTGCACCTCTCACGCTCGTCGTTGATGAACATTATGCATAAAGACTTGCATTTACACGCTTACAAGGTGCAATTGGCTCAAGAACTAAAGCCTCTTGACCATTCCAAACGTCGTGAATAGGCAGAATGGTGGCAAGAAATGGCAACAGTGGATGATCAATTTTCGAAGAAAATCATCTTCAGTGATGAGGCACATTTTCACCTCAGTGGATTCGTCAATAAACAGAATTGCCGCATTTGGACGAATGAGAATTCAAGAGTGATTGTCGAAAAACCAATGCACCCACAAAGAGTGACTGTTTGGTGCGGTTTATGGGCTGGCGGCATCATCGGGCCGTATTTTTTCCAAAATGAGGCCGGTCAGGCAGTTACTGTGAATGGTGTTCGCTATCGTGAGATGATAACGAACTTTTTATGGCCCGAATTGGAAGATATGGATGTGGACGATATGTGGTTTCAGCAGGACGGTGCCACTTGCCACACAGCTTACGAAACAATGGCTCTTTTGCGCAACAAATTCAATGGCCGTGTTATCTCACGTAATGGCGATGTCAATTGGCCGCCAAGATCATGTGAGTTGACACCGTGGGACTTTTTTCTTTGGGGCTATTTGAAAGAAAAGGTATACGTCGATAAGCCAGCAACAATTCAAGAGCTAAAGGATGAGATAATTCGGCACATTAACGGCATAGAACCTCCATTATGCCTCAGGGTCATCGAAAATTTGGACCATCGGATGGAGGTGAGCCGCCGTGGTCGCAACGCCCATTTGGCCGATATTTTGTTCAATACATAATTGAGTAATACCAATATATCATAATAAAATATATATAAAATTCAATGTATGTATGTATGTATGTATGTATGTATGTAACGTATAGACTCCAAAACGACTGAGCCGATTTTGATGAAATTTTCACAGCATGTTACTGTGACTCTGGAAGGAATAATAGGGTACTTTTTTTTTACCACGCCCACTTTTACGCCCACTTTTTTAAAATATTGTAATTGAAGACCAAACCTTTGGACCGATATTTTTGAAATTTTCACAGCATTTAACTGGGACTCTGGTATGATTAATAGGGTACTTTTTTTGACCACGCCCATTTTACGCCCACTTTTTAAAAATTATGTAATTGCTCCCATATAGTTTTTAACAGGTTTACTTCAAATTGTATACACATTATATACTCCAGGCGAGGTAAAAATAAAGATTTCTTAAGCCACGCCCCTTTCACGCCCCTTTTCACGCCAAATTTTTGAAAGTTTTATACTTTTTGTTCTCTATACACATTTGTTCATTCCAACGTATTTTTTTTTATTTGGTACTATATTGCTCTTAATACTGTTAACGTCGCCATATAACTATGAACCACGCCTACTTCATCGCCCCCTTTTTTTAATTCAGATAATTACTTATACCACTAACAATGTTTGCTATACAAAATACTTTTTTTGTAATATGTATTTACCAAAAGTTTTATATACTTTTTAACTACATACATTTTTTTATTACCAAATCCCCATTTTTCGCCCCATTTCACATTAAATTATATTGCTTTTAATCTATATATATATATAAATGAATGTGTGTCTGTATGTTTGTGCTTAATAGGAGGCCAAACCCTTGGACCAAT
Source organism: Bellardia pandia (assembly GCA_916048285.2). Classification (NCBI taxonomy): domain Eukaryota; kingdom Metazoa; phylum Arthropoda; class Insecta; order Diptera; family Calliphoridae; genus Bellardia; species Bellardia pandia. The sequence continues at coordinate 89,780,946 of OU696532.1, read as the reverse complement.
CTGCCTGAAATTTTTACAGAATGTTACTGTGACTCTGGAAGGAATAATAGGCTATATGAAGTTTTGATTGTACTAACGGGGGTGGCACCGCCCATATAACCCACAAATTTAACCCGCCATAATTTGGGCATTTTTTGACGTTCGTCGGTGATATTTGGTACATATGGTATTGGCATAATTAGGAATACATACCAGGAGAAAAGTGAGTGGGACCACGCCCCTTTTTAGGAAAATTAAACATCGTAATATAGTCTTAACTACTGGACCGATCGTCATTAAATTTTCACAACAGGATATTCTTACGAAATAATAAATTCTTGACTATGTAAGTGGACAAAGGGGCATGGTCTCGCCTAAAGCATTGCAATAAATACATTAAAATTAAATAAATAAATGTTTGTAAATATATAAATACGTTTTATTTTATTTTATGACGAGGGGGGGGGGGTAGCAAAGCACACCGGGTTTAGCTAGTAATAAAATAAAATTACAATAATTTCCTAAATAGTTTGTGTTTTATTCAAAATCAACATCGGCCCTTGAATTTTAACCACCCTTTAAAAACAAATGTACACAAAAGTGCTTATCAAAGCAATATGTATGTACATTGTTTACGTAGAATGAAACTGACAAAATTTTTGTATTGGAGTTGTATGGGGTGTGGGTGTTACATCTTCATATTTTCAGCATTTAATAGATGTTGTATGCATTTTTGCGAAAAATAAACATTCTAGTTACAAATTTAAAGAAGATATGGCATTTTTATACCCTTCACCATCGTGAGAAGGGTATATATAAGTTTGTCATTCCGTGTGAAATTTCCACAATTTAATTTTCCGACCCTATAAAGTATATATATTCTGGATCCTTATAGATAGCGAAGTCGATTAAGCCATGTCCGTCTGTCTGTCTGTCTGTCTGGATGTTGAAATCAGTTTTTTGAAGTCCCAAGATATGTTCGGGATCCAAACCTTCAATAATTCTGTCAGAAGTGCTTTCGAGAAGTTTGCTATTTAAAATCAGCAAAATCGGTTTAGGTCAACCAGAGTTATGAACCAATATTTGAGACCACCTCTATAAAAATTTGATATTTTTCGTCCATTTTATTGCAATATTTTGAAATATATTGCAGATAATACCATGAAATTTTGTATACGTTGTTTGTACTATAAAAGAAGAAAGTGTACGGAAAATAGTAAGAATCGATCCATGATTTCTCATAGCCCCCATACAAATATATATATTCCCGAAATATAGCTTAATGATAAATAAATGCCTATAAAATTGGAATATCAAGACAAAATTCAGCAAAAATAAGTTTTATAGAAAAAGAAATCACAAACCGAAATTTTTTTTAATTCGGTCCATATTTGACCATGGACCCCATATAAAGTCCACTTACAAAATTCACTTAAATACATATAAAACAGATATAAATAATGTTAAACGGCTAAAATTTGACATAAACACTTTTTATAGGCAAATAAATTATTGTACCAAATTTTATGGTGGTCGGCCCAGAAATGGTCATAGCCCCCATACAAAAATCTTCCCGAAATATTGCTCAATTATACATAAATGCCTATAAAATTGGAATATCAAGACAAAATTCAGCAAAACTAAGTTTTGTGCAAAAAGAAATCGCAAAACGAAATTTTTTTTAGTTCGGTCCATGTTTGACGATAGACCCCATATAAAGTCCACTTCCGAAATTCACTTAAATACGCATATAACAGATATAAATAATGTTAAACGGCTAAAATTTGACATAAATACTCTTTATAGGCAAATAAATTGTTGTACTAAATTTTATGGTGGTCGGCCCACAACTGGTCATAGCTCCCATACAAAGACCACATCTGAAAAAGAGATTTTTCCCTATATATATTGTATAAATATCGGTACCGACTCAAAACTTTGCACAGATCATTTTAATATATACAAAAATCATCCCACAAAATTTTGTGCATTTCGGTCTATTTTTAACCGTATGCCCCATATAAAGCCCTCTTCCGAAAATCACTTTAATACTCATAAATCGCTTATAAATAAGGGTACCAATCCAAAATTTTACACGGATCATTTACATACATGCCTAAATCAAACAGCTGGATTTTGAGAATATCGGTCCATATTTGACTATATCCCCCACATAAGGCCCACTACCGAAATCCACGTTAATACTAATATATATCTTAAATATACCGTTATTATGATGAAATTCGACGTGAAATATCCTCATATGCATGAAAATAACTGTTCCAAAATATAAGAAGATCGGCCCATAATTTGTCATACCTGCCATATAGAACCATTTCCAAAAAACAAATAAATTCGGGTCAAAAAATATTCTTTTCGGATTTAACCCATATTCGGTCCACATTTTATAATCATGATTTATATCGTTGGAAAGGTATTTTTAATACCTTTTATTTAATGTATTACAAATTATCAGACACCCAGTAGTTCCCGAGATATAGGCCTATATATTTTCAACTTAAAGGGCCCGCCCCCTCGAAAATAGGCGTGACCGCCAACAAATTTTTTTTTTGCTGGTATCTCCTCTAAAAGCCCTATTTGATTTTGTTTTTTTTTTTTTAAGCAAAATCACTAAAACCGAATTGTACCCCTTTTTATACCCTTCACCATCGTGAGAAGGGTATATATAAGTTTGTCATTCCGTGTGTAATTTCCACAAAAAAATTTTCCGACCCTATAAAGTATATATATTCTGGATCCTTATAGATAGCGAAGTTGATTAAGCCATGTCCGTCTGTCTGTTGAAATCAGTTTTTTGAAGTCCCCAGATATACTCGGGATCCAAACCTTCAATAATTCTGTCAGAAGTGCTTTCGAGAAGTTTGCTATTTAAAACCAGCAAAATCGGTTTAGGTTAACCAGAGTTATGAACCTATATGTGAGACCACCTCCATAAAAATTTGATATTTTTCATCCATTTTATTGCAATATTTTGAAAACTATTGCAGATAATACAATGAAATTTTGTATACGTTGTTTGTACTATAAAAGAAGAAAGTGTGCGGAAAATAGTAAGAATCGGTCCATGGTTTCTCATAGCCCCCATACAAATATATATACTCCCGAAATATGGCTTAATGATAAATAAATGCCTATAAAGTTGGAATATCAAGACAAAATTCAGCAAAAATAAGTTTTATACAAAAAGAAATCTCAAAACGAAATTTTTTTTAATTCGGCCTATGTTTGACCATAGACCCCATATAAAGTCCACTTCCAAAATTCACTTAAATACGTATAAAAGAGATATAAATAATGTTAAACGGCTAAAATTTGACATAAATACTCTTTATAGGCAAATAAATTGTTGTACTAAATTTTATGGTAGTCGGCCCAGAATTGGTCATAGCCCCCATACAAAAATCTTCCCGAAATATGGCTTAATGATAAATAAATGCCTATAAAATTGGAATATCAAGACAAAATTCAGCAAAAATAAGTTTTATACAAAAAGAAATCGCAAAACGAAATTTTTTTTAAATTCGGTCCATGTTTGACCATAGACCCCATATAAAGTCCACTTCCAAAATTCACTTAAATACGTATAAAAGAGATATAAATAATGTTAAACGGCTAAAATTTGACATAAATACTCTTTATAGGCAAATAAATTGTTGTACTAAATTTTATGGTGGTCGGCCCAGAACTGGTCATAGCTCCCATACAAGGACCACATCTGAAAAAGAGATTTTTCCCTATATATATTGTATAAATATCGGTACCGACTCAAAACTTTGCACAGATCATTTTAATATATACAAAAATCATCCCACAAAATTTTGTGAATTTCGGTCTATTTTTAACCGTATGTCCCATATAAAGCCCTCTTCCGAAAATCACTTTAATACTCATAAATCGCTTATAAATAAGGATACCAATCCAAAATTTTACACGGATCATTTATATACATGCCTAAATCTAACTGCTGGATTTTGAGAATATCGGTCCATATTTGACTATATCCCCCACATAAGGTCCACTCTCGAAATCCACTTTAATACTAATATATCCCTTATATATACCGTTATTATGTTGAAGTTCGACGTGAAATATCCTCATATGCATGAAAATAACTGTTCCAAAATTTAAGAAGATCGGCCCATAATTTGTCATACCTGCCATATAGAACCATTTCCAAAAAACAAATAAATTCGGGTCAAAAAATATTCTTTTCGGATTTAACCCATATTCGGTCCATATTTTATAATTATGATATATATCGTTGGAAAGGTATTTTTAATACCTTTTATTTAATGTATTACAAATTATCAGACACCCAGTAGTTCCTGAGATATAGGCCTATGTATTTTCAACTTTAAGGGCCCGCCCCCTCGAAAATAGGCGTGACCGGCAACAAATTTTTTTTTTGCTGGTATCTCCTCTAAAAGCCCTTTTTGATTTGGTTTTTTTTTTTTTTTTTGAGCAAAATCACTAAAACCGAATTGTACCCCTTTTTTATACTCTGTTTGTTAAATTACACTCAAGATTATTATGAACATCAGACAGACTCTGTAAATTATGGTAAGAATTGGTAATTAAATCAATTAAAAATGGTAAAAATTAGACAACATTTCAAAATATTTAACATAAATTACGTTGGTCGTAAAATTGTCTTTCAAACAATATATCAAATACTAATAAAATTTGCACTAAGACTGAATAGAAAACACAGAATTAGGGTATTCTAGTCTAGTGTAGTTTCTGTATTTCTTATTACGCTTAGGTGAAGGGTATTTAAGATTCGGCAAAGCCGAATAAAGCACTCTTACTTGTTAAAATATCATTTGTATGGGAGTTGGGCGGATTAAGTTCATATTTTAAGGAGCTCATTCAACAATTATAATACAATCGGGCCTCGATTATCCTTGATTCGGTTACATCATCTTCCCTTGAACCGGTTGTTAAAATTTTAAAAATTTTCCGTACCGGTTGTTGCATATTCACCCTTATCGTGAAAAAAATCCACATGAAATTTGTTCCCTTTTATTTTTTAACATTGAATTTTAATAGGAAAAATGTGAAAAGGGAACAAATTTCATGTGAAATTTTTATTCACGATAGGGGTGATTATGTTTTTTGCTTTACCGGTTTTATATAATGTGTATTTATCAATGTGATATAGTCTCGGCAACAAACACAATATTGTTCAGTTGTTCATTGTCCAAGCGTACAAACAAATGATTTTATTTTCCTAATTATGCCAATACCATATGTTCCACATATCATTGACGTATGTAGGTCAAAAAATGCCCAAAATATGGCGATTTAAATTTGTGGGTTATATAGGCGATGCCACCCCCGTTTGTACAATCAAAACTTCATATAGCCTATTATTCCTTCCAGAGTCACAGTAACATGCTGTAAAAATTTCAGGCAGATTGGTCCAAGGGTTTGGCCTCCTATTAAGCACAAACATACAGACACACATTCATTTATATATATATATAGATTAAAAGCAATATAATTTAAGGTGAAATGGGGCGAAAAATGGGGATTTGGTAATAAAAAAATGTATGTAGTTAAAAAGTATATAAAACTTTAGGTAAATACATATTACAAAAAAAGTATTTTGTATAGCAAACATTGTTAGTGGTATAAGTATCTAAATTAAAAAAAGGGGGCGATGAAGTAGGCGTGGTTCATAGTTATATGGCGACGTTAACAGTATTAAGAGCAATATACTACCAAATAAAAAAATACGTTGGAATGAAGAAATTTGTATAGAGAACAAAAAGTATAAAACTTTCAAAAATTTGGCGTGAAAAGGGGCGTGGCTTAAGAAATCTTTATTTTTACGTCGCCTGGAGTATATAATGTGTATACAATTTGAAGTAAACCTGTTAAAAACTATATGGGAGCAATTACATAATTTTTAAAAAGTGGGCGTAAAATGGGCGTGGTCAAAAAAAGTACCCTATTAATCATACCAGAGTCCCAGTTAAATGCTGTGAAAATTTCAAAAATATCGGTCCAGAGGTTTGGTCTCCAATTACAATATTTAAAAAAAGTGGGCGTAAAAGTGGGCGTGGTAAAAAAAAGTACCCTATTATTCCTTCCAGAGTCACAGTAACATGCTGTGAAAATTTCATCAAAATCGGCTCAGCCGTTTTGGAGTCTATACGTTACATACATACATACATACATACATACATACATTGAATTTTATATATATAGATTTGTAATATTAGGCCTTCTCGGCCAAAATAAACATATATTACATAGTAATAAAAAACTAACTGAAATTTTAATTAAATTAAACACTTTTCAATTTTATAAAAAGAGCAATCGAAAAAATTCCGTTGCTAAAATATAAGCGTAGAAAAACGTAACTACGATCGTAATTCAGAATAACTACAATCGAAAGAAACGTAGGGGAATCGAAACTCTGAATACCAAATTTGCCAAACGGAAGAAATTTCGATTCGAAAGTCAGAATAGGGGTGATTAGTTCAAGGAAAAGCTAATCACCATCGAGCAAAATCGAGTAATAATGCCTAACCCGTCCAGCTACGAAAAAGTCGTCAGTCCGAATTCCGAAACACGTGAAAGTGGTTCATCAGAAGCGGTAATCAATTGTGAGGAAAAGTCGGAGCCTGCAAATAACATGTAAGAATTTTTGCAGATTTCTTCAAGTTGTCTGTTGATTTAGAGAGTGGTTTTCAGCCTTCATCAGCAGATAAGGACAGTGAAGGGCTTTTCCAAAAGCAAGACGACCTTAGCGAGCTGCATGAGTTCGTGCGGAGACGAATTAAAGGATTGAAATAAAGCCAACTATTATTACTGTGTGGCCCACAATGAAGAAAGGGGGTTTCACCCAAACAACAATCTCCCTGGGATGGACCATATTTGCTTATTAAATAATTGAACGACATGTTCTGTAGAATACCATAGTAGTCCCTATGCGCAGGGACTCAAAATAGGGTAATGTCAGTTAGACGACCCATCCTAGACATTTCTTCTTTACATTGCCTGACTAGAATAGATGTTGTAGTATGGGATTTAAGTGACATGAATGCCGCCTGGCTGTCGACAAAAATGTTTCACATAAAATTCTACATGCTTCCCTCCCTGGGAGGCGTATCGAGAGTTTTAGACTGAGTTCATTGAAGAAGACGCCGAAACCAACGCCACACTCCATCTTTGAACCATCAATGTATACTCTTATGTCGTAACCATCAATCATGTGACCATCTTTCCATTCATGTCTGAATGGAATCGTGATGTTTAACATCTTATCAAAGTCTAGGAGGGGTATTGTGTAGTCAGATTTTTACTGCAATGAAGGGGGAGGCAAATTCAAAATCTTTGCATGTCCATACATGCCAATTTTCACGAAGCAACTTTTGTTGTAAATATTGATTTTTTTCTTTGAATTTTTTCCTTGAAATTTCATCGGTGTTCACACAGCATTTGAGAGTATCCACACATTTGTATACACATACATATGTGTTACTCTCTTATTTGTATTACATATGGGTATACAAATGTGTGTATACTCTCGTATTTATACCCCCCCACCATAGTGGGGAGGGTATATTCGATTTGTAAAGTTTGAAACGTGATATTTTTTCGCCCCAATGACGGATGGGATTGAAACTGGTGGAAATCGATCCATTATTTCATCTGGCTCCCATACAAATGTCCTCCCGAAATTGTGGTTTACCGATTATAAATGTTTGAATTATGCAAGTATTCAAAAAAATTTTACCACAAATAAGTATTAAATGAAGCTAAATCACATCTTTTGCTCAAACAAAAAGTAAAGGTATGAATGTGAAAAATTTGCTCGAGATATGCACAAAATTCTTTTATAAACCGGAGAAAAATTAACTTGTACATTTTGTGAATATCTCGAGCAAATTGTTAAAATTCATACCTTTACTTAATTGTGAATAAAAGCGAAACGCGTTCATTTTCATGATTTATGTGCCATTTTTATGAATGTTTTTAAATTTGTTTCAGCAAAATCGGACTAGTGGTTCTCGAGTTATGTCAAAAAAAAGACCACCAAAGGTGACAATTTCCCCTATATGATAGTTACTAACTTCAAATCGATATATCTCGATTCCTAGACGTGACCCAGCGAAATGCCGGGACATGTATAACTTCTTTTTTACCGATATAACCTTCCCCGGTAGTTTAAACCCTTCCCGACCACTGACCCCAACCATTTGTCTCACAGTGTAATTAGTTGTAGCTCCAATATAAGGCCCATTTCCGAAAATCCCTTTAACGGTCATAAATTTCTTAAAAATTTGGTAATCAAATAAAATTCGACACAAATAAGTTTCTTATATACAGAAATAATGACACCTAATTTTATAATGGTCGGTTCATATCTAGTCGAAACTCTCCGTAATTCACTTTAGGATAGAATAGGATAGAAGGGGTAGTGCATAAAGTGCACTTCCACCCGGAGACCTTGTGGCCCATTGTATAGATAGAATAGAAATGAGGACAACCAAAACCGCTTGATAAGGGGGAGAAAGAAGAAAGAGTGAAAAATCCCCTTACGGATTTGGAGTCGCCGTAGAATTTCCCTTAAATAGCCACCATATTCCCCTAATGAAACCCAGGATGTTACTCGGTTTGCAGCCAGCAACATCACTGAGTTCGTCCAGGAATATATTTCCTAGCCACTTAAGTCTACGACTCTGCAACCTAGGACAAGCACATGATGTGCTCTATTGTCTCTGGCTCCTCTGCATCCCCACACACTCTACAGAAATCCTGTGTGTCGTTATCCCATTTGCCTCTGAAGGCCCCAATCAAACAGTGCCCGGTTATCACTCCTACTATAATCTTAGACTATGCCTGTCCAATTCCATCAGCATTTCGGTCGCGTTTGCATTTAGTCTTGGCTATAAGAACCTGGACACTATACAATCCGATCTACTGCCCCAGGATTGGTCTGCACAGTCACGGAATCTTTCCTGAATCAGCCTGTAGCAGTAAAAAATAGGTGGCTTGACCTCACTTTCTCTAGTATGATGGTCCAAACCTGAACCATGTCTAGCCAGCTCATCTGCCACCTCATTTCCCTGTATGTCACAGTGCCCTGGAACCCAACACAATCTAACTTGGTAGAGTACCAATAACTCCTCTAGAGCTCTCCTACAGTCCTGCACTAGGTTGGAGTGTATTTGATTACACTCCAGAGCCTTTAGTGCCGCCTGACTGTCCACATAAATAGTCACTGTAGACCCCCTCTCGACGTGTGCCTCTATCAGCTCTGTGGCTTTCCAGATCGCATAGATCTCCGCCTGGAACACGCTGCACTCGTTTGGGAGTCTATAAGAGCGCTTGATTTCATTTTCAACCAAATAAACCCCGGTCCCTGTATCAGAGTCCATTTTGGATCCGTCGGTGAAAACTGCGCACCCCTCAAACAGTTGATCGGATCCAACCCAGTCAACCCTACTGGGCAATTCTACCGAGGGTGATGTACCGAATAGGTTACGACCTTATAGTCAGAAATCCCAGATGGATTAATGTCCTGACCCATAAGGCCTGCCTGTAATTCACTTTAACCTCCATAAATCTTTAAAAAGTATTTATATCGAGATAAAGTTTAACACATATAATATTTATATTCACAGAAATCATGACACTAAATTTTGGTCCAAAATAGGTCATATCTCCCATATAACGCCCATTTCTGAAAAACTGTTTTATAGATATACTAGGTGTAGGGTATTATATGGTCGGGCTTGACCGACTATACTTTTTTACTTGTTTTATATGAAAGTATACAAGAGTAATACATATAAGAAAGTAATACGAGTTCCTAGTACAATCAAATGTACAATCAAAATGTACTCTTCTTATCTTTTCCTCACCACAATGTCTGAAAGGTAATCAGCTATGCTTAAAGAATTCCTTCGTTCTTTATCTCCAGCAATCAGAAGCAGATAGTCTCACCGCACAGTGGAAATGGTCATTAAGTGTATGTCTTTTGGAATTAGATGCAGAGTAGTATTCAGAGCTTCTGAAGGATTAGTGCATAGTGTAATACCAATGCAGGCGGTTCTCTGAATTCAGTATAGTTGGTCTACGACAGGGATGGCGAACCTTTTTTAGACTGAGTGCCAAAAAAAATATTTTTATAAAATGAAAATACATGCGTGCCATGCCTTATCGAAAAATTATATATACATTTATTTTTATAATTAGCTGACATAATTTTTAATGAGATTTTTGTTGTTGAATAGTTTTTGATAATGCATCAATATCCGGGTGATAGTTTGACAATTTTAATGAAATACAAGCCTCGCCAGATTCATCAGTAAGTCTGTTTCGTACATCAGATTTTATGTTATTCATTATCGAAAATAAGCTTTCACAACTATACGTTGATGAAAATATTGTAAGAATAGCTAAAGACAGTTTCTTCATCGCACTAAATGTCTCTGGAAGCGAACACCATGTCTTCAACAACATATTGTCCATGTTTTCGTATTCTTCTTTATTTAATCTTTTTTTTTCATTATTTTCTATTTCATGCCTTAACTCAATAAATTTCTGCTTCCAAATAGAGCTTGATTGAAACTCCGCCAACTGCATTTCTAACTCCTCCAACTTTAACCATTCTAACTTATCAATTATAGTAGTTTCCAAATCGAACTTTTCTGGATATTTGATAAAGTTAATTAACGGTTCAAATATTTTGAAATCTTGAAATCTCTTAACAAAAAAAATTAAATGTTAACACTGTTGCCCATTTTTTTAGTTTTTGATCGAAAGTAGCGGTTTTAAATTTTTTTTGCGATTTTTAGCTTTTTTTGACGGGTTTTTGTGGGAACAAAACGTGAGCAATATTGTTTGTTTTGTTTACATTTTATTTTATTGTATATCTTGTTCTTTCTCGCATTTGTTGTTTCATTCAATCAATCCTAAAAAAAATCCAATACAAAAAATAGCAAGTGTCATAACACCTTAAAATAGGTTCTAACCAATTTTAAAATGTGTTTATTTACACAAGGTTTAAAATAGGCATTTTAAGATAATATTCGTTTATGAATACAATTTTATCGAATTTAGCTTAACAATGATTTGAAATCCTGCTTAAAATGTTTATGAATATAACCCTTAAAATATAATAATTTTTTGCAAAATCAAAAATGCATTTAGTTTAGTACATATGTATCAAAAATGAAACATATTATATGTGCCAATGAAAATTTACTTGCGTGCCACCTTGGGCACGCGTGCCATAGGTTCGCCATCCCTGGTCTACGACATCTTTCCTTTATGTTGCAGGCCACCATACTAGCGATCTATAAGTCAGTATTGGCTTCATACATTAATTTAACGAGCAGAGGACTCAAGTAGCCATGGTAGTCTGAAGCTTGGTGTTTGTGGTAAATAGAACCAATTCTGTTTTGCTATAGTTTACTCCTATACTTCGATACTGACTCGCATGAGTGGCGAATTATTTTTTTATGTATGAAGTTGACGTTTCTATGAAAAATCACCTCGTATATATTCGCCTTCGACTGTTGAAAATTCGTTTTTGTAATGCAAACAGTTTGAACCGACTTAAATGTAAGATTTATAATTTTATGATGAATAAGTTGGTGACTTAAGTAATGTAATGACCTGATGATTCCAGGCTTTTCTTTGCCAAATACAAATCACCTGATGCTAATAGCATCTTATCTAGAAGCCGTTTAAGATAAATTCACAATAAAAATTGGCAAACAATTTCCAGTCGATAGAATTTAGATTTTATACTTCGACCAATAATCTGATTAGGTCAAGAATTCGGTTTCAGTCAGAATTCCGTAACTTTAAAATAAGTTAATGTAAAACTAATCCCTAGAAGCACCATACAAAAATACTTGTTTAAGAAAATGTTTGAATCGAACAGAATTAAAACAATGTGCTGCGTGCTATAAGCTCAACAACTTATCCTCTGAATACTTTGTGGTTTATTTTACTTATCGTAAAATTTGCTTCAGTTCAAATATAAACACAAATACCGCGTTCAACTCGCTTGTGTATACTACATTCAGGCATGCAATTAATTTTAAAACATTTAAATTTGTAAACATCGAGAAGATTTATTCAGTACTCATTTTTGTATTTTCTTGCAATATTAATAGACATAGTTTTATGTATGTATATGATTAAATCATAATATTTATTTGGCCGTAGGTTTTGTTTATATTTAATGCTTTTTCAGATTATTTGACACTAAATAATGAATTTCGAAATGTTACTTATTTGTATATGATCGCTTATGTAATGTGTGCATATGTATGTGTTTATGTAAATATGTGTAACAGTTCGGTTTGTTTATTGCCTCTAAAATTTTACCCATATTGAAGAGAATCATTTGTAAAATGTTCATATATGTGTATATAATTTCCCAATCACTTTATGTTAATTTTATATTCTAATACAAATTGCACGCACTTCAAATCCTAACATGGCTAGATGTTTTTCATTTCGATCACAAATCAGAGGTTCTCCCTTACATGGACATGCTTATACACAATAGTTTAAATATCGACATATCGAGAGCTTATATCCAAAACATGGCAAATAGCTCACCAGTCTTTTTCCAGCTGTGTATGTTTCTATTTTTCCATTTTTGTATTTTACTATTGTAATCACAAAACAATACTTTTTTAAAGAAACTTTATGCTAATTTTAAAGAATGATCTATACTAATTAATCTGCAAAAATTTTATATTTAATAGTCGGTATTTCAACTCTCAAAAATACTCGAAAAACATTTATCTAGTATATAAGAATGAGGTGTTAAGGATATTCTTAATATTATCCTAAAAACTCGATTTTTAAAGTTGATAGTTTTTGTACATAACCAATTAAAGTTATAGTATTATTGTGAAAGTTCTAAACCAGATACAAAAAGTCAACTGTAAATCCCCGTTGTTTGGAAAAATTGATAAAATGCCATTAAAATTAAGTTTTTATTCTTAAAATATTCTTATTATTCAGTTATTTCAAATTTGCAGAGCAAACAAAGATTTTTCCACCAGATACATAGAAGGAATGAAGAAAATTATTCACGTCCATTTTTAACAGTTGCGACAATAAGAAAATTCAACAATATATTTTTTATTGTGTTTAAGTTAAAGTTTACAATTTTGCAATGGTTAAACCTTTAATGCGAATGAACAATAATAATAATATTTAAGTCTTTTAGACTCTTTACTACTTTTACTAACTTAGGACAAATCTATCTAACTGATAAGATAACATATTTTAAATCAGTTTAATTTGAAACATTAATTACACTGTCCAACACCATTTTTGGAACAGAATAGCGACCCTATAATTCTGAAAGGGTATGTTGAGTAGATCATTTTTGTAGAACAAACTTATGGTCCAGCACGGCTGAGTTTTTTTTTACAGTGGGTCAAAGTTTTCATTTTTTGGTCGAAGAGAGCATTATACTATATGAATAAAATGTTGTAAGTTAATGTCTGAGAGAATTCTTATGGTCAGAGTTGTATTGTGGAATTGTATGAGGATTATTTTTGTGGAAGATCTTAACCCTCTAACTGGTCTCTTTATGGGTCAATTTGACCCTTTTTTCGATAAAATCAAAAAATATCCTTTAAAAAAGGACATTTAAGGATTAAAATATTCTACGAAAATGTTTGGCGGAAAATTTCAGTGGGGGTCGCCAAAGACACCATTGTTGTAAATAAAGCTCTTTACGATTAATTGGCAAAATTACACGCCAACTTCTATAAAAAAATTATAATTTTGTTTTAATAGTGGTTTATGTACATAAGTATGTACATATTTATTTTTTTCAAATTTTCGAGTAAAAGGGAAATAGCACTAGTATGACAATGGATTAAAGATTAAACTTAATATGCTTTATATGATCCGTGTGGAGTTTAGTCAGTCTCCCATCGGACGCGTCCCCAGGTGGCGGATAGGGGAAGCTTTCATCGCGACTGTGATACATTTTTACACAAATGGTCACTAGTGGCGCTGAAAGCTTAAGCGATGTAAATATGTCTAAGATACATTTTCTAACAAATGGTCTTAGACATTCTTTGCATTGCTAGGTTGTGATTAGGGGGTGAGCCGGTTTGTTACGCCTTTGTGTTACATTTGAAACGAATGGTAGCAAGGGGGGAACAAACTGGTGATATAGGAACAATGTTAAGGCTAGTGACACACTGGACCATAGTGGTCACTAGTTGTAACACTATCCTTCCGTAAATCTAATCTAATGTGCAACCCGCGGACCAAAACTGACTTTACTTGTAAGGTTACCGTGGTTGGTAGCAGTGCCAAGAACCTGAATGGCTAGTTAGTGGTAAAAGAAGACTAGTCGCTAACAGCTCCCCTCCGACGCCAAGGCACGGGTCTGTTGTAAATTAGTATTTTGCCTAGTCCATGTACGCTGTCACTACATGGATGGTATATGCCCTTACTGGCCTACTCGTGGGACCAAAAATGAACACAAATAACTCAAAAACAAAACAAAAAACAACAATAACGAAAGGTCAGCCAGGGATATCCAAGCTGGCCGATCGTAAAAAACTCACACAAACCATCAAATCTTCTGATGGTTTGCATCCCTGCAGCGAAGTCACTCTGGACATCAAACCAAGTACTTCTAAAGCTGCACAAGCCCTCGCTGATAAGTCAGCCCAACCCCATGTATTGAACGCTGCGGACCCTGCAGTTGTTCCTGCGATTTTGGAGCAAGAAGGACCGTCGACCTTGACGTCGGGTCCATCAACTGCTCCACTCCCCGCCCATACGGCAAATAAAAATCCCCCTAATCGCAAAGATCCATCCAGGAGGGCTTTTGTACAAAGGCGTGCCGCCTTAAGAATCGTTGACCGACTCGGAACGAAATCGGTCAGCACTCTTACCAACGACGAAAAATCGCACTTAAAATGGGCCAGGAACCTTTTGGCCCAATCAGACTGCTCCAATCCCTCAACCAGCACAGGATCAGCGGACCAAGCTGACTCTGTTGCGCCCAAAAAGCAAAGGTCAGAGGAGGAGCCAATTTCACAACAGGGTCAGCAGCCAAGGACTAAACGTCCGAAGCAGACCCACACAGTCAACATGCCCTATAGTGAGGCTGCCAAGAACCATCTAATGAGGGCGATTGTTGACAAAAGTAACAGCGACGGAGCTATCTCTCAGGATAACTGGATGATAGTTTATCGTAAAATGTTGGAGGTGTACTGGAAAATCCTTAAGGACAATCCAGGACCATCTCCTCAAAACGTAGATGCTGGCTGGTACCAAGGCCACGTCAAATTGGTTGCGTGCTCAACAGAACGCTCAGCAAACTTGCTAAAATTAGCAATTGCGTCCCTAGGGGAAGTGTGGCCTGGCGCGAAATTGGGGGTGATACCGGTCAGTGAGATTCCTCGCCGACCGAGATCAGTTGCAATTATTTCGGTAGAACCACATAACCCTGAGGAGATACTGGCGCTCATTCAGAGCGGAAACCCAGATCTACCTTCCCATAACTGGAAAGTAATAAAGGTCTCCGCTCCTGAAGGAACGACTAGGAAGGCGGTCGTACTCCTGAATAAGGAATCCTTGGAGCCACTACGTAAAAGGCAAAACAACCTTTACTACGGATTCTGTAGTATAAAGTTGCGCATTTATCGTGGTGACGACAAGATCGACTCCGAAACTTCCGGCGCAAATCTGGAAGCTCCGCAGGAAATGGACTGCAAACAGATCCAAGGTGACCCCACTAATTCAGAAAATGAAATGGACACCCAATCAAACTCCGGTATGGTGGGTGACCTATTTCATTATCTGGATGAAGTGGAGAACGAGGACGCACTTCTGGACTCCGATTCAGAAGACGTAGACGTTACCGTTATCTATGATCCGGACAATGATGAAGGTGATACAGGTGAACCTTCACCACTCTAAGGCAGCATCTGCTGCACTGCTCCTCCACATGGCAGATCATGGGGACGATATAGCGTTAGTCCAGGAGCCATGGATCAACAATGGCGATATACATGGACTCAACGCAAAAGGGTACAAATTATTGTACAAAAAAGACGCAGGTAAAATAAGATCATGCATTCTGGCCAAAGACCATATTAATATCTTCATTCTATCTAAGTATAGCGATGGAGACATAGTAACAGCTGCGTGGGAATCAAAGACATCAAAGATGTGGATGATCTCATGCTACATGGCACATGATCAAGTGGAGCCACCAC
This sequence comes from Bellardia pandia, assembly GCA_916048285.2. Classification (NCBI taxonomy): domain Eukaryota; kingdom Metazoa; phylum Arthropoda; class Insecta; order Diptera; family Calliphoridae; genus Bellardia; species Bellardia pandia. The sequence goes on along the minus strand of OU696532.1, from coordinate 89,764,708 downwards.
CAGGAAACCTGATGAGAACTGCGGTGCGAACTGCCAACGCAAAGATGACTCCCGTTATAATAGGAGCGGATGTCAATGCTCACCATACTATCTGGGGAAGTACAGATATAAATGAAAGAGGTGAGTGCATTTTAGAGTTTATTTTATATTCGGATCTAATGATAGTCAACAAAGGTTCAGAACCTACCTTTGTAGTTGAAAATAGACAGGAGGTTCTTGATATAACGCTCGCTAGTGCGAGTCATGAACAGTTGATAGGGGACTGGAAAGTCTCTGATGACTGCTGCTTCTCAGATCATAGATATCTGACATTTACGATAAATACGAAACCAGGAAAGAAAATACCTTACCTAAACAGGAGGAAAACCAATTGGTCTGAACACAATAAGATCATAAAGGAAATTCTGCCACAACCCCCTACAATAGGGAACATAATTGATATTGAGGAAGCTGTGGACATGCTCACAGGCTCCATAAACGAAGCAACGGCTCGAACATGCTTACCCTCAGTATATAGAGGAAAGGAAAGACCACCATGGTGGTCAACAGAGATAGCGAAATCTAGACAGATTTGTCGCAAACTTTTTAACGAAGCTAAAAGAACAGGTAACTGGTCTTTATATAAGTCATCGTTGAACAAATTCAAAAACCAGATTAGGAGTGCAAAGCGCTCGTCTTGGAGAAGTTTTTGTAGTGGCGTGGAAAGCTCTTCTGAGACCAATCGCTGACGAAAGATTCTATCAAAAACACCAACGACCCACGGTTATATCCAAAAACCAGATGGCAGTTGGACTAGTGATGGTCTAGAGACACTTGAAGTGCTCATGGACACTCACTTTCCGGGTAATATGTCGCACAACAACAACCTCAATTGACATTAACGAGGAGAGGTTAAAATGGGCGATAGGAAGCTTCAGTCCATTTAAATCTCCGGGTCCGGATGGTATCATACCGGCTGATCTGCAATATAACTCAGATTCAGTCATTCCCTGGCTTATTAACATTTATAAAGCCTGTTTGTCATGGTCATACCTACCCATGCGTTGGACTGAATACAATATAACATTCATTCCAAAGGGAGGAAAAATCTCTCACACCAAGGCAAAGGACTTTAGGCCAATTAGTCTATCATCATTCCTTTTGAAAACCTTGGAAAGAATCATAGATATCCACATCAGGAATTCTATTGATCAAAGACTTAAGGCCCAACTATAATGTGCATATGCTAGCTTAAGCAACCCTGCGAATACATATAAATTGTATGTGGCAAACTATAATGTACTTAACGAAACTTTTCGTTAAGTTTTTCAACTGTCATTTGCTTAAGCAAAAAGCGAAACTGATCGCATATTCCGTACGGAATCAGCTGTTTGTTGTTTGTTTGTGTTTTTAACAAAATGGAGAAAGAAGAAAATACATTTATTTTAAATTTAATAGAAAATGCGGAAAAAAATAAGTGCCTTTACAATAAAAGGGACCCTTTTTATTTTAACAAAAATGTCTCTGTCGTGGTTTATTTCTCTGACAGAACAAGAGCGTCTTCTTCTTTTACAGTGTAGTTCACTTATTTCTTTTAATGTGCACAGGCCTTCAAGCGCTAACTTTAATATTTTTATATTATTTAAATTTTTAAGTCTTTTCTCCATTTTTACAAACACAATACGAAAATTAACAAAACATATGTAAACGTTTATTATTATTTACAATTTAGTGCTGCCACAGCTGTACATTTTAGTACTTTTGCCGAAAAATTAAAAAAAAGGAAAAATTATGCGTTTCGGGTACGAAGTTTTCTTTTAATTATAAAATAATATAATAATATTTATATAATATAATCATTTAATGGCTTTTTGTTAAAATAAAATCATTTTTTTTAAACATAAATGAGCAACTGTGGACAAAAAGTTTCAAAGTCATTGTAGCCACCTAAAAGTTAATTCTGAACTGGTTATGCATTTGACAGCCTTTTCGTTAACTTTTGCAATTTGCTTAAGCTTGCTTATGCATATTATAGTTGGGCCTTTATATCGCCATCTCAACATGCCTACATGAAAGGCAAATCTGTGGAGACGGCGCTTCACTCGATAGTTAGCTATATTGAGAAATCGCTAGAATTTGACAACTTTAAGGCCCAACTATAATATGCATATGCTAGCTTAAGCAAACGTGCGAACACATATAAATTGTATGTGGCAAACTATAATGTACTTAACGAAACTTTTCGTTAAGTTTTTCAACTGTCATTTGCTTAAGCAAAAAGCGAAACTGATCGCACATTCTGTACGGAATCAGCTGTTTGTTGTTGTTTGTTTGTGTTTTGAACAAAATGGAAGAAAATATATTTATTTTAAATTTAATAGAAAATGCGGAAAAAATAAGTGCCTTTACAATAAAAGGGACCCTTTTTATTTTAACAAAAATGTCTTTCTGTCGCGGTTATTTCTCTGACAGAACAAGAGCGTCTTCTTCTTTTACAGTGTAGTTCACTTATTTCTTTTAATGTGCACAACCCTTCAAGCGCTAACTTTAATATTTTTATATTATTAAAATTAAGTTTTTTCTCCATTTTTGCAAACACAATACGAAAATTAACAAAACATATGTAAACGTTTATTATTATTTACAATGTAGTGCTGCCACAGCTGTACATTTTAGTACTTTTGCCGAAAAATTAAAAAAAAGGAAAAATTATGCGTTTCGGGTACGAAGTTTTCTTTTAATTATAAAATAATATAATAATATTTACAAAATATAGTCATTTAATGGCTTTTTGTTAAAATAAAAACAATTTTTTTAACATAAATAAGCAACTGTGGACAAAAAGTTTCAAAGTCAATGTAGCCACCTAAAAGTTAACTCTGAACTAGTTATGCATTTGACAGCCTTTTCGTTAACTTTTGCAATTTGCTTAAGCTAGCATATGCATATTATAGTTGGGCCTTTACGATGATAGCCTTTCTGGACATAGAAGGAGCTTTCAATAACATAAAACCTGAAGTCATAATATCAGCCCTGCGGGACTTAGGTCTCGACGAATCAATCACTAGGTTCGTAACGAATCTATTGAGTAAAAAAACCATACGTTCCAAATTTGGCACGACATGCATCACAAGATTGGCCACTAGGGGCACTCCCCAAGGAGGCGTCCTATCTCCACTATTGTGGAACTTGGCCATGAACGATATGCTCAAGAAAATGGATAATACGGGACATAAAACTGTAGCTTAGGCGGATTACGTGGCAGTGGCTGTCTCGGGTTTCCACTGGGGCACAATATCGCAGAGAATCGAGGATGCACTTAAAACACTTAGTAGGTGGAGCTATGAAAGTGGGTTAAGTGTCAATCCTAGCAAGACGGAACTAGTAATATTCACTAGAAAGTACAAGATTCCAACCTTTACGCTTCCTAGATTGAATGGTACAGAACTGGCAATCTCGGAAAAGGCAAAATTCTTAGGTGTTGTTCTTGATAATAAGCTATCATGGAAACCCAACACACTAGCAAGAGCATCTAAGGCTATGTCAACCTTGTATATCTGCAAGAAGACTATAGGCAAGAACTGGGGTATTAACCCTAGATGCATGAACTGGCTCTTTGAGACAATTATTAAACCAATTTTATTTTACGGAGTCTCGGTCTGGTGGAAGGCACTTGACAAGACTTCAAATTGTGTCATCTTGAATAAGATACTAAGAAGGTCTGCGATCCTGATAACTGGAGCATTAAGCACTACTTCTACTAAGTCGCTTTTTGCGATACTAAACTGGATTCCAGTTGATCTAATGGCCAAGAATATGGCCATGAATACTGCCGTTAGACTAAGTGTAACGGGCGTCTGGAAGCATAGTCATTATGGACATGCTAGTATCATGGAAAATATACAATGTCTTCCTGAACTAATCGACTATCGCACTCCCAGACCCTCCTTCTTACGAAGCTTCGGCCTCATAATTCATGACGACATGGAACTGTTGGGGGGCCTACTCCTTAATACTACGAGCTTGTCTATATACACGGATGGCTCCAAAAAAAAGGGAGAGAGTCGGCGGTGGGGTCTACATTCAGGAATTCGGAATCAGGATGTCTTTCAGAATTCCAAACGGATGTAGCATCCTTCAGTCTGAAATATCAGCAATAAAACGAGCGGCTAATTGGATCAGTTATTACAGTATATCGGGAAGAGATATACGTATATACACTGACAGTCAAGCTGCAATAAAGTCTCTAACAGGTGTACATACTACATCAATCTTGGTCCATGAATGTCGGACATCCTTAAACAGGATGGCGAGACATTCGACAGTTACACTCATATGGGTGCGCGGACATGGAGACATAACAGGTAATTGTATCGCAGATGACTTGGCAAAGAAAGGTGACATGTTACCTGACGACAACATTGACCATCTTTGCGGCATTCCGCTATCGAAATGCAAGCAAATAGTCAGCAATTTCCATTGTGAGCTAGCTCAAACCAGGTGGGAAAATGAACAAACCAGTACAGTCACACGACTGATTTGGCCTATACTAAACAGGAAACGCACGCTGTATTTATTGAAATTACAGCGACCACAACTTAGCAATTTGGTGTCAGTGATCACAGGACACTGCAAATTTGGCAATCATGCAAGACGACTGGGTCTACCCTATAACGATTTTTGTAGGAGTTGCAATAATGAAGAGGAGGAAGAAACGGTCTCTCATCTTCTTTGTCGATGCCCAGCAATGAGTGGATCTCGCACCATTCTTCGACGACTTATCTGAACTTTCAGCTTTGAAGTTGGAGGATATTGACGCTTTTATCAGAAGCAGTAATTGGCTGCAGTAGCCTTATCTATCCATCTAGGTATTCTGCGCTCTTTTTAGGTTTTGGTCTGCACGTTCATCCTTTCAAATCTTTCATACTTTTCACCCTCTTACACTACACTCATCCTACTACTACCCTGTTCACTCTTTCACTCTTTCTCTTCTCTCTATAATCTTCTATCCAAACAGGTATCACAATGGGACCAATAATATGGACCTAAGTGGGCCGTTTTACATGGCCGCCTGCTAACCTAACCTAATATGCTTTCCTGTATTTAGCTTGACGTTAATGTTCCGATGGGTCAAGGTTTCTGTACAAGCCCCATACGTATTCAGCAAGCATGGGATTTCCCTTTAAATCTTTCTTCCAATACCTTTATATCCTGATGAAAGTTTTTGGTATCCAAGCTTCACATAAAAATCGTATTCCAAAGAAAAGAAAATATGGTTCTTCATTTGTAGGGAATATCTTTCTTCTGCTTTGATGGTGCGTAAAATGTCCACAAATAAAACAAAACCAATCTCTTAATTTGCAAACAGAATCCGCCATGCTTATTTAAGCTTTAATTGTTCTTTTTTTATATTAATTTTAGTAAAAATCACACCCGATATGTACTGCTTAGTAGCTCAATTATGCTTAATTTTATCACACCCGATTTGAAAGTCACAGCTGACTAGACGCGAGAACTCAGTGTTTGGCCCGGCCGAACTTGACGGTGTTTTCACCTCCTTTGTATGTGTTGGCGTGTAATTTTGCCAATTAATCGTAAAGAGCTTTATTTACAACAATGGTGTCTTTGGCGACCCCCACTGAAATTTTCCGTCAAACATTTTCGTAGAATATTTTAATCCTTAAATGTCCTTTTTTAAAGGATATTTTTTGATTTTATCGAAAAAAGGGTCAAATTGACCCATAAAGAGACCAGTTAGAGGGTTAAGGTCTTCCACAAAAATAATCCTCATACAATTCCACAATACAACTCTGACCATAAGAATTCTCTCAGACATTAACTTACAACATTTTATGCATATAGTATAATGCTCCCTTCGACCAAAAAATGAAAACTTTGACCCACTGTAAAAAAAAAAACTCAGACGTGCTGGACCATAAGTTTGTTCTACAAAAATGATCTACTCAACATACCCTTTCAGAATTATGGGGTCGCTATTATGTTCCATTCAAAACCTCTTAATTTGTTAGACAGTGTTATTTTGTCAGCCTTACCCATGTAGAGAGGGAGAGAGACATATAGAATACATGTTTGACATTTTTTAAATCCACGAATCATTCAATATGGGTAAACTTATTAAATATTTTCGAGATACATATATAAAAATTGTTTCAGTTATACATATTTTGTTTTTCTGTTGTTTTCGTTTTAATTGCTTAACTTAAATACTGTATTCAAATATAGATGTATTTTTATGTTTTATTTGCAATTCAGTCAAAATTCTGTAATTACTACTAGTATTATTCATATTACGTTTAAATTTTACATATGTTTCTTATATTATAGCACCGAGTACAAATACTTTGTGAGCAGCAATAATTTCATTATTAACATATTCCAATACTAAGAGACAATCGGTTAATTGTTATGCACTGTAATTCTAACTATCGTGTATAATATGGTAACTACTCCTATATTTAAAATAAATTGATAACATTTAAAACAATAACGTCGAACAAGCCTACAAAGAGCCTTCTCCTGAAATCTAAAAAGGAGAGAAAACCACAATTATATGAAATATGAAAACTTTAATAGTATAAAACTTAATTAATCAATAGTGCTTACCTGAGAATTTGAACTATCACTTTCAACTTGTTCTGAATAACAATGCTTATAATTAAGATAGTCTAAAAGTCTTCTTGGCAATGGCAATGTTTGTATTAAATCCTTTCTTACTACGGCTTTTAATATTACAAATCTTAAAGTAAAACACATTATAATTTCTGTATGATTGAATATATACTCGTATATTGTAAATTACCTGCACATGTGCTGTAGACTTTGCACGTGTTTAAATCTAGATACTGGATTTGTCAATTGCACACGCATTGGTCCATGTTCTGGCCTTCGATGTAAAAAGAATAAATATCTAAAATAATAATAATTTGATAGCTTAGTATATTTAATATGTTAGTTTCAGATTTTATACAATAACTTACCTGCCACTTCGTGAGTGTTCTACAGCTTTTTCAATAAATTCGGTTATTGTTTGCGACTTGAATTTAGCATAAGATCCAAATGAAAACGTACCTTTCATAAAAAAAAAACAATAATCATTTTTACTTAACGAATCTTACCAGTTTTATATTTAATAAGTTGCTACAAACCTTGGTCTTGTTCAATACGAACATGTCGAACGCAATTGTTTAGTTTGAAACTAAGAGAAAATATGTAATGATCATCGGAGCTATCACGTACTATAAAACTTCCATCTGGCTCATTAGACAAAACTTTTTCCGCTGCCTCACTCGATAGTGGACCCCAGTACCAGCCATACTTGAAAAGATAATAATATTGAAATGTTCAATTTTATTAAAAAATCGAAACTGGCCTGAAAGAAAATATTTTTTTAAGCTTTATCTTTATATCAACAATGAAAAACGGTAAAAGAAAACAAAATAATATAAATTAAAAAATAAGTAAAAATTGTGAGTATCTACACGAATCATACGGCAATGTAAAATGGCATCGATTTATTACGTCACATTTTATTTATAATGCATCTTTCCCTAATTTTAAATCAAAATATTCTTTTCTGTACAATATATTGTCTCGATAAACATTTTTTTTTTGCGAATTTATGTACATGTTATGGAAATAGCTTTTGTAAGATGTATAGTAACTATATGAATATCTAAAACTGCGAGTTTTTATTGCAAATAACTTAATTTCTTTATCAGCAATCGAAAATCATTTTTATCAAAAAAGGTTACAGATTTTTTCAATTAGCATCAAAAAATTATTAATTGTGAGAACACATTTTCCTTGTTGTAATTTCAATCTATTAGAGTGTAACTCATACAGTTACGGCTCTTTGTAACCGTTTATTACAAGATGAAAGTCATTGTTGGATGCTGCTTTGTATATCTATGATTTTCTTAGAAGAAAATATCCACTCATAACCTTTGTGGAGTTGTCAGTCTTCCATTGAACGCGTCCCAGGTGGCGGAATGGAACGATGAGTGCTCGAGCAATGTAAATGTGTTCATGATACATTTTCGAAAAAATGATATAAACATCTTGACATAGCTAGGTTGTAATAGGACGGGAAAGCCAGTGGCTGCTCCTTGCGATACATTTGCAACGAGTGGTCGTAACGGGGGAACAACTGGTGATTTAGGTATTTTGTTAGGGCTAGTGATACATTTTATCATGCATGATAACAAGTAGTAATAATATCTCTTCCCTTCTCTTCCACAATTACAACCCACGGACCAAAACTTTTTCTTCCCTTCTATTTTCCCCATACCTCCTTTCATTTCTTAACCCATTTCCTTTTCCGCCCCTCGTAAGGTTAATGTCGTTGGTAGCACTATTGAGAACCTGAATGGCTACTTAGTGGTTAAAGAAAACTAGTATATAACAGCTCCCCTCTGGGTCGGTTGTAATACTTCTTTGCCTGTATGCAGTCGCGGATCTACATGAACATAACAATTTCAGAAACAACAACAAAAACACAGCGAAAGGTCAGCTAGGAAAACCCACGGTGACTTGCAAAAAGCCAACCATCAAACCTTCTGATATTTTGGTTCCAATCAGCGAAGCTACTATTGTCGTCACACCAAGTACTTATTAAGCTGCATCAGCCCACGCTGCAAAAAAAGTCAGCTATTATCCCCAAATTGGACGCTGCGGACCCTGTAGCTGTTTCTGTGACTTTGGTAAAGGAAGGATCGTCGATATTGGCATCGGGTCCAACCAAAACACTACCCCCTCCCAAACGGCTATTTCAAATCCCCCCAGTCACAAAGACCCATCCAGGAGGGCTTTTGCTCAGAGGCGTGCCCAACACCAAAACCAGCATCCAAAGACTAAACGTCCGAAACAAGGCGAGTCCCGTATAGTCAACATATAGTTAACATATACAGGTATGTGATGGAAATCGAAAACGAAAACGAGTGAGTTTTTGCAGTCCATTTTAAAGTATTTCTAATCTAATTTTTAAAATTTTTGTTTTAAGGTTCTCTGTAGTAGCCCAATATCTTTATATTTTATGTGATGAAAGTTTTTCAATATAGAAATATTACGAAAAAATTGGCATCTAAAACTCATTCGTTTTCGATTTCCATCACATGCCTGGGGGGTTATTATGTATTTCTATTCGAATCGGAAAATCAACGAATTCGTAAAAATGGGATTACGTATTGCGATTTTCGGAAATTTATTTCCGAACGTTCGTAAATTAAGGTAATTTTTTAATCCCATTCGGAAACCAAAAAAATCCCTTTCGAAATTGCAATTATGTATTACGAAAGCAAATGTCATATGTGTTATTAACGTATACAGATTTTTCGAATGCTATTTTGATTGCGGAAATTTTATATTTATTTTTTTACATACATAAAAGAAATTAAAAAAAAACAAATTTGAAAATGTAAGTATATACCTTTAATATTTAATTAATAAAAAAGTTTATTAAATGATTTTAAAATTATTTAAAGGGAAACGTCTAAAAAAAGTTTGTATACGAAGCCAAGGCAATATGAAATAATGGTAAAATTAATGACATTGTATGCAGATTTGGCAAAAGGACACCTCAATGTTTCTAATGCCAAATGCAGGGAGTTATGGCAGAGACTATCGCAAGATTTGAATGCTGCAGGTCCACCTTCACATGAGGTAGAAAAGTGGAAAAAGGTGTTTATAATATCATTCACATACATACATACGAAATAAAATAAATATGAATACTTTAACTTACAATATAACCTTTTTTCATATGAATTCCAAGGTATGGGCGGATTATAAGCAACACATAAAGGTAAAGTCTTGCCGCAACAAAAATAGTATTTCAGGAACTGGAGGTGGACTAAGTAATTACAGTTCCCTTTCACCGCTGGAGCAAAAAGTTGCAGAACTGCTTTCAATTAACGAATATATTGAAGTAATGAGTGACAGATATGGAGCACAAATTAATATTCCTACTACAACAATAGTGATACAACCATAAATACAACATATACTCCACATCGATATACCCGTGGTAGTTTAAAATTTTTTATAAATCTAAGAAATATTTTTGCATTAATTCAAGCATATGCACGAATTATTTATAAAAATATATTACTCACGAATTTTCACTGAGATTCATAATGTTTGATGTATCTCTTATAAACTTTCTTTGAACTCTCTCTGGAACAAAATCATCTTCATCATTTTCCCACAACAAAACACTGTCCATTTTAGTTATTTAAATCTTTTAATTTGCAATTTGAACTTTTATTTTAAACAAACTTCACGTTTGTATAAAACAATGCAAAGTGCTGCCAAGTTTTAACATATAAAAAACTGCCATTAATTAAAATTTCCCTTAAAATTGCAAACACAACTCTGCTAGCTTTTCGAACGTACTACATAATACGATTTTCCTTTCGAGTCGGAAATTATTTTCGAAAGCCTTTTCGATTCGAATAGAAATACATAATAACCCCCCTGATAGTGAGGTCGCAAAGAACCTACTCGTGAGGGATATTGTTGACAAAAGCATGAGCGATGGAGCCATTTCCCAGGAAAAATATGTGATGATTCGCCAGAAAATGTTGAAGGTGTATTGGAAAATCCTTAAGGAAAACCCTGATCTCTCCCCCCAAAACAATGATGCTGGCTATTACTAAGGTCACATGAACCTGCTGAAATTAGCAATTGCGTCCCTAGGGGAAGTCTGGCCTGGTGCGAGATTGGATGTAATCCCGGTCAGTGATATCCCTCGCCGACCGATATCAATAGCATCATTTCGCCGGAACTACACAACCCTGCGCAGATCCTGGTGTACATTCAGAGTAGGAACCTTGATCTGCTAACCCACAACTGGAAGGTAGTGAAGGTCTCCGCTACTGAAGGTGTTAAGGTCGTGGTTCTTAACAGGGAATCCTTGGCGTCACTACAAAAGAGGCAGGGAAAAATATACGACAGATTCCATAGTATAAAACTGCGCATCTACAGTGTTGACGACAAGCCCCGAAACTCCCAGTGTAAAAATGAAAGCTCCGCAGGAAATGGACTCCACCAAATTGGACGACCCTACTAACTCTGATGGTGAAATGGACACCCAATCAAGTGGAGGAAGAGGACGTGCTTCTGGACTCTGATTCAGAAGACGTGGACGTTACCGCCGTTATGATCCAGACAATGAAGGTGATCCAAGCGAACCTTCACAACTCTTGTACAAACTCTTGTACACAAAAAGCACAGGCATTTTGGCTAGTAACCATTTAAATATCTTCATTCTATCTGAATATAGCGATGGAGACACAATAACAGCCGCGTGGGAATCAAAAACATTAAAGATGTAGCTGATCTCATACTATATGGCGCATTGTAGTGCCACAACCCAACAACCTAGTGAAAATCGCGGTGCGAGCAGCAAACACAAAAAAGACTCCGGTATATTACGCTTAGATATTTTGTTTACTTCTATTTATTTATTATATCTTCATTAAAGCCAGTGCCGGACGAAAATTGTTTGACCATTGTTAATTTTATGTATTAAGTTGACATTCTTCCTTCTTGTCTTCGCTTCAGAGCAGCTGTATCTCTTCTTCTTAGTCGAATATAGCCACTATTATTTAATATCTTGCGGGCTAAAGGCTTTGTGTGTGCTTCAAGCTTTTTTAAGTACATTTCTGTATTTTTTTTTTTTTGGATCTCAGATTTTACCAAAGGCACGTTTAGGTCTTTATAGATATTCGAATTTTTATATACCAGGAGGCGCTTGTGATCATTCGTATTTGAAGCTGAGGCCGTTCCCAATAGCAGTATTCTATAACACCATATAGGTTTTATGATTATAAAGTTATAAAGTAGGTGTTTACAATCTTAAAATTAAAAGATAAATGAATTACAATTAAAATCTTATACATACCGTAGACAGACGACAGAGTTAATGCGCATTAAAATCTCACTAATTTGAATTAAGATTTTACCGTGACAGACGACAGTTTCTGCATTTAAACTGCATTTAGGTAATAGCTGTTTGTTTGTAAACAACTATTTAATTATGAAAAAATTTGTTTGGCATTTACTGAAAAAACAGTATTTCTTTGAAAAAAAAGCTGAAATTACTTTTGCTGAAACTGTTTCATAATGCAAAACTTGTTCATGCACTAGCAACCATCAACCTGAACGTGTTGCTACATGTGGGGACCGCAGTGGGACACTCTGAAATAAGAGAAAGGCAATTGTGGAAATCTATTTTTATTATTTTAATTTTACAATTGTCTTCTTCTTCTTTTAGAATAGTAAACAATTTGATAACATATGATTGATTGTCGACGATGTTGCCATATTGAAATAGCTAAATGCAGTATAAATTCAGTTTGATTTTGTGTATTTACGTCTAACTTAATGCGCATTGAGATAGGATAATTCACGAGTTAATTTGAATTAAGACTGTTAATGCAAATTAACTGTGTCGTCTGTCTACGCTATTACTCAAATCACTTGATATTTGATATTTACAATTATTGTGTGACGAGAGACACCATTCACCGATAGATGTACGTCGAAAAAAACATCCCACGAAACAGCAGCAACAATTTTTAACTATACTGAGGGGTGGGGGTGTAGAAAAGAGGAAATAACTTTGTTTGTATGCCTACAATTTATATATCAGGTATAAGAAGGGTCACAGGTACTCCTGCTTCAATAGGTTGTGCAAAGCTTAAAAAATACCCTTCTTTAAGCTTTCCAATAGCTTATGTGTGTTTACGGGTAAGTTTAGTTTCAACTTATAGACCCTTCATGCCACACTTTATCAAACATATGTATTAGTAATGCCGATAAATAGAGCAAAACAATCACTCCTATCCTGAATAAAAATTTCACATGAAATTTGTTCCCTTTTATTTTTTTAACACTGAATTTAAATAGGAAAAATGTGAAAAGGGAACAAATTTCATGTGGAATTTTTATTCACGATATGGGTGAATATTTGTTTCTTCAAATGTTTTTTTTACGATATTTGCCAGTTTATGGGTTTCTTCTAAGGTTTTTTCTAAATCCAAATTAATGATTCGGAATACAATTGTTTTCAAATAGCTTTGATATATTCGACAGTATGTGTGATATTTTCCCGGCTTAGGTAACATGGTAACCAGTGAAATTATCCATTCTGGTGGATCATATTTAAAGCGTAATATGGCGTTAAAAATAAGAAGTATTATTTTTATTACTATCCGGTTTACTCCATAAGCATCTTGTTATTGATTTTGTCAATACTTGGTGCTCTCGTAGAGTTTAAGGCTTACATAACAAAGGTCTTTTAAGATTTTTAGTGGCTTGTCATAATGTCATAATCGATTGCGGAGTTGCGTCCAGATTTTCTAAATATTTATTTAGCGATTCAGAGTCCTTTAAGCCTTTTTATACAATCTTTTCGCATAGATTTGACTTGGGGCGATCTCTGCAATTGCTACTCTCTTCGAATTCTTATTTTTCATTAAAAAGACGTGCAGAATAAATTTTATTATATTAGTTTGAGTAGCAAGTTAAACAGCCATATTAAGTTCATTATCCAAATTGATAAGAGAGTAATCGATATTTGTTGGTGTTCTTAGCGGTATGTTTTCAGAACAATGCGTACATATGTATTTTCTATATTTAATTCAATTTATAATCGTGCCTGCCACCGATAAATTATCAAACGAAATTTATCTGAAAATTCCAACGAAGATTCAATTTGAATTCTTTCTCTTGGGACATTTTTTTATCACTACAAAATCAATAACTTCTGGTATCTTTTGTGGGTCAGTAGGCCAGTAAGTAGCTTTTCCGCTCGAAATAACATTCAATCCCATTTTAGAAATTCTATCACCTTTCGGAGTAATCAGTCTTGATCTCCAGAATGTGTGCTTAGCGTTATTGTGGCCAGCTGTTAGGAAGCGGGAGCGTAGTGATTTAAAAAAATTATTGTATTGACTTTCTGTTATTTAAAATCTAGGGTGTGAATATATAGACGAAATCACTATACTTCGATAACAAACTGCAATACATATAAATATATAAATGAAAGAGGACAGGAGGTTCTTGATATTTGTACCCTAATACTTATAACTTATCGGATTATAATGCTGTACTTTTTAAGATATTGTTTCTTGTTGTATTAGAAAGGCAAATAATAAATACAAATACAGAACGTTTGTATTCTTTTTCAGATCACAGATATCTGACATACACAGTAAACATGTAACCGAAAAGAAAAGCTCCTTTTCTAAATAGGAAAAAAACCACATAGATTGACCACAATCAAATCCTATATGAAATTCTCTCCCTGCCCCCTAGGATAGAAAATAAAGGGTGTCCCAACTAGAACGCAATTTTTAAATTTAGCGCCATTCGAAGTGTCATTGTTTGACATTTGAACAATTGTTATTGTTTGCTAGTGGAAGGTAGGAGGTTAGTAAAAATGGAGCGCTACACGAATTAACAACGCATTCTCATTGTGAAATTGTTTTACCAAAATGGTGAAAGTTTTGCGGCTACAGTTCGCAAATTGCGATCAATTTGGGGTCACAAGAATGCTCCAAAAGAGTCAACTGTAAAGAGATTAATGGATAAATTTGCCGAAACTGGGTCTGTTAGTGATGTAAAGACAACAACGTGCCTTCGACCAGGTCGATCGACCGAAAATGTCGCAGCTGTACGTGATGATGTCGGTCAAACTCCATCCACCTCAATTCGACACCCAGCTCAGCATATTTGTCTCCAAATCCACTATGCAGCGAATTTTCACGAAAGATTTGCATCTTCATACATACAAAGTTCAATTGACTCAGGAACTAAAGCCAGCTGACCATGGACAGCGAAGGGAGTTCGTTAATTGGGTATTGGAGAGACAACATGAAAATGCTGATTTTGCCGATAAAATCATCTTCAGTGACGAGGTCCATTTCCATCTTGATGGCTTCGGCAAAAGGCAGAATTGTCGCATTTGGGGTGAGAAAAATCCTCGAGTGATTCACGAGAAGCAAAGGCATCCTCAACGTGTCACTGTGTGGTGTGGTTTTTGGGCTGGAGGAATCATTGGACCTTTTTTTTATGAAAATGAGGCAGGTCAAGCACAAACAGTCAATGGTGTTCGGTATCGTGAAATGATAACCAGTTTTATCTTGCCTAGAATTGAAGAAATGAATGTGGAGGGCATGTGGTTTCAACAAGACGGCGCCACATGTCATACAGCCAGAGAAACAATTCAATGCTGCATCAGTCATTTCCCGGTCGTGTTATTTCGCGTTTTGGAGACCAGAATTGGCCGCCTAGATCGTGTGATTTAACAGCTTTAGATTTTTTTCTTTTGGGTTTTTTGAAGTCGATGGTTTACGCGAATAAGCCGACGACGACTGAAGCCTTAAAAGAGGAAATTGGCCGCTGCATTAATGAAATACCTCAGCATTTATGCAAAAAGGTCATTGAAAATTTCATTAAAAGATCGCGTGTGTGCCAGCAAAGCCGCGGCGACCATCTGCACGATATCTTATTCCATACATAACCTCATTCTGTCTACTTTACGATATAATAAAGTTTTACGATTTTTTTTAACTATCTGTGTTTTATTTAAAAATTGCGTTCTAGTTGGGACACCCTTTATAAGGAACATTGAACAAGCGGAAAATAGGCTTACATACATTCTAAAAGAGGCAACAGCACAAACGTGAACACTCTCTATGTCTAGAGGGAAAGCAATATCACCGTGGCGATCCATAAACATAACGAACTCCAGACGTAGTTGTTGAAAAATGAACAGGTAACTAGCCGACATATAAGTCAGCGTTGAACAAATTTAAAAATTAGGTTAGGAGCGCAAAGCGTAAATCTTAGAGGAACTTCATCCGAAACTAGTCATTTGTGCAAAATCCTGTCGAAAACACCAACAATCCAAAGTTACAAGAACTAGATGGTAATTAAATAAATGAGACACTGGAAGTGCTCATGGACACTCACATTCCGGGTTATCCCTCGATTAGTATTGATGATGACAAACTAAAATTTGCCATACAAAGCTTCTGACCCTATTAGTCTCTGGGCCCTGATGGGATTATACGAGCCCTAACCACTATTAATTCATACAGTGCATCTATTTAAACAAATGCAATGTAATATTTATCTATTAATTCATATATTTGCGAAGGAAATTTTGTTCTGATTTTGTTTTAATAATGAAAAAAAAAATCAATTTACATATTTTCTATTTTGTTTTTGCGATTTTGTTTAAACATTATTTTTTTAGTGTATATAAAAATGACCACTATTAATTCATACATTCTTTACACTATGAGAAAAAGTGCAGATTTCTTAAGAGTAGCAAAGTAAATAATCAAAAACCGGTTTAAACCGTTATCTATGAATAAGGAGAGAACATGTAATCAATAAATTTGTCTTATTAAGATTTAGTTTTCAAAATGACACGTGGCAAACCGGTAGTCGCAGAAATTCGAGAGTTGATCATTAAAAAATCCACTTTAAAGGAAAGCTATGCAAAAATTGCTAAAGATTTAGGTTTATAAAGAGCAACTATTCAATAGTGTCAAATTATAAAAAAAAATGGTAATGTCGCTACTCGAGTAAGCAATCGTGACCGTGTTTCCAAAATTACCACGCGCGAAACAAGAGCATTAGCATCAATACTCAAACGGGATCGTCGGGCTATGTAGGAATGTAGCAACGGAATGGTCTCAAGCTGTTGGGAAGACCATAGGACGAGAATGGACCAGGCAGCACTTAAAAAAAATAGGATATGGTTTCTACAAGGTTATTGTATACATTTTATTACAGCTTATTTACTGGAGCATTATTTAACTACTAGGCCAAGGAAAAGCCTCTGTTAACTGCGGTGCAGAAGAAAAAACGACTGGCCTGGGCGAAGGCTAGGAGCTTTTGGACTCAACGATAATGGGATTCAGTTATTTTTAGCGATGAATCGAAATTTGACGTTTGTGTTGGTGATACCAGGAAACGGGTTATTTGTAAGAAAGATGAAGCATATCACAAGGACTGCCTTAAGCGGACAGTAAAGTTTCCAGCAAGTGTTATGGTGTGGGGATGTTTTTCAGCAAAGGGTGTAAGGCAGCTGCATTTTATAGAGGGTACTGTAAATGCACCAAAATATATTCAAATTTTGGAGGAACACCTGCTAACATCGGTACCCATGTTAACCACTTTTGATGAATTCATTTTTCAGCAGGACGGAGCATCGTGCCATACTGCAAAAATAACAAAACAAAAAATGGCTTCAAGATAAAGAGATTGATGTTTTGGACTGGCCTTTTTCAAGTCCCGACCTCAATCCAATAGAAAACCTTTGGGAACTTATGAAGAGATGGTTGCGTAATGAATCCCAACGAACTTTACAGGATTTAAAAGATAAAATACGTGATATTTGGTCCTCAATAACACCAGAAGAGTGCCAAAACTTAATAAATACCATGAACAAGCGTTTAACTGCTGTAATAAAGAACAAATGAGTAACACAGTATTAAAGTGTACAAAAATGAATTTATTTAAATTGTATGAATTAATAGTGGTCTTATTTACCTTCACTGAATAAATAATATCTACACTAAGTTAAGAATTTCTCTAACTACATTGAATCAATTTTTGTTTTTTTTACTAAATATCAATAAGGCAACGAAGTACCTTTAAAAAAATGTGAATTAGTATTTAGTTATTGTTAAAGGAAATATCCAAAAATAAATATATAAATCGCATATACGAAAATGGCTTAGTGTATGAATTAATAGTGGTTAGGGCTCGTACCAGCTGATCTACAATACATTATATTCACTCCTTGGCTAATTAGTATTTATCAAGCCTATCTTTCATGGTCATATGTACCCATCCGCTGGACTGAATTTAATGTATCATTTATCCAAAAGGAGGAAAAACCTCTCACACTTTAGACTAATCAGTTTATCATCATTCCTTTTGAAAACTGTGGAAAGAATTACAGAAACTCATATAAGAAGTTCTAGAAGACCAAGGACTACTATCGCCATCTCAACACGCCTATATGAAGGGAAATCTGTTGAGACGGCTTACAATTTTAGCCTTTCTGGAGAAGGAGCGTTCAATAATGTAAAATCTGCAACAATAATATCTGCTCTACAGGATTTAGGACTAGATCAAACGATTACTAGGTTTGTAACTAATATACTTGAAAATACGTTCCAAAATGAAAACAGCACAGATCTCAAGGTTGGGCCACAGAGGCACCCCTCAAGGGGGTATTTTATCACAACTACTGTGGAATTTGGCCATAAATAGTCTGATCAGGAAACTGGATATCATGGGATATAAAACTGTCGCATATGCGGATGACGTAGCAGTGGCTTTCTCGGGGTT
Organism: Bellardia pandia; assembly: GCA_916048285.2. Classification (NCBI taxonomy): domain Eukaryota; kingdom Metazoa; phylum Arthropoda; class Insecta; order Diptera; family Calliphoridae; genus Bellardia; species Bellardia pandia. The sequence goes on along the minus strand of OU696532.1, from coordinate 89,746,336 downwards.
TCATCTGGACACGATATCACAAAGAGGCACTTAGAACACTAAGTGGGTGGCACACTAATTGTGGTTTAAGTGTAAATCCAGGCGAAACTAAATTTCTATTATTCAAAAGAAAATATAAGAGCCCTACATTTCAGCTACGTAGATTGAACTGTCACTCTCAGATAGCGCAAATAAATTGTCATGGAAACCCAATATACTGTCAGGAACATCTGAATTCATGTTGACTATATATGTTTGTAAAAAGGCCATTGACGTTAATTGGGTTATCAAACCACGATGCGTAAACTGGCTCTAAAACCGATATTATTTTACAAGGTCTCGGTCTTCTGGAAAGCACTTGACTAGACTTTGAATCGCTTGAATTGCTTAGTCTTTGAGAAGATATTAAGGAGAACTGCGATCCTGACAACAGGAGCCTTATGTACTACTCCGACTAAGTCGCCTTTTAAAATGCTAAACTGGATTTCAGTTGGCCAGTAAACTAGCTCTGAATACTGCCTTAAGGCTAAGTGCAATAGGCACATGGAAGCATGAAAAATATGAACATACAAACATCACTCCTAGACCCTTATTTTCGAGAAGTTCAGTATAGAAGTGCAGTATTCTTCAGTCTGAAATATCGTCTATAAAAAGAGCAGCTAACTGGCTCAGTTACAACCGAATATCGGAAAGGGATATACGTATATATTCTGATAGTCAAGCTGCAATAAAGTCTCTGGCAGGTGTATATACTACTTCAATCTTGGACCAGGAATGCCAGACATCCTTAAATAGGATGGTGAGACATTCAACAGCTTCAATCATATGGGTGCGTGGACATCGAGACATAATAGGCAACTGAGTTACTGATGATTTGGCGAAGAAAAGCGTCATGCTACCTGATGGAAACATAGGTCATATATGCGACATTCCGCTTTCAACTTATAAGCAACAAATCGTTCACTTTTACTATAAGATTTCTCAGACCAGGTGAGCAAATGAACACACCTATGCAATCACAAGATTAATTTGGCCTAGGCTAAATAGGGAACGTACTCTGTACATACTTATTAAAACTACAGCGATTCCAACTATGTAACTTAGTGTCAGTGATCACTTGTGTTGGACGGTTGCTAATGTAACGCCGAAAAAGGGAGAGGCTACCAACCCTGATAATTATCACTCAATAGCAATTTGTTATGCACTTTCTAAAGTTATGGAAACTACGGTAAATTACCATCTTGTGGAATATCTAGAGTCCAACAATTTACTTAGCGACCGCCAGTCTTGCTTCCGTAGAGGACGCTCTACGGGTGACTTACTAGCCTTCCTATAGGAAAAATGGTGTCGTTCTATACATCGTTTTGGCGAGAGTAAAGTGATGGCTCTAGATATATCCAAGGCGTGCTCTTTTATCGAAACTCATTGCTTTTGGTGTCGGTAATAACTTCTCTCGATTTATATCGAGTTTCCTCAGAAATCGCACTATACGAGTTGTTATAGATGTAATCTCATCAGACGAGTTCAAGGTTAATTCAGGGGTACCGTAAGTCTGCGTTCTTTCTCCTACTTTATTTTTTATCTTTATAAATCACCTTCTATGTAAAACTTCTAATCCCATCTATTATTTTGCAGATGATAGCAACAATTGCCATTCATACTCATTCAATCATAGACCACATCCTATGGAAATTGGGAAATGAGACAAAACATGAAAACCACACTTAAGAAGATCTTATGACAATCTCAGAATGGGGTTGTGCGAATAGAGTCGATTTTAACTTACGTAAGACTCAATGTTGTATGTTAACACACAAACGCGTTCAAAGAAAGCGTTCAAGTGCCTTGGTTTTTTAAAACGGTGTAGGAAATACTTCACTCCATCTGATCTTCTTACTATTTACACCACCTATATTCAACTGAAAATGGAATACAACACTCATGTATGGGCCGGTGCTTCGAAGTCTATTTTGAGTTACTCGACCACGTACAGGAGAGGGCGAAGATGCTTAGCGGTGACAGTAGGGTATCCAACTCTATTGATTCACTGGAGCATCGCCGCAATGTGGGTTGTGTTTCAATTTTCTATGGATACCATAATGGAATGTGTTCTGCTGAAATTAGGAGACTTGTTCCCGATACACGTAGTTTTTTTTCGTAATACACGTTCTTCAGTCAGGGCTCATCCACCGACTGGACAGTGGATCGTGCAACACATTACAGAGAAAATTTGTTCTTTAGCCGTACTGTCCGTATGTGAAATAAACTACCTGCAGAAGTATTCAATAAGGAAAATTCAAACAAACAACCTATTTTCTTAGTTCCAACACAATGCATTGCATGAGTAGGGGTCGTGCCCTGAGTGCTGGTCCAAGCAAAAAAAGGCTAGGTTTGTCCTACAACGACTTCTGCAGAAGCTGTCATAACGACGAAGAGGAGGAAACCGTCTCTCATCTTCTATGTAAATGTCCAGCAATAAACGTTTCACGTAACATGTTTCTGGGACAATCCTTTAATAATCTATCTGAAATATCAGATATGAAGTCAGTGCGTATGATGCCTTCATTAGAAGTAGCAATTGTTTACTGCGATCGGATACATAAACCTTTTATGGTGCAATTACGTGGTCGTTAAATCGATTCGGATTGTTTATTCCACCTTTCTCTATAGACGAGGAATCTTCTCTTTGTCTACATCTATCTTATTTAGCGTCTATCTCTATTCCTTCATATTTTTTCCACAATCTTATCTTTTGAGGCAACACAAAAGGACCAAGTGAGCTGTGTACTTTTACGGCCGCATGCCTACCTAACCTATATGTCATACTTTATATTATATTTATATAGGCCCTTTAATTATAGTCAACAAGACTTTTGTGGGTCCATACATGCGGATTTTTTGTATATATTCATTTCTGATTGTTAGTAAACAAAAAAAAAAAAAAACGGTTGGATAATAGTCAAGTTATAACAAACTCGGCTATAATTTTTTCTCAAAACACTCTTATCAAACCTATATTTAAAAAATGCCACGCATTTATTTGAACTAAGATTTTGTCGTTAATCCGAAAATTCCTGTAGCGATCACAAATTATTTTACGATATATCCGAAATCTTAAAGTAAGGAAGAGCCTTGTGGAATACTTGATTTTCACAAATCAATTCAACATTTTTCACTTAATTATATTTTTATAATAATTGTACTTACATCCTTAACTTTCTCAATGCTAGAGGTAAAGTGAAATGAACGACTTTCTGGTTTCTGTTCCTCCTTGTTATTGAATATATCATCAGTCATTTCGTGACTTTCTTCTATAGGTTCTAAAAGAAATTAGAAAAATCAAGTTGAAGGTGTTAATGGTTTTTAAAAGATTTCCGATATATTAAGAACATAAATAGTATGATTTGATTTAATTGCATTTTATTCATAACTAGCTAAACCCGGTGTGCTTCGTTAACCCCCCCAATATAAGGACTTATAAATGAATCTAAAATTTAACTATATAAGAAACAATAATTGAAGCTAAAATTAAACTTTACATTGCATTAAGCTAAAATTTAACTATATAAGGAACCACAATAATAATAAAAAGAAATTGGCGGCAACAAACGGAAAAAATATAAAATTAAATTTTTTTGTCATTACAAAATAAAAAAATTTTGAGTTGTGCCCTATTTTCGTCCTCTGATGATGAAAATGAGTATACAGTGGCAGAGCTGAATACTTTAAGAAGAGAAATAAGGAATTCGTCAAATATATTTTCAATGCCTAATTCAAAGTAAGTAGATTCATCATAAAAAAAGGTGAATAATAATTCTTCTTAGCTTCGTAAGATATTTTAGATTAAACAAATCAGCTTTTAAATACGTTTTGGATATGATTGAGCCTAAATTAAAAGAATCGAAACGAACATCGGCCGTTCCAAATATTTTAAAACTTGCAGCAACAATGCGCATACTTGCGGAAGGAAGCTGGTAATGACTACAATGTAGGTCTTTCCCAGTCCTCTGTGAGCAAAATATTTAAAGACTGTGTTATGTTTTCAGTATGAAAGATAACTGTCTAATAACGTATTTATTATAATTGACATAAAAATAAAAATAAGAGAATACAAGTAATAAAAGAAAAATGTGCCTTGGAGTTGCCAGATGGTTGACTTCATAACTATTGTTAGGGTTATCGTAACAGAATGTATTAATGCAATTAACAGCGAAATGAATTTCTTTTAAGATGAGTGAAAATGAAAAATTTTAAATTAAGGAACATTTCTATAATACAACTAGTTTTCCCGGTGTCATAGGTTGCATTGATGGCACTCACATTAAAATTTTAGCGCTTAGAACTCAGGAACGTTTTAAGTATTACAACAGAAAAGGTTTTTACAGCCTAAATGCAACGGTGGTGTGTATTAAATCTAATTTAAATTATGTTAATAGTTATATTTACAAAATTTGTTAGAGGTTTGTGATCATAAGATGCAAATCAGATATGTATCATCTCACTATCCAGGATCAGCTCACGATTCATTGATATTGAACGCAAGCGAATTAAAGTAGTTTTTAAAAAGCAATTATAATAATGGCGATAAAAATGAGTGGATATTAGGTAATAGCAATATACTATCTGAGTAAAATAGTAAAACAAAGAATTTATGCATATTTTTTTAAAGGTGATGCAGGCTATCCTCTGGAGCCATTCTTAAAAACACCATTTAGATCAGCAGGACTGGGTACTCCAGAAAGCCGATTTAATCATATACACTCCCAAACCAGAAATGTTGTAGAGCGTACAATAGGCGTACTCAGAAATAGGGTTCGGTGCATATTAGGAGCCAGACAGTTACACTACCCACCAAGTATAGCAGCAAAAATTACAAATGGTTGTGCAGCCTTACACAATATTTGTATTTATTATAAACTGGATCTCCCAGAAATAGATATCGAAAATGATATTGGACAAAGTTTTAATTTTGAAACAACTGAAGCGGAATTAATTCCGCTTTCTAACGGAATTAAATTCTGTGACATGGTTGATAAAAAGGGTTGTATTTTTATGGCTTTCGAGAAATGTAGTACCATAGTGTACAAACGAGATTTTTAAAGCTCGAATATGAGAACCGTAATAAGGCTGAATTTCTTGATTTTTACTTATTTCTTTTGTATTCAGTAAAATTTTCTTAAATTAAGAAACGTCAAAAAATTCTCGTTTTAGGTATGTAACCAAAAATTTCTTAAAATAAGAAATACAATAGTAGGTAGTTTTTATTAAAAACAAGTAAGAGTGCTATATTCGGCTATGCCGAATCTTATATACCCTTCACCTTTGTTGTGGATGCATAATTATATTATATACATACATACATACATATGGTTAATTTCACGTCAAGTGACCCAATGTTAAAAATCAATTTGGATGAAATTTGAACCAAGGTTAGTACTATTGGATAGTAGGCCAGACACAAATTTTCAGCTCTATCAGTCCAGAAGTACCGGAGTTAGAGGGGGTCAAAGTTGGACATTTTGGTCATACAGGGTTTTTTTTTAAAATGAGTGTAACTTTTCTCCTATTGGTCTTAGCAAAAATTGTCCAAAGGACTTTAGATAGCAATTTCTTCAATCATTCCAAAAATATTTTCCTACGGGCACAATTTATTAGAAACTATGTGGATTTTCTGAAATTGTAACAAAGGCTCTCGCACCAGAGGCTGCAAAACATGACTCAAAGCAACTTGCACAAAAATCAAATCAGTCGATGTCAGCAGAAATCAACAAAATATCAGGAGGGAAAAAAATTCAACGCAACCGTAAGTCAAAGAAAGATAAATTAAAGGAAAAATCTAACGTCGATTTTAAATCGTTGGGGTTTGATGGTCTTTGTCTAAGTTGCGGTAAAAACAACCACTGCGCTAAGGATTGTCTCAGTAGTAGACATCACCTCAAATGCTCTGAATGTGGTAAAAGCGGACATATGGCCAAGGTCTGTATTAAAGTTCGTCTCATCGAACTGTTCGGACGTGTTACTTTTAGTGCGGCTGAATTTTCGGTGAAAAAATCGTAATAGGTGAAAAAGTGTAAAAAGTTGAAATTAAACAAAAAAGTGAAAAAAATAACTCGTAATAGGTTAAAATATATAAAGAAAAAAAAAAAACATTAAAAATCGTATAAAAACTGTATAAGTGTTCCTCTCAGATGTAATTCTGAGAAAGAGCTTAGCTCGTCTAGAAAAACTAAATGGGTCTCTGAGGAAGAATCCATAAAAAAATCTCTGGAGAATTTTCTCACTGCAAGAGCCGTGGAACGGCGTCGTTCCTGTTCGCCCAATATAGTGATTTCAATAGATGAAGGAACATCAACACCTTCTACATCAAATAGTGCAGTCAAACCTAGAAAACAAGTAGGTATGGATAAATACGTCACAGTTCTTAAACGACAGAGGAGCCCGACATCTGCTCAAGTGTCATCAAATTCAAAAGCTCCTAAGACCGTGAGTAATAATCAAAATAGGTTTGCTCTCCTCCAGACGGATGAGCCAGAACTTCCTAAGAAGACGTTTAAGCCCCCACCAATTTATCTGAGAGAGCCGACTTCCAGTAAATTGGTACAAGGAATTGTTTCGGTAATAGGTGAAAACATGTTTAGCGTAACCTCAATTAAGCATGGAAATGTCTGCGAGACAAAGATCCCCGAAGGGTCGTGAACTCTTCAACACCATTGCAAAAATGGGATTAGATGTACTCTCAAGCGGGCATCCCACTTACTGGCCGACGGACCGACGGAAGATTCCCGATGTTATTGACTTCGGAGTAGTGAAAAATATCCCTGTAGAATCGATACAAGTGGAGCCTTCATTAGACTTGTCTTCAGATCACTCTTCTTCTATTATTTCAATGCGTTTCCTTCAAGGGAATGGCTCTCCATTTCGGGACATATCTAAAACCAGAGTAAGTTGAATAAAGTATAAAAAGTATTTAAGTTCCCACTGCACGGAAAATGTAGTGTTGAGAACTACCGAGGATATTGATGGGTCGATTGGCAAGTTTACTGAGGACATACGAAGAGCTGTACATCACGCCTCCACATACGACGTTGAGTGCAGAAGTGGGACAAATAGAACTTATTTCGCTGAACTCGATCATATCCTGTCAGAAAAAAGAAGAGTTAGAAGAGAGTGGCAAATTCTCAGGTCTCCTGAACTGAAAGCTAGGCTACGGGTTGCAGAGATATACTAAGAAATTTCTTAGAAACCCAAAGAATGGCTTCACTTAAATCTTACTTGGAGGGTCTTGATAGTACCCCACAATCTGACTAATCGTTATGGAAGGCGGCACGAGGTTTAAAAAAACCAGTTAGAGGAAAGCCTCCTCTGCGAAATCCGACTGGTGACTGGGCTAGAAATGATTCCGAGAAGGGGACTTTATTTGTTAACCATTTGAGAAATCTGTTTACTATAAACAACTCAAATAATGCATCTGATTTGCCTCCACTCGTTATTAGACCTCCTATACCTATAAGACTTAGCTTTAATGATGTTCAAAGCGCTATTGGTACTCTGAATCTTAAAAAAGCTCCAGGTATGGATAAAATCAGCAACAAAATGCTTGTGGAGTTACCTCGTGTAGCTAGAAGAATTATCCTATTTATTTTCAATGCTATTTTACGCCTAGAATACTATCCTGCAGATTGGAAGGTAGCTATGATTACCATGATTCCTAAGCCAGGGAAGGACCCCACTAAAGTAGTCACATAGGCCAATTAGTCTACTGCCGACAATTTCAAAACTGTTTGAAAAATTGTTATTGGCTAAGTTGATTCCAATACTGAACGACACTCAATGTATCCCAAATCACCAATTCGGTTTCAGACCTAACACAGTACCATCGAACAAACACACAGATTGGTAAATGTGATAAGACGGTCGTTTGAAGAGAAAAAATACTGTTCCGCGCTTTTCATTGATGTTTCCCAATCGTTCGACAAAGTCTGGCATGAAGGTTTAATGCATAAAATTAAATTAACTCTGCCTGCTAACACCCACAAACTTATGAAAAGTTATTTATATGGTCGCAAATTTACAATCAACGAAGGCGATTTTTTAAGCCCCGCTCAGCCAATTGAAGCAGGAGTACCCCAGGGTAGCATACTGGGTCCAACTTTATATTTCATTTATGCATCCGATATGCCGTTAGACCCCATAATACATACTTCAACTTTTGCAGACGATACAGCCTTTATTAGCGTTCATAAGGACCATCAAATAGCATCACAGAACTTGCAGAATTATGTTTATAAAATAGAGAATTGGCTTGAGCTTTGGAAAATCAGGGTTAACGAACAGAAATGTATTCATATAACTTTCACATTGCGAAAAGATACCTGCTCGTTCATCAGAATAAATAATCAAATTATCCCGCAACACAATGAAGTCAAATACCTCGGAATCCACCTCGATCGTCGTTTAACTTGGAAGTCTCATATCGACGCAAAACTTACTCCGATGAGATTAAAAGCAGTGTAACTTAATTGGCTAATCGGCAGAAATTCTACATTAAAGTTGGATTGCAAACTTTTGTTGTACAATGCAATTCTAAAGCCAATCTGGTGTTATGGAATTCAATTATGGGGTACTGCCTCAGCATCAAACATTGAAAAAATTCAAAGGGGTCAAAATAAAATTCTACGTATTATTACTTCAGCTCCATGGTATGTTAAAAATTCTCGAATCCAATAAGAAATAGGCGTGCCATTAGTAAACGTCGAATTTACAAAATATGCGTCAAAGTACGTCAGCAAACTTGAACACCATCCAAACCCACTTGCACGAGACATCCTTAACTTTAGTGGCCACAGTCGGTTGAGAAGGAGGGATACCCTTGCTTTAACTCAAGCGCAAAACAGATGACTTGATCAGTTGATATGAAATTTTTGTAGTATCATAAAAATTTTTGTCTAGCACTGGCTGGGCTTATTATTTTCTTTTTAGTATTAAGATTTGAAAACTTATTGTTATTTCAATATATGAAAATTCAATAAATAAATTTTACTATAAAAAAAAAAAAAAAAAAAAAAAAAAGGTGTTCAAGCCAAGAATCTACTAATCAAGTTGAGGAAGCGCATCACTATGGAATTTTAAACGTTATTGATGTTCATCAAAATACTCCCGTAGATTCAGACAAAATTTTTGAAACGATAAATGTTGAGGAGAAACCTGTAAAATTTGAAGTTGATAAAGGGTCAAAATTTACGTTTTTGCCCAGAAACCAGTATTCTAACCTTAATCTAGAAGCTCCCCTTTTTTCATCGCAAATGACTTTTAAGTCATACACTTCTAATACGTTTACAGTAAAGTACAAGTTAAAATACAACATAATCAGGGGTGTCATAGAAACCAATATTGTCAGAATTGGTTTTAAAACCGACAAGAAAAAATGCTTTGGTGTCATAGGGCACTGCTACACGTTCTATAAATATCGTGATACTAGAAATATCTTGATATGACATTTAGTAAAATGCTTAAACCAACTAAAAACAGAAATGTAAATTTTTTCAAGAAAAAAATCGAGTTTTTGGGGCACACCGTCAAGTACAATGAAATTTTAAAATCAAAAGATAAGACTGCAGCCATAACAGACCATCCCAGGCCAAAATCGGTTGATGATGTGAGGCGATTTTTAGGGATGATAAATTATTATTCAAAGTTTATCCCAAATTGTTCAACTTTAACGGCACCTTTACGAAACCTCACAAAGAAAAATACAAAATTTAATTGGAATATGCAATGCGAAAAGGCTTTTAAAACTATTAAAGAAGAAATCATTAGTGATAGTGTCCTTGTACCATATGATCCCAAATATCCATTGCAACTCGCTTGTGACGCAAGTACAACTGGTGTTGCCGGACTGTTGTCACATGTTGTGAATGGACAAGAACGCCCAATTTAATTTGCCTCCAGATCGCTAACAGATGCCGAAACAAAATTATTCCCAAATTGATCGTGAGGCATTAGCTATTATTTTTTTAGTAGACAATTTTTACCAATACTTGTTTGGTCAACATTTTACACTCGTAACCGATAATCAACCTCTGGTTCGAATTTTTCATTAAAACGCAAAGTTGCCACGAATGACTTTCTCGCTTACAGATATATGCAGCTTTCCTAGCAGGATTCGATTACGAAGTAATTTATAAAAGGGGCGTTGAAAATGTAAATGCCGATTGCTTATCGCGCGCTCCAATAAAATCATCAAAATTTACAGATTCTTGTATCAATAAAGAAGTTAACAAGCTTTGTGAATCGTCAATACAACAGATCAACACTGAACCTAGATTTCAAAACTCTCCAAGAAGAAACAACGAAAGACCCACACTTATCATCATTACTACATAACCTTCAACACAACCGAGTTGTAGATACGTTGCTAACGATCAATAATGAAATACTCTTTAGAGGACAACGAGTTTGCAGGCTGCAGTTTTAGCGGAACTTCACCAAACTCATATTGGAATCTCAAAAATGAAGCAGCTTGCTCGTCGATATGTCTATTGGACATGCATTGACAAGGACATCGAGACATTGGTTAAACAATGTGCATCCTGTGGTGCGGTCAACTCCAGTCCACCAAAAGCGGGGCTAAATGCATGGGAAGAGCCAGAACATAATTGGCAAATGCTACATATAGATTATACAGGTATGTTCCAAGGGTTTTACAATTTAGTTGTTATGGATGCCAAATCCAAGTAGGCTGAAGTTGGCATAACGCATGTTGCTCCCACTTTGCTATACATGGCTTACCGGACGTGATTGTATCTGACAATGCTTCGATATTTACTAGCAACGAGTTTCAATCATTTTGTACGCAACGAGCAACACCACTGGCAAATGGTAAAACACCCTCAGAACAATATCTAAATCGTCAGTTTCGTATCCAACTTGATGCTTTTAAGCCTCCACCAGTTCAAAATAAAACACGCACAGACTGCTGTAAAACTCGTCAATTAAACGAAGGTGAGAGAGTACAAGCTCGATACTACTCCAACAATAAAAGTTTGTGGAAGTTAGCTACAATCATTAAAAAATTAGGTCATCTCCATTACCTCGTAAAATTTGATGATGGCTATATTCTCAAACGTCATATCAACCAGCTTATACAACCATGATACAGCAAGCTGAAGATAACACAAACCCTAATAAGCTACGAACCCCACAAAATTCTGAGCCCGTAGAAATTATTCTTGAAGATCTTGTGCAGATTCCCACCAACGCTCATTCTGAGGATCCAGTCATCGAGAATTCGTCCGTTAGAAATCAACCACCAGTGCCACAGATGGAAAGAAGAATTACTCGACTTCGCCGTCGTCCAGCTTATTTGGAAGATTAAAGCTATCCTATAGGCATTGGAGAACTATGCTAACTTTGTCATAAATTCATAACTGTTATACTGTAACTAATAACCAAATATCTTAATTACAAGTTATCTTTATTTGAACATCACTAAAACACATTTTGAATAAAATGTAAGGTTATCTTATTTCGTTACTTACTATTTTTCTCTCCTATTGTAAAGACGGGATTTTCTAGAATAAAAGTTAAGCTATTGAATTAATACGCGTGTCTTATTATATGCTAGTGTTACAAATTAGGGTTGACATATACAAAATCGAGAAAAAAAGTACAGATATCAAATCGAAGTAAAAACAGCAGTACAAATAAGAAAAAAAAGTACACTTTTTATTTTAAAAAAATCATAAAATTCAGTACATAAAAGAAATAATTGATGTAACTAAGAACTAGGAAATTCAGTATTAATAGCCTGTTCAGAGATCTCGAACGATAACGTTCGCTTAGATAAGACTTAAGACACAAACTTGATTGTGGAATAAAAAAACTTGATGGAGTAAAAAAATAGATATGATAAAAAGTTTGTGTCTTAAGTCTTATCTAAGTGAACGTTATCGTTCGAGATCGCTGAACAGGCTATAACAATAACAATTCAATGAAAAACATAACAAATAATAAAAACAAAACAAAATAAGAGAGCATATATATTTTTGTGTAATAAAAAATAACTTAAAATTAGTTAGGTATATGAGATTTTATTTTTAAAAATGTTTTAATACAACTTGTTTTTTGGCAACTTGAAAAAATTATAAATATTTATCGCTTTTTTGGACTTGGTTAACTATTCCAGTTTTACCATCTTCCGTTTTTAAAAAATTGCAAAATTCATTACAAGTGTACTCAAAATTTGTTTTTATTATTAATTCGCTTTCTACATTTTCAATTAGAAGCTTGTTTCGTTCCTTTCTCCAAAAATTTAACATCAAACTAAAAATTCTCTCGGTTGCCGTATTAGAATGAGGAATTAAAAATATAAACATACAAATTTTTTCGAAATTGTGATTGGGACTTTTTAGGAATGTTTTCCAATTTTCTTTAATAGAATTTTCTTCCGGAATATTTTAAGCAAAAGTCTTTAGAGATATAAATTCGTCAAACAGTTGATCCAAGTCAATTTTTCAAAAAATTCCAATACTTCTACGAAGTCGTGAAATGAAATCATTTCAAATAACTTGAAGTTGCTTCTTTTATGGTTGGTTGGTTGGTTTACGTGGTAGTTCACTACGTGCGAACACTTAAGTAGAGTCGAAGGGATCCCGTTTTAAAAGACCACAACACTCGTCAGATTTAATGTAGTATACAACATACTGTAGCTAATATGTGTGTACAAAAAAATCGTGTCTTGCTAGACCCAACCTGTAGCTGTGAGATATCTCAGTAGGTCATTGAGTTTTGACCCGGCTACCTCACCTAGGTTGTTCAATGCACAGTTTCCCATGAATTTATGTGTCTTGACACTCAGGGCTGGGCATTCGCAGAGAAGGTGGAAAATCGTTTGTCCTTTTTCCCTATCCTTATAACTACGACAATGGTCGTTAAAAGGGAGTCCCAGGCGATTTGCGTGCTTGCCTAACGTCCAGCGTCCCGTTAATACTGCCAGCAACCTTGATATATCCTTCCTATTCCGGGTTATCAGCTGCATAGTACGTTTCTCGTTGAAAGATGGCCACATCAACTTGGCTATCCTACATGTGTCTAAATTACGCCATCTATACTCAGCATTTGTAAAAAAATGTCTGAAGATGATACCTTTGATAGTCCCCAATGGAATTGCTACTGAGACCACATCGGAGATATCTAAAGCAGATCCGGTTCGTGCTAGTTCGTCTGCTCGTTCATTGCCGTAGTGGTTCCTATGCGCAGGAACCCAGAGCAAGGTAATGTCAGATAGACGACCTAGGCTTGACAGAGAATTCCTACATTGCCTAACTAGTGAAGATGTGTAGGCATTATGTGAGAGGAGTGCCGCCTGACTGTCGACAAAAATACTTATATTGCCGCTAATGTTATGATCATGTAATGTATTACAAGCTGCCATGATTGCAAAAATTTCCGCCTGGAAAACACTACACTTCATTCGGAAGACGATACAAGATGTCTACCCCAGGTTCGTCACAGAAGACCCCAGAACCAACACCGCAGCTCATCTTAGAACCGTCTGTGTATATGCTAGTGTCATATTTGTGCACGAGATTACCCCTATTCCACTCACTCCTGGAGGGAATTAAGACCATGAATACCCTATCATTGTATAGTTGGTCTACGACATACTTCCTTCTAGTTGCAGTCCACCATACAAGAGATCCGTAAGCAAGAATTGGACGTACTATAGCCGTATACATCCATTTAACTATGCTGGGACTAAGTCCTTATTTCCTACCAAACATCCTACGACAGGTGTAATAGGCCACCGTTGCCTTCTTTACCCTGTGTTGAGTATTTAGCTTCCATGACAATTTAGAGTCCAGTATGATGCCTAGATATTTTGCATTGTTTGAAAGGGGGATTTCGCAGTTTTTCAATATTGGAAGTTTGAAGCTTGGAATCTTGGTCTTCGTCGTGAAAAGTACAAGTTCCGTTTTGCTCGGGTTCACCCTAAGACCATTAACCGTGGCCCAGTCGTCGAGCAACCCCAAAGCAGTGGACATAATCTCACTGATCACGTCCGGAAATAGACCTGGTACGAGCATCACCACATCGTCCGCATAAGCGACAACTTTTATCCCCTTACTGTCTAGATCAATGAGAATCGAGTTAATAACGATAAGCCACAGTAGTGGGGAGATTACTCCTCCCTGTGGAGTGCCTCTCTCAACTTGCTTGGACTTAACGGTATTACCAAGATTTGCTGTGTCTATTCTTGAATTCAACATGGTAACTAACCAGTTATTGATATATTCTTCAACGTCTAGGTTAGTAAGAGCTTGCTGAATTGCAAGAGTAGTTACATTATTGAAAGCACCCTCTATATCCAGAAAGGCTGTCATTGTATATTCTTTTATACACTAAGCCAAAATATTTGCTATCAAATAAGAAATTGTTCCTTAAAAAAATAAAAAAAAAGTACAAAAAGAAGACAGAGGCTGAAAAAAAGTATATTTGCGTACTTCTTTAGGTCTTATGCAGGCAGAAGTACAATTAGTAAAAAAAAAAGTACGCGTACTTCTAAATGCAGTACGTCTGGCAAGCCTAGTTACAATAGATGTAAATGAGATGTTCGATATTGGTGAAAATGTCAGTGAATATCAGCGTGCGACAGTAAGTAGTCTACTTAAGGAATATACTGCTAGTTTTTGCTGAAAATCTACAGAAGTTGGGACAGTGCAAAAGTATAGCATGTATGGACATAAGTACTTGCCAGCCAATAGTTGGAATAGCCGAAGTGAAACGTTATCAAACATTATTGGCAACTTGCTAAAATACGAAATAATACGCCGAAGTAATTCACTACGTGCTTCATCGGTTCTACTATTGAAAAATCGAATGGAGAAAAACGTATGTACAGATTATCGAGCTTTAAATTCTGTCACTGTGAAAAAGCAATATGTTATGCCTTTTGTGGAGGAACAACTATCGTTATTAGCAGGAAATAGTTATTTCACCACACTGGATATGACTTCTGGCTAATACCTAATATGTACCATTATATGTGGAGAGTAAGAAATATATGGTTTTTATAAAGCTAGATTTACACGATTGAAGGTATTTTGAAGTCTTATCAAAATTTTGAAAATTTATTTTGATGTTCTATTTACACGTTTCAAAAAATTTATCAAAATATTCTTTCAAAATCTTTTGATAAAAATTTGTTGAAGCTAATTTACACTATTGGTAAACTTTTTATATTGAAAATATTGACTTTGATCAGCTGTTTTGCTTCTTTTGAGAAATAATTTAATTTATTGTTATAAAAAAAACAATTAATAATTATGGACGACGATACAATCATCATAGCATCAACATTTTTACTATTGAAGGAAGAAGTAGCTGATAATAATGCAAAAAAAAGAAAACAAAAGGAACATAGGGTTCGACCTTTTCTTTTGGAAGGTATGTCTCTTTTAGGGAGCGAATGCCACCAGACGATTTTGATTACATATTTGCTTAATCTCGTCACCCCATCAATTTTCAAAGGAAAATGTCTTCGATGTGCGGAAGTTTTTAGAATAACTGCTTTCTTTCGTAAATTTGTTCCTGGTTACAGACTGATAGCAACGCCATTGACAAAACTCTTAAAGAAGGAAAGTATTTTCAGTTAGAATGAAGAACAATATGGTGGATGGTGGTTAAAGCTACAGAAATATGACTATACCCTTGTACATAGAGCTGGTGCTAAAATGCCTCACGTTGATGGCATGAGATGAGGAGTCCAATTTTACCCCCTGACGAGACACAGACATTTGCAGATAAAGTAATGGTTTTATCTACAGAGATTACCGATTGGATGTATCAATTACAAATATCTCACGAAAAGTTACGAAGTATAATCAGCACCCTAAAAGGTCAGTACCATGATGGTTCGAAGAAGTTATCTCAGACGCGAAAGATTATGTAATTGATCGAGGACGCTTATATAGAAATGTAAAGCTATAAGAAGTGTATGGTTATCCCTCAGATAGTACGTTGGCGTATAACGAAAGCATGTCATGATGACTTAGGTCATTTCAGTCTTGAAAGAACATTGGAGGCATTAGAGCGAGATTTTTGGTTCCCCCGAATGAGGTGCTATGTAAAATCGTACATATCGTCGCACAGTGGCGCCATTTAAGTTTTTTCGTTGCAAAAATCATATCTTTTGAACCGAATAAGATAATTGAACAGTTTAAACAGCATTTGCGTTTGGAAAGGGTCCTACGCTTTGTAGGGGCCTACTTATGGGTTATCAAAGTTAAAATTAGTAGAAAAATCAATTTTATGGTAACTAAAAAAAATTATTTTTACATTTTTAGATTGTTTTTATTTCTTTTTTTTTCTTTAGGGTTTTATGTTTTAAATTATTACCCAACAAATTAAAAAAAAAACGATTTTTTTTTAAATTTATTTTTTCAATTTTCTGGAAAATATTCATCACAATTCGTAAGAGAAGGTATATCTAAAAGACTAACCATTTCTAAACTATAATTATTTTGTAACTCTATTCGTGACTTCACATGCCGCAGGAAAGAAATAAGTGGATCGGAAGATGCTGCCAACATGTTGAAGAGGTCCTCATTTTGCATACTCCGTATGCAGTGGTCGTGAATTTATTTTGGCTTGCGTAATATGCTTGTATCCGGGTAAAACGTCAGCGCCGTGTCGCGTTAAAGATGCCCGTAGTTTCTCACATTTCTCTTTGGAAAGTTCTAAGTCCATAAACAAGGCCAAGGCTTCTTCGGAACCATACTTTTTTTGTTTGTGGGCGTGGGAATGCTTTCCTTAATCCTTTTTAGTCGCAGTGGGCTTGCATCAGCAACAGATTTGGTTATCTGCGACCTAACTCTTTTACTATCCTTTGTATATTTAATAGACAGCGCGTCCGATAAATACTTCGTGGTCAAGTCATTGGTGGCATCGGCAAGTTTCCTCTTTCTTGTGAAAATTTAACACTCCTCAATACTTTTTTTTTGGCCTTCCTTTTGCTCCTCTGATTGATGTGGTGGGTTTATCTACTGCCAATATATAATACAATATTATATATCCAGGATGGTGTCTTCATTAAGCCAGTCCTCGTATTTGTAGTTGAAGTTTTGAGTGGTTCGATTAGATTTCACCCATTTTGCTTAATATTTGCATATATCAGATATTCCGTATTTCAATATTTCCGTATAAGCTGTCAAGTTCTTCTAAAGCAGATTCCGTGAAAAACTTTGGTGTGGTTGACTTTCTAAACAGTTCAAATAAATTTAAATTGTTCAACGCCATGTTTTAAGTACTTAAATTGTTTAATGCGCCAACTTTCAGTCGTAGACTAATCTAGGCATTATGCTTATTTTGCAATATATAGGCTTATGCTAACATGCCTAAAAAAAACTACTGTCAGTCTGGCACATGTGAAAATGTGAAATATATCCAAATAAAACTATTATTCCATACCTTCACAGCTTTTGAAATTAACCCTAATGATTTTGGCGAATTTGCTCTTTTACAATTCTGCAACCATGTCTTTTTAACATTTTTTACCTCAAGAAGCCAAACGGGCACGTACGGGCAGATAAAACCTTTTGATTTATGTAAAGAAATAATCAAAGAACAGGTTTTGCAAATATGTCAAATATAAAAAATATAGATTTTTTTATTTTCCGTCAAAGTTACAAAATAGTAAAAAAACGGATAGTTTTTAAATAATGATTTACCAGGAGAAACACAAAGCAAACAGTTAATTTTTTATCATTATACATTTAATAAATACATCAATCAATACAAACAAAAAATATGGCGATTCGTTACCTATTTTTCGTGATATTACACCTGAAATCGCAACAAATTGACTAAAAATTGTGTTTTTTTGAAAACCGAAAGTCGGTTAACTTTGAACGGTTATATCTTCTAAACTAAATTAGAGAAGAGTGGCATATTTGAAATCGTTGAAAACATGGGTTTATTCAAAACTTCGTCGGCGCTCATGAAAATTTTGATTTTTGCAACCTCGTTTGCTCTACGGGCGCCACTGTGCGTCGTGTCCAGAATGCTGTTTCAATAAAGTTAAGGGTGGTAAACCGGAAGGTCAGTTACACACCGCCGAAGTCTTGCCAATCCCATAAAGATTCATAAAGATTATTTGGGTCCGTTTCGAAAGAGCAAGAAGGGAAATGTATATGTATTGGTAATCGTATGTTCTTTTACCAAACATACGATAATAAAAGTAACTCGTGGTACAAAGACAACCCCAGCTATTAATGCAATGTTGGAAGTGATGTCAATATTTGGACAGCCGCTTAGATTAACTTCAGATCGCGGTACAACATTCACGTCTGCCGAGTTTAAGCATTTCAGGGAAAAGTATGGTATTGAACATGTTCAAACCGCAGTGCGTACCCCAAGAGCAAATGGCCAGGCGGAAAGGGCAAATAGGACGTTTTTGGACTGATTAAGATTTTCCACAGAGAATTCCAAAAAATGTTACAGGAATATACAAACTGTACAATAGAGCATGAACACACATGAGGATGCTGTAGCTTAATTGGTTAGCGAATTTGATCATTAAGCATGAGTTGGTATTTGTAGCCCGGGTTCGATTCTCAGCCGCTGCCACTCAAACATCAGTTTCTGATAATTATTAGTTTTCTTCTATCTATCATAACTAAGCGCCCTCCTTCGGTGGTTTAGTAAAATAATTAAATATATTGCCTTTATTTAATAAAACCAAGCTTTAACATTAATGCGCCTACTCACCACCAGAGGCGCTGCAATGCTGCACTAAAACAAACCTAATGTGCAATTGCAGAGTTGTGATATAAAAACCTTTCTTCTTTCACCACCTTTACTTATTCAACTATACCCTTTCCAAAGAAAGTAATTTTTTTACTTCTCTTAAAAAAAAATGTCAAGTGCAATCGAATTATGCAGACCTTAAACGATGGCGATGAAAAGAATGCAGACATACAAAGTAAACGTGAACAAGCTATGATAAATATAGATGATGAAAGGTTAAAATGGAAATCTTGTTATGACAGCCGTCATAAAAAGCCTAAAACCTATAATGTTGGTGACTTGGTTGTCGTTGATTTTGTACCCCAAACAACCGGCGAATCACAAAAGTTAGATCCAAAGCCTTGGTGTTATGGAAACCCCGGCAACGAATAAGATGACGAAGATGACCAGAACAAAGCCGTCTATGTGGTCTTGATGTCAGGACAGGCCGAACTGTCAACTTGAGAGAAGTCAGTCGTTGTTGGGCATTTGTAATGAACGGATACGAGTACGAAACTCATTTTATGTTTTTAAAGTTTTCTTATTTTAGCTTTCGAAATACATACAATAAAAAAAAGTATACAAATTCGAACGATTTTCTTTACGTATCGAAATACACAATAACCCCCCAGTAACTTCAGAATCTGTCTGTTTGGAAAATTAAAATTGTTATTTGATTAATATCTAAACACACGCTTGACAGCAACCCAATGTGCCTTCCCAGGATTTGTTGCGTAAGCAATATCCGGTAGGCTTATCGGTCCTGCGTACAGAAGACTGGATTCGCTGATGCAGACTAGACGAATAATTTAGATAGTCGTCGTTCTACAACAGGTTACTTATTTTTATTTCAAGGTTCTGTGATTTCTTGGAACTTCAAAAGGCAAATTAGTGTTAGCGAAGCTAAATAAATCAAAAAAATATAATCAAAATACTGTGAGATATGTTATGAAAACGGAAAACCTTGCAAATTATTTTCGAACAACAAAAGTGATATTGCTTTGACACCCAATCATGCTCGTTTAAAACATATCGACATTCGTCATCACTTTGTTCGTGAGCTGGTGGTAAATAATTCCATACATATAAATTTGAACAGTAAATAATTTTAACAGAAATATAGTAACGACGACTTTCTGGTGAGTTGGATTATCGTAATGCTGGAAAGCAGGATTATCAACTCAACCCTAGGGGACGAAGTGATAAGAAGAAGGGTTACCAGGGGTACACCACAAGGTGGAGTTCTTTCTCCTTTTCTGTGGGTACTAGCGGTTAACTCTATTCTTAAAACCTTCGAATACAAGGGTAGAAAGATAGACGCCTATGCGGATGACGTGGTGATACTGATTAGGGGAAGTTTCTTTCAACTATCAGCGATATCATGCAGGATTCCCTTGGTGATCTCTCGTCCTGGGCGAAAACTAACGGGCTAGGTGTAAACCCATCAAAGACGGAATTAGTGTTATTCACCAGGAAGTATAAGGTGGATAACTTCAAACTGCCGAAACTGGATGGTGTGGAACTAAGTCTATCAGAAGGAGCCAAATATTTAGGCACCTTCCTTGACAAGAAATTGTCTTGGAAGTTAAATACGCAGGAGAGATTAAGGAAGGGCCTCAATGCCTACTATGCATGCAGGAACTCAATAGGCAGAAATTGGGGCTTGCGACCAGGCATGGTTAAATGGATCTACACGTTGGTTGTTAGACCTATTATAACCTATGGTTGCACAGTGTGGTGGGAGGCAATGAGGAAACGTAGTTATAGGACTATACTTAATAAAGCCCAAAGGTGTGCTTGTCTAGGTATCACAGGTGCCTTAAGCAGCACCCCGCAGGCGGCTTTGGATATAATCCTAAACCTACTACCCATAGAGCATTATGTGGAGAGTGTGGCAGCAAGGAATCTACTCAGGCTATCAGAGTCTTCCTTGGTAAAACCCCTGCGGGTTGGCCACACTAGGATATTGTATAAGGCAGGCCTTATGGGTCAGGACATTAATTCATCTGGGATTTCTGACTATAAGGTCGCAACCTGGTACTTCGGTACATCACCCTCGGTAGAGTTCCCCAGTAGGGTTGACTGGGTTGGATCCGATCAACTGTTTGAGGGGTGCGCAGTTTTCACCGACGGATCCAAAATGGACTCTGGTACAGGGGCCGGGGTTTATTTGGTTGAAAATGGAATCAAGCGCTCTTATAGACTCCCAAACGAGTGCAGCGTGTTCCAGGCGGAGATCTATGCGATCTGGAAAGCCACGGAGCTGATAAGAGGCACACGTCGAGAGGGGGTCTACAGTGACTATTTATGTGGACAGTCAGGCGGCACTAAAGGCTCTGGAGTGTAATCAAATACATTCCAACCTAGTGCAGGACTGTAGGGGAGCTCTAGAGGAGCTATTGGTACTCTACCAAGTTAGATTGTGTTGGGTACCAGGGCACTGTGACATACAGGGAAATGAGGTGGCAGATGAGCTGGCTAGACATGGTTCTGGTTTGGACCATGATACTAGAGAAAGTGAGGTCAAGCCACCTATTTGTTACTTCTACAGGCTGATTCAGGAAAGATTCCGTGACTGTGCAGACCAATCCTGGGGCAGTAGATCGGACTGTATAGTGTCCAGGTCCTTATGGCCAGGACTAAATGCAAACGCGACCGAAACGCTGATGGAATTGGACAGGCATAGTCTAAGGATTATAGTAGGAGTGATAACCGGGCACTGTTTGATTGGGGCCTTCAAGGCAAATGGGATAATGACACACAGGATTTCTGTAGAGTGTGTGGGGATACAGAGGAGCCTGAGACAATAGAGCACATCATGTGCCACTGTCCTAGGTTGCAGAGTCGTAGACTTAAGTGGCTAGGAAATATATTCCTGGACGAACTCAGTGATGTTGCTGGCTGCAAACCGAAACTTATATCAAAATTCTTTTACACAGAAAATTTGTTATAATATTAAAATAACTCCTGAGGAAGATTTCCAAAGGAAATCGAAATATTGAGTTAATTACATATATTAATAAAAAAAAATCTTTTATAGAAAACAAAAAAGTGACCTCAAGCTTAAAAATTATTTAATAAAAATCATTAAAAAGGTCGAAGAAAATAGAATAAAATTATTCCAAATTTAGTAAATTATTCTTCCTTTAAACTGGGATGACACAAAATTTCTGACACATTTCAAGTAAAACAGAAATCTGAAAGATGCAAACAAAACCTATGCCGCAATGTATTAAACAAAAAAGAAAACAAATATTTTATTCATATAAACTAAAATATATTAAAATACAGTACGAGCTCGATTTGCGCAACCACCGATAACTGCAACACCCCGATTAGCGCAACAGGAAAATTTTTAACATTAGAGTCTTTATAAGTGCAACTTTTAAAAAAAAACAGTCTTGATAAGTGCAACTTTTTGTGTTATAAAATGTAAAGTATTTTTCTCTTTGAATTTATTTTTACAGAAACGTAGTTTTAAGGAGTAGTTAAAGTTATTCAGAGAAGGAAAATGTAGATATTGACGTTTCAGACGAAGAAATTGTAGAAACAATACAAACTGAACAAAAACAACAAGTTAAAGTAGATGATGTCATCAAGTCCATTGACATTTGTATAGAATGGGCAACAGAAAATGACATTTCGTATGAAAAATTAATCGCTCTTCAAGAAATAAAGGAATCTGCGATTTTCCAAAAGGCTAAAAAGTCTAAAACTCAAACAAAAATTTCAAAATTTTTCTCCTTAAACTAAAGGTTTAATCATATGTATTTTCATAAAGAGAATTTTCATAAATATGTATGTATGTATACACGTGTAAAAATAAGTACGAAAATAATTTTTTGCTTTGCTTTTTATTTATGAACAAAACTTTAATTTTATTACTTTTGCTTAATAAGTTATTTTCTCATGTTAAAAATAAAATTTAATGAATTTGAGTTCAAGAGTGGGAAGTTTTTATATAAGATTTTTAGTGGTCGGTTGTGACAACTTTTCGGTAAAAGCAACAACCCCGGTTTCCTTTTGGTTGCGCAAATCGAGCTCGTACTGTATAAAAATAATTTAACCACATTACTTACCTTTTTTGGGTAGAGGTGGTAGGGCCCTTGATTGGAATTTTTTACGTTTATCATCTGATGATTTCGAAGAGTTGTGTATTCCAACCTTTTCGCTGTTTGAATTACTCTCTTCAGCCTCGTTGGCAACATTTCTACTGCTACATCGATTGTGGTTTCTGCGAAAACGAAAAATACTGCAAAACTTTTGCTTCAAATTTAATGTGAATTGTGATTTCTTTTCACTGGGCGCTATAATGTTTGTCTTAATAATTGATTGTGTATTGTGCAATGATTGATCTTTATCCTGATAATGGTAGGCTTTAGTTAAGGGTGATTGATTCTGATTCTGGTTTTGATTATTGTGATTGTTTATAGCCGTTAAGCTGTTGTTATTGTTAATACTATGGATCGTCTCGGTGTCTGAAGCGAAATGTTTCTGAGCAACAGTGTTGACTTTGTTGGAATGCAAAATGATATTTTTATCAGTTCTGTTTTGGGCTAGAGTTGAATTACTACTGCGAGAGCGTGCAGTCGATCCACTCCAAATGGTTTCATTAGAGGACTTAGCAACAGCATGATGATTAACATTTTTAATATGTCGTAATGCTGTTCCCCCGCCTCCGCTACTGCATCCGCCAGCGTCTGCTGTTGCTTTTGTGTCCGAGTATAATGTGTGATAAAACTGCTTGACCTCATCCAATGTCATATGCAATGGTTCGCTGATATTAGTGTCATCCTGAATACTAGACGTGGAGATAAATGTCGTGGTATACCTTGATGTTGTACTTGTTGATATGTGACTTGGGGCCTGATCACTACATTCCCCATTATCCATGCAATTTGAAGTGGATCGTTTTTTTCTTTTGTTCCTATTCTTTCGAGTTGATTTTGTCTGGTGATGGCATTTGACAATATTATGTTTATTGCAACTGCTCTGTAGCACCATTTCTTTGGTTTCATGGACAACGCACTCGGATGTGTTGTGTCTGTGATTGTGTTTGAATCGTTCCTTCTCAGACCTGATCATGTCAACAGGCAAAGCATAAATGTCTGAATCAATTGGAACATTATAAAAATCAGATATCTCTCTCGTCAGAAGAGCATCATGTGACATTGCTTGTGTAATAAATATTGAATCATCTGGTTTGTTCGCCGATGATACACTTAAAGAGTTATGAGAGCTTGAAAGACGGCTATTCAAAGAGTTTCTTGAGTTGGGTCGGTTACTGCTCATACCTATAATGCAAATGAATGTATCAGAAAAGATGAATTGTTTAATTAAATATGAATAATACTTACCACCATGGTAGATATGATTGTGGCAATGATGTGAGTTACTTAAAGGACTATACATGACTTTTCGTTGTAGACTATTATCGTATTGTTGATATGTATTTCGCTTAATTCCATAATAGAGATCATAATCGTGTATTTCGGAAAGCCCTGGTATATTAAAACGTTGTGCGGCAGTTGTTATGTTATCCTGTTCCGACGGGATGGCTTTGAAATACCGAGTATGATCCTGGAAATAGGGGCACAATGTTTGTTTTATTTTGACTATAGATACCGGAGGCGGGGGCGGTGGAAGTGATTGTGATGGTGAATCCGATTCCAATACGTCGACGCTATTGCCTAATGAAGAGCTTAGTATGTTATTCGGTTCATCATAAATATTATCCGTGTGTGAATTGAGAATTGAATCGCTAGAGTACAAGTGCTTATTAACGGCATATAATTCTTTCGATATTTTATCATCCTCTGTTGTGTAATTATCCTTATCGAGATGGCCATCAACATCACAATTGGTTATATTACCTATTGTACCAATGCTGATATTTGTCGTTTCGACACTACCATGATCTTTTAGATGTTCAAAAGACGACTGAGATGAAGTCCAACGCCTTAAACTGCCAACTCGATTTTTTGTCATAGAACGCACTAGTGTTGTTTGTGGAGAATCCTGAAACTCTGGAGGTGGATCTATTGGCGCTAACGGCCCCTTCTTTAGAGTATTGAAGTTTTCAGCACTCATGCCCCCTTCTGAGCAATTATCCAATGAATCAAATTGCGAAACTTCACCATCGCTTTCAACAATCTGAAACAGGAATAAAAACAATTAAATTCACATAATGTCGTAGCTAGGTATGAAGCGTCTTACTTCTATATCAAATTTACACAATCCTAGTCGATATGAGTCTCCACTAGATATTGAACTATTTGTAGTTAGTGGTACACCAGAGTCATCGCTCAGCGAAGCAGCTGCATTTAATTCAATACTATTGGCACTTGCCAAATCATGATGTTGTGGCGGAAAAATACTAAAGCTGTCACTACTGCAGATGCTCGCTATCACCGAAGCAGTTGCTGAAGAATTGCAACAAGAATCCTTGATTTTTGACGAAGAATCCATATTATTGATGAAATAACTTCAGCCTATAACAAAATAAATAATACTTGTTAATTTTTTTTCTAGAAGAAATCTAAATTATTATTTTTTTAACGGTAGAAACCTTGGTGAAGAGGTATTGAAAAACACGTTCATGTTTGTCAAAGTCCAAAGTCCATTACCTCGAATATCTTTTTTAAGAAAATCTTCTTTTTTATCTTTTTACCTCTTTTATAATTGTGCTAGTTTTATTTATAGAAAACTAGCTGAACCCGGTGTGCTTCGCTCCCCCTTTGAGGTAAAGCCGTTAATAAACGTTGCAAATAAGTAGGTGCAGAAGTGTGCATGGTCAAAAAATATTATCATGTAATAAGTATTCCTGAGTCAAAGCTGCACGCTGTGAAAATTTAAGATCGATTAACAGGTCCAGCCTCCATTCTATCGCAAACAAAGAGGCGTGTTCTGCCCACTTTTCTTTTGGTTCGTATTTTTTTTTATTATGAGAAGTAACACTCAGGCAATTAATATGCCTATATATAATTGCGTTACTTTCTTTTGGAAAGGGGATAGATTGAAGAAGTAAAGGTGGTGAAAGTAGAAGAAAGCTTTATATCACAACTCTGCAATTGCGCATTATGTTTGTTTTTAGTGCAGAATTGCAGCGCCTCTGGTGATGAGTAGGCGCATTAATGTTAAAGCTTGATTTTATAACCTTTTTTTAATGTTTGAATGCTATTCCGCCGAAGGATAAATATTAGTTATGATGTATAGAACAAAAACTAATAATTATCAGAAACTGATATTGTTTAAGTGGCAGCGGCTGGGAATCGAACCCGGGCTACAAATACCAACTCATGCTTAATGATCAAATGCGCTAACCAATTAATCATGGGTTTGGGTTTTTTTAAGTACATACCTGCACTTTTTTATTTCTTAAAAATAAAGGGGTTTCAAATTGAAATTTTTGTTATGTTTTTAAATAAAGTATAAATATATTCCAAATTATAAAAAAGTTTTTCTTAATCGGACCAATATTAACGAAATTATTGGGTGTTAAAATATATGAATTGAAAGAAAATTGTGCCGTACGAATTACAAGTTGTTAGAGTAGTATATAGTAAAGGGTGTCCCTACTAGAACGCAATTTTTAAATTTAGCGCCATTCGAAGTGTCATTGTTTGACATTTTAACAATTGTTATTGTTTGCTAGTGGAAGGTAGGAGGTTAGTAAAAATGGAGCGCTACACGAATTAACAACGCATTCTCATTGTGAAATTGTTTTACCAAAATGGTGAAAGTTTTGCGGCTACAGTTCGCAAATTGCGATCAATTTGGGGTCACAAGAATGCTCCAAAAGAGTCAACTGTAAAGAGATTAATGGATAAATTTGCCGAAACTGGGTCTGTTAGTGATGTAAAGACAACAACGCGCCTTCGACCAGGTCCATCGACCG
The DNA here is from genome assembly GCA_916048285.2 of Bellardia pandia. Classification (NCBI taxonomy): domain Eukaryota; kingdom Metazoa; phylum Arthropoda; class Insecta; order Diptera; family Calliphoridae; genus Bellardia; species Bellardia pandia. The sequence continues at coordinate 89,719,677 of OU696532.1, read as the reverse complement.
AAAATGTCGCAGCTGTACGTAATGATGTCGCTCAAACTCCATCCACCTCAATTCGACACCGAGCTCAGCAAATTGGTGTCTCCAAATCCACTATGCAGCGAATTTTGACGAAAAGATTTGCATCTTCATGCATACAAATTTCAATTGACTCAGGAACTGAAGCCAGCTGACCATGGACAGCGAAGGGAGTTCTTTAATTGGGTATTGGAGAGACAACAGAAAATGCTGATTTTGCCGATAAAATCATCTTCAGTGAATAGGCCCATTTCCATCTTGATGGCTTCGTCAATAGGCAGAATTGTCGCATTTGGGATGAGGAAAATCCTCGAGTGATTCACGAGAAGCAAATGCATCCTCAACGTGTCACTGTGTGGTGTGGTTTTTGGGCTGGAGGAATAATTGGACCTTTTTTTTATGAAAATGAGGCAGGTCAAGCGCAAACAGTCAATGGTGTTCGGTATCGTGAAATGATAACCAGTTTTTTCTTGCCTAGAATTGAAGAAATGAATGTGGAGGGCATGTGGTTTCAACAAGACAGCGCCACATGTCATACAGCCAGAGAAACAATTCAATTGCTGGAGACCAGAATTGGCCGCCTAGATCGAGCGATTTAACACCTTTAAATTTTTTTCTTTGAGGTTTTTTGAAGTCGATGGTTTACGCGAATAAGCCGACGACGACTCAAGCCTTAAAAGAGGAAATTGGACGCTGCATTATTGAAATACAGCAATTAACTATATTGTTGTTATTGTAACAGTTCCACTGTTCTCTAGAGTACTTTCATAGGAAAAAATCGTAATTTGATGATTGCCAATCAAGTTTGATTTCTATACGATTCCACCATACATATAATTTTGAAAATAGACCATTACTTGGAAGGCTCAATAATCTATATCCAACGAGATTTTTGGTTTAGCTTTTTAGAGCTCCAAACACATGTATGAGAAAATATATTTTCGAAAGACTACTTTCAGTGGGGAAACCGTGTAAAAAATAAATATTTGTACATATTGTTGCATATGTTTAAGACAGAATAGAAATATTAGGTATGTTCAAGTTTAAAAAGCAGGATATATGTATGTATAGTCATGTTATTTATCGGCCTTAATTTAGTCAATTATCGACCAATTCACAAACATTTGTTAAATGTGACTTCTTTTTAAACTATTCTTATTTGTGTTAAAATTTAATATATGCAAATCTGACATTTATCATCGAAAAAGTCGTACTTCGGGAAGACATTTGTGTGAGGGTTAGTAAAATAATTAAGATGGCAACCATATTTTAAAAAAACAAGTAAGAGTGCTATATTCGGCTGTGCCGAATCTTAAATACCCTCCACCTAAACGTAATAAGAAATACAAAAACTACACTGGTTATAGGACTAGAATATCCTTATTCTGTGTTTTCTATTCAGTCTTAGTGCAAATTTTATTAGTATTTGATATATTGTTTGAAAGACAATTTTACGACCAACATAATTTATGTTAAATATTTTGAAATGTTGTCTAATTTTCACCATTTTTAATTGATTTAATTACCAATTCTTACCATAATTTACAGAGTTTGTCTGATGTTCATAATAATCTTGAGTGTAATTTAACAAACGGAGTATAAAAAAGGGGAGCAAGTCGGTTTTAGTGACTTTGCACAAAAAAAAACTACATCAAATAGGGCTTTTAGAGATGCCAGCAAAAAAAAAATTTGTTGGCGGTCACGCCTATTTTCGTAAAGTTGAAAATACATAGGCCTATATTTCGGGAGCTACTGGGTGCTTGATAATTTGTAATACATTAAATTTAAAAATACCTTTCCAACGATATATATCATGATTATAAAATATGGACCGAATATGGGTTAAATACGAAAAGAATATTTTTTGACCCGAATTTATTTGTTTTTTAGAAATGGTTCTTATATGGCAGCTATGACAAATTATGGGCCGATCTTCTTAAATTTTGGAACAGTTATTTTCATGCATATGAGGATATTTCACGTCGAATTTCAACATAATAACGATATATTTAAGATATATATTAGTACAAGGTGGGGCAAAAGTCGCGAAGGGATTTGAAACAGTCATAACTTTTCTAATTTAATTTTTTATTTTATTTTTCTTTTTAGGACTTGTAAAATAAATCTGGGAGATTAATTATGGAAGGTTACAACGTTATCCAGCGAACCAAAATCATAGAACTTTATTTTGAACACCATCGATCAATAATTCAAACTCAACGAGCCTATCGTCGTCATTTTAATGTGCGGAATTCACCATCCGAATCAATGATTCGACGCTTAGTGACACGTTTTCAGGAACAAGGCTCAGTGAGGGATCTTCCACCAAGCGGAAGACCACATTCTGTAATTAGTGAAGCAAATATTCAACGCGTTCTGGAGTGTTGAGGAGAATCCTGAAACATCAACTCGAAGGCGCTCTGCTGAGCTGCAAATGTCTCGGCGGTCTTTACGCAGAATATTAAAGGGAAATTTACATCTTTTCCCATATAAGGTACAGTTAGTGCAAGAACTAAAGCCAGGAGATTCCCAAGAACGAATAATTTATGCAGTTCGCTTCCAAGAATTGGCCAGAAAACATAATGATTTCATTCATCATCTGATAATGAGCGATGAAGCCCATTTTCAATTAAATGGTTTTGTAAACAAGCAGAACTGCAAAATATGGGGTATTGAGAACCCAAGAGTGGTTCTTCAGAGACAATTACATCCACTTAAATGTATACTATGGTGCGCAATTACGTCCCAAAGAATTATTGGACCATTCTTTTTCGAAGATAACGATGGAAATGGTGTAACGGTAAATGGCGAGCGATATCGAGATATGGTCCACAATTTTTTAAGGCCAGCTCTTTCTGACAATCGAGAGATGTGGTTCCAACAAGATGGGGCCACTGTATACACTGCTCGAGCCACTATGCAGCTCCTAAGGCAGATTTTTGGCGAACGTTTAATTTCCAAAAATTCAGCATTCAATTGGCCTGCCCGTTCGCCGGATTTAACAGCACCAGATTATTTCCTTTGGGATATTAGAAAGAGAAGGTGTATATCAATAAACCCAGAACACTTGCACAGCTCAAAGAGAATATTCGAGCCGAAATAAGAGCGTTGCAGCCAGATACTCTGACTCGTGTCATGGAAAATGCTATTAAAAGAGCTCAACTTTGCGAGACTGAAAATGGTGCTCACTTACGTGACGTAATATTTCACACCTAAATTTAAAAAATCTCCCAATATCATATTTTATTATTTTGTAAAAAAAAATAAATAAAATTAAAAATTAAAAAAGTTATGACTGTTTTGAACCCCTTCGTGACTTTTGCCCCACCCTGTATTAACGTGGATTTCGGTAGTGGACCTTATGTAAGGGATATTGTCAAATATTGGGCGATATTCTCAAAATCCAACAGTTTGATTTAGGCATGTATATATATGATCCGTGTAAAATTTTGGATTGGTACCCTTATCTATAAGAGATTAATGGGTATTAAAGTGATTTTCGGAAGAGGGCTTTATATGGGGCATACGGTTAAAAATAGACCGAAATTCACAAAATTTTGTGGGATGATTTTTGTATATATGTAAATGATCTGTACAAAGTTTTGAGTCGGTACCGATATTTATACAATATATATAGGGAAAAATGTCTTTTTCAGATGTGGTCCTTGTATGGGAGCTATGACCAAGTCTGGGCCGAACACCATAAAATTTAGCACAACAATTCATTTGCCTATTTACCATTATTTATATCTGTTTTATATGTATTTAAGTGAATTTTTTACGATCGGTGACTTATACCCAACATAAATTTAAGCCATAATCTATTAAAAAAAACTAAAACATCGAAAATGCTCCTATATACAATTTGGTTTTGTAGATCTAAAACCAAAAAGAGAAAAATTATGAATTACTAAAAAATGGGCGGATTGTTTGAAGAACAGTAATGAACTGAAATACTATATTGGACTTTATTAATTTAAAGTAAAATGTAATGAGAAACAAAAAATAAAAAGAACCGTAAGGGGTTTATTACACTGCTTTACAAATTTTTAATTTGGAAAAATACCAAGAACGCCACTTGCCTAGATAAGTTAATTGGGACCTCCTGAACACGAAAAACGCTGTAATTTTTTTTCTAAGTACCGTTTTTTAGATAACGGTACTTTTGTGTTTTTCGGTGTATGGTCCCATTCAAACCCTTGTGGAGTCCAACCGAAGAGCCCGAGATGAATGGCATATCGTTGGAAAGGTAATCGAATGCCTTTTCCGCCGATATGCTGCAAATTTCTATCTGATAAGAAATAGCTGAGTTATGGCACCTCAAAGTTCGAAATTTGCCTATTTTTTAAGTTTTTTTCAAAAATTTTCTTTTTTATTTCATTTTTTTTTCTACGTTACAGTTAATATCTGGAATGTTTTATTTTTTATCCAAATAGTTTATTTAATTACCAACATTTTAAGCGTAATTTGAAAAAAATCGGATGAAAAATAAAGTTTTTATTAAGGATTTTGTGGAACGACAATATTTTCATCTTCATTTTTACACCAATTACCAATTAAATCCAATTAAGAAAATGTATTAGGAAATCATCGGTCTGCAAATTGGCGAATTTTAATTGGAGATATGCTAACCGCATTTAAAAACTTAAACGTCAAAATGTCATTGAAAATACATTTTTTGCATTGTCATGCAGAAAAATTTAATGAACAATCACCAGCCGAGTCTGATGAACATGGCGAGAGATTTCACCAAGTAACAGCCAGACTCGAACACTGGCATAGTGGGGATATTTGTTGGAATCTGCAGGAGGAAGAAGAATAAATTTGTAAATAAAAACTTAAACTTTAATTAACAACAAAAATAAATGTTTTAATTTTTGAAGTTTCGTCTGGTTATTATATATTTCATCTTTTGTGAATAAAATCAAAAGTTGTACAGATTTTAATTATTTATGTCTTGTTTTGTTTGGAACTTTGTTTGCTATACCTGCAGAAAAAATTAGAAGCACAGCTGCGTTTTCCAATTTTTTATACCGTTTTAAAAAACAAAATTTTTGAAATTTTGCTAAAAAAAAACTATTTCTTTTTGGTAAAAAAAATTATGTTTCTACAACGACTGCGCATATTGGAAAAAAGTTTAACCTTACTTAAAGAAAATTTCATTGCGGAATTTCGTTTTTTTTAGTTTATTCAATAAACTCAACCGTTTTTGAGTTACGCGAATATATGTTGTGCAACCTCCTCCATTTTCGAAATAACGGTATATTTCGAAAAAACGAGCTAACCTAAAAAAAACGGTTAGCACCACTGAATTCAGCGTACCCGAATTAGGTTAACCAGCCAGGTGCCCCGTTTGTCACAAAAAAAAGTGTCAAATTCTAGCACAGTGTTATTAAAGCGAATGTGATGTTTAGGGTAAATTTATGTGAAATGACATTGTATCCTCTTTTGCACGTTAAAGTTCGTTTAATCTGGCAGCAAGAATAAATGGACAGTTGCAGCGAATTTATGTACATAAGCACCGTTATTTGATATTTATAAGAATATCAAAGCAACAGTAAATGTAATTTTTCAAATTGTTCATAATTTTTTTTTTTGGAAATTTTTAGCTTATCGCGTGCTTTTAATAAAAATGAGAAAAATTTCAGACTTTACAAAACTGCGAAATTGCTTAGCTTACTAAAGCTTTTCTGCACCTAAAAAATGCTTAAATTAACCTAAAGAGGAAAATAATATGCGAATACCTACAAAAACAAAATACATATTTGCAATCGTGAGCAAATTACAATTAATTTAAGTACCCACACATATCACTAAGTGGGCGGGGCAGTTTTTTGCTTCCAGGGGGCCACGGGCCTCATCCCCCTTAAATTTTAATTTTGTTTTTTTTTTTCTTTTTTTATTCTGTATTGGGTGGCATATTTTTATTTTTTTTTTCGTAGCCCTTTAAGCTGCACTTCAGCCAAATCACTCGAAAACTAAGCATTTGTGCCAATATTTTTATTTAATTTTTCCTACTTATTTTTCAATTTTCTATCCCCCTAGGTACTTTTTTTATTTGGAGCTGCGTCGGTAAACTAGATTCAAGCCGAATCTTGTTTTAATCGACAAGCCCTACAAGAAAAATAATATCCGGTCCCAGGTTTTTCTATTTCATTCAATTCATCTCTGTGTATCAGTGTGTTATTTATTCGCCAGTTTTAACAAATTTCAATGTATAAATGAAAGTGGTTAACGTCACTATTTTTAACCCTTTTAACTTTTGCACAAACTCAACAACAATATGTATTACTAGTGTGACCACCTCAATTTTGAGCGAAACCGGGACATTTTTCGAAAAAAGTAATAAAATCCGGAACATTCAGACTTAAAACAGGGCCATTTTTTTATGGGAAGAAAACTTTATTATTCAAGTTAAATTTAGACAATTATATTGTTATAAGTAATTTGAATCTAATTTTTTGTCGCTTTTTGTTTAAAATCGTATTTATCCTGTGATGAAATTTGCTTCAGCAATGTTGGGGATTCTTTCAAAAAATTGTAAAATTCAACGCATTCGTACTTTAAATTGAGTTGCGATTTTTCTTTTGTGATCAACGATATATACGCTCTACACTTGCAGATGTTGCTGGCAAACAAAATATAAATTCAATGATTCGCGCGAAGCGAGTGTACGGTACATTGTTATTTTGAAAATGTTTAAAACATTCCACCCAGGAGGATTATTTTTATTCCATTCGCTAATTTTCTCTGGGGTAATAAATTTCAATATGTAACCAAACTCGTCAAACAATTCTACATTGTTGTCTTCAGGTTTTTTGTTTAAGTAAGAACTTAAAAAAATAATAAATACGACCTTTAAATTTGTTGTATTTAAAATTCGAGTGACTCTTTTTTGACATGATGTAAGAGCTCTTTTTGAGCCCAAAAAACCCTCATAAAAGACTCTTTTCTGACATTATCTAAAAGCTCATTCTGACGGACCATTTTCAAATGTAATGACCCTCTTTTCTAAAGGTTTTCAAAGCAATAATGATTGTTTTTTGGGCTCATAAAGATCATGAACGGAAAAGGTGTCAAAAAAGACTCTTTTCGGATTCATATGGCTTGCTGGGGATATGCATAGACACATGATTTTAAAATGAATCAATCAAAAGAAATAATTTCCATTAAAATATGATGCGATTGTGCCAAATTTCAATGAAATAGACTGTTTTGTTGTTCAAGTCCACATATATTTTATTTAATTAAATTCAAAACAAATATACATTGGTTCCAAAACTGGGTCATGTCCTGGATTTTCTGGGCCAGTTGGTCACACTAGGTATTAGGTATGTAAGATGTTGCTGTATTTGTTCGACAAAAAAATGTTTGTTATATTTTGCACTAAATGTATTATTTCCAATTATTTTAACAACATTATAATCCGCCAATTTTATAAATTTATATCTTTGAATTCAAAAAGTTTAGGTGGTAACTGTATATTTTTCTCATACGTAGTAAGTTCAAAATTAAAAAAGTTTCCAGCGCTATTGAACAAATATCAAAATAAGGCGAAATTAAAAACAGATATTTTTTCCTTAGTCAAGAGAGAGTTGCGAAATGGTTGAGATAAATTTCTGAAAAACTTTCGACTTGTTTGAAAATTGTTCTATCATGAAATTACAAAATTCATAAGTATTTTAAATTCTAAAATGAAATTTTAAAATATTTTAGTTTATAAGTTAGGTAGGTACATACATATATAGAATTCGAAGCCGGTTTTTGTCATACGCCGATGGTTACTAGCCTTCCACCCGGCCAAAGGCCTTTTTAACGTGGATGTAAAAATTTAGATACATATGTATATGTATCTATAGTAATCACCGATGCAAGCAATTTTACAACAATAATCATTTGCGATCAAATAATTATCTTATATTGAAAGAAATGTAATGAGTTTCATACATATATTTTTCAATTATGTGTGTTTGGATATGCTTTAAATATATATATACATATGATGCAATATTATACTTCTCGTAAAACGAAATGTTTGTAAATTGTTAAGGGTTAATTTTGTTCTTGTTTTTTTGTACTGACAGGATGTTCTACAACAATTCACGCCCATTATAATTTTACGCACTGTTGTCGGTAAAATTCGTAGATGCATATATATATATACAATTTCTCACAAAGGTATTAAAATAAGACAATTAAAAAATCTTTATTAATGTTTTTCTCGACTTATTAGTAATAAATTGTTACAGCAACCAGAGAATTTTTCTTTTATTTTTTTACTTTTAACACTGAATAAACAAGCTCTTTAATACGAGACCAGTTGTTCATATTTCTTAGGTTTTCTTCAAAAAAAAAATACTTCATATAAAAAACATAAATTTGTATTTCATTTATTATTACTTGTTTTTAATTAATGTATTTTCCATCAAAAAATAAATTTTACGCACAGATTTTTATATTTTTTACATTTTTTTCACTATAAAATATACAATCAATTTAGTAGCCATATTTTGAACAGTTGATAAAAAAGTATTAGAAGCTTTTTTATATTCCTGTCCGCGAAAAAAAATGTAAATTTTATTTAATCTGGCAAGTCTATGTATGGTATGGTGAATATAAACACATTATGACATTTATGACTACCCAATTGGAATTCAGTTGGTAGAGAATCTGCTCGGTCGGATTAAGTTTTCAATATGGAGCTCATAAACCCATAAGTTGCGTTGCCTAAGGATAACAAAGTCTATTATTTTTTGATATCGGAAATACAGGATTTAAATATTTTTTTATTTAAAATGCATACATACAATGTATTTTCTTATTTTCCTTATTAGCTTTCCGAAAAATATAAATACGTTATAAAACTTTTTGAAAATAATCTATCTTCTATATATGTATGTACATATATCGACAGCTGAATTCCAAAACATGCTAAGTCGAAAAAGTGTGTTTTGCAGGAAAAGCTCCTAAAGTTTACAGGCGATATCTAAAAAAACATATAAGGTAGAACTTTGTTGTTTATAACTATTGATTGGACTAGCCAATTACAACCAAAATTTGACAGAATTTAAGTTGAAAAAATCTAAATTCAAAAACGCAAAAAAAATTAAAAACATGTTAAGTCGACATATCTTGGTTTGGAATTGAACTGTCGATATGTACATATGTTTGTGTGCAAAAAAAAACTGGCATTGAGTTTTAAAATTTTACTTATTATTATTTATTTGATTTTTTATTTTTCTGTTTAATTTTAATTACTTTTTTAATAATGTCAGAAAAGAGTCTTTTATTAGGGGTTTTTTGGGCTCTGTGTAATCTTGTTTTTATCATTCATGTGTGGTACAGCTATGTTTTTTTTTTTGTTCAAAGCACAAATAACAGGACAACAAAGTGGGATTTCTAAGCCATATTGCGTGCCGACTCATGACAGTAACAAGCTAATTTTTCTTTCGCTCCGAAAATGCTCTTTTGTTGGACTCTTTTCTGACTCCTTTTTGCGGAGCGCTCCTAGAATGGTATGCTGGGTAGTTGTGAATCGTAAGAAAACGATTCATTGCCGATCTCCGGTATGTATATAAAACACAAATAATAGATAAAATATCAGCGTTGATTTCCGCATCCACTATGAACACTCAAACTTGTTTCTCGCATGAACAATTCCCACAATAACCGTCAACCAGCTCGGCTCGGCAACAAGCTGGTTTTAATCATTTATTATTTTGGCACTGTTCATCTGTTTCTGATTCATTAAAAATAAGAGTATCGTCCGCACTATATCACTATTTCACATTTTCGAAGTACATTAGGCATATCATTTATCTAAATATAAAATAGTATAGCTCCAAGGATTGATCCTTGTGGAACCCCATATCATTATTGATCTCGTTCGATTTTATGTTATTTACTTTCGTTGTTTGTTTTCTATTAGTTAAGTATGATTGAAACCAATTTAATTCTTTATTTTGTATACCGTATTTGTATAGTTTTTGTAGTAAAACGTTTCTATTTATAGTTTCAAAAGCTCTTTTAAAATCGAGAAAAATTGCAATGATTTTGTTATTTTTGTTAATATTTTTCCATCTATTTATAACGTAGTTCACAGATGTTTCACACGAAAAACTTTTGCGAAATCCGGATTGATATTTCGATAGTATATTGTTTCTTACTAAATATTCTTCGAGTTTCAGTTTAACAATTTTTTCAGATACTTTTAGGGTGTTTATTGGACGAAATTCTATATTTTTTTTAACCTTTTCAAAAATTCCATTTTCTAACGAGGTGTTTTTACTACTATTTATGATGGATTAATTCTTACCATTTTAAACAGAAATTTTCCTTTTTTTATTCTGAGTTTCGATTACGTCTCCGCATTCAGTTACGCTACGATCGAAAATTGGTATTCCAAAAAAACTGAATCGAAAGAACAAGAAGAAGACAACAATGTTTACAAAACCAATTTGTTACTATGAAACACAGATATAATCTATGCTATGATATGTGGAATAGAAGCAAAGAAATGAGCAAGTTTGTAATTATTTTAATAAACAAAAGACTCAAAAAACAATAAAAATAGGAAAATAAAAAAATTTGTGCGATTAATAAGGAGAAATAATAAAAATAAAATAATCAAAAAGATAATCATTTTTGTTTGCAAAATATTTAAGTGCTAAGAATCCTGTCAATCCGGAGGTGGTATTTTTAATTTTTGTATTTGTATTGGTGGAAGAGGAGAACAACGTGACTCAGAACACAGAGGTAAGGCTTGAAAAGAAAATGTTTGAACTTCCTCCTTGGATCGTTTATGGTAGCCGCAAGCAATATCCTGTTTTGTTGACATTAAACTTGCCAGCTTTTCGTATTGCTCTGATGTCGTTGTCTTGATTGGCCGTACAACAAAAATTTATTAAATCACTTTTTAAACATTTTATACTTACATTTTTATTTATTTATTTATTCATTTATTTGTAATATTAAGCCTTCTCGGCCAAGATAAAAATATATTACATAGTAATAAAAAACTACCTGAAATTTTATTTAAATTAAAAACTTTTTAAGTTTATAAAAAGAGCAATCGAAAAAATTCCGTTACTAAAATATAAGCGTAGAAAAACGTAACTACGATCGTAATTCAGAATACCTACAATCGAAAGAAACGTAACGGAATCGAAACTCTGAATACCAAATTTGCCAAACGGAGAAAATTTCGATTTAAATCGAAAGTCAGAATAGGGGTGATTATTTACAATATATGTATGTATTTAAAGAAAATAGCAGGTTATCTCAACATTTCATCAGCTTCTGTCCTTCCCTCGAAGCTCTATCGTGACTTCAACAGCGGGCATAACTACATACATACATACATATATCGTGTTAAAATTTTATAACTACCCAATATTCTAATGCTTTCCAACGGAATGGTGGATATAAAACTGCTAAAGGGGACAGAAATTAATATTTAAAAAAAAAATAAAATAAAAAAAAACATTTTATAGCTTTAGATTCTCTCATATCTTTGAGTCTCATTTTGACGCTAAAAGCTGTGTGAAAATAAAAAAATATTTCTTCTCGGCACTGTAGTTACGATTTTCTTTCGTAATGGATGTCTATGGTGATGAACCGTATCAATGGACGGCTATCAGTTAAATTAAACTAGTATTAACTTATTGTATACAAATGAGTTCGAACTATTAGTGAAATTAGTTATAAACAAATTTATTTGTATTTTGTGAGTGTTTTTTATACAAAATTTTTTCTCAAAATAAGTACATATGTATGAATATTTAATATATATACATACATATGTATATTAAAATATAACTTAGTCTAAATATATATGTATTGTTTATTGAATACAGTACATACAATGTAGCTATATATAGATATACCTATATATATTTTATACTAAATTTTGAATTATTTTATAAAAAGATTGTGAGCTTTATTGATTGTTGGAAGACAAATATAATAATAATATATATTTAAAATTGCAGCTTACAGTGTAGACTTAGTAACGTATAATATACAATTACATACATAATAATTTCTTATTCTTAAGGTTCGTTGTAAAAATGTTAATATCGTTGACTCAAGTCTTTTGTTCGTACATTTAATGTGTATGTTTTTCTTACTTAATGTAGCTTTTTCTATGTAACTTTTTCTTTTTAAATAATTAAATATAAACAGTAAAAAAATATTGTAAGAATGTACGATATGTTAATTATAATAAATAATTTTGATGTTCACTAGAATTTTTATTTAGACATTAATTTCCGGTCTCTATAAATCATCCAATCACCCAGTAAGTACGTAGTTTACACCATCTTTAAAACGTATTCCAAAAATTGGTACACATTTGGAATGATGAAAAAAATTGATTCAAAAAATACAACATGAATACATGTAGTATGTATGTCAGTGGATTTGTGATATTGATGGTGTATAAACATTCCTTCTTAATAGTTGTAAGGTCCATACTGCGACCCATGGTAATATGGACCGGCAAACATTTGAGGTTGAGGGTAATTGGCGTAGGGTGGATAAGGAGGTTGTTTTTGTGAATAAACTGCAAAGAAACACAATAATTGTGTTACAAGTGAAATTATAAAAGAATTACACTAGGTGCTGGACTTGCGCAACTACCTACATATTATTTCAATAGACAATCGTTCGACATTATATATATGTACTCGCATAATTATAAGTGCAATTTTATTCGCCATAACCAAATTTTTGTTCAAAAATTAAAAGTAATTTGTTTATTGAAATATAGTCTGCGCAAATCAAGCTCATACCATAGTAGTTAGAAAAAAGAACCTAGTTTACCTGGCATGAGGTATTGCAAATTTAGTTGTTCCTCCTTTTCACGCTCACTTCTCAAGCAGACTGCAGCACCTGATAATAGTATAGCCGATAGTAAGCAGGATCCAACTCCAGCCCATGCAACAATGTAAGACCAGTCATAATTAATTTTAGTGTTATCCTTTAAGACCTTTAAACATATTATTTAGTAATATTATTCTTATTTATTTCGAAATTAAAGAATCTGAATATACTAACAGTGTTCCATTGTTGGTAAAAATCTTCTCCAACAACTTTTTCTTTTTCAAAAAATTCTACGGTATGCCAAAGGCCCATAGCACCAGCCGCAAGCAGACATGTCGCTAATAACAGTATTGATGTTGCTGTTATAGCACCAGATGATCTTTTCCAGCATCCTGAAAGACCGGTCCAAAAAGCACAAAATGTTGTTATAAAGCTGTAAAAATATAAAATTGTTAAATAAAACAATAAATTATTTCTTTGGTTTCGTAAAACAAATTCACAGAAAATAGGCCTATAGGGTTCATTTGATAGCCTGTAATTTCGGTGACGAAACTGACTTTACAAAAATTTAACATAAATCGATTTTATAACATTTTAAATTCTGATCATTTGAATAAACTCTATTATAAAAATCAAAAATTTGTATTCTCTCAAGAGTTAAGGGCATTTACTATTAAATTAATTAAAATATGCGTTTTTTTCTTAGCAATAAATCTTTTATTTACATCAAATGTTTGTTTCAATCAAAGAGACTTATTTTTTCGGATGTAAATAAAATATAATTAAATATCAAATAAGGTTAAACATTTTAAAATAATCATAAAAAAACAATTATCTTTTGAATATTTAAAGGTTACCTTAATATAAACATTGCCACACAGGAACGAGCTAAATGTAATCTTGAAGTGGAATCTTCACTATAACTTTTGTCCTCATCCATTTGAGGGAAATAATCAATGTTTGAACAGTGCGTCTCAATTGGTGACAAATATGTTGGCACTAAAATATTTAATAGGTTTTAGGATTTATGTTATTTAATTTTTATTATTTAAAAGTTTAAATTCAATTTAATGAGCTGAATACAGGAAAATCCGATTATATATGTTTAATAATATTCCTATAGTCTGTTAAAAATTAACATAAAAAAATACATATGTATATTTTTTGAAACTTATATCCATATAATTAAACATTACGTTAACTTCGAATTAAAATTTTTGACATCGCGATTTTCAATTTATTTTAGTTTAAATTTATCCTGATATTTCTGTATTCAACTCAAAAATTTTAATGGCATACTCTGTAGTATGTATAATATACTCGTATGTATGTACATAAACTAGTAATTTACCTGCACTGGTTGGGGGTCTTTCTTTGGGATAGCATATCCTAAATAGACCTCGTGTTCTCGTGTAATAGTAGTATTTGTTATTCAAGTTACTTAATAGAGATTCGGCATCCGAGTGTTTGGCGGCAAATGTCTGAAAAAAATAATTTATACAATACATAGAGTATTATTATGTAGAATGTATTAATATTACATATGTATATCTATAAAAAAATCACTTTTTCAGTACTCTTGGAAACATTTTTATTGTAAAATTCGGTTATGTTATTATTCAGTATTTAGTGTCGTTAATTTACAGCTAATATCAATAAATAATTTAAATTTTTAGGGGACATTTGATACAAATAATTCCAATGTAAAACATTGAATGTTTCTCTAAAAATAACAAATATATATATAAAAACATAAACACACCGTCCGTCCGGACATTGCTACTTATAGATAGTCTACAAAATATATGTATGTTATTTAGTAGTAACGACATTAGGTATTTCACAGTTTGTAACGACAAATTGCTTCAATTTATATCGAAATCTTTATCTATCGTACACCTGGGTTCTACATTTGCAAAATGATGTGGAAGTGAAATTTTCATTAATTTTGTGTTCTAAATTTTGTGAAAATGATTTGAAAAGTAAAATATCACTTTTAGTTTCGTTCATCGTAGTTAAAAGTTTCACCTCGTTTTCTAAAACGCCGTGAAATTATCCATGTGGAACTGAAAACGATTTAGTTTCACTTCGTAGTGGAATATAGAACATAGGCATTATAGTTATTGTAATAACTTAGTACATACTTGTAAATTTTCACTAGACATTCTTCCATTATACTCTTTTAGAAAAATAAATATTGTTTAACTCAAATTTATATCAGTTCTTTTATTATTTTAAAAATAATCGGGAATTTTCAGAATCCTGTGACCTTAATCGAATTAACGCGGTCCCTAATGTTAAAAACCGTTGTTGAGTTAAATGTATATACATATTAAAGTTTGGCTCTGTATACCAAAAAGCGAAACATATTAATCATATTCACCCCTATCGTGAATAAAAATTACACATGAAATTTGTTCCCTTTTCACATTTTTCCTATTAAAATTCAATGTTAAAAAAATAAATGGGAACAAATTTCATGTGGAATTTTTATTCACAATAGGGTGATTAATAACAAATATTCAGCGCAGCATTATTTTATGTTAAAATTAATAAATTAATTACTGACTGACACAATTTCTTAATAGAAAGTCATTTAGATATTGCATTAATAATATTTAATAAAGCCCGTGTTTGTTAATACAAGGTGGCGCAAAAGTAATCCTCCTATCAGAAAATGCTATAAATTTTGCGAGGCCCCTAATGTCAGTTCTGTTTTGACATTTGTGTAGTAAACACATGCGAAATACACGTTAATAAACAATGTTACGCTACACTGCTCCAGAACGCGGAATTTTGCTGACAGAACTGACATTAGGGGCCTCGCAAAATTTATAGCATTTTCTGATAGGAGGATTACTTTTGCGCCACCTTGTATAATTATTCGTTAAATCATAAGTTCGTCAGGTATAAGACTACTTAAAAATAAAAGTGAAAACGACGACATATTAGTCAATAAAAAAAGATAGTTTTTTTAAACTAAAGACTGACCGTACATATCCACATATGTACGCAGATCTATAGTACATATTATTAAATATTTATCATTACAAATGCATACATGCTTACATAACTGACCAAGTACATACTTTTCATTTGCACATTCATATGTATGTATGTATTTTTATATACACACATGTGTACATATGTACGTTTATTCCACACTTTCCAATATAATCCATATTAAATAAATTTTGAAACGTGTTTACAATTTTATCCAATTATTAATCTATTTATATACTACGAGTATAGTAGTCGTTCAAACTAAAATAAATAGTTTTTGCATTTCAGAGTTTATATGTAGAGGTACTTACATAGTATGTTAGAGTTATTTTTTATTCTTCTTAAATCTACGAGTTTTGTTCATGAAATGTAAAATAGCTTGGCCACTCTAAGTAAAAAGAGCAGAGTTTTAGAGAAATTGTATGAAAATTATTTGTGTGTTTGTAAAATAAAAAATGTTAAAGGATTCAAATTAACAGTATAAACTTTCCTTTGTAAACATCTGAATACTCAGTAGACAAAAAATTACAAACGTTTTAAGATTTAGAAAACGATAATTGAATTGCAAATGCATTTTCACTAAAGAAGGTTCTTGGATAGTTCTTGGATAGTTCTTCCACGCATTGGTGACAGAATAATCTTTTAAACATAGCTCAAATATTAAGAATTTCATATTTATAGATGTTTGATGAATTAACGGATACGAAATTGAATCAATGTAACAGTATCCTGTAATAAAAAAATTAACAAAAATGGAAAATTTCCAGTTTGTTTGAATCATGGAACGGCATTACATATCCTAGATCTTATTGAATATTAACAAACTAAATTTGAGCTGAATTTTATCTTGTTAATATAATGAAATATTATGGTAGTATAGAATGAATATGATTATGTATAGTGGAATTTTATTAAACCATTTATGAGCTTTAATGGCTAATTCGACTACGACATTATATGGGAGTTAATTTTATAAATGCCTGGACCTTAAATTGAAGTACGTACTATAGTAAAATGTAAAGTTATTTCTTTTTTTTCAGAATATGTTAAGCTTAAATGGGAAGGATTTTTACTGACGGCTCCAAATGGGGAAATAAAGTTGTTGGTAGATTCTACATTGAAAAATTCGGGATCAAATCCTATTTTAGGCTTCCGAATTTCTGTTCTGTTCTTCAAGCAGAGATCTCTGCCATAAAGCGGGCTGCTAACTGGCTGAAGTATTATCGAGTATCTGGACAGCAAGTATACCGACAGCAAAGCCGCCGTAAGAAATATAGCAGGTGTCTACCTGACATCTAGGTTAACCACAGAATGCCGGGTATCTCTGAACGAGATAGCGGAACATTCTAGGATAACGCTAATATGGGTCCCAGGACATAGCTCAATTCAGGGTAACTATATTGCTGATGATCTAGCCAAGAAAGGTACAACGCTGACTGATGAGGAGATTGATCCCTTCATTGGCATTAACATTAAAAGTCTGAAATTTCTTATTCGGAATGAAATGTTCATACTTGCTCAGGTAAGGTGGTCGAACGAGATCACCTGCTCTATTGCAAGGTCCACATGGCCCTTATTTGATGGGGGAAGAACGAATTCACTACTTAGTTTTCGTCGCGACCTAATTAGGCTTATTGTCTCTCTATTTACAGGTCACTGTACTTTTGGGATACCCGCCAAAAGACTCGGTCTACAACATAATGACTTTTGTAGAAGTTGTCACAACGAGGAGGAGACAGTCATCCACTTCCTCTGCGAATGCTTGGCCCTATCGATGAAAAGGGAACGGATACTCGGGGCACCCTTTCTTTCATGTTTGGGTGAACTATCAGGAATAAATTCAAGATGCATCTACACCTTTGCCAGGGAATCTGGATGGTTCGACAGGGAAACAACCAATGCAGAGTGAACCGGCAGGTTGTCCACCAACGGGTAACAGAATGGGACTAACACGATTTACCCAAGTGAGCTGTTTTCAAGAACGGCTGCACACGAAACCTACCTACATAAGCCTAAATTGAATACAAACTTAAAAAAACTGTAAAAAAAATGTTAATAGGTAAATTTTATTTCCCTAGAGATGTTACACATTTTTGTAGCGAAATATTGGAATAAATAAGATAATAAATAAAAAGATATTTTGACCTTAAGCTCAAAGAAAATATTATTATTTTTTAATATTGTATATTATTTTAAATTTCATTCCAATAAATATTCTTAAATCGTTTAATAAATTGAGGAATAATACAAATTATTAAAAGTAAGTAAACCCATTACTTAAATGTGTACTAATTTATATTTGCATATTAAAATCGAATTTTGCAATATTAAAGAAGTATGGTCTGGTATTAAGATCGTACATTGTACATACATATGTATATTAGGGTGGCCCCAAAATAAAATTGTAGATGTTCCCGACTAATATGAAAATTTCATTCATTTTAAGACTACGTTTCTCAATTTTTTTGTCCTGGAGTCAATATTTGGTGAGCTGGATCGAAGGATAAAAAGGTCCTTTTTAGAGGTTTTTTGATTTTTTCACATTTCCCCCAAGGGAACTATATGTAATTTTAGTATTATATGAAAGGTCTTTGAGAGGCGCATTCAATGGTTTATCAAAAATTAAAAAACAATTTTTTTTAATTCAAAAATTTTGAAAATTTCAGACAAAATTTTAGTGTTTTTTTATTTTTTCATAGAATTTACCTTTCATATGATGCCAAATTTACATATAGTTCCTTTGGAAGAAATGTGAAAGAAATCAAAAAGCCTCTAAAAAGGAAATTTTTATCCTTTGATCCAGCTCACCAAATATTGACCCCAGGACAAAAAAAATGAGAAACGTAGTTTTAAAATGAATCAAATTTTCATATTAGTCGGGAACATCGATACCTTATTTTTTCTCCATACAAACGGGGCCACCCTAATGTATATATATCCTGTTTCTGACGGGATTGTCTTGTATTTTGCACAAAATAAATCACTTTTAGACGAGGCATTTTGAGGATTGTTAAATCTACCAGTTCTTCAATATTAATAATGTTGGAGTAAAACTACATTTGAAAAATTAACAAAATGAAACTTTAAAGACATTTAAAGGCGAGAAAAAAATTAAAGAAAACAAATTTTTTGTAAAAACACTTTTATCGTATATTATTCATTTAAAAGATATTTGAAAGAATTCAGTTTTAAAACTGTAAATATTAGATTATTTCTACAGAAAATAATTAACTTTTATATCTTTAATATGCACTTGTTTTTATTAAATATAAAATATTCTTTACAAATATTGATATTTTTGCATTTAAAGAAAAATGCTGAAACATCTGATTTTAATAATGTTATGAATATACAAATAATAATATGTACTAAAAAATATTATGCAAGCCAAAGACAAATAAGAATGTCTGCATATATTGCAACTATTTTAAAATGTGTCCTTGTTAATTTTGCTTTATTTTTATAGATTTCTAACCGTTTGGTTTTTATATATGTAATTATAGAATTTAATAAAAAAATATATATATGTAAGTGCAGTTATTTTGCCCGCATCTGCATATATGAACATGCATATACTTACATACATATAGAAATTTCACTTTAATTAAACAAATTAACAAAATTTGGCTGTACATAAAAACAGAAATAAACTTGCGGCAGTAACTCGTGAAGCCAACAGTATCTAAATTCTTATTTTATGTGCGTATTTCATAAAATTATATATTTAGATTTTTTGGCTATCGAGTTAGCATCAATTAATTTTAATTCTGATCACGTGACACGAAAAAATCAAAAAAGATGCATTGATTTCTGCAACAAATACATACATACATCATGTACAATAACAACAGGCTATTTGTTGTTTGTTCTGTCAAAATCTAAACGTTGTTTTTAGTTTTTGAATTTCTCC
Source organism: Bellardia pandia (assembly GCA_916048285.2). Lineage (NCBI taxonomy): Eukaryota > Metazoa > Arthropoda > Insecta > Diptera > Calliphoridae > Bellardia > Bellardia pandia. The sequence continues at coordinate 89,699,927 of OU696532.1, read as the reverse complement.
ACAACTAATACCTACAAGTAAATTTGACAATTCAATCTCATCTGAACAAGTAGAGAGCAAATACATACATAATTAGCTATGTTATCGACTTCGCATTACAAAAATTTGAATTGAGTTTTAATTTTGAAGTTTATGACAAAAATTTCGAAATATTAAATTCTGACCTTACAGCTACCTAAGTGAGAATAACATATGTATATTTAAAGAATTTTTAAATACCTGGTAACGATATGAAAAAATAGATTTAGCTATTTTTTTTTATTTTTATGCAAATTGTAATAAATTCAATATACATTCATATATGTATGTATGTACATTATTAAAAATGTTTCTATGTATACATACATATGTTTGTATGGAGATATGTACGTACATATGGATATACATATCTACATATGTATGTATGTATGTATGTATCTAGGTAGATTTTTGTTTATCATCTAAACTGTTTACATTTGTGCACCAATTTCCAACAAAAAAAAAACAATTTAAAAATTTTAAATATTTTTGTCGAATGTATGTACATATTTACAATGTAAATATAAATGCATGTGTGTATGTATGTAATGAGTGAAGAAGAAAAAAATTACGTACTAAATTTAACACAGTTAATTTTTTTTGATATTTTCAAGAGTACTTTTTTGTCAAACTAACTCAAAACTTGTTTGTATTTTAAAATACAAACACAGACATTAGTAAATGTCTGCTCATAGCTACTCAAATGATATTTACAGTGATTCTTAAATGTTTTGCGTTTAGCAATCTTTTTAAACGTTAACAACCGGATATGAGAAGGAAAAAGAAAAATTTGAATTTTAAATTCATTATCTGTCGAAAAAAATATTTCTATGATACATATTTTTATACACCAATGTCGAATTTGATTAAACAACAAACAAACAATTTACATATAAACAATTTATTGTAAATGTATGGCATATTTTAACTATGTACAATATAAACAATATGAATTTTTTAAATTTGGAGCCATGAAGATATGAGTTTCGCAAATAAAATATTTGTTTTGTGGAAGCGGGTTCTTGGTGCGGGTAAAATATTAAAATATTTTTACACTTAGTTTCTCTATTTTTTTTAATTTTTTCTTTATGTTTAAGCGCATATTTGTTGTTGTTGGTGTTTTTGTTTTCTTCTTTAAACTCGCATTCCAATGAAACGAACACGTACTCATTGGACCTACCCAACTACATACACAGATACAAACATTAACAAACACATAACATAACGTATAGTTTTGAGAAAAAGTTATAAAAGTGGCACTAAAAGTTGTAGAAAGTTTGGATATTGAGAAAAACTATAAGAAAAAAAAACGTTCACGTTCACAAAAAAAGACAAACAACACACAAAGTTTGTAGGTACAATATAATAAATTCATAATAGAAATTCAACATAATATTTGTTTATATTACATATTATGAATACGTTAATGGATATACAAATGTATGTTCGTATGTATGTACATACCATATATTCAGAAACATATGCATTTATGTATGTACATATGTATGTATGTATGTATATAGTTTTATTATGTATATTAGTATGTATGTATGTGGGTTTTTTTATAGAATGAAGGAGGAGGTACACACCTGTATGTTGTTTCTTTTCACTTCATAATGCAACCAGTTATCTGTGGAAAATGCAATTGCCAATAAAGCAGTTGCGATAATGGCGGATATAGTGGCTATAGAAAGCGTTACAGCAGAGCAGGGCATTTTTACTTTATTGATATATGTATTTATTTATTATTATGGTTATTAATTTTCCTTTTTCAACTTTATTTATTTTATATATGTATGTACGTTGGTATTTTTTAGTTTCACAAATTTAATTTAATCACTACTGCTCATTTTAAATACCAAGATTCCAACAAAAACCTTAATTTTTTCAAACAAAACCAGTTTTCTTTTGTATCTATGCGTTTTTACAATATACAAAAATAGTTATCGCAAACGCTCTGGACTTTTTTGTATTTACTTCTAAGACGATGGTTTAACAACTAACAGGTAAGATTCGTCTAAGCTAGAGACTAAAACCGAGTTTTGTTTGTTATGAGAGATTGAGAAATACAAATGAGTGGCAAGCAAACAAAAAATTTTAAAATAAACTCAAATTTTGATCGACAAACACAAAATTATATACATACATACATATGTATGTATATGGCTTATTTCTACCTGTTGGACGTTCATCAGCGTTGTCAACTTGGTGCGTTTCGCACCATTTTTGGTGCTTTTTTAATTTTTTTTAAATTTTGGTGGCACAAAACAAATTCAACACAACTTGTTGTTTCAGTGTGAGAAAAATCTTTGTACAAAAAATACACCTGTTATTTATTCAGTAAGTACCATTTCATTCAATACTGGAAAATTTTTTTTACAATCAATTTTACAGGCCGCAAATAATGACTGACGTTCATTCCATAAATATACAGAGGGGACAACTTTGACGTTTTCATGGTGAAATCACTACAAGGTGATAGCAATATTACAACAATACAAAAACAACATGGTATTTTTGTTTTTGCTTTCATGTTTGTAATGTCAAAAACAACTGAGTATTGTTTACAAACATTTTTGCAGGAAAAATAAATACATACATACATACATACAATTTTTTAATTTCAAGATGAAAATAAAAATAATTTATAAATTTGTTAATTTATGAAACATTGAATTTATGGGCAATTGTTTTCTCACTTTTTTTGTATAACTTGATACGTTTGCTATTTTTTTAACACAAATTGAGCATAAATACATACATATGTACATTAGGGTGGCCCCGTTTGTATGGAGAAAAAATAAGGTATCGATGTTCCCGACTAATATGAAAGTTTGATTCATTTTAAGACTACGTTTCTCAATTTTTTTTTGTCCTGGGGTCAATATTTGGTGAGCTGGATCAAAGGATAAAAAGGTGATTTTTAGAGGTTTTTTGATTTTTTTCACATTTCTTCCAAAGAAACTATATGTAAATTTGGTATCATATGAAAATTCTTTGAGAGGCGCATTCAATGGGTTATCAAAAATTAAAAAATAATTTTTTTTAATTCAAAAATTTTGAAAATTTCAGATAAAATTTTAGTGTTTTTTTATTTTTTCATAGAATTTACTTAAATAAATAATTGAAATTTCTTGATTATAAACATCATGCAATTGAACCCAAATGGTTTTTCCCGTTTTTTAAAATTCAACCTATTTCAATTTTTATTATTTTTTTAAAGCCTTAATTCTTCCCTCACCAAATATTGACCCAAGGACAAAAAAATTGAGAAACGTAGTCTTAAAATTAATCAAATTTTCATATTAGTCGGGAACATCCGCAAACTTTATTTTGGGACCACCCTAATGTACATATAGAAATATGTAGGTATTTTTATACATACATGAAACTGACTCCTTACAAACTACATGCATATGTACATTATTATATACAAGGTGGCGCAAAAGTAATCCTCTATCAGAAAATGCTATAAATTTTGCGAGACCCCTAATGTCAGTTCTGTCAGCAATATTCCGCGTTCTGGAGCAGTGTAGCGTAACATTGTTTATTAACGTGTATTTCGCATGTGTTTACTACACAAATGGCAAAACAGAACTGACATTAGGGGCCTCGCAAAATTTATAGCATTTTCTGATAGGAGGATTACTTTTGCGCCACCTTGTATGTAATTTACAGTGAGCTCCAATGGCCACAAAATATTACAATTAAGCTTTAGAAATATCAATACAAAAATATATCTCTTTTTTAAACAAATCTGTGGTCCTAAAAAGGACCATTGAAAAAATTATTGGTATTAACCAATTAAAGTTTAATTTTCAGCATTTTTTTATTTCCAACTATTTTCTGTTTAGCCTTTTGCATTTTCAATCGTTTGTTGAGGTGACGTACCCGAAAATGTATGCGTAATTTGAAAAAAAAACCTTCACTTTTTCAGGCAGCATAACTTGATTGCTTCCCTCAAGTAACCTTTTATGCAAGTTTGGACTGTGGGCAATTTCAAGACCGTTTATTTTGTGAAAAACTGCCTCCAATGTTTTTATATTTTTCACAAAAGATGACGCTGGCTTTTTAAGAAACCCTTTTGATACTTGGTCAACCCAAGTATACAAACTTTCGTGACTTTCATACTCTTTAAGATTGAGCTTTCGAATAACATACCCTGATATGTATTCCATAGCATCCTCTTGAAGAGTACCCATGTCTGGAAAATTCGATATATCTAGGTCTTCCAATATATCGGGTTGGTCGTTTTCGTCTTGTAACAGAAGGTCATGTACATTATTGAACTCAATTTGAGAAAAAGAATCGTTGCAATGTGTTGTGTTTAACCAGTCGGTATTGTCGGGCCCGACGTTGGCTTTGCCAGTTAGTTGGTCTTTTTTTTTTTTAGCTGAAATAGATGAATAGAACATAGTTATTAAAATAAATACACCAAGAAAAGTTTTTTTTACGTACCCAAAATATATTTTCGTAGTCGATACTTGAAGTCTTTTGGTGTGGGGTGGTCATTTAATCCACCTTTGCTTCGAATGGTACCGAAAAAATTCTCCAATACGTCCTGGTTAAGTCGGCCAGTGCATATATACACTCAGAATATTATTACAGTAACGGACTGTAGTTTATTTAGGAAGTATTCCGTGCAGTTGTTTTTAACTAAATAAACATTTCAAATTCTAAGAAAATTTATTTTTAACTGAATCTATTTAAAATGAAATACAATAAAAAAGAATATGCAAAAAAAAAAAAAAATTAATACGGATTTTCAGTTGCATTTAATATTGACAGTTGTTTACATCAAAGTATTTTGTATGTAAAATTTAACGAAACTGTAATTTAAAATAACTGAAAATTTACTTAAAACCCGATCTACTTATCAGTTAATTTTTTAACATAGAAAATTAAATGAACCTTTCATGTAATTTAAATGAAAATTGAGTTGACCGGTTTTTAAATGAATGTTCATTTATTTTAAATTACACTTTCAGTTAATTTTACCTACAAAATATTTTGAGTGTACATATGTCATTTTATAATTATCCGACACATATTTATAGAGCATTACCAAGGCATTATTTGAAGTTATAATGCCTTTCTGAAAATGCTCTAAAGAGTTTTTGTTGGGGATACTTGAAGAAGACATGACAGCATTCATTTGGTTTAAAGTATTATTTTGTGCTTTTAAAGCAATGCCAAATGGTTCCTTAAAAAAAGACTATTAACATTTTTACGTTAATAAAAAAATTGTATATTATAATCTTCCCAGGGTAGCTAAATGTTCTCAACGAAGAATTATGTACATCGAACCAGGCGTTGACTAATTGCACAAAGTCTGCAGTACTTAGGGCGTTGCACACTGTGGCCGTGTAGTGTATTTAATGGCCATAAATCAAGGAGGTTGCAGAGCTTCATGAAATTTTGCACACATTTATTTTAAATTTTTTAAGAATCTTAATTTATTTTTTTTAATACGCCCACTTTTACGCCCACCTCCCATACAACTTAAATAGAAAATGTGGCATAACTTCCATGATTTTAAATATATCAACTCAATTTTCATAAAACTTCAATATTATAATTGTAGAATGAGCTCCTGAAAATATGAACTTAATCCGCCCATTTTTACGCCCACCTCCCATACAAATGATATTTCAAAAATGCCATATCATCAGTAAATTTGTAACTAGAATGTTTATTTTTCGCAAAAATGCATATAACATCTATTAAATACTGTTTTGAAAATATGTTGGAGTTTATTTTTTATAGAAAAAATGCGATCAATGTTAAGTTATTGATAATATATGTAAAGCTCTTCATTTAACCTTTAACTAGGCGCATCAAGAAAATCACGCAATTAATCGCATGGGGTCTTAGTTGACCCCAAAGTTTATTGCAAGTGTTGGATTACAAAAAAATAAAAATTAGTATGTTTTGTAAAATTTTCAAAGTTATTTATTTTAGTTATGTATAAAAAAAAACAAAAACATAACATTTTTTCATTTAAAAGCATAAAAAATTAATAAAATTCACTAGTTATTCGAACATTGTCTAATTAAAGGTTAATGTAGAGTAAGTTCACATTTAGATTTGTTGTTTAGTCTACGTAAACAATGTGTACATTTGTTCTTGTAATCGCGACTCAAATTTAAGTTTTTTCTATATAGCACACATGCAATGAAATTTTCGTATTTCTCGCTTCCAAATTGGCACCGGCTACATGTACGAGTAGCAAAGAAAAAAAGAATGCGCTGTTATTTTTGCACGCGTAAAATAACGCATAACGCATATTTTTTACTGTAATTTTTTGGTTTTTCATTGTTTTTTCGGCGGTGCGCAAATTTGCGCAGCTTTTTTTTTTTAGTCTGTTAGCTGAGACTCTCAGCTTTAATTTGATATAGGACTCCATGTGTCGCATTGCTTCGCAGAGAACTAAAAGTCTAACGGAAAATCATAAATGTTTATTTTTTTGGCTCTAAATATATTGTCAAAGGAAATTTTTTTTTAAATTTTAAATTTTTTTTTTAATTTACATAATGCTTAACGTCTATTTTAAGTGAAAAAAATACTTATAAGGTACATTCGGTGTATAGTTTATAATTATGGATTATGGATTAATCCATTTATTTTTTACTGGGAAGTAACAAGCTTTTGAATATGACATAGAAAACTATCACATTTTAGACTTGTTCACATACTTCAACTTTGCGCTGCTCGGGACAGAAAACCAATGGAGATATTTGTATGAAATTTTCCACACATGATCTTTAGATAGTTTTTAACCATCTGTGTAAAAATCATCAAAATCGAAGAGAAAGTCCAAATTGATTTATTGCCGCAGTGGACACAGTGTGCGTTGAGTTCTTTGTGTAATAAGTATGTCTGTAAATGCGTAAACGAACAAAAAGGAATGTCAAACAAATAAAATATAGTATACATACTCATTTTCTTCTCTTATTATCTTTTGCACTTATAACCGAGACGTCGAGAACAACGCACCATTTTATTATTATTAAATATAACAAATTAATAAAGATTGTTAATAACTATAAAATAATAAAACTAAATAAATTAATAAATAAATTACACAATTAGTTGTAACTAGTACATGGTGTCAGAAGAAAAATTTTGCAAATCTAATTCCTGACGACTTTTGTAAATTTTTTTTTTTTCAAAATGGCGGATGAAGGGCAAAGCCGGACACCACGTTCTTTGGACTGCTCGAATATTGCCACTGAATGGCCGAAATGGAAGCAAAATTTCATGGTTTGGATGATTGCCACTGGAAAGATGGATAAACCGGAAAAGAATAAAATTGCAACTTTCATATGGTTGATTGGTGAGCAAGGGGCCGAAATTTATAACACCTTATTTCCGAACGATGGCACACAGAATTCGATGCTTGGGGAAAAACGTTTGGCGTCAGATAAAGTTGAACAGCGACCATTAGATGAAGTCCTAAAGAAATTTGACGACTATTGTTTACCACAAAAAAACGTTGCTATGGAATCTTTTAAGTTCAATACAATTCTACAAAAAGAAAAACAGTCAATCAATGAATTTGAGACTGAGTTGCGGAAGCAATTGCCCTTTTGCGAATTCAAGTGCTCTTGCGCTGTTTCATATGAGAACCGAATGCTGCGTGACCGAATCATCATTGGTGTCCACGACAAGAAGCTACAATTAAAATTACTCGATGGCAGAGACGAGATATTGGTAAAAGTTCTTGAAACTTGCAAAATTTATGAAGCGGCTAATGCTAACAAGTCTATTTTGGAAGCAAAAGCAATTGCAAGTATTTCAACTGAAGAGAGCAAGCAGCCAGCAGAAATTTATACCATTAAACGCTTTTGCTTTAATTGTGGATATTCCTGGTCTCCAAAACATGTAAGTCAATGCAAGGCGAAGGATGTCAAGTGCCGCATCTGTTCTAAAATTGGACATTTTGCCAAAATGTGCCGCCAAAAGGGAAGAAAGCTGAAGTATCAACAAAATAACAACAACAATGATGAGAACAGCAGTAGTAATCGATACAACCAGCAAGGAATTGGCAGCCTTTCTTGGGGTGACGTTCAAGGTAGGTCAAAAGATAGTTTTGAGAAGATAAGGAATATACCAAGTAATGGACATTCTTCTACTACGTGAATCGGGCGAGATGGACGAAAGAATATCGTGTAGGTGGGAGAATAATAGAATTTAAAATAGATACTGGAGCTGATGTGAATTGTATTCCTTTAAGTTGTGTAAAAAAATTAAATTTGGACATTAATAATAAACGGATTGAATTCCCTGTTTTTGATTACAATAATAATAGGGTTAACATTTTTGGTACTGTGAAATTGAAGTGTATTGATTTAAAGTCAAACCGTGGAAAAGAGGGTTTATTTCTGGTTGTTGATGATAAACTTGAGCCGATACTGGGATTAGAAAGCTGTATTGAATTTGGGTTAGTTAAACGGATGGATATAGATAAAATTACATTACCAGATGTTATAGAATCATTTGTTAGAGAGTACAATGATGTATTTCGAGGATTTGGAAACTTCCAGGGTGAATATAAAATTTATTTAAAAGAAAACTCAAAACCAGTGCTTCACTACAAGAAACGAATACCACATGCATTAATGGATAGACTGAAAAAAGAGTTAGATGTTTTGGCAGAGGTTGGCATAATTTCGGTGGTGAACTACCCTACAGATTGGGTCAATAATTTGCAAATTGTTGAAAAGGCGAATGGTAGGCTACGTATTTGTCTCGATCCTAGACCTCTTAACGAATGTATCAAGCGGGAGCATTTTCTAATACCCACAATTGAGGATCTGACATCAGGTCTGGCTAATGCGAGGGTTTTTACAGTAATTGATTTTACCAGTGGGTTTTGGCATATGTCATTGGATAGGTCTTCATCTGAATTAACAACATTCATGACCCCATTTGAAAGATATAGATTTAACCGTTTGCCTTTCGGTCTTAACTGTGCTCCGGAAATGTTTCAAAGGACAATGGTGCAAATTTTTGGGGATATTCCAGGAGTTTATATTTATTTTGATGACATTCTGGTTGGTGCACCAAATATCGCGGAACATGATGGAATTTTGCAATTGGTAATGCAACGTGCTAGGGAGAATAATGTAAAGTTTAATCAAGAAAAAATTCAATACCGAAGGCAATCAGTGAAATTTATGGGACATACTGTATCACACAATCAGATTAGAGCGGGTAGAAAATATTGTGATGCTATTCTTGGTATGGAAAGGCCTATGGATAAGGCGGGGGTTTTAAGGTTTCTGGGATTGATTAAATATTTGGCACGATTTATACCGAATTTGTCGAAAATAACGGCAGGATTACGCAGTTTAACAAGGCTAGATGTAGATTTTAAATGGCATGAAGATCATGAGAAGGAATTTAGAAGTTTGTTAAATATTGTTGCTTCTGAAATTAGCTCTAAAAATTCAGACAGATGCTTCCAAAGATGGATTGGGCTGTGTCTTGATTCAAGAAGGACACCCGGTTGCCTTTGCATCACGAACATTGACCAAAAGTGAGCAGAAGTGGGCTCAGATTGAAAAGGAGCTTTTAGCCATTGTATTTGCGTGTCAGCGGTTTCATTATTTCGAGATATTGATGACGTTACGATGCGTCTTCAACGTATGTTTATGTCGTTATTGAAGTATCCCCAGATGACCATTATTTACAGGCCAGGAAAGGAGATGCTAGTTGCGGACTGTTTATCTCGATCACAACTGTCTGAAGAGGAAGAGTTAGAAGGTATGTCAGGCATAATTTATAGGGTTAAAGAATTAGTTTGTTTATCCGAAGAGAATTACGATTATTATCGGGATATTTTGCATAAAGATGGACACTACAGTCAAATTTGTAAGTACATTGAGAACGGGTGGCCAAGTTTCCACCAGTTAAATGATTATATTCTAAATGCTATTATGAACTCTATGCAATGAAAAGTTGCATTGCATACTGTGTTTATGAAAACAGCCGTTATGTTTGCAGTCCGATAAGAGAAAGGTGGCGTTATTGTTGCACAATATGGGACCGCAGTGTCTCAAAATTTTTAATTCGTTTAATGAGGAGATTGATACTATTAAATATGAGAATTTACTAAAAAGGTTCGAATTACATTTTATACCGAAGGTAAATTTGGCCATGGAACGACATACGTTTTTTACCCGCCGACAAAAAACGGAGGAGACAATAGTGCAGTATGGAACTGCCTTGGAAAATCTAAGTAACACCTGTAGTTTCGACACACTAAGACAAAGTCTGGTCAAAGATATTTTTATTTGTGACCTGTCGGATAGTTACAAAAATGTAAAAGAAAGATTATTGAGTGAAGGCTCAATAGAATGGTCAAAGGCTTTGGAAATTACCAAGAGTATGGAAATGCCAAAAGAAAATATGGCCATCATACATGGTGAAAAAACAGAAGACTCAATGGTAGCAGCCCTACAACATAGAAAAAACAGAAGACTCATACATATCAACAAAAACAACAACATAAACCAATACAACAATATGATAAGTCGGTGTTATGTAAAAGGTGTGGTCAAACTCACAAAAATAAATGTCCAGCAGAGGGTGCAGTTTGTCATGCATGCGGAAAAGCAAACCATTATGCAAAAATGTGTTGTTTAAAATCCTATGGTAAAAAACAACAACCAAAGAAGTTTGTCAAAAAGATTGGTGAAAATAAAATCTCGGATGAAGAAAATCTTTTTGTGGGATCACTTAATGAAACAATCATCAACGAGGAGATAAACAACAACAACAAACAAATGAGTAGCAACAACATATGGAAAGTCCACATCGATGTAAATCAGTGGTCCTCACTAGTATTGTTCAGAATACGAAGATATTCGGCTATTTACATCAGTGGTCCTCACTAGTATTGTTCAGAATACGAAGATATTCGGCTATTTACATGTACACAACACGATCGCAAACAATACTCACAACAAGAGCGTAAAAATACTAATATTTCATTCAGTTGTTAGTCAACATTCAACAAAGCAGGTCTATGCCGCATGTTTGTTCTTTATTCAGCTAATTTTTGTTGTTGTTTTCAGTACACTGAGAAGCAGCGATCACATAAATGTATACATTTTTGTAATTGAGGTTTATTTAAACATTACATCAGAGGTGGACAAAATCGTTTTACACTTGTATTAGTGAGATAATGTTAGAGTTATTTAAAGTACTGTGACAAGCAAAAGTTGTCACAAAGATTTTCGTATGAGGAAGTAAATTAAACGAAATCGTCTACATTAATGCTGTCATGAGAGTTTCGTAAGAGCAGTATATGTTTCAAAGACATAGAACTAATTTTATTACGTTGTTTACTACAAATGAATTTTAGATCCGAAAAATTTTTTTTATATTTTTTAAATATTTGATGACATAAAAGACATTGTACGTTTCCAAACGCATTGTTTATCATAAAATAATCTTTTAATTGCATTGCCATTTATATCAACCACTGAAATTGTAAAAAAAATCTTTAAGCATCAAGCTAACATGTGCATTCGCCAAAGTCTGTTGAGCGACTAAAGTTTATATTTCCATTTATATTACCGACTGTAATTGGAAAAAAATCTCTCTTTTGAGCGACTAAACTGAAGAGCATAAGAAAAAGGGGGCGTTGATTATAAACAATTGTTTGGTGAAATGTCCATCAATGCATTACATGTTATTTCTTTCTGTGTAGTGTCACCCATACATATGTAATTACCAACTCCTCTCTTTTTGAGGACCACTGATTTACATGTACACAACACGATCGCAAACAATACTCACAACAAGAGCGTAAAAATACTAATATTTCATTCAGTTGTTAGTCAACATTCAACAAAGCAGGTCTATGCCGCATGTTTGTTCTTTATTCAGCTAATTTTTGTTGTTGTTTTCAGTACACTGAGAAGCAGCGATCACATAAATGTATACATTTTTGTAATTGAGGTTTATTTAAACATTACATGTTATTTCTTTCTGTGTAGTGTCACCCATACATATGTAATTACCAACTCCTCTCTTTTTGAGGACCACTGATGTAAATGGTAAGAACGTAATTTGTCAGGTGGATACCAGAGCTCAGACGAACTTGACGTCCATCAACACTGTAAACAATTTAGATATTCGTAAGGTAAATTATATGGTATACAATAATATATTTACTTTTAGTGCAGAGGTAGGCAAAGCGTAAAATGAGGTTGTGTGTGTTAGAAAACTACCCAGCAAACATAAACATAATTATATAAATTATACAAAAAAACTTAGATAGGAAACATACACTCACAATGTATTTTCCGTAACACATAAGAAATTAACAACAAGATTGATATATAAACCGAACTTCTAATACTTTAAAAGCTGATAACATGCATGTTACCAAATGCATTATCAATCATAAAATATTTTTCGTAGTTCATTATTAATTTGAAATGTTTGTTGGGAAGTATTTCTGAAAAAAAATATAAAAGCATCCGCCGCATGTGCACACATTGCTGTCGCAATGACGACTGAATGAAAGAGATTAAGTGTATGTGTGAAGTGCTCTCTGCACTATTGTGCTATAGGATGCCGACCTATGTTTTAGTGGTGAAAGGATACCGGTTGTTCGGAAAATTTTCACAGAATTTTCTTTTAATAAAATATTTTATGAAACATATTTTTACATTGTAAACATGAAATGTAACAATATTCTAGATTTAGAAATGGCCTCGAAAATAAATTTAATCAAAAGAGTCAATACAATAAATTGTGAAACCATTTTGGAAAAACATAAAGATACATATGTTTCATGGGTTAGGGTGTCTTGAGGAAAAGTGTCATTTACAGCTTAAAGAAAATTGTCAGTCGGTTATTGACCCACCGCGTCGTGTACCATTTAGCCTTCACAAGCCTTTAAAGGAGGAACTGAAGAGATGGAAAAATTAAAAGTAATGGTTGAAGTAAAAGAGCCTACAGACTGGGTAAACTCAGTCGTTTTAGTCACAAAGACGAATGGTAGTCTAAGATTGTGTTTCGATCCACGTAATCTTAATAAGGTAATAAATAGGCCCACAATTGACGAGTGTAAATCACGTATGAGTGGTTCTAATATTTTTAGTCGACTAGATGCAAATTCTGGCTTCTGGATGGTTCAGAATCATCTAGATTGTGCACATTTAACACTCCGTTCGATAGGTATCGGTTTTTACGTCTGCCGTTTGGCATTAGTTCAGCACCTGAAATCTTTCATGGTGAAATGATAAGACTTTTCGGTGATATATCAGAATTAGTGATATATATGGACGATTTTTTGCTCCATGCACCAAATGTTGATAAACATAATGAAATTTTAAATAAAGTCCTGGAAATAGGCTTGAAATTTAACAAGACAAAATCTATTTTTTTAAAGAAGGAAATTAAGTTTATTGGACACATTTTTAGTGGGAGTGGTGTAAGACCACATTAAGAACGAATTGAATCTATTTTGGCAATGCCAGTACCAACAAATAAACAAGAATTACAACGCTTCTTAGGTATGATTACCTATTTAGGATCTTTTATAGATAATTTGTCGTCCAAAAATAAGCATTTGAGAGATATTTTGAAAGATGATACAGTCTGGTGTTGGAATAATGAACAACAAATTGAATTTGAAAATTTAAAAAGCACCTGCTTTAACGTACTATGACGCGAAAAACCCATTAACGTTATCAGTCGATGCGTCTAAATTTGCAGTAGGAGTATGATAACAACCAAATAGCATATGCATCTCCATCATTGACTGAAAGTCAGATAAATTACTCGCAGATAGAAAAAGAATTACTTGCCATTTTGTTTGGGTGCACACGTTTCCATCAGTACATATATGAAGGAAATGTGACTGTTGAAACAGATCACAAACCTCTTGTCCCGTTGTTCAACAAACCTTTGTATAACATTCCTACAAAGATTTATGTTGAGATTACTATCGTACAATTTAACCGTGGTTTATAGCTGATACCTTGTTGTTGTTGTTGTAACAGCAGTAATTGCTGAGTTAACAGCCATTAATAATTTTTGATTATTATTCGAAATTTTTTGAAATTGAACTTTTAAGTTCGGGTTACTCCTCTGTAAATGTCATAACGAAATTAAAATCAGTTTTCGCTAGACACGGAAATCCAATAATTTTAATTTCAGATAATGGCCCGCCCTTGTTACGCGCGCTTTGTCAAATAGCTTATTACTTTAAAATCGTAGGTATAAAAAAAAACAACTGAAGTAATCATCGCGTAATCATAGCAAAATTCATGCCATTATTATTTTCCACACAAACAAAATATATATAAAAGAGAAATGCTTAAAATTGCTGTTAATTAAAAAAAAAACGTAAAATTATAAAAGATAAGAGGGTTCAAAGAGGACAATACCATTAAAGTGACATGGTGTTGGTCACTTGGAGTGCACTTTTCCCAACCAAATAGTCAATTATGACTACGCCTGTGGTAACCTAAACACTCATATTTTCTAGATACCCCTTTTGTATTCTACCACTGTTCATTCATACCTACCTTCGCCCTTATTATGAAAAGAGAGTTATTTCAATATAAAATTCATGTTTCCTATTTATTAAAAAAATGTAGATAGTAATAATTATAATAATAATAATAATAATCGTACTAATAATAATACTTAAGATGTTGCGGCAGCAACTTTAGTCCAAATGTTACGACGGTAACAGGAGTCTGGACAGAAATAATAAGAACCTAAAATGCTATGCAATTGCTATAACGATATTTAGTCAAGTCAATGACAACATTTATTTTGGGGTTGGTGTGTGTTGGGGGTGGGGTTCGTTTTATTATCTATGAAATAAATTAACAATTCAATTTGAATTAAAACTAAGTTCACATCGAATTCTTATAAATAAAGACTTACTTAATTCTATCCTTTACTCGAAATATATGTATAATATTAGTTGACTAGTTACGTTTCCACACGAATCCAAGATGTCTTCTCAAATGACTGAATATTAGCCATTTCATATATCGTAACTTAAATAATACGAACATTAAAACGAGATCAACACAGGGTTGACTTAACTTTAAATTAAACAAAACGATAGCAACATAAATTTATACTTCAGACGTCAATTAGTATGGCAATATTAATATAGATTAAAAAACACAAACGTACAGTTAAATTCAAATATTAAAATTTACGAAACGGTTTAAACAATTCAAATTATTATAATTTAATCTGCAACAGAAGATAATATAAATTTGTAATAATAAAAAAAATCAGTACTTAAATAATTGAATAACTTAAGGCTAAGAGAAGTACTTAGGGCCAATAAAACAGTGCGTATTTAAGTGCCATTTATTTTTAAATTGCATTTAAGTACAAAATTTTGTTTTTCACTGAAAACTTAAATGCTACTTAAATGGCCAACGATGTTCATTTAAGTGCAACTTAAGTTTTAAACATTGAACATATGGTTTTGGCATTTGTTTTTTTTTTTCTTTTCAATCATGCTGCTGTATTTTTTAAAAGCGTCCAACAAGAAGTCAAAAGTTGGGACTTCTTTTATCCATATTTATGCCACCAAATTTAATATATAAAACACACAAAACAATAAAACACACAAAACAATACAACAAGTAAACACAAAAACCGAAACACAAAATTGTTGACGTGCGCCAAGATAGCATCGAAAAATAGCAACGCCGGAAATGAAAACGAGGGAATTTTCTAATATCGTTTAGGGGAATCGAGTGGCAACAAATGATTTTAGGAATTCAGGGGCAACGAAAACTGGAACAAATTTTAGCAATTTCGAGAGCAAGAAAGCCCGAAAACGATGTTAGGAATTAAGCGGTAATGTAATTATTCAGCATAAAAAAAATCCAGAGAAATTCGAGCTCCTCAAAAAATGGTCAGAAAATCTGGGATTCTAAATAAAATAGAATCTGGGCAGTGTCAGGGCATAGACTCAATGGAAATTGAAAGTATACATCCCACTGAATATAAAACGCTTTCCGTGCAAAAAATTGTCAGAGCCGTTCCAGAGAAATTCGAGCTCCTCCAAAAATGGTCAGAAAATCTGGGATTCTAAATAAAATAGAATCTGGGCAGTGTCAGGGCATAGACTCAATGGAAATTGAAAGTATACATCCCACTGAATATAAAACGCTTTCCGTGCAAAAAATTGTCAGAGCCGTTCCAGAGAAATTCGAGCTCCTCCAAAAATGGTCAGAAAATCTGGGATTCTAAATAAAATAGAATCTGGGCAGTGTCAGGGCATAGACTCAATGGAAATTGAAAGTATACATCCCACTGAATATAAAACGCTTTCCGTGCAAAAAATTGTCAGAGCCGTTCCAGAGAAATTCGAGCTCCTCCAAAAATGGTCAGAAAATCTGGGATTCTAAATAAAATAGAATCTGGGCAGTGTCAGGGCATAGACTCAATGGAAATTGAAAGTATACATCCCACTGAATATAAAACGCTTTCCGTGCAAAAAATTGTCAGAGCCGTTCCAGAGAAATTCGAGCTCCTCCAAAAATGGTCAGAAAATCTGGGATTCTAAATAAAATAGAATCTGGGCAGTGTCAGGGCATAGACTCAATGGAAATTGAAAGTATACATCCCACTGAATATAAAACGCTTTCCGTGCAAAAAATTGTCAGAGCCGTTCCAGAGAAATTCGAGCTCCTCCAAAAATGGTCAGAAAATCTGGGATTCTAAATAAAATAGAATCTGGGCAGTGTCAGGGCATAGACTCAATGGAAATTGAAAGTATACATCCCACTGAATATAAAACGCTTTCCGTGCAAAAAATTGTCAGAGCCGTTCCAGAGAAATTCGAGCTCCTCCAAAAATGGTCAGAAAATCTGGGATTCTAAATAAAATAGAATCTGGGCAGTGTCAGGGCATAGACTCAATGGAAATTGAAAGTATACATCCCACTGAATATAAAACGCTTTCCGTGCAAAAAATTGTCAGAGCCGTTCCAGAGAAATTCGAGCTCCTCCAAAAATGGTCAGAAAATCTGGGATTCTAAATAAAATAGAATCTGGGCAGTGTCAGGGCATAGACTCAATGGAAATTGAAAGTATACATCCCACTGAATATAAAACGCTTTCCGTGCAAAAAATTGTCAGAGCCGTTCCAGAGAAATTCGAGCTCCTCCAAAAATGGTCAGAAAATCTGGGATTCTAAATAAAATAGAATCTGGGCAGTGTCAGGGCATAGACTCAATGGAAATTGAAAGTATACATCCCACTGAATATAAAACGCTTTCCGTGCAAAAAATTGTCAGAGCCGTTCCAGAGAAATTCGAGCTCCTCCAAAAATGGTCAGAAAATCTGGGATTCTAAATAAAATAGAATCTGGGCAGTGTCAGGGCATAGACTCAATGGAAATTGAAAGTATACATCCCACTGAATATAAAACGCTTTCCGTGCAAAAAATTGTCAGAGCCGTTCCAGAGAAATTCGAGCTCCTCCAAAAATGGTCAGAAAATCTGGGATTCTAAATAAAATAGAATCTGGGCAGTGTCAGGGCATAGACTCAATGGAAATTGAAAGTATACATCCCACTGAATATAAAACGCTTTCCGTGCAAAAAATTGTCAGAGCCGTTCCAGAGAAATTCGAGCTCCTCCAAAAATGGTCAGAAAATCTGGGATTCTAAATAAAATAGAATCTGGGCAGTGTCAGGGCATAGACTCAATGGAAATTGAAAGTATACATCCCACTGAATATAAAACGCTTTCCGTGCAAAAAATTGTCAGAGCCGTTCCAGAGAAATTCGAGCTCCTCCAAAAATGGTCAGAAAATCTGGGATTCTAAATAAAATAGAATCTGGGCAGTGTCAGGGTGTAGGAGAAATTAATTGTCTTCTGTGTTGATCCTCATGATCAGTTAGAAAATTTAAACACTTGAAGTTTTATTTTTTACATTTATTTAAACACATTTATTTGAATATATTATTTGTGTTCACTTCATTAAATTATTTATTTCATTAATATTTTATTTAATTTAAAATAAGAAGTCCGCTTCATGCGATTGATCAAAAAGAAGTGGCTGATTTTAAAAGAAACATTGATCTGTCGTTCTTATTGTTAATATGTATGGTTGTCTGTATGCTCATATATGTAATTACATTGAATTGTCGAGACGAATGCATGTACATATATTGTAATTTTGTTACGTTTATAAAAAATTAACTGTTAGGTATTTTAAACATTTTTGTAAACAAATAGCAAATTAAAGCAGAAAAGAAAAATATTTTATTTTGGAGACTTAAAACTTTTGTAGGGTTTGCGGTTGATATTTTTATAATCAGTTTGGGGGAAAATTCCCAAACACAGGGCATAGACTCAATGGAAATTGAAAGTATACATCCCACTGAATATAAAACGCTTTCCGTGCAAAAAATTGTCAGAGCCGTTCCAGAGAAATTCGAGCTCCTCCAAAAATGGTCAGAAAATCTGGGATTCTAAATAAAATAGAATCTGGGCAGTGTCAGGGCATAGACTCAATGGAAATTGAAAGTATACATCCCACTGAATATAAAACGCTTTCCGTGCAAAAAATTGTCAGAGCCGTTCCAGAGAAATTCGAGCTCCTCCAAAAATGGTCAGAAAATCTGGGATTCTAAATAAAATAGAATCTGGGCAGTGTCAGGGCATAGACTCAATGGAAATTGAAAGTATACATCCCACTGAATATAAAACGCTTTCCGTGCAAAAAATTGTCAGAGCCGTTCCAGAGAAATTCGAGCTCCTCCAAAAATGGTCAGAAAATCTGGGATTCTAAATAAAATAGAATCTGGGCAGTGTCAGGGCATAGACTCAATGGAAATTGAAAGTATACATCCCACTGAATATAAAACGCTTTCCGTGCAAAAAATTGTCAGAGCCGTTCCAGAGAAATTCGAGCTCCTCCAAAAATGGTCAGAAAATCTGGGATTCTAAATAAAATAGAATCTGGGCAGTGTCAGGGCATAGACTCAATGGAAATTGAAAGTATACATCCCACTGAATATAAAACGCTTTCCGTGCAAAAAATTGTCAGAGCCGTTCCAGAGAAATTCGAGCTCCTCCAAAAATGGTCAGAAAATCTGGGATTCTAAATAAAATAGAATCTGGGCAGTGTCAGGGCATAGACTCAATGGAAATTGAAAGTATACATCCCACTGAATATAAAACGCTTTCCGTGCAAAAAATTGTCAGAGCCGTTCCAGAGAAATTCGAGCTCCTCCAAAAATGGTCAGAAAATCTGGGATTCTAAATAAAATAGAATCTGGGCAGTGTCAGGGCATAGACTCAATGGAAATTGAAAGTATACATCCCACTGAATATAAAACGCTTTCCGTGCAAAAAATTGTCAGAGCCGTTCCAGAGAAATTCGAGCTCCTCCAAAAATGGTCAGAAAATCTGGGATTCTAAATAAAATAGAATCTGGGCAGTGTCAGGGCATAGACTCAATGGAAATTGAAAGTATACATCCCACTGAATATAAAACGCTTTCCGTGCAAAAAATTGTCAGAGCCGTTCCAGAGAAATTCGAGCTCCTCCAAAAATGGTCAGAAAATCTGGGATTCTAAATAAAATAGAATCTGGGCAGTGTCAGGGCATAGACTCAATGGAAATTGAAAGTATACATCCCACTGAATATAAAACGCTTTCCGTGCAAAAAATTGTCAGAGCCGTTCCAGAGAAATTCGAGCTCCTCCAAAAATGGTCAGAAAATCTGGGATTCTAAATAAAATAGAATCTGGGCAGTGTCAGGGCATAGACTCAATGGAAATTGAAAGTATACATCCCACTGAATATAAAACGCTTTCCGTGCAAAAAATTGTCAGAGCCGTTCCAGAGAAATTCGAGCTCCTCCAAAAATGGTCAGAAAATCTGGGATTCTAAATAAAATAGAATCTGGGCAGTGTCAGGGCATAGACTCAATGGAAATTGAAAGTATACATCCCACTGAATATAAAACGCTTTCCGTGCAAAAAATTGTCAGAGCCGTTCCAGAGAAATTCGAGCTCCTCCAAAAATGGTCAGAAAATCTGGGATTCTAAATAAAATAGAATCTGGGCAGTGTCAGGGCATAGACTCAATGGAAATTGAAAGTATACATCCCACTGAATATAAAACGCTTTCCGTGCAAAAAATTGTCAGAGCCGTTCCAGAGAAATTCGAGCTCCTCCAAAAATGGTCAGAAAATCTGGGATTCTAAATAAAATAGAATCTGGGCAGTGTCAGGGCATAGACTCAATGGAAATTGAAAGTATACATCCCACTGAATATAAAACGCTTTCCGTGCAAAAAATTGTCAGAGCCGTTCCAGAGAAATTCGAGCTCCTCCAAAAATGGTCAGAAAATCTGGGATTCTAAATAAAATAGAATCTGGGCAGTGTCAGGGCATAGACTCAATGGAAATTGAAAGTATACATCCCACTGAATATAAAACGCTTTCCGTGCAAAAAATTGTCAGAGCCGTTCCAGAGAAATTCGAGCTCCTCCAAAAATGGTCAGAAAATCTGGGATTCTAAATAAAATAGAATCTGGGCAGTGTCAGGGCATAGACTCAATGGAAATTGAAAGTATACATCCCACTGAATATAAAACGCTTTCCGTGCAAAAAATTGTCAGAGCCGTTCCAGAGAAATTCGAGCTCCTCCAAAAATGGTCAGAAAATCTGGGATTCTAAATAAAATAGAATCTGGGCAGTGTCAGGGCATAGACTCAATGGAAATTGAAAGTATACATCCCACTGAATATAAAACGCTTTCCGTGCAAAAAATTGTCAGAGCCGTTCCAGAGAAATTCGAGCTCCTCCAAAAATGGTCAGAAAATCTGGGATTCTAAATAAAATAGAATCTGGGCAGTGTCAGGGCATAGACTCAATGGAAATTGAAAGTATACATCCCACTGAATATAAAACGCTTTCCGTGCAAAAAATTGTCAGAGCCGTTCCAGAGAAATTCGAGCTCCTCCAAAAATGGTCAGAAAATCTGGGATTCTAAATAAAATAGAATCTGGGCAGTGTCAGGGCATAGACTCAATGGAAATTGAAAGTATACATCCCACTGAATATAAAACGCTTTCCGTGCAAAAAATTGTCAGAGCCGTTCCAGAGAAATTCGAGCTCCTCCAAAAATGGTCAGAAAATCTGGGATTCTAAATAAAATAGAATCTGGGCAGTGTCAGGGCATAGACTCAATGGAAATTGAAAGTATACATCCCACTGAATATAAAACGCTTCTTCTGGATCTCGCCAGATACCAATGAGAACTATCCGTTCTCACACTGCCACTGCTTTGTTAAATGAAAACTGCCCTTGCTGCAATAAACGTCATTTACTCTACAAATGCTTCAAGTTTGCAACTTTAGATTCGTCACAAAAGAAAGATATTGTAAACCAACAACGTTTATGCAGAAATTGTCTCCGCCCTGGACATATACAATCAGCTTGTAAACTAAATACAAAATGCCACATATGCAGTGAGCCGCATCATACTATTGTACACAACGAATATTCTACAAGAAATAATTCTCAACCGAATTCTGCCAGTTCGAACGCCGAGTTCAATGCTGGAAATCAAACCATTTCGACACCACCAAGTGCATCTACACCGATTGTAAATTCCGTAAGTACACACCTATTAAATTTGAAACTAAATCCAGCGTTATTAGCAACTGTGAATGTTAACATAAAAACGGAAAACGGTATAATAAGAGCCAAAGCCCTAGTCGATCAGGGATCACAAGTCTCTTTTATTTCTGAGGCACTATGTCAACTACTAGCTTTACAAAAGTATAAAACAAATATCGAAGTATCTGGTATTGGAGGTAAAAGTGCTATCACTGTGAAAAAATCAGTTAATTTGGTAATCAACTCAGACTATGATCATAGTTTTGAACTTAAATTATCGGCATTGGTAGTTCAATCCGTTTCATCATATATTCCAAATCAATTATTGACAGTAGATCTTCCAGACCTTTCAGGATATTATCTTGCAGATAATCAATTCATGGTTGCAGAAAAAATAGATCTCCTCCTTGGAAATGACGTCTATGGTGAATTGCTTTTGTCTGGAATGAAGAAATTTGAAAACAGTTTCCTGCTGCAAGAAACGTATTTCGGCTGGATGGTATCCGGACCTGCAGGTCAAACTACAAAAAACTTACATATTTCTGCAAATCTGTGCTGTTTAGAAAAACAACTACGCCTTTTCTGGGAACAAGAGGAGCCACTAGAAAATAAGCCACTAACCAATGAAGAAGGCCTTTGTGAAAAATTATTTACTGAAACTTATACTCGAGACAAAAATGGAAGATATACTGTGCATCTCCCATTTAAAAGGTTACTCCAAGGACAATCGTTGCCCACTTTTTCTTACACAGATTACAACGCACTCAAAAGATTAAATCAGCTAGAATCCTCGTTTAAGACCAGACCACATTTTGCTGAGCAGTACAAGAAATTTATGGCAGAATACGAATCATTGCAACATATGGTGAAGTTAGGTGAGTACCCTCATACTATACCAAAGAACGCTTATTTTTTGCCCCATCACGGTGTACTTAGAGAGAGTAGCAGCACAACTAAACTACGTGTTGTTTTTGATGGAAGTAACAGGAAACCCCCTCAGTCCTCACTCAACGAAGAACTTTCAGCTGGGCCAGCTTTACAAAATGACTTGCCAGCAATTATTTTAAGATGGAGAAAGCATCGTATTGCATTTACTGCCGATCTGGAAAAGATGTTCCGGCAAATCAATATTTGTAAAGATCATCAAAATTTTCAGCTCGTTCTCTGGAGGGATGATTCAAATAAAATATCTGTGTATTCATTGAAAACGGTTACTTACGGTACTACGTCGGCCCCATACTTAGCCATAAGAGTATTACAACAACTTTCAACAGATGAAGAAAAAAACTATCCATTAGCAAGTGAAATACTTCGCAGGGACACATACGTTGATGACGTGATTTCTGGCGCAGACAATTTCGAAGAAGCATTAAAATTACAAAAAGAGTTATGTTCTCTTTTGAAATCAGGTGGATTTCATCTTCGAAAATGGAATTCTAATTCCAGCCAACTGCTCCAATGTATTCCTGAAGAAGATCGTGAAAACAAAGATTTATTCTCTATACAAGAAATGAATTCTGCTAAAGCACTTGGACTTTTTTGGGATATTGCAAATGATTTTTTCTTCTTTAAAATTAATTTTGAATTTTCTGAAAACATTACTAAACGCAGTTTACTTTCAGATGCTTCAAAGTTGTTCGATCCCTTAGGTTGGCTTGCCTCAACAACAATTATAGCTAAAATTACATTTCAAGAACTTTGGAAAATTAAAATTGATTGGAATGATACTCTTCCCGAGGAAATTAGTCACAGATGGGTTAATTACAGATCAAAACTAAAATATTTAGAGCAAATTAAGATCCCAAGATGGCTAGGCTACATGTCTTCAAGTACGTCGATTGAAATTCATGGTTTTAGTGATGCGTCAAAAACCGCATATGCTGCTGCCGTTTATGCTCGAATTTTTACCCCCACCGGCAATGTTATTGTTAATTTATTGCAATCAAAAACAAAGGTAGCACCTCTAAAGACCGAAACTATTCCAAGGCTGGAATTGAGCGCCGCTACATTATTAGCGAAATTAGTAAATTCTATCAAAACAAACACTGATTTAAAGATCAATAGCACTTTTTATTGGACAGACAGCACAATCGTACTTGCATGGCTTAAAAACTACTCAACGAGGTTGGAAGTCTACGTGGCAAATCGAGTTGCAATTATACAACGGCTTTCAGATGCCTGCGCTTGGAGATATGTGCCATCGAATGACAACCCTGCAGATTGTGCATCAAGAGGTCTTCAACCAGAGGAACTAATTCATTATAACATTTGGTTTAATGGGCCCTCATGGCTTAGGATGGGTCCCGAAAATTGGCCTGTACATCCCACTGGGTCTCCTTCCTCATCGTTAATTATAAACGCAAATAATATAACATCGAATCCTTCAAGTATTCTCCAATACCCCGAAATAACCACGAAATTCTCAAAATGGTCAACTCTAGTTCGTGTAACATCATATATATTCAGATTTTATGATAATATAAAACGCTGTCTACAAAATAAAGAAAAGGAATCTGGAGTACTCAAAACTTATGAACTTAAACAAGCTCGTTTCCTACTGATTAAATTAACTCAGGTCGTTTCATTTAATGAAGAAATTCGTTGCTTAAAATTACATAAACCGCTGCCGTATAACAGTAGTATTGGGAAACTTTCCCCGTTTCTGGATAAATTTCATATTCTACGCGTTGGTGGACGCATTTCAAATGCTGATATTCCGTTTCAAATAAAACATCCTATTTTGTTATCTAAACAGAATCCGCTTTCTTTGCTTTTATTTTCAGAAGCACATCAGAAGACTTTACATGGCAGCCTCCAACTTATGCAGTCGTATATTGCTCGCCATTACTGGATACTTTCAGCACGAACACTAGCTAAAGTGGTACAACGTAAGTGTGTTGTTTGCTTTAAGTACAAAACTCAGACGTGCCAGCAACTTATGGGCAACCTACCGGCTGTTCGTCTTCACCCGACACGTCCCTTTAAGCATAGTGGGTTGGACTATGCTGGACCCATCACTATAAAAATGTCTTCCCTACGAACTTCAACCACTTCTAAGGCTTACATCTGCTTGTTCATCTGTATGTGCACAAAAGCGATACATTTGGAAGCCGTATCAAGTTTAAATGTTGATGCCTTCCTGGCAGCATTTCGCCGATTCATTTCAAGAAGAGGTTTATGTACAGATTTGTACTCAGATTGTGGTACAAACTTTGTAGGAGCTAACAAGGAGCTCCAGGTTCTCTATCAGCGTAATAAACTATCCCTTCCCGAACATCTACAAGAAACTATGGCGAACCAAGGTACCACATGGCATTTTATACCTCCGGCCTCACCACATTTTGGCGGATTATGGGAAGCTGGCGTAAAGTCAACAAAACATCATTTACGCCGCATTATAAAAGATCGTCTTCTAACATACGAGGAGCTCAGTACCTTATTAGCTCAAATAGAGAGTTGTCTCAACTCACGTCCATTGTGTCCCTTATCCACTGATCCCGCTGATAGCAATGTTCTTACACCAGCACACTTCTTAATTGGTGAGCCAACTAACTGCATACCCGATGATGATCTCCTTGATGTTTCTATAGACCGTCTTTCACGCTGGAAAGTAATCGAAAACTTAAAACAGCATTTTTGGAAAAGATGGCACAAAGAATTTATAAGTCGTCTCCAAGCGCGACCAAAATGGAACAAAATTCATCAAAACATAAAGGTTGGCGACATAGTTCTTTTACTTCACGAAAAAAGTGTTCCTGGACAATGGCCACTAGCAAAAGTAGAAAAACTTCACCCAGGTACAGATGGCTTAGTAAGGGTTGTAACACTTCACTGCAACAACAAGTACATCAAACGCCCAATCTCCAAGATTTGCCTCCTTCCTTCAAATGATGTGATGTTACCACAACAAGAAACCAGTCATTACGAAGAAATTAAAAACTGACGTTTTTTGTGGGGGAGTATGTTTGGGAATTTTCCCCCAAACTGATTATAAAAATATCAACCGCAAACCCTACAAAAGTTTTAAGTCTCCAAAATAAAATATTTTTCTTTTCTGCTTTAATTTGCTATTTGTTTACAAAAATGTTTAAAATACCTAACAGTTAATTTTTTATAAACGTAACAAAATTACAATATATGTACATGCATTCGTCTCGACAATTCAATGTAATTACATATATGAGCATACAGACAACCATACATATTAACAATAAGAACGACAGATCAATGTTTCTTTTAAAATCAGCCACTTCTTTTTGATCAATCGCATGAAGCGGACTTCTTATTTTAAATTAAATAAAATATTAATGAAATAAATAATTTAATGAAGTGAACACAAATAATATATTCAAATAAATGTGTTTAAATAAATGTAAAAAATAAAACTTCAAGTGTTTAAATTTTCTAACTGATCATGAGGATCAACACAGAAGACAATTAATTTCTCCTACACCCTGACACTGCCCAGATTCTATTTTATTTAGAATCCCAGATTTTCTGACCATTTTTGGAGGAGCTCGAATTTCTCTGGAACGGCTCTGACAATTTTTTGCACGGAAAGCGTTTTATATTCAGTGGGATGTATACTTTCAATTTCCATTGAGTCTATGCCCTGACACTGCCCAGATTCTATTTTATTTAGAATCCCAGATTTTCTGACCATTTTTGGAGGAGCTCGAATTTCTCTGGAACGGCTCTGACAATTTTTTGCACGGAAAGCGTTTTATATTCAGTGGGATGTATACTTTCAATTTCCATTGAGTCTATGCCCTGACACTGCCCAGATTCTATTTTATTTAGAATCCCAGATTTTCTGACCATTTTTGGAGGAGCTCGAATTTCTCTGGAACGGCTCTGACAATTTTTTGCACGGAAAGCGTTTTATATTCAGTGGGATGTATACTTTCAATTTCCATTGAGTCTATGCCCTGACACTGCCCAGATTCTATTTTATTTAGAATCCCAGATTTTCTGACCATTTTTGGAGGAGCTCGAATTTCTCTGGAACGGCTCTGACAATTTTTTGCACGGAAAGCGTTTTATATTCAGTGGGATGTATACTTTCAATTTCCATTGAGTCTATGCCCTGACACTGCCCAGATTCTATTTTATTTAGAATCCCAGATTTTCTGACCATTTTTGGAGGAGCTCGAATTTCTCTGGAACGGCTCTGACAATTTTTTGCACGGAAAGCGTTTTATATTCAGTGGGATGTATACTTTCAATTTCCATTGAGTCTATGCCCTGACACTGCCCAGATTCTATTTTATTTAGAATCCCAGATTTTCTGACCATTTTTGGAGGAGCTCGAATTTCTCTGGAACGGCTCTGACAATTTTTTGCACGGAAAGCGTTTTATATTCAGTGGGATGTATACTTTCAATTTCCATTGAGTCTATGCCCTGACACTGCCCAGATTCTATTTTATTTAGAATCCCAGATTTTCTGACCATTTTTGGAGGAGCTCGAATTTCTCTGGAACGGCTCTGACAATTTTTTGCACGGAAAGCGTTTTATATTCAGTGGGATGTATACTTTCAATTTCCATTGAGTCTATGCCCTGACACTGCCCAGATTCTATTTTATTTAGAATCCCAGATTTTCTGACCATTTTTGGAGGAGCTCGAATTTCTCTGGAACGGCTCTGACAATTTTTTGCACGGAAAGCGTTTTATATTCAGTGGGATGTATACTTTCAATTTCCATTGAGTCTATGCCCTGACACTGCCCAGATTCTATTTTATTTAGAATCCCAGATTTTCTGACCATTTTTGGAGGAGCTCGAATTTCTCTGGAACGGCTCTGACAATTTTTTGCACGGAAAGCGTTTTATATTCAGTGGGATGTATACTTTCAATTTCCATTGAGTCTATGCCCTGACACTGCCCAGATTCTATTTTATTTAGAATCCCAGATTTTCTGACCATTTTTGGAGGAGCTCGAATTTCTCTGGAACGGCTCTGACAATTTTTTGCACGGAAAGCGTTTTATATTCAGTGGGATGTATACTTTCAATTTCCATTGAGTCTATGCCCTGACACTGCCCAGATTCTATTTTATTTAGAATCCCAGATTTTCTGACCATTTTTGGAGGAGCTCGAATTTCTCTGGAACGGCTCTGACAATTTTTTGCACGGAAAGCGTTTTATATTCAGTGGGATGTATACTTTCAATTTCCATTGAGTCTATGCCCTGACACTGCCCAGATTCTATTTTATTTAGAATCCCAGATTTTCTGACCATTTTTGGAGGAGCTCGAATTTCTCTGGAACGGCTCTGACAATTTTTTGCACGGAAAGCGTTTTATATTCAGTGGGATGTATACTTTCAATTTCCATTGAGTCTATGCCCTGACACTGCCCAGATTCTATTTTATTTAGAATCCCAGATTTTCTGACCATTTTTGGAGGAGCTCGAATTTCTCTGGAACGGCTCTGACAATTTTTTGCACGGAAAGCGTTTTATATTCAGTGGGATGTATACTTTCAATTTCCATTGAGTCTATGCCCTGACACTGCCCAGATTCTATTTTATTTAGAATCCCAGATTTTCTGACCATTTTTGGAGGAGCTCGAATTTCTCTGGAACGGCTCTGACAATTTTTTGCACGGAAAGCGTTTTATATTCAGTGGGATGTATACTTTCAATTTCCATTGAGTCTATGCCCTGACACTGCCCAGATTCTATTTTATTTAGAATCCCAGATTTTCTGACCATTTTTGGAGGAGCTCGAATTTCTCTGGAACGGCTCTGACAATTTTTTGCACGGAAAGCGTTTTATATTCAGTGGGATGTATACTTTCAATTTCCATTGAGTCTATGCCCTGACACTGCCCAGATTCTATTTTATTTAGAATCCCAGATTTTCTGACCATTTTTGGAGGAGCTCGAATTTCTCTGGAACGGCTCTGACAATTTTTTGCACGGAAAGCGTTTTATATTCAGTGGGATGTATACTTTCAATTTCCATTGAGTCTATGCCCTGACACTGCCCAGATTCTATTTTATTTAGAATCCCAGATTTTCTGACCATTTTTGGAGGAGCTCGAATTTCTCTGGAACGGCTCTGACAATTTTTTGCACGGAAAGCGTTTTATATTCAGTGGGATGTATACTTTCAATTTCCATTGAGTCTATGCCCTGACACTGCCCAGATTCTATTTTATTTAGAATCCCAGATTTTCTGACCATTTTTGGAGGAGCTCGAATTTCTCTGGAACGGCTCTGACAATTTTTTGCACGGAAAGCGTTTTATATTCAGTGGGATGTATACTTTCAATTTCCATTGAGTCTATGCTCTGACACTGCCCAGATTCTATTTTATTTAGAATCCCAGATTTTCTGACCATTTTTGGAGGAGCTCGAATTTCTCTGGAACGGCTCTGACAATTTTTTGCACGGAAAGCGTTTTATATTCAGTGGGATGTATACTTTCAATTTCCATTGAGTCTATGCCCTGACACTGCCCAGATTCTATTTTATTTAGAATCCCAGATTTTCTGACCATTTTTGGAGGAGCTCGAATTTCTCTGGAACGGCTCTGACAATTTTTTGCACGGAAAGCGTTTTATATTCAGTGGGATGTATACTTTCAATTTCCATTGAGTCTATGCCCTGACACTGCCCAGATTCTATTTTATTTAGAATCCCAGATTTTCTGACCATTTTTGGAGGAGCTCGAATTTCTCTGGAACGGCTCTGACAATTTTTTGCACGGAAAGCGTTTTATATTCAGTGGGATGTATACTTTCAATTTCCATTGAGTCTATGCCCTGACACTGCCCAGATTCTATTTTATTTAGAATCCCAGATTTTCTGACCATTTTTGGAGGAGCTCGAATTTCTCTGGAACGGCTCTGACAATTTTTTGCACGGAAAGCGTTTTATATTCAGTGGGATGTATACTTTCAATTTCCATTGAGTCTATGCCCTGACACTGCCCAGATTCTATTTTATTTAGAATCCCAGATTTTCTGACCATTTTTGGAGGAGCTCGAATTTCTCTGGAACGGCTCTGACAATTTTTTGCACGGAAAGCGTTTTATATTCAGTGGGATGTATACTTTCAATTTCCATTGAGTCTATGCCCTGACACTGCCCAGATTCTATTTTATTTAGAATCCCAGATTTTCTGACCATTTTTGGAGGAGCTCGAATTTCTCTGGAACGGCTCTGACAATTTTTTGCACGGAAAGCGTTTTATATTCAGTGGGATGTATACTTTCAATTACCATTTTCCAATCTCAGACAATTTTTTGCATGGAAAACTTTCTATATTCAGTGAGATTCGTTGCTATTTTTCGTTGCTATTATTAAAAATCTCCTCAATTCCCTCAATTCATTTCCGGTGATGCCACTAAAATTCAAGAAAACGGGATTGCAAATTTCATTTCCGCCGTTGCTATTTTTCGATGCTATCTTGGCGCACGTAAATTGTTGGCAAATTTTATTAAAAAAATCAGCTGTTTTCTGTAATATATCGATAATTTTGTTGACATTTCAAAGTGCTACCATATTTTTACCACAAAATCATAACAGCAATTAAGTATGACTGAAAAAATGAATCTGTATTTAAATGCAACTTAAGTTTTTATGAAAATTAACTAAAACTACACTTAAATACGCACTGTTTTATTGGGCCTTAATGTTTTCCAAGATAGGATGAGGCTGCTATAGTAAACGTTTCCCTCGTCGTGTGTACTGAAGAAGTTGTTGATACTGTTGTTGTTGTTGTTGTTGATTAAACAGATGTTTTGTTCGTGTTAGCTTAAGTAGTTGTTGTTGTTGATTAAGCAGATGTTTTGTTGTTGTTATCTTAAGTAGTTTAACTTTTGTTGTTTTAAATTAATTAGAATTTGTTTCAATTTTTATAGTCAATTGTCCATATTTGTGTTTAAATAAAAAGTTAGAATTCCTTTTTTTTGTGTTGTGTTTGTTTTCTAAACCATTTTAAATTTTTTTGTTTAAAATATGTTTTTTTTTAATTGTAGGTTTGGTTGTTTGACACTTTGTTTTTGTTTTGTTTATCAACTTTTGTTTTATTTAATTTTTTCATTAATTTTATGAATTTCTGTAGATTTTAAATATGTATTTATTTTAGTCATTTTCTGTTTTTATTCATCTTTTGTTCTTGAAAATTCTTTTGTAATTGTTTTTGTTTTGTTCAATTATTTTCGTGTTTTATTTACTGTTCTTTCACTTTGTATTTGTTCATCAACTTTTTGTTTTATTTATTTTTTTGTTTTATGTTTTCATTGTACTTTAAAATCGTAATTGTTGATTTTCTTGTTTTTATAGGTCTCAACATTTTTTTGTTGTTTGCTTTGACTTTTATAGATGCTCACAGTTTTTAATAAATTTCAAGTTTAAAAAAAAAACTTTATGCAATTAGATTTTTGTTTTCTGGTTTGAAAAGAATATTTTCAATCAGTTTTCAATAAAAGACATGTTATTTTATATATTACACTATTTTAGTTAATATTTAGTTTTGTCTTTCTTCCACAGTTTTCGTTGGTTATAGGAAATTGATATAACATCACAATAATAAAAAGAAAACATTTTTTCACATTAATCTTTTTCTGTTTTTTTTCGAGTGATACAAAAATTTTTATATTTTTTTTTGCGTCTTATTGGCCTGCACTTTTTCCAATTTTTTCTTATTAAATTCAAATAATTATGACCTAAATATTTAATAAACGGGAACTTGGCCACATTTTTCTTTTAATTGTTTTCAATAAATTGCCATAAACTTTAAACACACACTTTTAATTGACCAGCTTCTTTGACTGACTATGCCCAACTAACTTCTTAAAATCTCTGTCACTTGTTATATAAAAAGAATGCGCATTCCATTTAACAAAAAAATATAACGGTTTATACATTCTTTGCATATTTGTCATTCCCATGGTGAAATCACTACAAGGTGATAGCGATATTACAACAATACAAAAGCAACAGAAACAACATGGTGTTTTTGTTTTCATGTTTGTAATGTCAAAAACAGCTGACTATTGTTTACAAACATTCCTATAAAAAAAATGAATACATACAATTTTTAATTTCAAGATGACACATGTGCTTTTTTATACAGTGGCGAGCACACATGGCAGATGTTTTGTAACTATGACTTAAAAACCGAATATACTCTCAAATTTTTAAAAATAATAATGGTTTTTATTTAAAATGTTAAATAAATAGAACAAAAATGAAAATAAATTGAAATTCAATAATTATTAAAGCGAATGTGGAGTTTAGGGTAAATTTATGTGAAATGGCAATGTATCCACTTTTGCACGTTAAAGTTCGTTTAATCTGGCAGAAAGAAGAAATGGAAAGTTGCAGCGAATTTATGTACATAAGCACCGTTATTTGATATTTTTAAAATATCAAAGCAACAGTAAATGTAATTTTTCAAATTGTTCATATTTTTTTTGCAAATTTTTAGCTTATCGCGTGCTTTTAATAAAAATGAGAAAAATTTCAGACTTTTTAGAACACCAAGTAGTGGGTATTGCAAATAATAATTACTGAGCCCGCGAAATTGCTAAGAAGTGGAGAATCTGTCATTAGTTAGAGCAGCTGCAGCCTGTTTGGGTGTTTTTCCCTGTCTGGAAGATAATAATCGCTAAATTGTCCTTGTTGAAAAGGAAAAACAAATTCTTACTTTATGGCAACACTTTTTAGTTATAATTTTTATAACAATCCTGTAAATATTTTTGACATACAATTTTCTGTATCTAGTAATTAATTAAAAAGAAAACTTGAATTAGAACCGACTGGATTGGCCATTTTCTTTTTATTAACTTGGGAATTATCTCTAGGGCAAAATAACTTTTCAATATATAACTTCAACAGTCCTGGCATCTCGTACCGACAGCAGACAAGGTCGTGATTTTTTTTAGAGTTTATGGACTATTTTTTTTTATTTTTATGACTTGTTTCACTGTTCAATGACAGATTCTCACTTGGTTTTCTAAAAAGTCTGAAATTTTTCTCATTTTTATTAAAAGCACGCGATAAGCTAAAAATTTGCAAAAAAAAAAAAGTTATGAACAATTTGAAAAATTACATTTACTGTTGCTTTGATATTTTTATAAATATCAAATAACGGTACTTATGGACATAAATTCGCTCCAACCCTCCATTTATTCTTGCTGCCAGATTAAACGAACTTTAACGTGCAAAAGTGGATACATTGCCATTTCACATAAATTTACCCTAAACTCCACATTCGCTTTAATAACACTGTGTTAGTTGGAAAATGTGACAAACAGGGCACCTGGTGGGTTAACCTAATTCGGGTACGCTGAATCTAGTGGTGCTAACCGTTTTTTTAGGTTAGCTCGTTTTTTCGAAATATACCGTTATTTCGAAAATGGAGGAGGTTGCACAACATATATTCGCGTAACTCAAAAACGGTTTAGTTTATTGAATAAACTAAAAAAACCGAAATTCCGCAATGAAATTTTCTTTAAGTAAGGTTAAACCTTTTTCCAATATGCGCAGTCGTTGTAGAAACATAATTTTTTTGGCCAAAAAAAATGTTTTTTTTTTAGCAAAATTTAAAAAATTTTGTTTTTTAAAACAGCATAAAAAATTGGAAAACGCAGCTGTGCTTCTAATTTTTTCTGCAGGTATAGCAAACAAAGTTCCAAACAAAACAAGACATAAATAATTAAAATCTGTCTACAACTTTTGATTTTATTCACAAAAGATGAAATATATAATAACCAGACGAAACTTCAAAAATTAAAACAATTATTTTTGTTGTTAATTAAAGTTTAAGTTTTTATTTACAAATTTATTCTTCTTCCTCCTGCAGATTCCAACAAATATCCCGTAATAGCGAATCAAGTTGTTTGCCACTATACCAGTGTTCGAGTCTGGCTGTTACTTGGTGAAATCTCTCGCCATGTTCATCAGACTCGGCTGGTGATTGTTCATTAAATTTTTCTGCATGACAATGCAAAAAATGTATTTTCAATGACATTTTGACGTTTAAGTTTTTAAATGCGGTTAGCATATCTCCAATTAAAATTCGCCAATTTTCAGACCGATGATTTCCTAATACATTTTCTATTACTGATTTCACAGAATTCCAGCCCAATAGCTCCATATCATTCAATGCAAGTTCAAATTGTTGGTCCTTATTTTTGTTGTTAATTAAAGTTTAAGTTTTTATTTACAAATTTATTCTTCTTCCTCCTGCAGATTCCAACAAATATCCCGTAATAGCGAATCAAGTTGTTTGCCACTATACCAGTGTTCGAGTCTGGCTGTTACTTGGTGAAATCTCTCGCCATGTTCATCAGACTCGGCTGGTGATTGTTCATTAAATTTTTCTGCATGACAATGCAAAAAATGTATTTTCAATGACATTTTGACGTTTAAGTTTTTAAATGCGGTTAGCATATCTCCAATTAAAATTCGCCAATTTTCAGACCGATGATTTCCTAATACATTTTCTATTACTGATTTCACAGAATTCCAGCCCAATAGCTCCATATCATTCAATGCAAGTTCAAATTGTTGGTCCTTCATTAGACGACGAATGTCCGGTCCATTAAGAATTCCTGTAAAATAAAAACATTATGATATGAAATATAAATCTAATTTAATAAAGTAGCTAGAGTTCATACCTTCTTTTACTTTCATGCCGCTTAATCGTGGAAAAATTCGGCGCAATTCGGTAAAAGCAATTCCATCTGGGTTCAATACTTTTATAAAAATTTTTACAATACCCAGTTTGATGTGGAGTGGAGGAAG
Organism: Bellardia pandia; assembly: GCA_916048285.2. Taxonomy (NCBI): domain Eukaryota; kingdom Metazoa; phylum Arthropoda; class Insecta; order Diptera; family Calliphoridae; genus Bellardia; species Bellardia pandia. The sequence continues at coordinate 89,665,500 of OU696532.1, read as the reverse complement.
CAAAATCTTTTCCATCGGCACAAGTGCTAATTCAATAATATTATTTCTATGCAATCTGGGGCCAAATTACCGCATTCGTGATCGAATGAGCAATCGTATCGTAAAATGATTTCGATAGCGAAATTATGATAAAATGTACTAAATTTCTTGCTCGATATCGAATGCCATAATCTCAAATAAGAAAATTACGATCAATTTTATTCGATATCGAATGCGGTAATTTGGCCCCTGCTTTCCTCACGTATAGCCCAATCCCGTGTATTGTACTGGTCGCCATGGAAAGACGTATTCCATAAGCACATGAAGCACATATTTTTAGTATAGCAATTGCATGCCTCTTAAAAGAGCCAACATTTTTAAATCTGCGCATATTTTCCACTTGTGGTCTTCATTTTAATTAACTCTATTATTTTTTTCATTGATGCGTATGTCTCTTTAGTATTTGTGCTTAGTGCTATCGGAATTGGACTTTTTAAATTAGTGACATGTAGCAAAACTGCTTTTAAGCTTTAAGTTTGACGTCTCTCTTTTTGAGAGAGAGAAAATATTTTTTACGAACTTGAATTGGTTTAATTTTATATTTTTTCTGGACAAAAATGAATTGAGTTGCCAATAGGTTGCATTTTCTCATACAAATAACAATGCCTTATGTATTTCCATGGCCATCAGCAAAATCAAGCTTTGATTTTTCAGAAAAATCGTTCGAAATGGGTGAATCCTGCTGCAAAAAACTCTCAGTAAAAAAATTTTCTCCGGAAAAAATTTTTGTTAAGAACAAATGGGAGAATCCACCTTAAATGTAAAGACTCTGGTTCAGATCCATACGTGTCATTATTACAATACCGTACAGCATCAAAAAACAATATGCCAAGTCCTGCTGAATTGCTTATGAGTAGAAAATTACGCACCAAATTACTATCTGTTACAGATAATTTAAAACCGAGATTGGTAAATCGAAAAAAAAAAATTAATGAATTTTTAAAACAGAAATAATTAAAATCATCGAAAAATTACAGTAGAAATTCAGTTACTTTAAAACCAATTGAAATAGGTGAACAGATATATTTCAAGACAAATCCTATGTCAGTTTGGTTTAAAGGTAAATTTTTTTAAAAAATGTAAGTGTTACCAATTCTGTATCTATGTATATTTAATTTAAATAACTAACCGTTTCTCTATTTTGGTCTTTTGGCAAACATTTAATTTTTATTTACACGGCAACCTTTTTTTCTTAATTTTTTTTGTTTACCATGAATTGTCACATTTGAATCAAACGGCAGCCAAGAAAGACCAAAGTAAGAAGTTGCTAGAACTTTGTATTATTTTATATATTTTATTAATTTACTTTTATAGTTTTTTTAAAGCTTTCCATTCCTTAATTTATATTAAATAATATCATCTACAAGAGAGGTGTTTTATTGATTGTGGTAATACGAATGCTGTTTAGAAATTTGTCAAACCGAAAAATTCTTTAAAAAATTTGTTACTGCTACAGTTCCTGCAAATTATCTATCTAAATTATTCTACTTTTTGTTTCTAAGAAGCAGGGCTGAACGAGTAATTTTCTCAACACGTACGTACCGGGAGAATGGTTAGAACAAGAAGTTGTAAAGTGAACAATGATGATGCCACTGAGTCAAGCTGCAACCCGACAACCAACAAATGGTGCAATGTGATGTATGCGATATATGGTTCCATTTCCAATGCGTTGGTGTTGATGAGGGTATCACGGTGAAGGACTGAATGTGCACAAAATGTGGTGAGGCGTCAACGGCGAACGCAAATGGGAATTCTATACGCGATGGTCATGTTGCAAGTGATGGTGACTAATTTCACTCGCCAATGAATGTGAATGCAGTTAGTGCAAACAAGGTAGGTGTGGGTTGTACAAGTAAGGCTCAAAGCGTGAAATCGAAACACTCCGGTAGACATCAACGGAACTTGGATATGAAATTGAAACGCCTAGAAGAGAAACGTGAAATTAACCTGTTATTTATGGAATGAAAATATGCTCTTATGTCCACGTATAATGATTCTGATGAGTCTGGCGACGAAGACAGGCAAAGACAGAATTACGCTGTTGACGACCATGTAACAGATGCAGTATACATACATGACGGCGGTGATAATTTTCGTATTTCGTATCTATTTGAGACAATATCAAGTATATTCAAGACAAATTATTCTAAGGGAACTCCCAGTGTTTAGTGGCAAACCAGAAGAGTGCCCGCTATTTATAAGTAGTTATGAAAATTCAAGCAGAATGTGTGGGTTTAGTAATGATGGGAATTTGCTGAGATTACAACGTGCCTTAAGGGGCAAAGCCCTGGAATATGTTAGTAGCAAACTTACTTTACCAGCATTAGTCCCGGAAGGAAGTTGAGAGAGACACTCCACAGGGAGGAGTAATCTCCCCACTACTGTGGCTTATTGTTATTAACTCGATTCTCATTGATCTAGACAGTAGGGGGATAAAAGTTGTTGCTTGTGTGGACGATGTGGTGATACTCGCACCAGGTCTGTTTCCGGACGTGGTCAGTGAGATTATGTCCTCTGCTTTGGGGTTGCTCGACAACTGGGCCACGGTTAATGGTCTTGGGGTGAACCCTAGCAAAACGGAACTTGTACTTTTCACGACGAAGACCAAGATTCCAAGCTTCAAGCTTCCAATGTTAAAAAACTGCGAAATCCCCCTTTCAAACAATGCAAAATTTCTAGGCATCATACTGGACTCTAAATTGTCATGGAAGCTAAACACTCAACACAGGGTAAAGAAGGCAACGGTGGCCTATTACACCTGTCGTAAGATGTTTGGTAGGAAATGGGGACTTAGTCCCAGCATAGTTAAATGGATGTATACGGCTATAGTACGTCCAATTCTTACTTACGGATCTCTTGTATGGTGGACTGCAACTAGAAGGAAGTATGTCGTAGACCAACTATACAAAGTCCAGAGATCAGCCTGCATTGGCATAACTGGCGCACTAAGGACTAGTCCTTCAGAGGCACTGAACACTATATTGCACCTTATGCCAATTGACCTTCACATAATGGCCACTTCTGCCTGTAGCGCAGCGAGGCTTCAAGCCGGTTGTTGGAGATCGAGAATATATGGCCACGCGGAGATTCTTGGCCAGTTGTCTTTAAACGTTCTCCAACCATCTGACTATATTACTCCATACACGGATGTTGATATGATATTCAAGGTCCTAATTCCCTCCAGGAGTGAGTGGAATAGGGGTAATCTCGTGCATAAATATGATGTAACCAAATTCTTGACAGTTGAGACCCTGGACGGGTCCCTGACGCTTATGAGGTTCTTCCACGGTGATTCTACGATGCAGAAGGTACATCAGATTGTAGATGGGATGGGACTCGTTTTTCTTTAAGACAACATCTCCAGGTTCCAATTCTACCCTGAACATGGGCTGAGGGATCTTTTCACGGTTTCTAATATTCACTACGCTCTTGATTTTGAGCCCTTTGTCCATTAAACCGGTCTTTATCTCCGCAGGATCAACACATGGGTCTATACCTTTTAGAACGACTTGGAGTCCTTTTGCGCTTTTGAGCTGATAGATATAGAAATCCCTAGTCTCCCTCTCCAACTGGTTGGACAATTTTCGAAAATCATCTTCCCTATTCACTTGGATCTTTGTCTCGCAGATATTTCCATGTTTAATTGGGGTTACGCTAAACATGTTTTCACCTATTACAGCAACAATTCCTTGTACCAGTTTGTTGGAAGTGGGCTCTCTCAGGTAAATTGGTGGGGGCTTAAATGTCTTTTTCGATATTTCTGGATCATCCGTCTGAAGTAGAGAAAATCTGTTTTGGTCATTTGGTTTACCACTATTGACGGTCTTAGGAACTTTTGAGTTGGAAGACATTTGAGCAGATGTCAGGCTTCTCTGTCGCTTGAGATCGGTTATGTACTTATCCATACCTACTTTTTTGGGTTTGACTGCACTATTTGATGAAGATGATGTTTTTTCATATGTTGAAATCACTATATTGGGCGAACAGGAACGACGCCGTTCTACGGCTCTTGTAGTGAGAAAATTCTCCAGAGATTTTTTTAAGGATTCTTCCTCAGAGACCCATTTAGTTTTTCTAGACGAGCTAAGCTCTTTCTCAGAATTACATCTGAGAGGAACTCTAATACAATTTTTATGCGATTTTTAATGTTTTTTTTATATTTTTACCTATTACGAGTTATTTTTTTCACTTTTTTGTTTAATTTCAACTTTTTACACTTTTTCACCTATTACGATTTTTTCACCGAAAATTCAGCCGCACTAAAAGTAACACGTCCGAACAGTTCGATGAGACGAGACTGAATTAGGCGTTAATTAAAAAATTTAAATTAAAAATGCATGTGTGAACGCCATATTAATTGTTCTAATAATTGTTAAAATTAAAAATACAACCCTGTGACAATTAATAACAAAAATGGCAGTTGATTCGCTTTTAAATTAATAAAGAATATTTTTAGGCTGAAAATTATAATATTACAACTAAATACAGAGCACTAGGGAAAACGTCAACTAATTAAAACCGCGGGTGTTGACGTTTAACAAATTAAAAAAAATCTGTTATTTTTTTCTGTTGTTTTTTTCTTTCTAACACTTGGAAGAGAGCCTTCTCTCTATTTATTTCATAAAATTTTAGAGTAGGTAATGTAAAAAAAGGGTTCACGTTTTGGGATGTTGACGTAAACGAGCGTTGACATTTTCCCGAGTGCACTGTAATTGTATTCTTTTTTGTCAGCTGCTGTCAAACGCTAATTGAATTAGCAATATTGAGCATATGTGAACACTTTTTAATTAACCAATAATTGACTCAATTAAAAATATATGTCTGAACACCATATAACTCTTAATGAAGCAATTATCTTAATTGAAATTTTGTATGGATAATTCAATTCAATTAGGCGTTAATTAAAAAATTTCAATTAAAAATGCATGTGTGAACACTATATTATAAGGAAGTTTAATTGCACTTGATATTTGGGATACATTGTTAAAAATGTTTACGGATATAAAATATTAGAAAATGTGTAAAACAGTAAGAAAAATCTTAAAATATTTTATTTTTCTTTGTCAAATACAATAAAATTTTGGTGAAGAGATTTTTGGTAAAAAAAATAATTTGTTTTGCGAAAATCTTCAATGTCAACAATGTATTGTTTTTTGTACTATGTTTTATGGTTTACTTTGCATATTACGTGTAAACATCGAATTGATGTTGTATGACATAAAACTTTTAGCTTATTAATATTAACACTACTAAATATAACAATGCTGTTTCAATTCGATTTTGGCAAACTGTGGCATCTTTTGAGTGATTATTTTATTGAACTGCATTTGAGAAAGTAGGGACATTGTTGTTTCAATAATTTTTTAAGGTAATTATTATGTGAAGCAAATATGTTTTAACTTGCTTTGAATGGATGCTATATAGAATATTTTGTATGTTTTCATTGTTCAATATTTTAGTAATTAATAAATTTTGTGATGGATTGGGCCAAAAAAGCAGAAGACCAGGTATCCAAATTGGTAAGATCATTTCACTTGATAAATATGTGTATGCCATCCACTGTGGAAAGTTTTGCCCATCGTCTTAAAAAGTTTTGTGTTTTGTCCAAATTTATTGATTAAAACCGGTTAAAATTTAATTTTAGTTTGCTTGAGTATTCAAAAGGAATATTTGTTCGTAGCATTGGCAAATGAACCAAAATTATTAACAAAAAAAAAAAAACGTGCCATTATGATTGTTCCATGTAGGGTACAGTAAATTTAAAGCACTTGGATTGCATTCAACTTTAAATTTATTTTGATGTAATTTATAAATATTTTTATTATGATTGTGTAACAGTCAATTAAATTTTAATATGTATTTAGTAGCTAAAAGGAATTTAAAATTTGATGAACTCTTTTTAGCTCTAATGATATACCTACATACATAGATTCTCCACCGGGCAAGCTACCTAGCGTATTTGGAATTCAGTAAACAACGTCAATTGATCGTTGAAAAAAGTGTTTTTTTTTTTTTTTTTTTGTAATAAAGGTATGTTGTCATTTAAAGGACGTTATCTCTATTTTCATAAAAAACTTTTACACATTTTCATGCGTTAACTATCTAGTCTATCTATCTACCTATATACAAGGTGGCGCAAAAGTAATCCTCCTATCAGAAAATGCTATAAATTTTGCGAGGCCCCTAATGTCAGTTCTGTCAGCAATATTCCGCGTTCTGGAGCAGTGTAGCGTAACATTCTTTATTAACGTGTATTTCGCATGTGTTTACTACACAAATGTCAAAACAGAACTGACATTAGGGGCCTCGCAAAATTTATAGCATTTTCTGATAGGAGGATTACTTTTGCGCCACCTTGTATATAAAATACAATGTTTGTCCTCTATAGACTCTAAAACTATCCAACCGATTTGGCCCAAACCGGTTTCATTTGAAAGGTTATAGTCCCAATTAGGTTTACGACTATATATATTTCAAGTGGGCGTGGCCCCTCCCACATAAATTGAATAACATCATATATCGTGACTATTGTAATAGCAAGAGTTTTGAAACATTGCAGTATCCCATATGTTACTGATTTGAATAATCAGGAAAAATGGGCGGGATCGGACCAGTGGGAGTGACAGCTCCCATACAAAGTAAATATTTAATATCATATATTTACAGTTCTATAATAGCCAGTCTTAGAAATTTGTGCACGTTGATTATTTGTTAATGTGAATAGTCACGGGAAAAATGACTATCGGAGCAGTAGGCGTGTCAGCTTTCATACAAAGTAAATATTTAATATCATATATCTACAGTTCTATAATAGCCAGAGTCTTAGAAATTTGGGCGGAATCATACCAGTGGGCGTGTCAGCTCCCATACAAAGTGCATATTTAGCTCATATACAAAATTAAGATTAATATTGATTCTACTCGGATTTTAACATTTTTACTTCAAATCGAATACATGTTACTCTAGGTAAGGTAAAAATTAAGATTCATACTCCACGCCCCTTCTCTTGCAGGACAACGCCTGCCGGGAAGGCCAGACCGCTTGACCGATCTTACTAAAAATTTGACGGAATATAACTAGACTCCGGCATGACTAAGAATACTTGTTTCAACCGCCTGCTTTTTTTGAAAATGAGAAAAATCAATAAAATTACTCAAAATGAATTGAATATTTGTGTAATGTCTTTACAACGGAACCAGAGTCTCAGTCAAAAAATAATGAAAAATGTTATCGAGGCAACAATTTTGACTGGAAAATTTAAAGGTGAAGACGTACTGCTGCCACGTATCCCAATGATAACGACAGATATGCCATTCGAATTCAAACGTTTGCAGTTCCCAGTGCGACGTTGCAAGTGTGTGGATTAAATCGGCATAATCCATGCTTCTCACATGGGCAGCTTTATGTGGCCTGTCCACGCGTCGGAAAACCTTCTGATTTATTCGTTTACGCACCGGAAGGAATAACGAAAAATTTTGTGTATCCAACTGCACTTCAATAAAAGACGAATTAAAATGAAACACTGCAATTTCACAATTCACCAAAATGATCAAAATCAATAAAATTATTTAAAATGAGTTGAATATTTGTGTAATGTCTTTCTTTGAAATTAATTTTAATTGGTAGCGTAGCAACGCGTGCAGGGTACAGCTAGTGTTAATAATATAATGACAAAATAAATTACTTTTTTGTAAATATATTTGGGCAACTTATGTTTTTTGTTTAATTTTTTGAACTACATGTATTTCTTATTAAATATAATATTCGCATAAAGATGCAACAGAATCGTAATAGGAAAATATAAAATTAGAAAATCTTTTAGAAAATCAAGAATATTAGAAATGTAATAAAATTACTAGAAAAAAATTTCATTAGTTTCAGAAATGTTTAATGCAATATTAATTTTACCTTCCCATGATTTATAAAAATACTCTAAAGGGGATATGGTAATTAAATTTTAATATTAAATTTATACATATGAACGATTTATTAGTCATGCAGAACAGTTTCTTGATTCTTTCAGTTGGCAATTTTTGATTCGTGAATGAGGCAGAACTTTTTACGTCTTAAAGTGTTAAAGACTAAGGATATGTGTTTCTTACTAGTTGATAAGTCCTTTTTGGATTTAAGAGTATCTCATTGTGTTTTTTATTTGGATGAGAGACTTAGATTTGATAAACATATTAATTCAGTAAAATTAAAAGTTTGTTTTGTATAGAAAGAATAATATTGAAACAAAACACAGTGGTATGCATAAGAAATTTAATATATCCGATACTGTATTAATATTTTATTTTTATAATTATATAGGTCAGTAATTTGGAAATCGAAAAGAAGGAGGACGATTCTAATGAAAAAAAGGAGGAGGAAGCCGATGTTGTAAGGTAAGATATATGTATGTATGTAGGTAAATAGATTTTATAAATTAGGTCTAATTAAAGCTTCGAAAGAATTTTATCACTATTATCCTTTATACAATATATGTAACTAGTTTTTATGCAACAACTAGGTTTTAACCATTCCTTCCTTAGTTTGCGGGTACAGTTTCCCTGGATTCTGATTTAATATCAATTAGTTTTATTAGATGTTTTAAAATAAAAATAAAATCTAAGTTCTTGGCTATTTTTTACTGAATTTAAAACTTGTTTAAAACAGATTCCTATCAATAGCTACAAATGTTCTTAGAGAACACCAAATGCAAGCAAACAGTAAACGTAAATTTCGATAATAATAAAGGGAATATAAATGTTTTGCCCAACCTATCTTATACTGTGTTCAGATATGAAACTTAATTGACTCAATATTCAGTTAATTGACAATATTATTTTAAGTGTTCGGGCATACGAAATTTTCAGCTTACTCATAATTATTTGACAGTTGGAAAACAATACAAAAAATACTCTAAATGTAAACAAACTTACCTTCACATTGACTTTTCAATGATTTCTTTTGTTGGCATTTGCCATTTTATACAATTTTGTTCACTAAACACAGTTGTGAACAGTGTTGCATTCGAAATCTTACTCAATATTATAACAATTTCGTACTTATTGCGCAATAATTAATTGAGATTTTATATGGAATATTGAGCTCAATAATGGCGTTAATTGCGATTATCGCAATTAAGGTTCATATCTGAAAACGCTATTATGTGAACATGTAACATTGCTTATTATAAACTTGTATTTATTTTTATTTTCAGTCCAGCGGAAACAAGTCTTTTGCTGAAAATCATAAGAAAAGGCTTAGTAGAATCTAAGCTGGATTTAGAGGTTCAACGTCAGGATCCGACATCGCCTTTGTATTCTGTAAAAACATTTGAGAAACTCCATTTGTTCGTAAAAATATACTTTACTTTGAAAACAAATAAACAAATAATTTAATATTTACAGAAAACCCGAAATTTTAAAAGGAATTTATGCCATGGGTTTTAACGCACCTTCAAAAATTCAAGAAAATGCTTTACCAATACTATTAGCTGATCCTCCACAAAATATGATAGCACAAAGTCAGTCTGGTACTGGAAAAACTGCCGCCTTTGTTCTTGCAATGCTAAGCAGAGTAGATACTAAACTAGATTATCCTCAGGTATAATTGCTATATATGTATGTAAAAACGTTGTCTCAAAAATATTTTTCATTTCGTAAATTTTTACACGTGTCAAGAAAGATGTTAAAAAACATACAAACTTGATATATAATGCATCAAATTTGCACAAAAAGGATACAATATTATTTTCTCGAAGGGACTTACCTATTTGATTCGTTATAAATATGGTTCGTTGATTTTATTTCACCAACTAAATATGTATAATTTTTTAATACCGGGTGCAGGGAAGACTGTGGGAAGGGACTCTTACTGTTGCCACCTCAGGCGACCTTGAATGGCATTATTTTCGTATTGCTTTAGTTAAGCATACATTGAGATAAAGTCACACTAGGATTACAAGACATGGATTTTTATATTACACACAAAATATTATTGGCTTGCATCCATCCGACAGTTTGTGTACGGTTGGCGTTCCGATGAATGCAGCATTTTTCAAGATGATGCAGAAATCACTTGGGAGAGCAGATGAATATTCATATGTATATGTCAATAGTAAAGTGACTTTAAAGACTCTATATATAGCTAGGTAGTCGGATTTCACCCACTATTATATATTCACCCCTATCGTGAATAAAAATTGCACATGAAATTTGTTCCCTTTTATTTTATATGTGGAATTTCTATTCACGATATGGGTGATTAAGTCCAGCCAGTTCCTGTATTCGGATTAGGTATTTGCCTTTCCAGCAATTAAAATATGTTAGTTACAAAAATAGTTGCTATAAAAGTATTAATTTTAATTAACAATTTTCGGTACAATGATGGCTACCGATCAAAAATGTTAACCATAAAGGCAGTGCCATTTTAATAACGGTCGACTGTAATATAATTCGTGTAATGTAATATCAACCTGAAGGCTTAAAAGAAATTGTGACGAAATTTATCGGACTACTACAGAACTTATAGAAACACTCACCACAACCTATAGAACTTATAATAAAATGTTTGCCAATATGGTGTCGTTTTTGAGTTTATCGAGTTTAAATGTATCGATTACGAACAAACACTTCTCTTTTAATACTATATACATATAGTAGATTTTATTTAAAACATATTTTTCTAAAGTTTATATATTCATATAATTTTTTTTAATATTCTAATAGGTTCTTTGTTTATCTCCTACGTATGAGCTGGCCATTCAGACTGGTGAGGCTGCCGCCAGAATGGCACAATTTTGCCCAGATATAAAATTGAAGTTTGCAGTTCGAGGTGAAGAAGGTAATATGGAAATATTTATAAAAACAACTAATGTAACCTTTAAATATGTAGTTTCAAATTGGTTTTGTAAATTGTCTGCCTCAAACTTTCACAGTTAACATCGGTCGATTTTGTATTATGAAATTATTTTTAGAAGAAATCTAGGTACTACGTTCTCTCATAGAAATATAATTTGAAGTAAATCTGAGTTATTGAAATAGTTTTTTTTTTTTTTTTTTTTTTTTTGTAAATAAATATAAATTAAATGTTATTTAAAAAAACGTTTGCATTAACTAAGAAACGTTTTTATTTATTAACCAGTTCAATTATGGAAAGATTGATAGCGTAAAAAAGTTTACAATTGTATATAATGTTTTTGCTAAAATTTAAACAATATATCGTTTTTATTTTTTTTTAGTTGTACCAGGCACAAAATTATCAGACCATATAATAATAGGTACACCAGGCAAAGTTCTCGACTGGGGTCTTAAATATCGTGTTATCGACTTGAAAAAAATTCGGGTTTTTGTGTTAGATGAAGCCGATGTTATGATAGCCACACAAGGACATCATGATCAATGTATTCGTATTCATAAGTAAGTTATATTAATTATTTATTGCATCATCGCCATTTTTAATTATTTACTAAAACTTTCAGGCAACTATCATCAAAGTGTCAGATGCTATTTTTTTCAGCCACATATGATAAGGAGGTGATGGAGTTTGCAGAGCACATTGTTCCAGAAGCAAATATTATTAGGTAAGTAACGTTATTTTAAAGTGTAATGATTTGAAATTATCAGCCCAATCATAAATAAAAATTCCGCGGGAGTTTTCTCTCTTTTCCCATTTTTCATATTCAAATTCAATGTTAAAAAAAATAAAAAGGGAAAAAACTCCCGCGGAATTTTTATTCATGATTGGGCCGTATTAGAATTTGTTAAATAAAGTCAGAATAATGAATATTAGCTTTAGAGTAATAATTGGAAGCAGCCAGTGGGTGGCCCCTCAAATACGCTTACATGTGCATGTTATCTGTTTAAGTTCAAGAGATATGTACAGTGGTAGACTTATAATTAGAAACGACTTTTTAGCATATATATTTGTTCATCTATACATATAAAAATGAAATGGTTCATGTATGTAATGTCATCACGTGAGAACGGCTGGATTTGGCTGAATTTTTTTATTCGATTCTCAGGAGATGGTTTGTAAAGAAAAAAATTCAAAAATTCCTGGTAGAACTCGGATTTTTTTTTTGTGAGACCAGTCAACTTTAATAAAAAAAAAACCTAAAGTATGCTTTACAAATTTAGATATTTTATTTGCAAATAAATAAGAACAGGCTGGTTGTGAGTACATCTTATTCTATGAAGTACAAATCATTAGTAAATACTGAGCGAAGCCGGGGCGCTCAGCTAGTATATTTTAAAAATTTAGTTCAACATATTAAAACTAATAACTAGAAATAGTAAAGTAACAAATTATTATCAAGTTTAAAATAAAAAAATTCACAGCATCAATACTATTTTAAGGAAAATTAACTTAAACGCCAAAAAAACGCAATATTTGTCACATATTTAGAAACTAAAAAAATGTATGCAAAAAACTTTAATGATATTTAACAAAACTGACTCTCTAACATTTTGTTGGATAATTTTTGGTAAACTCTTAATTAAACGCTGGCTGGCATGTTTACAGAGATATGTTTTTTAGCTTTGTTGTACCAACTGAAACAATTCATTATTATTTCGTGGATTTTTGTCCTTTAGGTATCTTTTTTACAATTACCCATAAGTTTTCAAATGGGTTAAGATCAGGACTTTGGGGTGGCCAGTCAAGAACTTCAATATTTTGATCCAAAAGACATCACTTCATTAACCGTGAAGTATGTTTTAGGTCAATATCAAGCTAGAAAATTTATTAGACAGGCATATTCTCAAAGCAATACGTTTCCATTGCGTTTTCCAAAATGTTTTTATGTTGATGCTGATCCATTATTCCCTGAACTCGTGCAATTGGATCCACACCACGTCAAGAAAAGGCACCCCAGACCATAATAGACCCGTAGACCATAGGCTGTATTTAGAGGACTTCTAACATACGATTTTCCATCAGATTGGAACAAGTTAAACTTAGATTCGTCGCTCAAGAGAACTCTATTCCAGTAAAGTGGATCTTTTCTGAGCATTTCTCTTGCAAACCGCAACCGTTTTTTTTTTTTTTTTTTTTTTTTGAGACGAGGGGGTTACTCTCTATTGCGATGCGAAAGCAAATGCGATGCGATAACCGTACAATGCTTATCAAATCGCATTTGCTTTTGCATCGCAATAGAGAGTAACCCCCGAGGTTTTTATGTGCAATGCACCCACGAAGTCCTGACTCATTTAATGGGTCGATTATGTATAGCAACCAAACTCGAGTTGGGTTGCCAATAGGCAACGCAACTGACATGAAAGTTGTTATTATGTAAGGCAACTTTCTTTCAGGTTTGGTGGTTAGTTATCTAACCACTTATTGTTGCTTGTTTAAAACTTGTTTTAGTAACACCTCTTGACAAATTATTAAATAATTACATTTTTAAAGACATCGTTGTTCTTTTGTTGCGAGACTTTGGCGCTAGGATGCACCGGTTATATTTATATCTTTATTTGAACTCGGGCCATCCCCTTGTTTTTTTAACAGGTCGGTTGTGATTTAAATAAAGAAGCATAGCGTGTTTATTATTAATCGAAAGCAGTGGTATTTAGTTATTTAGTATTTTTTTATTGTTTTGTGATAACATATATATGTAACAAGAGCATAATATACAAAAAATAACGTAAATAACCACTAACCACTGTGACTATAGTACGTTCTAAATAATCAGCTTTCCCACATAATTTTGTGTTATGTATATAACTAGAATACCCCGCATACTCAATAAACAAGACATCTCAGATATTTTGTTTGAAGATATACCTTCTGATGGTGAAAAAAAACGAGGATATAAAGTTTGAATGATGTGTGTTGAGTCTGGATATTGTTTAGATTTCGAAATATATATTGGAAAGGATGGTGAGAAGATACAAACTGATCTAGGAGGAAAAGTTGTTTGAAAAAAAATCATAAAGTATTTTTTGATATCTATTTCAATAGCTATTCTTTGCAAGTAGACTTGTTTAAGGACAATATATTGGACTGTGGCACTGTCAACTCAAATCGGAAATTTCTACCACAGCTGAAAGAGGATAAATATCTAAAACGAGGAGAACATGATTACAGGGTCAATGATGAGAATGTGGCTTTTCTGAAATGGAAGGATAAAATATCAGTTTTTATTCTCACCAACAACATAGATCCAACTAAGGTAGGTGTTGTTACTCGCATAGAACGCAATGGAGAGCTAAATGAAATAAATTGTCCTGAAGCTGTCATAAAATATAACAGATGTATGAACTATGTTGATAAATTTGATCAGCTGAAAAGCACTTATGCCATTATGCCGGAAATCACGGAAATGGTGGCATTGAATATTTTTTTATTTTATGGACTGCTCCGTCTCTTATATTATATATAAAGAGCTCCAGAAGACACACCATCCAGAACTTGATCAGCTCAGTGCCAAAGAGTTTCAAAGAAGTGTTTACTTCGGGATACTAGCACAAGTTCAGGCGCCCAATTTCTGAACCCTCTTCTCCACTACCGGTACAAATAAAAGTAGCAAGAGAATTGCGTTTGGAAAACAGTATGCATCAACCAGAGCGATCGACATCACAAAGATGTGCAAAATGCAGCACGAAAAAGAATCCGGTGCGTACTATATGGCAATGCAGAACCTGCAAAGTTCCTCTTTGGATACGTACAAATAAGACATGTTTCTCCGATTTTCATCAGAATTAATTTTTTGTTATAAAATTTGGCTGCGGATACTACACTTTACTTTAATACTTTTTATGCCAACCGTCACGATGGTTACTTAACTAACCACCCTGTTCCACAAAATCCGGCAGCGTAAATTTATTTTTTCTCTTTTTATGTAATAAATAAACCTTAATCAAACTAAAAATTAAGTTGTTTTGTTAATAAAGTTATATATGTAATACTGTGGCTCAAAGAGTTAATCTGTTTTTCAAATTATCAAGTAGAAAACAAACATTTATATGTTAAAAATATAAATAGTTTAACAACAAAATAACTAATTTTGCCACTTAAAATAAAAATCAAAGCAACCACAAATTCTCGGTTGCCATGTTCGGCAACTGAAGTTAACCGCTTGCAGTTGTCAGTTGCCATCTATAATATGTTTTTGTCAACTATCAACTCCACTGAGATTCGGTTGACATCCGTAATCGACTCATAATTTAATGAAACCAAAGGCCCTATCTACACATTAATAAAAAGTAGATTAATTGTATTTTTATTTATTAGGAAAACGCTGTTTAATAAATTTAAATATGCATATGTACAAGCTTTTTATTTATTTTTAATCAAGAGTTGCAAGAATTGGAATAAAGAAAAGTATTATGTAATTAATTTTCAAAGAGTATGCTATCATAGAAATAATGTCAATATTTTGGAAGTATGTAGTGGTTTTAAATCCTGCAGATTTTGACACTTCCTTTTTAGAAACTTCTAATATTTGTTCGTGCAATATCGGAGATAAAAATAATTGTATCATATTGACAGTGGGGATCCGGGGATTTTTGTCATTAAAAATAAAATATACTTTTTAGATTCAGTAGATTTAAAGAAAGTGCCTTCCATTTGCGTATGACCAACCACCAAGTATTTGTGCTCTATGGTAATGTCTTTTCCACACATAAAGAAAGCAAAGCATTTGAAAGGACGACATTTCTGCTTTGATAAAAACAACCATCTGAATAGATAATGTAGATAGGGCCGTTTGTTTTTCGTTAATAAAATTGGTAATTTTGGTCAAATAAGTCCAATCTTTTGTAGATGTGTTTTTCAATGCTATGCATCAGAATTACCAAAAAAGCGTTTTTGTATTTTTTGTTAGTTAGGGCCGTTTGCGTTTTAACTAACGATATGTATATAAAGATTTTAAAGTCAAATAACTCCTATACTGAGAGCTATCAACAAAGCCAAATTTTTAAAATGCTAGCTGTAACGCTTTTATTATTTTATTTTTTAATTTCAGACTACAACGGGAACAGGAGTCACTTGACAACATTAAGCAATATTATGTAAGATGTCGTTCGGAAGACGAAAAGTATCAGGCAATTCAAAACATATATGGCAGCATTACTATAGGACAAGCTATAATTTTTTGTCATGTAAGTATACCGTTTTTTATTGGCTTTTTGCTCTGGGTCCTAATCATATACAGTATCGGCCAAAACCTAAGCACCCCTCAGTACATATTTTTTAAATGATATTTTTTTAAGAAAACAAAGTTATTAAATTTTTTTTATTAAAAATCTTTTTATTTTATTAATTCGGCTTGAGGTCTCTTTTATTAAAAATATAAAAACTTGTTCGTTTTTAATTTTTATTATATTTTATTTGTTTCCAATATTTCGACCAACTTTATTGATCATCTTCAGGGAAGAAATATTTATTTATTTATTTATTTATTTTTTATTTATTTATTTCCAATTCTATACACAAGACTTAAAGTCTCTTATTGCAGTATAGAACATTGTTTTAGCAGAAACATTAAAAAGAAATAAAAAATATAATTCTTAAAGATAAAGTGTTTAAACTAATTAATTTATAAATTTATAAAAGAAAACAAAAAAGAAAAAGAAAAGTGTTTAGTTAACAAATTAACATGTAAAAAATTAATAATGCATTTTTTTAAATCTCAGTGCGTTACTTATTATTTGTATGTTGTGCGGGAGTAGATTCCAAAGCCGGATTGCATTAAGAAAAAATTGCCAATCAGAAGTTAAACAATGATGTCTAAACAATAAGATTCGCTTTCCTCTATTAGAACTTAATAGGGTTAAGCGGTTATAGAGATGTTGTGGTTGTTGGGTATACACGATTTTGTGCATGAACAGATTTGTTTAAGTTTTACGTGAAGCACCTGCCTTGAAGGCTTATCTTCACGACGTACTTAAACGCAGGACGGACTCGGCCCGTCAACCGCATTGTGTGTCCTACCAATGACACAGGAATAGCCTCTAGGAGGACTACTTTGTGTGCCTTACCAGGGCCACACAATTAGCAATTTCTCGATACTTGACTGCAAGATCAAAGTAAAGATCACCTTGCTGAAGGGATTGGGCTATCTAATCCCTGCTGTCAGTAACGCAGTACAATTAACATAGCCCAGGAAAGCAACGAAAAGCCAGAACCAACGCAGCATTGCATAGACCAAAGCAGGGTCAAGGTCTATAATCTGTATATACATCGAACCAAGTCCAAAGACCCGGTCGATTTGCATGCTACGAAGGCCCCGCCTCCCACTACTTCCTGAACACCGAGTTAAAAGTCTACGCTACATTTTAACAGCTCTGTTGAGTTCGGCAACAGCACCTAGAGCAAATTGATAGTCTGAAGTAATTCTACATCGGACCTTTAATCAACTGCATAATTTCTCCCCGCTTTGGGTATTAAACCACAGCCACTGCGTGGACACCGAAGTGACCTCAACCAATTATCAGTTAGGGGACAGGCACCCTAATAATGAAACTAGGGATATGTCCCCCGGGCATAACTGATCCCGCAGCACCAGATAAAGACTCCGGTCGGCTTCGACCTTCCTCTGGTCAGCCAGATTTCTGGTAAACCAGATTCCACTCTATCTAGATTCGAATCCTTGCAAATTCATGGAGCTAGTATCCACCCAATTTCGAACCCTTGCGGGTTCATGGGACTGGTAACCACTGCGACCTTCCTCTGGTAAACCAGATTCCAGTCTGTCTAGTTTCGAACCCTTGCGAGTTCATGGGACTAGTAACCATTTTAGGCCGTTCGTGGGAGTGTGGTCCAGCTAAAGTTCACACCTACACCTTGTCCCACGGCCATAAACGACCTTCCTCTGGTAAACCAGATTCCAGTCTGTCTAGTTTCGAACCCTTGCGAGTTCATGGTACTAGTAACCATTTTAGGCCGTTCGTGGGAGTGTGGTCCAGCTAAAGTTCACACCTACACCTTGTCCCACGGCCATATTTAACCCTGTCAGTTTGTTAGTCATACAATTCAATGTATGACATAATCCCCATCTAGCACCACGAGGAGGTTGACATTAGGCACTTGAATTGGTCTACAATCTATCCGAAGGAAAGACAACAACGGTATGAAAGCATCCAACTCTTGCTAGACTCCTGCTCAACTGGAGGCGAGAACACCAAAGGTTATTTTTAAAATAAAAAACGTTAATCGTCGTAAAAGCAAAATTTATTTTACCGATGCAGCTGTACATGCGGAAATGATGGCGATTCTCAGAGAAAAAAAAGTGAATTCATATTCTTTCACTCCGAAGGAATTTAAACAATTGTCGCTGGTCCTGCGTGGCCTCGACTATAGAACCTCAGCTGAAGAAATAAAGACATTATTTGACGGAGTCATACCCGGAGTGGTGGCTAAGGTTTCCAATTTCAATACACCACATTCGACTAAAAATAATTATGAGACTGGTCTATTCCTAGTGACGCTACATTCTGGGAAAAATAAAGATGATGTTAAGCACATCAAAATCGTGGCAAGCCAGAGTATCTCGTGGGAAAAGCCTAACAATAAACAGAAGGAAATTCAATGTCGTCGATGTCAACACTGGGGGCACATAGCAAAGAATTGTAATGCAGAATTTAAGTGTGTGAAATGCGATCATAGTCATGAACCTGGAAACTGCAAGAGAGTAAGTGGAGATGACTCTCAACCAACGTGTGTGAACTGCGGCGAAGTCGGACATCCAGCGAACTGGAGGGGATGTACCGCCTACAAGAAATACGTTCAATCGAAACGAAATAGAATTATAAAAGCACAGGAAGATAAAGAAATTGCTAGACACAACGTTAGAAGAATCGCGACCTCTTATGTTTCTCCCGGTAAATCGTTTGCTAGCCTATTTCAGAATAATACTAACATCTCCGCCGAGAAGAAGTCAATTGTTGATGAATTCCTTAAACTGGCCAACCACTTTATGGAACCTGAAATACTTACTGTAGAGCAAGAAATTGAAAAATTTCTTAAAGAATACCGCTTAATGTCAAAATCAGACGCGAAGGCAGAATTTGTGCGTCTTTACAATAAAATTAAAAATGTTCCATAGAAACCTTAACTTTCCTTACTTCTTCTGATAATTTACTATTTTACTATTATATTTACAATAATAGCCTAGTATTTTTATTTTTAGCTCTTAAGATAAATTCAAAGTAGTAGCTTTATTATTATTTTAAAAATATTTTACATTTTCATATGTATTTATGTTCTTTTATATATGTATGTGTTCGGTTTCCACTTGTCTACAATATGTTTGAAACATCGCTGTTAATTATTGGTAACAATGTCTAGAATGTTACTCTTTTTAACATATCGTTTGTTATGTAGTTTTAGATGTTAATTGATTTTTACGAATTTTACAGACTATGGCTCTGTTCGTTAAAATAAATGCCATGAGCAAGCATTGATATTTAATATTTATATAAACATATATATCATATGATAGTCATTTTAATTTTTTAGCATGTAACTTATACAATTAGCGTGTATTTGAACAAGACGGATATAGTTCTAAGAAACATCTGTAAACTGTCATTGGGTTAATGTTAACCTTTCGATTGTAAAAGAAAAAAATAAAGTCTCAATAAAACTTAATTAAATTAAATTAAAACTTACGGAAAATATACAAATGAGAGAGATTATTTTATTTATTTATTTTTATTTATTTATTTATTTATTTATTTATTTCCAATTCTATACACAAGACTTAAAGTCTCTTATTGCAGTATAGAACATTGTTTTAGCAGAAACATTAAAAAGAAAAAAAAATTAAAAAAAAATTAAAAATTAAAATTAAAAATTATAATTCTTAAAGATAAAGTGATTAAACTAATTAGTTAATTAATTTATAAATTTATAAAAGAAAACAAAAAAGAAAAAGAAAAGTGTTTAGTTAACAAATTAACATGTAAAAAATTAATAATGCATTTTTTTAAATCTCAGTGCGTTACTTATTATTTGTATGTTGTGCGGGAGTAGATTCCAAAGCCGGATTGCATTAAGAAAAAATTGCCAATCAGAAGTTAAACTATGATGTCTAAACAATAAGATTCGCTTTCCTCTATTAGAACTCAATAGGGTTAAGCGGTTATATAGATGTTGTGGTTGTTGGGTATACACGATTTTGTGCATGAACAGGAGTACTCTTGTTTTGAGTATGGCATCAAACTGAATACCATATAGTTTTGCCGTAAAAGGCGAAACAGAATCAAACCTTTTCACGCCATATACATAGCGCACAATACTTTTGTAAACTGAGTTTAGTTTTCCTGTACTTGCGGTATCGCATTTGGCAAATAATTCGCATCCATACATCAGAACTGGCAATAAATAGGTTTTTGCAAGAAGTACTCTTATTTTGACAGGTGTGCAATACTGCGTTTGCCAGAGAGTTCTAAGCATGGAATACGTACGGCCACATGCATAATTAATATGATTGCTCCATGTCAGGTTCTTATTAAAGATAATTCCAAGATTTTTTGCTGAGTTTACCCTTTCTATACGTGTGTCATTAAGAAAAATATCCGGTATATGATCACTTATAGTAGTCCGTTTTTGGATTAGAAGATATTTAGACTTTTTTGGATTGATACTAAGACCATTAGCAGTAGCCCATTTATAAATATGTTTTAACTCGGTATTTAGAGTTAAGACACACTGTTCAATTTTAGATAAATCACAACTGATGTAAATTTGTATATCGTCAGCATACATTCTGATTTTACTGTGCGTAAGTTAACTCGGCAGGTCATTAGCATAAAGCGAGAATAGTAGAGGCCCAATAATTGACCCCTGCGGTACACCTCTCATAACAGGTAGTAAATTTGATTTATCGTTACCACTTTGAACATACTGATGCCTGTTGGTAAGATATGTAAATACTAGTTGTGTAGCGGCTGTAGAAAACATAAACATGTGCTGTAGTTTATAACATAGGACGTTATGATCGACTGTATCAAAAGCTTTCGAATGGTCTAAAAGTACTAAAATATTGGTTTTTCGTTCATCTATCTCACTTCTTATATCTTCCGCAACATCTACAAGAGCAGTTATGCAACTGTGTTTTTGCCGAAACCCAGATTGCTTATCATTAAGCAAATTATGATCTTTTACGAAATTAGATATCTGACTATGTATTATCCTCTCAAATATTTTGGACATAAAGGGTAAAATAGCGATTGGCCTAAATTCTGATTTAGTTTTAGGTATTGGTATAATTTTAGATTTTTTCCAATTTGAGGGAAAATGACTAGTGGTAATTATATTGTTGAATATATGTGTAACATAGGGCAATATTATTGGAAGAATTATTTTAAAGAATCTTGGGTGAATTTCGTCGACGCCAACTGCATTTGATTTTATTAACATACAGTTCCTTATAACATCGAACTGATCTACGCAATCGAAAGAGAAGTTATAATGAGGTTCACGATTGTTATGGCTATGATTGTAAAAACTAATACCAGCTTCTACAAAAGGAATATTCAAAAATTTTTCATTAAGAACATCTGGTACAATAAAAACAGGGTCATAATTTCTAGATTTACCAACACCAATTTCTTTTACAATATCCCAGGTTTTCTTTGATCCCAGAGCCGTGGAGAATTTTTCAGTGTAAAATTTAGATTTTTCCTGCTTAATTATTTTGTGTACTGTCTTTCTTGCTTAACAATATTCAACGTGTAGATCGTTTGTTTTAAACCGTTTCCAACGAGAAAAAGCTAAGTCTCTTTGCTTAATAGCTTGCTTAATATATGGTGAAAACCATGGTCTATTTTTTGACCCACTATTTTGGTTTTTATTGGAACAGATTTATCAAACAAACATAATATATTACGCTCAAGAAAGGCTAGTTGATCCTCTGGTGAAGCCATAAAATAGATTGCATTCCAATTAACTCTGAGTAATTCTAGTTCCAGTGTGGTGTAATTAATATTTTCGAAATCACGAAAAGTTATTGAATAGGGTGGTACTTGCAATTGAAAATTATAGGTCATGAACAATAAATCGTGTTTCGAAAAACACGAGGCAGACAGTTGGTCGTAAAATAGAACATTCCTGTTATTATCAACAAAGAGAAGATCTATTAGAGTGCTATTGGACGAGGTAAAGTGAGTAGGTGTGGTTACGTTAGTTGGAACAAGTCCTAATGGTGTCAAGATGTCGATAATGCTACTGTCAGTCAAAAGGTTTGAGTTGAAATCACCCACAAGAACAACGTCATTATATAAAGCTGTGAAGTTCTCCAAAATTGAAAAAAAACGGTTCCATTGGTATATTATTATTAGGCCTGTACAAACTTCCAACCAGTAATTTTCTTCTATCGGATATGACTTCTATTAAGACGTATTCCACCAAGCAATTATTACTATCACCATCATCATTACTATAAGATGTGCTTTTAATATTGTAAGCTATGCCTTTTCTAATATAAATAGCCACTCCACCACCACGCCTAACTCTATCAACCCTTATTAAATTGTAGCCACTTAGAGAAATTGAAAGATCAGTGATACTTGTATGAAACCATGTTTCTGAAACGCATACAATATCAATGTTGGAGTTCTCAAATATGTACCGGAATTCTTCAATTTTAGACGCCAAACTCTGAGCATTTATATGACAGATTTTTAAACCGTGTGCTTGTTTAGAAAGAATTTTGATCATATTTGCAGTACCGTATATGGAACCATCCCTTAAATTATTTTGAAAGTTCATTTATATATACACAAAAATAAAATAAAAGAAGTAACGCAAGAGTTAACATAGGATTTTTTAAATAAAAATAATTTATAAATAGAAGCATTGTAAAATTAAATACATAATAAAAAAGACAAAATATCGCAAATAATATAAAAAAAAGTAGATGGCAAGAAAAAATAAAGTTATTCACAAATAAAAATATATTATTGTAGCTGCATTTTTTTTTTTTTTTTTTTTTTTTTGCATTTAATTATTTATTGAATCTTCATATTTGAAATGACAATAAGTATTCAAATCTTAATACTAAAAAGAAAATAATAAGCCCAGCCAGTGCTAGACAAAAATTTTTATGGTACTAAAAAAATTTCACATCAACTGATCCAGTCATCTATTTTGCGCTTGAGTTAAAGCAAGGGTATCCCTCCTTCTCAACCGATTGTGGCCACTAAAGTTAAGGATGTCTCGTGCAAGGGGGTTTGGATGGTGTTCAAGTTTGCTGACATATTTTGACGCATATTTTGTAAATTCGACTTTTACTAATGGCACGCCTAGATCTTTGTGGATTCGAGAATTTTTAACATACCATGGTGCTGCAGTAATTATACGTAGAATTTTATTTTGACCCCTTTGAATTTTTTCAATGTTGGATGCTGAGGCAGTACCCCATAATTGAATTCCATAGCACCAGATTGGCTTTAGTATTGCATTGTACAACAAAAGTTTGCAATCCAATTTCAATGTAGAGTTTCTGCCGATTAGCCAATTAAGTTGCACTGCTTTTAATCTCATTTGTGTAAGTTTCGCTTCAATATAAGACTTCCAAGTTAAACGGCGGTCGAGGTGAATGCCGAGGTATTTGACTTCATTGTGTTGCGGGATAATTTGATTATTTATTCTGATGAACGAGCAGGTATCTTTTCGCAATGTGAAAGTTATATGAATACATTTCTGTTCGTTAACCCTGATTTTCCAAAGCTCTAGCCAATTCTCTAGTTTATAAACATAATTCTGCAAATTCTGTGATGCAACTTGGTGGTCCTGATGGACGCTGATAAAGGCTGTATCGTCTGCAAAAGTTGACGTATGGATTTTAGGGTCTGACGGCATGTCGGAGGCATATATCAAATATAAAGTAGGACCCAGTATGCTACCCTGTGGCACACCTGATTCAATTGGCTGAGCGGTACTTAAAAAATCACCTTCTTTGATTTTAAATTTGCGACCGTATAAATAACTTTCCATGAGTTTATGGGTGTTAGCAGGAAGAGTTAATTTTATTTTGTGCATTAAACCGTCATGCCAAACTTTGTCGAACGCTTGCGACAATCAATGATAAGGGCGGAGCAGTATTTTTTGTCTTCAAGTGACCCTCTTATCACATTTACCAATCTGTGTGTTTGCTCGATGGTGCTGTGTTTAGCCCTGAAGCCGAATTGATGATTAGGAATACATTCAGTGTCATTCAGAATTGGAGTCAATTTAGTCATTAACAATTTTTCAAATAGTTTTGAAATTGTCGGCAGTAGACTAATTGGCCTATATGACTCCACTTTGGTATGGTCCTTCCCTGGCTTAGGAATCATAGTGATCATAGACACCTTCCAATCTGCAGGATAGTATTCTAGGCGTAAAATAGCGTTGAAGATAAAGAGGATAATTCTTCTTGCTACACGAGGTAACTCCACAAGCATTTTATTGCTGATTTTATCCATACCTGGAGCCTTTCTAAGGTTCAGAGTACCAATAGCGTTTTGGACATCACGAAAGTTTAGTCTTAGAGGTACAGGAGGCCTTATAACAAGTGGTGGCAAATCAGATTCGTTATTATTTGAGATGTTTATAGTAAACACATTTCTCAAATGGTTAACAAATAATGTCCCTTTCTCGGAATCATTTCTAGCCCAGTCACCAGTCGGATTTCGCAAAGGAGGTTTTCCTCTTACTGGTCTTTTTAAACCTCTTGCCGCCCTCCATAACGAGTAGTCAGATTGTGGGGTACTATCAAGACCTTCCAAGTAAGATCTAAGTGAGGCCGTTCTTTGGGTTTCTAAGAAATGTCTTAGTATATCTCTGCATTCCCGTAGCCTAGCTTTCAGTTCAGGAGACCTGTGAATTTGCCACTCTCTTCTCATTCTTTTTTTTTCTGATAGGAGATGTTCGAGTTCAGAGAAATAAGTTCTGTTTGTCCTATTTCTACATTCAACGTGATAAGTGGAAGCGTGATGCACAGCTCGTCGAAGGTCCTCGGTAAAGTTGCCAATCGACTCATCAATATCGTCGGTAGTTTTCAACACAACATTTTCCGTGCAATGAGAACTTAAATACTTTTTGTATTTTATCCAACTTACTCGGGTCTTAGTCATGTTCATAAATGGAGAAGCACACACTTGAGGGAAATGCATTGAAATGATAGTAGGAGAGTGATCTGAGGACAAGTCCAGTGAAGGATCCACTTGCAGGGATATTTTTCATTACCCCAAAGTCAATAACATCGGGAATCTTCCGTCGGTCCGTCGGCCAATAGGTGGGATGTCCACTTGAGAGTACATCTAAGCCCATTTTAGCAATGGTTTTGAAGAGTACGCGACCCTTTGGGGTTACCAGACGTGAACCCCAAAATGTGTGTTTGGCGTTAAAGTCGGCTGAATTTCAGTTTATGGGGGACACCCCTAGAGAAAAAATCTAAATATGCCATCTAACAAAAATGGCCATATCGGCTACAAAAATCGCCCGATCTGGCAACTACGGCTATTTTTGGAATCGTGAAGACATTAGCTTTCATTTGATACCCATATTGTCTACGTAGGTGCGCCGGGTCGTTTTTCGACTGCCACGCCCATAGGGGGCGTGAGCCCCCTTATTCATTATGATTTTCGCACTCCTGGGGTCATTTAAGGGGGCGTGGCATTTTTTTTTTCCCCAGGGGTGTCCCCCATAAACTGAAATTTTGCCTTAAAGTCACCAGCAACTAAAAATCTAGCTCCAAGGGATTTAAAGAAGTTATGGTATTGGTGTTCTTTTATTGAAAATCGAGGCGGAGAATAAATCGATGATAAAACAAATTTGTATTGACAGAATTCAATGCAAATGTTTGTTGCTTGGAGGTAATCCTCACTTATGTTATTCATTAGATAATGCTTTATTTTCTTCTTTAGAAGAATTGCCGAACCTCCACAAGCTCTTCCGCGGGGGTCTTTAGTATCGTAGAACTCGTAGCCATTAATTTTGAAGTACCCTGTCGACGTCAAGTGAGTTTCAGCAATCATCATAGCATCAATCTGCTTATCCATCAGGAAGTATTCCAGTTAATTTTTATGTTGGCGGAGGCCGTTCGCGTTCCAGAAACAAATTTTTAAATAAATCATTTCTTTAAAATGGCTTGCAAGATAGTGGATTGCATTTTCAGCATTTCCTGCATCATGGATGTCATGGTGGTCGTGAAAGTGTTCATAGTTTGGACAAGTGTCTGCAATGTTGCCTCTAGATTGTTGATATGCGGCTCAGAATATTGGGGTTTAGGTTCCTGCTCCAGACCTGGCATATTAGATTTAACGACGTTTGCGTAAGAAACTTGTCTAGAACTAGGCGCGTTTACATGACTAGTGGACCGTAATAATTGAGGGAAATTGTCACTCGATGCTAAATTTGGCTGTTGAGGGCGATTAGGCAATACTGACGTCTTGTTGGTTCTTATGCCTTTCAAATGAGTGTAAATTGGACAACCTCTATAATTTGCGGTATGATTACCTCCACAGTTACTGCATTTTTTGATTTTTGAGTCAGTTCTCGACTTATCGCATTGAGCAGTTGCATGTAGCTCCCCACACGCAACACAAACTGTCGGCAATTTACAATACGCCTTGGTGTGACCAATTCTTGACAGTTGAGACACTGTACGGGTCCCTGACGCTTATGTGGTTCTTCCACGGTGATTCTACGATGCAGAAGGTACATCAGATTGTAGATGGAATGGGACTCATTTTTCTTTAAGACAACATCTCCAGGTTCCAATTCTACCCTGAACATGGGCTGAGGGATCTTTTCACGGTTTCTAATATTCACTACGCTCTTGATTTTGAACCCTTTGTCCATTAAACCGGTTTTTATCTACGCGGGATCAACACATGGGTCTATACCCTTTAGAACGACTTGGAGTCCTTTTGCGCTTTTGAGCTGGTAGGTATAGAAATCCCTAGTCTCCCTTTCCAGCTGGTTGGACAATTTTCGAAAATCATCTTCCCTATTCACTTGTATCTTTGTCTCGCAGATATTTCCATGTTTCATTGAGGTTACGCTAAACATGTTTTCACCTATTACAGCAACAATTCCTTGTACCAATTTACTGGAAGTCGGCTCTCTCAGATAAATTGGTGGGGGCTTAAACGTCTTCTTCGGAAGTTCTGGCTCATCCGTCTGGAGGAGAGCAAACCTATTTTGATCATTACTCACGGTCTTAGGAGCTTTTGCATTTGATGACACTTGAGCAGACTTCGGGCTCCTCTGTCGCTTGAGAACGGTTATGTACTTATCCATACCTACTTGTTTTTTGGGTTTGACTGCACTGTTTGATGAAGATGATGTTTTTTCATCTGTTGAAATCACAATATTGGGCGAACAGGAACGACGCCGTTCCACGGCTCTTGCAGTGAGAAAATTCTCCAAAGATTTTTTTATGGATTCTTCCTCAGAGATGCATCTAGTTTTTCTAGTCGAGCTAAGCTCTTTCTCAGAATTACATCTGAGAGGAACACTCATACAGTTTTTATACGATTTTTAATGTTTTTTATTTTTTTTTTATATATTTTAACCTATTACCATTTTTTTCACTTTTTTGTTTAATTTCAACTTTTTACACTTTTTCACCTATTACGATTTTTTCACCGAAAATTCAGCCGCACTAAAAGTAACACGTCCGAACAGTTCGATGAGACGAGACTGACTTCGTAGCTGCATTGTGTTATTGCTTTGGTGACTAGCGCCAAAACTAAACTGATCACCTGATACAGGAAATAACCAATCCAAATGCTCGATTTCATCAATCTGAATAATAGGATCATTTGCAGTTTTTTTAACATATACGATCCCTCGCATGGAGAAGGCACTATGTATCCTGCGCTCCCTTTTCATTTTTACTGCAGCACGTAGAATTTCATAATTATCCTTTGTTAAGCTTTCATAAACAAAGAATCTATTTTCAGAAACGAAACCAATCTGATTCAATCGAAAGGAAAAGTCTTTACTGAGTTTCTTAAAATTCGATAATGTTTTTAAGAAGAAATTTTTGTCGTATGGGGACCACATTTTTACAATAATTGCAGCATCAGGCGAGTCATTTTTCTTTTTGTTGTTATGGTTTTGTAACCGATATATGCTTTTGATTGGGGGAATGGTTGTGTTTATCGTTGAACATATGTTTTTGAAGATTTCGTGTAAATTTTCATTCGGACTAAAGGGTATTTCATTAATACGAATGTCTTTCGCGATAGTAAAATTTTCTTGTCGCCGTTGTGGTATTACTCACAAACAAAATAAAATAAAACACGTCCGACTCAAATAGCTTTTGAAAATTGATAACAATTAAAAATTTTTATTAAGAAAATAAAATTAAAATCAAAAGTTACTAAACAAATTTAGAAATTAAAAAACAAAGTATAAAATTTAAAATATGTGTTACAGTAAATGCCACATTACCCCCTTCCTAGTTTAATCAGATTTAAACGATATCACTTTAACAGGTCTTGAATCTTTTGAGACAGTTGTAATTTCAGCAATTTCGTTATCAATAAAAGCTGGTTTAAGATGATCAATTGAAACGTTTTCATTTATTGATCCTATTTGCAATTTGAAAAACTTGTCGCTTTTATGTATTACTTTATATGGACCGGCATATTTTGGACATAAAGGCTTAGGGGAGTATACTTTCTTCCATGCGTATGAAGTATTTTTTAAATCTTTATGAACAAATGGTTTCTGAACAGCGTGATCACTTGTTGGAACTGACTTGACATTTTCAAAAGATTGTCGAAGATGTGTTAACACTTCTGAGGGATTTGCGTTGTAGTCAATGTTGCTTTTAAAGAAATCACCTGGTAATCGAAGGACTTCTCCATAAACTATTTCGGCAGAAGATGCTTTAATATCTTCTTTATAAACTGCTCGTAATCCTAGTAGAACCATAGGCAAGGTTTTGTCCATTGTAAAGTTTCATTGCAGGTTAGAGCCGTTTTTAGTGTACGATGAAATCTTTCGACGATTCCATTTGATTGTGGATGATACGCTGTGGATTGTTGATGTTGAGCTCCAATGATTTTAGCAATGTTTGCAAAAACTTTTGAGGTAAATTGTCTTCCTCGATCTGTATGTACTTTATGTGGACAGCCAAATCTACTCACCCAACCTTCAATGAATTTTTTGCATACTTCTTCAGACGTAATACTTTTTAATGGTATAACTTCAATCCATCGGGTGAAACGGTCTATTATAGTGAACATATATTGATACCTTTCTGACGGTGGCAGTGGTCCTACAATGTCCATATGGATTGTTGCAAATCGTTGAGTTTCTTGAGAAAAGACACCAAATTTTGATTTTGTGTGACGATTCACTTTTGCAGCTTGACAAATTTTACACATTTTAACCCATTTGTTACAATCTTTATTTATAGATGGCCATACAAATCGTTGGGTAAGCAAACGCCTTGTTGAACGTATTCCAGGATGTATAAGTCCATGTATGTTATCAAACACTATTTTTCTTAATTGCAGGGGAACATATGGTCTTGCATGTTCAGTAGATACATCACAAAAGATTTTCATATCTGAATTTGGAACTTGCATAAGTTTAAAATTTAGTCCAGTTGACGAATTGCGAAAATTTATAAAATCTTCATCAGAAGTTTGTAATTTTGCTATATCTTCATATTTAATATGAGAAATTTCTTCTATACGTGACATTGCATCCGCTACGATGTTAAATTTACCAGATATATGGCGAATATATGTCCTAAATTGCGATATGAAATCTAAGTGCCGATACTGTCTTGGTGATGCTTTTTCAGGATTTTGATTGAAAGCAAATACTAATGGCTTATGGTCAGTGTAGAGAACGAATTTACGGCCTTCTAGTATATGACGGAAATGTTTTATAGACTGATATGCAGCTAGTAATTCCCTGTCATAGGTACTATATTTTGTTTCCGTTTTCGAAAGCTTTCTGGAAAAGAATGCTAATGGTTTCCATTCACCATTATCAAATTGTTCAATTACTGCGCCTATTGCAAATTCGGATGCATCAACTTTTAAACAAATTTCAGTATCAGAATCTGGATGAGAAAGTATAACAGCTTTTACTAAATGTTCCTTACATAATTCAAAATCTTTTTTTAGATCGTTCGTCCATTGAATAGGAGTTTTGTCATTCTTAACCGCACCTTTTAAGAGGTTGTTTATGATTTCAAAAGAAAAATATAAACTCTTTAATTTTTTATAGAAATTATATATTTAATTCAATTAATAATAAAATTGACCGTTGTTCTTCACATTCCAATTAGAACTCAATTCTTTCTAGAAATATTTAATGTTTTAGGTACATAAATACATATCTTTTAATAAGTAAATAAATAAAATAACAAAATATCAATGTACCGTTAATCTTCTCATCATTAGCATATCATTAATACACGATTAGGGTTTAACTAGCTTAAGTGGTGAATTAATAAAATGATGAGAGAACACAAAAATGAGAAAATTACAATTATATATATAAATATGTACAAAGTATACAAAAAATGTAAGGAGCAATAAGATTTGGAATTGATGACGTAGTCTTATGCTCTGATCAAGTAATTGCATTTAAATACACTGCAGTGAAAAAGTATAAGTGAATGAAAGAAAAATTCAAAATATGCATATAATTAAATTCATAACTTTTAGTATAAAGTAAGAATAGAAAAAATATAGTAATTAAAGAATAATAATTATAAGCAAATATAAAGAAAAATAATAAAATTAAAATTAAGTTAATCATCTTATTTAAGTGCAGGCAAACGGTTGCAGCAATGAATATTTTCTGCAACATGCTCCCCCCAAAGAACGACCGTTTTTTTTTTTTTTTTTTTCAGGAAATATACGTTTGAAAAAGAAGGCCTATCGTTGGGAGTATTTTGATTCAGTCTACTGACTATGCTATGCTCCGACTCACAGCATCAGGTGTAGGCTCCTTCCTTTCGTCAGGGTGCATTGTAGGGGTTTCTGCAGCATCTGTTGGCAAAAAACATATTTTAGAAATTGATCTTTTTATAAGTTTATTTTTAGTGAATATAGAAACTACCCGCACCCTACCATCAAGGCCAGGGTGTACTTCTTTAATGCGACCTAAAAACCATTGACCGGGTCCGCATCGATCATCAGCAATCAGGACAAGATCTCCGACTTTAGCATCTGGTTTTGGGCTAAGCCATTTTGGACGAGATTGTAGCCGACTTAAGTACTCCAGGTACCATCTCTTCCAGAAATGCTGCTTAAGTTTTTCGATTGATTTCCATCGAGTTAGATGATTAATATTTATCTCCAATAGATTTTCTTCCTGCAAACAGTTTGTTGGCTCTCCAATTAAAAAATGAGCTGGCGTCAAGGCATCCAAATCAGAAGGGTCTGAAGATAGTGGGCAGAGAGGCCGCGAGTTTAACACACTTTCTATTTGGCAAAGCAAAGTAGTCAGTTCCTCAAAACTAAGAATTCGTTCATGCATTATTCTTTTTAAATGGTACTTTACAGATTTCACGCCTGCCTCCCATAAACCGCCAAAGTTTGGGGAGCCAGGTGGGATAAAATGCCACTCCGTGCCAATAGATGTTAGAGATTGAACCAGTTCTTCAGGCAGCGATTTCTTATTTTTGTTGAGCAGAATTTGAAGCTCTTTGGAAGCGCCTACAAAATTTGTTCCGCAGTCAGAATAGATGTCTGTACACGAACCCCTGCGGGAAATAAAACGCCGAAAGGCGGCTAAAAAGGAATTTGTAGTTAAGTCAGATACAGCCTCTAAATGTAAGGCTTTAGTTACCATACAAACGAAAATACAAATATATCCCTTTGAAATAACAGAAGATCTTAAAGTAGAGTGTTTTATTGAAATGGGGCCAGCGTAATCGACACCGCTATGCTTGAAAGGTCTAGTTGCGTTTAAGCGAACTGAAGGCAAGTTTCCCATTACTTGAACAGCAGCTTTAGCAGTGTATGTGAAACATCGCATGCATTTACTGATAGCGGTCTTGGCCAACTTATTTCCAGAAATAATCCAGTACTTTCTGTTAACATAAGACATAGTAAGAGTAACACCACCGTGTAAAGTTTTTTCATGACAATCTTCAATTAAAAGTTTTGCTAATGGATTTTTATTAGAGAGAAGAATGGGGTGTTTGACATTGTAGGGTAAAATTGAATTTTGGAGACGGCCTCCAACTCTTATGAAGCCTTTGTCATCTATAAAGGGCATAAGTTTTTTAATAGAAACGTTATTGACTTCACCTTTATGGACGAGTGTTTTCTGTTCTTCAGAAAAATCTATATTTTGAGTGATTTTGATTAAATTTTGAAGAGTCTCGTTCATAATACGTGGTGTTAGTGGACCAGTTTGTTTAGGATTGGCATTCTTTTTTATGTTATGAATAAATCTATAGCAAAGGGAAATAACTCTCAAAAGTTTATTTAATTTAGAATATTTCGTTAAAAAATGAGGATATTGTGAGGTTTTGTCATCGCCTTCTTTTAGTATAGAATGCTGAGGTGATGTAGATTCACTCATAGAATTTATAGACAAGTTTGTAATTGAAACGAAATCTTCAGCCAATGATTTCTTAGATCTTTCTTCCGAAGTTTCGAGGTTTAATAGAGGTTTTGGCCATGAAGATGGAGGTTCATACAAGAATGATGGTCCATACCACCATATGTTACATTCTACCAACTGATGAGGAAATATACCCCTGGATGCAGGGTCAGCTGGATTTAACATTGAAGGGACATATCTCTACTGGATTGGATTGCTATGACGCTGTATTTCAGCAACCCTGTTAGCAACATATACAGTCCATCTAGAAGGAGGTTTCCTGATCCAGCTTAATACAGTAGAGCTATCACTCCAAAAATAAATATTTTCAATACGAACATCAGTAAAAGAAGTTTGAACCTTCTTTGCCAATTTTACTAAGAGTGTAGCGGCACAAAGCTCTAACCTAGGAATTGATACTGTTTTCATAGGCGTAACTTTAGATTTAGCTTGTAATAAATTGACAAAAATTTGATGGGAAAAAATTACTTTAGCGTAAACTGCTGCAGCATAAGCTACAGTTGAAGCATCGCAAAAGCAATGAAGCTCAAGTCTAACGTAACTAGAAAAATATATCCATCTTGGAATTTTAATATTCGAAAACTGAGAGAGTGTTGATCTGTATTCCAACCATTTCTCTTTTATATTAGAGGGTATTGGGCTGTCCCAGTCGATCCCGATTTCCCACAGCTGTTTAAAAATTGATTTTGCAA
Organism: Bellardia pandia; assembly: GCA_916048285.2. Lineage (NCBI taxonomy): Eukaryota > Metazoa > Arthropoda > Insecta > Diptera > Calliphoridae > Bellardia > Bellardia pandia. The sequence goes on along the minus strand of OU696532.1, from coordinate 89,632,243 downwards.
TAACAGTGCTTGGTGTTAGCCAACCAAGAGGGTCATATATACGAGCTGTTTCAGAAAGAATTGTTCGTTTTGAAATTGGACGGAGTTCGTCAATATTTATTTTAAAAGAAAATGTATCATCAGTGGTATTCCACTGAATACCAAGTGTTTTTACGACGTTATCACCTCCAAAATTTAGTGTTAAAGATTTTTCTCTGAATTCTTCAGGAATTTGACTTAAAAGTTCAGCCGAATTCGTTATCCATTTACGCAAAGTGCAACCACCCTTTTTTAAAAGGCTACATAAATGTTTTTGCATACTGATAGCTTCCGCAACAGTCTCAGCCCCAGAAATTACATCGTCGACATATGAATCTGAAATCAAAACTTGGGATTCGCGTGGAAATTCATTTTTATAATCTTCTGCCATTTGTTGTAGAACACGTATAGAAAGATACGGAGCAGAAGTTGTCCCATAGGTCACAGTATTTAACTGATAAACGGAAATTTCATCATTAGAATTATATCGCCATAATATTTGTTGAAATTGTCGATGTTGTGAGACAACTTCGATTTGTCTGAACATTTTTTCAATGTCAGCACTAAAAGCGATTTTATGAGTTCTCCACTTTGTTATAATTTGTGGTAGATCATTCTGCAAAGAAGGTCCAGGGGCAAGTTCTTCATTCAGACTATTTTGACCTTCAATATGGCTGCTGCCATCGAAAACGACCCTCAATTTGGTCGTAGTACTATCCGCTTTAAAAACGCCGTGATGCGGCAACACGTAAGAGTTTTTAGGAATATTTGCCGGATACGAACCAATTTTTGTCATATGGCCTAAAGCCTCGTATTCGTGCATAAAATTTTTATAAGCTTCAGAAAAAAGAGGGCGGTTCAAAAATGAGTTTTCTAACTGTTTAAGTCGTTTAAGAGCACCGATCATATTATTATGAATATTAGGGCAAATATTGTCCATTATAATGGATTTGAAGGGCAAATTTACTATATAACGGCCAGTAGAAGAACGTTTAGTAGTGGCCTTGAAATAATTTTCACATGCGAGTTCTTCTACGGTTAAATCACGTTTTGCAGTGACTTCTTCCTGTTCCCAAAATGAACGTAAAATATCCTCAAGATTGACGTTATGAAAATGAATAGAATTTGTATTTGTTGTTTCTGAAGAACCAGCAAATACCCATCCAAAGATTGTGTTTTGAAAGAACAAATTATTGTGTAGAAAAGATTCAGAAGGTATTTTAATTTTGGGACAAATATCGGAACCGAGAAGTATATCAATAGAATCTGCTTTATAATAAAATGGATCAGCTAGATCCCCATTTTCTAATTCGGGTAGATATAAAAACTTTGTATTAAATTTTGGTCGATAATTTGAAACATTGGGAAGAACTAGGGCTGTACAAAATAGGTTATTTTGTAAATCCCGAGATACTAACTCAATGTTGACTATACTTTTAGAGAGCTGGCTGTTTTCACCTATTCCAGACACTTGAGTATGAAACTTACGCTTTGGAAGACGCAACAGCTGAACTGCGGATTCGCTTATCAAGCTACCTTGAGCAGCTGGATCCAACAGAGCTTTAAGCGAAATCAGTCCATGACTAGTCTTGACAAAAAGACGAATAGTGTATAATAACACATTATGAAAAGCTTGAATATTTTGAATTGCAAGCGGCGCGGTGGAGGATGATTCCTCTAGAGTTATATTAGTATTTTGAACAGAGACAGAATCCTCTGTATGCAGTACAGTATGATGTGCTTGTTTACAAATGGCACATCTATGAAAAGATTTACAGTCATCGTGTTTGTGACCAGGAGAAAAACAATTTTTGCAAATATTTCTATTCATTAAAAATTCTTCCTTAGATTTTAAGGGTAGAGCCAGAAATTTATAACATTGGGAGAGGTAATGATTCCTTTCGCAATACAAACAAGAAATAACTTTTGATTTATTAACATTGCTGTTATGAATATGCGCTTGATTTTTGCTGTTTCTAAAATTGTTCCTTTGAGCTGAGCTAGACGTAACCGGGTCATTATCATTTATTGATTCTAAAGTTCTGAAAGTATTTTCAAGAAAACAAAACCAATCTGATCTTTTTGGAACTTCTGTTGAGGCGTTTAAAGATTTTTCCCATTCTCTTCGAGTTTGATGATCAAGTTTTTGACAAAGTAATGGAATGAGTAATGGGTCCCAATCAACAGTTTTAATACCCAAATTCTCAAAAGAATTAAGACATTCTTGAGTAACGTCTAGTAAAGATTTTATGCTTTCAAAACTTCCATCTGACTTTGGAATGTTATAAAGTCTAGTAGCAAGGTTATCCCCAATTTTGCGCTTATTGTGATATCGAGACTCTAACGTTTTCCATGCCGAGTCATAATTAGCTTCAGTTACAGAAATTGTATTCAAAAGAGATGCTGCTTCACCAGAAAGAGTTCCCTTTAGGTAATAAAATTTTTGGATTTTTGAAAGACTACTATTTGAATGTACCATCGATATATAAATATCCCGGAAAGGAATCCAATCTAAATACTGACCAGAGAATTTAGGTAGGGAAATTCTAGGCAATCTAGCGTCAAAACTGGGAGTAGTTTCAGAACGATTACTAACCATAGCAAAAGTGCTACTGAAAGGAGATCGAGTGTTATCATTCCTATGTATACTATCAAGAAGCTCACCCTTAAAAGAAAAGTACTGATCGGAAAATTCGAAAAAACAATCTTCTTCAATGTATGGAACATCTTCGGGAATTAGTGAAGAATCACGAATGATATCCTCTGTTATATGTTCTACATTAGCTTTCCGTTGGAAAACGTAAATGCAAAAACATACAGAAATATACAAAGAGACACTAGCAAAATGTAATGCATTAACAATAACATATAACAGAGGTATACAAAAATAAATTTCAAATTCTTTTTGTATTTAACTAGAAGTAAACCTTCGAATAAAAAATTTTATAAAAAGTTTATCAATAGTACTCGCAAGAGGAAAAATTCTCATTTAGTTGATTTAAAAAGTTAAATATGAAAGGTTTGAAAATTAACACCAATAGACACAAAGAATGCTGACGAAGGCTTTAGCAGGCCAGAAAATGCATTACATTTTGCTAGTGTCTCTTTGTATATTTCTGTATGTTTTTGCATTTACGTTTTCCAACGGAAAGCTAATGTAGAACATATAACAGAGGTATACAAAAATAAATTTCAAATTCTTTTTGTATTTAACTAGAAGTAAACCTTCGAATAAAAAATTTTATAAAAAGTTTATCAATAGTACTCGCAAGAGGAAAAATTCTCATTTAGTTGATTTAAAAAGTTAAATATGAAAGGTTTGAAAATTAACACCAATAGACACAAAGAATGCTGACGAAGGCTTTAGCAGGCCAGAAAATGCATTACATTTTGCTAGTGTCTCTTTGTATATTTCTGTATGTTTTTGCATTTACGTTTTCCAACGGAAAGCTAATGTAGAACATATAACAGAGGTATACAAAAATAAATTTCAAATTCTTTTTGTATTTAACTAGAAGTAAACCTTCGAATAAAAAATTTTATAAAAAGTTTATCAATAGTACTCGCAAGAGGAAAAATTCTCATTTAGTTCAAAAAAGAAATCACAATTTATATACTTATAAAGGTTTAATCACTTCTTTATTTCCTTTCGTTAAACTTTTATTATTTTTTATACATAAATCGTCACTTTCTTTTTAGGAAACTCCACACACCGAATAAATAAATTATTTATATTTAAAGTAATAAACTTTTTTATTTTTAATGAAAAGGAAAATGGGAATGGATTTCCCGGGTTTCGGCACCAATGTTTATGATTTCAAAAGAAAAATATAAACTCTTTAATTTTTTATAGAAATTATATATTTAATTCAATTAATAATAAAATTGACCGTTGTTCTTCACATTCCAATTAGAACTCAATTCTTTCTAGAAATATTTAATGTTTTAGGTACATAAATACATATCTTTTAATAAGTAAATAAATAAAATAACAAAATATCAATGTACCGTTAATCTTCTCATCATTAGCATATCATTAATACACGATTAGGGTTTAACTAGCTTAAGTGGTGAATTAATAAAATGATGAGAGAACACAAAAATGAGAAAATTACAATTATATATATAAATATGTACAAAGTATACAAAAAATGTAAGGAGCAATAAGATTTGGAATTGATGACGTAGTCTTATGCTCTGATCAAGTAATTGCATTTAAATACACTGCAGTGAAAAAGTATAAGTGAATGAAAGAAAAATTCAAAATATGCATATAATTAAATTCATAACTTTTAGTATAAAGTAAGAATAGAAAAAATATAGTAATTAAAGAATAATAATTATAAGCAAATATAAAGAAAAATAATAAAATTAAAATTAAGTTAATCATCTTATTTAAGTGCAGGCAAACGGTTGCAGCAATGAATATTTTCTGCAACAGAGGTCATTAAGGTTAACTTGAATTTTTGCTGCATCTGGCATAAATTTCCTATAGAAATTAATCATAGCTAAAAATCTTCTTAAATCCATGATAGTCTTAGGTTTTGGATATTGAATAATGCTCTCTACTTTGTCTTTCGATGGTTTTAAACCAGCAGAAGTAATATTAAAACCAAGAAAATCAATATCCTTTGAACCAAATTTGCATTTACTAGGATTAATTAATATACCGTAATTCTTGAAACGTTCAAATAAAATTTTTAAATGTTTAATATGTTCTTCTTCATTCTTGGAAGCTATTAAAACATCGTCAATATAGACGAAAACAAACTCTAAGCCCCTACAAACTTCGTCCATGTACCTTTGAAATGTTTGGGCAGCATTTCTGAGGCCAAATGGCATTTTGAGAAACTCAAAGAGTCCAAAAGGAGTAATTATTGCGGTTTTGGGTATATCAGCGGGATTAACTCTTATTTGGTGGTATGCCCGTACCAGATCAAGTTTGGAAAATATTTGACAGCCTTTTAAATTGTATGTGAAATCTGATATAAAAGGAATGGAGTACTTATCTGGAACTGTAATCTTGTTGAGAAAACGATAATCTCCACATGGACGCCAGTCTCCATTAGATTTTGAGACCATATGAAGAGGATTAGCCCACTCACTCTTAGATGGTTGAATAATCCCTTGATCCAGCATGAACTGAAATTCTCGTTTTGCTATCGTTAAACGTTTCGAATCAAGACGACGAGCTTTTGCTGTAACTGGCCTTCCAGTAGTTTCAATGTAATGAAAACATTTGGTTTCGTTCTTACATTTGAGTGAGGAGTTAATACTTACAATCTCAGGGAATTCTTGAAGAACTTTTTTATATGCAGAATCATCTTTCTGAATATGAGAAATAGATAAAGAAGAAAGTGATGATAATGTTGCAGGAGTTGATATTAACGTTTTTCCATCAATTAATACACGATTCTTAAGATCAGGCAATAAATGATGGTGCTTCAAAAAATCAGATCCCAAAATTGGATTATTGACATCAGCAACAATGAAAATCCATGAAAAGTTTCTACGCAAACCAAAATTCAGCTGGAGTAATTGAGTTCCATATGTTCGTATTTCTGTTCCATTTGCTGCGAAAAGTTTAATTGGAAAAGTTTTTGATGTTGAACTTCGTTGGTGTTTTGCTGTATGCGGAATAACCGATACATCAGCTCCTGTATCGACAAGAAAAGAACGTTTAGTTGTTAGATCTTTGAGAAGTAAGCGGCCTGTTGTTGAAATTGCGGGTGCCGCTTTTCCCGAAATTTCGTTTAGTTTTTTGCTTGGGGGTGTTTACAAGGACTAACGCATTTTGTTGCCTTGGTATCAAAACGTATATGATACCAACACCAATTTGCTCGAAATTTAGAGTTACTTCGGCTTCTACGGCGAGTTTTATTAAAATTAACATTTTCACTTCGACCACGTATAGATGAATCTAGTTTCCTATCAAGTGCTTCAATTTTTGCGGTTAGTTCATTTATTATATTTTCAGAGCAACTTAAACTGGATATTTGAGGATGAGTAATTTCCATTATCTTATCTGCTTGCAATGCCAATTCGCTGAGATTTAAATTGCTAGTTGCCAAAATTGATCGTATGTTTTCAGGAAGTTGTTCCAAGAAGAGCGTCTTGAGTACATTATCGCCAACATCGTTACCAACTGCTAATGCTTTCATTGTTTGCAAAAAATGAGATGGTTTCTGATCTCCAATAATCAATCCGCTAAACAATTTTTTAAGTTTAGCTTCTTCAGAAATTGAAAATGTGTTTATTAATCGGCTTTTTATGGTTTCATATTTATTTGTTGCCGGTGGAGACAATAAAATATCACCAATAAACTTTAAATAAGAAGAATCTAAACTAGCAACGACATGGGAATATTTTATTTCATTTCGAGATATTCTTGAAAGTTGGAATAGTGATTCGATTTGAATAAACCATAATTGTGGTTGTTCAGTCCAAAATGGTGGAAGTTTTTGAATTGTTGCTGTAGATGTAACTGCTACTTCCGGAAATCTATTTGGATCATCTTGTTGAAGATTGTGTGTTGCTTGTCCAGTTGTATTAGGATTATGTAGGACTGCTTGATCCGCAGGAGGAGTCGGAGAATGTAATAAGGAGTCACCAAATTTGTGGTATTACTCACAAACAAAATAAAATAAAACACGTCCGACTCAAATAGCTTTTGAAAATTGATAACAATTAAAAATTTTTATTAAGAAAATAAAATTAAAATCAAAAGTTACTAAACAAATTTAGAAATTAAAAAACAAAGTATAAAATTTAAAATATGTGTTACAGTAAATGCCACACCGTAATTGTGTTTTTAAAGTTTTTATTTCTTCACCCATCTTTTTTATTTTTGATTCTACTGTTTCTATTTTTGTTATTTCTGTTTCTAGCTTGTTTACTTTTTCTGACACTTCACTAATAACATTTTTCATTGTACAAAATCTCTTATCTAGTTCATTTAAGAGATCATTTTTGTACTCAACAAATTTATTTAATATAATCTAAAAAACATAATTATTATAATTGTAACAATTTTCTTGAAATTATATTAACAAACAATTTACTTAATGTTTAATACAGTGGTGTCCGATGTTAATATCTTAAGTTACTTTCACTGACTGTTAGCTTTTTTGTTTATTATTATTTTTGTATTTGTTTATTGTATGTCTATATATGTGAGCGCAATTATCAGTGTCTGTTTTGTAGTTCATTCTCTTATCTATTGGAGTATTAGGTCCGATTTATGTGATGACAATCTAGTTTTTAATTTTGTCTTCGTTGTACCTACGTATATTTTTGGGCATATATCAGTATCGTCGCCGTCACATTTTATTTGGTATACTAGATTTGATTTTTCTAGTTTGTCCAATTTAGATTTCATGTTGTTGAATAATTTTGCTGTCGTATTACCCGTTTTCATTGCTAATATGCATTTTTCCTTGTCATATATATCAGAGTACTTTATCCTTTCTGATAATCCAGGTATATATTCAATAGATTTGTAAATTTTAGGTGGTTTCGTTTTCATCGAATTTATTTTTTATTTTTTTATTTATTTCATTCAATCAATAATACAAAAAGCCCTTGTGGACAAAAACTGTATTACATAGTAATACAGGGCTCCCCAGCCCTTAAACATATCCGTAAAACAAATTGTTGTCAGATTTTTTCTTATTTATTGTATATTTCATCAAATTGTCTATTGTTATATATGGAAAGTCATTCTAGTGTAAAATATGTCTAATTTTTATTTTATTTTCTTTGTGAAATTCGGTATTGCTCGTACCTAGCACTCTGATGATTTTTTATTTTTATCTTTATTATTGAAAACACAAACTAATACTGTGTTCAGATATGAAACTTAATTGAGTCAATATTCGGTTAATAATAAGAAATTCAGAATTTAATAAAAAACAAGTAAGAAAGTATAGTCGGTCAAGCCCGACCATATAATACCCTACACCCACTATATGTATAAAACAGTTTTTCAGATATGGGAGATATGACCTATTATGGACCGATCATCCAAAAATTTAGTGTCATAATTTCTGTGAATATAAATGTTAAACTTTATCTCGATGTAAATACTTATGATTTATGGAGGTTAAAGTTGATTACGGGGAGGGTCTTATATGGGAATTTCGACTAATTATGGACCGACCATTATAAAATTGTACCGTATTATTTGTATACATATGAAATATATTTGAGTTCAATATTATTTGGATACCAACATTTTTGAGAGAGTTATGTTCTTTAAAGTGATTTTCGGAAGTGGGCTTTATATGGGAGCTACGACTAATTACGGACCGATCACAATAAAATTGTATCGTATTGTTTGTATACATATAAGATATATTTGTGTTAAATATTATTTGGATACCAACATTTTTGAGTGAGTTATGCTCTTTAAAGTGATTTTCGGAGGTGGGCCTTATATGAGAGCTACGACTAATTATGGACTGATCTTCACAAAATTTGTAGATGTGATTTAGCTTCATTTATTATTTATTTGTGGTGAAATTTGTTTGGATACTTGCATAATTCAAACATTTATGATCGGTAAACCCCAATTTCGGGAGGACTTTTGTATGGGGGCCAGGTGAAATAATGAACCGATTTCCACCACTTTCAATCCCATCCGTCCTTGGGTCGAAAAATATTACTTACCAAATTTTATCAAAATATCTTCAAAATTGCGATCTGTACTCTGCGCACAAGCTTTACATGGACAGCCAGCCAGCCAGACGGACGGACGGACAGCGTTAAATCGACTCAGAAAGTGATTCTGATCGGTATACTTTAAGGTAAGTGTTGGACTAATATTTCTGGGCGTTACAAATATATGCACAAATCAAATATACCCTCCCCACTATGGTGGTGTAGGGTATAAAAAAGTTGAAATTCAATAAACATCAAGTCGTAAATATAAGCGGACTAAACTAAAGTACCACCAATATAAGGTACAAAAAAAAACTATTGAAATGAATATTTCGTTGCGAATCCTTTATTCTGGATGACACACGCACATCTTTTAGGCATAGTGGATATTAAGTTATTAATTATATCAGGTGATATTGCTTTCCAGGGGGGTTACTGTGTACTTCGAATCGAAAAGAAAATCATTCGAATTTGTATACTTTTTACATTGTATTTCGAAAGCTTTTGCTTTCAAATCGAAATACACAGTAACCCCCAGGCTTAAAATAAATCTTCCTTGGTTTTGCAATTTTCTCGGTTGATTTTTAAGCTAACGAACTCCCACAAGTTCTCAATTGGGTTAAGGTCGGGGGATTGGGCAGACCAATGGAGAACTTCTCTAAACTTGTTCTAGAACCACGCTTTAGCCGGCTTATCAAGACATCAATAGAATGCAAAATATTCAATCAACAGATCAATTATTTCTAGGCCAATAAAAAAGTGTTTGCATACTGGTCAGACATCTCCTACTAATTCTGGAGGAAGACCACGTGAAACTTCGCGAAAAGACAATCCAAAATGATCCTACAGCATCCTCTAGTCCCATACGAAACCGCTTACATATAAAAATTAGCGAAAGAACGATTCGCAGAAGGGCGATAGAGGCCGGATTATTCAGTCGACGACTGGTAAAAAAGCCTTTCATATCGTCAAAAAATACAAAAGCCAGACTTGAATTTGCCAAGGCCCAAATTTAAATGATTCAGATGGCATAAGGCGTGTACGCAGATCAAATGGACAACGGTTGAATAATAAATATTGCAAATGCACTGCAAAGCGTGGAGGCGCCAACATAATGGTCTGGGGTTGTTTCTCTGGGCAAGGGATTGTGCAATTCATAAGATTGATGAAATTATGGATCGTTTCATGTATTGCGACATACTAAGACATGATGTTACCTTAGGCAGAAGAAGAGATGCCACTTAAATGGACATTCCATTCTGAATTTCTTAAGTTTGTGTTTTCAATAATAAAGATACATATAAATAAATAAAAAAAAATTAATAACTTTTTCTTAAAAATATTATTATTTAAAAAAATGTACTGTATGTATGTACATTAGGGTGGCCCCGTTTGTACGGAGAAAAAATAAGGTATCGATGTTCCCGACTAATATGAAAATTTGATTCATTTTAAGACTACGTTTCTCAATTTTTTTGTCCTGGGGTCAATATTTGACCCCAAAAAAGGTCCTTTTTAGAGGTTTTTTGATTTTTTTTTCACATTTCTTCCAAAGGAATTATATGTAATTGTAGTATCATATGAAAGGTATTTGAGAGGCGTATTCAAAAACCAATTTTTTTTTTTAATTCAAAAATTTTGAAAATTTCAGACAAAATTTTAGTGTTTTTTTATTTTTTCATAGAATTTACTTAAATAAATAGTTGAAATTTCTTGATTATAAACATCTTGCAATTTAACCCAAATGGTTTTTCCCGTTTTTTTAAATTCTATCTATTTAAATTTTTATTAATTTTTTTAAAACCTAAATTCTTCCCTAGCTGACAATCTCTGTTAACTTAATTCGTTGATTGAATGGGTATTAAAATAACGTAAATTGTATAAGCTAAAAAACGGAAAACCCATTTGGGTTAAATTGCATGATGTTTATAATCAAGAATTTTCGTCATATGAGCGATGCATTTCAGTGGGCGAGACCATGCCCCTTTGTCCACTTACATAGTCAAGAATTTATTATTTCGTAAGAATATCTTATGAAAATTTAATAACGATCGGTCCAGTATTACGATTATTAATTTTCCTAAAAAGGGGCGTGGGTACCGTACTTTTCTCCTGGTACGTATTCCTAATTATGTCAATACCATATGTACTGCATATCAGGTGTACAATCAAAACTATTATTCCTATCAGAGTCACAGTAACATGCTGTAAAAATATCAGGCAGATCGGTCCAAGGGTTTGGCCTCCTATTAAGCACAAACATACAGACAGACATTCATTTTTATATATTATTAAAGTAGGCGTGGTCATACCAACTGAGAAATCTTCCCGGACTCATACACAATAACTTTGCTGAAGATCATCACATGACCAAATGCATAGTTTACGATTCTATAAAGGACATACATACAAACATTAATATTTTGTTATGGGGCGTGAAAGTAGGCGTGACACAAAAAATTTATTTTTACCTCGCCTTCAGTAAGATGTGGATACAATTTGTATGAAGTAAATCTGTAAAAACCCATGCAGAAGCAACAAATAAATTAAAAAAGTGGGCGTAGAGTAGACGTGGTCGTACCAACTCAGAAACTTTCCCGGTCTCATGCACAACAACTTTGCCGAAGATCATTACATGATCAGATGCATAGTTTAGTAGTCTATAAAGGATATACATACATACACAGGGGTGTCATAGAAACCAATATTGTCAGAATTGGCTTTAAAACCGACAAGAAAAAATGCTTTGGTGTCATAGGGCACTGCTACACGTTCAATAAATATTGTGATACTAGAAATATCTCGATATTTATTGAACCAACATAATTTATGTTAAATATTTTGAAATTTTGTCTAATTTTCACCATTTTTAAATGATTTAATTACCAATTCTTACCATAATTTACAGAGTTTGTCTGGGGGGTTATTATGTATTTCTATTCGAATCGAAAAGGCTTTCGAAAATAATTTCCGAATCGAAAGGAAAATCGTATTATGTAGTACGTTCGAAAAGCTAGCAGAGTTGTGTTTGCAATTTTAAGGGAAATTTTAATTAATGGCAGTTTTTTATATGTTAAAACTTGGCAGCACTTTGCATTGTTTTATACAAACGTGAAGTTTGTTTAAAATAAAAGTTCAAATTGCAAATTAAAAGATTTAAATAACTAAAATGGACAGTGTTTTGTTGTGGGAAAATGATGAAGATGATTTTGTTCCAGAGAGAGTTCAAAGAAAGTTTATAAGAGATACATCAAACATTATGAATCTCAGTGAAAATTCGTGAGTAATATATTTTTATAAATAATTCGTACATATGCTTGAATTAATGCAAAAATATTTCTTAGATTTATAAAAAATTTTAAACTACCACGGGTATATCGATGTGGAGTATATGTTGTATTTATGGTTGTATCACTATTGTTGTAGTAGGAATATTTATTTGTGCTCCATATCTACAAGTGCCACTCATTACTTCAATATATTCGTTAATTGAAAGCAGTTCTGCAACTTTTTGCTCCAGCGGTGAAAGGGAACTGTAATTACTTAGTCCACCTCCAGTTCCTGAAATACTATTTTTGTTGCGGCAAGACTTTACCTTTATGTGTTGCTTATAATCCGCCCATACCTTGGAATTCATATGAAAAAATGTTATATTGTAAGTTAAAGTATTCATATTTATTTTATTTCGTATGTATGTATGTGAATGATATTATAAACACCTTTTTCCACTTTTCTACCTCATGTGAAGGTGGACCTGCAGCATTCAAATCTTGCGATAGTCTCTGCCATAACTCCCTGCATTTGCTTTTGGCATTAGAAACATTGAGGTGTCCTTTTGCCAAATCTGCATACAATGTCATTAATTCCACCATTATTTTTTTAGACGTTTCCCTTTAAATAATTTTAAAATCATTTAATAAACTTTTTTATTAATTAAATATTAAAGGTATATACTTACATTTTCAAATTTGTTTTTTTTTTTAATTTCTTTTATGTATGTAAAAAAATAAATATAAAATTTCCGCAATCAAAATAGCATTCGAAAAATCTGTATACGTTAATAACACATATGACATTTGCTTTCGTAATACATAATTGCAATTTCGAAAGGGATTTTTTTGGTTTCCGAATGGGATTAAAAAATTACCTTAATTTACGAACGTTCGGAAATAAATTTCCGAAAATCGCAATACGTAATCCCATTTTTACGAATTCGTTGATTTTCCGATTCGAATAGAAATACATAATAACACCCCTGATGTTCATAATAATCTTGAGTGTAATTTAACAGAGTATAAAAAGGGGTACAATTCGGTTTTAGTGTTTTTGCTCAAAAAAAACTTCATCAAATAGGGCTCTTAGAGGAGATGCCAGAAAAAAAATTAGTTGGCGGTCACGCCTATTTTCGAAGGAGCGGGCCCGTAAAGTTCAAAATATATAGGCCTATATCTCGGGAACTACTGGGTATCTGATAATTTGTAATATAATAAATAAAAGGTATTAAAAATACTTTTCCAACGATATATATCATGATTATAAAATATGGACAGAATATGGGTTAAATCCGAAAAGAATATTTTTTGACCCGAATTTATTTGTTTTTTGGAAATGGTTCTTATATGGCAGCTATGACAAATTATGGGCCGATCTTCTTAAATTTTGGAACAGTTATTTTCATGCATATGAGGATATTTCACGTCGAATTTCAACATAATTACGGTACATTTAAGATATATATTAGTATTAACGTGGATTTCGGTAGTGGACCTTATGTGGGGTATATAGTCAAATATGGACCGATATTCTCAAAATCCAGCAGTTTGATTTAGGCATGTATGTAAATGATCCGTGTAAAATTGTGGATTGGTATCCTGATTTGTAAGCGATTTATGAGTATTAAAGTGATTTTCGGAAGAGGGCTTTATATGGGGCATACGGTTAAAAATAGTCCGAAATTCACAAAATTTTGTGGGATGATTTTTGTATATGTAAATGATCTGTGCAAAGTTTTGAGTCGGTACCGATATTTATACAAAAAATGTCTTTTTCAGATGTGGTCCTTGTATGGGAGCTATGACCAGTTCTGGGTCGATCACCATAAAATTTAGTACAACAATTGATTTGCCTATAAAGAGTACACTTTTTTTGCGGTTTATTTTTATGCGGATTTGAAGTTATGCGGTTTTAAAATCGACTTTTTTGTATGTATTATTGTTTTCATTGAGTTTTCATAATTATTTTGTTGGCATCACTACTGCATAGTAATTTTCAAAATTAGAAATAAAATGATGAAAATCCAGAAAGTGATTGTGAAGAAGACATTATAGCACCACTCAATGTTCAAACGGTTGCAAAAATTCTTCAGACTGCTAATGAGATATAAAATCAAATCCTTCTACACGAACCAGATACTGAAAAAGCCTTTATACTCAATAGATAAATTTGTAACCTTATGTCAGGATATCGCGAACAACACAATCAGTTAAAAAAATACAACTCAAAAATTAATGACAAATTATTTTTAAAAAACAGATCAAAATATTCTAGATACAGATTGTATGCATTATCAAGTAGTGATTCCTATAATATGTAATGTCATACATTTAAGTATCGAATTTTAAATTCTATAAATGATTTTTTTTGGTTTTTAGTTCGTACTTATTTATTTTTTAACTTTTATAAACCTGTTTAAGCAGATAAATGTAATAAAATTGACTGTTTTCCCCATTTTTATGTAATTTTTATAATAAATAAATGAATTGTTTTGGTTATTTTTTTTTATCTTGTGACTTTTTTATGCGATTTTGGTCTAATTTTTACACCTAAATTTGAAGTTATGCGGTTTTTCAACTTTTTGGAACGAATCATCCATTTTGTGTGAAAATCAGGCTTTTTTTTATGCGGATTTTCTTTATGCGGTTTTCTTTGGAACGCATCTACCGCATAAAAAAAGACCTAAGTGTATTTATGTCAAATTTTAGCTGTTTAACATTATTTATATCTGTTTTATACGTATTTAAATGAATTTTGGAAGTGGACTTTTTATGGGGGCTTTGAGAAATCATGGACCGTTTCTTACTATTTTCCGCACACTTTCTTCTTTTATCATAAAAACAACATATACAAAATTTCATGGTATTATCCGCAATATATTTCAAAATACATATTGCAAAAAAATATCAAATTTTTATGGAGGTTGTCTCACATATTGGTCCATAACTGTGGTTGGCCTAAACCGATTTTGCTGATTTTCAATACCAAAGTTACCCGGAAAATAAGAAATATTTTTCTGGAAATTTCGTTTAGTTAAGTTGTATAGTTTAGACGTGAGAGTGTTTTACACAGACGGGCATGGCTAAATCGACTTAGAATTTCATAAGGACCAAGAATATATAAGTAAAAAAGTTAAAAAAGTTTCACACGGAATGACAAACGTAATATACCCTCATTTACCACTCTTGGTGGCGGAGGGTATAAAAACAAATGTTATTTTCATATGATAATGAACTAAAAAACAAATTACTTATTTTCATATGATATAATGATCAAAACAAAAAACAAGAATCGATAGTGCATTAAAAAGTTGTAAATTGCCTTAATTCAAAACTTCTTCACGACCAACAAACAACAAATAATACGTATATTAGGTATGCCGACAAAGCGGACGTAAAAATGGGGGTGGTCAATTAAACTTGAACAAGCATATTTTCCGAACTTAATACGTCATTCGCACTAAGTTTGAGCGGAATCTATAAAAAATAACATAAAAAATGTAAAATCACATTGAAAACACAATTTTAGTTTTTTCAGAATTTTTTAATTTTCCAAGCAACTTTTCCGATTTTTCTTTCCATACAAACCTTTTTCAGACTATTACACACATTTCAAAAAAAAATTACCGAAATGGGTCAAGCCGTTCTCAATTTATGCGCTTAGCAACGGACAGAATTTAATTTTTATTTATATAGATTTTTTATTATAAAAAAAAATCACAAAATGAACCGCTTTGAAACAATTTGTTTTTTACTCGTTCAAACTTCAATATAAAAAATAACCTAAAACTTCTCTTGTTTCTCTTTTAAAGTAAATGACAAAAATATAAAACTCCATTATTAAGCAATATCACAATAAGTCAGAAGGAATGAAAATAGCATACACATATAAATATGTAATTATTTACTACATATATATACTAAGTATAGTAAGTACGTGTGTATGTTTATAGTTTGAGTGAAAATGAAGAGTTAAAGTAAATAGGAAAATAGAAGGTTTTTTACCTTAGGGTGGCGGCAGTAACAATTTTATTAGATTTAGTTGAATAGAATTCCTTTACAGCGAATAATAATAATTGTAGTGTACGATGCAAAATATACGAAAACACCTATTGTAAATAAAACACCCTCGCGACATCTAGTAGCAATTTATTTAGATAATGTCATTATAAATATGTAATTATAAATAAATGTCATTTTACATTTCCTGCTTCTTAACCTTGATCTCGACACGTGAGGTTGTAATAAAGAAAAACCTAATTCTTAAGAAACGTGACAAGTGTTTTATTTAAGAAGATATAGGTTAGCCCTCTTGGCAATTACACAAGTGATTTATATAAGAAGATATTGGTTAGCCCTCTTGGCAATAACACAATAATAACAAATAACTATTAAAGTAACAGTAGCTTCAGTTGAATTATAGCGACTAAGATGAAAGTACGAAATATGTACATGTTTTTAGTACTTTTGTAGCACTCAACCCGATTTTTAATAAAACAAGAAATATAAATATGTATTTACAAATTACAGAGTTTTATACCGTATATATCTATGTATTTTTTAGACTCGCAAGGCGGCTGGTTGGTTAGCAGGAAAATTGTCATCAGATGGCCATTCCGTTGCTGTTCTCTCTGGCGATCTAACTGTGGAACAAAGATTAGCTGTACTTGATCGTTTTAGGATTGGTTTAGAAAAAGTTCTGATAACAACGAATGTGTTGTCGCGAGGTAAATATTATTTGTTGTTATTAATAAACACGTAATTTATGCCGTTTATTTAAATTAAATTTTGGGAATCACAAAAAGGTATTGATGTTGAACAAGTTACAATTGTTGTAAACTTTGATCTACCAATGGACGCCAAAGGCAATGCCGATTGTGAAACGTATCTCCATCGCATCGGAAGGACAGGAAGATTTGGTAATAATATATGCATGAGATAATATTAAAGTTTTAATTATTTCTTATTCTCATAAACTCGTTATCTTCAACAGGTAAGAATGGTATTGCGATTAATCTAGTAGATAGTGACAAAGCAATGGCCATCTGTCGCACTATTGAACATCACTTTAAGAAAAGTATCGAAGAACTTAATGCAGACAATACCGAAGAAATTGAAAAAATTGGAACTTAAATTTCATTTTATAAGTTTGATTAAATATTATAATACGTACATGTGTGTTTATTGATTTAATATTTTTATTTTTTATATCTACAATCACAAATACCGAATATAACCATCGTTAATGTTATGCAAATTGCTTTTTTACATTCCTCTCATTATTTATAGTTTATAAAAAAAAAACTTAAAATAAAACACAACTACTACATATTATACATATATTTAAACATCATCCCCGCTTAGTTTGTCACACTGAATTTGGTAGCTGGCAGGCTCGTACCGCAACCAGTTGGAGCAGAACAAAGATGGGTGAAAAAACTTCGCTATATTCCAAATTTGTTTGACCGCTTAGTTTTAGACAGAGTAAATATTTGAAGATTGCAACAAGAAATAAAAAGTAAGTGCTCCACATAAAACGATGCAAAGCCTTTCGTTTATTATCCGTATCCAAGTACATTCGTATTCCAACAATTATACAAAAATACGCATTGCAAATGTCAATGCAAAACAGTGGACTGAAAATCGTAAACCAGTCAACAGAATTTTTCACAATAGTCCCAGATATTCGAAAAGCAAGTGTTATCGTGAATACGAGAAGGCCGCATAAATTAATCATTATTTCAAATTCGGTAAGTCCTAGCCAGCGTACGAGTTCTGATAGTTTAAACATGTTGTATTACGTTTGTTTAAATAGAAAAGGCAACATCTACGTCATACACAGAATTTCGAATAATTTTAATGTGAACAGCTGAATTATTTCTTCTTTGTATTGAAATATCGTCGGCATCACACAATGGGTGATATTCATCTGCAAATATAAAAATAAAATAACTTTTAACAATAAATAAAAAGAGAACG
Organism: Bellardia pandia; assembly: GCA_916048285.2. NCBI lineage: Eukaryota > Metazoa > Arthropoda > Insecta > Diptera > Calliphoridae > Bellardia > Bellardia pandia. The sequence goes on along the minus strand of OU696532.1, from coordinate 89,614,316 downwards.
TAAAATTTAAAAATTAATTATATATGAATTATTTTCTATCTTTTAAAATTCTCAAAATAAATGTATATATTCATATCCAATTTTGGATTTTTTTTGCGGAATTAAAGATTCCGGACGTTTTAAATCATTTTTTTATTGCTTATTTATTAAAAGAACGTCATAACTCAAAAAATCAAATTTTAGATATAATGATGAAGAATTGTTCGCTATGTTATGATTTTTATTTTACGTGTTGTAGCAGAATATGCCGTTATTCCATTTTATGTTCGAAAAATTTGTATAACAATAACAAAGACCAATCGTAAGTACGTAAATATCATTCGTTTTTGTTAAATATCGTTCCATTTCGTATTGTGTCTGTATAAGTGAAAAGGTTATTATTATTTACATCTATTAGTTTTTACATAAAACGCATTATTTTGAGTTAATACTGTGCTCTGGAAAAATTTTGTTTATTCAAAATTCGTTGATTTACAAAATGTGACATTGTTAATGAAAAAACAGTTATCATCAAGCAAAGTACGTCAATGGCGACTTGGAAATAACAGTTGATAACTCAAAATGATACTGTACTATTGATAGAATTAATGTTTTGCAATAATAACAAGGGTCACAGGAAAAAATTAAACTTAAAGGCTGTTCTAAAATTGACAGACAACAACACTAGTAACTGCTTGTCACCAGTACTGCCAGCCATCTTGTAATTCATCGCGGTCAACTTCATTTTTGGAAGACTGTACCATTGATGACAAAACATTCTCCGGTTTCATCTAAAACTTCTTTAGCAATGATATCTAATGATGTCCCAGGCCCATCAAATAAATTAACAAATAAGCTCACACATGCTTCCATGCAAATGAGGTAATACAACAAATACTGGGGTCAAATTACCGCATTCGAAATCGAGTAAAATTTATCGTAATTTTCTTATTTGAGATTATGGCATTCGATATCGAGGCAAAAATTTATCATAATTTCGATATCGAAATCATTTTTCGATATGATAGTTCATTCGATCACGACTGCGGTAATTTGGCCCCTGTTTTGAATTCAGCAGCCCGAGTAAAAAAGAAAAATATCAAAACATCCAGAAAAGTGGAAGCAAAATATAAAAAAATAAAGAGAAATAGAGGAGAGCAAACGAAACACATACATACTTTGAGCAAAAAAAAAATTAAACCGCAAAGGCAAATTAGAAGACCATGTTCTGAGATTTGTAGATTTAAATGTTCCTAAAAATTTTATAAAAATAAGAGAAAACAAATATTTACCGCATACTGGGCTCTAGGAAATATTGAAATGCAACAACAGTTTATTTCTAATTGCATGCGAATCGTTGATCCCACCTACCGTTACGTGCGTATTGGAGGAACAAGATGCCCTCGTATGAAAAATAATGCATACTTATTTAAAAAGGTGACACTGTTCGCGTCTGCAAAGTATTTTTTAAAAACACTCTTGATATTAACGATCGTTCGATTAGAACTGTGCTGCAAAAAAAGTGATAAGATTGTAACAAATACTTGAAGTCGACCAAAGAGGTAAGCATTGAATCCAAATATTAAAGCTGGAGTTAAGTATTTCATATACAGTGGTGGTCAAAACATTTGCAACTGGGAACACGTATGTAGTTTGTATTATTATATTTTTTTTTTAATTGCTCATTTTTAATACCTTTTTGTTTATTTATTACCTATATTCATTGTTCTTGTTAAACATGTAAAGAAAACAAAAATCTCTCTTTTAAAATTTTGTATGTTTTTAATTTTAAATTTAATGGCCCATAATCATAGTCATAGTAAAAGCATACTTTAAGCAAAAGCATGCTTTTGTTTTAAATTCAGAACAAAATTTATATGTTTTTGATGTTTAAAAGTCTACTTTTACTTAAAGTATGCTTTTTCTATGACTATGATTATGAGCCATTTTTATTTTTGTATTTATACACTTACTCAGGAATCTACATTGTAATATACAGGCATGTTCTGAAAATCACTTTTTCGTAAAGTGATTTGAAATCACTGAAAAGGTGTTCTGTGCACAAAAATTATTAAAATCTCGTGATTTAAAACCGGTCATCTAACAGTCTAAGGATCACTTAGAGTTTTTCAAGCATTTTTCAGTGAACTCTTGTAATAAAATTATCACATACACTGAAAATCATTTGTTCTTTATTTGTTTTTGAAATAAAACTAATAACTGTTTCACACAGAAAAAACTTAAAATTTACAAATTTAGTAAGACGTTGTATTTTTTGCGGACAATTTTTTTAGATTTGTTTAAAATTTTCGTGATTTACTTATACTTTTTAGTAGTCAACACAAAGAAAATCAGCTGTTAGCTCGTGATTTAGAACAATCAAAATCACTACTAAAAATTAAAAATCTCGTGATTTTCAGAACACCAAAATATTCCTCCCGTGATTTCAAAATCGTTCGTGATTTAAAATAACCGTGATTTCAGAGCATGCCTGATATTTAATTTATTGGCCTAGTAAGGCTTGTATTTATTACTTGAAATAAATAAATAAAAATAATAAAAAAAACTTCATTTTGATGAGAGAGTGTAAATTGAAGTGTTCAAAACATTTGCAACTCTCCTTCCTCTTATTCTTTAATACGTAATTAACACTAATGCTTGGTTTTCACTGACATTTGTTGTCAAATTGTCCAAATTGTTGGTAATTTCATAACAATTTGGACAATTTGACAACAAAACTGATATAGTGAAAACCAAGCATAACAAATTCTAGAATATGACGGTAATCACATACTTTTTAACAATTAAAAATTGCATATTAATGATCATTTTAACGCCCTTTAAGTTTGGAGTTAAGAGTGTAAACCTCGCTTTATAAATTTTTGAGTCGAGGTGGAAGACCTCGTGCAAAAACAGCAAGAGAAGACAGGAAAATTCCCAACAGATGTTCCCAGAGAAGCAAAAACAGAAATTTCCGTGGACGTTAGTCTTTCCACTATAAAAAGAAGAGCCCGACAATACGGTCTTAGAAGTTACAGATGCATAAAAAAACCATGTGTCGGGAAAAAATCACAAATCTCGCCTTCAATTTCCTCGATCTCATTTAAATTGGACTCCACAGCAATGGAAGAATATGTTATGGTCTGATGAATCTAAACTTAATCTCCAAGGATCAGATGGAAGGTGTTATATTCGACGACCTCGAGATGAAAAGTGTAATCCACGATATGAGCTAATCCTGCGTTACGGACGTTACATACGCACGCAAATTTGCTTGTTAAAATTGACACTGCTGGCGTTCGCATTGAAATATTTTCATGCAATTTTTTGCAAAATGCACTTCTTTGGGAGTACTTTAAAACTTGTTTTAAACTTAAAGATTGAAAAAAAGTTATGCTAGCTTAAAGTTCCGTTACGGACGTTACAGAAAACGGAAGCCGATTTTGAGGCTTATGTGCATTTGCACATTTTTTAGCTAATTTTACATAATAAACAAAAAATGTCCAAATACAAAAAATTAATTGGAATATATGACCATATCAATCCAGCTTAGAAAAGAAGGCTAAGCAGTCCCGTTAAACAAAAATCTTAATTTTTGTCTGTTACGGACGTTACGTTACGGACATTACACTTTTTTCATTAAACCAAATTGTGTAACGTATTGAAGTGAATTTTGGAAGTGGACTTTATATGGGGTCTATGGTCAAACATGGACCGAACTAAAAAAAATTTCGTTTTGCGATTTCTTTTTGTATAAAACTTATTTTTGCTGAATTTTGTCTTGATATTCCAATTTTATAGGCATTTATTTATCATTAAGCCATATTTAGGGAATATTTATATTTGTATGGGGGCTATGAGAAATCATGGATCGATTCTTACTATTTTCCGCGCACTTTCTTCTTTTATCATACAAACAACGTATACAAAATTTCATGGTATTATTTGCAATATATTTAAAAATATTGAAATAAAATGTACAAAAAATATCAAGTTTTTATGGAGGTTGTCTCACATATTGGTTGTTGTTGTTGTTGTAACAGCAGTAATTGCTGAGTTGACAGCCCTTGGCCGAGTGATATCGGGTCATTCCGGTGCGTAGAACCGGCTGTCGTGGGAATGTCACATATTGGTCCATAACTCTGGTTGACCTAAACCGATTTTGCTGATTTTAAATAGCAAACTTTTCGAAAGCATTTCTGACAGAATTATTGAAGATTTGGATCCCGAATATATCTGGGGACTTTAAAAAACAGACGGACATGGCTTAATCGACTCCGCTATCTATAATGATCCAGAATATATATAATTTATAGGGTCGGAAAATTTTATTGTGGAAATTACACACGAAATGACAAACTTATATATCGATGGTCTCATGTAGAAAGGCCCTAACTCGCATATTTGAAACTTTACAGGAGAAGGTAAAAACATAATAGAAACTGTAATATTCAACATGTAACTTTTTTTGTACAACTGCTTATAAAAGCGTTATTTTTTACACTATTGCAATAAATTTTTGTGAGGAGGTGTATTTGCGTTAAATGCATTGGAATCGCAAAAAAAACAAATTTCGAAAAAAATAGCGAGTTAGGGCCTTTCTACATGAGACCAACGATATACCCTTCTCATGAAGGTGAAGGGTATAATAAAGAGCAAGAATAAATCATATATACATACATGCACTCAAGAACAATACATAAAAATTACCGTTAGTCCCCTTTTACAGTTGAGAAATTGAAAAACAGACAGGCGAAGTTTGTAGGCGATGTATTGAAGAGGAAGAGTGTGCGGTAGACCTCTACTGTACTGGACATTTTAAGACATTTTTCGTTTACAGTTTCCACCCTTCGCATTTTTCATGTTGTTGCTTCACATCATTTTTCTCACTTTAACGCGCGTATTGCAAAAATAATTTAATTTATTAACCAAATAGATTTATTGATAACAAAAATTTTATAATTAACAGTTGTTTGAATATGTTTTTTAATTTCTTGTATTTCTTGCGAGTATTAATCAACAAATTTTTCAAATAAATTGTATATTTAACTTGAAGGTAACTTCGATTAAAATTTTTGAAAAATAAAAATTTCCACAACAATCAACATAGAAGAAAGAAAAAATAAACAAAAAATGTCTGTCTGTCTATTAATTTCGCAACTCTAAAAGGTTTAGGCAAGTTCAAAGCGGAATGGGAAAAATGTCTGTCTTTCAATTTCTCAACTGTAAAAGGGGACTTATAAATGTAAATAGTACATATAAGTAATTTTAAAAATTTTATCATCACATGCAAAAAAGCAATGGAAATAAATAGATCAATAGAAATATTTATAATTTTTAAAAATAATTTAAATGGGCCTATTCCAGTAGAAGCCCTCCCATTTATAGTGGATTAGGGACTAATTCCAAAGGAAGGCGATTACTTATGTAAAAATGGTCACGCTTTGAATTTAGTCCCCAGTGATGAAATTAATGGATGGATCTGGAGGTAAGTAAAAGTGAAGTTATTTAGAACTTTAAAATAACATTAAATAATTATATGTAGATGTTGGAGTTCTGAAGACAAAAAAAAAACCCCCCGCAGGTGCAACGTAAAGGTGTCCTTCAGAAAAGACACATTTTTTGATAAGTCACACCTTACTGTTTGCCAAATTTTACTGTTCGTATACTTGTGGACAGAAAATGTTTCACTCGACTTTACAATGAGAGTAACCGGCATTAAGGGTCTACAGACTGTTGTCGATTGGAACAACTTTTGCCGGGAAGTAGTCGTATTTGGTTCTTTTTAAACTAATTTAAAAATAGGAGGCTCTGACGTTATAGTAGAAATTGACGAAAGTTTGAAAACGCAAGTTCCACAGAGTCCACCACGTAGAAGGACAATGGGTCTTTGGAGGAGTAGAAAGTCTAAGCGGTGTTTAATGGTTCCCGTAGAAGATAGGAGCCGTGAGACACTAATACCGCTTATTCAAAAGTACATTTCTCCAGGATCAATTATTGTTTCCGATTTTTGGAAGGTAAGTAATATAAAATTAACAATATTTTAATGAATCTGAACAACATGCATACATATGATTATCTTTTCAGTCATACGATGCTTGGAAAGATTTTGGCTATAGGCACAAAAAGTAAATCACTCTGTTTCCTTTGTGGATAGACCAAGCGGACAACACACTAATACTATTGAAGGCCTTTGGCGGCACTTAAAAAGATCAATGCCAGAATATAATTTATTTATTTATTTTAAAAACAGTTTTTAATGGATATATCCAAAAATTTATTTTTATGCGTTGGTGCAAATCAGAAAATAAAAACAAATTCGTAGAATTTTTAAAATTGGCAGGGTTAATGTACAACCACTTACAACCTAATAACAATAAAGAAAATTTAATTTCAATGGCAGCAGACAGCTCACTGGAAGAAGAACCAAGTAGAGATTAATTAAATTTAAATTTCTTATTTTTTTTTCAAAAAGATGTTTTTTTTATGAAAATATTTAAATAAAAAAAAAAAATACATATGTAGGTATATGTACTATACACAAAAAATTAATAAATGGTTTAATTTTTTTGTAACTAATAGACTATTTCCGATGTGCTAAAGAATGCTTTTCTGCGAAGACGGCCTTCGGCCGGGCGCAAAAACATTCTCCTCCATGGTATACCAAACACCGGCTTCGCTAACTGACGCTTCTCTACATAGCCGGCCTTTTGCCGTGCCCAAGGATTTTCTCCTCTATGGTATAACAAACACCGGCTTCGCTAACTAAAACTTTTCTGCACCTAAAAAAATGCTTAAATTAACCTAAAGCGGAAAAAATATGCGAATACAAAAAAAAATAAATATGCAATCATTAATTTAATTTTTCCTTTTTATTTTTCAATTTTCTATCCCCCTAGACACTTTTTTTATTTGGAGCTGCGTCGGTAAACTAGATTTAAGCCCATTTCAAAGTTACCTGTAATAAATCAGCATTTTTTGTAACCAATACCAAATACCCCCATATTTTATTTTCCCGGTTTTTATAATCCTAAAATCGACGCTATCTTGGAACACGTGAGATTTCATCTTTCCGAGTGTAAAATCTTTCGGGATTTTTGGAAAATAAATGTATGTTAACAAATTATTGAACTTACCTATTAAGTGTATAGTAGATGTGTTTATAGCATATGTAAGGGCATCATTAGAATTTTTGACTAAGCTTGATGCCAAGTTCAGACCTCGTAAAATTGCGTTTCCCAGACAATGTAAATATATTTCCTTTATTCCAGCGTTTAAAAGATCTTCACAATGTTTTTGTTGCGCCTAAATTGAAAATTCGTCTAATTTCCATGCATGAAATGTATTTTATTTTTATCTTCAAACCTTAAAGTTAGATTTTGTTGTGATGTAAATGTCGTTTTGCCTTTTGTTTACTTTTGGTGGAGGCCTCTTTTTGTGGTTACGACCGCTGTTGTTCTTAGTTGAACTTTTAGACCTTATTTTCTGTTTCACTGGATGCTGTTCCATAATATTTCAAGCACGCAATTGCATATTTGTAATTAAAAATAAAGCTGGAGGTCCACACCAAGCGTCTACGCGTTTCACGCCACAAAGTATACACGCGCGTTCATGGTGAAATTAAATACCAGGTGACCGCATTGCTACAACAATTACAACAAGGCAAGAACAACAGGCATTTTTCTATATGAAAAACTTTCGTCACTGTCAAAAAGTTTTTTTTTTATATAACTTTTTGGCATTTTCAAATTCACCATGAAAAATCAGCTGGCGCTACGCTATCACCTAGTATTTAAATTCACCTTGCGCGCGTTAACGAAACTCTTATACAGGGTTGTCAGATTTTTTCAACTTCGTCGCCAAAACGGATGTAAAAAATCGCCAAAATCCGATTTTGTTCAGTTTTTAATTTTTTTTATTATTTAAAAGACAAAAAACCAAGGTGAATTTAAATACTAGGTGACAGCGTAGCGCCAGCTGATTATTCATGGTGAAATTGAAAATGTCAAAAAGTTATATAAAAAAAAACTTTTTGACAGTGAAGACAGTTTTTCATATAGAAAAATGCCTGTTGTTCTTGCCTTGTTGTAATTGTTGTAGCAATGCTGTCACCTAGTATTTAATTTCACCATGCAAAAAACCTAGTTCAATTTTCAAGTCAAAAATCGCCAAAAATTGAGAAAAAACCAAAAAAATCGCCAAAAATAATTTAATTAAAAAATAAATAAATTACATAAAAATGGAGATCATATTTAAAAAAAAGTAAAATTAAGTACATAAGTCTAAAGTTCGTAAACTTCATCCTCAGCGATTTCATTACTAGAGTCTTGACTTTCATACATAGTTGAGTTGATTTTTTTTTATCATTTCATTAGTCGGTGTAAACGAATTGCGGCATAATTTGTTTACGTTCATATGATTAATTATTCTCAATAGAGCGTCTAAAAGCTCATATTGAATTTTACTTAGTCGAGTTTTTGCACAATTCATTATTGAAAAGACCCTTTCAACGCAGACATTACTAGTTGGAACTATCAATATAGTAAGAACGGCCAAAGATATTTCCTTAAAATGCTACGTACCTGCTGTATCGTGATAATCAAACACTTTTGGCCAAAATTCAAGTAAATTTGTTGGAATTTCGTTATTAAAATAATTATTTTAATTTATGAACGGAAGTTTTCCCTATTGAGTTTCATACATGCCTATTGCTACATTTGGATCCATAAATGGTCTTAATGTTTCTTGAACAACGCCAAATTTAGTTTGAGATAATGCATTCGCACACTTTGAAATAGAAAATTGTCCAAAAGCTTTAAAAAAGTTCATATTTTCTGGTAATCTGCTTATCATCTCTTTTAAAAGTTCTTTTTAAATACACAAAACAGTTGTCTTTAAGTACGATTATTTCTACTTCGCTCAATTTCGCATTTCTTAATTCTGTTTCAAACTCTGCTCCAAAATCAATTGCATTTAGAGGCAAAAATGAATTTGAATTATCAATAGCTGCATGTAAATCATTGAAAAATTTTTCATTGTTTTTAGTATTATATAAAACAGAAGGTTTGAAAACTTTTGTTGAAAACATAAGAAGTGTACAATACATTTTTTCATGCATGCTTCCTGCATCCATGCTGTAAGATTGACAATTGGATTTATAAAAACCAAAAAAAGACGATTTTTTTCATCACATAATTTATTATAGATGTTTTGGTGAAAATCGCCAGTGATATCAGAAGTCGCCATGTCGCCAAACGGAAAATCTCGACGTCGAACACGTTTCAAAACCGTCACGTTTGGCGAGAAATCGCAATATCTGACAGCCCTGCTCTTATAACAAACCGTAACAGCTGATTTATCAAAACAAACATTTTTTTCTTGAGTGGTGAAAATTGTTTGTTATTGTTTATGTATCATCGTGTAGATTTGTTAAGGCCCAACTATAATATGCATAAGCAAGCTTAAGCAAATTGCAAAAGTTAACGAAAAGGCTGTCAAATGCATAACAAGCACATATGAACATGTAAATTATAAACCGTATGTAAAACTAAAATTTTGACACACATGAAATTACATATGGGTAGAAAAGTGACATTCCACATGGTTTGTTCTATGTGATTTTTAAATTTTTATTTAAATTTTTAGCTTCAATTTTTTTCCCACGAGTATGCTCGTAAGAACGGACCATGGTTAACACATGAAACATTCTTGGTAACCCTTAGAATGAAACTTCTACGTCACATAACGGGAAATCATGCGCATGGCGTAATCCTTATTTTATCATTCTTGGTACAAAGACAATATTTATTGTGTTTGTATTTTATAAGAGAAAGAGCATTTTACTTTATAAAGAGAAAATCGAATAAAGCAAGTAAACGAAAAAAAGTAAATGTATTTATGTATTTATTTTTTGTACTTTTGCAATAGCCTACTGCAAAATCATATGCGTTTACAATGCAAAGTAATACTTCATGTCAACACTGCGTTGTCAAATAATGCAATTACATTTTAAAACATTTATGAATGCAATACTGCTTTTCGTATGTTTTTTTCGCGTATTTTATAAAAATAATTGTTATATGAATCTCATATATTAATATGTGTGTATTCATTGAAGAAAAAACTTAAATGAATCATACATATTTGAATAAAAATTAAGTTAAATTTTAACTTACGTTAATATGTTCGTCATTTGAATTGTTAAAAAATCAAAAAGCATCACAAATTAAAACACTGCACAAATTTGACAACTGTTGCGCATTTAAAATCATTGTCATGCATTAATGAATTTACGGCATTGTCAAAAAAAAACAAAAATAACGTTTGTGAACTCTATGCAATGCTTGCTGGGCACCTTGCAAAAGAGTGGTCGTAGATTGGAGTTGGACTCTGATTAATTCAACTGTTAAGGTATTTAACAAAGATGTGGCAACATTTAACCCTCAACCCGCAAACTTTTAAAAGCTAACAAAAAGTTTTTGAATAATTTTTTTTCTGGGTAATTATGACCCAATAAACTCAAAAAATCCTTCAGGAAGTAATTTGCAAATTAGGTTTAGGAGCCAGGTGCAAAAAGGTGAAGAGTGCCTCAGGGCACTGTTGCCGTTTTAGGTGTAAAAAGCAATGATATATAAATTTGTAATTATGATACGGTTTTATTGAAAAACTAATGAAAAGGATACAAAAAAATAGAAACATTTGTTTTACTTTCTACGATGATACTCATAAAAACAATTTTTGACATTTGAGCAGCATAAATGCGACTTTTTGCATAGTTTGCACCATGGTGAAATTAAATACTAGGTGACAGCATTGCTACAACAATTACAACAAGGCAAGAACAACAGGCATTTTTCTATATGAAAAACTTTCGTCACTGTCAAAAAGTTTTTTTTTTATATAACTTTTTGACATTTTCAAATTCACCATGAATAATCAGCTGGCGCTACGCTGTCACCTAGTATTTAAATTCACCTTGGTTTGCACCATCTTTTCCCACCTTCTTTATCTAACCAGATTGGAAAGTGGTCAATATTGTCATAACGGACGTCATCAACTGGATGTTTCGCTCTTTCGCCGACTTTTGAACTACCTTCTTGTGGAGTTTCTGGACGCGGTGTTCTTGGCCCACTGCTCCAGGTAATACTACGTTATCGCCTGCACCGTTGTACACTTCAAAGCGATAAGCAAAGCCGAAAGAATCGCACAAGAAGAATAATTTGATTCCCCATTTGTGTGGCTTGTTTGGCATGCACTGTCGAAGATGATGTCGCATTTTGGTGCTGCACATTTGCTCGTTGATACAGAGTCGAGCATGTTTTGGCACGGAATCAAATAGGTTGTTGAGTTCGTTGGCCAAATTTCGAATTCGAAACAATGCCTCTTAGGCCAAATTACCGCATTCGTGATCGAATGAGCTTGAAATATGATTTTGATGTCGAAATTATGATAAAATGTACTAAATTTCTTGCTCGATATCGAATGCCATAATCTCAAATAAGAAAATTACGATCAATTTTACTCGATATCGAATGCGGTAATTTGGCCCCAGGTTCTGCTTTCTTGATTCGCTCGCTTTCATCTCGGAAAGATAAATACTTTTTTATTGCCTCAAATCGTTTGCGACGCATTGTATTTTGAATGGGAGCGAACGCATTTTTACCCCAGTAACTTTCCAAATTTGGATACCGGTAAACTGACATGTACAACAAAATTCCAACGTAATGATATAGCTCATCAACGTCCACATTAAAATTGGTGTTGATGTTTTCGGTGACAGCTGCTCGATTTGTTTCAGTGGCAATTATTTCCATTATTTCGTTTGTGAAGAAATAACAAAATATGTCCATTGGGGTTTATAGATCTTTGAACTTTGGTGTAAGCGATGAATCTTCTCGAAAAGCTACTTCGTTTACATGTAGTTTCATTGATCGCTGCCTCCAAGTGATATGCGAAAATTCTTTGGAATCCTTTTTTATCGCTTCAATTCCTGTAAAACTACAAATCACATATTTTAAATCCAACTGGTAACTATCAATTCTTATCTGCACCAATGAAACCACCATTAGATGACACATTTTCTGGAGCAGTACTTTCCATTAATGGTAACGAAGAGCGGGGTCTTTTCTCTGGTTTTGTTGCAGATGTTGGTGTAACTGGTTCCTCCGATATAGAACATGGTGCTGTTGTTGTTACCATTGGATTCAATGGTGATGATCCCGAAGGTATGTCAAATGCATTTAAGTTTAGTGCCTCGGTGAAAAACAAAGTACTATTTTGCATTTCACTAATATATTTGCGAAATGCATTGCTCGTCTTCTTGGAAAATTTCACCGGGGCGTAATTTGAGCCATTTTCTTCATCATCGCTATATAAATCGTCTTCTTCGTCTGTTTCTATAGCATCCATGAACTCTACCAACTGATCATCAGTCAAGGTAGATAATTTAATCCCTCTGCGGTCTCTATCTGCCATTCCTATCACTTTTTTTTTATAAAAAATGCTAAATAATATAACACAAAAGTAAAATGCATTGAAATATAATAAGCTGATAATTTTAGCCGCAACCTGCAAGAGTGCCCTGAGGCACCCCTCAACACACTTTTTTTAATATTTTAACATTTGCAAATGCATAAACTGAAAGAATATCTTACCTTTAAAAAAAAATTATTTCGAATAGATCGGCCAACTAAAAGTTAGTATAACTTCGATTAAAAAAAAACAAAAATTTCACACAAAATTTTACGTGCTAAAATTATAACTTCTCTCACAAAACAGCTGACAGAACAAAAACGAAATGTCAGAATGCATTTCAACCTTTGAGAGAAGTGTCAACAGATATGTTACTAAAGTCACCGTTAAAATTTAACAACAAAATAATAATTACTTTTTGAGTAAATTGGTGTTTTGTAATGCGTGCCTTGAGGCACTCTTGCAGGTTAGAGGGTTAATGGCTACTTAACAAAATGTTATTTATTTCTAAATAAAAAAAAATTACAGAATTTAAATTTTGGTATTGTACACTTCACTAAAATAACAAATCTACAAGATGATGAATGAATAACAACAAACAATTTTTCGCCACAAAAAAAAAAGTTGGCTGTGATAAAATAGCTGTTGAAAATGAAAAAGTTTGGTTGTTTGTTTTGTATACGGCGATGGCGTAGCCATTATATATCGTGGGCGTTGCCAATATAAATCACTAACATTTTATTGTATCTGTTTACAAAATTTATCATAGAAAATAAGTTTATTTTATATTGTTCCGCGTCGATTTATTTTATTTTAATTATTTATATAAAATGAGCACCTTAAGTCGACCAAAATCGCCTCATTCAAGCAGTGCAATTAAATCGGGAGAAAAAGAAGAAAGTTTCTGGGATAAATTTAGTACATTGGGAAGAAAGAAAGGAACTAAAGAAGGTAACAACAAATACTATATTTAATTTTAATGTTTTTATCAAGTAATTTCAATAAAAATTCAGTTTAAGAATTAGTTTATTAAAGAACAAGGGTTTATTTTTACAGATGGTTGTTTATAAAATCCATTACGTCATTGTTTATTTTTTATTGTACAGGGTGGGGCAAAAGTCACGAAGGGGTTTAAAACAGTCATGTTCTCTGGCCAATTCTTGGCAGCGCCTTGCATAAATTATTCGTTCTTGGGAATCTCCCGGCTTTAGTTCTTGCACTAACTGCACCTTATATGGGAAAAGATGTAAATTTCCCTTTAATATTCTGCGTAAAGACCGCCGAGACATTTGCAGCTCAGCAGAGCGCCTTCGAGTTGATGTTTCAGGATTCTCCTCAACACTCTCCAGAACGCGTTGAATATTTGCTTCACTAATTACAGAATGTGGCCTTCCGCTTCGTGGAAGATCCCTCACTGAGCCTTGTTCCTGAAAACGTGTCACTAAGCGTCGAATCATTGATTCGGATGGTGAATTCCGCACATTAAAATGACGACGATAGGCTCGTTGAGTTTGAATTATTGATCGATGATGTTCAAAATAAAGTTCTATGATTTTGGTTCGCTGGATAACGTTGTAACCTTCCATAATTAATCTCCCAGATTTATTTTACAAGTCCTAAAAAGAAAAATAAAAAAAAATTAAATTAGAAAAGTTATGACTGTTTCAAATCCCTTCGCGACTTTTGCCCCACCCTGTACATACAGTAACGGTCATAATAATAGATTCATTAGATTAAAAATTTCCTCAGAATATAATGATTCAATATTTTTAGACCAACTTTTATGGAAATTATACTCAAAATAACAAGAATATTTACAGTATATTACAAACCTAGTTTGCCTACTTATTTAAAAAATTTTGACAATATTTTTATTTAGTTGTTGCATTTTATTCCTTGGCTTAAGTCGCTTTTAGTAAAATTTTTCAAATCAACACCAAGATGTCATTACGGGTTTGCAAATTGTAAATAGTAATATATTTAGCTATATCTTGAAAACTTCATTTCTTTCTTAGACATGTATGTATTTATATATTAAAATATTGGTATTTATACCTTACCAGCGATATATAACAGGACCATCTATAGATCAATTTTGGGAAAATTATCAGGCATGTGATGGAAAACGAAAACGAATGAGTTTCAGAATTCAATTTTTTTTCGTAATATTTCTGTATTGAAAAACGTTTATTACATAAAGAGGATGTTAAAAGAAAAATTTTAAAAATTAGATTAGAAATGCATTAAAATGTACTTATAAAACTCATTCGTTTTCAGTTTCGATCACTTGCCTGTATTATTTGAGCCGATATTTTTTAAAAAATCTAAAAATCCAATCCAATAATTGGATAATAATACAATAAAAGTCAATAAATTAAGTTTTAATTTAAAGTATTAAGAGTACATTATGTATGCCATATAGATTTGGAGAATTTAATGAAAGATTATGACATTTCACCATAATTTTTTTTTATGTTATAGAGGAAATCTTTACTATGCAAAGCCGTTGTTCAATATACCATATAGTAGAAAATACTTCCGCCCGGCTATAGGCCGGGAATAGAGTTTACTATGTGATGCCGTTGTTTTACGTACCATAGAAATCATGATATAAATATTTTTTATAAATATAAATAATTTAAAGAAAAACTGTTTTTTCGATTTCGATACCCGCAGACGCATATCATACTTTAAATTAAAGTTTAATGTCTTGGCTATTTATATTAATAAACTAAAATAATAATCTTTTTTAAGATTTTTTAAATATACAAAAACATCGACACAAAAAATACATTTTTCGTGTTAAATCCATAGTTAGTCCATGTCTTATTAGGTTTAGGTTGGCAGGTGGCCGTGTAGTACGGCTCACTTAGGTCCATATTGGTGGTCATATTGTGTAATTAGGTTTAATAATTAGAATCATTTTAGAAATTTCTTTGCATTGTGTTGTGAGAAAGTTTAAACCTTTATTTGGTAAATTTTTTAGGCATTTGTTATTTATCCCATCTGCACTAGGGTGTCCCATTCCAAAAAAAAATTTGGGGATCATTCTTAATTTGAATACTCATAAGGCTAAGAATTTTTGAGATTTTTTTCCGATTTTTCGGAGGTGGTTTAGAGGTCGCGCAAATTGATTTTGTACCAAAAATCGACCTTTTTGGGCTTTTTTTGAATTTTGGTTGAAAATTGGTAAAAAAAATAGACATTTCTTCAGCTTTTGAGTCAATATTATTAAAGAAAATTTTCTGATCTTTAATTTTATGTGCATAAATAATAAGATTCGTCAGGGATTTTCCACATTTTGATACATTATATAACAGTTTTTCGTAAATTTTTAGCAAATATGAAAAAAATGCTTTATAACTTTTAAAATTTGTATGAAGACTAAAAAAACTAATGATGCAGTTTAAAAGATTATGAAGTTTTAAATAAATTAGCGAAAAAAAAATGAATTTTCTCTCACCGTTCTCGAGTTATACCCTTTTAAAGCTTTGTACACATTGTATGAAATGTATAATACTATAAGGTGTGTACTAGGTTTGCATTGCTTTAAACTTTAAATAATTGGATTTAGAAAATGTAAATAAATTACCAAAAAAAAAAACAATATAAAACTTTTATGCTAGAGCCCTCTCGCAGTAATTAGCAGTCACTATATATATAAAATCTGAAGTTTTATTGCTCCGGTAAGTTGAAATTATCATAAAGTAGTCCAAGAAATATTTATTTTTTATTTATTTATTTATTTATTTATTTATTTCGTAATATTAAGCCTAGATGGCCAGAATAACAATATTACATAGTGTAAATACCATAATGATAATAAAAAAGAATCATCTTAAACAATTAATAACAATTCAATATAAATTGAAATAAGAATATTAATTATGCATATAACAGAGAGAAAAAAAAAAAAAAAACATTTTTATGGCTCCCCAGCCGTAATAACATATAAGTAGTAAATTAATGGATAAGAAACCCACACAGGTCCCATCAGCGGCAATATATAGGTGTACATAGGTTCGAAATAAATCGTCGATAAGTAGAATAAGATAATTGAAAGAAAAGGCATTATAAGGTTGAAGAAAACTATAGCTATCCATAATTTAGAAGTCATCAGTGAGTAGTAGATAAGAATTCCATGATTTTTAAACGAAAAACATTATTAGATTGAGAAAAAATTCGCAAGGAATAAGGTAGAATATTCCACAATCTAGCAATTCTAACAATAAAAGATTTATCAAAGAAAGAAGATGAAATTCTGGGTATACAAATTTGAGGATTTCTAATGGATCGTGAAAAAGTGAAAGATCTGTACAATGGAAGTGGCCTTCTAAATTTGATAATATTATGAAATAAAATAATGTTTCGATACTTAATAAAGCCTACAAAAGAACAACCAAGAAAACACTGAACAGAATAGGAAATGTGATCTCTACGCTTAATATTATAAACAAATCGCACTACAGAATTTAAAATACTACTAATTTTTTTTAAACGTGTTGAACCTGTACCAGAGTAAACCTCAATACCATATAATATCAATGACATCAATAATGAATGAGCCATGTTATACCTAATACGTAGTGGCAAATACAAGTTAGATGAATAAATCTTACGCAAAATACCAAAGACCTTGCCACGCAAAACATCAATATGAGCATCAAAGGAAAGTTTATTATCAAGGTATATTCCGAGACATTTTATATGATCAACCAGTTCCAGTCGAACATTATTCAATAAAAACTCAACATAAGGGAAAAAACGAGGAGTCGGGCCAAACATTATAGCCTTAGATTTGGAGGGATTTAGGGCTAAGTAGTTCGAGGAAGACCATATCAAAACTTGCCCCAAACAGAAGTTAACTTTATTTTGCAAAACGTCGGGAGAATCCAAATCACTTTTAAACAGTAAAAAGAAATCATCAGCATAACTAAAGGTTACACAAGAGGAGTCAATAAACGTTGGCAAATTATTAACATATAAAATAAACAAAAGAGGGCCTAGGACCGAACCCTGGGGAACACCAGATGCCAAGGAACGAACAGCAGAAGTAATACCCTTGAATTCAACAAATTGAGATCTGCCACCAAGATAAGAGAATATGAGTTTACAAGCTGATCTAGAAAAATTATACTCATCACGAAGCTTCTTAACCATAGTATAGTGACAAATAGAACCAAATGCATTAGACATGTCGAGGGAAATGAGAGCACATAATTTCTCATCATTGACATATTCACGAATAAGATCAGTAAGACTTAGAAGCATCAACGTGGAATTATATCCCTTACGAAATGCAAACTGTCCCTCATAAATATTCAAAAAAGTTGATTCCAGCATCTGGCGTCTAATTATATGTTCCAAAACCTTAGATAGAGCTGGAAGAATAGAAATCGGTCTAAGGTCTTGAGGACTACGAATTACTCTAGATTTAGGAATAGGTATGACCCGGGCAGTCTTCCAAGAAGAGGGAAATTTCGATGTAGTTAAAATAGTATTAAATAAATGTAATATGTAATTAGAAATATAGGGGTAAACTAATTTAATAAAGCGAATGGAAATATTATCGACGCCTAAAGAGGACGATTTAACTCGACTTAAAGCTTCTGTAACCTCTAATTCACTTACACAATTGAACGAAAAAGACTCCACAGTTTCTGGAAAATCATTAAAGGTAATATCATCCATAACCAGACCCCCATTACTCCTAACAAAGAAATCATTCAAGTCATCAACATTACCAACAAAGGCATCAGAACTATGATCAGTATATCCAGCCCCTCGTAAAATTCTCCAGACATTACGAGTATCCATACCACGAAAAAATTTTGAGAAATAAAGTCTCTTTTCCTTACGAATAACACCTTTAGCCCTATTGCGGTATTTGCAGTATATCCTCCAATTATCTTCAGAACGATGGCATATAAAAGAACGGTAAGCAAGTTGACTAAGAGACTTAGCATATAAAATTTTCCTAGAATTGATCCAAGTAGGCACATCATTAGAAATATTTCTCCTAACTACAGGAACACAAGTCAATAGCAAATCAAAAAGTGAAGCCAAGCAAGAGCACATATTATTAACATCACTCAAAGAGAAACAAGAAAAATCAAATGTAGACAAATATAAATTGAAATTATCCCAATTAATAGCAGAAAAATTACGATATTCAAGAACTTCATTAATTCTTGCGAGGTTGATATTAAATGAGGCAAAAATTAAAGCATGGTGGGAAATCAAAGGACATTGAAGTTGACTAGAAAAGCAAACCATTGAAATATTACTAACCAACCAGAAGTCTATCAATGAAGTAGATCCATGAGCAACATCAAAGTGGGACGGTTTAGAATCATGAAAAACAGATAAATTATTCCTTAGGCACATAGTTCTCATACTACAGGATTTCCTGGCATCAAACATATTGCAGTTGAAATCACCAACCACAATAATGTCAGAGTATTTTAAGAATAGTTCACTATGAAGATTTTCAAATGAAACAAGATCGCCATAAGGCAAATATACAACTCCAACAAGAAATTTAGAACCATTAGAGCTGAGCTCAATAAAAAGAGATTCACAAGTGCCAAGTACAGATATTTTAAAGGTTATGTTATATTCAAGACCATTGGAGATGTATATCCCCACACCACCACCTCTAGAGTTCAGACGATCATTACGACAAAAACTGTATCCAGGTAACTCAACAACACGACTGGATATGTAAGGCTTTAACCAAGTTTCAGTAACTGCAAGAATATTAATGGAAGATCCAACCAAAATAGACCTTAATTCATCCACTTTCGAGAAATTTGCAGAGGGTCTGATACTCTGGCAATTAATATGAGCTACATTAAGTTTGTCCTTATAAGGTTGTAGAATTGCATTGATATCAGATATGCCACTGAAGAGGGAACCAACATTAGGGTTATGAGACATCGAAATAAAACAATGATATTACGATGGGGAACCAAAAAACTATAAAAATAAACATTTCAAATGATCAATAAAATATAATTCAAAGTAAAAGATATATATGTATATAAATATAAGATAATTATAATAAAAATATAGAAATAATAAAAATATACAATTAATGATAAAGTTTTAAGAAAAAAGAAAGTATATTATTTAATATGATCCAATATGTAGTGCTAAATCATTTACAATAATTACAATATTATCTATAATTGTGTAAACTCCCAAGAACATATTAGGCTATGTATTTGACATAGTCCAAAATGAACTGCATTCGATCTATAAAATTTAATGTGCGAATATGACAATAAATTCAACATATGAGGACAGATTCATTAAATTTAGATCGAAAGAAATGGGAGAACTCTATCCTGTATCGTACTTTATATAATAAAGTATGACCAGGTAACAAAAAAAAAAAAATTAAAAGTGTATGTTATAAAATAATTACAATTACAATAGCCCACAATCACAGCCATAGAATAAGTATACTTCAAGCAAAAAGCATGCTTTTGTTTTAAATTCAGGACAAAATTTATAGGTATGTTTTTGTTGTTTAAAAGTCTACTTTTACCTAAAGCACGCCTCCTCCATGACTACGACTATGGGCGAATATAATCAGGTATGTGATGGAAATCGAAAACGAAAAACGAGTGAGTTTTGGAAGTTAATTTTTTCGTAAAATTTCTGTTTTTTGTCTCAAAAGATATAAAGATAATTTGCTATTAAAGAGAATTCGCTTTCATCATCGACCCCCATCACACATCTAATTATTAAAACATAAGCCAGATTGTTATAAAGATTTATATCATATCCATAATATGCTCCGTATTCCTTGGATGTTCCAATATATTGAAGTACAAATAAAATTCACCTAATGTGAAGACTTTAACATTATCATCATTAAATGTGATTTTGACTTTCAGAGTATCTGAATTGATTAAATGAAATTTTTTAATTTTCTGTTGTTTGCGCAACTTACGACAGTTAAAGCAAAGCTTCCCTGCACGAGGGGTCAAATGATCATTGAGAAATACTCTCTTTTGGATGTCAGTATCAATAATATCAGATAATATGAGTGTTCCACATTTAAAATAGTTAGTCATAATAATATCACGCTTAAACATAGAGTTAAGCTTAACCAACACAGAGTTCCCATTATTAATGAAGAAACATACATTGATATCGCTTTCATTTATATCAACTTGCAGTTGTTTAAAAACGTTCAGAACTACGTTTGACAAGTTAGGTTGATTTCTAGGGTAATATTTTTTTAAAATAGATATGCCTTTGTCGAATACAAGGAATGTGTGGTATGTGGGCAAAATTAAAAAAAGACCTGATATTTTTGGCATGCCGCCATCACATGATGGAACTAGTTGCTGGATCAGCGTTGAAGGCTCTTAATATTGAGGATCAAATTACATCCCCACAAATTAAAATTTTCGTCACTCTTCAGGGAAGGTGGGATTCCATTGATAAAAAAAATTTTCGGATTGTATAAACCACGAAATTGTTGGAAAAATTATTCCGGAGTTCATACGAAAAGATCTAATTATTTTTGTAAAAGGGCAGCTGGAGAATATGCAACCAAGGGAAGATTATAAAGAAATGCTGCAACTGAGCCTTATTTTTTTGGGTGATAGACCTGAGCCCTATCCAACCATAAAATCTCCTGGAGCCATTAACCGAGCTCGCTGGATGATGAAAATTATATACTCTCTAAAAATATGCATTTTTCGAAACCAGCTACAACCTTTCATTCAAAATTCAAAAATTGATGCCTTGCTGGAGTTTACCTCATTTATTTTAAGAGTATATATTAAAAATTGGTACCTCTGCCAATGTCCCCGATACGCTCCTCTCAATGACCTTAGACTTTTGAAACAATTGTATGATGCAAACCTACTTCACACCTTATAGTATTATACATTTCATACAATGTGTACAAAGCTTTAAAAGGGTATAACTCGAGAACGGTGAGAGAAAATTCATTTTTTTTTTCGCTAATTTATTTAAAACTTCATAATCTTTTAAACTGCATCATTAGTTTTTTTAGTCTTCATACAAATTTTAAAAGTTATAAAGCATTTTTTTCATATTTGCTAAAAATTTACGAAAAACTGTTATATAATGTATCAAAATGTAGAAAATCCCTGACGAAACTTATTATTTATGCACATAAAATTAAAGATCGGAAAATTTTCTTTAAGAATATTTACTCAGAAGCCGAAAAATACCGATTGTTTTAGCAATTTTCAATAATAATTCAATAAAAGTCAAAAACGCTAGATTTTTGGTACAAAATCAGTTTGCGCGACCTCTAAAGCACTTCTGAAAAATCTGATAAAATTCTCAAAAAAAACTTTACCTAATGAGTATCCAAATTAGGAAAGATCTTCCGAGAAAATCCAAATTTTTATTTTTTTTGGGACGACCTAATCTGCACCTTGCGATTTATTTTTTTTTTTAATATTTTATGATGTCAGCCACTCTAAAGGCCCAACTATAATATGCATAAGCAAGCTTAAGCAAATTGCAAAAGTTAACGAAAAGGCTGTCAAATGCATAACCAGTTCAAAGTTAACTTTTAGGTGGCTACAATGACTTTGAAACTTTTTGTCCACAGTTGCTCATTTATGTTTAAAAAAAATGTTTTTATTTTAACAAAAGCCCATTAAATGACTATATTTTATAAATATTATTATATTATTTTATAATTAAAAGAAAACTTCGTACCAGAAACGCATAATTTTTCCTTTTTTTTAATTTATCGGCAAAAGTACTAAAATGTACAGCTGTGGCAGCACTACATTGTAAATAATAATAAACGTTTACATATGTTTTGTTAATTTTCGTATTGTGTTTGCAAAAATGGAGAAAAAACTTAATTTAAATAATAAAAAAATATTAAAGTTAGCGCTTGAAGGCCTGTGCACATTAAAAGAAATAAGTTAACTACACTGTAAAAGAAGAAGACGCTCTTGTTCTGTCAGAGAAATAAACCGCGACAGAAAGACATTTTTGTTAAAATAAAAAGGGCCTCTTTTATTGTAAAGGCACTTATTTGTTTCCGCATTTTCTATTAAATTTAAAATAAATATATTTTCTTCCATTTTGTTCAAAACACAAACAAACAACAACAAACAGCTGATTCCGTACAGAATGTGCGATCAGTTTCGCTTTTTGCTTAAGCAAATGACAGTTGAAAAACTTAACGAAAAGTTTCGTTAAGTACATTATAGTTTGCCACATACAATTTATATGTGTTCGCACGTTTGCTTAAGCTAGCATATGCATATTATAGTTGGGCCTTTAAGAAGCAACAAACTTTTGTAATTAGTTAATAAATTGTATTTTTAAATTAAATAAATAGTGAAGTTATATATTGAATTATATTAGCTCATATGTTGTTTTCAATCAAACACAACAAGTACATATTTGGTACTTTTTTTTTTTATATATTTTTGTTTTCTAGTTGAAGTACTTCTATTTAATTTTTTCCAATAAAATTTGTTAAGGCCCAACTATAATGTGCATATGCTAGCTTAAGCAAACGTGCGAACACATATAAATTGTATGTGGCAAACATATAAATAGCAACAAAAAAAAACTTGTAAATAAAAAAAAAAAATTTAAAAAAAAAAAAAAAAAAAAAAAAAAACTATAATGTACTTAACGAAACTTTTCGTTAAGTTTTTCAACTGTCATTTGCTTAAGCAAAAAGCGAAACTGATCGCACATTCTGTACGGAATCAGCTGTTTGTTGTTGTTTGTTTGTGTTTTGAACAAAATGGAAGAAAATATATTTATTTTAAATTTAATAGAAAATGTGGAAAAAAATAAGTGCCTTTACAATAAAAGCGACCCTTTTTATTTTAACAAAAATGTCTCTGTCGTGGTTTATTTCTCTGACAGAACAAGAGTGTCTTCTTCTTTTACAGTGTAGTTCACTTATTTCTTTTAATGTGCACAGGCCTTTAAGCGCTAACTTTAATATTTTTATATTATTTAAATTTTTAAGTTTTTTCTCCATTTTTACAAACACAATACGAAAATTAACAAAACATATGTAAACGTTTATTATTATTTACAATGTAGTGCTGCCACAGCTGTACATTTTAGTACTTTTGCCGATAAATTAAAAAAAAGGAAAAATTATGCGTTTCTGGTACGAAGTTTTCTTTTAATTATAAAATAATATAATAATATTTATAAAATATAGTCATTTAATGGCTTTTTGTTAAAATAAAATCATTTTTTTTAAACATAAATGAGCAACTGTGGACAAAAAGTTGCAATGTCATTGTAGCCACCTGAAAGTTAGCTCTGAATTGCTTATGCATTTGACAGCCTTTTCGTTAACTTTTGCAATTTGCTTAAGCTAGCATAAGCATATTATAGTTGGGCCTTTAGTATTCCACTGGTACTCTAACCCTGGTTGTTCGTCTACAGTTCAGTAGACCAAACCATCAGGTTATACAAGAATTTTTAGTTACATGTTTAAAATTTTAATTTGATTTTCAAACAAAGATTTTTAAAGAATTTGATTTCATTAATCATACATTCGTATTTAAAATACTGGCTGTTTTCATAAACGCATTATGCAATGCAACATTTCATTGCATAGAGTTCATAATAGCATTTAGAATATAATTTAAAAACGTTTATCACATAAAATATAAAGATATTGGACTATTATAGAGAATCTTAAAATAAAAATTTTTAAATTATATTTCTAAATGCTATTATGAACTCTATGCAATGAAATGTTGCATTACATACTGCGTTTATGAAAACAGCCACATTTTTTCATCGTATAGATTTCATAAGTTATGAATTATTAAAAAACTTTAATTAAAAACTGTGTAAAAATAAAGATTTCACACATTTTCGAAAAAATTAAAAAATTTTGCAGTGTTGAATGAAATGGTACTCAAACAGGTGTATTTTATTGTAGAAAGATTATTTCTCACACTGAAACAAAAAGTTGTGTTGAATTTGCTTTGGTGCCACCAAAAATTAAAAAGCGCACCAAAAATTAAAAAAAATACAAAAAAAAATTTCTGATTTTCAATACCAAACTGCTTAGGAGAATTGTAAAAGGTTTTTTTTGTAAAATGTGTGGATTTTAATTTGTGTCTTTTGGACGTGAGAGTGTTTTACACAGGCAGACAGATGGATATATATCCATCGACTTAGAATTCCATCAGGATAAGTAATATATATATGTACATTATTAGGTCTCAGATGAATATTTCTCAGTGTTACACACGGAATGACAAACTTATATATACTCTCATTCACCATTTATAGTGGTGGATGGTATAAAAATCGTAATCATATTTTTTTTTATAAATGAAGTTTTTTTTGACAATATGTGCAGGAATACGTTTTTGTTATAACATTATATCATCTAGAATCGCGAATTTCCAAAATGTACTGGACACTAATAAGGCAGACAATCTTAAATTTTTGTTCTAGCTTTATTAGTTTTAGAGATACAGAGTTCCGAATATCCAAATATCCGTTCTTAATGCAGCTCTACTCTGCAAAAGAAATCTAATAACTGAATTTCAAGTTTCTAGCTTTAGGGGTTTAGGCTGTGCAATGATGCATGAATAAGTCAATCATTCAGTCAGTCACGTTTATATCTTATGGCGTTTTCTTTTCTGGCAAAAATGTTACATATATGTTACACTTTTTACCCATTTCCCATATAAAAAATGAAAAAAGTGTAACATTTTTGCCAGAAAAGAAAACGCTATTATATATCGATGGTCTCATGTAGAAAGGCCCTAACTCGCATATTTGAAACTTTACAGGAGAAGGTAAAAACATAATAGAAACTGTAATATTCAACATGTAACTTTTTTTGTACAACTGCTTATAAAAGCGTTATTTTTTACACTATTGCAATAAATTTTTGTGAGGAGGTGTATTTGCGTTAAATGCATTGGAATCGCAAAAACAACAAATTTCGAAAAAATAGCGAGTTAGGGCCTTTCTACATGAGACCAACGATATAGAGATTGAAAAGTATATTTTTTTTTTTTAAATCTGTGCATATTTGTTTTTTTTTTAAATAGCCGTATTCCTAATTCTACAATATATATTTATTATTTTTAGTGCAAAAGGTTCAGGAAGAGGGTAAACATGCAATAGATTCACCTGGAGCTCCCAGCCAATTTGACATTCCTCCAGAAGATTATGCCCTACGTAAGTTTAGTGTCATTTTTATTTACATTTTTAATTTGCACTTTTATTCACAAATTATTTAATGACTTAACTCAGGTGATCATGAGCAACGTGCTGTAATTGATCCTCAGTCGATAAACGATCCTGAGGTATTGAAACTTCAGCAGATTTTAATTGATTGGATCAATGATGAATTAGCGGAGCAACGTATTATAGTTCAAAGTATTGATGAAGATATGTACGATGGCCAGGTAATGTTTTAATATAATTTTCGTTTATAACCCAAAAATTAACTAATTAATGAAAATTTTTGTAGGTATTGCATAAATTATGGGAAAAGTTAACTGGTAAAAAATTAGATGTTCTAGAAGTGACTCAATCGGAAGAAGGCCAGCGCCAGAAACTTAATATTGTCTTGAATGCAGTTAATCATGTAGGTATTTATATATTTTGTTACACAAGAAGTATATTTAGATTTTTACAATATAACACACTGCAACTAATAAGCTTGTCCGTTTGCAAAACTTTAATACTATGTCTTTGTTTTATTTTTATTGAGGAACTTTATTTACAAATGCCTTTCAAGTTCTGTGAACGTATTTTGAATTTACGACGAGTTATAAACTCCCAATAAAATTTAAGTCCACGAGATATTAATCATCAACAATTTTTTCCAACAAGAATAGCTATATTATATTCTAAACTGGTCAAAAATGTATAATTCATTTAATATTGTGTGTATCAACAAATTAATTTAAAAAAGATAATGTAAAATTGACTATGTTCGACATTTGTATATTTTATTTGCAACTCACGCTTGAAGGCTTCAAGTTAAAGACATTTGAGAATAAAGGTATATTTCAAATCATTCGCAAACGTTAGACATTTGAAAAAGGATTTGATTTAAAGTTTTCAGAGAATATATATATCTGTGGAATTTTGACAAAACAACCAATGTCGAAAAACTGAATTTTACAGTAGGCCCGAAAAACACTTTTATAGGGTCACAGAATCGTCCCAGAACATATCTAAGCAAATGTAACCTCTTTTTATGGTGGAGAATTTAAATACCTTTATTTTCCAATTTGCATCTTTCTTCCAGATACAACAGTTGCCGAGAAAATGTCAAAAAAACCGAGATGTGTTGTTTTGTCAAAATAATTTTTGATCGAAAAATCAACCCTTCTCTAGATAAACTCTTTTTTCATACTGAAAAGTAACAAATCTTTCGCAACCTATGTGGGGACTAGTGCTTTTATTAAAATTAAATAAGAAAAATTCAGTGACATATGTTATTTTCTTAAATAGAATTCAGTTTACTTTAAACGAATATTATAAAAAGTTATGCTTTCTATTAGACCAATTATATTGTAGTTCACATTTATATGAAATTGTTTTAATTTTTATAATTCAGAAAAAATAAAGAATAAATTAGTCTACAGCTAATCATATTCGTATAATCATCTTCCAATTGTACTTCACCTTCAACGTGCAAGTTATTGTAAAAATTATGAAACTCTGCATTTATAAATGGCAGAACGGACTGTAAATCACGTTTTTTATTAGAAGATATTGGATAAAAATTCCAGACTTAGATTTCTCATATCGCATCTTGTCACAATTTGTCACCTTTACAAAACAACAAATAAAAACTATACTAAAAATATACAAACATAAGTAGTGTTACACGCACCTAATGTATTAGTATTTCTCAACGTGTATTTGTTCTTTAATATACATACTACCAAATTCAAAGTATTGATCTTGAACCATCTCGATTGCATTGTATTTGTGATTTGTAGTTGCTATTAAAGTAGCCCAGTCATGTGGGTGATGTATGGAATTCACATATTTTTTTTTTCTATTTGGGAATGAACCGTGTCACATTCCATATGTGTGTGTCCAACAACCAGAAACTTGTAATCAATTAATTCTATAGTATGATGATCTTCTAAATATCGGCAGTTGAACAAAGGTGCAATTCCTTCGCTAAACACGGCACCCTCTGGAAAAGTCGAAAATTCTAAAATCATTGAAAATTCCATACAAATTGACAAACTTTTTGGAGCCGTGACATAGGTACCTTCAAAACAGCTAATAATTGTCGTAATCTTATATATCTATAATTCTTTTAGTCAATGTATTCACTTGCGAGAAAGTCAATGCTCCTCCAAAAGGAACCATTGCTTTTTTTGTCTTCCTCTGTGCATTGTTTATGTTTTTCTATATTAGGAAACAACATATTTTCATTAAAAACGTCTTAATTTGTTACACATGCACACGACAAAAGCACTTGATTTGATATAGGTTCCTCTTATTTCATTAATTCCCACTACACTAAAGCACTCATGTTAACATAGGTTGTTTTGTCGCAATGAATGCTAATGATCAAATGCCTATTAAAAGAACTTAACTTTAAAAGGAAACGTGTTATTTTCGTTTATGCATTTGATAAAAGAACATGAGTGCAAATAGGTTGTTTTGTCAAAATAATTTTAGTAAATTATTGGAAACCCATATTCAAATAGGTTCTTTTGTAAAAATTACGTTATGCTATTTCTCTTTGTTCCCTGCAGCATATTTCGATATGGGTTCTTTTGTCAAAAGCAGATTGTAAAAATTGCGAGATAGGTTAATTTGGGGGCTCCTATATCTTCCGATCTACACTATCTAGAAACACGCCGAAAAGACAGAAAGATGCGCTTTTAAAACTTATACATATGGTTTAAAAAGTGGAAAATTGTCCGATCTCGAGTTAGGTTCTTTTGTCAAAAATCCACAGATATGTAATTTAATGTTACACAATATGTAATTTAATGTTATACAATAATTACAACGCTTTTAACTTTACAATTAATTATTTAATATCTATATTTTTAGACATTGGGCTTTCATCAAAAAATACCAAAGTGGTCTGTAGAAAGCGTACATTCTAAGAATATTGTTGCTATATTACATCTCTTGGTTGCTTTGGTACGCCATTTTAGAGCTCCTATACGTTTGCCAGAAAATGTTTTTGTTACGGTAGTAATAGCTCAAAAGAGTGGAGGCGTTTTAAATGCACAGTAAGTAAATATAAAAATTATGACATATTTTTTATATAAGATAATATATATTATAAACTTCTTTTATTTTGAAATAATAGAAAGTTTCAGGAACAAATTACATCTGAGTACGATGACGTTGGTATGCGATGCGAAAAAGATGCTTTTGATACGTTGTTTGATTGTGCTCCCGACAAATTAGCAGTTGTTAAAAAGTCTCTCATAACATTTGTTAACAAGCACTTGTCAAAGTTGAATTTTGAAATAAGTGATTTAAATAGTGATTTCCGTGACGGTGTGTATTTATGCCTTTTAATGGGCTTACTGGGCGGATTTTTTGTGCCTCTTTATGAATTTCATTTGACACCACAAGATAGCGAACAGATGGTTAGCAATGTAGCATTTTCTTTTGATTTAATGCAAGATGCTGGTCTACCAAAGCCAAAAGCTCGTCCTGAAGGTACATTTTAAAATTTTTCTTTTAATTTCCACTATAACAAATATAAACCTAATAATTTTTACAGATATTGTCAATATGGACTTAAAATCAACATTGCGTGTGCTGTACAGTTTGTTTACAACATTTAGAAACTATGCCTAGAATCGTGCCTTGAAAGACTATATATGTATAGCAAATATTTTTTGTGTTGTATCTACAAATTATAAACAAAAAAATTAAACAAATCGGTTTTAGTGACATTGTTTAAAAAAATAATTAAATGGGGCTTTAGAATGATTTAACCAGTATAAATTTTGTTGTTCTTGTTATCTACAAAAAGATTTTATTATTAATATTTTTTAATTAAAAAAAGGAGAAAACACCTACAAATAATATCAGATTGCCTTATATGGAAAGATTTCACAAACATATTTCATTTATTAAATATCGTGTTTATGTACTAATCTTTGTTTTCTACATAATGTGGACAAATTGTCACACAACCAAATTTTGTTAATATTCGCCATTTGAACTTGATTTGTCATATATCACATAAACCGATGTTAACTAATCAAATTGTTGAAATATTTATTTATTAACAAAAATTAACATATATGTATGTATTATGTATAAAAATGTTTTTTACCACTATAACTTCACTAATAATTTATTTTTAATAAAATATCAATGTTTTTACTAATTCAGGCTTTTTTTTCAAATTATAACCAGTATTTTTCTCTTATCTTAATTCTTATTTATTTTATAAAAAATCAGGAAGGGGGATAGTTATACATAATACATAGGAGGAAGGTATACATAACCGGACATCACTTAATCAAATCAGAAAGATTCCTACCTATATTGGTATATTTTTGTTCGTTACAAACACCTACTCAAATCCTACATCTGCACATGTTATAATATATTCATTGTGTTTTTACTTGCTCAATTTTTAAATAATACTTGTAACTTATTTTTGTAGTATGTTTTGAAATTTCTTTTGTAAATGAAAATTTTCCGCAGTACCCCCTGACTTTATTACTTGATATTCGATATTGTATTACAACTTAAATAAACTATTGAGTTCACAATTTTAATAGGTTATGCGCCTTTTTCATAATTAAGATTGTGTGAGATCCACAAAAGAATAAAGTTGGTTAATTTTATTGCCTGAATTCCCAGTGTGTAATTTTTTAATTACTGTTTGAATCTTGGATATTATTTTGTGCGGACTGGCTGATCCAAAACTTTAAATAACGAAACTCAATCGTAATAATTATGAAATATGGAAGTATCGGATGAAATTATTGCTCAAGAAAGAGAAGGTATGGGAAGTAATAGAAAATGAAATCTCAGAAGTCCCCACAGAAAAATGGAAAGAGCTTGATAATGAAGCAACTATATTGATTGGACTGGCTGTTGATGAAACAGAAGTTTTTCGTATTGCCAACTATAAATATGCTAGAGATGCTTGGAATGTTCTTACAGCATATTATGAAAAATCAACTCTTAGTAACAAAGCCAAATTAATGAGAACAATTTGTGAACTTAAACTGCAGCCGGGAGAGGATATGGACAAACATATAACCCAAATGAAATTACTGTTTTGTAATCAGTCAAACACATCCGATATAGTACTTCTACTTGGCGATTTTAATATTCCAAATATAAAATGGGTTCAATCCTTTGATTGTAATTACAGTGGGGAGCAGAGGTGAGTACATGTTTTTATTTTCTGCATTGTAAAGATCATAAAAATGGTAATAATGGAGCGATTTTTAAATTTCTTTTTCTATTTTAATTCTTATTTAGTTCTTTACATAATTCTTAATAAGAGAAATAAAAGCCCAATAAAACAAGATTGTAATTTAAATAACAACAAAACAACTTGTATGTACTCAGTTTTGCTCACACTTGTTATCAACCAAATAATTGAAACATTTATTAATTTACCGTTATTTGAAATTAAGTTTTGAAATTTGTTGCTGCAATCTTTAGTTTTGTTAATATGAATTTTAGTTTTAAATCATAATTGAATAACTCCGTGTTCCAAAAACGTCGTTTTTTTAATTTAAAAAAGTAAAAGTTAATATTTTTTGAAAAATGAAGAAACTATCGATTGCCGTGGAAAATTTGATAATAAATAAAACAAAGAATGACTCCTCGTCACGTATGATAGTAAAAGAGCTTAATATAAGCCAATCAGTAGGTGGTAGAGTGTTAAAACGGCGAAATGTAGCTTCTAAAGACAGGCTTTCAGTCGCCAAGGATTATTATCTGATGGAGACGCATGCCCTATAATGAGAAAAATGAGAGCAGACACGTCTTTAGTCCTAAAAGAAGCTTCCTGAGCAATAAATAAAAATGTTAGCCGATGTACAGCAAGAAGAACGCTACATAATATTGGATACATCTCAGCTGTAAAAAACCTAAACCAGCACTATTAGATAAAATTGTTTCAGCACGTTTAAAATTCGACAGACTACACAAAGATTGGACTGTTGATGACTGGAAACGCGTGATATGGTCAGATAAATCCAAGTTTAGCCGATATCAATCTGACGGTAAAAAGTATTATTGGCGTCGACAGCGGGAGAGTATACAACGACACCATGTTAAACAGATTGTAAAGCATCATCATGGTTTGGGGTTACTTTACATTGTGGCATGTTGGTAGATTACAAAAAATTTATGAAATCATGAGAAAAGAAGACTATTTAAAAATATTGCAGATTAACTCCCCTGAGTAAGAAGTTGTGTTTCAACAGGATGGATACCCAAAACACACCTCGAAAATCGTTAAGGAATGGTTGAATGGGCAAACATTTTTTAATTGATGCAGTGGCCTCCGCAAAGTCCCGACCTCAATCCAATTGAAAATTTGTGGTAAATTGTGAAAAGACGGTTGGGACAGTATCGAACAGCTCCGTCGAACTTCGCTGAGTTGTGGCAACGTGTGGAGCTGGAGTGGCAGAGAATTCTACATGAAATTATCCAAAAGTTGGTTGAAAGTATGCCCAATCGCATAAATAGTGTATTAAAAAATAAAGGGCTGGGGGCTAAGTACTAAAAATTTAAAAGTTTTTTTTGTTTCCTGAAAGTG
This sequence comes from Bellardia pandia, assembly GCA_916048285.2. Lineage (NCBI taxonomy): Eukaryota > Metazoa > Arthropoda > Insecta > Diptera > Calliphoridae > Bellardia > Bellardia pandia. The sequence goes on along the minus strand of OU696532.1, from coordinate 89,582,104 downwards.
CAAAACTGAGTACTTAAGATTTAATTTTATTTAATTTAGTTTGTTCCCTGAATACGTAGTTTTTTTGTTTTGTTTTAAGATCATTATTGTAATCCACTAATTAATAAATAAAATAAAAAAGTAATAATTTAAATCGCTTTGTTGTTACCATTTTTATGCACCTGCAAATGCAGAAAATAAGAACATGTACTCACCTCTGCTCCCCACTGTATATGCTACCTACAATTATGTCTGCTTTTTGAAATTCCCTTCATGGATGCGGATTTTTCCAATTAAACCATATAACAAATGAATCCGGAAATATTATTGATCATGCTTTCGTTAATTATCCTATGGAATTTTGTCTTCGTAATACATTGCCTGTGTCGTATCCCGTGGACCTTCACCATCCTCCTTTTGAAATTAGTTTATCATTGCCGGATTTACAATCCTACTGTTTTACTCGCACTAACTATACTGTACTTAACAGTTTGTTATCTAATGTCAATTGGTATTATGTTCTTGCTGATGATAACTTGGATAATAATAACTCGGTGCTACAAAATTTCCTTTTTTGCAAGCACTTTCAAAGTGACCTAGTGTATGTTATATGTATAAATGAGTGTATTACAAAACCGGTTTTAAAAGTTTCAATATACCTACAAATTCCCGAGTTATGGACCAAAGAAATTTTTTTGAGGCTGCTACTTTTAAACAATAAATTTTTTTTATTTATTAACCGATAAATAAAAAAAAAATCAAACGGTTTTTGAAAGCAAAATAATTGTTATTTTTAAATATACATATATACTTTTCATACAATATTAGCACAAATATCAATAGATTTTTTTAATTATATGGAAAATTTTATTTTTTTTTTTAAATTTCTACGAGACTTTTCCGAATTTAGTTCAAAGACAACTATATTAAAGACAGTAAAATGAGTAAAATAAGAGATCATTTCTTGAAATCGGTTGAGAAATGAGGAAGTTATAGTACTTTTTACAAACAAAAGAGTGGAAACCTGTTTCGATTAGATTAGCATGATTTAATAAAATAACTTTAATCTAATAAAACTTAACGAATTTTATATTTGTATCACAAATTTTTACATGAAATTTTTTAAAACTGTTTACTTAATCTATTATGTACATGAAAAATGTATACAAACCATATTTCAATTCAATAGCTTCATAAACAAAAAAGTTGGGGAAAATCGGCCAGATCGGCTATATAGCAGCTATATGAAATAGTGCACCAGATCATATAAAAATTGGTAGGTCATCTTAGGAACATAAAAATTGTACATAAACCAAATTTCAATTCAATAGCTTTAAAATTGGAGTTTATGCCAAAATAAACAAAAAAAAAAAAAAAACCATAGTGCACTGGTTGATTTTCGTAAATATGCTATAGCAAGTCCAGGGGCCAAATTACCGCATTCGTAATGAAATGAGCTATCGTATCGAAAAATGATTTAGATATCGAAATTATGATAAAATGTACTAAATTTCTTGCTCGATATCGAATGCCATAATCTCAAATAAGAAAATTACGATAAATTTTACTCGATATCGAATGCGGTAATTTGGCCCCTGAATACAACACTACTAATGAACTTGCATACAGTGACTATATTTATCGTATTAAACACAAAATAAGAATAAACCCCAAATCTTTCTATAAATTCGTAAACTCCAAGCGTTGCTATTCAGGTTATCCAAAGCATTTGAAGTATGGCTCTTGACTGCTGATGACGATGTTTCAATAAGCAATTTATTTGCTGACTTCTTTTCAACAACTTATTCTACCAAGTCCTATTCTAACACAACAAAATATCCTTATACTACGACTCATTCATGTGGGATTTACTTTCCATTTATAAATATTGATACTGTGCTTTCGAACTTAAAGTCGCTGAAGAACTCGTTTAGTCCAGGTCCTGATGGTATTCCAAGCAGTATCCTTAAAAACTGTGCAGCATCACTGTCCGCGCCTCTTACTGCATTATTTAACAAATCTGTTGAAGCGTGTTATTTGCCATCAGTGTGGAAAACATCATATATAATTCCTTTATTCAAGAATGACAGTAAAAATGATGTATCTAACTACAGAGGTATCGCTAAATTAATGCAATTCCAAAACTCCTTGAAAAAATTCTTACAGACCATAGGTGATCTTCAAATTTCTTCCTTTCTATTACATGGGTTTCGTAAGTCCCGTTCAACTACAACTAATGTTTTGGAACTCACCACTATCGTCAATGAAGGTTTTACAAATAAAATGCAAACTGATGTGATATACACGGATTTTAGTAAAGCGTTTGATAAAGTTAACCACAATCTTCTATTACACAAATTATCACTTATGGGCTTTAGTTTCTCAGCTATAAAATGGTATGGTTAAATTCTTATCTATCACAAAGAACTCAACAAGTCAAATTTGGGAATGTTATATCAAAAATCATTCAAGTACATTCTGGTGTTCCTCAAGGTAGCCACCTGGGTCCAATTTTGTTCACCCTATTCATTTATGATCTTCCTACTGTTATTTTGCATTCTAAAGTACTGATGTATGCCGATGATGTTAAACTTTTTAACTCTTTTAATGATACAAATGGACATAGTTTACTAAGTGCCGACTTTTGCAATTGTTCTCAATGGTGCAGATTTAATTTATTGCAGTTAAATATTAAGAAATGCAGACACATGTCATTTTTTAGACACAATCCGATTAAGACTTCTTATTATATTGATACTGTTATTTTAAATAAAGTTCAAACCATGGTGAAATCACTACAAGGTGATAGCAATATTACAACAATACAAAAGCAACAGAAACAACATGGTATTTTTGTTTTTGTTTTCATGTTTGTAATGTCAAAAACAGCTGACTATTGTTTACAAACATTCCTATAAAAAAATGAATACATACAATTTTTAATTTCAAGATGACACACGTGTTTTTTATACAGTGGCGAGCTAAATTGTCCTGGCATCTCGTACCGACAGCAGACAAGGTCGTGATTTTTTTAGAGTTTATGGAAGTGCCGACTTTTGCAATTGTTCTCAATGGTGCAGATTTAATTTATTGCAGTTAAATATTAAGAAATGCAGACACATGCCATTTTTTAGACACAATCCGATTAAGACTTCTTATTATATTGATACTGTTATTTTAAACAAAGTTCAAACCATATGGGATCTTGGCATACTGACGGATCATAGACTTGTTTTTCGCGATCACATCTCTATTATGGTAAATAAAGCCTATGGGGTACTTGGATTCATGAAGTTCTGGTCTAAGGAAATTTTAGATTCTTATATTACAAAACTTTTATATACTTCTCTTGTTCGACCAATTCTTGAGTATGGATCAATTGTTGGGATCCTTGATATTCAATTCATATCAATAGCATTGAATCGGTACAAAAACAATTTTTAATTTTCTGTCTCCGTGGTATTGGTTGGAATTATTATGTCTTACCACTGTGACTGTAAAATAAAAATGCTGAATCAGCAAGGTGTTGAAAACGGTATTACTGTCCAAGATGTACTTTACATTCCATCATTCAAAGGAAACTTGCTATCATTTGTATACGTTGACGATATAATTGTTTTTGGATGTACCCTAAACCACCACAATGAAAACCTTGTTAAAGCATTTGAGAGGCTAAAACAATACAATTTGAAGCTGAACGGAGAAAAATGTTGCTTTTTAAGAAGTATTATATCTAGGACATCTAATTACTAAAAATGGAATCAAAACTGATCCATCAAAGAACATTGTAATAAAGAAGTACCCAATACCACAAAACGCAGATGACGTTAGGAGATTCGTAGCTTTCTGTAACTACTACAGAAGGTTTATACCTACGGCCGGGCGGAAGGATTTTCTCTTCTATGGTATACAGAACACCGGCTTCGCATAATATAAAAAAATAGTTTTCAAGATACATACAGTGGCTCCATCGCATAATCAGACAAGTGTTTGTATGATATTTACGTTCTCTGAACTAAAACAAATCGTAATAATTTTTACTTATTTTTTGTTTTTATTTGCACTCTACACTCTAATCTTTCCAAATATAAAAAAAAAAATATCAATATTCTCGATGATAACTGTAAATTTACATAGAAAAACAAAATTAACTCAATTTTTTGCGCTCAACACATAATCGGACAAAATAAAACATCAATAATAAAAATACCGTTACTTTACAAATATGCACTTCAAAACTTTTTTTGTCACATTTAGTCATAACTTGCATTTATTGGCAGACATTTCTAGTTCTAACAATAGGTAAAAATCTATTAGAAATGGCCCCTAAGGGAAAGCAATCTACTGTGGAAATAAAACAATAGTGAAATTGAATCTTGAAGGTAAAACAGTGAGAGAAATTGCTGAATTAGTTGGAAGAAGTAAGTCTACTGTCCACGACGTTATTAAGAGATTCCGTGATGATTATTGATAAAACATCAATAATAAAAATACCGTTACTTTACAAATATGCACTTCAAAACTTTTTTTGTCACATTTAGTCATAACTTGCATTTATTGGCAGACATTTCTAGTTCTAACAATAGGTAAAAATCTATTAGAAATGACCCCTAAGGGAAAGCAATCTACTGTGGAAATAAAACAATAGTGAAATTGAATCTTGAAGGTAAAACAGTGAGAGAAATTGCTGAATTAGTTGGAAGAAGCAAGTCTACTGGGGCCAAATTACCGCATTCGTGATCGAATGAGCTATCGTATAGAAAAATGATTTCGATATCGAAATTATGATAAAGTGTACTAAATTTCTTGCTCGATATCGTATGCCATAATCTCAAATAAGAAAATTACGATAAATTTTACTCGATATCGAATGCTGTAATTTGGCCCCTGTCCACGACGTTATTAAGAGATTCCGTGATGAGTTTAGGATAGCTAATAAAAGTAGAGAAGGTCAGGGAGAATATTAACTGATCGTGAAGAGCGTTCTTTGTTGAAGGAAATCAAACAAGATCCGTTTACAACTGCAAAAGAACTAAAAATATCTTTAAAAACAGTAGTGAAAAAGATGTTTGCTTAAATACTATTCGTAATACATTGCACAAATATAACTACCATGGTAGAGTTACCAGAAAAAAGCCATTTATTAGCCCTAAGAATAAAAACAAGAGCATAAAATTTGCTAAAGAGTATTTGCTTAAAACAGAAGATTTTTGGAATAAGGTAATTTGGTGTAAAGATATCTTAAAATACATTTTTGCTGATAGTTTTTATTCGTTATAAGGTTCTGTTCACTGACGAGAGCAAATTCAATTTGCATGGTTCAGATGGCAAGATGTTTGTGTGGCGTAAACCAAATGCTGAATTTAATGCTCAAAATACAAAAGCTACTGTTAAGCATGGAGAATTTAAAACTCTATTAGTAATACAATTTATGAAAAGTCACTAGAACCGACTTAAGCCAATTTTTAATGGCTCAATTAATTAACTCAAACTTCTTACAATAAAAGTTTTTGAATTTTATTCAAAACTTGTTTCTACTTAAAATTCAATAATCTATGTATGTGTTTTCATTGAAAAAATTTCTTTTTCAGTCAAATTTTGTGCGAATACAATTATAGGTGGATTTTTAAAGGCACATTGTATACATATGTCAAATTTTACATAACGGAGTAAAAACAGTGTAGTTGGTGACCTCAAAAACTTTAAATTAAAACATAAGACAAAATTTCAATTACAACATGTTCTGTTTTCTTATGTTCAAACACATGTTTTCAAATGTATATGCCAGGATTTTATCAAAAATTTTTAAATAATTTATATCATTGTTATTAAATTAACAAAATGAGATAAAACAAGTAAGAGTGCTATATTCGGCTGTGCCGAATCTTAAATACCCTTCACCTAAGCGTAATAAGAAATACAGAAACTACACTAGACTGGAATATCCTAATTCTATTGCAAATTTTATTAGTATTTGATATATTGTTTGAAAGACAATTTTACGACCAACATAATTTATGTTAAATATTTTGAAATGTTGTCTAATTTTTACCATTTTAATTGATTTAATTACCAATTCTTACCATAATTTACAGAGTCTGACTGATGTTCATAATAATCTTCAGTGTAATTTAACAAACAGAGTATAAAAAAGGGGTACAATTCGGTTTTAGTGATTTTACTCAAAAAAAAAAAAAAAAAAACAACAAAATGAAATAGGGCTTTTAGAAGAGATACCAGAAAAAAAAAATTGTTGGCGGTCACGCCTATTTTCGAGGGGGCGGGACCGTAAAGTTGAAAATATATAGGCCTATATCTCGGGAACTACTGGGTGCTTGATAATTTGTAATACACTAAATAAAAGGTATTAAAAATACCTTTCCAACGATATATATCATGATTATAAAATGTGGACCGAATATGGGTTAAATCCGAAAAAAATATTTTTTGACCGGAATTTATTTGTTTTTTGGAAATGGTCCTTATATGGCAGCTATGACAAATTATGGGACGATCTTCTTAAATTTTGAAACAGTTATTTTCATGCATATGAGGATACTTCACGTCGCTATATATTAGTATTAACGTGGATTTCGAGAGTGGACCTTATATGGGGGATATAGTCAAATATGGACCGATATTCTCAAAATCCAGCAGTTAGATTTAGGCATGTATGTAAATGATCCGTGTAAAATTTTGGATTGGTACCCTTATTTATAAGCGATTTATGAGTATTAAAGTGATTTTAGGAAGAGGGCTTTATATGGGGCATACGATTAAAAATAGACCGAAATTCACAAAATTTTGTGGGATGATTTTTGTATATATTTAAATAATCTGTGCAAAGTTTTGAGTCGATACCGATATTTATACAATATATATGGGGAAAAATGTATTTTTCATATGTGGTCCTTGTATGGGAGCTATGACCAATTCTGGGCCGACTACCATAAAATTTAGTACAACAATTTATTTGCCTATAAAGAGTATTTATGTCAAATTTTATCCGTTTAACATTATTTATATCTGTTTTATATGAACATTATAAAGAAGGTGGTTATTATTATAGTGCATTGAAAAGAGATTTTGATGCAAGTCATAGCACCAGAACCGATAACGAACCAGCCGCCAAGCGACCAAGACCTTCAGAAGATAGTGAACCTGATCGAAGTTCTGAGCCAGATCCTACTTTCATTGAAAAACCTAATCATAATAATACTTCTACTACTAATATGGATGTTGATCAAGAAAATATTAATCAACAAAGTGGTTCCGGTCGTGGACCGAATACGGGGGCGAGGTCGGGTGCTACGGGAAGTGGAGATTCCCCTTCTGCCAGCATAACTTGGATAAGACCGAGTACTCCATGTTCTAGTAATTATATGCATTTTTCAAAAACTAAAATATTAATTAGTTATGGATATAGTACAGAAAATATTCAAACATCAGATACTATTGATCAAGTAACAACATCAATGGCTTTAATACCTGTGGACTTTATACCATTTTATCTAAGTGAAGCAGAATATGATATGTTACCAACAACTGCACAAGTAACAAAAGTAAATTGTCAAATTACACCGTTAGGAACCAGAACTGCTTTTGATGTTGGATCGAGTTTAAGCGGTACAGCTACTTCAGAATATGTCCCTATTGGATTAGTGGCCGAAGGTTTAAACAAGAAATTTTATGGTAAAAATGTAAAATATACATCTGAAGGTACAGATCCAATGAAAGTAACAGGTGTAGAAAGTATAAATGTGAAAGAAATGTATGAAAAATATTATAAACATATTCCTTCTAACGCGTTATGTGTTCCAACACCAATAGAACAATATTTTCTTCATGAATGGAACAGAGAGAAAAATCCTGATACAAATAAATATCCAGAATATATAGTGCATGATAAAGGGAGTGTCAGAATGGATGAAAAAGTTCATCAATTCTTAATTAATCAAGCTGTAGGTGTTCCTATTGCAAATTATGAATACGAACCGAAAAGTGGTTTCATTAAACGAGGAAAAGAACATTTTGTTCCATACACTAGGCAAAAATATAAAGTTCATTCTACTAAAACAAGACCTCACAGTCATCCTTTGCAATTTTTCAAAGCAGGCAATAAAACTATATCCGGAGATATTGGAATTGGAAAAACAACAACTACACCTATAGCTATTAATAATATAAATGATGTATATGCACGCACTATTGAATCATATGGAACATATCATCCAATAAGAGGCGGATTTGGTTACGATGCTCAACCTCAATTGCATGTAGGGATAGTTGCTACACCGCAACTAAAACCAACAAATAGCTCAATTAGTTATTTAAACAGTGCTTGTTATTGGAAAGTAGAATGTTCTATCGAAATTAAATGTAATATAACGTCTGCATTTGGTAAAGGATTTAGTGTTAGTTGGCCACTAGAAACATCATTTTGTGCAAATTACGATAGAGCTTATACCGATGGCCAAACATTATTTGGAGTTACAGATGATGACAACGGAAGAGTTTCTACATCCATAGAAGAAGAAGAAGAAGACTATGAAGAAAACTATGAAGTTATAAATAAAACAAGTAGATTACAATTATAATTTATAATAATTTTATTGTTGTAAAATTGAAATAAAATTTAAATAAAACACATAAAAATTATTTTTGAACTTTTTATTGAACAATATTATATTTTTTAAATAAATGATAGGTTGACATTGGATGTGGTTTTTTAGTATATTTCTTTAGATTTTTGTAAGGTCTCCATTTATAGGTGAACATTCTAGATCTAAAGGCTCGATCATTTGGAAAAACATCATTGTTGGATAATACAATTACAGGTGTTCTCATTACTACAGCATCATTCGAATATTTAACCTTAGCTGCCACAGTATCACCTCCAAATAACATTTTTAAAGTTTCTGTTGCTGATGGCTCTAATACAGGTTCGTTCCACAATATTATCCTTTTGTCCACACACTCCATTAATGGAAAAGAACAATAACGGTTAAAATTTCCAACCTGTCCGAAATTCAAACAAAAATGTATAAAAGAATCAAAAAAATAATTTTTCCCAGCATTGGGTGGTGATAATATAAAAATAGTGTTTTTTTTTGGAATAACTTTATCAATAATATTATACAAATTAGTTAAAAAATCAATAATTTTTTCATTATCATTATAAAATTGATATTGTAAAATATCTTCTAAAATTAAAACGGAATCATTAATTGAGTAATAATAATTATATAAATTTCCAACTGGAGCATTAAATATTAAATTTTGGGGTTCTATAGACTTTAAATATAAATACAATTCTTGAAATGTTAAATTATTAATATAATTATTTATAATTCTTATACAAGCTTTTATTAAATTTGAATTTATATCAAAAAATCTAAATTTTGATGAAAGCCACAAAGATGTATTTAAAACTTGACTTATGGGAGCAGTTGGATGTTCTTTTAAAAAAATCAATTATTTGGTCTCCCTTTCCTCTTTTTCGACTCCTGGTATCTGTTTTATTTGATTCGTCGCAGAGACCAATAATTTCATTATTAGTTGATAATTGGGATCCAAAGGAGACTGTATTAAAAATGTCGAACGATAGTTCGCTTCCTTCCACCACTCCGTCTTCGGCTTCTTGCAAATCTTTGAAAAATCGTATACATCTAGTTTCACTACTTGGAAACCACGTTCTCCTGGCGATGTTATAGTAAATGTACTCCCTGGAATCCTTCTGCAAATAGACTGACAAATTGATCCAGTGCTGCAACGTGAATTTCCAACTTGGAATAACTCGTCTAGCGAATCTTCTATCGACATATTCTTGGAAGCAGTTGCTAAAGGCACATCGACAGGAATTATTGGAGTAGTTGCAATCATGGATGACGTGGATGTGGTTCCCATGGTGTGAGATGACGAGGATGGCCCCTGAAAATTTTCTGCATATTTGTTGACAATCCAATTTGATGTTTCTAGCGTCATAGCTGGTTCCAAATACATCGTGGACCACTCGCTGTTTAACAGTGTTGAAATTAAAAGCTTCAACGAACACTTGCTTAATTCTTTCTTTTGGGCAAGCAATGTTTTCTGGGCATACTGGAGGGAGTCCATCAACGTATGTAGATGTCGTTTCGCTTCGTATTGCTTCTCCTTCAAGGAGAGTGATATCAAAATCTCTAATGTTATAATCACATGTAACAGGCAATCTTTCGTCCACACTATTAACATTAAAGATAGAAGAGATATATGACTCACATTTTCCTCTTGCATCGTGCTCGCCTTCTTCATTTCCAGATCCACATCTAGTTTTTTCTTCTTCGAAATCTCCGTTGAATCTTCTATCTTTCTCTTCTTCTTTTTCTCCTTCACTATCGCTTCCTCCACTGCCTGTGTATTCGGAATTAGAGGAAGATCTAAATCGCTTAAAGTAATCTGCTGTTGTTTCGGGACTTCTACCTCGTTTTCTGATACATCCGGTGAATCGTCGTCTAGAATCACCGGTTCCCGAATTGTTACTTTTTTGGGAGGAGCCATTTTTACTTGATACACTTGAAGTTACTGAATAATTATATGAACAAACACTACTATCACTTTCACAGTCTGATGACATTTAAAATTTAATTTTAATTTTAAACTTATATATACTCAATAGATGATGGAAAATTTTAAATATGCATGGTAAAAATAATAAAACATTATGACGACGACGACGACTAGATGCCGGCAGAGGGGCAGCGCAGCAATTTTCCTTCGGCAGCTATCGGCCGTAGGCCATGATTAAGCTTAGCCATGAAGAAGCTTAATCATGGCCTACGGCCGATAGCTGCCGAAGGAAAATTGCTGCGCTGCCCCTCTGCCGGCATCTAGTCGTCGTCTTCGTCATAATGTTTTATTATTTTTACCATGCATATTTAAAATTTTCCATCATCTATTGAGTATATATAAGTTTAAAATTAAAATTAAATTTTAAATGTCATCAGACTGTGAAAGTGATAGTAGTGTTTGTTCATATAATTATTCAGTAACTTGAAGTGTATCAAGTAAAAAGTGGACCGAACTAAAAAAAATTTCGGTTTGCGATTTCTTTTTGTATAAAACTTATTTTTGTAGAATTTTGTCTTGATATTCCAATTTTATAGGCATTTATTTATCATTAAGCCATATTTCGGGAATATATATATTTGTATGGGGGATATGAGAAATCATGGACCGATTCTTACTATTTTCCGCACACTTGCTTCTTTTATAGTACAAACAACGTATACAAAATTGCATGGTATTATCTGCAATATATTTCAAAATATTGCAATAAAATTGACGAAAAATATCAAATTTTTATGAAGGTGGTCTTACATATTGGTTCATAACTCTGGTTGACCTAAACCGATTTTGCTGATTTTAAATAGCAAACTTCTCGAAAGCACTTCTGACAGAATTATTGAAGATTTGGATTCCGATTATATCTTGGGACTTCAAAAAACTGATTTCAACATCCAGATAGACAGACGGACATGGCTTAATCGACCCCGCTATCTATAAGGATCCAGAATATATATACTTTATAGGGTCGGAAAATTATATTGTGGAAATTTCACACGGAATGACAAACTTATATATACCCTTCTCATGAAGGTAAAGGGTATAAAAACACGTAGTGTATAGCCACCTGAAGTAAGACTCATTTTGGGTATACAAAAAGGTTGTGTATAAACAGAAAAAAATACTGGCAGCACTATGTAAAACTATAGTGTAATTAAACTTTGTAATTTTATAAAAATGTGTGGAATATTTTGCTGCATTTCAAATACATCGCAAGTACATTATTGTATAGAAAGTTCCGTAAGTTTATTTTTGAATATGGTGGGGCAAATAGAAATTTTAGAATATCAAAAGCACTTAAAATCACAGACTAAAGTCTGTGCTTAAAATATTTATTTTTGCAATAAAGTTTACTATTCTGTTCAGCGAACGTGTTTTTGTTTACATACATGGTTGCCGGATATTTCGTTATTAACATAGTGTCCATACGTGATAAATGTTTGTCATGGTAAACGTTATTTTCTTAACAAGAGACTTTATTTAACAACGAGAAAAGGAAAAGAAAAATTTCTGTCTACCTATTAATTTCACAATTGTAAAAGGTTTAGGCAAGTTTAAAAAAGAATGAGAATGCCTTTCAATTTCTACATTGTAAAGGTATGTTCACATTATGTGTATTTGTCATGTGGACTGTCACTTTTTCGAATGTCAAATTTGTACATATTGTCTGAACACCTACAAACAATATCATGTGTTATTTTTCTGTGTGCAATACACATGACATTTTTTATTTAGAACAAATTTTGTGGCGGCAAAAATTAATAGAAATTTTAATAAATATAATTTATATATAGTAAAACAAAAATACAAAAAAAAAAAACTATACAAATTTATTATTAAAAATGGAGGGAAAAATTGAAAAGGAGTTAACAAAAGTAACTACATATGTATTTTTTTTATTGCAATTTTTATAGTTATTTTTATGTTGTTCCAGTTTGACTGGTGCAAAGAAGCGGTTCTACAGTTGATCGAAATGTGGCAAGAGAAGGAATGCTTGTATAACCCGCGGAATAAGTTTTACCATATCAGCTGTTTTAAGATTTTTTTTATAGGTTATGTCAAATGTAATTGACATACCAACATTTGAACATGTAAATTATAAACCGTATGTGAAACTCAAATTTTGACATACACATGAAAACACATGTGGATAGAAAAGTGACATTCCACATGACAAATACACACAATGTGAACACAGCTTAAAGGGACTTTGTGTTATTCTTACCATAAGAAATAACGATAAACGAATAATACTATGTTTCCACGACGACTTGAATCATCTGCTTCGCTCTTTGAATCATGTTTATGAATCATGCTGTTTACATCACCAAAAAACTTGATTCGATTTGACAGTTGACAGAATAAAAAAACAAAATTTACAATTTGTGGAAAATATTTTTTTTATGGGCAAAAAAACTAAGTGGAAATTAGTTAGCTTATTTGAAAAAAAACATACATTCGTACGTATTTACTTTCTTTACTTCCAGCAACAAGAAAATAATTTGCTTTGTTTACAATTATATTAAATTTTTACAGCTATTGCAGATAAACTTGCGATAGAAATTAGAGAAGAGTACAATTTTTCGTGCTTCGCAAGTTGATTCAATATGAATCTACTTGATTCGCTCTTAAAAATTTGTATGGTGAATCAAGTTGGGGTGTGAAGCATGAATAGAGAGCGAAGCATGTACCGTGGAAACGTAGTATAATGGACATACATTAATATCCCAGCATACCATTTTCGGAGCGCTCCGAAAAAGGAGTCAGAAAAGAGTCCAACAAAAGAGCATTTTCGGAACGCTCCGAAAAAAGGAGTCAGAAAAGAGTCCAACAAAAGAGCATTTTCGGAGTGCTCCGAAAAAAGGAGTCAGAAAAGAGTCCAACTAAAGAGCAAATACGGAGCGAAAGAAAAATTTGCTTGTTACTGTCCTGAGTCTCAGTATGACTAAGAAATTCCACTTAATTATGTGTGTACCAAAGCGTTGTTGTCTTGTTATTTGTGCTTCGAACAAAAAAAAAAAAAAACAGCTGTACCACACAAGAATGATAAAAACAAGATTACACAGAGCCCAAGAAAAACCTCATAAAATACTCTTTTCTGGCATTATCTAAGAGCTCTTTAAGAGCCCAAAAAAACCCCCTCATAAAAGACTCTTTTCTGACATTATCTAAGAGCTCTTTCTGACGGACCATTTTCGAATGTAATGAAAAAGGTGTCAGAAAAGACTCTCTTCGGACTCATATGGCTTGCTGGGATGTACATTTAATTTATTTTTATAATTTCTTAATTTGTCTTAAACAAATTATTTTCGAAACGAATTCTTTTAAAATTGAAGGTTAAATTACTTTTATTATAAACAAGAGTAATTTTTAAATGTTTACTTTACTTAAATTTGTTTTGTTTCTATAGTAATATTTGCAGTTTTCATATTTATTAATTTAAAAAAATCTTTTTAATTAATTAATTCGGCTTGAGGTCTGTTTTATTAAATATATAAAAACTCTTGTTCGTTTTCAATTTTTCATTAATTTCCAATATTTCGACCAACTTTGTTAGTTATCTTCAGGAAAATTATAATCTAATTATAACAACTTTCTTAAAATTATATTAACAAACAATTTACTTTAAGTTTTGTGCAGTGCTGTCCGATGTTGATGTCTTACGTTTCTTTCACTGACTGTTTTTCTTTTTTGTTTATTATTATTTCTGTATTTGTTTATTGTATGTCTATATTTGTGAACGCAATTATCAGTGTCTGTTTTGAAGTTAATTCTCTTTTCTATTGGAGTATTAATTATATGTAACATCTCTTGCATGTGTCGTTTTATTATTCTCCTTTACAGTACTCTTACATGATCAAAGTTTAGTCGATGCCCAGTTATTGCACAGGGGCAGCAAGTGTTGTTTTTTGTGTAAGTGGTTTGTCATTTAATTTTAGGTTCTAGGTTTTAAATTTCTTGTACCCACGTATATTTTCCGACATGTACCAGTATTGTTGTTGTTGTAACAGCTAGAACTAATTAATTTTTAATCCGGGGGTTCTGCAATAAGGTCCAGATCAAGAAACTGGGCTACTTCTACTGGATTGGTCCATAAATCCATTGGACGAAGTGAAGTGTGTTTGGCTGGGCAATTGAAGGACCCTTGCCACATGCAGGGGATAGGTTAGGGACGGCACGGTTTATGCGGGACCAAAAGGCGTTAAGCCTATTGCTCCATCCTGATCTAAGTTGTGCCAGAACTACTCTTGTCTTCCGCGGCAGTTGTTCGGTATCTGCAATGGGCGGTGGGCGGCCTCCAAGTACGACATTCGTGCGGTATCCTGCGATCGTGGTATTGATGGCATCTCTGTGATTGTCGTTCAAAGCTGCTACATGCGAGTTTTGATCTAGTGCATCATGTGTATATCTTCGTATGTCTTTCTCGTATATTCGAAGGTCTTTCCTGACATGCCTCGGGGGAGACTCGAGCTGTGTGATGTTATAGCATGGGTGATTCCTTCGATGACATCCCAGGAGCAACTGTTTTGTCATCATGACATTATGTTCCTTTACAGGTAGAACCTTCGTTTCCTCATGTAGATGGTGTTCTGAAGTTATTTGCATGCATCCTGTGATGGTGCGTAAGGCGGCATTTTGGCAGCTTTGTATATTTCTCCACTAGGTATCACTCAACGAAGGTGACCACACTGGGGCAGCGTAGTTTACCACTGACCGGCCAATCGTCTTATAGGTAGCCAACAAGGTTTTTTTTATCCATATCCCAAGTGCTGCCGTCGAGATTGCAGTGGCGTGAGCTGAGGAGGTAAACAGGCTAACAAAAGTGACTCCCAAGATTTTTGGGTGGTTCACTGTCGGAACTTGTGTGCCGTCGACTTCTATGCTAAGATTAATTTTTATCTCCTTCGTCCAGTTGCTGAAGAGTGTTACTGAAGACTTCGTTGGTAATAGTTGCAGATTCCTTGCAGTAAAGAAAGCGTGTGTTGTCACCGTTACATTTAAGTTGGTGTACTAGATTTGATTTTTCTAGTTTATCTAATTTAGATTTCATGTTGTTAAGTAATTTGTTCGTCGTATTGCCCGTCTTCATCGCTAATATGTAATTTTCCTTATCATATACATATATCAGAATACTTATTTTTTCTGATAATGCAGGGGGCTAATTCTGGCAGTCGTGATCGAAATTGTTTTCGAATCGAAATTTATTTCGACAGTGCAAAATTTTCTAATGATGGTACTCGATACGAATCGAATCGATTCATTGCTTCAGTGTTGTAAAAAACTTAAATAAGTACGTATTACAACACTGAATAAATTAAAAGAAAATGTAAACAAAAAACATATGGTTCTGAAAAAAAATAACTCAAGTAAAAGCGAAATTTTTTAAAGAAATGATTTTATTTTTCAAAAATTTTAATCGAAGTTACCTTCAAGTCAAATATACAATTTATTTGAAAACAAATTGTTACACTACATTTATTTTTGAATATTTCTGTTATATATTCTACATAGCCTTCCGTTGGAAAGCATAAATGTAAAAACATACAAAAAAATTCAAAGAGACACTAGCAAAATGTAATGCATTTTCTGGCCTGCTAAAGCCGTCATCAGCATTCTTTGTGTCTAATAGTGTTTTATTTTCAAACTTTGTATATTTAACTTTTTTAATTATAAATTAAATGAGAATTATTCCTCTTGCGAGTATTATTCAACAAATTTTTGAAAAATTTTAATCGAAGTTACCTTCAAGTCAAATATACAATTTATAATGTAAATATTGTTTTGTGTAATACATTTAATTTTAATAATTTTAAATGATGTTGAACTATCGATTTCGATAAAAAAAACAACAATCGATTATGGTGTGGGATACATTATTTTGGCGGTAATGGCTCGATATGTATTAATGTATTTATGTGTTTTTCTAGACTCAAAAGACGTTTTAGTTTTAGGCTCACAAAGCAAGCATAGGTAGGTAAAATTTATTTGTGATATTTTTGACCTAAAAGTAATAAAATTATTAATATTATGATACTTTTTAAAGTAACAAATTTTTTACTAACATATTCTTTTTTTCTTCTGTTTGATAAAAAACGTTATTTCGAATGCTTCTTTGCTTACGAGTAAAAACTCGCACGGTTGCGTTCGAATAATCATTCGTTATCGAATGCCATAATTAGAAATTTTTATACATTTTATTCGCTATCGTATGAGAGAATCCTAAATGTTAAAAAATTCGAACGTTCGAATGAAAATTTACTCGTATACGAATGCGAGAATTAGCGCCCAGGTATATACTCTATAGATTTGTAAAATTTCGATGCTTCTGTCTCCATCCTATTTTTATCAGAACTTATCCTATTTTCTGTATATTTCATCAAGTTGTCTATCATAATGTATTTTCTTCGTGAAATTCCGTATTAGGCCAGCTTTACATGATGATTTGTACGACGTCTATTTTTATTAATTCTCTTTTAAAGATGCTACGAAAATTTGTTTGCATTCATACGACGTTATTTTTTGGACTTCGTTTTTTTTCAAATTTTAATTTTTGTTGTAGTCAGGGGGCTCATTCTGGCAGTCGTGCTCGAAATTGTCTTCGAATCGAAATTTATTTCGACAGTGCAAAATTTTCTAATGATAGTACTCGATACGAATCGAATCGATTCATTGCTTCAGTGTTGTAAAAAACTTAAATAAGTACGTATTACAACACTGAATAAAATAAAAAAAATGTAAACAAAAAACATATGGTTGTGCAAAAAATAACTCAAGTAAAATAAAGTTTTTTTTAAAGAAATTATTTTAAATTAAAAATGGATCCAGTTATGTTTTTTTACTCATCTTTGATTCTGACAAGATTGAAAACATTAATGGCATAAGGAAACAAATAAGAAACACCTCCGACCCCTTAAGATTGACAAGCAATGAGTAAGTATAAATAAGTACATACATACCAACATACAAATGTATTAATGTATGTATGTAAGTATGTTTTTTTTCTAGAGTTAAAAGACGTTTTAAGCCTCAGTTAGCCGACTGTAATGGAATGTAACTGCAACAGTAAGAAACAGCTGATGGATATTGTTATGTGTAAAGTAATGCAAATGGTTATGGAGATGTAAAGTAACGCAACGCCGTAATGTCTGACCGTCTAATTCATAAAACTTACAACAGGTTTATAAGAGGTTTATAAAACAAATTTTGTATGGAGATTTGCTTTATAAACCAGTTATAAACCTGTTGTAAGTTTTTATGAATAAGGGGGTGAATCTGTAAGAAATAGAATTTCCTTACATTTTTACGTCATTACAGTACATTCCATTACAGTCAGCTAACTGAGGCTTTAGGCTCACAAAGCAAGCATAGGTAAAATTTATTTTTGATATTTTTGATCTAAAAGTAATAAAATTATTAATATAATGATATTTTTAAAGTAAGTATCAAATTTTTTACTAACATTTTCTTTTTTTCTTCTGTATGCTAAAAAAAACGTTATTTCGAATGCTTCTTTGCTTACGAGTAAAAACTCGCAAGATTGCGTTCGAATGATCATTCGTTATCATTAGAAATTTCGATACATTTTATTCGCTATCGAATGAGGAAATCCCAAATATTAAAAAATTCGAACGTTCGAATGAAAATTTATTCGCATACCTTCCCGCCAGAGATGGGATGACCCACATACGTGAACAATAACTAAATTAACCTTTAATGGACAATCTTGAATTTGATTGGTTTTTAGTGTTTGTGTTAAGTTTTGGGTTTTGGTGTTTTCTGACATATATAGTAAAATTTTATGGCCAACATTTTTGTAGAACATTTCATCCATGATCAACATGTCTTTTAAAGGGTTTGTTCCTGAATTATATTTCGTAGTGTAAGTCGCTAGGCGGGCTCTAATTACACCCGGTAACCATTTTTCCATTCTGGGGTTGCCGGATAAAAAATAGACTGTTTGATTAGGTTTGAATATTCGGAAGTTGGGGTTAAAGTCGACGTATTGTTTTTCCTTCATTTTATTTGTGGTGCTATCTGGTCGGACCAAGTTTAACCGTGAGCGTAGTAGACGACCAAAAACAGTACGGATGGCGGTTGGCCAGTTCCAGCGTGTGGTGCATTTCTGTGCTGTCTTAAAAACACTTTGTACACTTCTTTCCGCCTGTCCGTTAGTTGCTGGGTGGTACGGTGCCGTTTGCTTATGGTATACCCCACTTA
This sequence comes from Bellardia pandia, assembly GCA_916048285.2. Taxonomy (NCBI): domain Eukaryota; kingdom Metazoa; phylum Arthropoda; class Insecta; order Diptera; family Calliphoridae; genus Bellardia; species Bellardia pandia. The sequence goes on along the minus strand of OU696532.1, from coordinate 89,563,306 downwards.
CTTTCAGAAAGTTGCGAAATTCTGCGGGCGAGAAGTTCGTCCCATTGTCGGACACTACGGTTTGAGGAACACCGTACGCGCTAAAAATTTCATCGAAGATTTGTATTGTTTCACTTTATGTTGTTAACATTGTAATTTTTACCTCTATCCATTTACTATAAGTGTCAGTCACAATCAGTAGCATTACACCTATGAAAGGGCCAGCGTAATCGATGTGGATACGCTCCCAAGGTCTAGCAGGGTACTCCCAGTGGTGATCACCAAATTTCGCTGGTCTGTTTGCATGGATTGCACATGAGCTGCATGATTTCGCCACCCTCTCAATGTCACTATCGATGCCGGGCCAGTATACAAAGGAACGTGCACAGTGCCCAAGTGAGCTGCATGTAAGTCAGATAGTATTTTTTCACGAAGTTTACTCGGTATTACGATTCTATGCTCGAAAATTAAACATCCAGCAGTGAGTCTGTAGTTGTCCTCAGGTGACTTGTATCCTGCATTTCTAAGACTTCGGCCCGTTTCTAAGATTTGAACGATTTTTCCCAAACTAATATCTTTTCTCGTGTCCCGGGCAATAGTTTCTGCTCTAGTTGGTAGTTGGTTTACCTGGTTGATAATAGAACTGTCAAATGCGTCGCGTTCTTCTCCAATAGACTTTGTACTACATATCTGATTTACTCTTTGAGGTATTCTCGAACAAAAATCAGCATTGGCATTCGCTTTTGTTGATTTATACACGACGTCGTAGTTGAAATTGCTTAAAAAATCTGAGTAATTTGCCATTCGACTTACACACAAAGCAGACAGGCCTTTTTCGGGGTGTAGGATTTGCGCTAATGGCTTATGATCTGCAATTAACGTGAAGTGTATGGCATATACATACTTAAAAAATTTCTTTACAGCCCACACGATTGCCAGCGCTTCTTTATCAATTTGTGGATATCTTGTTTCCGTTTCGGTCATAGTGCGGCTTGCGTAGGCAATTGGCCTCTCCAGACCGTCTTTAAGTTTATGAGATAGTACTGCTCCCAGTCCAAATTTGCTCGCGTCGGTGCTCAATATTAGAGGGAGGGTAGGGTCGTATGGGATTAATTCCTGTGGAGATATAAGCATTTCCTTGATGTTATTATACGCCTCATTCGAATATTTCTTCCATTTAAATTCTTTTTGCAGTAGCATGTCCCTTAATGGCCTTGGCAAAGTAGCTTTGCCCAAAAACAGTTGAAACTCTTCGGGTGTTGTGGGTCTCAGTGCATTTTGAATGTCTTCAATATGTTTGTTGGATTTATGGATGCCATGGCGGTCAATTCTGTGGCCCAAAAATTCTACCATTGGGGCAGCGAACACACATTTTTTTTATTTAAGTGAAGTCCCTCTGCGTTCGTTTTGTTTAGTATTAAACGAAGACTTGAAATCATGTGTTGAAAGTTATCCGCATATAAGAGGATGTCATCAAAAAAACATAAGACATTTGGTATGTCCTTTAACAAATTTTCCATACGTCTCTGCCAGATTGCTGGAATGTTAGCGGCGCTGTAAACTGCCCTAGTTGGCCTTATTAGTTCATGAGTTGGTGTATTTAGCGTGAGCACATGACCAAACTTGTCATCTATTGTCAAGTGCGAGTACGCGTCCGTCACATCAAGCGTAACGACATTTTATTTGCTGGGGTATCACTCGCGGTTGTCCAACGTTCTGTCACAATAAAATGTATTATTAAATAGTGACCTCTTAAAGAAATAAAAACACGGCTTGATTTTCTTAAATTATTTTCTTTTATTTCACGAAATTTTTAGTTATACCATTTACTCAGTAAATACAATAAATCAACAACTATTTCACTCGCAGTTTATCTATTTATTCATTAAATACAATAACCCAATACTTATTGCAAACGCAGTTTATCTATGTACTCATTAAATACAATAACCCATCACTATTGCAAACGCAGTTTATATATTCCAATCGTCGGGTAATATTACGAAGGCAGTGGTAGCTGGTAGCAATCGGACCTCAACAAATGCCAAGTGAAACTAGCACTCTTGGTGAATCCGTAGTAAAACTCCGAAAACAAGTCCCTAGTGTAGCTCGCAATAGTGAACCCGTAGTAAAACTCCGGAAACACCACTACGCTCAAATCAGGCCCAGTGAAGCTAGCACTTGAGGGTGAATCCGTAGTAAAACTCCGGAAACACTTCCCTAGTGTAGCCCGCAGTAGTGGAACCTTAGTAAAACTCCGGGAACACAACTACGCTCGGCTTTGATCTGTTCACAATGCGGTCGTAGATAAGGCCCAGTGAAGCTAGTACTTGAGAGTGAATCCGTAGTAAAACTCCGGAAACACTACTCTAGCGTAGTCTTCAGCTGTGAACCTGCATTAAAACCACAATTGCACACAGTACCACTAATTACCAATTTACCACTTACCTAGTACGACGCGCACACCACAACTGATGGCAACAGACTGTAAATAATACAATACACTATTAATATATAATTCGTGTCAATAAAGGAACTCATTACTAATCACCTAGAATATGCAATTCCTGCAAAATTTAAATGAAGATAAAATGTTCATACAAAAAATGGAAATAATGGCAATCAAAAATACAAATATAATATTGGTGTACGGGTGGAAACGAGGGTTCCCGACTTCCATCGTCACACATCCTCCCTTCTTTACGGATGGCTCTTTTCCTCTGGGTTCAGGACCGTCATGCTGACCCTTCCCCCTTTGCTGATCGCTATCTGGTAGACTACGCCGCCGCTGTGGTGGGAAAATTTCCGTCGTTGGCCTGGCTTGCGTGACTGTAAGGAGGCCTCGATGATGCCTCGTACCTCTGCCGGCCATGCTGTGTCGGCAAGCACTTCACTGCCCTCATCTGGGCTAAGAGTGGTCTTATCCGCCAAATGTGCTTCAGGCGCCCCTGTGGTTGGTGAGTGGGGTGCCCTCGAAATCTTCAGTGGGAGTGGGTTGGTATTTCCCTTTATAGGTGATGGTGAATGTGTGCCCACACTCGCGGGGCTAGAAAGGTTGACGGACGGTATTGACATAGTAGTGTAAATCGACAAGCATGGTGAGATAGTTGTCGTTTGGCTGGAGACACTGTCGGATAGTCGTCGTATCGGCCACCTGCTTCGGCTGGACTCCTCATTTTTTACCTTCGGGGTCGTCCTGGGCGTGAAACTCTAGCAATGACCCAATGGATGAGCTGGAAGTAACATCTCGATTGGGTGACCCTGGTTCAAAGCTGTGTTCTAGTGCTGGCCAGTGGTCACACTTCGACCACCAGAATCGATATGTCACCACACGTTGATAGCCTGCGTGCCCATCTGGAGTCCTGGACATCACTTGTGCCCCACCCTCTTGTTTTCGGCTGTGGGCTAGCGTCCGTCGAGATATCAGTTTCGCTGCGGGAACCCTGTGGTGTGGATTTTGTATCTATGGTCATATCGAATTCCCCTATATCTGTCCGCAACAATTCTTTTAGCTCGGACTCATCCATTTCGCTTATTTTAGCGGAAGTAACCGAACTTAGTTCGTCCTCGGACGGTTGTTCATTGAATATATTCCTCACTGGCGAGTAAGTTCGCCCCAGTTGCCTGCCCGGGATTATGGGTACGTCTGTGTTGGGAGAGGTCGGGATGAACCATGGTGTGGTGTCTTCTGACCGCTGGTCAGGTTCGGGCCCTAGTTGGTACTCGTTGTGACTCGGACTTCTCCCTCCTGGTGTTACGGGTATTTCGGTTTCGGGAGAAGTTGGTACAAACCATGGGATGCTGTCTTCTAACGGCTGATGCAGTTCTTGGCCCATAGCGGGTCCCGTCACGTTTCTGGGTGGACTATTATCGTCCTCTGAGCTCACATAGATGATCTCTGGTTCAACCATCCTTTTAGCTTGGTTGCTGGGACCTGGAGGTGTCACTGATAATTTAGCGCCGACGGGAGTGCTTGGTGTCTGTCGATCTCCGGTGTTATTTGATCCCCTTTGTGTCTCACCTGATGTGGCCCTTCGTGGGGCCGTGTGCATACGATAACAAGTGGCCCGGGGAGGTGCTCTGGACCGACCGCTGGTATTGGCTTTCATACCCGCCGGATCCTCCTCTAGAAATATCATCCGCCGCCTCTTAGCTTGTTCTTCTTGCATCCTTTCCCGGAACTGCCGGCTCGTCTTATCAAATAGCTTGTCCTCTCCATTGCGGATGGTATTAATTTTCTACTGGGAGAGAAGTGAGAAATGAATTAGCAGGGCTTAGGGGTAGAAATATTTTAGGTCTCTAATGTGGGCGGTCTTTTTCTCCCCATTCAGGGTAACTTGAGCCTAACTATAACGGGCGAAATAAAATTCTTTACAATATAGAGGCCCCCATATTTCGGGGCCAATTTTGCAGCATAATTTTCCGTTGCCTTGGACAAGGGGTATTGCCGCAGCAGCACCCGATCTTCGATCCTCGGCTTCCAGCGTCACCGCCAAAGGTTATAATGTCGCTTTTGATTCTGGGATGCCTCCATGAGGTTCCCTCGCACAATTTCAAAAATCTCCTTTAACTCTGAATGTCTTTCGTCTGGGTTGACTGGTTTCGCCCCTGTACCCGCTGTGACTTCATCATACAGGGTATGTGGGAGACGAGGTTCTCGACCTTGTGTGATGAATACAGGGGAATAGCCCGTGGTCTCGGATACACTGGAGTTGATGGCCAGCATGATTTCGGGGATCTTCTCATCCCAGGGCCCAAATCTCCGCACTTGTTATCGAATGAAGCTGATCGAAGTTTTTGTTTTTGAAATCACCGCACTCGATAACGAGTAAGGGCATCGAAATTTGAGATTTTGCCATTAGATAACGAGTACTCGATCGAATGTCATCTCTCGAAATGTCATTCGACACTACATTAGCAATTAAAAATAAACAAACAAAAATATTTACTTATTTAAAAAAAAAAATATACAAACATGTAAGTTATTAAATATTTTTGACATTATAAAATATATACATATGTATGTATAAATTAAATTTTCTGTTCAGGACAAATATAAAAAAAATAAATGGTAAGCAAAAAGTTGTGATGGCACAATTCATGTTTGAACATCCTAATTTGGCTAAAAACTTGCTGCCCAATTGTGGACAGGGAAAAGAAATGGCTAAAAGATTATGGGAAGAATTAGGTAGCCGACTCAATGCATGTGGTCCACCTACTAAAGAGGTGCCAGCATGGCGAAAGGTAAGTTATATTTTTCTTCGTGTTCAACATTATAATTTTATTAAAAATGTTTAAGGTTTATGCTGACCAAAAACATAATGTTAAAAAGAAATTTTCGTTTAACCGAAGAAAAAAACCGGCGGTGGTCCTTATGAGGAAAAACCTTTGTCTCATACAGATGAACAAATAGTTCAAGCAGCAGGTATTGAAGCCAGCGTTGATGGTATTTCAACAGTTAAAACTTTTGGAAAAAGGAAAGAACCAAATAACTTATTTTCTTGCCAAGTCGAGAAAAGTTTACAAAGCATATTCGATGAAAACAGCAATGAAAATTCCGAACTTGAAAGTGTAGAAAGAGAAGCGCCTAAACCAAAAAAACAAAAGACTAGTTCAGAAGCTGAAAGTAAATTAGAGTTCTTGACGACCAATATAAATAAAATTGAAGAATTCCATACAACTTCAAATTTTAAACTAGATCGTCTATTAGGATTAAAAGAAAAATCCTTAAAATTAAAGGAGGAAGAACATACAGCCAATATGGCAATAAAAAATGTCGAATTGCAAATTGAAACAATTGAGCTTGAATTGTTAAAAAATCAGCGATAATTTTTTATTTATTTAAATTCGTCAAAAAAAGTACAAAGAAATAAAGTTCCTTTTTTATTTTATAAAACATTGAATGTTTATTTAATTAAATTAAACTACTAATTTTAATACATATTATTTTAATTAATAAATAAAAAATAAATTTAGTTCTCTCTAAGAGAAAGTTTAATGTGGTCTTTTATTTTATGACCAATTTTAGTTAAATTAGTGTCATTTTTAATATTAAAATTGTGTTGAATTGTTTCATTATCTTCGACACTTGTGTACTTAGGAACTTTAAATTGCATGCATACGTTATATAACACAGCACACACATTTCCAAAAGTTGCCATTTTTTCCGGCCTGTAACGACTTCTTTTATTATTACGAAGAATTTTCCAGCGTCCTTTTAAAATTCCTATTGTTCTTTCTATTATACATCTACCTTTGGAATGCACATCATTAAAATGAGCTTCCAGCGAACCCTTAGGCACATTTCTGTATGGTGTTATGCTCCATGATTCCAATGAATATCCTGACTCTCCTTGAATTAAAATAAATAAAATATAATTTTTCCAAGTTAAAAAAAATAGACAGATATTAAACATGCATACCTAAAAGCCAAACATTTTTAACATTATTGTTGTAAAGTTCGGACAACAACTCCCTTTCCTCTGAGTGTTTTCAAACGAATGAGGCTTGGGCTGCGCCACCGTATTCACCGTGGTCACAAATCTTAAATTTTTACTTAAGTTAATAGCCTGTTCAGCGACCTCGAACGATAACGTTCGCTTAGATAAGACTTAAGACACATCCTTTTTATCGTATCTATTTTTACTCAATCAAGTTTGTTTATTCCACAATCAAGTTTGTGTCTTAAGTCTTATCTAAGCGAACGTTATCGTTCGAGATCGCTGAATAGGCTATAAATCTTTTATTTTAATAAAATTAAAATCACACTTACCACCATTGAGTTTAGGCTATGAAAACCTTTCCTATTAAAGAACTTATGTTCATTGGATGCAGGTCTTTGAAGTCCAAAGTGTGTGCCATCAACACAACGAATGATTACAATAAAACATGTAGTATTAGAAAACATTTAAATACCAAATGATGTATAAATACTAACCTCCTTGGATCTTGTATTTTTTAATGAATGCGACCATACATTCCTCCCAGTTTTTCGGATCAAAATTAATGAACGATGGACACAGTTTGTCCTCCATTTCTTTTACACAGTTGTCAACATACTTACAAATAGTACTTTAACTCATGCTAGTTAAATAGTCATTACCAACTACGTACTGAAAGCTCCCGCCGGCTAAAAGAGACAATGTTGCTGCTAACTGCAATTTTGCAGGCACCGATGTTGACATGTTGCCGGAAAATTCATTTGAGAAAGTACAAAGTTAAAAGCCTCCTTGTTTTATACTATTGTAACTTGCCGACACGCCCGATGAAATCTATTGAACGAGTTGACACAACAATCAATGATAACCATGTCGACAAGCTACTTAATGTAGTATTCTATGTCATAGCCTACTGAGACGGGATTTTTCTCAAGCATATTATCAAAGTAGTTTGCCAACAAGTAACATTATAAGAAATCTTACACTTGGATAATCTAAATCGTTTTCGGAACCTTAAATACAATTTATCATTAATTATATACATATTTACATTACTTTTATTTAAGTTCGATTTTCACTTACGCTGCGTTTGATAATGACAAAGGGTCGCTCTTTATTCGCATTTGTCTCTTTGTACGCATAACATCGTGTTCTTCATCTTCCTCAGATGAAGATACTAAATAAAACAAAAGTGATGGACCCATTTTCTAAATAATTTAAATTATGGATATTACAATAAATCTAAAAATTTTGCTCTGATTTTACTTACCCGCTTTCTTTTAATTGTTTGTTTAAGCCCCCACCAATTTATCTGAGAGAGCCGACTTCCAGTAAATTGGTACAAGGAATTGTTGCTGTAATAGGTGAAAACATGTTTAGCGTAACCTCAATGAAACATGGAAATATCTGCGAGACAAAGATACAAGTGAATAGGGAAGATGATTTTCGAAAATTGTCCAACCAGCTGGAAAGGGAGACTAGGGATTTCTATACCTACCAGCTCAAAAGCGCAAAAGGACTCCAAGTTGTTCTAAAGGGTATAGACCCATGTGTTGATCCCGCGGAGATAAAAACCGGTTTAATGGACAAAGGGTTCAAAATCAAGAGCGTAGTGAATATTAGAAACCGTGAAAAGATCCCTCAGCCCATGTTCAGGGTAGAATTGGAACCTGGAGATGTTGTCTTAAAGAAAAATGAGTCCCATCCCATCTACAATCTGATGTACCTTCTGCATCGTAGAATCACCGTGGAAGAACCACATAAGCGTCAGGGACCCGTCCAGTGTCTCAACTGTCAAGAATTTGGTCACACCAAGGCGTATTGTAAATTGCCGACAGTTTGTGTTGCGTGTGGGGAGCTACATGCAACTGCTCAATGCGATAAGTCGAGAACTGACTCAAATATCAAAAAATGCAGTAACTGCGGAGGTAATCATACCGCAAATTATAGAGGTTGTCCAATTTACACTCATTTGAAAGGCATAAGAACCAACAAGACGTCAGTATTGCCTAATCGCCCTCAACAGCCAAATTTAGCATCGAGTGACAATTTCCCTCAATTATTACGGTCCACTAGTCATGTAAACGCGCCTAGTTCTAGACAAGTTTCTTACGCAAACGTCGTTAAATCTAATATGCCAGGTCTGGAGCAGGAACCTAAACCCCAATATTCTGAGCCGCACATCAACAATCTAGAGACAACATTGCAGACACTTGTCCAAACTATGAACACTTTCACGACCACCATGACATCCATGATGCAGGAAATGCTGAAAATGCAATCCACTATCTTGCAAGCCATTTTAAAGAAATGATTTATTTAAAAATTTGTTTCTGGAACGCGAACGGCCTCCGCCAACATAAAAATGAACTGGAATACTTCCTGATGGATAAGCAGATTGATGTTATGATGATTGCTGAAACTCACTTGACGTCGACAGGGTACTTCAAAGTTAATGGCTACGAGTTCTACGATACTAAAGACCCCCGCGGAAGAGCTTGTGGAGGTTCGGCAATTCTTATAAAGAACAGAATAAAGCATTATCTAATGAATAACATAAGTGAGGATTACCTCCAAGCAACAAACATTTGCATCGAATTCTGTCAATACAAATTTGTTTTATCATCGATTTATTCTCCGCCTCGATTTTCAATAAAAGAACACCAATACCATAACTTCTTTAAATCCCTTGGAGCTAGATTTTTAGTTGCTGGTGACTTTAACGCCAAACACACATTTTGGGGTTCACGTCTGGTAACCCCAAAGGGTCGTGTACTCTTCAACACCATTGCTAAAATGGGCTTAGATGTACTCTCAAGTGGACATCCCACCTATTGACCGACGGACCGACGGAAGATTCCCGATGTTATTGACTTTGGGGTAATGAAAAATATCCCTGTAGAATGGATGCAAGTGGATCCTTCACTGGACTTGTCCTCAGATCACTCTCCTACTATCATTTCAATGCATTTCCCTCAAGTGTGTGGTTCTCCATTTATGAACATGACTAAGACCCGAGTAAGTTGGATAAAATACAAAAAGTATTTAAGTTCTCATTGCACGGAAAATGTTGTGTTGAGAACTACCGACGATATTGATGAGTCGATTGGCAACTTTACCGAGGACCTTCGACGAGCTGTGCATCACGCTTCCACTTATCACGTTGAATGTAGAAATAGGACAAACAGAACTTATTTTTCTGAACTCGAACATCTCCTATCAGAAAAAAGAAGAATGAGAAGAGAGTGGCAAATTCACAGGTCTCCTGAACTGAAAGCTAGGCTACGGGAATGCAGAGATATACTAAGACATTTCTTAGAAACCCAAAGAACGACCTCACTTAGATCTTACTTGGAAGGTCTTGATAGTACCCCACAATCTGACTACTCGTTATGGAGGGCGGCAAGAGGTTTAAAAAGACCAGTAAGAGGAAGACCTCCTTTGCGAAATCCGACTGGTGAATGGGCTAGAAATGATTCCGAGAAAGGGACATTATTTGTTAACCATTTGAGAAATGTGTTTACTATAAACAACTCAAATAATAACGAATCTGATTTGCCACCACTTGTTATAAGGCCTCCTGTACCTCTAAGACTAAACTTTTGTGATGTCCAAAACGCTATTGGTACTCTGAACCTTAGAAAGGCTCCAGGTATGGATAAAATCAGCAATAAAATGCTTGTGGAGTTACCTCGTGTAGCAAGAAGAATTATCCTCTTTATCTTCAACGCTATTTTACGCCTAGAATACTATCCTGCAGATTGGAAGGTGTCTATGATCACTATGATTCCTAAGCCAGGGAAGGACCATACCAAAGTGGAGTCATATAGGCCAATTAGTCTACTGCCGACAATTTCAAAACTGTTTGAAAAATTGTTAATGACTAAATTGACTCCAATTCTGAATGACACTGAATGTATTCCTAATCATCAATTCGGCTTCAGGGCTAAACACAGCACCATCGAGCAAACACACAGATTGGTAAATGTGATAAGAGGGTCGTTTGAAGACAAAAAATACTGCTCCGCCCTTTTCATTGATGTGTCGCAAGCGTTCGACAAAGTTTGGCATGACGGTTTAATGCACAAAATAAAATTAACTCTGCCTGCTAACACCCATAAACTCATGGAAAGTTATTTATACGGTCGCAAATTTAAAATCAAAGAAGGTGATTTTTTAAGTACCGCTCAGCCAATTGAATCAGGTGTGCCACAGGGTAGCATACTGGGTCCTACTTTATATTTGATATATGCCTCCGACATGCCGTCAGACCCTAAAATCCATACGTCAACTTTTGCAGACGATACAGCCTTTATCAGCGTCCATCAGGACCACCAAGTTGCATCACAGAATTTGCAGAATTATGTTTATAAACTAGAGAATTGGCTAGAGCTTTGGAAAATCAGGGTTAACGAACAGAAATGTATTCATATAACTTTCACATTGCGAAAAGATACCTGCTCGTTCATCAGAATAAATAAACATATTATCCCGCAACACAATGAAGTCAAATACCTCGGCATTCACCTCGACCGCCGTTTAACTTGGAAGTCTCATATTGAAGCGAAACTTACACAAATGAGATTAAAAGCAGTGCAACTTAATTGGCTAATCGGCAGAAACTCTACATTGAAATTGGATTGCAAACTTTTGTTGTACAATGCAATACTAAAGCCAATCTGGTGCTATGGAATTCAATTATGGGATACTGCCTCAGCATCAAACATTGAAAAAATTCAAAGGGGTCAAAATAAAATTCTACGGATAATTACAGCAGCTCCATGGTATGTTAAAAATTCTCGAATCCACAAAGATCTAGGCGTGCCATTAGTAAAAGTCGAATTTACAAAATATGCGTCAAAGTATGTCAGCAAACTTGAACACCATCCAAACCCCCTTGCACGAGACATCCTTAACTTTAGTGGCCACAATCGGTTGAGAAGGAGGGATACCCTTGCTTTAACTCAAGCGCAAAATAGATGACTGGATCAGTTGATGTGAAATTTTTTTAGTATCATAAAAATTTTTGTCTAGCACTGGCTGGGCTTATTATTTTCTTTTTAGTATTAAGATTTGAATACTTATTGTCATTTCAAATATGAAGATTCAATAAATAATTAAATGCAAAAAAAAATTGTTTGTTTTATTTACATTTTTACAAATCATATGCTTTGGTTCTATTACAAAACAAAAAATCTTTCACGTTTTAAGCATGGTACTCTGTTCAAATTTGCGAAATTTGTTGAGCAACATCAATTATTTCGTTTGAAAATTTTGACAATTAGCAAGTGGTGACAATGCCGCGATTTAGAAGAAAATTGTCGTTTTTATTGCCCTTAGGTATGCAACATTGTTTGTTTTATATAAACAAAAACCATATGTTTTTATTTTATGTGTTAAAGAAATGGATACAAAAATTATATTATTATCCATGATGCTTTTATGGCGTTGCGGTTGCAATGTAATTTATTGGTTTTATTCCTTATATTTTTTCTTTTTCGTACTGCCGATATGATTGGATAAAACGCTTCTCAGTTTCACTAAATTTATTTTTGTCTTTATTATTTTTTGTTTTATTAGTACTATGTATTTTCAATTTAAATAATTTTTGTGCGAAATTATTAAATAACAAATAAAATCTAAACAGCTGTTGTTTTTAATTTCGTGCGAAATAAGTGCCGCTTACATTATTTCGCAGTTGAAAAAAATATACATTTTTTGGTTGAAAAAACATGCTGCCAGAAACATTTCGTAACTTTTCACAACAAGAACAGAGTACAACTTCAGCAGCATTAGTTCCCATTTATTTCGCATAAATTTTTTTTATATGGGCTTTTGATAGTATTTCGCACGAAATGACGAACAGAATACCATGCTTTACTGGTAAATTTCGATTTACCGATACGTCACGAAATTTTACTCGATACGAAAGCTAATTCGATAACGAGTGCAGCGATTTGGGCCCAGGTCTTGTGTTGCTGTTCGGTAAAAACTCACTCGCAAGCATCGATGTGTTAGCTGGTGCGTTATCATGGTGGAAAATCCATGATTGGTTTTTCCACAATTCTGTGCGTTTATGACGAATTTCTGCGCGCAAACGGCGCATATCTTTAAGGTTGTATTCCTTATTGACCGTACGACCTTGTGGCAATAATTCATGATGCATCACACCATTGCAGTCGAAGAAAACAGTGAGCAAAACTTTCACATTTGACCGAACATGACGTGCTTTTTTCGGTCTTGGCTCTTCTGGACGTTTCCATTGGGATGATTGGGCCTTGGTTTCAATGTCATAGCCACACACCCATGATTCGTCATCAGTTATGACTTTTTAAAGGAAATCTGGATCGTCGTGGACGATGTTCAACAGCTCCTGAGCGATGTCCATGCGACGTTGTTTTTGCATGCGTAAAAATTGCTTGGCATGAGCCGAACGATATGCCAATATCATCAGCAACCTCTCTGATAGTGATTTGCCGATTGTCCAAAATCATTTTCTTCACTGCTTCAATGTTTTCATAGGTTGATGACGTGCTCGGGCAATCAGGACAAGCATCGTCATTGACATCTTCTCGGTCTTCCTTAAACCGCTTATATCACAATTGAACTTGTGTTCTGCTCAGAGTAGACTCGCCAAACGCCACAGTCAATATTTCAAATGTCCTTGCGCATTTAATTTAATTTTTTACACAATACTTAATAAAGGTTCTTTGATCCATTTTTTCACATAGTAAAAAATCGAAGAGCACACCAAAACACGACTAATAGCGTAGACAGACGACACAGTTAATATGCATTAGCAGTCTTAATTTAAATTAAGTCGTGAATTATCCCCATCTTAATGCGCATTAAGTTAGACGTAAATGCACAAAATCAGAGTGAATTTATACTTCATTTAGCTATTTCAATATGACAACATCGTCGAAAATCAATCATATGTTATCAAATTGTTTACTATTCTAAAAGAAGAAGTGTAACGCGTCGTCTACGAAAAATATAACAAAAAAAATGTTAAAGAATCGCCTTATGGATTTGCTTTAATTTCTTGGAAGCTTGGTTAAGGGCAAAACAAATGATGTTTGACTAGCTCAGTGGTATAAAATGGTTCTTAACCCGGTTTCACAGACGCTTACATATAATACACTATTTGCGTTAAAATACCATAGTGTATTTAATTTTAATAAAAAGAAAAAAACAAGTGCTCAAGTTTTTTTAAATATGCTGTTGGCAAGGTGTTGTGCCGTTTTGGGTACATTTTTCCCACCCTACTGACTACTGGACTGTCAGACGCCTTGACAGGATGCATACCCTGAAATTTATATTCCTGTCCCTAAATGTGTGTGTTGATCTTTACTCACTTCTCATAACAACATGTCCCTAGCATTCCTCCTTTAGAAAAAAAATTAACAATACATTTTAAATTTTTTTAGATAATTTCGTTGAAAAAAAAAATCCTTTTTATTTAAATTCATTTTTCTCCCTTTTTTTTCGTTTTAAATTTCCTTTTTATTTTCTTATAATATTAGTATAAATTTGATTCTTAATTCTAACTTACGATAGATTTTAAATTTACGTGTTGTTGTTGTTATTATTGGTGGTGCATCTCCCCGTTGTTGCTAATGTTTTTGATGCTAATGATGAAACTTAAGTTGTTGTACGTATTTGTTGCACGTAGTTGTATTTCTTGCTGTAGTTCTTGTTGTTATAATTGTTGTTTTAGTTGTAGTTTGTCTCAATTCAATAGTCTATATTCGTGTTATATGTTGTTGTAACTCACGTTGTTGTTGTTAAACGTCAATTTTGTTACATTTTGTTTTAATTTGTTTTAAACTAATCACTCTCTCTCGTTAATTTTTTGTTATGTTGTGTTTGTTTTTGCACGTGTAACACTTTTATTCTTTTTACAACATTTTTCTCTTTTAGGGTTTTTTTTAATTTTGTTACAAGTTTTAGGGGTCTTATTTCATTTTCTTGAGTTTTTATTTTGTTGTTACAATTTTCCTTTTTAAAGTTATCTTATTGTTGCAAATTTTCTTCTTTTTAAATTTATCTTATTGTTACAAATTTCTTTCTTTTTAAATTCATCTTATTGTTACAACTTTTTTTTCTTTTTAAATTTATCTTATTGCTTCAAATTTCTTTCTTTTTAAATTCATCTTATTGTTACAATTTTTTTTATTTTTAAATTTATCTTATTTTACAATTTTTTGAGTTTTTATTCTAAATCTTATTTTGCACTACCCTACTGGTTTTTTTTTATTTGGTTTGCTTTATCGTTTTTCTTTTCTTTACACCCTTAAGTTTTTCTTCATGCTTTCCTTTTCTTTTTTTCCATTCACAATTTAAAAATTGACTTTTTTTTTATAAGATAAAATACACAATACTCAACAAATTAAAACTGGGTTTTTTTTTTCGATTTCTTTTAAATTTTCTCTTTACCTCAGAATTCTCTTTAACATTTGTAAAGTTCAAGAAATTTATGTATGTATTAATATTAAGGTTAACTGCACAAATTTGCTTTAAAAAATCTTAGTTTTTTTTTTTTCGTAATTTTAAACTTTTTTCTGTCATCACTTTTCGAATTTTTATGTTCCAAAAATTTATTTTTACATTTAAGGTAAGGGACCGCTTTTATTATTATTGTTGTTGTCGTAATAAATGTATGTTTTTGTGACGTTTATTTAACATTGTGTCAAGGTTATTATTTAGTTTTTATTTGCAACAAGTACACAATTTTATAGCACTCCACATACTTAATGTGCACATTTCGAGTTGAGTTTTTTTTTTTAAAAAAAAAAGTTTTCTTTTAATGAAAGATGCCTTAGGCGGCCTTTTCACCTTTTTCTAATGTCGTCCGACGACTGTCTCTTTTTTTCCTAACACCACTAACACCACTTATTTTATTTTTTTGAGTTTTTTTCTTTTCACTGGCGAACCGCTCTGCGCAAATATTTTTAGCTGACTAACTAACTTGGTTTTCGCTTGCGTTTTTATACATTGAAAATGCGCATTCCAATCAGAAAAAAAATAACTGTTATCACATTCTTTCAATTCATGGCATTTCACAGCAAGAATGTGTTTGTGTATGGGCAGAGGTACTGGTAAAAAAAATCTCTACACAATTATTTGTCTGTTGTGTGTGTGTTAAACACGAGGCGCAAATGTGAGAGTGAATGTTTTTTTATGAAGAGAGAAAGAGAGAAAAAATGGGTCATGAATGCGCATGTTAATCACGTTACATTTTTCTTTCCCCTCTTTTCTAGAACATTCTTTTCTGTTGTAAATACTTCCAGATTTTTAACAACGATAAAAAAGAAGTTGTTGTCAACTGAAATAAAAGATGGGATTTTAAACATGTCATAGCGCAAATGTAATGGGTACGTGGCATTTAACAAAATATGAGCATGAGGCGCATATTCAAGTGGTACCGTTGTATGTATGCTATGTTGGGTGCGGGTGAAGGGACAGGGCTTAGAGCGAAAGACAATTGTCCCTCTAAATCCGTAACAAACCTGCTTCAAATCAAGATCATTGATAGAAGATTTTGAACAGGCAGGATTTAGGCAAATTCGAAATTGCTTACAAATAAAAACTACTTCCAACGTGTGGCTCGACCCACGAAGCCGGGCAGCAATAGGAAAGAAAAGGATATATTTAGGTGTACTAATGTGCGTGTGGCACGACCCACGAAGCCGGGCAAATCCTTCAAAATCAATGAAAAAAAATACATAAATGTTTATGTTAAGGACGAATGTCCGAAGCGTGATACTTGCCAATATAATTGCCCTGGAAATCTTCAATATCGTACAAAGCGTTTCCAATTTTCTTCCTAATTCGGCACTTAATGAATTTTGGGTTAAATTTTGCATTAATGCCCTTCTTAAAATCGCTTTGCGAATGATTTTTTCGGAACACTTCTTGTCCCACAACGAAATTAACAGGCTTACTTCTTGTGTTGTACGTTTTAGAAGCCTTTTCATGGGCAGCATTTAGATTTTCGCGAATCTTCTTTCGTATATGCTGCAGGCGATCAGAGGTATGTACTTCTGTATCGTCCGACAACATGTTCAATTTTTCTAAAATAGCGTAAGATGTTCCATGTGAAATCATATTTTGCCCAAACAGCGCAAAATATGGTGAGCACTGGATGGCTGAATGGAAGTCGCTTCTCAAAATTGTCAAAATCTTTGAAATATTTCTGTCCCAGCTGGAGTGATCGGGCTCATTTTTAAGAAAATAGCGAATTTTTGATACAATCTCTCGGTTTACTCTCTCTGAACTATTAGCTTGAGGGGAATAAAAACCTGTTGTAATGTGCGTTATGCCATAAGCTAAAAAAAATTCTTTCATGTCCTTGGATACGAATTGTTTGCCGTTGTCACTATGGACATATTGTGGCATACCAAAAGTACAGAAAATTTCGTTTTGGAAAAACTCGATTATATTGCTTGTGGTTGCTGACTTTAAGGGTTTCAAAAACATGAACTTTGTTAGGTGGTCTACTACTATAAATAAATGACAATTCTTCGATTTCGTGCATGGATACGGTCCCAAGAAGTCGCAATAAAGCCTTTGGAAAGGCCGAACTGTGACAAACTGATTCCCCATAAGAGGACGTAATGTTGTATTTACTGGTTTTATGATTTTGCAATCATCACAGTTTCGAATGTACTGTTTGACTTCACGCGCCATTTGTGGCCAATAATATTTTTGCCTTAATCGGAAAATAGTCTTAGTATAGCCGCCGTGACACCCTTCCTCATGTGCGGATTCAATCAGTTTTTGTGTTAAGGCTTTCGGTACCCATAACCGCCAAACGTTTTGTTCCTGCTCATCAGGACTTCGAAATTTTACACGTTTGTAAATGAAATTTTCTGACAAGCACAAGTCTGGAAGTGCGTCCCCATTTACACGAATGGTTTCCCTTAAATCGCTATATTCTTTACCATTAAATTCGGAGGAGTCAGTATCTATTTCTGGTGGATTACGGTCAAGTTCAAGTTCATCTACGTCGAATCTAGAGA
Organism: Bellardia pandia; assembly: GCA_916048285.2. Lineage (NCBI taxonomy): Eukaryota > Metazoa > Arthropoda > Insecta > Diptera > Calliphoridae > Bellardia > Bellardia pandia. The sequence goes on along the minus strand of OU696532.1, from coordinate 89,545,866 downwards.
GAGCGTCAGGCACTACATTTAGGGAACCCTTTCTGTGCTCCATCACAAAGTCAAAATTTTGAAGTTTCAAGCTCCACCTGGCTAATCTGCCATGTAGGTCCTTTTGGCCCATTAGCCACTTTAGACTTGAATGGTCGGTAACAATTTTAAACGGGAGTCCCTCGACATATTGCCTGAACTGTTTTACTGAAATCACGGCCGCTAAACACTCTAGCTCCGTGACTGTATAATTCCGTTGTGCCCGATTCAACTTTTGGGACACAAACGCTATTGGTCTCTCCCTACCTTCATCGTCTAGTTGGTATAGAACACCTCCAACCCCTATACGAGATGCGTCGCATTGTATCACGAACTCTTTTGTGAAATCTGGCTGGGCCAGAACTGGTGCACTTGACAAAACAGATTTTAAATGGTTAAAAGAATCTACAGCCTCTTGAGTGAGACGAAAAGGTTTGTTTGATTTTTTCAAACAATCAGTAAGGGGGCCTGCTAAATCTGAAAAGTTATTAATAAAGGCGCGGTACCAATTTGACATTCCAATAAACCGTCTGACTTGGCGCGGGGTTTTAGGTAGAGGAAACGCCTCGATAGCTCTTACCTTTTCGGGATCGACTTTTAAATTGCCTCCGCCTATAATGTAACCGAGATATTTTATCTCAGTCTGACAAAATTTGCTTTTGCCAACGTTTATCGTGAGGCCAGCAGATTTTAGGCATTCTGCAACTTCCGAAAGCAATTTAAGATGATCTTCGAAATTTTGGCTACAGACCAGGAGATCGTCCAAGTAGACGAAAACGTTGCTCCTCAAGCTTGATGGAATAGTCTTGTCCATCAAGCGGCTCATGGTCTGAGGACCATTACATACCCCAAACGGCATTACCCGATATTGGTAAAGAGGCCTACCTGGTACGGCGAACGCTGTCTTTTCTTTGGAAGAATCTGACAATTTAATTTGGAAAAAGGCGTCCTTCAGATCTATACCACTTATGAAGTGCGTATCTTTTAAACGGCTAAGCAGCCTGTTTATGTGCGGGAGAGGGTACGAATCCTTCTTTGTCAATGTATTTAACTTTCTACAATCTAGGCAAAGCCTGATCTTATTTGGCTTGCGGACAGTTACAATAGGACTACACCATGGTGAATTCGTCTCCTCAATAACTCCAAGAGCTAATAGCCTATCTAGCTCCTCATAGACTTCTGCTTGTCTAGGTGGGGAAAGAGGGTAATGTTTACACTTCACAGGGGTAGCATCACCTGTATCTATGTGGTGCTCAACAAGGTGAGTACACCCAAGACCTAATTTTTCATATGCCGGGAATTTGGAAACAACTAGTTGAAGTCGATATTTCTGTTCGGGACTGAGGTCATGATATGATAATTTGGAATTTGCATCTATTTCAATACATGAAATAATTTGTGGTGCTAGTTCGAAAGCCCTCCAAAAATTAACGCCAAGGTAACCCTCAAGTGATAGTCCAGGTACTATGTAAAATAAAATAGGTTTTGTTACACCCATATATGTCACCGGAAGCGAACAGTAGCCTACGACTTCGGTTTTCGAACCGTTTGCTGTTGAGATATTAGATCTTACTTTTTTTATCTGAATCCCAGTCTGTTTATTAATGAATTCTAAACTGCCTTTGCCCAATGCGGATACGTTAGCTCCCGAATCTAAAAGGCAAAATAATTCGTCACCAAAAATCTTTATTTTCGCAAAGGGTCTGCCATCGTCAGTACTTAATAATTGTGTTTCCTCTACTGATTTCCTAAATTTTTTTCGCATTTTAAATCGTTGTCTGCATTTAAGGATTTTGCGTGAAGGTCTCGCTTTAGAATAAATCTTTTGGGTCTTAAACAAGTTTTGTCTATGCTGGTGTAAGGAAATATTTGTTGCGTCTGTGAAAGAAGATTGAGGTAGGACCCCCTGTGGGGGTTTACACTCTGCATCTATAGATAACTCGGGATTTATTGGGGGGAACGAGCATCCCCGGTCGCCCACTCGTTCCGTCGTCTGTTTCCCTGGTGTGGGCCACTACACTTCGGTGTAGTTACACCCCTTTGACCACATTTGAAACAAAAGACGTGTCGGGTTTCGTCAGGACAATAAATGTAGCTGTGCCCTAATTGAAGACAGTTCCAGCATTTTATTTTCGAGTAATCCCCTTTTACATAAGATTTGTTTACCTTTAAGGCATCTAACTGTGGATCCTCTTCAGATTCCTCAGAATCGTCTTCAACCGAAATTTCGTTCACGTGACGCGTTTTGCTCAGTAGGTTTGTTGAAACCTTACTTTCTTGCAGAACCTTCTCAGCCTTCCTTGCAATTAAGCGAAGTTCTCCTAAATCTTTAGGGTCAGCAATAAAAAGCATGATTTTCAATTCAGGGTTGACGTTTTTCTTGATTATTTCAATCAAGGAGATATCGGACATTGGAGTTCTAAGTTTTAAATTTAGTTGTGAAATTGAGGAATGAAAATCATCATAACTTTCTCTTGAAAGTTGTTTCCGCGTTGAAATTTTTAACAAAATTTCATTTTCTGTTTCAAGCGTCCCAAATTCTTTGATGAGAGCTGTTTTCAACATGAAATAAGTTGCTCTGGGGTTTTGCTTTATAAACATCCAATACCAAACTTCAGCTTTTTGGGAAAGAAACATGTGAAAATTTGCCATAAGGTGGTCTAATGGACACTGAGAACGTTCGGTTAGTGTATCTATCTTAAATAAAAAATCATTTACACTGCCTTCGCCATTGTAAACAACCTTCCAATCCTTCAACTTAACAAAAAATGCTGAGGAGGCATGTGAAAACGAATTTCCTGCAAGGTTTCCCGCCTGACTGCCTAAACTACCTGCTCTAGGAGAGCTTCTTTCCTCTCGTGGTTGATTTATAGTCTCTCTAATTGCGCTAAGTTCCTGTCTAAAATCATCAAGTGTATGTCTCATGGTTTCTTGAACATATGTCATTAACGCTTCCATGTTGTTTACTTCTAAATTTCGGTCGCTTCTTGAACCCGAAGGTCCCGTATCTGTATTTGTATCACGTGAAGCCATAATGATTTTCTGGTTTAGATTATCTTGGTTATCTACAAAACCCTTTTCTTCAATTAAACTTTCTAATGACTGAAAATCCAAGTCTCGCAAGGATCTATCTAACAAATCACAATTTGAAACACTTCCAATTTCAATAACCTCTTCGCTAGCTGCTATGTCTTCTGAATCTAAGGATCTTGCAGTCGATGGTGACCTTACAGCCCTAATACTAGTACTAGAGTGTGTACTTGGAACACTAGCAGATCTTTTCTGTTTTGGGATTGCACCTAAAATAGACGTACGGGTTTTTATTGGAGTTTTTCCTCTACCTCTGACAGTTGGTAAAGTCGAGCTTAGTTTTTGGGTGAGTGGCTTAGACAAATCTGATTTGGAACGAGTATTATGTTTGTGCATACTGCACTAAAACGCAAGAAAAAAAGTTTAAGTTTGTTTGTAAACGCAAGACGAAATGACCGGTAAGAAAAGAAATTTTTAAAGCAATGAGAGCAGAAAAGAGAAAGTTTTCAACAGCAAAAAAAATTTAAAAAAAAATTTTTTTTTTTTCATCCGCAAAACAAATCCCGGAGGCAAAAAGAAATTTATAAATCGAAGCAATTATAATGTAAAAAAAAAATTTTGAAAAAAACCAAAGTGAGAAAAGAAAAAGTACTAAATCGAGATATTCGAAAATTTTTTCGAGAAAAAAAAATTTTAAATTAATGAAAAGGAAAGCAAAAATAAAATAAAAGTACGCAAAAAAAAAATGAACTGAAACCAAAAAAAAATCAAAAGAAAGTGCAAATAAGAATATGATAATATAATAATATAATATAGTAATATAATATAATAAAAATATTGGTATAATAAAAAAATTTCAAAAAAGTAACAAAAAAAAATGTATCCTCAGGAGGAATGCTAGGCATTACACCTGTCCAGTAAAAGATCACACACAAATTAATTTTAAAGAAAAATTAATTATTTTATTAAAAAAAAAAGTTTAAAAAAAAATTTTTTCTTGATTTCACAAGTTTTTCCAAATCTGTCGCGAGAATTTGAACCGAACTAAATTATTTTGCAACTTGTATCGCAGCTTGATGGCAATAATTACAAGGACTCAAATAATTATGTTCGATTCTATACAGCTTCTCTAAAAACCGCCCACTAACGCAACGTAACCGCGCAACTCATTGTCGTCAGTCCGGACTTTTAGTAGAAGATTTCCAGGGAAACAGTATTCGATGTTAAAAAAAAAAACTTTACGTGGATATTTTAATAATTGGCCGTCGCAAACGAAGTTCCAGGTCTCAAATTACCCAAAATCGTGACTATACGTCCTATTAAAAATCCCGAAAGTTTGCAAAAAAAAAATTTTTTACAATAAAATCTCAAGCGATAAATTCACATAAAAACTGTTCATTCATATTAAAAAAAATTTATTTTCACCCTACGGGTGGCATTTGCGTTGGTAAATTTGCCCCACGTTGGGCGCCATATATGTAACGCGTCGTCTACGAAAAATATAACAAAAAAAAAATGTTAAAGAATCGCCTTATGGATTTGCTTTAATTTCTTGGAAGCTTGGTTAAGGGCAAAACAAATGATGTTTGACTAGCTCAGTGGTATAAAATGGTTCTTAACCCGGTTTCGCAGACGCTTACATATAATACACTATTTGCGTTAAAATACCATAGTGTATTTAATTTTAATAAAAAGAAAAAAACAAATGCTCAAGTTTTTTTAAATATGCTGTTGGCAAGGTGTTGTGCCGTTTTGGGTACATTTTTCCCACCCTACTGACTACTGGACTGTCAGACGCCTTGACAGGATGCATACCCTGAAATTTATATTCCTGCCCCTAAATGTGTGTGTTGATCTTTACTCACTTCTCATAACAACATGTCCCTAGCATTCCTCCTTTAGAAAAAAAATTAACAATACATTTTAAATTTTTTTAGATAATTTCGTTGAAAAAAAAAATCCTTTTTATTTAAATTCATTTTTCTCCCTTTTTTTTCGTTTTAAATTTCCTTTTTATTTTCTTATAATATTAGTATAAATTTGATTCTTAATTCTAACTTACGATAGATTTTAAATTTACGTGTTGTTGTTGTTATTATTGGTGGTGCATCTCCCCGTTGTTGCTAATGTTGTTGATGCTAATGATGAAACTTAAGTTGTTGTACGTATTTGTTGCACGTAGTTGTATTTCTTGCTGTAGTTCTTGTTGTTATAATTGTTGTTTTAGTTGTAGTTTGTCTCAATTCAATAGTCTATATTCGTGTTATATGTTGTTGTAACTCACGTTGTTGTTGTTAAACGTCAATTTTGTTACATTTTGTTTTAATTTGTTTTAAACTAATCACTCTCTCTCGTTAATTTTTTGTTATGTTGTGTTTGTTTTTGCACGTGTAACACTTTTATTCTTTTTACAACATTTTTCTCTTTTAGGGTTTTTTTTAATTTTGTTACAAGTTTTAGGGGTCTTATTTCATTTTCTTGAGTTTTTATTTTGTTGTTACAATTTTCCTTTTTAAAGTTATCTTATTGTTGCAAATTTTCTTCTTTTTAAATTTATCTTATTGTTACAAATTTCTTTCTTTTTAAATTCATCTTATTGTTACAACTTTTTTTTCTTTTTAAATTTATCTTATTGCTTCAAATTTCTTTCTTTTTAAATTCATCTTATTGTTACAATTTTTTTTATTTTTAAATTTATCTTATTTTACAATTTTTTGAGTTTTTATTCTAAATCTTATTTTGCACTACCCTACTGGTTTTTTTTTATTTGGTTTGCTTTATCGTTTTTCTTTTCTTTACACCCTTAAGTTTTTCTTCATGCTTTCCTTTTCTTTTTTTCCATTCACAATTTAAAAATTGACTTTTTTTTATAAGATAAAATACACAATACTCAACAAATTAAAACTGGGTTTTTTTTTTCGATTTCTTTTAAATTTTCTCTTTATCTCAGAATTCTCTTTAACATTTGTAAAGTTCAAGAAATTTATGTATGTACTAATATTAAGGTTAACTGCACAAATTTGCTTTAAAAAATCTTAGTTTTTTTTTTCGTAATTTTAAACTTTTTTCTGTCATCACTTTTCGAATTTTTATGTTCCAAAAATTTATTTTTACATTTAAGGTAAGGGACCGCTTTTATTATTATTGTTGTTGTCGTAATAAATGTATGTTTTTGTGACGTTTATTTAACATTGTGTCAAGGTTATTATTTAGTTTTTATTTGCAACAAGTACACAATTTTATAGCACTCCACATACTTAATGTGCACATTTCGAGTTGAGTTTTTTTTTTTAAAAAAAAAAGTTTTCTTTTAATGAAAGATGCCTTAGGCGGCCTTTTCACCTTTTTCTAATGTCGTCCGACGACTGTCTCTTTTTTTCCTAACACCACTAACACCACTTATTTTATTTTTTTGAGTTTTTTTCTTTTCACTGGCGAACCGCTCTGCGTAAATATTTTTAGCTGACTAACTAACTTGGTTTTCGCTTGCGTTTTTATACATTGAAAATGCGCATTCCAATCAGAAAAAAAATAACTGTTATCACATTCTTTCAATTCATGGCATTTCACAGCAAGAATGTGTTTGTGTATGGGCAGAGGTACTGGTAAAAAAAATCTCTACACAATTATTTGTCTGTTGTGTGTGTGTTAAACACGAGGCGCAAATGTGAGAGTGAATGTTTTTTTATGAAGAGAGAAAGAGAGAAAAAATGGGTCATGAATGCGCATGTTAATCACGTTACATTTTTCTTTCCCCTCTTTTCTAGAACATTCTTTTCTGTTGTAAATACTTCCAGATTTTTAACAACGATAAAAAAGAAGTTGTTGTCAACTGAAATAAAAGATGGGATTTTAAACATGTCATAGCGCAAATGTAATGGGTACGTGGCATTTAACAAAATATGAGCATGAGGCGCATATTCAAGTGGTACCGTTGTATGTATGCTATGTTGGGTGCGGGTGAAGGGACAGGGCTTAGAGCGAAAGACAATTGTCCCTCTAAATCCGTAACAGAAGACAATTGTAAAATTAAAATAATAAAAATAGATTTCCACAATTGCCTTTCTCTTATTTCAGAGTGTTCCACTGCGGTCCCCACATGTAGCAACACGTTCAGGTTGATGGTTGCTAGTGCATGAACAATTTTTTCATTATGAAACAGTTTCAGCAAAAGTAATTTCAGCTTTTTTTCAAATATGTACTGATTTTTCACAAAATGCCAATCAAATTTTTTCATAATTAAACAGTTGTTAACAAACAAACAGCTGTTTAAATGCTGTTTTAAATGCAGAAACTGTCGTCTGTCACGGTAAAATCTTAATTCATATTAGTGAGATTTTAATGCAAATTAACGCTGTCGTCTGTCTACGCTAAAAGCTTTTTATCTGTCAAAAACAAACTGACCAACATATATTACATAACAGAAAAAAATGCGAAAATCAAACATACGTAACTCACGAAATTTTAAAATAATGGTTATTTTTTGATCAGACCTCGTATAAATTGAGTTTTCTTTGAATTATATATTTAAAAAAATAGCTGATCAGCTTATATAAAGTTATGTAAATGTATTAGTGTTTAATTTGCAAACAATTTTTTATTGAATATAAATATAAAATATTTATTAAAATAAATAAACAAATTTGATAAATAGCACTGTGCTAGTTGAAAAATGTGACAAACGGGGCACCTGGCGTGTTAACCTATTTCGGGTACGCTGAATCCAGTGGTGCTAACCGTTTTTTTAGGTTAGCTCGTTTTTTCGAAATATACCGTTATTGCGAAAATGGAGGAGGTTGCACAACATATATTCGCGTAACTCAAAAACGGTTTAGTTTATTGAATAAACTAAAAAAACCAAAATTCCGCAATGAAATTTTCTTTAAGTACGGTTAAACTTTTTTCCAATATGAGCAGTCGTTTTAGAAACATAATTTTTTTTACCAAAAAAAATAGTTTTTTTTAGCAAAATTTCAAAAATTTTGTTTTTTAAAACGGCATAAAAAATTGGAAAACGCAGCTGTGCTTCTAATTTTTTCTGCCGGTATAGCAAACGAAGTTCCAAACAAAACAAGACATAAATAATTAAAATCTGTCTACAACTTTTGATTTTATTCACAAAAGGTGAAATATATAATAACCAGACGAAACTTCAAAAATTAAAACATTTATTTTTGTTGTTAATTAAAGTTTAAGTTTTTATTTACAAATGTATTCTTCTTCCTCCTGCAGATTCCAACAAATATCCCGTAATAGCGAATCAAGTTGTTTGCCACTATACCAGTGTTCGAGTCTGGCTGTTACTTGTTGAAATCTCTCGCCATGTTCATCAGACTCGGCTGGTGATTGTTCATTAAATTTTTCTGCATGACAATGCAAAAAATTTATTTTCAATGACATTTTGACGTTTAAGTTTTTAAATGCTGTTGGCATATCTCCAATTAAAATTCGCCAATTTTCAGACCGATGATTTCCTAATACATTTTCTATTACTGATTTCACAGAATTCCAGCCCACTAGCTCCATATCATGCAATGCAACTTCAAATTGTTGGTCCTTCATTAGACGACGAATGTCCGGTCCATTAAGAATTCCTGCAAAATAAAAAGATTATGATATGAAATATAAATCTAATTTAATAAAGTAGCTAGAGTTCATACCTTATTTTCCTTTCATGCCGCTTAATCGTGGAAAAATTCGGCGCAATTCGGTAAAAGCAATTCCATCTGGGTTCAATGCTTTTATAAAATTTTTTACAATACCCAGTTTGATGTGGAGTGGAGGAAGCAAAATCTTTTCCATATGACATTGAAGGGGTTGAGGAACTCTTATTTATACTGTAATTTTTTTTATCAAAGTACCTCTCAAGACCTTCATGAACATAATTTGTAAAAAAAACCAAAGCCGGGACGATTTCTGTTTCTACCTGTTCCAGGTATACCAATAGAATACGTTACTTAAGTTTTTTACAAGACCGATTGGTGCGGTTTTTGTCCGATATTCCCTCAATAATTCAATCTGTTGAAACCTGTGGAGCAGCTGCATCGATGTATCAACCATCATACATCACGATTCCATGTAACCACAACGAAATCACGCAAAATCGTCTGGATATAATAGTACGACGCCTAAAATTGTCTCAAAGACAGAGCATTCTCTTAACAAAAGAGTTAAAACAAGCTAATATTTTAGCACCAGACGTACAAATATACGGGGCAATCAATCGCCATCGTCGATTTACGACTTTTTTTAAATCAATTGAGAATAATTCTCTCGCGTATTGTACTGACATTCGCTGCTTGGTTTTAACAATGCAACATGAATATAATCCTGCAGATTGGCGCTTATTCATCGATTCGTCCAAAAGTAGCTTAAAAGCAGTTTTGCTACATGTCACTAATTTAAAAAGTCCTATTCCGATAGCACTAAGCACAAATACTAAAGAGACATACGCATCATACGCATATTTTCCACAAGTGGAAAATATGCGCAGATTTAAAAGTGGTGGCTCTTTTAAGAGGCATGCAATTGGGCTATACTAAAAATATGTGCTTCATGTGCTTATTGGAATACGCGTTTCCATGGCGACCAGTACAATACACGGGATTGGGCTATACGTGAGGAAAGCAGATTGCATAAAAATAATATTATTGAATTACCACTTGTGCCGATGGAAAAGATTTTGCTTCCTCCACTCCACATCAAACTGGGTATTGTAAAAAATTTTATAAAAGCATTGAACCCAGATGGAATTACTTTTACCGAATTGCGCCGAATTTTTCCACGATTAAGCGGCATGAAAGTAAAAGAAGGTATGAACTCTAGCTACTTTATTAAATTAGATTTATATTTCATATCATAATGTTTTTATTTTACAGGAATTCTTAATGGACCGGACATTCGTCGTCTAATGAAGGACCAACAATTTGAATTTGCATTGAATGATATGGAGCTATTGGGCTGGAATTCTGTGAAATCAGTAATAGAAAATGTATTAGGAAATCATCGGTCTGAAAATTGGCGAATTTTAATTGGAGATATGCTAACCGCATTTAAAAACTTAAACGTCAAAATGTCATTGAAAATACATTTTTTGCATTGTCATGCAGAAAAATTTAATGAACAATCACCAGCTGAGTCTGATGAACATGGCGAGAGATTTCACCAAGTAACAGCCAGACTCGAACACTGGTATAGTGGCAAACAACTTGATTCGCTATTACGGGATATTTGTTGGAATCTGCAGGAGGAAGAAGAATAAATTTGTAAATAAAAACTTAAACTTTAATTAACAACAAAAATAAATGTTTTAATTTTTGAAGTTTCGTCTGGTTATTATATATTTCATCTTTTGTGAATAAAATCAAAAGTTGTAGACAGATTGTAATTATTTATATCTTGTTTTGTTTGGAACTTCGTTTGCTATATCTGCAGAAGCACAGCTGCGTTTTCCAATTTTTTATGCCGTTTTAAAAAACAAAATTTTTGAAATTTTGCTAAAAAAAACTATTTTTTTTGGTAAAAAAAAAATTATGTTTCTAAAACGACTGCTCATATTGGAAAAAAGTTTAACCTTACTTAAAGAAAATTTCATTGCGGAATTTCGGTTTTTTTAGTTTATTCAATAAACTAAACCGTTTTTCAGTTACGCGAATATATGTTGTGCAACCGCCTCCATTTTCGAAATAACGGTATATTTCGAAAAAACGAGCTAACCTAAAAAAACGGTTAGCACCACTGGATTCAGCGTACCCGAATTAGGTTAACCCGCCAGGTGCCCCGTTTGTCACAAAAAAAAGTGTCAAATTCTAGCACAGTGTAATTAGAGGGCTTTAAAAAAATTACAGCACCGTTTGCAAAATACATGTACAATTACTAAAAGTTAATTTTTAAGTTCAAGAGATCGAAAAGGCTATTATTGATTAAAACTATAAGAAAGCACCTGGTATTGACAAAATCAGTAACAAGATGCTTATGGAGCTACCCCGGTTAAAGATAATGGCCCATAATCATAGTCATAGAAAAAAGCATACTTTAAGTAAAAGTAGACTTTTAAACAACAAAAACATATAAATTTTGTTCTGAATGTAAAACAAAAGCATGCTTTTGCTTAAAGTATGCTTTTTCTATGACTATGATTATGGGCCAATAATTCTTATTTTTAACGCTTTATTACGCCATTAAAAATATCCACTAGAATGGAAGGTTTCATGCTACCAAAGCCGGGAAAAGAGCACACAAAAGTAAAATCATATAGACCCATTAGCCTATTATCGAATATATCGAAGTTATTCGAGAAGATACTCATGAACAAGTTGTACCCGATTTTAATTGAAAATAATTGTACATATTCCGAATCATCAATTTGGATTTAGAAGAAAACACAGTACTATCAAACAAACCCATAGACTTGTCAATATCGTCAAAAAAATAAACATTTGAAGAAAAAAAGGAACAAGTCGTTTTTAGTGACTTTGCCAAAAAAAAAATCATCAAATGGGCTTTTAGAGATGCCAGCAAAAAAAAATTGTTGGTAAAGTTGAAAATATATAAGCCTATATCTCGGGAACTACTGGGTGTATGTAATACATTAAATAAAAGGTATTAAAATACCTTTCTAACGATATATATCATGATCATAAAATATGGACTGAATATGGGTTAAATCCGAAAATATTATTTTTTGACCCGATTTTTTTTAATATCTACAAAAATTAAAAAAAATGTCGATATGAGTATTATTTTAGTTTATTAATATAAATAGCCAAGACATTAAGCTTTAATTTAAGGTATCATATGTGTCTGTAGGTACTATAATCATAGAATTATAAGATCTGAAAAATTAAAAAAAAACATTTTTTCAAAATTTTGTATATTTGATTTTTTCCTCTATGGTATAAGGATACCGGCTTCGCATTGTACAAATTTCCTGTAATTTCATGTTTCTAGCTTTAGCGGATTGGGCTGTGCACTAATGAATGAATCAATCAATTAATCGGTATTCTTTTATACTTACTTTTATGCACTGTCGGAAAAGATTTTTTTGCCAGGATTGCAATATTATCATCGTCTAGCTTCGTGGTTTTACGTTTTCTTCCACATAAGTTCTTTAGGCTTTTATTTGATTTTCTTATTTTATACAAAGCAATTTTTTTCTGACCGCAGATTCCGATATTTTATACTTAGAACTCAAAGCTTTTCATTTCATCCCATTTTCACGATCTAGTACCAACAATTTGTGTCGTTTTTTGTTAATTCAGTTTCTATTCACTTATAAAACCTAAGAATATTACATTTATCTTAAAAAATGAGATCCCTAAAGCGTGTGTTCTCGAGAAAGTTTTAGGAGGCAGTGTTCGAAAACGTTAAAATAATATAAATGTTAAAGATACGAAAATAAAGGTAAAGATAAAATAATAGTGTTTAAGACGCAAATAAGCATGTAAGAGTAATCGGTACACCACATGACATGACGTCCTGTAGAGGTCGTTTTTTTTGTTGTCTTTGAGTGTCATCTTCGACTTCATCATCTTCAGGAGCTGGAGAAATTTCACTATGGTCATTTTGTAGTGAGTTGTCATCGGGATGTTGTTGCCATCGCTCTATGATTCCGTTAGATTGCGGATGGTACGGCGTGGTACGAAAATGTCTAACTCCGAGTATTTCCATTAATTCTCTGAAAATAGCCGATTCAAACTGTCGTCCGAGATCAGTAGTTATACGTAAAGGAATTCCATAAATGGATATCCAACCTGATAAGTGCATTTGCCATATTTTGCGCTGTTATATCGACCATCGGAATTGCGACAGGCCAGCTTGAAAATTTATCGATCAATCGACCATTTGATGTGGGCAGAGGACCTACGATATCAATGTTGATGTGCTCAAAGCGGTGGTCGACGGTTGCTTAGTCGCTTAATGGTGATTTTGTATGGCGATATACTTTTGATTTTTGGCATAGTCAGCGATATCTTTTGCCATTGAAGGCCAAATGTAATGGTCAGCTACAAACTTCTTCGTTGCCCTAATGCCAGGGTGTGATAACGAATGATGTTTTGGCGGCACGTTTTTGGTACATAACGTTATCTTGAATTGTGTTAATCCGTGATAACAAGCCGGCTTTGTTGTTATTGACACTTGGCAAGTGTCGAATATCGGTGGTATATTGTCCTATGAAATATAACTGGCGGGCCCCACAGAGGGATTTGTTCATACAATGTTTGGCAAAAAATATAAGGAGTGCTCGTAGAATGTTGAAATTTGGCACAGAGCCTTTGGTTAGCTTAATTAAGAAAAAAATAAAGTTTCATCAAAATTGGCCACGCCCACTACCCACCGCCCATAGAACCAAAAATTAATTTTTGGCCCAAAGTTTTTGAAATTTGGCACAGAGCCTTTGGTTAGCTCAATTAAGAAAAATATAAAGTTTCATCAAAATTGGCCACGCCCTCTACCCACCGCCCATATAATCCATATTATATTTTTTCCCACAACTGTTTTTTTCATTACCAAAACTAATTATTTTATAAATAAATTTCAATACATGCATTTAAATATAGACTTTTATTCATCATCTATCATTTCTGTAACTATATCATCAAGTTCCATAACCTGTTTACGGGGTTGACATCTAATGCTACTTATAAAAGGATCTGACGATACTAGAAGTCGATGAAAAACATCTGTATTTGTTGCAACTCTATCACATTTTCTGGAGAACCTTAATCTATAATTTCTATAATCTTTATTTCTGGCTTCTTCGGCTTCTTCAGAAAGCATGCCAATAGGAAGTATTGCCGCATCCATGATAACCTTTCCGTGTATTAGTATTTTGTGTACTGTTACTGGCATATAATACCAACTATATTTTTCAACAAAAAGTTTTGCTGTATCTTGAGCAAAATTCTTGAACTTCAAGGAATTAACTTTTTTGCCACATGTTATTATTTGTAGTATAATGCGAAATCGATCAATTAGTTGCTCCTCTACACCAGTCACATCGGCAACAAGTGCGGGGTTGGAAAACAAACGCCTGGACGTATTTCCATCGTTAGTAGACCCAGTTCCTTGTTGAACTGCATCCACTCGTATACCCATCTGTTCCTTTGAGGCCTTCTGAATTCGAAGTTTGTTTTCCAGTTTAAGACTTTTGTGTTCGTCCTTGAGCGCGGACCATTTTTCAAATGGATTGTTGTAGGCGATATGAAGTATGCACTCCATAAATTTTATGCGAGCATGTAAGAAGGAAACGCCCATTTTGATTGCTTCACCATCAATAGAAAATAAACTCATTTTAATAATATCTTTTCCACTTCGATATTTTCACAAATTGTTTTATTTTTATTGTTGTTAAATCATATGGTTTTGTTTTTAATCTATTCTAAATAAGTTATTGTTGTACTTAATGTCATTATAACGCACGTGCCTAAAATTATGCAATATATTTTTGTAATTTTTTAAAATTAAAAATTGCATGAAATCGGAAACCAATTTTATGATTTTATAAAAGATTATTAATTATTTAAATTTTTTTTTTTTTAAATGATAGTATGGAGTCTTACCTTTCATTTTATTATAGCGAGAGCACCGAGCACGACCGAGCAACCTTTTTTTTTTCAAGGAAGTTTGTAATCACGGCACATTATAGAACAAATTTTATTCTATCATATCTTTTAAACCATATGAGCGAATTTTATAATTTTTTTTTTTAAATACGCAGAAAAGGCAACATTTGAAGAAAATCGCTATTTAAATCAGAGCAATAAAATTATCTTACGTACAAACACTTTAGAAGTGCCTTAACAGTTTTCAATATTTTGGACCAAAATTTACATGTGACTTTACTTCATTATTTCAAAGACAAATAAACGTTTTTTTTAGATTCTGTTTATGGATTCTTCATACTGAATCAATTTTCTACAAAACTGCATCATTACATTTTTAAATTTTATGTGTCGAAAAAATGACTTATTGCACAAAAAATCCCACTGTGGGCCCTTCTAGGCCATGCTTTTTTGCTTAAAAGCGAATACGATTGGTTTATGGTCCGTGAAGACGACGAACTC
Organism: Bellardia pandia; assembly: GCA_916048285.2. NCBI lineage: Eukaryota > Metazoa > Arthropoda > Insecta > Diptera > Calliphoridae > Bellardia > Bellardia pandia. The sequence continues at coordinate 89,530,753 of OU696532.1, read as the reverse complement.
TCTACCATCGAGTGCATATTTAAAATGTTGAATTGCCTGGTATATAGCAGTTAATTCCCGATCGTAGGCACTGTATTTTCTCTGAGATGGTGTCAGGTTTTTTGAGTAGAAACCGAGAGGTTGAGTTTGGATATCTGCAATCTGATGTAACACTGCTCCTACCGCATCGTCAGAAGCATCAGTTGTGAGTGTCAGTCTTGCATTTGGAGCCATGTAATTTAAAAGTGTAGCATTCGCAAGACCTTTGTTGTAAGCTTTGAAAGCGTTTTCGGAATCGGAAGTCCACTTTGTAACACTGTTGTCATGCTTTGTGTTGCCTGGAATTACCTGTTGCAAAATTTGTTGATTTAGTAGCTTTAGGGATAAAAGCACGATAGAAATTTATCAGATCAGATTGTGTTGTGATGCTACTTACCTAGTGTGACCACCTCAATTTTGAGCGAAACCGGGACATTTTTCGAAAAAGTACTAAAATCCGGAACATTCAAACTTAAAACCGGGGAAAAAACTTTATTATTCAAGTTAAATTTAGACAATTATAATGTTATAAGTAATTTGAATTTAATTTTCTGTCGCTTTTTGTTTAAAATCGTATTTATCCTGTGATGAAATTTGCTTCAGCTATGTTGGGGATTCTTTAAAAAAATTTTAAAATTCAACGCATTCGTACTTTAAATTATATTTGAGAAATAGCATATGTTTCAAAGTATCTAGCTTGAGTTGCGATTTTTCTTTTGTCCATAATTTTGCGATCAACGAAAATATACGCTCTACACTTGCAGATGTTACTGGCAAACAAAATATAAATTCAATGATTTGCGCGCGGTACATTGTTACTTTGAAAATGTTTGAAACATTCCACCCAAAGTTGATGTGGTTTAGAACGTGGCTTAGTAGGAGGATTATTTGTATTCCATTCGCTAATTTTCTCTGGGGTAATAAATTTCAATATGTAACCAAACTCGTCAAACAATTCTACATTGTTGTCTTCAGGTTTTAACCAATTATTTTCAACCATAAATTTGATCGTTGTTTCTACATCTTTCCAATTCGGTGCAGCAGCGAGTCCCTATTTGTTTAAGTAAAAACAATTAAAAAAAAAATAATAAATGTGACCTTTAAATTTGTTGTATTTAAAATTGCAATGACTCTTTTTTGACACGATGTAAGAGCTCTTTCTGAGCCCAAAACCCTCATAAAAGACTTTTTTCTGACATTATATAAGAGTTCTTTCTTACGGATCATTTTCAAATGTAATGACCCTCTTTTCTGAAGGTTTTCGGAGCAATAATGATTGTTTTTTGGACTCATAAAGAGCACGAACGCTCCAGAAAAGGTGTCAGAAAGAACTCTTTTCGGACTCATATGGCTTGCTGGGGATATGCATAGATTTAAAAGCATTAATTTCCATTAAAATATGATGCGATTGTGCCAAATTTCAATGAGAAAGACTGTTTTGTTGTTCAAGTCCACATATATTTTATTTACTTAAATTCAAAATAAAAATCCAGGCCATCCGGGGGATGTCACCGGGCCAATGGTTCCGAAACCGGACCATGTCCTGTATTTTCCGGGCCAGTTGGTCACACTACACTTACCTCTAATAAAGTTTTTCGGTCGATGAGTTTTCCACCTTTTACGTCCACGATGAGTCCAAAATTTTTTGGGTTGGTTGGTTGGTTTACTTGGTAGTTCACTACTAGAATCGAAGGGACCCCGTTTTAAAAGACCACACCACTCGTGTATGTGTGTACAAAAAAAGTCGTGTCTTGCTAGACCCAACCTGTAGCTGTGAGATATCTCAGTAGGTCATTGAGTTTTCACCCGGCTACCTCACCTCCTTACAACTACGACAATGGGCGTTAAGAGGGAGTCCCAGGCGATTTGCGTGCTTGCCTAACGTCCAGTGTCCCGTTAATACTGCCAACAATCTTGATATATGCTTCCTATTCCGGGTTATCAGTTGCATAGTACGTTTCTCATTGAAAGATGGCCACATCAACTTGGCTATCCTAAATGTGTCTAAATTACGCCATCTATACTCAGCCTTTGTAAGAAAATGTCTGAAGATGATACCTTTGATAGTCCCCAGTGGAATTGCTACTGAGACCACATTAGAGATATCTAAGGCAGATCCCGTTCTGGCTAGTTCGCCTGCCCGTTCATTGCCGTAGTGGTTCCTATGCGCAGGCACCCATCCCAAGGTTATGTCAGATAGACGACCTAGCCTTGACAGAGAATTCCTACATTGCCCCACTAGTGAAGATGAAATTGTGTAGGCATTAAGTGAGAGGAGTGCCGCCTGACTGTCGACAAAAATACCTATATTGCCGCTAATGTTATGATCGTGTAATGTATTACAAGCTGCCATGATTGCAAAAATTTCCTCCTGGAAAACACTACACACATTCGGAAGACGATACGAGATGTCGTCTACCCCAGGTTCGTCACAGAAGACCCCAGAACCAACACCGCAGCTCATCTTAGAACCGTCTGTGTATATCCTTGTGTCATATTTGTGCACGAGATTACCCTTATTCCCCTCACTCCTGGAGGGAATTAAGACCTTGAATATCCTATCAAAATCCGTGTATGGAGTAATATAGTCAGATGGTTGGAGAACGTTTGAAGGTAACTGGCCAAGGATCCCCGCGTGGCTATATATTCTCGGGACGCTTGAAGCCTCGCTGCGCTTATGTGAAGGTCAATTGGCATAAGGTGCAATAGGACTTTGTATAGTTGGTCTACGACATACTTCCTTCTAGTCGCATTCCACCATACAAGAGATCCTTAAGTAAGAATTGGACGTACTATAGCCGTATACATCCATTTAACTATGCGAGGTCTAAGTCCCCATTTTCTACCAAATATCTTACGACAGGTGTAATAGGCCACCGTTGCCTTCTTTACCCTGTGTTTAGCTTCCATCACAATTTAGAATCCAGTATGATGCCTAGATATTTTGCATTGTTTGATAGGGGGATTTCGCAGTTTTCTACATTGGAAGCTTGAAGCTTGGAATCTTGGTCTTCGTCGTGAAAAGTACAAGTTCCGTTTTGCTCGGGTTCACCCCAAGACCATTAACCGTGGCCCAGTTATCGAGCAACCCCAAAGCAGTGGACATAATCTCACTGATCACGTCTGGAAACAGACCTGGTACGAGTATCACCACATCGTCCGCATAAGAAACAACTTTTATCCCCCCACTGTCTAGATCAATAAGAATCGAGTTAATAACGATAAGCCAGAGTAGTGGGCAGATTATTCCTCCTTGTGAAGTGCCTCTCTCAACTTGCTTGGACTTAACGGTATTACCAAGATTTGCTGTGACTATTCTTGAATTCAACATGGTAACTAGCCAGTTATTGATATATTCTTCAACATCTAGGTTAGTAAGAGCTTGCTGAATTGCAAGAGTAGTTACATTATTCAAAGCACCCTCTATATCCAGAAAGGCTGCCATTGTATATTGTTTAAATTCGAGAGATCTCTCTATAACTCTTACAACCCCATGCAGAGCTGTCTCTGTAGAGCGACCCTTAAGGTAGGCATGCTGACTGTTTGAGAGCCATGTTGAACCCTCAAGGCGCTGCTTAATGTGAGCGTCAATGAGTCTTTCTAACTTCTTAAGCTGAAAAGATGAAAGACTAATTGGACGGAAGTCCTTTGCCTTCTCATGACTTCTTTTGCCAATTTTGGGAATAAAAACGACCTTGACTCTCCTCCAGTTAACCGCAACATGGTTGAGGGAGAGACAGAGCGTAAAAATTCTATGAAGTCAGGGAATGATATGCCTTTTTGCACTTTGTAGCAAAAATACCATCCGGCCCAGGTGACTTGAATGGTGCGAAACTGTCAATCGCCCATGATATCCTGTCATAGGAGATGAAGTTACTATCGATATTGGATAGAGTCATACCTACATTCTCAATAACCGTATCCATAGCAACATCCTTACAGTCTGGAAAATGCGTACTCAATAGGATGTCAAGTGACTCTGCTGAGGATTCGGACCAGGAGTCATAATTCCTCTTGATATAGGTGGGATTGGATTGCCCCTTAGCTAGAATTCTACTAAGTCTTGCAGAGTCTTTTGTGTTACCTATAGATTCGCAGAAGCGTATCCATGAGTTTCTTTTTGCGACTACTATAGCTTTCTTGTAAGCTTTCAGTAGATCACGATAAGGTTGCCATGATTTACTATTATAGCTAATGTTAAAGGCCCTACGTAGTTTAGATAGCTCCCCATTCCACCATGGAGGGAAGCTTTTCTTAGCCTTAGTGGCTGGACAGGAAACTTCAAAAGCTTTAACTACAGTTTTCCTCCAATCTTTCAAGACCAGTGATTGAATCTTCTACAACTGGCATATTCCTAAGTTTATGTTTGAGGATCCCATTAAATTTGAACCAATCAGTCCTTCTTGGGTTCCTAAATTGTAATTTCTCTGTCGAGTTCTGAAGTCTAATTTCGAAGAGAATCCAGTTATGATCAGAGAATGATCTTTCACTGGATACTCTCCACCTATCTACTGATACCTTAGACCTATCATTAATGAGTGTAATATCTAATACTTTCCATTATAGTTGTCCGAACTTGGAAAAATGAATGTAGGCGTGTTACCAGAATTACATATACTTGGTTTGCTGGAATTAATGAAATCAAGTAAAGACTCAGCCCTTTCATTTGTTTCCTTGCTGCCCCAGATTGAATGCCTTGCATTAGCATCGCAGCCCAGGACAATGTCCGATGCTCCAACAGAGGACATTAAAGTACTCACCTCGACTGGAGGAGCTGTCTTCTCATGTGCCATATAGCTGGAGGCAATCAAGAGGCTTCGAGCGCGATAGCTCGACTCTTGCTACTGTAAGGTCCTCTGAACTAAGCTGCGTACAAGGAAAGATGTTAATAGATTTTTTGGCAATAATACATGATCTTCGCCTACCATTGTTTCTTGCATAGAGGATATTATATGCTGAGGCCGGGAAACCCTTTACGTCCAGGTTTGAATACCACGGTTCCTCAACCAGCCTAATGTCCAGGTCCTCTTCAACTAAGAGTACCCGAAGGTTATCTGTAGCACATTTCGAGTGCTGCAGATTTATCTGCACCACCATAAGCGCCATTGTTGGTTTTTGAGGGGGTTCCGATAGCTTCATGTCTGTGAGCAGAGAGTTTACAACTTCAACCTCATCCGCCTCACCGCTACCTGTTCCTTTGTGCCGAAACACTTTGACCCTAGCGTCCATCACTCCGAAGAACAGCTTGAAACCCGCCTTCTCAAGCTCAACTGAGCCAGATTCGGTGACGGCGAGGATAAGGCATGTGTGGCCTTCGCCTTGCTCAATGCGGATGATGGACCATTCATTGGGGTTCTGCAGCTTCAAACAATCCAACATCTTATGTGCATCGGTTGCCATCTTTGGTAACCAAATACGTATGTATACGCGGTCTCATCGTAATATCTTGAGCAGTGATCAGTTTAAGGCTTAAACCCTTCCATGCGCCACTGATATTTGCGATGCAATTGCTAAGAAAGTCTTTTGAGAACTCGTCCATGCATTTGATCACCCTGTATCCCCGGTGAATTTCGCCAGAGTCAAAGCGAGGTGCCGTACCAGTCCTATTAGCGATCAAGTATTCCATAACGAGCTCAGTTAATTTGGACTCGATAGCACAACATTCTGTTACTACAGGATTGATGGTACCGTCTTTCTCTGTCGCCAGAGCCATTAGAAGATGATCATTAACCACCTCATTAAAGGGTCGTCTGGCGCATGTGGCCGTGGTAGATGTGGGTCTCGGAGCGGCTTTTTTGTTGGCAATCTTTCTCCGTTTAGGCGATTTTCACCCTTTGTTTTAGAGCGTTTCGCTTGGAGCTGGGTACTGAATCCAGAAACTTTTGGTACCACAGCCTGATATTTGACGCGATCTACCTCATCACGCTAATGAGGAGCACCGCAGGCAGTATTCTTGTCAATCTTATCAAGAATGAATAGCGCCTTGGTGTAGCGAGCTTTTCGGATGTCTTTCTGACTCTTCCTCCTCTTTCTTTTCTTCTTCAATTGATTGCATCCAATTGAATAGCAGCATTTATCGAGATTTTAGCGGGCAGCAGAGTGCTGTGTCGGTCACCCACGCTGCCTTCCATTGCGACCAAAGTCTCTTGGCTAGAGGCCAGTAGGTCACCTTCTGAAGAGGAACCGAGATTTTTGTTTTTGTTAGGTTTATTCATTTTTGGTCCCACGAGTAAGCACGTAAGGGGACGGACCATCCATGCAGTGACGGCGTACATGGACTAGGTAAAATACTCATTACAACCGATCCGTGCCCTGGCGTCTGAGGGGAGCTGTTAGCAACTAGTCTTCTTTTACCACTAACTAGCCATTCAGGTTTTTGGCACTGCTACCAACCACGCTAACCTTACAAGTGGAGTCAGTTTTGGTCCGCGGGTTATAATTTGGATTTTAGGGAAGGGATAATACAGGGTGGGCCAAGTTTGACTGAATGATTTCTCGCAGAAGTGCCATTGTGGCTCTTGCGGTATGAGCTGTAGCTCCATCTTGCTGGAACCATATGTTACGATTATTGAGAACTATCGGACGTAAAAAATTTTCCAACATGGTCCGGTATACCACCCCAGAGACGGTTTGTGGTTCATTAAGCTCATTTTCGAAGAAATATGGACCAATAACTTTATCAGCCATGATTCCACACCAAACAGTGCATCTGACAGGGTGTAATTGTCGCTGATGCAATGCTCTTGGATTCTCTGTACCCCAAATTCGGCAGTTCTGTTTATTCACATATCCATTTAAATGAAAATGTGCTTCATCGCTCATAATCAGATTATCCAAAAAATTGATCGTCCGGAAGCATAATAAAATTCAACAATTTTTACACGTTCTTCCACTGAGTATGATGACATTATGAAATTTTATAAAATTCTGTATTATCTGCAAAAAAAAAATTAAAAAAAATTAAAAATGCAAAAGTTATAAGCATTTCAAATCAGTCAGTCCAAGTTGGCCCACCCTGTATTACCACTTGTGACCATTATTTTTTGGGAAATCGTATCCTATATTTGAGCGCTGACGTTTGCACTATAAACGTCCAAACAAAATCACGTCTGAGGTCAAAAGAAAGATTCATTCGTTTTTCGCCATATGTTTGTATCGGAGTACTGTTGGCTGCAAAAAGTTCTGTTGTTTTTGTTTTTTTTTTTTTGAAGTTAGCTGAGTGAAAGTTTCTTAAAAAGAGAAAGGAAATATCTTGTGGTAGTATATTGGTAATGTGAAAAAGCAAAGCACTATATACAACACGAATTTTGTGGATAAAACAAAATAAAAAAAACAAACAATTTGAGTTAGAATATTTTAATTGAAATTTTAAATTTTGTTTGTATGCTTGTGATTTCAATAAATGTTACTAAATTCTATTTAAATAATTCTTCAGGCTTAAGGTCTCTTTTATATTACTAAACTTATTTACATTCACCATCGAAAATTAATTTTATTGCGCCAGAAAAATACTGACATAAAGAAAACAAAAAGGCAGTTCTATACATAAATACAATATGCAAACATTTTAAAAAATATAAAAAATGGAAGATTTTAATACAGAAGAAGTAATTGAAAATGTTCTTGCGCATTTATTTTTATAACGCACACTTCAAAGTCAGAATAAGAATAAAACAAAATAAGTAAAACACAAACGATGGTAAAAGGAAATGTCAAAAAATTGCATGACAAACGGAGTCGTGCAACTTTTTCTACCCCTCTTGCTTCTCTCACCCGTTCGCCAACATCGTCTAAAGGGCCTCTTAATGTCAATCAAAACAACTAGATAGTAGTGAAAATGAATTTCCAAAATATTTATTTTGTCTGGCAGACAGTGAAGAGTAAATGTTGTAGTTGTATTGCGTTAGACTTGATATGTAATTGGGTCAATTTAAAAAAAAAACGTACACAACGAGTTTTGTTTTGTTTTTTTTTTAAGTTTTTTCAATTCGCCTGTAAGAGTTGCTAATTTATGTAGAAATTGATTAAATATCCGGTGGTACTTTTAGGCTCTCAAAAAAATCAATATTTTTTGATTTTTTTTTTAGGTTTTCTATGAGTTCTATCTTGAGCGTCACACACCAAATATGTATAAAAAATCGCTAAAAATGCAAAAATATTTGAAATTCAAGCTTACTACGATGTTCTGTTGTTTTTCAAGATTGACTTTTGCGAAAATCACCTTTTGGATTATAAACAAAAAATCACGATTCAACTTGATTTTTAATTTTTTTTTAAAGTCACTAGTTATTTAAAAATTTTAAGATGAAAATATGTAAATTTTTGTTTTGAACTTAGAGGTTACTTGCAAAATAATAGGCTTGTAACAATGTATTTAAAAACTGCAATTATAAGCGTTTTAAGGAAAAAAACTAAGTGTGACGCTCAAGAAATTTTGTGACGATCAAGAGATTTTGTTGCACGTAAACAAGAAATAATGCCAAATTTAAAGTTTAACGAAAAAAGTTTTTTCTTTTACAAAAAGTAAATAAAAAAAAAACAAAAATTCTTCAAAAAACAAAAAATTTCATACAAAACTAAACATGTACATATTCTTTGATGCCTTTAGCAAAACAGGAAAAAAGGAAGTAATTCTTGAAGAAACTTATACACATATGTAAATATTTGACACAAAACAATAACTTACTTAATTTAATTTATAAATTTTCATTCGAATTCTTATTCTGAATCTGTATAAACTTCATGAAATGACAAGCGGCTTTGTTTTTTTTTCATTCTCATTCATTTTTACCAATTTCGAATTAAGTTTGCAACAAAAACAGAATCAGTCAGTAACAATAAAAATTAAACTCAAATATACCACGATTATACCTTTATTTCTTCTTTCTTTTATATTCATCATTACGCGCTTATCGAGATTTATTTTCTCTCGATATCTCCGTGCTCTTTCAGCCGCCGTTAATTTTGTTGTTTTACTCTTGAAAATTAAAAAAATAAAATTAAAATTAAGCATTTTAAGCTATGAAGCAATATATTTCAAAAGTGATGCTCATGAAATATTTGCCAATTTTAGTTTTTTTTCGTAGGCAATTTATTTCACAGATTATAAAAAAATGAGTAATCATGTAAACAATGATTGTCAACTTCAATTTTTTACATTTAATATATTCACTTTTAAAAAAATTAGCATGATGCCCAAGAAATGTTAACACTTTTTTAATAGATTTTGTTTTCGCTTTTTCATTTTTGTAATAAAGAAAGTTTGTACTATCTTTACGTTATTTAATTTATTTAAACTTGAAATTGAAAACTAGTAATATAACTTGATTTATAAAAAAGTGACGCTCAATGCAAATTGTGGGGACAACCTTTCTTTGCAACGCCAAATTCGCACTAATTAAGTTTTGACGACTATAATAAATCAAAACACAAGAAAGAAACGCAATAATTCGAAAACTGTTATTAAATGTTGCATATTTACTTTTTTCTTGATTTTATTTTGTTTACTAAAAATTCTAACGGGGCTTTTGTATGGAAGCAGTCAGAGGGAGAAACAAAACACCATTCTGAATAAAATAGTATTGTAAAGTGCGGGGACACAAAAATTGCGTTTTTTTTTTAAATTGACCCAATTGTAAAATTAAAGTTATACTATGTTTCCACGACGACTTGAATCACCTGCTTCGCCTTCTGAATCATGTTTATGAATCATGCTGTTTACATGACTAATAAACTTGATTCGATTTGACAGTTGTCTTTAATAAACAAACAAAATCAAAAAACAGAATTTAGAATTTGTCGAAAATAATTTTTTTTAATGGGCAAACAAAAGTGAGTGGAAATTAGTTAGCTTATTTGAAAAAAAAACATATATTCGTACGTATTTACTTTCTTTACTTCCAGCAACAAGAAAATAATTAGCTTTGTTTACAATAATATTATTTATTTATTTATTAAAAAATTTATTATAATTAAAATTACAATAAATCTAAGGCTAAAAGCACAATACAATAATATTAAATTTGTACATCTAGTGCAGATAAACTTGCGATAAAAATTAGAGAAGAGTGCAATTTTTCGTGCTTCGCAAGTAGATTCAATATGAATATGAATTTTGTATGGTGAAGCAAGTTGTTTCGCACATGATTGGGGTGTGAAGCATGAATAGAGAGCGAAGCATGTACCATGGAAACATAGTATTACGTAATATATAATTAGCAATTTTACAAATTCAGACAACAATCTCTTTTTAGATTCTTAGACAACTGCTTGAGAACCGGGGTCCTAATGCTACACGAATTAAGGAATGTGATAATGCAATTTTTGGAGGATTTGTTTTGTGGCATCAAGGAATTGAAATTTGCATTCAACCAGTGGAATCCGAGTCACACCTTTTACTTTTTAATGGAGATATATTCAACATAAATAATTCTGAGTTGCAAGGAAAGTCCGATTCGAAATGGATTTTTGAAAAATTAACGAATGCAAAGGATGAAAATGAACTTATAAATTACTTAAGAGCCATCGAAGGACCATACAGTATTATATTTTATGATAAAGTCAACAAAAATATTTACTTTGCACGTGATTCCCTTGGACGTAATTCTCTTCTCATTGAAAATAATAATGAGCATTTTCGTTTACTGAGTACATCTTGTAAGTGAAATATTACAGTTTTAAAAAATATCTCCAACTCATCGCATTGCTTTCCAAAGTGAAACATGTTATACGTTGTTGGGTAGTAATTGCATATTAGCTATATAATCAAGAATTATTAGTGAATTTATTATAATACCCTACAGAAATTTGTTTTCCATAAAAAATCGGAAACCTATAATTATTTTTTAATAGTATCTAATAAACCGAAAGGCATCGACACGATATCATCTATTGTATATGATAGTTTTTTTTAATCGAAAGTATATACGGATAAAAGTGCACCTTTTCTTTATCACATCGTTTTCAATTAAAATATAACGTAGTTTTCGATAATTTTTCAGAATTATTAAAATTAAATTTTATTTTTATCGTATCTGTTTTATAATTAACCAAAAATAATAAATGTGGTTTAACATCATAACGCATCATAAAAAAAAAATAATACATATATGGGGAATTTCACGTCAAGTGACCCAATGTTAAAAATCGATTTGGATGAAATTTGCACCAAGGTTAGGCCAGACACACATGTTTAGCTCTATCAGTCCAGAAGTGCCGGAGTTAGAGGGGGTCAAAGTTGGAAATTTTGGTCATACATACAGGATTTTTTTAAAAGTAACTTTTCACCTATTGGTCCTAGCAAAAATTGTCCAAAGGACTTTAGATAGCTTTTAATTTTTAAAATTTTTTTTTTAAATATTTTTTTTTTTAATTTTGGCCTTTTTTTAAAATAAAAAGAAAGCTTATACAATTTACTTTTTATAATCGCTTAATGGGATGCGAGTGGGATATCTATACGGTGACCATTTTTGGGAAAGGAAAATACAGGACAAATACAAAATTATGTTAAAAATGAAAAGAAAAACAGAAAAAATAATCATATAATATATGTATTATTATTATTATAAAATTAAGTAACAACAAAAACAAGTCTTCTTGACTAGAATAAAAAGTTTTTATATATTATAATTTAAAAAAATAAATTTGGTTTTATAAAAAGTCTCCTTGACTAAGGCTAATTTTTTTTTTTTTTTTTTTTTTTTTTTTTTTTGCATATTCTTTTTATTGTATCTTCATTTTAAATGAACTAACAATAGGTATTCAAATCCTAAAACTAAAGTTAATTAAGATAAGTCCAGCCAATGCTAGACAAAATGTAGTTTTCAAATTCGATAGGATATAATGAGCAACTTGTATTTATTCATCTGAGAGCGGTGGTGTCCCTCCTTCTCAAACGGCTATGACCGGGATGTTGTAAGATGTCTCGAGCGAGGGGATTTGGATGAGTTTCCAGCTTACCCAAATAAAGGGCCACGTGTTTAGTTATTTCCCATTTGACAAGTGGAACATCAAGATCGTTGTGTATGTTGTGTTTTTAATATACCAAGGAGCGGTAGTTATCATTCGTAGAATTTTGTTTTGACGGCGTTGAATTTTCTCAATATTGGAGTTGGAGGCAGTGCCCCATAACTGGATACCATAGCACCAAATTGGCTTTAAGATTGAGTTGTAGAGTAGAAGCTTACAATCGAGCCGAAGGACGGAGTTTCTGCCGATGAGCCAATGAATTTGGGCTGCTTTCAGTTTCATTTGAGTCAGCTTAGCATCTATATGTGGTTTCCATGTGAGGCGACGGTCCAGATGAATACCAAGATATTTCACGTGTGAGTTTTGAGGCACTATATGGTCATTAATACGAATAGGGGGACATGATTCCCTACGTAGAGTAAATGTTACGTGGGTGCATTTCTGTTCATTTATTTTTATTCCCCATTTTCTTGCCCATTTCTCCACTTGCGTTACGTGGTGTTGTAATTGAATCGAGGCATCTTTTGGATCTTTGTGAGTACTGAAAAATGCCGTATCATCAGCAAATGTTGACGTGTGAATTTCATTGTTTGTTGGCATGTCTGCTGTGTACAGCAAGTATAGAATTGGTCCTAAGATACTACCTTGAGGGACGCCAGCACCTATAGGTTGAGGACGGCTTAAATAATCACCTTCTTTAATCATAAACTGACGGTCGATTAAGTATTTCCATAGTAGGTGTTGAAGATTCACCGGCAAGTTCTGCTTTAATTTAGATATCAGGCCTTCATGCTATACTTTGTCGAAAGCTTGAGAGACGTCAATAAAGAGTGCCGAACAGTATCTCTTTTCCTCAAAGGTTTTTCTTATGACTTGTACCAATCTATGTGTTTGTTCTATTGTACTGTGTTGACGTCTGAAGCCAAACTGGTGATTGGGAATGCAGTTGTTTTCATTCAAAATCGGAGTCAGCTTGGTTATAAGCAATTTCTCGAATAATTTGGACATAGTTGGTAATAGACTTATTGGCCTATACGACTCAACTTTGCAAGGATCTTTTCCCGGCTTAGGAATCATCTTTACTAGTGCAATTTTCCAAACCGGAGGGTAGTACTCAAGCCGTAAGATGGCATTAAAAAGAAAGAGGATTAATCTTTTTGCAATGCGAGGCAGCTCAAAAATCATTTTATTGCTGATTTTATCAAACCCAGGTGCTTTTTTAACATTTAAATTATCAATAGCCTCAACAACCTCCAGATATTGAAATCTTATTTGTACAGGTGGTCTGGCAACAACAGGCGGTAGTTCGCTAATGTCAGTATCCGTATTGGGAGTGAATACATTTTTTAAATGACTTACGAAAAGGTTGCCTTTTTCTTCGTTATTTCGTGCCCAAGATCCGTTCAAAGTACGCAGTGGAGGTTTTGCGATTACGGGTTTTCTTAGATTTCGGACTGCACGCCATAATGAATAATTTGACTGGAAAGTTGCGTCTAGACCTTCCAGATGTTGTTTGAGAGAATCTGCTTTTTGCGCTTCTAGCAAGATCCTAAGATTTTTGGTACATTCTCTCAACCTAGTTTTAAGTTGGGGCGATCTGTGTTGTTGCCACTCTCTTCGGACTCTCCTTTTTTCAGACAATAGTTGCTCAACATCTGCAGAAAAAACTCTGTTGTACATATTCGGGCGGTAAGTGGAAGAAGCATGTTCTGCGGCTTTCTCGACATGTTCATTAAGACTTTTTATACAGGCATCGATGTCTTCAGCAGTTTTTAACGGGAGTTTCTCTGTGCAGTGAGTGCTGATGTATTTTTTGTATTTTAACCAATTCAGACGTTTGACAAGAAGTAAGGCATCAGTTACGCTTTGCTGAGGACTTCTGATGGTGATTACAGTGGGTGAGTGATCTGAAGAAAGATCCAGTGAAGCCTCGACTTCAATGAGTTCCGGGGATACCCCTTTAGCCACGCCGAAATCGATAACGTCAGGAATTTTTTGCTGGTCAGTTGGCCAATAAGTTGGTTGACCAGTTGAAATCACATTCAGTCCCATTTCAGACAGGGAGTCGTACAAGATACGACCTTTAGGGCTAACGAGTCGTGACTCCCAGAATGTATGCTTAGCATTGTAGTCGCCAGCCGCTATGAAACGGCTACCTAGTGATTTGTAAAAATCTCTATACTGATCTTTTGTTATTGAAAATCTGGGCGGACAGTAAACTGACGAAATCACGAGGTTTTGACAAAAGTTCTCAATACAGATGTTTGTTGCTTGAAGATAACACTCTGAAAGACCACCCAATGAATGGTGTTTGATTCGCGATTTGACCAATATTGCCGAGCCACCACATGATCTATCTCTGGGGTCCTTGGTGTCGTAGAATGTATAACCACTTATTTTAAAAATGCTTCTCGACGTCATATGAGTCTCGGAAATCAGCATTACATCAATTTTCTTATTAAAAAGAAAATATTCAAGTTCATTTTTGTGTTCGCGTATGCCGTTTGCGTTCCAGAAACATATTTTGAGACAGTTCATGGTCTATTAAGTATGGCCTGCAGTAGCGTGGACTGCATTTTTTGCATATCCTGCATCATACTTGTCATCAAATGGTTCATGGATTGCACCAGATTCTCCATTATACCTTCAAGACGGCTAAAATTGTGGCTGTTTGTATCATTTATTGGTGATTCATTTTGCACTGTTGGTTGGTTAGATCTTAGCACGTTGGCATATGAAAATTGGGTAGTGGATGCTTGTGCTACGGGGGGAATAATTGTAATAGGCACTTTTGTCGTCTGAGTAGGGGTAGAAGCGGGTTTGTTGATCAAGGAGCGTTTAACGACCTCGAAAACAGGGCAACCCCTGTAGTTGGCAGTGTGGTTTCCACCGCAATTGCTGCATCTTTTTACCCTGGAATCATCCTTAGGTTTATCGCACTTTGAGGTGTCATGAAGATCCCCACAAACAAGGCTAATAAAAAAAAATTTAAAATAACTACATAAATGATAAATTTAGTTATGAAGTTTGATATTTTTCCACAGAATGGATTTTTTTTAAACATTTGGATTGTTAATTAAAAATCCTTTAAATTCTGAGCAATTCATTTTAAAATTTCATTTTGTAATTAATAATGATCTTAAAGTATTTACTTTTAATTGCGATTTTTCGGTGGTCCAAATATTATTCATTATTGAAAACACTCTCTCGATAGCAGCATTTGAAGCTGGTAGACATAGACAAAATTCAACAAGTATCAATATATTTGTATATGCAATCACATTTGTTTTAAAGTGATTACAAATTTCAATCCATCTTTCATCTACTGATATATTTTTTACCCTCCATTCTTTTATTTTTTCATTATTTGCAAAATTTTTCACCCAGCTCACTTCATAAAATAAATCTTCATTATTTATTTTGAATTCATTTCTAAATTCATTTAGGTAGGATAAAGTTTTTTCAATCTTGTCCCAAGATAACATATTTCGTAACAATATCCAGTCTAAAATTTCTACATCTCTAAAAGCTTTATCCCACTGATTTAGGTAATCAATGCATGTTTGGTAAAAATTTGTTATATGTTCTTTAGTTATTGTTTCATCAAAATCATTACTTTTTTGTAATTCGAGAATAATATTTTTGACGGTAAGTGGTAAAAACAGTTCCTTTTTCCGTTCGACCAATTTAAATTTTAAATCTTTTAAAATAGTTGAAGCCTCAGGCATTGAAATATTTTGTGATTCTACATTAAGAATAGCATTATGAAATTTGAAGCTTGACTATATGCAAAAGATAACCATAATTCAGCACAAGGATTCATAAAAAAATTTCGTAATATTGTCGGACATTTTGGTTGAGACATAAAATATAATTTTAAAGCTTCAAATAGTTTTATGATTCTTTCCAAAGCAGGCATTAAAGTTAACCATCGAGTTTTGCTATGTCCTAGTAACTTTTTATATTCTATTTCAATATCTTCACATATTTCTTTGAAATTTTCAATTCTAACTGCCAGATTATAGGAAATTTCCCATATCCCAGTAAACAAATTTTTCACTTTTGGAAATGTAGGGAAAGTATACAGTTGGATTTTTATGATAATTTTGTATTAATGTTCGTGCAATGTATATGCTAAAAAGAGGACATTTGCATATCAAATTAGGAAATAAGGGACAACGTACTGTCCTGTATTTACAAAAAAATCTCAAGGGACAGCATGTTAAAAAACAGGACTGTCCTGTAAAATACAGGACGGATGGTCACCGTAGATATCTATCAAAAAAATTATTTTTTAACTCAAGAATAGGATTTTTATATATTAATTTTATTAAATTATTTATTATTATTATTCTTATTTAGTATTATAAGTAATAAATAGAAAAAAAATTAAAATCGTGCATATGGTACAAATTGAAACACTTTCTTCTTTGAGTTGCAAATTTTTTTTATAGATACTTGCATCCCATTAAGTGACCACAAAGCTCTTAAAGGAAATGGTCTAAAGTTTCTTTTGAGGAAAAATAAAAATAAATAATAAAAAAGGCCCAAAGTGAAAAAAAAATTAAAAAAAAAAATTTAAATTAAAAAAAAATATTTTTAAAAATATTGAAGAACTAGAGTTAGAAATTAGAGTTAAAAATTTGTGTCTGGCCTACTATCCAATAGTACTAACCTTGGTGCAAATTTCATCCAAATCGGAAGACATCGATTTTTAAAATTGGGTCACTTGACGTGAAATTCACCATAAACATATAAAATATTGAAAAAAAAATAATAATTAGCTTGTAAAATACTTTTGTAATATATTGTATGTATGTAAATATTTTTTACAGATAGCACTTACACTGATAATAATACCATGGAACTTCCACCGCTTGGTATTTACAAAATAAATAAAGACAATATTCAGAACTGCAGTCTGTTTCCCTGGCGAACTCCAGATGAAGACTGTCATGTTCATTTAGAACGACTAGAAAGATGTTTTAATATAGGAATTCAGATCAGGCAATATAATGAATATCAGAGCTCCTTTAATGAAATATGTATTAAAAAGGTGATTGATTTGCAGTATGTTTAATAATTTCATAAATTTAATATATTGCTTCCTTTCCTGTTTAGTATAATTTTAACTTTTATGACATGGCGAATGTTACATATTCATCTACATCGGAACTATATGACATTCTTTTAAAAAATAATGATGTTTTGAATGCCATAAAAGAGTTTTCGAAACTTATAGAGGAATCTGTAAAAAATCGTGTTCAATACACAACCAAATTTTGTAACTTATGCTTAGAATATAAAACCCCGTGTACGCATTCAAAGGTTGCAATTTTATTTTCCGGTGGCATTGATTGCTCTATTTTAGCCGTATTGTCTGATAAATATATTCCGAAAAGCGATTCAATTGACTTGGTAAATGTTTCATTCGAAACTACGAGAACAGATTGGAATGTACCTGATAGGATTACTGGGAAATCATCATATCAAAACTTGATGGATTTATGTCCCAATAGGTAAGTATGTACAATGTACATACATAAGTACATACATTTTTATCACAATAGGTCTAATATTTGAATAAACGTAATTTTATAAGTAATGTTCTTATTTAGGAAATGGAATTTTATCGAAGTAAATGTCAGCAAGCAAGAATTACATGAAGAGCTAAGCGAACATATAAAACATTTGATTTATCCACTTAATACTGTGCTCGACGAGTCAATTGGATGTGCATTTTGGTTTGCATCACGAGCTTTAGGTTTAAAAGGTGCTAATAATTATAAATCATCTGCTCGAGTAAGTATTAATACTATGTTAAAAATTTAAACCAAAAAATGTAAAATTAAATGGTATTTCCTGTTTGTAAATATTTAAAAAAAGAATTGAAATTTTTTGGAAATAAATCCATCATTTTTAAACGACGAACTACTGATAGCCACAAAATTAAAGCTAGTAGTATGAGCATGATGTAACCATACAATGTGATTGCAGTAGCACAGCTGACTGACTTTGTTTACAATTTACTTATGTCAAAAGTAATACTTTTTCAAGTGTTTTTGAAAGTAGTACATTATTTTACACAAACAAAATGCCTGTTGTTTCTGTTTTGTGGTGTATTTGTTGCCGATTTGCACTCACTTTGTATAATTACACCATGAGTATGATTTTGGGATATAAATTACTATTTTGTGTAAAATTGTGGTTCGATATCGATGTTTATGTATTAATGTGTTTTTCAGAAGTGGTTCTTATACATATGTAAGCAATAACCAATTATTGGCCGATCTTCTAATCGGTATAATATTATTGATATATGTATAAAATATGGGTGCAATATCAATATATAATACTAAATGGCATTTGCGCGCGATGCTACGGGCATTACACAAAAATTCAATTCATTTTGAGTAATTTTATTGATTTTGTTCATTTTGAAAAAAAGTAGGCGGTCGAAAAAAGTATTCTTAGTCATGCCGGGGTCTTAGTTATATCCCGTCAAAGTTTTAGTAAGATCGGTCCAGCGGTATGGTCTTCCCGGCAGGCGTTGTAATTAATTAAAAAAATGGGCGTTAGAGTAGGCGTGTTCATACCGACTCAGAAACCTTCCTGGGCTCATGCACAACAACTTTGTCAAAGATAATCACATGTTTACGATTCTATAAAGGACATACATACAAACATTTATTTTTTGAGATGGGGCATGAATGTAGGCGTGGCACATAACATTTTTATTTTTACCTCGCCTTCAGTAAGATGTGTATACAACTTGTTTGAAGTAAATCTTTAAAAAGCCTTGCAGAAGCAATAATTCAATTTAAAAAAGTGGGCGTTAAAGTAGGCGTGTGGTCGTACCAACTCAGAAACCTTCCCGGGCTCATGTACAACAACTTTGCCGAAGATAAATCTGTTTTAGGAATAGGGAACAAACGAAGCATATTTGGTGTATAAAGTGGCAGTTCATTCTGTAAGAGAAAAATAAAACATTCATGCAAGTCATATTCTTTTATGCATTTTTGAAAAACAAACTCATTAACTATTTCGAAAAACTAATTTTTGGACAAAGCAATATTGACATTCAAATTTAAAATCTCTGGCCGGGTACTGATGGTAGCTGTTAAATTTGTTTTTTAATTTTCCCTTTCCAAGCGTACCTATATATTTGAGCTTGCTAAGCGTAGATTTTTTGAAAATTAGTAAACTTATATTTCAAATTTGAATAGTCTTCTTAATATTGAAAATTGTTTACTAATAAAGAGTTCTTATTTCATCATTAAAGGAACAGATGTCCCGATTAAGTAGTTTTGTATGTGAGACTATTGTTTATATAAATAATCTAGCGGACCCGGCGAACTTTGCCTCGTCCCAATTTTAAGCCTTCAGACAAACTTTAGAGTAATAATATAATACAACAGGAATAATTTCACACAAAATTTCGTACAAAAAATCAATTTTCCGACTTTTGCGGAGAGATTTTCCAATTTTTCGCATTTTCCGCAATTTCCCATGATTTGCACCAAAAACTTTCTATTTTTTTGATTTGGAAAGCAATTAGGGAATAATTTCCCACAAAATTTCATGCAAAAACTCGATTTTCGAGATTTCCCATTTTCCGACTTTTGCGAAGAGATTTTCCAATTTTCCGCGTTTCGCATTTTTTATGATTTACACTAAGAAATTTTTATTTTTTGATTTGGAAAGCCATTAAGGAATAATTTCATACAAAAACTCGATTTTCGATTTTTCCAATTTCGGACTTTTCCGGAGGGATTTTCCAAAATTATCTTCCGTAAAAACCTTTTCCTCGAAAATACGAACAACTGACAAAATTTTACAGAAATCGGCCCAGCCGTTCTCATTTTATGAATTACTATACATTTTTTACACCATTTTTATATAGTATGTACTAGCTGAACCCGGTGTACTTCGCTACCCCATTTGAGGTAAAGCCGTTAATGAACGTAGTAAAAAAAATTAAATGCAGAAGTGTGCATGGTCAAAAAATATTATCATGTAATAAGTATTCCTGAGTGAAAGCTGCACGCTGTGAAAATTTAAGATCGGTTAACAGGTCCAGTCTCCAATATATCGCAAACAATGGGGCGTGCTCCTCCCACTTTTCTTTTGGTACGTATTATTATTCAGGCCACGCCTCTTTACCCACTCACAACTATGTATCAAATATCATTGACGTAAGTATAAAAAATGCACAAAAATGGTAGGCGGACGAAAGAAGTATTATCAGTCATGCCGGAGTCTTAGTTAAATTCCGTCAAATTTTTAGTAAGATCGGTTCAGCGGTCTGGCCTTCCCGGCAGGCGTTGTCCTGCAATAGATGGGGCGTGAAAGGGGGCGAGGAGTATGAATCTTAATTTTTACCTCACCTAGAGTAACATGTGTATTCGATTTGAAGTAAATATGTTAAAATCCGAGTAGAATCAATTACACAATTTAAAAAAGTAGGAGTAGTCGAAAGAAATAAGCTTTGGCACATAACATTTTTATTTTTACCTCGCCTTCAGTAAGATGTATATAAAATTTGTATGAAGTAAATCTGTAAAAACCCATGCTGAAGCAATTAACAATTGCTGCCACTCCCAATGGTCCGATCACGCCCATTTTTTCCATGACTATTCACATTAACAAATAATCAACGTGCACAAATTTCTAAGACTCTGGCTATTATAGATAGTACTGCAGATATATGATACTAAATATTTACTTTGTATGGGAGCTACCACACCCACTGGTCCGATCCCGCCCATTTTTTTCCTGATTATTCAAATCGGTAACATATGGGATACTGCAATGTTTCAAAACTCTTGCTATTACAATAGTCAAGATATATGATGTTATTCAATTTATGTGGGAGGGGCCACGCCACTTGAAATATATATAGCCGTAAACCTAATTGGGACTATAACCTTTCAAATGTAACCAATAAGCAATTTTAATGATCTCTTTGCCCAAACAAAAAGAAAGCTTGAGAAGCCATTCCAAGTAGTGTATGTATGAATTTGGTGACCTCAATGACTCGCAGATTTCAAGCCATTTATTATTTTGTAGCATATCCTTTGTTGTCCAGAACGCTCTTTAAGCGTTTGGGAATTGATTTCACCAAGTTATGACAAACTTTCGGTTCTATTGAGTTCCAAGATTCTAACAAAGCTGCTTTAGCTGCCCTAATGTGCTGAACTTACTTTGATACACTCTTCTGGTCAATTAAATTGAGATCTGGGTCTGTGCAAGGGTTACGATCAGTTTGGGGCAGTTATGAATCAACCAAAGCTTTGCAACTCCTGAAGTGAGCTTAGGATCGTTATCTTGACAAAAAACTAAATTGTTTTCGATTCCCAATTTTTCTGCACTTTGTTTTACATGTCGAGGTAGACAAATGTGTCTATTTTAGCATCTATAAAATGCAAATTGCCTACTCCAGCACTCGACATGCAGCCCCAAACCATGACAGAGCCTCTTCCGTGCTTATCTGTGTAAACTTGTCTCCGTCAGTAAACAAAACCTTAAAATAATGTAAACATTCAATGGAAACATTTTTTTATATGATTTACCGAGAAATTGACTGGTTCCAAAAATCCTCTGTTTTAAGTAAATACTTTTTGGCGAACTTTACTTTACGTTTTTTCTGGCAGTTCTTCGATAGTAATCGTACTTATTTAATGTATTGCAAACAGTATTCAGACAAACGTCTTTTCCAGTGCGAGATTTTTATGATATTTTAAGATCTTTTACGGTTTTAAAAAGATCTTGCTTGTTTTTTTCAATCGAAAGTTCTTCTCATTCACTTAATATTTCACCTTGACATTCTCTGTTTTTTTTTATGCCAGTCTAAACTCATTATTAACCCTTTTTAGAAAGTTATGGACAGTAGATTTACATTTTCCAACCAATTCGGCAATTTCTCTCTGTTTTACCTTCCATTTAATTTGACTGTTTACCACTTGGAGCCATTTTTTCTTTTGCTAAAGTTAATTTTTTCCACTTCTTACAATTTAGAAATAAAAATGACAAACAAATCCAGTCTTAAGTACATTTTGTACTTGTATGTAATTTAACTTTTTTTTAACATTATTTTTCTATTTTTCCTCTAGGTGGTAATATTAGGAAGTGGAGCTGACGAGTTATTTGGAGGTTACGTACGACATAAAAATGCCTATAACCGTTATACTGGCACAGAAGAGGAAAAACAACTAAATCTTCTTAGTGAATTAGAGAAAGATTGGAGTAGAATTCCATCACGAAATTTGGCAAGAGATGATCGTGTAATATCTGACAATGGAAAAACACCAAGAGCTCCTTTTATTGAAGAACACCTTGTTAATTTCGTCCGTTCTTTAAGCCCTAGCCAAAGGTGTTGTTTTTTATTGGATGATGGAATTGGCGATAAATTATTTTTAAGACTGTATGGATATTATCTGGGTTTAAAAAATTCTTCATTTTTAAAGAAGAGAGCTATTCAATTTGGTTCGAGGATTGCCAACAAAAAACAAAATGCTACAGATCGCTCCTCGTACATGGTAAGTAATGCAGTATATTAAAAATAAACATATATACGAGCATGAAGCTTAATTTTCGTTTATTCCAGTAAATCATCATCCTATGATTATTTATTAATTACAATAAGAAAAGAATTTCGAGAGATTTACCGACAGTCTGGATTCATTTTAATTTTTTTTTTTTTGTTACAAAATTCAAAATATAAATTTTTTGGAACACGTCGGTTTTAGTGACATTGTTTAAAACTAAATCATCAAATAGAGCTTTTAGAGATGATAAAAGCAATGTACAAATTTTTGGTCGGCCACGCCTTTTTTGGAGTGGGCGGGCCCCTCAAAGTTGAAAATATATAAGCCTATATCTGGGGAACTACTAGGTGTCTGATAATTTATAATACGTCAAAATTCCAACGATATATGTATATCATGATTAAAAATATGGACTGACTATGCGTTAAATCCGAGAAATATATTTTTTGAGCCGATTTTTTTTTCAAGATATAGATCTGTAAAATTAAAAAAATATATTTCCCTTTAAATTATAATTTTCAAAATTTAGTATACATACTTTGAAACTAAGTTTCTAAACTACTGTTTCTGAATCGTCGTAGTCTCCTGACGAAAATAATTCCTCATGAGACGCCAGCATTTGTATATTTGTGTTATGCGGCTTATCGCTTAAAGGATTATAGAGTTGCCCAGGTATTTAAAACACCGGCTTCGCATAGTAAAGATTTCCTGTATTGCCGGCCAACAGCCGGGGGGAACGATTTGTATGGTATACAGAACATCGACTGTTAACTTTTAAATTTTGTAATAAGTATTCTTACTCATAGACCTTTTCACAGATATTATTTAAAAGAAACATTATATCAAAAAATAATTTTCCGAAATTGACCTATAGTTGGTCCATATTAATATATATCGTTGCAGAGGTCTTTAAAATACCTATCATGACATTTTTGACATTTACATCGTCTAATAAAGAAATGTAGCTTGCAAGATATAGCTAAATATATTACAAACTTTGGAGACTCGCCCACTCGAAAATAGGCGTGGCCGATAAATTTTTTTTTTATTTTACTCAGAATTTAAAACCCTTGAAAATTTTTGAAAGTGATTTGAAAAATGTCACTAAAACCGACTTAAGCCAATTTTGAAAACACCTTTTAATAAACAATTACATACTATACAATCTATTTAAGTTACTTTTATTATCATTGCATCAATGATCAACAGGAGTATGTTTGATTTAGATGATATAAGACATTAAATGGCGTTCACAATAACATAAAACAAGTCACTTTGGCAACACACTATACAATAACGTCTGGGCCGAATCTTTTACTCCCACACCAATGTAATACGGACACGGAGTTTTGTAAACTTTGTATAAAAACATTTTTTGGTTCCTCCTTTTTCTATTAATAAAATATTGAGATATACAGCCCAATCATGAATAAAAATTCCGCGAGAGTTTTTTCCCTTTTTATTTTTTTAACATTGAATATAAATAGGAAAACTGAGAAAAAAGAAAAAAACTCCCGCGGAATTTTTATTCATGATTGGGCTGATAAAGTTCACATTACTTGCTTTATGTTTTTTTCTTCATATCATTTAAAAGTCGTTCTTATAATTTTTTTCCAACAGCCAATATTTATATAATAAATGGAATGACTAACACAATTAATATATTTTCATTTTTTTTTTGTGGTTTTAAAAACTATATAATAGTTTTTCTGAAGGGTCTTGTTATCATTCTAAAAACACGACTTCTTAAAGCCACATTACGAACGACTTGTCAAAGAGAAAATAAGATGACATTTCATCAATTAGCCATTATGACGATATGTTAGGTTATGCCTGATAAGATGGTGGCCGTAAAGTATACAGCTCTCTTAGGTCCATATAACTGGTCCTTTTGTGTTGCCTAAAAAGAGAAAAAGATAGATAGAGATACACAGTAAGTATGTAGATGTAAATGGAGTAATGACCCCGAGGCATTTAGCGACCAAATTTTTTTACCAAAAAGGATTTGAGTATAAAATCCCGGTAGCCAATTACTTCTAATGAAGGCATCAATACTCTCTAACTTCATATCTGATATTTCAGATAGACTATTAAAGGATGGTTGTAACAAAAAAATGTTACGCGAAATACTCATTGCTGTGCAATAACAGTAAAAATTAGAGATTGTCTCCTACTCTTCTTCATTTTTGCAACTTCTAGGGTAGACCTAGTCTGTTAGCATGGTTGCCGCGTATTCAGTGTCCTGTGCTCACTGACTCCAAGTTACATAATTGTGATCGCTCTAGTTTTAGTAAGTACAGCATACGTTCTCTATTTAGTCTACACCAAATCAATCGTGTGCCTGCCGAAGTGTGTTCATATGGCCACCTGGTCTGAGCAAGATCATAGTAAGAGTGACTGATTTGTTGCTTGCATGTTGATAGCGGAATACTTCATGAATGGTCAATGGCAACCACCATGTAGCATGACCTTTCCTTTCCTTGCCAAATCTTCAGCAACACAGTTGCCTATTATGTCCTGTCCGGTATTCCTGGACCAAGATTGATGTAGTCTGATACACCTGTCAGAGACTTCATTGCAGCTTGGCTATTAGTATATATACACATTCCCTTTCTGATATTCTGTTATAACTGATCCAGTTAGCTGATCTTTTTATAGCCGATATTTCGGACTGAAGAATACTGCGTGAATTTGGAATCCTAAAAGCCATCCTAATTCCAAATTCTTGGATGTAGACACCGTCGCCAACTCTCTCTCCCCTATCATGCCTATAGCCTTTTCGCAAACATACATACATACATTCCTTCAGTCTCGTCTCATCGAACTGTTCGGACGTATTATTTTTAGTGCGGCTGAATTTTCGGTGAAAAAATCGTAATAGGTGAAAAAGTGTAATAGCTTGAAATAAAACAAAAAAGTGAAAAACTAACTCGTAATAGGTTAAAAAAAAATCTACGGTAATATCTGTAATTAAAAAAAAACACTAAAAATCGCATAAAAATTGTATGAGTGTTCCTCTCAGATGTAATTCTGAGAAAGAGCTTAGCTCGACTAGAAAAACTGAATGGGTCTCTGAGGAAGAATCCATAAAAAAATCTCTGGAGAATTTTCTCTCTACAAGAGCCGTAGAACGACGTCGTTCCTGTTCGCCCAATATAGTGATTTCAACAGATGAGAAAACATCATCTTCATCAAATAGTGCAGTCAAGCTCAAAAAACAAGTAGGTATGGATAAGTACATCACCGTTCTCAAGCGACAGAGGAGCCCGACGTCTGCTCAAGTGTCATCAAATTCAAAAGCTCCTAAGACCGTGAGTAATGATCAAAATAGGTTTGCTCTCCTCCAGACGGATGAGCCAGAACTTCCTAAGAAGACGTTTAAGCCCCCACCAATTTATCTGAGAGAGCCGACTTCCAGTAAATTGGTACAAGGAATTGTTTCGGTAATAGGTGAAAACATGTTTAGCGTAACCTCAATTAAACATGGAAATATCTGCGAGACAAAGATCCAAGTGAATAGGGAAGATGATTTTCGAAAATTGTCCAACCAGTTGGAGAGGGAGACTAGGGATTTCTATACCTACCAGCTCAAAAGCGCAAAAGGACTCCAAGTCGTTCTAAAGGGCATAGACCCATGTGTTGATCCTGCGGAGATAAAGACCGGTTTAATGGACAAAGGGTTCAAAATCAAGAGCGTAGTGAATATCAGAAACCGTGAAAGGATCCCTCAGCCCATGTTCAGGGTAGAATTGGAACCTGGAGATGTTGTCTTAAAGAAAAACGAGTCCCATCCCATCTACAATCTGATGTACCTTCTGCATCGTAGAATCACCGTGGAAGAACCACATAAGCGTCAGGGACCCGTCCAGTGTCTCAACTGTCAAGAATTTGGTCACACCAAGGCGTATTGTAAATTGCCGACAGTTTGTGTTGCGTGTGGGGAGCTACATGCAACTGCTCAATGCGATAAGTCGAGAACTGACTCAAAAATCAAAAAATGCAGTAACTGCGGAGGTAATAATACCGCAAATTATAGAGGTTGTCCAATTTACACTCATTTGAAAGGCATAAGAACCACCAAGACGTCAGTATTGCCTAATCATCCTCAACAGCAAAATTTTGCATCGAGTGACAATTTCCCTCAATTGTTACGGTCCACTAGTCATGTAAATGCGCCTAGTTCTAGACAAGTTTCTTACGCAAACGTGGTTAAATCTAATATGGCAGGTCTGGAGCAGGAACCTAAACCCCAATATTCTGAGCCGCATATCAACAATCTAGAGACAACATTGCAGACACTTGTCTAAACTATGAACACTTTTACGACCACCATGACATCCATGATGCAGAAAATGCTGAAAATGCAATCCACTATCTTGCAAGCCATGTTTAAGAAATGATTTATTTAAAAATTTGTTTCTGGAACGCGAACGGCCTCCGCCAACATGAAAATGAACTGGAATACTTCCTGATGGATAAGCAGATTGATGTTATGATGATTGCTGAAACTCACTTGACGTCGACAGGGTACTACAAAATTAATGGCTACGTGTTCTACGATACTAAAGACCCCCGCGGAAGAGCTTGTGGAGGTTCGGCAATTCTTATAAAGAACAGAATAAAGCATTATCTAATGAATAACATAAGTGAGGATTACCTTCAAGCAACAAACATTTGCATTGAATTCTGTCAATACAAATTTGTTTTATCATCGATTTATTCTCCGCCTCGATTTTCAATAAAAGAACACCAATACCATAACTTCTTTAAATCCCTTGGAGCTAGATTTTTAGTTGCTGGTGACTTTAACGCCAAACACACATTTTGGGGTTCACGTCTGGTAACCCCAAAGGGTCGCGTACTCTTCAACACCATTGCTAAAATGGGCTTAGATGTGCTCTCAAGTGGACATCCCACCTATTGGCCGACAGACCGACGGAAGATTCCCGATGTTATTGACTTTGGAGTAGTGAAAAATATCCCTGTAGAATGGATGCAAGTGGATCCTTCACTGGACTTGTCCTCAGATCACTCTCCTACTATCATTTCAATGCATTTCCCTCAAGTGTGTGGTTCTCCATTTATGAACATGACTAAGACCCGAGTAAGTTGGATAAAATACAAAAAGTATTTAAGTTCTCATTGCACGGAAAATGTTGTGTTGAGAACTACCGACGATATTGATGAGTCGATTGGCAACTTTCGACCTTCGACGAGCTGTGCATCACGCTTCCACTTATCACGTTGAATGTAGAAATAGGACAAACAGAACTTATTTCTCTGAACTCGAACATCTCCTATCAGAAAAAAGAAGAATGAGAAGAGAGTAGCAAATTCACAGGTCTCCTGAACTGAAAGCTAGGCTACGGGAATGCAGAGATATACTAAGACATTTCTTAGAAACCCAATGTACCCCACAATCTGACTACTTGTTATGGAGGGCGGCAAGAGGTTTAAAAAGACCAGTGAGAGGAACACCTCCTTTGCGAAATCCGACTGGTGACTGGGCTAGAAATGATTCCGAGAAGGGGACTTTATTTTTTAATCATTTGAGAAAAGTGTTTACTATAAACAACTCAAATAATGCATCTGATTTGCCTCCACTCGTTATTAGACCTCCTGTACCTCTAAGACTTAGCTTTAATGATGTTCAAAGCGCTATTGGTACTCTGAATCTTAAAAAAGCTCCAGGTATGGATAAAATCAGCAACAAAATGCTTGTGGAGTTACCTCGTGTAGCTAGAAAAATTATCCTATTTATTTTCAATGCTATTTTACGCCTAGAATACTATCCTGCAGATTGGAAGGTATCTATGATTACCATGATTCCTAAGCCAGGGAAGGACCCCACTAAAGTAGAGTCATATAGGCCAATTAGTCTACTGCCGACAAAACTGTTTGAAAAATTGTTATTGGCTAAGCTGATTCCAATTCTGAACGACACTCAATGTATCCCAAATCACCAATTCGGGTTCAGAGCTAAACACAGTACCATCGAACAAACACACAGATTGGTAAATGTGATAAGGCGGTCGCTTGAAGAGAAAAAATCCTGTTTCGCGCTCTTCATTGATGTTTCCCAAGCGTTCAACAAAGTCTGGCATGAAGGTTTAATGCATAAAATTAAATTAACTCTGCCTGCTAACACCCACAAACTTACGAAAAGTTATATATATGGTCGCAAATTTACAATCAAAGAAGGCGATTTTTTAAGCCCCGCTCAGCCAACTGAAGCAGGAGTACCCCAGGGTAGCATACTGGGTCCTACTTTACATTTGATATATGCCTCCGACATGCCGTCAGACCCCAAAATCCATACGTCAGCTATTGCAGACGATACAGCCTTTA
The DNA here is from genome assembly GCA_916048285.2 of Bellardia pandia. Lineage (NCBI taxonomy): Eukaryota > Metazoa > Arthropoda > Insecta > Diptera > Calliphoridae > Bellardia > Bellardia pandia. The sequence continues at coordinate 89,501,873 of OU696532.1, read as the reverse complement.
TCAGCGTCCATAAGGACCACCAAGTTGCATCACAGAATTTGCAGAATTATGTTTATAAGCTAGAGAATTGGCTAGAGCTTTGGAAAATCAGGGTTAACGAACAAAAATGTATTCATATAACTTTTACATTGCGAAAAGATACCTGCTCGTCCATGCTGTCAATCTCAGATAATTCTAGTTGTTCTCCTTGACAATAAATTGTTATAGAAACCTAATATACTGCCAAAAACATCTAAAGACATGTCGGCTATGTATGTATGTTTTTTTTTTTTTTTTTTTTGCATTTAATTATTTATTGAATCTTCATATTTGAAATGACAATAAGTATTCAAATCTTAATACTAAAAAGAAAATAATAAGCCCAGCCAGTGCTAGACAAAAATGTTTATGATACTAAAAAAATTTCACATCAACTGATCCAGTCATCTATTTTGCGCTTGAGTTAAAGCAAGGGTATCCCTCCTTCTCAACCGATTGTGGCCACTAAAGTTAAGGATGTCTCGTACAAGTGGGTTTGGATGGTGTTCAAGTTTGCTGACATACTTTGACGCATATTTTGTAAATTCGACTTTTACTAATGGCACGCCTAGATCTTTGTGGATTCGAGAATTTTTAACATACCATGGAGCTGCAGTAATTATACGTAGAATTTTATTTTGACCCCTTTGAATTTTTTCAATGTTGGATGCTGAGGCAGTACCCCATAATTGAATTCCATAGCACCAGATTGGCTTTAGTATTGCATTGTACAACAAAAGTTTGCAATCCAATTTCAATGTAGAGTTTCTGCCGATTAACCAATTAAGTTGCACTGCTTTTAATCTCATTTGTGTAAGTTTCGCTTCAATATGAGACTTCCAAGTTAAACGGCGGTCGAGGTGAATGCCGAGGTATTTGACTTCATTATGTTGAGGAATAATTTGATTATTTATTCTGATGAACGAGCAGGTATCTTTTCGCAATGTGAAAGTTATATGAATACATTTCTGTTCGTTAACCCTGATTTTCCAAAGCTCTAGCCAATTCTCTAGTTTATAAACATAATTCTGCAAATTCTGTGATGCAACTTGGTGGTCCTGATGGACGCTGATAAAGGCTGTATCGTCTGCAATAGCTGACGTATGGATTTTGGGGTCTGACGGCATGTCGGAGGCATATATCAAATGTAAAGTAGGACCCAGTATGCTACCCTGGGGTACTCCTGCTTCAGTTGGCTGAGCGGGGCTTAAAAAATCGCCTTCTTTGATTGTAAATTTGCGACCATATAAATAACTTTTCATAAGTTTGTGAGTGTTAGCAGGCAGAGTTAATTTAATTTTATGCATTAAACCTTCATGCCAGACTTTGTCGAACGCTTGGGAAACAATAATGAAAAGCGCGGAACAGTATTTTTTCTCTTCAAACGACCGTTTTATCACATTTACCAATCTGTGTATTTGTTCTATGGTACTGTGTTTAGCTCTGAACCCGAATTGGTGATTTGGGATATATTGTGTCAATTCAAAATGAGGTGCAAGAGTTGAAAAAACTTGTACCAGTGGCACAAGAAACGCTGGCCGGAAAATTGCCTTTTTCATCCCTTGATGACATTCGCGACTATGATGTAAAATTACAAGAAAATAGCGAGATGACTGAGGAGCTTGTACGTTTATACATTTTTTCATATGTAATATATAGATGTAAACTGTGGTGTCTATTTTCAGAAACGAATCATTTGGGAGTTGGGGGAGCTGATGCTGCAAGTTTTGCCAGAGCAGCTATCAAACGGGTCTTAACTGACGAATTGGCTATCCAGTTTTCTTGGAAGGGGACGAAAACCAAACATAGTGTGGAACACATGTATTTCGTATCCCTACTCAGAGGTATGCATTTTAGACGATTTTATTATATACATCTTTCAAAACTACTTCGCACAAATTGAAAACTACAAATTCTTGTTGGATTTTTTCTTTAATACTTGTTTTGTTTTTAAATTTGTTAATAGAAGTGTGGCAACAAAAATTTCCGGCAGCTGACGACTCCATAATCCACTACATTCTGCAGCAACATTTCGTCCACGCGAACGACCGCCTCGCAAAGCGAAAGGACCGTCCCGATTCTGATCGGAGATAAATACATTTAATTATTATTTAATTTCTAAGTTATATTATATTCTAAGTTAAAAAATGAATTATTATTTAAAAACATTGCATTTGAAATTATTAACCAATAAATATTAATAAAATCAATGAATTTCTTGTCTTTCTTATTTTCATCCCATTACAAAGTCGCCCCACCATTCATGAATCGCCTGACCATAGTTTAATGATGACACGCGATTCGCCTAATGATCGCCCGAGAATCGCCGTTGAGTTGTGTATAATCGCGTGCGATCATTAAACTATGGTCAGCCGATTCGCCAAAACGATCGCCTGTGTTCCTGTCGCAGGCCGAACCTCCACATGCTCTTTCGCGGGCATCTTTAGTATCATACAACACGTAGCCATTAATTTTGAAGTACCCTGTCGCCGTCAAGTGAGTTTCAGCAATCATCATGACATCAATCTGCTTATCCATCAGGAAGTGTTCCAGTTCGTTTTTATGTTGGCGGAGGCCGTTCGCGTTTCAAAAACAAATTTTTAAACAAATCATTTCTTTAAAATGGCTTGTAAGATAGTGGATTGCATTTTCAGTATTTCCTGCATCATGGATGTCATAGTGGTCGTAAAAGTGTTTATAGTTTGGACAAGTGTCTGCAATGTAGTCTCTAGAGTGTTAATATTAGGCTCGTAATATTGTGATTTAGGTTCCTGCTCCAAACCTGGCCTATTAGATTTAACCACGTTTGCGTAAGAAACTTGTCTAGAACTAGGCGCGTTTACATGACTAGTGGACCGTAACAATTGAGGGAAATTGTTACTCGAAGCAAAATTAGGCTGTTGAGGACGATCAGGTAATACTGACGTCTTGTTGGTTCTTATGCCTTTCAAATGAATGTAAATTGGACAACCTCTATAATTTGCGGTATGATTACCTCCGCAGTTACTGCATTTTTTGATTTTTGAGTCAGTTTTCGACTTATCGCATTGAGCAGTTGCATGTAGCTCCCCACACGCAACACAAACTGACGGCAATTTACAATACGCCTTGGTGTGACCAAATTCTTGACAGTTAACACACTGGACGGGTCCCTGACGCTTATGCGGTTCTTCCACGGTGATTCTACGATGCAGAAGGTATATCAGATTGTAGATGGGATGGGACTCGTTTTTCTTTAATACGACATCTCCAGGTTCCAATTCCACCCTGAACATATGCTGTGGAATCTTTTAATTTTGAAGCCATTTTCCATTAAACTAGTCTTTATCTCGGCAGGATCAACATCTGGGTCTATACCCTTTAGAACGACTTGGAGTCCTTTTGTGCTTTTCAGCTGGTAGGTATAGAAATCCCTACTCTTTTCACTTGAATTTTGGTTTCGCTGATATTTCCATGTTTAATTGATGTTACGCTAAACATATTTTCACCTATTACCGAAACAATTCATTGTACCAATTTATTGGAAGTGGGTTCTCTCAGATAAATTGGTGGGGGCTTAAACGTCTTCTTAGGAAGTTCTGGCTCATCCGTCTGGAGGAGAGCAAACCTATTTTGATCATTACTCACTGTCTTAGGAGCTTTTGAATTTGATGACACTTGAGCAGATGTCGGGCTTCTCTGTCGCTTAAGAACTGTGAATTTTTTCAATGTTGGATGCTGAGGCAGTACCCCATAATTGAATTCCATAACACCAGATTGGCTTTAGAATTGCATTGTACAACAAAAGTTTGCAATCCAACTATAATGTAGAATTTCTGCCGATTAGCCAATTTCACCTATTACCGAAACAATTCATTGTACCAATTTATTGGAAGTGGGTTCTCTCAGATAAATTGGTGGGGGCTTAAACGTCTTCTTAGGAAGTTCTGGCTCATCCGTCTGGAGGAGAGCAAACCTATTTTGATCATTACTCACTGTCTTAGGAGCTTTTGAATTTGATGACACTTGAGCAGATGTCGGGCTTCTCTGTCGCTTAAGAACTGTGACGTATTTATCCATACCTACTTGTTTTCTAGGTTTGACTGCACTATTTAATGTAGAAGATGTTGATGTTTTTTCATCTGTTGAACTCACTATATTGGGCGAACAGGAACGACGCCGTTCTACGGCTCTTGTAGTGAGAAGATTCTCCACTGATTTTTTTAAGCATTCTTCCTCAGAGATCCATATAGATTTTCTAGTCGAGCTAAGCTCTTTCTCAGAATTTCATCTGAGAGGAACGCTCATACAGTTTTTATGCGATTTTTAATGTTTTTTTGTTTTAATTACCGAGATATTACCGTAGATATTTTTACCTATTACGAATTATTTTTTCACTTTTTTGTTTTATTTCAACCAATTACAGTTTTTCACCTATTACGATTTTTTCACCGAAAATTTAGCCGCACTAAAAATAACACGTCCGAACAGTTCGATGAGACGAGACTGAAAAAATTATAATAATATAATAATATTATTGATAAATGGTATAATTGTAAAATGGTATTAAGAATGCGATATTGCGCTCTTTTTTTTTTTTTTTTTGTTTCAAATGAAATACATACATTGTTTTTAATTTTTTTTTATTCATATTTGAATAATAAAGAATTTATATACATACATATGTCAAATTAAAATACTTCTGTCCAGTACAATATAATTGTTGAAGAACAATATAATTTTCGTCATATTTGTAACTTCCTACCAATCTACCTTTACGATATAGGCAATTCCCTACAAGATCAGTGACGGTCATTTGACCAGTCAAATCGGTCATCCCGTAGAACAAAGTTTCTATCATTTTCTTAAGGCCAATATGAAAAAAATGATGGAAACTTTTGTGTACGTGTGATCTTGCATCCCTGTCTAACTAACAAGTTTTACCGCACGTAGAACATATGTATATCTGAACTGCTCACTCTAACGGTGGATTCACCCATTTGTTCTTAACAAAAATTTTTTCCGAAGAAAAATTTTTTTACTGAGATTTTTTTGCAGCACGATTCACCCATTTCGAACGATTTTTCTGAAAAATCAAAGCTGCCATATATAAACAAAATCTATTAGTTTTACAAGTGCGGCCATTGATTTATTTACAGATATAAATTCAAAATGAATTTTTTTTTTTTTTTTTTTTAATACATTTAATTTATTTATTGAATCTTCAGAAATGAAATGACAATAAGTTTTCGAATCTTAATACTAAAAGAAAATAATAAGTCCAGCCAGTACTAGACAAAATATTATGATACTACAACAAATTTATATCCACTGATCCAGTCATCTGTTTTGCGCTTGAGTTAAAGCAAGGGTATCCCTCCTTCTCAAACGAACATGGCCACTAAAGTTAAGGATGTCCCGTGCAAGTGGGTTTGGATGGTGTTCAAGTTTGCTGACATATTTTGAGGCGTATTTTGTAAGTTCGACTTTCACCAAAGGAATGCCTAGATCTTTGTGAATTCTAGAATTTTTAACGTACCATGGAGCTGCAGTAATTGTACGTAGAATCTTATTTTGACCCCTTTGAATTTTTTCAATGTTGGATGCTGAGGCAGTACCCCATAATTGAATTCCATAACACCAGATTGGCTTTAGAATTGCATTGTACAACAAAAGTTTGCAATCCAACTATAATGTAGAATTTCTGCCGATTAGCCAATTAAGTTGCACTGCTTTTAATCTCATCTGAGTAAGTTTTGCGTCGATATGAGACTTCCAAGTTAAACGACGATCGAGGTGGATTCCGAGGTATTTCACTTCATTGTGTTGCGGGATAATTTGATTATTTATTCTGATGAACGAGCAGGTATCTTTTCGCAATGTGAAAGTTATATGAATACATTTCTGTTCGTTAACCCTGATTTTCCAAAGCTCAAGCCAATTCTCTAGTTTATAAACATATTTCTGCAAATTCTGTGATGCTATTTGATGGTCCTTATGAACGCTAATAGAGGCTGTATCGTCTGCAAAAGTTGAAGTATGTATTATGGGGTCTGACGGCATATCGGATGCATAAATCAAATATAAAGTTGGACCCAGTATGCTACCCTGGGGTACTCCTGCTTCAATTGGCTGAGCGGGGCTTAAAAAATCGCCTTCTTTGATTGTAAATTTGCGACCATATAAATAACTTTTCATAAGTTTGTGAGTGTTAGCAGGCAGAGTTAATTTAATTTTATGCATTAAACCTTCATGCCAGACTTTGTCGAACGCTTGGGAAACAATAATGAAAAGCGCGGAACAGTATTTTTTCTCTTCAAACGACCGTTTTATCACATTTACCAATCTGTGTATTTGTTCTATGGTACTGTGTTTAGCTCTGAACCCGAATTGGTGATTTGGGATATATTGTGTCAATTCAAAATGAGGTGCAAGAGTTGAAAAAACTTGTACCAGTGGCACAAGAAACGCTGGCCGGAAAATTGCCTTTTTCATCCCTTGATGACATTCGCGACTATGATGTAAAATTACAAGAAAATAGCGAGATGACTGAGGAGTTTGTACGTTTATACATTTTTTCATATGTAATATATAGATGTAAACTGTGGTGTCTATTTTCAGAAACGAATCATTTGGGAGTTGGGGGAGCTGATGCTGCAAGTTTTGCCAGAGCAGCTATCAAACGGGTCTTAACTGACGAATTGGCTATCCAGTTTTCTTGGAAGGGGACGAAAACCAAACATAGTGTGGAACACATGTATTTCGTATCCCTACTCAGAGGTATGCATTTTAGACGATTTTATTATATACATCTTTCAAAACTACTTCGCACAAATTGAAAACTACAAATTCTTGTTGGATTTTTTCTTTAATACTTGTTTTGTTTTTAAATTTGTTAATAGAAGTGTGGCAACAAAAATTTCCGGCAGCTGACGACTCCATAATCCACTACATTCTGCAGCAACATTTCGTCCACGCGAACGACCGCCTCGCAAAGCGAAAGGACCGTCCCGATTCTGATCGGAGATAAATACATTTAATTATTATTTAATTTCTAAGTTATATTATATTCTAAGTTAAAAAATGAATTATTATTTAAAAACATTGCATTTGAAATTATTAACCAATAAATATTAATAAAATCAATGAATTTCTTGTCTTTCTTATTTTCATCCCATTACAAAGTCGCCCCACCATTCATGAATCGCCTGACCATAGTTTAATGATGACACGCGATTCGCCTAATGATCGCCCGAGAATCGCCGTTGAGTTGTGTATAATCGCGTGCGATCATTAAACTATGGTCAGCCGATTCGCCAAAACGATCGCCTGTGTTCCTGTCGCAGGCCGAACCTCCACATGCTCTTTCGCGGGCATCTTTAGTATCATACAACACGTAGCCATTAATTTTGAAGTACCCTGTCGCCGTCAAGTGAGTTTCAGCAATCATCATGACATCAATCTGCTTATCCATCAGGAAGTGTTCCAGTTCGTTTTTATGTTGGCGGAGGCCGTTCGCGTTTCAAAAACAAATTTTTAAACAAATCATTTCTTTAAAATGGCTTGTAAGATAGTGGATTGCATTTTCAGTATTTCCTGCATCATGGATGTCATAGTGATCGTAAAAGTGTTTATAGTTTGGACAAGTGTCTGCAATGTAGTCTCTAGAGTGTTAATATTAGGCTCGTAATATTGTGATTTAGGTTCCTGCTCCAAACCTGGCCTATTAGATTTAACCACGTTTGCGTAAGAAACTTGTCTAGAACTAGGCGCGTTTACATGACTAGTGGACCGTAACAATTGAGGGAAATTGTTACTCGAAGCAAAATTAGGCTGTTGAGGACGATCAGGTAATACTGACGTCTTGTTGGTTCTTATGCCTTTCAAATGAATGTAAATTGGACAACCTCTATAATTTGCGGTATGATTACCTCCGCAGTTACTGCATTTTTTGATTTTTGAGTCAGTTTTCGACTTATCGCATTGAGCAGTTGCATGTAGCTCCCCACACGCAACACAAACTGACGGCAATTTACAATACGCCTTGGTGTGACCAAATTCTTGACAGTTAACACACTGGACGGGTCCCTGACGCTTATGCGGTTCTTCCACGGTGATTCTACGATGCAGAAGGTATATCAGATTGTAGATGGGATGGGACTCGTTTTTCTTTAATACGACATCTCCAGGTTCCAATTCCACCCTGAACATATGCTGTGGAATCTTTTAATTTTGAAGCCATTTTCCATTAAACTAGTCTTTATCTCGGCAGGATCAACATCTGGGTCTATACCCTTTAGAACGACTTGGAGTCCTTTTGTGCTTTTCAGCTGGTAGGTATAGAAATCCCTACTCTTTTCACTTGAATTTTGGTTTCGCTGATATTTCCATGTTTAATTGATGTTACGCTAAACATATTTTCACCTATTACCGAAACAATTCATTGTACCAATTTATTGGAAGTGGGTTCTCTCAGATAAATTGGTGGGGGCTTAAACGTCTTCTTAGGAAGTTCTGGCTCATCCGTCTGGAGGAGAGCAAACCTATTTTGATCATTACTCACTGTCTTAGGAGCTTTTGAATTTGATGACACTTGAGCAGATGTCGGGCTTCTCTGTCGCTTAAGAACTGTGAATTTTTTCAATGTTGGATGCTGAGGCAGTACCCCATAATTGAATTCCATAACACCAGATTGGCTTTAGAATTGCATTGTACAACAAAAGTTTGCAATCCAACTATAATGTAGAATTTCTGCCGATTAGCCAATTTCACCTATTACCGAAACAATTCATTGTACCAATTTATTGGAAGTGGGTTCTCTCAGATAAATTGGTGGGGGCTTAAACGTCTTCTTAGGAAGTTCTGGCTCATCCGTCTGGAGGAGAGCAAACCTATTTTGATCATTACTCACTGTCTTAGGAGCTTTTGAATTTGATGACACTTGAGCAGATGTCGGGCTTCTCTGTCGCTTAAGAACTGTGACGTATTTATCCATACCTACTTGTTTTCTAGGTTTGACTGCACTATTTAATGTAGAAGATGTTGATGTTTTTTCATCTGTTGAACTCACTATATTGGGCGAACAGGAACGACGCCGTTCTACGGCTCTTGTAGTGAGAAGATTCTCCACTGATTTTTTTAAGCATTCTTCCTCAGAGATCCATATAGATTTTCTAGTCGAGCTAAGCTCTTTCTCAGAATTTCATCTGAGAGGAACGCTCATACAGTTTTTATGCGATTTTTAATGTTTTTTTGTTTTAATTACCGAGATATTACCGTAGATATTTTTACCTATTACGAATTATTTTTTCACTTTTTTGTTTTATTTCAACCAATTACAGTTTTTCACCTATTACGATTTTTTCACCGAAAATTTAGCCGCACTAAAAATAACACGTCCGAACAGTTCGATGAGACGAGACTGAAAAAATTATAATAATATAATAATATTATTGATAAATGGTATAATTGTAAAATGGTATTAAGAATGCGATATTGCGCTCTTTTTTTTTTTTTTGTTTCAAATGAAATACATACATTGTTTTTAATTTTTTTTTATTCATATTTGAATAATAAAGAATTTATATACATACATATGTCAAATTAAAATACTTCTGTCCAGTACAATATAATTGTTGAAGAACAATATAATTTTCGTCATATTTGTAACTTCCTACCAATCTACCTTTACGATATAGGCAATTCCCTACAAGATCAGTGACGGTCATTTGACCAGTCAAATCGGTCATCCCGTAGAACAAAGTTTCTATCATTTTCTTAAGGCCAATATGAAAAAAATGATGGAAACTTTTGTGTACGTGTGATCTTGCATCCCTGTCTAACTAACAAGTTTTACCGCACGTAGAACATATGTATATCTGAACTGCTCACTCTAACGGTGGATTCACCCATTTGTTCTTAACAAAAATTTTTTCCGAAGAAAAATTTTTTTACTGAGATTTTTTTGCAGCACGATTCACCCATTTCGAACGATTTTTCTGAAAAATCAAAGCTGCCATATATAAACAAAATCTATTAGTTTTACAAGTGCGGCCATTGATTTATTTACAGATATAAATTCAAAATGAATTTTTTTTTTTTTTTTTTTTAATACATTTAATTTATTTATTGAATCTTCAGAAATGAAATGACAATAAGTTTTCGAATCTTAATACTAAAAGAAAATAATAAGTCCAGCCAGTACTAGACAAAATATTATGATACTACAACAAATTTATATCCACTGATCCAGTCATCTGTTTTGCGCTTGAGTTAAAGCAAGGGTATCCCTCCTTCTCAAACGAACATGGCCACTAAAGTTAAGGATGTCCCGTGCAAGTGGGTTTGGATGGTGTTCAAGTTTGCTGACATATTTTGAGGCGTATTTTGTAAGTTCGACTTTCACCAAAGGAATGCCTAGATCTTTGTGAATTCTAGAATTTTTAACGTACCATGGAGCTGCAGTAATTGTACGTAGAATCTTATTTTGACCCCTTTGAATTTTTTCAATGTTGGATGCTGAGGCAGTACCCCATAATTGAATTCCATAACACCAGATTGGCTTTAGAATTGCATTGTACAACAAAAGTTTGCAATCCAACTATAATGTAGAATTTCTGCCGATTAGCCAATTAAGTTGCACTGCTTTTAATCTCATCTGAGTAAGTTTTGCGTCGATATGAGACTTCCAAGTTAAACGACGATCGAGGTGGATTCCGAGGTATTTCACTTCATTGTGTTGCGGGATAATTTGATTATTTATTCTGATGAACGAGCAGGTATCTTTTCGCAATGTGAAAGTTATATGAATACATTTCTGTTCGTTAACCCTGATTTTCCAAAGCTCAAGCCAATTCTCTAGTTTATAAACATATTTCTGCAAATTCTGTGATGCTATTTGATGGTCCTTATGAACGCTAATAGAGGCTGTATCGTCTGCAAAAGTTGAAGTATGTATTATGGGGTCTGACGGCATATCGGATGCATAAATCAAATATAAAGTTGGACCCAGTATGCTACCCTGGGGTACTCCTGCTTCAATTGGCTGAGCGGGGCTTAAAAAATCGCCTTCTTTGATTGTAAATTTGCGACCATATAAATAACTTTTCATAAGTTTGTGAGTGTTAGCAGGCAGAGTTAATTTAATTTTATGCATTAAACCTTCATGCCAGACTTTGTCGAACGCTTGGGAAACAATAATGAAAAGCGCGGAACAGTATTTTTTCTCTTCAAACGACCGTTTTATCACATTTACCAATCTGTGTATTTGTTCTATGGTACTGTGTTTAGCTCTGAACCCGAATTGGTGATTTGGGATATATTGTGTCAATTCAAAATGAGGTGCAAGAGTTGAAAAAACTTGTACCAGTGGCACAAGAAACGCTGGCCGGAAAATTGCCTTTTTCATCCCTTGATGACATTCGCGACTATGATGTAAAATTACAAGAAAATAGCGAGATGACTGAGGAGTTTGTACGTTTATACATTTTTTCATATGTAATATATAGATGTAAACTGTGGTGTCTATTTTCAGAAACGAATCATTTGGGAGTTGGGGGAGCTGATGCTGCAAGTTTTGCCAGAGCAGCTATCAAACGGGTCTTAACTGACGAATTGGCTATCCAGTTTTCTTGGAAGGGGACGAAAACCAAACATAGTGTGGAACACATGTATTTCGTATCCCTACTCAGAGGTATGCATTTTAGACGATTTTATTATATACATCTTTCAAAACTACTTCGCACAAATTGAAAACTACAAATTCTTGTTGGATTTTTTCTTTAATACTTGTTTTGTTTTTAAATTTGTTAATAGAAGTGTGGCAACAAAAATTTCCGGCAGCTGACGACTCCATAATCCACTACATTCTGCAGCAACATTTCGTCCACGCGAACGACCGCCTCGCAAAGCGAAAGGACCGTCCCGATTCTGATCGGAGATAAATACATTTAATTATTATTTAATTTCTAAGTTATATTATATTCTAAGTTAAAAAATGAATTATTATTTAAAAACATTGCATTTGAAATTATTAACCAATAAATATTAATAAAATCAATGAATTTCTTGTCTTTCTTATTTTCATCCCATTACAAAGTCGCCCCACCATTCATGAATCGCCTGACCATAGTTTAATGATGACACGCGATTCGCCTAATGATCGCCCGAGAATCGCCGTTGAGTTGTGTATAATCGCGTGCGATCATTAAACTATGGTCAGCCGATTCGCCAAAACGATCGCCTGTGTTCCTGTCGCAGGCCGAACCTCCACATGCTCTTTCGCGGGCATCTTTAGTATCATACAACACGTAGCCATTAATTTTGAAGTACCCTGTCGCCGTCAAGTGAGTTTCAGCAATCATCATGACATCAATCTGCTTATCCATCAGGAAGTGTTCCAGTTCGTTTTTATGTTGGCGGAGGCCGTTCGCGTTTCAAAAACAAATTTTTAAACAAATCATTTCTTTAAAATGGCTTGTAAGATAGTGGATTGCATTTTCAGTATTTCCTGCATCATGGATGTCATAGTGGTCGTAAAAGTGTTTATAGTTTGGACAAGTGTCTGCAATGTAGTCTCTAGAGTGTTAATATTAGGCTCGTAATATTGTGATTTAGGTTCCTGCTCCAAACCTGGCCTATTAGATTTAACCACGTTTGCGTAAGAAACTTGTCTAGAACTAGGCGCGTTTACATGACTAGTGGACCGTAACAATTGAGGGAAATTGTTACTCGAAGCAAAATTAGGCTGTTGAGGACGATCAGGTAATACTGACGTCTTGTTGGTTCTTATGCCTTTCAAATGAATGTAAATTGGACAACCTCTATAATTTGCGGTATGATTACCTCCGCAGTTACTGCATTTTTTGATTTTTGAGTCAGTTTTCGACTTATCGCATTGAGCAGTTGCATGTAGCTCCCCACACGCAACACAAACTGACGGCAATTTACAATACGCCTTGGTGTGACCAAATTCTTGACAGTTAACACACTGGACGGGTCCCTGACGCTTATGCGGTTCTTCCACGGTGATTCTACGATGCAGAAGGTATATCAGATTGTAGATGGGATGGGACTCGTTTTTCTTTAATACGACATCTCCAGGTTCCAATTCCACCCTGAACATATGCTGTGGAATCTTTTAATTTTGAAGCCATTTTCCATTAAACTAGTCTTTATCTCGGCAGGATCAACATCTGGGTCTATACCCTTTAGAACGACTTGGAGTCCTTTTGTGCTTTTCAGCTGGTAGGTATAGAAATCCCTACTCTTTTCACTTGAATTTTGGTTTCGCTGATATTTCCATGTTTACTTGATGTTACGCTAAACATATTTTCACCTATTACCGAAACAATTCATTGTACCAATTTATTGGAAGTGGGTTCTCTCAGATAAATTGGTGGGGGCTTAAACGTCTTCTTAGGAAGTTCTGGCTCATCCGTCTGGAGGAGAGCAAACCTATTTTGATCATTACTCACTGTCTTAGGAGCTTTTGAATTTGATGACACTTGAGCAGATGTCGGGCTTCTCTGTCGCTTAAGAACTGTGAATTTTTTCAATGTTGGATGCTGAGGCAGTACCCCATAATTGAATTCCATAACACCAGATTGGCTTTAGAATTGCATTGTACAACAAAAGTTTGCAATCCAACTATAATGTAGAATTTCTGCCGATTAGCCAATTTCACCTATTACCGAAACAATTCATTGTACCAATTTATTGGAAGTGGGTTCTCTCAGATAAATTGGTGGGGGCTTAAACGTCTTCTTAGGAAGTTCTGGCTCATCCGTCTGGAGGAGAGCAAACCTATTTTGATCATTACTCACTGTCTTAGGAGCTTTTGAATTTGATGACACTTGAGCAGATGTCGGGCTTCTCTGTCGCTTAAGAACTGTGACGTATTTATCCATACCTACTTGTTTTCTAGGTTTGACTGCACTATTTAATGTAGAAGATGTTGATGTTTTTTCATCTGTTGAACTCACTATATTGGGCGAACAGGAACGACGCCGTTCTACGGCTCTTGTAGTGAGAAGATTCTCCACTGATTTTTTTAAGCATTCTTCCTCAGAGATCCATATAGATTTTCTAGTCGAGCTAAGCTCTTTCTCAGAATTTCATCTGAGAGGAACGCTCATACAGTTTTTATGCGATTTTTAATGTTTTTTTGTTTTAATTACCGAGATATTACCGTAGATATTTTTACCTATTACGAATTATTTTTTCACTTTTTTGTTTTATTTCAACCAATTACAGTTTTTCACCTATTACGATTTTTTCACCGAAAATTTAGCCGCACTAAAAATAACACGTCCGAACAGTTCGATGAGACGACACTGAAAAAATTATAATAATATAATAATATTATTGATAAATGGTATAATTGTAAAATGGTATTAAGAATGCGATATTGCGCTCTTTTTTTTTTTTTTTGTTTCAAATGAAATACATACATTGTTTTTAATTTTTTTTTATTCATATTTGAATAATAAAGAATTTATATACATACATATGTCAAATTAAAATACTTCTGTCCAGTACAATATAATTGTTGAAGAACAATATAATTTTCGTCATATTTGTAACTTCCTACCAATCTACCTTTACGATATAGGCAATTCCCTACAAGATCAGTGACGGTCATTTGACCAGTCAAATCGGTCATCCCGTAGAACAAAGTTTCTATCATTTTCTTAAGGCCAATATGAAAAAAATGATGGAAACTTTTGTGTACGTGTGATCTTGCATCCCTGTCTAACTAACAAGTTTTACCGCACGTAGAACATATGTATATCTGAACTGCTCACTCTAACGGTGGATTCACCCATTTGTTCTTAACAAAAATTTTTTCCGAAGAAAAATTTTTTTACTGAGATTTTTTTGCAGCACGATTCACCCATTTCGAACGATTTTTCTGAAAAATCAAAGCTGCCATATATAAACAAAATCTATTAGTTTTACAAGTGCGGCCATTGATTTATTTACAGATATAAATTCAAAATGAATTTTTTTTTTTTTTTTTTTTAATACATTTAATTTATTTATTGAATCTTCAGAAATGAAATGACAATAAGTTTTCGAATCTTAATACTAAAAGAAAATAATAAGTCCAGCCAGTACTAGACAAAATATTATGATACTACAACAAATTTATATCCACTGATCCAGTCATCTGTTTTGCGCTTGAGTTAAAGCAAGGGTATCCCTCCTTCTCAAACGAACATGGCCACTAAAGTTAAGGATGTCCCGTGCAAGTGGGTTTGGATGGTGTTCAAGTTTGCTGACATATTTTGAGGCGTATTTTGTAAGTTCGACTTTCACCAAAGGAATGCCTAGATCTTTGTGAATTCTAGAATTTTTAACGTACCATGGAGCTGCAGTAATTGTACGTAGAATCTTATTTTGACCCCTTTGAATTTTTTCAATGTTGGATGCTGAGGCAGTACCCCATAATTGAATTCCATAACACCAGATTGGCTTTAGAATTGCATTGTACAACAAAAGTTTGCAATCCAACTATAATGTAGAATTTCTGCCGATTAGCCAATTAAGTTGCACTGCTTTTAATCTCATCTGAGTAAGTTTTGCGTCGATATGAGACTTCCAAGTTAAACGACGATCGAGGTGGATTCCGAGGTATTTCACTTCATTGTGTTGCGGGATAATTTGATTATTTATTCTGATGAACGAGCAGGTATCTTTTCGCAATGTGAAAGTTATATGAATACATTTCTGTTCGTTAACCCTGATTTTCCAAAGCTCAAGCCAATTCTCTAGTTTATAAACATATTTCTGCAAATTCTGTGATGCTATTTGATGGTCCTTATGAACGCTAATAGAGGCTGTATCGTCTGCAAAAGTTGAAGTATGTATTATGGGGTCTGACGGCATATCGGATGCATAAATCAAATATAAAGTTGGACCCAGTATGCTACCCTGGGGTACTCCTGCTTCAATTGGCTGAGCGGGGCTTAAAAAATCGCCTTCTTTGATTGTAAATTTGCGACCATATAAATAACTTTTCATAAGTTTGTGAGTGTTAGCAGGCAGAGTTAATTTAATTTTATGCATTAAACCTTCATGCCAGACTTTGTCGAACGCTTGGGAAACAATAATGAAAAGCGCGGAACAGTATTTTTTCTCTTCAAACGACCGTTTTATCACATTTACCAATCTGTGTATTTGTTCTATGGTACTGTGTTTAGCTCTGAACCCGAATTGGTGATTTGGGATATATTGTGTCAATTCAAAATGAGGTGCAAGAGTTGAAAAAACTTGTACCAGTGGCACAAGAAACGCTGGCCGGAAAATTGCCTTTTTCATCCCTTGATGACATTCGCGACTATGATGTAAAATTACAAGAAAATAGCGAGATGACTGAGGAGTTTGTACGTTTATACATTTTTTCATATGTAATATATAGATGTAAACTGTGGTGTCTATTTTCAGAAACGAATCATTTGGGAGTTGGGGGAGCTGATGCTGCAAGTTTTGCCAGAGCAGCTATCAAACGGGTCTTAACTGACGAATTGGCTATCCAGTTTTCTTGGAAGGGGACGAAAACCAAACATAGTGTGGAACACATGTATTTCGTATCCCTACTCAGAGGTATGCATTTTAGACGATTTTATTATATACATCTTTCAAAACTACTTCGCACAAATTGAAAACTACAAATTCTTGTTGGATTTTTTCTTTAATACTTGTTTTGTTTTTAAATTTGTTAATAGAAGTGTGGCAACAAAAATTTCCGGCAGCTGACGACTCCATAATCCACTACATTCTGCAGCAACATTTCGTCCACGCGAACGACCGCCTCGCAAAGCGAAAGGACCGTCCCGATTCTGATCGGAGATAAATACATTTAATTATTATTTAATTTCTAAGTTATATTATATTCTAAGTTAAAAAATGAATTATTATTTAAAAACATTGCATTTGAAATTATTAACCAATAAATATTAATAAAATCAATGAATTTCTTGTCTTTCTTATTTTCATCCCATTACAAAGTCGCCCCACCATTCATGAATCGCCTGACCATAGTTTAATGATGACACGCGATTCGCCTAATGATCGCCCGAGAATCGCCGTTGAGTTGTGTATAATCGCGTGCGATCATTAAACTATGGTCAGCCGATTCGCCAAAACGATCGCCTGTGTTCCTGTCGCAGGCCGAACCTCCACATGCTCTTTCGCGGGCATCTTTAGTATCATACAACACGTAGCCATTAATTTTGAAGTACCCTGTCGCCGTCAAGTGAGTTTCAGCAATCATCATGACATCAATCTGCTTATCCATCAGGAAGTGTTCCAGTTCGTTTTTATGTTGGCGGAGGCCGTTCGCGTTTCAAAAACAAATTTTTAAACAAATCATTTCTTTAAAATGGCTTGTAAGATAGTGGATTGCATTTTCAGTATTTCCTGCATCATGGATGTCATAGTGGTCGTAAAAGTGTTTATAGTTTGGACAAGTGTCTGCAATGTAGTCTCTAGAGTGTTAATATTAGGCTCGTAATATTGTGATTTAGGTTCCTGCTCCAAACCTGGCCTATTAGATTTAACCACGTTTGCGTAAGAAACTTGTCTAGAACTAGGCGCGTTTACATGACTAGTGGACCGTAACAATTGAGGGAAATTGTTACTCGAAGCAAAATTAGGCTGTTGAGGACGATCAGGTAATACTGACGTCTTGTTGGTTCTTATGCCTTTCAAATGAATGTAAATTGGACAACCTCTATAATTTGCGGTATGATTACCTCCGCAGTTACTGCATTTTTTTATTTTTACGTCAGTTTTGGACTTATTACATTGAGCAGTTGGATGTAGTTCCCCACACGCAACACAAACAGACGGCAATTTACAGTACGCTTTGGTGTGGCCAAATTATTGACAATTAACACACTGGACGGGTCCAATGCGCTTATGCGGTTCCTCCACGGTAATTCTACGATGCAGAAGATAAATGAGATTGTAGATTGGATGGGACTCGTTTTTCTTTAAGACAACATCTCCAGGTTCCAATTCTACCCTGAACATGGGCTGAGGGATCTTTTCACGGTTTCTGATATTCACTACGCTCTTGATTTTGAACCCTTTGTCCATTAAACCGGTCTTTATCTCCGCAGGATCAACACATGGGTCTATACCCTTTAGAACGACTTGGAGTCCTTTTGCGCTTTTGAGCTGGTAGGTATAGAAATCCCTAGTCTCCCTCTCCAACTGGTTGGATAATTTTCGAAAATCGTCTTCCCTATTCACTTGGATCTTTGTCTCGCAGATATTTCCATGTTTAATTGAGGTTACGCTAAACATGTTTTCACCTATTACCGAAACAATTTCTTGTACCAATTTACTGGAAGTCGGCTCTCTCAGATAAATTGGTGGGGGCTTAAACGTCTTCTTAGGAAGTTCTGGCTCATCCGTCTGGAGGAGAGCAAACCTATTTTGATTATTACTCACGGTCTTAGGAGCTTTTGAATTTGATGACACTTGAGCAGACGTCGGGCTCCTCTGTCGCTTGAGAACGGTGATGTACTTATCCATACCTACTTGTTTTTTTTGGTTTGACTGCACTATTTGATGAAGATGATGTTTTTTCATCTGTTGAAATCACAATATTGGGCGAACAGGAACGACGCCGTTCTACGGCTCTTGTAGTGAGAAAATTCTCCAGAGATTTTTTTAAGGATTCTTCCTCAGAGACCCATCTAGTTTTTCTACTCGAGCTAAGCTCTTTCTCAGAATTACATCTGAGAGGAACACTCATACAATTTTTATGCGATTTATAGTGTTTTTTTAATTACCGATATTACCGTAGATTTTTTAACCTATTACGATTTTTTTCACTTTTTTGTTTTATTTCAACCTATTACACTTTTTCACCTATTACGATTTTTTCACCGAAAATTCAGCCGCACTAAAAATAACACGTCCGAACAGTTCGATGAGACGAGACTCTTCATCCATTACTGTATCGATCGATTTGTATTTGATTAATTTGCCGGACAGTTTCAATTGAATTTGCTCATTGAGCTTGTTGGCATCGTAATTTGTTGTTGCCAAAATTGCACGTTCCCACAGCCAATCCGATTTTTTGTAGAAGATTGTTAGACTTGGGAAAACCTTGTCGACAACGGCTTGAATATTCATTTGCATTCGACAGAAGTTAGGCGGGAACGAAATCTCGTTCGTGGCGCGATTAATTGGAATTTTTCCATTTCCGATGTCAAAAAGTTGTTCTGAGAATGTTTGGGCAGACGGGTCTTGCAACAAATGCACACGTATGTTCGTCGATAGCGTGATTTTCTCTACTCGGTTCCAAAGATATGAAGCTTTCAAGCATGCGTTCAGCTCATCTGCGGGCATTGATCTTGGAATTACGGGCAAAGTTTGACGAAAATCACCAACAAAAAGAATAAGAGCGCCTCCCATCGGTTTGTAGTATCCTCGAAAATCACGTAGAGTCCGATCAAGCGCTTCGAGCAATTTGTTTGAATGTACCGTTATTTTTTATCAGCGTTTGAAAAAAACTCACAAATGTGCACAAAATGTAGGTATCTTAAATGCAAGGGTACATAAAGTTTTTCATCATCGATTGATGATATAATATTATTTTTAAATTATTGTATAATGTTGCACCTTAGTAAGCGCGGAATATCTTCTGTTATCGAATGATGTAAATATTTTGTAAATAAACTGAAATCTCGGATTTTTGAATGCAACATTTCGAAAGTTTTAAAATGTTGATATTGGATCGTTAATAACATAAGGTTTTTGCAAATATCTCCGGAACTACATAACCGATTTAAGAGTTTGATATCTCGTTTTGAAAAACATGACAACGGCTTTGAAAAAAATGAAATAAAATAAAAAAAGCAAAATATATGTATGTATGCTCGTATGTCATTGGTGATGCAATATGAAAATTGGATTTTGCCACGCCCCTGCGCCCGCAGACTGAAAAACCATGCAAACATTAATTTTTTTATTTTTACCTCGCCTTCAGTATGATGTGGATACAATCTGTATGAAGTAAATCTGTAAAAACCCATGCAGAAGCAATTAATCAATTAAAAAAAGTGGGCGTTAGAGTAGGTATGGTCGTACCAATGGTGAAGGCAATGGTGATAATTTGACCTTACCACTGAGACAGCACAACCCAGGCGATTCTCCGGTGAACTTTAATGCACCGCAATGGTTGCACACAATCTCCATTGGGCCAATTTGAACGGAAGGATGCGAGCTGTAGTCAAAAGTGTAATCGTAATCAAACTCTACTCGATTCAAATCAACACCTGAAGCTCTTCTTCTTACGCGTTGATTTAGATTTTCACGTTGTTGAATTGCTTGATTTAATCCATGATTTCTCATTGCAAATCGAGCCGTTTCATTTGTCGTCTGTCTTTCTTCTTGTGTTTGCGTTACGCGAAGTCGGTCCATACTAACACGCCGCTGATCTCGTGCGATTTCTTGTTCATCCGTATTCAATCGATTGGTAATATTCCGATTTGTAATTGCATTACGGGTTCGGTGCGAAAGATCAGATCTTCTGGGTCGCGGCATTATGAATAACACTGAGAAATTAATGTCACAAAAGCAGTTAATGTCACAAAATCATTTAGGGAACTTACCTTTTGAAATCACTTTTAAAAAAGGTTGAAACTTTTTAAATACTACAAAAATAAATCAGGTGTCAAAAGTTTATGCACACAACGCCATCTACTGGCAATAGCAGAACCAGAATTTGTTTTTGTAAAAAAAAAAATGAACAAAAAAAGTTTTGGCAAAATTTCAGTTTATGGGGGACACCCCTGGGAAAAAAAAAAATGCCACGCCCCCTTAAATGACCCCAGGAGTGCGAAAATCATAATGAATAAGGGGGCTCACGCCCCCTATGGGCGTGGCAGTCGAAAAACGACCCGGCGCACCTACGTAGACAATATGGGTATCAAATGAAAGCTAATGTCTTCACGATTCCAAAAATAGCCGTAGTTGCCAGATCGGGCGATTTTTGTAGCCGATATGGCCATTTTGGCAAAATTTGGGGTTGGGGAAATTTTTTTTTTTTTTTTTTTGCTAAGGTAGCACATCCAGAAACTCTTATCTGTTTCCCTATTGTGTTCAGCGGAATATGGTCCAGCCATAGGGAAAGAAATTTACATACCGTTACCAACGGTAGGTGGGTTTTGGCAAAAAATGTTCCTGTAATGAGGGAAACACCGTAGTTGCACCTTTTTCGCCCACCCCCCTTTTTTTTGCTAATGGTGGTGAAGTGATAGCATCGCCACTTCCAGCGATCCCCATCATTAACCAAACGCATGGGCGTGCTATGGTCTTGTGGGCAGTGCATAGTACCTTCAGAAGGAAGCATACCAAATTGCATAAGTTTTTTCAATAAAATCGGCGGCTTATCGTCCAATTCACGACCCCAGTCGTGAATGTCAAAGGCAGTAACGCAATCCATATTTAGTGATGTTCTCGTGTCAAGAGTCAAATCATAAATGAGGATAAGTACAAAATTAAGAAACGAGGAAAACTCTTGAAAGCTTCTGATTGATTAATGAAAATTTGTTATACTGGCTTCGCTTAGTAAAGTTTTTCTGCGTGACCGGCCTACGGCCGGGCTTAGGGGTTTTTAACTCCAGTATGTCTTAATTCTAGACGGCGGGGATCTCGAGTGCTCGGCCTCTGGCCGAGCTAAAAAGAAATAAACAAAAAAAGTCCTTCCCCCATTTTATAAAAATTAACATATCTTCCTCAAATTCTGGACGATCTGGCAACTACGGGCATTTTTGGAATCGTGAAGACATTTCCTTTCATTTGATACCAATATTGCCTAAGTAGGTGGCATGGGTCGTTTTTCACCCCCGCCCCTATTTAACAAAAATGGCCGTATCGGCTGCAAAAACCGCCCGATCTGGCAACTATGGCTATTTTTGGAATCGTGAAGACATTAGCTTTCATTTGATACCCATATTGTCTACGTAGGTGGGCCGGGTCGTTTTTCGACTGCCACGCCCATAGGGGGCGTGAGCCCCCTTTTTCATTATGATTTTCGTACTCCTGGGAACATTCTGAAGGGGATGGCATATTTAGATTTTTTCTCTAGGGGTGTCCCCCATAAACTGAAATTCAGCCAAAGTTTTCAATCAAATTAGGTGGAAAAACAATTGTAAAAATTGTGATATACAAAAGAACGACATTTGATTTTTGGATTTTAGAAGATAATAATTAAAAGTAATGGGTGATACAATTTGAAGTAAGTCTTTTAAAACCCTTGTAGAATCGATTACACAATTTTAAAGCAAGCGTGGTCGAATTCGACTGTACACTGCGGGCGTTGCTACGGCATCAATTTAAAAAAAAAGTAGGCGGTCAAAAAAGATCGATAGAGATGGGACGTGAAAGGAGGCGTGGAGTATGAATCTTAATTTTTGATCTCGCCTAGAGTAAAGTGAATATGTTAAAATCAGTGTAGAATCAATTACACAATTTAAAAAAGAAGGCGTTAAAGTAGGCGTGGTCGCAAAAAAAAGTATTCTATAAATACTTAGTGGTGTGATGTGAAAATTTCAGGCAGATCGCTGCAGCGGTCTGGCTTACCTGGCAAGCGTCTTGCATGTGATGGGGCGTGGCACATAAAATTTTTATTTCTACCTCGCCTACAGTAAGATGTATATACAATTTGAAGTAAATCTGTAAAAACCCATTTAGAATTAAATAAAAAAAGTAGGCGTTAGAGTGGGCGTGGTCGTACCAAATTACACACCTTGCCGGGCTCATGCACAACAACTTTGCCGAAAATCATCACATGATCATTTACGATTCTATAAAGTACATACACACACTCACACATAAAAACATTATTTTAAAAAAAAAGTAGGCGTGGTCAATTTCTGAATTTTTCCGAGTATTCTTCTTCTCTGGCCTGAGATCAGCCTGAATTCGTGCGAATCGTTGCAATCGGTCCTGGCGTTCTTTAGTTATAAAGCTAGTAACTAACGTCACTCTCTTTTATATATGTATATAGATATAATTTTATGATTCTTTCTTTAGAGCACTTATAATAGGTGGTGTGAAATGAACACTTGCCGGATTAACAGACAAATGTAGCCCAAATCCAATAATAGTCACAGTATGTGCGAGTAACTCTAAAGCCTAGTACTCTGTTCAAAATTTTACGTGGAATGCTGTCAAAATACATGTCAAAAAAATTCACATGAAATTTTCATGAAAAAATGTTGCAGAAGTAGTACTCTGTTCATTTTGTGAAAAACATATGAAATGTATCTGGCAACATTATTTTTTCACAGCGTAATAATTAAAGTAGCAATTGTTTCACGTGGAATTTTCATCCAAAAGCTCTTCTGTCGCAACAACAATATCTATTACTTGTTGTGCTGCTGCACAAGCGGCCAGTAATATTTGTTTATTCATTTTTATTTAACGATTTCGATTCTACACAGATTTTTAAATATTTTTACTTTTATTTATTTTCGATTTAAATTCACAAAAAAGCAAAACATATGTGTTTTGTTTACAAAAGTACATTAGCTATACGTCAAATTTTCCGTATGAAATAATTAATGTTGCTCAACATTTTTCCCAAATTTGAATAGAGTACTAGGCTTAAGATAAAGAGACTAATTTGACCATTTTTGCAACTTTTTTAACAATATTATAATATTCATAATCTTCCTCCATAAAGACAAGGTCATTTAATGGAAACGTGTAATGACATTTGTTTAATCATTTAAAACTAACACTTAGTTTTTAAAGCACATGTCACAATTAAAAAAATTCTCCTCGGTTGTAATTTAATCATCTTTGAGCTTTGTCAAACACTGTCAAGTGTTTTCCTAACAATAAATCTATTGATTTTTCTTAGTAAATCTATAATTTTCATTATTTTTTCGTGTTTTTTTCTACATAATATTCAATTAATATTCTAAGCGTTTGACAGTGTTATATTTGGTTGGATTGTATTCTATGACACGTGTGTTAGCACGTAAAATAATGTATAATTATGCAGAAAATTTCGAAAGTACTACCAGGTAAGAAAGACAACTCTAAGATAAAGGCCGACTTCCTAAATGCAAGTTGCAATGAATATTTACATTGCATACACTTCGTAAATGCATACTTTTAATTGACGGTAACGCCTAATATTCCTAATCGTTTGGCAGCTCATTTTAATGAGTATCAGCTGTCAAAATATTGCATCATTTTTGTTTTGAATGCACAAAATTTATATCTGCAATGGCTGAGTAAGTAATTTTTTGATTGTTTTAAGTAAATTATATTTAAACTAATAAATCTATATATATAACAAGTATATATATATATTGATTCCTATGGTTCCAAGTTGGAACAATGGGCCGTAACAAAATTCGTCCATTGGGATCTGTCCTGTGCGATTAGTCTGATCTCAGACCATATAACATGTAAGAGTGCTATATTCGGCTGTGCCGAACCTAAACATAATCTATATACATATATAAAATACAATGTTTGTATGTTTGTCCTCTATAGACTCTAAAACTATCCAACCGATTTGGCCCAAACCAGTTTCATTTGAAAGGTTATAGTCCAAATTAGGTTTTCGGCTATACATATATATTTCAAGTGCGCGTGGCCCCTCCCACATAAATTGAATAACATCATATATCTTGACTATTGTGATAGCAAGATTGCAGTATCTCATATGTTACTGATTTGAATAATCATGAAAAAAAATGAGCGGGATCGGACCAGTGGGAGAGGCAGCTCCCATACAAAGTAAATATTTAATGAATGTTTGTATGTATGTATGTATGTATGTATGTCCTTTATAGAATCGTAAACTATCATGTGATGATATACGGCAAAGTTGTTGTGCATTAGACCGGGAAGGTTTCTGAGTTGGTACGACCACGCCTACTTTAACCCCAACTTTTTTTAATTGATTAATTGCTTCTGCATGGGGTTTTACAGATTTACTTCATACAAATTGTTTCCACATCTTACTGAAAATGAGGCAAAAATAAAAATTTTATGTGCCACGCCCACTATCAGGTCTCATCTCAAAAAATTAATGTTTGTATGTATGTCCTTTATAGAATCGTAAACTATGCATTTGATCATGTGATGATCTTCGGCAAAGTTGTTGTGCATGAGACCGGGGAGGTTTCTCAGTTGGTGCGATCACGCCTACTTTTTTAAATTGATTAATTTCTTTTGCATGGGTTTTTACAGATTTACTTCAAACAATTTCTATACACATCTTACTGAAGGCGAGGTAAAAATAAAAATTTTATGTGCCAAAGCTTTTTATTTCTTTCGACCACTCCTACTTTTTTAAATTGTGTAATTGATTCTACTCGGATTTTAACATAGATATTTACTTCAAATCGAATACACATGTTACTCTAGGTGAGGTAAAAATTAAGATTCATACTCCACGCCCCATCTCTTGCAGGACAACGCCTGCCGGGAAGGCCAGACCGCTGGACCGATCTTACTAAAACTTAATAACTAAGACTCCGGCATGACTAGGAATACTTTTTTCGACCGCCTACTTTTTTTTTCAAAATGAGCAAAATCAATAAAATTATTTAAAATTAATTGAATATTTGTGTAATGTCTTTCTTTCAAATTTATTTTAATTGGTAGCGCAGCAACGCGCGCAGGGTACTACTAGTAAGAAATACAAAAACTACACTGATTATAGGACTAGAATATTCTTATTCTGTGTTTTCTATTCAGTCTTAGTGCAAATTTTATTAGTATTTGATATATTGTTTGAAAGACAATTTAACGACCAACATAATTTATGTTAAATATTTTGAAATTTTGTCTAATTTTCACCATTTTTAATGATTTAATTACCATAATTTACAGAGTTTGTCTGATGTTCATAATAATCTTTGCTCAAAAAAAAAAAAACAAAATCAAATAGGGCTATTAGAGGAGATGCCAGCAAAAAAAAAATTTGTTGGCGGTCACGCCTACTTTCGAGGGGGCGGGTCCGTAAAGTTGAAAATATATAGGCCTATATCTCGGGAATTACTGGGTGGTTGATAATTTGTAATACATTAAATAAAAGGTATTATGTACATAAAAATACCGAATATGGGTTAAATCCGAAAAGAATATTTTTTGACCCGAATTTATTTCTTTTTGGAAATGGTTCTTATATGGCAGCTATGACAAATTATGGGCCGATCTTCTTAAATTTTGGAACAGTTATTTTCATGCATATGAGGATATTTCACGTCGAATTTCAGCATAATAAATGTATATTAAAGATATATATTAGTATTAACGTGGATTTCGGTAGTGGACTTTATGTGGGGGATTGTCAAATATGGACCGATATTCTCAAAATCCAGCAGTTTGATTTAGGCATGTATGTAAATGAGCGGTGTAAAATTTTGGATTGGTAACCTTATTTATAAGAGATTTATGAGTATTAAAGTGATTTTCGGAAGAGGGCTTTATATGGGGCATACGGTTAAAAATAGACCGAAATTCACTAAATTTTGTGGGATGATTTTTGTATATATGTAAATGATCTGTGCAACATTTTGAGTCGGTACCGATATTTATGCAATATATATAGGGATAAATGTATTTTTCAAATGTGGTTCTTGTGGGAGCTATGACCAGTTCTGGGCCGACCACCATAAAATTTAGTACAACAATTTATTTGCCTATAAAAAGTATTTATGTCAAATTTTAGCCGTTTATCATTATTTATATCTGTTTTATACGAATTTTGGAAGTGGACTTTATATGGGGTCTATGGTCAAACATGGACCGAGCTAAAAAACTTTCGTTTTGCGATTTCTTTTTGTATAAAACTTATTTTTGCTGAATTTTGTCTTGATATTCCAATTTTATAGGATTTTATTTATCATTAAGCCATATTTCGGGAATATATATATTTGTATGGGGGCACACTTTCTTCTTTTATCATACAAACAACGTAAATTAATCACATTTTATGTTATTGTAAAATCATTGATTCTTGAACTAGCTAAATCAGAATCAAAGCAGAATATTTAATTAATAGCAGCTTTTTAACAAAAATGTGCCGCAAAAACTTGAACAAACTAAGCAAAGGAATCGGAGATGAAGTGTTCAAGTGATTGAAAACAAATTGTACACTACATCTACTGCATTTTAATAAAGTTTAAACGAATACTTGGTTTCAGATTAAACAAAAATTGGATTTCGAATGGTATTCTTTTAAAAATAAAAAACTTTATTAGGTTAACCAATACTATATGTATGTATGTAGTTTTAAAGCATTCGGATACATGATGGAATTAGAAAAATAATTTTTCAGATTTAAAGTTTAAGCTGTATATTTATGTTTTATCGGCTAAAAATTAATCAAAGTTACCAATTCCGTGCAACATTGATTTTGAGAAAAATCTTAAACTTTTAAATAAAAACTTTTTCACAACATTCGAAGTTTTTGATCAGAAGCATTTTTATAAAGTTATTGCACACACTATTTAAAAACAAAAACATTCATGAACCAGTTCGAAAATCATTATAAAGATTTAAAAAATATATGGAACTGAACATTTTTTAAAATTCAATAACACTAGAAGACAATTTAAATAACAAACAGGTAGAACCAACATATTTTTAAAAATAAATATGGTAAAATATTTAATTTTTTTTTACTTTGATATGGAAATGCCCCATAATCGGCTAATTTCTCGAAAGTGACATTCCTGGATTTAAATAGCGCTAGATGGGGGCTATTGAAATCTGCTTTCAAAATGCGTAAACCGCTCAATTTGAAAGTTTTACAGAACAAACTTTTTGCAAAAATTAAAAAAAAAATTAATTTTGATATGAAATGCCCCATAATCGGCTAATTTCTCGAAAGTGACATTCCTGGATTTTTATAGCCCTAGTTAGGGGCTATTGAAAACCGCTTTTAAAATGCGTAAACCGCTCAATTTGAAAGTTTTACAGAGCAACAACCTTTTTGCAAAATTTTAAATAAATTTTATTTTGATATGGAATGCCCTATAATCGGCTAATTTCTCGAAATATCCTGGATTTTGATAGCCCTGTTTGGGGGCTATTGAAACCCGCTTTCAAAATGCGTGAACCGCTTAATTTGAAAGAGTTATTCAAAAACAATTTTTTTGGAATTTTTTACTTTGATATTGAATGCCCCATAATCGTCTTATTTTTCGAAAGTGACAGTTGTGAATTACAATAGCCCTAGTTACAGGCTTTTGCAATCCGTTTTCAAACTTCAAAAACCGCTAAAATAACTAGAAATATTCAAATGAAACTTGATATTTAATGTTTGATTTGAAACCTTATTTTTTTAAAAAAATACTAAAATTTATAACGTGGGCATCACAAAATTAGATTCCTAAATGGATTATCTGTCCGTGGATCTTTAAAATTTTAAAATTTGTTAAAAATTGACTTGTTAGTAATAAGAGAACTTTGCTATATTTTTGTCTTTGTTTTGTTTACTTATTTTGTTTGTTTTTATTGTGCACATGCACAAAAAAGTTGTTAGCGTGCGGTGATAATAGTTGTTTTCTTCATGTCGATAGAAATTTTCAAACACTAATAGTATGCTGTTTACACGATATGCTAAAATTACCAACATACGTTTGGTAGCAATGTTAGCAAATGTTGTTAAACATACGTATGCTGAATATTGCGTTTACACGATATGTAAGCACTTTTAGGGCCATTATTACAACTTGCCTCTAATGTTCTTAATAGTAAAAGGTAACTTTTATTAAAGTGATGAATAAAGTGACATTTAAAATTTTTCGTTATTACAACTTCCTTGTAAAATAAAATTATTTTTTTTCTAAAATATGGCAATACCAGTGAAAAACCGATTACTTTTGATAAACTACTGACAAGAAACAGTAAATTGTTTGTGTTTGTGAAAACATTTGTGTGTGAAAACATATACATCAAACGTCTGCTTTCCATTTTTGTTTATTAAAGTATTTATTGGCAAAACAAAATATTAATTATTTTTTTTTTTCTCATGAAGTTGACATTTTTTCCAGAACATATGGCAACTTCAAATACATACCTCACTATAAAATTTAAAGGCAAGATGATCTTCCCTTTAGCTTATCGGTCGGTTTTAGATTAAAGTAAACTTATAATAACCAAATACTTCTTATCTGTCCGATAACATCATACCTTTAACTATTGTTAAGTTGTAATAATGGGCCTTAATAAATTTTTCAGCATAAATTGCTGATTCAACGTGTCTATACTTAGCTTTACTTTCTCATTCATATGTAACAAGCACAAGAATTAGAGGCCATTTACACGTTGCAATTTTTGATGCAATAATTGAATGCAATTGATGTTTGTCGCCGAAGGGTAGAGAAGCAAGTAGGGTTGAAAAAGTTGCACGACTTTCGTTTTCATGCAATTTTTTGACATTTCCTTTTACCATCGTTTGTGTTTTACTTATTTTGTTTTATTGTTATTCTGACTTTGAAGTGTGCGTTATAAAAATTAATGCTCAAGAACATTTTCAATTGCTTCTTCTGTATTAAAATCTTCCATTTTTTATATTTTTTAAAATTTTTGTATATGTATGTATATTATTTTATATATATATACATATGTATATATATTTTTTGTATAATATATTTGTATATTAAAATTTTTTTCGTTGTTGCGAATGAAAAACTGAAGAGGAATGTGTACTTAAACGTCGAAAAATTTCATGATTTGTTGCACGTCAAATTTTATCATATAAATGAACAACATTTTACGTAGCAATTTTAAAACAGAATGAAAAAATTCCATGCAATTAAGTTCATCGTGTAAATGGCCTCTTACTTGTACAATCCACTGTGTACTTGTCTTACATTCTCCTCACTCCTATGTCAAAAGGAAATCAATTTTTCTGTAATATTTTCGTCGTGTAAATTGGGGCTATTGAAACCAGGGATAGTAAGCATGGTACAATTGTACTTTTTTTGATACAGTTTAGATACAGTTGATACCATGATACTACCACGAGTCATTTGGTACAATTACAAAATACTGTTGCATCAAAATTTGGCATTCAGATGAAATAGATAAATAACTATATCATTTAAGTTACTTTTTGTGCAAAAGAAATTTTATTAAACTTCATGACCATTTTAAAACTGATATCAATTTGATCTTTAAATATGCATCCATAAGATGATTATTACGACAAGACATTTGACATATTAACTTACATTAAATGATTTTGAGGCTGAGTTAAAAAACTAAAGCTCAAAATGTAGTTAATCAGGATTTAAAAATCGTTGGAAGTTAAGCCTTCTATTTATTTTAATAAATCTAGTTAATGTAATCGTAGGATGCATATATATATACATACATATATATACTTTTCGCAAATAACCCGATACTTCAGATATAAGAATATTTTAGATAATCGCCATAATTAACGCAATTAATATTCTTAAAGATTCAGAAGTAGCCGTCTAACTATAAATTTAAACAAATGCAGACAAACCCCAAATGAAAATAATTTAAAGGAAACATTTTATTACGAACCGAGCTCTATTTCTTTGTGGTTCCAAGAAAGAGGTATAATTTTCTTTGTTCCAGATGCATTAAAATAAAATTGTTATAGTATGCTTTGGTAACTTTCTTCCTGGAACACTAGTTGCATATCGTAAACAATCGCTTTATAATATTACCAGAAGTTAGATCGCTTGCAATAAATCAATGGCAATCGAGTATAAAATTGCTTAAACATTCGTTATATAAGGTAATAATAAAAATGTTGCCATAATCGTATTTTCGATAAAGTAAGTTTGTGGTAAAGTTTTATCATTATTTAACAAACATGTGTAAACAAAATGGTACCTTGGAGGTCTAAAAAGTACATTTTGTTTATATAGTTGCTACGAAATCCAAAAACCCATTTTCCATCATTGATGGAAGCTTTAGAAATAAAAAATCGCTAAAGGTGCTATCAGACGGGATGTATTTTACATATGTACTGTCAAATTTTCCATCTGTAAAAGTTGTACACATCGTGTGATACATATGCAACTTTGCATATGTAAAATACATGTGGAAATACATATGTAATTTTTTCGATTAGAACATGCTCTATTTTCTTGTGACAAACATAAACAAAACAGCTGTTTTGTTTTGAAACAAAATTGTTTTAAAAAATATTTTGTAAAAAAAAATTAAAGAAAATTAATTTTTAATAAATTAAATTATGTTTATTATATTTATTGCAGTTAGATTGGCCAAAAGAAGCAATTCTTGAAATTTATACACGTTAAAAAGTCAGCTTTTGTTTACATTTATAGGTTATGTCATACGGAAAAACATAAGCAGGTGTGATAGCAAAAATTATGAATCGTATGTAAAATGGAAATTTTAACATACATACGGAATTACATATGGGTAAGAAAAGTGACAGTACATATGTAAAATACATACCGTATGAT
Source organism: Bellardia pandia (assembly GCA_916048285.2). Taxonomy (NCBI): domain Eukaryota; kingdom Metazoa; phylum Arthropoda; class Insecta; order Diptera; family Calliphoridae; genus Bellardia; species Bellardia pandia. The sequence continues at coordinate 89,470,410 of OU696532.1, read as the reverse complement.
GGCACCTTAAGCTTTTGAGGTAAATCGCAGTTACCATTACTAACAAAATATGTCTGGCATCTCTAAAGAATAAAATAAATTTCCATCGCTTGCCGTGGATTGAAAAACCAATTAACTTTAAACACAAACAAAATACAATAATGGCAAAATCTGATGCAAAAGTACGTTTATAATAAAATATTATTTATATTAATTCTAATATGTATATACTTTTGTAATAATTTCAGTTAGAGTGTCAAGACGATCCCTGGGATGATACATTGTTAATAAAGGCTTACGACAGTTCCATAAAACTAGCGCGCGAGGAACTGGCCCGCCGTATGGCAATTTCTACCAGCAAAGATGTCAGCCATAGCTCCAACGAGAGTAACAATATAAAGTCTGTTGATATCGCAAATATTAACACAAACGATGAATATAAAGTCGGAGATTATGTGCGTGCTACTTACGAGGATGGGATTGATTACGAAGCCAAAATTGTTTCCATAGATCGCATCTCTGGAACATGCCTTCTGAAGTATATTGGCTATGAAAATGAACAAACAACTGCATTGGACAATCTAATTGCGTCGTGGGGGAAGAAGGCTCGTAGACTTCAATTTGCAAAAGCTAAATTAGATAATACAGATCACACACTTAACATGGATAATGCTGGAAGCAAAACTTCTAAACGAAACAAATCATCTAATCTAAAAACTATTCCACCGCCACCTCCAATGCCTCCTATGCTATCCACTACTCAGAACTGCGAGGATTCGGAGCATCTTTCAGCGATGCTTATGTCTTGGTATATGAGTGGATATTATACCGGCGTATATCAAGGAATGCAAATGGCAAAATCGAGCTCCAAAAACAAGAAGCAGTAAATTGTATTATTGTTTTAAAATAAAAAATTCTTAAATGTGCGTTTGGACGACAATTCTATGTATGTATGTATATAAGTATTTTTTAAAAAAGAAAATACTAAAATCATTCGGTATTTTTCATGTTTTTTTTTTGTATTCATAAATATTTACCCTGTAAAATTAAAAATAGTTCTTGAATTGTTTTAGAGTATTCAATTTTTTTTTTTTTTTTTTTAAATATAAATACTTAATACTGTTGTCTGAAATTAGCTGAAGAATAAATTTGTAAGTTCACTGCCAATTTCACAATTACATATATTTAAAGTTGATAAAGTTTTTTATTTTCATTAGTCTGGATCATTTCGTATTGAGCCAAAATACGTAGACGATGATCCCAAAGTAATAGAAAAGTTCACTATTTTAAGATACTACTGTGGTCAATCTATCATTCTCAATATTGGTGATTTAAAGAGTGTGTCTCATTACAGTTTTTTTTAAATTTTATTTTTTGTAAAATTAAAATTTTGAACAATCCAACAAAGCTAAAATAAACATATAATAGTCAGAAACATCGACAACTATTTTTGGGACAACTGATCTACACAAATAAATTTGTGTAACAGAATGAACTTTTACATTTTCATTGTGAATATGGCAAATTTACGTATATAAGCTACATATGTATGTATATGTGTCAACAAGGATATTCTTACAAGGATATACATACATACATATTTTGTAAAAATTTCATTAGTTCTTATATTACCTTTTATTGAACTTTGTAAAACAATTAAAACTAAAATACATAAGTATTCAAATGTGAAATTTTATATAAAATGTTTTGTTAAAATAACATTTTATTCAAGTTTTCTTACAAAGGTATGTAGGCTAAGATGAACTTTGTTCTGTAATGTAATTTAGTATGTATTGTAACTTAAACTTTGAAATGCTCTTCCGCAGACTAAAAAATAATTTTGTACATTTTCCTTGATTTTCTTTATTTAAAATAAGAATTAATTTTTTTAAGTAATTAATAAAAATGGATTGATATTTTTTCTTAAACTTGTAAAAATACTTTTTTTTTTTGTGAATTTGAAATTACTCACTTCTCTAAAGCTAAGTCCTGTTTCACACTCTTCAGTTTTAGCTAAGCAGTTTTTATTCAATTCTTATTTGAACTTGCCATTTCATTTACACACGTCAATTAAATGTTCGTACTTTTTAATGCAAATCAACATGCATAAAAGAAAAAAACAAAAGGAGTTAAGAAAATTGACTAGTACCGTCAAGTTTGTCCACTTTTTATTCTCTTTTCCCTTCTCATCCAAAAATACTTGCCTTGGCGAGTCAGAATTGAAAAGTGTGAAACCGGACTAATGGAAAAATTAGTCCAAGAGCCATGAATCCACAATGGTTAACGTTAACGAAAAATCCAAATGGGATGTACATATATAAACGAATCCTAAGTAAATTAGTTCCCCCGCTCCTACTATAAATGATATTAAGTGTATACCTTATATGTATGTACATATGTACATTAGGGTGACAATGGTTTGTATTTAAGAAAATTTTTGTTGGAATTATAAAGTTTTCTCAACGGAATATTGTGCCAATAGGTCTAAAAGTTTTGTGCCGAAAATTTGAGCCAAATCGGACGTTTTCTGGACGCGCATCGAGGTCAAAGGTCAAGTATTTTTATATTTCGCAGTTAATATGAAATAATGTTGGGAAACTCATTAATTTTCTACATTAGTTTACAAAAACATCTGGATTCTGTAGACTTTTAATAAAAAGGACAGTCAAACTGTTTTTTTGGGAACTAACCCTCAAATCTCATTTGGGTCAAAGTGACCGACAAACTATTTTTTTTTTTTTATTAACACTATATATTTATTGAATCTTCAAAATGAAATGACAATAAGTATTCAAATCTTAATACTAAAAAGAAAATAATAAGCCCAGCCAGTGCTAGACAAAAATTTTTATGATACTAAAAAAATTTCACATCAACTGATCCAGTCATCTATTTTGCGCTTGAGTTAAAGCAAGGGTATCCCTCCTTCTCAACCGATTGTGGCCACTAAAGTTAAGGATGTCTCGTGCAAGGGGGTTTGGATGGTGTTCAAGTTTGCTGACATACTTTGACGCATATTTTGTAAATTCGACTTTTACTAATGGCACGCCTAGATCTTTGTGGATTCGAGAATTTTTAACATACCATGGTGCTGCAGTAATTATACGTAGAATTTTATTTTGACCCCTTTGAATTTTTTCAATGTTGGATGCTGAGGCAGTACCCCATAATTGAATTCCATAGCACCAGATTGGCTTTAGTATTGCATTGTACAACAAAAGTTTGCAATCCAATTTCAATGTAGAGTTTCTGCCGATTAGCCAATTAAGTTGCACTGCTTTTAATCTCATTTGTGTAAGTTTCGCTTCAATATGAGACTTCCAAGTTAAACGGCGGTCGAGGTGAATGCCGAGGTATTTGACTTCATTGTGTTGCGGGATAATTTGATTATTTATTCTGATGAACGAGCAGGTATCTTTTCGCAATGTGAAAGTTATATGAATACATTTCTGTTCGTTAACCCTGATTTTCCAAAGCTCTAGCCAATTCTCTAGTTTATAAACATAATTCTGCAAATTCTGTGATGCAACTTGGTGGTCCTGATGGACGCTGATAAAGGCTGTATCGTCTGCAAAAGTTGACGTATGGATTTTAGGGTCTGACGGCATGTCGGAGGCATATATCAAATATAAAGTAGGACCCAGTATGCTACCCTGTGGCACACCTGATTCAATTGGCTGAGCGGTACTTAAAAAATCACCTTCTTTGATTTTAAATTTGCGACCGTATAAATAACTTTCCATGAGTTTATGGGTGTTAGCAGGCAGAGTTAATTTTATTTTGTGCATTAAACCGTCATGCCAAACTTTGTCGAACGCTTGCGACACATCAATGAAAAGGGCGGAGCAGTATTTTTTGTCTTCAAACGACCCTCTTATCACATTTACCAATCTGTGTGTTTGCTCGATGGTGCTGTGTTTAGCTCTGAAGCCGAATTGATGATTAGGAATACATTCAGTGTCATTCAGAATTGGAGTCAATTTAGTCATTAACAATTTTTCAAACAGTTTTGAAATTGTCGGCAGTAGACTAATTGGCCTATATGACTCCACTTTGGTATGGTCCTTCCCTGGCTTAGGAATCATAGTGATCATAGACACCTTCCAATCTGCAGGATAGTATTCTAGGCGTAAAATAGCGTTGAAGATAAAGAGGATAATTCTTCTTGCTACACGAGGTAACTCCACAAGCATTTTATTGCTGATTTTATCCATACCTGGAGCCTTTCTAAGGTTCAGAGTACCAATAGCGTTTTGGACATCACGAAAGTTTAGTCTTAGAGGTACAGGAGGCCTTATAACAAGTGGTGGCAAATCAGATTCGTTATTATTTGAGTTGTTTATAGTAAACACATTTCTCAAATGGTTAACAAATAAAGTCCCCTTCTCGGAATCATTTCTAGCCCAGTCACCAGTCGGATTTCGCAAAGGAGGTTTTCCTCTTACTGGTCTTTTTAAACCTCTTGCCGCCCTCCATAACGAGTAGTCAGATTGTGGGGTACTATCAAGACCTTCCAAGTAAGATCTAAGTGAGGCCGTTCTTTGGGTTTCTAAGAAATGTCTTAGTATATCTCTGCATTCCCGTAGCCTAGCTTTCAGTTCAGGAGACCTGTGAATTTGCCACTCTCTTCTCATTCTTCTTTTTTCTGATAGGAGATGTTCGAGTTCAGAGAAATAAGTTCTGTTTGTCCTATTTCTACATTCAACGTGATAAGTGGAAGCGTGATGCACAGCTCGTCGAAGGTCCTCGGTAAAGTTGCCAATCGACTCATCAATATCGTCGGTAGTTCTCAACACAACATTTTCCGTGCAATGAGAACTTAAATACTTTTTGTATTTTATCCAACTTACTCGGGTCTTAGTCATGTTCATAAATGGAGAACCATACACTTGAGGGAAATGCATTGAAATGATAGTAGGAGAGTGATCTGAGGACAAGTCCAGTGAAGGATCCACTTGCATCCATTCTACAGGGATATTTTTCATTACCCCAAAGTCAATAACATCGGGAATCTTCCGTCGGTCCGTCGGCCAATAGGTGGGATGTCCACTTGAGAGTACATCTAAGCCCATTTTAGCAATGGTGTTGAAGAGTACGCGACCCTTTGGGGTTACCAGACGTGAACCCCAAAATGTGTGTTTGGCGTTAAAGTCACCAGCAACTAAAAATCTAGCTCCAAGGGATTTAAAGAAGTTATGGTATTGGTGTTCTTTTATTGAAAATCGAGGCGGAGAATAAATCGATGATAAAACAAATTTGTTTTGACAGAATTCAATGCAAATGTTTGTTGCTTGGAGGTAATCCTCACTTATGTTATTCATTAGATAATGCTTTATTCTGTTCTTTATAAGAATTGCCGAACCTCCACAAGCTCTACCGCGGGGGTCTTTAGTATCGTAGAACTCGTAGCCATTAATTTTGAAGTACCCTGTCGACGTCAAGTGAGTTTCAGCAATCATCATAACATCAATCTGCTTATCCATCAGGAAGTATTCCAGTTCATTTTTATGTTGGCGGAGGCCGTTCGCGTTCCAGAAACAAATTTTTAAATAAATCATTTCTTTAAAATGGCTTGCAAGATAGTGGATTGCATTTTCAGCATTTCCTGCATCATGGATGTCATGGTGGTCGTGAAAGTGTTCATAGTTTGGACAAGTGTCTGCAATGTTGTCTCTAGATTGTTGATATGCGGCTCAGAATATTGGGGTTTAGGTTCCTGCTCCAGACCTGGCATATTACATTTAACGACGTTTGCGTAAGAAACTTGTCTAGAACTTGGCGCGTTTACATGACTAGTGGACCGTAATACTTGAGGGAAATTGTCACTCGATGCTAAATTTGGCTGTTGAGGGCGATTAGGCAATACTGACGTCTTGTTGGTTCTTATGCCTTTCAAATGAGTGTAAATTGGACAACCTCTATAATTTGCGGTATGATTACCTCCGCAGTTACTGCATTTTTTGATTTTTGAGTCAGTTTTCGACTTATCGCATTGAGCAGTTGAATGTAGCTCCCCACACGCAACACAAACTGTCGGCAATTTACAATACGCCTTCGTGTGACCAAATTCTTGACAGTTGAGACACTGGACGGGTCCCTGACGCTTATGTGGTTCTTCCACGGTGATTCTACGATGCAGAAGGTACATCAGATTGTAGATGGGATGGGACTCATTTTTCTTTAAGACAACATCTCCAGGTTCCAATTCTACCCTGAACATGGGCTGAGGGATCTTTTCACGGTTTCTAATATTCACTACGCTCTTGATTTTGAACCCTTTGTCCATTAAACCGGTTTTTATCTCCGCGGGATCAACACATGGGTCTATACCCTTTAGAACGACTTGGAGTCCTTTTGCGCTTTTGAGCTGGTAGGTATAGAAATCCCTAGTCTCCCTTTCCAGCTGGTTGGACAATTTTCGAAAATCATCTTCCCTATTCACTTGAATCTTTGTCTCGCAGATATTTCCATGTTTCATTGAGGTTACGCTAAACATGTTTTCACCTATTACAGCAACAATTCCTTGTACCAATTTACTGGAAGTCGGCTCTCTCAGATAAATTGGTGGGGGCTTAAACGTCTTCTTCGGAAGTTCTGGCTCATCCGTCTGGAGGAGAGCAAACCTATTTTGATCATTACTCACGGTCTTAGGAGCTTTTGCATTTGATGACACTTGAGCAGACTTCGGGCTCCTCTGTCGCTTGAGAACGGTTATGTACTTATCCATACCTACTTGTTTTTTGGGTTTGACTGCACTATTTGATGAAGATGATGTTTTTACATCTGTTGAAATCACAATATTGGGCGAACAGGAACGACGCCGTTCCACGGCTCTTGCAGTGAGAAAATTCTCCAAAGATTTTTTTATGGATTCTTCCTCAGAGATGCATCTAGATTTTCTAGTCGAGCTAAGCTCTTTCTCAGAATTACATCTGAGAGGAACACTCATACAGTTTTTATGTGATGTTTAATGTTTATTTTTTTTTTTTTTTATATATTTTAACCTATTACGATTTTTTTTCACTTTTTTGTTTAATTTCAACTTTTTACACTTTTTCACCTATTACGATTTTTTCACCGAAAATTCAGCCGCACTAAAAGTAACACGTCCGAACAGTTCGATGAGACGAGACTGATTGACTATTTTATTGCAAGAATGTTTTGTATATCGTTGGTCTCATGTGGAAAGGCCCTAACTCGCTATTTTTTCGAAAATATTTTTTTTTTGCGATTCCAATGCATTTAACGCAAATACACCTCCTCACAAAAATTTATTGCAATAGTGTAAAAAATAACGCTTTTATAAGCAGTTGTACAAAAAAAGTTACATGTTGAATATTACAGTTTCTATTATGTTTTTACCTTCTCCTGTAAAGTTTCAAATATGCGAGTTAGGGCCTTTCTACATGAGACCATCGATATGTATGTTATTACATTGACAGTACACAAATGTACAAATTCTGTAGACTTTTGATAAAATAACTTAAAAATATTCCAAGAAAAAAGTTATGATACAAATTTTTAATTAATATAAAGTTTTAAGATTTTTTTCTTTTAAAATTTACAGATCAAAATCTCTTTGAAGAGAATGTAGATTAGCATTTTTCGGATACTATATTTTTGTACCACCTGTAAAATATTAAACCATGTTAAAAAAAAAAAATTTAAAAATTTATAATATATATATAGTTACTTTCATTAAATGTTGTTTCTGTTCCTCATCTTTTGTTATCTTGTCATGGTATTCTTGAATTAACTGAATGCCTCTTTCAGCACAATCATTAACAACACTCAAGTTTTGGATAATTTGTTTTGCTCTTAGGTACTCTCCTATCACACTCCAAGAATGTGGATCTTTGCTAAAAAACTCAATTGAAATTCCAAATCTTTTGATAACTTTTTTAGTATTTTTTGAAAACAAATCTTGTAAAATATCAGAATTGTCTCTGGAAATGAAACCTTTTAAGTTTTCCTTCTTTATGATTCGCTTCTTTGGTATTTCTTCATTCTCATTTCCAGATGTATCTACAGACATCTTTGCCACTAACTTTCTTTTTGTCATGTTGTCTATCCTTTCGTCAAACAAACAAAAGCCCACACAGGAAAATTAGCTATTTTAAAATATTTGAGTTGTAGATGACGTGATTTACTACAAAGATGTGTTTTTGTAATTATACATTACATGTCTTCGGCAGCCGGAAATTAATGATGCTTTTATTCAAAAACGTTAATGTTTGTGGTCCGCTTTGAAATATGAGGGTTAATTACCGAAATAGTTTTTTTTTACTATTATTTAAGAAAATCAATAAATAAAAACAACATTTTTTCGAGTTCAACAAATTTATTCCGTATAGATTGTAAAATATAATAATACTTGACCTTTGACCTCGATGCGCGTCCAGAAAACGTTATCCGATTTGGCTCAAATTTTCGGCACAAAACTTTTAGACCTATTGGCACAATATTCCGTTGAGAAAACTTTAAAATTCATAAAAAAAATTTTTGCTGTCACCCTAATGTACATATATGCAAACAAAAAACCAAGACATCCATGTCCATGTTCTGTAACTTTAGTAAAAACTTCTCGCGTCGAAAAGATGTGAAACAAAATGAACGACCTATTTCAATTAAACTATTCACTCAGATGAACGGTGTGATGTCGTTCAGTCTTTTTTATTAATTTCGTTCTTCTATACGGATGGCTCTAAAAAGGGGAGCGAGTTGGCGGAGGCGTCTTCATCTCTGAACGTAGCATTATTAAATCTGAAATATCAGCTATCAAACAAGCAGGAATTGGCTAAGATAAAAAAATATCAGGAAGAGATATCCGTATATATACAGATAACCAAGCTGCAAAAAAATCTTCCCATGAGGTATCCCGTTATCACGTAAATTAATTTGTATCTTCTTTTGTCTGTGTGTTTGTTCACGTTTTGTTTGGTTGTTATATTTTATTTCTTTAAATTAGTTAGTATAGTTTTTGAGTTTATTTTTTTATATTTTACGATCTGTAGTCACTATCCCCACTTTGAGAACATATCAGTTTCGAAAACAGAAAATAATTATCAACGTCGTTGTATATGTATGTTAGAAATTATAAATGTACTAAAAAATCTTAAGGTATGGTCACACAAATCAAATATTTACTCAAAAAAGCGTAACCACTTGTTTTAGCACAAATTTGTTTGACGTTGTTTACTCTTTCAAGAGTTTTGCAAGATCAAACAGCATAAAATAAAATAAGACTAATTATACTTATGTTGTGTAGCGTTGTGCCCGGTCGTTCATTTCAGTGACCGGTCTTTTTCGTTCATTTATCCAAAACTGATTCGTTCATTCAATCGTTGACTTTGAACGAATGAATACAACCAGTGCTGATATTCAGCCGGTTCGGACCGGTTCGCTCGAACCGGTTGTTAAAATTTTAAAAATTTTGCGAACCGGTTGTTGCATATTCACCCTTCTCGTGAATAAAAATTCCTTATGAAATTTGTTGGGGTGATTATGTTTTTGTTTTAACGGTTTTATATAATGTGTATTTATCAAGGTGATTAGTCTCGGCAACAAACACAATATTGTTCAGTTGTTCATTGTTCAAACGTACAAACAAATGATTTTATTTTGGTCATACATTGAATTCTTGGATGATGATGTTTTCGATAGCGTTTTCTTCAATCTTTTGAGAAAAAAATAAAGCAATTTTTTTTTTTGACTTTTATTTTGCAAAATCAAAACTATTTTTTTATTAAACAAAAGTTTATATCATTTCCTTCAAGAGGCTTGTGGTCTGTTACTGGGATGCGACTTTAAAATTTTCGCTATTTTTATCAAAATTTGGCAAAAATATAATTTTTTTAAGCGAACCGGTTGTTAATTGTTTCGAATATCACCACTGAATACAACCCTTATTGAATGTGATTTTCTTCTTGTCTTTTGATAAACATCAGCTGAACGAAATTGATCCGTACACTATTGAACGGAAACCGTTCAGTTAAATAACCGGCTCATTCCGTTCAATGAAGTGATCCATTCATTTTAACCCGTTCGTTCATGAACGACACAGCTCTAATGTTGTGTCTTGTTCTAAATAAACGATTTTTTTTATAAATAAACGAGTTATATTTTATTTAGTGGTTACGTCTTTTTCGACAAATATTTGCCAAGTGTGACCATACCTTTAGCCCTGTTTCACACTCATCAGTTCTTACTGTCAAGTCAAGTATTTTTCAATGAGAAGGAAAAATATAAAAGATAATTTTCTCTTTCCTTCTCATGGAAAAATACTTGACAACTGATGAGTGTGAAACAGGTCTTAGAATTAATTTTAAAGCTTTGGTGTCATAGGGCACTGCTACACGTTCAATAAATATCGTGATATTGCTCTTTATAAAAATTTAATTTATAAAAAACGGAAAAGGAAACAAAATTATTTTTTCATATTTTGTTTTTGTAATATTTAAAAGTGTGTTCATTTTGACAATTACCATTAAAATATTTTTATTGTTATTTTCATAAATTTTATATACACCACATTGTTGTAGTGAAATATTGGAAGAAATAAGAAGTAATTAGCTAAATAATCCAATTAGAAGTCACGTTGGAGACTACTGATTGGGGCGACTTAGTCCGTTCTTAGTAATGAAATTATCTATAACTCTTCTTAAGAATGAGAAGAATAAAGGAGCTTGTTGCATGCAAGAACTTGAAAGTCAGTGATGATCAGTAAGTTTTTGTTTTTAATAATATTTACGAAGCTACTGCAAAATACGGTAACACTTTGAGAAAATATTCTAGTAGATTTGCTTAAATACACACACCTTAACTCTCGTACTTGATTGACTCGACGACATACATACATAATATGTATTACATATGTATATCACTGGGCATATTTTTAACTTTGACAATTTCTGGGATTTTGAAGTATCAAGAAATACACCAATATTATTCTCAATTATTCAAAGCATGTAACGTCAAACATTATTTTATCAAGCGGGCGACCTTTACCATGCGGTATCCTGCGACCACGGTGTTTATTGCTTCTCTGTGAATGTCGTTCAAAACTGCTACAACATACGAGTTCTAATGGATTATGTACGTACCTTCGTATTTTTTCATCATATATGCGAAGATCGTTTCTGCAATGACTCGGGCGGAGTCCAGCTGTTTGAAGTTAAAGTTAGGATGACCCCGCGATGACATACCAGGAGGAACTGTATGGCAGCATATAGGCAGATTTGTATATTTCTCCACTGGGTATCAATCAATGAAGGTGACCACACTGCAACAGCGTAATTCTCACTGACGGACCAATCGTCTTATAGGTAGCCAACAAGGTTTTATTATCCATGTCCCAAGTGCTGGCGACTAGCGCTTTAAGGATATTTTTTTGTTTACAATTTGAGTGAGATTGCAGTGGTTGCAATGGCTGAAGAGGTAAATAGGCTTTCAAAGGCGACCCTCAAAATTTTTGGGGTGGATAACAGTCTAAATTTGTACACCATGGACTACGACGCAAAAATTTATTTTTGCCGCCTTAGTTTAGGTGGTGAAGAAATGGTGTATTTCCCTGATATAACCATTTACTAGACCGAATAATTCAACAATGTTATGGCCCGTCACCATTGAGGTGCAGTCGTCCGAATATGAAATTACTTCCTCTCCTTGTGGAAGTGTAGGGAGTATAGTAGTAGTTAAAAACAAGACTGACGACAGGACTAAACTGTACGAAAGACTGATGGCCACTCAGTTCACGATCCATCTCCTCATATTATTCGACATTGAGGATTGTCTAAGGCCTTCGAAATGAAATTACATGATTTAAATTTTGGTCAAAGCCAAACTTGTACACTTTTAATAATATAATAAAAAAAAATTACCAAATTACCGCATTCGTGATCGAAAGAGCTATCGTATCGAAAAATCATTTAAGGCCCAACTATAATATGCATAAGCAAGCTTAAGCAAATTGCAAAAGTTAACGAAAAGGCTGTCAAATGCATAACCAGTTCAGAGTTAACTTTCAGGTGGCTACAATGACTTTGAAACTTTTTGTCCACAGTTGCTCATTTATGTTTAAAAAATGTTTTAATTTTAACAAAAAGCCATTAAATGACTATATTTTATAAATATTATTATATTATTTTATAATTAAAAGAAAACTTCGTACCCGAAACGCATAATTTTGCCTTTTTTTAATTTATCGGCAAAAGTACTAAAATGTACAGCTGTGGCGGCACTACATTGTAAATAATAATAAACGTTTACATATGTTTTGTTAATTTTCGTATTGTGTTTGCAAAAATGGAGAAAAAACTTAAAAATTTAAATAATATAAAAATAATAAAGTTAGCGCTTGAAGGCCTGTGCACATTAAAAGAAAGAAGTGAACTACACTGTAAAAGAAGAAGACGCTCTTGTTCTGTCAGAGAAATAACCGCGACAGAAAGACATTTTTGTTAAAATAAAAAGGGTCTGTCCCTCTTATTATAAAGGCACTTATTTTTTCCACATTTTCTATTAAATTTAAAATAAATATATTTTCTTCTTTCTCCATTTTATTAAAAACAAACAACAACAAACAGCTGATTCCGTACAGAATGTGCGATCAGTTTCGCTTTTTGCTTAAGCAAATGACAGTTGAAAAACTTAACGAAAAGTTTCGTTAAGTACATTATAGTTTGCCACATACAATTTATATGTGTTCGCACGTTTGCTTAAGCTAGCATATGCATATTATAGTTGGGCCTTTAGATATCGAAATTATGTTAAAATGTACTAAATTTCTTGCTCGACATCGAATGCCATAATCTCAAATAAGAAAATTACGATCAATTTTACTCGATATCGAATGCGGTAATTTGGCCCCAGTAGTATTTCATAAAAAGACCTTTGCTTTAATAACAATCTTTAACTTGCTGTAAGCGTACATTCTACAACCTTACGAGAAAATGGGGGTTCTACTTTTCCCTTTCCTCTGCAAGAATTCCCTTTAGCACTGGTTTTTATGAAATGTGTTGTTTTTATATGTTAGCATAGAGATAACTCCAGAATTTTCGATAAAGTTAACGTAGAGACTCCGTGAAGGTGACTCCATAACAGGCGTACAGTTATACAGCCTTGACCTCAAATTATAAGTCTTATTCCACTGATCATTGTCCTACTAAAAATTGTAGTTTATGTTAAGACCCAGCGTATCTATGAATACTGTCAAATTTGATTGTAAAATGCCCAACTAATCAATCTACACCATTATCCCCTCAATAAAGTGTAATGACCATTTCCGAACCATCAACATGCATTATCGTAGGTTTTAGATTTTTTAATATGAATCAATCAGAATCAAATATGTATGTATTTATATTGAAGTTGCACTTAATCTCCTTCCCAAAAGATACATATATTATTCTTTACAATTTATTGCAAAAATGTACATTTCAATATTTTAAAACTAAAAAAACAAAAACATGCTACTTTTTTATACGCTATACAAACCTTTTGGTATATTTATTTGGAACAAGTCGGTTTTAGTGACTGCTCAAAAAAAAATCATCAAAAAGGGCTTTTAGCTGGCGGACCCTTAAAGTTGAAAAATATATAGGCGTATATCTCGGGAACTACTGGGTGTCTGATAACACAGTGATACAAAATTTAATGAAATAGAAAAACCTGGGACCGGATACTATTTTTCGAGTAAAACAAGATTTCAATAGTGAAATATTGCGGGCACCTCCAAAATCCGGTTTTACGGTTGAAAATCCGGTTTTTGTACCTTTGCGCACTTATAAGCCTGCTTATCCGGGTTTTCAACCGTAAAACCGGATTTTGGAGGTTTCCGGCATATTTCACTATTGGAGTCTTCTTTTATTCGACAAGCCCTACAAGAAAAATAATATCGGGTCCCAGATTTTTTGGACTGTCGCACCGTGTAATACATTAAATTAAAGGTATTAAAAATACCTTTTCAACGACATACATCATGATTATAAAATATGGACCGACTATGGGTTAAATCCGAAAAGAATATCTTTTGACCCGCATTTTTTTTAATCTAAAAAAAATTAAAAAAAAAGTCTATATAAGTGTTATTTTAGTTTATTAATATAAATATCCAAGACATTAAGCTTTAGAGACATTAGAATTAGAGAATTTAAAAATTAAAAAACACATTTTTTCAAAATTTTGTATGCAGGATAGGATTTTCTCCTCTATGGTATACAGAACACCAGCTTCGCATAGTACAGATTCTTTGTATTGCCGGCCTATGGCCGGGCGGAAGGATTTTCTCCTCTATGGTATACAGAACACCGGCTTCGCATAGTACAGATTGTATTTTTTTATGGTGAAATGGCATAATCTTTCTTTAATATATTCGGATTTATACTACCTACATGGTCTACAACATGACTTAAAGCCTAATTTCTTGACTTGAAAATATTGTAATTTATCTACTTACTCATATAGACCCTTTTCCCGGATTTTTTTTGAGTTTTTAAAAAAATTTCGGATCCAAAAATAATTTTGCGAAATTTATCAATAGGTGGTCCATATAAATAGGTCATGTTACATATCGTTGGAAAGGTCTTTAAAATACCTATAATTTAATATACATATCGTCTATTTTTTTTTTATTTTAATCAGAATTTAAAATTCTTTTAGTGTCAAAATTTTGATAGTGATTTGAAAAAAGTCACTAAAACCATCATTTTGCTGAAAATAAACACCACTCCACAAAAATATATTAAAATATTGTTTAATTTTTTAAATAACAAAAACGTTTATTTTTTTAATATTTTTAAATTTATTGACAAATTTATCATTAACATTTTTTATTTTAATGATAACATTCAATGTTAACTAATCTAAAATTAGATATTCTCTGGAGTAGAAATTTAATGTTTTTTTTTATCATTAAAAACTATTTGAAAAGTTTAGTTATTTCAAAATGTCAACAAACGAATAACTACCTTGAATAAATATTTGTAATTTTTTAGATAACTTCGGGGTTACACGATTAAGTTTTGTCTTTCAAATTTTAATACACTCACACTTTTCACTAATATATTCACCCCTGTTGTGAATAAAAATTCGACATGAAATTTGTTCCCTTTTATTTTTTTAACATCGAATTTTAATAGGAAAAATGTGAAATGGGAACAAATTTCATGCGGAATTTCTATTCACGATAGAACTTTAAGTTGGCAACACTTTATTAACTGGCGGATTTTGTCAGCTGGCAAGTGACTTATGTTTAGTCACAAAGCATACAGAGTTGACAATTTTGACTTTTCAAAAAGTTAAAATAAGCTGTGTTAAAGTAAATCGCTTTATGTTACCTGCTGCAAAAATATAAATATCTGGAGGTCCAATTTTTTGTGAGTTTTTTCAACATTTGCGGTCGTATATCGACAATAACGCGGCGAATGTTGTCCTCCAAGTTGTCAATCGTTTCGGGCTTATCGAAGTAGACCAGCATCTTCAAACATAAATCACTTGAAAATGGTCGCCAGTTAAAAAATTGTTGCCGACTTAAAGTTCTACACACCTAAAAAAAACACCCTATACATTCATACTTTAAAAACTTGATACGAGTTTGCTTTCAAATTCTCGTTCCAATTGTTTGTTTCAAGTTACAGTCAAAAAACAGCTGAATGCAATTTTAATAAACAAATTATTTGGACACAGTCGCAAAGTAGCACTGGATTGATTAACAACCCACACGTCATTGTCATTATTTTTTAATCATGCTCGATTTAGTTTTTTTGCCTTCGACAATTTTGCGTTTCGCTGCTCTGGTGCATTTGTGATGTTCAGATTCATATAACGGTTTCTATTCTACATCGTTAACAACAGCATGTCTTTTAATTGGTATCAACCCTGGTGGAGACTATTGCCCCTATTGCCGTTCTCAACTCAACTAAGTTTGGTCGTCTGTCAGTCAACCCGACTTTAACTCTACATTAACTCTACTACATATAAGTTGTGAATGGCAATACCGATTTATGAAAGACGACCAAATTATTAAAAAAGTTGTGAACCGCAATAGGGGCATATTAAAAACTCAACTTTAATACTGGTGGAGTACTATTTAAAACTCAAATCGGAATCTGGTGGAATACCATTAATAACTCGACGAATGAACTGGTGGAGTACCATTAACACTTGATATTTATTTAAAGGTATAAGAGTCCCAGCTTACTATAGGTCGACTTGACTCGAACCGACGTGGGATAACTTGCAATTTTGTGAGATTCTCCGCCATCCAAATTTTTTTTATAAACTTTCTGGCGTCATAATTTTTGAATTTTGACAAGCAATATGTGTAAAAAATTTTAAAGCAAAACTTAAACGTGTAACTCCAGCGTATATTTTCTTTTTCTATCCGGAAAATTTGTAATTTTGTATGTCATTCAGGAATGAACGTCATTTTGATTATACATATACTTATGTTGAAAGTGACGCATAAAAAGTTATCCAAAAAAATCTATGGATCTCAATCAGTTTGTTGTAATTTATGAGAAAAATACGTCAAAGATTATTTTGAAAAAAAGGAACTTCTTAAAGGTGGATTCAAAAAAAATATTTATTCGGACAAAGTTTTTTTTCATATGAAGTTTGACGTCTCTCTTTTTGAGAGAAAGAGAAAATATTTTTTACGAACAACTCTCAGCTTGAATTGGTTTAATTTTCTGACCAAAAATGAACTGAGTTGCCAATAGGTTACATTTCTATTGGTGCTGTTTGTGAAATTAAATTATTCATTTCATTTATTCATTAAAAATTTTGTAAATTGTTTTTGAAAAGTATACACAATATTTTAAAATAATTTAATATTTGTTTTTTTTTTGACAATTTTTACAAAAATTCCACAAATAAATCAATGGCCGCACTTGTAAAACAAATAGATTTTGTTTACGTACATACGAATCGTGCTCAAAAAACTCTCGGTAAAAAAAGTTTCTTCGGACAAAACTGTCACACCCAGATCATTTTGGTGTTTTCCAACACCCTTCAAATTCTAAAATTAAAAAATGTCACAATTTTTTAAAAATAAAATGAATTTAGTGTTTTTGGACGTTTTTAAATAAATTATTTTAAATATAAAGCCGTTAAACTCAAATATGAGGTACAAAAAGTTTTAACACATGTATGTATGTAGATAACATACATACATACATATGTGATTTTTTGCAAACAATCAGTTGTATTGTATTTTGTTTTTTTTATAAAGGATTTTTTGTCGACATTCGTTACAAAAGGAATATAATTTACTTCAGAGTGAAGTACTTTTATCATTTTAAACATAATTTTCTTTAAATAAATTACACAAATTTATGTATATTTCAATCTTTTCAAATAGTTTTCCTTATTCATTAATTTGAATTAATATACAATTTGTTTTTGTAATATATTGTATTTAATATTATTGAGAAACACTTTAGGACTAAATATTAATTAAAATGCTCTAAACATTATTTTATAAAATGGCATCATTTAGTGTTTTTTTTAGGTATAGATTAACTTTAATTTTTAAATAAGTGCATTCAATTGAATTTTGCGCTAAAAATGCGTGGTTGTTAAAATTAAAATAATATAAAGTCAAACTTTAGGAAATATTGTTTAAGATAACAATACCTTAATTTTCCTTTATTGAATGTTTGAACTTTTTCTATATTTATAAAACTCTTGTTAAACATAAATTTAAGATCTGGATGAATACATTATAAATACGGGGTTTTTTTTAAATAAATATTGTGAAATGAGTAATATTAATTTTTAAATCCTAATATAAAATGTAATCGGAAATTCCAAACAGGGGCCAAATTACCGCATTCGATATCGAGTAAAATTTATCGTAATTTTCTTATTTGAGATTATGGCATTCGATATCGAGCAAGAAATTTAGTACATTTTATCATAATTTCGATATCGAAATCATTTGTCGATACGATAGCTCATTCGATCACGAATGCGGTAGTTTGGCCCCAGGAATAGTGTACGAGTAAATAGTTAAAAAATTGCGAAAAAATCATACAGGTATGTGATGGAAATCGAAAACGAGTGAGTTTTTGAAGACCATTTTAAAGTATTTCTAATCAAATTTTTGTTTTAAGATTCTCTATAATATCAAATTATCTTTATATTTTGTGGGTTAAAACTGTTTTAATACAGAAATATTACGAAAAAATTAACTTCTAAAACTCACTCGTTTTCGATTTCCATCACATACCTGATAGAAAACATTTCTATTTGAAATTATTTTGTCAATAATTTTTGTTTCATACAGAATGAACTAAAAGTTTGAGGCCAGTTTCTTAAATCGCTGGTGGGGAAATGAAGATTTCATTTAATTTTTTCTTTTTGAAATTTCTAGATTATTAGTCCGATTTTCAGTTCAAAGTTCTAAACTGGAATAAAATATTAAGATTTGTGAAAATCATACAATTTACAAAAATTCCACAAATGAATTTTTTATATTTTTGGCAATCATTTTGTTAAATAGTCCAGATCATTTTTAGATTCCAGCTATGCGATTAGAAAAAATTTGTTGTAAATTTTAAATTAGAATAAAAAATATGTCCAATTAGGAGGACTCTAGTCCTCAAGTAACTGCAATTTTTTAATTAATTACAATATATTAATATATTTAGAGTAATTTAAATGTGTCATATTTTTTATATTTTTGCATAACTAATACATTTTTCTGAGACTGTATACAATAAAAAAAAACTTATAAATATGTATGTAGTTGATTCACTATTTGTAAAAAAAAACAAAATATTTCAATTGAACTGCATTATGTTTGTTGTTCATCTCTATTCCTAAGATTGCATTTTCAAAAGATCGAAAATGCATATATATTTTAACTTCAAGGAAGCACCAGATAGCAGCAAAATTTTTTAAAATTTAAAGCAATCCTAATTAATATAAGGTGCGTTTCATATTTATAACGTCAGTTTGTTATTTATTATATATAATAAACATCTCTAAGAAATAATAATTATGAAACATTAAAATGTAATATAATGTAAATTAATGAGAGATTTATTTACCACTTTATAAAACTTAATTGGAAATTTTATAATTATGTTTTTTACATTGATTTTTATAAACATTTTCAACATATTTTTCAAAAATTTTAATCGAAGTTCACTTCAAGTTAAATATACAATTTATTTGAAAATAAAAAGTGTACACTACATTTATTTTTGAATATTTCTGTTATATGTTTTACATAGCCTTCCATTGGAAAGCATAAATGCAAAATCATACAAAAATATTCAAAGAGACACTAGCCATTTGTAACGTCATTGCTATACGAATTTTTCATTCCTTGGGTTCTGATCAATTAGTTACTATTATTGGAATTATCTGAATACTTGCTAGGGTTTAGATGTTAATACCCCTGTTAAATGCCCACCTTTTTTTTTTTGTAAAATATACCACCATGATTATATTTTAATAATTGTAAAACATATAACAGAAATATTCAAAAATAAATGTAGTGTACACAATTTATTTTGAAATAAATTGTATATTTAACTTGAAGTGAACTTCGATTAAAATTTTTGAAAAATTTGTTTGTTAATACTCGCAAGAGGAATAATTCTCATTTAATTTTCAACATATTTTAAAAATAATATGGTACAAAATATTACGCGTTACAATTCTAAAATTAAAATAATATGTGATTAATTCCCGAAGTCTATTTCTCAATAATGGTGAGTTCAATCAGTTCTGATGACGCCCTTGGCAGGGTTGAAAATGAGCCAATTGTCTAAAAAATATTACTTTGCCGAAATAAAAATTTTCTCTAATATTAAATATCAAAAAGTTCAAAAATTTTTCATTAAGAAAACAAATAAATTTTTTTTTTAAGAAACGCTTTTCTTTACCCTTATATATTGATCAGTTGTGAACACAAAATAAATATGAATTCTAAAAAATCGACTAAGAGTCAAAAAATATTTCAAACAATATAAACTTTTAAATCAAAATGGAAAAAATTTCACACATCACTTAAAGAAAAGCGTGGGATCCCATACCAACCTGAACTTAAAAAAAACATGACTGTCGTGAGTACATTTTAATATTTCAGACCGAAATAAATACAACCAATCATGTTTAAAGCTACGAATTTTCAATAATTGAGCATTTTGAGCTTTTCTTTAAGGAACGCACTGATTTTACGCATCGTAAATCGTAGTTCTAAAAAAATTATATTTTACTTTAATCTAATTTATTAAACTCAATATTAAATTCAATCTAGATTTTTAT
This sequence comes from Bellardia pandia, assembly GCA_916048285.2. Classification (NCBI taxonomy): domain Eukaryota; kingdom Metazoa; phylum Arthropoda; class Insecta; order Diptera; family Calliphoridae; genus Bellardia; species Bellardia pandia. The sequence continues at coordinate 89,450,154 of OU696532.1, read as the reverse complement.
ATACTAACTAGCTAAACCCGGTGTGCTTCGCTACCCCCCCCCCCCCATCGTTATAAAATAAAACGTCTACATATATATATTTACAAACATTTATTTATTTAATTTTAATGTATATATTGCAATGCTTTAGGATATACAATATTTTTAGTTTGCCCATCATCGGCCTTACGGGTTGCTTGATTGATTTGATGCATTTCAAAGTGATATCCATCTTCTCTATATGGAAAAATAAAAGGATACTGAAGCGCGTCATATGAGCGATGCATTTCAGTGTCATAGTAAAGAATTCATTATTTCGTAAGAATATCCTATTGTGAAAATTTAATTACGATCAGTCCAGTAGTTAAGACTATATTACGATTTTTAATTTTCCTAAAAAGGGGTGTGGTCCCACCCATTTTTCTCCTGGTACGTATTTCTAATTATGTCAATACCATATGCACCATATATCATTGACGTAGTTCAAAAATATCCAAAAATGGCGATTTAAATTTTTGGGTGATATGGGTAGGTACGGAAAGTTTGTCCAATCAAAACTTCATATAGCCTATTATGCCTACCAGAGTCACAGTAACATGCTGTGAAAATTGCAGGCAGATCGGTCCAAGGGTTTGACCTCCTATTAAGCACAAACATACAGACACACATTCATTTTTATATATATGGATTAAAAGCAGATAAATTATAATTTAAGGTAAAATGGGGCGAAAAAGGGTGATTTGGTAATAAAAAAATGTATGACTACCTTATCTGTAAATAAAAAGTATAAAAAACTTTAGGTAAATACTTATTACAAAAAAAGTATTTTGTATAGCAAACATTGTTAATGGTATAAGTAAGCATCTGAATTAATAAAAGGGGGCGGTGAAGTGGGCGTGGTTCAGTTATATGGCGACGTTAACAGTATTAAGAGCAATATATGTATGTACTACCAAATAAAAACAATTACGTTGGAAGGAACAAATTTGTATAGAGAACAAAAAGTTTAAAACTTTTAAACAAAATTTGGCGTGAAAGGGGTATGGCGTAAGAAATGCCTGGAGTATATAATGTGTATACAATTTGAAGTAAATCTGTTAAAACTATATGAGAGCAATTACATACTTTTAAAAAAGTGGGCGTGGTCGAAAAAACGGTACCTTATTAATCATACCAGAGTCCCAGTTAAATGCTGTGAAAATTTTAAAAATATCGGTCCAGAGGTTTGGTCTCCCATAAGGTGCATACAAACAAATAAACACACATTTAATTTTATATACATATGTATATAGAATAGATTTACTATTATTTTAGCAAGTGACATCAAATTTATAAAACATAGCACCTTGAATATTTGTTGATAAATATATGTACAACAACATTAATAAAAATTTTTAAAAATACACTTATAAATCGATAGGACAACTAATGTAAAATAATAATCTCAAATTACTTTTAAAACTTTATTGAATATTAATAAACGTATATTAAAAAATAAAGTGACGTTATAAATATGAAACTCACTTTACAAATCACCTAACACAACATAAAATATATAACTTGCAGACAACTCAGAACATAATGAAATATTAAAAAATACTAGTTTTCAGTTTTGTTATTAAAATACATAATTAAAAAACAATAAAAATAGCTATAAGAGATAAAACTTATTTAGGAAATTACATAACTTTATTTTATGAAAAACCAGCTGACCCGACAAACGTTGTTTTGCCTTCAAATTTTATTTTCATAGAAAGTCTGGTTCCGTTACAAAGTCTGTTTTTATCCCTTAATGAAAATAAATAAAAGTAACAAAAGTACCAATTTTTACCCCTTATAGAGTACCCTATTTTTTAATCTGGGCCATATGCTATCCGTCTACTAAATTTTATTCAAATCCAAACTAACAAACTTTCACATTTATAATATTACATATTACATACTCCCTCGTGTTCATATCGAGCCATAACCGCAGAAAAAATGTATCCCACAAACTCAAAATTTTACAGGGGAAGGTTTTTTTTAAATAAAATCAGTTTGAATAAAGCCATTATTTTAAAATTTATAATGTAAATATTGTTTTGTGTAATACATTTAATTTTAATAATTTTAAATGATGTTGAACTATCGATTTCGATAAAAAAACAACAATCGATTATGGTGTGGGATACATTATTTTGGCGGTAATGGCTCGATATTTTTGAAAAAAAAACGAGTGAGTTTTTGAAGTCCATTTGAAAGCATGTTTAATCAAATTTTTAAAATTTTTGTTTTAAGATTCTCTTTAATAGCAAATTATCTTTATATTTTGTGGGATAAAACTGCTTCAATACAGAAATATTACGAAAAAATTAACTTATAAAACTCACTCGTTTTCGTTTTCGATTTCCATCACATACCTGATATATCGAGCCATAACCGCCGAAAAAATGTATCCCACAAACTCCAAATTTTATAGGGGAAGGTTTTTTTAAATAAAATCAGTTTGAATAAAGCCATTATTTTAAAATTTATAATGTAAATATTGTTTTGTGTAATACATTTAATTTTAATAATTTTAAATGATGTTGAACTATCGATTTCGATAAAAAAACAACAATCGATTATGGTATGGGATACATTATTTTGGCGGTAATGGCTCGATATGTATATGTACATAGATTAACACAGTAATTGTCGACACATACACTTAATTCTTTGGCTTTGTCCAGAACAATGTTATTCTATCTGTTAGTCCTAGATCTACATAATTGACAGTGGTCTGTCACTATACCTACATATGATAACCGCAATACTACTTCTATGGCAGTATTTTACCTGAAAAGTTAAACATGGTCCACAAACCCCTTGCGACTTTGCAGTACAGTCTGCCTACCCACGGTTGGTTGGTCCTAAGCAGGACTATTTTCAATATAATCCCTATATTTGTAGTATTTCACCGATATATCCTATACTATCCAGTTCATGCCTGGTGGGTACCAAATGTGAACAGACAAGGACGCAAAAACGAGATTATACGAATGATAACAATTTCTCTCTCGTATTTAAAATACTTGAATAAAGATCTAAATCTGGCTTTTGCAACAAATAAGATTTAAAACTATTAAATAAATCTAAAATTTCATTCAAATCCACTACCAGTATATTAAATAATAATATACCTGAGTCAAAGATACAAAAAAGAATGACAATTTCATCTAAACAACAATTTAGTTGGACTTGGATATTTGTAAGGCATATGAGCTATGAAATATAATGAAGATACAATAAATAATAGCGTACAAAAAAATGTTTTCAAGAGACAGTGGTATTATTCACCTCGACGTCTACATGATCTTGCTGGCTATGAACTTGTCTACGATAGATTATTCAGACTGACCTCGAATTACAACAGAAGATGTTTAACTTTAATTTACCCACATATTAGTGTAGTATAGTTTTTTTATCTTAATCTGCTTTAAATAGGTTTTTGCAAAGTTTTCTTCTTCACATTAAATAATAAAACAAACTTGTAAATATGTAAGTATATGTATGTATATTGTAATTTAAAATGCACTACTAAATGTACGGTCACACATGGCAAATATTTTTTATTTCGAAAACTTTTTTACTGAGGAAAAATTACAATAGAATTTAATGGTGTTTTCTTTTCTGAAATAAAATGTTACACCTTTATTATGTACATTTTTATAATGTTTACCCCACATTTTAAATATGTCGCATTTTTAATGGTCAGAATAGAACATAATTTTACAACAGTGTAACACTTTATTTTCATGTACAGCTGTTTTTGTTTTTTTTTTTTTTGTTAAAAAAGAAGAAGCAGATAGCTCCCTGGTAAGATCGCTTGAAATAAGACAATGAATATTTATCAAAAATACCCATGGCACCTTCCCGACTAATACGCAAATTCTTCTCAAACTATAAAAATTATATATATAAACATACATTACATATATAAGAAGTAGGAGATATTGACATACATCAACTTCAGAGTATTCATTAATTACGTTCTTTACAAAGCCTTTCACTCACGGTTGTGGATTTCTTTCCATAATCATATAAAATATTTTATCATCATCAGATGGTGAAGATGAATCCAACAAGTCATCCAATATTTTTTCAGCACATAAAAAAGTAGTAATATTTTCCATTTTGTATATTTTTTTTGTTTCTTAACACAAATACACATTCATAAACAAAACAAATGTCAGCTGTTTTATCGTGCGATTCTCCCCCTCTAAAAATACAAAGTGTGAAAGGTGCACCATTTTTTAAATTTATAGTGTGACATTTATAGAAAAGAACACACTACACTTTAGCAGTGTTGACATTTTTTCAGAAAAGAACACAAAAAAATTAAAAAAGGTGCGAAATGGGAAAAACGTGTGACATTTTTGCCAGAAAAGAAAACGCGATTATTTGATGCGATTTGTTTGTACAAAACACTCATAAGATTTAATATCGTCAAACAAGTTTGTAAAAATTTATCGGTTACATTTTTCTAGTAAATATTTGATATGTGTGACCGTACCCTAAGTAGAAAAGGAACGTAGCTTTCTAAACTTTTTACATTCTAAGACAAATGTATAGGTATATGTATAATTAATATTATCGAAATAAATAATACCATTAAAGTATTAAATTCTGTAATCATTATTTTGTCGTTAATCATAATTTGGTGATAAAAACCTTACAGTTGTTGCAATTTACAAGATCATTTATGGCAGCGAGGCTGATCCGAGTGATTATGTGATTATTATCGACACAGAAGTGGATTGTTCTATTTATGGTTACATAATGCTAGTTTAAAATCCTCCGTAGAATTCCTAACTGTTCTTTGGATAATTCAAACAATTATTTAAGTCGATTTGTATTCTTTAATTTTTGTATGTTACAAATATCAGCACAAACGTAGGTCCCAATTACCGTTCACAAGACTAAGAATTGTTAATCTTAATAAAATGCTTGTTGTGTTGTAGTCGACATCACAACATTTTACTGTTGTGAACGATAATCGGGGCCGTATAATAAACGATAAAACCAATATAAGGTAGACTCATTAGAAAAAACATTCTCAATTATACAATTCTTGTACCGTCAAACAAAAGAAAAAATAGAATAAAATAAATTATTTCTAGTTTTGTTTAACAAAATTAATTTTCAAACATTTGTGGAAGAATTAATAGAAATAAACATGTTAAATGTGTAAAATATCAAGAAAACATTTAAATAAGTGAAGTGCTAATCCGTGGTTTGACATTTTAGGAGTAAATACAAAAAGCTCCTATGATATAGACCAATGTAGAATCATTAGGGAAAGTTGTCCATTTTATGCCTTGTTAAGTCAAACAACAGAAATACGAAAAACAAATTTTAAAAAAATAGAATGAAAAACTATAAAAATATTGCTTATAGCTACATATTTGTATTTTTTTGAATTATATTTTATAAATTAAACATTTGCACACACCACATTTTACACACATATTGAAAATTAATTTGTTAATTTTTCAGAAAATGCGTTCAATTTCACTTCTTTTATTTGTTCACAAAAATACAGTGGCTCTCAGCCTACTGTTTTCAGAGCTCCATAAAAAACTAACAGAAACTTAAAAAACAAATTGGTGTCATTAAAAGAAAAATGTTATAGTCTAAGGCCGCGTTTTCACTATGTCATTTTTGTTGTCAAATTGTCCAAATTGTTGGCAATTGTATGAAAACGGGTTGTCATATGGCGTCATCTATGTTTGCAATGATGATTGCAAAACATTAAATTTTTTGATGACAACCCGTTTTCATACAATTGCCAACAATTTGGACAATTTGACAACAAAACTGACATAGTGAAAACCAAGCATAACAAACAAAAAACATTTATTGCAGAAATGTACATTTTAATATATTAAAACTAAAAAAAAAAAACAAAAACGCTTGTTTTTCACGTCAGATGTGAAGATATGAGCCACTGTATAATACTATTAGTTTTTATTTTTCATTTTATATGCGGCTGATATTTCAGGAAAAGTAAAATTGAGAAAATAATTGCTAGTGATTCTACCTTATAAATATAACAGTATAATGTATAAAATAATTTTTTTATTAATGCAATTTGCGTTGATTTAAAAATAAATTTATAGATGCATGGAATTACTGAAAAACAATACAGTAGCAATTAAATTTAGAATCCTTGTAAGGGTAAATAGTTAACAATTTTACATGGTCATTGTTGTGCAGTACATATTTCGCATGTACATATATAATATAAAAAATGACAAATTTGTTAGCCTAAATAGAAAAATGAAAATTGTATTGGATTTTGCTTAGATATATTTTGAAATTTGCGTTTTATTTTTGAAAATATTAATTTTTTATTTTTTTAATGTTTGAATAAATACATGTTTAGGAAATTTTAATTTTACTAAAAACACAAATGCCATGAATTTATTGAAGCTTTTTGGCAATTGCGATCTGACAAGCCTATTTGAATTAAATACATATATGTATGAGAAAACATATTTTATCGCAGTTTTGTTTCCATAAGATTATTTAAGAAAAACACGTATAGGAAAATGCATTCATTATAGAAAAAATATTTCTATAATAAGCCAACTTAAATTTTAAAGAAATATATTCTTAAACTTTCTAGTATTAAGCCCATTTAGAAAAAATGTTTAACGAGTTATTACGCAAAAAAAAAACATTAAGTAATTTTTTCTCAGAAAAAATGAATTATTTTGCAATTTGAATAAATATCCATATTATTCAGACATTAACAATACACGCACTGAGACATACTACATATATAAAATATAAATTATTTAATATTTAAAACTATTTATCTTTCTGCAGAGTAGATGACAGTTTCGACGCATACTCACTTCCACATCTATGGGCAGCATTCGATATCAGAGAAATCGAAGATGTGTAGAGAATATTGGAAGCTTTTGCAGGAGCAGATGTAGCTGTTGTGTCTTTCACATGTTCGCTTGTTGTTAAATCTGAAGATGATGATAATTTACTATTTATTTTACTGCTATTTCTATTTTGAGATAAATTTGCATGCTGAGAGTCCCATAATTGATCCGCAGTTACATTCGATACAATTGATGAGGCTAATGATGGTACTGCAGAAACAGTTTTAGTAAAGCAGTCGTCAATATTGTTGTCGGTGCTGAGATCATTTGTTGTAGATGTACTTTCGTCAGCGTCACGGCTGTTTCCGCTCTCATTACTTGTATTTGTTGTAGGCGATTTGTTATCACTTATATTCCCCACGCAGCTGCTAACACTCATACCACTTCCATTTTGATTATTTGGAGGTCTAGGTAGTCGTCTTCGTAACCATGGATGCTTAAGCGCTTCTGCAGGCGTAAGTCTTTTATCAGGATCCCATTCTAAGCATCCTCGTATAAAGTTCAAAAAGAGTGCATCTTTACATCCATCTAAGGCCTTAGAAAAACTTTTAGAACATGGTGGCCCCCGAGCTTTGCCGCGCCGAGATTGGCCGCCTATTAGTACGACCATGCCATCAGCCATAGTTCGAACAGTGCAATATCTCGGGTAACCGTCAGGGTTGAAAAACACCTTGGCGCGTTTTGAGTTTGTCAGTAGGTTTTTTGGTGGCATACCTAGAACTTCAATAATACACGCCAACTGATCAGCTTCATTTTCTCCGGGAAATAGTGCGTGTCCTGACAACAGTTCGGCTAATATACACCCCAGCGACCACATGTCAATTGCACGTCCATATTTTGCTCCCAATATGACCTCAGGAGCTCTGTAAAATCTCGATTGGATGTAGGTATATACCCGTTGACTTTCATAACACGAAGACCCAAAATCAATAACTTTAATGCCAGAGCGTCCCTGTTGTTTTAGTAAGACATTTTCCGGTTTCATATCACAATGGATTATTTCGTTTTTATACAGTGCGTCCAAGCATTGCAGAAGAGAATGTGCAAATTTTCGAACCAACTGCAGGCTAAATCCTTTGAATCCATTTTTCTTTATCAGTTCGTACAAATTAATGTTAAGCAGTTCAAATGTAATGCACATATGATTGCGAAATGTAAAATAATCATACATATGAATTATGTTCATGGTGTTGTACTTGTCTTGTCGCCTTAAGTGGTGAAGTATCCGAATTTCTTCTTGCGCCTGGCGATGAAAGCGTCTTTCGTTGCGAACTATTTTAAGAGCTACATGTTCGTGAGTTTTATGGTCATAAGCTTTAATAACTTGACCGAAACTGCCCTTTCCAATAACCTTAAGCATTTCATAGCGATATGCTACATGATCATGTGGGACGTGTATATAAGCACCTTGTTCATTATCATAATCGGAGTTATTAGGTCCAAAAACACCGGGACGTTTCTTTGCATTAGCTCCAATAAAATAAATTTGAGGATAAGATAAAATTTCAGTTCGTTCATATGGTGTTAATTTGTGCATATATAGTATCATCACTTGCTGTGGCGATACAACCAACGGTTTAGGTTTTTCTGACAGAGCACTTTTTTCCTGACCAGACATTAAAATTTGTTCATGAAATGAAAATGATTCCATTGAATTGGTAGAAATTGGAACAAATACAACATTTCCATTACTGGCAGCATCAGCATATTCTTTACTGGAATTACTATCAACCGATCCAGTACTTTTTATTGTCAATGTATTGGTAGCAATTGCAGAAGCATTTGAAGCAGAACTTTCTATTGGGCATGATTGTTTACTATGTTGTGGTGGGTTTGTTAATGATAACGTTTTCATCTTAATTAATGAAGATTGAGCTGATGTGAATGACTTACTATGCTGATTCGGAGATATAATTGTGGTTTCTCCTAATGATTTTGTTTCATTAGTAGAAAGCAGTGAGAGTGCCGGTTGTGACATGGACTTCGTAATACAGCTGCCAACGTCTCTAATGTATGAATTAAATGATTTAAAACCAACAAATTTATAGCAAATTTCTTTACTTTTAACTGATTCGCTGATTGTTTACTATTCTGATGAAGCTGTGTTTGTGTAACCACCATATTCAATGTATGATTTTGTATTAAAAACTGAGATCGGAGCTTAGAAAACTATCGCTTTTATAATTTCATTAACTGTATAGTTTGAATATCCACTTTTTTCTTTGATTAAAAATTCAAGTATTTACTCTGGTTTTTTATTGGTTGATTAGTATTATAGTACGACGCTAAGGATTACACTGCTGTAGATGACTTTATAGCTGATTATATATCAGATTTTGTCACATCAAAAGTGCTTCCTAAGAAACCAAATGTTACTGTTTTTACTTAGATACTCCTTCGTCGGTTTTTAAACAATGATTTTCAATATCAGGATAATTTAGATCTGCATAAACACTATTATATTGTTTTAGTTTCTTTTTCAAGTATAAATTGCATGTCTCTTAATCATTTATATTTCATATTGATTATTGTTGAGTATCTCGTGGTGGTGATGTGATGTATGTATGCAATTTTTAATAGATGTATTATTTGTGTAAATGTTGTATGTCCGTTTATGCCAGTAAAAGAAACTATCGGTACTCCCAACACTTATATGTAACTTCAGATTCCTGTTCACGTCATCGTGGTTATTTATGTCATGCCCCGTCCATAAGAAACCTTTTGGAGGAAATGTTTTATAGTTTACCATTTAATCCTGTCTGCATAAAATGTAATTTTGTTTTCGTTTTACTATTTGAGGAAATTTTTTAAATTTTTGTTCATTAATGTTACGGGACATGTACAATACATAAAACTTATTTGAATTCTTTTCCCGCAGCAGAAGGATATTTTAATATGCCAATTATATTAAAAAAAATTTTCGCAGAAAATGTTAACCCTTTGATGTAGAGTTGTGAACGTATAGAATATTTGAGTACTCAGTACTCAATTCAGTCTGTTTCTTCCGGTACTCAACACCTGAAAGCAAATACTCAATATGTTTGTAGATCTATTTTTCAGCGCAATAAAAAAATGTATGTGTTTAGGAGATGGTTACAATAACTTTTTTCAATATATACTGACGTTTGTTTAAGAAATCTTAAACACTTTCTTATTAAAAACATTTTTTATAAAAATTCGTATAAGGTAGTTCTATCAAGTAATCAAAAAACATTGAGTAGTCTAAAGTACCTATACTTTACAACTCAACATTCAAAACAATTCAACAATGTATCTCAAAAGTTAGAAAAAAATAGCCTTAAAATCTGGTACGCACCTCAAACTGAATTTGAACGCTGTCTACACACTCAATGATATTAGATATTTTTATGTTTGCAATTGTCAAAATATATTGCTTACACGTTACGTGGAGACGGTATGTGTAAATATCTTTGTACTTTTAAAATTGATGCTCTTTAAATCTGATCTGTTTTGTTATTGCAAAAAAAAAAAAAAATATATAAATTTAAAAGAATAAAGTAAGAGTGCTATATTCGGCTGTGCCGAATCTTAAATACCCTCCACCTAATAATAACTTTTTTTTTTTTTTTTTTTTTTTTTGCATATTCTTTTTTATTGTATCTTCATTTTAAATGAACTAACAATAGGTATTCAAATCTTAAAACTAAAGTTAATTAAGATAAGTCCAGCCAATGCTAGGCAAAATCTAGTTTTCAAATTCGATAGGATATAATGAGCAACTTGTATTTATTCATCTGAGAGCGGTGGTGTCCCTCCTTCTCAAACGGCTATGACCGGAATGTTGTAAGATGTCTCGAGCGAGGGGATTTGGATGAGTTTCCAGCTTACCCAAATAAAGGGCCACGTGTTTAGTTATTTCCCATTTGACAAGTGGAACATCAAGATCGTTGTGTATGTTGTTGTTTTTAATATACCAAGGAGCGGTAGTTATCATTCGTAGAATTTTGTTTTGACGGCGTTGAATTTTCTCAATATTGGAGTTACCATAGCACCAAATTGGCTTTAAGATTGAGTTGTAGAGTAGAAGCTTACAATCGAGCCGAAGGACGGAGTTTCTGCCGATGAGCCAATGAATTTGGGCTGCTTTCAGTTTCATTTGAGTCAGCTTAGCATCTATATGTGGTTTCCATGTGAGGCGACGGTCCAGATGAATACCAAGATATTTCACGTGTGAGTTTTGAGGCACTATATGGTCATTAATACGAATAGGGGGACATGATTCCCTACGTAGAGTAAATGTTACGTGGGTGCATTTCTGTTCATTTATTTTTATTCCCCATTGTCTTGCCCATTTCTCCACTTGCGTTACGTGGTGCTGTAATTGAATCGAGGCATCTTTTGGACCTTTGTGAGTACTGAAAAATGCCGTATCATCAGCAAATGTTGACGTGTGAATTTCATTGTTTGTTGGCATGTCTGCTGTGTACAGCAAGTATAGAATTGGTCCTAAGATACTACCTTGAGGGACGCCAGCACCTATAGGTTGAGGACGGCTTAAATAATCACCTTCTTTAATCATAAACTGACGGTCGATTAAGTATTTCCATAGTAGGTGTTGAAGATTCACCGGCAAGTTCTGCTTTAATTTAGATATCAGGCCTTCATGCCATACTTTGTCGAAAGCTTGAGAGACGTCAATAAAGAGTGCCGAACAGTATCTCTTTTCCTCAAAGGTTTTTCTTATGACTTGTACCAATCTATGTGTTTGTTCTATTGTACTGTGTTGACGTCTGAAGCCAAACTGGTGATTGGGAATGCAGTTGTTTTCATTCAAAATCGGAGTCAGCTTGGTTATAAGCAATTTCTCGAATAATTTGGACATAGTTGGTAATAGACTTATTGGCCTATACGACTCAACTTTGCAAGGATCTTTTCCCGGCTTAGGAATCATCTTTACTAGTGCAATTTTCCAAACCGGAGGGTAGTACTCAAGCCGTAAGATGGCATTAAAAAGAAAGAGGATTAATCTTTTTGCAATGCGAGGCAGCTCAAAAATCATTTTATTGCTGATTTTGTCAAACCCAGGTGCTTTTTTAACATTTAAATTAACAATAGCCTCAACAACCTCCAGAAATTGAAATCTTATTTGTACAGGTGGTCTGGCAAAAACAGGCGGTAGTTCGCTAATGTCAGTATCCGTATTGGGAGTGAATACATTTTTTAAATGACTTACGAAAAGGTTGCCTTTTTCTTCGTTATTTCGTGCCCAAGATCCGTTCAAAGTACGCAGTGGAGGTTTTGCGACTACGGGTTTTCTTAGATTTCGGACTGCACGCCATAATGAATAATTTGACTGGGAAGTTGCGTCTAGACCTTCCAGATGTTGTTTGAGAAACTCTGCTTTTTGCGCTTCTAGCAAGATCCTAAGATTTTTTGTACATTCTCTCAACCTAGTTTTAAGTTGGGGCGATCTGTGTTGTTGCCACTCTCTTCGGACTCTCCTTTTTTCAGACAATAGTTGCTCAACATCTGCAGAAAAAACTCTGTTGTACCTATTCGGGCGGTAAGTGGAAGAAGCATGTTCTGCGGCTTTCTCGACATGTTCATTAAGACTTTTTATACAGGCATCGATGTCTTCAGCAGTTTTTAACGGGAGTTTCTCTGTGCAGTGAGTGCTGATGTATTTTTTGTATTTTAACCAATTCAGACGTTTGACAAGAAGTAAGGCATCAGTTACGCTTTGCTGAGGACTTCTGATGGTGATTACAGTGGGTGAGTGATCTGAAGAAAGATCCAGTGAAGCCTCGACTTCAATGAGTTCCGGGGATACCCCTTTCGCCACGCCGAAATCGATAACGTCAGGAATTTTTTGCTGGTCAGTTGGCCAATAAGTTGGTTGACCAGTTGAAATCACATTCAGTCCCATTTCAGACAGGGAGTCGTACAAGATACGACCTTTAGGGCTAACGAGTCGTGACTCCCAGAATGTATGCTTAGCATTGTAGTCGCCAGCCGCTATGAAACGGCTACCTAGTGATTTGTAAAAATCTCTATACTGATCTTTTGTTATTGAAAATCTGGGCGGACAGTAAACTGACGAAATCACGAGGTTTTGACAAAAGTTCTCAATACAGATGTTTGTTGCTTGAAGATAACACTCTGAAAGACCACCCAATGAATGGTGTTTGATTCGCGATTTGACCAATATTGCCGAGCCACCACATGATCTATCTCTGGGGTCCTTGGTGTCGTAGAATGTATAACCACTTATTTTAAAAATGCTTCTCGACGTCATATGAGTCTCGGAAATCAGCATTACATCAATTTTCTTATTAAAAAGAAAATATTCAAGTTCATTTTTGTGTTGGCGTATGCCGTTTGCGTTCCAGAAACATATTTTGAGGCAGTTCATGGTCTATTAAGTATGGCCTGCAGTAGCGTGGACTGCATTTTTTGCATCTCCTGCATCATACTTGTCATGAAATGGTTCATGGATTGCACCAGATTCTCCATTATACCTTCAAGACGTCTAAAATTGTGGCTGTTTGTATCATTTATTGGTGATTCATTTTGCACTGTTGGTTGGTTAGATCTTAGCACGTTGGCATATGAAAATTGGCTAGTGGATGCTTGTACTACGGGGGGAATAATTGTAATAGGTACTTTTGTCGTCTGGGTAGGGGTAGAAGCTGGTTTGTTGATCAAGGAACGTTTAACGACCTCGAAAACAGGGCAACCCCTGTAGTTGGCAGTGTGGTTTCCACCGCAATTGCTGCATCTTTTTACCCTGGAATCATCCTTAGGTTTATCGCACTTTGAGGTGTCATGAAGATCCCCACAAACAACACAAACAGTAGGCAACTTACAATAAGATTTTGTGTGACTATATTCTTGGCAGTTCGAACACTGTACTGGGCCAGATCGCTTATGAGGTTCTTCCACTGTAACTCTTCGGTGCATTATGAATTTCAAGTCATATATAGGATGTGTTTCATTTTTCTTCAGCTTAACATCACCAGGTTCTAACTCCACTCTAAATAATGGTTGAGGGATCCTATCTCTGTTTCTTATATTTGATACTGCCTTGATTTTAAAGCCTTTGTCGGCCAAACTGCTCTTGATCTCCTCAGGATCAACAAAAGAATCAATTCCCTTAATTACGACTTGTAGACCTTTTGCGCTTTTAAGTTGATACGTGTAAAAATTCTTTTTGCGTTTTTCAAATTCCGAAACTATTCTCCGATAGTCGTTTTCATTATTAACCTGAATCTTTGTTTCATTAATATTGCCACGCTTAATTGGAGTCACATAAAAAGAATTTTCACCAATTAATGAAACTAATATTTTTATAAGTTCGTTTGAATTTTTTTCTCTTAAATATATTGGAGGTGGTTTTACTGGCTTAATCACAGCGTTAGGGACATCATTTTTCTCTTGGAGGATGGCAAAACGATTTTGCGAGCGTGGCTCTTCAGCATTCTTTGATAATTTTGCGGCTGGTGTAATTTCGGCAGATTTTGGGCTTCTGCCTCTCTTCGATACTGTTATATAACGGTCCATTCCTACCTGTGTTTTTTGTTCTTCAGCAGCAACTATAGGAGCGGCCTTATTTGTAGGACTTAATGTGCCTTTTGCAGCTGTTGACGTCTCTCCAATATTTGATAACGAGGACCGTGAAGAAGACGGTCCTTCAGTGATTTTTCTATTTAAATTAAATATGCTTTGGGCTAAGTTTGTGCCCTGTTCAACACATTTATTCAAGTTTGGTGCACTTGCACTTAAATTCAGATTTGTGCTTATTTTTGGTTTCACAGTTAAGTAGTTTTTATTAAATTCGGGATTTTTAATGTTCTCATTACTAACACTTGCCGAGCTCAACACGAAATAAGCATTTCTGCTCTGAGGCCCACTCGCACTGTTAGAATTGTTACTCATTCACTGTCTCATTGTATTTAATTTTCTAGTTTTCAAATAATTAAAAATAAATTATTACAATTTATTAATTTTTTATTGCACCTAGTGCAATTATTTGACTTTGTAAAGTTTTTCACCTATTACGAGTTTTTTTCCACTTTTTTATTTAATTTAACTTTTTATACTTTTGCACCTATTACGATTTTTTCACCGAAAATTCAGCCGCACTAAAAGTAACACGTCCGAACAGTTCGATGTATCAAACTCGATAATAATAACGTAATAAGAAATACAAAAACTGCACTGGTTATAGGACTAGAATATCCTTATTCTGTGTTTTCTATTCAGTCTTAGTGCAAATTTTATTAGTATTTGATATATTGTTTGAAAGACAATTTTACGACCATCATAATTTGTGTTAAATATTTTGAAATTTTGTCTAATTTTCACCATTTTTAATTGATTTAATTACCAATTCTTACCATAATTTACAGAGTTTTTCTGATGTTCATAATAATCTTGAGTGTAATTTAACAAACAAAGTTTAAAAAGGGGTACAATTCGGTTTTAGTGATTTTGCCAAAAAAAATGAAATAGGGCTTTTAGAGGAGATGCCAGCAAAAAAAATTGGGGGCGGGCCCGTAAAGTTGAAAATATATACCCTATATCTCGGGAACTACTTGGTGCTTGATAATTTGTAATACACTAAATAAAAGGTATTACAGATACCTTTCCGATATATATCATGATTATAAAATATGGCCCGAATATGGGTTAAATCCGAAAAGAATATTTTTTGACCCGAATTTATTTATTTTTTGGAAATGGTTCTTATATGGCAGCTATGACAAATTATGGGCCGATCTTCTTAAATTTTGGAACAGTTATTTTCATGCATATGAGGATATTTCACATCGAATTTCAAATTAATAACGCTATATATGCGATATATATTAGTATTAACGTGGATTCCGAGAGTGGACCTTATGTGGGGGATATAGTCAAATATGGACCGATATTTTCAAAGTTCAGCAGTTAGATTTAGGCATGTATGTAAATGATCCGTGTAAAATTTTGGATTGGTACCCTTATTTATAAGCGATTTATGAGTATTAAAGTGATTTTCGGAAGAAGGCTTTATTTTTGTATGAGAGCTATGACCAGTTCTGGGCCGACTACAATAAAATTTAGTACAACAATTTATTTGCCTATAAAGAGTATTTATGTCAAATTTTAGCCGTTTAACATTATTTGTATCTGTTTTATACGTATTTAAATGAATTTTGGAAGTGGACTTTATATGGGGTCTATGGTCAAGCATGGACCGAACTAAAAAAAAGACGTTTTACGATTTCTTTTTGCTGAATTTTGTCTTGATATTCCAATTTTATAGGCATTTATGTATAATTGAGAAATATTTCGGGAAGATTTTTGTATGGGGGCCATGACCAATTTTGGGCCGACCACCATAAAATTTAGTACAACAATTTATTTGTCTATAGGGTGTATTTATGTCAAATTTTAGCCGTTTAACATTATTTATATCTGTTTTATACGTATTTAAGTGAATTTTGGAAGTGGACTTTATGTGGGGTCTATGGTCAAACATGGACCGAACTAAAAAAAAAAAATTCGTTTTGCGATTTCTTTTTGTATGAAACTTATTTTTGCTGAATTTTGTCTTGATATTCCAATTTTATAGGCATTTATTTATCATTAAGCCATATTTCGGGAATATATATATTTGTGTAGGATCTGAATGAAACGAACATTGGTTTAAATTTATATTTCATTCATTTAAATATATAATGTGTTTAATTTTAATAAACCGTCCGCGTGTTTGTTGACAATAATTCTGTCAGAAGTGCTTTCGAGAAGTTTGCTATTTAAAATCAGCAAAATCGCTTGTGAGACAACCTCCATAAAAATTTGATATTTTTTGTCCATTTTATTGCAATATTTTGAAATATATTGCAGATAATACCATGAAATTTTGTATACGTTGTTTGTATGATAAAAGAAGAAAGTGTGCGGAAAATAGTAAGAATCGGTCCATGATTTCTCATAGCCCCCATACAAATGTAGGATTAATAGCAGTCGGACACTACTCACGACACGCCAATCTAGTGTAGTAAATGAAAGATGTTGAGAAATGTTTTAGTGTTAGTGGAGTGAGATGTGAGTGAGAGTTAGAGAGTGAAAAGAGATCAAAGGCAATAAGAAGTTGCAAAAGACAAAAGCGGGGAGTTCTGATTAGACGCTTGAACGAGCTAGTTGGTTTATTTATTTATTTATTCAGTAATAAAAAGCCAATTAGGCCAAAATAATATTACATAGTAATACAATAAACCTAAGTATACAAGCAAGGTTAAATATTCAATAAATTTCATGTTACAATACTATCAAATGGGCTCCCCAGCCGTGATAAAAAAAGTGTAGATAGGTATGTCAAGATTTAATAAAGAAAAAGAGACAAATGAAATACGGTCCAGTTAGGGATAGTTAGGGCAAGAATTACATTAATAGAAGAGATCACAAAGGGTCTGAAAAATATTGCAAAAGTTTTACTTTGAAAACATTATTAGAGTGCGTAGGGGGAACAAAGTGAGGATTTCTGTTGCGGGGAGAAAAAATAAATGCATCGCATATAACAGAAGGTCTACCAGTTTTCATAATTTTGTAAAACTTTAGCAAATTGCGAAACTTTATAAATTCACTAAAAGGACAACCAAGAAAGCATTTCACGGACTCGGAAACATGTTCTATACGTCGAATGTTGAAAGCAAATCTAACTATCGAATTCACCAAGCGCTTCAATCTAGTAAGACACAATCCGATAGTGCCGGATACAACTTCAAAACAGTAAAGAATCTGTGCATCAGGATCACATGTGCTAATTTTGTTCTAACATCCTTAGATAAAAATAGATTAGTACGATAAATCCTACGTAAAGAACTCTAAATTCTACCCGACACAGAGTCAATATGATTCTTGAAGGAAAGTTTAGAGTCTAAAACCACACCCAAACATTTATGATGTTCAACAAATTGTATTAGATCATCACCTAGGAACACATCTAAATTAGGAAAGAAACGATTAGTAGGACCGAACATCATGGCTTTAGTCTTAGTTGTGTAAACCTTTAATGAATTGGCATCCATCCAAAGTGTAATATGGTTCAAATTAGAGTTAATATCATACTCAAAGACTTCAACAAATCTTCTATTACCTCTATATAAAAGAAAAACAACATCTGCAAACAGAAATGGTTTACAATTGCTGGTTTGAATGGCGTCAACAATGTCATTCACGTAAAGCACAAAGAGGAGAGGACCCAAAATAGATCCCTGTGGGACACCCGTGTGGAGTGGAAGTAAACTAGAAGAAACACCATTTACTATAACAAATTGCGACCTACCAACCAGATACGACATTATAAGCTGACAGGCGGACCTAGAAAAACCAAACACATCCCTCAGCTTAAAAATCAATTTATTGAAATCAATAGAGTTAAAGGCTTTTGATAAATCCATAGAAATCAAAACACTCAACTTGTTGCTATTGACATTCTCTCTGATAGAATCAGTAAGGCTAAGTAGAAAAGTATTGGTATTGAGACCATATCGATAGGCATATTGGGAATTACTTATTATAGTAGAAACCAAGTCATTCATTTGGGCTTTAATAACATTTTCAACAACCTTAGATAAAGCAGGTAGTATAGAAATAGGTCTGAGGTCATCCACACTATGTACAACTTTGACCTTAGGGATGGGAACTATACGCGCTACTTTCCAGGCAGATGGGAAAACTGAGAATGTTAGAATTGAATTTACAAAATGGAAAATCACGTGGGATATATTATTTTTAAAAAGCAAATTGATAAACCATCAGTGCCGACAGACTTGGACTTAACTTTATACAAAGCTTCTAACAGTTCAGACTCTTCAATACAAGAAAAAGAAAATCCACCAGGGCCTCCGAATTCATTAAAGTTAAAAGGGTCAGAAATAGGAAAATCAGAGCTAACAAAAAAACTATTTACTGTATTGGAGTCAAATGCCAAGCCAGTGTCGTCAACACCAATGCAACCGGAACCTCTGATAACCTTCCAAACACCAGCAGAATTAATGTTACCAAAAAGCCTAGTAAAGTGTTTCCTCCTTTCCCTACGTAATATAGTCTTCGCACGATTACGGATCTTACAATAAGTTCTCCAATTTAAATCAGAGCGACTGGACTGAAATGCAGAATAAGAAATATCACGTAAGGATCTAGCAAGTACAACATCACGGGATTTCATCCAGGGATCATCAATATTCCTCAAATTAACCCTAATAGTGAGTACATATGATTGAAGACAATCCAAATCACATTCAGTCTCGTCTCATCGAACTGTTCGGACGTGTTACTTTTAGTGCGGCTGAATTTTCGGTGAAAAAATCGTAATAGGTGAAAAAGTGTAAAAAGTTGAAATTAAAGAAAAAAGTGAGAAAAATCGTAATAGGTTAAAATATATTTTTTTTTTTTTTTTATTGAAATGATCTTAATACTATATTTTAGTTAACATATAATAAAATTACACCTAGTTTACACTAACAAGTAACTTTTTTCTTTTAAATTAGTTTTATAAAATATTAGACATTAAGTCTTGAGGTTTTTTTCTTTTTAAACGTCTTGAATATATATCATCATTGATAAGAATGGATGCTTCTTCGTTGCTGTGGAGTTGAAGTCTATTCGCATGTTTAGATGCAAATAGTTGAATTAACTCGGATACTTTGTTTAACCCGAGATCTCTATGTAAATCGTCGTTCCTAATATACCAGGGCGCATTGACCAAATTTCTAGCAATTTTGTTTTGAAAACGTTGTATAATTTCTATATGAGTTTTGGAAGCACATCCCCATAATTGGATCCCGTAGGTCCAGACAGGTTTAAGTACTTGATTATAAATCAGCAATTTGTTATCAATTGAGAGTACAGAATTCCTCCCAATTAGCCAATTTAGTTTTTTTTGTTTTATGTTCAGTTCAGTATGTTTAATTCTGATGTGGTCCTTCCATGTTAGTTTAGAATCAAGCGTCATTCCCAAATATTTTGCATTGTTAGCATAAGGTACAGCTAAACTTGAAATTTTTATTGGTTTATGTGTTATTACTTTGTTAGTAAAGTCCACATGTGTCGACTTACTTTTGTTAAGTCTGATTCTCCAAGTATCTGTCCAGTCTACGATTTCATCAACTGCTGTCTGTAGTTTTGATGTAGATTCGGTTTTATTTTTACCAGTAGCTAAGATGCATGTGTCATCAGCAAAAGTAGCTATTTTGCTATTTGTTGGTATGGGTATATCTGAAGTATACAGTAAGTATAGAATTGGGCCCAGGATACTGCCTTGAGGTACTCCAGCTTCTATTTTTTTCATATCTGAGTAATGTTGCTTATGCTTTACTCTAAAATAACGATCAGTCATATAGGATTCCAAAAGTGATGAAAATTGTATTGGTAATAGTGTTTTAATTTTATATATAAGACCTTTATGCCAAACCTTATCAAATGCCTGAGCAACGTCTAAAAAGATGGCTGAACAGATGAACTATTCGGTGTACTTGGTCTATTGTGGAGTGCTTTTCTCTGAAGCCAAATTGATGAGATGGTATTACATTTGAATAAGTTATTATTTCTTTTAGTCTTTTTGCAAATAATTTTTCAAATAGTTTTCCCATTACGGGAAGCAGGGAAATCGGCCTATAGGAAGTTACTTCATTAGCATTTTTTCCTGGCTTCTGAATCATAATTACCTCTGAGACTTTCCAGTATCGAGGAAAGTATGTTAGTTTAATGCAAGCGTTCATAATGCTATTCATTTTCATTATTGCCTTATTCGGAAGATTTTTTAAGATTTCTCCTGTTATTAAATCAAAACCAGGACTTTTACCAGGTTTCATATTTTTAATTTCATCTATTGTTTCTGTTGCAGTAAAAAGTTGTATTTCGTGAAAGTTCTGTACTGTATAGGGCTCCTGGAAATCTTTTACTTTTTCATACGGCTGGAAAGTTTTATATAGGTGCTTAGCAAAAGCACTAGCTTTTTCAGTATCACTTTTTGCCCAACTATTATTGTCAATTCTAATTGGGGGATTATGGTTAGTTGGACGTTTTAGATGCGAGGTTGTTTTCCAAAGCGAGTAATCTGTTATTTTATCTGCTGATAAGTTTCTCATTTTCAAGTCAAACTTTTTGTTTTTAAATTCTTTAATTTTTGCAGTAAGGAGTTTAGTTAAACTATTTAGTTATGTCTTTAAGGGTGGAAATCTTGTGTTTTGCCATTTTTTTCTAATTTTTCTTTTAGTTGTTATAAGTTCAACTATATCTAAAGGGTAAGACTGTTGTATATTTTTTGCCTTAGTTACTGGAGTACTCATCCAAGCAGCTAGTTGTATTTGTGATGTAAGTTTTTCTGTTTCTTCTTCAATATCTTCCGCCGTACTAAGACCACTTGCAGATTTTATAGCTCTTTCAAGTTTGTATTTAAAATATTCCCAATCGGTATTTCTGTTTGAAAGATACGAATTTTTGTCTTGTTCTTTGATTTCACCATTGATTTCTAAGTATATAGGTGAATGATCGGAATTTAATTCTGTGCCGTCTTCAAGGTACATTATGTTGGTTGGGATTTGTTTGGTTATAAAGAAGTCTATTAAATCAGGCATTTTATTTGGATCAGTTGGCCAATAGGTAGGATTTCCAGTAGACAAAATTTCACACCCTAATTGCTTGGCAGCTTTCCTAAGTTCACGTCCCTTAGTTGTTGTAAGGCGTGATCCCCAGTAAACATTTTTCGCGTTGAAATCTCCTCCAATAATGAATCTGCCTTTATGCTTATTAAACAATTGTATATAATGTTCTGCTTTAATTATGTGTCTTGGGGGACTATACAAAGCGGTTACTGAGATGTCATTATCGTGGATTTGGATATTTAGTGTTGTCGCCTGAAATAATTCAGTTGATATTTTATCATCTTCGTAATGTTCTATAGTTTTTTTAATTAAAACCGCACTGCCTCCTCTAGCATTATTAAGAGGATGATTGGAGCAGTACATATAATAGTTCTGGAAAGTTGTGTACATATGCGTAGTTAAATGCGTTTCGGATATAAGACATATATCTATTTTTCTTTTGTTGAGAACTATTTCAAGCTCACTTTTATGCTTTAAAATACCATTTGCATTCCAAGCCATTATTCTGAGAGTATTTTTGTTTATTGGGTTTCTTGACATATTTGTTGTTCTAATTTTTCTATTCATAAGCATTTTATTAAACGCAGTTTGGTCATTAAGTTTAGCTAGAATCTGAGTTAATTTATCTTCTTTTGGAGCTATTTTACTTTTCGAGTGACCATTAGCAGCTACAGCTGCGAAGGTGATGTTACTTCCAACTTCTGAAGAATGGTTTGCTTGGGTTGTATTATTTTCTTGCAATTGTTTTTTATTGGTTACACCCTTTTTATTTGCAACTGTTTTATTTCTAAGTTTTTGTAATTCTTTAGCTACAGGGCAACCTCTGTAACAGTGTCTGGTCTATTGCAGTCTTTGGTTGAATGGTTACCAGCACACTTTACACATCTTGCAGCTTCACAACAATAATTTTTAGTATGTTGAAACCCTTGGCACGTTTTACATTGGGGAATGAGTTTTGGTGGTTTAAGTGGCTCAATTTTCACAACTGTTTTCAAAATTTGTTTGATTTCGTATATTTTTTTGATATCTTCAGTTGGTTCAAAGTTTACTATAAACATATTCAACGGTTCTTTTGATTTCCATTTTAGTTTATTGTATGCCTTTGTAGCTTTGAAACCTTGATTATTAAGATCTTGAATGATATCTTTACAATCACAAGAGTAATGCAAATCTTTTACCATTACTTTAATTGGCCTAGTTTGCTTGTTTTCATATGAGTGCCATAATAACTTTGCTTCAGTAAAAGCTCTGGAGAGAGTTCTATGATCGGTACTGTCAAACAAATTGACCTTATACGAATCTTTTCCAACTAATTTAAGCATAAAGTCGTTTTTGACGTTTTCTTTGATTTGTTTATGTAATTTTTGATAATTGGTACCATTAATCGACAAAATTATTGGCGGTGGCCTTATTATTTTAGTTTTATTTTGTTCCTCTTTTGGTATTTCTTTAGTATTTTCTGGTGAAGATACCATTTTACGTTTTTTATTTGGCCTTTTGCTGCTTTGCATTAACCATTCAGTTTCTTTAACCAATTCTTC
This sequence comes from Bellardia pandia, assembly GCA_916048285.2. Classification (NCBI taxonomy): domain Eukaryota; kingdom Metazoa; phylum Arthropoda; class Insecta; order Diptera; family Calliphoridae; genus Bellardia; species Bellardia pandia. The sequence goes on along the minus strand of OU696532.1, from coordinate 89,427,102 downwards.
TTCATCGGTAAAATATTGGGTTTTTTGGTTTTCTTCAATATTAGAGATGGATTTAGGATCATTTCTTAAAAAATTTAATTCACGCTTAAGAGAATCATTTTCTTCTTTAAGAGATGAACAAAAAATCTCTAATTTATTGATTTTTTCCATTAAATAATTTATATCATAACGTCCACCACCACCTGGTGGTGGAGTGTTGAGCGCCATCTATTGCTTAGTAGTATAAGCTTTATCTGGCAGCACTAGAGATGTTGTAAGTAGTTCAATCTGGCAGCACTGTTTCTACCCAGTATTTTGTCAGAACGAGTCAGCTGGTGTGTTTTGTTTACGATATTAAGTTAAATCAAATATTTATATTTCCAGTAAAAATTTTGTGTAATTAAATTAGATTTACCAGCGGATACAGAATTTCGGCATGAAACCAATGGATGATGAAGTATACCCATTAAGCTTCCTGTTCTGGCTCAATCTGGTAAATATTTCGATTATTAAAAAGTTTATTTAAAGAGATCTTGGCAAGAGCCCTGCTAGTTGACCGTGTAAGTTCAGTGATGCCAACCAATCAGGTTAAAATATATAAAAAAAAAAAAAAAAACCTTAAAAAAGTGTTCCTCTCAGATGTAATTCTGAGAAAGAGCTTAGCTCGACTAGAAAAACTAGATGCATCTCTGAGGAAGAATCCATAAAAAAATCTTTGGCGAATTTTCTCACTGCAAGAGCCGTGGAACGGCGTCGTTCCTGTTCGCCCAATATTGTGATTTCAACAGATGAAAAAACATCATCTTCATCAAATAGTGCAGTCAAACCCAAAAAACAAGTAGGTATGGATAAGTACATAACCGTTCTCAAGCGACAGAGGAGCCCGAAGTCTGCTCAAGTGTCATCAAATGCAAAAGCTCCTAAGACCGTGAGTAATGATCAAAATAGGTTTGCTCTCCTCCAGACGGATGAGCCAGAACTTCCGAAGAAGACGTTTAAACCCCCACCAATTTATCTGAGAGAGCCGACTTCCAGTAAATTGATACAAGGAATTGTTGCTGTAATAGGTGAAAACATGTTTAGCGTAACCTCAATGAAACATGGAAATATCTGCGAGACAAAGATACAAGTGAATAGGGAAGATGATTTTCGAAAATTGTCCAACCAGCTGGAAAGGGAGACTAGGGATTTCTATACCTACCAGCTCAAAAGCGCAAAAGGACTCCAAGTCGTTCTAAAGGGTATAGACCCATGTGTTGATCCCGCGGAGATAAAAACCGGTTTAATGGACAAAGGGTTCAAAATCAAGAGCGTAGTGAATATTAGAAACCGTGAAAAGATCCCTCAGCCCATGTTCAGGGTAGAATTGGAACCTGGAGATGTTGTCTTAAAGAAAAATGAGTCCCATCCCATTTACAATCTGATGTACCTTCTGCATCGTAGAATCACCGTGGAAGAACCACATAAGCGTCAGGAACCCGTACAGTGTCTCAACTGTCAAGAATTTGGTCACACCAAGGCGTATTGTAAATTGCCGACAGTTTGTGTTGCGTGTGGGGAGCTACATGCAACTGCTCAATGCGATAAGTCGAGAACTGACTCAAAAATCAAAAAATGCCGTAACTGCGGAGGTAATCATACCGCAAATTATAGAGGTTGTCCAATTTACACTCATTTGAAAGGCATAAGAACCAACAAGACGTCAGTATTGCCTAATCGCCCTCAACAGCCAAATTTAGCATCGAGTGACAATTTCCCTCAATTATTCCGGTCCACTAGTCATGTAAACGCGCCTAGTTCTAGACAAGTTTCTTACGCAAACGTCGTTAAATCTAATATACCAGGTCTGGAGCAGGAACCTAAACCCCAATATTCTGAGCCGCATATCAACAATCTAGAGGCAACATTGCAGACACTTGTCCAAACTATGAACACTTTCACGACCACCATGACATCCATGATGCAGGAAATGCTGAAAATGCAATCCACTATCTTGCAAGCCATTTTAAAGAAATGATTTATTTAAAAATTTGTTTCTGGAACGCGAACGGCCTCCGCCAACATAAAAATGAACTGGAATACTTCCTGATGGATAAGCAGATTGATGTTATGATGATTGCTGAAACTCACTTGACGTCGACAGGGTACTTCAAAATTAATGGCTACGAGTTCTACGATACTAAAGACCCCCGCGGAAGAGCTTGTGGAGGTTCGGCAATTCTTATAAAGAACAGAATAAAGCATTATCTAATGAATAACATAAGTGAGGATTACCTCCAAGCAACAAACATTTGCATTGAATTCTGTCAATACAAATTTGTTTTATCATCGATTTATTCTCCGCCTCGATTTTCAATAAAAGAACACCAATACCATAACTTCTTTAAATCCCTTGGAGCTAGATTTTTAGTTGCTGGTGACTTTAACGCCAAACACACATTTTGGGGTTCACGTCTGGTAACCCCAAAGGGTCGCGTACTCTTCAACACCATTGCTAAAATGGGCTTAGATGTACTCTCAAGTGGACATCCCACCTATTGGCCGATGGACCGACGGAAGATTCCCGATGTTATTGACTTTGGGGTAATGAAAAATATCCCTGTAGAATGGATGCAAGTGGATCCTTCACTGGACTTGTCCTCAGATCACTCTCCTACTATCATTTCAATGCATTTCCCTCAAGTGTGTGGTTCTCCATTTATGAACATGACTAAGACCCGAGTAAGTTGGATAAAATACAAAAAGTATTTAAGTTGTCATTGCACGGAAAATGTTGTGTTGAGAACTACCGACGATATTGATGAGTCAATTGGCAACTTTACCGATGACCTTCGACGAGCTGTGCATCACGCTTCCACTTATCACGTTGAATGTAGAAATAGGACAAACAGAACTTATTTCTCTGAACTCGAACATCTCCTATCAGAAAAAAGAAGAATGAGAAGAGAGTGGCAAATTCACAGGTCTCCTGAACTGAAAGCTAGGCTACGGGAATGCAGAGATATACTAAGACATTTCTTAGAAACCCAAAGAACGGCCTCACTTAGATCTTACTTGGAAGGTCTTGATAGTACCCCACAATCTGACTACTCGTTATGGAGGGCGGCAAGAGGTTTAAAAAGATCAGTAAGAGGAAAACCTCCTTTGCGAAATCCGACTGGTGACTGGGCTAGAAATGATTCCGAGAAAGGGACATTATTTGTTAACCATTTGAGAAATGTGTTTACTATAAACAACTCAAATAATAACGAATCTGATTTGCCACCACTTGTTATAAGGCCTCCTGTACCTCTAAGACTAAACTTTCGCGATGTCCAAAACGCTATTGGTACTCTGAACCTTAGAAAGGCTCCAGGTATGGATAAAATCAGCAATAAAATGCTTGTGGAGTTACCTCGTGTAGCAAGAAGAATTATCCTCTTTATCTTCAACGCTAGTTTACGCCTAGAATACTATCCTGCAGATTGGAAGGTGTCTATGATCACTATGATTCCTAAGCCAGGGAAGGACCATACCAAAGTGGAGTCATATAGGCCAATTAGTCTACTGCCGACAATTTCAAAACTGTTTGAAAAATTGTTAATGACTAAATTGACTCCAATTCTGAATGACACTGAATGTATTCCTAATCATCAATTCGGCTTCAAGGCTAAACACAGCACCTTCGAGCAAACACACAGATTGGTAAATGTGATAAGAGGGTCGTTTGAAGACAAAAAATACTGCTCCGCCCTTTTCATTGATGTGTCGCAAGCGTTCGACAAAGTTTGGCATGACGGTTTAATGCACAAAATAAAATTAACTCTGCCTGCTAACACCCATAAACTCATGGAAAGTTATTTATACGGTCGCAAATTTAAAATCAAAGAAGGTGATTTTTTAAGTACCGCTCAGCCAATTGAATCAGGTGTGCCACAGGGTAGCATACTGGGTCCTACTTTATATTTGATATATGCCTCCGACATGCCGTCAGACCCTAAAATCCATACGTCAACTTTTGCAGACGATACAGCCTTTATCAGCGTCCATCAGGACCACCAAGTTGCATCACAGAATTTGCAGAATTATGTTTATAAACTAGAGAATTGGCTAGAGCTTTGGAAAATCAGGGTTAACGAACAGAAATGTATTCATATAACTTTCACATTGCGAAAAGATACCTGCTCGTTCATCAGAATAAATAATCAAATTATCCCGCAACACAATAAAGTCAAATACCTCGGCATTCACCTCGACCGCCGTTTAACTTGGAAGTCTCATATTGAAGCGAAACTTACACAAATGAGATTAAAAGCAGTGCAACTTAATTGGCTAATCGGCAGAAACTCTACATTGAAATTGGATTGCAAACTTTTGTTGTACAATGCAATACTAAAGCCAATCTGGTGCTATGGAATTCAATTATGGGGTACTGCCTCAGCATCCAACATTGAAAAAATTCAAAGGGGTCAAAATAAAATTCTACGTATAATTACTGCAGCACCATGGTATGTTAAAAATTCTCGAATCCACAAAGATCTAGGCGTGCCATTAGTAAAAGTCGAATTTACAAAATATGCGTCAAAGTATGTCAGCAAACTTGAACACCATCCAAACCTCCTTGCACGAGACATCCTTAACTTTAGTGGCCACAATCGGTTGAGAAGGAGGGATACCCTTGCTTTAACTCAAGCGCAAAATAGATGACTGGATCAGTTGATGTGAAATTTTTTTAGTATCATAAAAATTTTTGTCTAGCACTGGCTGGGCTTATTATTTTCTTTTTAGTATTAAGATTTGAATACTTATTGTCATTTCAAATATGAAGATTCAATAAATAATTAAATGCAAAAAAAAAAAAAAAAAAAAAAAAAATCCAAAAGGGAGGTCAAAAGTGAGCATTTCGTATCAATGTGAACTGTATTATAGATCAGTGAAAAATCATATTCTCTAAGAAAGAGGAGTAGACCGACCAAGTCGGTGTTTTTGTAGTCACGATATTCATAAAACTCCTGAGGACGAACAAATTCAAATTCAAAAGAAGCAAAAATAAGAGCATGATCAGAAATGGATGGACATTGAATCTGGCCTGAGAAAGTCACCATGGGATGAATGTTAACTAAAAATAAGTCAATCAGCGAAGTAGTTCTTCTCCTAAGGTCAAAATGGGTTGGCAATGAGTTGTGAACAATTGATAAATCAGATCTTGTACATAGAGAACGAAAGATTTCAGCCTTAGAAGGAACCAAAACGTTACAATTGAAATCACCAACGATGATAATATTAGTGTACTTTGAAATAAGATCATAGTGTTGCTCCTCAAATGTGTGTAAATCTCCACTCGGAAGATAAACAACACCAAAAAGACATCTCACGTCGCCAATAAGTAGATCAATAAAAAGAGACTCACAGCCCGGAATTAAAACTTTAGAAACAACTCTATAGACTAGTTTTTTAGCAACATAAATTGCAACTCCACCTCCTCGAGACGAAGAAGCACGATCATTGCGACAAATCTTATAACCATGGATTCCTACCGTACGGTCAGAAATCTGATCATTGAGCCACGTCTCAGTGATCGCAAAAACACCAAACAAATCACGGTCAATTATGGATTTAAGCTCATCAAGTTTAAACGAATTCGTGTTAGGGGATAAACTGCGACAATTCAAATGACCAACTTTATATTGATTCCTATATGGAAGTAGGACATTATTCAAGTACACACTATCACTAACTATCGGACCAAGGTTATCTCTAGAATACATCGAAACAAAAAAATAAATCAGCAGTGGGGAGCACAAAGAAGCATGTTAAATGAAATATAAAAAAACTTATAATTAATAAAGAATTCATAAAACAAATCGATTAAATTCAACATATTTACAGCTAATCATAATATTCAGACTATTTGATTATATACAATTAAGTTTGCCATTAGCTATTAGCCAAAATAAATTAGCTATTAGCTAGACGAATCAATCGTATTTTATCAAGAAAAAGACATGATATATAACTAAAAACATCCCACCTCATAGAACTCATAATAGCATTTAGAATATAATTTAAAAACGTTTATCACATAAAATATAAAGATATTGGATTATTAAAGAGAATCAGAAAACAAACATTTTTTAGATTACATTTCCAAATGCCACCACGAACCCCATGCAACGAAAAGCCGCACCGCATACCACGTCATGAAGCAATCTATATTTGACTAAGTATTATGGATAAATATGCATATACAGTGGGGAGCAGAGGTGAGTACATGTTTGTATTTTCTGCATTGTAAAGATCATAAAAATGGTAATAATGGAGCGATTTTTAAATTTATTTTTCTATTTTAATTCTTATTTAGTTCTTTACATAATTCTTAATAAGAGAAATAAAAGCCCAATAAAACAAGATTGTAATTTAAATAACAACAAAACAACTTGTATGTACTCAGTTTTGCTCACACTTGTTATCAACCAAATAATTGAAACATTTATTAATTTACCGTTATTTGAAATTAAGTTTTGAAATTTGTTGCTGCAATCTTTAGTTTTGTTAATATGAATTTTAGTTTTAAATCATAATTGAATAACTCCGTGTTCCAAAAACGTCGTTTTTTTTTTAATTTAAAAAAGTAAAAGTTAATATTTTTTGAAAAATGAAGAAACTATCGATAGCCGTGGAAAATTTGATAATAAATAAAACAAAGGATGACTCCTCGTCACGTATGATAGCAAAAGAGCTTAATATAAGCCAATCAGTAGGTGGTAGAGTGTTAAAACGGCGAAATGTAGCTTCTAAAGACAGGCTTTCAGTCGCCAAGGATTATTATCTGATGGAGACGCACGCCCTATAATGAGAAAAATGAGAGCAGACACGTCTTTAGTCCTAAAAGAAGCTTCCTGAGCAATAAATAAAAATGTTAGCCGATGTACAGCAAGAAGAACGCTACATAATATTGGATACATCTCAGCTGTAAAAAACCTAAACCAGCACTATCAGATAAAAATGTTTCAGCACGTTTAAAATTCGACAGACTACACAAAGATTGGACTGTTGATGACTGGGAACGCGTGATATGGTCAGATAAATCCAAGTTTAGCCGATATCAAGCCGGTAAAAAGTATTATTGGCGTCGACAGCGGGAGAGTATACAACGACACCATGTTAAACAGATTGTAAAGCATCATCATGGTTTGGGGTTACTTTACATTGTGGCATGTTGGTAGATTACAAAAAAATTATGAAATCATGAGAAAAGAAGACTATTTAAAAATATTGCAGATTCAACTTCCCGATTTTGTAAATCTGAGCGCATACCCTGAGTAAGAAGTTGTGTTTCAACAGGATGGATACCCAAAACACACCTCGAAAATCGTTAAGGAATGGTTGAATGGGCAAACATTTTTCAATTGATGCAGTGGCCTCCGCAAAGTTCCGACCTCAATCCAATTGAAAATTTGTTGTAAATTGTGAAAAGACGGTTGGGACAGTATCGAACAGCTCCGTCGAACTTCGCTGAGTTGTGGCAACGTGTGGAGCTGGAGTGGCAGAGAATTCTACATGAAATTATCCAAAAGTTGGTTGAAAGTATGCCCAATCGCATAAATAGTGTATTAAAAAATAAAGGGCTGTGGACTAAGTACTAAAAATTTAAAAGTTTTTTTTGTTTCCTGAAAGTGCAAAACTGAGTACTTAAGATTTAATTTTATTTAATTTAGTTTGTTCCCTGAATACGTAGTTTTTTTGTTTTGTTTTAAGATCATTATTGTAATCCACTAATTAATAAATAAGATAAAAAAGTAATAATTTAAATCGCTTTGTTATTACCATTTTTATGCACCTGCAAATGCAGAAAATAAGAACACGTACTCACCTCTGCTCCCCACTGTGCATACATACACACTGGCTGTCCCGTCTTTGAATGACAAAAATAGTTTTTTGAGCTACACTTTCGCAAGAGGTATCAAAATTTGCGTAATTTTACACAGATTACGGAAAAAGTAATAAAAGTGGATTTACATGCCATCTTGAGTGCTCTACTTTTGAAAACGTTTTAACAAACCTAAGCCCTATGCTATGTAAAGTAAAAAAAAGGAGACACAAATTTATTTTATTAATATATTTTATAATTAATGTACAAGAAAATAAAACTTATAATAAGTGACAAAAACTTGAAATTTAAACATATTTTTTTGGCCAAAATTTGGCATTTGGATTTCAACCTGTTTATAATAAAACCATCTCTAGAAGCAGCGTTAGTTACACATTGAGAGGCCTCTGTTACCAGTTTAACACATCTTTCCACAGCTTGTGTGTGACAAGGAAAGTCATAAATTTCTAAGCTGTTATCTTTTACCATGCTTTGAAGGTACTCATTGGAAATATGCCGAAGAACCGGCGGTGCTGTAATATACTCTGGTTTAAATACTCTGTATTTAGTGCTACTTTCAGTTTCTTTAGCTTTGATAATTTTTTACAATGCCAGCTCCCGAATGTGGTCTATATCATCAAACAGCATACTGACAAGTAGATTTTCCGGGTGAGCAAAAAAAACATTTCTTTCGATAACAGAATCCACAACTATTCTGATATTTTCGGGTAAAAAATAAGATGAAAAATATGTTTGGCTCCTTCTTTAAAAGACGGTTTTTGTTTGATTAGGAACCAAATCGGAGCGTATACTTTAACAACGTAATTGACAAGCAATTGCAAATTTTCTGATGGATTAAGGGTACTTACGTAAACTCTGAGTAGACGATTAGCTAAGGTAAGCCATCTCGAGTGCGCAATTTTTCCAGGTTTACGGTTTGCCAGCTCAAGACTACAATAACCAGTTTATACAGCTTTACATATCTCATAAAGAAATTTTTGATCCGTACTTAGTTGATCGACCACATTTTTCGGCAAGTCAGGCAAATTACCAGCCACCGCACAAAAAGACACCGTTGATTTATTATCACAAGTAGGTAATTGTTTTCTAATAAGTCCACAATATTCTCTAGGTCCCAAAGTGCAACCATCTAAAGTCAAGAATAAATGACGAAGAGGTAACTCATACAAACACACCATTGTAGCGGTCTCTTTAAATACTCCTCCAAAAATTGAATAACGCCACCCTTCCAACCGGTATTAGTTGCAGTTTCGTCACATCCAATGCAAATCACGTCTTCTAAAAAAGTTGTGATCGAAGTTAAAATGCCCCTTGCAGTGCCGCGACTTGGCGTTGTGTGACCCAAATAAATTGATTCAGGTTCTGCTAAAATTGAGATGTGTTCTTCTAAAATTTCTTTTCGATGGTAACGATCTCCTATTTTCTCATTTATCAAAGTCTTGTCTTTTCTTCCATCAAAGTAAATGCTTTTAATAACAATACCTCCAATCTCTTTTGAATTTTCTTTCCGGGCTGTAGATACAGTATTTTGTTTTTATTAATTACCAGATATAAATTTTCGGTAGAAATTAAGCCCAAGGCAGCCAAAACCGCAGAAGCAACAGCAGCAGCAGAACGAGTCGATAAACCGTATATATCACAGACCTTAGCAACTGTTGGCAACGGCAATGTATTCCGAGTCGTCGTTGAAGTCGAAGGTGTTTCCCTCGAAAGTGTGTTAATAGGAGATGCCTCCGTTTCTTCTGAATTTTCACACAGTGAAATTTCATCACAAATCTCTGGAACAGAATCGGTTTCTTGAGTGGAAAGCTCTTTTTTGCTGCCCTTATGGAATGTTCAGTTTTTCTCTGCTTTCGTTTTATTAATCGAGCTGTTTCTTTTTTATCAACTCCACGTATAACCATTTTTCTGTAATTTCTTTGATCCAACAAGAAACTTCTTTCATTGATTGGAACTTTTAAACAAGTACAACATTCAAATGAAGTGCATTTCCAATGAGCAATGTCGAAAAGCTTCTCAGATAACTCCAAAAAACACTGTAGTTTGTTTTCGAAACCATTTTTTCGTTTGCTTTTGGGGTATCTTTTCAAATGAAGGTACTTATCGAAATAGGATTGGAGTAACTGAATAACTCGTTTCTTAGTTACGATTGGAATGAAAGCTTTGGTCCAAATACTTCAATCTCTTCAAAAACAATCGCATATATATCGGAATTTGATGGATCTTTTCCATTATACTTTAATTTCATGTTGTGCTTGACAAATAAAATATATTTAAGGACGTTGGTAGCTGGCGATCATCAAGTTCCTTATATGGTCCCAATATAAGACTTAAGACTATAACTATTGCAACTGACTTATGTATTATAAATTACATAGTTTAGTTTTTGTTTTTTTTTTAATTTTCTTTTATGGGAAAACCCCCATTTACGAATTGTGATTTTAGGAAACATAACAGGTGATTTTGATGTGATGTCAGACTTTTTATTTCATGCTCAAGGGCTTCTGTATTTTAAGGAGTAAGCCGTAACTTTAAAATGAACTTAAAAACGGGTTCGTAATAAAAAAAAAAAAAAGTTCGCTATAACCGTAATAGTTGGTGTATAATTTGAAAGTGAATGTCTTGGGTCCGGAAAAAATTTTTTTTCTGGATTTTTTTTTTATAAAAAATCCTTATAAACGGTGTACATTATAAACGAACTCCACTATGTCTAGCAAATTCATAGTCTCCGGTAAAGTGTTGTTATACATAGTCGTGGCATAATTAGTTTAGGTGTCGAAATTAAGAATAGCGAAATATAATTATGAAAATAACTACTTTTCAAAACTTTGAAGATTGGTAGAGACCTAAAGATATAGTTTCATTTTATTTTTAAAATCATTTTGGTAATCTACGTTCAATTGCGCAAATTCTAGGAGATCTTGCATTTGGGAAATCTAAAAAAAACTTTTTCGGGACAGCCTAATACACACACATACATATATATATATATACATATATATATATATATACATAATATATACGTACATATAGACATATAAATATATTCAATGTATATAGCAAATGAGCAATAATATTAAAATCCATTCTTCAACAAATCATTGCATCCAACAGCATCAACAACAACATCTTTACCATCCAACAGAGTGACTTTAGCCTTGGGCTTATCTCCATCCAAAATTCTAAACTTTAAAATACTTTTTTTGGTGAGCAGCTTTCTACAGGTAGCATTGATTTTTGCAGCAGCAGGAGTGTAGTGATCATTTAAAAATATTCTTTTTTCGATACGCATACTATGTGTATCACCTTGAATGTTACCATCCGTACCAGCATTAACATTTGCATTCTGGTTATTAGTAATATGGTTGTCAACCTTAACCAAATCAGAGACCAGGAGAGAGCGGGTTATTATAGTTCTGAAGTATGCCTTAATAATTTCATCACGAATAGTAACATTATTGAATTTTACAAGCACAAATGTCCCTTTGTTGATATAGCAAGTATGATTGATGTCATGTAGATTAATAGGCACATTATAAAAAGTGGCCAACTCAACAACAACAGCAGCAAGATCAGTAAGACCAATAGGCAGACCACGAATAATTAAATCTGACCGATTGAATTTTCTGTGTAAGGCATTATTATCAGTCTCAAGTTGTGTAATTTTTGAGGAAGTAGACGAGTCTATGTGTCTAATAAGTTTATTGCAATCAGACACATCTGATTTTAGATCACTGATACAGGTAGAAATTTCACGCTTAAACTCCGCAACTATATCTTTAACGAATAAATTCGGTAAAATTATTGTTTAGTGTGGTAATTTGATCACGCATCAAGTTGACATCAGAAGATGGGGTTTTCTTACATGGTGTGCAGATAAATGATAAGTTCTTAAAATTCTCCTTTGGCTTTTAGCTCATCATCCGATATATTTTTTTACACGTAGAATGGTACTATAGCTGGCAGACATCACACTGCGCACCAGACTGACCACGAGAAAATCCATTTTTGCATATAACATATATATATAATGAAAAAAAAAACAGCAAATGACAGGCAGAAGATTGTTACGGAAATTTGTGATGAGTAACAAGAGTAACAATAATTCCAATAAAGTGCGGTTCCAAGTACACTTTGTATGCACAGCAGAAGTTTAGTTCATTATTATCAATAAAAAGTAGCAAATTAAAAAATAATTATGACAGCAGCCGCAAAACACGTTTACTTAGGCATTACAGAGTTGCCAGAATTAAACACATTATATATTTAAATAAATGAAATATAAATTTAAACCAATGTTCGTTTCATTCAGATCCTACATGGGGGCTCAACCGAAATAAATAACCACAGAAAAACTATAATGGAAGTAAAGAAGTGTTTGTGTGTGTAAAGAAAGAACAAAAGGGCTTAAATCTAGTTTACCGACGCAGCTCCAAATAAAAAAAAGTATGTAGGGTTATAGAAAATTGAAAAATAAGAAGAAAATATGAAATAAAAGTATTGGCGCAAACGCTTAGTTTTCGAGTTATGGACGTTTTAGTGCAACGAAAAAAAAATGCCATCCAATTCAGAATAAAAAAAGAAAAAAACCAAAATTAAAATTTAAGGGGCGAAGGCCCGTGGAGCCCCCTGGAAGCAAAAAACTGCCCCGCCCACTTAGTGATATGTGTGGGTTGCAAATATGTATCTATTTTATTTTTGTATTCGCATATTATATTCCTTAGCGAAGCCGGTTTTTGTTATACGATAGAGGAGAATATCCTTGCGCCCGGCCAAAAACGGGCTACGCAGAAGAGGATTATTTAGCATATCGGAAATAGTCTCTTAGTTACAAAAAATTAACCATTTATTAATGTTTTGTATCAGTTTTGTATATAGTACATAGGTACTAATTTTTATTTAAATATTTTCATAAAAAATAAGAAATTTAAATTTAATTACTCGCTACTTGATTCTTCTTCCAGTGAGCTGTCTGCTGCCATTGAAATTATATCTTCTTTATTATTATTAGGTTGTAAGGGGTTGTACATTAACCCCGCCAATTTCAAAAATTCTACGAATGTGTTTTTATTTTAAGATTTGCACCAACGCATAAAAATAAATTTTTGGATATATCCATTAAAAAAAGTGTTTTCTTCGATTATATTCTGGCACTGATCTTTTTAAGTGCCGCCAAAGGCCTTCAATAGTGTTAGTGTGTTGTCCGCTTGTTTTATTCACAAAGGAAAAAGAGTGGTTTACTTTTTGTGCTTATAGCCAAAATCTTTCAAAGCATCGTATGACTGAAAAGATAATCATATGTATGTAAATTGTTCAGATTCATTAAAATATTGTTAATTTTATATTACTTACCTTCCAAAAATCGGAAATAATAATTGATCCTGGGGAAATGTATTTTTGAATAAGCGGTATTAGTGTTTCACGGCTCCTATCTTCTACGGAAACCATAAAACACTTACCGCTTAGTCTTTCTACTCCTCCAAAGACCCATTGTCCTTCTACGTGGTGGCCTCTGTGGAACTTGCGTTTTCCAACTTTACTTTCGTCAATTTCTATTATAACGTCAGAACCTCCTATTTTTAAATTACTTTGAAAATAACCAAAAACGTCTACTTCCCGGCAATAGTTGTCCCAGTCGACAGCAGTCTGTAGACCCTCAATGCCGGTTTCTCTCATTGTAAAGTCGAGTGAAACATTTTCTGTCCACAAGTATACGAACAGTAAAACTTGGCAAAGAGTAAGGTGTGACTTATCAAAAAATGTGTATTTTCTGAAGGACACCATTACGTTGCACCTGTGGGGGGGGGGGGTTTGTCTTCAGAACTCCAACATCTACATATAATTATTTAATGTTATTTTAAAGTTCTAAATAAATTCGCTTTTACTTACCTCCAGATCCATCCATTAATTTTAGGCTGTCCATTACATCTCTTTTAAAGAGAACATGTTCTCTTTTTGTGTTCGTATCTTTTTGTTCACTCTCTTTTTTTGGTGCGGAAGTTTTTTGTCCAACAGTGCTCTTTATGTACTTATGTTAAGGATTTAATTGGAATCGGATGCCCAGTTCACATTACTTCTAACTCAGCCAAAACTGGTTTTGATTCGTTTCCTGTTGATGTAGAATTGATTTGTATAAAAATCTTTAATTTTTTTCAATTTACACAGTAAGAACCGAAAGTTTAAAGGAATTTTGCAGCTTCACTAAAATAGAATATAAAAATTTGCTAGGACATTCAGGCACACGATGGCTATCATTATTTCCCGCAGTGAATCGAATTCTAGAAGTTTTCCAGCTCTAAAATCTTATTTTTTATCTATTGATAACTGTCCAGTTATTCTGGAACGATTTTTTAAGTCAAACTTAAGTGAGGCGTTTTTGTACTTTGTACATTCATTGCAATATGTATTTCACGAAAGAAGTAAAGAGATGGAAATGGAAACAAATTCAATCTTGGAGGTATCGTCAATCGTAAAATCTTTGAAAACCACTTTAAAGTGCAGAATTGACCAGAACTTTTTGCCAATTTCCACAAATACAATATTACTTGAATTAATCAGGAACGGATTTGAAACTGAAGTTAATTCTTTTAAAAATGATTGTATGAAGTGCTACCGAAAATCATTGGAATACCTCGAAAAATGGACAATTCACTTGGATGAGTTCAGTTGCTTCAATTGGATGAAATTGGACGAAGTACCTGAGTGGACATCAGTTGAACTTACGGTCAAATATATATCTTCGAAAGGTGTCGAATTAAGTTTCAATGATTCAAAAGGTTTTGACCAGTTTTGTAACTTAAAAAATTTTGTGGCCGCGAAACTATCTGATACCGATGATGAATTTAAAAAACTAATATCAAGTGCAAAATGGTTAAAGTTTTTTGAAAATAATAATAATTCAGAGTATTATTAGGGAAAATATGATCAGGATTCAGGCCGAAAATTGCAAGACCTTTAATAAGAAAAGAAAATCTGAAGAAGAGTACGAAGTTGACGATGTTGTTGCAATAAAGAGAACTCAATTCGGCACTGGTTTGAAATTGAAAGGCAAATTCCTTGGACCATATAAAGTTACTGGAAAGAAAGATCACGGAAGAGGGTCCACATAAAACCGTTACTGTTGCGGAGTATTTGAAGAGGTGGTGTTACAATTCGGGGCGAATTGGAAGTCAGGATCGCCGAGTGTAGGATTAATAGCAGTCGAACACTACTCACGAGACGCCAATCTAGTGTAGTAAATGAAAGATGTTGAGCAGGGTTGTCAGATTTTTTTGAGCTTCGTCGCCAAAACGGATGTAAAAAATCGCCAAAATTCGCCAAAATCCGATTTTGTTCAGTTTTTAATTTTTTTTTATTATCTAAAGAAATAAATTTTGTTTACACAAAAAAACCTAGTTCAATTTTTAAGTCAAAAATCGCCAAAAATTGAGAAAAAACCAAAAAAATCGCCAAAAATATTTTTTTTTTTAGTTTTTGTTACATTTTTTTTATTTAATTCATTAATTGTTACTTATTAAACAATATTTTAGTAAAACATATACACATTTATATCCGTTTTTGTATTTTTTACTATTTAAAAAATTTTAAAACTTTGTTAAAAGAGAGTTTTAAATTACATAAAAATGAAGATCATATTTAAAAAAAAAGTAAAATTAAGTAGATAAGTCTAAGAGTTCGTAAACTTCATCCTCAGCGATTTCATTACTAGAGTCTTGACTTTCATACATAGTTGAGTTGAATTTTTTTATCATTTCATTAGTCGGTGTAAACGAATTGCAGCATAATTTGTTTACGTTCATATGATTAATTATTCTCAATAGAGCGTCTAAAAGCTCATATTGAATTTTATTACTTAGTCGAATTTTTGTACAATTCATTATTGAAAAGACCCTTTCAACGCAGACATTACTAGTTGGAACTATCAATATAGTAAGAACGGCCAAAGATATTTCCTTAAAATGGTACGTACCTGCTGTATCGTGATAATCAAACACTTTTGGCCAAAATTCAAGTAAATTTGTTGGAATTTCGTTATTAAAATAATTATTTCAATTTATGAACGGAAGTTTTCCCTATTGAGTTTCATACACGCCTACTGCTACATTTGGATCCATAAATGGTCTTAATGTTTCTTGAACAACGCCAAATTTAGTTTCAGATAATGTATTCGCACACTTTGAAATAGAAAATTGTCCAAAAGCTTTAAAAAAGTTCATATTTTCTGGTAATCTCATATTTTCTGGTAATCTTTTAAAAGTTTTTTTAAATACACAAAACAGTTTTCATTAAGTACGATTATTTCTATTTCGCTCAATTTCGCATTTCTTAATTCTGTTTCAAACTCTGCTCCAAAATCAATTGCATTTAGAAGAATCAATAGCTGCATGTAAATCATTGAAAAATTTTTCATTGTTTTCAGTATTATATAAAAGAGAAGGTTTGAAAACTTTTGTTGAAAACATAAGAAGTGTACAATACATTTTTTCATGCATGCTGTAAGATTGAAATTCCAAATTCAGATGATTCATTTCGTTGACAATTGGATTTATAAAAACCAAAAAAAGACGATTTTTTTATCACATAATTTATTATAGATGTTTTGGTGAAAATCGCCAAGAAAATCGCCAGTGATATCAAAAATCGCCAAAAAATCGCCATGTCGCCAAACGGAAAATCTCGACGCCAAACACGTTTCAAAATCGCCACGTTTGGCGAGAAATCGCCATATCTGACAGCCCTGATGTTGAGAAATGTTAGAGGAGTGAGATGTGAGTAAGAGTTAGAGAGTGAAAAGAGATCGAGGGCAATAAGAAGTTGCAAAAGGCAAAAGCGGGGAGTTCTGATTAGACGCTTGAACAAGCTAGTTCCCTACAAGAAGACTACCAGTTAAATAACCAGTCATTTAACCGGTAGTGCTGCCAGATATATCGGTTAAAGTTTATATTAGTTTATTAAGAGCAAAATGAAAAATATAACCGAAACTCTTGTGTACGTGTGATTTTGCATCTTGCTCTAACTACCTAATTCCACTCGACTACGCAACATACATCTGTACTGCGTACTCTGCTACTTTCAATCGGTCAATGATTACCTAAATATTGGGTAAGCTTAACCAGTTAATGATAACGTAAATATTGGTTATCTCTAACTAGTCAATGCTTACACAAATATAGGTTAGCAATAACTGGTCACAGCTAACGAATATATCCGTCAATTATAACTAATAATAATAAAACACAAAATATTATTTTCTTTTAGTTAAACATTTAATTCTTTTTCTTTTTTACAATATTTTTTTGCTTCTGCCGGTTATGGCTGCGTTCTACAGCCTTCTTTATATTTTTTTGGAATTCCATTATGCTTTGCTTTTGGAAAACGTCTGAAATTTAAAGAATAGATACAAATATTAATAGTATAATATTATTACAATGAATTTTCAAAATGTACACACATAATAACATTAATATATGTATGTATGTACGTACATACCTCTCAAAAACTTGGAGCAGATAGAAAGCTGTGCTAGGGAATGCTTTGCCCACCTCCCATCCCAATTGTACATCTGTAGAAGGTCATCCGTAAATATGCCACGGATGACACTGCTGACATCTTCAGATGCCCCTTTAATTTTATGCATGTGCATAAGCTGTAAAAAATATATATATTAAAATTTAAAAATAATTCTTTTATAAATTACATTTTATTACCGTTGCTTGGGCAAAATCTTCAGCCTCCAGCTTCTCTTCCATCTCCTTTACTGAAGCAATATTTTGCAAAGGCAGCATGGATGCCACTTCATCCATTTTTTGATCGTGGACCTCTCCTGTAATGCGGCATACTGAGCCCTCCACCCTTTTAATGGACACCTTACACTCCATTAGGGCTTTGGTCTGGGCCATCATCTCCGGTTTTGAAGCTAGCTACAAAAAATTTCATTATTGTTTGAAAAGCAATAAAAGAATTGAAATACTTACATTTTCTTCAATATGTTCAAGTTTTTTGCCAATAATTCCTTGATTTTCGACAATTATAGACTGAACGTTGCTCAGGACTTGCTGATTTTTTTCTAGTTGGTCGAGTTTTTCTAGAATTTTATTCAATACTGCATGAATATCTTAAACGAAAAATAAAACAGTTATTAATACATATAATTTTAAATAATTTATTTATATTTACCTTGATTTTTATCAGCACATTTATTATGATTTTCCTTGCCTGCAACAGGTGCATCACCAGTAAGGCTAAAAGTTTTCCTCTGAATTAGTTTCTGGCTGAATCCAGAAACGCTTTCTTGGGAGGCACCATCAAAAACACTTTGCGAAGAATTCATGTAATTATTTTTAAAACTTTATTATTATTATTATTGTTATTATTATTATTATTATTCCGATGTGAAAATTTTAAAAAATGATTGCACTCAAATGAAAAAATGCAAAGAACGTGTGTAAGTGCAAGTACAGGTGAACAGGCACTGATGTTAAATATTCTGTAGGTTTTGATTTTTTAGTAAAAAAAAAATATTAACTTAACTTAATCTTGAGACAATTGTAGGTTTTCCTAATATTAGTATATTTATAGCAGGCTGTTTCTTATAGTAGACTTTTGCATAGAAGTAAAACTTTTCAAATAAATCTTTTTGTGGTACCAAGTTATTTAAGGAGAGAAGAATATGTTTGTTTTTAAAAGAATGCGGTATTCTAAGAATTGAATGTTTCTTCCGTCAAAAAGTATTCATTTAATTGATACAGGAGTAAGTAAAAAAGTTGCATATACTTTCAATTTGCAAAAGTTTTACAGGAATTTTTAATGATAATATTAATTTTGTTGCCAAATATATCTTAATTTTTGCACATGTTCTAAGGGCACTTTTTGTTTAGTGTGCAACAATTTTTTAAAATTTTCCACATTGGACTTATATGTCCTTTTTTCTTTACAAATTAAGTTTTGTAAATTTCTTTTACTCATCTTTCTTTCTTATTTTCTTTTTATTTATTATTTATAAAAAACACACACGGCTTTTTGGAAAATTTTTTTTTCAAAACGCGAAACTTAACTGAACAGCAAAATCACCCAATTAGAATTAAAAAATTTAAAAATGTTACCAAGAATAATTTTCTCATATGCAGATCAGTCATCTCTCTCTAACATATATGTTAGAGTTGAACAACTAATACAATATTTCCCCACACTGCCACTAGAAAAAACTTTTTCTCAATACGTTTTTTCCCTGAAAAACCCCCAAAATTTCCCATAACTCATGTGTATACGAATTATATTTTTTTTGGCAATAAATGAGAAAATAATTAAAATTTATAAAAACATAACTAATATGTTTTAATAGAACTTCTTTTAAAATGAAAATTAAATAAATTTTTACATAAATAACTTCACAAAAATGTTCAATAAATATTATAAAACAATCCTTTAAATTTTACTAAAAAGACGAAAATATGGCAGCGTCGGTAGAAAAAT
The DNA here is from genome assembly GCA_916048285.2 of Bellardia pandia. Lineage (NCBI taxonomy): Eukaryota > Metazoa > Arthropoda > Insecta > Diptera > Calliphoridae > Bellardia > Bellardia pandia. The sequence continues at coordinate 89,407,781 of OU696532.1, read as the reverse complement.
TCTATATTAAATTGTTGCAAGTGTGTTAGTAAAAAAAAGGTTGGCTGTGTTAGTTTCGGTTATTCATTTCTTGTAGGGTTGTCAACAAACACGCGGACGGTTTATTAAAATTAAACACATTATATATTTAAATAAATGAAATATAAATTTAAACCAATGTTCGTTTCATTCAGATCCTACACAAATATATATATTCCCGAAATATGGCTTAATGATAAATAAATATGGTGGTCGGCCCAGAACTGTTCATAGCTCCCATACAAGGACCACATCTGAAAAAGACATTTTTCCCTATATATATTGTATAAATATCGGTACCGACTCAAAACTTTGCACAGATCATATACATATATACAAAAATCAAATCAAACTGCTGGATTTTGAGAATATCGGTCCATATTTGACAATATCCCCCACATAAGGTTCACTACCGAAATCCACGTTAATACTAATATATATCTAAAGCCCTTATGACACTACATTTTTTGTTCATTGAATTGATATAGAATTGATAGAAAGAAACAGAAAATGTTAGAAAAAGCAAACTATAAAAAATGTAAACAAAAAAGCCTTTTAGTTTTTTTTATTAAATGTTGTGAACTTTTTGTTTATGAGAAACATAAAAACAAAACGAACAAAAAAACGGTTAATCGCCAAATTTGCCCATAAACCGCTGATTCAGCAACACTTTTAATATTTCAAGCTTGAAATGTCAATTTTAAGTTGAACAATTTTACATTTTTTTTGACATAACTTCATTTTTTATCGATAACTTTAGTAAAATGTTTGACAGTTTGCCATTTATGTTAATACTGCTGAACTCTTTGCACTTGGTAAATTATTCTATTACATTATATTTGCACTGTTCACCAAAACTTGAACAATGCATTAAAAATGTAGTGTCATAAGGCCTTTAAATATACCGTTATTATGTTGAAATTCGACGTGAAGTATCCTCATATGCATGAAAATAACTGTTCCAAAATTTAAGAAGATCGGCCCATAATTTGTCATAGCTGCCATATAAGAACCATTTCAAAATAAAATAAATTCGGGTCAAAAAATATTCTTTTCGGATTTAACCCATATTCGGGCCATATTTTATAATCATGATATATATCGGAAAGGTATTTGTAATACCTTTTATTTAATGTATTACAAATTATCAAGCACCAAGTAGTTCCCGAGATATAGGCCTATATATTTTAAACTTTACGGGCCCGCCCCCTCGAAAATAGGCGTGACCGCCAACAAATTTTTTTCTGGTATCTCCTCTAAAAGCCCTATTTCATTTTGTTTTTTTTTTTTTTTTGAGCAAAATCACTAAAACTGAATTGTACCCCTTTTTATAATCTGTTTGTTAAATTACACTGAAGATTATTATATACTATGATTATTATTATCAGACAGACTCTGTAAATTATGGTAAGAATTGGTAATTAAATCAATTATAAATGGTGAAAATTAGACAAGATTTCCAAATATTTTACATAAATTATGTTGGTCGTAAAATTGTCTTTCAAACAATATATCAAATACTAATAAAATTTGCACTAAGACTGAATAGAAAACACAGAATAAGGATATTCTAGTCCTTTAACCAGTGTAGGTTTTGTATTTCTTATTACATTTAGGTGGAGGGTATTTAAGATTCGGCATAGCCGAATATAGCACCCTTATACTATGTTTCCACGATACATGCTTCACTCTCTATTCATGCTTCACACCCCAATCATGTGTGAAACAACTTGCTTCACCATACAAAATTTTAAGAGCGAATCAAGTAGATTCATATTGAATCTACTTGCGAAGCACGAAAAATTGCACTCTTCTCTAATTTTTATCGCAGGTTTATCTGCACTAGCTGTAAAAATTTAATATCATTGTAAACAAAGCAAATTATTTTCTTGTTGCTGGAAGTAAAGAAAGTAAATACGTACGAATGTATGTTTTTTTTTCAAGTAAGCTAACTAATTTCCACTCACTTTTGTTTGTCCATTAAAAAAAAATCATTTTCCACAAAGTGTAAATTCTGTTTTTTTTTTTATTCTGTTTGTTTATTATAGACAACTGTCAAATCGAATCAAGTTTATTAGTCATGTAAACAGCATGATTCATAAACATGATTCAGAAGGCGAAGCATGTGATTCAAGTTGTCGTGGAAACATAGTATTACTCATTTTTTTTTGCTTTTAATTATTTATTGAATCTTCATATCTTGATATGACAATAAGTTTTCAAATCTTAATACTAAAAAGAAAATAATAAGCCCAGCCAGTGCTAGACAAACATTTTTATGCTACTAAAAAAATTTCACATCAACTGATCCAGTCATCTGTTTTGCGCTTGAGTTAAAGCAAGGGTATCCCTCCTTCTCAACCGATTGTGGCCACTAAAGTTAAGGATGTCTCGTGCAAGTGGGTTTGGATGGTGTTCAAGTTTGCTGACGTACTTTGACGCATATTTTGTAAATTCGACTTTTACTAATGACACGCCTAGATCTTTGTGGATTCGAGAATTTTTAACATACCATGGAGCTGCAGTAATTATACGTAGAATTTTATTTTGACCCCTTTGAATTTTTTCAATGTTGGATGCTGAGGCAGTACCCCATAATTGAATTCCATAGCACCAGATTGGCTTTAGAATTGCATTGTACAACAAAAGTTTGCAATCCAATTTCAATGTAGAGTTTCTGCCGATTAGCCAATTAAGTTGCACTGCTTTTAATCTCATTTGTGTAAGTTTCGCTTCAATATGAGACTTCCAAGTTAAACGGCGGTCGAGGTGAATGCCGAGGTATTTGACTTCATTGTGTTGCGGGATAATTTGATTATTTATTCTGATGAACGAGCAGGTATCTTTTCGCAATGTGAAAGTTATATGAATACATTTCTGTTCGTTAACCCTGATTTTCCAAAGCTCTAGCCAATTCTCTAGTTTATAAACATAATTCTGCAAATTCTGTGATGCAACTTGGTGGTCCTGATGGACGCTGATAAAGGCTGTATCGTGTGCAAAAGTTGACGTATGGATTTTAGGGTCTGACGGCATGTCGGAGGCATATATCAAATATAAAATAGGACCCAGTATGCTACCCTGTGGCACACCTGATTCAATTGGCTGAGCGGTACTTAAAAAATCACCTTCTTTGATTTTAAATTTGCGACCGTATAAATAACTTTCCATGAGTTTATGGGTGTTAGCAGGCAGAGTAAATTTTATTTTGTGCACTAAACCGTCATGCCAAACTTTGTCGAACGCTTGCGACACATCAATGAAAAGGGCGGAGCAGTATTTTTTGTCTTCAAACGACCCTCTTATCACATTTACCAATCTGTGTGTTTGTTCGATGGTGCTGTGTTTAGCTCTGAAGCCGAATTGATGATTAGGAATACATTCAGTGTCATTCAGAATTGGAGTCAACTTAGTCATTAACAATTTTTCAAACAGTTTTGAAATTGTCGGCAGTAGACTAATTGGCCTATATGACTCCACTTTGGTGTGGTCTTTCCCTGGCTTAGGAATCATAGACACCTTCCAATCTGCAGGATAGTATTCTAGGCGTAAAATAGCGTTGAAGATAAAGAGGATAATTCTTCTTGCTACACGAGGTAACTCCGCAAGCATTTTATTGCTGATTTTATTCATACCTGGAGCCTTTCTAAGGTTCAGAGTACCAATAGCGTTTTGGACATCACGAAAGTTTAGTCTTAGAGGTACAGGAGGCCTTATAACAAGTGGTGGCAAATCAGATTCGTTATTATTTGAGTTGTTTATAGTAAACACATTTCTCAAATGGTTAACAAATAATGTCCCTTTCTCGGAATCATTTCTAGCCCAGTCACCAGTCAGATTTCGCAAAGGAGGTTTTCCTCTCACTGGTCTTTTTAAACCTCTTGCCGCCCTCCATAACGAGTAGTCAGATTGTGGGGTACTATCAAGGCCTTCCAAGTAAGATCTAAGTAAGGCCGTTCTTTGGGTTTCTAAGAAATGTCTTAGTATATCTCTGCATTCCCGTAGCCTAGCTTTCAGTTCAGGAGACCTGTGAATTTGCCACTCTCTTCTCATTCTTCTTTTTTCTGATAGGAGATGTTCGAGTTCAGAGAAATAAGTTCTGTTTGCCCTATTTCTACATTCAACGTGATAAGTGGAAGCGTGATGCACAGCTCGTCGAAGGTCCTCGGTAAAGTTGCCAATCGACTCATCAATATCGTCGGTTGTTCTCAACACAACATTTTCCGTGCAATGAGAACTTAAATACTTTTTTTATTTTATCCAACTTACTCGGGTCTTAGTCATGTTCATAAATGGAGAACCACACACTTGAGGGAAATGCATTGAAATGATAGTAGGAGAGTGATCTGAGGACAAGTCCAGTGAAGGATCCACTTGCATCCATTCTACAGGGATATTTTTCACTACCCCAAAGTCAATAACATCGGGAATCTTCCGTCGGTCCGTCGGCCAATAGGTGGGATGTCCACTTGAGAGTACATCTAAGCCCATTTTAGCAATGGTGTTGAAGAGTACGCGACCCTTTGGGGTTACCAGACGTGAACCCCAAAATGTGTGTTTGGCGTTAAAGTCACCAGCAACTAAAAATCTAGCTCCAAAGGATTTAAAGAAGTTATGGTATTGGTGTTCTTTTATTGAAAATCGAGGCGGAGAATAATTCGATGATAAAACAAATTTGTATTGACAGAATTCAATGCAAATGTTTGTTGCTTGGAGGTAATCCTCACTTATGTTATTCATTAGATAATGCTTTATTCTGTTCTTTATAAGAATTGCCGAACCTCCACAAGCTTTTTCGCGGGGGTCTTTAGTATCGTAGAACTCGTAGCCATTAATTTTGAAGTACCCTGTCGACGTCAAGTTAGTATCAGCAATCATCATAACATCAATCTGCTTATCCATCAGGAAGTATTCCAGTTCATTTTTATGTTGGCGGAGGCTGTTCGCGTTCCAGAAACAAATTTTTAAATAAATCATTTCTTTAAAATGACTTGCAAGATAGTGGATTGCATTTTCAGCATTTCCTGCATCATGGATGTCATGGTGGTCGTAAAAGTGTTCATAGTTTGAACAAGTGTCTGCAATGTTGTCTCTAGATTGTTGATATGCGGCTCAGAATATTGGGGTTTAGGTTCCTGCTCCAGACCTGGCATATTAGATTTAACGACGTTTGCGTAAGAAACTTGTCTAGAACTAGGCGCGTTTACATGACTAGTGGACCGTAATAATTGAGGGAAATTGTCACTCGATGCTAAATTTGGCTGTTGAGGATGATTAGGCAATACTGACGTCTTGTTGGTTCTTATGCCTTTCAAATGAGTGTAAATTGGACAACCTCTATAATTTGCGGTATGATTACCTCCGCAGTTACTGCATTTTTTGATTTTTGAGTCAGTTCTCGACTTATCGCATTGTGCAGTTGCATGTAGCTCCCCACACGCAACACAAACTGTCGGCAATTTACAATACGCCTTGGTGTGACCAAATTCTTGACAGTTGAGACACTGGACGAGACCCTGACGCTTATGTGGTTCTTCCACGGTGATTCTACGATGCAGAAGGTACATCAGATTGTAGATGGGATGGGACTCGTTTTTCTTTAAGACAACATCTCCAGGTTCCAATTCTACCCTAAACATGGGCTGAGGGATCTTTTCACGGTTTCTAATATTCACTACGCTCTTGATTTTGAACCCTTTGTCCATTAAACCGGTCTTTGTCTCCGCAGGATCAACACATGGGTCTATACCCTTTAGAACGACTTGGAGTCCTTTTGCGCTTTTGAGCTGGTAGGTATAGAAATCCCTAGTCTCCCTTTCCAGCTGGTTGGACAATTTTCGAAAATCATCTTCCCTATTCACTTGTATCTTTGTCTCGCAGATATTTCCATGTTTCATTGAGGTTACGCTAAACATGTTTTCACCTATTACAGCAACAATTCCTTGTACCAATTTACTGGAAGTCGGCTCTCTCAGATAAATTGGTGGGGGCTTAAACGTCTTCTTCGGAAGTTCTGGCTCATCCGTCTGGAGGAGAGCAAACCTATTTTGATCATTACTCACAGTCTTAGAAGCTTTTGCATTTGATGACACTTGAGCAGACTTCGGGCTCCTCTGTCGCTTGAGGACGGTGATGTACTTATCCATACCTACTTGTTTTTTGGGTTTGACTGCACTATTTGGTGAAGATGATGTTTTCTCATCTGTTGAAATCACTATATTGGGCGAACAGGAACGACGCCGTTCTACGGCTCTTGTAGAGAGAAAATTATCCAGAGATTTTTTTATGGATTCTTCCTCAGAGACCCATCTAGTTTTTCTAGTCGAGCTAAGCTCTTTCTCAGAATTACATCTGAGAGGAACACTCATACAATTTTTATGCGATTTTTAGTGTTTTTTTTAATTACCGATATTACCGTAGATTTTTTTAACCTATTACGAGTTATCTTTTCACTTTTTTGTTTTATTTCAAGCTATTACACTTTTTCACCTATTACGATTTTTTCACCGAAAATTCAGCCGCACTAAAATAATACGTCCGAACAGTTTGATGAGAAATTAAATTCACCTAGTATTTTGCAGCATTGCTACAACAATTACAACAAGGCAAGAACAACAGCCATTTCTCTATGTGTAAAAACTTTCGTCACTGTCAAAAAGTTTTTTTTATATAATCTTTGACTATTTGTAAACAACTTTTTGACATTTTCAATTTCACCATGAATAATCAGCTGGCTCTACGCTGTCACCTTGTATTTAAATTCACCTTGGTATTACTTGTTAAAGCTAAAATCGTAACAATATGAAATAAAGGTTCTAATAAAATTTTACTAATTTAAAAACATATAAGCTTGTTATATTATAGCAAAATATACATATTACTGAGCAAATGTTACCATCTCGGAGAATTAAACCTAGTAGGGAATGAACATAATCAATAATGGTATTGACCAGTAAAAAGCGTTTGAAATTGTATCTAGCTAATGTTGAGAAACATGTTATAAGATGTTGCAACGAATTGTATCTTTTTGTGATGTCCAAAACGCTATTGGTACTCTGAACCTTAGAAAGGCTCCAGGTATGGATAAAATCAGCAATAAAATGCTTGTGGAGTTACCTCGTGTAGCAAGAAGAATTATCCTCTTTATCTTCAACGCTATTTTACGCCTAGAATACTATCCTGCAGATTGGAAGGTGTCTATGATCACTATGATTCCTAAGCCAGGGAAGGACCATACCAAAGTGGAGTCATATAGGCCAATTAGTCTACTGCCGACAATTTCAAAACTGTTTGAAAAATTGTTAATGACTAAATTGACTCCAATTCTGAATGACATTGAATGTATTCCTAATCATCAATTCGGCTTCAGAGCTAAACACAGCACCATCGAGCAAACACACAGATTGGTAAATGTGATAAGAGGGTCGTTTGAAGACAAAAAATACTGCTCCGCCCTTTTCATTGATGTGTCGCAAGCGTTCGACAAAGTTTGGCATGACGGTTTAATGCACAAAATAAAATTAACTCTGCCTGCTAACACCCATAAACTCATGGAAAGTTATTTATACGGTCGCAAATTTAAAATCAAAGAAGGTGATTTTTTAAGTACCGCTCAGCCAATTGAATCAGGTGTGCCACAGGGTAGCATACTGGGTCCTACTTTATATTTGATATATGCCTCCGACATGCCGTCAGACCCTAAAATCCATACGTCAACTTTTGCAGACGATACAGCCTTTATCAGCGTCCATCAGGACCACCAAGTTGCATCACAGAATTTGCAGAATTATGTTTATAAACTAGAGAATTGGCTAGAGCTTTGGAAAATCAGGGTTAACGAACAGAAATGTATTCATATAACTTTCACATTGCGAAAAGATACCTGCTCGTTCATCAGAATAAATAATCAAATTATCCCGCAACACAATGAAGTCAAATACCTCGGCATTCACCTCGACCGCCGTTTAACTTGGAAGTCTCATATTGAAGCGAAACTTACACAAATGAGATTAAAAGCAGTGCAACTTAATTGGCTAATCGGCAGAAACTCTACATTGAAATTGGATTGCAAACATTTGTTGTACAATGCAATACTAAAGCCAATCTGGTGCTATGGAATTCAATTATGGGGTACTGCCTCAGCATCCAACATTGAAAAAATTCAAAGGGGTCAAAATAAAATTCTACGTATAATTACTGCAGCACCATGGTATGTTAAAAATTCTCGAATCCACAAAGATCTAGGCGTGCCATTAGTAAAAGTCGAATTTACAAAATATGCGTCAAAGTATGTCAGCAAACTTGAACACCATCCAAACCCCCTTGCACGAGACATCCTTAACTTTAGTGGCCACAATCGGTTGAGAAGGAGGGATACCCTTGCTTTAACTCAAGCGCAAAATAGATGACTGGATCAGTTGATGTGAAATTTTTTTAGTATCATAAAAATTTTTGTCTAGCACTGGCTGGGCTTATTATTTTCTTTTTAGTATTAAGATTTGAATACTTATTGTCATTTCATTTTGAAGATTCAATAAATAATTAAATGCAAAAAAAAAAAAAAAAAAAAAAAAAAAAAAAAAAAAAAAATTTTGTTGTTATTGTAAATGAAACTTCGCAATAGAATTATAGGGCTTTGAAAAAGCTTTTCTGTCAAAAAAAATAAAATTTGGTCAAAGGAGTTTGATCGCAAATTGGTTATAAGAGTAGTTTTAAAGTGGAATTTAATTTATAGAATTAAATTTAAAGAAAATTAGAATGGTTTTTTAGTTTTGCAAATACTCTTCTCGGAAATGCTGAAATGGAAATTTTAGCCCCGAATAGTCGCAACAAATATCGGTTGTAGAAGCGATTAACTTTAATGATAAGTCGTTTACGACAAATATATTACCTAAAGTTGCTTGTAGGTTTAGGAATATAGATAATAAATGAAAATATCAGGCATGTTCTGAAATCACGAACGATTTTCACGGGAAGAATATTTTGGTGTTCTCAAAATCACGAGATTTTTAATTTTTAGTAGTGATTTTGGTTGTTCTAAATCACGAGCTAACAGCTGATTTTCTTTGTGTTGACTACTAAAAAGTATAAGTAAATCACGAAAAATATAAACAAATCTAAAAAAATGGCCCGCAAAAAATACAACGTCTTACTAAATTTGTAAATTTTAAGCTTTTTCTATGTAAAATAGTTAGTTTTATTTTAAAAACAAATAAAGAACAAATGATTTTAAGTGTTTGGGATAATTTTATTACAAGAGTTCAATGAAAAATGCTTAAAAAACTCTAGCAGCCTTATGTATAATGATTTAATAGCCACAGTTTATACACTACGTACAACTAGCTGCCAACTAGAATATTGATTAGCCTTAGCAGTTACTTGGCAGAATGTTCATGTATAATAAACTTTTAACGGCTGCTATCTTTTAATAAATCAACTCTGAAAATTAACGATGCCACACTGTGTTTTTAAAAAATACAACTAAAATTACATAAATCAACCCTGATTTTGACATTTCTTTTTTACCTCCATAATAAAATAAATTCCATTAGTTACATTTAAATTTAAATAAGTTTTTAAATGTTCAGAAACTAAATTTAAACAATGGAAAAAACAAAATGATCGGATTGTTATATGTACTTTGTTGTAATTTTATTCCTTTCTATCTTTTGGATTCTGCACAGGTGTAAATAAATAATTAGTGCACTTGTAACCACCGTCTCCAATTAATCGGCCCATAAAAGCACCTTCTTCAAATCTCTCTTTTATTTTGCTTTCATTAAAAATTCTTGAGTCGTGTGTGCTTCCCCTCCAGCAGGCAACAATATCGGTTATTTTTAATGAAGCGCCACAAACAACCTAGATATACATTTATAAATGATATATGTATGTACTTCGTTTTGTCACCTAACTTATAGAAATACCTGTACGTTTAGAGAGAAATACCCCTTTCGATTTACATATAATTGGGCATCGTCGCCACTTACAGCTTTCATACGAATATGGGTGCAATCGATTGCCCCTATAACATGTTTAAATCCAGAAATTTTTCTAAATTTCTCCATTTCCATGATTTCTTCTTCTACTAATGTTGGCATTTTAATAATGTACTTGGCCTTTCTCGCAAACGCCTGGGCAACTTTTGCACAAATTCTGCTCATTGTGGACTGAGTGAATCCATGGTACTCAGCACAGTCATCTTGTACACTATTGCGGCCCCAACACCTTAAAGCCGCCAGAACTTGTATCTGTGGAGAAATACTTCCGCCTTTTCTTGTACCTTTACCTTTAAGATCAGCTTCTACAAGTTTTATTAATTTTTTGCTGCTTTCTTTGGTAAATCTATATTTATTACGAAACTCTTCTTCGCTGTACTTCAGAAATGGGTTTCTTTTCTTTTTATAAATTTTTCTTGACCGATGGCGTGCTGGAAAATTGTCAAAACTATCTAAAAAATCTAAAGTTTCCATTTTTTTACTTTTTACAAAAATTTTGCTTTGCTTTTATTTATAAAAAAATCTTTGACACTGAACAGCTGTTTTTCATAAGTTGGCAGATATTTAGCTACTGCCTGACAAGAGTTTAGCAGTTTGCTATCTAGAGATTGTTAGAGTATTATAATTCAACTCTATTCTAACTTCATGCTAATTTTTCATTATACATAAGGCTGTTGGTGATTTGAAATTATTAGGCTGTTAGGTGACCGGTTTTAAATCACGAGATTTTAATAATTTTTGTGCACAGAACATCTTTTCAGTGATTTCAAATCACTGTACGAAAAAGTGATTTTTAGAATATGCCTGTATGACTGCTTTTATTTTACTAGGATAGAACAAACTCTAATTTATGCAACGAAATAGATAAATGATAAATTGTATATTTAAGATAATGTTCTTATTGATTGCTTTAATATTCTTTTTTTTTTTTTGTTCGGTGAAATTTTGAATTGATTTTATTAAACAACTAGCTGACCCAGTCCGCGTTGCTGGCCCTAAGCAAACATTAGTGTTGTATTACCACACGATTTAAATTAAGCTTTTAACGAAATTTACGGCCTTTAAATTAAAATCCATGGAATATCTATCATAAATTTTTTTACAGAATATGGGCTGAATCAAAAAAGAAACGCATATATTTAAGGCAAATTGCAAATTATATTTATTTATTACTTCATCTTAAGCCCATCGGATAGATAATGTTTTTTGTTTTTTTTTTATTTGGTATAAAAACGTATACATTTTTTTGCGTGTAAACTCGGGAGCAAGCCACATACAACCGTGTGAAAAACATGAATTTTTAAAATTAAGCCAGCAATAGTCAATGATTGGCCTTATGCTTTATTGATATTTTTTTTATTATAACTTTCTATTGTTTATTAAATCTGCCTTATTTCCTTAGGCCTAACAAAAAGTATTCAAATCTTAAAACTAAAATAAATCTAATTACTCTCTAACAGAACATTATTTTCTTATTGGCTGTTAAGCTCTACGAAGCCTCGACTCCGTCTGGCTCTGAGCTAGAATTCTAGCCAGCGGATTCGGGTGGGTTTGTAGCTTTTTGATGTAGTTCTCGCGGACCCTTCTGAATGCATCCTTAACCAATGTAACTTCTAGATCTCTGTGGATGTTTTCATTTTCTATGTACCATGGTGCGCCCGTCATGGTCATAAGAATTTTTGATTGGGCCCTTTGTATAAGTTCAATACTGGTTACTAGCAGTTCCCCACAATTGGATGCCATATGTCCAAATTGGTGTTAAAATGGTTTTATCCAGGGTGACTTTATAGTCCAGGCTTAGCTTAAATTGGTCACTTGGTTTCTATATGACGACGCCAAGTAAGTCTTCAATCTAAGTGAATACCAAGGTATGTAACATAATCGGACTGAGGTATATTTACATTGTTAAGTGTGACAGGTGGATAGCATACCCTCCTCAATGTGAACGTAACATGTTTGCTTTTTAACTAATTTACTCGTATTCTCCATTTCTTTAACCATGGTTCCACACATCTTAGATAGCTATCTACTACACTAGATGCTTTTCATGCGAGCTAATAATTGCGGTGTCATCAGCAAATGTAGAAATAGTTAGTATATCGCGGGTTGAAAATGACGACCCCTTCCCGGGGCCGGGCGCAGGTGATGAGGTAAGGGGGGCAGTGGGGGACATGATAACCTTGGATAAAGTAACATGGGCGGTCAATACTTTTGGGTCTTACAAATCGGCAGGACCAGATGGTATCTTTCCGGCGATGCTACAGAATATCGGGAGATCATCGCTCTTACTGTTGGTGGAACTTTTTAGGGTATGTGTACTAAACGGGTACATTCCTAAGGGATGGAGGGTCGTGTTTATACCCAAAGCGGGGAAAACCGGTCACTCTAAACCCAAGGATTTTAGACCGCTCAGCTTGTCGTCTTTTCTTTTGAAGACACTGGAAAGACTGATCGATCTATATCTAAGAACTAAAATTGACGCCGCACAGTGGCTGAAAATCGTTTTTCATTGGCCAAAATTCTGTAACTTTTGAACCGATCAAAATATTGAAGTAATTTTGTTTTTAATGGATAGATATTTAGTTCAGCTTGGCTCAGTTTTAATTACATTAAAATTGATTGATGACTTTTTAAGGACTTCGAGGTCAAAGTTGAATAGCCTGTTCGCCGATCTCGAACGTTAACGTTCGCTTAGATAAGACTTAAGACACAAACGTTTTATCGTATCTATTTTTTTACTCAATCAAGTTTGTTTATTCCACAATCAAGTTTATGTCTTAAGTCTTATCTAAGCGAACGTTAACGTTCGAGATCGGCGAACAGGCTAGAACTTTTGATTTTTTTTAACTTTTGGAGTGAAATATGGGTTTACTTTTTTTATTTACATATTAAAAAATTTAATATTTGGAACTTAACAATAATTATAATTATTTTTTGTGATAATGGAATTTTTTTAATGTTACACTCAAAAAATTTTTTACACTCAAAAAAATGTTTACACTAAAAAAAATAGTAAAATTCACTGGAGATTTTGCTGTTACTACAGAAAAATTTATTCTTTTTTGCTGTCAGATTTGATAATTTTAAAAAACATTTTAAAAATAAAAACTGCAATAGATTTTAGTAGCATTTGTAACAATAGTATTTTGTTTTTTATTATTATTTTTAACCGACTTCAAAAAGGAGGAGGTTATCAATTCGAATGGTATGTTGCTTTTTTTATGTTTGTTCCACGATAACCATTTCTGAACCAATTTTAAAAATTCTTTTTTTGTTTAAAAGGGTTTGCTTGCAGGTGGGTCCCATTTAATTTTTATGAAGATCGGACGGACATACGGTTTTTTATTTACCGTTATCTATATTTTTTCTGTGCTTCTCTTATAAATTGTTGAATAACTTCGTGATTTATGAATCAATTTTAAAAATAATTTTTTTATTTGGAAGATATGGCTTGCAGAAAAATATATTTAAGGTAAAAAAAAAGAAAATTTCAGAAATTGATTGGGATATATCGGGGATATATAGCATAAACCGATTTTTAAGAATATATCGAATATGGGTGTCAAAATTTAGCTCTGTTAATGGGAAAGCATTATAGATTTAGCATAAACCGATTTTTTAGAAGATTAACAAGATTTTCAAAATTCTTTCTTTCAATCAAAAAAGTGCAACAAAATTAGTTATATTAAACATTTTTGAAAATTAATCCAACATTTTATTTGGCCGAAATTTTGGAGTCGGTTTTTTTTAAAGAATTATTTAAAACATAGTATTTCGTACTTAAATAACAATGAAGGCAATTATAATTATTATTCATTTGAAACAAATATTGATTGCAAATATTCTATATTTTGTTCTGCGCTATTTCTGTTCTTTAGTAGTTTTTTGGCTTCTTCATCTAAATCCCGATGTTCCACTTTCCATTGATTTCGAATATTGGATATGAACGGATCTGATCATTTGTGGAATTTCGTGAAATTTTTCTAGTATTGTGCTCTCTATAAAATCTGTAATCCTTGTTCCTTTTTTCCTGAACCTCCTCTGATAGATCTCCAAGTGGCACCAAATGATATCTTCTCCATGATAAAGGATTTTGTGAACTGTTGCAGACATATTTCTCTATGGGTAGTTGGTTGTATATATTTTTGCAGTTTCCTTAGCATAATCTCCAAATTGTCTAGCGTCAATTTCTTCATTGCACGCAAGTACTTCTAGGATTATTTTAAATCTGAAAATAAGGTTTAAATCCACTCCTGTTATTTCAGATGCTGTTTCTGGATCTGAAAAGAATCTTCGTGCGGTATTGTCATCATTTGTATTGCCTGACCCTTATTTTGGCTGATCTATAATTAATCCAAATTTGCGATATTCATCTTGAACATGTTTCTTTTTTGAACTTCTTAACTCTTTGTTGGTTCCATTGTTTCTTATGGATCCTGAAGACCCGAAATCCAAATCATAACTGATTTTTAGTATATGTTCCATAAGTCGTCATTTGATCCACAGTAAAAAGTCATGAAAAAATATGTGATGCTCTTGGTAGTCACAGCTAAATTCAAGTGCGGCCGAAAGGGTTAATATCAGGTAAAACTAATTAGTATCTCGCCAATATTGGGTTTTTTTTTCTTTAGTGGTTTAATGTCGCGATTATTATTATAAAATTGTTTATGACTTTGGTTGACCCTAACAGTTGATAACAGGTATATTAGAAAGAGATCATATGTTTACTGTAGAACCTATTGTGATATTTTTATGACTTATTTTTTTGCTAATCAAAACAAAGCCATAAAACCCTTTCGCAAGTATTATATTTAATTATTTTAGTTTTACGTAGTCTAAAGTAAAAAAACATAAACCTTTAGGCGAAAAAGTGAAAATTTAATACACCATTGTATACGAGTAACTATAGGGCTGTTTAAATTATCGTAATTTGAATTTTTAGAGTAATTTCCTTATAATTAAAAAAGTGTTCTACCGGCGGGTCGTGGCGGGTGCAAAAGTATATATAGGGTTAAAGAAGACACTTTCACCTTTCTTCGGGTGCTATACGTTTCTTGTTCCCTTTTGTTCCCTAGAAGTTCTATTCCACTAAAGTTTAAATTTCAGAAAAATATGGTAGTTTCAGAAATATTTCAGAACGCCCCTAATATTAAACGCTAGAGCAGTAACCACTTACAACAACTAAAGACTATAATCCTACCAACATTATAAAAAAGACCGCAGGCCATTATCGATGATAGCTTGCGAGTAGTAACCATTTATTTTTGACAAAAAACACCTTTTTCTGAAATTAAAAAAACAGTTGAGTTTGACAGCATGCCACGCCCACAATTATTAATAGTTTAACCTAATTTTTTGGCTACCTTAATATGGATATATTAGCTCCAAAAATGTGTAACAATTTTAAAAATCGGTGACAAAAAAAAAATCGACTTTTGGCCAATGAAAAACGATTTTCAGCCACTGTGCGCCGGCATCATCAGTGGCGCTCAGCATGCCTACCTCAAGGGTAGATCTGTTGAGAGTGCGCTTAATGATGTAGTGAGTTATATAGAGAAAGGATTGCGAAACAAGGAATACACCTTTGCGGCTTTCCTTGATATAGAGGGCGCCTTTAACAATTTAAAGATAGGGGCTGTCAGGCAGGCACTAGGTGACCTAATGGTTCCATCGTTCCTGGTCGAATGGATAACTGTGATGCTTAGTAGCAGAGTCATTCACTCGGACTGGGGAAACGAACGCCTAAGGAAACTGGTGACCAGAGGGACCCCACAAGGGGGTGTTCTCTCCCCCTTACTATGGCTCTTGGCTGTCAATGTCGTTCTGAGATCTTTTGACAGAACGGGTCAGAAGGTCGTGGCCTACGCGGATGATGTAGTTATATTGGTATCGGGCAAGTTTCTGCCGACAATTAGCGAAGTCATGCAAGGGGCACTGGGCGAACTTTCAGCTTGGGCTAGTGAGAAGGGCTTGGGAGTAAATGGATAACTGTGATGCTTAGTAGCAGAGTCATTCACTCGGACTGGGGAAACGAACGCCTAAGGAAACTGGTGACCAGAGGGACCCCACAAGGGGGTGTTCTCTCCCCCTTACTATGGCTCTTGGCTGTCAATGTCGTTCTGAGATCTTTTGACAGAACGGGTCAGAAGGTCGTGGCCTACGCGGATGATGTAGTTATATTGGTATCGGGCAAGTTTCTGCCGACAATTAGCGAAGTCATGCAAGGGGCACTGGGCGAACTTTCAGCTTGGGCTAGTGAGAAGGGCTTGGGAGTAAATCCGGAAAAGACAGAGTTAGTTCTGTTTACTAGGAAGTACAGGGTTGAAAATTTCAGACTGCCGGTACTGGGAGGAGTAGAGCTTAGACTATCAGATAGTGCTAAGTATCTGGGAGTTTTCCTGGACAGGAAGCTGTCATGGGGAAGGAACACTCAGGAGAGGCTTAAAAAAGGTCTCAATGCCTACTATACTTGCAGATCATCGCTAGGTAAGAACTGGGGACTTCGGCCGTCAGTGGTGGGATGGCTATACACTTCAGTGGTTAGGCCCATTCTTACATATGGATGCTGTGTTTGGTGGGAGGCAATGAGACTGGCTAATCGAAGAAATTTTCTGTCTAAAGTTCAGAGGTGTGCTTCAATCGGCATAACAGGGGCCATGAGAAGTACTCCTCAAGCGGCTCTGGATGTCATTCTTCATCTTTTGCCCATTGAGCAGTATGTGATGGGAATGGCTGCCAGAAGCATTCTTAGACTGAGGGAGCTGGGACTGTTAAAAGGTCACACGCAGGGTCATTCTCGGATCCTGTGTGAGATTGAAGCAGATGGAACTTGCTTGGGATTGCCTGGCTCTACGGACTATGTGAGCACTATGGTAGATTTTAGGCGGTTGCCGGAGGTGATATTACCGTCCAGGGAGAGCTGGTTGGGAAGGGGCAAATTATATGATGGATTTGCTATCTTCACGGACGGCTCGAAGATGAATGGTACAGGCGCGGGGGTCTACATTGAAGATCTGGACATCAGAATGTCATATAGGCTTCCTGACGACTGTAGTGTTTTTCAAGCGGAAGTTCTGGGGATATTGAGGGCCATAGAACTGATGAGAGACAACATTGACAGGGGCTCGGAGGTCACGATATATGTGGACAGCCAGGCGGCCCTTTTGGCCATAAGGGTCTGTTATGTGAACTCTAAGCTAGTTGACAGTTGTAGGAGGGCTCTAGAGGGAGCCTTAGGGCGGTATACGGTTAGATTGTGCTGGGTCACTCAGATATTGCCGGCAATGAGGTGGCTGATGAGTTGGCAAGAATGGGCGCAGGCACGGAAGGTAATAACCGTATGGAGGCAGTAGGGCTTCCAATAGGCTTCTATTATGGAAGAATTAGGGAGTGGGTACTAAATGCAACCAATCAAGCCTGGGGAAACCGGACGGGCTGCCAAGTGTCACGGACACTGTGGCCGGTGCTTGGAAAGTCCGATTCGGAATTGCTGCTGGGCAGGAATAGGATCTGTGTTAGGACCATTATAGGCATTATCACGGGCCACTGCATGATTGGCAGGATGGCGATGAGCATGGGATCCGAATTATCGGATATGTGCAGATTATGCGAGGACCCGGATGAGCTGGAGACAGTTGAGCACATTCTATGCCACTGTCCCAGGCTGCAGGGCAGTAGGATGAGATGGTTGGGCAATAGATTCTTAGGCGAATTAAGGGATGTCTCTAGCTGTGGGCTGGAGAGTCTAATAGGATTCGTAATGGGAATGGCCTGGCTACGCGTTAGATGACTGGGTGCGAGTCGCACAAATGGAGGACATATGTCCTAGTAAGGAGTTGGTCATGTTTCTTTCTTTCTTCTCTTTTCTATCTTCTTTTCTCACTCTATATTATAACGTTACTTTCCTGTCTTTACTATAGCTTTCATTTCACTCTATATACTAAAAGTTTTTTACTAAGGCATCGCAATGGACCGTATTGGTCTCTGGGTGAAGGTGTGAGGCAACTCACACCGGCCTTCCTACCTAGTATATCGTTCGTGTAAATCAAATAGAGGGTAGGCCCAAGAACACTTCCTTGTGGTACTCCTGCTCCTATCCTATATTCTCTTGTCACGTAATCGTTGTACTTAACTGTAAATAAGCGGTCTGATAGATAAGATTCCAATAGTTTATGGGTACAGCAAGCATTTTATTTTATATACCAGTCCTTTGTGCCATACTTTATGGAAGGCTTGAGCGACATTCAAAAATATTGGTGAACAATATTTCTTTAATTCAAAGGATTTTCTTAAATCTTCGGTTATACGATTAATTTGTTCAATTGTTCCGTGGCGTTCGCGGAAACCAAATTGATGAACTGCGATTATATTTTTCTCATTTAACAATTGTATGATTTTCTTTTGGAACACATTTTCGAATAGCTTAGATAAGCAAGGAAGTAAGCTTATAGGTCTATAGGAGGATGGTACGGTCAAGTCTTTACCTGGCTTTGGTATCATTGTTATCTGAGAAGTTTTCTAATTGGTCGGAAAAACTCAATGTTTAAAGATCGCATTAAATATTATAGACAACACAATTATTGCCACACTCGGTAGGTTTTTAATCATAGTAGGTGTAACTGAATCATTTCCAGGATATTATACTTGATTACTTCTTTAATGTCTTCTGGGCTTATAGCTAATATTTCTTCATTAGATAATATTGACACAGGTGGCTCTTCAAGTTATTGGCGAGTTTGGTTGAAAGACTGTATTTAGATGGTCAGCAAAAATTGTAGCCTTTTCCTCTGTGCTACGAGCCCAAGTACCGTCAGCTTTCCTTAAAGGGCTTTGTCCCTCTACCGGTGGCTTGATATTTTTCGTTGCCTTCCAAAGGGAAAAATTTGTGTGTTTGGTATTTATCAAACTTTGAATGTAATTTATTTAAGCGATCCTATTACAATTAAATGGCTTTTTCAGATTTTTACTAGCAGCAGGTGATCTATTTTGTTGCCATTCTCTTCTGAGTTTTCTCTTTTCGAAAAGAAGTCGTTCAATATCTGAGTGGGAAATGTGCATATTAGTTTTGGGAAATGTTTGACTCTTAGAATCATTAAGAGCCGATACCATTTATGACTTGAAGTCATTGACACATTTATCTACATCTTCCTCACACTGAATACAAAGATCTGTGTGGATATGACTGCCGATATATTTTTTATATTTAAGCCAATTTGTTTTAAAGTAATATGTTTCAGTATGAATTTTTGAAATGTTAGTTCTCCCATAATAAGATAGTATAATTGGGGAACGATCAGAAGATAAATCATATGATATTTCTGTAGATATTGAATTTCGATTTATATTTCTTGTTATGACAAAGTCTATGACATCAAGAATTTTTTTAAGATCAGTAGGCCAGTATGTTGGTTGTCCAGGGGACACAAAATCCAAGCCATTTTTACGATCAACTAATGCTTTATAAAGCTATCTACCTCTGGGATTCATTAGTTGAGAGCCCCAGGAAGTGTGTTTGGCATTATTTTTTTTTATTTTGAGCAGAAATCATAGTGATTTCATGTTCCTCATCAGATAGCAGAGTCAGCTCCTCCAGCCCCTGAGTGGCACCAGTTTCTCCAAGAGAGTCTCCCGACAATTCCAGAAGACCTTCCACATCCATTTGTGTGACCTGTTGTTCATGCTCTAAAATACTAGCATGAATGTCCGTCAGGGTTAGTTCCCCCATTAGGGTGCTGTTCGAAACCCTTCCTTCCGATTCCACAATATCCTTGAAATCGGAAGTCTCCTTTACGTCCTTTTTTTTTGTTTAAATTATGTGCTTCAATTTTGTTCCCACGAGTATGCTCGTAAAAACGGACCATCCGCGCAGTGACGGCTTACGCGGACTAGGCAACTACTTACAACAGTGTATTGCCCTGACACTGAAGAGAGCTGTTATCTGCTGGTTTATTTAAACACCAAACCAGCCATCCAAGTCCTCGGCACTGCTTCCACTCACCTTGACCTTAAAAGTGTAACTATACCGTGACAACCCTGGTAAAGCCTCTACTGTACAAGTGGCGAACACAAGTGTGTATGTCACGATAGTAAGTATATATCATAATATTCAACGCAACAGCTAAATTAGTACACTATCGCCTA
Source organism: Bellardia pandia (assembly GCA_916048285.2). Classification (NCBI taxonomy): domain Eukaryota; kingdom Metazoa; phylum Arthropoda; class Insecta; order Diptera; family Calliphoridae; genus Bellardia; species Bellardia pandia. Next base: position 89,387,628 of record OU696532.1, on the reverse strand, counting down.
TCGGTCGGTTTAGATTAAAGTAAACTTATAATAACCAAATACTTCTTATCTGTCCGATAACATCATACCTTTAACTATTGCCAAGTTGTAATAATGGGCCTTAGTTGCACAAATTTCTTTTAATTTTAATAATTTAAGTTTGTTTTTTATGTTCAAACATAAGGTTAGGGGTACCTAGTAATTTAGACAATATTTATTGTTTAGGATTTATAAGTCACTCACTGCTTAGTTTTAGCTTTATAAATAATGTTTATGAGTGTTGGTGCGTTTTTCCTTTTTTGATGAACAAAATTTATTTTTTTTTTCTTTTTACACAAAATGATTATTATTGCCCAGCATTGAGCGCCATTTTTGTGTAAAAAAAAAATAAAAAAAACAAATTATGCAATTGTGTGATTGGAAATAAAATTTCCTTTCCTAAACCCTTGCTTCTCGATGGACATTGGCACGCTGGTGTCTTGGGCTGTAGCTCACCGGAATGGGAGGTTCGTTTCCATCTGGGTTTTCACAATCCACTCGGTTTCGTGCCAAACTGGAAAAGCTGAAAAAAAGCCAGGATAGAAGCAATCTTGAAACAAGCAACGATGTACTAAAACACATAACGCAAGCAGTAGCAACTTTAAATGAACTGACAGACGTTTTGATGACAGAAACTTTCACGACATTAATATTTGGCTGAACTCGAATCCTCGCGACAAGATGAAATGGTCCCGGTCAGGCTGCCCACCCCATATGACATGTTATATGTCATCCGTGACATTACTTGGTGCCTGAATAAAATAAATTAATTAGAAGTAACGTCCCTAAGGTAACTTACCAGACTTTCAATTCATTAGCTATATTTCAACCAATTCAAAATTAATTAACACATATTATTAGTTTCAAAGATACAAATTTCAAAATACGACAAAATTTTATTTTATTTATATAATTCAGGTAATCAATTAATCAGTTTCTTAGATTTATATTTCTCTATCTATATCTTATTAATACATACCCATTAAATTAGTACTTAATCTATTTATTGATCCAAAATTACATATGCAATTGTTTATGAAATTATTTATTAGCTTATTAAAATACTCATTTATTTATTAGCTTATTTATTTATGATAGGGGTGCCAGACGTACTGTTTTTAGCAGTACGCGTACTGTTTATTTTCAAATGTACTGTTTTATGCACAAGACCCAAAACAGTACGCAAATGTACTGTTTTTACACGTTGTACTGTTTTTTGTACTGTTTTTTCGTTAAAAGCTTATTTATATTAAAATTTAAAAAAATATTGATAAAAACAAACTTTTGTTCAGTGTATTGCTTTATTAAAAAAAGGATTTATTTATCGGGGTTTAACCTACTTTAAAGTTGATTATAAGATCAGTGTTAATGGCTCTAAAGCATTGGTGTCCAAAAAAATTTGTTAGTCCATATGAAATGAATACAACAACAATTGTTTCATGAAATGGACATCATTGCTCTAAAGGCATTTCTAACCATTAAACATTGTAAAGGGTGTCCCAACTAGAATGCAATGGTGTCAATGGCGTTCGGTATTGTGAAATGATAACCAGTTTTTTCTTGCCTAGAATTAAAGAAATGAATGTGGAGGGCATGTGGTTTCAACAAAACGGCGCCACATGTCATACAGCCAGAAAAAATGCATCAGTCATTTCCCGGTCGTGTTATTTCGCGTTTTGGAGACCAGAATTGGCCGCCTAGATCGTGCGATTTAACACCTTTAGATTTTTTTCTTTGGGGTTTTTTGAAGTCAATGGTTTACGCGAATAAGCCGACGACGACTCAAGCCTTAAAAGAGGAAATTGGACGCTGCATTAATGAAATGCCGCATCATTTATGCAAAAAGGTCATTGAAAATTTCATTAAAAGATCGCGCTTGTGCCAGCAAAGCCGCGGCAGCCATCTGTACGATATCGGGTTCCATACATAACCTCATTCTGTCTACTTTACGATATAATAAAGTTTCACGATTTTTTTTAAAATATCTGTGTTTTATTAAAAATTTAAAAATTGCGTTCAAGTTGGGACACCCTTTAGATTAACATGAAGAATATTAGAAAGACAAATTGGATTTCATAAATATATCGTTGTTTATACAACGTATTTAAACACATATTTCGAAAAGCTGATGGCACATTTAAGTAGTCATGTTATAGGGGGTTAAGATAAAATGTAACTTGGATTTTTTTCAATAAATGATACTTCTTGATTTTTAAATAATAAATTTCTACACCATGTAAATTGGAACAGCATTATTCTTACTAAAAAATATTGAAAAAGTAGTAAAATTAAGTTGACATTAAATTTAAAGTTCACTTTTGTAATGTAAATTAATACATATACAGATTGATTTACAAAAACTAATAAATTTAAAACTTTGTATTATAAGCAAAGCAAAAATATTATAATCTAAAAGGACTTTGATGATATAAAAGATACAATGTCATTTAAATTGTATTTTATATGTACCTTCTTCAAAAACGTTCATAATATATGTTATGATCTCATATTTTAAAGTATTTTTAACAATTTTTTTGTTGCTTATTAAATTAATATTACAAAAATATTATTACATGAATAAAGAGTAATGTTTTCGTTAAAAAATAAAATGTACTGTTTTTTTTTAATTGTACTGTTTTTTTGTATAAGATGTACTGTTTTTCCGTATTTCAAATCTGGCTACCCTAATTTATGATGTCAATTATATATTTATTATGTTATTTATGCATTAGGTTATTCAGTTATTTATTATGTTATTAAGTTATTTATTTATTTATTATATTATTTTATTTAGTTATTGAAATATTTAACTATTTTATTAGATTACTAGCTAAACCCGGTGTGCTTTGCTACCCCCCCCCCCTCGTCATAAAATAAAATAAAACGTATTTATATATTTACAAACATTTATTTATTTAATTTTAATGTATTTATTGCAATGCTTTAGGCGAGACCATGCCCCTTTGTCCACTTACATAGTCAAGAATTTATTATTTCGTAAGAAAATCCTGTTGTGAAAATTTAATGACGATCGGTCCAGTAGTTAAGACTATATTACGATGTTTAATTCTCCTAAAAAGGGGCGTGGTCCCACTCACTTTTCTACTGGTATGTATTCCTAATTATGCCAATACCATATGTACCAAATATCACCGACGTGCGTCAAAAAATGCCCAAAATATGGCGGGTTAAATTTGTGGGTTATATGGGCGGTGCCACCCCCGTTTGTACAATCAAAACTTCATATAGCCTATTATTCCTTCCAGAGTCACAGTAACATGCTGTAAAAATTTCAGGCAGATTGGTCCAAGGGTTTGGCCTCCTATTAAGCACAAACATACAGACACACATTCATTTATATATATATAGATTAAAAGCAATATAATTTAAGGTGAAATGGGGCGAAAAATGGGGATTTGGTAATAAAAAAATGTATGTAGTTAAAAAGTATATAAAACTTTAGGTAAATACATATTACAAAAAAAGTATTTTGTATAGCAAACATTGTTAGTGGTATAAGTATCTAAATTAAAAAAAGGGGGCGATGAAGTAGGCGTGGTTCATAGTTATATGGCGACGTTAACAGTATTAAGAGCAATATACTACCAAATAAAAAAATACGTTGGAATGAAGAAATTTGTATAGAGAACAAAAAGTATAAAACTTTCAAAAATTTGGCGTGAAAAGGGGCGTGAAAGGGGCGTGGCTTAAGAAATCTTTATTTTTACCTCGCCTGGAGTATATAATGTGTATACAATTTGAAGTAAATCTGTTAAAAACTATATGGGAGCAATTACATAATTTTTAAAAAGTGGGCGTAAAAATGGGCGTGGTCAAAAAAAAGTACCCTATTAATCATAACAGAGTCCCAGTTAAATGCTGTGAAAATTTCAAAAATATCGGTCCAGAGGTTTGGTCTCCAATTACAATATTTAAAAAAAGTGGGCGTAAAAGTGGGCGTGGTAAAAAAAAGTACCCTATTATTCCTTCCAGAGTCACAGTAACATGCTGTGAAAATTTCATCAAAATCGGCTCAGCCGTTTTGGAGTCTATACGTTACATACATACATACATACATACATACATTGAATTTTATTATATTATTTATTTATTTATTATATTTTATTTAGTTATTGAAATATCTAATGGTTTATCAGATTATTTATTTATTAAGTTATTTATTATATTTTTAAAAAATTTTAATCGAAGTTGCCTTCAAGTTAAATATACAATTTATTTGAAAATAAATTGTTACACTACATTTATTTTTGAATATTTCTGTTATATGTCTTACATAGCCTTCCGTTGGAAAGCATAATGCAAAATCATACAAAAATATTTAAAGAGACACTAGCAAAATGTAATGCATTTTCTGGCCTGCTAAAGCCGTCATAACAGAAATATTCAAAAATAAATGTAGTGTAACAATTTATTTTGAAATAAATTGCATAACTTTAGTGCGTTTAAGTTGCGAATAAGAATTACCGGTGATCCAACGTTTAATGTTAGCACATGCGTTGGCATTCCGGGTGGTTCCAATGAATTTAAAAATTCAGTGGGATTATTGACGGCTTGTTCTTTATCCATTACTGTATCGATCGATTTGTATTTGATTAATTTGCCGGGTAGTTTCAATTGAATTTGCTCATTGAGCTTGTTGGCATCGTAATTTGTTGGTGCCAAAATTGCACGTTCCCACAGCCAATCCGATTTTTTGTAGAAGATTGTTAGACTTGGGAAAACCTTGTCGATAACGGCTTGAATATTCATTTGCATTCGACAGAAGTTAGGCGGGAACGAAATTTCGTTCGTGGCGCGATTAATTGGAATTTTTCCATTTCAGATGTCAAAAAATTGTTCTGAGAATGTTTGGACAGACGGGTCTTGCAACAAATGCACAGTAATAAAAGAAAACACAATAATATTATTTGGGGACAGCCGCTTGTGCGACTGTCCCTTAGTGTAGTTCTTTATTAATTAATTATTTATTATTCTTAAAAACTAAAAGACTTAAAATTACTTAAGCTAGCAGAGGGTCGTCAAGTGCTTGTCACTTGATACCCTCTTTGTGCAAACATACAGTGGCAACATATGCATACATGGAAGAATGCTTAGATAAGCATTTCTCATGGTTATGTTGCCTGAGTGTGTCTGCTATTTGACGCCTAGTACCTACATATGTAGTATAGGTAAGGGTCGATAGTTAGACACACTACAGCACACGTATGTTCGTCGATAGCGTGATTTTCTCGACTCGGTTCCAAAGACATGAAGTTTTCAAGCATGCGTTCAGCTCATCTGCGGTCATTGATAACGGGCAAAGTTTGACGAAAATCACGAACAAAAAGAATAAAAGCGCCTCCCATCGGTTTGTAGTATCCTCGAAAATCACGTAGAGTCCGATCAAGCGCTTCGAGCAATTTGTTTAAATGTACCGTTATTTTTTATCAGCATTCGAAAAAAAACTAATGTGTACAAAATGTAGGTATCTTAAATGCAAGGCTACATAAAGTTTCTTATCATCGATTGATGATATAATATTATTTTTAACTTATTGTATAATGTTGCACCTTAGTAAGCGCGGAATATCTTCTGTTATCGAATGATGTAAATATTTTGTAAATAAACCGAAAACTCTAATTTTTGAATGCAACATTTCGAAAGTTTTAAAATGTTGATATTGGATCGTTAATAACATAAGGTTTTTGCAAATATCTCCGGAACTACATAACCGATTTAAGAGTTTGATATCTCGTTTTGAAAAACATGACAACGGCTTTGAAAAAAATGAAATAAAATAAAAAAAGCAAAATATATGTATGTATGCTCGTATGTCATTGGTGATGCAATATGAAAATTGGATTTTGCCACGCCCCTGCGCCCGCAGACTTAAAAAGCATGCAAACATTAATTTTTTTATTTTTACCTCGCCTTCAGTAAGATGTGGATACAATCTGTATGAAGTAAATCTGTAAAAACCCATGCAGAAGCAATTAATCAATTAAAAAAAGTGGGCGTTAGAGTAGGTGTGGTCGTACCAATGGTGGTAATTTGACCTTACCACTGAGACAGCACAACCCAGGCGATTCTCCGGTGAACTTTAATGCACCACAATGGTTGCACACAATCTCCATTGGGCCAATTTGAACGGAAGGATGCTAGCTGTAGTCAAAAGTGCAATCGTAATGAAACGCTACTCGATTCAAATCAACACTTGAAGCTCTTCTTCTTACGCGTTGATTTAGATTTTCACGTTGTTGAATTGCTTGATTTAATCCATGATTTCTCATTGCTAATCGAGCCGTTTCATTTGTCGCCTGTCTTTCTTCTTGTGTTTGTGTTACGCGAAGTCGGGCCATACTAACACGGCGCTGATCTCGTGCGATTTCTTGTTCATCCGTATTCAATCGATTGGTAATATTCCGATTTGTAATTGCATTACGGATTCTGTGCGAAATATCAGATCTTCTGGGTCGCGGCATTATGAATAACACTGAGAAATTAATGTCACAAAATCATTTAGGGAACTGATCTTTTGAAATCCCTTTTAAAAAAGGTTGAAAATGTTAAAAGTATGTATTTATTGTTGACCTTTTTTGTTGTTGTTATTTATAATTGATTCGGCTTGAGGTCATTAAAATATTAAAAAAACAATTTTGCCTCTTTTAATTTTTAATATTTTTATTTTTATTTCTATTCCCAATATTTCGAGACAACTTCGTTGCTCATCTTCAGGGGATCTATGTACATATGTAGTTAGAAAATTAACACATCATTAATATTTGTAATTATTTAGAAATATATTAACTAATAAATAGAGATAATAATAAAAACCTACTTATTTTAAATAAAAACTCAAATTAAAGAGCTTTATTGGCGCTGTATACTTGGAGCTTTTACGTTTGTTAATGTCGTTTGATTATATTTTGGTTTATATTTGTTTATGGTATTTTTAAAAATCTGAGCTATGTTCTCAGTGTCTCTTTTGTAGTTTAATGTTTTCTCTTCTTGAAGGTTTATAATGTGTAACATTTCTAGTGTATATCTTCTGTTGTAGTTGTTCTCCTGTGCTAATATTTGTATATTTTCAAAGTCAGGTTCGTGACCACTCAATGTACAGTGGGCTGCTAGTGCTGTTTTTTGTTCGAGTGGTTTGTTTATTGCTTTCAGATCTGATTTATGTGAAGCCATTCTAGTTTTTAGTTTTGATTTTGTTGTGCCAACATATGCTTTTTGGCATAAATTGGACTCATCACCTTTACATGTTATTTTATATATTAGGTTGGATTTGTCGTCTTTTGCTATTTTTGATTTAGTATTACTGAATAATTTATTAGTTGTGTCATTTGTTCGCAGAGCTAATTCATAGTGGTCTTTGTCATATATATCTGAATGTTTTAATCTCTCCGAAAAGCCAGGAACATAAGTGATGGATTTGTACATTTTATGTTGTTTCTCCTGTGGTTTTGTAGTATTTTTAGTCAGTTCGTGTTTAATCAAATTTTTAATCGTTCTTTTAGGAAAATCGTTCATCTCTAATATATTATTGATTCTCTTAATGTTGTGTTTATGGAAACTTTTGTCGCTGATGGTTAAGACTCTGTGGATAAAATTCATCGCTGTGTTCATTATTATTCTCCTTGGGTGTTTTGAATAAAAATAATACTAAATCAAAAATAGCAAAAGACGACAAATCCAACCTAATATATAAAATAACATGTAAAGGTGATGAGTCCAATTTATGCCAAAAAGCATATGTTGGCACAACAAAATCAAAACTAAAAACTAGAATGGCTTCACATAAATCAGATCTGAAAGCAATAAACAAACCACTCGAACAAAAAACAGCACTAGCAGCCCACTGTACATTGAGTGGTCACGAACCTGACTTTGAAAATATACAAATATTAGCACAGGAGAACAACTACAACAGAAGATATACACTAGAAATGTTACACATTATAAACCTTCAAGAAGAGAAAACATTAAACTACAAAAGAGACACTGAGAACATAGCTCAGATTTTTAAAAATACCATAAACAAATATAAACCAAAATATAATCAAACGACATTAACAAACGTAAAAGCTCCAAGTATACAGCGCCAATAAAGCTCTTTAATTTGAGTTTTTATTTAAAATAAGTAGGTTTTTATTATTATCTCTATTTATTAGTTAATATATTTCTAAATAATTACAAATATTAATGATGTGTTAATTTTCTAACTACATATGTACATAGATCCCCTGAAGATGAGCAACGAAATTGTCTCGAAATATTGGGAATAGAAATAAAAATAAAAATATTAAAAATTAAAAGAGGCAAAATTGTTTTTTTTAATATTTTAATGACCTCAAGCCGAATCAATTATAAATAACAAAGGTTGAAAATTTTTAAATACTACAAAAATAAATCAGGTGTCAAAAGTTTATGCACACAACGCCATCTACTGGCAATAGCAGAACCAGAATTTGTTTTTGTAAAAAAAAAATTAACAAAAAAAGTTTTCAATCAAATTAGGTGGAAAAACAATTGTCGTAAAAATTGTGATATACAATAGAACGACATTTGATTTTTGGATTTTAAAAGATAATAATTAAAAGTAATGGGTGATACAATTTGAAGTAAGTCTTTTAAAACCCTTGTAGAATCGATTACACAATTTTAAAGCAAGCGTGGTCGAATTCGGCTGTACACTGTGGGCGTTGCTACGGCATCAATTTAAAAAAAAGTAGGCGGTCAAAAAAGATCGCTAGAGATGGGACGTGAAAGGAGGCGTGGAGTATGAATCTTAATTTTTGATCTCGCCCAGAGTAAAGTGAATATGTTAAAATTATAGTAGAATCAATTACACAATTTAAAAAAGAAGGCGTTAAAGTAGGCGTGGTCGCAAAAAAGAAGTATTCTATAAATACTTAGTGGTGTGATGTGAAAATTTCAGGCAGCGGTCTGGCTTACCTGGCAAGCGTCTTGCATGTGATGGGGCGTGAAAGTGGGCGTGGCACATACAATTTTTATTTCTACCTCGCCTACAGTAAGATGTATATACAATTTGAAGTAAATCTGTAAAAACCCATTTAGAATTAAATAAAAAAAAGTAGGCGTTAGAGTGGGCGTGGTCGTACCAACTTACAAACCTTCCTGGGCTCATGCACAACAACTTTGCCGAAGATCATCACATGATCATTTACGATTCTATAAAGTACATACACACACTCACACATAAAAATATTAATTTAAAAAAAAGTAGGCGTGGTCAATTTCTGAACTTTTTCCGGGTATTCTTCTTCTCTGGCCTGAGATCAGCCTGAATTCGTGCGAATCATTGCAATCGGTCCTGGCGTTCTTTAGTTATAAAGCTAGTAACTAACGTCACTCTCTTTTATATATATACAGGGTGGGCCAAGTTTGACTGAATGATTTGAACTCTATTGGCATATTGTAGCCGTTGTGGTGCATCCCTCGGCAATAATTCTTGGGCCAATTGAATTTTATATGGAAACATCTTCAGATCAACTTTTAGAATACGTCGTAGCGATGTTCTGGAGATGTTCAATTGAGTATTAAATTAAAAATGCAAAAGTTATAAGCATTTCAAATCAGTCAGTCCAAGTTGGCCCACCCTGTAGATTTCTTTTCTTCTCTTTTATTTTTCTTTGTATCCAAAAATAATTTTTTTTTTTATATATTAAAATATTTTTACTTATCTGTCAAAATATTTTAGTTATTTATTAAAATTATATGGCCTTTTCTAAAAAAAAATTAATTTGTTTTTTTTTAGTTATTCATTAAATTAGTATTAGTATTATTTTATAAAGAACATATTTTTCTTTAAATTATTTATTAAATTAGTATCAGTCATTTCAATAAATATTTTATTGATTATGCTGCGGAAATCACTAATTGATTCTTGAATAAATGGACACATTTATACCGTGTTCACATATGAAACTTAATTGAGTCAATATTCTGTTAATTGACAATATTATTTTAAGTGTTCAGGCATACGTAATTTTCAGCTTGCTCAATTATCATTTGACAGTTGGAAAACAATACAAAAAATACTCTATATGGTTGTTGTGTTTCTATGTAAAATCATTTGACATTTGGAAAACAATACAAAAAAATATTCTATATGGTTGTTGTGTTTCTACGTAAACAAAACTACCTTCACATTGATTTTTTTAATGATTTCTTTTGTTGACATTTGCATTTTATACAATTTTGTTCACTAAACACAGTTGTGAACAGTGTTGCATTCGAAATCTTACTCAATATTATAACAATTTCGTACTTATTGCGCAATAATTAATTGAGATTTTATATGGAATATTGAGCTCAATAATGGCGTTAATTGCGATTAACGCAATTAAGGGTCATATCTGAACACGCTATTATTCAAACAGTTAATTGAAAGTGGACCGTTAAATTTTGAAAAATCGTTTTAGTTCGGGAAAATCTAGATTGGTAATTGAAAGTTTAATGGCCCTGTGTAAGAGTTGGATTAGAAACAATCAAGATATAATTAAGGGCTTAACTAAAATTTGTCTGACCTTTTTATTCCTATACATAATTATATATTAAAACAAATTGCAAAAACAAATAAAGGATTAATCTAAGGACCTAATTGTATAATCTATTACTCTAACATATGTTTACGATACCTGGGAGTTTCTGGATCCTCGTGTGCGCGATCTACTGTCCCCAATTATGCTGTTCTCGTTGTGATGAGGTAGTGTGTAACTTCTGTTAAAATTTGAGGTTATGATGAAATTTTGTTGGGCTGTGCCTCAACTAATGGGCATCGTTGGTGGTGATGAAGTTGCTGGTGCCTTTAAAGTTGAGGTTATGATGAGTTTTTTGTTCGTCAGGCTGTACCTTTAAAATTTGAGGTTACGACGAAATTGATGGTGATTTAAAGTTGAGGTTATGATGAGTTTTTTTGTTCGTCAGGCCGTGTCTTTAAAATTTGAGGTTACGACGAAATTGATGGTGCCTTTAAAATTTGAGGTAACGATGAGTTTTTGTTCGTCAGGCCGTGTCTCATCTAGTGGGCATCGTTGGTGGTGATGAAATTGATGGTATTAGCGTTTTCATGAAGATGTTGGGGAACACTTTGCTGTGATCTGCCTTGAAGTCGTTTAAAGTTGATTATGTTGTGCATCCACAGAATTGACATCATGTGTTGTGAAGGAGTTGGTGGTGATGCAGTTGATGCTGTTCTTAGTGTTGGCGGGTATTGAGGCACCAGATGGTGTATGTAACTTGTCGACCTGGTCGCCTCCACAGTATCGTCAACACGTGTCTTCTCGCCGTACACACGAATGCCAAATTTTTAGTCCGCAATATATTTCTTAAAGTCGTGCGACCTTTTTCTTTTAACGGACTTCACCAAAACAGAAAAATGTCTCCCTCTTTTCTTTTTTTCTTTGCATCACTCTTATAACCGACGCTAATTGGTAAGCGTCACATCGTTGTATTTTTTTTCAGGGTTGTATTTTTTGTACTTACAGTGATGCCACTCGGAGGTGGTGATCCTAAGTTGTTTGTTGGTCATGAAAATCGCTTAAATTCGGTTAGGTTACAGTTGAGAAATTGAAAGACAGACAGACGAAGTTTGTTGGCGATGTATTGAAGAGGAAGAGTGTGCGGTAGATCTCTACTGTACTGGACATTTTAAGACATTTTTCGTTTACAGTTTCCACCCTTCGCATTTTTCATGTTGTTGCTTCACATAATTTTTCTCACTTTAACGCGCGTATTGCAAATATAATTAAATTTATTAACCAAGTAGATTTATTGATAGTAAAAACTTTATAATTAACGGTTGTTTGAATATGTTTTTTAATTTCTTTTATTTTCAGTGCGTTTTTATAATAAAAATTTCCACAACAATCAACAAAGAAGAAGAACGAAAAAATAAACAAAAAATTTCTGTCTGTCTATTAATTTCGCAACTCTAAAAGGTTTAGGCAAGTTCAAAGCGGAATGAGAAAAATGTCTGCCTTTCAATTTCTCAACTGTAAAAGGGGACTTACAGTAGCCGTCACATGTTGTAACAAATTATTTAATTATCTTGTATGTAGTTTTGTTTTGTAATTTTAAATATTATACATAATGTGCGAACCTATTGTTCCAGTTTGTTCTTTGGGTAAAATTACGTTATGTACATTTGTGTTGTTTAGATAATGATGTGTCTTCTTTAATGGTTTTAAGTCAAGTGAGTGTTGTGTTAAAAATAACCAAACAACGGTCCATAATTAGTCGTAGCTCCAATATAAGGCCCACTTCCGGAAATCACTTTAAAGATCATAAATCACTCAAAAATGTTGGTATCCAAATAATATTCAACACAAATATGTCTCATATGTACACAAACAATACGCTACAATTTTATTGTGATCGGTCCATAATTAGTCATAGCTCCAATATAAGGCCCACTTCCGAAAATCACTTTAAAGAGCATAACTCACTCAAAAATGTTGGTATCCAAATAATATTCAACACAAATATGTCTCATATGTACACAAACAATGCGCTACAATTTTATTGTGATCGGTCCATAATTCGTCGTAGCTCAAATATATGGCCCACTTCCGAAAATCACTTTAAAGAGCATAACTCACTCAAAAATTTTGGTATCCAAATAATATTTAACAAAAATATATTTCATATGTATACTAATAATACGGTACAATTTGATTATGACACATTACACATTAACAGCATTGTAAGGGAATTATTATTTTTCCTTGGCGTTCGATATTACAGTCGTAACAGGTTCGCTGTGTGCGGGCTGTAAAGTCGGTGCCGTCGCACAGTGGCTGAAAATCGTTTTTCATTGGCCAAAAGTCGATTTTTTTTTTGTCACCGATTTTTAAAATTTTTACACCTTTTTGGAGCTAATATATCCATATTAAGGTAGCCAAAAAATTAGGTTAAAGTATTAATAATTGTGGGCGTGGCATGCTGTCAAACTCAACTGTTTTTTTTAATTTCAGAAAAAGGTGTTTTTTATTTGTTTTTTGTCAAAAATAAATGGTTACTACTCGCAAGCTATCATCGATAATGGCCTGCGGTCTTTTTTATAATGTTGGTAGGATTATAGTCTTTAGTTGTTGTAAGCGGTTACCGCTCTAGCGTTTAATATTAGGGGCGTTCTGAAATATTTATGAAACTACTATATTTTTCTGAAATTCAAACTTTAGTGGAATAGAACTTCTAGGGAACAAAAGGGAACAAGAAACGTGTACCACCCGAAGAAAGGTGAAAGTATCTTCTTTAACCCTATATATACTTTTGCACCCGCCACGACCCGCCGGTAGAACACTTTTTTAATTATAAGGAAATTACTCTAAAAAAATTCAAATTACGATAATTTAAACAGCCCTATAGTTACTCGTATACAATGGTGTATTAAATTTTCACTTTTTCGCCTAAAGGTTTATGTTTTTTTACTTTAGACTACGTAAAACTAAAATAATTAAATATATATAATACCTGGGAAAGGGTTTTATGGCTTTGTTTTGATTAGCAAAAAAAAAATAAGTCATAAAAATATCACAATAGGTTCTACAGTAAACATATGATTTCTTTCTAATATACCTGTTATAAACTGTTAGGGTCAACCAAAGTCATAAACAATTTTATAATAATAATCGCGACATTAAACCACTAAAGAAAAAAAAACCAATATTGGCGAGATACTAATTAGTTTTACCTGATATTAACCCTTTCGGCCGCACTTGAATTTAGCTGTGACTACCAAGAGCATCACATATTTTTTCATGACTTTTTACTGTGGATCAAATGACGACTTATGGAACATATACTAAAAATCAGTTATGATTTGGATTTCGGGTCTTCAGGATCCATAAGAAACAATGGAACCAACAAAGAGTTAAGAAGTTCAAAAAAGAAACATGTTCAAGATGAATATCGCAAATTTGGATTAATTATAGATCAGCCAAAACAAGGGTCAGGCAATACAAATGATGACAATACCGCACGAAGATTATTTTTAGATCCAGAAACAGCATCTGAAATAACAGGAGTGGATTTAAACCTTATTTTCAGATTTAAAATAATCCTAGAAGTACTTGCGTGCAATGAAGAAATTGACGCTAGACAATTTGGAGATTATGCTAAGGAAACTGCAAAAATATATACAACCAACTACCCATAGAGAAATATGTCTGCAACAGTTCACAAAATCCTTTATCATGGAGAAGATATCATTAAATATCATTTTACTAGAAAAATTTCACGAAATTCCACAAATGAAGATATATTTAATTTATTATTGGCAACATCAGATCCGTTCATATCCAATATTCGAAATCAATGGAAAGTGGAACATCGGGATTTAGATGAAGAAGCCAAAAAACTACTAAAGAACAGAAATAGCGCAGAACAAAATATAGAATATTTGCAATCAATATTTGTTTCAAATGAATAATAATTATAATTGCCTTCATTGTTATTTAAGTACGAAAAACATATTATTAGTAAATAATTCTTTAAAAAAAAACCGACTTCAAAATTTCGGCCAAATAAAATGTTGGATTAACTTTTAAAAATGTTTAATATAACTAATGTTGTTGCACTTTTTTGATTGAAAGAAAGAATTTTGAAAATCTTGTTAATATTCTAAAAAATCGGTTTATGCTAAATCTATAATGTTTTCCCATTAACAGAGCTAAATTTTGACACCCATATTCGATATATTCTTAAAAATCGGTTTATGCTATATATCCCCGATATATCTTAATCAATTTCTGAAATTTTCATTTTTTTTTACCTTAAATATATTTTTCTGCAAGCCATATCTTCCAAATAAAAAAATTATTTTTAAAATTGATTCATAAATCACGAAGTTATTCAACAATTTATAAGAGAAGCACAGAAAAAATATAGATAACGGTAAATAAAAAACCGTATGTCCGTCCGATCTTCATAAAAATTAAATGGGACCCACCTGCAAGCAAACCCTTTCAAACAAAAAAAGAATTTTTAAAATTGGTTCAGAAATGGTTATCGTGGAACAAACATAAAAAAAAGCAACATACCATTCGAATTGATAACCTCCTCCTTTTTGAAGTCGGTTAAAAATAATAATAAATAGAACCTACTATTGTTACAAATGCTAATAAAATCTATTGCAGTTTTTATTTTTAAAATGTTTTTTAAAATTATCAAATCTGACAGCAAAAAAGAATAAATTTTTCTGTAGTAACATCAAAATCTCCAGTGAATTTTACTATTTTTTTTTAGTGTAAACATTTTTTTGAGTGTAAAAATTTTTTTTAGTGTAACATTAAAAAATTCCATTATCACAAAAAATAATTATAATTATTATTAAGTTCCAAATATTAAATTTTTTAATATGTAAATAAAAAAATAAACCCAAATTTCACTCCAAAAGTTAAAAAAAATCAAAAGTTCAACTTTGACCTAGAAGTCCTTAAAAAGTCATCCATCAATATTAATGTAATTAAAACTGAGCCAAGCTGAACTAAATATCTATCCATTAAAAAAAAATTACTTCAATATTTTGATCGGTTCAAAAGTTACAGAATTTTGGCCAACGAAAAACGATTTTCAGCCACTGTGCGTCGGCAGACGAAGAGTACCGCTTTACATTAATTGTCAAGCAGATGACGTTGATGACGGCAAACAAATGATTGAGCAGTTGAAAAGAAAGTTGAAAGAAAATTTAATTTTCATGGGAAAATTTAAAGGTAAATTTCTAAGAAAAATTAGGAAAATTTTATTTTTCAATTAAAGCCTGATTCAATACCTCTCCCACGAGCTATCACTCGTTGCGATCGCTTTAGTAGTTTTTTTTTGAAAACAACTTTCAATGAGGTCCCTTATGAAGAATTCTTCAATTTTGTCACAGACAGTGGTGTACACCACCACTAAACCAATCACTATAAAAAAAAAAAAAATATGTAGGTACATTATTTTTTGCTGGGCAATCGATTGAGACTATTTATTTTAAAATCGGAGAGGGGTCGTCCAAAAGGTGATCGCTTTCATATGGAATTGCTCTTTAATAGAATTTGTGGTCATTGCTTTGCACAAGGCCAGCAATTAGCGCGTCATATGACCAATCATACTGGTTTGTATGTTTGTCCTTTATAGACTCTAAAACTATCCAACCGATTTGGCCCAAACCGGTTTCATTTGAAAGGTTATAGTCCCAATTAGGTTTACGGCTAAAAATATTTCAAGTGGGCGTGGCCCCTCCCACATAAATTGAATAACATCATATATCTTGACTATTGTAATATCAAGAGTTTTGAAACCTTGCAGTATCCCATATGTTACTGATTTGAATAATCAGGAAAAAATGGGCGGGATCGGACCAGTGGGTGTGGCAGCTCCCATACAAAGTAAATATTTAATATCATATATCTACAGTTCTATAATAGCCAGAGTCTTAGAAATTTGTGCACGTTGATTATTTGTTAATGTGAATAGTCATGGAAATATTGGGCGGGATCATACCAGTGGGTGTGGCAGCTCCCATACAAAGTGCATATTTAGCTCATATACAAAATTAAGATTAATATTAAATATCTAGGGTTCTATATTAGCATATAGCCTTCAAATTTTGTACGAGTCTATCAATCTGATCATGTGATGATCTTCGGCAAAGTTGTTGTACATGAGACCGGAAAGGTTTCTGAGTTGGTACAACCACGCCTACTTTAACGCCCACTTTTTTTAAATTGATTAATTGATTTTGCATGGGTTTTTACAGATTTACTTCATACAAATTTTATACACATCTTACTGAAGGCGAGGTAAAAATAAAAATTGTATGTGCTATGCCCACTTTCACGCCCCATTTCGAAAAATTAATGTTTGTATGTATGTTCTATATAGAATCGTAAACTATGCATTTGATCATGTGATGATCTTCGGCAAAGTTGTTGTGATTGAGTCCGGGAACTTTTCTCAGTTGGTACGACCACGCCCAATATTTTAAATTGATTAATTTCTTCTGCAGATTTACTTCAAACAATTTGTATACACATCTTATTGAAGGAGAGGTAAAAATAAAAATTTTATGTGCCAAAGCTTTTTATATCTTTCGACTACTCCTGCTTTTTAAATTGTTTAATTGATTCTACTCGGATTTTAACATAGATATTTACTTCAAATCGAATACACATGTTACCCTAGGTGAGGTAAAAATTAGGATTCATACTCCTCGCCCCCTTTCACGCCCCATCTATTGCAGGACAACGCCTGCTAGAAAGGCCAGACCGCTGGACCGATCTTACTAAAAATTTGACGGAATATAACTAATGCCCCTATTGCGGTTCACAACTTTTTTAATAATTTGGTCGTCTTTCATAAATCGGTATTGTCATTCACAACTTAAATGTAGTTGACTTTTTGGATGTGCGGCTGATTTTTTGGTTGTGTTTAATAGTATTGCGGTTCACCATTTTGGATGAGTTTGGTTGACAAAAACGATAAATATACACAACTGCTTATTAGCAGTTGAGTCTTTGTCGGTTATAGATTTAAATAAAATTTTTAATACATTTCCTTTCAAAAAATAACACAAAAAAGATAAAAAATGGAAAAATCGTAAGTATAGGTGTTTTTTGATCTTAATATAATTAATTAAATGATTAATACACATACGCAGGACAGTCAAAATAGCAACCAAAGCCCAATTTGAGCGACTTGTGCAGCTGATGGGAAAAAATCCAGAAATTGCTAAAGGAAAGCAAAAATTTGAGATGACTAAAACTCAGTGTAAGGAAGCGTGGGAAAGATTTACAATAGAATTGAATAGCTTGGGCCCACCTACATGAACATAGGTTTGGATTCATTACAAAGCAAGTATTAAAACAAACTTGCTAATAATAAACAAAACCTTCACAAGAAATTCCGCTTAATGTACTTGAGGATTGCGTGTCCCAGCTGTTATCACTAAATGACCAAGTAGCACCATCTGGACACACTTTCGGCGTTGAAAACGTTGGTCCGTCAACAAGTCAGGCTTTAGAAACTCCTCAAAATCTCGACATGGAACAAATCGTTACAAATGAACCTGAGATAATAAACACACCAGCCAAGAAAATAAAAAAATCACCAGAACAAGAGCGTCTGGAACTTCTAAGAAAACAATACGAGACACAAGCTAAACTTTAAAAAAGTATTAAGGATTTGGAGAAAAATAGTTATAAAAATTATGAAATAAACAAGCAGCTTTTAGAAATTAAGCAAAAGAAAATTGCCTCTATGAAAAATAATACTTATTATACAAACATATTTGTTACTTATTTTGGAAATTTCTTACTTCGCACTGGGTAGTTCAAGAGGATTGGAATCATCGCGTATTTTTCTACGTATACGTAGAACATTTGTATTAGCGTCATGATTTTCGTCTTCAAAAAATAAATCCACACTTAAATCCATTCTTTTTATTTTATAAAAACTTGATTTTTTGCGTTTTTTTCTTCACTTTACAAATAAAATACTCGGTGTTGCCAACATGAAATCGATATTTCATGTCGGCAACGCCATAACAATTACAACTAAAAATCGTTATGTTACACAATACCACAAAATAATTTGGTTGAGTTAAGTCGGGTTGACTGACAGACGACCAAACTTAGTTGAGTTGAGAACGGCAATAGGGGCATAAGACTCCGGCATATTTTGTGAATTTTTTACCTACGTCGATGATATTTGATACATAGTTGTGAGTGGGTAAAGGGTCGTGGCCTCGCCCATATAACCCAAAATTTAAAATCATCATATTTTGGGCACTTTTTGACCAACAGCGGCAGTATTTGCTATTGACATGAATGGACCTGTTAACTGATCTTAAATTTTCACAGCGTGCAACTTTGACTCAGGAATACTTATTACATGATAATATTTTTTGACCATGCACACTTCTGCACATAATTTTTTTACTACGTTCATTAACAGGTTTACCGCAAAGGGGGAGGGAAAAATATTTTGTTGCTCTCTTTCTGTAGAGTGAAACAGATTTACTTTGTTATTTTCACGGAGATGTATTTGTTTGTAATACCTATGTAGCGTATGAGTAGGTTTGCCAGACGTACTGCATTTAGAAGTACGCGTACTTTTTTTTACTAATTGTACTTATGTCTGCATAAGATCTAAAGAAGTACGCAAATGTACTTTTTTCAACCTCTGTACTTCTTTTTGTACTTTTTTTATTTTTTTAAGGAACAATTTCTTATTTGATAGCAAATATATATATTTATATCTCTTAAGACTTTTGCTCAAAATATTCCGGAAGAAAATTCTGTTGAAGAAAAATTTAAAACATTCCTATATTGTCGGAATTGGTTTTAAAACCAACAAGAAAAAAATGCTTTGGTGTCATAGAAACCAATATTATTGGTTTTATGTTCGAACTAGAATTAATGTCCGTTTTAGGTGTCACAGAAACCAAAGTTATCGGTTTTTTATTGGAAATAATCCAAGCAGCTAACATTTTTTCCACAGAACAAATTGTATTGTTATGAAATGTCTATTTATTCGTACAGAAATGGACTGAGTGGAAGAGCGTGGTAAAAAAAAAACTAGCTCAAAATAAGACAGAGTCTAGGGCAACTGGCGGTTGACCGTTTGCAAAGCATCACCTGACAACAACATAAGAGGCCATAGTGCGGCGTTGTGGCATTCCGCAGTTTGTGGAAGGTGTTTGCGGCGTAACAATTGGTCTCAACGAAGATATAGAAGGTGTATGTGAGAAAGAAGTGCCCTGTACATCTTCAAAACGGCCATTGTCTCCAATAACAAAAATGCTACAACTGCTGATGTCATTTTATTTTATTTATAAGCACTTAGCAACTTTTAATTATTTGATATCAATTATTTTCACAAAAAACACTTTTACTGATAAATTAATGAAAAAATATAATATTTTGTCAATTTTCTGCAAAAAAAAGTACAATAAAAAATAATAAAAATGTAAACAACAGCAGTTTCGATATTGGTTTAATTTACATTCGAAATTAACAAATCCAACTTGGTTTCGTGACACCAAATGAAACCAATATTGGTTTTAAAACCGACAATTAGCAAAACCAATATTGGTTTCTATGACACCCCTGAATAATAAAAACAAATTTTGAGTACACTTGTAATGAATTTTGCAATTCAAGATGGTAAAAATGGAATAGTTAAGCAAGCCCAATATTTATAATTTTTTCAAGCCAAAAAACAAGTTGTATTAAAACATTTAATATAGCAAAGAAATTTTTTTTTTTATTTTTTAAAAATAAAATCTAATACACCTGGGCCCAAATCGCCGCACTCGTTATCGAATTAGTTTTCGTATCGAGTAAAATTTCGTAACGTATCGAATAGCCAAATTGCGGCACTCGATAGCTATCGAATCGAAATTTACTAGTAAAAACGTAAAAGATTTTTTGTTTTGTTATAGAACCAAAGCATATGATTTGTAAAAATGTAAATAAAACAAACAATTAAAAGAAAGCGGGTAAGTAAAATCAGAGCAAAATTTTTGGATTTATTGTAACATCCATAATTTAAATTATTTACAAAATGGGTCCATCACTTTTGTTTTATTTAGTATCTTCATCTGAGGAAGATGAAGAACACGATGTTATGCGTGCAAAGAGACAAATGCGAATAAAGAGCGACCCTTTGTCATTATCAAACGCAGCGTAAGTGAAAATCGAACTTAAATAAAAGTAATGTAAATATGTATATAATTAATGATAAATTGTATTTAAGGTTCCGAAAACGATTTAGATTATCCAAGTGTAAGATTTCTTATAATGTTACTTGTTGGCAAACTACTTTGATAATATGCTTGAGAAAAATCCCGTCTCAGTAGGCTATGACATAGCCTGATTGTTGTGTCAACTCGTTCAATAGATTCCATCGGGCGTGTCGGCAAGTTACAATAGTATAAAATATCAGAAGTGGGATTATTCTTTTTTTTAATTAGACATTGAAATTGGAAAAAGAAAATTGTTTTACGAAATATAAAAGAAGAAAATTATAATTTTAATAAAATGTCGCAGAAAAACAATGAAATTGTTCGTGATAATATTTCTGAATCAACGATTTTGGAAGATGTTCCGATTATTCCAACTTCGTCTGGTGTACTACTGTGTGGCATTGAGGAATGTAAACGATTAATTCCAGTGTTCAATCCTTCACATACTAATTCGAAATCTGCTAGTGATTGGATTGCAAATGTGGAAAGAGTGAGACATATTTTTAATAGGGATAATAAAACTACAATTTTCTATGCTGCACTGCGATTGGAAGAAGCTGCTTCATCTTGGTTTTCTTCTATCAAGGAAGAAGATTTATCCTGGTACGATTTTAAGAAGTTGTTAAAGGATGCTTTTCCGTGTGTAAGTGACGAATCAGATATTTATTTGAGGCTAATGTGTCGTGTGAAGGAACCAAATGAAAGTATTGAAAAATATTTTTATGATGTGTTAGCTCTCGCCAGAAATGCCGGCTTTAGCGACGAATGTGCCAAAAATTATATTGTTTCGGGTTTAAAGGATAGCCAGTTAATAAATGCAGTTACTGGTTACATACCACAATGCAAAACATTACAGGATCTATAATGCCAAATTAAGGCCCATTTGTGTATTATGGAGCAACAGCGTAATCGTGAATTGTTTTTAAATAAGAATTATACTGCATCTACTAAATTTGATCGAAATTTGTCTCGTTATGCACAGCAAAATTCTAAAACTAACATTACCTGCTATAACTGTCAAGAAATTGGAAATTTTTCAAGAGATTGCAAAAATACACGTAAGAGATACGAGAGATCACCACAAAATTATACGACTATAAAAGTAGCTTGTGTAGCTTTCAATAGAAGCTGTGGTTTAATTCAAAATGCATCGATTGATGAACATTGCATTAAGGTTTTTTGTGATCTTGGCAGTGAATGTTCTACTATAAGAATTGACATAGTGGAAAAGTTGGGCTGGAAATTTGAGAAATGCAATACTAAACTTATTGGTTTTGGTGGTAAAGAAGTTTATGCAGTTGGAAAAATTATCAAGACTGTAAAAATTTAAAGTGTGATCCTTTCAATAGAAATATTGGTGGTTAATATTAGTGACCAAGAGTATGAAATGATTATTGGACAAAATTTTTTGGATCATAAAGGTGTTAAAATTAGTCTGGAAAACGGAGAACTGACAATTTTAAATTCAAATGAAAATCAAATCTGACTAGAAAGTCGTATCAGTAAATGCAGTTTTAATAATAGTTTGTTAAATTGTTCGTCTTTAAAAATTGGAAATGAATAAAATGAGGAGAATAAATTAAAAGTTTTAAATTTAATTAAAAAATATAAAAAATTGTTTCGCCGAAGATTTATCACAGTTAGGAAAAACGAATGCAATATTAAATGCAAGATGAATATTGTACTAAAAGATTGTAATAAAACTATAATTCATAAACCAAATCGAGTACCATACCATTTACGCGAAAAAATGGAAAATATAGTGTCAGAACTTTTGAAGTATAATATAATAGAAAAATCAAATTCTTCTTTTGCCAGCAGAGCTCATTTAGTACCTAAAAAAGATGGTGAATTCGTATGGTTGTTGATTATCGTGAATTAAACAAAATAACTGTCCGCGAAGTGTTTCCAATGGCAAATATCGAAGAAAATATAAATCAAATACGTAATAACAAAATGTTTATTATTCTTGACATGATGAACGGTTATCATCAAATAGCGATCAATAAATCGTGTAGACATTTAACCGGTTTCGTGACATCTAATGGACATTATCAATTTAAGAAAATGCCATTTGGACTAACTAACGCGCCGGCAGTATTTAGCCAAAATCGCATTTCCGCTAAACCAACTACTCAAGAACAATGCAGAATTTATATGGGGTAAAGATGGAGAAAGTGCATTTTAAGAATTAAAATATAGAATGTCTGAAAAGCCCGTTTTGGTTATATATGATCCAGATCAGGAACATGAATTACATACTGATGCGTGTCAAATGGGATTAGCTGGGGTTTTAATACAGATATGTCGTTTGGGTTTAAAACGTCCAGTAGCTTACTTTAGTAGACAACCTAGCATTCTTGAACGAAAATATCATAGTTATGAGCTGGAAACGCTGGCCGTAGTGGAAAGTATGAAAAGTTTTCGTTTTTATTTACTGGGAAATCGTTTTAAAGTCATGACTAATTGCAATTCATTGAAAGAGACCGCAAATAAGCAGAATATAATTCACGAATTGCTAGATGGTGGTTTCGAATACAGGAATTTGATTTTGAATGTGTTCATAGACCAGGTATTCGGATGTCGCATGCTGACGCTCTAAGTCGCAACCCTCATGAGGAAGCTTTTGAACCTGATGTAGCTGGATGTGATATAATGATGATCGGTATAACGAAACGGATTGGAAAGCTACTTTGCAGCGTCAGGACAATACCATAAGAGATATTATTGACAAACTCGAACAAGGCGAAGATGATAACGTACGTAAAGGTTTTGAGAATGAAATCGACATATCGAGCATGGGTTTGTGTATAATGAAGTACTGATTTTGATGGTAAGTGTGAAATTGTATAATGAATGATTTGTTCTTTAGTTTGATAATCTTTCATGATAACATGGTGAGTGTAATTCCCATGTTGAGTGAGTTGTTGTTGGTTCCGTGGTGAGTGTGATTTCCCACGTTGAGCGAGTATTGTTGGTTTCGTGGTGAGTGTGATTTCCCACGTTGAGCGAGTTGTTGTTGGTTCCGTGGTGAGTGTGATTTCCCACGTTGAGCGAGTTATTGTTGGTTCCGTGGTGAGTGTGATTTCCCACGTTGAGCGGCTTGTTGTTCGTTCCGTGGTGAGTGTGATTTCCCACGTTGAGCGAATTGTTATAATTTTTTTTGGTATGTTATCACTGAGGACATTCAATGTTTTATAAAATAAAAAAGGAACTTTATTTCTTTGTACTTTTTTTGACGAATTTAAATAAATAAAAAATTATCGCTGATTTTTTAACAATTCAAGCTCAATTGTTTTAATTTGCAATTCGACATTTTTTATTTCCATATTGGCTGTATGTTCTTCCTCCTTTATATTTAAGGATTTTTCTTTTAATTCTAATAGACGATCTAGTTTAAAATTTAAAGTTGTATGGAATTCTTCAATTTTATTTATATTGGTCATCAAGAGGTCTAATTTACTTTCAGCTTCTGAACTAGTCTTTTGTTTTTTTTTTTTTTTTTTGGTTTAGGCGCTTCTCTTTCTACACTTTCAAGTTCGGAATTTTCATTGCTGCTTTCATCGAATATGCTTTGTAAACTTTTCTCGACTTGGCAAGAAAATAAGTTATTTGGTTCTTTCCTTTTTCCAAAAGTTTTAACTGTTGAAATACCATCAACGCTGGCTTCAATACCTGCTGCTTGAACTATTTGTTCATCTGCGTGAGACAAAGGTATTTCCTCATAAGGACCACCG
Source organism: Bellardia pandia (assembly GCA_916048285.2). NCBI lineage: Eukaryota > Metazoa > Arthropoda > Insecta > Diptera > Calliphoridae > Bellardia > Bellardia pandia. The sequence goes on along the minus strand of OU696532.1, from coordinate 89,363,118 downwards.
CCGGTTTTTTTCTTCGGTTCCTTGTTAAACGAAAGTTTCTTTTTAACATTATGTTTTTGGTCAGCATAAACCTTAAACATTTTTAATAAAATTATAATGTTGAACACGAAGAGAAATATAACTTACCTTTCGCCATGCTGGCACCTCTTTAATAGGTGGAGCACATGCATTGAGTCAGCTACCTAATTCTTCCCATAATCTTTTAGCCATTTCTTTTCCCTGTCCACAATTGGGCAGCAAGTTTTTAGCCAAATTAGGATGTTCAAACATGAATTGTGCCATCACAACTTTTTGCTTACCATTTATTTTTTTTATATTTGTCCTGAACAGAAAATTTAGTTTATACATACATATGTATGTATATATTTTATAATGTCAAAAATATTTAATAACTTACATGTTTGTATATTTTTATACCCTTCACCATCGTGAGAAGGGTATATATAAGTTTGTCATTCCGTGTGAAATTTCCACAATATAATTTTCCGACCCTATAAAGTATATATATTCTGGATCCTTATAGATAGCGAAGTCGATTAAGCCATGTCCGTCTGTCTGTCTGTCTGGATGTTGAAATCAGTTTTTTGAAGTCCCAAGATATGTTCGGGATCCAAACCTTCAATAATTCTGTCAGAAGTGCTTTCGAGAAGTTTGCTATTTAAAATCAGCAAAATCGGTTTAGGTCAACAAGAGTTATGAACCAATATTTGAGACCACCTCTATAAAAATTTGATATTTTTCGTCCATTTTATTGCAATATTTTGAAATATATTGCAGATAATACCATGAAATTTTGTATACGTTGTTTGTACTATAAAAGAAGAAAGTGTGCGGAAAATAGTAAGAATCGGTCCATGATTTCTCATAGCCCCCATACAAATATATATATTCCCGAAATATGGCTTAATGATAAATAAATGCCTATAAAATTGGAATATCAAGACAAAATTCAGCAAAAATAAGTTTTATACAAAAAGAAATCACAAACCGAAATTTTTTTTAATTCGGTCCATATTTGACCATAGACCCCATATAAAGTCCACTTACAAAATTCACTTAAATACATATAAAACAGATATAAATAATGTTAAACGGCTAAAATTTGACATAAACACTCTTTATAGGCAAATAAATTATTGTACCAAATTTTATGGTGGTCGGCCCAGAAATGGTCATAGCCCCCATACAAAAATCTTCCCGAAATATTGCTGAATTATACATAAATGCCTATAAAATTGGAATATTAAGACAAAATTCAGCAAAACTAAGTTCTGTGCAAAAAGAAATCGCAAAACGAAATTTTTTTTAGTTCGGTCCATATTTGACCATAGACCCCATATAAAGTCCACTTACAAAATTCACTTAAATACATATAAAACAGATATAAATAATGTTAAACGGCTAAAATTTGACATAAATACTCTTTATAGGCAAATAAATTGCTGTACTAAATTTTATGGTGGTCGGCCCAGAACTGGTCATAGCTCCCATACAAGGACCACATCTGAAAAAGAGATTTTTCCCTATATATATTGTATAAATATCGGTACCGACTCAAAACTTTGCACAGATCATTTTAATATATACAAAAATCATCCCACAAAATTTTGTTAATTTCGGTCTATTTTTAACCGTATGCCCCATATAAAGCCCTCTTCCGAAAATCACTTTAATACTCATAAATCGCTTATAAATAAGGGTACCAATCCAAAATTTTACACGGATCATTTACATACATGCCTAAATCAAACTGCTGGATTTTGAGAATATCGGTCCATATTTGACTATGTCCCCCACATAAGACCCACTACCGAAATCCACCTTAATACTAATATATATCTTAAATATACCGTTATTATGATGAAATTCGACGTGAAATATCCTCATATGCATGAAAATAACTGTTCCAAAATATAAGAAGATCGGCCCATATTTTGTCATACCTGCCATATAGAACCATTTCCAAAAAACAAATAAATTCGGGTCAAAAAATATTCTTTTCGGATTTAACCCATATTCGGTCCACATTTTATAATCATGATATATATCGTTGGAAAGGTATTTTTAATACCTTTTATTTAATGTATTACAAATTATCAGACACCCAGTAGTTCCCGAGATATAGCCCCTATATATTTTCAACTTTCAGGGCCCGCCCCCTCGAAAATAGGCGTGACCGCCAACAAATTTTTTTTTTTGCTGGTATCTCCTCTAAAAGCCCTATTTGATTTTGTTTTTTTTTTTTTTTTGAGCAAAATCACTAAAACCGAATTGTACCCCTTTTTTATACTCTGTTTGTTAAATTACACTGAAGATTATTATGAACATCAGACAGACTCTGTAAATTATGGTAAGAATTGGTAATTAAATCAATTAAAAATGGTAAAAATGAGACAACATTTCAAAATATTTAACATAAATTATGTTGGTCGTAAAATTGTCTTTCAAACAATATATCAAATACTAATAAAATTTGCACTAAGACTGAATAGAAAACACAGAATTAGGATATTCTAGTCTAGTGTAGTTTCTGTATTTCTTATTACGCTTAGGTGAAGTGTATTTAAGATTCGGCACAGCCGAATATAGCACTCTTACTTGTTTTTTTTAAATAAGTAAATATTTTTGTTTGTTTATTATACCCTTCACCATCGTGAGAAGGGTATATATAAGTTTGTCATTCCGTGTGAAATTTCCACAATATAATTTTCCGACCCTATAAAGTATATATATTCTGGATCCTTATAGATAGCGAAGTCGATTAAGCCATGTCCGTCTGTCTGTCTGTCTGGATGTTGAAATCAGTTTTTTGAAGTCCCAAGATATGTTCGGGATCCAAACCTTCAATAATTCTGTCAGAAGTGCTTTCGAGAAGTTTGCTATTTAAAATCAGCAAAATCGGTTTAGGTCAACCAGAGTTATGAACCAATATTTGAGACCACCTCTATAAAAATTTGATATTTTTCGTCCATTTTATTGCAATATTTTGAAAACTATTGCAGATAATACCATGAAATTTTGTATACGTTGTTTGTACTATAAAAGAAGAAAGTGCGCGGAAAATAGTAAGAATCGGTCCATGATTTCTCATAGCCCCCATACAAATATATATATTCCCGAAATATGGCTTAATGATAAATAAATGCCTATAAAATTGGAATATCAAGACAAAATTCAGCAAAAATAAGTTTTATGCAAAAAGAAATCTCAAAACGAATTTTTTTTTAATTCGGTCCATGTTTGATCATAGACCCCATATAAAGTCCACTTACAAAATTCACTTAAATACATATAAAACAGATATAAATAATGTTAAACGGCTAAAATTTGACATAAATACTCTTTATAGGCAAATAAATTGCTGTACTAAATTTTATGGTGGTCGGCCCAGAACTGGTCATAGCTCCCATACAAGGACCACATCTGAAAAAGAGATTTTTCCCTATATATATTGTATAAATATCGGTACCGACTCAAAACTTTGCACAGATCATTTTAATATATACAAAAATCATCCCACAAAATTTTGTTAATTTCGGTCTATTTTTAACCGTATGCCCCATATAAAGCCCTCTTCCGAAAATCACTTTAATACTCATAAATCGCTTATAAATAAGGGTACCAATCCAAAATTTTACACGGATCATTTACATACATGCCTAAATCTAACTGCTGGATTTTGAGAATATCGGTCCATATTTGACTATATCCCCCATATAAGGTCCACTACCGAAATCCACATTAATACTAATATATATCTTAAATATACCGTTATTATGATGAAATTCGACGTGAAATATCCTCATACTGTTTCAAAATTTAAGAAGATCGGCTCATAATTTGTCATAGCTGCCATATAAGAACCATTTCCAAAAAACAAAAAATATTCTTTTCGGATTTAACCCATATTTGGTCCATATTTTATAATCATGATATATATCGTTGGAAAGGTATTTTCAATACCTTTTATTTAATGTATTACAAATTATCAGACACCCAGTAGTTCCCGAGATATAGCCCTATATAATTTCAATTTTACGGGACCGTCCCCTCGAAAATAGGCGGGACCGCCAACAATTTTTTTTGCTGGTATCTCCTCTAAAAGCCCTATTTGATTTTGTTTATTTTTTTAGCTAAATCCTCACCTTCATGAGAAGGGTATATATATGTTTGTCATTCCGTGTGAAATTTCCACAATATAATTTTCCGACCCTATAAAGTATATATATTATGGATCCTTATAGATAGCGGAGTCGATTAAGCTATGTCCGTCTGTCTGACTGGATGTTGAAATCAGTGCTCGTGCAGCACTAGATTGTAAACCTGCGGGATAACCACGGAATTTGCAATCTGCCCTACACACACACCATCTATCCTGAGGCACAGTGAAGACACCAAACGACAACGAATCTGCGGGACAACCACGGAAACGATGTGTAAAGTGACTCGTAGTTGTATACCTGCGGGATAACCACGGGCGCCCTACTACGCTTTGCTTTTGCTGTGGTACCAGATTGTAAACCTGCGGGATAACCATGGAATTTACAATCTGCTCTACACACACACCATCTATCCTGAGTGTTCAACACCGACCGAAGAAAATTGACTCATCTCGATTTTCGATTTTGTTTTGCTTTTATACCTTTTTTCTGATGTCATACAACCAAGGTGGTTGCGTCTACCCACTCGCTCAGCTGTTTGTCACATTTGTTGTGTATGAAGTGTTTTGTAGTGTAATATAATTAGCGTAATTATTATTTTACTTATTTTTAATTTTTATTTTTACTCATACAAATCTACACTACCCTATTGTATTGGAAATATTGATTTTATTTTATTATTATTGATTTAATGGAAGTGTAGATTTGTATACAACAACTATTATGTACTATGTAACTTTTAAGATACCGTTATCCTGGTATAAAAGGATCACTTAAATCAATAAAGAAATCATTATCGATCTGTCTATTAATCTGACTATTTCATTTGTGGCATATTAACCTGCCAGTACTTAGGAAATAGAACTGGGCATATAAAACTGCCTTTATCTAATCTATACCAGTGGCGTTAGTTAGCGCCGGTATTTAGTCTAAACACTCTCACACACATACACTCATACTACGTTTCCACGGTACATGCTTCGCTCTCTATTCATGCTTCACACCCCAATCATTAGTGAAACAACTTGATTCACCATACAAAATTTTAAGAGCGAATCAAGTAGATTCATATTGAATCAACTTGCGAAGCACGAAAAATTACACTCTTCTCTAATTTTTATCGCAAGTTTATCTGCACTAGCTGTACAAATTTAATATTATTGTAAACAAAGCAAATTATTTTCTTGTTGCTGGAAGTAAAGAAAGTAAATACGTACGAATGTATGTTTTTTTCAAATAAGCTAATTAATTTTCACTCAGTTTTTTTGTCCATTAAAAAAAATATTTTCCACAAATTGTAAATTCTGTTTTTTTTTTATTCTGTTTGTTTATTAAAAACAACTGTCAAATCGAATCAAGTTTTTTAGTCATGTAAACAGCATGATTCATAAACATGATTCAGAGAGCGAAGACGGTGATTCAAGTCGTCGTGGAAACATAGTATCACTCATAACTCATTACAGTTTGCTTACACACCGCTAGAGGGTCTCATGTGCAAATTCGTGTCACTACCACTAGATGTCGCCTTACATGACCGTTAGTAGATTCAAATTAATTCAATTAAAAGAAATATATAAAATTACAAATTATATAATGACAAAAACAAATCAAATAATTCCTTCCAAAAAATACAAATTAATAGTTCATTCAAAACCACAATCTCAATTCATTATCTTAGTTCAAATAGCACTATATGAATATGGCAAAAGAATTTTGTGCAACAAATTAAATTAAAAGAAATATATAAGATTACAAATTATATAATTATAAATGTAAAAAATACAAATTATTAATTCATTAAAAAGAGAAACACAAGCAATATAACTACTGCAAAAATTTTTTTTACATCACTATCTTCTTTAACTGGAAAAATATAGTTATGTCTATTTTTATGTAAAGTGTGTTGATGAACTTTTTTTGTCTCTCCTAAAAATTTTAATATTTTTAATTGTGACCCTTTTGTATTTTTTGTATATGTTCACCAATTTCCTTATTTATTTTTTTTGATGCGCGTATTTTTTTCTGGGTTTTTCTTTCTTTTATATACATATATTAAAGTTGGTTTGAATTTTAGGATGAAGTTCAATTTGGAGAAGTGAGAAAATAAAACAATAGAAAAATGTTACCTGAAAATGTTTTTTCATCGTAGGCAAGTTTCCATGAAGCGGTTTCTTCCTCCTCGCAGAATTAGCCAGCTGTTGGGAAAGCCCACAGTTACAAAAAGGGATTAGAAATATTTTTCTCTTTAACATTTTGTGAAGTTGTACAGGCATCAAGTAAAGTTGAAAAAGTGAGTTGATATCAGACGGTTGCGCAGGCCAGTTCGCCTGGACAAAACAAGCAAATAAAAGTAGAAAATTGCAGCTCAAAGTAAATGGACGTCGTCAGTGCGTATTATCGAACTTCGTATTAACGTGTTTTTTTTTTTTAATTTAAAAAAAAGACAATTTGTTGTATTTTAAGTTCACACAAACTTTTCTGTAAAAAAAAAACACATAAGTACATTTATTTAAACAAAAATGACGAAATTGTGAAAAATGTGTCCCAATTGTTATAAACAATAGCAAATAAATCAACAAAAAAAAAATAGAAGAAAATAACTTTTTTTATTTTAATTAATTGCAATAAAATTTATATTAAATACAAATAAACTAACAATAAGCAAATGGTGACTAATTTAAATATACAATTATTGCTAAACAAAATTAAAGATAGCGCAAATAATAATGTTGAATAAAATTTGGTAAAAATCCGTGGATCAAATTTGTTTTATACATATTGCTAAATACTATTAATTGTATTTACGTAAAAGTGAATAATACAATACAAAGGAAAGTTACAAAGAGAAGTAAAACCACAACTACATTTATAGTTAAAAAATAAATAAAACTTGCTGAAAATAAATATTGAAATAAAATTTGTGTAAAAATATTTTATCAACGTGATAATAAACACAGACGACACTTTTAAAGTTAAAATGGTTCAAAATCTTGCATTATCAATAACAAACATAAATCACAGCAATATGAGCATAAATAGTAGAATAGGTTCACTCGATTCTCCAACTGTAGCTGTTGAAAATTATGTAATTGCATTTCAAGCAATTCCTTTGACTGCGCTCACTAAAAAATCATTACGAAAACTCTCTCATTTATTAAATTCAAAAAAGGTTTTGCGTTCAGAAGAGGGTTATGAACGAGATTGGCGAGGGTTGGCATCATTAGCCAGACAAAAGTTTTTTTGCGATGAAAATACAATAAGTGGAGATGATCCTATGTCAAAAGTAATTCAACTGTGGTGCACTAATAACCCAAACATAGCAACCTTTGCCTACTTGGAGAAATTTCTTGGCATTATAGATAGATGGGATGTTTCTGATGAAATATATGAAAATTTAGTGGAAGATACAAAAAGATATCAGGCAAAGCTACAGCAGTGTTTGGAATTAAATTCTGATGATAATGTTGATATGAATTCCGTAAAGACGTATGACGATTTTGGGCGTGGTTCTGATACAAATTTTTTAACAACATCTGATGTGATACGTGCACAGAAGGGATTGCCACCTCAAATGTATGATGCTTTTGTACTTTATGCTGATGCAGATTTGAATCACGCTGCTGAAATTCTAACAAAGTTAGAAGACAATCCGGAGTATAATTTTAAGCTTTGCATGAAGAATCGTGATTTATTAGGCGGAGTTCAATTTGAGCATGTTGCACTAACTCAATTGATCGAAGAACGATGCAAACATTTGATTGTTATTTTAACAGAAGAATTCCTAAAGAGTCCAGAAAATACGTTTTTAGTAAACTATACACAAGCACTGCAAATTCAGCATAAAACACGCAAGATTGTGCCATTACTATATGAAGAAAGTCTTGATATTCCAAGAACTTTAAAAATATACACACTTTTGCGTTACAACACGGGTACATCCAGTTTATATAATTTTTGGTCGAAATTGGCAAATTCTATACAACACGTTACTGTCGCTACTGTTCAACATAATGATGGTGTCGTATTACGCAATGCCCACTCTACTGGTCAATTGCATACATCAACGACTTTAATATGCAGTGAAACCAAAGAGAAGAAGAAATGGTTCAGTAAAATTCTGAAAAAAGTTTTTAGCCGTATCAATTGTTGCACTAGGCAGTTTTAAAATTATTTGATATTATTTTATTTTAGTTTGGTCGTACTTGGAACGATTGAAATAAGGGCTTAGTTCGCCGGCAATGGGAGGGTCCTTGACCATTCTAAAATAATTGCTACTGACAGAAAAAAAAATATATTCATTCCAAGATTTAGTTTACTACTTTAAATTACGTTCCTGTTATGTTTTCCACAAAAAAAAAAATATGATTAATAGTCACTGACGATCTAATCTAACTTAATATTAGATTCAAAGCGAATGGTGGATTATCGCTGGACACTTACATAAGTATTTCCCAGCCCTCTACACTTAGCGACGTTGTGTCCGATAATATTTAGTCACTCCCTAAATTTAAAATCAGTTAAGTTACATTACTTACAAATATTCACATGATTATGTGGTAATCTAATATACCCACAAAAAAAAAACTTCTATTTCATAATTATATATTTACAATTCATTTATTACAATTTCCATATTCGTTTTCATTACTAGACTCATTAATCTAAAAATCTATAAATTAAAATTTTAAGTCCAAACGTATATTTTAATTACAATAACTAAATTCATCTGGGTTTAGTAAATATTTTTCAATAAAATACTCAGTTTTTTTTTTTTTTTGTTAAATTTTGAATACAAGTTTGAATATTATGAAACTTACATTGGATGTTTCTTATGCAAGGAAAACGTTGGTCTAAAACCAAGGGAAAATCTTGTTTACCATGCTAATTACAATTTGGATTTTTTTTTGGATACTCATGAAACTCCTACGATGTATTGGGCCCAATTCATTCGCTTGAAGTTCCTGTAAATTTATTTTTTATAATAGAACAAAATCTTTAATATCATTTAAACATTAATATTATAATAAATATTTGTCACCAGATATGGATTTGTTAAAAATTATATTGTAAAATCTTTACATGAACTTTCTATTTATAATATTCTAGAGCTATGTAAAGAATTTACTTCATAAATTATATATACTTTGTAATATTTAACATATATGTAAGTAAATCTGAATTCATTTAAGTTTATCATAATATTATATACATAGCTTAACACTAATTTTTTATATTTAATAATTCAAATAAAAAAAAATTTGTTTGTATTAATTTAAATTTGCTTTTTTTTTATCCTCTACGATTTCCTATAGGTACGGTGACCATCCGTCCTGTATTTTACAGGACAGTCCTGTTTTTTAACATGCTGTCCCTTGAGATTTTTTTGTAAATACAGGACAGTACAACGTCCCTTATTTCCTAATTTGATATGCAAATGTCCTCTTTTTAGCATATACATTGCACGAACATTAATACAAAATTATCATAAAAATCCAACTGTTTACTTTCCCTACATTTCCAAAAGTGAAAAATTTGTTTACTGGGATATGGGAAATTTCCTATAATCTGGCAGTTAGAATTGAAAATTTCAAAGAAATATGTGAAGATATTGAAATAGAATATAAAAAGTTACTAGGACATAGCAAAACTCGATGGTTAACTTTAATGCCTGCTTTGGAAAGAATCATAAAACTATTTGAAGCTTTAAAATTATATTTTATGTCTCAACCAAAATGTCCGACAATATTACGAATTTTTTTTATGAATCCTTGTGCTGAATTATGGTTATCTTTTGCATATAGACAAGCTTCAACATTTCATAAAGCTATTCTTAATGTAGAATCACAAAATATTTCAATGCCTGAGGCTTCAACTAAAGGGTGTTTTTTTTACAGGTTTGTTTTTCGAAAAGAGGTAAAACTGGCATTTTGTGGTCAAATCTGGCAACTCTAATGTCATTTATGTTCAGTTTGGTTTGCCATTTCATCATGAACAGGTTGACAAAAGAAGAACGCTTGCAAATCGCGCAAATTTATTTCGAAAATAACGGTTCAGTTCGCGAAGTTTACCGCAAGCTCCGTCCATTTTATGGTCGACATAATCGTCCATCAGAGCAATTAATTCGGTTAACCATTGATCGTTTTCGCACTACGTTTACTCTATGTGATAATACGCATCCGCAGAGACGTCGAACAGTGCGCACCGAAGAAACAATTGCCGCTGTAGAGCAAAGTGTTGAAGAGGACCCGAATTAATGGAGACCGGTATAGAGCCATGATAACCGACTATTTTGTTCCCGAATTGGATGGCATGAATGTGGATGAGTCGTGGTTCCAACAAGACGGCGCTACATGCCACACAGCGCACGCCACAATCGATTTATTGAAGGAAACATTCGATGAGCGTATAATTTTGCGGAATGGACCTGTCAATTGGCCACCAAGATCGTGTGATTTGACACCATTGGATTATTTTCTTTGGGGATATGTGAAGTCGCTCGTCTACGCCAACAAACCAATAACGTTAGAGTTCTTTTTGTCATCGATACAAAGCAAAGGCATGCAGTTACAGAGTTGCAGTTAAATAATTTATAGGTTTGATAATTTAAATTCCATACTCTATGTAGTTCTGGGTGTTAAGGGACACACAGAACGCTTAATAATCTTCTTTTGGGTTTTAGAGCTGCAGGGTACTGAATTTTGATAGTTGTTTGAAAGAGTATTATAATTGCAATCACCCGTAAGCGTTGTTATTATTATTTATTATTACTAAGTGAGGCTTCATGCACCACGACCTATGAGATCTTTTGTGCAGCCTTGAAGTTTCATCATGTTAAATTTAGGCTATGTATAAAGCCAATTATTTTTTTTAGATGAGAGATCAATTACATCCCCTGGGGCCATAAAGGCCCTTCCGAGCCATCTTGCTCTGCGTATTGCCAGCATTGGACAGTCGCAAAGAATATGTTCAGAGGTTTCGGCTTCAAGTTCACAAAACCTACACTGATCATTCGCAACATTACCTAGAGTAAATTGGTGATATCTCAAGCTACCGTGTCCTGTGAATAATCCAGTAAGTAATCTCAATTCGCCCTTTCCGAGCGATAGCAATAATTGAGATCTTCGTTTAGACAGAGTAATAAACCTTTTGGACTGTCTAAGTCCTGGCAGGTTGTTCCAACATCGGGAAAATTCCGATTCTACCCAAGAACTAATTCGTTCCATAGTGTAACCACGTGGAATGCCAAAGAATGGTTCCGGGCCTATAAATGGGCGTCGAGCACCTCTATTGGCCAAGCAATCAGCACGTTCATTACCAGCATGGCCTTCATGACCTGGTACCCAGCACAAGGTAAGTTCATTATGCGTGCCGAGTTCATTCAATGATGTCCAACAGTCCATAACTACCCTAGACCTTATTTCATATGAAGATAAGGATCTGAGAGCAGCTTGGCTATCAGACATAATAAAAATCCTATTGTGCCTAACTCTGCGTCTCAGACATTCGTTAGAGCATATAAGGATGGCATAAATTGCCGCCTGAAAAATAGATGGGAATGTACCCATTGGGATTCCCCTTTGAAAGTTGGGCCCATATATGCCAGCCCCAGTGTCACCATTAGCCTGTTTGGAACCATCGGTAAACCATACTTGATCGGCATTAGTCTGCCACCATGTCTGATTTAACCATTCATCCCTTTTAGGTATAAGGACGTTAAACCTTCTATTTAGCACCAGAGTTTTTGACATATAGTCTGATACTGCAATACTAGGATCATTCGCAAAGATGCCTAGTATGCTCATGTGCCCAACCAGATCTCCCGGCAATAGACGGGATATCTCCGGTAGTCTGGATGCACTCCTATAGGCCTCCTCCATTATCAATAAATGTAGGGGTGGGATATGTAGGATTGCACCCAGAGCATGAGTGGGGCAGGTCTTCATGTACCCAGCGTGGTTAGAATTGTAGGTATTGAGGAAAAGAAATAAGAGAATTTGTTAAATTATTTGTTCTCCAATTGGTTTGTAGATTTAGAATTGAGATTGTTAATTACCTTTGGGTTTGGGTTTTCTTTTTTTTTTTTTGAAGTATGTAGGTGAGTATTTTATTTTGATTTATTTTACAATAATTACTTAATTTTAAATTTGTAGCCGTTGTAACGTTTTTTAATTTGTATAGTAGGTTATCTAATTGCAACTGGTGGCTTCTGTTGCTAAGCAAAAACTGACCTAGTTAATAAAAAAAAGAAACTTTTTTTTTTAAACGTCCTCGGCTTGTAAAGGCCGAACAGATTTGGAATAAATCCGTAAGCATCAAACGTTACCAATTTAATTAAATTACAAGGCTACTTCTTAACGCCATCTATACTTCAATGATGGTATAATACTAAGTTTAATACTAATTTTACATGCATTTAACAATATTGGAGATGATAATTCTTAGCCAAATTCCATGGAAAATTTAGTGATGGTTTTGGCGATGAGCGTGCTTCAAAATTATATTTTAAGGTGATAATGAAATTTTAAGATGATGATGATCTTAGTAATATTGCTGTCGGCTATTTTCCTTTTACATATATTTCTATTGTAAAATATAGTTGGAATTATGATTTCGTTTCAAGTTATGCGAGGTAGTGGTTAAAGTTAAAGATGAAATCGGTTCATGATGAATGAAAAATTAACTCCGGACTAGGATAACCATGCGCTATTTGAATGTCAATGGATCCAAAAAAACTCTTTTGATTTAAATTTCAAACTTATGGTCGAATCCCACGAATTAAATAAAATTAACATTTAATTATAACAGGTGGCGCAAAAGTAATCTTCCTATCAGAAAATGCTATAAATTTTGTGATTGGCCCCTAATGTCAGTTCTGTTTTGACATTTGTGTAGTAAACACATGCGAAATATACGTTAATAAACAATGTTACGCTACACTGCTCCAGAACGCGGAATATTGCTGACTATTTATTTGACCCATAATCGGTCGGTTTTTTCATCAAAAATAATCATGAGTGATGAGGCCCATTTCCATCTTAGAAGGTACGTATGTATATAAGCAAAATTTAAGCTTCTGGGGCACTGAAAATCCGCGTGTAACCCACGAAGAGCCATTACACCCGCTGCATGATGTGCTGTTTCGCTGGAGGAGTCATCGGACCTTTTTTCTTCGAAGACGTCGCGGGCCAAACGGTTATTGTGAATGGTGAGCGCTACAGAGCAATGATCAACGAGTTCTTTTTGCCAGCTCTTGATGAATTGGGATTGTAAAACATGTGGTTCCAACAGGACGGTGCAACGGCAGAAACTGCACATGCCACAACCGATATGCTGAAGGATGCATTTCCCGGGCGCCTAATCTCCCGCTTTGGCGATTTACACTGGCCAGCAATATCGCGTAATTTGACCGCTCCAGACTTATTTTTGTGGGGCTTTTTGAAGTCGCGGGTTTATGTGAACAAGCCTCAGACTCGTGCAGCTCTTAAAGACATTATCCGCCAAAAATGTGAGGACCTATCGCCGGAAGTTTTGGCCAAAGTGATGGAAAATGCCATAAAAAGGGCTCAAATGACAATCAACTGTGGCGGCGGCCATTTACATGACATCATATTCTCGACTTAATGTAAAAAAAATTAAAAGACCAAATAAAAATAATCCACAAGAAGAATCAAAGTTTTTCATTTTTTTTTTTAATTACAGCCAAAAAACTTCGGAAGTTAACTTTTGCGCCACCTTGTATATAGATATTTTATCGAAAATTATTATCGAAGCAGATGGATTTCGATTCTCTCAATAGTTTAATAATTTTTTGCTAAGCTCTAGTAAATTAACATCGTTGTTAATCGGACCCAAAAAAAAAAGAAGAAGGAAATTGATTTCCGATGGTGACGGCAGAACATTTCTTGATGCCGTCGATCGAGATTTTTCTTATTTTCTTGTTTCTCAACTTTTATATAAAATTGTGGCAACTCACATAAGTGGAGAAATAATACCAATTATATTTGATTAAAAAAAAAACCATTATAAAAGCAGTGTTCTTTCAATTATTTGTCTCACATGCAAAAATATCATAAGATCTAAAGATATATTGAGTTATACATACAATTTCTTTCTAGATTCGGAAAGAAGAAACTGAGATCTTTCGAATGATATATGTATATATACATTATCTAAGAAAACTTGGGGTGTTATTGTCGAGAAAATTGTGTTATATAAAAAATTGTGTTAGATCTCAGATTCTTCTTTCCAAATCGAGAAAGAAATTGAAAATCGGATCATTATCAACAAAATTAGAGGTTTATAAGTGCGCAAAGGTACACAAACCGGGTTTTTAACCGTAAAACCGGATTTTGGAGGTTGGAATCTTCTTTTATTCGACAAGCCCTACAAGAAAAATAATATCCGGTCTAGGGTGAATTGAGGGCTGAGTTCATGGGCAGTTCAATTTAATACTACAAACGCAGCTGCTAATAGTCTTCTAAAAATTTTGAGTACATCCTAAAGACTCCTAAAAGTGCGCCAGTTGGAAATGGAGTTTTTACTAAAAAATTCTTCATTTTCTGGCGAACTAAGCCTGAATATAAATATTGATGGCCTTCCTTTAGCAAAGAGTTCCTCTTTGCAAACTTGGCCTATTTTAATAAATGTCAATGGGACGCCAGACGTTATGGTTGTAGGCGCTTATTGTGGTAAAAGTAAACCATTGCGTCTAAATACATATTTAACAAGGTTTGTTAATGATTTATGTGAACTGATTAATGTTATGATTGAAATTAATATTAACTAAATCTAATTAACCCATTCCCAGCCATTGTACCTGCTTGAGTACAGAAAAAAGGCAATAATCAAATGCGCATAAATTTTAAACGAAAAGAAATTAGGCAAAGTTTATTTTGGTTTTGAATTAAGCATACTGTGTTAAAAAAACACTTGTAAGCAAAGTGTAAAAAAATAGTACCGTTACTTTATTTTTTGTTAAGAATTCGTACTACTGCACCAGTTGTGTGCAAATTTGCAAAGTCAGTATTAGTTTAGCTGCGTAGTATAAAATATATATTATTCAAGAAGCTAATTTTTATAGTTTTGTAAAGCTTACAATTGTGTGTGTATATTTTAGAAACTTTCAATAAAAAACATTTATATTGAACAACGTTAGGTGAGTTGCAAACTCGGTGTACCCAATTGAGTACAATGGCTTATAAGGTATGCATTTTCTTTAGATTTTTACCTACGATCGAATGGAACATCAAACAAGCAAAATGTCTGCTTTTTAAGGCAAATGTTTTAAAAACTTAAATAGTGCAATAAATTTTTTGGAAAATGATGAAGATCACCATCAATTTGATATTGCGATTATTCCCCCAGATCCCGATTGTAACACGGATAAAGAGGAAGGTGTGGCAGAAGACATTATTGGTGATCGTATGCCAAATGATCTTCCAGGGAATGTGGAAGTATTTTGTGGCAGCGATAGCGAAGATGATATACTACTTGAGCAGCTGCGACATTCCATAATACGTTCTAAATCTGACCAAAAAAAATCCCAAATGGACAAAACGTCAATGCGATATTGAAATGTGCAAAACCAATTATTATTTGGTCAATGAACGAAATATGATCTTGGATCTAAATGGAAAATCACCAGTAGAGAGTTTTGAAATACTGTTTGATGAGGAAGTGGTTAATTTAATCGTTGACCAAACCTGCATTTATGCATCGTAAGCTAACGAGCACAATTTTTCGTTTAACGTTTCTTAAAATATTCTTGGCGATTTTACTCTACAGTGGATATCACTCTATGCCAAGAGAAGATATGTATTGGCAGCTTTGCGAGGACACTCGATCTCCGATTGTTGCCGAAAATATGTCGCGAAATAGATTCAAAGAAATTAAAAGGTTTATTCATTTAGCTGATAATAGCCATTTGGACGTAACCGACAAAATGGCTAAAGTAAGACCTCTGTCACAACTACTTTCATCCAATTTTTGTAAGTATGGGTATATGCAGGAAAAACTATCGGTTGATGAATCAATGATATTTTGGTAGCCACTCATCCAAACAATTTATAAGAGGCAAGCCAGTAAGATTTGGTTTTAAAAATTGGATGCTAACAAGTAGCTGTGGTTATTTATATCAATTTGATACCTACTGCGGAGCTAAAGGTGTTACTTCAGAAAAATCAAAAATCCCACTTGGATCAAGGATTGTACTTGATTTTTTAGAAAATGTTCCAAACTCCTTAGATCATATTGTATTTAGCGACAATTTTTTTACTTCATTTGATCTACTCGTTAAGTTAAAAGAAAAAGGATTTCGAGCTATTGGAACTGTACGTGATACTAGAACAAAAAAATGTCCACTAGAGTCTAATGCCCTATTTAAAAAGAAACAAAGATAAAAAATCCTTTACGTTGCCGAAAATGTCATAGTCGAATCAGATGGATGTGTGAGCAATGCGATGTTGCACTTTGTGTTGAAAAATAATGCTTTAAAAAATTTCACACATTACAAAATTAAGCACCCTCATTACGCCATTGTACCCGTTTGGGTACAGGTCCAAAAACAAAGTTCCTGAATTTTTTTTTTAATTTTTTTATATTTTTCATGTTATTTGAGTATACTATAGTTTAAATAAATAAATGAATTAAAAAATTTTTACTTGCTAATGGTCTTGGTTTTTAATGGGTTAATCTTTCCAGAAGCTTACAATCAAAAATTTGCAGCTGCATCTTCGGGCAGTGAGTTCGAAAGAACTCTCATATCATTTTTCCAACACGCCAAAAATCGCCTTCATAAGAAGATAAATTATGTAAATGGAAAAAAGGAAAATGGCTGTTTTCATAAACGCAGTATGTAATGCTGAAGAACAACGTGATTGTCGTGCGCATTCATATGTTGTTTCTCTCTCGTTCTGTTCTCACCCAAAAGCATACACTCTCACAAATGCGTCGCGTATTTAACATACACAACTGACTAGCATCCCAGCAGTCGGGGTAAGTTGTGAATGATTTGTGCTTTGACTACTTACCAGTAATCACCAGTACTTACCGGCCATACCACTCGCAATGTTAATGAGTGACGAGTTTAACATGGGGATGTCATAGGAGGTAGTCACCTGTTACCTTAGTCATTACCTCTCAACAGGTATTTCGTTTGTGGAATAGGACATACCGATGTAGTCATTTGTTACATCAGTTATTACCTCTCAACAGGCATTTCGTTTGTGGCATATGGAATATAAGCTTGTTTTTGGTTTTTCTTAGATTGCGATGAAGTAAATGTTTTTGAATTTTAACCCATTTTGTACCAGTGGTCGAGATCTCGATAAATTGTTACACTACATTTATTTTCAAATAAATTGTATATTTAACTTGAAGGCAACTTCGATTAAAATTTTTTAAAATTTGTTGATTAATACTCGCAAGAGGAATAATTCTCATTTAATTTATAAAAAAAGTTAAATATACAGAGTTTGAAAATAAAACACTATTAGACACAAAGAATGCTGATGACGGCTTTAGCAGGCCAGAAAATGCATTACATTTTGCTAGTGTCTCTTTGAATATTTTTGTATGTTTTTACATTTATGTTTTCCAACGGAAGGCTATGTGAAACATATAACAGAAATATTCAAAAATAAATGTAGTGTAACAATTTATTTTCAAATAAATTGTATATTTAACTTGAAGGCAACTTCGATTAAAATTTTTTAAAATTTGTTGATTAATACTCGCAAGAGGAATAATTCTCATGTAATGGATTTAAATAATTTTGTTTAATTCATACTTAAGTTTGGGTTATTGGCTTTCCTAGCTGAAGTTTTTTAAAGTTCCCCCTGGGAGTGTACAAAATATGTTAAAAATAGCCTATTATTATTCTAGTTGTAACTAAGTATATAAGAAAGAAATGCAAAAAATGGTTATTGATTTAAATAGCCAACAGCTCAAATAAATATTAATGTATACAAACTAGTTATCGCAGCTGCTCCAGTTGATAGCCACACAGCCTTGAACATGGCTGGTCGAGATCTCGACCACTGGGATAATTAGCGCACTAAATTTTTTTGGTGAATGAGACAAACAGATATGCAGCACAACATAATAATAATGGAAATTTGGTTGATATTGCCACAATGCGTAGGTTCTTTGGGATATTGCTATTTTCCGGCTATCATTCTGTTCCTAAAGTACAAAATTAATGGAGAAATGAACCGACTTATGGAATTGATATCATAAAACAAGCAATGCCACGCAATAAGTTCCAAAAACTTAAATCTAACTTCCACATCGCAAATAACAATGAAATCGCTAAAAATGACAATTTCGCTAAAGTAAGACAACTGCTTGATCTTCTCAATACTCGATTTATGCAGTTCGGTGTTTTTGAACCAAATCTTTCGATTGATGAGCAAATGGTGCCATATTTTGGCCGTCACAGCTGCAAGATGTTTATCAGGGGGAAACCTTTTCGCTTCGAATACAAATATTGGTGTTTGTGTTCATCGAAAGGTTATCTGTCTCAATTCCAACCATATGCTACAGCATCGTATACATATGACAAACAACTTGGCCTTGGTGCTAGCGTGGTTATGAGTCTCAAGTCGGGTTGTAAGTATCATAGACAACATACTGTTCATCTCGATAAAAAAAGGGGTTTCTGCAACTGGAGCAATACCAGCAAACAGACTGGTAGGCGCAGGACTAAAAACAAAATTACCTCGACATGATAAGGATTACTTATTCCACAAAGAGCATAAGACTGCACTGGTTCGATGGAGAGACAATGCAGAAGTCACTTTGGCTACGAACTATGATCAGATCGATCCGATAAGAAATGTAATGCGAAAACAAAAGAAGCGGATCGCTATACCCCAAGCCAACCTTATAGCTAATTACAATAAATATATGGGCGGAGTTGATTTGCATGATAATGCTGTCGCTAAATATCGGGTTGGAAGCAGAGGGAAGAAGTGGAGGTGGCCACTTTGGGTTACTTGCTTGGACAGCGCCAGTGTCAATGCCACAGAACTTCAAAATCACGATTTTTCTTGATTTTATTCAGCACAAAATTTTTTGTTCATTTTAAAGAATAAAGAAAAATTCAATGATGATTAAAAATCATACTCATTTTGCTGTACACATCAAATTCTGATTATGAGTAGAATTAAAAAAAGCATTTTATGAACAAGTATGCACAGGCAAGAAAAAGCTTGCAGTAAATTCATTGTGTCTAAACGTTCTTATTCTCATTAATTCATACAACATGTTTGAACAGACCGTCTGTGTGACTTGAGCAATATGATATACCAACAATGCAAACAACATAACCAAATTAACATGTATTAACATTTGCTTTTGTTTTGTTTGCTTGTTTTTTATTGTGAAACATGTGTCCAACATGGTTCAAATTTAGTTGAATTGAATTGTAAAATTTCCAAATGTTATTACAGAAAAAGAGAAATCGTTTAGGACCAAAATCTGTTAATAGTGTAGTGATTTAATTACTACTTGTGATAATTTTTAAATAACAATTCAATATTTCATTTTTATTTTCTTTAATTTTTTTGTTGTCAAAATTTCTTAAAAAATAAAATAGTCTTTGTAATCATATTGGCTGGCACATACAAATTATTTAAATAAATTTTATACAAAAAATAATTTGTGGAATATTTAATAAACAAAAATACATCATCTCCAAAATAGCTTACTATTCCTACATTCGTATTTTAAAAATTTTAAAGCTAAGTAAATATAAAATTGCCTTATTATTTAATTATAATTAAATTAATGAAGTTTGTCATTGCTTCCACATCGAACTAATGTTAAATACAATCTAAGGAATACAAAATACAAAACTCAGGAGCAATTGGAAGTGGAAGGTGAAATTATCGAAACAATGACTATGTCACGAAGTAACAATACTACTGCACACTGTAAGTAAGTATTAAATCTATCATTATATCAGGAATCCTTCTTAAAATACTGACTCTCGGACCCATCTTTACAGTAAGGAAGTACTTGCTGACCAGAGCGGTCAAGTTGAGGAACTAAGTGCAGTAAAAACGCTGGAATTAAGAAGAATATACTTCACAACAATCAGTAAGTTTTAATTAACACCACGCTATAGTTTCATCAGTATATGCTAACACATTGTGTTTTTTTTTTTTTTTAAATATTTGCTTAGATTATTGCACAAAATGATGGCATGCTATATCTAATCGATGGCTCAAAATGCTCGTGACCTTTGCGAGCAATTGCGCCTTATTTTAGAACCAACAAAATCCACACGATTGAAGAGTGACTACCGTACTGGTAGACGCATAAATATGAAAAAAATTATTCCGTATATTGCCTCACAATTTCGCAAAGACAAGATCTGGCAACGAAGAACAAAACCAGCCCAACGTAATTACAAAATTACTATAGCTATAGATGATTCGAAATCAATTCATCACAACAATTCCAAAGTATTAACTTTGGAATCTGTTTAATGTTTGTGTTGTTGTTTTGTAGGTCGCTGGTTTCTTTTTAGTGTTAATTAAAAAACTTTCGGTTATTTGATTAAATTCTAATTTCTTTCTTTTTATTAATATATGTTTATATTAAATTCAATTTATTATTTATGTAATATACAATAATAGAATAAAAACTAAACCAACTTTTCTCTCTATATTCACTATATAACACTTTTTATTATAGTTATAATTTAGCACCATTTTGATGTGTCATTCAATATTCCAAGTTCATTGTATAGTTACACCATGAGTAAAACTTTTTCCGATGACTGTAATTCAGGGAATAATAATAATCGCGATGTTTTACACACTATATCGATATTAATATCTTCGTTATCGCTAGAATCCATTATTCTTTTTTAAATTTTCTTTAGAATATTTTAAGGTTTTAAAAATATATATACATACATACATCCTCGTATGTATCTATCGTATATTAGTATTATCTTATTGCTACGTATGTACCTAATAACTACATAAATAATAGTTTTCAATAAAAAATAAGTTCATTACGTAAAATACAATCCTTGTATTGAATTTTCTTTGGTTTAACAAAATCTCGAAGTCTCCATAACTCGAATTTTTTCTTGGGATAATAGTGATTCGAGTTATGGAAGTTCGACTGTATAATAAAAAGTATTATATAGTGAATATAGAGAGAAAAGTTGGTTTAGTTTTTATTCTATTATTGTATATTACATAAATAATGAAGTAAATATTGAAGCGAATGTTTTGTATAGAATAAAAAAAGTGAGAAATATTAATAATATATCATATAATATAAAATATATAATATAAATAAGCACTTTTTAAATACAATACTTTATGCCTTGATTTAATCATGCAACAGCCATCATTTTATGAGTGCTTTTATAGAAGTGTGATTTTTTTTATCACTCACTTTTGACATATCTAACACACTTCTTTAATTGAACATATTATCTTTACATATTTTACATACAGTGAACGAATTTTTGTACTTATAATTTATGCAGTCTTTACAAACTTTATAATTACAGGTTGAACATTTTTTTTTAGTTTTTTTTCAAATTTCCACAGTGGCAACAAAACTTAGAACAGTCGTCAGAATTTTTTATTAATATTGACTTGATTTCATCTCTAAACTGATTGGGAAATGGTAAGTTTGTCATTTGTTCGCCTTTTATAAAACATAGCGCATATAAAATTACGAGTATATGTACCAAAGCTCACAGCATAATCTTGCTTTGTTCTTTCCAAAATTTGAACGAATTTCCATTTGAAATTTTCATGAGAAACGAATTTATTATAATCCGATTTTCCACCATTATCATGAAGAGAATCAATAAAGAAAAATTCTTGTGTCGTAGGCTTTAAAACGCAAAGATTGAAATGGGAATTTCTGAGAATTGGAATAAAGAGCAATTCAGGATTAAATGAAATCAATTTATAAACCTTTTCAAAGTTTATTTCATTTATTTGACATGGCAGGCTTAAAACTCTTTTCGGGGTTTCTTTAAATAACCCAAATATTGCACAATCCACAACAAAATTGGTCAACATACACCCTTTATTCAAGGATTTCCAATCTTCACCGTCTAAGAAATTATAGAAACCGATTTCATATTGTTTTAAACGCGCCTAGTTCTAGACAAGTTTCTTACGCAAACGTCGTTAAATCTAATATGCAGGTCTGGAGCAGGAACCTAAACCCCAATATTCTGAGCCGCATATCAACAATCTAGAGGCAACATTGCAGACACTTGTCCAAACTATGAACACTTTCACGACCACCATGACATCCATGATGCAGGAAATGCTGAAAATGCAATCCACTATCTTGCAAGCCATTTTAAAGAAATGATTTATTTAAAAATTTGTTTCTGGAACGCGAACGGCCTCCGCCAACATAAAAATGAACTGGAATACTTCCTGATGGATAAGCAGATTGATGTTATGATGATTGCTGAAACTCACTTGACGTCGATAGGGTACTTCAAAATTAATGGCTACGAGTTCTACGATACTAAAGACCCCCGCGGAAGAGCTTGTGGAGGTTCGGCAATTCTTATAAAGAACAGAATAAAGCATTATCTAATGAATAACATAAGTGAGGATTACCTCCAAGCAACAAACATTTGCATTGAATTCTGTCAATACAAATTTGTTTTATCATCGATTTATTCTCCGCCTCGATTTTCAATAAAAGAACACCAATACCATAACTTCTTTAAATCCTTTGGAGCTAGATTTTTAGTTGCTGGTGACTTTAACGCCAAACACACATTTTGGGGTTCACGTCTGGTAACCCCAAAGGGTCGCGTACTCTTCAACACCATTGCTAAAATGGGCTTAGATGTACTCTCAAGTGGACATCCCACCTATTGGCCGACGGACCGACGGAAGATTCCCGATGTTATTGACTTTGGGGTAATGAAAAATATCCCTGTAGAATGGATGCAAGTGGATCCTGCACTGGACTTGTCCTCAGATCACTCTCCTACTATCATTTCAATGCATTTCCCTCAAGTGTGTGGTTCTCCATTTATGAACATGACTAAGACCCGAATAAGTTGGATAAAATACAAAAAGTATTTAAGTTCTCATTGCACGGAAAATGTTGTGTTGAGAACTACCGACGATATTGATGAGTCGATTGGCAACTTTACCGAGGACCTTCGACGAGCTGTGCATCACGCTTCCACTTATCACGTTGAATGTAGAAATAGGACAAACAGAACTTATTTCTCTGAACTCGAACATCTCCTATCAGAAAAAAGAAGAATGAGAAGAGAGTGGCAAATTCACAGGTCTCCTGAACTGAAAGCTAGGCTACGGGAATGCAGAGATATACTAAGACATTTCTTAGAAACCCAAAGAACGGCCTCACTTAGATCTTACTTGGAAGGTCTTGATAGTACCCCACAATCTGACTACTCGTTATAGAGGGCGGCAAGAGGTTTAAAAAGACCAGTAAGAGGAAAACCTCCTTTGCGAAATCCGACTGGTGACTGGGCTAGAAATGATTCCGAGAAAGGGACATTATTTGTTAACCATTTGAGAAATGTGTTTACTATAAACATCTCAAATAATAACGAATCTGATTTGCCACCACTTGTTATAAGGCCTCCTGTACCTCTAAGACTAAACTTTCGTGATGTCCAAAACGCTATTGGTACTCTGAACCTTAGAAAGGCTACAGGTATGGATAAAATCAGCAATAAAATGCTTGTGGAGTTACCTCGTGTAGCAAGAAGAATTATCCTCTTTATCTTCAACGCTATTTTACGCCTAGAATACTATCCTGCAGATTGGAAGGTGTCTATGATCACTATGATTCCTAAGTCAGGGAAGGACCACACCAAAGTGGAGTCATATAGGCCAATTAGCCTACTGCCGACAATTTCTAAACTGTTCGAAAAATTGTTAATGACTAAGTTGACTCCAATTCTGAATGACACTGAATGTATTCCAAATCATCAATTCGGATTCAGAGCTAAACACAGTACCATCGAACAAACTCACAGATTGGTAAATGTGACAAGAGGGTCGTTTGAAGATAAAAAATACTGCTCCGCCCTTTTCATTGATGTGTCCCAAGCGTTCGACAAAGTTTGGCATGACGGTTTAATGCACAAAATTAAATTAACTCTGCCTGCTAACACCCATAAACTCATGGAAAGTTATTTATACGGTCGCAAATTTAAAATCAAAGAAGGCAATTTTTTAAGTACCGCTCAGCCAATTGAATCAGGTGTGCCACAGGGTAGCATACTGGGCCCTACTTTATATTTGATTTATGCCTCCGACATGCCGTCAGACCCCAAAATCCACACGTCAGCTTTTGCAGACGATACAGCCTTTGTCAGCGTCCATAAGGACCACCAAGTTGCATCACAGAATTTGCAGAATTATGTTTATAAACTAGAGAATTGGCTAGAGCTTTGGAAAATCAGGGTAAATGAACAAAAATGTATTCATATCACTTTCACATTGCGAAAAGATACCTGCTCATCCATCAGAATAAATAATCAAATTATTCCTCAACATAATGAAGTCAAATACCTCGGCATTCACCTCGACCGCCGTTTAACTAGGAAGTCTCATATTGAAGCGAAACTTACACAAATGAGATTAAAAGCAGTGCAACTTAATTGGTTAATCGGCAAAAACTCTACATTGAAATTGGATTGCAAACTTTTGTTGTACAATGCAATTCTAAAGCCAATCTGGTGTTATGGAATTCAATTATGGGGTACTGCCTCAGCATCAAACATTGAAAAAATTCAAAGGGGTCAAAATAAAATTCTACGTATAATCACTGCAGCTCCATGGTATGTTAAAAATTCTCGAATCCACAAAGATCTAGGCGTGCCATTAGTAAACGTCGAATTTACAAAATATGCGTCAAAGTATCTCAGCAAACTTGAACACCATCCAAACCCCCTGGCACGAGACATCCTTAACTTTAGTGGCCACAATCGGTTGAGAAGGAGGGAGACCCTTGCTTTAACTCAAGCGCAAAATAGATAACTGGATCAGTTGATGTGAAATTTTTTTAGTATCATAAAAATTTTTGTCTAGCACTGGCTGGGCTTATTATTTTCTTTTTAGTATTAAAATTTGGATACTTATTGTCATTTCAAATATGAAGATTCAATAAATAATTAAATGCAAAAAAAAAAAAAAAAATATTGTTTAAATGTCGGATAGATAGAACCAAATAACACATTATATCTAAATAAGTAACATTGTACATATTCTTTTTTTATATATTGTGGCGAAAAACTTGGAGTAGAGTAAGAGTGCTCATTATTGATCCTTTTATTTCCACATTCAGACACAATGGCTCATAATCATAGTCATAGAAAATGCATACTTTACGTAAAAGTAGACTTTTAAACAACAAAAACATATAAATTTTGTTCTGAATTTAAAACAAAAGCATGCTTTTGCTTAAAGTATGCTTTTTCTATGACTATGATTATGGGCCAATATCTTGGACCTCTTCTTTTATTTGTTCAAATTTTTTGTTTTTTTTTTTTTTTGCAGCAAACAAGTGCTTCGGATTTATACTTTTCTGTTTTTCTTATCTATTTTTTCAAACATATTGGCGCATATTCAGAAATGATAACTAAGTTTAAACTTTTTTAATTACCAACTTATGTTATTCTTAGTTGATTACTTTCAGCACGAAAAGTTACAACTTAATTATGGATAAAGCTGTAACTAAATGTCAACTAACAAATACATTTAAAGAACAGCTGAATGATTTTATTTCTTGTCGTCGATGATGTTAACATATTTGGCGACCAATTCTTTTAATGTAGTTTTTTTCATCTGGCGACCAATTTGAGTCTCTAAAATACACAAAGCAATAAATATATATTTTTTTTTCTAACAATAATAATAAACTTACCTTATTTTCTTTGCTAATTGTGTCCATTTTGACCAAAAAAATTACAAAAGAAAAGAAAACAAACTGGAGATGTATTTTTCGTCAACAAAAATCTACTAAATGCAGTGTTGCATTTCTTTTAACAGCTGAAAGCAGTTGCTAAGTTAGTTATGATTTGTGAATAAGATTTTTAACTATTTTTTAGTTTCTGTTTAATAAGTTTCGACTTTAGTTACGATTTCTGAATATGCGCCAGAGAGTTTAAGGGCCGTTTGCTTAGTGACTCTGGTTACAAGCTTACGCCGTACTTATTTACACCCATACTTCGTCCCAAAAACGCCAAGGAAATAAATTATAACATCGCTCATATTGCAACACGCAATACAGTAGAGCGATGTTTTGGAGTTTGGAAGCAAAGATTCCGTTGTTTGCTTGGTGGAATGACGATTAGTTTTCAGAATTTAAAAATACTCATTGTAGCCGTACTGCATAATATTGCTTTAGAAGAGAAAGATTCCCTTCCAGGTAAAATTTTAAATAAGTTTTTGATATATAACCCCTAAATATGCATTTTGTTTTTAAGATGATGTAATAACTCCAGAAGAAGAGATGACACTGGAAGCGTTCGATTATAGCGAACCAACCGCAACAGCTCGTAGAGAAAATATCATAATGCGAGCTTTTATAGAAAAGTATTTTTAATCAAAAATTTTAACAAATTAAAATAAAACACTCTTATGAATTAATTTTTTATTTATTTAACATTTTTTTTATTTTATTATATTTTATTTCTTTGTACATATGTATCAAATACATATGTACATATTATATTAATTATAATAATAATATTAAAATTACATTCTTTATTAAAATAAAACATAAAAATATAATAAACTTCAGTCTTTTATTTAACTTCAAAAAAAGGAACATTTCAACATTTCATAAACGATAACATAAATTACTAAATAAACTAAACCATTTCAATTTAGTATAAAGAATAACTAAAGCAAAGTATTTACAGCTCTTACATTACAAAAAATTTATTAAATATTTTCTTGATTGTTATTTATCTGAAAAAAAAGATATACATATATATATGTAAATATAAATATATACATATGTACAATATATACCAGAAATGGCTGTGAGTGATTAAAAAACTACTCTGGTATATATAGGGTGTTTTTTTGAGAGGTATAGAACTTTGAATTTAAATAAAACACAAGAAAATCGTTTTAATGACCATCAATTTGGCTTTATTGGAAGGATAATTTTATGCCATTAATGTTTAAATATGATTTCAGGCATGTGGCCGCCGCGGCTGGCTCGAATAAAGCCAATTCTACAGGTCCAATTTTCAACCACTTTTTCGAGCATATTAGGCCGTATGTCGGCAATAACGCCACGAATGTTGGCTTCCAATTCCCCTAACGTTTCTGGTTTGTTGGCGTAGAAGAGAGACTTCACATATCCCCAAAGAAAATAATCCAATGGTGTCAAATCACACGATCTTGGTGGCCAATTGGCAGGTCCATTCCGCGAAATTATGCGCTCATCGAATGTTTCCTTCAATAAAAGCGCTGTGTGGCATGTAGCGCCGTCTTGTTGGAACCACAAATCATCCACATTAATGCCATCCAATTCGGGAACAAAATAGTCGGTTATCATGGCTCTATACCGGTCTCCATTAATTCGGGTCCTCTTCAACACTTTGCTCTACAGCGGCAATTGTTTCTTCGGTGCGCACTGTTCGACGTCTCTGCGGATGCGTATTATCACATAGAGTAAACGTAGTGCGAAAACGATCCATGGTTAACCGAATTAATTGCTCTGATGGACGATTATGTCGACCATAAAATGGAGGGAGCTTGCGGTAAACTTCGCGAACTGAACCGTTATTTTCGAAATAAATTTGCACGATTTGCAAGCGTTCTTCTTTTGTCAACCTGTTCATGATGAAATGGCAAACCAAACTGTACATAAATGACATTAGAGTTGCCAGATTTGACCACAAAATGCCAGTTTTACCTCTTTTTGAAAAACAAACCTGTGAAAAAAACACCCTCTACATACATATGTAAGTAGATAAGTACACATGTATGCGTGCAATCTACACTCTAGAAAAATTTAGCATATTACATACCAACTGGTTTGTTTTCATAATATTTGATTTTTTGCTCTATTAAATCAAATTTTCTATACAAATTTCTGATACGTTTTCTTTCAGATTCCATTTGAAGCTCATGCAGTTCTCTCTTGAATTCAATATCAAAATCTATTAATTTTGTTATTTTTAGTTCAGTTGAAGTCTTTTTCCCTTTTTCTATTTTCTAAAACAAAGAATTTTAAAATATGTAATTTTAAAAATGCAACAATGCTATACATGTTAAAGCAAGTACATACCTCTTTTGTTTTTGAAGTAGATCAAAAATTACATTTTTCTATAGGTGAAGCAGCGTCGATATTTCCCAAGTAATACCATACATGTTGGTTTGCTGCGATTTTCTAAGATCTAAGAAAAGTATTTATTATTATACAAAATGTTACTATTTTTTCAATGCATAGAAAACTGTTGTAATACAAAAAATTCTTTCAAACTAAAAGTTGTAAATGCAATTGCGACGCTTAACATTTACAAATATACTTGCATAAAAACAATATGTATGTACATAAATAAGTACATATGAGTAGATATAAATGTATAAAAAATGTACATACATATGTATGCATTCATATAAATTCATTCTAACTAATATTTTTTAAAAACCACTTTTGTGGTGCTATAAAAAATATACACAAACATTTTTCAATTTAGAAAAACCCTTACTCAACAGTCACAAAATCTACATCAGTGGTCCTCAAAAAGAGAGGATTTGGTAATTACATATGTATGGGTGAAAACAACAACAAAAATTAGCTGAAAAAGAAAAAACATGCGCAACAGTCGTACTTTGTTCAATGCTGTCATACAAGTGAAGGAAATATTTGTATTTTTACGCTCTTGTTGTGAGTATTGTTTGCGATCGTGTTGTGTACATGTAAATAGCCGAAAATCTTCGTATTCTGAACAATACTAGTGAGGACCACTGATCTACATACATACATACCTCCTTTTTTGGCATCAGTTCCTTTTTGTTTAAAATATTTTCATTTTCATTATTGGCCACCAGCGAATCATTACTAACTGTAGATTCTTCCAAAATCTGAAAGGCAAACGTTTCAAACAAGCTCATAATGTAATTTTTTTAAAGCATATGTTTCTTTTACCTCTATACAAGCGTCGATATCGAAGTTATTGTTGTCTACCACAAATTCATTTGGGAGCCAGACACTGATGGCATCGCCACTTAAATTTATTTCGGCAGGCTGTGTGCCTCCGCCAGTTTTAAGCATTTCTTTTCTATGAGTGGCCATTCTCTTTCGTGCCGATACCTTGGTAGACACCCACTGCTCCTTTAACTGACCAACATTACGTTGGTCACCCATACATAAACTTTTGAAACTATAAAAGGTGAAAATAATTTTATAAATTCTAACAAAATAAATAAAACTACATACCTTTCCTCTACTTCTAACCAAGCTCTTTTTTGACAGAATTTGTATTGGTGTCTGTGTTTTTGTTCTCCAGAACCTTAACACTCTTTTTGATAAGCTCTTGCAGCAACATCTACTTCTTGGAAGTTTCATATGTACTTACATGCAAATTAAAAAAGCACATAAATATGTAAATTAAATTATGTATTTATATAAAAACCTCTCCTAAAATCCTCGTCCAACCAATTTTGAGATCGTTTTCTTTTTGTTTCCATTATACCTGTCATACATACATATATGAAGACGCAATCTTGATGAAATATATTGTATCAAAATAGTGATGTGCAGAAAACATAAACAAATTAAAAGAAGGTTACCGAGTTTTTTTCGTCTCTGGTTTTTCTTAGTGCGTGCCAATAAATGTACACGTTTATTAATATTTCATTTTTAAAAATCTTTCACTAAGACTATTGCAAAATATTTTCTTATTTAAAAACATTTCATATTTATTTAAAAGTAAAACAACTGACGAGTTGCGGTTACTGATAAAAAAGTATTCAACCCTGTTTCATCATTAGAACTTAAGTGACATTCAAATAAAATAGTGTTGCCAATCTTAAATGAAAATTACTCTTAAATTACAAATTAGTTAATAAGCGTTTTTTGAATAAGAAATTTTAATAACCATTTATTAAGCGAAAATCTCAAATTTACTAATTTGCAGATTACCGATATTCATTTTTTTTTTTCTGAATAAGACTGTAAAAGTTTATTTTATATTAGTGGTGTTTTTTATTTTACAATATATTTAATTGTCCAAATTATTTTGCAAGCATACGTATGTATATGTGTATAACTATTTCTAATATACCGATTTTGCAAAGTTACTTTCAATCGACTAGAAGATTGAAAGAATTATTTGGCCTAAAATAACGCCATCACCAATAACCGCAGTTTTCTGCGTATGATATACAAATTAATTGAATCCAATATGATAATAAATGAATGTATGAAGAAATGACTTGAATATGTGATCTTGAATTTTGATTAAATATGAATAAGTATATTTCATTCAAAGTTTTAATTATAAATCCAGTCCAGTAGCTTGAATAAATTTCAGAAGGATGGGAATACTCCGGATTCCTTCCGTTAATATAAACTCCGATACTTTGTTATATTTTAGTATTAGTGGAAAAGAATTTTTTTTATTCGAAATTTCGACATTTAAATATTAAGTGTGATGTGTCTTCATCTACGTTGCAAGACTGGCATATTCCAGAAGGTACCACCCCCATTTTTGACAGAGTGTCAGCATAAAATGAGTGGCCAGTGAGTATTCTATTAGCAAGTATAATTCCCGTAGCTTTAATTCCGTTAAGGTCAAAAGTCTTGTCATAAAACCAAGGTTTGTCAGTCGTCCTAGGAAAAATTTGTCCATAGTCAACGCCTTTAGTATTTTTAATTCTGTTGTATTCCAAATTCCATTCTGCCTTGAGTATTGATTTTATTGAGTTGAGAGCATCTTTTAAGGTCCATTTAATTTCTTGCCTGATGCCATTTTTAGGTGTTTCTTTTGTTATATTATCCACAATATCATTGCCTACAATTCCGCAATGACTAGGTATGTGGTGTATTACAACTTTTTCAAAATCATAATTTTTCTATTTGTTCAAGATGTTGCTTACAATGTAATTATCGTTTGAATTGTTGACTAAGGCATATAGGTTGGCTTTAGAGTCCGTCAAAATTGCTATTCTATTAAAGTTACGATCATAAGCGAAATCTATAGCCTTTTCGATTGCCAATAATTCGGCTGTTGTTGGTTTACGTGGTAGTTCACTACGTGCGAACAATTAAGTAGAGTCGAAGGGACCCCGTTTTAAAAGACCACACTGTAGCTAATATGTGTGTGCAAAAAAGTTGTGTCTTGCTAGACCCAACCTGTAGCTGTGAGATATCTCAGCAGGTCATTAAGTTTTGACCCGGCTACCTCACCAAGGTCGTTCAGTGTGTAGTTCCCCATGAATTTATGTCTCCTGACACACAGGGCTGGGCATTCGCAGAGTAGGTGAAAAATCGTTTCCTCTTTTTCTCTATCCTTACAGCTACGACAATGGTCGTTAAAAGGGAGTCCCAGGCGATTTGCGTGCTTGCCTAACGTCCAGTGTCCCGTTAATACTGCCAGCAATCTTGAAATATCCTTCCTATTTCGAGTTATCAGTTGCATAGTACGTTTCTCGTTGAAAGATAGCCACATCAACTTGGCTATCCTACATGTGTCTAAATTACGCCATCTATACTTTGCAAGAAAATGTCTGAGGATGATACCTTTGATGGTCCCCAGTGGAATCGCTACTGAGACCACATTGGAGATATCTAAGGCAGATCCCGTTCTGGCTAATTCGTCTGCCCGTTCATTGCTGTAGTGGTTCCTATGCGCAGGCACCCAGACCAAGGTAATGTCAGATAGACGACCTAGCCTTGACAGAGAATTCCTACATTGCCTAACTAGTGAAGATGAAATTGTGTAGGCATTAAGTGAGAGGAGTGCCGCCTGACTGTCGACAAAAATACCTATATTGCCGCTAATGTTATGATCGTGTAATGTATTACAAGTAAAAATTTCCGCCTGGAAAACACTACACTCATTCGGAAGACGATACCAGGTTCGTCACAGAAGACCCCAGAACCAACACCGCAGCTCATCTTAGAACCGTCTGTGTATATCCTAGTGTCGTATTTGTGCACGAGATTACCCCTATTCCACTCACTCCTGGAGGGAATTAAGACCTTGAATATCCTATCAAAATCCGTGTATGGAGTAATGTAGTCAGATGGTTGGAGAACGTTTGAAGGCAACTGGCCAAGAATCCCTGCGTGGCCATATATTCTCGATTTCCAACAACCGGACGCTTGAAGCCTCGCTGCGCTGCAGGCAGAAGTGGCTATTATGTGAAGGTCAATTGGCATAAGATGCAATATAGTGTTCAGTGCCGCTGAAGGACTAGTCCTTAGTGCACCTGTTATGCCTATGCAGGCTGATCTCTGAACTTTGTATAGTTGGTCTACGACATACTTCCTTCTAGTTGCAGTCCACCATATAAGAGATCCGTAAGTAAGAATTGGACGTACTATAGCCGTATACATCCATTTAACTATGCTGGGGCTAAGTCCCCATTTCGTACCAAACATCTTACGACAGGTGTAATAGGCCACCGTTGCCTTCTTTACCCTGTATTGAGTATTTAGCTTCCATGACAATTTAGAGTCCAGTATAATGCCTAGATATTTTGCATTGTTTGAAAGTGGGATTTCGCAGTTTCTCAACATTGGAAGTTTGAAGCTTGGAATCTTGGTCTTCGTCATGAAAAGTACAAGTTCCGTTTTGCTCAGGTTTACCCCAAGATCGTTAACTGTGGCCCAGTTGTCGAGCAACCTCAAAGCAGTGGACATAATCTCACTGATCACGTCCGGAAACAGACCTGGTACGAGTGTCACTACATCGTCCGCATAAGCAACAACTTTTATACCCCTACTGTCTAGATCAATGAGATCGAGTTAATACCGATAAGCCACAGTAGTGGAAAGATTACTCCTTCCTGTGGAGTGCCTCTCTTAACTTGCTTAGACTTAACGATATTACCAAGATTTGCTGTGACTATTCTTGAATTCAACATGGTAACTATCCAGTTATTGATATATTCTTCAACATCTAGGTTAGTAAGAGCTTGCTGAATTGCAAGAGTAGTCACATGATTGAAAGCACCCTCTATATCTCTACAATGGCAGCCTTCATTGTATATTGTTTAAATTCGAGAGATCTTGCAGAGCTGTATATGTAGAGCGACCCTTAAGGTAGGCATGCTGACTGTTTGAGAGCCATGTCGAACCCTCAAGGCGATGCCTAAAGTGAGCGTCAATGAGTCTTTCCAACGTCTTAAGTTGAAAAGATGAAAGACTAATTGGACGGAAATCCTTCGCCTTCTCATGACTTCTTTTGCCAATTTTGGGAATAAAAACGACCCTGACACTCCTCCACTTAACCGGAACATGGTTGAGGGAGAATGATATGCCTTTTTGCACTTTGTAGCATCTTTGGCAAGATACCATCCGGCCCAGGTGACTTGAATGCTGCAAAACTGTCAATCGCCCATGATATCCTGTCATAGGAGATGATGTTACTATCAATATTAGATAGAGTCATGCCTACATTCTCAATAACCGTATCCATAGCAACATCCTTACAGCCTGGAAAATGTGTATTCAATAGGATGTCAAGTGACTCTGCTGAGGATTCGGACCAGGAGTCATCCTTCCCCTTGATATAAGTGGGATTGGATTGCCCCTTGGCCAGAATTCTGCTAAGTCTTGCAGAGTCTCTTGTGTTATCTATAGATTCGCAGAAGCGTCTCCATGAGTTTCTTTTTGCGACTACTATAGCTTTCTTGTAAGCTTTCAATAAATCACGATATGGTTGCCATGATTTACTATTATAGCTAATGTTAAAGGCCCTACGAGTTTCCCTGCGTAGTTTAGATAGCTCCGAATTCCACCATGGAGGGAAGCTTTTCTTAGCCTTAGTGACTGGACAGGAAACTTTAAAAGTTTTAACCACAGTTTTACTAAAGTTTTCCACCAATCTTTCAAGACCAGTGATCGAATCTTCTACAACTGGCATATTCCTAAGTTTATGTTTAAGGATCCCATTAAATTTGAACCAATCAGTCCTTCTTGGGTTCCTAAATTGTATTTTTTCTGTCGAGTTCTGATGTCTAATTTCGAAAAGAATCCAGTTATGATGAGAGAATGATCTTTCACTAGCTACTCTCCACCTATCTACTGATACCTTAGACCTATCATTAATGAGTGTAATATCTAATACTTCCTCCCATCCATTATAGTTGCCCCAACTCGGAAAAATGAATGTAGGCGTGTTACCAGAATTACATATACTTAGTTTGCTGGAATTAATGAAATCATGTAAAGACTCACCCCTTTCATTTGTTCCTTGCTGCCCCAGATTGAATGCCTTGCATTAGCATCGCAGCCCAGGATAATGTCCGATGCTCCAACAGATGACATCAGAGTACTCACCTCGACTGGAGGAGCTGTTTTAGTTGTGTGCCATATGGCTGGAGGCAATCAAGAGGCTACTGTTGCCCGGTAGCTCGACCCTTGCTGCTGTAAGGTCCTCTGAACTAAGCTGCGTACAGAGAAAAATGTTAATGGATTTTTTGGCAATAATACATGATCTTGGCCTACCATTGTTTCTTGCATAAAGTATATTATATGCTGAGGCCGGGAAACCCTTCACGTCCAGGTTTGAAACCCAGGGTTCTTGCACCAGCCCAATGTCCAGGTCCTCTTTAGCTAAGAGTACCCAAAGGTTATCTGTAGCACATTTCGAGTGCTGCAGATTTATCTGCACTACCTTAATCAGAATCACTTTCTGAGTCGATTTAACGATTTCCGTCTGTCCATGTAAAGCTTGTGCGCAGAGTACAGGTCGCAATTTTGCAGATATTTCGATAAAATTTGGGACATAATACTTTTTCGGGCCAAAGACGGATGGGTGGAAATCGGTCCATTATTTCACCTCGCCCCCATACAAACGTCCTCCCGAAATTGGGGTTTACTGATCATAAATGTTTGAATTATGCAAGTATCCAAACAAATTTCATCACAAATTTTGTGAAGGTCGCTCCATTATTAGTCGTAGTTCCCCTGTATGACGCACCTCCGAAAATCACTTTAAAGAGCATAACTCACTCAAAAATGTTGGTATCCAAATAATATTTAACAAAAATATATTTCATACAATGCATACTAATAATACGGTACAATTTTATTATGACACTTCACATTAATAGCATTGTAAAATTTTATTCAGGTTCTTTTTCCTGGGCGTCCGACATTACAGTCGTAACACGTCGCTGTGTGCAACTAGGGATGAAACGATACGAGTAAATACAAGTACATATCGATATTTTACTACCAACTACCAAGTAGGTATCGATAAAAAGTACTCGTTACATACAAAAACAATAAATATAGTAGCGTCATTAAACAAAATTTGTGATCTCTGTAAAAAGAATAAAAAATTTATTGTACATATTTTTTTTTTTTTTTTTTTTTTTTTTTGCAATTAATTATTTATTGAATCTTCATATTTGAAATGACAATAAGTATTCAAATCTTAATACTAAAAAGAAAATAATAAGCCCAGCCAGTGCTAGACAAAAATTTTTATGATACTAAAAAAATTTCACATCAGCTGATCCAGTCATCTATTTTGCGCTTGAGTTAAAGCAAGGGTATCCCTCCTTCTCAACCGATTGTGGCCACTAAAGTTAAGGATGTCTCGTGCAAGTGGGTTTGGATGGTGTTCGAGTTTGCTGACATACTTTGACGCATATTTTGTAAATTCGACTTTTACTAATGGCACGCCTAGATCTTTGTGGATTCGAGAATTTTTAACATACCATGGTGCTGCAGTAATTATACGTAGAATTTTATTTTGACCCCTTTGAATTTCTTCAATGTTTGATGCTGAGGCAGTACCCCATAATTGAATTCCATAACACCAGATTGGCTTTAGAATTGCATTGTACAACAAAAGTTTGCAATCCAATTTCAATGTAGAGTTTCTGCCGATTAACCAATTAAGTTGCACTGCTTTAATCTCATTTGTGTAAGTTTCGCTTCAATATGAGACTTCCAAGTTAAACGGCGGTCGAGGTGAATGCCAAGGTATTTGACTTCATTATGTTGAGGAATAATTTGATTATTTATTCTGATGGACGAGCAGGTATCTTTTCGCAATGTGAAAGTGATATGAATACATTTTTGTTCATTTACCCTGATTTTCCAAAGCTCTAGCCAATTCTCTAGTTTATAAACATAATTCTGCAAATTCCGTGATGCAACTTGGTGGTCCTTATGGACGCTGACAAAGGCTGTATCGTCTGCAAAAGTTGACGTGTGGATTTTGGGGTCTGACGGCATGTCGGAGGCATAAATCAAATATAAAGTAGGGCCCAGTATGCTACCCTGTGGCACACCTGATTCAATTGGCTGAGCGGTACTTAAAAAATCACCTTCTTTGATTTTAAATTTGCGACCGTATAAATAACTTTCCATGAGTTTATGGGTGTTAGCAGGCAGAGTTGATTTTATTTTGTGCATTAAACCGTCATGCCAAACTTTGTCAAACGCTTGGGACACATCAATGAAAAGGGCGGAGCAGTATTTTTTATCTTCAAACGACCCTCTTATCACATTTACCAATCTGTGAGTTTGTTCGATGGTACTGTGTTTAGCTCTGAATCCGAATTGATGATTTGGAATACATTCAGTGTCATTCAGAATTGGAGTCAATTTAGTCATTAACAATTTTTCGAACAGTTTAGAAATTGTCGGCAGTAGGCTAATTGGCCTATATGACTCCACTTTGGTGTGGTCCTTCCCTGACTTAGGAATCATAGTGATCATAGACACCTTCCAATCTGCAGGATAGTATTCTAGGCGTAAAATATGAATAAAATTTGTAAAAATGGCACCCACAAAATCAAGTGTTCGGGCATTTTTCACCAAAAAGGATGATAAAAATGCTTGTTGCAACAAATGCTTCAAATATTTACGGTATTGTGGTAACACATCAAATTTGCAGAAACATTTAAAAAGTCATCCGAATTATGTTGAATCTGCTGATGGAAAAATATCGAAGTAAGTATATACAATAAATTGAAGGATTGAAGAAAAATAATTCAATGAAAAACAATAAATTTAAGGAGAAAACAAAAAGAAAGCGATTGCGGTGTCGCATCTGGAAGGTCATCTGCTACGATTGAAAAAATACCTGATCATCAAACAAGTTTCGAGTCTTCAACATCAACAAAGAGTTCTTCACGTTCGGAGTTATGTCAAAAAACACTAAAAGCTGCATTTGAAAAACAATCTGCCCAATAAAATAACTCCTGAAGAAGATTACTAAAGGAAATCGAAATATTTAGTTTATCTATATACAGTGGTTGTCAGCTTATTTGATGCAAGCAAAATAACTTATTTTAAATAAATGTAGCTCTTAAACTACGTATGCTATTTAAAAAATTCAAAAGGCAATTTGAAAGCAAAAGTGTGAATATTAAAATTATAAATTCATTTATTTAATACTTAACATTATTTTAAAGAAAAATGAGATCAACAAAAAAAACTTCATATTTAAACAAGGCAGCTTATTTGATACAAAATATTATAGAAATGGTTTTCTTTTGATTTTTGTTTTAAATTTTTTTTATTAATATTTTGTATGATAGCCTTTTTGCTCCAGCACAGCTTTCAAACGATTTGGCATTGAATCAACCAATTTTTGTGTTATTTGTGGTGTTATTTTGTTCCATTCTTCAAGTAAGGCACGTTTCAACGTTTCTCTACTAGTAATCTGGTGATTTCTTATATTATTTTCTAATAACGCCCATAAATTTTCAATCACATTTAAATCCGGAGACTGTGCAGGTGGTTCCATCACATGAGGGCAGTTCCATATAAGCCACGTCTGAACAACATTTGATTTATGTTTTGGGTCGTTATCTTGATAAAAACGAAAGTTTCTGCTAAGATCCAGTTTTGAAGCACTTTCAACCAAATTTTCTTTGAGAATGTTTAAATACATGGTTTTATCCATATTTCCTTCAATAAAAACCAGGTTTCCAACACCTGATGCGGCCATACAAGCCCAAACCATAACGCTTCCTCCACCGTGTTTAACAGTCGCACGAAGGTTCTCAGATTTGAGCTGAGTATTTGGCTTCCGCCATACATAGGACTTTCCATCTGATCCAAAGATATTAAATTTCGACTCGTCTGAGTATATCACGGTATTCCAGAAATCTAATCCTTTGGAAATATGTGCCTTTGCAAACGCCAATCGGGAGCTTTTGTTTTTCTGACTAATAAATGGCTTCTTGAGTGGTACTCGGCCATGAAAGTCATGCGAACGTAAAATACGCCGAATTGTTGATGCACTGCAGGTCTTGCCAATACCTTTAGCCACTTCATCCGCTATTTTTTGTGCCGATAATCTTGGGTTTTCCTTAATTTTTCTGACTATCCAACGTTCGTCACTTGCAGAAAATATTTTGTTAGGAGCAGGTCTACCCTTATTTTCTATTCTATTTTCCTTTGAATAACGCTCTATTATATGCTGGACAGTTTCTCCAATGTTACGCTGTGTTTTTCCTGCATTGGAATGATGTATAACCAACTCCCGGATTTCTATTGTTGTCCTACGACCCATATTCAAAAACTAGGTAATATCTTCTTTAAAAACTGAAAGCGACAATAAATATACAACACGTAATACCGAAATCCCAACAAGAAATGAAATTAAAAAGAATTTCATATTTATTTGCAAATATAACGGTATTACTACAGTTAAAATTTGTTTGCATCAAATAAGCTGACATATTCAATATGACTTTTCTTTTTGTTTTTGCTATTTTTCACAGTGAAAAGACAATATAAAAACAAAATAAAAGCATTTAGTTGTTGGATATATGTGACGTAATAAAGTGTATAAGTTTTATTTGGATATTCAATGCATTTGCTGAGTTACATTGATTTGAAGTTTTTAGATTTGCATGCATCAAATAAGCTGACAACCACTGTATATAAAAGAGAGTGACGTTAGTTACTAGCTTTATAACTAAAGAACGCCAGGACCGATTGCAACGATTCGCACGAATTCAGGCTGGTCTCAGGCCAGAGAAGAAGAATACCAGGAAAAAGTTCAGAAATTGACCACGCCTACTTTTTTTTTAAATTAATATTTTTTATATGTGAGTGTGTGTATGTACTTTATAGAATCGTAAATGATCATGTGATACTCTTCGGCAAAGTTGTTGTGCATGAGCTCGGAAAGGTTTGTAAATTGGTACGACCACGCCCACTCTAACGCCTACTTCTTTATTTAATTCTAAATGGGTTTTTACAGATTTACTTCAAATTGTATATACATCTTACTGTAGGCGAGGTAGAAATAAAAATTGTATGTGCCACGCCCACTTTCACGCCCCATCACATGCAAGACGCTTGCCAGGTAAGCCAGACCGCTGGAGCGATCTGCCTGAAATTTTCACATCACACCACTAAGTATTTATAGAATACTTCTTTTTTGCGACCACGCCTACTTTAACGCTTTTTTTTTAATTGTGTAATTGATTGTACTCTAATTTTAACATATGCACTTTACTCTAGGCGAGATCAAAAATTAAGATTCATACTCCATGCCTCCTTTCACGTCCCATCTCTAGCGATCTTTTTTGACAGCCTACTTTTTTTTAAATTGATGCCGTAGCAACGCCCGCAGTGTACAGCCGAATTCGACCACGCCTGCTTTAAAATTGTGTAATCGATTCTACAAGGGTTTTAAAAGACTTACTTCAAATTGTATCACCCATTACTTTTAATTATTATCTTCTAAAATCCAAAAATCAAATGTCGTTCTTTTGTATATCACAATTTTTACGACAATTGTTTTTCCACCTAATTTGATTGAAAACTTTTTTTGTTCATTTTTTTTTTACAAAAACAAATTCTGGTTCTGCTATTGCCAGTAGATGGCGTTGTGTGCATAAACTTTTGACACCTGATTTATTTTTGTAGTATTTAAAAAGTTTCAACCTTTTTTAAAAGTGATTTCAAAAGGTAAGTTCCCTAAATGATTTTGTGACATTAATTTCTCAGTGTTATTCATAATGCCGCGACCCAGAAGATCTGATCTTTCGCACCGAACCCATAATGCAATTACAAATCGGAATATTACCAATCGATTGAATACGGACGAACAAGAAATCGCACGAGATCAGCGCCGTGTTAGTATGGCCCGACTTTGCGTAACGCAAACACAAGAAGAAAGACAGGCGACAAATGAAACGGGTCGATTAGCAATGAGAAATCATGGATTAAATCAAGCAATTCAACAACGTGAAAATCTAAATCAACGCGTAAGAAGAAGAGCTTCAAGTGTTGATTTGAATCGAGTAGCGTTTCATTACGATTGCTCTTTTGACTACAGCTCGCATCCTTCCGTTCAAATTGGCCCAATGGAGATTGTGTAAGGTCAAATTACCACCATTGCCTTCACCATTGGTACGACCACACCTACTCTAACGCCCACTTTGTTTAATTGATTAATTGCTTCTGCATGGGTTTTTACAGATTTACTTCATACAGATTGTATCCACATCTTACTGAAGGCGAGGTAAAAATAAAAAAAATTAATGTTTGCATGCTTTTTAAGTCTGCGGGCGCAGAGGCGTGGCAAAATCCAATTTTCATATTGCATCACCAATGACATACGAGCATACA
This sequence comes from Bellardia pandia, assembly GCA_916048285.2. Taxonomy (NCBI): domain Eukaryota; kingdom Metazoa; phylum Arthropoda; class Insecta; order Diptera; family Calliphoridae; genus Bellardia; species Bellardia pandia. The sequence continues at coordinate 89,322,166 of OU696532.1, read as the reverse complement.
TACATATATTTTGCTTTTTTTATTTTATTTCATTTTTTTCAAAGCCGTTGTCATGTTTTTCAAAACGAGATATCAAACTCTTAAATCGGTTATGTAGTTCCGAAGATATTTGCAAAAAACTTATGTTATTAACGATCCAATATCAACATTTTAAAACTTTCGAAATGTTGCATTCAAAAATCAGAGTTTTCGGTTTAGTTACAAAATATTTACATCATTCGATAACAAGATATTCCGCGCTTACTAAGGTGCAACATTATACAATAATTTAAAAATAATATTATATCATCAATCGATGATGAAAAACTTTATGTACCCTTGCATTTAAGATACCAACATTTTGTGCACATTTGTGAGTTTTTTTCAAACGCTGATAAAAAATAACGATACATTCAAACAAATTGCTCGAAGCGCTTGATCGGACTCTACGTGATTTTCGAGGATACTACAAACCGATGGGAGGCGCTCTTATTCTTTTTGTTGGTGATTGTCGTCAAACTTTGCCCGTTATCAATGACCGCAGATGAGCTGAACGCATGCTTGAAAACTTCATGTCTTTGGAACCGAGTCGAGAAAATCACGCTATCGACGAACATGCATGTGCATTTGTTGCAAGATCCGTCTGTCCAAACATTCTCAGAACAACTTTTTGACATCGGAAATGGAAAAATTCCAATTAATCGCGCCACGAACGAGATTTCGTTCCCGCATGTGCTAACATTAAACGTTGGATCACCGGTAATTCTTATTCGAAACTTAAACGCACCAAAGTTATGCAACGGAACCACATTGACTATCAAAAACTGCTCACCAAATTTAATCGAGGCAACAATCATCGGTGGCAGATTCAAAGGCGAAGATGTACTTATTCCACGAATTCGGATGATTTCCAACGATTTACCATTCCAATTCAAGCGGCTCTAATTCCCTTTTCGTCTTACCTGTACTATTGCCATCAATAAAGCAAGAGTCACATCATTTACTATTGCTGGCTTAATTTTGGAAAATTTATGTTTTCCACACGGCACGCCAAAAAACAAAAAACATTGTATATCCGCTGGCCCCAAGAAATATAATTTCCAATTTGCCTTAAATAAATGCGTTTCTTTTTTGATTGAGCCCATACCTAGACCATATGTAAGTTATTCTGTAACAAATCTTTATGATAGATATTCCATAAATTTATTTAAAGGCCGTACATTTCTTTAAAAGCTTAATTTAAATCGTGTGGTAATACAACACTAATGTTTGCTTAGGGCCAGCAACGCGGACCGGGTCAGCTAGTTATATATAAAAATAAAAAATCTTTTATAAAAAAACAAGAAGTGACCTGAAGCCTAAAAATTATTTAATAAAATATTTAATTTCAATATATAGGGTGTTTTTTTGAGAGGTATAGAACTTCGAATTGAAATAAAACACAAGAAAATCGTTTTAATGACCATCAATTTGGCTTTATTGAAAGGATAATTTTATGCCATTAATGTTTAAATATGATTTCAGGCATGTGGCCGCCGCGGCTGGCTCGAATAAAGCCAATTCTACAGGTCCAATTTTCAACCACTTTTTCGAGCATATGGGGCCGTATGTCGGCAATAACGCCACGAATGTTGGCTTCCAATTCCCCTAACGTTTCTGGTTTGTTGGCGTAGACGAGCGACTTCACATATCCCCAAAGAAAATAATCCAATGGTGTCAAATCACACAATCTTGGTGGCCAATTGGCAGGTCCATTCCGCGAAATTATGCGCTCATCGAATGTTTCCTTCAATAAAAGCGCTGTGTGGCATGTAGCGCCGTCTTGTTGGAACCACAAATCATCCACATTAATGCCATCCAATTCGGGAACAAAATAGTCGGTTATCATGGCTCTATACCGGTCTCCATTAATTCGGGTCCTCTTCAACACTTTGCTCTACAGCGGCCATTGTTTCTTCGGTGCGCACTGTTCGACGTCTCTGCGGATGCGTATTATCACATAGAGTAAACGTAGTGCGAAAACGATCCATGGTTAACCGAATTAATTGCTCTGATGGACGATTATGTCGACCATAAAATGGAGGGAGCTTGCGGTAAACTTCGCGAACTGAACCGTTATTTTCGAAATAAATTTGCACGATTTGCAAGCGTTCTTCTTTTGTCAACCTGTTCAACCTTAAGGGTTAAGCAAATTGCAAAAGTTAACGAAAAGGCTGTCAAATGCATAACCAGTTCAGAGTTAACTTTTAGGTGGCTACAATGACTTTGAAACTTTTTGTCCACAGTTGCTCATTTATGTTTAAAATAAAATTTTATTTTAACAAAAAGCCATTAAATGACTATATTTTATAAATATTATTATATTATTTTATAATTAAAAGAAAACTTCGTACCCGAAACGCATAATTTTTCCTTTTTTTTTAATTTATCGGCAAAAGTACTAAAATGTACAGCTGTGGCAGCACTACATTGTAAATAATAATAAACGTTTACATATGTTTTGTTAATTTTCGTATTGTGTTTGCAAAAATGGAGAAAAAACTTAAAAATTTAAATAATATAAAAATATTAAAGTTAGCGCTTGAAGGGCTGTGCACATTAAAAGAAATAAGTGAACTACACTATAAAAGAAGAAGACGCTCTTGTTCTGTCAGAGAAATAACCACGACAGAAAGACATTTTTGTTAAAATAAAAAGGGTTCCTTTTATTGTAAAGGCACTTATTCTTTTCCGCATTTTCTATTAAATTTAAAATAAATATATTTTCTTCTTTCTCCATTTTGTTCAAACCACAAACAAGCAACAACAAACAGCTGATTCCGTACAGAATGTGCGATCAGTTTCGCTTTTTGCTTAAGCAAATGACAGTTGAAAAACTTAACGAAAAGTTTCGTTAAGTACATTATAGTTTGCCACATACAATTTATATGTGTTCGCACGTTTGCTTAAGCTAGCATATGCACATTATAGTTGGGCCTTTAGTGTTGTACAGTACTGAGTAGCTGGAATAGCGAAAAAAAATTGATGGATGCAAAATTAAATGTAAATATTAGTACTATAATATGATCAGATAAGTTTATTGTATTAAAACCTTTATTCATTTATTTCGATTGCCAATAATTCGGCTGTTGTAGAAGATACTATTTTGTTACCGAAGAAAGATTCTGAGTGTTTTAATTCCTGATGATAAATAGCAAAACATTGAGCGTCATCCAGAATTGATCCATTCGTAAAAATAATTTCAAAATCATCATTATATAGCGAATTCCATTTTTCAGCAAATATACCCTCTATAACCTCTTTATTAGCGTTTCTTTTGTTGCAAGCAGAACCCTTAAAAAACCGAATTCGATTTCCAGACAATTCGGTGTATTTGTTGGTGTTTGTAATTCTCCATGATCTTTAAATATGCAGTAAAATTTGCCAAATACTTTTGCTATACTTGTATTCACACCCTGCAGTTCCATAATATAATCCGAAATTGGTAATTTATATAATAATGACTTAATAATTTCCTTAGCCGTCAGAATCAAAATCTGCATTAAGTTATTCTTACATAAACTTTGTTACGATCCTGATCGGTACTCTGGCCAATGATTACCCTGCCAACTCAACGGCATCACCTCGTGGGAGGAGTTCTCAACCCTTTGGCCGGATCGCAACACGAAAAAAAATTTTACGGGAATTTTAACACAAATAAAACACTTACATTCTGTAGGCCATATCACTTAATAGGGAGGTAGATGTTGGCCTCCAATCGCCCTTTTCCCATCCATGACTGTGATGAATCCAGTTCCTATTTTTCACAGTCCCTTCTGCCCGTCTTACGTCGCCCTATCTACTTCAACAATCCCCAAAAAAAATATAACTTACTCAAAAATTTTCATAGTTTAATACATTATTAGAACAGCTTTATTTATAATTTTCTCTATACTAATCATTAAAATTCTCCTTACAAAACGAAATCTTAAACTAAATTACATACTTAACACTAACAAATTTTATAATATATGTGATCTCACTTTCGTATTGGCCTTTATCAAAAAAAACAATTCCTTACTTCTTTTCTTTTATAAATATATTTATATGTCTATAGTTCTATTAAGTACTCAATCTATGCCGGATGTGCAATAACAAAAAAAATCCTACGCATGAAGGAGCTCCCTAATGACGTTCTTTTATATATGTATTTTTTTTTCTACCAATTCAATTTCCTTAGCCTAGTTTGAGCACCTAGTTTACTAATTTTGAATTTATTCTTTAATTATTTTTAGGTGTATTGTTTTGTTCTTTTGGCCTCTGACAAATTCATTTACATTTAGATTACCACACTTTCAAGGGACACAATAATTATTCACACCAACACTTAAACAACTTAAAAATAACGTAAATTAATAAATAATAATAATAAATAACTAAATAATAACAATAAACAATTCTTAAACTACATTCAATTCTTGTTTTCCTTTTTTTTTTCTTTTCCTTTTTTCTTCTTTTCTCTCTTCTCTCTTAATTTTACTTTCTTCTAGGTGGCCCAAGAACCACGGTTCTTACTCAAACGTAGCACTTTCCTCAGTATTAAATATTTTTCTTTGTTACCTTGGACTGTACTGCCGTCTGTCTTTACATGTATATGTGTGTCTATCCTTTTATATATATGCCTACAATATGGATGTGTGGTACCCTAATGGATAAGTTAATGGATAAAACTTACGTGGCTATTTCTCCTGTGATCTCTTGGTCAACCGTCACCAGTTCTGAGACAATAGCCAGCTATATAAAAAAAACGAAAGAACATTTTAATAGTTTTTTCTCACACACGCACCTATCAATCACGAATTTGGCAATTTTATTTTATTTTGTGAAACTTACGTTTTCTTTTTTTTTCTCTGTTGTAATAAATTTTAACTTAAGCAAAAATATTTATGGCTTTGTAACGACACTCTGATTTTAGTTGCTTTTATTTTGTTTTTAGTTGTTACTAATTAAATTTAGCTGATACTAGTGCACCTTTCCTTATGTTTTTAGTCTTGCTTTCTGCAATTGCTACTCTTTTATACTCTATTTACTAGCACAATTTCGCCGGGGTTTTCCCCGCCAATCCTTATTTACCTTCTTATTAGTTATCTTTCTTTTTATTTTCATTGGCGCCTTTTTCCGCTTACATACTTTTTATTTCATGTCTTATAGGCGTATAGCATTGGTTTGTATGTCTGTAGGCCCAAATCTATAATTCCCGCGCTAAGTACCGTTTTTTCCTAAATAAATAATCTACTATGTGACTAATGAGAAAGGAATTTAAAGCGGTGTTTTCATCTTTGTAAGTAAACAGTGCTCAAAACAAAAGTTATCTTGTACTGTATTCCCCCTCCTACAATACCAGACGGTCAGCAATTTCAGTAGCATGACTGCTTCCATTCATAATTTAAAATCTTTTTATTTTGCTTTTTTTCAAATTTAGTTATTTTGAATGAAAACTGCAACCCTGTGTATTTTATGGTGTTATCACTACTATGCTTACTAAACGCAGCTTTCATACAACGTACGCTCAAACAGCTGTAACTTTTCACAAATTCTAATGAACGAAGGTAAGTATTTTATAAAAAAATTTTCCTCTGATATTCCTTTTCTTTTTTCTTTCAGATTATTGGATATTCCTGCACACAACTACGGTAAATATGTATCGTTCCACCCTATAATACTTTTTATTAATATTATTTCTCTTTTTTTTTCAGGTACAAATTACAAGAAAATACACAACAAAAACTAACAATGAAAACAAACTTCTAAATGCGAGAACGAAAAACCACTGGGATATGGGTTGGAGTTGGTGGCTCCATAACTACCGTGGCCCATCCCTTTTATACTTAAGAAATCCACTGGGATATGGGTTGGAGTGGTGGCTCCAAAACAATTTAGCCCATCCCTTAAATAAAACAATGTGAGGGACTCGAGGTAGTCGGAGTTTTTGTTTGACCTCCTCCCGACGTCATTCCCTAGCGTGCTTCCACGCAAAAATTTTTTTCCACACCAGTGGTGTAACTAGGGGTGGTGTATATACCAGTGGCGTCTAGCCGTAGGCATTTTACTACTGCGTAAAAATGGCACGCAACAACTTGCTTTTTTTATACTTACCCATAGAAGCTTTTTAGTACAAAAATTAAATTATGTACATATTTATATGATGCCTCGAAAGCGTTATTGTCTATTAAAAAGTGTAACGCAGTAAAATTTCTTAATTCACAGTCACTTAAACTGTGGTAAGTCCCAACAAACTGATTTTAACTTCAAATTGTTTTAGTTTATTAGGTATAATACAAAAGTTTACTTATTTCTATTAACGATAAATTAAAAGAAATACAAGGGCTATTAGTTGAAAAACAAAAAGATCAAAGCAATAAATGCAAAAGGCACTAACAACAAATGATCAAGTATTTTTTCCTTTTCATTTTATTACATTTTTATAAGGAATGTGAAATAAGAACAAAGTAAATAACATTACAATTAAATAAAATGAAATTCATTACATATAGAACATTATAAGCAATTTTATTTTATTAAGTACTAGCTAAACCCGGTGTGCTTTGCTACCCCCCCCCCCTCGTCCTAAAATAAAATAAAACGTATTTATATATTTACAAACATTTATTTATTTAATTTTAATGTATTTATTGCAATGCTTTAGGCGAGACCATGCCCCTATGTCCACTTACATAGTCAAGAATTTAATATTTCGTAAGAATATCCTGTTGTGAAAATTTAATGACGATCGGTCCAGTAGTTAAGACTATATTACGATGTTTAATTTTTCTAAAAAGGGGCGTGGTCCCACCCACTTTTCTCCTGGTACGTATTCCTAATTATGCCGATTCCATATGTACCACATATCATTGACGTAGGTCAAAAAATGTCCAAAATATGGCGATTTAAATATTTGGGTTATATGGGCGGTGCCACCCCCGTTTGTACAATCAAAACTTCATATAGCCTATTATTACTTCCAGAGTCACAGTAACATGCTGTAAAAATTTCATCAAAATCGGCTCAGCCGTTTTGGAGTCCATACGTTACATACATACATACATACATTGAATTTTATATATATAGATAGATTTTTCCTTCGTTTTTGTTCTATATGCACAATTTTTTGAACATGGAACATAATAATTTACGAACCGTATCAGTTAAATGTTGTATAGAATAAAGTTGATGTCTCGTATCTCGAAAACTATTAGTGATATCAGACAATCGATTACGCATATCGGTTGATCTCCAAAAGTTTATCATGAAACCGCCCTTATCTCATTTTTTCAATTTTGCGGTATAGAACACAATAATTTATGAACGACGTATGTATGTAGTATGTATAAATTGTTTAATATGATAGCAATAAGAAATTGTTAATAATGAATATAGTCGATTAAGTATTTATTGATTACCATAATATTAATTAAATTACTTACCATTTTATGTATTTTAAATTTTTTAATTAATAAATTTTTTTAAAAAATAAATTTTATTCTATTTTCTTCGAGCTTTTTGTTATTTTTTTTTATTAAATAATTTCTAAGTTTGACGTCACTTTTTGTTTTTTATAAAAGATGTTTAAATGTTCTATTCTTGCTGGAAATCCAGGTATATATTATATTGACTTATAAATTTTTGGATCTGAAATTCCATTATTAATATGTATAGGATTTACACATAGAAAATTTGTTATTTTATTATATTATTTGGCGATGACACAAGAGTAGACGTATTTTTTTCTGCTGTCCGTAAAAAAGTGAAATTGTGGTTAAACAAGTGTTTTTAATTTGAAAAATGTTATTTATGACTTATAACTAATTTTGCTTCATCATATTTTAAATGAATGTTATTACAAATGCATTAAAAACAAAAATAAAAACTTAAAAACAAATGTTTCAAATTAAATTTTATGCAAAGATAAATTAACAATAATAATTAAGAAAGTGTTATACATAAAAATTAGCAAATATACATACATAGAAAACAAAAAAGCGACTAAACCAGTTTGTGTTAAGAGAAAATTGCATATTTCAATGAGAAAAAAAAACAGAATAAAAATAAAATCAATATTAAAAGAAGTTAGAAAATAAAGATAAAGAGTAAAGGCTCAACTATAATATGCATAAGCAAGATTAAGCAAATTGCAAAAGTTAACGAAAAGGCTGTCAAATGCATAACCAGTTCAGAGTTAAAATTAAAAAAATTAAAATTAAATTTATCGGCAAAAGTACTAAAATGTACAGCTGTGGCAGCACTACATTGTAAATAATAATAAACGTTTACATATGTTTTGTTAATTTTCGTATTGTGTTTGCAAAAATGGAGAAAAAACTTAAAAATTTAAATAATATAAAAATATTAAAGTTAGCCCTTGAAGGGCTGTGCACATTAAAAGAAATAAGTGAACTACACTGTAAAAGAAGAAGACGCTCTTGTTCTGTCAGAGAAATAAACCACGACAGAAAGACATTTTTGTTAAAAGAAAAAGGGCCATTTTATTATAAGTATTTATCGCTTATATGCACGTCGGTTATTTGCATTTAACGTTTATATGCATCCCAACATGAGTAATTTTCTATTCGTAATTAATATAACCGATTTTTATACATGCATTTCTCGCTTATAAGCACGAAAAGTCGTGCAAAATTTGAAATGCATATAAGCGATAAATACTGTGAAGGCACTTATTTGTTCCACATTTTCTATTGAATTTAAAATAAATGTATTTTCTTCTTTTTCCATTTTGTTAAAAATACAAACAAACAACAAACAGCTGATTCCGTACAGAATATGCGATCAGTTTCGCTTTTTGCTTAAGCAAATGACAGTTGAAAAACTTAACGAAAAGTTTCGATAAGTACATTATAGTTTGCCACATACAATTTATATGTATTCGCATGTTTGCTTAAGCTAGCATATGCATATTATAGTTGGGCCTTAATAATTCTCTCTTCATTATTATACAATTATCGCTGATTCTTTATTACAATATTTAAAAACTAAAGCAGTGAAGAATAAATAAACAACAATATCAATAAAAATTGCGGGAATTATTAGAATTAACATTATTCTTGCCAAGTAATAATTTTGTAAGCTGTGCGAATTAAAACGTGTAATTTAATATATGATGGCACCTTTAAAGCAATGTGCAGAATGTAAAAAAAATGAAAGGAATGCCAAATTCATCAAATGTGGACAATGTGAATATGATTATCACATTAATTGTGCCGCAACAGAAAATTGTAAGAAAACAGAGTCAATGCTAGATACTATTAATAAAAGCAAAGGAGTAATTATTTTTAAATGCCGATCATGCCTTACCGATGGAAACACTAAGTATTGTGAAAATGAAGTAACATCTAAATTAAGTAAATTGGAGGCTAGTATTAAGCAGTTATCCAAGATAATTTCAGAAAATATTATTTCGCAACTAAATGAAATTAAGGCTGAAGTGGCATGCACTTTGGAGAAATCTAACGCAACGGAACAGTTTGTTTCACCTCAATTTGATCAACTTCAAGTTGAAAATAATAGCCTACGCAAACAAATTAATAGAAATGACATTCTCATTTATGGACTTTCTCAAAATTTGTCTGTCGATGAAGTGTATAATGCTGTGTTCTCTATTGCTAAACTTCTGAATGTAGAAATTGGGCATAGCGATTTAAATTTATGTGCGTACACAGAAAAAGCTAAAAATCGTGTTTAATCACCAAAATGATTGATATAAGCAAAAAAATGTTCAAATATCTGCTTACTACAAAAATAATAATAACAATTACTAAGAATTGGAAATTGGCGATTTTTCACTCAATGAACATTTTTTTAACTTTTAGTTAAAAAAATAATCAAAAATAATATTAATTTTAAACACTGTTTTAATTGAATGAATTAACAACGTAATTGGGAATAAATTAATGTTTTAATTGTGTCAATCATTGATGTAATTGATTGCAAAACACAAATCAAACATTGAATTAATTGCATTGATTTAAACCGTAATGGAATTATAATATTAAATTAATTAAATTATTAATTGCATGAATTTTTTTTTTTTTTTTATTGCATTTAATTATTTATTGAATCTTCATATTTGAAATGACAATAAGTATTCAAATCTTAATACTAAAAAGAAAATAATAAGCCCAGCCAGTGCTAGACAAAAATTTTTATGATACTAAAAAAATTTCACATCAACTGATCCAGTCATCTATTTTGCGCTTGAGTTAAAGCAAGGGTATCCCTCCTTCTCAACCGATTGTGGCCACTAAAGTTAAGGATGTCTCGTGCAAGTGGGTTTGGATGGTGTTCAAGTTTGCTGACATACTTTGACGCATATTTTGTAAATTCGACTTTTACTAATGGCACGTCTAGATCTTTGTGGATTCGAGAATTTTTAACATACCATGGAGCTGCAGTGATTATACGTAGAATTTTATTTTGACCCCTTTGAATTTTTTCAATGTTTGATGCTGAGGCAGTACCCCATAATTGAATTCCATAACACCAGATTGGCTTTAGAATTGCATTGTACAACAAAAGTTTGCAATCCAATTTCAATGTAGAGTTTCTGCCGATTAACCAATTAAGTTGCACTGCTTTTAATCTCATTTGTGTAAGTTTCGCTTCAATATGAGACTTCCAAGTTAAACGGCGGTCGAGGTGAATGCCGAGGTATTTGACTTCATTATGTTGAGGAATAATTTGATTATTTATTCTGATCTTTTCGCAATGTGAAAGTGATATGAATACATTTTTGTTCATTTACCCTGATTTTCCAAAGCTCTAGCCAATTCTCTAGTTTATAAACATAATTCTGCAAATTCTGTGATGCAACCTGGTGGTCCTTATGGACGCTGACAAAGGCTGTATCGTCTGCAAAAGTTGACGTGTGGATTTTGGGGTCTGACGGCATGTCGGAGGCATAAATCAAATATAAAGTAGGGCGGCCCAGTATGCTACCCTGTGGCACACCTGATTCAATTGGCTGAGCGGTACTTAAAAAATCACCTTCTTTGATTTTAAATTTGCGACCGTATAAATAACTTTCCATGAGTTTATTGGTGTTAGCAGGCAGAGTTAATTTTATTTTGTGCATTAAACCGTCATGCCAAACTTTGTCGAACGCTTGGGACACATCAATGAAAAGGGCGGAGCAGTATTTTTTTATCTTCAAACGACCCTCTTATCACATTTACCAATCTGTGAGTTTGTTCGATGGTACTGTGTTTAGCTCTGAACCCGAATTGGTGATTTGGGATACATTGAGTATCGGTCAGAATTGGAGTCAACTTAGTCATTAACAATTTTTCGAACAGTTTAGAAATTGTCGGCAGTAGGCTAATTGGCCTATATGACTCCACTTTGGTGTGGTCCTTCCCTGACTTAGGAATCATAGTGATCATAGACACCTTCCAACCTGCAGGATAGTATTCTAGGCGTAAAATAGCGTTGAAGATAAAGAGGATAATTCTTCTTGCTACACGAGGTAACTCCACAAGCATTTTGTTGCTGATTTTATCCATACCTGGAGCCTTTCTAAGGTTCAGAGTACCAATAGAGTTTTGGACATCACGAAAGTTTAGTCTTAGGGGTACAGGAGGCCTTATAACAAGTGGTGGCAAATCAGATTCGTTATTATTTGAGTTGTTTATAGTAAACACATTTCTCAAATGGTTAACAAATAATGTCCCTTTCTCGGAATCATTTCTAGCCCAGTCACCAGTCGGATTTCGCAAAGGAGGTTTTCCTCTCACTGGTCTTTTTAAACCTCTTGCCGCCCTCCATAACGAGTAGTCAGATTGTGGGGTACTATCAAGACCTTCCAAGTAAGATCTAAGTGAGGCCGTTCGTTGGGTTTCTAAGAATTATCTTAGTATATCTCTGCATACCCGTAGCCTAGCTTTCAGTTCAGGAGACCTGTGAATTTGCCACTCTCTTCTAACTCTTCTTTTTTCTGACAGGAGATGATCGAGTTCAGCGAAATAAGTTCTATTTGTCCCACTTCTGCACTCAACGTCGTATGTGGAGGCGTGATGTACAGCTCTTCGTATGTCCTCAGTAAACTTGCCAATCGACCCATGAATATCCTCGGTAGTTCCCAACACTACATTTTCCGTGCAGTGGGAACTTAAATACTTTTTATACTTTATCCAACTTACTCTGGTTTTAGATATGTCCCGAAATGGAGAGCCATTCCCTTGAAGGAAACGCATTGAAATAATAGAAGGAGAGTGATCTGAAGACAAGTCTAATGAAGGCTCCAATTTAATCGATTCTACAGGGATATTTTTCACTACTCCGAAGTCAATAACATCGGGAATCTTCCGTCGGCCAGTAGGTGGGATGCCCGCTTGAGAGTACATCTAATCCCATTTTGGCAATGGTGTTGAAGAGTTCACGACCCTTCGGGTTCACCAGACTTGAACCCCAAAAAGTGTGTTTGGCGTTAAAGTCACCAGCAACTAAAAATCTAGCTCCAAGGGAATTGAAGAAGCTGTAGTATTGGTGTTCTTTTATTGAAAATCGAGGCGGCGAATAAATTGATGATAAAACAAAATTGTATTGACAGAATTCAATACAAATGTTTGTTGCTTGTAGGTAATCCTCACATCTGTTGTTCATTAAATAATGTTTTATTCTGTTCTTTATAAGAATTGCCGATCCTCCACATGCTCTTCCGCGGGGATCTTTAGTATCATACAACACGTAGCCATTAATTTTGAAGTACGCTGTCGCCGTCAAGTGAGTTTCAGCAATCATCATGACATCAATCTGCTTATCCATCAGGAAGTGCTCCAGTTCGTTTTTATGTTGGCGGAGGCCGTTCGCATTCCAAAAACAAATTTTTAAACAAATCATTTCTTTAAAATGGCTTGTAAGATAGTGGATTGCATTTTCAGCATTTCCTGCATCATAGATGTCATAGTGGTCGTAAAAGTGTTCATGGTTTGGACAAGTGACTGCAATGTAGTCTCTAGAGTGTTAATATTAGGCTCGTAATATTGTGATTTAGGTGCCTGCTCCAAACCTGGCATATTAGATTTAACCACGTTAGCGTAAGAAACTTGTCTAGAACTAGGCGCGTTTACATGACTAGTGGACCGTAACAATTGCGGGAAATTGTCACTCGATGCCAAAATAGGCTGTTGACGATGATCAGGTAATACTGACGTCTTGTTGGTACTTATGGCTTTCAAATGAGTGTAAATTGGACAACCTCTATAATTTGCAGTATGATTACCGCCGCAGTTACTGCATTTTTTTTATTTTTACGTCAGTTTTGGACTTTTTACATTGAGCAGTTGGATGTAGTTCCCCACACGCAACACAAACAGACGGCAATTTACAGTACGCTTTGGTGTGGCCAAATTCTTGACAATTAACACACTGGATGGGTCCAATGCGCTTATGCGGTTCCTCCACGGTAATTCTACGATGCAGAAGATAAATGAGATTGTAGATTGGATGGGACTTGTTTTTCTTTAAGACAACATCTCCAGGTTCCAATTCTACCCTGAACATGGGCTGAGGGATCTTTTCACGATTTCTGATATTCACTACGCTCTTGATTTTGAACCCTTTGTCCATTAAACCGGTTTTTATCTCCGCGGGATCAACACATGGGTCTATACCCTTTAGAACGACTTGGAGTCCTTTTGCGCTTTTGAGCTGGTAGGTATAGAAGTCCCTAGTCTCCCTCTCCAACTGGTTGGACAATTTTCGAAAATCATCTTCCCTATTCACTTGGATCTTTGTCTCGCAGATATTTCCATGTTTAATTGAGGTTACGCTAAACATGTTTTCACCTATTACCGAAACAATTCCTTGTACCAATTTACTGGAAGTCGGCTCTCTCAGATAAATTGGTGGGGGCTTAAACGTCTTCTTAGGAAGTTCTGGCTCATCTGTCTGGAGGAGAGCAAACCTATTTTGATTATTACTCACGGTCTTAGGAGCTTTTGAATTTGATGACACTTGAGCAGACGTCGGGCTCCTCTGTCGCTTGAGAACGGTGATGTACTTATCCATACCTACTTGTTTTTTTGGTTTGACTGCACTGTTTGATGAAGATGATGTTTTTTCATCTGTTGAAATCACTATATTGGGCGAACAGGAACGACGCCGTTCTGCGGCTCTTGTAGTGAGAAGATTCTCCACAGATTTTTTTATGGATTCTTCCTCAGAGACCCATTTAGTTTTTCTAGACGAGCTAAGCTCTTTCTCAGAATTACATCTGAGAGGAACACTCATACAATTTTTATGCGATTTTTAGTGTTTTTTTTTAATTACCGATATTACCGTAGATTTTTTTTTAACCTATTACGAGTTATTTTTTCACTTTTTTGTTTTATTTCAACCTATTGCACTTTTTCACCTATTACGATTTTTTCACCGAAAATTCAGCCGCACTAAAAGTAACACGTCCGAACAGTTCGATGAGACGAGACTGAAAAAAAAGAATTGCATGAATTAAACTACAATTTCAACTCAATTAATTAGATTTTTGATTCAAAGTATTAATAGAATTTATATTTTAAATCAATGCAGTAGATGGATGATTGAATGAATCAAAGTAATAATAAAATTTTTAATTTATTTCAATTAACTTGATTATATGAATCATAATTTTAACTGAATTTTTATTAAAATTCAATTAAAAAATAATCGAAAATATTCCACCCAGTCTACCAAATAAAAACCAAAATAATTTAAGTACATTTACTTTTATTTATACAATAGATAATTTGTAATTTATAATATAATTCTGAGATCTGGTATATTAAAAAATGTCATATACATACATACTGTGAGCCTCAAAAAAAAGTAAACAGTTGTTTCTTTTGTATAAAAGCTTTTATTACAGTTCAGGTATTAATTAAAATTAAAATATGTTAATGCAATTTGTTAGGCATATATAGTAAGAGTTTAACTCTGTAGAAATAGTAAAGAAAAACAAAAATAATTCTCTTAATTTTAAAATACTGATGATTTTACGCGTCAAAAAAAAGTAAACAGTGGCAGCATGGCTTGATTCTTTTGCAAATATTTTAGAAAAAAATATAACAGTTTTTGAAAACCCGTTATTATTCAAGCAAGCGAATGTAGTAAAAATATGTTCTTCCAGTTTTACATTGTCTTTGCTAAAAGAAAGTGCAAATATAGCAAATTTCTAGTAATGGGTAACCAGACCACCAACGAAACGCGAGAAATCATTTTAGATTTACATAAAAAACAAAAATCTTTGCGCGAAATTGGAGAAATCGTTGGAAGGAATCACTGTACCATAAAAAAATTATTGATAAATATGTGAAGCATCATACGGTTGAGAATTTGCCCAGACCTGGACGACCAAACCGGCTTACTGATACGGAAGTGCGAGCAATAGTACGAGAAGTGAAGGCTAATCCAGTGTCAACTGCTGTTCAATTATCAAAAAACATAACCCAGACATCTGGCAAATCAGTAAGTGCCAGCACAATAAGAAGGGTACTCCACAATAATGGACTGCATGGCAGAGTGCCACGAAAGAAAACTTACATATCTAAAGTAAATCAACAGAAGCGATTGGCATTTGCAAAAAAGTACCAAAATGCGGCTCTGGACTTCTGGAAAAATATTTTGTACACCGATGAGAGCAAATTTGAGATATTTGGAGTGAAAAAGCCTCCAAAAATTTGGCCGGCAAAGAATGAAGCTTTTCTCGAAAAGTGTGTTACAAACACCGTAAAACACGGCGGAGGCTCGGTTATGGTTTGGGGCTGCATGGCGGCATCTGGAGTCGGAAACTTAGTTTTCATTGAGTCTACAATGAATAAAATGGACTATTTAAATATTCTTAGGGGCAATGTTACCTCAAGTGTTGAAAAATTAGGACTGCCAAGAAACTGGATTTTTCAACAAGACAACGATCCCAAACATACATCGAAAATTGTTAGGGAATGGTTGCTATACCGAACTCCTAAGACTCTTGATCATCCACCACAGTCCCCAGACCTTAATCCCATCGAACATCTCTGGGAGCACCTTGATAGAAAAATCAGACAGAGGAATATTTCCAACAAGGACGACTTAAAAAAGGCTCTAATTGAAGAATGGAACAAAATCTCTCCAGATATAACGAAAAACCTGGTGGAATCAATGCCTAGAAGATTAAATGAGGTGATAAAATCGAAAGGAAGGCAAACAAAATATTAAAAGTTGACACAAATTTAGATTATGAATTTAATTTTTTTATGTAGTGAGTTCTGTTTACTTATTTTTGACGCGTAAATTCATCAGTATTTTAACAAAAAGTGAATTAGTTTTGTTTTGGGTTTGTTTACTGTTTTTTACAAAATTAAACTCTTATTATATACGACTTCTTAACTGCAATAAAACATTTTAGATTTTATTAATAACTGTAATGCAGGGCTGCCAGATGAATTTCGGAAAAAATCGTCAAAATCCCGATAAAAAAGAAAAAAAATCGTCATTTCGAATTTTAAAAATCGTCAAAAAAGTCGGAAAAATAAAAAGTCACTATTTCTAATAGTATTTTGAAATCTTTATTAAAACGAAAACATAAAAATTCAATTTTATATAGTCTCTTGTACAATACATATCAAAATACGTAAATTTTAACTTTTTACATAACAAATCACAAAAATTTTATGTTAAACACAACTTGTGTAATATTTAATAAATAATATCTTAGTCCGTTTTCACTTCTATAATTCTCACTCGTCAAGGCAAGTATTTTTGGAAGAGAAGGGAAATAAGAACAAAAGGGGTACAAACTTGACGGTACTGTCAATTTTCTTATTTCCTTTTGTTTTTTTTTCATACATGTTGATTTACATTAAAAAGTACGAAAATTGAATTGACATGTTTGATGAAATGGCAAGTTCAAAAGAGAATTGAACAAAAACTGGTCTGCTAAAACTGAATAGTGTGAAACAGTATTTTATAAATAAATTGTTGAATTCAGCATATTTTATTAATTCAGGTTAAATTACAATGTCAAAACAATTTATTTTATTAACTTTTAAATAACATTTTGAGAATAGAATTCAACATATTTTCAAAGAATTCCATATTTCTGTTATTTAAATTTATTCGGCTGAATATGCTTTCGACGTTTTGTTAAAATAGGAGAAGTTTTTGTAGAAGAATTTCCCCGTGGAAATTCAGAAATTGTTTCCTCTTAAAATTTTAGTTCATGGAATTAAGAAAACACTACTATCACTTAGTTTTGTTTTTGAAATAGTTGTTGTCTAAAAAAAGAGAGAATTTGGTAACAAAAACATTAATAAAACTAACAATTTAAAGAAAATTTTAATAATTCAGGAAATCGTCATTTTCAATGAAAAAATCGTCAAATCGTCATGTTGCTATTTTTGAAACCAAAAATCGTCAAAATGACGATAAATCGTCAAATCTGGCAGCTATGCTGTAATGTAATAAAATATTTTTTGCAAATGAAACTGATGTTTACTTTTTTTTGATGCTCACAGTATGTACATACATTTGTATGTACATATAATTAACTTAAAAATATTTTGCTTTTTTAAAATGTATGTATAATAATAATAATTTTAATACATGTATATATTTTGGTGATTTATTTATACAATAGATAATTTGTAATTTAATATATAAATATGTACAAAACATGTAAAAATGTCATAAACATACATACATACATATAATTAAATAAATAAAAAAAATAATAATATAAAAATACATATTTACATATAATTAACTTAAAAATAGTTTGCTTTTTTTAAAATGTTATATTATATTTTTTTTATTTATGTAAATAATTCATGTTTAATGGTACAAATTTTTGACGATTTTTTTTTTGATAAAGGTATTTCGTTCATACAACTTTGCATGAAATTGTAAAATAACTCGGATCCTTCAAGATTAAAAACAAAAAAAGTTTAAAAAGAATATCAAAGGCATTTAGCACATTACAAAATTTATATCTGAAGTTGTCGAAATAAATGCTTATTAATTGTATGTTAGAAAGCTGGCCAATTATTAACAATTTTGGCTGAATGTTGCGGCTTTGAAGTTGCAGCAATTTAATTTTCATATCTAATTCTTCGCTGGTATCTGCAACAATAGCAAAGCCATGTTGGGAATCGGCTATAGAAAGAAGATACCACAAAATTGTAAAATGCTTCGATTCTGTAATAATATAAAAACAATGTTTAATGAATATCAATTATTAATATTATTCTTTTGGTGATTTAAATGTGTATGTATATGTATGTATGTCTATTTACCTTGATTTTGAGCATCTAGCTCCAATAATTTTTGCGACACAAAGCAGAAGCTACTTTTTGTCTGAGTAAATGTAAAATTGTATCGCCTAGTTGGGACCAACGCTCAAATAAGTTCTTTGCTTTCGGAAATTTAAGCTTGAAGTCAATGTCGATCTATTTATAAATTTAGATTTTGCTTTAAAACATTAATGAAAATAAATGATATTTACCAGTTGCCAAGCAAATGGTTTTTTATACTCCGGCCACAACTGAAATATTTCCGAGGTATTTTTTGCATTTTTAAGTTGCTGAAAGCTCATTGGTGCACATTGTCTCCAGTACATATCAAAATCCTCCGCAGTCCTTTCGTCTCTTAGGCACATTACAGTGATATTATAATTTTCCTCAAATTCTAAGAAGAGATAAAAGTTTTTAGTTTCGTTTAAAAATTTCCTATTCAATTTTGAATTTCAAAAAATAATAAATACATACCAGTTTCAATTCCACCAGATATGGGAGTTCCGCATTTAAAGGCACCTTTTGCAATGGGTACATATGTACCCATTTTCACTTTTTAACTTTTAAAATTTTTCACGACCATCGACAACTAACACACAATTTGAAATGACACCGAAAGAATTTGCAAGAATGTACAAGACTTACATATATTGTACAAAAAAGACTTTACTTATTTTTTTTTAAATTGCCGCTAACTGTTCTTCTCTTTGAAAATAGAAAATGTGTGTTTGTACGTGTATTTATGTAAGCATAGAATAAAATAAAATCGAAATAAAACTAACTCGTGCAACAACAAAATACATTCCAAGCAAATAATTTTACTGTTATGCAGATCGTACAAAAAAAGCAATATTTTTTACAAACACAATTTGTTGTTGGTTTGTGTTCACACTTAGAGAACTGAAGACAGCAAAAATCCACATGCCTTATGAAATGCACATGCAAGGCATATTGTTTATAAGCAGCGTTGCCGTTTTGGTTACTTTTAACCAAAATTGGTTACTTTTTTTTCCAATGTGTACTTGTGTACTTTTTTCCGTTTTGGTTACTTTTTTTTAACACAAAAGTAACCATTTTTTACATTGTTTTTACTTTGACTTAATTTACACCACTAATTTTGGTGATAAACTAAACTACCACAATTTAAAAGTTTTTTAAAAATTAAACACTAAACACAGGATTACAAAAAATACATGCCTGTCTCCAAACATAACAAACACAATCATTGTATTGTTGATCGAGTAAAAGGTTCTTCACAAAAACCATCTAAAAACATGCTACTAAATGATGTTGATATTGATGTTTGACATCGGAACAAGTTAATTTTTCTGTTGTTTTAGACATGAACGGACCTTAATAAACATTTATAAATTATGTTTTTTTTTACCAGAAAACCAAAAAAAGCTTTTTACAAATTAGCGTGCTATTTAATTTTTTAATAATAAAGTGTTTTTTAAATAGTTAAGATGGGGTTTCTTTCGTAAAAAATGGATAAGTATGTATGTACTTCGAATTAAAAAATAATAATATTGGTTTTAAGCACAATTTTTATTTTTGTTAGATTTTTATTTAAAAAGGCTGCCCAAAGTAAAACTAATAATGTCGAGTTATCTTCTGGAAGTGATGATGAGAATAGGTATATTTTCATTAAATTTTAATAACTTTTTTAAATAATATTTTGTTGTTTAGTGATATTAAAAACAGTCCGAAAAGAAAATTCCGTGTATTGTGGTTGGATGAGTTTCCGTGGCTAAGAAACAAAGAAAGATGTTGTTTCTGCGCTGCCTGTGAAAAAAAATTGCAAATCATGTAAGTCATTTATGAAAGCACACTAAAAAAGTGTTCATAAGCAAAATGTGGAAAATAAAAATAACATTTGCAAGTTCTCAAAAAGAACAAACAGAGCTAACATTAGTAATGTTTCTTATTTCCCACAATTTGCCTTTTTTATTAATGGACTGACTACCTACCAGGCTTATTAGAGGAGCGCTGTCCCGACTCTCAAATTGCGAAACATTAAATGTGGCAGGCAAAGCAACTCAATTAACAGAAATATTAGGAAGTAAATCTAAAGTAAATTTAATTTCCAAACTAAAAACGACAAAGTTTTCGTTAATAGTAGACGAAACAACAGACGTATCCACAAAGTTCTAGTAGTTCTAGTCGTTCGCTATATACAAACTGAAATGAAATGGTTAATTTATATTTTAAATATATATTTTTTAGCTGAAGTATAAATAAAATAAAATTTTAAATATATAAAAATTTTGGTTACTTTTTTTTGCTTTTGGTTACTTTTTTTTACATTTTGGTTACAAAATTTTTTTGGTTGTGGCAACGCTGATTATAAGGTAGTGGTAACATTACAACAATACAAAAACAACATGGTTATTTGTTTTTGCTTGAGGTTTTTGATTGTCAAAAACAGCAGACTGAAAATTACAAACATTCGTTGCTTTTATTTGTATTTATTTTATTGAGCTATTGAATTTTTGCAATCAGATTTTTTGTAATTAGCATTTTTAATAACAATGTGTTGTTTTTTAGTGTGTTAATCGAATTTTAGAGACATTATTAATATATAATATAGTTATTTACATAGAGAACCTCAAGAAAATTAACTTACAAAAGCAAAAAAGTAAGACTACAAAATTTCATTAAATATATTTGTTTGCCACATATTTATTTTTTCGTTTGTAGATCAGCAGCTGCCAAAACAGAAGCTCCGGCGGATGTTAAGAAACCACAATCAGCTTTTGACACAAAAGAACCTTGTACACTAGCTTGTCCAAAAGCGCAAGGACAAGTATCCCAACTGCAATGTACGCAATGCTTGTCTCCACCATCACGAATGTGTGTCTCTTAATCAGGGGCCAAATTACCGCATTCGTGATCGAATGAGCTATCGTATCGAAAAATGATTTCGATATCGAAATTATGATAAAATGTACTAAATTTCTTGCTCGATATCGTATGCCATAATCTCAAATAAGAAAATTACGATCAATTTTACTCGATATCGAATGCGGTAATTTGGCCCCAGTACAACTTTGAATATCGTACCACAAACAATAGTCGCGGCAAGAAGTACATATGCGAGGTGCCTAATAAAGAAAGATTTACTCTGCTTTGATTTTTCACATAATCTTTAATTTTTGAACTGATGGACACACAATGTCGTAGCGGTGGAAATCTATGCTGCAAATTTTACTCCACTCCAGCCTGCGGTCGTCATTAGACGTAGAGAAGAAACTTCCGCTTCCAGATTTTTTTAATTTTCTACAAATTTTGCAGCACTTCATTTTATTTCTTTTCTTTTATTTTTTCTATTTATTTTTTCAAAATCACAAGCACAATAATAATAAACACATTTTGACACTTAAAAACATTTTGACAATTAGAAATTTGTAAACATAAAGAACACATAAGAAAAGTACCAAAAAAAAAAAAAAAAATCAGCTGTGTCTTCAACGCTACCTTATAATCAATATGCCTTGTGCACATGTTTGCTCTCCAATGTGTGTATGTGTGTGTGTTTTTTTTTTTGCTAAAAACTGGGGGGTTACTCTCTATTGCGATGCGAAAGCAAATGCGATGCGATAATCGTATTATTTGTATGCTTATCGCATCGTAATAGAGAGTAACCCCCCTGGTTTTTGATATTTTTTACTTGAATGTACTTTGTTGTCAAACAATTTATGTGCAAATAACCAACGTAAGAGCTACTGCGACCGATTTTGTAATTGTAGGGCAAGAGTATGTGTTTTATTTTTGTAAAAATTAAACTATATCGATTCGCACCGAATTATAGTTCCCTTTTTGTAGACAATTTAATTATGTACAATGGATGAAGTTCTTACAGCACCAAGCAAACTTTTTATATACATATGTACATACTTTAAAAATTATCAGTTGCTTACAGATTTTGGAAATCTAGCTGCTTCATCATTCAAACTAATGATATCTTCTTTTTGATGCTAAAAAAATATAAAGTGGAAAAATATTTTGAATTTTCTTACAAATAGAAAAAAAATTATTTTTATCAATATCTTTTTTTATATTTGTGAATAGAAATAAATTAAATTTATTCCGAATATATGAGAACTAAATTTATTTCATTTCCAAGCAACATGTTTAAACCCAAACAAAATTCTTTTGTTAGGTTTTTGTTTTATTTTTATGCTAATGTGTTTTTAATAGATACACATGCACACATACGTTGATAAATGAGAATTAAAAATTCACATAACTGTTACTAACTTTTAAATTTTAAAAACCGCTAAATTCCAAAAAGTTGTTTTATTCTTAAAAAGCTCTATAACAAATTATTTGATACATAAAATTTTAAATATTTATAAAGAATAACACACTTTTATCGAAATATAACAATTGAATAATTTTTAATATAAAAATATTCATGAAATTGTAAATTTTTTTAACAAATTTTTTCCTGCAACTAAAATTACTTCTATGGGGTAAAATGAAATTTTAATTTAGCGTTTTTATTTTACATTTCGTTGACATTACTTCACAAAAATGCCAAAGTCGAACAATAGAGTTGATTAAACCAATTAAAATGTTAATTGAAAAAAAGGATTGTTTTTTAATTGAGTGAATTAAGAACTTAATTGAATTTTGACAAAAAATCAAAAAACACCCTTAATTGAAAAAAAACTGCCAATAATTTTTTCAGTGTATTTACGTAAAAAAAAGTCTATATTGGTCAAATTTAATAGTGTCTACAAAAGAGACCTTTTAATGAAAAAGTACTTCAATTATTGTGAAATAAAACGTAGCCTATTATTTGAAACGGATATACATTCCAGAATATACTTAAATGACAATCTGACTCCAATAGCCTCTAAGTTAAATTACTTTTGCCGCAAATTACTTAAGGAGGGTAAAATTAATAAGTTTCGTTTCTTCAATAAAGATATACCAGAAGCTAAAATATACTTTCCGGGTGGGGATTTTAAAGTACTTAATTTGGATAAGCTTAAATCGATGTTTAATTCAAAAAGCAGTGAAGCAATGTCTGGATTTGCTGAAGCGACTTTTGTTGCTGCTGATAATATCACTGGTGAGAGATCTTTTGTTGCTGTAAATGACGATGATGCGGTGTCTGTGGTTGTTGATTAAAATTACTTATTATTTGAATATTTTTGTATTATATTATATCATATTTACTATAAATATATGGATTTCTCTCATTATTATGTGTTACCTGAAAATAAAAGCTACAAAATCTTATAAATATATATATATATATACTAGCTGACCCGGTCCGCGTTGCTGGCCCTAACCAAACATTGAGCTTTTCACGAAATTTACGGTCCAAAGTTGTTTTGAGAATGTTTGGGCAGACGGGTCTTGCAACAAATACACACGCATGTTCGTCGATAGCGTGATTTTCTCGACTCGGTTCCAAAGATATGAAGCTTTCAAGCATGCGTTCAGCTCATCTGCGGACATTGATCTAAGAATAACGGGCAAAGTTTGACGGAAATAACCAGCAAGAAGGATAAGAGCGCCTCCCATCGGTTGGTTGTTTCCTCGAAAATCACGTAGAGTCCGGTGAAGCGCTTCGAGCAATTTCTTATGGGAAATTCTGCATTCGTGCCAAATGATAATTTTGCATGTTTTAAGGATTGTGGCCATGCCGGAGTTTTTGCTGATGTTGCAAGTTGGTGTTTCTGCCTGGTTCCAATTCAATGGAAGTTTCAGTGCTGAGTGTGCAGTGCGTTCGCCGTCCAGTAGCGTTGCTGCAATTCCCGATGACGCCACTGCGAGTGCAATCTAATTCTGCATTCGAACCGACGCCAATATTAAATTTATGAGGAATGTTTTGCCTGTTCCTCCTGGAGCATCGAGGAAAAAAGTCCCCCATTTCCGTTTGTTACTTGTTGCATGATTTTTGCGTAAGCAGTCTTTTGATCATCAACCACACATATTTCCACATATTGTTGTTGCTGGTTGACATCGAAGTGCTGTTCTCGCATCAGGTCTCTGTCTTGAACACTGTTTATGTCCCGTATCGGAGCCAGCATTCCAAGTTGAAAAAGGAGTTTGTTGTTGATGGATATGCACATGTCCTCAATCAGCAGTAGTGTTTGGTTGAAAATCTCGTCGGAATACTCCTGGTTAGGATAAGTTGCGCGTGATTGCCTCAGAATGTCTTCACCTAAGCTTTTGCGATGCGTTTCCCACAGTTCTCGTGGATTAATGGTGAACATGTTGTTAAAATTATCGCAAACAAAATGCGTATTTGTTTTGGGTGACACGTGAGTGACGCCTCTGTTAGCGTTGTGTTCCAATGCTGATCACTTTCAAGCAGCCCTAAACGGAAACACGCTTCTCTATAAGTCTGACATTCATTTCCATGGATGGTTTTCAAGGCGGCAAATGATGTTGGACCTTTGATCGTATGCAATAACAATCGCAAATAATAACATTCAGCATTATTCGGATGAACAGTGTAGACACGTCCCAAAGCATTAGAAGAATGCACACCAGCATATTCTACGACAATCGCACCACGCTTTCTTCTCATGAACTTTTTCGACGACGTGTTCCAAGTGTAGTATTTGTGGATTTCAGGGTATATTAAAGTTTTGGCGAAATTGTCGGTTGCACACAATTCAAAGAAAGCAGTGAGAGTGGTGTGTGGCGGCTGTTCGGCTCTATTTTCAGCATTTCGTTCGGTGAAATAAACACGCTGGCCATTTTCCAAATGAACAGCTAGATGTTGAACTGTTGGATATCGCTCGTGGATGTTGAATGAAAGTATACGCCAAACTGCTTCATTGCTGCTGATGTAACGCCTCATCTGGAATTGCGTGATTTGTCAGTTTGATTGGCAAACCCGAATACTGCCATGTCGCTGCCTTTGTTGACATATTTGAAAATATATTTGATCGACTTCACCGAATTGCAGTACTCAACATTGATGTGGGCATCAAACATTTTTGAAAGCAACGGTGAGTAAGGCACGATCCATCTGTTATCGACGTCAACATCTACATTGCGCATTTTAATTGTAGTTGTGTATCCACCGTCATTCGCCTATACAGAGGATACACTTCCCTTCTTTCATGCATGGTGAATTTCTGTTCAGTTCACCGCAAGGCCCGTGTATCATGTGTTTTCGGATTGATTCAAATAAAACCGGATCTGCTGTGGGATTAGGGAGTTCTGCGGAAATCACATCATCAATTTGCGTTGGCATGATTTTTTGTTTTAGCCAGACTAAAATATGGGCGTGTGGCAGGCCTCGCTTCTGCCATTCAACTGATTACATCCAGCACAGAGTTTCGCAAAATATGTGATTTTTGGCGATAACATCCATCAGCCTTGTCAACTTTTGTTTGAATACTCGGGCGAGGATATCGTGTCTATGTGTTGAACTTTGACCGGTAAATAAAAGGTCGGTGATGTCTTTCCATGCTGGGTTGCATGTGAAAGTGATAAAGAGGTCTGGCCGTCCATACTTGCGCATGTATGTCATATCATCTTGAGCGTACTGGTGCATGTGTCGCTGGCAAGATCACCATTTGGCCGATATTCGAAGCGTTTCCATCATTGGCAATCGCATCACACAAGTGGGCATATTCTTCGACGCGTAGCTTTTGCTGATTCAACCGAATGAAGAGCAGACGTTCACTTTAAATTTTCGCGTACATGTCGACAATGACTTCACGACATTTCAACAAATAATTACATTCATTTGGCCTGATCATAAGGCGATAGGCATAAAAGTCCATACAGGAAACTTTTTTTGTCGACTCTCCATTTGAGTTCGGGTTAATCTGCATTACGTTGAAATGATACCCATCCTCACCCCGAGGAAAAACCACTGGATATTGTAGTGCATCATACGATCGATGAGTTTCCGCAATGCGTTCAACACTTGCATTACGGCGATGGATAATGATATCACGTCGTTCGAAGTCTGTGCCGACCATAACAACTGCGACGTCACCTATCACCGGTGCATTGAAGCGCCGCTCATGCTCACCAGTCGGTGTCTTGTCAGCTCTTATCACAACCGTATAATCATCTGCCGGCATCTGGTCTAGGGCTGTTTTGAATAGACGGATAAGCCTGTTGTGTTCGTGTAACATAGCTTGAAGACACGAAACGATTTCCCGTCTGACTTCAGTACTGATTGCGCAACGCTGTTCAACCTCTGTAGTTTCATTGCCAGTGAAATAAATTTGGAGGAACTTGGCATCATCATTGGGAAGTGGGAGCAACGATCCAATTCTGTGGTAGATTTGGCCTTGCACTTTGAAGGTGGGCATGTAACCAGCGTTGTTAATGATATTAGTTGCTCCGAAGGACGTCATTTGAAAGCATGAGTTGTAGTTTCGGATGTTTTTAAGGAAGTGCTTGGAAATCGGATTGGCGCCAGAAATGTAACTTTGTAGGGGTTCAGGCGGCTCAATCATTGGTGGTAAAGCAACTTTACCGTTTGAACAACATATTCCCGGGGATTCCTTAGCAAACTTCATAGCACGACAATGTAAGCAAACTTTGTCCATTGCGCCAATCACTACGTCCTTGTGATTGCAGTAGTCATCGTCCCTATTGTAGTGAAATGCCGCGAACTTTAAATCGATTCTTTCTCTTGATCGAGCCAATCGGGAGCGATTGGCAGCAAGTCTTTCGACATGCTGTTGCGGTGTCTCAGCAGCTCTAAATGAAGATGCACTGTCACGCATTTCCTGAAGCCGTGATTCGCGTTCTCTTTCCGTTTCTGCGGCTCTAAACGGCTCTAATTTGAAATCTGATAATCCTGATATTGTTTTTGTGAAGTGCACTTGCCACTCCTTACATTTGTGCTGTTCGGAGGCTTCTAAAGAATTTCCACCTGACGTGGAATATTTAGTAAGAGATATTTTTAGTTATTTCAGCAATATTCCACTAAGGACAATAAAATATAAACGTACATTTGACCTTATAAATACTGGCGTAGATTCAATAAAATTTCGACAACTGGTGCAAATATCGGCAACTAAATTGCTTTCCCATGGTTTGGCAGTCAAAAGGGTATTAGAACAATGGGTCGAATTAAAGTACCACTTTCAAATAATAACAACAGCAGAAGCAGAAAAAACTGCTCAACTTATAATTAATTTAATGTGTGCAACGACGAAATTAGACTATATTTAATATTTATGGAACCTATTTTAAATGAAATGAATAGGCTAAATACAGATTTTCAAAGCGATAAAATGGACGCTGGAAGCATTTATGAAAAACTACATTTAAGCCTCCTATCATTAGCATTAAGAATTTTGAAACCAGCAGTAATTAATCAAATAAAGGACGAAGATGATGAAGATACAATAAAAGAAGCCATGGAAACATATTCGGCATATATATCTTTAGATGCAAAAGATTTAGGATATGAATTTGAACCTATGTCACCTACGTCAATAAAAATTAAGAAGACATGCTTTTTATATCTAAAAACACTATTGCTCCAAATGTTAAGACGTTTTCCGCCGAACCTTACTTTTTTTAAAACATTTAAGCTACTTTCCCCAAATATGTACTGTAGTTTAGTAGGTCAACCAAATTTTCGTTCAATTTTAAAAAATACTACATCCGCAGATGTTTCAAAAGAAATATATGAAGCCCAATGGAGAAAGATGCGATTTGTCAAATGGAAGGATTATTTTGGTGAAACTGCGTGTACAAATTTAAATATATGTTGGTCCAAAGTTTTTTCGTACCAAGATGCCGCAGGTTCGAAACCATTTGAAGAACTTGCTGAATTAGTTTTGAATATGCTTTCCGTACCAAAAAGTAATGCTTGCGTTGAACGCGATTTTTCAATAATGAATACTACCAAAACAAAAATACGTAACAAAATGCAATATGAATTATTGGAAGCGCTTCTCAGAATAAACATATACTTTAAAAATAATTCCATTTTTTTTTTGTTTACCTTTTATTTATTTATTGAATCTTCATATCTTGAAAAGACAATAAGTTTTCAAATCTTAATACTAAAAAGAAAATAATAAGCCCAGCCAGTGCTAGACAAAAATTTTTATGCTACTAAAAAAATTTCACATCAACTGATCCAGTCATCTGTTTTGCGCTTGAGTTAAAGCAAGGGTATCCCTTCTTGTCAACCGATTGTGGCCACTAAAGTTAAGGATGTCTCGTGCAAGTGGGTTTGGATGGTGTTCAAGTTTGCTGACATACTTTGACGCATATTTTGTAAATTCGACTTTTACTAATGGCACGCCGAGATCTTTGTGGATTCGAGAATTTTTAACATACCATGGAGCTGCAGTAATTATACGTAGAATTTTATTTTGACCCCTTTGAATTTTTTCAATATTTGATGCTGAGGCCGTACCCCATAATTGTATTCCATAACACCAGATTGGCTTTAGAATTGCATTGTACAACAAAAGTTTGCAATCCAACTTTAATGTAGAATTTCTGCCGATTAGCCAATTAAGTTGCACTGCTTTTAATCTCATCTGAGTAAGTTTTACGTCGATATGAGACTTCCAAGTTAAACGACGATCGAGGTGGATTCCGAGGTATTTGACTTCATTGTGTTGCGGGATAATTTGATTATTTATTCTGATGGACGAGCAGGTATCTTTTCGCAATGTGAAAGTGATATGAATACATTTTTGTTCATTTACCCTGATTTTCCAAAGCTCTAGCTAATTCTCTAGTTTATAAACATAATACTGCAAATTCTGTGATGCAACTTGGTGGTCCTTATGGACGCTGATAAAGGCTGTATCGTCTGCGAAAGTTGACGTGTGGATTTTGGGGTCTGACGGCATGTCGGAGGCATAAATCAAATATAAAGTAGGACCCAGTATGCTACCCTATGGCACACCTGATTCAATTGGCTGAGCGGTACTTAAAAAATTGCCTTCTTTGATTTTAAATTTGCGACCGTATAAATAACTTTCCATGAGTTTATGGGTGTTAGCAGGCAGAGTTAATTTCATTTTGTCCATTAAACCGTCATGCCAAACTTTGTCGAACACTTGCGACACATCAATGAAAAGGGCGGAGCAGTATTTTTTGTCTTCAAACGACCGTCTTATCACATTTACCAATCTGTGTGTTTGTTCGATGGTACTGTGTTTAGCTCTGAACCCGAATTGGTGATTTGGGATACATTGAGTATCGGTCAGAATTGGAATCAACTTAGCCATTAACAATTTTTCAAACACTTTTGAAATTGTCGGCAGTAGACTAATTGGCCTATATGACTCTACTTTAGTAGGGTCCTTCCCTGGCTTAGGAATCATGGTAATCATAGATACCTTCCAATCTGCAGGGTAGTATTCTAGGCGTAAAATAGCATTAAAGATAAAGAGGATAATTCTTCTAGCTACACGAGGTACATAACTCCACAAGCATTTTGTTGCTGATTTTATCCATACCTGGAGCTTTTTTAAGATTCAGAGTACCAATAGCGCTTTGAACATCATTAAAGCTAAGTCTTAGAGGTACAGGAGGTCTAATAACGAGTGGAACCAAATCAGATGCATTATATGAGTTGTTTATAGTAAACACATTTCTCAAATGGTTAACAATTAAAGTCCCCTTCTCGGAATTATTTCTAGCCCAGTCTCCATTGGATTTAGCAGAGGAGGCTTTCCTTTAAGTGGTCTTTTTAAACCTCGTGCCGCCTTCCATAACGAATAGTCAGATTGTGGGGTATTATCAAGACCCTCCAAGTAAGATCTAAGGCCGTTCTTTGGATTTCTAAGAAATTCTTAGTATATCTCTGCATTCCCGTAGCCTAGCTTTCAGTTGAGGAGACCTGTGAATTTGCCACTGTCTTCTAACTCTTCTTTTTACTGTCAGGAGATGATCGAGTTCAGCGAAATAAGTTCTGTTTGTCCCAATTCTGCACTCAACGTCGTATGTGGAGGCGTGATGTACAGCTCTTCGTATGTCCTCAATAAACTTGCCAATCGACCAATCAATATCCTCGGTAGTTCTCAACACTACATTTTCCGTGCAGTGGGAACTTAAATACTTTTTATACTTTATCCAACTTACTCTGGTTTTAGATATGTCCCGAAATGGAGAGCCATTCCCTTGAAGGAAACGCATTGAAATAATAGAAGGAGAGTGATCTGAAGACAAGTGTAATGAAGGCTCCACTTATATCGATTCTACAGGGATATTTTTCACTACTCCAAAGTCAATAGCATCGGGAATCTTTCGTCGGTCCGTCGGCCAGTAAGTGGGATGCCCGCTTGAGAGTACATCTAAGCCCATTTTGGCAATGGTGTTGAAGAGTTCACGACCCTTCGGGGTCACCAGACGTGAACCCCAAAAAGTGTGTTTGGCGTTAAAGTCACCAGCAACTAAAAATCTAGCTCCAAGGGAATTGAAGAAGCTGTAGTATTGGTGTTCTTTTATTGAAAATCGAGGCGGCGAATAAATTGATGATAAAACAAAATTGTATTGACAGAATTCAATACAAATGTTTGTTGCTTGTAGGTAATCCTCACATATGTTGTTCATTAAATAATGTTTTATTCTGTTCTTTATAAGAATTGCCGAACCTCCACATGCTCTTCCGCGGGGATCTTTAGTATCATACAACACGTAGCCATTAATTTTGAAGTACCCTGTCGCCGTCAAATGAGTTTCAGCAATCATAATGCCATCAATCTGCTTATCCATCAGGAAGTGTTCAAGTTCGTTTTTATGTTGGCGGAGGCCGTTCGCATTCCAAAAACAAATTTTTAAACAAATCATTTCTTTAAAATGGCTTGTAAGATAGTGGATTGCATTTTCAGCATTTCCTGCATCATGGATGTCATAGTGGTCGTAAAAGTGTTCATAGTTTGGACAAGTGTCTGCAATGTAGTCTCTAGAGTGTTAATATTAGGCTCGTAATATTGTGATTTAGGTTCCTGCTCCAAACCTGGCATATTAGATTTAACCACGTTTGCGTAAGAAACTTGTCTAGGACTAGGCGCGTTTACATGACTAGTGGACCGTAACAATTGAGGGAAATTGTCACTAGATGCAAAAATAGGCTGTTGAGGATGATTAGGTAATACTGACGTCTTGTTGGTTCTTATGCCTTTCAAATGAGTGTAAATTGGACAACCTCTATAATTTGCGGTATGATTACCTCCGCAGGTACTGCATTTTTTGATTTTTGAATCAGTTTTCGACTTATCACATTTAGCAGTTGCATGTAGCTCCCCACACGCAACACAAACTGTCGGCAATTTACAATACGCCTTGGTGTGACCAAATTCTTGACAGTTGAGACACTGGACGGGTCCCTGACGCTTATGTGGTTCTTCCACGGTGATTCTACGATGCAGAAGGTACATCAGATTGTAGATGGGATGGGACTCGTTTTTCTTTAAGACAACATCTCCAGGTTCCAATTTCACCCTGAACATAGGCTGTGGAATCTTTTCACGGTTTCTAATATTCACTATACTCTTAATTTTGATCCCTTTGTCCATTAATCCGGTCTTTATCTTCGCAGGATCAACACATGGGTCTATACGCTTTAGAACGACTTGGAGTCCTTTTGCGCTGATAGGTATAGAAATCGCTAGTCTCCCTCTCCAACTTCGAAAATCATCTTCCTTTTTCACTTGAATTTTTGTTTCGCTGATATTTCCATGTTTAATTGATGTTACGCTAAACATATTTTCACCTATTACCGAAACAATTCCTTGTACCAATTTACTGGAAGTGGGCTCTCTCAGATAAATTGGTGGGGGCTTAAACGTCTTCTTAGGAAGTTCTGGCTAATCCGTCTGGAGGTGAGCAAACCTATTTTGATCATTTGGATTATCAATACTCACAGCCTTAGGAGCTTTTGAATTTGATGACACTTGAGCAGATGTCGGGCTCCTCTGTCGCTTGAGAACTGTGACGTATTTATCTATACCTACTTGTTTTCTAGGTTTGACTGCACTATTTGATGTACAAGGTGTTGATGTTCCTTCATCTGTTGAAATCACTATATTGGGCGAACAGGAAGACAGGAAGAGACCCATATAGTTTTTCTAGTTGAGCTAAGCTCTTTCTCAGAATTACATCTGAGAGGAACACTCATACAGTTTTTATGTGATGTTTAATGTTTTTTTTTTATATATATATATTTTAACCTATTATGAGTTATTTTTTCACTTTTTTGTTTAATTTCAACTTTTTACACTTTTTCACCTATTACGATTTTTTTCACCGAAAATTCAGCCGCACTAAAAATAACACGTCCGAGCAGTTCGATGAGATGAGACGAGACTAACAGCCTGTTTATAGAACGCGACTCGCTGATAAAAACCGCTGAAATGTTAGCGTTTTTGTTATTTTGGGTCATAGAACACGACTATTGACAAGTTTGCTAAAAAACGTAACTGCTGTCAATTTATTTGGTATATACACGACGGTTAGAGTCGCCGAAGTGTTAAAATTGGACGAATATAGAATTGTGTTCGCGCGTAAAATTTAATTACAATTTCACTGAAAAGGGCAAACACAAAATGGATATTTCAACAAAAAAAAAAGTAAGTACACATTGATATCATAAATGTTTTTTTTAGTTTATTTCGAGTTGTTAAATTTTCAGCATTAAAATAACTTCAGCAATGCAGTTCAGGCAATTGGTGGATTGCATGGAGGAGTTTCCACACTTGGCCACAGGAGCTCCTCAGTTTGGTAGCAGCAAATATGCTATGGAACGTACTTGGGAGACTGTGGCAAATAAATTCTTACGGCCCTCCATTAAGAAGTAGTAGTGAGTGGAAAACGGTATTTATTTTATTGAACTATCCGCATATGTGTGTACATGTTAGTATGTAACTTTTAATTGTATTTGTCAGGTGTGGGTAGATCTTAAGGGTCGCCTTAAAAAAAAAATTCCTGATAACAACAAAGCTGTTAATGAAACGGGTGGTGGGCCTTGTCGTGTCAGCAATTTGACGGAGCTGGAAATGGACATAGACAGGATATGCCATATTTCTGCTGCAGCGGCACCAGGTGGAAAATTTGTTGGTATTCCCCAAAAAAATGTGTCTATCCAACATAAAATTGTAGGCATTACTCCGCCAAGAAAAGGCCAAAAAGTGGCAGTAGTGACACCCACATCTACTGTAGCAACAACAGCAATGCCACAAAACAGCGAAAACTCAGATGATTTATTTCTGCCAACAACATCAAAGAATGCTGAATTTCAACCATACCGAAAGGCGACCTCTACCCCAAAACCAATAGTTTCATCACGAAAACGAAAGCGTGGTGATAATAGTTTCGAAGGACAAGAGAAACTAAAAATTTTGCGTCAACAGCAAGACATTCAGTCTCAAACGTGTGATGCCATTAAAGCACAAGCTGAGAGTTCGAAAGAAGTTGCAGAAGCGGTGAAAGAATGTACGGCAGCTGTACGAGAATGCTATGAAAAGCCAAGCAGAGGCGCTTAAAGCAATGAGAAAAACCATGAAAACGATGGCATCGTCGCTCATTGATATTTTATGGAACATTTGCGAAAAGTAGGTGATATAGGTTTTTCATAGCATTATTTAATTCTTTACCGAAAGTGTTCTTATGTATATACATATTACTATTTTTATTATTAATATTGTTTTTTATATGTAGTTAGAACTTACCTCATATTACTTTTTTGTGGAGAAAATTTTTAATTTATATATTTTGTTTATGTTTTATTTTTATCTATTTTTTTTTGTAATAATTATTTTTCGTACTTAATTAATTAAAATTTATTCTGACTTAAGTTCAATTTTATAGGTAGTAATTATAGAATATATTTAACATTTTCAGACAATTGACAAATTGGAATGCATTTTCTACCCTGCCAAAGGCGTCTCCAGCAATTTTTGTTTTCAAGAATTTAGTGTAAATCGCATACGTACACTTGTATTAACTATTAATAATAAATGGACTTCGGTACCCAAATTTATGCTCCTCATTCTTATAAATAATCCGAGTACACACAAATTTCAAATCATTTATAAGAATGAGGATCATAAATTTGGGTACCGAAGCCCATTTATTATTAATAGTTAATAATAAAAAGATTACCATTACGTTTAAACTGTAAAAGCCCTTATAATTGTGGTAAATGTGCTTTGAATCGTTCCCCGGGGATTTGATACGTATATGGGTACCATCAATGCAACCTACAACACCGGGTATACCACCTTTAACAAAAAAGATTTCTTTAGCCTCATTTTCTTCTTCCACGGTTTTAGCTAAATTTATCCATTTTCTGCAAAGTATTTCTTCAAAAATATCTAGGCTTTCAGTTATTATGTTTGAAACTTGCCCTTTACACATAGATGAAGATAACTCATTGCCAATAGACACTTGGTAGCCACCAGTTGCAACAAATGAAAGGAATGTTGCAAGTCTTGTGGTTGGCAAAATATATGTATTTCTGTACCCGGTTTTTAACTTTGGCGTTATCTCATTATGCAACACTTTAAACAACTCCTTACTCACACGAAAGTTTGCTACAAACCTACACAAAAAATGTTGATCTATTATATCTGAAAACCACTTTACTCATAAATACTCACCGTTCTTCAGACAAGTCCAGAACATTTGATGCATCTCTTAAATTCCTACGACAAAAGCGGGTGTCTTCGTTATCACTCTCACTAGAGTCACTGAAAAATGCCAACTCCACAGACGCAAACATAAGGTCTTGTTTACTTAAAAAAATATATCTGAAATTATAAAGACAACATTTTAATACATTCATACATACATTCATGAATATATTCATACTTCAATCAATTTACACTTACTTGTTTAAAAAGTTACGGAAGACTCCTTGTTTTCTAATAGAAAACGTTTTAAATTACTTTTTTATCAAAAAATTTTAAAAATTCTTTTAATTTTGTTTTACTTTTTTGTTTGTTTATGTTTATTTGATATTTTTCATGAAAATAGGGTTGCCATCTTAATGTTTAATATTAAATTTTGTATGAAGAAATATAAACAAAAACTATTTTTTAACACATTGGCAATAGTAGCGTTTCAAACGATTTGGACATGTGCGCGAATTAACGTAAGTGGCACGACAAAATCGACTCGCGTTCTATAAACGCTATTTATTTCTCACTCGTCCACCGGTCGTCGAGTCGCGAGTTGGGCGAGTCGCGTTCT
The DNA here is from genome assembly GCA_916048285.2 of Bellardia pandia. Lineage (NCBI taxonomy): Eukaryota > Metazoa > Arthropoda > Insecta > Diptera > Calliphoridae > Bellardia > Bellardia pandia. The sequence goes on along the minus strand of OU696532.1, from coordinate 89,286,728 downwards.
ATAAACAGACTGTAAGTCTATAAAATTATGAATGTATTCCTTTTTTAAAAATTTTTTAAATATTTCTAATAAAATATCTTTAGCACTAGAAACGAGATATATTATTTGCGATGATTGGCTTTGAAAATTTTTATTTAATTTGTTCATAATTTTAAGTATATTTTAAATAAATTTTTGTAATAGGAGACAAACCTTCTTGTATTTCTCGAATTTTTTTCATATTGGACGCACATTTTTCCTCGAATTGCGCTTGGATAAAAAAAATGTTGCAAAACGGTCCACTGTTGCAACGTTCTTGTTGCGACGGATTCAAAGTAAAGCCATCTCGTATCACTCAGTCTTAACATGTTATGCTCAGGAACGGCAAAAATACTTTGGAGTTCTTTGAACTCCATTTGTCTCTTGGCACTTTTAAAACATTCCGAAGTAATTGTTCTACCCCATCAGGAATGCATGTTAAAGATGAGCTGTTTATTAGATTTAAAGAATGACAAACGCAGCCAATATGAAATAGATTGGGAATTTTATTTTTCAGCAATGTTGTTATATTGTGCTTTAAGCTAGCGTCGCCATTAGCTTTACTTATCCCGAACAAATAAAAAATAGAGAACAATTATGTTTGAAGGTTGAAATATGAATGCATCATGCTATCTTTATTTCTTTACTTATACCTATTCTTATATCTATTGACAGAGTTGTATTTCTTATACCTAATATCATGGTTGCATTTAATAGTAATTGTCAGTGATGGTATATGTGACAGGGGTGGCACTACACCTCCCTTCTTAAAAAACAAAATTACAATTTAACTTATTTATGTATTACTTATTATTTATTTCAAAAAAATAAAGTTCAGTGTTGTAGGTGTTGGCCTGACTCCTACATACCTCCCTTTTTATTTAGAAATGTTGAATCAAATAAGGTGATCAGTCTTTTTGGTTCAACAATTCTAAGATAGTTTTTAAATTAAGTTATATGTATTTATATTTTTTTTTCTAAAATTTTCCATCTTCACTGACAATTATGATATTTGCAATTATAACGATAATCTTAAATTAATATATAAGTTAAATGTATTTTTTTTTTAAAAAATTCAGTCTAATGATAATTACAATATTTGAAATTTTAATTTAATTAATTTCAAATTAATATATAAGTTACAAGTATTTTATTTTAAATTTCAGTCTTCAATATTTGTTTTATTTATTAGATTATAATGATAATTTCAAAATATATATTTCTGTGTAAATATATTTTTGTTTGTTTGCTTTTTGTATGCTTTTTTTTTTAAATTTATATAATAAATAATATGTAAATTTATATAAAATTTATATAAAAAAAAAATTTTTTATATTTTGTGTGTGATTTTTAGTATTTTCTCTTGTAGCAAAAAATTTAAAAGAGAAATGTTACGCTTTATTTATTTTTATGTCTCTATGTATAATATTTTCATATGATGTTTTACTGTTTCCGTATTCGGTTTTTATGAACGGTTTTTTCTTTTTTTGTTGCCTTATCATAAATTGTTACGTTAGTATCATTTATATTAGTTACTACATAAGGCCCTTGATAAATACTTTTATGTTTATCATAAGGTTCTTTTTTTAATAATACAACATCATTTAGTTGTAATGATATGGGATTAGACAATTTATCATAATAATTTTTACATCTTAATTTATGTTTTTCTATTAGTTGTTTTGCAATTATATTCGTTTTTTGCAATCTGTATTTGATTTCTTTAACATAATTGTCGATATTATAAATTGGATCCAAATTCTTAATAGTTTGATTTGGCATTGTTACTTGTCTACCAAAAACTAACTCGAAGGGCGTGAACTTATTATCAAAAACGGTGTTAGATGTTGTGTTATGATAAAATGCAAAATATTTTAGATATGTATCCCAGTCTGATATATTTTCGCTGATGTATGCTCGAATGTACTCGTTAAAAACACGGTGGCTTCGTTCAACTGTGCCAATAGTCTGGTGGTGGTAACTAGTTGAGAACTTTGTGTCAATATTCAAAAATTTACAGAGTTCGGAGAAGACTTCATTTTTGAATTCTGTCCCTAAATCGGATTTAATAGTGTTTATTTTTCCGTAAATCAATATAAAATTTTCAAAAATTGCACGAGCAACTGTCTTAGCGGATTTTTCGGGTATTGCTATTGTTACCAAATATTTCGTTAAATCGCACATTAGAGTTAAAGCATATTTATTACCGTAGTTTGATTCGGGTAATGGACCTATTGTGTCTATCACTACTACATCAAATCCTCTAGTAGGTGTAGGTGTAATTACGAGGTTTTCAGTATTTGAAGGCCTTACTTTGTTTAAATTACATTTTGAACAGTTTTTCACAAATTTCGCAATATCGCGTGTCATCCTTTTCCAGTAGTATTTTGTTCTTACTTTTGCATACAGTTTCTTTTGACCGCAATGTCCGCCTATGAGTGGATCTTCGTGATATATTTGCATTAATTTAAGTTTTTCTTGTTCATCTGTTGTAGTTACAATCGGTTCGGTTAATAATATTTCTAAAGACTTTAACATTTTGTTACCCTGATCCTTTAAATTTTGTATTGTAATTATTTTAAAAATTATATCATTCTTTGGCCATTCTGCACTAAAAATTCTGAGTTTGTCAGTTTCGTCTTGTAACTTCGAAAGCATATAATCTAAATTAATTGTTTCGTTAACGAACTCAAAATCTAAAGATAACAGTTTCTTAAATTTTTTATGAAGTTTTACGCGTAATATCTTATTGTCATCAAAATTAATTATTTCTGTGTTTATTCTTGCAATATTTTTGTTAAAGTCATGGGAAAATTTATCATAAATTTTTAATTCTATGTTATTATTGGTCCTCGCCGATTCTTTTAACTCAATTGTATTATCGTTGCATTTTCTTGACATTGCACGCGTCGTTATTGACAAAATCTGGTTACTATTTTTTCCCAATTCAGTAATTGCTATTCGTGAGAGTGCATCCGCACCAACAATGGACTTCCCTTTAATATATTCTACGGTAAAATTGTATTCAGATAACTCCAATCGTATCCGCGTAAGTTTTGATGATGGGTCTTTCATATTGAAGAGATTTCCTAAGGATATCAAAAACGTCTTGTAAATTTCTTAAGTGATGCTTCTTACTACATCCGACAATAATTATGTCATCGACATACAAAAAGGCTTTGTTGGGACTTAACCCCGAAAATGCAATGGACATCATTCTAGAGAACGAATTTGGTGCTACATTAAGTCCGAAAGGCAATACCTTCCAACGAAACGAACCTTTATCTGTGCTGAATGCGGTAACGTCACGGGAATCTATATTAAGTGGAATTTGGTGAAATCCTGAAAATAAATCGACGATTGAGAAATGTTTAGCCCGACCTAAATTATCCAAAATGTCGTCGATTCGAGGGAGTGGGAATTTGTCCGCAATGAGCTTTTTATTTACTGCTCGATAATCGACGCACATTCGGTATGATTTCTGATCGTCTATGCTCTTTTTTGGTACTAAGATAAGTGGACTGTTAAAATTTGAACTACTTGGTTCTATTAAATCATTGTTTAATAAGTTTGTAACTTGACTATTGATTTCTTTTCTTTGGCTATGTGGCAATCTATAATTTTTTACGTACACGGGGGTCGAGTCAATTAATCTTAATTTCTGTTCATAAAAATTGTTTAATGTTAGCTTATCTTCTTTTAAACAAAATATGTCTGCATACTGTTCACAAATTGGCATTAAACTACTTTCGACATCAACTGGCATCTGTTTCTTCAAAATACTTTTCAACTTTGTGATTCGTTCATTGTCCAATTTCTTTTGTTCTACTGAATATATGTAAAAATTATGTAAACTTTCGGTTACTATTTTATCATTTGAAATACATTTAAAATCATTTGTAGTGTTAACTAGTCTAAGAACTGGGTTGCTAGAATCGATAATACATTTTGCAACAAATACACCTTTGCAAACTTCCTGAGTATCTACAAACTTGGGTTCTTTTAAATTTGGTAAATTAAAAATTCTGTACACTTCACAGCGTGGTGGAATTATGCAAGTAAAGTTATTTTCTCCATGTTGTATTGGAATATATGACTTCCTGTTTTTAAAAGTTACAGAAATTGACATTGTTTCATAATCGATGTTGCATTTATTGTCCTTAAGAAAATCCTTACCCAATATGCCATTTGCTGGTATATTAAAATCATCACTGACGACGTGAAAAATTTGCGAAATTAACTGGTTTGAAATTATTAAACTAGTACATATCGTACCTAATGTAAAAATTGTATTTGGAGTTATACCGGTTATGCTGACTATTTGATTCGTATTCAAAATAGAATTTTGATTTATGCATGAAAGCTTAATGACTGAGATATCTGCCTGAGTATCTACCAGAAAAGTACACGTTTGATTTGTATCGATGCAATTTAATTTGATAAAATCAGTATAATTTAGATTTAATGAAAAAATTGAATGAGTTGAATTTTGGAAATCTAATTCTGATTTTCCGGTATTTGTTCGAGATCCCCCAACGACACCTGGTGGGGGGCTTCTGCGTTTAAAGCCCTAATATTTTGCGAAAAATTATTTCTATTGTTGCCACGAAAATTATTTTGAAACCGGTTATTGCTTCCTCTACGATTGTTATTTGAAAATTGCTTGTTATTATTAAAGTTACCGTTTGCTCCAGTATAATTATTGTTGTTTGCTTGTCGATTATTCCAACGATATGAATTATTGCGAAACTGATTAGAATAGTTGCCCTGATATGAATTATTACGAAAATGATTTGAGTTGTTACCCCGTTGGGAATTATTCATGTTCCTATTATGAGTCCTAACTGACAAGACCTGATGTTCCTTCATTTCGTTAGTTTGTTCTACTACCAGTTTTGCTATAACTTCTTTTGGGTCTTTAAAAGTGGCTGAGGCTAAAATGGATTTGACTAAATTTGATCTCGCATTAGCTCGACAAACGCTAACCGTCTGCTCAATGGCCATTTCATGGGCTTTGGTTTTTGTAATGCCCTCAAAAATTAACGAGCGCTTCAAGGCATTAGCCAATTCTTCTGCCTGTTTAGCGAAATCAGTATAATTATTACCAGACACATCCGGTCGAATGTTATTTTTCAGAGCCGTTTTTATGTCATCAATTGAAGTTATTTGTTCTGGCAAAGCTTCTCGAGCCTTTGCTTCTAATTTTGATTTTATAAAATTTATAAATGTGGAATTTAAATTATCTTCGGATATATCCTGAATTAAATCAATTTTATCTAAAAATGACTCTAAAGTGAGAGGATTACCATCATAATTCTCTCTTATGATTGACGAACACATAGATATAAAAGATTTCTTTGCCTCAATTGTTGCCATGTTTCCTAAACTTTCAAGATTACGAATGCGATTTGTTTCGAAATTCAAATTTAAAGTGCCACAAGTTTTCAAAGTATGCTTGGTATCAGCTTCTGGTTTGCTATCTATCAAAACACTTTTATCAACACGTTCTAATAAGTTCACGTCTTCTGGAATGTATATTTTACAATTCAATTTATCAAAACATTTTAATAATATACCTCTAATATTATTAATTTTTGGAAAAATTGTTGTCTTTTCATACAGTGATAAATTTTCTAAATTTCTTATGTAATCGAGAATTAAATTATATTGTTCAATTAAAAGATTTATATATTCGTTAATTTTAATTGGATCTGATGACAAAGGTCGATTTTGTAAGATTCTTTTCTTTATCTTATAAAATTCTTCAATTAATTCTTTAAAAGTATCTTCATCAAATGTCGACATTTGCTATCATGAACAAAAATTAGAAAAAATGAATTTAATTCCCATTAATTTTGTTAAGTGTATTAAAAATAAAAACAGTAAATCAATTTTTAAAAATTTAGATCAACGCATAAGAATTTGTTTCCCGACTATCACTTTTATGTTTTGTTCAAATTGTTGTTCTTTTTTTTTTTATTTTGTTCTTGAATTTTCTATATTATTTAATGAATGTTTTAATTACTTTAAATATTTGTATTTTAAATCATGTTTATAGAGTAGTTAAATCATTCACTGTTAATATTTAAAATTTCAGATTAATGTACATATTAATTGTAATAAGAAGAAGAACAAATATTATTTTTGCATTTTTGTTATTATTATTATAATATTCTTATTTTATTTTATTTCAAGTAGGTAATTTTTAGTTAATTCAAAAAAAAATTTTTTTTCAAACAATATTTAATAATATAAATAATATTTTTATAATATAATACTTATATAATAGTTATTTTAATTATTATATGATTATATTATATTATTATATTATGTACCTATATGTAAGTAAAAATAAAATTTTAAATTAAAATTTAAATATGTGTAAATATGTACATGTGTTTCTTATAATAGTAGGTGTATGTATATGTATGTTTTTTTTTTTTTGTTAATATCTGTACAAATATACCTGCTGCCCTGTCGTGATGCCGGTTGGAGTCACTTGCAGTATGTAGAGAGTAACTTGTTGTTGGTGTTGTTGTGATGCTGATGTCTTCTTTTTTCTTCTCATGTACTTCTTAACTTGAGTAACTTGTTGTTGTTGTTGTTGTTATGATGTTGAGAATTTTCTAAATTTGTTTTATATTCTTCTTCTTCTTTTTTTTTTCTTGGCATGTCATGTCTTCTTCTTATATTCTTGCTTTTCCTTTATACTTTTTATGGTTGTTTTTTTTTCATTTTCTTCATTGTATGTTTATTAAAAAATGTTCATTGTTTGATGTTTTGTTTTGACTTGTAATTTTTATTTCGTTTTTTTTTATTTTTTTTTTTTTTTTTTTTTTGGTAGGTATAGTATGTAAATTTAATTTAAGTATGTATTTTAAACACTAAACAACAATAATTGATATTGCGCCAGACACTTGCGTGAGCACTGTTTTTTAATTTTTGTATATGTATTTTAAACACATAGTAAATTGTATGCGCCAGACACTTGCGTGAGCGCTGTTTTTTTAATTTTTGTATATGTATTTTAAACACATAGTAAATTGTACGCGCCAGACACTTGCGTGAGCGCTGTTTTTTAATTTTGGTCTTTTTTCTATTTTATTATTTTTTTTTGTGTTTGTAGCTCTTGTATTGGTGTGTTAATATAAGTAACTTTGTATGTGTTAAGTTTTCACTTTTGTTAGAATTATTAATTTACAAGTTTTTTTTCACTTTTAATTCTTTATTTCCACTGTTTTTTCTATTCACTACACTCTTTTTTTTTTTTTTTTGTTTAAAATTTCAATTTATTTTTTTTTTTTATTGAGTTTATTTTAATACCTAATATCATGGTTGCATTTAATAGTAATTGTCAGTGATGGTATATGTGACAGGGGTGGCACTACAATGTTGCTACACCATTTCTTTTTCCCACCATCGTTGACGCGTTGTCTGTGGCAAACCCAATAAAATTTTTGAATGGCACTTCATATTCATCTAGAGCAGCCAAAACTGTATTGGCTATACATTCGCCAGTTCCATTGTCTTGCTGCACTAATCGAAAAAAAATTGTCAATCGTTTTCCCTTCATTTTTGTCAAATTGACGAACAACCATAACCAAACATTTTTCAGTTGCTATGTCGGCTGTTTCATCAATTATAAGGCTGAAATAATCTCTTTTCATCTGTTCAGTAATTTTAAGTAACCCTTCTTTACCGGGAAACTGAGCAATTTCTTTCGATTTAGTGCGGCCGCAAGTTACCTGTAAAGAAAACATTAATTACACTCCGCTATAAAATGACACTAATGAGGATTATAGACCTAGTTTTGAAAAATTTTTAAACACTCTTAAGTAGTAGTAGGAGTTGACAATATGGACCCTCGCTTCGTGAGAATACTTTTACCTTACATTTTACCTTATTTAACTTACCTTTTTAATTCAATAATAACTCGTAGTGTTTTTCCTCAGATCTGGAAGCAATCGAAAATAATACCAATACCCAAATCTAGAACTGAATATCGCCCCATTGCAATACTTTGCTTCTTATCTAAGGTTTTGGAAAAGCTATTGCACAGACAAATTACGGATAATGTACAAATTTGTTCCCTAATGACAGCAAAACAATCGGGCTTTCGACCTAATCACAGTTGCATTACTGAGTTGGCTGTAGTATCAGATAATATTCGACAAAACTTAGATGATGGTAATGTCTCGTTCCTTGTTCTTCTGGACCATTCTAAGGCTTTTGACTCCGTCGAATACAATATTCTATGTTCTAAACTCATAAAACTATTTAATTTCTCCTCCTCCGCTATCTCGTTGCTTAACTCGTATCTTATTGGGCGTGCACAGGCTGTTTTCTCAAGCAAGTCCATTTCAGAGGTTCTCCCAGTATTAAGAGGTGTACCACAGGGTTCCATCCTGGGTCCTCTGTTATTTTCTTTATATATTAATGATGTGCAATTGACACTCGGATTTCCTCTTAATGACTTAACTGAATATGTGGCCAAATTGAATAGCGATCTGTCAAGAATACATTGCTGGGCAACGGCAAATGGGCTTTGTCTCAACCCAAAAAAATCTAAATGTTTGCTAATACAAAAGAGACGTTCTGCACAGATTTGCGAACTTCTGAATAACGTACCTATAGAAATTGTGTCACACTCAAAGCACCTTGGGATAGTTTTCAATGATAGGTTGACTTGGTCAAATCATGTTAATGCTATTGTAGGTCAAACGTATGCTAAACTACGATCACTCTGGCGAACCCAACATTTTACCCCGCAAAATATTAGAATGCTATTAGCAAAAACGTACATTATGCCCGGTTTTTTTTATGGCTGTGAGCTTTTCGCCAGCTGTGATTCCGTAAGTAAGCAAAAGTTAAAAGTAGTTTTCAATAATGTAGTTCGATACGTGTATAGTATTAAACGTTTTGATCATGTGTCGAATTTTTCCCGCTCACTTTATGGCGTTTCATTCGAAAACCTTATAAATGTCAGAACACTTGTGCTCCTTCATAAAATTATTTATACTGGTAAGCCTTTCTATCTTTATCAGAAAATTCACTTTAATGGAAGCAACAGGGGAAAGAAAATTGTACCATTAAGGCGCTGCAGTCTTGTTTCCGAGTGGCAATTCTTTATACATGCTGTTCGTCTTTGGAATTTGCTCCCTCATAACATTCAGATCCTTAGTAATGCAAACGCATTTAAGAAAAATCTTTTTGAACACTTTAAGTGATTTTTAAATTATTTTGTTTAAAAAACTTCCTAACTTTGATTTTTATATGGGTACTTGTACATACAACTTCATAACATTTTTATTTAATTTAATTTTATTTCCATTTTACTACTGTTTTCATCTTTTTATTGATATTTTTTTTCTTCTTCTTTCTTCATTTTTTTAACCTTTCACATTTTTTATTATGTTCTAATTGTTTCAATCGTAAATTATACTTATCGTACAATTATTTTTTACTTATTTTCGCACTTTGTCTTCTTTATTTGTATTCTAAACTTTAATTCAATTAACTTTAAATTTAACTTTAACTTTAAAATCTAAAATTCCTGTACTTTAATTATAAGATTTAATCTTGTTGTACAGGATAAACACATTAAAGAAATAAATAAATAAATAAATTTTCAATTATTTTGAAAAAACTGCTTTAGGGTAGGTCGTAGTACCCCTGCCTCTAAACTTTGTTAAACCGATTTCAAAATTTTAAACAAAAATAGAGAGACAAAGAATTAACGTTTCATAAAATGTATATTCCCAGAAATTGTGTAAGTTTTTATAAAAAGTTTAGTTTTTTTTTATTTTTTTTTCGTAATTTTTCAAATTCAAGTTCTCAAATTCAAATTCTTTAGAAAAGTGCTTTAAATTCAAATTTATGTATATAGAAAAAACGAAACATTACTTGTCAGAATCGGTTTATATTTGCAAAACTATTAAACTTTTTTGAAAAAATTTACCTTTTAAATTAAAAACTGTAAAATATTTTTTTATAGTTTTTTGTTTTTTTATTCATATGCGCTGCGGGAGAAAATACTAAAAAATGTATTATAAAAAGTTTAATAACTTTTACAATTTTCATCTGAATTGAAAAATTCCATGTTTTGTTAAGAACTAAATTTTCTTTCTACGTTGATATAAATTCTATAAGCTTTCATATCAAAAATAAACAATGAAAAGCTACTAAAATCAAAAAAGTTGAATTTTTTTTAGATATTCTTAAGGCCCAACTATAATATGCATATGCTAGCTTAAGCAAACGTGCGAATACATATAAATTGTATGTGGCAAACTATAATGTACTTAACGAAACTTTTCGTTAAGTTTTTCAACTGTCATTTGCTTAAGCAAAAAGCGAAACTGGTCGCATATTCCGTACGGAATCAGCTGTTGGTTGTTTGCTTCTTCTTCTTTTACAGTGTAGTTCACTTATTTCTTTTAATGTGCACAGGCCTTCAATCGCTACCTTTAACATGTTTATATTATTTAATTTTTAAGTTTTTTCTCCATTTTTGCAACACAATACGAAAATTAACAAAACATATGTAAACGTTTATTATTATTTACAATGTAGTGCTGACACAGCTGTACATTTTAGTACTTTTGGCGATAAATTAAAAAAAGGAAAAATTATGCGTTTCGGGTACGAAGTTTTCTTTTAATTATAAAATAATATAATAATACTAGCTAAACCCGGTGTGCTTTGCTACCCCCCCCCCCCCCCTCGTCATAAAATAAAGTAAAACGTATTTATATATTTACAAACATTTATTTATTTAATTTTAATGTATTTATTGCAATGCTTTAGGCGAGACCATGCCCCTTTGTCCACTTACATAGTCAAGAATTTATTATTTCGTAAGAATATCCTGTTGTGAAAATTTAATGACGATCGGTCCAGTAGTTAAGACTATATTACGATGTTTAATTTTCCTAAAAAGGGGCGTGGTCCCACTCACTTTTCTCCTGGTACGTATTCCTAATTATGCCAATACCATATGTACCAAATATCACCGACGTACGTCAAAAAATGCCCAAAATATGGCGGGTTAAATTTGTGGGTTATATGGGCGGTGCCACCCCCGTTTGTACAATCAAAACTTCATATAGCCTATTATTCCTTCCAGAGTCACAGTAACATGCTGTAAAAATTTCAGGCAGATTGGTCCAAGGGTTTGGCCTCCTATTAAGCACAAACATACAGACACACATTCATTTATATATATATATAGATTAAAAGCAGCATTCCAAGTTGAAAAAGGAGTTTGTTGTTGATGGATATGCACATGTCCTCAATCAGCAGTAGTGTTTGGTTGAAAATCTCGTCGGAATACTCCTGGTTAGGATAAGTTGCGCGTGATTGCCTCAGAATGTCTTCACCTAAGCTTTTGCGATGCGTTTCCCACAGTTCTCGTGGATTAGATGGTGAACATGTTGTTAAAGTTATCGCAAACAAAATGCGTATTTGTTTTGGGTGACACGTGAGCGACGCCTCTGTTAGCGTTGTGTTCCAATGCTGATCACTTTCAAGCAGCCCTAAACGGAAACACGCTTCTCTATAAGTCTGACATTCATTTCCATGGATGGTTTTCAAGGCGGCAAATGATGTTGGACCTTTGATCGTATGCAATAACAATCGCAAATAATAACATTCAGCATTATTCGGATGAACAGTGTAGACACGTCCCAAAGCATTAGAAGAATGCACACCAGCATATTCTACGACAATCGCACCACGCTTTCTTCTCATGAACTTTTTCGACGACGTGTTCCAAGTGTAGTATTTGGGGATTTCAGGGTATATTAAAGTTTTGGCGAAATTGTCGGTTGCACACAATTCAAAGAAAGCAGTGAGAGTGGTGTGTGGCGGCTGTTCGGCTCTATTTTCAGCATTTCGTTCGGTGAAATAAACACGCTGGCCATTTTCCAAATGAACAGCTAGATGTTGAACTGTTGGATATCGCTCGTGGATGTTGAATGAAAGTATACGCCAAACTGCTTCATTGCTGCTGATGTAACGCCTCATCTGGAATTGCGTGATTTGTCAGTTTGATTGGCAAACCCGAATACTGCCATGTCGCTGCCTTTGTTGACATATTTGAAAATATATTTGATCGACTTCACCGAATTGCAGTACTCAACATTGATGTGGGCATCAAACATTTTTGAAAGCAACGGTGAGTAAGGCACGATCCATCTGTTATCGACGTCAACATCTACATTGCGCATTTTAATTGTAGTTGTGTATCCACCGACATTCGCCTATACAGAGGATACACTTCCCTTCTTTCATGCATGGTGAATTTCTGTTCAGTTCACCGCAAGGCCCGTGTATCATGTGTTTTCGGATTGATTCAAATAAAACCGGATCTGCTGTGGGATTAGGGAGTTCTGCGGAAATCACATCATCAATTTGCGTTGGCATGATTTTTTGTTTTAGCCAGACTAAAATATGGGCGTGTGGCAGGCCTCGCTTCTGCCATTCAACTGAGTACATCCAGCACAGAGTTTCGCCAAATATGTGATTTTTGGCGATAACATCCATCAGCCTTGTCAACTTTTGTTTGCATACTCGGGCGAGGATATCGTGTCTATGTGTTGAACTTTGACCGGTAAATAAAAGGTCGGTGATGTCTTTCCATGCTGGGTTGCATGTGAAAGTGATAAAGAGGTCTGGCCGTCCATACTTGCGCATGTATGTCATATCATCTTGAGCGTACTGGTGCATGTGTCGCTGGCAAGATCACCATTTGGCCGATATTCGAAGCGTTTCCATCATTGGCAATCGCATCACACAAGTGGGCATATTCTTCGACGCGTAGCTTTTGCTGATTCAACCGAATGAAGAGCAGACGTTCACTTTCAATTTTCGCGTACATGTCGACAATGACTTCACGACATTTCAACAAATAATTACATTCATTTGGCCTGATCATAAGGTGATAGGCATAAAAGTCCATACAGGAAACTTTTTTTGTCGACTCTCCATTTGAGTTCGGGTTAATCTGCATTACGTTGAAATGATACCCATCCTCACCCCGAGGAAAAACCACTGGATATTGTAGTGCATCATACGATCGATGAGTTTCCGCAATGCGTTCAACACTTGCATTACGGCGATGGATGATGATATCGCGTCGTTCGAAGTCTGTGCCGACCATAACAACTGCGACGTCACCTATCACCGGTGCATTGAAGCGCCGCTCATGCTCACCAGTCGGTGTCTTGTCAGCTCTTATCACAACCGTATAATCATCTGCCGGCATCTGGTCTAGGGCTGTTTTGAATAGACGGATAAGCCTGTTGTGTTCGTGTAACATAGCTTGAAGACTCGAAACGATTTCCCGTCTGACTTCAGTACTGATTGCGCAACGCTGTTCAACCTCTGTAGTTTCATTGCCAGTGAAATAAATTTGGAGGAACTTGGCATCATCATTGGGAAGTGGGAGCAACGATCCAATTCTGTGGTAGATTTGGCCTTGCACTTTGAAGGTGGGCATGTAACCAGCGTTGTTAATGATATTAGTTGCTCCGAAGGACGTCATTTGAAAGCATGAGTTGTAGTTTCGGATGTTTTTAAGGAAGTGCTTGGAAATCGGATTGGCGCCAGAAATGTAACTTTGTAGGGGTTCAGGCGGCTCAATCATTGGTGGTAAAGCAACTTTACCGTTTGAACAACATATTCCCGGGGATTCCTTAGCAAACTTCATAGCACGACAATGTAAGCAAACTTTGTCCATTGCGCCAATCACTACGTCCTTGTGATTGCAGTAGTCATCGTCCCTATTGTAGTGAAATGCCGCGAACTTTAAATCGATTCTTTCTCTTGATCGAGCCAATCGGGAGCGATTGGCAGCAAGTCTTTCGACATGAAGTTGCGGTGTCTCAGCAGCTCTAAATGAAGATGCACTGTCACGCATTTCCTGAAGCCGTGATTCGCGTTCTCTTTCCGTTTCTGCGGCTCTAAACGGCTCTAATTTGAAATCTGATAATCCTGATATTGTTCTTGTGAAGTGCACTTGCCACTCCTTACATTTGTGCTGTTCGGAGGCTTCTAAAGAATTTCCACCTAACGTGGAATATTTAGTAAGAGATATTTTTAGTTATTTCAGCAATATTCCACTAAGGACAATAAAATATAAACGTACATTTGACCTTATAAATACTGGCGTAGATTCAATAAAATTTCGACAACTGGTGCAAATATCGGCAACTAAATTGCTTTCCCATGGTTTGGCAGTCAAAAGGGTATTAGAACAATGGGTCGAATTAAAGTACCACTTTCAAATAATAACAACAGCAGAAGCAGAAAAAACTGCTCAACTTATAATTAATTTAATGTGTGCAACGACGAAATTAGACTATATTTAATATTTATGGAACCTATTTTAAATGAAATGAATAGGCTAAATACAGATTTTCAAAGCGATAAAATGGACGCTGGAAGCATTTATGACAAACTACATTTAAGCCTCCTATCATTAGCATTAAGAATTTTGAAACCAGCAGTAATTAATCAAATAAAGGACGAAGATGATGAAGATACAATAAAAGAAGCCATGGAAACATATTCGGCATATCTATCTTTAGATGCAATAGATTTAGGATATGAATTTGAACCTATGTCACCTACGTCAATAAAAATTAAGAAGACATGCTTTTTATATCTAAAAACACTATTGCTCCAAATGTTAAGACGTTTTCCGCCGAACCTTACTTTTTTTAAAACATTTAAGCTACTTTCCCCAAATATGTACTGTAGTTTAGTAGGTCAACCAAATTTTCTTTCAATTTTAAAAAATACTACATCCGCAGATGTTTCAAAAGAAATATATGAAGCCCAATGGAGAAAGATGCCATTTGTCAAATGGAAGGATTATTTTGGTGAAACTGCGTGTACAAATTTAAATATATGTTGGTCCAAAGTTTTTTCGTACCAAGATGCCGCAGGTTCGAAACCATTTGAAGAACTTGCTGAATTAGTTTTGAATATGCTTTCCGTACCAAAAAGTAATGCTTGCGTTGAACGCGATTTTTCAATAATGAATACTACCAAAACAAAAATAACAAAAACAAAAATGCAATATGAATTATTGGAAGCGCTTCTCAGAATAAACATATACTTTAAAAATAATTCCATTTTTTTTTTGTTTACCTTTTATTTATTTATTGAATCTTCATATCTTGAAAAGACAATAAGTTTTCAAATCTTAATACTAAAAAGAAAATAATAAGCCCAGCCAGTGCTAGACAAAAATTTTTATGCTACTAAAAAAATTTCACATCAACTGATCCAGTCATCTGTTTTGCGCTTGAGTTAAAGCAAGGGTATCCCTTCTTGTCAACCGATTGTGGCCACTAAAGTTAAGGATGTCTCGTGCAAGTGGGTTTGGATGGTGTTCAAGTTTGCTGACATACTTTGACGCATATTTTGTAAATTCGACTTTTACTAATGGCACGCCGAGATCTTTGTGGATTCGAGAATTTTTAACATACCATGGAGCTGCAGTAATTATACGTAGAATTTTATTTTGACCCCTTTGAATTTTTTCAATATTTGATGCTGAGGCCGTACCCCATAATTGTATTCCATAACACCAGATTGGCTTTAGAATTGCATTGTACAACAAAAGTTTGCAATCCAACTTTAATGTAGAATTTCTGCCGATTAGCCAATTAAGTTGCACTGCTTTTAATCTCATCTGAGTAAGTTTTACGTCGATATGAGACTTCCAAGTTAAACGACGATCGAGGTGGATTCCGAGGTATTTGACTTCATTGTGTTGCGGGATAATTTGATTATTTATTCTGATGGACGAGCAGGTATCTTTTCGCAATGTGAAAGTGATATGAATACATTTTTGTTCATTTACCCTGATTTTCCAAAGCTCTAGCTAATTCTCTAGTTTATAAACATAATACTGCAAATTCTGTGATGCAACTTGGTGGTCCTTATGGACGCTGATAAAGGCTGTATCGTCTGCGAAAGTTGACGTGTGGATTTTGGGGTCTGACGGCATGTCGGAGGCATAAATCAAATATAAAGTAGGACCCAGTATGCTACCCTATGGCACACCTGATTCAATTGGCTGAGCGGTACTTAAAAAATTGCCTTCTTTGATTTTAAATTTGCGACCGTATAAATAACTTTCCATGAGTTTATGGGTGTTAGCAGGCAGAGTTAATTTCATTTTGTCCATTAAACCGTCATGCCAAACTTTGTCGAACACTTGCGACACATCAATGAAAAGGGCGGAGCAGTATTTTTTGTCTTCAAACGACCGTCTTATCACATTTACCAATCTGTGTGTTTGTTCGATGGTACTGTGTTTAGCTCTGAACCCGAATTGGTGATTTGGGATACATTGAGTATCGGTCAGAATTGGAATCAACTTAGCCATTAACAATTTTTCAAACACTTTTGAAATTGTCGGCAGTAGACTAATTGGCCTATATGACTCTACTTTAGTAGGGTCCTTCCCTGGCTTAGGAATCATGGTAATCATAGATACCTTCCAATCTGCAGGGTAGTATTCTAGGCGTAAAATAGCATTAAAGATAAAGAGGATAATTCTTCTAGCTACACGAGGTACATAACTCCACAAGCATTTTGTTGCTGATTTTATCCATACCTGGAGCTTTTTTAAGATTCAGAGTACCAATAGCGCTTTGAACATCATTAAAGCTAAGTCTTAGAGGTACAGGAGGTCTAATAACGAGTGGAACCAAATCAGATGCATTATATGAGTTGTTTATAGTAAACACATTTCTCAAATGGTTAACAATTAAAGTCCCCTTCTCGGAATTATTTCTAGCCCAGTCTCCATTGGATTTAGCAGAGGAGGCTTTCCTTTAAGTGGTCTTTTTAAACCTCGTGCCGCCTTCCATAACGAATAGTCAGATTGTGGGGTATTATCAAGACCCTCCAAGTAAGATCTAAGGCCGTTCTTTGGATTTCTAAAGGTACGGTCACACTTGTAAAACATTTGACAAAAAACACCAAATATTTCTCTTCCATAATGTGACCATAAAACATTTTGGGGTGCAAACATGATTTTGAGAAAACAAAATTTGTTTTGTAGCAAACAAAAATGTGTCTAATGTGAACAGAGTGTGACCACCCTATGTCAAATATTTTCCGCTTTTTTGGGCAAATAATTATTTTTTCTTGCAAAGCTATTGTAAGAACAAATAGAGGCAAATAACAGCTGGTGAAAACAGTGTCGTCATTTTTAAAAATAAATTAGGAACATTTTCATAAAAATCACCAAAACAGAAGTGTACTAATATTTGCAAAACTCCATTTTCAATGCAGAAATTAAAGGCCAGGTATTTAAATAGTAAAAAATTTTATGGAAGTGATTGTCAAATATGGACCGATTCCAATAAATTTCGGCTGGGTGATTTATTTTTTTTTATGTTTTTGCAATTACATTTGTACAATGTTATAAGAAACGGCTTACGGAAAAAATGGATTAAGAGAAAAATTTATTTGTATGTTAAGAAATTTTTCTCTCACCGAAATCAAAATTTATACGTTACAAAGTAATTTTTTAGTTTTGTTTACAAAAATATTTTGTCTTCTATTTTGATTTTCGCTCATCAAAATCAAAATGTAAATTAAAAATTCATTTTTTAGTCTTGTTTGAACTAATTCTTAAATGAATGTGATATGAACTAATTATTATTTTTTTGTTTTTGTTATGAATTAGAATAAATAAACATGATTTTTTATTTAATAAAACATATTTAAAAAACTGCCGGATTTAACGAATTTTTTCGATATAACGAATGAGCCTGACAATATATAATTCGTTAAACCGGGAAACCACTGTATATATATACAATTCATTATGGTTCACATAATTCATTATACATAACTTTTAAGATAACATAAAATATCACTTGTTTAAGCCATTTTATATATACGCTTAAAAGCACAACAATTGGCAACACTGATATTCATAACAAAAACAATCAAACAGCTGTGTGATATTAATATAAGTATTTGTTGGCGAAAAATATGGAGGTAAGTTAAAATATTTTTTAAAATCAATTTTTTTAATAAATATACTTTTAGGATAGTGAAAATTATACTGAGGTATAAAATAGTAAAAACTATTCTTACATACATATGTATGTATGTATGTACATGGTTTATAAATTTTTAGGTAATGGAAAGAAGCAGCGAGAGTAGTCCAGCTTTAAAAAGGCCAAGAAAAAGACCAAAAGTGGTCAGGGAGTGGGAAGAGGACGATATTTTTAGATTAATTTTGCTTGTTGAAGCAGAAAAGTGCTTGTGGGATGCTTCGGATGAAGCATACCACAATAAAACATCTAGAGATTCGGCATGGAGAAGTATTGAGCAAAATTTTAAGCCAAAATATACGGTGGTTGATCTCAATGCGAAATGGAGCAATCTTCGCATTCAATTCCGGGGTTACGCTGGAAGAGCCAAAACGAAATCAGAACGGGGTGTTGTAGAAGTTCCTAAATGGAAATTTTACAATGCCATGAGTTTTGTTGGACGTGCTTTTTTACGTGTTTGTTTTAAAATGTTATTTGTTTTTTAATGTGTTACTAGTATTTAAAATCTTATTTTATTCTTTGAAATGAATGAATTATTTATATTATTGTTTTGTTAATTTTTTGTAGTGTTTTTTAAAACTAAATGAATAAAAGCATTATTTTGTTTTATTTGTTTTCTTTTTTATTATTCAAAATCAGTTGCCGTCATCCTCAAAAAGTTTTTGTAAAGATCTGGAGTTTCAGATCGTAGCTCCAACAGTAACTTTGCACAGCATCCTTCCTCTTTCCGACGTTGAATCCATTTACGCACCCATTGTCTTTTTTTTTGCGACTTTTGGATTCGTTTTCCTCCAATAATAATAAAGACGCTGCTCCACTTAGTACAAATAATGCTTCACAATCTTCCATTTCAGTTTTTATTTGTGAAAAAACAAATTTAAATATTTTGACAGTTTGATCAAATAAATTGTTACAGAAAATATTTGTTTCAGTGTGACCGGAGGGAAAACATGTTTGCCAAAATATGTATTTGCCGTTGTTTGACTGCTGTTTGGTAAAATAAATTTTATCAAATATTTGCCCCTAGTGTGACCATCTAACAAAATGTGTAAACTTTTAAAGCAAATATGAGCAAACATGTTAGAGTCAAATGTTTGCTATATGTGACCGTACCTTAAGAAATTCTTAGTATATCTCTGCATTCCCGTAGCCTAGCTTTCAGTTGAGGAGACCTGTGAATTTGCCACTGTCTTCTAACTCTTCTTTTTACTGTCAGGAGATGATCGAGTTCAGCGAAATAAGTTCTGTTTTTCCCAATTCTGCACTCAACGTCGTATGTGGAGGCGTGATGTACAGCTCTTCGTATGTCCTCAATAAACTTGCCAATCGACCAATCAATATCCTCGGTAGTTCTCAACACTACATTTTCCGTGCAGTGGGAACTTATGGTGTTTTCTTTTCTGAAATAAAATGTTACACCTTTATTATGTACATTTTTATAATGTTTACCCCACATTTTAAAGATGTCACATTTTTAATGGTCAGAATAGAACATAAAATCACAACAGTGTAACACTTTTTTTTCATGTACAGCTGTTTTTTTTTTTGTTAAAAAAAGAAGAAGCAGATAGCTCAAAATTAGAAATATGTACATAAGTACACACATTAATTATATTTTTAAAATGGAAATTGAGGTGGAAAACATAGAATATTTAATTGAAAGTGATGAGGGTCCAAGTACGAGTAAAACAGTGCATTGTAAGTATTTGAAGAAAAGCATGTATAAATTATATTAATGTATTTATAAATATAACTATTTTATAGTTTGGACAGATGGAGACACCCGGCTGCTACTGGACTTGTATGGAAACTATTTACCAGAAATTGGACCAATGAAAAAATTCAAAAATAAAAAGGAAATGTGGGCTTACATAGCAACCGAAATACCCAACAGGAATGCCAAGCAGTGTGAGGAACGGTATAAGACTGTTATGCGCAGGAAGAAGGCTGCTATCGACAACAACAATACCTCTGGCTCAAAGAGAAAACGTATTGATTTTGAAGAGGAGCTAACCAAAATTTGCCGTCTAGATGACTCAATTGAACCAGAAGTTCAAATGAGTAGTCAAATGTATATAAAAAAAGAAATAGATGCACAAACGGATATTAAAACAAAAAAAAAGGAATCAACAAAAGATAAAATATTTGAATTAATTGCGAAGAAGGAAGAAAATAAGGAAAGGCGTCATAGAGAAAGGATGGATGAAGTCAAAGAAATTAAAAATATTTTAAAGCAAATTTTAGATAATAACAAACATTGAGAATATGGATATTTTAGTGAACATCTATTAGAATCTTTCTTATAGTTTATTTGACCTTTTTTATTTTATTTTAGTAATTATTTAAGCGCTAGGTCTTTTCAGCCCAATTACGAACAAATATTCCCCTGGAGCTTTTTCCCATTTCTAACATTGAATTTGAATAGGAAAAATGTGAAAAAGGAAAAAACTCCCCCAGAGTTTTAATTCATAATTGGGCTGTATATGTATATGGATCTCAATATTATTTTTTCTTTTCCAATGTAATAAATTTTGTATCAAAATTTATTAATAACTTTTTTGAAGAATTATTATTATTATTTTTATTAACTGAAGTATATGTAATGTTATGTTTTTTATTTAATTTTTTTATAAATAAGTAAATATATATACATATTAATTTGTTGTTGAATTAAGAAAACTATTTTTAATTTGATTTCTTTTGATTTGCCCTAATTGAGAAAGTAAACTGTCTCTGCTATTCTCGCATAAAGGTTCAGTTATATTTGATTCATTGCTGCATATTTCACCAATGTCTTCAGGGAGACTTTCATTCCTATCGATACACATGTTGTGAAGAACACAACATGCAATAACGAATTTTGACATTGTTGCAACATTATGAAAATCTAAACGCATTAGCTGTCGAAAACGACATTTTAATACACCAAACGCATTCTCGATCTTAACACGTGTTCTGCAAAATTTTAAATTATAATTTTTTTCCGAATCGCTCATGTTGCCATAATCACGATATGGTGTCAAAAGGTATTCTCTTAAGGGGTATGCAGAATCTCCCAGTAAATGATAATTAGGAGAACATAAACGCTGCAAATCTTTTCCTATAAACGATAATTTTAATATCCTTGAGTCGTGAATTTTGCTGGGGATTCCAGTGTATACGTCCAGGAATCGTAACTTTGAATCGCAAATACCCATCATGCCTGTTCGCATATGTTGAACGGATTTTATGTTTTGGTGTCCTTACTGAAATGTAGCTTCCATCAATACATCCCAAAATATTTGGAAATCCGGAAATCTACAATAAAACTGTTTTAATAAAATTCTTTCATAGTAATATAGATCATACTTTTTCAAACTCTTTTGCAACAGCTTTCTTTTCATCGTCTGATTGAGGAAACTTTATTACTTCCGGCGCTACATCTTCCGTTATAAATTGTAAAACCTTGTTGAAGGAATTGTGAAGGTTTGACAATGAAATATCAAAAAGGTTTGCCACTTCTCTGAAGGTGGTTTTATTTCCGCAAAACCTACAAACAATATTTTTACTTCTTGTATTTTAGTAATGAATATAGGCAAGTTTACCACAAAAATGACAAGATATGGGTTTCCACTGTTGACTGCTGTCTTCCTCCCTGGTAAGATCGCTTGAAATAAGACAATGAATATCTCTCAAAAAGACCAATGGCACCTTCTCGACTAATACGCAAATTCTTCTTAAACTATAAAAATTATATATATAAACATACACAAGTAGGAGATATTGTCCTATGAAATTTGACATACATCAACTTCCGAGTATTCATTAATTACGTTTTCTACAAAACCTTTCACTCGCGGTTGTGGATTTCTTTCCATAATCATATCAAATAGTTCATCATCGTCAGATGATGAAGATGAATCCAACAAGTCATCCAAAATTTTTTCAGCACATAAAAAGGTAGTAATATTTTCCATTTTGTATATTTTTTTTGTTTCTTAACACAAATACACATTTATAAACAAAACAAATGTCAGCTGTTTTATCGTGCGATTCTACCCCTCTAAAAATACAGAGTGTGAAAGGTGCACCATTTTTTTAATTTATAGTGTGACATTTATAGAAAAGAACACACTACACTTTAGCGGTGTTGAAATTTTTTCAGAAAAGAACACAAAAAAATTAAAAAAGGTGTGAAATGGGAAAAACGTGTAACATTTTTGCCAGAAAAGAAAACGCTATTAAATACTTTTTATACTTTATCCAACTTACTCTGGTTTTAGATATGTCCCGAAATGGAGAGCCATTCCCTTGAAGGAAACGCATTGAAATAATAGAAGGAGAGTGATCTGAAGACAAGTGTAATGAAGGCTCCACTTATATCGATTCTACAGGGATATTTTTCACTACTCCAAAGTCAATAACATCGGGAATCTTCCGTCGGTCCGTCGGCCAGTAAGTGGGATGCCCGCTTGAGAGTACATCTAAGCCCATTTTGGCATTGGTGTTGAAGAGTTCACGACCCTTCGGGGTCACCAGACGTAAACCCCAAAAAGTGTGTTTGGCGTTAAAGTCACCAGCAACTAAAAATCTAGCTCCAAGGGAATTGAAGAAGCTGTAGTATTGGTGTTCTTTTATTGAAAATCGAGGCGGCGAATAAATTGATGATAAAACAAAATTGTATTGACAGAATTCAATACAAATGTTTGTTGCTTGTAGGTAATCCTCACATATGTTGTTCATTAAATAATGTTTTATTCTGTTCTTTATAAGAATTGCCGAACCTCCACATGCTCTTCCGCGGGGATCTTTAGTATCATACAACACGTAGCCATTAATTTTGAAGTACCCTGTAGCCGTCAAATGAGTTTCAGCAATCATAATGCCATCAATCTGCTTATCCATCAGGAAGTGTTCAAGTTCGTTTTTATGTTGGCGGAGGCCGTTCGCATTCCAAAAACAAATTTTTAAACAAATCATTTCTTTAAAATGGCTTGTAAGATAGTGGATTGCATTTTCAGCATTTCCTGCATCATGGATGTCATAGTGGTCGTAAAAGTGTTCATAGTTTGGACAAGAGTCTGCAATGTAGTCTCTAGAGTGTTAATATTAGGCTCGAAATATTGTGATTTAGGTTCCTGCTCCAAACCTGGCATATTAGATTTAACCACGTTTGCGTAAGAAACTTGTCTAGGACTAGGCGCGTTTACATGACTAGTGGACCGTAACAATTGAGGGAAATTGTCACTAGATGCAAAAATAGGCTGTTGAGGATGATCAGGTAATACTGACGTCTTGTTGGTTCTTATGCCTTTCAAATGAGTGTAAATTGGACAACCTCTATAATTTGCGGTATGATTACCTCCGCAGGTACTGCATTTTTTGATTTTTGAATCAGTTTTCGACTTATCACATTTAGCAGTTGCATGTAGCTCCCCACACGCAACACAAACTGTCGGCAATTTACAATACGCCTTGGTGTGACCAAATTCTTGACAGTTGAGACACTGGACGGGTCCCTGACGCTTATGTGGTTCTTCCACGGTGATTCTACGATGCAGAAGGTACATCAGATTGTAGATGGGATGGGACTCGTTTTTCTTTAATGGCGTTTTCTTTTCTGGCAAAAATGTTACACGTTTTTCCCATTTCGCATCTTTTTTAATTTTTTTGTGTTCTTTTCTGAAAAAATGTCAACACTGCTAAAGTGTAGTGTGTTCTTTTCTATAAATGTCACACTATAAATTTAAAAAATGGTGCACCTTTCACACTCTGTATTTTTAGAGGGGGAGAATCGCACGATAAAACAACTGACCAGTGATGCCAACTTTTGAGACTCAAAACGCGTAAACATTTTTGAAAAAAGGGCTAAATGGAAAAAAATCCATATAAAACCACATCCAATTTTCTTTTTTTTTTCGCGTTTTGAGTGACTAAAATCCGGCTAAATCTAGCCCGAAAAGGGCTAAGTTGGCATTGATGCAGCTGACATTTGTTTTGTTTATGAATGTGTATTTGTGTTAAGAAACAAAAAAATATACAAAATGGAAAATATTTTCTATGTGCTAAAAATTTTTGGATGACTTGTTGGATTCTTCTTTATCATCTGCTGATGATGAAATATTTGATATGATTATAGAAAGAAATCCACAACCGTGAGTGAAAGGCTTGGTAAAGAACGTAATTAATGAATACTCTGAAGTTGATGTATGTCAAAATTCATAGGACAATATCGAGCCATTACCGCCAAAATAATGTATCCCACACCATAATCGATTGTTGTTTTTTTATCGAAATCGATAGTTCAACATCATTTAAAATTATTAAAATTAAATGTATTACACAAAACAATATTTACATTATAAATTTTAAAATAATGGCTTTATTCAAACTGATTTTATTTAAAAAAAACCTTCCCCTGTAAAATTTTGAGTTTGTGGGATACATTTTTTCGGCGGTTATGGCTCGATATCTCCTACTTCTTATATATGTAATATATGTTTATATACATATATAATTTTTATATTTGAGAAGAATTTTCGTATTAGTCGGGAAAGTGCCATAGGTCATTTTGATAAATATTCATTGTGTTATTTCAAGCGATCTTACCAGGGAGCTATATGCTTCTTCTTTTTTAGCAAAAAAACAAAAACAGCTGTACATGAAAAAAAATGTTATACTGTTGTAATTTTATGTTCTATTCTGACCATTAAAAATGCGACATCTTTAAAATGTGGGGTAAACATTATAAAAATGTACATAATAAAGGTGTAACATTTTATTTCAGAAAAGAAAACACCATAAGACAACATCTCCAGGTTCCAATTTCACCCTGAACATAGGCTGTGGAATCTTTTCACGGTTTCTAATATTCACTATACTCTTAATTTTGATCCCTTTGTCCATTAATCCGGTCTTTATCTTCGCAGGATCAACACATGGGTCTATACGCTTTAGAACGACTTGGAGTCCTTTTGCGCTTTTGAGCTGATAGGTATAGAAATCGCTAGTCTCCCTCTCCAACTTCGAAAATCATCTTCCTTTTTCACTTGAATTTTTGTTTCGCTGATATTTCCATGTTTAATTGATGTTACGCTAAACATATTTTCACCTATTACCGAAACAATTCCTTGTACCAATTTACTGGAAGTGGGCTCTCTCAGATAAATTGGTGGGGGCTTAAACGTCTTCTTAGGAAGTTCTGGCTAATCCGTCTGGAGGTGAGCAAACCTATTTTGATCATTTGGATTATCAATACTCACAGCCTTAGGAGCTTTTGAATTTGATGACACTTGAGCAGATGTCGGGCTCCTCTGTCGCTTGAGAACTGTGACGTATTTATCTATACCTACTTGTTTTCTAGGTTTGACTGCACTATTTGATGTACAAGGTGTTGATGTTCCTTCATCTGTTGAAATCACTATATTGGGCGAACAGGAAGACAGGAAGAGACCCATATAGTTTTTCTAGTTGAGCTAAGCTCTTTCTCAGAATTACATCTGAGAGGAACACTCATACAGTTTTTATGTGATGTTTAATGTTTTTTTTTTATATATATATATTTTAACCTATTATGAGTTATTTTTTCACTTTTTTGTTTAATTTCAACTTTTTACACTTTTTCACCTATTACGATTTTTTTCACCGAAAATTCAGCCGCACTAAAAATAACACGTCCGAACAGTTCGATGAGATGAGACGAGACTAACAGCCTGTTTATAGAACGCGACTCGCTGATAAAAACCGCTGAAATGTTAGCGTTTTTGTTATTTTGGGTCATAGAACACGACTATTGACAAGTTTGCTAAAAAACGTAACTGCTGTCAATTTATTTGGTATATACAAGACGGTTAGAGTCGCCGAAGTGTTAAAATTGGACGAATATAGAATTGTGTTCGCGCGTAAAATTTAATTACAATTTCATTGAAAAGGGCAAACACAAAATGGATATTTCAACAAAAAAAAAAGTAAGTACACATTGATATCATAAATGTTTTTTTTAGTTTATTTCGAGTTGTTAAATTTTCAGCATTAAAATAACTTCAGCAATGCAGTTCAAGCAATTGGTGGATTGCATGGAGGAGTTTCCACACTTGGCCACAGGAGCTCCTCAGTTTGGTAGCAGCAAATATGCTATGGAACGTACTTGGGAGACTGTGGCAAATAAATTCTTACGGCCCTCCATTAAGAAGTAGTAGTGAGTGGAAAACGGTATTTATTTTATTGAACTATCCGCATATGTGTGTACATGTTAGTATGTAACTTTTAATTGTATTTGTCAGGTGTGGGTAGATCTTAAGGGTCGCCTTAAAAAAAAATTCCTGATAACAACAAAGCTGTTAATGAAACGGGTGGTGGGCCTTGTCGTGTCAGCAATTTGACGGAGCTGGAAATGGACATAGACAGGATATGCCATATTTCTGCTGCAGCGGCACCAGGTGGAAAATTTTTTGGTATTCCCCAAAAAAATGTGTCTATCCAACATAAAATTGTAGGCATTACTCCGCCAAGAAAAGGCCAAAAAGTGGCAGTAGTGACACCCACATCTACTGTAGCAACAACAGCAATGCCACAAAACAGCGAAAACTCAGATGATTTATTTCTGCCAACAACATCAAAGAATGCTGAATTTCAACCATACCGAAAGGCGACCTCTACCCCAAAACCAATAGTTTCATCACGAAAACGAAAGCGTGGTGATAATAGTTTCGAAGGACAAGAGAAACTAAAAATGTTGCGTCAACAGCAAGACATTCAGTCTGAAACGTGTGATGCCATTAAAGCACAAGCTGAGAGTTCGAAAGAAGTTGCAGAAGCGGTGAAAGAATGTACGGCAGCTGTACGAGAATGCAAAAATGCTATGAAAAGCCAAGCAGAGGCGCTTAAAGCAATGAGAAAAACCATGAAAACGATGGCATCGTCGCTCATTGATATTTTATGGAACATTTGCGAAAAGTAGGTGATATGGGTTTTTCATAGCATTATTTAATTCTTTACCGAAAGTGTTCTTATGTATATACATATTACTATTTTTATTATTAATATTGTTTTTTATATGTAGTTAGAACTTACCTCATATTACTTTTTTGTGGAGAAAATTTTTAATTTATATATTTTGTTTATGTTTTATTTTTATCTATTTTTTTTTGTAATAATTATTTTTCGTACTTAATTAATTAAAATTTATTCTGACTTAAGTTCAATTTTATAGGTAGTAATTATAGAATATATTTAACATTTTCAGACAATTGACAAATTGGAATGCATTTTCTACCCTGCCAAAGGCGTCTCCAGCAATTTTTGTTTTCAAGAATTTAGTGTAAATCGCATACGTACACTTGTATTAACTATTAATAATAAATGGACTTCGGTACCCAAATTTATGCTCCTCATTCTTATAAATAATCCGAGTACACACAAATTTCAAATCATTTATAAGAATGAGGAGCATAAATTTGGGTACCGAAGCCCATTTATTATTAATAGTTAATAATAAAAAGATTACCATTACGTTTAAACTGTAAAAGCCCTTATAATTGTGGTATATGTGCTTTGAATCGTTCCCCGGGGATTTGATACGTATATGGGTACCATCAATGCAACCTACAACACCGGGTATACCACCTTTAACAAAAAAGATTTCTTTAGCCTCATTTTCTTCTTCCACGGTTTTAGCTAAATTTATCCATTTTCTGCAAAGTATTTCTTCAAAAATATCTAGGCTTTCAGTTATTATGTTTGAAACTTGCCCTTTACACATAGATGAAGATAACTCATTGCCAATAGACACTTGGTAGCCACCAGTTGCAACAAATGAAAGGAATGTTGCAAGTCTTGTGGTTGGCAAAATATATGTATTTCTGTACCCGGTTTTTAACTTTGGCGTTATCTCATTATGCAACACTTTAAACAACTCCTTACTCACACGAAAGTTTGCTACAAACCTACACAAAAAATGTTGATCTATTATATCTGAAAACCACTTTACTCATAAATACTCACCGTTCTTCAGACAAGTCCAGAACATTTGATGCATCTCTTAAATTCCTACGACAAAAGCGGGTGTCTTCGTTATCACTCTCACTAGAGTCACTGAAAAATGCCAACTCCACAGACGCAAACATAAGGTCTTGTTTACTTAAAAAAATATATCTGAAATTATAAAGACAACATTTTAATACATTCATACATACATTCATGAATATATTCATACTTCAATCAATTTACACTTACTTGTTTAAAAAGTTACGGAAGACTCCTTGTTTTCTAATAGAAAACGTTTTAAATTACTTTTTTATCAAAAAATTTTAAAAATTCTTTTAATTTTGTTTTACTTTTTTGTTTGTTTATGTTTATTTGATATTTTTCATGAAAATAGGGTTGCCATCTTAATATTTAATATTAAATTTTGTATGAAGAAATATAAACAAAAACTATTTTTTAACACATTGGCAATAGTAGCGTTTCAAACGATTTGGACATGTGCGCGAATTAACGTAAGTGGCACGACAAAATCGACTCGCGTTCTATAAACGCTATTTATTTCTCACTCGTCCACCGGTCGTCGAGTCGCGAGTTGGGCGAGTCGCGTTCTATAAACAGACTGTAAGTCTATAAAATTATGAATGTATTCCTTTTTTAAAAATTTTTTAAATATTTCTAATAAAATATCTTTAGCACTAGAAACGAGATATATTATTTGCGATGATTGGCTTTGAAAATTTTTATTTAATTTGTTCATAATTTTAAGTATATTTTAAATAAATTTTTGTAATAGGAGACAAACCTTCTTGTATTTCTCGAATTTTTTTCATATTGGACGCACATTTTTCCTCGAATTGCGCTTGGATAAAAAAAATGTTGCAAAACGGTCCACTGTTGCAACGTTCTTGTTGCGACGGATTCAAAGTAAAGCCATCTCGTATCACTCAGTCTTAACATGTTATGCTCAGGAACGGCAAAAATACTTTGTAGTTCTTTGAACTCCATTTGTCTCTTGGCACTTTTAAAACATTCCGAAGTAATTGTTCTACCCCATCAGGAATGCATGTTAAAGATGAGCTGTTTATTAGATTTAAAGAATGACAAACGCAGCCAATATGAAATAGATTGGGAATTTTATTTTTCAGCAATGTTGCTACACCATTTCTTTTTCCCACCATCGTTGACGCGTTGTCTGTGCCAAACCCAATAAAATTTTTTAATGGCACTTCATATTCATCTAGAGCAGCCAAAACTGTATTGGCTATACATTCGCCAGTTCCATTGTCTGGCTGCACTAATCGAAAAAAAATTGTCAATCGTTTTCCCTTCATTTTTGTCAAATTGACGAACAACCATAACCAAACATTTTTCAGTTGCTATGTCGGCTGTTTCATCAATTATAAGGCTGAAATAATCTCTTTTCATCTGTTCAGTAATTTTAAGTAACCCTTCTTTACCGGGAAACTGAGCAATTTCTTTCGATTTAGTGCGGCCGCAAGTTACCTGTAAAGAAAACATTAATTACACTCCGCTATAAAATGACACTAATGAGGATTATAGACCTAGTTTTGAAAAATTTTTAAACACTCTTAAGTAGTAGTAGGAGTTGACAATATGGACCCTCGCTTCGTGAGAATACTTTTACCTTACATTTTACCTTATTTAACTTACCTTTTTAATTCAATAATAACTCGTAGTGTTTTTCCTCAGATCTGGAAGCAATCGAAAATAATACCAATACCCAAATCTAGAACTGAATATCGCCCCATTGCAATACTTTGCTTCTTATCTAAGGTTTTGGAAAAGCTATTGCACAGACAAATTACGGATAATGTACAAATTTGTTCCCTAATGACAGCAAAACAATCGGGCTTTCGACCTAATCACAGTTGCATTACTGAGTTGGCTGTAGTATCAGATAATATTCGACAAAACTTAGATGATGGTAATGTCTCGTTCCTTGTTCTTCTGGACCATTCTAAGGCTTTTGACTCCGTCGAATACAATATTCTATGTTCTAAACTCATAAAACTATTTAATTTCTCCTCCTCCGCTATCTCGTTGCTTAACTCGTATCTTATTGGGCGTGCACAGGCTGTTTTCTCAAGCAAGTCCATTTCAGAGGTTCTCCCAGTATTAAGAGGTGTACCACAGGGTTCCATCCTGGGTCCTCTGTTATTTTCTTTATATATTAATGATGTGCAATTGACACTCGGATTTCCTCTTAATGACTTAACTGAATATGTGGCCAAATTGAATAGCGATCTGTCAAGAATACATTGCTGGGCAACGGCAAATGGGCTTTGTCTCAACCCAAAAAAATCTAAATGTTTGCTAATACAAAAGAGACGTTCTGCACAGATTTGCGAACTCAACATACTTCTGAATAACGTACCTATAGAAATTGTGTCACACTCAAAGCACCTTGGGATAGTTTTCAATGATAGGTTGACTTGGTCAAATCATGTTAATGCTATTGTAGGTCAAACGTATGCTAAACTACGATCACTCTGGCGAACCCAACATTTTACCCCGCAAAATATTAGAATGCTATTAGCAAAAACGTACATTATGCCCGGTTTTTTTATGGCTGTGAGCTTTTCGCCAGCTGTGATTCCGTAAGTAAGCAAAAGTTAAAAGTAGTTTTCAATAATGTAGTTCGATACGTGTATAGTATTAAACGTTTTGATCATGTGTCGAATTTTTCCCGCTCACTTTATGGCGTTTCATTCGAAAACCTTATAAATGTCAGAACACTTGTGCTCCTTCATAAAATTATTTATACTGGTAAGCCTTTCTATCTTTATCAGAAAATTCACTTTAATGGAAGCAACAGGGGAAAGAAAATTGTACCATTAAGGCGCTGCAGTCTTGTTTCCGAGTGGCAATTCTTTATACATGCTGTTCGTCTTTGGAATTTGCTCCCTCATAACATTCAGATCCTTAGTAATGCAAACGCATTTAAGAAAAATCTTTTTGAACACTTTAAGTGATTTTTAAATTATTTTGTTTAAAAAACTTCCTAACTTTGATTTTTATATGGGTACTTGTACATACAACTTCATAACATTTTTATTTAATTTAATTTTATTTCCATTTTACTACTGTTTTCATCTTTTTATTGATATTTTTTTTCTTCTTCTTTCTTCATTTTTTTAACCTTTCACATTTTTTATTATGTTCTAATTGTTTCAATCGTAAATTATACTTATCGTACAATTATTTTTTACTTATTTTCGCACTTTGTCTTCTTTATTTGTATTCTAAACTTTAATTCAATTAACTTTAAATTTAACTTTAACTTTAAAATCTAAAATTCCTGTACTTTAATTATAAGATTTAATCTTGTTGTACAGGATAAACACATTAAAGAAATAAATAAATAAATAAATTTTCAATTATTTTGAAAAAACTGCTTTAGGGTAGGTCGTAGTACCCCTGCCTCTAAACTTTGTTAAACCGATTTCAAAATTTTAAACAAAAATAGAGAGACAAAGAATTAACGTTTCATAAAATGTA
This sequence comes from Bellardia pandia, assembly GCA_916048285.2. NCBI lineage: Eukaryota > Metazoa > Arthropoda > Insecta > Diptera > Calliphoridae > Bellardia > Bellardia pandia. Next base: position 89,255,142 of record OU696532.1, on the reverse strand, counting down.
TATTCCCAGAAATTGTGTAAGTTTTTATAAAAAGTTTAGTTTTTTTTTATTTTTTTTTCGTAATTTTTCAAATTCAAGTTCTCAAATTCAAATTCTTTAGAAAAGTGCTTTAAATTCAAATTTATGTATATAGAAAAAACGAAACATTACTTGTCAGAATCGGTTTATATTTGCAAAACTATTAAACTTTTTTGAAAAAATTTACCTTTTAAATTAAAAACTGTAAAATATTTTTTTATAGTTTTTTGTTTTTTTATTCATATGCGCTGCGGGAGAAAATACTAAAAAATGTATTATAAAAAGTTTAATAACTTTTACAATTTTCATCTGAATTGAAAAATTCCATGTTTTGTTAAGAACTAAATTTTCTTTCTACGTTGATATAAATTCTATAAGCTTTCATATCAAAAATAAACAATGAAAAGCTACTAAAATCAAAAAAGTTGAATTTTTTTTAGATATTCTTAAGGCCCAACTATAATATGCATATGCTAGCTTAAGCAAACGTGCGAATACATATAAATTGTATGTGGCAAACTATAATGTACTTAACGAAACTTTTCGTTAAGTTTTTCAACTGTCATTTGCTTAAGCAAAAAGCGAAACTGGTCGCATATTCCGTACGGAATCAGCTGTTGGTTGTTTGCTTCTTCTTCTTTTACAGTGTAGTTCACTTATTTCTTTTAATGTGCACAGGCCTTCAATCGCTACCTTTAACATGTTTATATTATTTAATTTTTAAGTTTTTTCTCCATTTTTGCAACACAATACGAAAATTAACAAAACATATGTAAACGTTTATTATTATTTACAATGTAGTGCTGACACAGCTGTACATTTTAGTACTTTTGGCGATAAATTAAAAAAAGGAAAAATTATGCGTTTCGGGTACGAAGTTTTCTTTTAATTATAAAATAATATAATAATACTAGCTAAACCCGGTGTGCTTTGCTACCCCCCCCCCCTCGTCATAAAATAAAGTAAAACGTATTTATATATTTACAAACATTTATTTATTTAATTTTAATGTATTTATTGCAATGCTTTAGGCGAGACCATGCCCCTTTGTCCACTTACATAGTCAAGAATTTATTATTTCGTAAGAATATCCTGTTGTGAAAATTTAATGACGATCGGTCCAGTAGTTAAGACTATATTACGATGTTTAATTTTCCTAAAAAGGGGCGTGGTCCCACTCACTTTTCTCCTGGTACGTATTCCTAATTATGCCAATACCATATGTACCAAATATCACCGACGTACGTCAAAAAATGCCCAAAATATGGCGGGTTAAATTTGTGGGTTATATGGGCGGTGCCACCCCCGTTTGTACAATCCAAACTTCATATAGCCTATTATTCCTTCCAGAGTCACAGTAACATGCTGTAAAAATTTCAGGCAGATTGGTCCAAGGGTTTGGCCTCCTATTAAGCACAAACATACAGACACACATTCATTTATATATATATAGATTAAAAGCAATATAATTTAAGGTGAAATGGGGCGAAAAATGGGGATTTGGTAATAAAAAAATGTATGTAGTTAAAAAGTATATAAAACTTTAGGTAAATACATATTACAAAAAAAGTATTTTGTATAGCAAACATTGTTAGTGGTATACGTAAGTATCTGAATTAAAAAAGGGGGCGATGAAGTAGGCGTGGTTTATAGTTATATGGCGACGTTAACAGTATTAAGAGCAATATACTACCAAATAAAAAAAATACGTTGGAATGAACAAATTTGTATAGAGAACAAAAAGTATAAAACTTTCAAAAATTTGACGTGAAAAGGGGCGTGGCTTAAGAAATCTTTATTTTTACCTCGCCTGGAGTATATAATGTGTATACAATTTGAAGTAAATCTGTTAAAAACTATATGGGAGCAATTACATAATTTTTAAAAAGTGGGCGTAAAAATGGGCGTGGCCAACAAAAAGTACCCTATTAATCATACCAGAGTCCCAGTTAAATGCTGTGAAAATTTCAAAAATATCGGTCCAAAGGTTTGGTCTTCAATTACAATATTTTAAAAAAGTGGGCGTGGTAAAAAAAAAAGTACCCTATTATTCCTTCCAGAGTCACAGTAACATGCTGTGAAAATTTCATCAAAATCGGCTCAGCCGTTTTGGAGTCTATACGTTACAGACATACATACATACATACATTGAATTTTATATATATAGATTTATAAAATACTAGCTAAACCCGGTGTGCTTTGCTACCCCCCCCCCCCTCGTCATAAAATAAAACGTATTTATATATTTACAAACATTAATTTATTTAATTTTAATGTATTTATTGCAATGCTTTAAGCGAGACCATGCCCTTTTGTCCACTTACATAGCCAAGAATTAATTATTTCGTAAGAATATTCTGTTGTGAAAATTTAATGACGATCGGTCCAGTAGTTAAGACTATATTACGATGTTTAATTTTTCTAAAAAGGGGCGTGGTCCCACTCACTTTTCTCCTGGTACGTATTCCTAATTATGCCCAATACCATATGTACCAAATATCACCGACGTACGTCAAAAAATGCCCAAAATATGGCGGGTTAAATTTGTGGGTTATATGGGCGGTGCCACCCCCGTTTGTACAATCAAAACTTCATATAGCCTATTATTCCTTCCAGAGTCACAGTAACATGCTGTAAAAATTTCAGGCAGATTGGTCCAAGGGTTTGGCCTCCTATTAAGCACAAACATACAGACACACATTCATTTATATATATATAGATTAAAAGCAATATAATTTAAGGTGAAATGGGGCGAAAAATGGGGATTTGGTAATAAAAAAATATATGTAGTTAAAAAGTATATAAAACTTTAGGTAAATACATATTACAAAAAAAGTATTTTGTATAGCAAACATTGTTAGTGGTATAAGTAAGTATCTGAATTAAAAAAGGGGGCGATGAAGTAGGCGTGGTTCATAGTTATATGGCGACGCTAACAGTATTAAGAGCAATATACTACCAAATAAAAAAAATACGTTGGAATGAACAAATTTGTATAGAGAACAAAAAGTATAAAACTTTAAAAAATTTGGCGTGAAAAGGGGCGTGGCTTAAGAAATCTTTATTTTTACCTCGGCTGGAGTATATAATGTGTATACAATTTGAAGTAAATCTGTTAAAAACTATATGGGAGCAATTACATAATTTTTAAAAAGTGGGCGTAAAAATGGGCGTGGTCAAAAAAGTACCCTATTAATCATACCAGAGTCCCAGTTAAATGCTGTGAAAATTTCAAAAATATCGGTCCAGAGGTTTGGTCTCCAATTACAATATTTTAAAAAAGTGGGCGTAAAAGTGGGCGTGGTAAAAAAAAGTACCCTATTATTCCTTCCAGAGTCACAGTAACATGCTGTGACAATTTCATCAAAATCGGCTCAGCCGTTTTGGAGTCTATACGTTACATACATACATACATACATACATTGAATTTTATATATATAGACTAGCTGACCCGGTCCGCGTTGCTGGCCCTAACCAAACATTGAACTTTTCACGAAATTTACGGTCTTTAAATAAAAATCCATAGAATACCTATCATAAAGTTTTTTTTACAGAATAACTTACATATGGTGTAGATGTGGGATCAATCAAAAAAGAAACGCATGTATTTAAGGCAAATTGAAAATTATATTTATTTATTATTCATCTTAAGGCCAGCGGATAGACAATGTTTTTTGTTTTTTGATTTGGTGTAAAAACGTGTAAATTTTTTGGCGTGCCAACTCGGGAGCAACCCACATACAACTGGCCGTGTGAAAAACATGAATTTTCCAAAATTAAGCCAGCAATACTCAATGATTGGCCTTGCGCTTTGTTGATGGTAATAGCAAAGGCAAGACGCAAAGGGAATTGGAGCCGCTTGAATTCGAATTGTAAATCGTTCGAAATCATCGGAATTCGTGGAATAAGTACGTCTTCGCCTTTGAATCTGCCACCGATGATTGTTGCCTCGATTAAATTTGGTGAACAGTTTTTGATTGTCAATCTGGTTCCGTTGCATAACTTTGGCGCGTTTAAGTTGCGAATAAGAATTACCGGCGATCCAACCTTTAATATTAGTACATGCGGTGGCATTCCGGGTGGTTCCAATGAATTCAAAAATTCAGTGGGATAATTAACGGCTTGTTCTTCATCCATTACTGTGTCGATCGATTTGTATTTTATTAATTGGCCGGGCAGTTTCAATTGAATTTGCTCATTGAGCTTGTTGACATCATCATTTTTTGGTGCCAAAATTGCACGTTCGTACAGCCAATCCGGATTTTTGTAAGAGGTTGCTGGACTTGGGAATACCCTATCGACAACGGCTTGAATATTCATTTGCATTTGACAGAAGTTAGGCGGGAACGAAATCTCGTTCGTTGCGCGATTAAGTGGAATTTTACCATTTCCGATGTCCAAAAGTTGTTTTGAGAATGTTTGGGCAGACGGGTCTTGCAACAAATACACACGCATGTTCGTCGATAGCGTGATTTTCTCGACTCGGTTCCAAAGATATGAAGCTTTCAAGCATGCGTTCAGCTCATCTGCGGGCATTGATCTTGGAATAACTGGCAAAGTTTGACGGAAATCACCAGCAAGAAGGATAAGAGCGCCTCCCATCGGTTGGTTGTTTCCTCGAAAATCACGTAGAGTCCGGTCAAGCGCTTCGAGCAATTTCTTATGGGCCATTGTGCATTCGTCCCAAATGATAATTTTGCACGTTTTAAGGATTGTGGCCATGCCGGAGTTTTTGCTGATGTTGCAAGTTGGTGTTTCTGCCTGGTTCAAATTCAATGGAAGTTTCAGTGCTGAGTGTGCAGTGCGTCCGCCGTCCAATAGCGTTGCTGCAATTCCCGATGACGCCACTGCGAGTGCAATCCAATTCTGCATTCGAACCGACGCCAATATTAAATTGATGAGGAATGTTTTGCCTGTTCCTCCTGGTGCATCGAGGAAAAAAAGTCCCCCATTTCCGTTTGTTACCTGTTGCATGATTTTTGTGTAAGCAGTTTTTTGATCATCAACCAACCGTCTTGTTTGAGTTTCCACATATTGTTGTTGCTGGTTGACATCGAAGTGCTGTTCTCGCATCAGGTCTCTGTCTTGAACACTGTTTATGTCCCGTATCGGAGCCGGCATCCCAAGTTGAAAAAGGAGTTTGTTGTTGATGGATATGCACATGTCCTCAATCAGGAGTAGAGTTTGGTTGAAAATCTCGTCGGAATACTCCTGGTTAGGATAAGTTGCGCGTGATTGCCTCAGAATGTCTTCACCTAAGCTTTCGCGATGCGTTTCCCACAGTTCTCGTGGATTAGATGGTGAACATGTTGTTAAAATTATCGCAAACAAAATGCGTATTTGTTTTGGGTGACACGTCAGTGACGCCTCTGTTAGCGGTGTGTTCCAATGCTGATCACTTTCAAGCAGCCCTAAACGGAAACACGCTTCTCTATAAGTCTGACATTCATTTCCGTGGATGGTTTTCAAGGCGGCGAATGATGTTGGACCTTTGATCGTATGCAATAACAATCGCAAATAATAACATTCAGCATTATTCGGATGAACAGTGTAGACACGTCCCAAAGCATTAGAAGAATGCACACCAGCATATTCTGCGACAATCGCACCACGCTTTCTTCTCATGAACTTTTTCGACGACGTGTTCCAAGTGTAGTATTTGGGAATTTCAGGGTATATTAAAGTTTTGGCGAAATTGTCGGTTGCACACAATTCAAAGAAAGCGGTGAGAGTGGTGTGTGGCGGCTGTTCGGCTCTATTTTCAGCATTTCGTTCAGTGAAATAAACACGCTGGCCATTTTCCAAATGAACAGCTAGATGTTGAACTGTTGGATATCGCTCGTGGATGTTGAATGAAAGTATACGCCAAACTGCTTCATTGCTGCTGATGTAACGCCCCATCTGGAATTGCGTGATTTCGTCAGTTTGATTGGCAAGCCCGAATACTGCCATATCGCTGCCTTTGTTGACGTATTTGCAAATATATTTGATCGACTTCACCGAATTGCAGTACAGTAAAAACCGGATAAGTGCAACACGCATAAATGCAAAAAACGCTTAAGTGCAACGTGTTGCGAAGCCATAAGCCTCTTTTATACTTTATCATGTAAAAATGCACGGATAAGTGCAACACGGATTAATGCAAAAAATGCATAAGTGCATAATAATTTTAAGCCTCAAGAGACATTTTTAGTACAACTTTGTATGCATAAAAGCACAACTAAAATAGAAATGATTTTTTAGGATTTTATATTTGCACTCTTGATCACAGAAAAAAGTGTATGTGTTAATAGTTTAGCGTTGCATACCAAAGTTTACACGTTAACGCTTCCGCTTTTTATCGAATTGCATCTTTAACATTGATAAAACCGGGAATACAACTGTAGCGCAGGCCCAGCAGGCGAACGTGGTGAATTGGTTTCTTTCTGTGGTATTGTAAGTGCTGCTGGTACAACCCATCCACCTGTATTAATTTTCCCACGAATTAAGTTTAAAGACAGTTTTTTCTATAGTGCTCCTGCTGGAAGTCTGGGATTATCTTCGAGAAATGGATGTATGACAGCTGAATTATTTGTAAGAGTTTTGGAACACATAGTAAATACTTCGGGCTGTTCAATAATGAAGAAAATTCTGTTGATCATGGATAATATGTAAGCCACGTTTCGATCAAAGCAATTAATTGTTATGCTAACATTTCCGCCTCATTGTTCCCATCGCCTTCAGCCGATTGACGTCGGCGTGTATGTACCATTCAAATCAGCAGTAAAGATTGCATTTATTGACTGGATGAGGACGAATCCTGGCAAGGCCATTATTATTTACAATGTGGCCAAACCTGCTAATAAAACATTTAATAAAAGTTTCACTTTTGACAATATCACCAACTCCTTTAAAAAGTCTGGGATATGGCCTGCAAACAGCATTATTTTTACCTATGAAGATTTTGGTGCTGCATTTGTTACCGATCAACCTGAGACAATACCTAATCCATCACAAGCATATGTTCCACCAGCACAAATACTTTCCGCGACAACTGAAATTACTCCAGAAATCGTCAGACCTTTTTTAAAATCAGGTCCAAGGAAGTCTCAAAATAGACGAAAACGAGGAAAGTCATCTATTCTTACCGACACGCCTGAGAAGACAGATGAAGAAAACAAAAGAAACGAAACAAAAACAAAAGAAACAAGTTAAAAAAAAATATTAATTTTGATATTTTCTTTTAGTTAGGCTTAAGTTCATTTGAATTTAATTTTCATTAAATTGTTTTTACTGAATAAGGAATTATTTAACAACTTGAAAAAATTTTTATTTTTGATAATTTTTCTGACTAGGATTCGAACCTGGGTTGTTGGTTGAATTGACATATGTTTCGAGAAACACCACTTTCTCTCATCAGAATTCTTTACGTTCTGACCATTGCACCACTACGGTGCCTGCTAGTCAACAGACAACATCAATCCTTTAACCAGTGACTGGTGGTTCGAAGTTTTCTGTAAATTATCATTTTTATTAATTTCTATTTAAGTTGTTGTTTTTTCCTTTTCTTCAGTTATTTCTTTCGTATTCATGTCGAGACTTCGTCTCGAAAACCTGAATACATTTGTTTTTTATTATGTTTGTTGTGCACTTTCGTACACATGTAAACAATACGGCTTGTGCCTTAGCTATAGGGTAATTAGTAGTATTTTTGTTGAACTATTAATATTTCAATTTTGATATTTTCTTTTAGTTAGGCTTAAGTTCATTTGAATTTAATTTTCATTAAATTGTTTTTACTGAATAAGGAATTATTTAACAACTTGAAAAAATTTTATTTTTGATAATTTTTCTGACTAGGATTCGAACCTGGGTTGTTGGTTGAATTGACATATGTTTCGAGAAACACCACTTTCTCTCATCAGAATTCTTTACGTTCTGACCATTGCACCACTACGGTGCCTGCTAGTCAACAGACAACATCAATCCTTTAACCAGTGACTGGTGGTTCGAAGTTTTCTGTAAATTATCATTTTTATTAATTTCTATTTAAGTTGTTGTTTTTTCCTTTTCTTCAGTTATTTCTTTCGTATTCATGTCGAGACTTCGTCTCGAAAACCTGAATACATTTGTTTTTTATTATGTTTGTTGTGCACTTTCGTACACATGTAAACAATACGGCTTGTGCCTTAGCTATAGGGTAATTAGTAGTATTTTTGTTGAACTATTAATATTTCAATTTTGATATTTTCTTTTAGTTAGGCTTAAGTTCATTTGAATTTAATTTTCATTAAATTGTTTTTACTGAATAAGGAATTATTTAACAACTTGAAAAAATTTTATTTTTGATAATTTTTCTGACTAGGATTCGAACCTGGGTTGTTGGTTGAATTGACATATGTTTCGAGAAACACCACTTTCTCTCATCAGAATTCTTTACGTTCTGACCATTGCACCACTACGGTGCCTGCTAGTCAACAGACAACATCAATCCTTTAACCAGTGACTGGTGGTTCGAAGTTTTCTGTAAATTATCATTTTTATTAATTTCTATTTAAGTTGTTGTTTTTTCCTTTTCTTCAGTTATTTCTTTCGTATTCATGTCGAGACTTCGTCTCGAAAACCTGAATACATTTGTTTTTTATTATGTTTGTTGTGCACTTTCGTACACATGTAAACAATACGGCTTGTGCCTTAGCTATAGGGTAATTAGTAGTATTTTTGTTGAACTATTAATATTTCAATTTTGATATTTTCTTTTAGTTAGGCTTAAGTTCATTTGAATTTAATTTTCATTAAATTGTTTTTACTGAATAAGGAATTATTTAACAACTTGAAAAAATTTTATTTTTGATAATTTTTCTGACTAGGATTCGAACCTGGGTTGTTGGTTGAATTGACATATGTTTCGAGAAACACCACTTTCTCTCATCAGAATTCTTTACGTTCTGACCATTGCACCACTACGGTGCCTGCTAGTCAACAGACAACATCAATCCTTTAACCAGTGACTGGTGGTTCGAAGTTTTCTGTAAATTATCATTTTTATTAATTTCTATTTAAGTTGTTGTTTTTTCCTTTTCTTCAGTTATTTCTTTCGTATTCATGTCGAGACTTCGTCTCGAAAACCTGAATACATTTGTTTTTTATTATGTTTGTTGTGCACTTTCGTACACATGTAAACAATACGGCTTGTGCCTTAGCTATAGGGTAATTAGTAGTATTTTTGTTGAACTATTAATATTTCAATTTTGATATTTTCTTTTAGTTAGGCTTAAGTTCATTTGAATTTAATTTTCATTAAATTGTTTTTACTGAATAAGGAATTATTTAACAACTTGAAAAAATTTTATTTTTGATAATTTTTCTGACTAGGATTCGAACCTGGGTTGTTGGTTGAATTGACATATGTTTCGAGAAACACCACTTTCTCTCATCAGAATTCTTTACGTTCTGACCATTGCACCACTACGGTGCCTGCTAGTCAACAGACAACATCAATCCTTTAACCAGTGACTGGTGGTTCGAAGTTTTCTGTAAATTATCATTTTTATTAATTTCTATTTAAGTTGTTGTTTTTTCCTTTTCTTCAGTTATTTCTTTCGTATTCATGTCGAGACTTCGTCTCGAAAACCTGAATACATTTGTTTTTTATTATGTTTGTTGTGCACTTTCGTACACATGTAAACAATACGGCTTGTGCCTTAGCTATAGGGTAATTAGTAGTATTTTTGTTGAACTATTAATATTTCAATTTTGATATTTTCTTTTAGTTAGGCTTAAGTTCATTTGAATTTAATTTTCATTAAATTGTTTTTACTGAATAAGGAATTATTTAACAACTTGAAAAAATTTTATTTTTGATAATTTTTCTGACTAGGATTCGAACCTGGGTTGTTGGTTGAATTGACATATGTTTCGAGAAACACCACTTTCTCTCATCAGAATTCTTTACGTTCTGACCATTGCACCACTACGGTGCCTGCTAGTCAACAGACAACATCAATCCTTTAACCAGTGACTGGTGGTTCGAAGTTTTCTGTAAATTATCATTTTTATTAATTTCTATTTAAGTTGTTGTTTTTTCCTTTTCTTCAGTTATTTCTTTCGTATTCATGTCGAGACTTCGTCTCGAAAACCTGAATACATTTATTTACATTTCAGTAAAAACAATTTAATGAAAATTAAATTCAAATGAACTTAAGCCTAACTAAAAGAAAATATCAAAATTGAAATATTAATAGTTCAACAAAAATACTACTAATTACCCTATAGCTAAGGCACAAGCCGTATTGTTTACATGTGTACGAAAGTGCACAACAAACATAATAAAAAACAAATGTATTCAGGTTTTCGAGACGAAGTCTCGACATGAATACGAAAGAAATAACTGAAGAAAAGGAAAAAACAACAACTTAAATAGAAATTAATAAAAATGATAATTTACAGAAAACTTCGAACCACCAGTCACTGGTTAAAGGATTGATGTTGTCTGTTGACTAGCAGGCACCGTAGTGGTGCAATGGTCAGAACGTAAAGAATTCTGATGAGAGAAAGTGGTGTTTCTCGAAACATATGTCAATTCAACCAACAACCCAGGTTCGAATCCTAGTCAGAAAAATTATCAAAAATAAAATTTTTTCAAGTTGTTAAATAATTCCTTATTCAGTAAAAACAATTTAATGAAAATTAAATTCAAATGAACTTAAGCCTAACTAAAAGAAAATATCAAAATTGAAATATTAATAGTTCAACAAAAATACTACTAATTACCCTATAGCTAAGGCACAAGCCGTATTGTTTACATGTGTACGAAAGTGCACAACAAACATAATAAAAAACAAATGTATTCAGGTTTTCGAGACGAAGTCTCGACATGAATACGAAAGAAATAACTGAAGAAAAGGAAAAAACAACAACTTAAATAGAAATTAATAAAAATGATAATTTACAGAAAACTTCGAACCACCAGTCACTGGTTAAAGGATTGATGTTGTCTGTTGACTAGCAGGCACCGTAGTGGTGCAATGGTCAGAACGTAAAGAATTCTGATGAGAGAAAGTGGTGTTTCTCGAAACATATGTCAATTCAACCAACAACCCAGGTTCGAATCCTAGTCAGAAAAATTATCAAAAATAAAATTTTTTCAAGTTGTTAAATAATTCCTTATTCAGTAAAAACAATTTAATGAAAATTAAATTCAAATGAACTTAAGCCTAACTAAAAGAAAATATCAAAATTGAAATATTAATAGTTCAACAAAAATACTACTAATTACCCTATAGCTAAGGCACAAGCCGTATTGTTTACATGTGTACGAAAGTGCACAACAAACATAATAAAAAACAAATGTATTCAGGTTTTCGAGACGAAGTCTCGACATGAATACGAAAGAAATAACTGAAGAAAAGGAAAAAACAACAACTTAAATAGAAATTAATAAAAATGATAATTTACAGAAAACTTCGAACCACCAGTCACTGGTTAAAGGATTGATGTTGTCTGTTGACTAGCAGGCACCGTAGTGGTGCAATGGTCAGAACGTAAAGAATTCTGATGAGAGAAAGTGGTGTTTCTCGAAACATATGTCAATTCAACCAACAACCCAGGTTCGAATCCTAGTCAGAAAAATTATCAAAAATAAAATTTTTTCAAGTTGTTAAATAATTCCTTATTCAGTAAAAACAATTTAATGAAAATTAAATTCAAATGAACTTAAGCCTAACTAAAAGAAAATATCAAAATTGAAATATTAATAGTTCAACAAAAATACTACTAATTACCCTATAGCTAAGGCACAAGCCGTATTGTTTACATGTGTACGAAAGTGCACAACAAACATAATAAAAAACAAATGTATTCAGGTTTTCGAGACGAAGTCTCGACATGAATACGAAAGAAATAACTGAAGAAAAGGAAAAAACAACAACTTAAATAGAAATTAATAAAAATGATAATTTACAGAAAACTTCGAACCACCAGTCACTGGTTAAAGGATTGATGTTGTCTGTTGACTAGCAGGCACCGTAGTGGTGCAATGGTCAGAACGTAAAGAATTCTGATGAGAGAAAGTGGTGTTTCTCGAAACATATGTCAATTCAACCAACAACCCAGGTTCGAATCCTAGTCAGAAAAATTATCAAAAATAAAATTTTTTCAAGTTGTTAAATAATTCCTTATTCAGTAAAAACAATTTAATGAAAATTAAATTCAAATGAACTTAAGCCTAACTAAAAGAAAATATCAAAATTGAAATATTAATAGTTCAACAAAAATACTACTAATTACCCTATAGCTAAGGCACAAGCCGTATTGTTTACATGTGTACGAAAGTGCACAACAAACATAATAAAAAACAAATGTATTCAGGTTTTCGAGACGAAGTCTCGACATGAATACGAAAGAAATAACTGAAGAAAAGGAAAAAACAACAACTTAAATAGAAATTAATAAAAATGATAATTTACAGAAAACTTCGAACCACCAGTCACTGGTTAAAGGATTGATGTTGTCTGTTGACTAGCAGGCACCGTAGTGGTGCAATGGTCAGAACGTAAAGAATTCTGATGAGAGAAAGTGGTGTTTCTCGAAACATATGTCAATTCAACCAACAACCCAGGTTCGAATCCTAGTCAGAAAAATTATCAAAAATAAAATTTTTTCAAGTTGTTAAATAATTCCTTATTCAGTAAAAACAATTTAATGAAAATTAAATTCAAATGAACTTAAGCCTAACTAAAAGAAAATATCAAAATTGAAATATTAATAGTTCAACAAAAATACTACTAAAAAATATTAATTTCATCGTCGGATTCAGATAGCGATGTTCCCAATAACATGATATTGGAATCAGAAGAAGAGCCTGGACTTGATGAAATCGATGATGACAGCAATGAACCACCTCTTTTAATTGACCAAGATATTTTGAAAGAGAACGACATGGTTTTGGTTAAATTTACTACACTCAAGAAGCAAAATGAATTTTATGTTGGCAAAATTGTCACCGTCCACTGTTCTCAAGATTTCGATATTACGTTTCTAAAACGAAAGAATGACAGATAGATTTACTTATCCCGATTTACCGGATATTAGCCAAGTTCAACGAAACGAAATAGTGGCAAAGATGCCCCAACCAGAAGAACTCCCGGGAACATCTCGATCAGCAAGTTACATAAACTTTAATATAAACTTCTCCAAATACAACATGGGATAGAAATTAATTTTTTTATTTGTATTTAACTGTATTATAATTTTATTTTTTTAATTTTCTGAATTGTATGGAATTATTCCATTATTTTCTTTATAAAAAAATATTAAAAATAATATATAAAAATATATATTTTAACTCCTTCTTTGTGTTTCAAATTTTGAATGGTGTCTATATTAGCGCCTAGTAAAATCAATGGTCAAATGGACAAATATACTCTTTTAAAAATTCTTTGATTTATTTTTCCCAATAATTATATAATTGCAATATTTGTGCACTTATGTAATATTTACATAATTGCAATATTTGTGCACTTATGTAATATTTGCATAATTGCAATATTTGTGCACTTATCCGAGGTTAGCATAAATGCAAAGAATGGATAAGTGCACAAATAGTCGGGCGAAAACCGATGTGCATTTATCCGTACTTTACTGTACTCAACATTGATGTGGGCATCAAACATTTTTGAAAGCAGCGGTGAGTAAGGCACGATCCATCTGTTATCGACGTCAACATCTACATTGCGCATTTTAATAGTAGTTGTGTATCCACCGTCATTCGCCTTTCTTCGCCTATACAGAGGATATCCATCGCCTCCTGTTTGAGTTTCTTGGAGCAGCTCGCGTGGATAGCGCTTTGTACACTTCCCTTCTTTCATGCATGGTGAATTTCTGTTAAGTTCACCGCAAGGCCCGTGTATCATGTGTTTTCGGATTGATTCAAATAAAACCGGATCTGCTGTGGGATTAGGGAGTTCTGCGGAAATCACGTCATCAATTTGCGTTGGCATGATTTTTTGTTTTAGCCAGACTAAAATATGGGCGTGTGGCAGGCCTCGCTTCTGCCATTCAACCGAGTACATCCAGCACAGAGTTTCGCCAAATATGTGATTTTTGGCGATAACATCCATCAGCCTTGTCAACTTTTGTTTGAATACTCGGGCGAGGATATCGTGTCTATGTGTTGAACTTTGACCGATAAATAAAAGGTCGGTAATGTCTTTCCATGCTGGGTTGCATGTGAAAGTGATGAAGAGGTCTGGCCGTCCATACTTGCGCACGTATGTCATAGCATCTTGAGCGTACTGGTGCATGTGTCGCGGACTGCCTGTGTATGTCGCTGGCAAGATCACCATTTGGCCGATATTCGAAGCGTTTCCATCATTGGCAATCGCATCACACAAGTGGGCATATTCTTCGACGCGTAGCTTTTGCTGATTCAACCGAATAAAGAGCAGACGTTCACTTTCAATTTTCGCGTACATGTCGACAATGAATTGATGAAAGACTTCACGACATTTCAACAAATAATTACATTCATTTGGCCTGATCATAAGGCGATAGGCATAAAAGTCCATACAGGAAACTTTTTTTGTCGACTCTCCATTTGAGTTCGGGTTAATCTGCATTACGTTGAAATGGTACCCATCCTCACCCCGTGGAAAAACCACTGGATATTGTAGTGCATCATACGATCGATGAGTTTCCGCAATGCGTTGAACACTTGCATTACGGCGATGGATGATGATATCGCGTCGTTCGAAGTCTGTGCCGACCATAACAACTGCGACGTCACCTATCACCGGTGCATTAAAGCGCCGCTCATGCTCACCAGCCGGTGTCTTGTCAGCTCTTATCACAACCGTATAATCATCTGTCGGCAACTGGTCTAGGGCTGTTTTGAATAGGCGGATAAGGCTGTTGTGTTCGTGTAACATAGCTTGAAGACTCGAAACGATTTCCCGTCTGACTTCAGTACTGATTGCGCAACGCTGTTCAACCTCTGTAGCTTCATTGCCAGTGAAATAAATTTGGAGGAACTTGGCATCATCATTGGGAAGTGGGAGCAACGATCCAATTCTGTGGTAGATTTGGCCTTGCACTTTGAAGGTGGGCATGTAACCAGCGTTGTTGATGATATTAGTTGCTCCGAAGGACGTCATTTGAAAGCATGAGTTGTAGTTTCGGATGTTTTTAAGGAAGTGCTTGGAAATCGGATTGGCGCCAGAAATGTAACTTTGTAGGGGTTCAGGCGGCTCAATCATTGGTGGTAAAGCAACTTTACCGTTTGAACAACACATTCCCGGGGATTCCTTAGCAAACTTCATAGCACGACAATGTAAGCAAACCTTGTCCATTGCGCCAATCACTACGTCCTTGTGATTGCAGTAGTCATCGTCCCTATTGTAGTGAAATGCCGCGAACTTTAAATCGATTCTTTCTCTTGATCGAGCCAATCGGGAGCGATTGGCAGCAAGTCTTTCGGCATGCTGTTGCGGTGTCTCAGCAGCTCTAAATGAAGATGCACTGTCACGCATTTCCTGAAGCCGTGATTCGCGTTCTCTTTCCGTTTCTGCGGCTCTAGACGTAGATGCCCTTTCGCGACTTTCCTGACGACGTGATTCGCGTTCTCTTTCCGTTTCTGCGGCTCTAGACGTAGATGCCCTTTCGCGATTTTCCTGACGACGTGATTCGCTTTCTCTTTCCGTTTCTGCGGCTCTAGACGTAGATGCCCTTTCGCGATTTTCCTGACGACGTGATTCGCGTTCTCTTTCCGTTTCTGCGGCTCTAGACGTAGATGCCCTTTCGCGATTTTCCTGACGACCTGATTCGCGTTCTCTTTCCGTTTCTGCGGCTCTAGACGTAGATGCCCTTTCGCGATTTTCCTGACGACGTGATTCGCGTTCTCTTTCCGTTTCTGCGGCTCTAGACGTAGATGCCCTTTCGCGATTTTCCTTAAGACGTGATTCGCGTTCCTCAGCTGATTCAGCGGCTCTTCTTTCCCTCTGCTTCCGTGTCGCGGTAGTTGTTCCAGCAAGGGCTGCTTTTTTTGGTGGCATTTTAGTAAATTGTAATCGTGCAAAAGAAACAATGTGTGTTTCGTTTTTTACTTTTATTTTTGATACACATGACAACGGCTTTCAAAAAAATAAATAATATTAAAATAATAAACAGCCTTACGGGTTGCTTAATTGATTTGACGCATTTCAAAGTGATATCCATCTTCTCCATATGAAAAAATAAGAAGATACTGAAGCGCGTCATATGAGCGACGCATTTCAGTGGGCGAGGCCAAGCCCCTTTGTCCACTTTCATAGTCAAGAATTTATTATTTCGTAAGAATATCCTATGGTGAAAATTTAATGACGATCAGTAGTTAAGACTATATTACGATTTTTAATTTTCCTAAAAAGGGCGTGGTCCCACCCATTTTTCTCCTGGTATTCCTAATTATGCCAATACCATATGTTGGTTATATGGGCGGTGCCACCCCCGTTTGTACAATCAAAACTTCATATAGCCTATTATTCCTTCCAGAGTCACAGTAACATGCTGTAAAAATTTCAGGCAGATTGGTCCAAGGGTTTGGCCTCCTATTAAGCACAAACATACAGACACACATTCATTTATATATATATAGATTAAAAGCAATATAATTTAAGGTGAAATGGGGCGAAAAATGGGGATTTGGTAATAAAAAAATGTATGTAGTTAAAAAGTATATAAAACTTTAGTTAAATACATATTACAAAAAAAGTATTTTGTATAGCAAACATTGTTAGTGGTATAAGTAAGTATCTGAAATAAAAAAAGGGAGCGATGAAGTAGGCGTGGTTCATAGTTATATGGTGACGTTAACAGTATTAAGAGCAATATACTACCAAATAAAAAAAATACGTTGGAATGAACAAATTTGTATAGAGAACAAAAAGTATAAAACTTTCAAAAATTTGGCGTGAAAAGGGGCGTGGCTTAAGAAATCTTTATTTTTACCTCGCCTGGAGTATATAATGTGTATACAATTTGAAGTAAATCTGTTAAAAACTATATGGGAGCAATTACATAATTTTTAAAAAGTGGGCGTAAAAATGGGCGTGGCCAACAAAAAGTACCCTATTAATCATACCAGATTCCCAGTTAAATGCTGTGAAAATTTCAAAAATATCGGTCCAAAGGTTTGGTCTTCAATTACAATATTTTTAAAAAGTGGGCGTAAAAATGGGCGTGGTCAAAAAAAAAGTACCCTATTATTCCTTCCAGAGTCACAGTAACATGCTGTGAAAATTTCATCAAAATCGGCTCAGCCATTTTGGAGTCTATACGTTACATACATACATACAAACATACATACATTGAATTTTATATATATAGAAGATAGATAGTCATTTAATGGGTTTTTGTTAAAATAAAAACATTTTTTTTAAACATAAATGAGCAACTGTGGACAAAAAGTTTCAAAGTCATTGTAGCCACCTGAAAGTTAATTCTGAACTGGTTATGCATTTGACAGCCTTTTCGTTAACTTTTGCAATGTGCCTATGCATATTATACAGGGTGGGCCAAGTTTGACTGAATGATTTGAACTCTATTGGCATATTGTAGCCGTTGTGGTGCATCCCTCGGCAATAATTCTTGGGCCAATTGAATTTTATATGGAAACATCTTCAGATCAACTTTCAGAATACGTCGTAGCGATGTTCTGGAGATGTTCAATTGAGTATTAAATTAAAAATGCAAAAGTTATAAGCATTTCAAATCAGTCAGTCCAAGTTGGCCCACCCTGTATATTTTATTTTAGATTTTTGTTAAAACCCAAAAAAGATCAGCCGTCAACCACTGAGGCTTCAAATCATGTGGAGGGAAATACCGATAATATCAGTTCTTCAGATTGCGAAGAGGAGGTTATTTCAACATCGAATGACTCTGTCCCTGCGAAGAAGAAGAACCATTGACAAAAGTCTACATACTGCCAGCATGTATGGGATTTTGTTGTTGATTTCAAACGGTAAAATGCCGTTATTTATTTTTTACTTTTTTTTGTTGTGTTAAGGGGTTTCTTAAAATATTATTCAGTTCAAGTTTAGGCTGATAAATAAATCTTTAATAGAAATAATGGCTTCTCGAAAAGAAATATCAATTGATGTCCGTAATTTTGTTGTAAAGTGCAAAAATTAGGAAAAATATTTTGATGAAATATCAAAGCTTTTTAATTTAAGTAAGTCTACGGTTCAGACAATAGTCAGTAACTTTAAAAAGACTGGTACAGTAGAAAACAAACCACGTGGAGGTCGCCCAAAGAAACTTAGTCGTAGAGACGTTAGCTTCATTTTAAAAGAAGTGGGCAAAAATCCCAAAGTATATGCCACAAAATTAGCCGAAGATATCGCTGCATGATCTGAATTAATTGTACATCCAAGAACTTTAAATAATAATGGTTACCATAGCAGATCTACTCGCAAAAACCTCTCATAAGCGAAAAAAATCGCAAAGTTCGTTTGGAATTTCCACAAAACCATATTCAGAAGGATATGGATTTCTGGAAGAGAGTTTTGTTCACTCATGAATCTAAATATAACATATTTGGAAGTGATGGGAGAGATAAAGTTTGGCGAAACAAAAAATACAGCGATGGAGCCGAAGAACTTAGTTGCTACTGTTAAGTATGGTGGAGGCAGCGTGATGGTTTGGGGTGCTTTCGCTACTTCTGGAGTAGGAAAGTTAGTGTTTATTGAGGGTAATATGGATCGCTATCTGTACGAAGCCATTTTGGAACAAAATTTTAAACCCTCGGTTGATATTTTAAATCTTTGTCAGAGTTAGATTTTCCAGCAAGATGACGATCCGAAGCACACGTCTCAGATTGTCAAAGATTAGCTGCTCTACCATGCCCCACGACAGTTGTTCACACCACCTCAAAGGCCGGACTTAAATGTTATTGAGCACGTGTGGGAGATTCTACAACGAAAAATTCGCAAAACTCCTATTACTAGTGCCCCAATGCAAAGAGAAGCTTCAAGAAGAATGGCTAAACATAACATCCGCAGAACTCGACAATTTAGTTGCTTCGATGCCCAGACTCTTACAAGCAGTTATAGATGCCCATGGTGGTCCAACGAAATATTAATTTTAATAAAAAGTAATAAGTTTTAATACCCAAACAAAGTTTTTTATGTTAATTTACAGCTCGTATGTAGACTTTTGTCATTCAATTTTTTTAGTTTTTTGTGAATAAAAGTTTAAGTTTTTAATAAAATAAGATTTTTTTTGTGTTATATTATTAAAAATACATCTGAAACAAAACTGTATTATTACTTTTCTTCATTATGGTTTCAAAATGCCCAAATTGCAAAAATATGGGTCGTATGTAGACTTTTGTCGGCCACTGTATAAGTTTGTCATTCCGTGTGAAATTTCCACAATATAATTTTCCGACCCTATAAAGTATATATATTCCGGATCCTTATAGATAGCGAAGTCGATTAAGCCATGTCCGTCTGTCTGTCTGGATGTTGAAATCAGTTTTTTTTCAATAATTCTGTCAGAAGTGCTTTCGAGAAGTTTGCTATTTAAAATCAGCAAAATCGGTTTAGGTAAACCAGAGTTATGAACCAATATGTGAGACCACCTCTATAAAAATTTGATATTTTTCGTCCATGTTATTGCAATATTTTGAAATATATTGCAGATAATACCATGAAATTTTGTATACGTTGTTTGTACTATAAAAGAAGAAAGTGTGCGGAAAATAGTAAAAATTGGTCCATGATTTCTCATAGCCCCCATACAAATATATATATTCCCGAAATATGGCTTAATGATAAATAAATGTTTATAAAATTGGAATATCAAGACAAAATTCAGCAAAAATAAGTTTTATACAAAAAGAAATCACAAACCGAAATTTTTTTTTAGTTCGGTCCATATTTGACCATAGACCCCATATAAAGTCCACTTACAAAATTCACTTAAATACATATAAAACAGATATAAATAATGTTAAACGGCTAAAATTTGACATAAATACTCTTTATAGGCAAATAAATTATTGTACCAAATTTTATGGTGGTAGGCCCAGAACAAGGACCACATCTAAAAAAGACATTTTTCCCTATATATGTGTACGATTACACGGGTAATATATTAGAAAATATATATAAAATATTATGGGGTATAAAATTAAGTATGGGGTGACTTACGGTTTTGATTCTGTCGTATATGCAGGCTATAGGGTGATGGTGATGTGAAGGGTGGTTTACCGTATTCCTGGTGATGATGAGGATGGGTTACCTTATGATGATGTGAATGATGTGGCTGAACTTGGTGTTGGTTTCACTTCTTCCAATAATAGCTGTTGTTGTTGTTGTTGAGAAGTCCAACGATCCAAAAGGCAGAGGAAAAATGAATTTACGTATATGTCATCTACCTATCATTTGTCTTGGTTTTAAGTACTGCTGCTTTTCTAAAGAAAGTCCTAGAAGAAATGACCAGATCTCCTTTTGATTTTTTTACTAAAATGTTTTCACGGAAATATACGCAAAAAATCTGCGTTAAATTGCACTTATCGTGTGTCACTTTTTTCTTGTGTTAGCAGCAGCAGACACATATCAACACCACAAAAAAAGAACACTTTTTATTTATTTTTACTTTTGTTCAATTCTTAATTTGTTTTATTTTTTACTTTTTGTTTTACACACTTTAACTATAGATATTTAATATTAACGATATATATGTTATTTTAATAATTAACAAGTAAGGAGTAGAATGGTATATTTATATATACGAATTTATATTTGAATGGGATTTTCCTTTTTTTTATTAATGCACAAAGTTTTCTTTCTTTTTGATCTTTATGCTTCGAATGTTTTATCAAGAGTGTGAGTTGTGTTAAAAACAACCACCACAACTGCCTGTTGGTATAAGCTGAGAAAATGAGAGCAAAAGGAACAAAACTAGCGAGTAATCAGGGTTACCGTGCCACACTTAATTAAATGGTTATTTGTATAGGGGTTTCGTGTGTAAACATCCCGCCCCCCTTGTTATATCCCGTGATAACAACTATTTTGCTAATATCTGATTTTAAAATCCTAACAGGCAATTGGGTGGTTGATATTATAAATACAATGTAATGTAAATGCAAAACAAGTGAATATGTATTAACAATAAAATATTCAATGTATAAAAATTCAATATAAATGAACAATGCAAAAGTAAGAGGTAATTATAATGACAAATTTAATAATGAACAATATAAAGGAGGCAAGTATAATAAGTATAATAATATAAGTTTAAAGATTAACAATGTAAAAAGGGAGGTAAGTATAATAATAAATGTAAAAATTAACAATTTAAAATAGGTAATGATATCCTATAATTCAATAATTATAATTAACAATATAAAAAAGAGTATGTATTAATTGCAAAAATTAACAATTTAAAGAATAGGTAATTTATAGTATAAATTCAAAATTTAACAATGTAAAAAGAGGTAAGTATGGAATCCAAGAATGCAAAGTTAAAATATAATAATAATAATGACAAATTAGGGTATGTATAAATGAATTTTACGTAAATAAGATAAATATATTTATAATTCAATTTTTAGGTAAATAAAGTAAGTACATGTATAATTCAAATTTTAGGGAAACAAGGTAAGTGTAGAAAATTCAATTTTTAGGTAACTAAGGTAAGTATGTATGTGTATGTGTATAATTCAATATAAAACAATTTGATATAAGTGTAAAAAAAGGTAATTACAATATTAACAAATTTTTAGGAAAATAAATTTCAATTATGTAAAAGACAAACAAGCTAAGTATAATATAATAACAAATCGTAATTTAGACATCAAATTTGCCGATTATGACAAAACCTAGCGCCGTATCCTGTGCTAGAGGTGTTCCTTTTGTTGCCGTCTGGATGCCGCCTCGGATCAGTATCGGGTAGATATCCGCTCCCAGGATAAAGTTGATGGATCGACTTTCAAAGAAGTCCGGGTCGGCCAGCTTTAGGTTGCAATAGGCGTCAGTGACTTTTCGCTCTAGTGACTTCGTAGTGATTTCTTGGGGTAGGTCCTTGGAGATTCTCGCCCTTAGTTTAAAGGTACCACCTTCTCCTTCAAAACGGGTCCGAAACGTAATCTGGCACCATTTATCTGCATCAAACCTCTCGAACGGCACGTGAAACCGTTCGACTATGAACCCGGCTATGGAGCTCGTGGGGGCACAGGCATTTAGTAGGCCTCGAACTTGGTGCCACTCTTTGTTTAGCTGCATCCTTACGATGACGGTTGGTACAACAGAGGTTTCGGCTGCACGGCTCAAGTGTTGATTGGCACGAATGATTTCTGCGTGATGCAGAAGAGTGTGGTGCTGGCCGTTGCAGTCACGACAACGTGCTTCGCTGTGACATTTGTCCGTGCGATGTGAGTGCGCAAGGCAGTTTCGGCAGTACCTGTGTTGTTGGACTATATCCTTCCTGGCGGATACAGTCATTTGTAGAAACTTTATGCATTTTCGGGGCATGTGCCCTTTGCTACATAAACGACAGTCAGGGGCTCTTGTTGGTGATCTTGCCGTTGGCTTCGTCTTTTCGATCGTGGAGATCTGGCTACGGGAGGGCATCTTTGCTATAATGAGGAAAATTAAGGGGTAGAGTTAATTATTACGATGTTAGGGGGAGGGGGAGTAAAATCAGTACAATGGGTCGCATGACGACGCCATTAGCCGTGCGTATTTCGGCTATTCTGACTCGATGATCGGAGCCAGAGAAGATTTTCTCAATACGTCCGAGACGCCATTGATTAGGGGGTAAATTGTCTTGCTTGACGACCACAAGATCGCCGATTTCGAAGTCTCGTTGCGGGTACTTCCACTTATTTCTTTTATGAAGTTCTGATAAGTATTCGTCCTTCCATCTACGGGCTAAATGATGATGAAGGATTTTAAGCTTTTGCCAACGGTTGACATAGCTGATGGAATGGCTTGCCAAATCAGATTCTGGAGGCGATAATAGTGGGGTTCCGATGAGGAAATGGCCTGGTGTTAGAGCGCATAGGTCGTTTGGGTTTTCACTCATGGGACTTAATAGTCTAGAGTTTAGACACGCTTCAATCCTTGCCAACATGGTGCTGAATTCTTCATACGTAAAACTTTGACTATGACAAATCTTTTTGAAGTGGGATTTGAAGCTTTTTACGCCAGCTTCCCATAGGCCACCCATATGAGGGGCGCCAGGAGGGATAAAATGCCATTCCACGGGAGTAAAAGCATTTTGAGCAAGAAGACCTTTTTGTATATTTGAAAAGAAAAGTTGTTTATCGCCTTTTAAAATGTTAGCTGCGCCTACAAATTCAGTCCCGTTATCAGAATATATAGCGTGAGGTGTTCCTCGTCGCGAGAAGAAACGGGCGAAGGCAGCTAAAAAGGCTTGTGTGGATATATCACCGGTAGCTTCGAGATGGATCGCTTTTGTTGAAAAACAAACGAAGACCAGCACGTATCCTTTAGTCACTTTACAGCCGCGACCAGCGTAGGATTTTATGTCAAAAGGCCCAGCAAAATCGACGCCGGTGGAGAAAAAAACGCGCGTTAAAGTTGATCGCTCGGGGGGTAATGCAGCCATTATTTGTTGACTGACTTGGCGTTTATATTTGACACATGTTACGCATTGGGATATTATGGTTTTGATAAGAGTCTTTAGTTTGGGGACATAATAACGTAATCTAGTCAAACGGCATAAAAGCGCATTTTGACCATGTAGGGAGTATTGGTGCAAATACTTGAGAAATAATCTCGTAAAACGTGCATGATAAGGCAGTAAAATGGGATATCGTTCGGCATGACTTAGAGTAGGGGAGTCAGCTAGACGACCATTTATTCTCATGATTCCGTTGGAATCTAGAAAGGAGTTAAGAGTTAAAAGGGAGCTTTTTCTGGACAATGGTCTTTGTATAAGTAATTGTGAATATTCTTCGCAAAAATGAGATTTCTGACAAGATATGATTAAACGGTTTTTTGAGAAGACGATTTCCTTTGGCGATAGTTCTTTTCCACTGATCTTTTCTACTGTTTTATTGGCTTTTATTCGGGTATAAAAACGGAAAATGTACGCTGTGACTCTTAATGCTCGAGGTAGGTTTGAAAAGTTTTCTAGAATGTCATTCTGTTGTATTGAGGTAGTGAGCACGCGGATTGGTTTGGCTTCTTCTTCTGTGTCGAACTCTTGTTTGCTTGAGGGCCAGTTTGAATGGGGACGCCTTAGCCACGCGGGCCCATACCACCATAACTCATTCGATGCCAATTCATTTATAGTAGTACCACGGGACGCCAAATCGGCGGGGTTGCTTTTTGATTCGACATGAGACCACGAGTCTTTTCCTACCTTTTCGATTATAGATGAAATTCTGTTTTCGACGAAAGTTTTCCATTTATGAGCAGGTTTTCGCAGCCAGGCCAATACGATTGTGGAATCTGTCCACAGGTAGAGTTTATAGTCCTTGAGAGTTATTTGAGCTAGAATAGAATCTATCATATTAGCAAGCAATTCTGCTCCGCAAAGTTCTTTACGAGGTAGGGAGACAAATTTTATGGGGGCAACCTTCGATTTTGCTGCTAACAGATGGCAACTGACAAATCCTTGGTTTTCACAGCGTAGATAAATGGCAGCTGCATACGCTTTCTCCGAGGCATCACAGAAACCATGTAACTCAATTTTGTAAGATGGGTCGAAATCAATAAACCGGGGAATTTTCACTTCTTCAATTCTGACGTAATCGTCGAGAAATTCGTGCCATTTGTTCATCGTAAGGGGGTTCACGTCTTCATCACAATCAGTACCGTCTTTCCATATTTGTTGCATTATCATTTTGGCAACGATGATCTTGGGAGATAGCCATCCTGCGGGATCGAATAACTTGGCAATCTCAGAAAGTACACATCTCTTTGTGGTTAATTCACGGTTTGGGTTAGCTTTGAGTTTAAAGTAAAAATGGTCGTTACCTGCATTCCACCTGAGCCCTATTAAGATCATTAAATCTGCCTGCAGGATTGGATTGGGGTGAAGCAGATCATTAAGACTTGTGCCATTTGTTGAGGGGCTTGAGGCGTTAAAGACTACTCGCAATTTAGTTGTGGTGCTGTCGGGTTTTAAAACAGCATGGTGGGGCAAATAGTAGTTGCCGCTATCACCATATATGGGTGTTACTTTGGTCATTTGACATAGAGTAGAGTACTCTGTGATTACCTTATCGTAATCGATTTTCATTTGGGGATTTTTGAATAATCTCGCCTCGTTTCGTAGAAACTGGGAGAAAGCAATTTTTCGAGAGGGGCCAATATTTATTTTTTCGGGGAAATCTTTTCTAAAGGGGAGAGAAGCTACATATCGACCTTCTTTATTACGAAACGTAGTAGATGTATACAAATTTTCGCAGTATGTGTCCTCCGGGGAGGGCGTTTTTCTTCTCGGAATATCCTCTAATTCCCAAAACCGCTGAAGTTGATTGTTTAATTCTATAGTGTTATAGAATGATAACACTGCCCTTTTGCACGGGCTTGCTGGCACCTTTCCAGTAATAATCCAGCCAAAAACTGTCTTTTGGGCTAACAGCGATTGCTGTGTGTCTCTTTGTAGACCGTCTTGAATTATTTGTGGATAAATATCTGCGCCAAGAAGTAATTCAACTTCAGAGCAATTTTGGCGATAAATATCAGCCAATTGTAGTTGTGAAAAATTGTCATTTTGTAACGCAGATGATGGGTAATATGGAAGATGGCCAGTAAGCTTATTTATAACTAATGCATCTGAAAAAGTTTCAAATGACTTGTCGACTGGGGATCCAATTTTTATATGACAGCTTTGGATTGAGATTGCGGTCACGGTGTCACTTAAACCGTGGACTTGGGCTGTAGATCGCCGAGTTGGGAGGCCGAGGTGCCTTTGTAACTTTTTTGATATAAAAGTTGATTCTGAGGCGGAGTCGATTAGTGCGCGAACAGTGAATTTGAGGTCATTATTGTAAATATCAACTAACGCTGTACCGAGTATAACCGATTGTGTAGTAGGTTCTAGTTGAGTGGAAAAAGATTGCAGCGTTCTACTGGCTGCTTGTGCCGATGTAGAGGGGGAGAAATCTAAGTCACGAGGGTGATTATTAGGATTATTGACTGGGGTATTTGCCACCGGAGGGCTACTGGTTTGCTTTTGTTCAACGCGATTAAGCAACGTGTGGTGTTTTCCTTTGCATGTTTTGCAAACATATTTGCTGGGGCATGTTTTGGCTCCATGAGTTCCCAAACAGTTAGTGCATTTATTTTGCCTTTTCACGATCGTATAACGCTCTTCAGCTGACATCTCTAGAAATATTGAGCAATATCTGAGGGGATGATAGTGGGGACACAATTCGCACTTGCCAAGCTTGTCATTAGAAACGTTGGTCTGGTAGCTTTTAGTCTTGGATGAATTCGATTTATTATTTTTAGCGGATGGAGAACTTTGTGGGGCATGTGGACTAACAAATGTCGACCTAATATCTGCTACTGACTCCAGAGTTTGAAATCTCGTTGACAGGAATTCATCCAGAGCTTTCCACGTTGGCAAATCAGTAGTGCGCGGTAAAAACTGTTCCCATAAATTAAGGGTAGTTTCGGGCAGACATGTTGAGCAAATGTATACGAAGATGACATCCCAATTTTCCGCTTCGATATGTAGCAAACGCAAATTAGTGATACAATCATTTATGGTGCGCTGCAACTGCCTCAGATCAGCACTGGTCTCCTTCACTATGGGTTTCAAATTAAAGAGCAACTTCAGTTGGGCGTTTACTAATATGCGCTTATTCTCGTAACGATTGACTAGATTCTGCCAAGCCATGTTGAAACCATCATTGGTCATAGGGCACGTTTTCAAAAGTTCGCGAGCTTCACCCTGCGTTTTCTTGACTAGATGGCACATTTTTTCTACTGGTGATAAGCGTTTGTTGTTGCGATAAAGGGCTGTGAACATGTCACGGAAGGTTGGCCAGGATTGATAGTCACCATGAAAGACTTCGGTATCGCATGGTGGCAATGAAATATGCGGGTTTAAATCGAATTGGGTATCTGTTGAGGGGGAGGCCAATTTTGCTTTGGCTTGAAAATCTTCGTTGAGCTCGTGAATTCTCGCGACGACAGCGGTATAAGCGCCAAAAGTGGCGTAATAACGTCCCTTGAGGGTATCGTAATCCAGTTCATCTTTGATAGAATCATATTGATTCAGAACGGTTTCGTAAGATGATTCAAATTTGGACCATTGGAGTTGGATCTGTTTCTCATGTGTCTTCAAAGTGTGTCGCGAGTGTGATTCTATCGCGAGCCCTTCAAAATAGCTTTGAAATTCGACCACTTGATCCGAATAACGGATTAAATTTTTTATGGCAGACATGGTTGAATTGTCTTTTTTCTGTAGAGTTGGGAAATGATTTTCAAGTGTGCTTCGTAATGCGGCGAATATTATTCGAGAAAAATGTTTGGGAAAAGTTTGCAAAGGTGCTTCGCAAAAGCGACCAATATTTTTATTTGTGTTGTAGTTTGGGAAACATTTTAAGAAAAAATTTTAAAGGTGACTGATTTATAATTTGGGAAAATTTTAAGCAAATTTTCAATTGTAAAGGCATCCGATGTATTAATTTTGACCAAAGTTTTTAATATATATATTATACGATATGTTATTTTGTAAATGTTGAAGAAAATTATTTGAAATTTTTAAGAAAATTTTTATTGGCGCTTCGTAAAGGCAACCGATGGATTATTATTTTTAAAAAATTTTAAAGAAAATTTTTATTGGCGCCTCGTAAAGGCAACCGATGTTATTATGTAGAAAATTTTTAAGAAAAAATTTTCATTGGCGCTTCGTAAAAGCAACCGATGGATTATTATTTAAAAAATTTTAAAGAAAATTTTTATTGGCGCCTCGTAAAGGCAACTGATGGATTATTATTTTAAAAAATTTTAAAGAAAATTTTTATTGGCGCCTCGTAAAGGCAACCGAGGTTATTATGTAGAAAATTTTTAAGAAAAAATTTTCATTGGCGCTTCGTAAAGGCAACCGATGGAAAAAAAATTTTAAAGAAAAATTTTTATTGGCGCTTTGTAAAAGCAACCGAGAGATTATTTATAAATTTTAAAGAAAATTTTTATTGGCGCCTCGTAAAGGCAACTGATGGATTATTATTTTAAAAAATTTTAAAGAAAATTTTTATTGGCGCCTCGTAAAGGCAACCGAGGTTATTATGTAGAAAATTTTTAAGAAAAAATTTTCATTGGCGCTTCGTAAAGGCAACCGATGGAAAAAAAATTTTAAAGAAAAATTTTTATTGGCGCTTTGTAAAAGCAACCGAGAGATTATTTATAAATTTTAAAGAAAATTTTTATTGGCGCCTCGTAAAGGCAACCGATGGATTATTATTTTAAAAAATTTTAAAGAAAATTTTTATTGGCGCCTCGTAAAGGCAACCGAGGTTATTATGTAGAAAATTTTTAAGAAAAAATTTTCATTGGCGCTTCGTAAAGGCAACCGATGGAAAAAAATTTTAAAGAAAAATTTTTATTGGCGCTTTGTAAAAGCAACCAAGAGATTATTTATAAATTTTTAAAGAAAATTTTTATTGGCGCCTCGTAAAGGCAACCGATGGATTATTATGTAGAAAATTTTTAAGAAAAAATTTTCATTGGCGCTTCGTAAAAGCAACCGATGGAAAAAGAAATTTTAAAGAAAAATTTTTATTGGCGCCTCGTAAAGGCAACCGATTATTATTTGGAAAATTTTAAGAAAATTTTCATTTGGGTTTGTTTAAGTTTTTTATGAAAATTTAGATCAATTTTCAATTGTACCTCGTAGAAACGACCATGTTATATTAAGAAAAAAAAGAAATAATTTTATTTATGGTATTGGAAGACACGCAAAAAAAGACGCATAATATTTTTACTAAATATTTAATTTTTTGTCTATAATTTCATAGCGACCCTCGTATTGGTTAGTATATACATAAATTATTATATACCAACTTTTGTCCCAGTGACCTAGTTATTTTCTTCATGCACATGTGATACAAATTCTTACATACATATGTATGTATGTAGGTGCATGCCTTTTTTCCCTTTGGTATTTCAATGAGTACCAAAAAAAAACAAAAAAAAAACCAACGAGTTGATCTGGTAGAGAGCAATTTATGAGAGAAAAAAGAGATTCGAAAAAAAAAAACAAAAAACGGCAGAGAATTGAGACGAACGTGATGTAAAGACGACAAGTAGAGTTGTTAATTGAGTAGATGAAGACAAGTGTGAAGTTCACAAACAGTATGTATGAATATTTACTGACTGACCCTTCAAAGTCAAAAATCAGTAAATTGCATGTATTGTATGTGTGTATGTATGTATGTATGCGTTGATATGAAAGAACTTTTGGTATTTGCTTTTTGTTTGTTTTTTGCGAAACTTACAAAAAAATGCCAACAGTTATTTCATATGCCTGTATATTAAATACAACAACAACAAGTATGCACTATGTTACAAATGCTGTGTTTGGTATTTTTACTTATTTCAGGCTACCGTTAGGTCTCTCGTTTAATAAAGAATGCACAACAAATAAACAACAAAATGCGAAGATGCCAACGTTTTGTTGTTCCCTTGTTGTTTTTGAAGCGGTAATTTACCGTATGGTAAATGAACGCAAGTAAGGGACAACAAAATGTGCAAATGACGACACGTTGTTGTTTTTGTTCAAACGGCAATTTTATTTTTGTGAAACTTGACTATACATACATACTTACATGGGTATAGAAAAATTCCTAACGGGATACTGTTTTGACAAAATATATTAACGATGTTAAGGGGGGTAAAAAACACAATTTTTTCGCGAATAAGTTGGGTTATAATTTTGCGGGGTAATATTATAACCACATGAATTTTTGCGCGAAAAAAAGGAAAATGGCTATAATTTGCGGGGGAAATATTATAGTCATGTGAATGGCGCGAAAAAAACTAAAATGGCTATAATTTGCGAGATAATATTATAGTCATGTAAATTTTGCGCGGGGAAAAAAAACAACGTAGTCAATAATTTTATGAAATATTATGAGTATATTATTACCCCCTACCGGGTTGTGGATTGCCCGAAATGAATTAATACCTAATGAGGTGAGGGAGGGGAATCTCTGGGTTATTGATGACCCAGATCCGGTTCGAAGGACCAAAATGTACGATTACACGGGTAATATATTAGAAAATATATATAAAATAATATGGGGTATAAAATTAAGTATGGGGTGACTTACGGTTTTGATTCTGTCGTATATGCAGACTATAGGGTGATGGTGATGTGAAGGGTGGTTTACCGTATTCCTGGTGATGATGAGGATGGGTTACCTTATGATGATGTGAATGATGTGGCTGAACTTGGTGTTGGTTTCACTTCTTCCAATAATAGCTGTTGTTGTTGTTGTTGTTGTTGAGAAGTCCAACGATCCAAAAGGCAGAGGAAAAATGAATTTACGTATATGTCATATACCTATCATTTGTCTTGGTTTTAAGTACTGCTGCTTTTCTAAAGAAAGTCCTAGAAGAAATGACCAGATCTCCTTTTGATTTTTTTACTAAAATGTTTTCACGGAAATATACGCAAAAAATCTGCGTTAAATTGCACTTATCGTGTGTCACTTTTTTCTTGTGTTAGCAGCAGCAGACACATATCAACACCACAAAAAAAGAACACTTTTTATTTATTTTTACTTTTGTTCAATTCTTAATTTGTTTTATTTTTTACTTTTTGTTTTACACACTTTAACTATAGATATTTAATATTAACGATATATATGTTATTTTAATAATTAACAAGTAAGGAGTAGAATGGTATATTTATATATAAGAATTTATATTTGAATGGGATTTTCCTTTTTTTTATTAATGCACAAAGTTTTCTTTCTTTTTGATCTTTATGCTTCGAATGTTTTATCAAGAGTGTGAGTTGTGTTAAAAACAACCACCACAACTGCCTGTTGGTATAAGCTGAGAAAATGAGAGCAAAAGCAACAAAACTAGCGAGTAATCAGGGTTACCGTGCCACACTTAATTAAATGGTTATTTGTATAGGGGTTTCGTGTGTAAACAATATTAATATTGTATAAATATCGGTACCGACTCAAAACTTTGCACTGATCATCTACATATATGTATACAAAAATCGTCCCACAAAATTTTGTGAATTTTGGTCTATTTTTAACCGTATGCCCCATATAAAGGCCTCTTCCGAAAATCACTTTAATACTCATAAATCGCTTATAAATAAGGGTACCAATCCAAAATTTTACACGGATCATTTACATACATGCCTAAATCTAACTGCTGGATTTTGAGAATATCGGTCCATATTTGACTATATCCCCCACATAAGGTTCACTCTCGAAATCCACGTTAATACTAATATATATCGTATATATAGCGTTATTATGTTGAAATTCGACGTGAAGTATCCTCATATGCATGAAAATAACTGTTCCAAAATTTAAGAAGATCGGCCCATAATTTGTCATAGCTGCCATATAAGAACCATTTCCAAAAAACAAATAAATTCGGGTCAAAAAATATTTTTTTCGGATTTAACCCATATTCGGTCCATATTTTATAATCATGATATATATCGTTGGAAAGGTATTTTTAACACCTTTTATTTAGTGTATTACAAATTATCAAGCACCCAGTAGTTCCCGAGATATAGGCCTGTTGGCGTAACCGCCAACAAATTTTTTTTTTGCTGGTATCTCCTCTAAAAGTCCTATTTGATTTAGTTTTTTTTTTTTTTTTTTTGAGCAAAATCACTAAAACTTTTTTTATACTCTGTTTGTTAAATTACACTCAAGATTATAATGAACATCAGACAAACTCTGTAAATTATGGTAAGAATTGGTAATTAAATCGATTAAAATTCAAAATTCAGTCTCGACTCATCGAACTGTTCGGACGTGTTAATTTTAGTGCGGCTGAATTCTCGGTGAAAAAAATCGTAATAGGTGAAAAATTGTAATAGGTTGAAATTAAACAAAAAGTGAAAAAATAACTCGTAATAGGTTAAAATATATAAAAAAAAAAAAAAACATTAAAAATCGTATAAAAACTGTATGAGTGTTCCTCTCAGATGTAATTCTGAGAAAGAGCTTAGCTCGTCGAGAAAAACTAAATGGCTCTCTGAGGAAGAATCCATAAAAAAATCTCTGGAGAATTTTCTCACTACAAGAGCCGTAGAACGGCGTCGTTCCTGTTCTCCCAATATAGTGATTTCAACAGATGAGAAAACATCATCTTCATCAAATAGTGCAGTGAAACCCAAAAAACAAGTAGGTATGGATAAGTACATCACCGTTCTCAAGCGACAGAGGAGCCCGAAGTCTGCTCAAGTGTCATCAAATGCAAAAGCTTCTAAGACTGTGAGTAATGATCAAAATCGGTTTGCTCTCCTCCAGACGGATGAGCCAGAACTTCCGAAGAAGACGTTTAAGCCCCCACCAATTTAT
This sequence comes from Bellardia pandia, assembly GCA_916048285.2. NCBI lineage: Eukaryota > Metazoa > Arthropoda > Insecta > Diptera > Calliphoridae > Bellardia > Bellardia pandia. The sequence continues at coordinate 89,222,615 of OU696532.1, read as the reverse complement.
CTGAGAGAGCCGACTTCCAGTAAATTGGTACAAGGAATTGTTTCGGTAATAGGTGAAAACATGTTTAGCGTAACCTCAATTAAACATGGAAATATCTGTGAAACTAAAATTCAAGTGAAAAAGGAAGATGATTTTCGAAAATTGTCCAACCAGTTGGAGAGGGAAGCTAGGGATTTCTATACCTACCAGCTCAAAAGCGCAAAAGGACTCCAAGTCGTTCTAAAGGGTATAGACCCATGTGTTGATCCTGCAGAGATAAAGAGCGGTTTAATGGACAAAGGGTTTAAAATCAGGAGCGTAGTGAATATCAGAAACCGTGAAAAGATCCCTCAGCCCATGTTCAGGGTAGAATTGGAACCTGGAGATGTTGTCTTGAAGAAAAACGAGTCCCATCCAATCTACAATCTCATTTATCTTCTGCATCGTAGAATTACCGTGGAGGAACCGCATAAGCGTATTGGACCCGTCCAGTGTGTTAATTGTCAAGAATTTGGCCACACCAAAGCGTACTGTAAATTGCCGTCTGTTTATGTTGCGTGTGGGGAACTACATCCAACTGCTCAATGTAATAAGTCCAAAACTGACGTAAAAATAAAAAAATGTAGTAACTGCGGAGGAAATCATACCGCAAATTATAGAGGTTGTCCAGTTTATACTTACTTGAAGGGCATAAGGACCAATAAGTCGGCAGTATTACCTGATCATCATCAACTACCTAATTTCACGTCGAGTATGAATTTTCCTCAAATTGTAGGACCAACTACTCACGAAAACGCTCCTAATTCTAGACAAGTTTCTTACGCAAACGTGGTTAAATCTAATATGCCAGGTCTGGAGCAGGAACCTAAACCCCAATATTCTGAGCCACATATCAACAATCTAGAGACAACATTGCAGACACTTGTCCAAACTATGAACACTTTTACGACCACCATGACATCCATGATGCAGGAAATGCTGAAAATGCAATCCACAATCTTACAAGCCATTTTAAAGAAATGATTTGTTTAAAAATTTGTTTTTGGAATGCGAACGGCCTCCGCCAACATAAAAACGAACTGGAACACTTCCTGATGGATAAGCAGATTGATGTCATGATGATTGCTGAAACTCACTTGACGGCGACAGCGTACTTCAAAATTAATGGCTACGAGTTCTACGATACTAAAGACCCCCGCGGAAGAGCTTGTGGAGGATCGGCAATCCTTATAAAGAACAGAATAAAGCATTATCTAATGAATAACATAAGTGAGGATTACCTCCAAGCAACAAACATTTGCATTGAATTCTGTCAATACAAATTTGTTTTATCATCGATTTATTCTCCGCCTCGATTTTCAATAAAAGAACACCAATACCATAACTTCTTTAAATCCCTTGGAGCTAGATTTTTAGTTGCTGGTGACTTTAACGCCAAACACACATTTTGGGGTTCACGTCTGGTAACCCCAAAGGGTCGCGTACTCTTCAACACCATTGCTAAAATGGGCTTAGATGTACTCTCAAGTGGACATCCCACCTATTGGCCGACGGACCGACGGAAGATTCCCGATGTTATTGACTTTGGAGTAGTGAAAAATATCCCTGTAGAATGGATGCAAGTGGATCCTTCACTGGACTTGTCCTCAGATCACTCTCCTACTATCATTTCAATGCATTTCCCTCAAGTGTGTGGTTCTCCATTTATGAACATGACTAAGACCCGAGTAAGTTGGATAAAATACAAAAAGTATTTAAGTTCTCATTGCACGGAAAATGTTGTGTTGAGAACTACCGACGATATTGATGAGTCGATTGGCAACTTTACCGAGGACCTTCGACGAGCTGTGCATCACGCTTCCACTTATCACATTGAATGTATAAATAGGACAAACAGAACTTATTTCTCTGAACTCGAACATCTCCTATCAGAAAAAAGAAGAATGAGAAGAGAGTGGCAAATTCACAGGTCTCCTGAACTGAAAGCTAGGCTACGGGAATGCAGAGATATACTAAGACATTTCTTAGAAACCCAAAGAACGGCCTCACTTAGATCTTACTTGGAAGGTCTTGATAGTACCCCACAATCTGACTACTCGTTATGGAGGGCGGCAAGAGGTTTAAAAAGACCAGTGAGAGGAAAACCTCCTTTGCGAAATCCGACTGGTGACTGGGCTAGAAATGATTCCGAGAAAGGGACATTATTTGTTAACCATTTGCGAAATGTGTTTACTATAAACAACTCAAATAATGCATCTGATTTGCCACCACTTGTTATAAGACCTCCTGTACCTCTAAGACTAAACTTTCGTGATGTCGACAGCGCTATTGGTACTCTGAACCTTAGAAAGGCTCCAGGTATGGATAAAATCAGCAACAAAATGCTTGTGGAGTTACCTCGTGTAGCTAGAAGAATTATTCTCTTTATCTTCAATGCTATTTTACGCCTAGAATACTATCCTGCAGATTGGAAGGTATCTATGATTACCATGATTCCTAAGCCAGGGAAGGACCCTACCAAAGTAGAGTCATATAGGCCAATTAGTCTACTGCCGACAATTTCAAAACTGTTTGAAAAATTGTTAATGGCTAAGTTGATTCCAATTCTGAACGAAAATCAATGTATTCCAAATCACCAATTCGGGTTCAGAGCTAAACACAGTACCATCGAACAAACACACAGATTAGTAAATGTGATAAGACGGTCGTTTGAAGAGAAAGAATACTGTTCCGCGCTTTTCATTGATGTTTCCCAAGCGTTCGACAAAGTCTGGCATGAAGGTTTAATGCATAAAATAAAATTATCTCTGCCTGCTAACACCCACAAACTTATGAAAAGTTATTTATATGATCGCAAATTTACAATCAAAGAAGGCGATTTTTTAAGCCCCGCTCAGCCAATTGAAGCAGGAGTACCCCAGGGTAGCATACTGGGTCCTACTTTATATTTGATTTATGCATCCGATATGCCGTTAGACCCCATAATACATACTTTAACTTTTGCAGACGATACAGCCTTTATCAGCGTTCATAAGGACCACCAAGTTGCATCACAGAATTTGCAGAATTATGTTTATAAACTAGAGAATTGGCTAGAGCTTTGGAAAATCAGGGTAAATGAACAGAAATGTATTCATATCACTTTCACATTGCGAAAAGAAAATTGCTCGTTCATCAAAATAAATAATCAAATTATTCCTCAACATAATGAAGTCAAATACCTCGGCATTCACCTCGACCGCCGTTTAACTTGGAAGTCTCATATTGAAGCGAAACTTACTCAGATGAGATTAAAAGCAGTGCAACTTAATTGGCTAATTGCCAGAAATTCTTCAGTAAAGTTGGATTGCAAACTATTGTTGTACAATGCAATACTAAAGCCAATCTGGTGTTATGGAATTCAATTATGGGGTACTGCCTCAGCATCCAACATTGAAAAAATTCAAAGGGGTCAAAATAAAATTCTACGTATAATTACTGCAGCGCCATGGTATGTTAAAAATTCTCGAATCCACAAAGATCTAGGCGTGCCATTAGTAAAAGTCGTATTTACAAAATATGCGTCAAAGTACGTCAGCAAACTTGAACACCATCCAAACCCACTTGCACGAGACATCCTTAACTTTAGTGGCCACAATCGGTTGAGAAGGAGGGATACCCTTGCTTTAACTCAAGCGCAAAACAGATGACTGGATCAGTTGATGTAAATTTTTTTGTAGTATCATAATATTTTGTCTAGCACTGGCTGGACTTATTATTTTCTTTTAGTATTAAGATTCGAAAACTTATTGTCATTTCATTTCTGAAGATTCAATAAATAAATAAATGGTATTAAAAAAAAAAAAAAAAAAATCGATTAAAAATAGTGAAAATTAGACAAAATTTCAAAATATTTAACATAAATTATGTTGGTCGTAAAATTGTCTTTAAACAATATATCAAATACTAATAAAATTTGCACTAAGACTGAAAAGAAAGCACAGAATAAGAATATTCTAGTCCTATAACCAGTGTAGTTTTTCTATTTCTCAGTACGATTAGGTGGAGGGTATTTAAGATTCGGCACAGCCGAATATAGCACTCTTACTTGTTTTCACTAATTTTATAATAATTAGATAAAATTTTTTCTTTTATATGTTGATTGTTCATTTTTCCAAAAAGTTTTTCTTCAATTTTACACAAATTTAAATATGTATACATATGTAGGTCAAAACACGACTTACTCACACGTACATACTATAAATATGAAAAACAAACTCCGTTTTTTTACATTATTTCTTTTAAATATTTTCACCGATACACAATTAATATTTCTTACATTAAGTTATTTTTCCTCAAAAATATCTCTCGTACAACAAATATTTTGCAAATAATTGTGGTATAACAGTTATTTGAGAATAAAAAACAAATACAAATATATACTGGTACAAAATCAAAATTTAACTGTTATTGTTGGTATGAGTAATGTGTGTTACAAAAAAAAAACAAATACAATATTGTGTATTCTTTTTTGCTTTTTCATATCCATTTCAACAGATATGTATATGGTATATGTATTTGTTTTGCAAATACTTTTGGGTATACTGTTGCACGTCTTTAGTATGTACTTACTTGTCCATTCTTAGCCAATAATAATACAAGGTGGCGCAAAAGTAATCCTCCTATCAGAAAATGCTATACATTTTGCGATTACTCAGTACATCTAACGTGCGGACGTGTTTTTTCCTCGCTCCGTATAAAATCATCTTTTAAGTACAAAAAGTATATAAAAAACATATAAAAATATTGCGAAAAGACGCTAAAAAAAAAATAAACAAAATTAAAATAAATCAGCTATCATTATCCGCTGTTAATGATGCTACATACTAAATAATAAACAAAAGTTTAAAATATAAATAAGCATAGAAAATATAAAAATGCCCATTGAGCGCTCTCCCCCGCCGGAGAGGTGCCGCTCCCCTAACAATAAAAAAAGTGATAAACATCTGTCTCAGTCAAACCTTACTACAGTAAATAGCTTATGTGTTATAAGTGCGAATGGTCAAGCACCATCAATAAGCTCAAACTCTCTTCCCGCTCAAAATACTTATGCATCTGCATCAGATTACAATCCGAATGATCACCAAAAATATCCTAGTCTCACTGCGCAATCGCAATTGAAACCCCTCTCTTGGAGCTCTCAATGTACTACTCCAACAACTGATACTCAAATAACTGCAACTACATTCCAATTTATTTCAACAACCCCCACACTTACAACTAATAACACAACTCCTTACTCTTTGGTTACTACTCTCGCACCAACAACTACAACTACCACAACATCGTACTCAGCAATAACAACTCTAGCTTTAGCAACAACAACAGTAACATCAACAGCCTTCTCATACTTACCAATAATGACAACAAGTAAGTTACATGAAATTCATACTCCCTTAAATAAAGAGAAATTAAAAAACAGTAACATATCAAAGAGGCCTCGTAACTCACCCACAAAACTTATTGAAAACACAAACAGCAATAAAAAAGTTAAAACTAAAGAGCAGCCACAAAAAACACTAAAATCTTACTGGTTAAGCCAACCTTCAACCCCAAATAGGTTTGAAATATTATCTATTGATGATAATGAAAATAAAGAAGACCAAATTCAAAATGATGGTGTTCCCCACAAACAACCAGAAAAAAATAAACCTACAAAGCCCCCACCAATATATGTTCAAAACGTGCAATTCATAGATAACCTCAATAATGCTTTAAACTCCTTACCAAATTGTCATTACGAAATACGTGTTCTTAAAGAAAATGAAATAAAAATTCAACCTTTAGAATCTATTCACTACACCCAAATAGTAAACCTATTAAGAGCTAAAAACACCCAATACTACACTTATAAACCTAAAGAACAAAAAGGTTTCAAGGTTTTCTTGCGTAATATGCATTATTCAACCGATAAAGAGGAAATAAAAAAAGAACTATGTGAACTAGGACACGAAGTAACACATATCCAAAATATCCTACAAACTGGTACAAAAAAACCACTATCTCTGTTTTCTATTGAACTTAAATCAAGTCAAAATAATAAGGAAATATATTCTTTAACCCACCTTTTACACTGTAAAATTAGTTTTGAACCTCCACGTTCAAAAAGAACTTTACCTCAATGTACAAACTGCCAAAAATATGGCCACACCAAAAACTTTTGCAACAAAATCCCCGTTTGTGTTAAATGTGCTGGAGATCACAAAACTATGCTTTGCCCAATCAAACAGAAAAGCGAACATATTAAATGCGCGTTATGCGGTGAAAACCATACCGCAAATTATAAAGGATGTATGGTATACAAATCCCTCAAAATTAAGCAATTTCCACCACTAAGAAACAAAGAAAAAATAACCGTCCAAGAACACCAAACACAACAAGCTGATAATTCTCGAAACGTACCTACAACAAACAGTAGAATAAATCCAACAGTGACTTACGCTCAAGCAACAGCACAGAGTCAAAACCCTAATACTGAGGAAATGTCCATTATTAGTAATTCTTTATTCAGTTCCACTACACCGCAAATAAGTAATGATATGCAAGACCTTAAAGATATGATGAAGCAACTGATTTCTCAAGTATCTAACATGATGAACATTATCACAGTACTTCTAACTAAGCTCGATGGACAGACTAAGTAAACTTAATATAGTACAATGGAACGCGAACGGGCTTATCCAACACACACTCGAACTAAAATTATTTTTAAATCGCTCTTCAGTAGACGTGCTACTTGTCTCTGAAACCCACTTCACGCAAAAAAGCTTTATAGCCATACCAAACTACTCAATCTTTTATACAAATCATCCTGACAACACAGCGCATGGGGGTACAGCAATAATAATACGAAAATCCATTAAATGTACTGAATTACAGAATTTTAGAAAAGATTATATTCAAGCTACTTCCATTTTAATAGAAGATATACACGGTCCATTTGTATTATCTGCAGTCTACTGCCCGCCGAAACATAATAACACAAAAATTGAATATCTTGAACTCCTTAAATCTCTTGGGAATCGGTTTATAGTGGGTGGTGATTTTAACTCCAAAAATACAGTTTGGGGATCTCGATTAACACTATCGAAAGGAAAAAATTTGCTAGAGGCAATAAATGAATTCAAATGTAAATTTATAAGTACTGGAGAGCCTACTTACTGGCCTACAAACATTCACAAAAAACCAGATCTCTTAGACTTTTTTATTACCAAGAATATAAGACATGATTATCTAAATATAAAATCATGCTTTGAATTATCTTCTGACCACTCTCCAGTGGTACTTATATACCAAACCGATGTACTTCTATCCAATCAAAATAAATTTATATACAACAAGAAAACCGACTGGGATTGTTTCAGAGAAATCTTAGAGACAAAACTCGAGACAAATATATCGCTAAAAACCGAAGAAGAATTGGATAATTCTATAACTTTTTTCAATGATACGCTTATAAACGCGGTTAGTGATTCTACTCCATCCAGAACACACACAGTAGATAAATTCAGTATCCCACCTCACATCCAAGAGAAAATAAAAGCCAAACGAAGATTAAGAAAAAGATGGCAAACTACAAGGTCAATTCAGGACAAAACCCACCTTAATAGGCTCACAAAAGATCTCAAAAACTTGCTAAAGAAGGACAAAGAAGATAAACTACAAAGATATCTTACTAACCTTGACTCATCAGCTATAACAAATTACTCGCTCTGGAAAGCAACCAAAAAAATAAATAATGGAATTTTACATCAGCCGCCGATCCAAAAACCTGATCTCACATGGGCCCGCACAAATGAAGAAAAAGCTAATGTTCTTGCAGATCATTTTTCTAAAACCTTTACAAATCCAATGGACGAAAAGGATATAACTCTTCAAAGTTTTCCAAACAGCTCTTCCAACTCTCATATCAGAAGAATTTCAATTAATGAAATTAAAAAAATTATAAAAACAACAAAAGATAATAAATCTCCTGGTTATGATCAGATCACCGGAAAACTACTAAAAGAATTGCCGAATAAGGCCCTAGTCTATTTAAGAAATTTATTTAATTCAGTTATAGATATTAAATATTTCCCAAAAGTATGGAAAGTCGCTGAGATAATCGCTATTCCTAAACCAAACAAAGATGCCTCAAAAACAACATCTTACAGGCCAATTAGCCTTCTGCCACTGCTGTCAAAGATCTTCGAAAAACTCTTCTATGAACGTATTGAACCAATTCTTCTAGAAAGACAACTCATCCCCAAACACCAATTTGGATTTAGGCGAAAGTTCTCTACTATACAACAAATTCATAGAGTAACAAATAAAATATCGTCTGATATTGACAAAAAAAACTTTTGCGTTGCAACATACCTCGACGTTGCAAAGGCGTTTGATAGCGTATGGCACAAAGGTCTTCTTCATAAACTAAAAAATCAATTGCCAAAAGAATTCTTCTTAATACTACAAAACTACCTACAAAACCGAAGATTCTATGTTAAATATAAAGACGAGTATTCAAAAATACTTTCTATAAAAGCTGGAGTGCCTCAAGGTAGTGTCCTCGGACCAATGCTTTACCTCCTGTTTACATCAGATATTCCAACTCCTACAACAAATAACAATATGATAGCAACATTTGCTGACGACACTGTTCTACTTTCATCACACGCAAACATCAAATGGGCTATGCAAAACTTACAACAACTGCTCAATAATACAATGAATTGGTTCCGTAGTTGGGGAATTCAAGTAAACAGTGATAAAACAATTCAAGTAATCTACACTAATAGAAAGATAACAAACTTTCAACCTATCCAAATAAATACTCTACCAATTCTTATGGATACAAAGGCGAAGTATCTTGGCATTATAATTGACTCAAAACTTAACTGGAAAGATCACATCACTCAAAAGAAAAAAGAAATAAACAACAGGTTTAGACAATTATTTTGGCTGTTAGGGAGAGAATCTAAACTAACAACTCAAAGCAAACTACTTATATACAACACAATTATAGCGCCAATTTGGAAGTACGGGGTAGAAATATGGGGTACAGCTAGCACAACAAACTTAAAAATTATTCAACGAGTTCAATCTAAAATATTGCGAACTATTGTCAACGCAGAATGGTATATTAGAGATGAGGACATACGTCGAGATCTAAACGTCAAAACAATAAAAGAAATTATCCGTATCAGCAGCATTAAACATACAACTCGTTTAACACAACATTCCAACATGGAACTCAGACAGTTGCCGGCAAACGAAATCCTGGCACCTAGAAGACTTAAACGGTATACACCTTCAGATCTAGCTGAGCGATACTAAAAAATTTATATATTACTTATCATTCAATAATTCGATTTAAGTTATCTTAGGTACTGATTTAAGATAATTATCATCCCACCTCTGTAAATTAAATTACTTATTGTCATCTTGTTGACAGGTGTAATAATAAAGGGAAGTTAAAAAAAAAAAAAAAAAAAAAAAAAAATTTTGCGATTGGCCCCTAATGTCAGTTCTGTTTTGACATTTGTGTAGTAAACACATGCGAAATACACGTTAATAAACAATGTTACGCTACACCACTCCAGAACGCGGAATATTGCTGACTATTTATTTGACCAATAATCGGTCGGTGACAGCCAAAAAAGACATCGGAAGTTTACTTTTGCGCCACCTTGTATGTATTATATATATATGTATATATAAATACCAGATTTATTACAAATACTAAAATTTTCTTTTTTTTTATTTAAAATAAGTTTTCTTTTTTTTTTTTGTTCTTTACTCCCTCTTTGTTGTTCCTTTTATTTCGTTGATCAAGTTGGCACTATAGCGATCTTCATTTCTTATCTCCTTTAACACTTTCGTTTGACTATTATCTTATGGCCTATTTCACGATGTCGAAAGATAACGTTCGCTTAGATAAGACTTAAGACACAAACTTTTTATCGTATCTATTTTTTACTCAATCAAGTTTGTTTATTCCACAATCAAGTTTGTGTCTTAAGTCTTATCTAAGCGAACGTTATCTTTCGACATCGTGAAATAGGGGGTTAATGTGGTAATTGTAATTTTGATATTTCTTTTGTTAATGATATATGTTTTCTTTCTTATTGATTTTGTTTGTTCTTATTTACCAGTATTTTTATACCCTCCACCACCAAGAGTGGTAAATGAGGGTATATTACTGTATATGTACACGGGTTTAATAATAGGGATATAAAATTATAAGGATGGGGTGACTTACGGTTTCTTTATAATGGGTTGCTGACTGTAGGGTGAAGGGTGATGTGGATAATTTTACCTCAATTCTGGGTGATGTCTTCTACAATAGTGTCCACTTGTTGCTATTATGCTAGATGTTGTTGTACTTTACTTTTGTTCCTGGATGAAGGGGATGATGGTGATGATAAGTAATGTAAAAAATAATTTTTTGTAGTTTTCACTAAAGTTGTTTTAAAATGGATGGCTTTTATAAGCTAAGCTTGGCTTAAGCTTTCGTACCAGTCGCAAAATATGTGCAAAATGTGTGCAACTTTTTCTTTAATTTTCACAATTTTGTAGGAGTTGCTACTGCAGATTTGAAATTAAAAATTGTGGTTTTTTTTAATATTGGAACAGTATTTTTGGGTTCAATTAACTTTTACTGTTTCTTGATATATATATTGTAACGAACCTTTCTTGCTGGGGTATAACTCGCGGTTGTCCAACGTTCTGTCACAATAAAATTTTATTTATTAGTGACCTCTTAAAATAAAACACGGCTTGCTCTTCGAATTTTATAATTATACTTTATTTACACTGAATAAAATACACTAAAATATTTCTATTGCAAACGCAGTTTATCTATTCCAATCGTCGGGTATCGTTAAGAAAGTAGTGGTAGTTGGTAGTAATATGATCTCAAATAATGCCACATGGAACTAACACTGGATGATGAATCCGTAGTAAAACCCCGGAAACACGATTCCAGTGTAGCGCGCAGCAGTAAAACCGTAGTAAAACCCCGGAAGCACTACTCCGCTCAAATCACGCCCAGTGAAGCTAGCACTTGAGAGTGAATCCGTAGTAAAACCCCGGAAATACTTCTCTCCTGCAGCTCGCAATGGTGAAACCGTAGTAAAACCCCGGGAACACCATTACGCTCGGCTCTGATCTGTTCACAAATGTGGTCGCAAATAAGTTCCAGTGACTACTAGCCCTTGAGAGTGAAGCCGTAGTAAAACCCCGGAAACACTTCTCTAGCGCAGTTGGCAGTATAGAACCTACTATGCAACCACAATTTGCCTACAGTACCACTAACTACCAATTTACTACCACTTACCTATTACGAAACGCACACCACAACACCATGATTTGGTGACTACTGCGGCCTCACACATGGCGATGTTGGCGTTTTCACACGGTCGGCGTGAGAACGCATCGGCCATGATTTGGTGCGATGTTGTTGATTCTGATGCGGTCATTAGCGGTGACCCCTCTTGTTGTAAACTGGTGGTGTTGGGGGAGGATGTAGTATTTTACTCGGGAAGTCTGACCATCCTGAATTTCGTCGGCTCCCTTTGGCATTTCCCGAAGGTTGGTCTTCGCAACGTGGACATCGATTTGCGTAGTGCCCATCTAATTATCAATATATTGACCGTAATTTACCAGATACTGATCAGCAGAAGAGGGAGAGCCGACATCAGGGCCCAGAACCCTGGGGAAGAGAGTCATCCGTAAAGAAGGGGGGATGTGTGACGATGGAAGTCGGGAACCCTCGTTTCCACCCGTACACCAATAATATATCATCAATATTGTATTTAATTATCAATGATTTTTATGAATGTTACACTAATTTTGTAGTTGATATGAATTTTACATTAATATTGTAATATTACATTATTAATTTTAGTATTTCAGGGTTGTGTTCTATCACTATAAATTATTTATGGTGCCACCTAGTGTCAGCAAGAACAACAGCCCATGCACACTAGCGCCCCTTGCGGCGGGTAGGAATAACGACGTTTAGTGCAGTTGTCATAATCAGCTGTGTGGTTGGTAACTTCCCTACAAGAAATGAATAACCGAAACTAACACAGCCAACCTTTTTTTACTAACACACTTGCAACAATTTATATATAGAATTTTTCTACCGACGCTGCCATATTTTCGTCTTTTTAGCAAAATTTGAAGGATTGTTTTATAATATTTATTGCACATTTTTGTGAAGTTATTTATGTAAAAATTTATTTAATTTTCATTTTAAAAGAAGTTCTATTAAAACATATTAGTTATGTTTTTATAAATTCTAATTATTTTTTCATTTATTGCCAAAAAAATATAATTCGTATACACATGAGTTATGGGAAATTTTGGGGGTTTTTCAGGGAAAAACGTATTGAGAAAAAGTTTTTTCTAGTGGCAGTGTGGGGAAATATTGTATTAGTTGTTCAACTCTAACATATATGTTAGAGAGAGATGACTGATCTGCATTTGAGAAAATTATTCTTGGTAAGGAATTATTGGCAAAAAACTTGAAAATATTGAAGAAAATGTAAGTATTTCAATTCTTTTATTGATTTTCAAACAATAATGAAATTTTTTGTAGCTAGCTTCAAAACCGGAGATGATGGCCCAGACCAAAGCCCTAATGGAGTGTAAGGTGTCCATTAAAAGGGTGGAGGGCTCAGTATGCCGCATTACGGGAGAGGTTTACGATCAAAAAATGGATGAAGTGGCATCCATGCTGCCCTTGCAAAATATTGCTTCAGTAAAGGAGATGGAAGAGAAGCTGGAGGCTGAAGATTTTGCCCAAGCAACGGTAATAAAATGTAATTTATAAAAGAATTATTTTTAAATTTTAATATATATATTTTTTACAGCTTATGCACATGCATAAAATTAAAGGGGCATCTGAAGATGTCAGCAGTGCCATCCGTGCCATATTTACGGATGACCTGCTACAGATGTACAATTGGGATGGGAGGTGGGCAAAGCATTCCTTAGCACAGCTTTCTATCTGCTCCAAGTTTTTGAGAGGTATGTACGTACATACAGACATATATTAATGTTAATGTTATTATGTGTGTACATTTTGAAAATTCATTGAAATAATATTATACTATTAATATTTGTATCTATTCTTTAAATTTCAGACGTTTTCCAAAAGCAGAGCATTATGGAATTCCAAAAAAATATAAAGAAGGCTGTAGAACGCAGCCATAATCGGCAGAAGCAAAAAAAATATTGTAAAAAAGAAAAAGAACCATTAAAAGTTTAACTAAATAAATAATATTTTGTGTTTTATTATTATTAGTTATAATTGACGGATATATTCGTTAGCTGTGACCAGTTATTGCTAACCTATATTTGTGTAAGCATTGACTAGTTAGAGATAACCAATATTTACGTTATCATTAACTGGTTAAGCTTACCCAATATTTAGGTAATCATTGACCGATTGAAAGTAGCAGAGTAAGCAGTACAGATGTATGTTGCGTAGTCGAGTGGAATTAGGTAGTTAGAGCAAGATGCAAAATCACACGTACACAAGAGTTTCGGTTATATTTTTCATTTTGCTCTTAATAAACTAATATAAACTTTAACCGATATATCTGGCAGCACTACCGGTTAAATGACTGGTTATTTAACTGGTAGTCTTCTTGTAGGGTTGTTACCATCTAGTAGAAATGCTTACGAATAGAAAAGTATAAAAGCAGAACAAAAATCTGTAAGAAGGACAGTCTGTTTTCATCAGTTGTGGTGTGCGTTTCGTAATAGGTAAGTGGTAGTAAATTGGTAGTTAGTGGTACTGTAGGCAAATTGTGGTTGCATAGTAGGTTCTATACTGCCAACTGCGCTAGAGAAGTGTTTCCGGGGTTTTACTACGGCTTCACTCTCAAGGGCTAGTAGTCACTGGAACTTATTTGCGACCACATTTGTGAACAGATCAGAGCCGAGCGTAATGGTGTTCCCGGGGTTTTACTACGGTTTCACCATTGCGAGCTGCAGGAGAGAAGTATTTCCGGGGTTTTACTACGGATTCACTCTCAAGTGCTAGCTTCACTGGGCGTGATTTGAGCGGAGTAGTGCTTCCGGGGTTTTACTACGGTTTCACTGCTGCGCGCTACACTGGAATCGTGTTTCCGGGGTTTTACTACGGATTCATCCTCCAGTGTTAGTTCCATGTGGCATTATTTGAGATCATATTACTACCAACTACCACTACTTTCTTAACGATACCCGACGATTGGAATAGATAAACTGCGTTTGCAATAGAAATATTTTAGTGTATTTTATTCAGTGTAAATAAAGTATAATTATAAAATTCGAAGAGCAAGCCGTGTTTTATTTTAAGAGGTCACTAATAAATAAAATTTTATTGTGACAGAACGTTGGACAACCGCGAGTTATACTCCAGCAAGAAAGGTTCGTTACAATATATATATTTATATATATATAGATATATATATATGTGTGGGTTTAAAAAAAAGGGAAATTATGTACACTCTTGTCGTTTTTTATGTTGAATTTATTATTCACTTTATTGAAATTTTTTTAAATTATATTATATTAATATTAATATTATTAATTCACTGACAGTACAATATTTTCTTCACTTAAGATTTCTTATATTTTGGTTTTGTTTTTTGGTTGAGATGCTGTGGCTTCAAATGTTGTATCAAGAGTGAGTGTTGTTAACAAAACTACCACCACAACTGCCTATTGGTATGAGAACACAAAAGAGAGACAAAAAGCAACGAGTAACACTGCACTTGCAGGGTTACCGTACCACAAATGGGTTTTAATTATTTTTAGGGTTTTCGTGCCTAAACATCCCGCCCCCCTTGTTATAACCGAGATAACAAAGTTGGTGGATGTTCAGGGTCCCATACCTCTATACCAGACAGGCAATTGGGTTTACATTATTGTACTTATTGGATAATACTGTTATAGTTTAAGTAATAAAGAAGCGATAAGAAAATCATAAATGTACAACGGTGAGGTATGAATTGAATAAGATATATAATTACACTTATAATATAATTCAATAAGGGGTAAATATGATAGTAAGTATAATACAATTAGAATATAATTCAATAAATATACATAAATGTGATTATAATTCAATTTCGGGATAAATAGGGTGAGTATATATAATTCGATTTTTATGTAAATAAGATAAATGTATGTCCAAATTTGTTGGGTATTTATCCGGGGAAGGTATTTAAACGTCCACGTTTATTTACCTCTCAGAGGCGCTTTACGAATACGCTTAATTTTATTTAAGGGATAATTATGCGAATATTACTTAATTTCTTGGCATTAAAGTAAATAAAGAAAACACAATTAAAAATTAAACAAACATTTTATTGAATATGAATTCATATCAGAAAAAGTAAATAAAAGTTTTTACTTCATAGATAGGGACGTTTTCTTGGCAGCCATTTCGTTAAGTCCTTTTTTAAATTTTATTCAATTCACTACACTTGTTCACTTATTTTTAAATTTAATATTTTTACCACCAACACTGAATGAAAACAATTAGGTATGTATGAAGCTAAAAATGGCACTTTGAGAAAAATCCAGGAATATATCAGTGCTGAGATTTTTTTTATTTAATTACCCACATTGGGTATTTATAAAAAATTTAAAAAGTTATGTAACAAAGATATATTGAAGTAAATAAACCAAGATGCATCAAGGAATATATCAGTTTTGGGAATTTTTTTTGAGGTAATTACCCGAATTGGGTATTTAAGCGAAAGGTATTAAACCGCATAGTTTTGTTTGAAAAAGTATGAAAAATTTATGGGGATTTACAGTGCAAGGTAAATAAGCGAAAAAGGCAATTAAGCGTCAGGTATTTAGCCGTGGTATACTGTATAATTAAATTTTTTAGGTAACTAAGGTAAGTATGTGTATGTGTATACTTCGGGTATAATTTAAATGCAAAAAATGTAAGTATGTGTAATAAAAATTAATTTAAATGCAAAAATTTAAGTATGTATAATTCAGATATAATTTAAAATGCAAAAAATATAAGTATGTAAATAACAATTAAGTTCAATGAAAAGAGTGTAAGTATGTACATGTAATTCAAATATAATTTAAAAAAGGGGTAAGAATTAAATATTAGATATAATTCGAATATAATTCAATAAAAGGGTAGAAATATAAGTATATGTACAATTCGATATAATTCAATAGGTAAATATAAGAAATTCAATATTAAATATAATTCGAATATAATTCAGTACAAGGGTAGAAATATATGTAAGTATATGTACAATTCGATATAATTCAATAGATAAATATAAGAAATTCAATATTAAATATAATTCAGTAAGAGGAATAAATATAATTCACAGTTTTGTATAATAGAAATAGAAATCTGGAATGTTGACGTTGTTAAACACCGAATTTTCCAATCAGGACCCATCCTAAGACCGCATCCTGAGCTAGTGCGCCAATATTTGCCACCTGAATGCCGCTTCGGATGATGCGATGGTAAATATCCGCTCCCAGTAAGAAATTTATGGAATTGCTTTCAAAAAAGTCTGGATCGGCCAGCCTCAAATTTCTGTACGTGTCGCTCACGCTACATTCCAAATTCTTTTTGTGTGTTTTCCCAGGCAGTCCGGTATTAATCTTGGCTCTTACCGTAAAGCTCCCTTCCTCTTCATCAAATCTGGTCCGAAAGGTGAATTGGCACCACTTATCAGCATCGAATCTCTCAAACGGTAGATGATACTGTTCCGCAATAAATTCTGCGATGGAGCTTGTGGGAGCACATGAATCTAGTAGGCCGCGTACTTGGCACCACTCATTTTTGAGTTTAATTCGGATGATGACAGTGGGTGTGACAATGGTGTCTGCTGCTCGGCTCAAGTAAGAGTTGGCTCGTATAAGTTCGGCCTGATGAAGAAGGGTGTGGTGAGGACCGTTGCAGTCATGACAGCGCTCTTTGCTGCGACAGTCAGCTATCTTGTGGGAGTGTGCGAGGCAATTGCGACAGTACCGATGATGTTCCACTGCATCCTTCCTGGCGAAGACAGCCATTTGCAAAAACTTACTGCATTTACGCAGCGGGTGACCTTTGTGGCATATACGACAGTCTGGGGAGTTGGTTTTCGGTTTCTCCGCTTGGCTTTTCTTCTCTATTGTAGAGACTTGGCTACGGGAGGGCATGTTAGCTGTAATGAGGAAAAATAAGGGGGTAGAGTTAATTGTTACGATGTCATGGGGAGTAAAACGAGTTTGACAATGGGTCGCGTGACGATGCCATTAGCCGTGCGTATTTCGGCTATTCTGACTCGATGATCGGGACCTGTGAATATTTTCTCAATACGTCCGAGACGCCATTGATTAGGGGGTAAGTTGTCTTGCCTGACGACAACAAAATCGTCGATTTCGAAGTCTCGATGGGGGTATTTCCACTTATTCCTCTTATGGAGCTCAGTTAAGTACTCCTCCTTCCATCTGCGGGCTAACTGTTGATGAAGGACTCTGAGCTTTTGCCAACGATTGATATAGCCGATGGAATGGCTGGAGACGTCGGGTTCAGGGGGAGATAATAGTGGGGTCCCAATGAGAAAATGACCTGGCGTTAGAGCGCATAGATCATTTGGGTTTTCGCTCATGGGACTTATGGGTCTAGAGTTTAAGCACGCCTCAATTCGTGCCAACATGGTGCTGAATTCTTCATAAGTGAAGTTTTGCCTAGGGAAAATATTTTTGAAGTGGTTTTTGAAGCTTTTAACGCCGGCCTCCCAGAGGCCACCCATCTGAGGGGCACCAGGGGGGATGAAATGCCATTCAACGGGGTTAAAAGTGTCTTGAGAGAGAAGACCCTTATGTATCATTCAAAGGAAGTGCTTTTTATCGCTTTTTAGGATGTTAGCTGCGCCAACAAAGGCAGTGCCGTTATCCGAATACATAGCGTGAGGTGTTCCTCGTCGCGAAAAGAAGAGAGCAAAGGCGGCTATAAAGGCTTGAGTGGATATATCCCCAGTAGCCTCGAGATGGATTGCCCTTGTGGAAAAACATACGAAGACTAGCACATATCCTTTGGTTACTCTGCAGCCACGACCGGCATAGGATTTGATGTCAAACGGGCCAGCAAAATCAACACCAGTGGAGAAAAAGGCACGCATTAAAGTCGAACGCTCGGGGGGTAATGCAGCCATTATTTGTTGACTGATTTGACGTTTGTGTTTTACGCATGTTACGCATTGGGACAGGGTTGTTTTTATGAGTGTCTTGAGTTTGGGGACATAATAACGCAATCTGGTCAAGCGGCATAGAAGCGCATTTTGACCATGTAGGGAATATTGGTGGAGATATTTGAGAAACAATCTCGTAAAACGTGCATGGTAAGACAGTAAAATGGGGTTTCGTTCATCATAACTTAGAGTAGGGGAGTTTGCCAGACGACCATTTATTCTCATGATTCCGTTGGAATCTAGAGAGGGATTAAGATTTATGAGGGAGCTTTTTCGGGGCAATGGCTTGTTACTAGATAACTGTACGTATTCCTCGTAAAAATTATGTTTCTGACAAGCTATGATTAACCGGTTTTTGGCAAAGACTATTTCCTTGGGCGATAGTTCTTTTCCATTGATCTTTTCTACAGTCATATTGGCTTTTATTCGGGTATAAAAACGGAAAATGTACGCGGTGACTCTTAATGCACGAGGTAGGTCTGAAAAGTTTTCCAGAATGTCATTCTTGGATTGGTTTGGCTTCTTCTTCTGTGTCAAACTCTTGTTTGCTTGAGGGCCAGTTTGAATGGGGACGCCTTAGCCACGCGGGCCCATACCACCATAAATCACTAGATGCCAACTCATGTATAGTAGTACCACGAGACGCCAGATCGGCGGGGTTACTTTTTGATTCGACATGAGACCACGAGTCTTTTCCTACCTTTTCGATTATAGATGAAATTCTATTTTCGACGAAAGTTTTCCATTTGTGAGCAGGTTTTCTCAGCCAAGCCAATACGATGGTGGAATCTGTCCACAGGTAGAGTTTATAGTCCTTGAGAGTTATTTGTGCTAGAATAGAATCTACCATATTAGCAAGCAATTCTGCTCTGCAAAGTTCTTTACGAGGTAGGGAGATAAATTTGACGGGAGCAACTTTCGATTTTGCTGCTAACAGATGACTACTGACAAGTCCTTGGTTTTCAAAGCGCAGATAAATGGCGGCTGCATACGCTTTTTTCGAGGCATCACAGAAACCGTGTAATACAATTTTGTAAGATGGGTCGAAATCAATGAACCGGGGAATTCTAACTTCCTCAATTCTGACGTAATCGTCGAGGAATTCGCGCCATTAGCTCATTGTGAGGGGGTTCAAACCTTCATCCCAGTCAGTGCCGTCTTTCCATATTTGTTGCATTATTATTTTTGCAACGATAACATTGGGGGCGAGCCATCCTGCGGGATCGAATAGTTTCGCAATTTCGGAGAGTACGCATCTCTTGGTGGTTAATTCACGGTTCGGGTTAGCTTTGAGTTGAAAGTAGAAGTGATCATTTCCCGCATTCCACCTGAGTCCTAAAGTCTTTGTGACACTGGATTCCGACAGTTGTAGGAATTCTTCACCCAGCACGTGTGTTGGCGGCAGACCTTGTAATAGCTTTTCGTGATTGGAAGAAGTCCATTTCCGTAGGGAAAACCCCGCTGATTTCATAACTTTTATGAGTTCATCACGAGATTTTATGGCCGACGATATTGTATGGGCTCCCGAAAGGACATCGTCAACATACATATACTCCCGTAAAATCTCGGCAACTTTAGGATAGGCGGTTTCGTTCTCTTTGATAAGTTCCAACAAAGTCCGAATTGCTAGATAGGGGGCACAGTTCACACCGAAGGTGACTGTGTTCAACTCAAAGTCCTGGAGTAATTCATTCGGAGAGTTCCGATGCAAAATTCGTTGAAAAGGGGTTTGTGTGGGGTGCACCAAGATTTGGCGATACATTTTCTCTATGTCCGCATTGAAAACATAGCGGAAAAATCTCCATCTCAAAATTAAAATCATTAAATCTGCCTGCAGGATTGGACCGGGGTGAAGCAGATCATTAAGGCTTATGCCGTTGATTGAGGGGCTCGAGGCATTAAATACCACGCGTAATTTTGTGGTGGTGCTGTTGGGTTTTAAGACAGCATGGTGGGGCAAATAGTAGTTGCCGCTCTCACCATTTATGGGGGACTTTGGTCATTTGACCTAGAGTGGAATACTCCGTGATTACTTTATCGTAATCAATTTTCATCTGGGGGTTTTTTGTTAATCTCGCCTCGTTTCGTAACTGTAATGGGAAAAACGGTCATTTTGTAATGCGGATGACGGGAAGTAAGGGAGCTGTCCAGTAAGCCTATTGATGACTAAGGCATCTGAATAAGTTTCGAATGACTTATCAATTGGAGACCCAATTCTGATGTGACAGCTTTGGGTTGAGATGGCGGTCACGGTGTCGCTTAAACCGTTGACGGTCGAGTAGGGAGTCCGAGATGCCTTTGTAATTTTTTGGAAATAAATGAGGTCTCTGAGGCGGAGTCAATTAGTGCGCGGACAGTGCACTTGAGGTCACTATTGAAAACGTCAACTAACGCTGTACCGAGAATAACCGATTGTGTGGTGGGTTCGAGTTGCGTGGAAAAAGATTGCAACGTTCTACTTGCAGCTTGAGCCGATGTAGAGGGGAGAAATCTAGATCACGAGGGGGGTATTATCGCTATTGACTGGTGTATTTACCGCCGGAGTATTACTGCTTTTCTTTCGTTCAACGCGATGAAGCAGCGTGTGATGTTTCCCTTTACATATCCTGCAAACAAATTTGCTTGGGCATGTGTTCGCTCCGTGTGTTCCCAAGCAGTTGGTGCACTTATTTTGTTTCTTCACCTCGGTATAGCGTTCTTCAACTGACATTTGTAGAAAGACTGCGCAAAATCTGAGGGGGTGATATTGGGTACACAAATCGCACTTGCCAAGCTTGTCATTGGAGACATTAGTCTGGTAGCTGTTAATCTTGGATCCTACTGAGTGGTTTGATTTATTAGATTTTGCCGATGGAGAAGGTTTCGGGGGATGTGAGCTTATGAATGTCGACCTAATATCTGCGACAGAATCTAAAGTTTGGAATCTCGAGGACAAGAATTCATCCAAAGCTTTCCACGTTGGCAGGTCAGTGGAGCGCGGTAAAGATTGCTCCCATAAGCTTAATGTGGTTTCGGGCAGACAGGGGGAGCAAATGTACACGAAGATGACATCCCAATTGTCGGCTTCTATTTGTAACAAACGCAGATTGGTGATACAGTCGTTGATGGCACGCTGCAATTGTCGCAGATCAGCACTAGTCTCTTTCACTATTGGTTGTAGATTAAACAGCAACTTTAATTGTGCGTTTACTAAAATGCGCTTATTTTCGTAGCGATTTACCAAATTTTGCCAGGCCATGTTAAAACCATCGTTTGTCATAGGGCAAGTCTTCAGAAGTTCGCGAGCTTCACCCTGCGTCTTTTTTTACCAGATGGCACATTTTTTCGACAGGTGATAAACGTTTATTATTGCGGTAAAGCGCTGTGAACATATCACGGAAGGTGGGCCAAGATTGATAATCTCCATGAAAAATTTCTGTATCGCAAGGGGGCAGTGAAATATAAGGGGTTAGATCGACTGTGGTATCCGTGAAAGGGGAAGCCAATTTAGCCTTGGCTTGAAGCTCTTTGTTGAGCTCGTGAATTCTTGCGACGACCGCGGTATAAGCGCCAAAAGTGGCATAATAACGTCCCTTGAGGGTGTCGTAATCGAGGTCATCTTTTATAGAATCATATTGATCCCGGACGGTTTCGTAAGATGACTCAAATCTGGACCAATGGAGTTGGATCTGTTTCTCGTGTGTCTGCAAAGTGTGCCGCGAATGCGATTCTACCGCGAGCCCATCAAAGTAGCTTTGAAATTCGACCACTTCATCCGAATAACGAATTAAATTTTTTATGGCAGTCATGGTTACGGGGGTTTTATATAATAACGGGGAAAATATGTCTAGAGTTGTGTTCGTAAAAGCGACTTAGGTAAAATTTAAAGACAATTTAAAGAAATTTTCAGTTGCGCCTCGTAAAAGCAACTTGGGTAATATTTAAAGAAAATTTAAAGAAATTTTCAGTTGTGCTTCGTAAAAGCGACTTCGGAAAAATTTAAAGAAATTTTCAGTTGTGCTTCGTGAAAGCGACTTGGGTAAAATTTAAAGAAAATTTAAAGAAATTTTCAGTTGTGCTTCGTAAAAGCGACTTGGGTAAAATTTAAAGAAAATATAAAGAAATTTTCAGTTGTGCTTCGTAAAAGCGACTTCGGAAAAATTTAAAGAAAATTTAAAGAAATTTTCATTTGTGCTTCGTAGAAGCGACTGTTATATTTATAGAAAATTTACAGAAATTTTCATTTGCGCTTCGTAAAACCGACTTCGGAAAAATTTAAAGAAATTTTCAGTTGTGCTTCGTAAAAGCGACTTCGGTAAAATTTAAAGAAATTTTCAGTTGTGCTTCGTAAAAGCGACTTTGGTAAGATTTAAAGAAATTTTCAGTTGTGCTTCGTAAAAGCGACTTCGGTAAAATTTAAAGAAATTTTCAGTTGTGCTTCGTAAAAGCGACTTCGGTAAAATTTAAAGAAATTTTCAGTTGTGCTTCGTAAAAGCGACTTCGGTAAAATTTAAAGAAATTTTCATTTGCGCTTCGTATAAGCGACTTGGGAAAAATTTAAAGACTTCGACTTCGGTAAAATTTAAAGAAATTTTCAGTTGTGCTTCATAGAAGCGACTGTTATATTATTCATAGAAAATTTACAGAAATTTTCATTTGCGTAATATAAAAATTTTTCAGTTGTGTAGTATTAAAATTTAAAGAAATCTTCATTTTGTGTAACGTATAAAGAAATTTTCAATTTGTTAAAAAAATTTTTTTTTTAATTAATTTTCAGTTGGATAATATTAAAAATTAAAGAAATTTTCAATTGTGTATGGGGTTAGCAATATTATTGTTATTGATTGTCGTATTTAATAACAAAATCGAGCACATTACAAAATTACATAATTTTCGGTGACTGATCGATCTCCCCTCGTATCCACTGGTTAGTACATAATTTCGTATATGATCACTATTGTCCAGTGACCTACTTAATTTTATGTATGTACATATGTAAGTATATAATCAGTACTACATAAATGCATTTATTCGTTTGTTTGGTACAAAACAACGAGTTAAGGTAGAATTAGCCGAACGTCTACGTCCCGTACTGTACTGTAACGAAACAGCTGATACCGTTTTGTTATTTGAAATCAATGTAAATGCTTACCGAATATTAATATCACGTTGACGTAACGTCTCAACCTGTATAAAATAGAAATTCCTAACGTTCTTACGTGACATTTGTACAGCTATGATGGGCTGTTTGTATGTTACATTGCATTGGGGTAAATTCGCCCTATTTTTTTGGTACTTTTCTTTAATAATAATGTTTGTGTTTATATGTATTTAATAAAAAAACAATCACATACAATATAAATATAACAAATTTAATGCATACATAACTATGTATTTTTCAATATTTATTCAATTAAATTATAGTAAAATATATTAAATTAACTATTAACTAACTATTAAAGTGCTACAGCCTTATGTATAATGAAAAATTAGCATGAAGTTAGAATAGAGTTGAATTATAATACTCTAACAATCTCTAGATAGCAAAATGCTAAACTCTTGTCAGGCAGTAGCTAAATATCTGCCAACTTATGAAAAACAGCTGTTCAGTGTCAAAGATTTTTTTATAAATAAAAGCAAAGCAAAATTTTTGTAAAAAGTAAAAAAATTGAAACTTTAGATTTTTTAGATAGTTTTGACAATTTTCCAGCACGCCATCGGTCAAGAAAAATTTATAAAAAGAAAAGAAACCCATTTTTGGAGTACAGCGAAGAAGAGTTTCGTAATAAATATAGATTTACCAAAGAAAGCAGCAAAAAATTAATAAAACTTGTAGAAGCTGATCTTAAAGGTAAAGGTAAAAGAAAAGGCGGAAGTATTTCTCCACAGATACAAGTTCTGGCGGCTTTAAGGTGTTGGGGCCGCAATAGTGTACAAGATGACTGTGCTGAGTACCATGGATTCACTCAGTCCACAATGAGCAGAATTTGTGCAAAAGTTGCCCAGGCGTTTGCGAGAAAGGCCAAGTACATTATTAAAATGCCAACATTAGTAAAAGAAGAAATCATGGAAATGGAGAAATTTAGAAAAATTTCTGGATTTAAACATGTTATAGGGGCAATCGATTGCACCCATATTCGTATGAAAGCTGTAAGTGGCGACGATGCCCAATTATATGTAAATCGAAAGGGGTATTTCTCTCTAAACGTACAGGTATTTCTATAAGTTAGGTGACAAAACGAAGTACATACATATATCATTTATAAATGTATATCTAGGTTGTTTGTGGCGCTTCATTAAAAATAACCGATATTGTTGCCTGCTGGAGGGGAAGCACACACGACTCAAGAATTTTTAATGAAAGCAAAATAAAAGAGAGATTTGAAGAAGGTGCTTTTATGGGCCGATTAATTGGAGACGGTGGTTACAAGTGCACTAATTATTTATTTACACCTGTGCAGAATCCAAAAGATAGAAAGGAATAAAATTACAACAAAGTACATATAACAATCCGATCTTTTTGTTTTTTCCATTGTTTAAATTTAGTTTCTGAACAATTAAAAACTTATTTAAATTTAAATGTAACTAATGGAATTTATTTTATTATGGAGGTAAAAAAGAAATGTCAAAATCAGGGTTGATTTATGTAATTTTAGTTGTATTTTTTAAAAACACAGTGTGGCATCGTTAATTTTCAGAGTTGATTTATTAAAAGATAGCAGCCGTTAAAAGTTTATTATACATGAACATTCTGCCAAGTAACTGCTAAGGCTAATCAATATTCTAGTTGGCAGCTAGTTGTACGTAGTGTATAAACTGTGGCTAATAAATCATTATACATAAGGCTGCTAGATTATTGCCATTATTAATAAAAACATTAAAGTAGACTTCAAATGTACTTTAATAAAATTTTGTATGAAAATTTTGTATAAAAGCAGACTTTAAACCTACTTTATTTTTTAAGAATGCGGCAGTATGTATGTAAATGCGCACACACACAATTTTACTCCTATTAAAGCCATTTTGGTACTTTTTCAAGCAAGCATGTACGAAAAGAAACTTTACAATCACCATCACTGTTTCGAACAGCTGACAGTTTATTTATTGTGCAAATAAAAATAAAAAGATAATTTAAAATATAAAAAAATTTAATTTCATTCTTAAATATTTCAATAAAGAAATGAATGACGAACAATTAATTTTGCTCGTCCAAGCCAACGAGTGCCTGTACAATAAATATTGTCCGGCATATAAAATAAATGAAAAAAAAAAGTGCTAGGCGGCAAATTTCAAATCAGATGCAAGTTCCAGGCAAGTTTGTACAATGTCCAAATATACATTCATACATATTTACCTATAAAAATTATAATATTTTGTAGAAGAAATGGTTATTAAAAGGTGGGCCTGCCTACGAGATAGGTATGCTCGTGAGAAACGCCAAGAAAACCTTCCTTCTGGTAGTGAGCAAAAAATGAAGACGCAATGGCCGTTAATGCAAACGATGGAATTTATAAATCCATATATTGCTCCGCGAGCGTAAGTGAAAAATAGTTTTTTGTCTGTTTCATTGCTAAAAGTGTTTCGTTATTTATTTGCATATGTATATTGTAGAACGCGCTGCTATTACAACATTTGTGAAGATTCGCACTCATCGCCGTCGTCACCAATTGTATTATCATCACCACTAGATGAATCGAGTTCCCAAACATCTTTTGAGGTGGTTGAAACAGTGCCAGCTACTCCAGTGAAGCCAAATCGAAAACGACCTGCAACAATAGAGGACGACAATTTTTCCGAAGCCGTCGTAGCATTTAAAAAATTATGCGAAAACAGATCGGAAAAGAAAAAAGAAGAGGAGAAGGACCCACTTTACGGATTTGGGCAAATGATAGTGGCGACTATCGGGAGCATGGATCCAATAAAACAAATTCATGCAATGAAAAGAGTTACTGCATTGGTAATGGAGATGAAGTTGGAGGTGATGAATTAAAAATATTATTAAATTATAATTTAAATTTATATTTATTATATAAAAGTTTAATTGTTGATTTAACAAATTGGCAATGAAAAAAGTGTTAAAAATTGTTGTCCAATACGTTTTTAAAATTCAATATAATTTTATGGTTTTGTTAAGTTTTTTTTTGTTATAATTAAGTTTTTTTCTTTTTTTCAGTCTCGTCTCATCGAACTGTTCGGACGTTTTTTCTTTTTTTCAGTCTCGTCTCATCGAACTGTTCGGACGTGTTACTTTTAGTGCGGCTGAATTTTCGGTGAAAAAATCGTAATAGGTGAAAAAGTGTAAAAAGTTAAATTAAACAAAAAAGTGAAAAAAATAACTCGTAATAGGTTAAAATATATAAAAAAAAAAAAACATTAAACATCGTATGAAAACTGTATGAGTGTTCCTCTCAGATGTAATTCTGAGAAAGAGCTTAGCTCGTCTAGAAAAAATAAATGGGTCTCTGAGGAAGAATCCATAAAAAAATCTCTGGAGAATTTTCTCACTACAAGAGCCGTAGAACGGCGTCGTTCCTGTTCGCCCAATATAGTGATTTCAACAGATGAAAAAACATCATCTTCATCAAATAGTGCAGTCAAACCAAAAAAAACAAGTAGGTATGGATAAGTACATAACCGTTCTCAAGCGACAGAGAAGCCCGACATCTGCTCAAATGTCTTCCAACTCAAAAGTTCCTAAGACCGTCAATAGTGGTAAACCAAATGACCAAAACAGATTTTCTCTACTTCAGACGGATGATCCAGAAATACCAAAAAAGACATTTAAGCCACCACCAATTTACCTGAGAGAGCCCACTTCCAACAAACTGATACAAGGAATTGTTGCTGTAATAGGTGAAAACATGTTTAACGTAACCTCAATTAAACATGGAAATATCTGCGAGACAAAGATCCAAGTGAATAGGGAAGATGATTTTCGAAAATTGTCCAACCAGTTGGAGAGGGAGACTAGGGACTTCTATACCTACCAGCTCAAAAGCGCAAAAGGACTCCAAGTCGTTCTAAAGGGTATAGACCCATGTGTTGATCCTGCGGAGATAAAGACCGGTTTAATGGACAAAGGGTTCAAAATCAAGAGCGTAGTGAATATCAGAAACCGTGAAAAGATCCCTCAGCCCATGTTCAGGGTAGAATTGCAACCTGGAGATGTTGTCTTAAAGAAAAACGAGTCCCACCCCATCTACAATCTGATGTACCTTCTGCATCGTAGAATCACCGTGGAAGAACCACATAAGCGTCAGGGACCCGTTCAGTGTCTCAATTGTCAAGAATTTGGTCATACCAAAGCGTACTGTAAATTGCCGACAGTTTGTGTTGCGTGTGGGGAGCTACATGCAAATGCTCAATGCGATAAGTCGAAAACTGACGTAAAAATAAAAAAATGCAGTAACTGCGGAGGTAATCATACCGCAAATTATAGAGGTTGTCCAATTTACACTCATTTGAAAGCCATAAGTACCAACAAGACGTCAGTATTACCTGATCATCGTCAACAGCCTATTTTGGCATCGAGTGACAATTTCCCGCAATTGTTACGGTCCACTAGTCATGTAAACGCGCCTAGTTCTAGACAAGTTTCTTACGCTAACGTGGTTAAATCTAATATGCCTAATATTAACGAGCCTAATATTAACACTCTAGAGACTACATTGCAGACACTTGTCCAAACCATGAACACTTTTACGACCACTATGACATCCATGATGCAGGAAATGCTGAAAATGCAATCCACTATCTTACAAGCCATTTTAAAGAAATGATTTGTTTAAAAATTTGTTTTTGGAATGCGAACGGCCTCCGCCAACATAAAAACGAACTGAAACACTTCCTGATGGATAAGCAGATTGATGTCATGATGATTGCTGAAACTCACTTGACGGCGACAGCGTACTTCAAAATTAATGGCTACGTGTTGTATGATACTAAAGATCCCCGCGGAAGAGCATGTGGAGGATCGGCAATTCTTATAAAGAACAGAATAAAACATTATTTAATGAACAACATATGTGAGGATTACCTACAAGCAACAAACATTTGTATTGAATTCTGTCAATACAATTTTGTTTTATCATCAATTTATTCGCCGCCTCGATTTTCAATAAAAGAACACCAATACTACAGCTTCTTCAATTCCCTTGGAGCTAGATTTTTAGTTGCTGGTGACTTTAACGCCAAACACACTTTTTGGGGTTCACGTCTGGTGACCCCGAAGGGTCGTGAACTCTTCAACACCATTGCCAAAATGGGATTAGATGTACTCTCAAGCGGGCATCCCACCTACTGGCCGACGGACCGACGGAAGATTCCCGATGTTATTGACTTCGGAGTAGTGAAAAATATCCCTGTAGAATCGATACAAGTGGAGCCTTCATTAGAATTGTCTTCAGATCACTCTCCTACTATTATTTCAATGCGTTTCCTTCAAGGGAATGGCTCTTCATTTCGGGACATATCTAAAACCAGAGTAAGTTGGATAAAGTATAAAAAGTATTTAAGTTCCCACTGCACGGAAAATGTTGTGTTGAGAACTACCGCGGATATTGATGGGTCGATTGGCAAGTTTACTGAGGACATACGAAGAGCTGTACATCACGCCTCCACATATGACGTTGAATGCAGACGTGGGACAAACAGAACTTATTTCGCTGAACTCGATCATCTCCTGGCAGAAAAAAGAAGAGTTAGAAGAGAGTGGCAAATTCATAGGTCTCCTCAACTGAAAGCTAGGCTACGAGAATGCAGAGATATACTAAGAAATTTCTTAGAAATCCAAAGAACGGCCTCATTTAGATCTTACTTGGAGGGTCTTGATAGTACCCCACAATCTGACTATTCGCTATGGAAGGCGGCACGAGGTTTAAAAAGACCAGTTAGAGGAAAGCCTCCTCTGCGAAATCCGACTGGAGACTGGGCTAGAAATGATTCCGAGAAAGGGACTTTATTTGTTAACCATTTGAGAAATGTGTTTACTATAAACAACTCAATTAATGCATCTGATTTGGCTCCACTCGTTATTAGACCTCCTGTACCTCTAAGACTTAGCTTTAATGATGTTCAAAGCGCTATTGGTACTCTGAATCTTAAAAAAGCTCCAGGTATGGATAAAATCAGCAACAAAATGCTTGTGGAGTTACCTCGTGTAGCTAGAAGAATCATCCTCTTTATTTTCAATGCTATTTTACGCCTAGAATACTATCCTGCAGATTGGAAGGTATCTATGATTACCATGATTCCTAAGCCAGGGAAGGACCCCACTAAAGTAGAGTCATATAGGCCAATTAGCCTACTGCCGACAATTTCTAAACTGTTCGAAAAATTGTTAATGACTAAGTTGACTCCAATTCTGAATGACACTGAATGTATTCCAAATCATCAATTCGGATTCAGAGCTAAACACAGTACCATCGAACAAACTCACAGATTGGTAAATGTGATAAGAGGGTCGTTTGAAGATAAAAAATACTGCTCCGCCCTTTTCATTGATGTGTCCCAAGCGTTCGACAAAGTTTGGCATGACGGTTTAATGCACAAAATTAAATTAACTCTGCCTGCTAACACCCATAAACTCATGGAAAGTTATTTATACGGTCGCAAATTTAAAATCAAAGAAGGCAATTTTTTAAGTACCGCTCAGCCAATTGAATCAGGTGTGCCACAGGGTAGCATACTGGGCCCTACTTTATATTTGATTTATGCCTCCGACATGCCGTCAGACCCCAAAATCCACACGTCAACTTTTGCAGACGATACAGCCTTTGTCAGCGTCCATAAGGACCACCAAGTTGCATCACAGAATTTGCAGAATTATGTTTATAAACTAGAGAATTAGCTAGAGCTTTGGAAAATCAGGGTAAATGAACAAAAATGTATTCATATAACTTTCACATTGAGAAAAGATACCTGCTCGTCCATCAGAATAAATAATCAAATTATTCCTCAACATAATGAAGTCAAATACCTCGGCATTCACCTCGACCGCCGTTTAACTTGGAAGTCTCATATTGAAGCGAAACTTACTCAGATGAGATTAAAAGCAGTGCAACTTAATTGGCTAATTGGCAGAAATTCTTCATTAAAGTTGGATTGCAAACTATTGTTGTACAATGCAATACTAAAGCCAATCTGGTGTTATGGAATTCAATTATGGGGTACTGCCTCAGCATCAAACATTGAAAAAATTCAAAGGGGTCAAAATAAAATTCTACGTATTATTACTGCAGCTCCATGGTATGTTAAAAATTCTCGAATCCACAAAGATCTAGGCGTGCCATTAGTAAACGTCGAATTTACAAAATATGCGTCAAAGTACGTCAGCAAACTTAAACACCATCCAAACCCACTTGCACGAGACATCCTTAACTTTAGTGGCCACAATCGGTTGAGAAGGAGGGATACCCTTGCTTTAACTCAAGCGCAAAACAGATGACTTGATCAGTTGATATGAAATTTTTGTAGTATCATAAAAATTTTTTGTCTAGCACTGGCTGGGCTTATTATTTTATTTTTAGTATTAAGATTTGAAAACTTATTGTTAGTTCATAATATGAAGATTCAATAAATAACTAAAAAGCTAAAAATAAAAAAAAAAAAAAAAAAAATTAAGTTTTTTGTTATGTGTAGAATTTGTCTTTTCATATGTATTTATTTAAAAAAATTCTTTGAATTTTAAAAAAGTATTGGACAATAAAATTAATAATTTGTTAATGAATACTTTTGCTAATTTGTTAAATGAAAAATTATATATAAAATGTTTATATAAAAAATATTGGCCTAGGGCGATACAAATTTCTTAATTAAAAAAAACTTGTCTGTTCTGTTATTTTTCTACCTTTAAGTTTGTAGACTTTTTATTTACGTATATACATATGTATGCATATAAAAAAATATAATTAAAATAAATGAATTTCGTTGATAAAAAATGGATTGTTTTAAATCATTTGATGCTGGTATGGGATTGCTCCTTCATTTGAAAAATATTCAGCCAATCTATTTCTCAAGTCGATTGCTTGTTGAGTAGCTCTACGCATATGTGTTGAGAAGGATCGCATGGGGCGTTCAGCATTATTTCTGAGCTGCTTTCTCCAGTCTCCTTCTTGAATAGTACCATCTTCAGCTTCCCGGTCAACATAGCTTGATGGGCAATACCACCGTTTTTGATCATTTAACATGATGAAGTTGTGCAGTACAGTACATGCTAGCACAATGATGTCGACATTGTCCGGCGACATTTCTATTGTTGTTAACAATAGTCTCCAACGTACGCATAGTATACCAAAACAGTTTTCTATAACTCTCCGCGCACGAGAGAGTCTGTAATTGTAAACAGTTTTAGTCGTATCTAGATTTGATCCTGGATAAGGCCGCATTAAATTGCTTCGTAAAGGAAAGGCTGCATCACCTATAAAATAGTGAGGAAAAGGGTCTCCATTCGTTGAACTGAGGGGTTTGCTTGGGGGCACAGGTACTTTGCCTGCCATTACTGACTCTCCAAATGAAGACAAACGAAATATTCCTAAAACAAAATCGTGATTAAAAAAGTAAGATATGAAAATGATGCAATATATTTGAGAACAATACCTGCATCACTTTGGCTACCATAGCTTCCTACACTAACAGAAGTGAAAGTGTATTTTGCATCACATACTCCCATCAATACCAAGCTGAAATGTTTTTTGTAGTTGTAGTACATAGAACCTGAATTGGGGGGACACTTTATAGCAACGTGCTTCCCATCTATGGCACCCACACAATTCGGAGCATTCCATATCATATTAAAATCGTTTTCAATATCCTGGTATTGACATGTGGTTGGCTCGCTCAGATAAACTGGAGATAATACTCGCCACAATATTTCGCAGGTTTCCAGAACTATTCCGCGTACTGTAGACTTTCCAAGTTTGTGGCTCCAAGCTATAGACTGAAGAGAACATCCATGACCCAAATATCTGCAACAAATTGATATATTATACACTTTAATTTTCGGTAAAACTATTCCTACCTACAGAAGGGTTATTCCTAGTCTTTCTTCTGCGCCAATTCTTTGCCTGGGTTTTGTTAGCTCATCACGAACCAAAGTCAGCAACAAATCAAATATATCGCAAGTCATTCTTGTATGTTTAAAAAATTGTTCTTCGTCAAATTTTTTCATTTTATTAAAAACTTTTTTATTATAGCCCATAACAATGTAATCTCTATTTATTGGCCGAACACCCCATCTTCTATAGCGGCGTCCGCGTTTTGCTTTTCTTTTCCTGAACATATTTATTAATTTTAAAAACATTAAATTAAGAAATAATTCTTCCGAATCCATTATGACCGACACTAATTAAATTTTTAACAACAATAACACAATATCCTATGTTTGTTTTTTTTTTTTGTTTGACGTACGGCAGGTTTTTAAATTTTCTATAAGTACACAAACGTGCTTACAGTACGGTACGTTACAGTACGGATACGTGGACGTTCGGCTAATTCTACCTTTAATCGAGAGAGAGAGAGAGAGACTATTTTGAGAAAGAACAAACGGGAGGAAATTTTTGGTACATGAGATGAAAAGAAAAAGCAGAATCAAACCACCCACAAAATTACCATCAAAGTACAAAAACAATAAAAACAGTTGTATTTATGTATGTTAATTTTGTCTTTATATGAAATGACTTTGGCATGTGCTTTTTGTTTGTTTGCTATGAAACTTACAAAAAATGCCAATAGGTATTTCATATGCCTGTATAAGAAAAATACAACAACAACATTAACAAGTATGCACTATGTTTTAATGCGGTATTTTGTATTTTTCTTTAGTCAGGCTACCGTTAGATCTTTCGTTTAATAAAAAATGCACAACAAGTAAACAAAAAAATGTTAAGATGCCAGCGTTTTGTTGTTCCCTTTTGTTCGAAGCGTTAATTTACCGTATGATAAATAAGCGCATATAAGGGACAACAAAATGCGCAAATGACAACACGTTGTTGTTTTTGTTAAACGGCAATTTTATTTTTAGAAAGATTGATTATACAAACATACATAGGAACAAACATTTGTAACGGGATAACAAGAATACGTGTGCACAAAATATGTTAAACGTGTTGAGGGGGAAAAGGTACAGTTTTTTCGCGAAAAGTTGGGTTATAATTTTGCGGGGTAAATATTATAACCACATAAATTTTTTCGCGGAAAAAAAGGAAAATGACTATAATTTGCGGGGGAATTTTATAGCCATATAAATTACGCGGGAAACGAAATGGGTATAATTTGCGGGCGAATATTATACCATAGGAATGCTCGAAATTAAAACTTTAGAAATTTTCGGGGTGAATATCAAACAGTAAGATATAAAAATTTGTGGGAAAATATTTTTATTAGGGGGGTGTACCGGGTTATGGATGACCCGGAATGATGTGGTTAGGGAGGGATATCTCTGGGTTTTTGATGACCCAGAGATCCGGTTCGAAGGACCAAAATGTATGGGTACACGGGTTTAAAATATATACATATGTAAATGGGGAAACAATATATATAAATTATGTGGGGGTGACTTGCGGTTTTTTTTCTGATGTGAGTTGTAGGATGAAGTGGATAATATGGAGGAGGGTAATACCTTATTCCTGGTTGAGGGGGATGATGAGAGTGGATCACTTGATTCCTGGGAGAATGATGATGAGGCGTCTGTTGTTAATGATGCGTCTTTATTTCTGAATGATGAATGACTCAATTGATTCCTTTGAGAATGAGGATGATGATGATGATGCGTCTGTTGATGAATCTTTCGTTAAGGCAACTATCAATGAATTGCTCATTCGGTCTTGGTAGTGGTTGGACAACAAAAGTCAACTTTTCTCCAAAAATTTTAATTTAATAAAATATGGTGTTCGTATTACAATGTATGAAGAAAACACGAGAAATTCGTAGTCAATGTTTTGTCCTTTAATCACTTTTTTCCTATTGAGAACAATATTCGCTTATTAAATTTTCCTTTTTTTTAATGAAATTAAGGCAAACACTTGTAATTTAGGGTGAAACACTTTCAGAAATATTTTTATTTATTAAACCTTTTTTTTCTGGGATAAATCACTGTCTACTTGAAATTTTCTTAAGTTATAATTTGCTTATCTTAGATCGATGTGAGCGCTTTGCTGGTTTTTTAGTAAGTGATCTGTGGTTAAAAACCACCACCACAATTGCCTGTCGGTATGAGTAACAAAAAAGAGACAAAAGCAACGAGTAAAGGCCCAACTATAATGTGCATATGCTAGCTTAAGCAACCCTGCGAATACATATAAATTGTATGTGGCAAACTATAATGTATTTAACGAAACTTTTCGTTAAGTTTTTCAACTGTCATTTGCTTAAGCAAAAAGCGAAACTGATCGCATATTCCGTACGGAATCAGCTGTTTGTTGTTTGTTTGTGTTTTTAACAAAATGGAGAAAGAAGAAAATACATTTATTTTAAATTTAATAGAAAATGTGGAAAAAATAAGTGCCTTTTTATTTTAACAAAAATGACTCTGTCGTGGTTTATTTCTCTGACAGAACAAGAGCGTCTTCTTCTTTTACAGTGTAGTTCACTTATTTCTTTTAATGTGCACAGGCCTTCAAGCGCTAACTTTAATATTTTTATATTATTTAAATTTTTAAGTCTTTTCTCCATTTTTACAAATACAATACGAAAATTAACAAAACATATGTAAACGTTTATTATTATTTACAATGTAGTGCTGACACAGCTGTACATTTTAGTACTTTTGCCGAAAATTTAAAAAAAAGGAAAAATTATGCGTTTCGGGTACGAAGTTTTCTTTTAATTATAAAATAATATAATAATATTTATAAAATATAGTCATTTAATGGCTTTTTGTTAAAATAAAAACATTTTTTTTAAACATAAATGAGCAACTGTGGACAAAAAGTTTCAAAGTCATTGTAGCCACCTGAAAGTTAACTCTGAACTGGTTATGCATTTGACAGCCTTTTCGTTAACTTTTGCAATTTGCTTAAGCTTGCTTATGCATATTATAGTTGGGCCTTAGTCCCCTTTTACAGTTGAGAAATTGAAAGACAGACAGACGAAGTTTGTAGGCGATAGGAAGAGTGTGCGGTAGACCTCTACTGTACTGGACCAAGGCATATTTATTATAATCAATATGCCTTGGTCCAGTACAGTAGAGCTCTACCGCACACTCTTCCTCTTCAATACATCGCCTACAAACTTCGTCTGTCTGTCTTTCAATTTCTCAACTGTAAAAGGGGACTTAACACTGCAGTTGCAGTGTTACCGGACAACAAAATTATTTCGATTACTTATAGGGTTTTCGTGCCTAAACAATTATATTAATATTATTAATTCACTGACAGTACAATATTTTCTTCACTTAAGATTTCTTATATTTTTAGGGTTTTCGCGCCTAAACAATTACGTTTGTCATTCCGTGTGAAACTTTTTTAATATTCATCTCAAACTAGGCTTGCCAGATTCAATTTGCCAAAAAGCTTGCCATTGTCAAAAAAAAAAAAAACTTGATTTTGTAATAAAAACACTCATAAATAATACTATTGGTTTTTATTAATTTTTTATTATTTTTTTTTTCATAAAAATTATTAGAATAAAAACAAAAATATCATAAAAAGTAAAAATAACAGAAACAATATAAAAGAAACAAAAACAATATAACAATTAAAATTCAGTCTTTATATATTTTAAAGAAAACTTAGGTGTTATTTAAAAGAAATATAGGTTCTATTTATTTTGCCACATATATTTCGTATTCTTAGATACAGAATTAATTAATTCTCGACCATCGGGTGTTGTTAAAAATTTTTTTCAATCCTCATTAAAATTTATTCTTATTAATAGTTCGGCTTTTATAAGATCGAAGGACATTCTATTCCTATCTTTGGTATATAAATTATTTAGAATACTAAATGCTTTTTCACAAATGGCATTGCTTATTGGGATAGAAAACACAAATGAGATCTACTTTTTAAATTTTGAAGATTGCTTTCTGCACACTGTTTTAAAAAATAGGACCATATTCTATCATTTGGTATATACATATGTATCATATTAGTCGTTAGTTGTATTGATAGTAAAAATATGCTCTTTCGATTTGTTTTTTTTTTAGAAATAAACTTACTTTTTTTAAGTATTATTATTAGCTAGAATAAATTTGAGAAAAAAAAACTTGACAAATCACTTTTTCACTTGACGCGCATTAAAAAACTTCACAATCAGGCCCGTCTGGCAACCCTATCTCAGACCCAACAAAGTATATATTTTCTTGCTCCTTATGAAATTCTAAGTCGATTTAGCCATGCCCGTCTGTCTGTCCGTCTCTGTAAAACACTCATGTCCAAACTATACAACTTAACTAAACTAAATTTCCAGAAAAATATTTTTATTTTGCAGGCAACTTTGGTATTGAAAATCAGCAAAATCGGTTTGGTCAACAAGAGTTATGGACTAATATGTGAGACAAACTCCATAAAAATTTTATATTTTTGTCCATTTTATTGCGATATTTTAAAATATATTGCATATAATACCATGACATTTTGTATACGTTGTTTTTATGATAAAAGAAGAAAGTGTGCGGAAAATAGTAAGAATCGGTCCATGATTTCTCATAGCTCCCATACAAATATATATATTGCCGAAATATTGCTCAATTATACATAAATACCTATAAAATTGGAATATCAAGACAAAATTTAGCAAAAAAAAGTTTTATGCAAAAATAAATCGCAAAACGAAATTTTTTTTTAGTTCGGTCCATGTTTGGCCATAGACCACATTTAAAGTCCACTTCCAAAATTCACTTAAATACGCATAAAACAGATATAAATAATGTTAAACGGCTAAAATTTGACATAAATACTCTTTAAATAAATACTCTTCAAATAAATTGTTGTACTAAATTTTATGGTGGTCGGCCCAGAACTGGTCATAGCTCCCATACAAGGCCCACAACTGAAACTATATATATTGTATAAATATTGGTACCGACTCAAAACGTTGCACAGATCATTTACATACTTGTATACAAAAATCATCCCACAAAATTTTGTGAATTTCGGTCTATCCTCATATGCATGAAAATAACTGTTCCAAAATTTAAAAAGATCGGCCCATAATTTGTCATAGCTGCCATATAAGAACCATTTCCAAAAAATGTCGTCGAAAGTAGACAACAAACATAATAAAAATGTATTCAGGTTTTCGTGACGAAATTTTGACATGAATACGAAAAAACTGAAGAAAAAGGAGGCAACATGTAAAATAAAGGAAAAAATGATAATTACAGCAAATTTCGAACCACCAGTGATACTGGTTAAAGGATTGATGTTTGACTTTAGGCTAGCGGGCGCCGCAGTGGTGCAGAGGGTGAAAACGTAAAGAATTCTGATGAGAGAAAGTGGTGTTTCTCGAAACATATGTAAATTCAACCAACAACCCAGGTTCGAATTCTAATGTTTTTTTTATTTACATTTGTTAGAAGAAATTATTGTTCAAATAGGCGTGAGGAAAACCAAAAACCTCAATAATAATATAAAATAAAACATTTATCAGACACAAAAAGAGCAAAACCAATACAATCTACTAATTACTGTTTGTATTTTTAGAAAAGTATATGGAAGCATTTAATATAACAGAAGAATTTCAGAATATAGAAATTCGAAATTAATTGACAGATGAAGACAAAGGTGCATTGGAGGCTTTAGTCTGTCTGCAGGAAGACAATGATTTATGTGTATGATGTATTTATTATTGTGGAATTATTTCTAAACTTACATATTTCAGATATTACAACAAAATAACAATGCATATTTGATTGAAGACGAAATATGAGCACTAGATGCTTTAATTTGCTTATTTGAGGGCAATTGAAATACAAATTAAATATTGTTAAATACTGTTTTTTCACATAGTGAAAAAACAGCTGAGAGAGCCGACTTCCAGTAAATTGGTACAAGGAATTGTTGCTGTAATAGGTGAAAACATGTTTAGCGTAACCTCAATGAAACATGGAAATATCTGCGAGACAAAGATACAAGTGAATAGGGAAGATGATTTTCGAAAATTGTCCAACCAGCTGGAAAGGGAGACTAGGGATTTCTATACCTACCAGCTCAAAAGCGCAAAAGGACTCCAAGTCGTTCTAAAGGGTATAGACCCATGTGTTGATCCTGCGAAGATAAAGACCGGATTAATGGACAAAGGGATCAAAATTAAGAGTATAGTGAATATTAGAAACCGTGAAAAGATTCCACAGCCCATGTTCAGGGTAGAATTGGAACCTGGAGATGTTGTCTTAAAGAAAAACGAGTCCCATCCCATCTACAATCTGATGTACCTTCTGCATCGTAGAATCACCGTGGAAGAACCACATAAGCGTCAGGGACCCGTCCAGTGTCTCAACTGTCAGGAATTTGGTCACACCAAGGCGTATTGTAAATTGCCGACAGTTTGTGTTGCGTGTGGGGAGCTACATGCAACTGCTCAATGCGATAAGTCGAGAACTGACTCAAAAATCAAAAAATGCAGTAACTGCGGAGGTAATCATACCGCAAATTATAGAGGTTGTCCAATTTACACTCATTTGAAAGGCATAAGAACCAACAAGACGTCAGTATTGCCTAATCGCCCTCAACAGCCAAATTTAGCATCGAGTGACAATTTCCCTCAATTATTACGGTCCACTAGTCATGTAAACGCGCCTAGTTTTAGACAAGTTTCTTACGCAAACGTCGTTAAATCTACTATGCCAGGTCTGGAGCAGGAACCTAAACCCCAATATTCTGAGCCGCATATCAACAATCTAGAGACAACATTGCAGACACTTGTCCAAACTATGAACACTTTCACGACCACCATGACATCCATGATGCAGGAAATGCTGAAAATGCAATCCACTATCTTGCAAGCCATTTTAAAGAAATGATTTATTTAAAAATTTGTTTCTGGAACGCGAACGGCCTCCGCCAACATAAAAACGAACTGGAACACTTCCTGATGAATAAGCAGATTGATGTCATGATGATTGCTGAAACTCACTTGACGGCGACAGCGTACTTCAAAATTAATGGCTACGTGTTGTATGATACTAAAGATCCCCGGGGAAGAGCATGTGGAGGATCGGCAATTCTTATAAAGAACAGAATAAAGCATTATCTAATGAATAACATAAGTGAGGATTACCTCCAAGCAACAAACATTTGCATTGAATTCTGTCAATACAAATTTGTTTTATCATCGATTTATTCTCCGCCTCGATTTTCAATAAAAGAACACCAATACCATAACTTCTTTAAATCCCTTGGAGCTAGATTTTTAGTTGCTGGTGACTTTAACGCCAAACACACATTTTGGGGTTCACGTCTGGTAACCCCAAAGGGTCGCGTACTCTTCAACACCATTGCTAAAATGGGCTTAGATGTGCTCTCAAGTGGACATCCCACCTATTGGCCGACAGACCGACGGAAGATTCCCGATGTTATTGACTTTGGAGTAGTGAAAAATATCCCTGTAGAATGGATGCAAGTGGATCCTTCACTGGACTTGTCCTCAGATCACTCTCCTACTATCATTTCAATGCATTTCCCTCAAGTGTGTGGTTCTCCATTTATGAACATGACTAAGACCCGAGTAAGTTGGATAAAATACAAAAAGTATTTAAGTTCTCATTGCACGGAAAATGTTGTGTTGAGAACTACCGACGATATTGATGAGTCGATTGGCAACTTTACCGAGAACCTTCGACGAGCTGTGCATCACGCTTCCACTTATCACGTTGAATGTAGAAATAGGACAAACAGAACTTATTTCTCTGAACTCGAACATCTCCTATCAGAAAAAAGAAGAATGAGAAGAGAGTGGCAAATTCACAGGTCTCCTGAACTGAAAGCTAGGCTACGGGAATGCAGAGATATACTAAGACATTTCTTAGAAACCCAAAGAACGGCCTCACTTAGATCTTACTTGGAAGGTCTTGATAGTACCCCACAATCTGACTATTCGTTATGGAAGGCGGCACGAGGTTTAAAAAGACCAGTTAGAGGAAAGCCTCCTCTGCGAAATCCGACTGGTGACTGGGCTAGAAATGATTCCGAGAAAGGGACATTATTTGTTAACCATTTGAGAAATGTGTTCACTATAAACAACTCAAATAACGAACATGATTTGCCACCACTTGTTATAAGACCTCCTGTACCTCTAAGACTAAACTTTCGTGATGTCCAAAACGCTATTGGTACTCTGAACCTTAGAAAGGCTCCAGGTATGGATAAAATCAGCAACAAAATGCTTGTGGAGTTATGTACCTCGTGTAGCTAGAAGAATTATCCTCTTTATCTTTAATGCTATTTTACGCCTAGAATACTACCCTGCAGATTGGAAGGTATCTATGATTACCATGATTCCTAAGCCAGGGAAGGACCCTACTAAAGTAGAGTCATATAGGCCAATTAGTCTACTGCCGACAATTTCAAAAGTGTTTGAAAAATTGTTAATGGCTAAGTTGATTCCAATTCTGACCGATACTCAATGTATCCCAAATCACCAATTCGGGTTCAGAGCTAAACACAGTACCATCGAACAAACACACAGATTGGTAAATGTGATAAGACGGTCGTTTGAAGACAAAAAATACTGCTCCGCCCTTTTCATTGATGTGTCGCAAGTGTTCGACAAAGTTTGGCATGACGGTTTAATGGACAAAATGAAATTAACTCTGCCTGCTAACACCCATAAACTCATGGAAAGTTATTTATACGGTCGCAAATTTAAAATCAAAGAAGGCAATTTTTTAAGTACCGCTCAGCCAATTGAATCAGGTGTGCCATAGGGTAGCATACTGGGTCCTACTTTATATTTGATTTATGCCTCCGACATGCCGTCAGACCCCAAAATCCACACGTCAACTTTCGCAGACGATACAGCCTTTATCAGCGTCCATAAGGACCACCAAGTTGCATCACAGAATTTGCAGTATTATGTTTATAAACTAGAGAATTAGCTAGAGCTTTGGAAAATCAAATGAACAAAAATGTATTCATATAACTTTCACATTGAGAAAAGATACCTGCTCGTTCATCAGAATAAATAATCAAATTATTCCTCAACATAATGAAGTCAAATACCTCGGCATTCACCTCGACCGCCGTTTAACTTGGAAGTCTCATATTGAAGCGAAACTTACACAAATGAGATTAAAAGCAGTGCAACTTAATTGGTTAATCGGCAGAAACTCTACATTGAAATTGGATTGCAAACTTTTGTTGTACAATGC
This sequence comes from Bellardia pandia, assembly GCA_916048285.2. Classification (NCBI taxonomy): domain Eukaryota; kingdom Metazoa; phylum Arthropoda; class Insecta; order Diptera; family Calliphoridae; genus Bellardia; species Bellardia pandia. The sequence goes on along the minus strand of OU696532.1, from coordinate 89,181,116 downwards.
AATTCTAAAGCCAATCTGGTGTTATGGAATTCAATTATGGGGTACTGCCTCAGCATCAAACATTGAAAAAATTCAAAGGGGTCAAAATAAAATTCTACGGATAATTACAGCAGCTCCATGGTATGTTAAAAATTCTCGAATCCACAAAGACCTAGGCGTGCCATTAGTAAAAGTCGAATTTACAAAATATGCGTCAAAGTATGTCAGCAAACTTGAACACCATCCAAACCCACTTGCACGAGACATCCTTAACTTTAGTGGCCACAATCGGTTGAGAAGGAGGGATACCCTTGCTTTAACTCAAGCGCAAAATAGATGACTGGATCAGTTGATGTGAAATTTTTTTAGTATCATAAAAATTTTTGTCTAGCACTGGCTGGGCTTATTATTTTCTTTTTAGTATTAAGATTTGAATACTTATTGTCATTTCAAATATGAAGATTCAATAAATAATTAAATGCAAAAAAAAAAAAAAAAAAACAGTGAAAAAATATAAAAAAAAATCACTAATTAAATATTTTTTTTAAGATAGAAAAAGTAAATAAAACTATGGATACAACAAAAGAAGAGACTTCTGAATAAGCAAAGTCTATAAAATAAATTTTAAAGTAAAAGACAAACTAAGATAGATGACAGGATGGGACATACTTATTTTAAAGGGAATTTATCAAGCTTATATTCGATTTATAGCTCATTTACCAAAATTTCGTCTGACTATTTTTAATTTTTTATTGAAAGTTGAAATTTATGAAATGTAGTTGTCATTATTTCTGTAAACTTATTTACAGGTCTTATTTTCTTTGTAGATGCTTGTGTGTTTCAGAAAAATTAAAATTAAAAAACAAAATTCATAATTTTACTTTTACAATGTACATATTTATTATTTTTTTAAACTAGAAGTATTATTTTTTTAATTTACATAAATAACATCTAAATACAATTGTTTTTGTTGTTTCGTAATATCGGCGCAAACAATTACTGCCAACTCCTCTTTTACATTCAATACATTTTATTGCAGAAATAACTTCTTCATCACTAATAAAACTCTTTTCTTTTTATATTAAAATAAATAAGAGTATAATGAGATGCTTTAAACAAAGGCATTATTACATGTTCAATTTCTTTGTTGAAGTTTAAAATATTATATAATTCATCTGAAAATTGTGGATTGAAAATTTCCATTCCAACTTCGCAAGGGAAACATTTTGTATGTTATGTTTTAAAAATAATATGTTAATAAATATTTCTATGATATTATTAAAAATTAGTTGGCTAGGATTTAAACATTGATATTCAAATATATTGATTTAGTTTGAGGAAATGGAAAGCTCTTCAGTTAACGACTTATATACATCTGAATATTCAAATAATATGATATTTGTTGCACTTAAATTGTCGGGAATTTTTAATCGGCTATATTTATCATCAAATATGTTTTCTTGTTTGAAGGATTTTTCAACTTTATTGCTTTTTAAACTATGTATATGTCTCCTTAACTTTTTGAGGGGTTATACGCCAGTGATATTCTATTAAGATATTACATTTTGGTTTCTGTTGGTTAATAATTTTAGTTCTTTTAAATTAGTATGTATTTGTTTAGAATTTCTTTAAATTGGGATTGTATATATTTTTTGGATTTTTCTTATATAAGTTGTTGCTCTCACATTTCTCTCAACTTCCATTGTAATGTTTTTAGTTATGTGGACGTAACCTTCCGCTGGAATATTGGAAAGTCTTGTATTATTAGTAATCTCCACAAATTTCCCCATACAATTAGACCACCATGGTATGTATGGTATATATTTTTTTAATATTAAATCTAAGTATTTGGTGTTTTACAAACTATTTTCGTTTTCAATAGCCTCTGATGTTTTAATGCCACAGTATATTTGTTTCCCCTTTTGATAAAAGAGACTTCTTTTATACAGAGGATCGTTAACAAATATGGTGGTTTGGCGTTCTTCAAAATGTTAAAAGTGCTTTTCAGGTACATAATTTTGTATATATGTGCTAACATCTCAGAGAACTTCATCATTTTTGTCGGATTTTAGAATTATGCATATATTTTTAAACCATGCCCAAATTTCGTTAATGCTGCTACTATTAATTGCTAGTATCATCATTATTTTTTAAAATGATTTCTGCTCTTCATTTACTGCACATGATTCTATATCATGGATGCATATTTTAAAAAAATGCCAATAACAAATATGTATGTACATATGTATAATAACAAAATTATTTGGAAGGTTTTGTTTTTTATTTAAAATTTGGCAACTTTTCAACAAATGTGTTGTAATTTCCATATTGTTACAAATTTTGATTAATGCATTTAGTATTGCCCAACTCCAGTCGCAACATATCCTTTTCGAAAGCGGCCATTTAATTTTGTGTATTCCACATTGTACTTTAATTTCCATTAACAACCGTTGGATGTCCTCCACGAAATGTCTACATAATAATGCTTCAGCTATAGGTGTTAGTATACTTTTGCCATTATCTTCAGGGATATGCATAACTATCGATTATAGAAAACTCAGTTTCGAATTATCTTGAATTTTTTTAATAATGGACCCCGTCGCATGTATACAAATAGTGTTTCGGCTTTTTTCTATTAATTTTCTTTTGTCATTGGGCAACCTAAGTTGGTCGAATGAGAATTTATTTAGCAAAAATTGCTGCAACTGAGATCCAAATTTACATTCCATTGCAAGCTTTTTTAGCCTTGCATTCCACGCAGCCACTTACTCTGCTTCCTTTTTCTTGGCATCAAAAAAATTTCGCCTTTCACGGAAAATTATTACTGGAGATGAATAATGCTGTTTCAACATATCGCACAAAGCGCTATACGGTTTTTTTATTGGCAAATCTGGAAAACATAACTCCCTAAATAAGCCATACGCATCAAGGCCTACCGCTTTTAATAACGCTGATACTTTTACTCTGATCGCCGCCTCTATATAAAATGAGAATCTAAGACTTCTTGCCAATTTATCCATTTATCGACATTTGGAAGAAACTCCCTTATGCCTGTTGACATGGACGTAGCAAACATCTACTCTACTGGCATTTTGTATATTATTAAACAAATTAAGCACCCACCACTTTACTTCAAAAAAAAATTGTTTCTTTATATTATAAAGTTATAAAAATAATTACACTGTGCTAAAATTTGACACTTTTTTTGTGACACCTGGCACCTGGCGGGTTAACCTAATTCGGGTACGCTGAATCCAGTGGTGCTAACCGTTTTTTTATGTTAGCTGGTTTTTTCGATATATACCGTTATTTCGAAAATGGAGGAGGTTGTACAACATATATTCGTTTTTAGTTTATTGAATAAGCTAAAAAAACCGAAATTCGGCAATGAAATTTTCTTTAAGTAAGGTTAAACTTTTTTCAAATATGCGCAGTCGTTGTAGAAACATAATTTTTTTTTTACCAAAAAATGGGACTGAATGTGATTTCAACTGGTCAACCAACTTATTGGCCAACTGACCAGCAAAAAATTCCTGACGTTATCGATTTCGGCGTGGCGAAAGGGGTATCCCCGGAACTCATTGAAGTCGAGGCTTCACTTTATCTTTCTTCAGATCACTCACCCACTGTAATCACCATCAGAAGTCCTCAGCAAAGCGTAACTGATGCCTTACTTCTTGTCAAACGTCTGAATTGGTTAAAATACAAAAAATACATCAGCACTCACTGCACAGAGAAACTCCCGTTAAAAACTGCTGAAGACATCGATGCCTGTATAAAAAGTCTTAATGAACATGTCGAGAAAGCCGCAGAACATGCTTCTTCCACTTACCGCCCGAATAGGTACAACAGAGTTTTTTCTGCAGATGTTGAGCAACTATTGTCTGAAAAAAGGAGAGTCCGAAGAGAGTGGCAACAACACAGATCGCCCCAACTTAAAACTAGGTTGAGAGAATGTACCAAAAATCTTAGGATCTTGCTAGAAGCGCAAAAAGCAGAGTCTCTTAAACAACATCTGGAAGGTCTAGACGCAACTTCCCAGTCAAATTATTCATTATGGCGTGCAGTCCGAAATCTAAGAAAACCCGTAATCGCAAAACCTCCACTGCGTACTTTGAACGGATCTTGGGCACGAAATAACGAAGAAAAAGGCAACCTTTTCGTAAGTCATTTAAAAAATGTATTCACCCCCAATACGGATACTGACATTAGCGAACTACCGCCTGTTGTTGCCAGACCACCTGTACAAATAAGATTTCAATATCTGGAGGTTGTTGAGGCTATTGATAATTTAAATGTTAAAAAAGCACCTGGGTTTGATAAAATCAGCAATAAAATGATTTTTGAGCTGCCTCGCATTGCAAAAAGATTAATCCTCTTTCTTTTTAATGCCATCTTACGGCTTGAGTACTACCCTCCGGTTTGGAAAATTGCACTAGTAAAGATGATTCCTAAGCCGGGAAAAGATCCTTGCAAAGTTGAGTCGTATAGGCCAATAAGTCTATTACCAACTATGTCCAAATTATTCGAGAAATTGCTTATAACCAAGCTGACTCCGATTTTGAATGAAAACAACTGCATTCCCAATCACCAGTTTGGCTTCAGACGTCAACACAGTACAATAGAACAAACACATAGATTGGTACAAGTCATAAGAAAAACCTTTGAGGAAAAGAGATACTGTTCGGCACTCTTTATTGACGTCTCTCAAGCTTTCGACAAAGCATGGCATGAAGGCCTGATATCTAAATTAAAGCAGAACTTGCCGGTGAATCTTCAACACCTACTACTTAATCGACCGTCAGTTTATGATTAAAGAAGGTGATTATTTAAGCCGTCCTCAACCTATAGGTGCTGGCGTCCCTCAAGGTAGTATCTTAGGACCAATTCTATACTTGCTGTACACAGCAGACATGCCAACAAACAATGAAATTCACACGTCAACATTTGCTGATGATACGGCATTTCTCAGTACTCACAAAGATCCAAAAGATGCCTCGATTCAATTACAGCACCACGTAACGCAAGTGGAGAAATGGGCAAGACAATGGGGAATAAAAATAAATGAACAGAAATGCACCCACGTAACATTTACTCTACGTAGGGAATCATGTCCCCCTATTCGTATTAATTACCATATAGTGCCTCAAAACTCACACGTGAAATATCTTGGTATTCATCTGGACCGTCGCCTCACAAGGAAACCACATATAGATGCTAAGCTGACTCAAATGAAACTGAAAGCAGCCCAAACTCATTGGCTCATCGGCAGAAACTCCGTCCTTCGGCTCGATTGTAAGCTTCTACTCTACAACTCAATCTTAAAGCCAATTTGGTGCTATGGTATCCAGTTATGGGGCACTGCCTCCAACTCCAATATTGAGAAAATTCAACGCCGTCAAAACAAAATTCTACGAATGATAACTACCGCTCCTTGGTATATTAAAAACAACAACATACACAACGATCTTGATGTTCCACTTGTCAAATGGGAAATAACTAAACACGTGGCCCTTTATTTGGGTAAATCCCCTCGCTCGAGACATCTTACAACATCCCGGTCATAGCCGTTTGAGAAGGAGGGACACCACCGCTCTCAGATGAATAAATACAAGTTGCTCATTATATCCTATCGAATTTGAAAACTAGATTTTGTCTAGCATTGGCTGGACTTATCTTAATTAACTTTAGTTTTAGGATTTGAATACCTATTGTTAGTTCATTTAAAATGAAGATACAATAAAAAAGAATATGCAAAAAAAAAAAAAAAAAAAAAAAAAAAAACTTTTGACTTTATTCACAAAAGATGAAATATATAATAACCAGACGAAACTTCAAAAATTAAAACATTTAATTTTGTTGTTAATTAAAGTTTAAGTTTTTATTTACAAATTTATTCTTCTTCCTCCTGCAGATTCCAACAAATATCCCCAATAGCGAATCAAGTTTGTTACGCGCCGTTAAATTACTTTCAAATGAAATTTAAATAACGATCCAAATGACCGGTTAAGGGGGTATAAAAGCTGACCCGCTAGCTCATTAAGCAAAATTTATCTCAACCAGGGTTTGGCACGTAAGCATATAACACACTTCACACCCCTGGAAGTATGTTTAAAATATTTCGAAAAAGGAATCTAAAAAGCACTTTAGGAGGAAAATGATGAAATGATTATATTGATATCCATAAGGATAATATGGCCAGATGTTTGCCATATAGGGGTACACTTATCCCTTCCCCAACCTATGACTGGTGAAGTACCCGGAATTTAACCTGTCCCGTTTACAAAAACAATCGTTACATTATATCACGCTTACCATAGCAGGTTTCTTCCTAGCATCCATTTAAAAAAAAATTAGCAAATCATTTTAAAAGTTTTTGTTATGTAATACAATTTTCATTTTTTTTTTATTTAAATTCATTGTTTTGTTTATTTTAAAATTTCATAAATGATAGTGTTTATAAGTGAATAGTTTAATTTATATCTAAGGTAAAATAAAATATAGAAGGGGAAGAAAGAATCTTATGACTAACTTAACATTAACTTACTTTAAGTATATAAAACAAAACTTATTTTATGTGCCGAGTCGCTAGTTGTTGTTGTGCACGTTGTTGTAGCTCTTGTTGTTGTGGCTCATGCTGTTGTTGTTGTGTTCGTTGCAATTCATGTGGTTGTTGTGCATGTTGTTGTGCATGTTGTTGTATGCCTTGTTGTTGTGGCTCATGCTGTTGTTGTTGTGTTCGTTGCAATTCAGGTGGTTGTTGTGCATGTTGTTGTGCATGTTGTTGTATGCCTTGTTGTTGTGGCTCATGCTGTAAATGCGATGCTTGCTGTAGTATATGTTGTCGTTGTGTATTTAGTTAAAAGTGTTTATTGGGATTTTTCATTTTCTTCTGATTTTTCTTTTTTTTAAATTGTCTTAAGTTTCTTTTTCTCTTTAAATTGTTTGATCTTCAATGTTTTTATTTTTCTTTTGATATTTCATTTGATTTTATTTTGAAATGTAAATTTTACAAGCTTTCCTCATTTTAAAATATAATTTTAAAAGCTTTCTTTATTTTAAACTATAATTTTATTAAACATACGCTCATTTAATTTACGAACTATTTTAATATTATTTATTTTGCATAATTTTAAGCATATTATGGTTTTTTTATATATATAATAAAAAAATTTTTTTTATTTTTAAAAACTTCCGACACATTCTTTTTTACTTTGCATTGGGTCCTTTTTAGCCAACACCAAACGAGCTAAATCACAATTTAATATTTTAATTCTCAATTTCATTTTTTTATGTTCACAATTTTCAGCAAAAATTCTCAATTTGAAACTAAAACGTTTAATTTGGAAATTTCCCAATTTCATTAGCAGTTTTCTAAATTTTAAATTAAAATTTCTTTTCATTTAGATTTTTCTCAATTTCAATTTCATATGGAATTTTTCTTAATTCCACAGAAAAATGGTGTTGAATTGACTTTTGCATAGTCCATAACTAAATGTTGGAATACATTTTATAGGAAATTATTATTATGGTTAAGAATTAAATCACTATTTTACTATTTTTATATTTTCTCCGATTGTTGTAGACTTTTTAAAACCAATAGTAATTTCTTCAAATATTTATATATTATACCCGCATATTGGCCACAATCCGTCACACATTTTTACTTTAACAATAGTTTTTTTAAAAAAAAAAATGTCTTACACTTTAATCTTTATAAATGAAGCGTCTTTTTTTTTATTATTTTAAACCTCTTTAATTTTTCCTTTTTTCCTTTTTTTCCGTCAGACGACTTTTCACTTCAGCTCTTATTTTGCAACTAACTTTTCTACTTTGATGATGCCTGTACAACTCATTAAAATTGTCATTTCGCAATAACAACCCAAAAAAAATTGTAACGGTTTCACATTCTTTACATTCTTGCATTCCATCATAATAATGTGTTTGTGTATAACAAGTTGATGGTAAAAAAAATCTCTACACATGCTAGTTAGTTGTGTATGTTAAATACACGACGCAATTAGGAGAGTGTGTATGTGTGAGTAAGAAAGAGCAAGAATCATATATGAATGCGCACGACAATCGCGTTACATTTTTTTCTTCTTTTCTCGAACATTCTTTTGGTTTCTTTTCCCTCTGTTGTAAAAAAAAAATCCTAACAACGAGAAAGAGAATTGTTACCAATAAAAAAAAAGAATGGAATTCGAAATATGTCAAGGGCAAATACACCGGTGCATGGTATGTAAACAAAATATGTTTGGCGCATATTTATAGTGTTACAGTACAGGTCGTACATATAAGGCGAGGTAAGACATTTTAAAACAAATCCGTAACAAACCTGCTTCAAATCAGTGTCTGTGATACATGGTTTGAACAGGCAGGATTTGGACGCTATTAGGGTCACAAGAAAGATGGGTCAGTAGGAAACAGAATATGTGTATGTAAGTATATAGGAGTAAGTATACGTGTGGCACGACCCACGAAGCCGGGCATTACTAGATTAGACAAAATAGTATGTGAGTATACGTGTGGCACGACCCACGAAGCCGGGCACATACAAAACTGAACGCTGAGCGTTCAGGCACGAATATCAGAGGCGTGATATTTGCCAATATACCTACCCTGCAGGTCTTCGATGTCGTACAAAGCATTGCCTATCTTTTTCCTTATTCGGCATTTTACAAATTTAGGGTTAAATTTTGCATTTATTCCTTTTTTGAAATCACTTTGGGAGTGATTCCGGCGAAATACTTCCTGTCCTTCAATGAAATTCACGGGTTTGGATCTCATATTATATGTTCGTGAGGCTTTCTCATGAGCAATATTAAGGTTTTGACTTATATTTTCCCTTATATGTTGAAGTTTATCGGAATGTTTCACCACCGTATCATCAGACAGGATATTTAATTTTTCCAACAGTTGGTACGAGGAACCGTGTAGGAGCATATTTTGGCCAAAAATGGCAAAGTAGGGCGAACATTGGGTAACTGTATGAAAATCACTACGTAGAATTGACAGTATTTTATGAATATCCCTGTCCCAGTTTGTGTGATCGGACTCGTCTTTGATAAAATAACGGATCTTGGAAATAATTTCCCTGTTTGCTCTCTCGGATGCGTTCGCTTGAGGTGAATAGAATCCGGTTGTTATGTGAGAAATACCGTAAACTTCAAAGAATTCCCTAAGTTCTTTAGACGTGAATTGTTTGGCATTGTCGCTATGGACATATTGCGGTACCCCATAAGTGCAAAAGATCTCCTTCTGAAAAAAATCAATAACGTTACTGGCTGTAGCCGATCTCATCGGTTTTAGGAATAAAAATTTACTAAAATGGTCAATGACTATAAACAATTGACAATTCCTGGACTTGGTGCATGGGTAAGGTCCCAAAAAATCGCAGTATAATCTTTGGAAAGGCCGGGTCGTTATAATTTGGTTTCCCATGGGTGGACGTAGGGTCTGATTTGACGGTTTTATCGTTTTGCATTCGTCGCAATTCTTAACATACATTTTGACGTCACGTGCCATCTGAGGCCAGAAATATTTTTGTCGAATGCGGTACAGTGTTTTATTATAACCTCCGTGGCAGCCTTCGCTATGAGCAGACTTTATAACGTCAGCAGTTAAGGTTTTGGGTAACCACAATCTCCAAAGACTTCTTCGTTATCATCGCCGTTTCGAAATTTTACTCGTCTATAAATTAGGTTTCCAGAAGAACGTATATCGGGTAATATTTCGCTATTTCGGAGGATTTCCTCTCGTAGTTCCTTATACTCTGGACTGTCAAATTCGGTGGATTTAAGATCTACTTTAGGAACTTTAGGGCAAATTTGGATTTCATCCACGTCTAAGCGAGAAAGTGTATCTGGTACCACGTTTAAAGAGCCCTTCCTGTGTTCTACAGAAAATACGAAATTTTGAAGCTTTAGGCTCCATCGAGCTAACCTGCCATGTAGATCTTTTTGGCTCATGAGCCAACGTAGGCTTGAGTGGTCCGTTATGATCTTAAATGGGAGTCCTTCAACGTACTGTCTAAAACGCTTGATGCAAATCACAGCAGCCAGACATTCCAACTCTGTCACCGTATAGTTGCGCTGTGCCTTATTTAGTTTTTGAGATACAAACGCAATCGGGTGTTCTCTGCCATTGTCGTCTAATTTGAATAACACTCCTCCGACGCCAACTTGCGACGCATTACATTGAATAACAAACTCTTTTGAAAAGTCTGGTTGGGCCAAGACGGGAGCACTCGATAGAGCTGTTTTTAAAAGATTAAAGGAACTAATAGCTTCTGGACTAAGTCGAAACGGTTTTACGGACTTACGTAGGCAGTCAGTAAGTGGACCTGCTAGATCTGAGAAATTCTTAATAAACGCACGGTACCAATTTGCCATGCCTATGAACCGTCTAACTTGACGATGTGTTTTGGGTACAGGAAAATTGACCATGGAGGCTACTTTCTCTGGATCTACTTTAAGAATGCCACCACCTATCCTATATCCGAGATATTTAATCTCTCGTTGACAAAATTTGCTTTTGCTCACATTTATTGTGAGGCCGGCCGATTTTAAACACTGTGAAACTTCAGACAATACGCGCATGTGGCTATCGAAATCCTGACTACATATGAGAAGATCGTCTAGGTATATGAAGACGTTTTCCCTTAACCTGGATGGAATGGTTTTATCCATCAGGCGACTCATCGTTTGTGGACCGTTGCAAACACCGAATGGCATCACTCTATACTGATAAAGTGCCCTACCAGGCACGGCAAAAGCAGTCTTTTCTTTAGAACTTTCTGACAATTTAATTTGGAAGTACGCATCCTTTAGGTCTACCCCGCTAATAAAATGTGTGTCTTTAAGACGGCTCAGTAGTCCGTTAATATGCGGGAGCGGATAGGAATCCTTTTTCGTCAGTTCATTAAGTTTGCGACAGTCTAGACATATTCTTATTTTGCCTGGTTTACGTACGGTGACTATAGGACTGCACCAGGGAGAGTTTGATTCCTCTATTACGCCTAATTCTAGTAGTCTATCGAGTTCTTCAAATACTTCAGCCTGCTTTGGAGGGGACAATGGGTAATGTTTTGCCTTTACCGGAGTTGCATCACCTGTGTTTATATCGTGTTCTAGCAGATGGGTGCAACCAAGTCCTAACTTTTCGTATGATGGAAAGTTCAGAATAACGTTTTCAAGTTTAAGCTTTTGCTCTGGAGTTAGATCATGGTAAAGTGCCTCAGTTTTGCTATTGTCTGCCTCTATGCACTCGATTTTGGGAAATATTTGTGGGGCGATAGCGTAAGCGCGCCAAAAATCGACTCCAAGATATCCTTCTTGAGATAGAGTCGGCACTATATAAAAGACTATCGATTTTATAACTCCTTTAAAATTCACAGGGAGCGAACAATACCCTAAAACTTGATTTTTGGAACCGTTTGCGGTTGAAATACTGGATCTAACTGGTTTCACGTCGATGTTGTATTTTTTTTACAAATTCTAAGCTTCCTTTCCCCAGAACTGTCACGTTTGCTCCAGAATCTAAGAGACAAGTTAGTTCACTGTCAAAGATTTGAATTTTTGCATAGGGTCTGCCATCATCAGAGTTTGTCAAATAAGTTGTTTCAAGGGTCTTTCTAAAAGTTTTCCTAAGAGTATAACGAGATCTGCATTTGATGATTTGCCGAGAAACTTTTATATTAAAAGGTTTACATGAGACAATATTGTTTGGGGTCGAATAGAATCGAGATTGGGTTGGTAAGTCAGGGTTACAAAAATCAATGTTACCTGGTGTTGGGTCAACTCGAGTTTGTGCTTGTAATTCAGAGTTGTGAAAGTCAGTGTTGTTTGTTGCTTGGTGTAATTGAAAATGTGATTGCACGTCAGGTTTAGGACCGGAGAGAAACTCCCCCTGTGAGGGTTTACTCTCAGGGTCAAAGCAAATTTCGGGATCTAACTCGTGGAACGAGCACTCCCGATCGCTTGCTCGCTCCGACGTCTGTTTCCCGGATGAGCATTGTTGCACTCCGGAGTCGTAATGCCTCTCTGTCCGCATTTAAAACAGAAGAGTGAGCGAGTGGTTTCTGGACAATAGATGTAGCTATGTCCTAATTTCAGACAGTTCCAACATTTAATTTTGGAATAGTCTCCCTTGACGTATTGCTTATTAAGTCTTAAGGTTTCTATTTGTGGATCGAATTCTTCGTCCACCTCATCACAACTTGTCGATTCACCTACTGATTCGATCGTAATCTCATCAACCTGTCGAGGTCGGTTAGTTGGGTACCTGAGCGCATTATTTGAAATGAGTGATCTTTCAGCTTCCCTAAGTAAGTCACGGTACGAATCTAAATCATCGGGTCTAGACACGAAGGTCATGTTTAAAAGTTCGGGCCTGATATTTTTCCTTATTATTTTGATTAAGGAGTCGTCATCTAAGGGCCTCTCTAACTTTAGGTTCATTTTAACCAATGATGAATGAAAGTCATCGTAGCTTTCCTTCAGGTGTTGTTTACTAGCGGAAATCTTCATTAAGATGTCGAAATCACTTTCTAGGGTGCCGAATTGTTTGATGATGGCTCTTTTTAAAAGCGGATAGGTTGCCCTAGAATTCTGTTTTATGTATGTCCTGAACCAGGTTTCAGCTTTTCCTTTTAGGAAAATATGAAAATTTGCCATTAGGTAATCTTCTGGGCACTGGCTGCGTTCGGTGAGTGTGTCAATTTTAAATAAAAAATCTGATACATCTTCATATCCACTAAATGAGACATTCCAGTCTTTTAGTTTTATGAAGAAGGTAGCTGAAGAGGCGTTCGAATGAACATTTGACGCTTGGGAGTTTATACCAGGGGATTGTTGGGTACCTCGATTTTCACGTGACTCGATTTTCTCCTAATGTCTTCTATCTCTCTCCTAAAATCTTCCTGCGTGTTCCTCATGGCATCCCTTACGTACGCTATCAAGGTGTCCATGGCATTGCTATTAGGTGAGGAAGAAATCGGCTGAGGAGGTGGAAGACCAGTATTGTCTTGTGACGCCATATTTAAACTGGTATTTAAACCTTCTTGTGTCGTGTCTCGCGAGGATGTGTTAAAGCGATCACTAGATTCTAGAGATCTCGGAACAGAGGAGGTCCTTATTGCCTTTGTACTGGTATCAGACTTTGGAGTCCCTAGACTAATAGTGCTACTCGACCTATTTCCTATCGAAGTTCGACCACGACCCGTAACTACTTTGATTGGTTTACTGTCCTGAGCTCCTGTGGAAATCCTACCTCTCCCACTAGAAGTTGCCAGATTTGGGTTGGTATTTCGTGTAACCGGTTTATTTTTATCGCTTTTATCTGTGCCTAATCGCGTGTTATATTTGTGCATAATGCACCAGTCAACTACAGAAAGAGCGGGGCTACTTACAACCAATAAATTTTCAAGCCAAAGAAAATGTTACAGACGGGGCAAAATGTATACAGTATTTGGGCCACGTGTGGAATGAAGCGAATGAGGAGAAAAGAAAAAATTTTCTTTTTGGAAACAAAATGTTCAGTTAAAGCTGTACAGGTACGCAAAAGTAGAAAAGAATTCACTAGGCGCTTTTAATTTAATTAATTATAACCCGAGGTTTAACGAGTTCAAAAAAATAAAAAGGAAATGTTCAAATTTCAGGAAATAAGTATTAGATGTGAAAAAAAATGTAAAAAAAAAATGTGCTCGGAAGAATTTTTTTAAAAAAAATAGGAGAAATTTGGAAAATGTATTATATTTAAGGTTTTTCTTTTCCAAGTTTTTCCTTTTTTTTTTTTTGAGAAATGTTAATACTTTTTTTCTTTTTATATATATATATCGTATTTAAAATTCAATTATAAAGAAAAACAATTTTTTTATTTCTATTTTAGAGTTTTCAGATATGTTTCTTGTATGTGTAAAGTTCATAAAATTTTGGATGCTAGGAAGAATTTGCAGTGGTACATGTTTCGATTGTTTTGTAAGGAAATAAATTCAAATTGTTCGTAATAAAAAAAAATTTTGAGAAATATGTGTACGAAGGCTATGATAAATATCATGTCTCTCCTTACTCTGTTGGCTAATCAAATCTGTTTCTATGACAGGATAAGATGACTCAACAGTTATTTTCAAAATTTTATCTTTCTTCTGCAAGCATTAAAAAAACTATGTCGTGTTACTGGATGATTTCAAATCTGGATTATCTCGCTACATGCCTACCATTTTTAAAAGAGATAGTCAGGCAAGGACTTAGATAATTCAGGTTTGTGCAACATTAGGTCCCATGAGCATAGCATTATTGCCGCAATACTACTGACCTCTACTTGGAATCAGTACCAGACTTGCAATAATCCTTATGATCAGGAACAAAATTTGGGTGAAAAAAAAACGACAAAATTTGCAGTGCGTATCATAATTTGCATAGCAGTTGAATCCAGTTTATAAAATTCCAGACTTCAAGACTTATGCAACTGATAGCTAGTTAAATGCTTACACAAAAAAAATCAAAATTACGAATTAGTAAAAAAAAATATAATCATTTCGTTTTCCTTAAAGTGCTTTTCCAAGGTTTTATTAAAAGAGAATTGTTTCACCCTACGGGTGGCCTTTTCGTTGGGCGCCATATATGTTACGCGCCGTTAAATTACTTTCAAATGAAATTTAAATAACGATCCAAATGACCGGTTAAGGGGGTATAAAAGCTGACCCGCTAGCTCATTAAGCAAAATTTATCTCAACCAGGGTTTGGCACGTAAGCATATAACACACTTCACACCCCTGGAAGTATGTTTAAAATATTTCGAAAAAGGAATCTAAAAAGCACTTAAGGAGGAAAATGATGAAATGATTATATTGATATCCATAAGGATAATATGGCCAGATGTTTGCCATATAGGGGTACACTTATCCCTTCCCCAACCTATGACTGGTGAAGTACCCGGAATTTAACCTGTCCCGTTTACAAAAACAATCGTTACATTATATCACGCTTACCATAGCAGGTTTCTTCCTAGCATCCATTTAAAAAAAAATTAGCAAATCATTTTAAAAGTTTTTGTTATGTAATACAATTTTCATTTTTTTTTTATTTAAATTCATTGTTTTGTTTATTTTAAAATTTCATAAATGATAGTGTTTATAAGTGAATAGTTTAATTTATATCTAAGGTAAAATAAAATATAGAAGGGGAAGAAAGAATCTTATGACTAACTTAACATTAACTTACTTTAAGTATATAAAACAAAACTTATTTTATGTGCCGAGTCGCTAGTTGTTGTTGTGCACGTTGTTGTAGCTCTTGTTGTTGTGGCTCATGCTGTTGTTGTTGTGTTCGTTGCAATTCATGTGGTTGTTGTGCATGTTGTTGTGCATGTTGTTGTATGCCTTGTTGTTGTGGCTCATGCTGTTGTTGTTGTGTTCGTTGCAATTCATGTGGTTGTTGTGCATGTTGTTGTGCATGTTGTTGTATGCCTTGTTGTTGTGGCTCATGCTGTTGTTGTTGTGTTCGTTGCAATTCAGGTGGTTGTTGTGCATGTTGTTGTGCATGTTGTTGTATGCCTTGTTGTTGTGGCTCATGCTGTAAATGCGATGCTTGCTGTAGTATATGTTGTCGTTGTGTATTTAGTTAAAAGTGTTTATTGGGATTTTTCATTTTCTTCTGATTTTTCTTTTTTTTAAATTGTCTTAAGTTTCTTTTTCTCTTTAAATTGTTTGATCTTCAATGTTTTTATTTTTCTTTTGATATTTCATTTGATTTTATTTTGAAATGTAAATTTTACAAGCTTTCCTCATTTTAAAATATAATTTTAAAAGCTTTCTTTATTTTAAACTATAATTTTATTAAACATACGCTCATTTAATTTACGAACTATTTTAATATTATTTATTTTGCATAATTTTAAGCATATTATGGTTTTTTTATATATATAATAAAAAAATTTTTTTTATTTTTAAAAACTTCCGACACATTCTTTTTTACTTTGCATTGGGTCCTTTTTAGCCAACACCAAACGAGCTAAATCACAATTTAATATTTTAATTCTCAATTTCATTTTTTTATGTTCACAATTTTCAGCAAAAATTCTCAATTTGAAACTAAAACGTTTAATTTGGAAATTTCCCAATTTCATTAGCAGTTTTCTAAATTTTAAATTAAAATTTCTTTTCATTTAGATTTTTCTCAATTTCAATTTCATATGGAATTTTTCTTAATTCCACAGAAAAATGGTGTTGAATTGACTTTTGCATAGTCCATAACTAAATGTTGGAATACATTTTATAGGAAATTATTATTATGGTTAAGAATTAAATCACTATTTTACTATTTTTATATTTTCTCCGATTGTTGTAGACTTTTTAAAACCAATAGTAATTTCTTCAAATATTTATATATTATACCCGCATATTGGCCACAATCCGTCACACATTTTTACTTTAACAATAGTTTTTTTTAAAAAAAAAATGTCTTACACTTTAATCTTTATAAATGAAGCGTCTTTTTTTTTATTATTTTAAACCTCTTTAATTTTTCCTTTTTTTCCGTCAGACGACTTTTCACTTCAGCTCTTATTTTGCAACTAACTTTTCTACTTTGATGATGCCTGTACAACTCATTAAAATTGTCATTTCGCAATAACAACCCAAAAAAAATTGTAACGGTTTCACATTCTTTACATTCTTGCATTCCATCATAATAATGTGTTTGTGTATAACAAGTTGATGGTAAAAAAAATCTCTACACATGCTAGTTAGTTGTGTATGTTAAATACACGACGCAATTAGGAGAGTGTGTATGTGTGAGTAAGAAAGAGCAAGAATCATATATGAATGCGCACGACAATCGCGTTACATTTTTTTCTTCTTTTCTCGAACATTCTTTTGGTTTCTTTTCCCTCTGTTGTAAAAAAAAAAATCCTAACAACGAGAAAGAGAGTTGTTACCAATAAAAAAAAAGAATGGAATTCGAAATATGTCAAGGGCAAATACACCGGTGCATGGTATGTAAACAAAATATGTTTGGCGCATATTTATAGTGTTACAGTACAGGTCGTACATATAAGGCGAGGTAAGACATTTTAAAACAAATCCGTAACAAGTTGTTTGCCACTATACCAGTGTTCGAGTCTGGCTGTTACTTGGTGAAATCTCTCGCCATGTTCATCAGACTCGGCTGGTGATTGTTCATTAAATTTGTCTGCATGACAATGCAAAAAATGTATTTTCAATGACATTTTCACGTTTAAGTTTTTAAATGCGGTTAGCATATCTCCAATTAAAATTCGCCAATTTTCAGACCGACGATTTCCTAATACATTTTCTATTACTGATTTCACAGAATTCTAGCCCAATAGCTCCATATCATTCAATGCAAGTTCAAATTGTTGGTCCTTCATTAGACGACGAATGTCCGGTCCATTAAGAATTCCTGTAAAATAAAAACATTATGATATGAAATATAAATCTAATTTAATAAAGTAGCTAGAGTTCATACCTTCTTTTACTTTCATGCCGCTTAATCGTGGAAAAAACTTTGCACTGATCATCTACATACATATATGTATACAAAAATCGTCCCACAAAATTTTGTGAATTTCGGTCAATTTTTAACCGTATGCCCCATATAAAGCCCTCTTCCGAAAATTACTTTAATACTCATAAATCTCTTATAAATAACGGTACCATTCCAAAATTTCACACAGATCATTTACATATGTACATGCCTAAATCAACCTGCTGGATTTTGAGAATATCGGTCCATATTTGACAATATCCCCCACATAAGGTCCACTACCGAAATCCACGTTAATACTAATATATATCTTAAATATACCGTTATTATGTTGAAATTCGACGTGAAAAATCCTCATATGCATGAAAATAACTGTTCCAAAATTTAAGAAGATCAGCCCATAATTAGTCATAGCTGCCATATAAGAACCATTTCCAAAAAACAAATAAATTCGGGTCAAAAAATATTCTTTTCGGATTTAACCCATATTCGATATTTTTAATACCTTTTATTAAGTATTACAAATTATCAGACACCCAGTAGTTCCCCAGATATAGGCCTATATATTTTCAACTTTAAGGGCCCGCCCCCTCGAAAATATCATGTACGAAATTTTATCAAAATATCTTCAAAATTGCGACCTGTACTCTGCGCACAAGCTTTACATGGACAGCCAGCCAGACGAACGGACATCGTTTAATCGACTCAGAAAATGATTCTGAGTCGACCGGTATACTTTAAGGAGGGTGTTGGACCAATATTTCTGGGCGTTACAAGCATATGCACAAATCCAATATACCCTCCCCACTATTTTTCGTGATATTACACCTGAAATCGCAACAAATTGATTAAAAATTGTTTTTTTTTGAAAGCCGAAAGTCGGTCAACTTTAAACGGTTATAAGTATCTTCTAAACTAAAAATGTGATATTATTAAGAG
This sequence comes from Bellardia pandia, assembly GCA_916048285.2. Taxonomy (NCBI): domain Eukaryota; kingdom Metazoa; phylum Arthropoda; class Insecta; order Diptera; family Calliphoridae; genus Bellardia; species Bellardia pandia. Next base: position 89,162,691 of record OU696532.1, on the reverse strand, counting down.
TGATATATTTGAAATCGTTGAAACACATAACATAACATGGGTTTATTCAAAACTTCTTCGGCGCTCATGAAAATTTTTATTTTTGCAACCTCGTTTGCTCCACGGGCGCCATTGTGCAACGTTTGGAAGATTGTTTGTTGTTTACAACATCAGCCACAAACAAAAAAACAACAAAAAATATAAACATGAAGAGTGCAGTGGGCAAGTGCAAGCAAAACATCAGTAAAAAAACAAGTGAGGAAAAATTAGCCAATAGAAACAAAGAACGTGTGACGTCACAGTTCAATATGCGCAGAACGTAATCTTTATTATTCTTGCCTAAAATGACATGTTCCGTTATAAAAGAAATGCAAAGAATGCAAAAAAGAAATTTTCGACATCATTTGCTGTTGTCGGTCAGTGGTAAAGTGTTATTTTTTTATTGTTGTAGTTTTTACATATTTCTTATCCCATGAGTGTATTATGTGTAAAAGCAAAAAAAAATCAAAAGTAAAAGAGAGGCGAATAAAATAATAACAAATTATACGGGAGTGCAACAAGTGGTAGAAATCCAATAAAAAAAAATAATTGATGCAGGCCATAGTGAAGAAAGTTGTGAACCCAGTGTTTCTAGTCAATAGTATTCATGTTATGATGTTTCGTTAATTGATAGTTCAGGTGACTCTGAAGATTATGTGGAGAGAAACAGTCGTTTTGAGACTTGGGCGCGAACAAAGAGTGAACAATTTTCTTTAACGTCTTCGCAGAGTAAAAGAGTTTCCAGTAGATTGAGAAACCTAAAAACTGTTCTGCATGTGAATTTTGTAGAAAGCCACGGTCCTTAGATGATCTTGAACGATGGAAAGCAATGGAACTGCGTCAATTTCTTTAATATTATGGCTACGGTGACCATCCGTCCTGTATTTTACAGGACAGTCCTGTTTTTTAACATGCTGTCCCTTGAGATTTTTTTGTAAATACAGGACAGTACAATGTCCCTTATTTCCTAATTTGATATGCAAATGTCCTCTTTTTAGCATATACATTGCACGAACATTAATACAAAATTATCATAAAAATCCAACTGTATACTTTTCCTACATTTCCAAAAGTTAAAATAGCATTCATTTTATTAGAGATATGGCCCCAACAAAAATAAAATGTAATTTCAATGATAGCGTTTTGTGGAGACAGCACAAATTGTAATTTTGGTGGTGCAGCCAGAAAAGGTCAGAATAATATCTTTCACAAAATGTAAAACTTCATTGGCCAAAAACTGATAGGTGTAAATTGCGCTGCACATATTTTGAACAACTGCATACAAACTGCAGCAGAATGCTTACCTATTGATATTGAAGTTATTATTGTCAAAATTTATTCTTTTTTTATATTTATACAGTTAGAATTGAAAATTTCAAAGAAATATGTGAAGATATTGAAATTTTTTTTTTTTTTTTTTTTTTTGCATATTCTTTTTTATTGTATCTTCATTTTAAATGAACTAACAATAGGTATTCAAATCTTAAAACTAAAGTTAATTAAGATAAGTCCAGCCAATGCTAGGCAAAATCTAGTTTTCAAATTCGATAGGATATAATGAGCAACTTGTATTTATTCATCTGAGAGCGGTGGTGTCCCTCCTTCTCAAACGGCTATGACCGGGATGTTGTAAGATGTCTCGAGCGAGGGGATTTGGATGAGTTTCCAGCTTACCCAAATAAAGGGCCACGTGTTTAGTTATTTCCCATTTGACAAGTGGAACATCAAGATCGTTGTGTATGTTGTTGTTTTTAATATACCAAGGAGCGGTAGTTATCATTCGTAGAATTTTGTTTTGACGGCGTTGAATTTTCTCAATATTGGAGTTGGAGGCAGTGCCCCATAACTGGATACCATAGCACCAAATTGGCTTTAAGATTGAGTTGTAGAGTAGAAGCTTACAATCGAGCCGAAGGACGGAGTTTCTGCCGATGAGCCAATGAATTTGGGCTGCTTTCAGTTTCATTTGAGTCAGCTTAGCATCTATATGTGGTTTCCATGTGAGGCGACGGTCCAGATGAATACCAAGATATTTCACGTGTGAGTTTTGAGGCACTATATGGTCATTAATACGAATAGGGGGACATGATTCCCTACGTAGAGTAAATGTTACGTGGGTGCATTTCTGTTCATTTATTTTTATTCCTCATTGTCTTGCCCATTTCTCCACTTGCGTTACGTGGTGCTGTAATTTAATCGAGGCATCTTTTGGATCTTTGTGAGTACTGAAAAATGCCGTATCATCAGCAAATGTTGACGTGTGAATTTCATTGTTTGTTGGCATGTCTGCTGTGTACAGCAAGTATAGAATTGGTCCTAAGATACTACCTTGAGGGACGCCAGCACCTATAGGTTGAGGACGGCTTAAATAATCACCTTCTTTAATCATAAACTGACGGTCGATTAAGTATTTCCATAGTAGGTGTTGAAGATTCACCGGCAAGTTCTGCTTTAATTTAGATATCAGGCCTTCATACCATACTTTGTCGAAAGCTTGAGAGACGTCAATAAAGAGTGCCGAACAGTATCTCTTTTCCTCAAAGGTTTTTCTTATGACTTGTACCAATCTATGTGTTTGTTCTATTGTACTGTGTTGACGTCTGAAGCCAAACTGGTGATTGGGAATGCAGTTGTTTTCATTCAAAATCGGAGTCAGCTTGGTTATAAGCAATTTCTCGAATAATTTGGACATAGTTGGTAATAGACTTATTGGCCTATACGACTCAACTTTGCAAGGATCTTTTCCCGGCTTAGGAATCATCTTTACTAGTGCAATTTTCCAAACCGGAGGGTAGTACTCAAGCCGTAAGATGGCATTAAAAAGAAAGAGGATTAATCTTTTTGCAATGCGAGGCAGCTCAAAAATCATTTTATTGCTGATTTTATCAAACCCAGGTGCTTTTTTAACATTTAAATTATCAATAGCCTCAACAACCTCCAGATATTGAAATCTTATTTGTACAGGTGGTCTGGCAACAACAGGCGGTAGTTCGCTAATGTCAGTATCCGTATTGGGAGTGAATACATTTTTTAAATGACTTACGAAAAGGTTGCCTTTTTCTTCGTTATTTCGTGCCCAAGATCCGTTCAAAGTACGCAGTGGAGGTTTTGCGATTACGGGTTTTCTTAGATTTCGGACTGCACGCCATAATGAATAATTTGACTGGGAAGTTGCGTCTAGACCTTCAAGATGTTGTTTGAGAGACTCTGCTTTTTGCGCTTCTAGCAAGATCCTAAGATTTTTGGTACATTCTCTCAACCTAGTTTTAAGTTGGGGCGATCTGTGTTGTTGCCACTCTCTTCGGACTCTCCTTTTTTCAGACAATAGTTGCTCAACATCTGCAGAAAAAACTCTGTTGTACCTATTCGGGCGGTAAGTGGAAGAAGCATGTTCTGCGGCTTTCTCGACATGTTCATTAAGACTTTTTATACAGGCATCGATGTCTTCAGCAGTTTTTAACGGGAGTTTCTCTGTGCAGTGAGTGCTGATGTATTTTTTGTATTTTAACCAATTCAGACGTTTGACAAGAAGTAAGGCATCAGTTACGATTTGCTGAGGACTTCTGATGGTGATTACAGTGGGTGAGTGATCTGAAGAAAGATCCAGTGAAGCCTCGACTTCAATGAGTTCCGGGGATACCCCTTTCGCCACGCCGAAATCGATAACGTCAGGAATTTTTTGCTGGTCAGTTGGCCAATAAGTTGGTTGACCAGTTGAAATCACATTCAGTCCCATTTCAGACAGGGAGTCGTACAAGATACGACCCTTAGGGCTAACGAGTCGTGAGCCCCAGAATGTATGCTTAGCATTGTAGTCGCCAGCCGCTATGAAACGGCTACCTAGTGATTTGTAAAAATCTCTATACTGATCTTTTGTTATTGAAAATCTGGGCGGACAGTAAACTGACGAAATCACGAGGTTTTGACAAAAGTTTTCAATACAGATGTTTGTTGCTTGAAGATAGCACTCTGAAAGACCACCCAATGAATGGTGTTTGATTCGCGATTTGACCAATATTGCCGAGCCACCACATGATCTATCTCTGGGGTCCTTGGTGTCGTAGAATGTATAACCACTTATTTTAAAAATGCTTCTCGACGTCATATGAGTCTCGGAAATCAGCATTACATCAATTTTCTTATTAAAAAGAAAATATTCAAGTTCATTTTTGTGTTGGCGTATGCCGTTTGCGTTCCAGAAACATATTTTGAGACAGTTCATGGTCTATTAAGTATGGCCTGCAGTAGCGTGGACTGCATTTTTTGCATCTCCTGCATCATACTTGTCATGCTTGTCATGAAATGGTTCATGGATTGCGCCAGATTCTCCATTATACCTTCAAGACGGCTAAAATTGTGGCTGTTTGTATCATTTATTGGTGACTCATTTTGCAGTGTAGGTTGGTTAGATCTTAGCACGTTGGCATATGAAAATTGGCTAGTGGATGCTTGTACTACGGGGGGAATAATTGTAATAGGTACTTTTGTCGTCTGGGTAGGGGTAGAAGCTGGTTTGTTGATCAAGGAACGTTTAACGACCTCGAAAACAGGGCAACCCCTGTAGTTGGCAGTGTGGTTTCCACCGCAATTGCTGCATCTTTTTACCCTGGAATCATCCTTAGGTTTATCGCACTTTGAGGTGTCATGAAGATCCCCACAAACAACACAAACAGTAGGCAACTTACAATAAGATTTTGTGTGACTATATTCTTGGCAGTTCGAACACTGTACTGGGCCAGATCGCTTATGAGGTTCTTCCACTGTAACTCTTCGGTGCATTATGAATTTCATAATGAATTGAATGAATTGAAATAGAATAGAAAAAGTTACTAGGACATAGCAAAACTCGATGGTTAACTTTAATGCCTGCTTTGGAAAGATTCATAAAACTATTTGAAGCTTTAAAATTATATTTTATGTCTCAACCAAAATGTCCGACAATATTACGAAATTTTTTTATGAATCCTTGTGCTGAATTATGGCTATCTTTTGCATATAGCCAAGCTTTAACATTTCATAAAGCTATTCTTAATGTAGAATCACGAAATATTTCAATGCCTGAGGCTTCAACTATTTTAAAAGATTTAAAATTTAAATTGGTCGAACGGAAAAAGGAACTGTTTTTACCACTTACCGTCAAAAATATTATTCTCCAATTACAGAAAAGTAATGATTTTGATGAAACAATAACTAAAGAACATATAACAAATTTTTACCAAACATGCATTGATTACCTAAATCAGTGGGATAAAGCTTTTAGAGATGTAGAAATTTTAGACTGGATATTGTTACGAAATATGTTATCTTGGGACAAGATTGAAAAAACTTTATCCTATCTAAATGAATTTAGAAATGATTTAAAAATAAATAATGAAGATTTATTTGATGAAGTGAGCTGCGTGAAAAATTTTGCAAATAATGAAAAAATAGAAGACTGGAGGGTAAAAAATATATCAGTCGATGAAAGATGGATTGAAATTTTTAATAACTTTAAGACAAATGTGATTGCATATAAAAATATATTGAATTTTGTCTATGTCTACCAGTTTCAAATGCTGCTACCGAGAGAGTGTTTTCAATAGTGAATAATATTTGGACCACCGAAAAATCGCAATTAAAAGTAAATACTTTAAGATCATTATTAATTACAAAATGCAATTTTAAAATGAATTGCTCAAAATTTAAAGGATTTTTAATTAACAATCCAGATGTTTAAAAAAAAATCCATTCTGTGGAAAAATATCAAACTTCATAACTAAATATATCATTTATGTAGTTTTTTTCTATTTTTTTTTTTTTTTAGCCTTAGTCAAGAAGACTGTTTATAAAACCAAATTTATTTTTTTAAATTATAATATTATAAAAACTTTTTATTTAACTTTTTATTCTAATCAAGAAGAATTGTTTTTGTTGTTACTTAATTTTATAACAATAATAATAAATATATTATATGATTATTTTTTCTGTTTTTCTTTTCACTTTTAACATTATTTTGTATATGTCCTGTATTTTCCTTTCCCAAAAATGGTCACCGTAATTATGGCCCATATGTTTTAGAATCGGTGTTATCTTAAGAAATGTTTCTACATTTTTTGAAGTTGTCTGTTGCAATTAGAATTCTTTTGGTGAAAAAGACTGCCAAGTTAATAATGCATTTGCTCAAAATTTACTATCCAGTTTTGTTAAAGACGTTCCCTCGCTGTATGACTTAGCTTTTTTAACTTGTAATTTTCATTACCTCCTTCACATTCATGAAGATGCCAAATGCTTTTAAAGCTTAGAAACCATTGAAAATCATCTTAAAAAATTTAAAAAACAAGTTAAAAAAGCAAGTAATGTCTCCGCTCAATTATACAATAGACAAGTAGAAACTAGTTTTACCTTAACATCAAGCCCAAAAACAGTAGAGATACAGTTCAGCCATAGGAAAATTGGAGGCGATTGTTACTCTTATGTGAAAACACCACACTTTTACTTTTCGATTGAGCAACCAAACAATTTTTGCTTTGTGGGAGATAGCTTAGTGAAAATTTATAAAATAACGTAACTCAATAATTTGCCTATATTTGAAGGAAAGACACTAGCAAATTTAAAACCACTTTTTTCGCAGCCTTTAAGTTCAGACAATTTACAAAGCCGAATCAATGAACTTGGAGATTAAAATAACGTTTTCCCATGACAAAATTTCGAATAAAGCTATTGTTTTGCAAAGTGTCGATAGTTCAACTGCTATATTCCCTTTTCTATAAAAATGGATTCGCATAATGTTCCTAATACTGGTAAGATATTCAAAATATATTTAAGATGTTTGATTTTTTATAGATGGTTTCGTTCCATACTTAAGTGAAGTATTAAATGCACAAATTAAATACACCCCACTGAAGACTGTATCTCAAGGTATACTCAAAAAAGCGTATTATTTCCAATCATTTATTATATTCTTATTTCTGTAGTAGGAAACACAAACGAAATTCAAGAGCATGGAACAATAGAAACAGTTTTAGGTAAGTTGCGTTCCTTAAGAAAACAATTTCAAACGAGCGATAAAGCCAATAAAAAATAATACCAACATTGACGGAAGAAGTCATTGCTCAAAAAACTGAGGTTAAACAAATCCGAAATATGCCTGCGGAGGAAATTAAGTCACTGTTACCACCATTACCATTCTTTAAAATTAAAGATTTTGAGACGAAACTGCTATTGGAAGATGACATGCGATCTCAGCTGGTAGGTTGATATATACAAACTTGTTATAAAATCAATAGTTGTAATTTTTCTTTTTAGAAAAATACATTTCGAAAAGTTGGACGAGGGGATTTGCCTTTATACCTCAGAATGGCAATAAAAACTGTTACATCGGATGAGATGGCTATTTCGGAACGACCGAAAAACCTAGCATCCAACGTTTCACTACTTTTAAATTAATAAAAAGTAATGTTTCATATAAATATGTAATTTTCAAATAATTAATTAAATTTTCTTTTTCTATTCGTAGGTGCGTGCCATTCAAAATTTAGTAACGCCACTGATGTTGAATCAACAAAATTTGTCAACAGCACATTTTGCATGCTAAAGACAGAGTCGAAAAAAGAAAAAAAATTAGTAAACAGTAAACAAGTTTTTTTTTTAATTTTTTTTTATGAATTAATTTTTTTTTATTGGATTTTTCTTTAAAAAAAAAAAAAAAACAAAATCCAATAGGGCTTTTAGAGGAGATGCCAGCAACAAAAAATTTGTTGGCGGTCACACCTATTTTCGAGGGGCGCGCCCGTAAAGTTGAAAATATATAGGCCTATACCTCGGGAACTACTGGGTGCTTGATATTTTGTAATACATAACAACATAACAATTTATTTGCCTATAAAGAATATTTTTGTCAAATTTTAGCCGTTTAACATTATTTATATCTGTTTTATTCGTATGTAAGTGAATTTTGTAAGTGGACTTTATATGGGGTCTATGGTCAAATATGGACCGAACTAAAAAAAATTTCGGTTTGTGATTTCTTTCTGTATAAAACTTATTTTTGCTGAATTTTGTCTTGATATTCCAATTTTATAGGCATTTATTTATTATTAAGCCATATTTCGGGAATATATATATTTGTCTGGAGGCTATGAGAAATCATGGACCGATTCTTACTATTTTCCGCACACTTTCTTCTTTTATAGTACAAACAACGTATACAAAATTTCATGGTATTATCTGCAATATATTTCAAAATATTGCAATAAAATGGACGAAAAATATCAAATTTTTATGGAGGTGGTCTCACATATTGGTTCATAATTCTGGTTGACCTAAACCGATTTTGCTGATTTTAAATAGCAAACTTCTCGAAAGCACTTCTGACAGAATTATTGAAAAAAAACTGATTTCAACATCCAGACAGACAGACGGACATGGCTTAATCGACTTCGCTATCTATAAGGATCCAGAATATATATACTTTATAGGGTCGGAAAATTATATTGTGGAAATTTCACACGGAATGACAAACTTATATATAACCTTCTCACGATGGTGAAGGGTATAAAAATCGTAATTAAGGCCCCGATTACCGTTTACAACAGTTGTTATTTTAATGTTGTATTTTTTTAAATGCGATCATAATTTACAACTGTTGTCAGCACTGTTGTTTTTGGAGTTGTCTGTGTTCTGTAACATCGATTATCGTTTACAACATGTGTTTGTATGTGTTGTCAGCACTGTCAAAAGTTTACAACTGCTTATTTGGTGTTGTTATAAACGTTACAAGTTGAAAAACGAAAATGGAAAAAAAATTGTAAGTATGCATATACAATTTTATTGCAAAACATACATACATAACTGTAAAAAATACTTAATTATAAATATTTCTTAGCAAAATTACAAATAAAAAACAAATGGAAAAGATGGTTGAGCTGATGAAAATTCATCCAGATATTGGCCGAGGTAAGTTACCATTTGGATGTAACAAAATGCAAGTTAAGAGCACATGGGATACGTTTACGGAGCAATTAAATAGCTTGGGACCGCCTATTACAAACACTAAAGAATGGCAAAGAGTTAGTATCATATGTATTGTACTATATAATTTATAATATATTACTTAAAAATAATTTGTATTTTATCATAGGTATGGACTCACTATAAGGCAAATCTTAAAAGAAAATTGGCTGCAAACAAAAGAAACTTTCAAGCTACTGGTGGTGGTCCGTCCACAGAAATAAGCTTGAGTTCACTAGAACAGAGCACTGTGGAGCTTGTCTCAATGCAAACCCAAGTTAATCCAAATGGTTCTGCAATGGGTTTGGCAAATCAAGAAGATTCAGATGAAGCGGAATTAACATTTATACCTGAGGAGCTTTCACAGACTGTTGCATCCACTAACCCACCATTACCAAAAAATCGCAGAAGGAACAAGTTGGAGGACGAACGTTTACAAATACTAAAAACGCAAGCCAAAAATCAGGAGAAAATATTAGAGACGTTGAAAAGGTTGGAAAGTAATTCATATAAAAATTACAAAATAAATAAAAACATGTATGAATTGAAGAAAAAGAAGGCAGAACTGCAAATGAAATTGATAGCAGCCAAACTTCAATTAACAAATAAAAGAATTCAGGAATTGTGATAACCATATACATATGTACTTACATATATTAAATAACTTTAGTTTTAGTTTTAAGGATCAGTGAATTTTTTTGTGATATTTTTTTTACATATGAATAAGTTTTTAAGTTTTTCTTTTTTATATAATTTTTTAAAGTCAAGTGAATTAAAGCAATAAATATGTTAAAAAATTTTTTTTATTCATTTAAAATTGCAAGCATTAAATTATTTCTAATTTGTTGTGCAGACTCTTCAATGTTTGTTTCTGTAGGTTCACCAACTTCTACTTCTGTGTCTAATGGAAAAGGCAATTCATCATTAAATTCTGTTTTAAAGTGTTTGCTTAAATTGTGCAATGCGCAACAAACATTTGTAATTTGAGTCGCTTTTTCGGGAGTGTAGTGCAAACCTCTCGCAGAGAGTAAGCAACGAAATCTGCTTTTAAGAACTCCAATTGTTCTTTCAATTACGTTTCTTGCTTTTGCATGGACTGTATTAAAACGGCTTTCTTGTGTTCCTTCAGCAGCACTTCGAAATGGAGTTATTAAAAATGGTTCCACCGGATACCCAGCATCACCTAAAAATTTGTGAATTAAAAAAAAAAGAAAGATGAAAAGAAAATGTCCTACCTAAAATCCAAGTATTCTCCTGCATATTTTGCTGTAAATAGAGCTTGAAGTCACTCATATTCCAAACGAAGGAGTCATGATTCGAGCCAGGGTACCGCGCATCTACATAACGTATATTCATTTCGAAGTCGCACACCTATTATAATACAGAAATATTTAATTATTAATAAATTCACTTGAATTGAAAAATGACAGTTTTCCTCACAATCATGACATTCAGGCTGTAATATCCCTTCCTGTTTAAATACAAATGTTGCAATTCCTTTGGAGGCGCTACAATTCGTACGTGCGTACCATCTATACATCCAATTACTCCTGGAAATCGTGTTTTTGAGAAAAACGACATTTTGTTTTTATTTTTTTCTTCTTCAGTCATCCGGGCGTTTATCCATTTTTTGCATATTTTTCTTTCAAAGAATTCTATAATTTCTTTCAAAATCAAGCAGACTGTTGGTTGCGAAACTCCAATATTAAAGTCGTTACCGCTGCTTCTTTGGTAGCTTCCATCAGCGAAAAATCTCAGCGCACAACACAATTTAAGAATCGGTGGAATGGCCGAACACCGTGTTGACGGTTTTAAAAAGTTGCTTAGTTTTGGCATCAAATACAAAAATCCATCTTTATTTATGCGGAAAAATTTTATAAAACTGAAATATATGTATGTATGTATGTGTTAATAAATCTAAAACAACAGATAAATTATACTTACTCAGCATTTGGTAGCTCCAATGGGTTGGAACTATCCCGAATTCTCTTCCGTATACGTGCCATATGTGTATTCTTCCTACTATCATCGTCATCATCAAAAAATAATTCGATGTTTATATCCATTAGTTTACTTTCAATTTAAACAATATTCCGCGTATTAGAATATTCGTTAAACTTTTTTTTCCAACTTGACAGTTTTTCACACGCAGGGATGTAATTTTACGGATAATGTGCAATAATATAAAAAGCAACCCTGTGACATACACAACACCTAGATGTTGTAAACCATAATCGAAAAAAAATTAGGTGTTGTGTTGTAGCTAAAACAACACAACATTTTAGTGTTGTAAACGGTAATCGGGGCCTAAGCTAAGCCAGAAAAATGAGTTGAATGAGTTTAAAACTACCACATCAGAGTTTATTCAGATTGCATTGAATACTTAAATCAATGGGACACTGCTTATCAAGAAGTTGGGATATTGAAATGGAGAAATGAAGAAAAAATAATTGTTTGCTCAAAAATAAGCAAAATATTTTTTCTTTTGTTTTCACACTTTGCTCACATTGGACAAATATTTGTATGAAAACAAATAATTTTATTTGCTCAAAAAAAAGCTTTTGTTTTGTTAAACCCTCAAAATTAATTTGTGTTCAGACTACGTTAGAGAAATATTTCATGTTTTTTATAAAATATTTCACCAATCTAAACGCACCTTAACACATACAACACTTATAAACTAACACACTTGCAGCAATTTTATATGAAATTGTTGCTGTTGGCGTTGCCACAGTGGGGGTTTTCTTACCAAATTTTAATAAATATTTGTTAAATTTTCTCTTATACCTAATTTTGCGTCAGCATCATTTTTATATACGTATTTGATCATAGAGAAACTCTTTTCAAAAGTTTTAGTTTTTTTGTACTTTTTTTAAATAAATTTCATGCTAATATTTTGATTTTATATATTATGATGATTCAGTCTCGTCTCATCGAACTGTTCGGACGTGTTACTTTTAGTGCGGCTGAATTTTCGGTGAAAAAATCGTAATAGGTGAAAAAGTCCAATAGGTTGAAATAAAACAAAAAAGTGGAAAAATAACTCGTAATAGGTTAAAAAAAAATCTACGGTAATATCGGTAATTAAAAAAAACACTAAAAATCGCATAAAAATTGTATGAGTGTTCCTCTCAGATGTAATTCTGAGAAAGAGCTTAGCTCGACTAGAAAAACTAGATGGATCTCTGAGGAAGAATCCATAAAAAAATCTGTGAAGAATCTTTTCACTACAAGAGCCGCAGAATGGCGTCGTTCCTGTTCGCCCAATATAGTGATTTCAACAGATGAAAAAACATCATCTTCATCAAATAGTGCAGTCAAACCAAATAAGGATAAGTACATCACCGTTCTCAAGCGACAGAGGAGCCCGACGTCTGCTCAAGTGTCATCAAATTCAAAAGCTCCTACGACCGTGAGTAATAATCAAAATAGGTTTGCTCTCCTCCAGACAGATGAGCCAGAACTTCCTAAGAAGACGTTTAAGCCCCCACCAATTTATCTGAGAGAGCCGACTTCCAGTAAATTGGTACAAGGAATTGTTTCGGTAATAGGTGAAAACATGTTTAGCGTAACCTCATTTAAACATGGAAATACCTGCGAGACAAAGATCCAAGTGAATAGGGAAGATGATTTTCGAAAATTGTCCAACCAGTTGGAGAGGGAGACTAGGGACTTCTATACCTACCAGCTCAAAAGCGCAAAAGGACTCCAAGTCGTTCTAAAGGGTATAGACCCATGTGCTGATCCTGCGGAGATAAAGACCGGTTTAATGGACAAAGAGTTCAAAATCAAGAGCGTTGTGAATATCAGAAACCGTGAAAAGATCCCTCAGCCCATGTTCAGGGTAGAATTAAAACCTGGGGATGTTGTCTTAAAGAAAAACGAGTCCCATCCAATCTACAATCTCATTTATCTTCTGCATCGTAGAATTAACGTGGAGGAACCGCATAAGCGCATTGGACCCGTCCAGTGTGTTAATTGTCAAGAATTTGGCCACACCAAAGCGTACTGTAAATTGCCGTCTGTTTGTGTTGCGTGTGGGGAACTACATCCAACTGCTCAATGTAATAAGTCCAAAACTGACGTAAAAATAAAAAAATGCAGTAACTGCGGAGGTAATCATACCGCAAATTATAGAGGTTGTCCAATTTACACTCATTTGAAAGCCATAAGTACCAACAAGACGTCAGTATTACCTGATCATCGTCAACAGCCTATTTTGGCATCGAGTGACAAATTCCCGCAATTGTTACGGTCCACTAGTCATGTAAACGCGCCTAGTTCTAGACAAGTTTCGGCAAAATTTCAGTTTATGGGGGACACCCCTGGGGAAAAAAAAAATGCCACGCCCCCTTAAATGACCCCAGGAGTGCGAAAATCATAATGAATAAGGGGGCTCACGCCCCCTATGGGCGTGGCAGTCGAAAAACGACCCGGCGCACCTACGTAGACAATATGGGTATCAAATGAAAGCTAATGTCTTCACGATTCCAAAAATAGCCGTAGTTGCCAGATCGGGCGATTTTTGTAGCCGATATGGCCATTTTGGCAAAATTTGGGGTGGGGGAAATTTTTTTTTTTTTTTTTTTGCTTATATTTTGTTAAAAACAAACAAAAATGAGCATTTTGTGCGAAAAAATTACTATTGTTAGCGTTACCCAGGGATTACCGCGTGGAGGTCATAGTAAATCAATCCCCTTGGAGAAGCATGAGAACTCACGTAAAGTTGTGAGTTTCCACGCTTCTCACGGCCAAGATGCCATCTGCATCTAGTCGTCTTCATCCTCATCTTCACTGTCTTCAGACTCATCTACAATCTCTGGCACGGGGTCTAGCGGATTGTACAGTTTTCCCGCAATGCGGCAAAACTCTGCAAAACGATCCAACTTCTGCGCATTACACCTCTTTGTAAACATGTAGTGTGCCAAGTATCCACCCATGAAGTTTTTGCGCCTTCCACCAGCAGGTATTGAACGTTTGGCATGGGCCCAAGACCCCTCAATACTGTTGGTATGCGCCCCTGTCTCCGGATCTTTGAAATTAATTGAGTGGTTGACCTGCAGGTGTATGTATCCGGTGTCCTTGAGGCAATCGTACGACTTCCAGCAGTCGCTTATGATGGTGGGCCCTGGGAGAATCCAATTTTGGATAATAGGGACTAGAGTGGCAGAGTCCCTTTTGTCCACAGGCACCATAAAGGATTCCCCAGTTTCCCTATCATAAGCTCCAAACACCCACTGGCCTTCCACTCGCTTACCTCTATAGTACTTCCTCTTGCCAAACTTGCTCTCATCTATTTCGACGATTTTGCCGACGCCACCAATAGGCTTACGGCGAACGACTAAATCGTCGAAACAGACTCCGCGGCTGAACTTGGCCCAGTCCACTAAGGTAGCACATCCAGAAACTCTTATCTGTTTCCCTATTGTGTTCAGCGGAATATGGTCCAGCCATAGGGAAAGAAATTTACATACCGTTACCAACGGTAGGTGGGTTTTGGCAAAAAATGTTCCTGTAATGAGGGAAACACCGTAGTTGCACCTTTTTCGCCCACCCCCCTTTTTTTTTGCTAATGGTGGTGAAGTGATAGCATCGCCACTTCCAGCGATCCCCATCATTAACCAAACGCATGGGCGTGCTATGGTCTTGTGGGCAGTGCATAGTACCTTCAGAAGGAAGCATACCAAATTGCATAAGTTTTTTCAATAAAATCGGCGGCTTATCGTCCAATTCACGACCCCAGTCGTGAATGTCAAAGGCAGTAACGCAATCCATATTTAGTGATGTTCTCGTGTCAAGAGTCAAATCATAAATGAGGATAAGTACAAAATTAAGAAACGAGGAAAACTCTTGAAAGCTTCTGATTGATTAATGAAAATTTGTTATACTGGCTTCGCTTAGTAAAGTTTTTCTGCGTGACCGGCCTACGGCCGGGCTTAGGGGTTTTTAACTCCAGTATGTCTTAATTCTAGACGGCGGGGATCTCGAGTGCTCGGCCTCTGGCCGAGCTAAAAAGAAATAAACAAAAAAAGTCCTTCCCCATTTTATAAAAATTAACATATCTTCCTCAAATTCTGGACGATCTGGCAACTACGGGTATTTTTGGAATCGTGAAGACATTTCCTTTCATTTGATACCAATATTGCCTAAGTAGGTGGCATGGGTCGTTTTTCACCCCCGCCCCTATTTAACAAAAATGGCCGTATCGGCTGCAAAAACCGCCCGATCTGGCAACTATGGCTATTTTTGGAATCGTGAAGACATTAGCTTTCATTTGATACCCATATTGTCTACGTAGGTGGGCCGGGTCGTTTTTCGACTGCCACGCCCATAGGGGGCGTGAGCCCTCTTTTTCATTATGATTTTCGTACTCCTGGGAACATTCTGAAGGGGATAGCATATTTAGATTTTTTCTCTAGGGGTGTCCCCCATAAACTGAAATTCAGCCCAAGTTTCCTACGCTAACGTGGTTAAATCTAATATGCCAGGTTTGGAGCAGGCACCTAAATCACAATATTACGAGCCTAATATTAATACTCTAGAGACTACATTGCAGACACTTGTCCAAACCATGAACACTTTTACGACCACTATGACATCCATGATGCAGGAAATGCTGAAAATGCAATCCACTATCTTACAAGCCATTTTAAAGAAATGATTTGTTTAAAAATTTGTTTTTGGAATGCGAACGGCCTCCGCCAACATAAAAACGAACTGGAGCACTTCCTGATGGATAAGCAGACTGATGTCATGATGATTGCTGAAACTCACTTGACGGCGACAGCGTACTTCAAAATTAATGGCTACGTGTTGTATGATACTAAAGATCCCCGCGGAAGAGCATGTGGAGGAACGGCAATTCTTATAAAGAACAGAATAAAACATTATTTAATGAACAACATACATATGTGAGGATTGCCTACAAGCAACAAACATTTGTATTGAATTCTGTCAATACAATTTTGTTTTATCATCAATTTATTCGCCGCCTCGATTTTCAATAAAAGAACACCAATACTACAGCTTCTTCAATTCCCTTGGAGCTAGATTTTTAGTTGCTGGTGACTTTAACGCCAAACACACTTTTTGGGGTTCACGTCTGGTGACCCCGAAGGGTCGTGAACTCTTCAACACCATTGCCAAAATGGGATTAGATGTACTCTCAAGCGTGCATCCCACCTACTGGCCGACGGACCGACGGAAGATTCCCGATGTTATGGACTTCGGAGTAGTGAAAAATATCCCTGTAGAATCGATACAAGTGGAGCCTTCATTAGACTTGTCTTCAGATCACTCTCCTTCTATTATTTTAATGCGTTTCCTTCAAGGGAATGGCTCTCCATTTCGGGACATATCTAAAACCAGAGTAAGTTGGATAAAGTATAAAAAGTATTTAAGTTCCCACTGCACGGAAAATGTAGTGTTGAGAACTACCGAGCATATTGATGGGTCGATTGGCAAGTTTGCTGAGGACATACGAAGAGCTGTACATCACGGCTCCACATACGACGTTGAGTGCAGAAGTGGGACAAATAGAACTTATTTCGCTGAACTCGATCATCTCCTGTCAGAAAAAAGAAGAGTTAGAAGAAAGTGGCAAATTCACAGGTCTCCTGAACTGAAAGCTAGGCTACGGGTATGCAGAGATATACTAAGACAATTCTTAGAAACCCAAAGAACAGCCTCACTTAGATCTTACTTGGAAGGTCTTGATAGTACCCCACAATCTGACTACTCGTTATGGAGGGCGGCAAGAGGTTTAAAAAGACCAGTGAGGGGAAAACCTCCTTTGCGAAATCCGACTGGTGACTGGACTAGAAATGATTCCGAGAAAGGGACATTATTTGTTAACCATTTGAGAAATGTGTTTACTATAAACAACTCAAATAATAACGAATCTGATTTGCCACCACTTGTTATAAGGCCTCCTGTACCCCTAAGACTAAACTTTCGTGATGTCCAAAACGCTATTGGTACTCTGAACCTTAGAAAGGCTCCAGGTATGGATAAAATCAGCAATAAAATGCTTGTGAAGTTACCTCGTGTCGCAAGAAGAATTATCCTCTTTATCTTCAACGCTATTTTACGCCTAGAATACTATCCTGCAGGTTGGAAGGTGTCTATGATCACTATGATTCCTAAGTCAGGGAAGGACCACACCAAAGTGGAGTCATATAGGCCAATTAGCCTACTGCCGACAATTTCTAAACTGTTCGAAAAATTGTTAATGACTAAGTTGACTCCAATTCTGAATGACACTGAATGTATTCCAAATCATCAATTCGGATTCAGAGCTAAACACAGTACCATCGAACAAACTCACAGATTGGTAAATGTGATAAGAGGGTCGTTTGAAGATAAAAAATACTGCTCCGCCCTTTTCATTGATGTGTCCCAAGCGTTCGAAAAAGTTTGGCATGACGGTTTAATGCACAAAATTAAATTAACTCTGCCTGCTAACACCCATAAACTCATGGAAAGTTATTTATACGGTCGCAAATTTAAAATCAAAGAAGGCAATTTTTTAAGTACCGCTCAGCCCTACTGGGCCCTACTTTATATTTGATTTATGCCTCCGACATGCCGTCAGACCCCAAAATCCACACGTCAACTTTTGCAGACGATACAGCCTTTGTC
Organism: Bellardia pandia; assembly: GCA_916048285.2. Taxonomy (NCBI): domain Eukaryota; kingdom Metazoa; phylum Arthropoda; class Insecta; order Diptera; family Calliphoridae; genus Bellardia; species Bellardia pandia. Next base: position 89,145,045 of record OU696532.1, on the reverse strand, counting down.
AGCGTCCATAAGGACCACCAAGTTGCATCACAGAATTTGCAGAATTATGTTTATAAACTAGAGAATTGGCTAGAGCTTTGGAAAATCAGGGTAAATGAACAAAAATGTATTCATATCACTTTCACCTTGCGAAAAGATACCTGCTCATCCATCAGAATAAATAATCAAATTATTCCTCAACATAATGAAGTCAAATACCTCGGCTTTCACCTCGACCGCCGTTTAACTTGGAAGTCTCATATTGAAGCGAAACTTACACAAATGAGATTAAAAGCAGTGCAACTTAATTGGTTAATCGGCAGAAACTCTACATTGAAATTGGATTGCAAACTTTTGTTGTACAATGCAATTCTAAAGCCAATCTGGTGTTATGGAATTCAATTATGGGGTACTGCCTCAGCATCAAACATTGAAAAAATTCAAAGGGGTCAAAATAAAATTCTACGTATAATTACTGCAGCTCCATGGTATGTTAAAAATTCTCGAATCCACAAAGATCTAGGCGTGCCATTAGTAAAAGTCGAATTTACAAAATATGCGTCAAAGTATGTCAGCAAACTTGAACACCATCCAAACCCACTTGCACGAGACATCCTTAACCCTCGGAGGTATAAGGGTTTTTAGTCGCTAAATGGTATAACCAGGTCTGTGCAGACCTACATAGGATTTGTATGGAAATGCATAGTCAGTTGTCCTAAAAGTGTCTATAAATGTATTTTATGCTAGGAAAAACACAAAACTAATCATTAAAACGCATTTTTATACATCTTAGGTAGCTATTAACGCTATTTTATTACTCATATATAAAACAATAAATTTTATGTACGGCATTTAAGGCAGGAGTATCTGGCATGTGAGTGTTGTTGGCATACCGGCTTTTTGCAATTCATGTAATGAAAGCGTATTTTTCGCTGTTTTTTATCCAACTTAAAACACAGCCAGCACGATGGTCTGCTGACAGAGGATGCGGCATGGGCTGGTTGGTCACCTATGGGCGGTCGTGCAGCTACCTGCAAAAAAAAAAAAACAGAGTTGAAAAATTGATTTAGAATTTGAATTCAATGAATGAATAATTGAAATGTTTACCTATACACCGAATAACACCATGAACTGTTTCACATGTTGCATGCCTCTTACAATTGGGTTTGTTGCTCTTTCTTCCATGTAAGGGATCACCAGCTGTTCGGCCAATTCCTAAAGGAACATACGTCTTCTATCATTTCGTTTTACATGCCCCAATTTGTCATGTATGACAAATGCAGCCAATCCTGCAACGTCCAGCATATTGAAAAACATGGCCAAAGCCATCGATTTGTAGCCCGTTTGTAAGTGTAACCACCAATCATCTGGTCCATGGTGTAAACTCCTTCTTTAACTATAGTCCAATATTTGGAGAGATGAGAACACATAGTGCGACATTGTTGTTGTAACCAAATAATGTGCTTAACACCTCTCTTTTAGGGTCCAACATCTCCTTCGGTATGCAGGCCTTGTTTTTTCTTATTGTTCCTACATAAGCCAACCGTTTTGTCATCAAAGTCGTGGCCAGATCGTATGATAAGAAAAAGTTATTTGCATATATTGTTCGGCCAGAACCACTATACCTTTCCACCAATTTGAAAACAACATTTTCGCCAAGATTTGCCGCACGTGCTTCGTTTGGTTGTTTATTTATTTATTTATTTATTTCCAATTCTATACACAAGACTTAAAGTCTCTTATTGCAGTATAGAACATTGTTTTAGCAGAAACATTAAAAAGAAAAAAAAAATTATAATTCTTAAAGATAAAGTGTTTAAACTAATTAATTTATAAATTTATAAAAGAAAACAAAAAAGAAAAGTGTTTAGTTAACAAATTAACATGTAAAAAAATTAATAATGCATTTTTTAAATCTCAATGCGTTACTTATTATTTGTATGTTGTGCGGGAGTAGATTCCAAAGCCGGATTGCATTAAGAAAAAATTGCCAATCAGAAGTTAAACAATGATGTCTAAACAATAAGATTCGCTTTCCTCTATTCCAACATAAATAATTCCTTTTAATGGATAATTTGACTTCGCATCGCACGCCCACAAGATTTTTATGCCGTATTTGGCTGGTTTTGATGGAATATATTGGATGACGTGCGTGCGGCCTCGGTACGCAAATAATTGCTCATCCACAGTTATTTGGGCACCCGGAAGATATCGGCGCTCTAAGCTATACATGAGCATGTTCCAGATGTCGTCGATGGCGGCCGTTTTGGTTTAATGCAAGTCGAGTGGATCTCGTGGTACCGTCATCAAATCGAATATACTTTAAAATATCTTTATATCGCACAGTATACATCGTCGCCCTGTATATAGGGTTTCCATTGTATCCCTACAACTCATGACTAGGCTGACCGTTTGACCCGAATACGCCGCAAACAAAGTAAGGCCAATAAAAGCGTAAATTTCTCTACATATTGTATACACAACTCAAAACGAAAACTCAAAACCAAAACCACTCAAAAACGGATTTATGAGTAATAAAATAGCGTTAATAGCTACCGAAGATATATAAAAACGCGTTTTAATTATTCATTTTGTGGTTTTCCTAGCATAAAATACATTTATAGACACTTTTAGGACAACTGACTATGCATTTCCATACAAATCCTATGTAGGTCTGCACAGACCTGGTTATACCATTTAGCGCTAATTATTTGTAAACCCGGATTATTCCGAACCCGGATCACCAATCGCTCTGATTTTTTGCTCATTGTGTTCGGAGGTTTTTTCTGCAGGATTACATGGGCGGCTTTTTTTTCTACCATGAAAAACAAAAAAGTTATACACACTTTTACATGCAAAAAGTCTGCACAGACCTGGATATACCTCCTAGGGTTAACTTTAGTGGCCACAATCGGTTGAGAAGGAGGGATACCCTTGCTTTAACTCAAGCGCAAAATAGATGACTGGATCAGTTGATGTGAAATTTTTTTAGTACCATAAAAATTTTTGTCTAGCACTGGCTGGGCTTATTATTTTCTTTTTAGTATTAAGATTTGAATACTTATTGTCATTTCAACTATGAAGATTCAATAAATAATTAAATGCAAAAAAAAAAAATATTATGGAATTGTGGGGATTTTTGAAACAAGACCTTGTTAATAAAAAATGTTACGCAATGGCAACGCTGATTAATACAGGCTAAAAACTAATAAGTATGAGAAAGACAACTGCATTGTAATTTGCGTAGTGCAGGGTTGCATTTTTGCCGTTTAACATGTAAATGTCATACTAAATTTTGTAAATCCCCTCATAGTGGAATGAAATGTGAAATTTTCATTTGTGGTGCTAGTTTCATTGTGAAGTGTTGCAAAAAGTGGAAAAATTATAAAAATTTAACAAAAGAAAAAGACAAATTTAAACAAAAAAGAAACAAAAAACTTTAAATTAAATATAATAATAAAGAAAAAAAAGAGATTAAAACTAAAAATTAAAACAAAAAAGAAACAAGAAAAAACTTTAAAAAGACAATAAACTTTAAACAAAATATAATAATAAAGAAAAAAAGATTAAAACTAAAAACTAAAACAAAAAAGATAAGAATGAAGAAAAGACATCTTCAAAATTGTCTTTCGAAAGAAAAAAGGGCTTTTGAGTCCGAAATAAAAAAATATAAAAGTTTAGTGATGAGACTAGTGAAAGTGTTGAAAAGAATTTGCAGAAGGTAAGGGAAGTGATAGTTTCTGATGCAGTACCATCCACATCAGCAGGTTTTGTAGGGAGTGACTTAATGTTACGTGAGTTAGAAAGTGATAGCTCCGAAGCTGCGTTAGGTGAGTCATTCAACCCAGAAGTTTCGGTTTTGGGAAGTGATAGTGTAGAAGCTGAAGCAGGACCCGTTTTTGATAAATGTGAAGAGCTAAAATCGTGGGCAGTTAGAAATAACATTTCACAAAATGCGTTAGAAGATTTACTGCGTACTTTGAAAATAATAGGAGTGGACGATTTGCCATTATCAGCAAAAACTGTTTTGAGTACAAGTAGGGAGAAGATAAATATTGCAAACATTCCTGAAGGAGAGTTTTTATACATAGGCATTCAAAAATATTTTTCTTCGCATTCCTTTGATTTCTTGGATGAACAAGAGGAAGTTTTAATTGATGTCGGCGTCGATGGCCTTAAACTTTTTAAGAGTTCCAATAGAGTTTTGTGGCCTATTCTTGGAGTAGTTGTAGGTTTTGCTCAGGTTAGTCCATTTTTGATCGCTTGTTTCTCCGGATTTAAAAAGCCAAAATGTTTAAATAGTTTTATGAGTGATTTTTGTAGTGTTGAGAACTACCGAGGATATTGATGGGTCGATTGGCAAGTTTGCAAGTTCACAGGTCTCCAGAACTGAAAGCTAGGCTACGGGTATGCAGAGATATACTAAGAAATTTCTTAGAAACCCAAAGAATAACTTCACTTAAATCTTACTTGGAAGGTCTTGATAGTACCCCACAATCTGACTATTCGTTATGGAAGGCGGCACGAGGTTTAAAAAGACCAGTTAGAGGAAAGCCTCCTCTGCGAAATCCGACTGGTGACTGGGCTAGAAATGATTCCGAGAAGGGGACTTTATTTGTTAATCATTTGAGAAAAGTGTTTACTATAAACAACTCAAATAATGCATCTGATTTGCCACCACTCGTTATTAGACATCCTGTACCTCTAAGACTAAACTTTCGTGATGTCGAAAGCGCTATTGGTACTCTGAAGCTTAAAAAAGCTCCAGGTATGGATAAAATCAGCAACAAAATGCTTGTGGAGTTACCTCGTGTAGCTAGAAAAAATATCCTATTTATTTTCAATGCTATTTTACGCCTAGAATACTATCCTGCAGATTGGAAGGTATCTATGATTACCATGATTCCTAAGCCAGGGAAGTACCCACTAAAGTAGAGTCATATAGGCCAATTAGTCCACTGCCGACAATTTCAAAACTGTTTGAAAAATTGTTATTGGCTAAGTTGATTCCAATTCTGAACGACACTCAATGTATCCCAAATCACCAATTCGGGTTCAGAGCTAAACACAGTACCATCGAACAAACACACAGATTGGTAAATGTGATAAGACGGTCGTTTGAAGAGAAAAAATACTGTTCCGCGCTTTTCATTGATGTTTCCCAAGCGTTCGACAAAGTCTGGCATGACGGTTTAATGCATAAAATTAAATTAACTCTGCCTGCTAACACCCACAAACTTATGAAAAGTTATTTATATGGTCGCAAATTTACAATCAAAGAAGGCGAATTTTTAAGCCCCGCTCAGCCAATTGAAGCAGGAGTACCCCAGGGTAGCATACTGGGTCCAACTTTATATTTGATTTATGCATCCGATATGCCGTTAGACCCCATAATACATACTTCAACTTTTGCAGACGATACAGCCTTTATTAGCGTTCATAAGGACCATCAAATAGCATCACAGAACTTGCAGAAATATGTTTATAAACTAGAGAATTGGCTTGAGCTTTGGAAAATCAGGGTTAACGAACAGAAATGTATTCATATAACTTTCACATTGCGAAAAGATACCTGCTCGTTCATCAGAATAAATAATCAAATTATCCCGCAACACAATGAAGTCAAATATCTCGGAATCCACCTCTATCGTCATTTAACTTGGAAGTCTCATATCGACGCAAAACTTACCCAGATGAGATTAAAAGCAGTGCAAATTAATTGGCTAATCGGCAGAAATTCTACATTAAAGTTGGATTGCAAACTTTTGTTGTACAATGCAATTCTAAAGCCAATCTGGTATTATGGAATTCAATTATGGGGTTCTGCCTCCGCATCCAACATTGAAAAAATTCAAAGGGGTCAAAATAAGATTCTACGTACAATTACTGCAGCTCCATGGTACGTTAAAAATTCTATAATTCACAAAGATCTAGGCATTCCTTTGGTGAAAGTCGAACTTACAAAATACGCCTCAAAATATGTCAGCAAACTTGAACACCATCCAAACCCACTTGCACGAGACATCCTTAACTTTAGTGGCCATGTTCGGTTTAGAAGGAGGGATACCCTTGCTTTAACTCAAGCGCAAAACAGATGACTGGATCAGTGGATATAAATTTTTTGTAGTATCATAATATTTTGTCTAGCACTGGCTGGACTTATTATTTTCTTTTAGTATTAAGATTCGAAAACTTATTGTCATTTCATTTCTGAAGATTCAATAAATAAATGAAAAGTATTAAAAAAAAAAAAAATTTTTGCGCTGAAGTGAAGGTTCTTCAAGAAAGTGGTGTTAAAGTAGGCTCCAATCAGAAGTTATTGCTTTTTAAAATTCGATTATTTGCTTGCGATTCTCCAGCAAGGGCTTTTGTCACAGGTGTTGTTTCTCATAATAGTAAAAGTGGTTGCCCAAAATGTTGTCAAGAAGGAACATATAAGGAGAGAAGGGTTTGTTTTTCTAAAGAAGTCGCTACTCTCAGAAATGATTCAACATTTGGTTCCAGATTGAGCATTTCTCATCATACAGAAGAGTTTAAGGTCAAAAGAAGCATTTTGGAGGAGACAGGTTTTGGAATGGTTTCACATTTTCCTTTAGATTGTATGCACTTAGTCGACTTGGGAGTTACTAAGAAGTTGTTGAGGCTTTTAATTCATAAAGCGAATATTGGAAACATTAACAAAAAGCTTAGTTTTGTCGCTGAATACGTTCCATCAGAGTTTTGCCGTACTGGAATTTTTATTCTACAGGACAATATAAGTGATGACCAGTTTTATAATTTTTTGTTGTTGCATTGTGGTATTAGGCTTTTATCAAGTGATAGATTGCGTAGAGAGGAGGTAGACATTTCTCAAAAGGTGTTGGAGGACTTCGTTAATTATTTCGGTATATTATACGGCGATGAGTTAGTTAGTTTTAATGTACATGGGCTGTTGCATTTACCGGATTGCGTTAGACAATATGGGCCATTGGATTCTTTTTCAGCATACAGGTTTGAGAATTATATGCAGCACATGAAGAAAATTGTTAAGAAGCCGAACAAGATTTTGCAACAGCTGTTTCTCAGGCTCCATGAAAGGCAGGGGGTCAAACAAGGCACAAGGAACGTTTCTAAATTAGGCAAATTTACTTTAAATCCGAAAAAAGAGAAAGATAGTTTTTGTTACTGCGAAAAACTAGGACCCATAAAAATTTGTAGCGTAGCAAATTCTTCAGGATCAGAAGAATTTGTTTGCCAAGCTTTTCAAGTACGTGAAAATTATTTCGAACAACCCTTTCAATCCTTAAAGGACCTCGGCATTGTCGTTGCTAGCGATTTAGGCAATGAAATGATAAAAGTTAAGCGGGAAGATATACTCATTAAGTATTTTTGTGTTCCAAACGGTAGAAAAGTTCTTCTAATACCTCTTCTGCACAATCTTTTTCACGAATTTAATTATTAAATCACTCTAGCTAAACTTAATAATAATAATAAATAATAATAATAATAAATATAATAATAATAATAAATATAATAATAATAATAAATATAATAATAATAATAATTTCAATTATTATTATAATGATAATAATAGTTGAAAAATATAAAATTAATAATAATAATATGATTATGTAATAATATAATAATATTATTGATAATAATTTGTTATATAATAACAAAAATTACACATGGATGTTTCAGATAACATTTTTGAAGAAGCAATTGAGCTCTCGCAGCGTATCGAAGGTAAGGACAAGACATATGTATTTTAAAATGTTTATTCTTTATTTATTCATTACCTTAATTTTTAGCTAACCAGTCTGTGTTACCACGAATTACTTATTCATTGCCCAAGGAACCAGAAAAAAACCAAGGTTAATTAAGATAATTAACTAAATTAATAAGTCGTACTTGATCGAACATTATTTATTTAACTTTAGCAATACTAGCAGCTTTAGGAAAAATTTTGAAAGGCCAGGAGGCCATTTTGGAAGGCCAGAAAATCATTGAAGACCGGCTCAAAAAAGTCGAAGAGAATGTAAGTATAATGTTATAACTTTCAATACAATCTCTCTTTTTTTTTTTTTTTTTTTTTTTTTGTTAAGCGTATTTTTTTATGTTAAAGCAAGCTAATATACTGGTGACTCAGGGGTACCCGAGCAACGGGCAGGCCGCTCTTGTTTCAAACCAAGAAAGCATTGCTCAAAGCCTAGAACGTTGGGAGAGAAATGTAAGTACATATATAGGGTGTTTTTTTTACAGTTTTGTTTTTTGAAAAGAGATAAAACTGGCATTTTGTGGTCAAATCTGGCAACTCTAATATCATTTATGTTCAGTTTGGTTTGCCATTTCATCATGAACAGGTTGACAAAAGAACAACGCTTGCAAATCGTGCAAATTTATTTCGAAAATAACGGTTCAGTTCGCGAAGTTTACCGCAAGCTCCGTCCATTTTATGGTCGACATAATCGTCCATCAGAGCAATTAATTCGGTTAACCATGGATCGTTTTCGCAATACGTTTACTCTATGTGATAATACGCATCCGCAGAGACGTCGAACAGTGCGCACCGAAGAAACAATTGCCGCTGTAGAGCAAAGTGTTGAAGAGGACCCGAATTAATGGAGACCGATATAGAGCCATGATAACCGACTATTTTGTTCCCGAATTGGATGGCATGAATGTGGATGAGTTGTGGTTCCAACAAGACGGCGCTACATGCCACACAGCGCACGCCACAATCGATTTATTGAAGGAAACATTCGATGAGCGCATAATTTCGCGGAATGGACCTGTCAATTGGCCACCAAGATCGTGTGATTTGACACCATTGGATTATTTTCTTTGGGGATATGTGAAGTCGCTCGTCTACGCCAACAAACCAGAAACGTTAGGGGAATTGGAAGCCAACATTCGTGGCGTTATTGCCGACATACGGCCCCATATGCTCGAAAAAGTGGTTGAAAATTGGACCTGTAGAATTGGCTTTATTCGAGCCAGCCGCGGCGGCCACATGCCTGAAATCATATTTAAGCATTAATGGCATAAAATTATCCTTCCAATAAAGCCAAATTGATGGTCATTAAAACGATTTTCTTGTGTTTTATTTCAATTCGAAGTTCTATACCTCTCAAAAAAAACACCCATTACATATATAATTTCCACATTCCCTTTAATTTATTTCTAAACCTTTTACAGGATAAAGCTGAGTCAGTGGCTCAAAATAAAGTCCTTATGGAATGTAAGGTCTCCATAAGGAAGGTAGAGCAGTCGATGTGCCGCATGACGGGAGAAACAATTGATGCCAACCTTAACGAAGTCGCCTCAATGCTTCCATTAAAAACTGTGGAAGAAGTTGAAAGCATTGAGGAAAAAATTCAATCGACGGACTTCGCAGTGGCAGTAGTAAGTAACATAAATTTAAAATTAAATTAATAATTTCAAGTTTCTTTTCTTACAGAAAACGTTTATGTTTAAAAAAAAAGGGAATGGCAGAAGGCGTCAACGAAGTCATCCGTAGCCTTATGACGGATGAACTTCTTGACAAGTTTAATTAGGAAGGGCGGTGGGAGAAGAAAGCGCTTGGTAATTTGACACTCTTCAATAAGCTTTTTAGAGGTATGTAATTATTTTGGCCTATCTATGAATTATTATGTACACACTTCTTTAATTTTACTTTTTAAATTTCAGATGTCTTTCCAAAGCAATCTTCCATAGATTTTGAGAGGGGTTTAAGGAAAGCTGTGGACAGAAGCCACCACAGGCAAAAACAAAAAACATATGCCAAAAAAAAAACAAGAAAAATAACAATTTTAACTAATGATTTTTTTAATTACAAAAATAATAATAAGTAACATAAACAATTTTAACTATCAATTTATTTAATTACAAAAATAATAAATTAATTTTTATTTAAATAAATTAATTTGAAAAAAGTCTTTTTTTATAAATGTTGTAACAGTCAGCTATGACTGGTTTGTACATCAGCACTGATTAGTCAGCTCTGACGATGTTTACATCAGTGTGATTAATCAGCTCTGACGATATTTACATCAGTACTGATTAGTAAAATATTGTGGAGTGAGCAGTTCAGATATATGTTTTACTAGTTCACGTAATTCACAAGTTGGAAAGAGAAAAAGAATCACACGTACACGAATGTTTACATCAGGTTTTTCACATTGCCCTTAATAAAATGATAGAAACTACTGATGTATAAACCCATCAGCAATGCCCATCAGATGATGCATCAAATGACTGTCATTGTTCTTGTAGGGCATAAACGTTTATACAAAATGCCGCTATTTCAAGGCGAATTATGTATATTAAATAAATGATTTGTAAAAACTAGTAAATAAAGAGAAAATAAAATTTTATACAAAAACTTGTTGAACCGTGTAAACGTTTATTATTATTTACAATGTAGTGCTGCCACAGCTGTACATTTTAGTACTTTTGCCGATTAATTAAAAAAAAAAAAAAAGGAAAAATTATGCGTTTCGGGTACGAAGTTTTCTTTTAATTATAAAATAATATATTAATATTTATAAAATATAGTCATTTAATGGCTTTTTGTTCAAATAAAAACATTTTTTTTAAACATAAATGAGCAACTGTGGACAAAAAGTTTCAAAGTCACGTAAGCACATTGTAGCCACCTGAAAGTTAACTCTGAATTGCTTATGCATTTGACAGCCTTTTCGTTAACTTTTGCAATTTGCTTAAGCTTGCTTATGCATATTATAGTTGAGCCTTTATTTTCGTTGTAGTGCTTGCTTGTGTAACAGTTCTCTTTGTTGTATCGTATATATGTATGTATGTATGTATGTATGTGTTTTTTATATTGTGCACACTTTGTACACGATAAAAAAAACACTAGCACTACAACGAAAATAAGACTTGCTTAACTTCAGCACTACAAACATTCACAGTTTTAGCTCAGCAAAAGCATTAAAGAAAAATTCAAAAACTGTAAATTTTAAGCAGCAGCAAATTTTTAAAGTGCATTGCTGTGGCTGACTGTGTCAGCAAATAAAATCACATAGTTAAGCTACAGTCAATAGTTTTATTTTTGTTTTTTTACTTTGTGCTCTGCTTTTGCTTGTGTATTTTCTTCTAGTTAAAGTTAAGCACATACGTAGTGCTTGAAAATAGTTAAGCATTTTTAAACCCTGGTACGTACTTATGTAATGATCTCAAGGAACTATTTATCTAGTATGCATTTTTTGTATTGATTATAAAATATATACATTAGCGTATGTGATTACATTGTTATATTACTTTTTGATTTTTTTTTTTTTTGTTAATTTTGCATTTTTGTTTGCCAAAAAAGAAAATATAATAAATCTATGAATTTAAATGTATTTAATACGTATATCGTCACCTAAAATGCCCAAAGACGTAACCCTCATTATCATAATTTTACAGGAGAAGCAAAAAACGTTATAAAATGAAAACTGTTTAATTGAAAATCGCGATATGTACATATCGTCACCTGAAGTTTGTCGTCTATCTTTAGACAAGATGTGAAGAAAGTTTTTTCTTAATACTGTTGTCAAATTAAAGAAAATATATATAACGTCACTCGATGGAACACATTGTGCAACATGTTTAAAAGTTTAAATAAAAATAACAAAGTTGTTAACATAGCTTTACTGGAAATTGGTAAAACGGAATTAGCACACAACCAAATAGAGAAAACCCTTATGGAGGAATTTTTACAATTTTTAGCAATTTTCGAGGACGCTACCAAGTATTTGCAGGGTCATAAATATCCGACAATAAACCTTAATATTGTATTTATGGAAAAAATTTTAGACACAAGGAGTTTCTTTTGATGAATCAATAAAAATATATTCGTTTGAAGAGGGCAACATTTTTTTCTAAATAACAACAAGTGTTTATTTTTTACCTCTGTAAAAAATTTATTTATTTTTTAATAAAGGTCTATAAACTCTCTTCGAATATAAATGTAGCCACTGTTGAAGGTGTTTTTATATGATACGGAGCGTGTAGACATTGGAATACCACAGTGAGAAGTGTCCACTTTTCTTATTTCCATATTTACATCTTCTTTGGCGGAGTTTTGTGATTATGGTGGCTGGAGCTGTTGGCGCTTGACTGATCTATGTTTTGCTGTTTTTTGCTGTCTGGAGAAAGCATTCATTAGGTTTTTATTATTTTGTTAACACCTTTGCCTTTTCTTGTGGATAAATACATCTGGTGGTTTGGCGGAGTTTGTGGTGGCTATCGTTGTTGGCGCTTGACTGCTCTATGTTTTGCTGTCTGGAGAGGGCATTCATCAGGTCTGTAATAATTTGTGAACAACTTTTCCTTCTCTTGTGGATAAATACATCTGGTGGTTTGTCGAAAGAAGCCCTAAAATTATCTATTCTATATAAATTGCATTGTTGCTCTTTCTGTTTGCTTTTCGGTGCTCCTCTAAAAGCAACAACTATTGTATACGAAAAGCACTGACAATAATAAATTGCACAACAAAAAGTGTTGTCAGTTGCAAATGAACTTCCAATTTTCTTAAGCCCTAAACTATGCTTTACAAAATAAACGAGTAAGCGTGGCAAAGAAAATAAATAATTAAAAGTATTGCCAATAACGAAAGTATTTATAATTTTTTCTTAAGTCCAAAAGTAAACTTTACAAAATAAATGACAAAACGCACACTTAAACATACCTCACCCGACTACACTGTAAAAAATAATAAAAAGTTTATATACCAAAACATGGCAAGCCAAAATACTACTGGTGATCTATTTTCATGGGAGAAAATGAGAGGTATGCTAAATGAAATGCTTCATGATGTAGCTAGAAAAGAAGATCTGCAAACAATTTAGTCTGATATGGAAGAACTAAAAAAAGAAAATATGCAACTAAAAAATGAAATAAAAAAGCTTAATTCACGTATTGAGTCTATAGATCGTAAAACACGCTCAACAAATCTCGTTGCTAGAGGCTTAAACTGCACTAATATACAAACTGCCAAAGCTGAATTCTTGAAGGTCTGCTCAAATATAATGAATATAAATGTAAACGTAGTATCGACCAAGATGATTGCAAAGGACAAAGCATTTCTATTTAACCTGGAATCGAATTTGGAGCTTCAAAAAGTCCTCACTGCCAGAGGGAAGTTGAAAGGTCTTCAAGTTTATATACAAAAAGATTACACGTGTTAGATACAATCTCCGTCAGATTAGTAAAACTATAAACAAAAAGAAGAAAGATGTTAAGGTTCGCCTTGGTGAATACTGGATTTTTGTAGAAAACAAGAAATATACTTGGGCCAAAGATAAAATTATTGCCTACACTGATGATGACGCTATTTTCCTGAAAAATCTTCTAACAGAATGTGGCTGTACTCCGGATATATGTGTTAAGGAAACATCTATTAATGTAACTCAAAATAAATAGCGATATAAATTGTGCCATTTAGTTTCATAAAATGTTGCAAATATAGCAAAATCTCTTAATTTTCCTAATTTTTTAGCTTACTTAAACAAATTTGACATATTTTTTCTTTTTGTTCGAAATACTACTGATATATGTACGTTATGTAATTTAGACAAATCCGAAAACACTGTTCATTTCATTGGCGAATATCCTATGTATAACCCATATAGACTTACAGCCTGTTTATAGAACGCGACTCGCTGATAAAAACCGCTGAAATGTTAGCGGTTTTGTTATTTTGGGTCACAGAACACGACTGTTGACAAGTTTGTTAAAAAAACGTAACTGCTGTCAATTTATTTGGTATATACAAGACGGTTAGAGTCGCCGAAGTATCAAAATTGGACGAATATAGAATTGTGTTCGCGCGTAAAATTTTATTACAATTTCTTTGAAAAAGGCAACACAAAATGGATATTTCAACAAAAAAAAAGTAAGTACACATTGATATCATAAATGTTTTTTTTTTTTACAGCCTGTTTATAGAACGCGACTCGCCCAACTCGCGACTCGACGACCGGTGGACGAGTGAGAAATAAATAGCGTTTATAGAACGCGAGTCGATTTTGTCGTGCCACTTACGTTAATTCGCGCACATGTCAAAATCGTTTGAAACGCTACTATTGCCAATGTGTTAAAAAATAGTTTTTGTTTATATTTCTTCATACAAAATTTAATATTAAGATGGCAACCCTATTTTCATGAAAAATATCAAATAAACATAAACAAACAAAATTAAAAGAATTTTTAAAATTTTTTGATAAAAAAGTAATTTAAAACGTTTTCTATTAGAAAACAAGGAGTCTTCCGTAACTTTTTAAACAAGTAAGTGTAAATTGATTGAAGTATGAATATATTCATGAATGTATGTATGAATATATTAAAATGTTGTCTTTATAATTTCAGATATATTTTTTTAAGTAAACAAGACCTTATGTTTGCGTCTGTGGAGTTAGCATTTTTCAGTGACTCTAGTGAGAGTGATAACGAAGACACCCGCTTTTGTCGTAGGAATTTAAGAGATGCATCAAATGTTCTGGACTTGCCTGAAGAACGGTGAGTATTTATGAGTAAAGTGGTTTTCAGATATAATAGATCAACATTTTTTGTGTAGGTTTGTAGCAAACTTTCGTGTGAGTAAGGAGTTGTTTAAAGTGTTGCTTAATGAGATAACGCCAAAGTTAAAAACCGGGTACAGAAATACATATATTTTGCCAACCACAAGACTTGCAACATTCCTTTCATTTGTTGCAACTGGTGGCTACCAAGTGTCTATTGGCAATGAGTTATCTTCATCTATGTGTAAAGGGCAAGTTTCAAACATAATAACTGAAAGCCTAGATATTTTTGAAGAAATACTTTGCAGAAAATGGATAAATTTAGCTAAAACCGTGGAAGAAGAAAATGAGGCTAAAGAAATCTTTTTTGTTAAAGGTGGTATACGCGGTGTTGTAGGTTGCATTGATGGTACCCATATACGTATCAAATCCCCGGGGAACGATTCAAAGCACATATACCACAATTATAAGGGCTTTTACAGTTTAAACGTAATGGTAATCTTTTTATTATTAACTATTAATAATAAATGGACTTCGGTACCGAAATTTATGCTCCTCATTCTTATAAATGATTTGAAATTTGTGTGTACTCGGATTATTTATAAGAATGAGGAGCATAAATTTGGGTACCGAAGTCCATTTATTATTAATAGTTAATACAAGTGTACGTATGCGATTTACACTAAATTCTTGAAAATAAAAATTGCTGGAGACGCCTTTGGCAGGGTAGAAAATGCATTCCAATTTGTCAATTGTCTGAAAATGTTAAATATATTCCATAATTACTACATATAAAATTGAACTTAAGTCAGAATAAATTTTAATTAATTAAGTACGAAAAATAATTATTACAAAAAAAAATAGATAAAAATAAAACATAAACAAAATATTTAAATTAAAAATTTTCTCCACAAAAAAGTAATATGAGGTAAGTTCTAACTACATATAAAAAACAATATTAATAATAAAAATAGTAATATGTATATACATAAGAACACTTTCGGTAAAGAATTAAATAATGCTATGAAAAACCCATATCACCTACTTTTCGCAAATGTTCCATAAAATATCAATGAGCGACGATGCCATCGTTTTCATGGTTTTTCTCATTGCTTTAAGCGCCTCTGCTTGGCTTTTCATAGCATTTTTGCATTCTCGTACAGCTGCCGTACATTCTTTCACCGCTTCTGCAACTTCTTTCGAACTCTCAGCTTGTGCTTTAATGGCATCACACGTTTGAGACTGAATGTCTTGCTGTTGACGCAACATTTTTAGTTTCTCTTGTCCTTCGAAACTATTATCACCACGCTTTCGTTTTCGTGATGAAACTATTGGTTTTGGGGTAGAGGTCGCCTTTCGGTATGGTTGAAATTCAGCATTCTTTGATGTTGTTGGCAGAAATAAATCATCTGAGTTTTCGCTGTTTTGTGGCATTGCTGTTGTTGCTACAGTAGATGTGGGTGTCACTACTGCCACTTTTTGGCCTTTTCTTGGCGGAGTAATGCCTACAATTTTATGTTGGATAGACATTTTTTTGGGGAATACCAAAAAATTTTCCACCTGGTGCCGCTGCAGCAGAAATATGGCATATCCTGTCTATGTCCATTTCCAGCTCCGTCAAATTGCTGACACGACAAGGCCCACCACCCGTTTCATTAACAGCTTTGTTGTTATCAGGAATTTTTTTTTAAGGCGACCCTTAAGATCTACCCACACCTGACAAATACAATTAAAAGTTACATACTAACATGTACACACATATGCGGATAGTTCAATAAAATAAATACCTTTTTCCACTCACTACTACTTCTTAATGGAGGGCCGTAAGAATTTATTTTATTTGCCACAGTCTCCCAAGTACATTCCATAGCATATTTGCTGCTATCAAACTGAGGAGCTCCTGTGGCCAAGTGTGGAAACTCCTCCATGCAATCCACCAATTGCTTGAACTGCATTGCTGAAGTTATTTTAATGCTGAAAATTTAACAACTCGAAATAAACTAAAAAAAACATTTATGATATCAATGTGTACTTACTTTTTTTTTGTTGAAATATCCATTTTGTGTTGCCTTTTTCAAAGAAATTGTAATAAAATTTTACGCGCGAACACAATTCTATATTCGTCCAATTTTGACACTTCGGCGACTCTAACCGTCTTGTATATACCAAATAAATTGACAGCAGTTACGTTTTTTTAACAAACTTGTCAACAGTCGTGTTCGTGACCCAAAATAACAAAACCGCTAACATTTCAGCGGTTTTTATCAGCGAGTCGCGTTCTATAAACAGGCTGTTAGTTTATTTCGACTTGTTAAATTTTCAGCATTAAAATAACTACAGCAATGCAGTTTAGGCAATTGGTGGATTGCATGGAGGAGTTTCCACACTTGGCCACAGGAGCTCCTCAGTTTGGTAGCAGCAAATATGCTATGGAATGTACTTGGGAGACTGTGGCAAATAAAATAAATTCTTACGGCCCTCCATTAAGAAGTAGTAGTGAGTGGAAAAAGGTATTTATTTTATTGAACTATCCGCATATGTGTGTACATGTTAGTATGTAACTTTTAATTGTATTTGTCAGGTGTGGGTAGATCTTAAGGGTCGCCTTAAAAAAAAAATTCCTGATAACAACAAAGCTGTTAATGAAACGGGTGGTGGGCCTTGTCGTGTCAGCAATTTGACGGAGCTGGAAATGGACATAGACAGGATATGCCATATTTCTGCTGCAGCGGCACCAGGTGGAAAATTTTTTGGTATTCCCCAAAAAAATGTCTATCCAACATAAAATTGTAGGCATTACTCCGCCAAGAAAAGGCCAAAAAGTGGCAGTAGTGACACCCACATCTACTGTAGCAACAACAGCAATGCCACAAAACAGCGAAAACTCAGATGATTTATTTCTGCCAACAACATCAAAGAATGCTGAATTTCAACCATACCGAAAGGCGACCTCTACCCCAAAACCAATAGTTTCATCACGAAAACGAAAGCGTGGTGATAATAGTTTCGAAGGACAAGAGAAACTAAAAATGTTGCGTCAACAGCAAGACATTCAGTCTCAAACGTGTGATGCCATTAAAGCACAAGCTGAGAGTTCGAAAGAAGTTGCAGAAGCGGTGAAAGAATGTACGGCAGCTGTACGAGAATGCAAAAATGCTATGAAAAGCCAAGCAGAGGCGCTTAAAGCAATGAGAAAAACCATGAAAACGATGGCATCGTCGCTCATTGATATTTTATGGAACATTTGCGAAAAGTAGGTGATATAGGTTTTTCATAGCATTATTTAATTCTTTACCGAAAGTGTTCTTATGTATATACATATTACTATTTTTATTATTAATATTGTTTTTTATATGTAGTTAGAACTTACCTCATATTACTTTTTTGTGGAGAAAATTTTTAATTTAAATATTTTGTTTATGTTTTATTTTTATCTATTTTTTTTTGTAATAATTATTTTTCGTACTTAATTAATTAAAATTTATTCTGACTTAAGTTCAATTTTATATGTAGTAATTATGGAATATATTTAACATTTTCAGACAATTGACAAATTGGAATGCATTTTCTACCCTGCCAAAGGCGTCTCCAGCAATTTTTATTTTCAAGAATTTAGTGTAAATCGCATACGTACACTTGTATTAACTATTAATAATAAATGGACTTCGGTACCCAAATTTATGCTCCTCATTCTTATAAATAATCCGAGTACACACAAATTTCAAATCATTTATAAGAATGAGGAGCATAAATTTCGGTACCGAAGTCCATTTATTATTAATAGTTAATAATAAAAAGATTACCATTACGTTTAAACTGTAAAAGCCCTTATAATTGTGGTATATGTGCTTTGAATCGTTCCCCGGGGATTTGATACGTATATGGGTACCATCAATGCAACCTACAACACCGCGTATACCACCTTTAACAAAAAAGATTTCTTTAGCCTCATTTTCTTCTTCCACGGTTTTAGCTAAATTTATCCATTTTCTGCAAAGTATTTCTTCAAAAATATCTAGGCTTTCAGTTATTATGTTTGAAACTTGCCCTTTACACATAGATGAAGATAACTCATTGCCAATAGACACTTGGTAGCCACCAGTTGCAACAAATGAAAGGAATGTTGCAAGTCTTGTGGTTGGCAAAATATATGTATTTCTGTACCCGGTTTTTAACTTTGGCGTTATCTCATTAAGCAACACTTTAAACAACTCCTTACTCACACGAAAGTTTGCTACAAACCTACACAAAAAATGTTGATCTATTATATCTGAAAACCACTTTACTCATAAATACTCACCGTTCTTCAGGCAAGTCCAGAACATTTGATGCATCTCTTAAATTCCTACGACAAAAGCGGGTGTCTTCGTTATCACTCTCACTAGAGTCACTGAAAAATGCTAACTCCACAGACGCAAACATAAGGTCTTGTTTACTTAAAAAAATATATCTGAAATTATAAAGACAACATTTTAATATATTCATACATACATTCATGAATATATTCATACTTCAATCAATTTACACTTACTTGTTTAAAAAGTTACGGAAGACTCCTTGTTTTCTAATAGAAAACGTTTTAAATTACTTTTTTATCAAAAAATTTTAAAAATTCTTTTAATTTTGTTTGTTTATGTTTATTTGATATTTTTCATGAAAATAGGGTTGCCATCTTAATATTAAATTTTGTATGAAGAAATATAAACAAAAACTATTTTTTAACACATTGGCAATAGTAGCGTTTCAAACGATTTTGACATGTGCGCGAATTAACGTAAGTGGCACGACAAAATCGACTCGCGTTCTATAAACGCTATTTATTTCTCACTCGTCCACCGGTCGTCGAGTCGCGAGTTGGGCGAGTCGCGTTCTATAAACAGGCTGTTAAATATTTTCGAATAAATCGACTTGAAAAAAACGCAGTTATATGTATACTAAATGGCTCAAATTTTAGCAACCTATGTAAATATATTGAAATTAGCTTAAAATATAGAAAATTGCTTTTAAATGAATTTGATATATAACAAAACTGAACTGAATTAAAAAATAAATCAATAATTTTTAAACAAAAAATTATATTAAAATGCCAATCTGGCACCAAACATAATTATGCCATATATAGATATTTGTATTTATAATTTAATTGAATATGTATAAGAATTTGTATCATATCTATTAATAAATAATAAAATAAATAATATTCGTTTGATAAGGAAAACTTTGCAAAACGATTTAAAATTTACAAAATTCACTTAGTTGCGGCGCTGTTTGATCCTCTCCAAAAAAATTGGAGAGCATTATCGAAATGGTTAAGAAAAGTTCCCATTCACAGAAATATGGATTTATTTGAACAGCTAAGTAATGATGATCCGGATGGAAGAATTTCAAAGAATGATGTAATACTTCAAGAAATTATGAAGTTCCCAGAAGAATTGAAAAATGACATGCCAACGACATCTAAACATGCAAAAAAAAACAGGTAAGCAACAGTGCTTTATTTATAACTAAGACAACTACTTCAGAAGAATCAAATCCATTGGAAAATGAAGTAAATGATTATTTTGTATCATCTAGTGAAGAATGTGAAACATTTACTTGGTGGCAAAAACATGAAAAGGTAAACGGCTTTATTTATTTTGTACTACCTTTGATTTATGTTATATTAATATAAACAAATTATTAAATTTGTAGGAATTTCCCAATGTTGCCAAACTTGCTGCATCTATTTTATGCATCTTGTGAAGAAGCATTTTCAAGTGCTGGGTCTTTAGTGACGGCGAAAATGTGAAATTTAAGTGACTTGACCGTAAATAGGGTGGTTTTTATACACGACAATTATGAAATATTTAATAATTTAATACAATAACAATAATTTTTATATTTTATCTGATATTCCAAATATATGATCTCACCACCAAATTTTACATCTATTGTTACAATTCCATGAAATGCTAGAAATAACTGGATGTAAGAAAGTCCTTATATCCCCTGTTTTTCATTCCGAGTGATATCAAACGTTTGTGATTGTCATAGCAATTTGTATTGTTATAAACATTTACATTTCTAGTTTTCTATAGAATTTTAATAGGATATATTTACCATTGTTATAGAAATGTTGATGTAAATAGGAATTTTAACAATAATAGTACTTATTGAAATTTCACAGCACATGCACATTTTCAGCCGGCTGACAGCCGCATTTGAGCCGCCGCCGGCATGTTTTAAAGGCAGGCGCCGTCAAATTTGGTCGGCGCAGGTCTCTGTGCGGAAGCTATTGCTATTAGCAACATTTTTTTTTGATTTTTGGCAAACTTTTTGCAGAGTTGCATAAACAGTAATATTTCACGAGCTCGTGCGTTTTTAATGTAAACAATTAATATGACAAAATTTAGCTAAATTAATGTAACTACCAACAGGACATTTTTAAAGGAAAATAAAAAAACGTGAATCAACAGTACTATGACCCAGTTATCAGATTTGCAGGTTGTCACTTGCGGCATTTTAACTATTTGTTTAAAATCGCGCACTAATTCCAACCACATTCACATTTATTATTATATTTTTAATAATAAAACCAAAAGTATTCCGCGTGCGCATATCTCGTTAATTGTAACCGATAGGACACAAAAATACGAATCGATGGTGATATAGTTTATATTCCAATAGACTGTAGTTTAGAAGTTATTACGCAACAAACTTTAGAAAATGATAAAAAAAAAACCGGTACAGTTTTTCATTAATAACTCAGAAACGATTCCGCGTGCGCACATCTCATTAGTTGCAATCGATATACCGAAGAAATACCAATCGATAGTGGTACAGTCCATATCTCGGGAGACTGTATTTTAAAAGTTATTATGCAACAAAATTTTTAAAATCAAGAAATATGTAAGAGTGTTTTTCTTAAAATTGTTAGAACATTGTTTAATTGGTAATAGTTTTGATGAGAATAGTATACATTGTGAATTTCATTCCATTCGTTCTTATGTGTGAAGTGGCAACCTTTTAGTTATGTATGGCAACATAAATATTTAAAATAAAGTTTTTTCCCTCATAAGCTATTTCGATCACAGACTAAAAATTAATGAAGTTTGTCATTGCTTCCACATCGAACTAATGTTAAATACAATCTTTCCGCAATTTAGGAGCAATTGGAAGTGGAAGGTGAAATTATCGAAACAATGACTATGTCACGAAGTAACGATACTACTGCACACTGTAAGTAAGTATTAAATCTATCATTATATCAGGAATCCTTCTTAAAATACTGACTCTCGGACCCATCTTTACAGTAAGGAAGTACTTGCTGACCAGAGCGGTCAAGTTGAGGAACTAAATGCAGTAAAAACGCTGGAATTAAGAAAAATATACTTCACAACAATCAGTAAGTTTTAATTAACACTACATTATATTTTCATCAGTATATGCTAACACAGTTAGCCAATTCACAATGTGTGCTATTCTGTCCTATTTATCCTATTGTCTAAAAATTTATGACTGTCATAAAAATATTGTTGGTATTTCATATTTAAAAATATAATATGACAATACAACATTGAAACTCATGTTTTTTTGCTATGCTATTTAATTCAGTGATGACAGACTCACATTTGAACTTTGTTTTGTTTAAAAAAAGTTGGCATCACTGTTAAGTTGTTATTGTCAAATAAGAATTTTGAGCAGGGCTGTCAGAGGCGATTTCTCGCCAAACGTGGCGATTTTGAAACGTGTTTGGCGTCGAGATTTTCCGTTTGGCGACATGGCGATTTTTGATATCACTGGCGATTTTCACCAAAACATCTATAATAAATTATGTGATGAAAAAATCGTCTTTTTTTTGGTTTTTATAAATCCAATTGTCAACGAAATGAATCATCTGAATTTGGAATCAATCGGACGGCATGGATGCAGGAAGCATGCATGAAAAAATGTATTGTACACTTCTTATGTTTTCAACAAAAGTTTTCAAACCTTCTGTTTTATATAATACTGAAAACAATGAAAAATTTTTCAATGATTTACATGCAGCTATTGATTCTTCAAATTCATTTTTGGATCTAGATGCAATTGATTTTGCAGAGTTTGAAACAGAATTAAGAAATGCGAAATTGAGCGAAGTAGAAATAATCTTACTTAAAGAAAACTGTTTTGTGTATTTAAAAAACTTTTAATAGAGATGATAAGCAGATTACCAGAAAATATGAACTTTTTTAAAGCTTTTGGACAATTTTCTATTTCAAAGTGTGCGAATACATTATCTCAAACTAAATTTGGCGTTTTTCAAGAAACATTAAGACCATTTATGGATCCAAATGTAGCAATAGGCGTGTATGAAACTCAATGGGGAAAACTTCCGTTCATAAATTGGAATAATTATTTTAATAACGAAATTCCAACAAATTTACTTGAATTTTGGCCAAAAGTGTTTGATTATCACGATACATTAATGTCTGCGTTGAAAGAGTCTTTTCAATAATGAATTATACAAAAACTCAACTAATGGTGTTTTCTTTTCTGAAATAAAATGTTACACCTTTATTATGTACATTTTTATAATGTTTACCCCACATTTTAAAGATGTCACATTTTTAATGGTCAGAATAGAACATAAAATTACAACAGTGTAACACTTTTTTTTCATGTCCAGCTGTTTTTGTTTTTTTTTTTTTTTTTTTGTTAAAAAAAAAGGAGAAGCAGGGAGCTAGGTAAGATCGCTTGAAATAAAATAATGAATATTTATCAAAAAGACCAATGACACCTTCCCGACTAATACGCAAATTCTTCTTAAACTATAAAAATTATATATATAAACATACATTACATATATAAGAAGTAGGAGATATTGTCCTATGAAATTTGACATACATCAACTTCAGAGTATTCATTAATTACGTTCTTTACAATGCCTTTCACTAGCGGTTGTGGATTTCTTTCCATAATCATATAAAATATTTTATCATCATCAGATGATGAAGATGAATCCAACAAGTCATCCAAAATTTTTTCAGCACATAAGAAAGTAGTTTCCATTTTGTATATTTTTTTTGTTTCTTAACACAAATACACATTCATAAACAAAACAAATGTCAGCTTCTGCAATGCCAACTTAGCCCTTTTCGGGCTAGATTTAGCCGGATTTTAGTCACTCAAAACGCGAAAAAAAAAGAAAATTGGATGTGGTTTTATATGGACTTTTTTCCATTTAGCCCTTTTTTTCAAAAATGTTTACGCGTTTTGAGTCTCAAAAGTTGGCATCACTGGTCAGTTGTTTTATCGTGCGGTTCTCCCCCTCTAAAAATACAGAGTGTGAAAGGTGCACCATTTTTTAAATTTATAGTGTGACATTTATAGAAAAGAACACACTACACTTTAGCAGTGTTAACATTTTTTCAGAAAAGAACACAAAAAAATTAAAAAAGATGCGAAATGGGAAAAACGTGTAACATTTTTGCCAGAAAAGAAAACACCATAAGTAATAAAATTCAATATGAGCTTTTAGACGCTCTATTGAGAATAATTAATCATATGAACGTAAACAAATTATGCTGCAATTCGTTTACACCGACTAATGAAATGATAAAAAAATTCAACTCAACTATGTATGAAAGTCAAGACTCTAGTAATGAAATCGCTGAGGATGAAGTTTACGAACTCTTAGACTTATCTACTTAATTTAACTTTTTTTTTAAATATGATCTCCATTTTTATGTAATTTAAAACTCTCTTTTAACAAATTTTTAAAATTTTTTAAATAGTAAAAAATACAAAAACGGATATAAATGTGTATATGTTTTACTAAAATATTGTTTAATAAGTAACAATTAATGTATTAAATAAAAAAAAATTAACAAAAACTAAAAAAAAAATATTTTTGGCGATTTTTTTGGTTTTTTCTCAATTTTTGGCGATTTTTGACTTAAAAATTGAACTAAGTTTTTTTGTGTAAACAAAATTTATTTCTTTTAAATAATAAAAAAAAATAAAAACTGAACAAAATCGGATTTTGGCGAATTTTTGCGATTTTTTACATCCGTTTTGGCGACGGAGTTCAAAAAAATCTGACAACGCTGATTTTGAGACAAAATTAAAAGCGAAACAAATTTTTTAAAAAAGAATTTGTTAACCATAAAAATTAAAATAAAAAAATACTTATTAGGAAATGGACACAGATAATGTGGTGAGTTGTGGTTGGATTGAGAATTCTGCTTACTACATATGTACATACATATTTATACGTAAAATGTGTTTTTCTTTTTAAGTCTAAGAAAAAACGAATCCGTAGCAATCCCAACAGAAAGTGGTCTACAGACGAAGAACAAGCTCTTCTTAATTTCCTGATGGATAATAAAGATTTCGAGGTTTGGTTGTAAGTAAAAGCAATAGAAAACCATTTATAATTTTTCTTTTTAGAAGCCATCTGCGCAATCGTATTACAAGAGATTTTCAGATCAAAAAAGTGTCTCCATAGATTGGAAATTAGTACGATCAAAAGTTCGTAATATGCGTGTAATTTATAACAAGGCAAAAGCTTGGGAGGGCTTAACTGGGGCCGATAGTATGGAAGGAGAAACCATGAAAAGTAATATAACTTAAACATGGAATGAAATTAACTGGCACGGCTTTAATTTTGAAATCTTTTTAGGTACTTTGGTAAAAATGTGTAGTTTTTATTACGAATTTAAGGAACTTTTTGTAAGGAGAGTTGCTGATTCAGCAATTATTGAGGAAAGTTTGGACACAGAATTCTTAAATTCAACCGAAATCGAATTTGGTGAAAATACTATGTCGCCAGAGTGTTCCCAGCTTTAAATCGAACTTTTGCCAACTCAACCTACTAGCCGTAAAGGTATTTATTCCAGAACGGCTGTTTCTGACATTATGGAGATGCAGTCCGAGATAATTGAACTAAAAAAACAAAAAATGAGTCAAGATTTAGCTATGAAAGAAAAAGAAATAAGTCTTAAAGAAAAAGAAATCGAGTTAAAGGAGAAGAGATTCAAAGCAATGAAATATTAAAACTTCTTGATCTCGAAATAAAGGAACGTCTTGCAAAAGAAGAGCTTAAACTTAAATATAAGTAATTATGGAATATGTGTACATATATACATTTGTGTGGCTCGATCTCTAAATAGATGAAAATCTACTTTTTTGCTACCTGAAAGCAAATCAGTTTTAATCTACTAATTAAAAAAACTTTTTGTACTCTGACCTTCCCTTGACTAGAAAATATTAAACAAAGACTGTCTGCAATATACAATATACATTTATGGAATTTTTTAGTATTTAATTTGTTGTTCGTATATAGCACATATACTTAGTCATATCATATAAAACTTTTTATTTAACTTTCTGTCTAGTGAATTAATATTGACAGTTTAATTTAAGTTTTTTTTTCATGTATAAGTATCAAATAGGTGCATAAATATTGAACATTTATTTAATAAATATGAATATCCTAAATCAACAATTTGGTGTTAAATGAATAACTAAATACCAGTTGAATAAATAAATAATTTTCTGTAAACAAATTATTTATGGATACATTTCTTGTAAAAAAAAATTATCAAAAAATTTTTCAATAAAAAAATTTATTATAGAAAATTGTTCAATATAAAAAATTTCTATTTTTAATTATTACTAATTATGAAATTTAGTAATTCATTTCTGGTATTTGTTGCAGTTGGTAAATTAAAGTTATTTTGGGTCATATCAGTTCTGATTTCATCCTCTTCATTGTTAAACGTTATGAGAATATTATGGAGGATACAGCATACTATAACCCAATCGTTGCATTCCTTTTTGTTTTTGTCATTTAACATTCGAAATTTCATTTCCTTTAAACTGCCAAATCTTTCCTTAAGCACGCCAAAACAGTTTTCTATCCTTACGCGATATTTTGAGAAGTATTTGTTTAACTTTTCTCTAGCTTTTCTTGTGTGCTCTGAGCTATTTTGTCTAAATGGTGTTACCAAATATGGTTTTAATGGATAAGCACTATCTCCTGCTATCCATTGAGAACTGGACAAAAAACGCTCGGGATGTTTAGCGAGAGGACAGTTTAAAAAAATTTTTGCGTCGTGAACACTTCCCGGGTACCCAGTTGTAATTTGCCTTATGCGAAGTCTGTGATCACATATAACTTGAATTTTGAAGGCATATTGGCGCTTACGGGAAAAGTATAACTCGTGATGCTTAGTAGGCGCTTCAGCTAATTTTATTTCTGATCCGTCGATGTATCCAACACATCCTGGCATCTCATTTTTTGTTTCAATAATTAGTGTTTGTCTTTCTGATTCATTTGGCCAACACAAAAACTTATGTTTTAAGTTCAAAATAGCTTGGAAAACACGACAGGTTACTTTTTGAATAGTACCACCATCTCCAACTCCAAAAAGAGATGCTACCTTGCGAACTGATAATCCATCACCCCATGATCCTAATCTGAAAAGCACGATTTTTAGTTGCAAATCAATGGGAAGCTGGTTGTTGTTATTTGGTTTAAAACCGTTGTCATCTTTTATCAAATGAAGTATAAAATTTAACACGTCTGGCCTTACTCGAAGCATTTGGCAAAATCTTTTATCAAAGTTTGCTAGTACCTTTTTATTATAGTTATAATTTAGCACCATTTTGATGTGTCATTCAATATTCCAAGTTCATTGTATAGTTACACCATGAGTAAAACTTTTTCCGATGACTGTAATTCAGGGAATAATAATAATCGCGATGTTTTACACACTATATCGATATTAATATCTTCGCTATCGCTAGAATCCATTATTCTTTTTTAAATTTTCTTTAGAATATTTTAAGGTTTTAAAAATATATATACATACATACATACTCGTATGTATCTATCGTATATTAGTATTATCTTATTGCTACGTATGTACCTAATAACTACATAAATAATAGTTTTCAATAAAAAATAAGTTCATTACGTAAAATACAATCCTTGTATTGAATTTTCTTTGGTTTAACAAAATCTCGAAGTCTCCATAACTCGAATTTTTTCTTGGGATAATAGTGATTCGAGTTATAGAAGTTCGACTGTATAATAAAAAGTATTATATAGTGAATATAGAGAGAAAAGTTGGTTTAGTTTTTATTCTATTATTGTATATTACATAAATAATAAAGTAAATATTGAAGCGAATGTTTTGTATAGAATAAAAAAAGTGAGAAATATTAATAATATATCATATAATATAAAATATATAATATAAATAAGCACTTTTTAAATACAATACTTTATGCCTTGATTTAATCATGCAACAGCCATCATTTTATGAGTGCTTATAGAAGTGTGATTTTTTTTATCACTCACTTTTGACATATCTAACACACTTCTTTAATTGAACATATTATCTTTACATATTTTACATACAATGAACGAATTTTTGTACTTATAATTTATGCAGTCTTTACAAACTCTATAATTACAGGTTGAACATTTTTTTTTAGTTTTTTTTTTCAAATTTCCACAGTGGCAACAAAACTTAGAACAGTCGTCAGCATTTTTTATTAATATTGACTTGATTTCATCTCTAAACTGATTGGGAAATGGTAAGTTTGTCATTTGTTCGCCTTTTATAAAACATAGCGCATATAAAATTACGAGTATATGTACCAAAGCTCACAGCATAATCTTCCTTTGTTCTTTCCAAAATTTGAACGAATTTCCATTTGAAATTTTCATGAGAAACGAATTTATTATAATCCGATTTTCCACCATTATCATGAAGAGAATCAATAAAGAAAAATTCTTGTGTCGTAGGCTTTAAAACGCAAAGATTGAAATGGGAATTTCTTAGAATTGGAATAAAGAGCAATTCAGGATTAAATGAAATCAATTTATAAACCTTTTCAAAGTTTATTTCATTTATTTGACATGGCAGGCTTAAAACTCTTTTCGGGGTTTCTTTAAATAACCCAAATATTGCACAATCCACAACAAAATTGGTCAACATACACCCTTTATTCAAGGATTTCCAATCTTTACCGTCTAAGAAATTATAGAAACCGATTTCATATTGTTTAAATGTCGGATAGATAGAACCAAATAACACATTATATCTAAATAAGTAACATTGTACATATTCTTTTTTTATATATTGTGACGAAAAACTTGGAGTAGAGTAAGAGTGCTCATTATTGATCCTTTTATTTCCACATTCAGACACAATGGCTCATAATCATAGTCATAGAAAATGCATACTTTAAGTAAAAGTAGACTTTTAAACAACAAAAACATATAAATTTTGTTCTGAATTTAAAACAAAAGCATGCTTTTGCTTAACCCTCCGTCTTACACATGTTTTGTTTTTCACATTCGTTACACATGAGTCTAGCCAGACCCACTTGGATTTTCAATACACTTTGTCAAAAACAATGTATTTTTTTAAATTAAATATTGAAAATATAAACATATCTGATAATTTTTAAATAAAATATCTATAAGTGTATATAAATATTTATTGAATTTATTTATTATGCACAGATGAACATCAATTCGGTGTTATAAGTAATAATAAAGAGGTTTAATAAATTTAAAGTATGTGCCCTATAGGCTTTGTAAGCAACTAAAACAAGTGTAATCTATTTTGGAATGTTGCTGACATACTGGAGTTGTACACTTTGAACAAAAAAAATCGTGTTTTTCGGTAAATTTTTTCATTTTCCTGTGCGCAGTGTTTGCAATATCTTTTCTTTTGTAGAGTGTCAGCACCGCTACTGCTAGTCATTACTGGTGTAACCTAAAATAGTCAGGAAAAAAGTTGAATTTAATATTAAAACTTAATATAATATCCACATAAATATAATATAATATTCAATAATAAATAAAATCTTGTGTTTTAGTAAAACTTACGTGTATTGGTCTTCCTAAAAATGATTCCATGGCTGAACGAGTACTAAATTGTTTGATTATATGAATATTATTCATTATATTTTCTATATTTGAGATAACTAAGTTGTTTGACAATTTACAAAGAAAATCGCGTCTAGCACCGTTGTTTTTCAAGTTATCGTCTTCCTTGCAAATACAATAAGTAGCCAGTGCCATAATGTCCAACATATTGCAAAAGATAGCAAAAGTCCAGTAAAAAGTCGTAAAATGCGAAACCATTGGGTCCATACAATCGACTCCACATTTGTTTGCATTGTAAAACAAACCCGCTTCAGGTTTCATCGTTTCACCTTCATAGTGTTTAGAATAGTGGACAGTTGAAAGCAAAATGACACATTTTTTTTTTAGGGACATAACTACAGATTGAAATCAAATCTTCATGGAATCCAAACAATGACGAGAGAATAGGACGGGAAGATAGCTTTTTCATTTCGTTAGGAACGCAAGTTTTATTGGACCGAATGGTACCAACGAATGCGAGTCCAAGCTTGGTAAGACTCTTTACGCCATCTAATGTTGTAAAAAAGTTATCTGCCACAATTGTGCGGCCACTATTACAGTACGGTTTTGAGAGTTGAAGTATAATATTTTCGCCTTGGTTTACAGCACGTTCCTGTCCTTCTTGTCTTCCAGTGTATAATATTCCTTGCAGTGGATATTTTGTCTTCACATCACAAGCCTACCATATTTTTATGCCGTACTTGGCTGGCTTCGACGGTATATACTGGGTAAATCTAGTTTTTCCGCGATAGGGAAATAACTGCTAATCAATTGTAATGGTGTCATGTGGACTATAGTTCTTTGAAAGGTTTGCATTAAAAAAATTCCATACATCTCGTATTGGTGCTGCTTTGTCTTCACGAAGTCGATATTCGCGTGATCTGCCATCGTCAAACCGAATATAACGCGTCAGTGTAATGAATCGGTGATAGGACATCGCAGCCCTGAATATAGGTAAGTTGTCTGAACGCCACAAAACTTCCGCCTTTTGATCATTGTTGTGTGAGGCACCACCTGTCAGCAAAATTCCAATGAAAGCATCTAATTCACTCGCGGTCAAGTCTTTCCAAACTTTCGGTTTTTTATCAGTATTGGCGTTATTCCATTTTTCGATTTCTTTTTTTTCCATACCGATTTGTTTCAGTTATGATTATAAATGCAATATTTGGTGTGAAAAATCTCCTGAAGACCTCAATTGGAATAAACCCTTGTTCTTGGGGGCCAGCTCGAAAACGCATTACGTTATGTTGACGCAAGCGTACACGAGCATTTGGTTCGTTCTTATTCCACTTTGTTTGTCCTTGCCATAGAAATATTCATTTTCTTGGCAAGTTTGTGCCAGCAGCTCTTCTTCTTCGCCCTCAGAATCATATTCTTCGTTGAGTTCAATAGTCCCGTCATTTTCAATGTCGGATGCATCATTATCATCCGGAACGTAATCTTCATCATCGGTCTCTTCACCTGCAAACGGTTCAATTTCATCGCCTTCCTCAGCAGCTCGTTCATATTCTAGGTCGTCCGCTAAAGCCTCAGCTATTCGCATGTAAAAATCGGCATCTGGACATCTGGAGCGTCTCGAATTCAGTAGCGATTCCAATTTATCATTAATTTTATAAAGAAATTATAAAATCACTTGTCAAATAACTTTGTATTTACTTATAAACGTGTTGAATACCCGCACTATAAACGTATAATGTGATCTAACTAAAAAGCTTCATCAACCGCTACTGATGTATTTGAATACGTTAAAAGGGGAATCACAAAACTTAAATTTCATCAGCACGTACATTCAGTAGAGGTGGTAAAATGCGTAGCTAAGCTGCATTTATTTGTGACTTTAGTATCAAATAGGGTTTTTCACTTTTTTTCGTATTGAATTCTAGATGGAGCCGCTTATTTGGGTATTTTATTTAATTTTTCAAACTTAAAACAAGTTGGAGCTATTTGTTTGGGTGTTTTTGCTGATTTAGTTGAATACTAATAATAACACTGGTTTACAGCCAAAAAATACCAAGAACGCCACTTATCTAGATAAGTTAATTGGGATCTCCTGAACACGAAAAACGCTGTAATTTTTTTTTCCAAAGTACCGTTTTTTAGATAACGGTACTTTTGTGTTTTTCGGTGTATGGTCCCATTCAAACCCTTGTGGAGCCCAACCGAAGAGCCCGATCGAGATGAATGGCATATCGTTGGAAACGTAATCGAATGCCTTTTTCGCCGATATGCTGCAAATTTCTATCTGATAAGAAATAGCTGAGTTATGGCACCTCAAAGTTCGAAATTTGCCTATTTTTTACGTTTTTTTCAAAATTTTTCTTTTTTATTTAATTTTTTTTTCTACGTTACAGTTAATATCTGGAATGTTTTATTTTTTATCCAAATAGCTTATTTAATTACCAACATTTTAAGCGTAATTTGAAAAAAATCGGATGAAAAATATAGTTTTTATTAAGGATTTTGTGGAACGACAATATTTTCATCTTCATTGCTTACACACTATATTCGGCGTAAATTCAAAAAATTTAAATTAAAATGGCGAGCGACTTGAACTCTTACGTTTTTTTCGGATGGATCTTCGCGAATGAGGAACCAACAATAGTCCGCCATCATTTGTTCGTCCCACCAGCCTTTGTAACGTCTCTCGATTTCTTCCGTTTCTTGGTGAAATCTTTCACCTTGTTCATCACTTTCGGAGCCCAAGTTGGTGGGGAAAATATCCAAATGACTGAATAAGAAGTGTAATTTAGGTGTCATATTTGAACCTAAAGGTTAAAAAGAATAAATTTTAAATCATAACGGCCTTTTTGATATACATGTTTTCACTCAACGCTTACCAATGGCATTGAATTTTTGCAGTAATGTATCGATCTTCTCTACGTAATCAGGACTTCTGTAGTTTCCCAAAAAGTTGTGAACGATGTCCTGGAATGCTTCCCATGCCTCCAAATGAGCTGGACCTTAACACTCATTAAATGCTTGGTCACCGTACAGAGCCCGAATTTGGAATACGAAACCATCAATTCCAATCGGATATGGAAAATACATAAAGGAAAGATATGAAACAATGAAAGAACTTCTCGATCTCATACATTATGACCAACATCAATGGAAAGTTTGCTCTGATTTTAAATTAGTTGCCATACTATCTGGATTGCAAGGGGGCAATACGAAGTTTCCCTGTTTTCTATGTCTATGGGACAGCCGTGACCGTCAGAATCACTACACCCAAAAAGTTTGGCCCGAGCGAAATGAACGTACGCAGGGAGTGTACAATATCAAAAATGACCCACTCATTCCTCTGGAGAAGATAATACTTCCTCCATTACATATTAAGCTTGGGGTATTTACAAAGATTGTGAAAACGTTGCCAAATGACAGTCTTGCCATGAATTACCTTAAACAAAAATTTCCGAGAGCCACAGCGAGCAAAATTGAAGCTGGTATATTTGATGGCCCTCAAATTCGGGCTCTGTACGGTGACCAAGCATTTAATGAGTGTTAAGGTCCAGTTCATTTGGAGGCATGGGAAGCATTCCAGAACATCGTTCACAACTTTTTGGGAAACTACAGAAGTCCTGATTACGTAGAGAAGATCGATACATTACTGCAAAAATTCAATGCCATTGGTAAGCGTTGAGTGAAAACATGTATATCAAAAAGGCCGTTATGATTTAAAATTTATTCTTTTTAACCTTTAGGTTCAAATATGACACTTAAATTACACTTCTTATTCAGTCATTTGGATATTTTCCCCACCAACTTGGGCTCCGAAAGTGATGAACAAGGTGGAAGATTTCACCAAGAAATGGAAGAAATCGAGAGACGTTACAAAGGCTGGTGGGACGAACAAATGATAGCGGACTATTGTTGGTTCCTCATTCGCGAAGATTCATCCGAAAAAAACGTAAGAGTTCAAGTCGCTCGCCATTTTAATTTAAATTTTTTGAATTTACGCCGAATATAGTGTGTAAGCAATGAAGATGAAAATATTGTCGTTCCACAAAATCCTTAATAAAAACTATATTTTTCATCCGATTTTTTTCAAATTACGCTTAAAATGTTGGTAATTAAATAAGCTATTTGGATAAAAAATAAAACATTCCAGATATTAACTGTAACGTAGAAAAAAAATTAAATAAAAAAGAAAAATTTTGAAAAAAACGTAAAAAATAGGCAAATTTCGAACTTTGAGGTGCCATAACTCAGCTATTTCTTATCAGATAGAAATTTGCAGCATATCGGCGAAAAAGGCATTCGATTACGTTTCCAACGATATGCCATTCATCTCGATCGGGCTCTTCAGTTGGGCTCCACAAGGGTTTGAATGGGACCATACACCGAAAAACACAAAAGTACCGTTATCTAAAAAACGGTACTTAGAAAAAAAAAAATTACAGCGTTTTTCGTGTTCAGGAGGTCCCAATTAACTTATCTAGGCAAGTGGCGTTCTTGGTATTTTTCCAAATTAAAAATTTGTAAACCAGTGTAATGGAAATAAAAAAATTAAAAAGTATATCACATTCCATACAAAAGTTTTATAGGTCTGGCCAGACCGCATGTGTTACAAATGTGATGTGTGCAACTAAATATTCAAAAAAATGTCCTTCTATATCCTTTACAGGATTTATTGCTTTTTTCTATAAAAGCCAACTAAATTTTAGGAGGGTACCTGAAATTTCAAGTTTCTAGCTAAGTGTTAGATGTGCTAAAACAGCATTTAAAATTCAAAAAAGTCTGGCCAGACCCATGCGTAAGACGAAGGGTTAAAGTATGCTTTTTCTATGATTATGGGCCAATATCTTGGACCTCTTCTTTTATTTGTTCAAATTTTTTTGTTTTTTTTTTGCAGCAAACAAGTGCTTCGGATTTATACTTTTCTGTTTTTCTTATCTATTTTTTCAAACATATTGGCGCATATTCAGAAATGATAACTAAGTTTAAACTTTTTTAAGTACCAACTTATGTTATTCTTAGTTGATTACTTTCAGCACGAAAAGTTACAACTTAGTTATGGGTAAAGCTGTAACTAAATGTCAACTAACAAATACATTTAAAGAACAGCTGATTGATTTTATTTCTTGTCGTCGATGATGCTAACATATTTGGCCACCAATTTTTTAAATGTAGTTTTTTTTCATAATTTAAGTCTAAAATACACAAAGCAATAAATACATATTTTTTCCCAACAATAATAATAAACTTACCTTATTTTCTTTGCTAATTGTGTCCATTTTAATCAAAAGAAAACAAACTAGAGATGTGTTTTTCGTCAACAAAAATCTACTAAATGCAGTTTAACAGCTGAAAGCAGTTGCTAAGTTAGTTATGATTTGTGAATAAGTTCTTAAACTATTTGTGAACTATTTTTAGTTTCTGTTTAATAAGTTTCGACTTTAGTTACGATTTCTGAATATGCGCCATTGTACTTATATCTTAGATCTTTTAATGTACTTATGTTATCTTCACGATCAATTTTTATGAAATCTCCAGGTCGCAATGATTTCTCATCTAAAAGAATGTACTTTTGCAAAAAGAAGCTAAATTCAACTGGCGCATTGCTAAGATGATCTCCGGAAGGATCAACTAAAATTCCCATTATATTTGTCCACATTGGAAGAAATGGACAATATTTATTGATGACAAAGTTACATATATCTTCGTTTTTGTACTCATTGTCTTCACCATTCATGGATTGATTTCTAACGTCATTACATACATCATCATATATTTTTGAAAATACTGTTTTAAATGGACTTCGGTTTGCAATAGATTTTAAATTGCTTACATCTTCTTCATCTTCTCGATCATCAGTTTTATAATCGATTTCTTCGATGTCCAATATATTTTTCTTTAAAATGTTAAGGCTCTCTATGAATATATAATTCTTTCTGCTATAGAGGAGAACTATAAATAAATGTTTAAACCAATACTTACATTCTCCCAATGTTTTGAGGTCGAATGCCATAGTCAAAACATGCCTTAGCAGGTGGCGCATAATGTTATGTTTACTAATTTTATTATTTAAATCTTTGCACTTTATATGTATATAATGAGATTTGCACCATTGGACTATTATAACTTTGGGTTTCTTATTATAGTTTCGGTTTTCTAAATATTGGAAGAAACTCATTAAATATTCTGAAATATTTTCATTATTGCAGCATTTTAAAACTGCTCCAAATAGAGGATAACTCACATCTGTGCAAAGTCTTTCAAAGAATGGTCACTTAAGCTTATATTCGATGCAAAAGGACTTCAACTTTTCCAATATTGATTATATATCATTAAGAGTATGGCGCGATAGGATGGCTGTTACAACAGGAACTATCATTTTCAGCTTCTTTATTCTTATAACTATTTTGTAGATCAATACTCGTTTTGCCGCACATTCAATTTGGCGTACACTTTGCCCAGACGCATCGAAGTGTATTGTAAAATTGGCGTCTTTAAGTATTTCTTTATTTTCAGCAAATGTTACAAAAGTAGCTATTCCCCAGCAATATATTGCTAAAGGTGATGATACGTGTTGAATGTAATCTTTGTATTTGTCCTGCTGCATTAAATATTCTTCCTGAAAAGGGTCTCTATGAAGCCACGAATCAGAGTTTCCTTAAGAACTGCGTTTCTGCAAAGTGGGAAGGTTATGTATATTTTGCATATTTCCACTTTTTGCAATATCATCAGATGCATTAACAATTTGTTTTTTTCTATAAAGGTACGGTTTTTTTTCCACGTAAAGCCTTTTTTAGTATTTTACGAGTTACACCTGTGCGACACGTTTTTCTCCTTCAGCATGAACAACTTTTCCAGTTCTGTATACTTTAACATTTCCATCTAATTCTATTTTAAATTTATACTTGCAGCAACCAGTAAGGTACAGTATCCATATGCTAATAAACCAAAATCTAAGTTTTTGGTACTATAAAAAGATATAATACAGGCGTTGTTTATTTTTAAATACTCCACGCGAATGACGTCGAGTACAAATTTAGTTTTAGTTAAATTCAACTTTAAATCATGTTCGGCTTCAAAGATGAGGTTAGGAGACATTTTAAGTTCGCAATCTGAAACGCCATTTTTAAAAGTTCTTGATCGTTTTGTTGCCACGATTGCTGAACGTTTTACTTTTAAACTAAGAGTTTCCTTTGGATTAGGAATCTTGTTACGCGCGCTTTGTCAAATCGCTTGTTACTTTAAAATAGTAGATATAAAAAAAAACAACTGAAGTCAATGGCATGTAAAAGAATGTTTTGGCTAGCTCTGCCATCAGTGGCGTGGTACTTGACCCGAATGTTTTGACGCGTAATCATAGCAAAATTCATGCCATTATTAATTGCCACACAAACAAATATATTTAAAAGAGAAATGCTTAAAATTGCTGTTAATTGAAAAAAACCGTAAAATTGTAAAAAACAAGAGGGTTCAAAGAGGACAATACCATTAAAGTGACATGGTGTTGGTCACTTGGAGTGCACTTTTCCCACCCAACTAATCAATTATGACTACGCCTGTGGTAACATAAACACTCATAATTTTTTTTTGTTACCCCTTATGTTTTCCTATCACTGTTCACCCATACCTACCAATTTGTATAACCTTCGCTCTTTTATTTAAAATAAATTTAGTTCATTTCAAATTCATTTTCATTCAAAATTCATAATTGCGTTTTTATTTAACCTTTATGTCAACAGCTGAAAAATTATACTTACGTCAACAGCAAGCATACCCGGGTATGCAAGCACATTTTATATGGGAATTTACACATTTCTAAATATGTTTCTGTTTTATATGTTTTATTTGGATTTTGTTTGTGTTTTTTCCCTACTTTGAATTGTTTTTATTCATGCATATACTTAAATTTTGTCTTCGTCTTCATGTATGAATATTTACAATTAGGGACAAACACTTGTTAGTTGCTCAATTCTATGAACATGAAAATCCAACAAGGAATGAAAAAATTACCACATTTATGATGTGATTTGTCCAATTTTATTCAAACATCAGAATATAGTAAAAAAAACTTCTAGTGAGGATATCATGAAATTTCAGATAGATATTATGGCCACTTTCAGAGATACAGAGTTTTTAAAATTCAAAACATACCCGGGTATGTAGCTGTTGACATAAAGGTTAAAAAGGAAAAGTAATAACTATAATAAAAGTAATAATAATAATAGTACTAATAATAATATCACTAATAATAATATCTAAGATTAATTTAGTAATAAAGAAAAATCAATAATATTATATTATTAATATGTATAATAAATTCTTTATGTTCAGAAAGATACTTAAATTTTTGTTCAGATGTTGACATCGTTGTTGTTGTTGTAGCTGTAGAGGGTGCAGCTGTTGTTGTCGCGGTAGAGGATGTAGTTGGTGTTGTATTTAAATGTTTATATAGAGTTTTTGTGTAATTTTTTTAATTTTCTTTTTACATTTTAATTTATGTTTTGTTTTTTTTTTTTTCTTTTTAAATTTTCTTTACAAATCACTAATGTTTTCTTTTATTTAATGTTTAATTTATTTATGTTCATTTTAAGTTTTAATGTTTTTTTTTTTTACTTTAAACTTTTTTTTCAAATCATTAATTTTATGAATTTAAGTGTCTATTTTATTCATTTTTGTTGAAATTTCTTTTGTCATTTTGTTTTTATTTGTTTTGTTTTATCAACTTTTGTTTTATTTAAAAGAAAAATTTTTTTGTTTGTGTTTTCTTTAAGTTTGATTTTGTTTTGTCCATCCACTTTGGTTTTAATTATTTCTTTTGAGTAATGTTCTTTTATTTTGATTTTGTTTTGTTCATTCACTTTTGTCTTATTTATTTTCTATTATTAAATTTTTTATAATTTCAGGTTTTTTTTTGTAAAAAAAAGGTTAATGGAAAACGATAAAAATCTTTCAATTTATAAAGACGAAGAACATTAATTAAAGATTTATACATGTTTTAAAAAAATTTATTGTTTTTTTTTTCTTTCTGTAGTTGTAATAATTTTTTTTTTTGAACATTTTTTTTTTTTTTTTGAGTTGTAAAGGACACAAATTGCAGTTATTAATATTTTAGTTGCACTCTAGCCACATTGTATTTGTTTGTTTTTAAGATTATTCTTGATGTTGTTTTTATTTGTATGTATGTACATTAATTATCATTATTTGTCTATTTGAAATTGAATATTTTGCAACAATAACATGAAACGTTTGAACAATCCGCAATTTTAGGAAACAGTAGATCTGTGGACATTTTGAAAAGTCAGTAATTTTGACGATGATGTCAGTGGCCAGTCACTGTGGCTATCTATTATTATTACACGGGCGGATGCAAGCGTGAAAAACAATGTGCCGCACCAATTTTTTCTATCTCGTTTTTCTCACTTTTATTTTGTTGAGTTGCACAAAAAAATTTTTTATAAGTTATCATACTTTCAAGACGAAAGTTTGCAATTTTTCTTTTTTTCTTTTTGATGAGATTTCTGCTTTATTTTAGGCCAAGCTTTAATGAAGGCACCACTTGTTTTTTTCTATTTTTTTTTAATTCCTTTAAATTAAACAATATATTAATATTTCATTTTTCTATTATATTCTTATTTTCTAACTTGAATGTTTAAGTTTTTTTTTTGTATGTGTGTGTGCGTGTGTTGGTAAACTTTTTCAACTTAAATTTTTTTTTTCACAATATTAATTTCTTTTCACAATTTTACGACCAGCTTCTTTTTCTGACTATGCCCAACTGACTTCTTTTTCTTTTCGCCACTTGTTATATTCAAGAATGCGCATTCCATTTAACATAAAAAAATGTAACGGTTTACACATTCTTTGCATACTTGTCATTCCATTGTACATTCTTTATGTTGTTGTGAGAGATACTACATATGTACATATAATAATAAAAAAAACTCTACACTGCTGATACTACATGTTAAATGCTCTACGCAGCTTGTAAGTGTATATGTATTTTGAGCGAGGAGAGAACATTAAAAGAAAATATATGAATGCTAACAACAACAACGTTACATTTTTTTGTTTTCTAGAACATTCTTTTGTTTTTCTGCAAAACAATTCCTGACAACGAGAAAGAATTGTTACCAACAAAAAAACAGAATGGAATTTCAAATATGCCATGCAAAAAAAATTTTACATACATACATCCCAGCATACCATTCTAGGAGCGCTCCGAAAAAGAAGTCAAAAAAGAGTCCAACAAAAGAGCATTTTCGGAGCGCTCCGAAAAAAGGAGTCAGAAAAGAGTCTAACTAAAGACCATTTTCGGAGCGAAAGAAAAATTTGCTTGTTAATGTCCTGAGTCGGCACGCAGTATGACTCAGAAATTCCACTTAATTATTTGTGTACCAAAGCTTTGTTGTCTTGTTATTTGTGCTTTGAACAAAAAAAAAAACATAGCTGTACCACACAAGAATGATAAAAACAAGATTACACAGAGCCCAAGAAAAACCTCATAAAAGACTCTTTTCTGACATTATCTAAGAGCTCTTTCTGACGGACCATTTTCGAATGTAATGACCCTCTTTTCTGAAGGTTTTCGGAGCAATTATGATTGTTTTTTGGGCTCATAAAGAGCGTTAACGCTCCGAAAAAGGTGTCAGAAAAGACTCTTTTCGGACTCATGTGGCTTGCTGGGATACATGTTATGTATATAATGATGCGCAATTTAATTATTTATTATTTTATTTTAATTATTAAAAAATTTATTATAATTAAAATTACAATAAATCTACGGCTAAAAGCACTTTAAAGCGGTTTAATAAAACCGTTAAATGTGTTAAGTGAGGGTGGAATTGTTTTTTCTAAATCCCTAACAATCTTTCTATATTTTTCAAACTTAGCTACTTTTAAGCTTCTTGTTTCGAAAGGACCAAGGGTACATTATTGCTATTTAAAGTATTATTTAACCTAATATTAAAACTATTATTTATATTTGCTGCATTTTTTGTGGAATCAATATTAAAAATGCTGCAATCGTTTTTACTTTCGTTAATACCTCGTTCACATGTATGTATTTCTTTACAATATACATCTGTGTTCAATTTATTTTTATTTTTTAAATTATCGCTAATTTGAAAATAAAATTTTTCTATAAGATTTTCAAACATACCTTTTAATTAATTGGCCAACGAAATTCGTCAAAATGGTTTCTACATTTGAAATATTTTGTTGAGTATTTCTATATTCTGGACCCGTAATGCAAATTGTGTATAATTAAGAAAATAATTTGAAATTAGATTTCGAAAAATGTAATTAAACTTTTTTTAAACTTATCAATTTCAATACTTGATTTTTCCTGAATTATTCCTGGCTCTGCTTCTATAAGAAATACATAAAAGTTTATGCATAAATGGAATTTTTTGCTAAAAAAGTAATAACTTACCGATTTTAATATTTGTGGGAGCATGAACTGTATGGTCTGCACCTATTAACGGAAAATTTAATTTACAAGTAGGAAAATATATGTTTATATACAATGTATATATGTATATTATGTAGGGTGTTTTTTTTACAGGTTTGTTTTTCGAAAAGAGATAAAACTGGCATTTTGTGGTAAAATCTGGCAACTCTAATGCCATTTATGTTCAGTTTGGTTTGCCATTTCATCATGAACAGGTTGACAAAAGAACAACGCTTGCAAATCGTGCAAATTTATTTCGAAAATAACGGTTCAGTTCGCGAAGTTTACCGCAAGCTCCGTCCATTTTATGGTCGACATAATCGTCCATCAGAGCAATTAATTCGGTTAACCATGGATCGTTTTCGCAATACGTTTACTCTATGTGATAATACGCATCCGCAGAGACGTCGAACAGTGCGCACCGAAGAGACAATTGCCGCTGTAGAGCAAAGTGTTGAAGAGGACCCGAATTAATGGAGACCGGTATAGAGCCATGATAACCGACTATTTTGTTCCCGAATTGGATGGCATGAATGTGAATGAGTTGTGGTTCCAACAAGACGGCGCTACATGCCACACAGCGCACGCCACAATCGATTTATTGAAGGAAACATTCGATGAGCGCATAATTTCGCGGAATGGACCTGTCAATTGGCCACCAAGATCGTGTGATTTGACACCATTGGATTATTTTCTTTGGGGATTTGTGAAGTCGCTCGTCTACGCCAACAAACCAGAAACGTTAGGGGAATTGGAAGCCAACATTCGTGGCGTTATTTCCGACATACGGCCCCATATGCTCGAAAAAGTGGTTGAAAATTGGACCTGTAAAATTGGCTTTATTCGAGCCAGCCGCGGCGGCCACATGCCTAAAATCATATTTAAACATTAATGGCATAAAATTATCCTTCCAGTAAAGCTAAATTGATGGTCATTAAAACGATTTTCTTGTGTTTTATTTCAATTTGAAGTTCTATACCTCTCAAAAAAACACCCTATACATATATGTAAATCTGTAATATAATTTTAAGGATACTTACCAATTTCAATGTTAATTTGATCTTCAACATTTTCCAGTTCTTTAAACAAATGACATAAATTATAACCATCATCATGCTGGAGGAAAAGGTAATGTATTTAAGGTAAACATAGTAATTTCATAAATAGCTTACCTCTATATTTTTTAAATAGGATATTATTGCCGAAACAGGCTTTACCTTTACTTCAGTTAAATTTGCGTCATCGTATAAGCTAATTAAAGCTTCTAATGCGCACAATTCGTCAGCACTCAAAAAAAAATTTTCCATTTCATTTGTATTAGCACTCGAATCTTCCTAACTATAAAGAAAATATGAAAGAATTGTTATTTTTATTTGAATTGTTAATTTTAAATCTTTGATATTTCTTTATTTAGGCTCGAGTTCATTAAATTTAATTTACATTAAATTATTTTTACCGAAGGTAGGAATTGTTACATGAAAATTATTATTAAAATTTATTGATAATTTTTCTTGGCTTAGGAAAAAAGGAGGCAACATGTAAAATAAATGAAAAATTATAATTACAGCAAATTTCGAACCATTGATGTTTGACTGTGGGCTAGCGTGCGCCGCAGAGGGTCAGAACGTAAAGAATTCAGATGAGAGAAAGTGGTGTTTCTCGAAACATATGTAAATTCAACCAACAACCCAGGTTCGAATCCTAAACCTAGAAAAATTATCAATAAATTTTAATAATAATTTTCATGTAACAATTCCTACCTTCAGTAAAAATAATTTAACCCATTTGATCCCACTGTACTCGCTTGAGTACAAAAAATTACTCATTTTTTTTACTCCATAATTATATTACATTTTTTTATTTTTTAAGAGTTAAGGCCCAACTATAATATGCATAAGCAAGCTTAAGCAAATTGCAAAAGTTAACGAAAAGGCTGTCATGTGCATAACCAGTTCAGAGTTAACTTTCATGTGGCTACAATGACTTTGAAACTTTTTGTCCACAGTTGCTCATTTATGTTTAAAAAAAATGTTTTTATTTTAACAAAAACCCATTAAATGACTATATTTTATAAATATTATTATATTATTTTATAATTAAAAGAAAACTTCGTACCTGAAACGCATAATTTTTCCTTTTTTTTTAATTTATCGGCAAAAGTACTAAAATGTACAGCTGTGGCAGCACTACATTGTAAATAATAATAAACGTTTACATATGTTTTGTTAATTTTCGTATTGTGTTTGCAAAAATGGAGAAAAAACTTAAAAATTTAGATATGTAATATAAAAATATTAAAGTTAGCGCTTGAAGGGTTGTGCACATTAAAAGAAATAAGTGAACTACACTGTAAAAGAAGAAGACGCTCTTGTTCTGTCAGAGAAATAACCGCGACAGAAAGACATTTTTGTTAAAATAAAAAGGGTCCTTTTTATTGTAAAGGCACTTATTTTTTTCCGCATTTTCTATTAAATTTAAAATAAATATATTTTCTTCTTTCTCCATTTTGTTCAAAACACAAACAAGCAACAACAAACAGCTGATTCCGTACAGAATGTGCGATCAGTTTCGCTTTTTGCTTAAGCAAATGACAGTTGAAAAACTTAACGAAAAGTTTCGTTAAGTACATTATAGTTTGCCACATACAATTTATATGTGTTCGCACGTTTGCTTAAGCTAGCATATGCACATTATAGTTGGGCCTTTATTGTTTCTAAATATTACTTAAGAGTAGGGTTTCCATATTCATTTTGAGAAAAAGATGATGTCGACCAAACAAAAGCCGGACATTTACCCTTAAAGAGAGAACAATACTCTGTAACAAAATATTAAAAAAACAACGGCTTAAAATACACAAAACAAATTTAAAATTCTATTTACATATAACAACAAAATAAAACTTAAACAAAATATTAAAAAAGTTATATTTTATCAGTCTGATCTCATAACTGCTACAACATAAAAACATAACAATTAACAAATTCATTTTAAAACTTCACAAGTATTATACAGGGTGGGCCAACTTGGACTGACTGATTTGAAATGCTTATAACTTTTGCATTTTTAATTTAATACTCAATTGAACATCTCCAGAACATCGCTACGACGTATTCTAAAAGTTGATCTGAAGATGTTTCCATATAAAATTCAATTGGCCCAAGAATTATTGCCGAGGGATGCACCCTCATTCAGTCAAACTTGGCCCACCCTGTATATAAATTTTTAGTAGAAGTTGTCAAGTTTCATGTATATTTTGCAGCGCTTGCAATTTGATCCAATATATTATTATCGCATTTTTTTAAATATTCATACAACACTTGACAATTCATATCAAAATTATATATTATGTCCTGTGGTTCCTAGTAGGAACAACGGGCCGCAAAATTATATTTGACTTTCATAATATCAGAAATAGTTTCTGTGTTTAATTTGTTTCTTTCTGGTGTCCACTGAATTCCGAACTTCTAGAACTAAGAACTTTGAGAAATATCATAAAACAAAATTCCCAAAGGTTAACACACACATTCAGGGAAAGAATTGACCATTTTAAAATTTGGAATGATTTGGAATTTATACGAAGATTTCGTCTTTCAAAGAAAAGTGCATCAGCTGTTTTTTCCCCCTCCAATAAACTAGCACTTCTTTTAGCACCTTTTCCAGACATTTCTGGACAAAACTAAAAAAGTCGTTGCAAACAATTAAATTTGGCAATTAATTGGTGTAACTCTAAACGTCAAACACCAATGTTACCACATTTTCCACCGAATGCAGTCGGTAGTTACACGTAGGTAAAAAAACGTTAAAATTACCAAATTCTTTTTACCGGTTAGGTAAGGAAAAGTAATTGGTATAAACTCTAGTAGTTATCTATTTGTTAAAATTACGGGCATAAGACACGTAGACAAAAGCCAAAGCCGTTTAAATTTTTGAAGACTCATATGGCGGCCAAAAAGCATCAAACAAAATTTGTTTGCACAAAAAAACATGTCATGACATCGTGTGTATTTAAAAATAATAATACATCAATGCCAACCATACTTTCGATGCAATAAAACGAAATTATAGATTAAAGTTTT
Source organism: Bellardia pandia (assembly GCA_916048285.2). Lineage (NCBI taxonomy): Eukaryota > Metazoa > Arthropoda > Insecta > Diptera > Calliphoridae > Bellardia > Bellardia pandia. The sequence continues at coordinate 89,100,177 of OU696532.1, read as the reverse complement.
AAAAGTAGGACAAACCCAGGACACTTGCAAAAAAAGAAGTAGGACTACCCCGGACGCCCTAAAAAAGAGTACGGTGTCCGGGGAAAAGAGGACGAATGGCAACCCTACTTAAGAGTCTAAAAAACAAATATGCATCAATAGTGAGCTAAAAATGTCTAACGGTAAATTATCATTCTCTTTTTCTTAAACACTGTTTTTAATATTTTCAATATTTTTCACTTATCAATACAGTTTGGTTCATATACTTTTTGTGTTAAGCTTAAGGCAAATAAGCTTTTGTGAAAATTAAAGCTAACATAATAAGCTTTAAAAATAATACAAAGATTTTTTTCAGAAAGTTTTAAAAAGTTGTTTTTGGTAAGCATAAAAATTGGTGTACTCGTTCGAGTACAATGGGATAATGCATGTAAAATTTTTGTAAATAATTTTTTAGTATCTTGCGATGGATATAAAAATGTTTTATGGAAAAAAATTTGAAAACATCACTGCCGCACTTGATTATGCTGGTGATAATGGTCGAGAAAATTATGATTTTACCATAATTCCTCCTAATGCCGCCCGAGAAACAGATGAGGAAGAAATTTATGAAGGAAATTTATTACGGAATGATTTTCCAAACGATATTCCAGAGGAGTTGGAATTGCTAGCAGAAATCGACAGTGAAGAAGATATTCCACTCGCTGATTTAAGAAAATCAATATTAGCACCATCGTCAATAAAGTGGAGAACAAGAGCCATGAACATGGATTTGCCTAATACCAGATTTTTTGAATCTTTTAAGCAAAACATGAATACTACAGTGGAAGGAAAATCCCCTATTGTAGTATTCGAAACACTTTTCGAAAATGATGTTGTGCAGCTTATAGTTGATCAAACGGTCAAATACGCCTCACAACACAACAAGCACAGCTTAAACGTTTCTTCTGAAGAGCTAAAAGTGTTTATTGGAATTCTTCTTTTCAGCGGCTATCATTCATTATCGAGGGCTGTTAGACGAGGATACGCATATTCCACTTTTTTCGAAAAATATGTCACGTAACCGCTTTCAAGAAATAAAACGTTATATATATTTTGCCGACAACTCGGAACTAGATTTGAGCGATAGAATGGCGAAAATCAGACCATTATCAAAAATTTTGTGTGAAAAAATTGTCAATTCGGCTACACATACCAAAATCTCTCGATAGATGTGTCAATGGTCAAATACTTGCGAAGCCATTCAGCCAAACAATTTATTAGAGTAAAACCTGTTAGGTTTTGTTTTAAGATTTGGATGCTTATCAGAAGCTGTGGCTATCTTTATCAGTTTGACACTTATTGTGGAGCCAAGATGGTTTACAGAAAATGCCAACATTTCCCATTAGGTTCGAGAGTTGCTCTCGATCTTATAAAAAATATTTCATATCCTACGGTCCAAAATTTGTTTTTTGACAAATTTTTTACTTCGTTTGATATTTTGAGCCTTCTTAAACAAAAAGAATTTAGAGCACCAGGAACTCTCCGAGACCGAAGAACCAAAAATTGTCCTCTAGTAGTGCTTCAAAAACTTTCATATCCAAACCCACATAAATAAATAAAATTTATCTTTTAATCTTATATTTCAATAAAAAAAAACCTTTAAATGTGAATGAAAAGCGTTTCATATAAAATTAAATTTATCTATGTACATTAGGGTGACAGCAAAAATTTTTTTTATGAATTTTAAAGTTTTCTCAACGGAATATTGTGCCAATAGGTCTAAAAGTTTTGTGTCGAAAATTTGAGCCAAATCGGATAACGTTTTCTGGACGCGCATCGAGGTCAAAGGTCAAGTATTTTTATATTTTCCAATCTATACGAAATAAATTTGTTGAACATTTCTGTTTTGATAGAAGTACCCATCAGAATATATTACAAAATGATGTACATTCGGCGTATTCAGCATTTCTTTTTTTAAATGATTTACTACAATTGTGGCGAAGGTAGAAGCAATTAGATTTCCTTCTGTTTCATCCCATACGTAGTTTTCAGACTTATGAGTTATAACATTATAAATTGTAAAGTTGTGGACCTGGATTTTCATTTTGTAGTACGATGCATTTGCCTTTACCTGCGGTATTAGTTTTACGGCTTGCATATCCATGTATAATAGCGATAGTAAACCATCCTTAGCATTTTTAATATCATGTTTTTTTTCCTCTCTCATGTCCTCTATTTGCATTCTGTGAAAGTCGTATTCTTTTTGCAATATATTTTTTGACTCAAACGATACACAGGTGTCACACATATCGTTTCTAGGCTTAAAAATTGAGTAATTTTTTTTCTTCAAGACATCTATGAAATTAGGAAACGATACAGGTGAAATACCATTTTCTTTTTGCGAATCACAATCTTGGGAGTAAACTTTATACACAGATGCATAAGATTTAAAATCTGTTTGGAAATATATTTTTTTCGTGTACTGACGTTGGTAATGCGATTCTAATTTTGGTATGCCTTCCAACCATTTATTTAAATATTTTAAACGAACCTCATACTCCTGGCCCTTTTTTGTATTTCTTTATTTTTCAGCTTGCAAGATTTTCTTATTATCAGGTCCCAGTTGAGCATTATGAAGTTCACAGGAATTAATCCAACCTCTTACCATAGTTTCCGAAATTCCGAGGATTGACAAAAACATTTTACGGCACACTTTATAGCGCTTTGTTTTGTTGTATAAAAAGAACGCTTTTGAATTTGAGCGTCGAGAATTTTCCACATAAGTCCTCTTTTTGGCGAAAACGTCAACAGTACTGGTTACGTAAAGTTTTTTCTGGTCCCATGATATCTGCCAAAAACGTTGAAATATTTCTTCAAGTAATTTTTCAGAAAAAATAGAACAATGTCGATTTGAAGCCTTTTCACAACATTTTGATGTGCACCCAGGTTTCATTTCTCTTGGCTTCTTGCAAACGATTTTGCCTTTTGAAAAACCTTCATATTCTTCACCGTTCATACGATTTTTCTTTCTTTCTTCTTTTTTGTTGACTTTTTTAGGAACTTGCATATCTGCCTCAAGATTATTTTCATTTATGGAATACATTTTATTGCGTTTTAACACTTTTTTATGTTCTTTTCACTTCTAATAATAAATAATATGTAATAAAACACAAAGAACAACAAATCAAAAGTAACTGTGTTTAAAAAAAAAAAAAATTCAAATAAATGATTACTCTGATTTCTTTAGCGTGAGTCCTGATAGGTTATTTGGTTTCAGAAAATTGTACACTTGCTGATAGGGTATTTGGTAATTTGGTAATAGCTTGGTTATTTCTAATATTAGAGGTTTAAAATTTTGCACACATATGCTTTATGATATAGGGAATAATATTAAATAAAAAACTCAATTTTGAAAAATTTGCTGATAGGTTGTTTGTCCTTTAATGTGACGATATATATTATAAATTTTTAAATTTTTTTTCTTAACATGGTTTAATATTTTACAGGTGGTACAAAAATATAAGCAGTTGTATCCGAAAAATGCTAATCTACATTCTCTTCAAAGAGATTTTGATTTGGAAATTTTAAAAGAAAAAAAATCTTAAAACTTTATATTAATTAAAAATTTGTATCATAACTTTTTTCTTGGAATATTTTTAAGTTATTTTATCAAAAGTCTACAGAATTTGTACATTTGTGTACATTGACAATAATAACATACATATACAAAACATTCTTGCAATAAAATAGTTTGTCGGTCACTTTGACCCAAATGAGATTTGAGGGTTAGTTCCCAAAAAAACAGTTTGACTGTCCTTTTTATTAAAAGTCTACAGAATCCAGATGTTTTTGTAAACTAATGTAGAAAATTAATGAGTTTCCCAACATTATTTCATATTAACTGCGAAATATAAAAATACTTGACCTTTGACCTCGATGCGCGTCCAGAAAACGTTGTCCGATTTGGCTCAAATTTTCGGCACAAAACTTTCAGACCTATTGGCACAATATTCCGCTGAAAAAACTTTATAATTCCAACAAAAATTTTCTTACATACAAACCATTGTCACCCTAATGTACATATTACGCACCCTTATTGTCCCATTGTACTCGCACGAGTACAGCCCAAAAAACACCATTCAAGCAATATTTTTTTTATTTTTGTTAATTTTATTATTTAATTGATAGCTAATAAGTAAGATTTTAATGAAAAACATAAAAAAATGCAGAAAAAAGCGCACCATTTACAAAAAAAAACGCACCAAGTTAAGAATTTCGTTTTTGTTTCAAATATTTATTGAATTAATTTGAAATTTTTTAATATCATAAAGTCTATAAACAACTTTTTATCAACGATTATTAGTAAAAGTAAAATAGTAAACCCTTTTGTTTTTAATAAATGAAGATAAAATAAGAATTTAACCACTCAAAATTTAACTCACAATATGATATTCGGAACTAAAGTACTAATTGATAAAAAAAGCTAATTTTAGTACATATTTGGTACTTTTTTATATATATATTTGTTTTCTAGTTAAAGTACTTTTATTTGATTTTTTCCAATAATATTTGTTAGGATTCCACTGGTACTCTAACCCTGGTTGTTCGTCTACAGTTCAGTAGAGCAAACCATCAGGTTATTTATACAAGCATTTTTATTTACAGTAATTTTCGCATATAGTCACTACCGTTTATTGTCACATTAGCCATATATGGAAAATTTTGGATTTTTAAGCATTTATTTTCCCATTTTCATATAAATTTATAACTATATTGTCCAATTTGCGATATAGTCACATTTTGTATATTTGCCATCTACATCTAGCATATGTACATATAATTAGGGTTATAATCACATAAAAAAAATTACAGAAAATTATTAAAATCACAAACCATTCAATACACAGAAAAAATTAAAATTGATTTTCAATTAAAATATTCGTATATTTAATTAAACATTTAATTGAAAGTAGACCGATGAAGGAATTTGTAGTATCAATTAAAATATTTTGTAAAAATTTAATTAAAAGTAGTTTTAATTAAAAAAATATTATATTGTTTAATTGAAAATTGTTCTGAGTTTTAATAAAACTTTTAATTGATACAATTAAAAGTATAATTGAAACTCAAACAAAAAATTAATTAAATCTTTAATTAAAACTCTAATCAAAAATCAATTAAAATTTTAATCAAAACTTAGGCGAAAACCAATTAAAATTTTAATCAAATTAATTATTAAAAAAAATCAAAAAAAATAAAATTTTAATTTACCGCCCAAAAAAAATACTTGGATTTGAATAACAGTTTTTATTTGAATATATAAAAAGTTTTTATAATAAAAAATAAGATGGAAAAACAAATTGAATTAATTTTTATTATGTTATAAAAAAATTTACAAAACGTAAAAAAAAACTTTATCTACACAAGTAGTAGAAAAAGCATCAGAAATGATCAATTAAAATAATTAACCGTTTTCTACACAAATTAAATAAAATATTTTTTAACGGGAATTTACATTTTTACTATTTCATGTTTAATTGCTGAAACTTTAATATATTTTTTGGAAATAGGCATATCGTAAAAAAGGGACTGTATAAAATTATAAAAGCTATTTGATTCCTCTGGAAATTTAATATTAAAAACATAAAATATTTTAAATAAAATATCGAGAGCTCCTAAAACTGTTAAACACGGAAATTTTAATTCATCAAAATATACAAAAATTAATTCCATTTTGGTGAATTTTCCTATTATCAATAGCATTGGCTTTATATTTTTCCCTTGAATTTTTACAAGTTCCAATTTGGTTTTCAGTTCTTCTTCTGACTGTGCCATTATAACAAAGGACTGCTGGGAGTCATATATCGAGAATCTTTTACGAAATTTCGCTCCTTTTTTGTCTGTTTCAATTTTCTGCTGAGGAGGAAAAAGATTATGCAAATACCACAAAATTGTGAAAATTTTGGACTCTGAAATTATAATAAAATAGAACTAATTGTAAAAAAAAAATAAAATATTTATTAAAGCATAAACAAACCTTCATTGCTTGGTTCGATGGCCGTCAGTGTTTTTACAAATGAGGATGACGATACCTTTGCCCTCAATGTTTTTAAAAGATTTTCCGAAAAAACAATCCATCTGTCTTTTAAAATTTTAGCATTCGGATATTAAAGGGAAAAATCAGTATTAATCTAAAAAATATATAAAAAGGTTAATTACAAGTTTTAAAGAAAAGCATCAAAAACTTACTAGTAAAGAACCAGACGGTTTTTTATATTCTGGCCATAATTTAAAAATTTCGGCTGTACTTGTTGAGTCTTTTATTTGCTGAAAGCGATATGGTGCACATTTACGCCAGTATATATCGAACTCTTCATTCGTTATTGATTCACTTCTAAGAAATTGTATCGACAAAGCAAAATCTTCCACTGGTCCTAAAAGATGAATCAAAAATCGTTTAACAACTTTTTTAATCAATATTTTATTTTTTTTTTAATAAAAACTATCTCTTATTAACAAGTATTATTTTAAATAGTACCTATTATTTAAAAGCATTTTTTTTTGTAAATTACCTTGTATTAAAAAGTATCATTTATTAAAATGTGACTTACAATAAAAAGTACGTTTTATTAAAAAAACATTTTATTGAAATGTACCTTTTAATACAATGTACCTTTAAAAAAAATTGACTTTTATTTAAAATTACCTTTTAATAAGTTACCTGAGGAACTAGTAGATCCGGATGGGGTTTCGTCAGATTTTAATATGACCTTGGCTTGTCTTTTCAAGTTGGAAAGTTTGTTATAAATTTTCCCCCGCTTTCCATTGTTGTAAAAATCCTAGAATAACACGAATGATTAATGATTTGTTTTCCATTAAGACAAACAAATTGTAATACTTACTATTTCTTCGGTGGTAAAAATTGAGCATATTTGGTGTTCTATTTGAATGCAATCTGTTATGCTACATACTATTCCTTGAGAGTCAATATACTTAGCAATAGTACTTATTTTTTTTTTTTTTTTTTTTTTTTTTTTTTATACATTTAATTTATTTATTGAATCTTCAGAAATGAAATGACAATAAGTTTTCGAATCTTAATACTAAAAGAAAATAATAAGTCCAGCCAGTGCTAGACAAAATATTATGATACTACAAAAAATTTATATCCACTGATCCAGTCATCTGTTTTGCGCTTGAGTTAAAGCAAGGGTATCCCTCCTTCTCAACCGAACATGGCCAGTAAAGTTAAGGATGTCTCGTGCAAGTGGGTTTGGATGGTGTTCAAGTTTGCTGACATATTTTGAGGCGTGTTTTGTAAATTCGACTTTCACCAAAGGAATGCCTAGATCTTTGTGGATTCGAGAATTTTTAACATACCATGGAGCTGCAGTAATTGTACGTAGAATCTTATTTTGACCCCTTTGAATTTTTTCAATGTTGGATGCTGAGGCAGTACCCCATAATTGAATTCCATAACACCAGATTGGCTTTAGAATTGCATTGTACAACAAAAGTTTGCAATCCAACTTTAATGTAGAATTTCTGCCGATTAGCCAATTAATTTGCACTGCTTTTAATCTCATCTGGGTAAGTTTTGCGTCGATATGAGACTTCCAAGTTAAACGACGATCGAGGTGGATTCCGAGGTATTTGACTTCATTGTGTTGCGGGATAATTTGATTATTTATTCTGATGAACGAGCAGGTATCTTTTCGCAATGTGAAAGTTATATGAATACATTTCTGTTCGTTAACCCTGATTTTCCAAAGCTCAAGCCAATTCTCTAGTTTATAAACATATTTCTGCAAGTTCTGTGATGCTATTTGATGGTCCTTATGAACGCTAATAAAGGCTGTATCGTCTGCAAAAGTTGAAGTATGTATTATGGGGTCTAACGGCATATCGGATGCATAAATCAAATATAAAGTTGGACCCAGTATGCTACCCTGGGGTACTCCTGCTTCAATTGGCTGAGCGGGGCTTAAAAAATCGCCTTCTTTGATTGTAAATTTGCGACCATATAAATAACTTTTCATAAGTTTGTGGGTGTTAGCAGGCAGAGTTAATTTAATTTTATGCATTAAACCTTCATGCCAGACTTTGTCGAACGCTTGCGACACATCAATGAAAAGGGCGGAGCAGTATTTTTTCTCTTCAAACGACTGTCTTATCACATTTACCAATCTGTGTGTTTGTTCGATGGTACTGTGTTTAGCTCTGAACCCGAATTGGTGATTTGGGAAACATTGAGTGTCGTTCAGAATTGGAATCAACTTAGCCAATAACAATTTTTCAAACACTTTTGAAATTGTCGGCAGTAGACTAATTGGCCTATATGACTCTACTTTAGTGGGGTCCTTCCCTGGCTTAGGAATCATGGTAATCATAGATACCTTCCAATCTGCAGGATAGTATTCTAGGCGTAAAATAGCATTGAAAATAAATAGGATAATTCTTTTAGCTACACGAGGTAACTCCACAAGCATTTTGTTGCTGATTTTATCCATACCTGGAGCTTTTTTAAGATTCAGAGTACCAATAGCGCTTTGAACATCATTAAAGCTAAGTCTTAGAGGTACAGGAGGTCTAATAACGAGTGGAGGCAAATCAGATGCATTATTTGAGTTGTTTATAGTAAACACATTTCTCAAATGGTTAACAAATAAAATCCCCTTCTCGGAATCATTTCTAGCCCAGTCACCAGTCGGATTTCGCAGAGGAGGCTTTCCTCTAACTGGTCTTTTTAAACCTCGTGCCGCCTTCCATAACGAATAGTCAGATTGTGGGGTACTATCAAGACCCTCCAAGTAAGATTTAAGTGAAGCCATTCTTTGGGTTTCTAAGAAATTTCTTAGTATATCTCTGCATACCCGTAGCCTAGCTTTCAGTTCAGGAGACCTGTGGATTTGCCACTCTCTTCTAACTCTTCTTTTTTCTGACAGGAGATGATCGACTTCCGCGAAATAGGTTCTATTTGTCCCACTTCTGCACTCAACGTCGTATGTGGAGGCGTGATGTACAGCTCTTCGTATGTCCTCAGTAAACTTGCCAATCGACCCATCAATATCCTCGGTAGTTCTCAACACTACATTTTCCGTGCAGTGGGAACTTAAATACTTTTTATACTTTATCCAACTTACTCTGGTTTTAGATATGTCCCGAAATGGAGAGCCATTCCCTTGAAGGAAACGCATTGAAATAATAGAAGGAGAGTGATCTGAAGACAAGTCTAATGAAGGCTCCACTTGTATCGATTCTACAGGGATATTTTTTACTACTCCGAAGTCAATAACATCGGGAATCTTCCGTCGGTCCGTCGGCCAGTAGGTGGGATGCCCGCTTGAGAGTACATCTAATCCCATTTTGGCAATGGTGTTGAAGAGTTCACGACCCTTCGGGGTCACCAGACGTGAACCCCAAAATGTGTGTTTGGCGTTAAAGTCACCAGCAACTAAAAATCTAGCTCCAAGGGAATTGAAGAAGCTGTAGTATTGGTGTTCTTTTATTGAAAATCGAGGCGGCGAATAAATTGATGATAAAACAAAATTGTATTGACAGAATTCAATACAAATGTTTGTTGCTTGTAGGTAATCCTCGCATATGTTGTTCATTAAATAATGTTTTATTCTGTTCTTTATAAGAATTGCCGAACCTCCACATGCTCTTCCGCGGGGATCTTTAGTATCATATAACACGTAGCCATTAATTTTGAAGTACGCTGTCGCCGTCAAGTGAGTTTCAGCAATCATCATGACATCAATCTGCTTATCCATCAGGAAGTGTTCCAGTTCGTTTTTATGTTGGCGGAGGCCGTTCGCATTCCAAAAACAAATTTTTAAACAAATCATTTCTTTAAAATGGCTTGTAAGATAGTGGATTGCATTTTCAGCATTTCCTGCATCATGGATGTCATAGTGGTCGTAAAAGTGTTCATGGTTTGGACAAGTGTCTGCAATGTAGTCTCTAGAGTGTTAATATTAGGCTCGTAATATTGTGATTTAGGTGCCTGCTCCAAACCTGGCATATTAGATTTAACCACGTTAGCGTAAGAAACTTGTCTAGAACTAGGCGCGTTTACATGACTAGTGGACCGTAACAATTGCGGGAAATTGTCACTCGATGCCAAAATAGGCTGTTGACGATGATCAGGTAATACTGACGTCTTGTTGGTGCTTATGCCTTTCAAATGAGTGTAAATTGGACAACCTCTATAATTTGCGGTATGATTACCTCCGCAGTTACTGCATTTTTTGATTTTTGAATCAGTTTTCGACTTATCACATTGAGCAGTTGCATGTAGCTCCCCACACGCAACACAAACTGTCGGCAATTTACAATACGCCTTGGTGTGACCAAATTCTTGACAGTTGAGACACTGGACGGGTCCCTGACGCTTATGTGGTTCTTCCACGGTGATTCTACGATGCAGAAGGTAAATCATATTGTAGATGGGATGGGACTCGTTTTTCTTTAATACGACATCTCCAGGTTCCAATTCCACCCTGAACATAGGCTGTGGAGTCTTCACGGTTTCTAATATTCGTTATGCTCTTAATTTTGAAGCCTTTGTCCATTAAGCCGGTCTTTATCTCCGCAGGATCAACACATGGGTCTATACCCTTTAGAACGACTTGGAGTCCTTTTGCGCTTTTCAGCTGGTAGGTATAGAAATCCCTACTTTCCCTCTCCAACTGGTTGGACAATTTACGAAAATCATCCTCCTTTTTCACTTGTATTTTGGTTTCGCTGATATTTCCATGTTTAATTGATGTTACGCTAAACATATTTGCACCTATTACCGAAACAATTCCTTGTACCAATTTACTGGAAGTGGGCTCTCTCAGATAAATTGGTGGGGGCTTAAACGTCTTCTTAGGAAGTTCTGGCTCATCCGTCTGGAGGAGAGCAATCCTATTTTGATCATTACTCACAGTCTTAGAAGCTTTTGCATTTGATGACACTTGAGCAGACTTCGGGCTCCTCTGTCGCTTGAGAACGGTGATGTACTTATCCATACCTACTTGTTTTTTGGATTTCACTGCACTATTTGATGAAGATGATAGCAATAGTACTTATAAGTAAGTTTCTTTGTTCTTCTTGCAGGAACTTGTTTTTGGCGTAAAATTTTAGTATTTCTTTGCCAGTGTATGTAACGCCCAAAATGTCTATAACAGAAAGTAATGGCTCCTTTGGAGCTCCAGTAAAAATGTTTTTTGAATTTTGATTTATAGCCACATTTTCAATGTTTTCAAAATTTTGTTTCCATTTTTCCAAATGGGATTCAAACATTGCTTGCTCTCCAATTGGAAATGTTGACATTAATTGTAAAATGTGATTTGGTTTTAATATTTTGAGGGCCTGTATTGTAATTTTTTGTTCTATTAGTAATATGAAAAAGGAAGTCGAATATAAATACTTAAGTTTTTTTTTTAAATATTTTTTTTTGTATTTTTAACGTATAAAAGCATTAAATTTCAGACTTACCTTCAAGTCGTTTATGCATATGACTTAAGTCCCATTCTTGCAACAGCTCTTGTATACTAGAATCCATGGTTTCTTCTTAGCTTTTACAAATTTTATACGATCGCTTTTGTTTTAATTTTTTAGGTAATATAAAATTGCTTATAAAATTCTTTTAATTTTATAAAAGTTTTATTTTTTGTTGTCACTTTGCTACGAAAAAAGTCACTTTAATATGAACACTAGATTTCTTGTAAATTAATTTTTTGTTGTTGATTTCTTCTTTATTTTGTTTTCATTTCTTTTTTGTTGGTTTTACTGCTATGATTTTTTGTATTGGAAAGCTTTTATCTGTTTTCTGCACAACGCACAGTTTTTTAATGTTTTACACGTAACACACACAATAGCTAAAGCAGAACTAATTATTTGTGGTTTTCTTCTTCTTTTCAATACCTTTAATCAAATTTTAAAAAATATTAATATTTTAATAAACACTAATCATATTTAGAGTTTTTTTATAAAGATGTTGTTAATACTGTGTATAGTAAACAGAAAAAATGTTTAAAAGTATATTGATTTTCAATTAAAAATTTAATTGATATGATTAAAAGTTTTTGGAAGCGTTGGCAACATTGAAGTGTAAAAGTCAGAATTTCTAATCTCTCTTGCAAAGATTTTTTTAAATAACAAATTAAATTATTATAATAAACGTTTAACAAAGAATAAAGTAAACAAGTTAATACGAATAAACTGAAAAAGAATTAAAATATAGGAAAATATGCCCAAATCAAATCGTCGAAGTCTTGCAAAAAACAATAAGAAAAATTGCGGCCAATGTAAATTAGTGGTAAACGAAGAAGAAGATGAATATATTGAGTGCGACAAGTGTTTAAAAACATTTCATGTATGTTGTTGTAACAACATAGATAAGCGCAAATATCAATACCTATTAGAGCATGAAGAAAAAGACTTTGTCTGCCATCTATGTGACAGTAGCGGTACTAACATCGTCGCAGATCTAAATGAGATTAAAACGAAATTGCAAAAACTAGATCAGCTGACAGGGTTGCAAGAAACTATAAATTTTATGTCTCAGCAGTTTGATGAATTATTAAAGGGTGTAGCAGATAATAAGAAAAAAATTGATATCATTCAAAAAGAAAATAAAAGCTTAAAAGAAGAAGTTAAAACTCTTAAACAATCAGTCAAATTCTTGAATGATCAAAGGGTTAAGTATGACTGCTTAGTTAGTGGCGTAGAGGCATCGGAGGGTTCGTCAGCAGTGGACACAATTGTGAAACTAACAAGTGATGTTGGTGTGGAGTTAAATCCAGAATGTATTGAAGATGCATATTTTATAAGAGAGAAAAATATTCAAAATAATAGAAGTGGAAATAACATTAAAAAGCAAACAATGGTTGTTAAATTTAACTCAAAAAAATCTAAAGATCAACTTATGTCGGTAAAACCAAAGTTAAGAGAAAAGGACTCTAAGGTGTTTGTCAATGACTATTTAAGCAGAGAAGCCCTCAGTTTATTAAATCATGCGAAGTCTTTGAAAGCAGTGGGTTATCGCGCAGTTTATGCAGCCGGTGGAAAAATTTATGTCAAAAGAAGTGAGATATCAAAGCCTAGATACATTCCTAATGAAGATGAAGTTGATAAGCTTTTACTTGAGGCAACAACAAATCAAGAAAGAATACGCAGGTCGCTACGTGCTGCTAATAGTCAACGTGGAACAGCTGATGATGATGATGTCTACTTGTCACCTTAATTGCTGAGTATAACAATACTTTATTTTGAAAAAATGTTTATCATTTAATATTTAATGTATAATAATAAATATTTTTTAAACTTAAATTCATTTAATAACTTTGTTAACAATTTTACAAGTTCATATGTTACAATAATATCTATAAACATGCGAAGTATATCTTCAATTAATAAATTTAACAAATTTAAAGCTTATGTTTGTACGTTACCGCGACTACCCAATATTATTGCTGTTCAGGAAACGTGGTTTAATAGGGAACTTATTCAAATATATAGTATACCTGGCTACAAAAGTGTGCACTGTTGTCGGCGAGATGGTTTTGGAGGTACGTCAATGTTTGTTCAAGAGCATATACAGCACAAAGTTGAAGTTTGCTGCAGTGAGAATTACAAAGAGGTTATTGTTTTAACATTAAATAATTTTAAAGTAAATGGAAAACCTTTAAAATGTGTATCGTTTTATAGATCTCAAAAGTGTGATGTCAACCGTTTTTTATTGTATTTAGAAAATTTGCTTGTTTCTTATGGTCGGGATCCTTGTATTTTTGTTGGTGATTCAAACATTGATGTATTAGAGCCGCATTCGTCGGAAGATTTATTGAACACTCTTGCAAATTATGATTTCAAAAACTGTAATACAATGATAACTCGCCCTGGAAGTGGTACATCTATAGACAATATTTATAGCAACGTTCATACATTTTTATATATCGCATCTATTGAGTGCAACTTATCAGATCACAACTTAATTGTATGTGGTGTCAAGTTTCAAGCACAAAATCTTGAATATACAGAAGAAGTTCGTTTTCACTGTGACCACAATCGTGTGGCAAACCTCATCTGCAGGAATTTACCCACATTATTGCAAACTGGGGACCCGTCTATTGACACATCCGCATTAATAAAGTGCATAAATGATTGTGTTACAACTGCAACAAGTGAAAAGAGGCAAAATAAAGAGCTAAGATGTAAAATTGCACCATGGATAAATGGCAATCTACTAAAAATTATATTGTTAAAAAAAAACCTTTTAAAACAACGTAGGAAAAATCCTGGCAATGTTGATATAGAGACAAGGTTAAAAAGAATAAGCAACGTTATAAAAAAAGCAACTAAAGATTCTTTGAATAATTTTTATAGAAATAATTTAGACGGGTTTCAGAATGATCCGAAAAAATGTTGGAAGTTTTTGAATGAAACACTCGGTAGAACAAAGAGCAAACAAATTGACTTATTAGATTCTCATGGTGAACTAATCACTAATAATATGCAAAAAGCTGAAGTTCTAAATACGTTTTTTCTGAACTCAGTAAAAGATTCGAAAACGCAACATTCAGATGGTTTAATTGATTCTTTCACCTCCTTAAGAACCATCTCTCAAATGAATACAAGATTTTACTTTGACTATGCAACACCGGAAGATATATATAATGCGATATTGAACTTGAAACCAAATAAAAGTTGTGGTTATGATAATATAATGCCGAATATACTTTTAAATAACATTAACATTTTTACACCTATTTTGGTAAGCATATTTAATAATATACTGAACAACAGCACCTATCCAGACACGCTTAAAATCCACAAAGTTGTACCGATACCAAAGATACTCAATACTTGTACTAGGGAAAATTTTAGACCCATTGCTGTTTTATCGGTTATTGATAACGTATTTGAAAAAGTTTTACATAATCAAATTTCAAAGTATATGATAACCCATAACCTGTTAAATGATTTTCAATTTGGTTTTAGAAGTGGATGTGGCACAGAGGAAGCGATTGTTAATGTCATCAACTTTATTTGTAAAGGATTAGATGATGGATTTAATGGAGTTGCTGGAGTTTTTTATGATTTCACCAAAGCATTTGATTTTATAGAGCATGAAATTTTGTTGGAGAAATTAAAGTTGTATGGTATTTATGGTAGAGAGCTGTCACTTTTAAAAAGTTATCTAACGAATCGCAAGCAATTTGTTGAAATTAATGGTCAAAAAAGTTCTCTTAGAGCTGTCGAATATGGCGTGCCCCAAGGAAGTGTACTTGGTCCTCTACTGTTTACCATTTATCTAAACGATATACAAAATCTCCAACTCTTTGGAAAACTATTTATGTATGCGGATGATATTTGTATGTTCTACCCCTACAAACACGAAACAGTCGCTAAGGTTTATATGG
This sequence comes from Bellardia pandia, assembly GCA_916048285.2. Classification (NCBI taxonomy): domain Eukaryota; kingdom Metazoa; phylum Arthropoda; class Insecta; order Diptera; family Calliphoridae; genus Bellardia; species Bellardia pandia. The sequence goes on along the minus strand of OU696532.1, from coordinate 89,084,806 downwards.
AACGGGATGCGTCGTTACTAGCTGAATTTGCTAAAATTAACAAACTTCTTTTAAACCCACTTAAAACTAAAATAATAAGATTTAGACCGCATAGTAATCACACTAACTTTAGTGTATTTGTGGATGGCAACGAGATACAGGAAGTAAACTCCGTTAAATATTTAGGTATGGAGCTACAGCATAATCTTTCATGGAGTCAACATATTAGAAGCTTAAAGTCAAAAACTGCTCAAGCTGTAGGATTGCTTTATAAATTCAAAAACAAATTTGATGGAAAAACAAAATTATTACTTTATAATGCATTAGTTCAAAGCCATCTCAATTACGGTGCAATCGTATATGGTTACAAAAAGAGCAATGAACTGAAAATGCTGCAACGAGTACAAAATAAAGCCCTGAAAGTTGTAGGTAATCTACCAATAACGTATCCCACAATATCTTTGTATACTAGTATGTTTAAAAATGTTCTACCAATCCATGGAACTCATTACTTGCAGTTGTTAATTTATGTTTTCAAATGTATGCATGGAATTGGTCATCACACAATACATTTTTCAAGAAATCAATCTGCTATCAATACAAGGAGCAATATGAACTTAGCAGTTTCCCGATGTAGACTTGAAGTTACAAAACAAAGAATTGAATACATGGGTAGTCGTGAGTTTAACAACTTGCCGCAAAATTTAAAAAACGTCAATAGAATTTCAATATTTAAAAGAAACGTTAAAAATTATCTAATACAAAACATACAAGACATTTTAATGTAACATTTTGAATAATTTATTACGTCACATACATTATGAATTTATATCCATAGTCTTTTTCTATTTTGTATTTATAATATTATGTTAAGATGTAAAATGCTTTAAATATATACTATATTGCCAACTCGCCTCTACAATGCCTTTTTGGCGCTGAGGCCACTTATATAAGGAATTAACATGATATGAATAAAATTTACAAATTGTTAAAAAAAAAAAAAAAAAAATCAATTAAGACTCAATTAAAAGTTTAATTAAAATTTGTTGGGCAATAATTTTTTCTGTGTAAGAATATTAAATGTAAATTCAATGAATACTGTTGACATCTATTGGCGAGTATATGCACAATTTATTTTAGTGTCATCTATTGTCCAAAAGTTTATCTTGTTATTTTATGTTGAATGTAATTGTATATATGAATGTTCATTGCACATTGTGAAACTCTGTATGCTGTCAAAAAGAAAAACAAAGCTCTGTAAGTAAAAAACATACGTCAGTTTTTTCTAACGACTTTTTTAATTTTTGTGTTAAGCACAACTACATCAAAATGAGTAAGAGAACAAATCTTTCGATAAAACAAAAATTAAATTTACTAATTGATTTCAAAAATAATTCTTTAAAACGTAAAGATCTCAGTGTTAAATATAAAATAGATTTGTCAACAGTTTCTAAAGTTATAAATAACGAAGAAAAAATTCGTGGTCTGGCGCAGTCGTCTAATTTAAAGTCCAAACGTCAAAGAAAGAGTGAACATCCAATTGTGGAGAGTGCTCTACTTGTGTGGTTCAATGAAATGCGAAGTCATGATTCCGTTGTCACAAGTTTGATGCTTTTAAACAAAGCCAAGGAATTTTCTATTCAATTAGACGACGAGTTTGAACCAGACACTAGTTGGTTATATCGATGGCGAAAAAGGACAAATATAAAATTTGGTAAGATTCATTAAAAGAAAAACTGGATCGGTTTTCAAATAGAAAAGCTATAGATGCTGAGACGCGCTTAGCGGTAACAATAATGTAAGCAAAGTTAGGTACCTATTATAGTATTTTTATTAAAGTCACGTATAATTTTTAGATTCTTAGCACAAGGATGTAATTTTCAAACTCTTGCTTGGTCTTTCAAACTTGGTATTTCAACTGTGCGCAAAATTGTTTATGAAACATGCGATGCCATTTGGAGTTTGGCACCTCCAAACATTTGCGAATTCGAAGCAATAGCGGAAAAGTTTTACGTAAAAACAGGAATGCCAAATTGCTTAGGTGCTATTGATGGCAAACACGTTCGCATAGTTTGTCCTAAGAAGAGCGGTTCGTTGTACTATAATTATAAAAAAACATTTAGTATCGTATTAATGGCAGCTTGTGATGCTAACTATGTTTTCACCTACATTGATGTTGGAGCTTTAGGTAGCCAGAGTGATGGTGGTGTACTTGCTAAAAGTAGCTTTGGGAAAAAGTTGTTGTGTAACACTTTGGAAGTTCCTTGTAATGCAAACTTACCTGGAACTTCAATCAATTTTCCTTATTATTTTGTCGGGGATAACGCATTCCCATTAAAAAACAATTTAATGAGACCATTTCCGGGGCATAACCTACCACAGGATAAGGACAAATTCAATGCAACGCTATCTAAAGCTCGAGTCCATATAGAAAATACTTTTGGCATTTTGGCTAATAGATGGAGGGTTCTACATACGACAATTCATATGGCTCCAAAAAATGTAGACAAAATTGTCTTAGCCACCGTTGTGCTTCACAATTTTTTGATGCTGAAAAATGACAGGAAATATTTCAATATTGAGCTTGTTGATCACTCAATTGACAACCGTGACATACAAGGTCAGTGGAGGAACGAAGTACATTCTCTGCCATCATACCAACCTAGATCAGCGAACCGCTCATCTGCAACAGCATTTCAACAGCGAGATATATTAAAAGACTTTATTCAAAATAATAGTGTGTAATACATACTTCTTTTTATTAAAAAAAAATTAATAAAAAAATATTTCATAACAAAAATTAGAAATTAAAAAATAAATATTTCATTACAAAAAAATAAAAAATTGTTCTAAAAATTAAAATATTTGGTGAATTCGCTTATGCACATTATTTCTTAAGAACTACTAAAGGTCACATTTAGGCACTTGATTTGAGATCACTTACATACTAATTGTTCTACAACTTCTATTGTTTGTCAAAAAATTTTTTAATTTCATTGAAAACTAAATTGGAAACTTGAGCTTCTATGCGGTTTGTTATATGGGGTGGTATTTTAGCGTCTTTAATTTTTTTCGCCAAACATAGAAAATGTGTAGCAGTGTTATCTTGCTCATCCCTTATTTTTGCGAACGTCTGACAGGTGTTTGAAATGCTAGATGCTGCCATATCCAAAAAGTCATGAAACTTTTCATTTTTATTTCTCTAAAACACACAAATTTTAAAACAATAGTTATAATTAGCAAAAATAAACCGACATATAGATAAATCATACATACCTTTTTTGCTTTTTTACTTTCTGAGCTTTCGCTATAGGGAGATAAGCAGATATCTATTGGATCTATGACAATGACATCATCGTCATCATTTATATTTCCAATAGTTCTAAAAAGTAAAAGACAATATTAGTTTAAATTTTTATAAAACTTACACAAACTACTTACTGTCTGGAACTTGTTACATTGTCAAGAAATGTTAAGCAATGAAAATATTTCCATTGTTTTTTTGGTGTTTCAGCACTACTGCCGGAAGCAATTTGTTGCATTCTTTTGCAGCGTTTATAGGAGTCCCGTAGCCCCTTCCACCGTTTTTTGCATTCCACTTCTGTTAAATTAGGTACAACATTTACATATAATTTGATTAAAAATAGCATTATTACTTTCTTACCACTTAATTTCACATTTTGCACGACTTCTTTCCAGACATATTCCTTTTTTCTAATATTTTTATAATGTTGATCTCCTAAATCGTACAAAATTGGACGGCTGCGCACCTCTTCAATTAAAATTTCATTTAAATCCATTTTCTTTTCTAAAATACAACAAAAAAAGTAAATAAAAACAATAAATCTTAAACAATAAAACACTTACCAACTTAAATCAAACAAAACAATAAAAATATAAACAGCTGTAGACGCCATTCATTTTGTATATTTCAGTGGTGTCACTTATTGTATTTTTTTAAGTAGCGTTTTTTTCATTGAACAGGTTCCTTCAAAATTTAAAAAAACAAATTCCCATTGAATAAAGACTAAAGAAAACTGTTAAATTTTCTTTTTATCGGTCACGCTTATAATAGAAATATAATATAATAACATAGTATAATAATAAATATTTCTAAGTAATAATTTGCTTCACATACATATTTTGTTATATGGTCAACACTGCTTATGTTTTATCGCCAACAAAAATAGAAATTAGTTTAATTTGACAGCGACGAAAAAATCAGCATGGACAACAACCTGCAGTCGTGTTGCCTGCTGTCGTCAATATAGTCACCCTCATATAAACGTGTGTATTTTATTTTTGACATATTGTAGTCGGTAGCCTGCTGTCTCGAATGTGTTTAATGCTTTACTCGTTGCTTTTCTCTCTTTTTTGTTACTCATACCGACAGGCAATTGTGGTGGTGGTTTTTTAAACCACAGATCACTCACGATAAAACAATCAAGGCAACCAGTTCTAATCAGTATTTCTAACGGCACGCAGCAGTGTTTGAAAACAAAATGTTGTTTTAATGTAATAAAAGTGCAAAGTGTTTGTTTTAAATAAATTAGTTTATTTTAATTGTTTATTAATAACCTCTGTTACAGTAATTCAATAAATTGAATGTTTAAATAAATAGAAATAAAATAAAAGTTCACCTGAATAAATCAAAAACATTAAGGCCTATTAAGAAGTCACTAAAATAGACGTGTTCCGTAAGTGCTTTATAATCAACCAGAATCCACCGCATGTCATCAATGAAGACAGCACCCACCTGGTAATCCACACAGATCAACCGTCCCCCTACAGTCTGACCATTAAGACAGCGTATCTACCACCACAACAGCAACAAGTGGACACTCTATTTATAGACCATATCATCCCGGGGCTGAATTTCAGTTTATGGGGGACACCCCTAGAGAAAAAATCTAAATATGCCATCCCCTTCAGAATGTTCCCAGGAGTACGAAAATCATAATGAAAAAGGGGGCTCACGCCCCCTATGGGCGTGGCAGTCGAAAAACGACCCGGCCCACCTACGTAGACAATATGGGTATCAAATGAAAGCTAATGTCTTCACGATTCCAAAAATAGCCATAGTTGCCAGATCGGGCGGTTTTTGCAGCCGATACGGCCATTTTTGTTAAATAGGGGCGGGGGTGAAAAACGACCCATGCCACCTACTTAGGCAATATTGGTATCAAATGAAAGGAAATGTCTTCACGATTCCAAAAATACCCGTAGTTGCCAGATCGTCCAGAATTTGAGGAAGATATGTTAATTTTTATAAAATGGGGGAAGGACTTTTTTGTTTATTTCTTTTTAGCTCGGCCAGAGGCCGAGCACTCGAGATCCCCGCCGTCTAGAATTAAGACATACTGGAGTTAAAAACCCCTAAGCCCGGCCGTAGGCCGGTCACGCACCCCAAATTTTGCCAAAATGGCCATATCGGCTACAAAAACCGCCCGATCTGGCAACTATGGCTATTTTTGGAATCGTGAAGACATTAGCTTTCATTTGATACCCATATTGTCTACGTAGGTGCGCCGGGTCGTTTTTCGACTGCCACGCCCATAGGGGGCGTGAGCCCCCTTATTCATTATGATTTTCGCACTCCTGGGGTCATTTAAGGGGGCGTGGCATTTTTTTTTTCCCCGGGGGTGTCCCCCATAAACTGAAATTTTGCCCATCCCGGACTAATTTAATATCATCACCCTACATTCAGCACAAACCGTAATTTTTTATATATTTGATTATAAACCCGTGTATCCATACATTTTGGTCCTTCGAGCCGGATCTCTGGGTCATCCAAAACCCAGAGATATCCCTCCCTAACCACATCATTCCGGGTCATCCATAACCCGGTACACCCCCCTAATAAAAATATTTTTATATCTTACTGTTTGATATTCACCCCGAAAATTTCTAAAGTTTCGATTTCGAGCATTCCTATGGTATAATATTCGCCCGCAAATTATACCCATTTCGTTTCCCGCGCAATTTATATGGCTATAAAATTCCCCCGCAAATTATAGCCATTTTCCTTTTTTTCCGCGAAAAAATTTATGTGGTTATAATATTTACCCCGCAAAATTATAACCCAACTTTTCGCGAAAAAACTGTACCTTTTCCCCCTCAACACGTTTAACATATTTTGTGCACACGTATTCTTGTTACCCCGTTACAAATGTTTGTCCCTATGTATGTATGTATAACCAATCTTTCTAAAAATAAAATTGCCGTTTAACAAAAACAACAACGTGTTGTCATTTGCGCATTTTGTTTTCCCTTATATGCGCTTATTTATCATTTGGTAAATTAACGCTTCGAATAAAAGGGAACAACAAAACGCTGGCATCTTAACATTTTGTTGTTTACTTGTTGTGCATTTTTTATTAAACGAAAGACCTAACGGTAGCCTGACAAAAGAAAAATACAAAATACCGCATCAAAACATAGTGAATACTTGTTAATGTTGTTGTTGTATTTTTCTTATACAGGCATATGAAATACCTATTGGCATTCTTTGTAAGTTTCATAGCAAACAAACAAAAAGCACATGCCAAAGTTATTTCATATAAAGGCAAATTTACATACATACATACCACTGTTTTTCTTGTTTTTTGTACTTTGATGGTAATTTTGTGGGTGCTTTGATTCTGCTTTTTCTTTTCATCTCATGTACCAAAAATTTTCTCCCGTTTGTTCCCTCTCAAATTATTCTCTCTCCCTCTCGATTAACTCGTTGTTTTGTACCAAACAAACGAATAAATGCATTTATGTAGTACTGATTATATACTTACATATGTACATACATAAAATTAAGTAGGTCACTGGACAATAGTGATCATATACGAAATTATGTACTAACCAGTGGATACGAGGGGAGATCGATCAGTCACCGAAAATTATGTAATTTTGTAATGTGCTCGATTTTGTTATTAAATACTACAATCAATAACAATAATATTGGTAACCCCATACACAATTGAAAATTTCTTTAATTTTTAATATTACCCAACTGAAAATTAATTAAAAAAAAATTTTTTTAACAAATTGAAAATTTCTTTATACGTTACACAAAATGAAGATTTCTTTAAATTTTAATACTACACAACTGAAAAATTTTTATATTACACAAATGAAAATTTCTGTAAATTTTCTATAAATATTATAACAGTCGCTTCTACGAAGCACAACTGAAAATTTCTTTAAATTTTCTTTAAATTTTACCGAAGTCGCTTTTACGAAGCACAACTGAAAATTTCTTTAAATTTTACCCAAGTCGCTTTCACGAAGCGCAACTGAAAATTTCTTTAAATTTTACCGAAGTCGCTTTTACGAAGCACAACTGAAAATTTCTTTAAATTTTTCCCAAAACGCTTTCACGAAGCGCAACTGAAAATTTCTTTAAATTTTACCGAAGTCGCTTTTACGAAGCACAACTGAAAATTTCTTTAAATTTTACCCAAGTCGCTTTCACGCTCCTCACATGGGCGGATTATGGGTAGCCGCCGTGAAAAGTTTCAAATTCCACTTGAGCTGGTGCTCAAAAATTCACTTTTGAAAAAAAAAAAAAATAAATAAATAGATGGGAAAAATTGAAAGCCCTTCACCATCAATTCTCTATTCGATGGAAAGAAAATTATTTAAAATCCTTGCATAAAATATATAAGTGGCGAAATTCAATTCTTAATTTACAAATTGAAGATCTTGTCGTAGTGATCGATGATTTACAACCCCCTCAGGAATGGAGATTAGGAAGAGTAGAAAAAGTCTATCCCGATTCCCACTAATAACCTAAATGTACTCCTTTCCTGATTCCAATTGAAATTTAACCTCCACTAATTAAAATGTTTGTCTTTTCTACTATATCCCATTTATAAGCCACAGATCCAACCGCAGACTAACGGCCACTAGAATACTCAACCCAAGCCGTAACCCTATTAGCAACAACAGCCATCAGCCTAGAGATTTGGAGGTGTTTTATTGCCTACTATGCAGTGGGTATCATGGTTTACGGTTCTGCCGGAAATTCAGAAGGATGTCCGTAGAGAAGAGACGGAAAATCGTAGGAATTTTGGGCTATTGCTTCAATTGCTAAAAGCCATAATTTAAACTCTTGTTCCTCCATGGGAGCGTGCAAAAAATGTTACCAACTGCATCACACGTTGTTGCATCCGTCACGTAGCCAACAACGGCAGCGAACAAGCACAACAACAGACCGAAGAACGTCCAGGTCTCAACACCACTCCCCAAGCCCTAGAAGACCAATCCCCAACAACGTCAGCATCAGAGTCGTCAGCGTCAACAACGTCCTCAACAACAACATCGTCCTCATCAACAGCATCATCAACAACAACAACGACAACATCATCAGCAGCAGAAATCTCAACAACCAACAGCACATCCATTCAATAACTAAATTGATGTTGCTAGAACATTATAACGGAAACATTCCGAATGTCCTTTTAATTGTTGCTAATAGAAAACATTAAAACTAAAACATAATGAAAAAGAAAATTAATACTCACTTGGCAACAGGCGGAACAAGTTCAATTTATAAAATTTATTGTCGAACATATACTTACCTCTTATATAATTGCTAAATCTCAAATTTACCGCAACAACTGTAACCCCAAATTAAAGGTAATATATTTTAATAAATATAACTTTTATAACGTTGAAAAAAAAATTATTAATCCTCCCTCTTTTCATTTCAACCCACTATAATTTTAATTACGTTTGGGTCAGTTTCCGATTAAATTGAGGATATACTTCAAGCCTTAAAAATTTCAATAAAGAGGTAAATAATAAAAGGTTGAACAAAGAACATTCTTATACTACTTCAACACCTGTCGGAAAAAAGTGTAAAGCTAGATTTACACGATTGGAATTTTCTTAAAAATTGCTTCAAACTCGTGTAAACAGCAAAATTTTTTAAGAAGTTTATTTATTTAATAACTATTAATAACTACTAAATAAATAAAATTTTAAGAATTTTTGCCGTTTACACGAGTTTAAAGCATTTTGAAGAAAATTTCAATCGTGTAAATCTAGCTTAAGTTTTGAAATTAAAAAAAAAGATTATTTTTGCACTAGCTTTAATTCCATTTATAAAAAAGATTTTAGTGTGGAAATTATAAAAAAGGAACTCTGTTATTCAGTACCACCTTTTAATAGGGAACCTGTTGAAGAATGGAACAGAAAACATGTTACAAAACAAAAATTAATAAAGCCAAAAAATATGTTTAAATCGAAAGCAATAAAAGAGCTTAAGCTAGATTTACAAGATTGAAATTTTCTTCAAAATTCCTCTTCAAAATGCTTCAAACTCGTGTAAACGGCAAAATTTCTTCAAAATTTATTTATTTAATAACTAAATTTAAATAAATTTTCAAGATATTTTGCTGTTTACACGAGTTTGAATTTCAATCGTGTAAATCTAGCTTTACTAAAATGTAAAAAAATAAATCAAAATCAATAAAAGAAGTCGTTAAACCATTACTGATGGAAGAACCAAAAGACCAATTTTTTGTCTTCAAATTAGATTTATTATTTCGCGAAATTAATAGTATATATAATCCAATGGAAATTGGATTTTATGAGTATTTAGAAGATTTGTTATGTATTTAGAAAGACAATCTTCTTGTCGTCCCAAAATCTTGCAACTTTCGCCACCAACCGACATATCATACCATATAACTGTACCACTTCAGTATGCGCCCTACTACGTTTTGTTTTTATATCATATGTATACCCATTGCATTTACGCCATAACATTCTTGGAATTCCTCAGTTTTTTTGTTGGTAACAACAACAACTCTCATTCTCGTTGTTAGGGATTTTTTTATTTACGTATTTAAAACAGATTAAACAAAAAGAACGTTCTAGTAAGGAGGGGAAAGAAAATGTAACGGATTGTCGTGTGCATTTACAGGTTGCTTCGCCAGGCGGTAAAATAAAAATTAAGAGAAAAAATGTTATAAAGTGTATTTTAACATAATTAATATAAATACAATTTTAGAAATTAAGCTAATACTGTTTTGTAAAGATTTTATAACAGCTAAACAAGATAAATTCAATAAGAATGGCCAAAAATAAAACAAAAACAAAAGTATGCATATTCAAACGAAAAGAAACACAATAAATAATAAATATCTGAAGTGAACATTATATACATATATAGAATGAATAATTGAATTTAAGAGCAAAACCAACTAAATGCAAAATTAAATTCAAGAGTTTTGATGGCAGTAACTAAATTTATTGAAACAAACAATACACATTTTAAAACCAAAACAAAAGTTCAAAAAAATTAATTTAAATTAACTTTTAACAAAACAAGATAAAAAAACTATGTTGTTAAATTTACTAAAATAAAACAAAAAGGGTTCAAAATCAAGAGCGTAGTGAATATTAGAAACCGTGAAAAGATCCCTCAGCCCATGTTCAGGGTAGAATTGGAACCTGGAGATGTTGTCTTAAAGAAAAACGAGTCCCATCCCATCAACAATCTGATGTACCTTCTGCATCGTACAGGGTGGGCCAAGTTTGACTGATTGATTTGAACTCTATTGGCATATTGTAGCCGTTGTGGTGCATCCCTCGGCAATAATTCTTGGGCCAATTGAATTTTATATGGAAACATCTTCAGATCAACTTTTAGAATACGTCGTAGCGATGTTCTGGAGATGTTCAATTGAGTATTAAATTAAAAATGCAAAAGTTATAAGCATTTCAAATCAGTCAGTCCAAGTTGGCCCACCCGTAGAATCACCGTGGAAGAACCACATAAGCGTCAGGGACCCGTCCAGTGTGTCAACTGTCAAGAATTTGGTCACACCAAGGCGTATTGTAAATTGCCGACAGTTTGTGTTGCGTGTGGGGAGCTACATGCAACTGCTCAATGCAGTAACTGCGGAGGTAATCATACCGCAAATTATAGAAGTTGTCCAATTTACACTCATTTGAAAGGCATAAGAACCAACAAGACGTCAGTATTGCCTAATCATCCTCAACAGCCAAATTTACCATCGAGTGACAATTTCCCTCAATTATTACGGTCCACTAGTCATGTAAACGCGCCTAGTTCTAGACAAGTTTCTTACGCAAACGTGGTTAAATCTAATATGCCAGGTCTGGAGCAGGAACCTAAACCCCAATATTCTGAGCCGCATATCAACAATCTAGAGACAACATTGCAGACACTTGTCCAAACTATGAACACTTTTACACCACCATGACATCCATGATGCAGGAAATGCTGAAAATGCAATCCACTATCTTGCAAGCCATTTTAAAGAAATGATTTACTTAAAAATTTGTTTTTGGAACGCGAACGGCCTCCGCCAACATAAAAATGAACTGGATACTTCCTGATGGATAAGCAGATTGATGTTATGATGATTGCTGAAACTCACTTGACGTCGACAGGGTACTTCAAAATTAATGGCTACGTGTTCTACGATACTAAAGACCCCGCGGAAGAGCTTGTGGAGGTTCGGCAATTCTTATAAAGAACAGAATAAAGCATTATCTAATGAATAACATAAGTGAGGATTACCTCCCAGCAACAAACATTTGCATTGAATTCTGTCAATACAAATTTGTTTTACCATCGATTTATTCTCCGCCTCGATTTTCAATAAAAGAGCACCAATACCATAACTTCTTTAAATCCCTTGGAGCTAGATTTTTAGTTGCTGGTGACTTTAACGCCAAACACACATTTTGGGGTTCACGTCTGGTAACCCCAAAGGGTCGCGTACTCTTCAACACCATTGCTAAAATGGGCTTAGATGTACTCTCAAGTGGACATCCCACCTATTGGCCGACGGACCGACGGAAGATTCCCGATGTTATTGACTTTGGGGTAGTGAAAAATATCCCTGTAGAATGGATGCAAGTGGATCCTTCACTGGACTTGTCCTCAGATCACTCTCCTACTATCATTTCCATGCATTTCCCTCAAGTGTGTGGTTCTCCATTTATGAACATGACTAAAGGTACGGTCACACTTGTAAAACATTTGACAAAAAACACCAAATATTTCTCTTCCATAATGTGACCATAAAACATTCTGTGGTGCAAACATGATTTTGAGAAAACAAAATTTGTTTTGTAGCAAACAAAAATGTGTCTAATGTGAACAGAGTGTGACCACCCTATGTCAAATATTTTCCGCTTTTTTGGGCAAATAATTATTTTTTCTTGCAAAGCTATTGTAAGAACAAACAGAGGCAAATAACAGCTGGTGAAAACAGTGTCGTCATTTTTAAAAATAAATTAGGAACATTTTCATAAAAATCACCAAAACAGAAGTGTACTAATATTTGCAAAACTCCATTTTCAATGCAGAAATTAAAGGCCAGGTATTTAAATAGTAAAAATTTTTATGGAAGTGCTTGTCAAATATGGACCGATTCCAATAAATTTCGGCAGGGTGATTTATTTTTTTTATGTTTTTGCAATTACATTTGTACAATGTTATAAGAAACGGCTTACGGAAAAAATGGATTAAGAGAAAAATTTATTTGTATGTTAAGAAATTTTTCTCTCACCGCAATCAAAATTTATACGTTACAAAGTAATTTTTTAGTTTTGTTTACAAAAATATTTTGTCTTCTATTTTGATTTTCGCTCACCAAAATCAAAATGTATACGTTACAAATTCATTTTTTAGTCTTGTTTGAACTAATTATTTAATTGAATGTGATATGAACTAATTATTATTTTTTTGTTTTTGTTATGAATTAGAATAAATAAACATGATTTTGTATTTAATAAAACATATTTAAAAAACTGCCAGATTTAACGAATTTTTTCGATATAACGAATGAACCTGACAATATATAATTCGTTAAACCGGGAAACCACTGTATATATATACAATTCATTATGGTTCACATAATTCATTATACATAACTTTTAAGATAACATAAAATATCACTTGTTTAAGCCATTTTATATATACGCATAAAAGCACAACAATCGGCAACACTGATATTCATAACAAAAACAATCAAACAGCTGTGTGATATTAATATAAGTATTTCTTGGCAAAAAATATGGAGGTAAGTTAAAATGTTTTTTAAAATCAATTTTTTTTAATAAATATACTTTTAGGATAGTGAAAATTATACTGAGGTTGATTTTGTTTTTGTAAAGATCTGGAGTTTCAGATCGTAGCTCCAACAGTAACTTTGCACAGCATCCTTCCTTTTTCCGACGTTGAATCCATTTACGCACCCATTGTCTTTTTTTGCGACTTTTGGATTCGTTTTCCCCCAATAATAATAAAGACGCTGCTCCACTTAGTACAAATAATGCTTCACAATCTTCCATTTCAGTTTTTATTTGTGAAAAAACAAATTTAAATATTTTGACAGTTTGATCAAATAAATTGTTACAGAAAATATTTGTTTCAGTGTGACCGGAGAAAAAACATGTTTGCCAACATATGTATTTGCCGTTGTTTGACTGCTGTTTGGTAAAATAAATTTTATCAAATATTTGCCCCTAGTGTGACCATCTAACAAAATGTGTAAACTTTTAAAGCAAATATGAGCAAACATGTTAGAGTCAAATGTTTGCTATATGTGACCGTACCTTAAGACCCGAATAAGTTGGATAAACTACAAAAAGTATTTAAGTTCTCATTGCACGAATAATGTTGTGTTGAGAACTACCGACGATATTGATGAGTCGATTGGCAACTTTACCGAGGACGAGCTGTGCATCACGCTTCCACTTATCACGTTGAATGTAGAAATAGGACAAACAGAACTTATTTCTCTGAACTCGAACATCTCCTATCAGAAAAAAGAAGAATGAGAAGAGAGTGGCAAATTCATAGGTCTCCTGAACTGAAAGCTAGGCTACGGGAATGCAGAGATATACTAAGACATTTCTTAGAAACCCAACGAACGGCCTCACTTAGATCTTACTTGGAAGGTCTTGATAGTACCCCACAATCTGACTACCCGTTATGGAGGGCGGCAAGTGGTTTATAAAGACCAGTGAGAGGAAAACCTCCTTTGCGAAATCCGACTGGTGACTGGGCTAGAAATGATTCCGAGAAAGGGACATTCTTTGTTAACCATTTGAGAAATGTGTTTACTATAAACAACTCAAATAATAACGAATCTGATTTGCCACCACTTGTTATAAGGCCTCCTGTACCTCTAAGACTAAACTTTCGTGATGTCCAAAACGCTATTGGTACTCTGAACCTTAGAAAGGCTCCAGGTATGGATAAAATCAGCAATAAAATGCTTGTAGTGTTATCTCGTGTAGCAAGAAGAATTATCCTCTTTATCTTCAACGCTATTTTACGCCTAGAATACTATCCTGTAGATTGGAAGGTGTCTATGATCACTATGATTCCTAAGTCAAGGAAGGACCACACCAAAGTGGAGTCATATAGGCCAATTAGTCTACTGCCGACAATTTCAAAACTGTTTGAAAAATTGTTAATGACTAAGTTGACTCCAATTCTGAATGACACTGAATGTATTCCTAATCATCAATTCGGCTTCAGAGCTAAACACAGCACCATCGAACAAACTCACAGATTGGTAAATGTGATAAGAGGGTCGTTTGAAGACAAAAAATACTGCTCCGCCCTTTTCATTAATGTGTCGCAAGCGTTCGACAAAGTTTGGCATGACGGTTTAATGCACAAAAAAAATTAACTCTGCCTGCTAACACCCATAAACTCATGGAAAGTTATTTATACGGTCGCAAATTTAAAATCAACGAAGGTGATTTTTTAAGTAGCGCTCAGCCAATTGAATCAGGTGTGCCACAGGGTAGCATACTGGGTCCTACTTTATATTTAATTTATGCCTCCGACATGCCGTCAGACCCCAAAATCCATACGTCAACTTTTGCAGACGATACAGCCTTTATCAGCGTCCATAAGGACCACCAAGTTGCATCACAGAATTTGCAGAATTATGTTTATAAGCTAGAGAATTGGCTAGAGCTTTGGAAAATCAGGGTTAACGAACAAAAATGTATTCATATAACTTTCACATTGCGAAAAGATACCTCCTCGATCATCAGAATAAATAATCAAATTATTCCTCAACATAATAAAGTCAAATACCTCGGCATTCACCTCGACCGCCGTTTAACTTGGAAGTCTCATATTGAAGCGAAACTTACACAAATGAGATTAAAAGCAGTGCAACTTAATTGGTTAATCGGCAGAAACTCTACATTGAAATTGGATTGCAAACTTTTGTTGTACAATGCAATACTAAAGCCAATCTGGTGCTATGGAATTCAATTATGGGGTACTGTCTCAGCATCCAACATTGAAAAAATTCAAAGGGGTCAAAATAATGGTGTTTTCTTTTCTGAAATAAAATGTTACACCTTTATTATGTACATTTTTATAATGTTTACCCCACATTTTAAAGATGTCGCATTTTTAATGGTCAGAATAGAACATAAAATTACAACAGTGTAACACTTTTTTTTATGTACAGCTGTTTTTGTTTTTTTTTTTTGTTAAAAAAGAAGAAGCAGATAGCTCCCTGGTAAGATCGCTTGAAATAAGAATATGAATATTTATCAAAATGACCAATGGCACCTTCCCGACTAATACGCAAATTCTTCTTAAACTATAAAAATTATATATATAAACATACATTCTTCTTATATATGAAGTAGGAGATATTGTCCTATGAAATTTGACATACATTAACTTCAGAGTATTCATTAATTACGTTTTCTACAAAGCCTTTCACTCGCGGTTGTGGATTTCTTTCCATAATCATATAAAATATTTTATCATCATCAGATGATGAACATGAATCCAACAAGTCATCCAAAATTTTTTCAGCACATAACAAAGTAGTAATATTTTCCATTTTGTATATATCTTTTTTGTTTCTTAACACAAATACACATTCATAAACAAAACAAATGTCAGCTGCAGCGATGCCAACTTAGCCCTTTTCGGGCTAGATTTAGCCGGATTTTAGTCACTCACAACGCGAAAAAAAGAAAATTGGATGTGGTTTTATATGTATTTTTTTTCCATTTAGCCCTTTTTTCAAAAATGTTTACGCGTTTTGAGTCTCAAAAGTTGGCATCACTGGTCAGCTGTTTTATCGTGCGATTCTCCCCCTCTAAAAATACAGAGTGTGAAAGGTGCACCATTTTTTAAATTTAAGTGTGACATTTATAGAAAAGAACATACTACACTTTAGCAGTGTTGACATTTTTTCAGAAAAGAACACAAAAAAATTAAAAAAGATGCGAAATGGGAAAAACGTGTAACATTTTTGCCAGAAAAGAAAACGTTATAAAATTCTACGTATAATTACTGCAGCACCATGGTATGTTAAAAATTCTCGAATCCACAAAGATCTAGGCGTGCCATTAGTAAAAGTCGAATTTACAAAATATGCGTCAAAGTATGTGAGCAAACTTGAATACCATCCAAACCCACTTGCACGAGACATCCTTAACTGTAGTGGCCACAATCGGTTGAGAAGGAGGGATACCCTTGCTTTAACTCAAGCGCAAAACAGATGACTGGATCAGTTGATGTGAAATTTTTTAGTATAATACAAATTTTTGACTGGCTGGGCTTATTATTTTCTTTTTAGTATTAAGATTTAAATACTTATTGTCATTTCATATATGAAGATTCAATAAATAATTAAAAGCAAAAAAAAAAAAAAAAAAAAAAAAATGTGTACTCTATTATGAAATTCCAAAAAATAAATAATTTAAAGTTCGCTAGTGCGTTTAACAACATGAACTATGTACAACAAATATAACATCAACAGCATAAGCTACAACAACATGAGCTAAAACGATATGCGCAGCAACAGCATGAACTACAACAAATATAACAACAACAATATGAACTACAACAGCACGGATTAACAACAACCACACCACAACCAGCGACTCGACACATAAGTTTTTTTTTATATAAAATAAGTTAATATTAAGGCCCCTTTTAGAGGTTTTTTGATTTTTTTCCAATTTCTTCCAAAGGAACTATATGTAAATTTGGTATCATATGCAAGGTCTTTGAGAGGCGCATTCAATGTGTTATCGAAAATTGAAAAAAATATATTTTAAATTCAAAAATTTTGAAAATTTCAGACAAAATCTTAGTTTTTTTTTAATTTTTTGACAGAATTTACGTAAATAAATAGTTGATATTTCTTGATTATAAACATCATGCAATTTAACCCAAACGGGTTTTCCCGTTTTTTTCTATTTCAATTCTATCTAGTTCAATTTTTATTAATTCTTTTTTAAACCTAAATTCTTCCCTATCTGACAATCTCTGTTAACTCAAGTTGTTAATGTAATAGGTATTATTAATTTATTATATTTTTTGTTTGTTATACAATCGGCCCTATTATCGTTGGGGTTGTAGTTTTAAAACGACAATTTGGCATCACCGTTGGCGTTAACAACAATTATCGAAATTGAAACGTTATTACCTAATTTGAAACGATAATAAAACCGACAAAGGAACATTTATTTTTTGTCGGCGCCATTTAATTTAAATAAATTAAAAATTAAAATAACAACAATGCAACAGTTTGAAACTTTAGTTTCCGAAATGGAAAAGGCGCCTGCTTATGCTAAGGGTTTTCGTAAGGACATAAAACCCTTAAATTTCAATAGCTTTTGGAGAGAAACTGCAGAAAAATTAAATCCGCTTGGACCTCCAGTTCGTGATGGTGATGGTTGGCACAAAGTAAGTAAGAATAAAATAGCGATAAGAAATAATTAAAATTTTATTAAAAAATTTATTTAACAACTTAAAGATGTGGAAGGACTTGAAGTTCAAACTAAAAAAGAAGCTGGTAAACAATAAAGCTGAATGTAGAGCAAATCGAGGAGGAGTTTATAAACAGATTCCGTTGTCTCCATTGGAAGAAGCTGTGGCTAATTTATTAAAATTTGAAGAGCAGGTAAACCCGACAGGTGATGAGTTAGGGTTCGGAGAAGAATTGCAAGTTCCGGCGTACCCAATTGAACAAGGAACACACAATGCTACCTCGGAAAATTTAATTTTAACTTCCACCACAGAATCAAACGTTAATGACGGTTTACCTACTGTTTCGACAAGGATGAGGTCTACAGCTTCCACCATAGAACCAGACGTTAATGACGATTTACCTACTGTTTCGACAAGGGTGGGGTTCACAGCTAATTCCAAAGCTTCTGAAAAGGAAAGAATCACATTATTAAGAACGCAAACCGAAGTGCTACAAGAGCGATGCGGTTATTCCAAATCCATAAAGGGATGTTTGAAAGATATATTTAATTACCAGAAAAGGAGACTGCTAATAGAAGAGGAACGTCTTGAAATTTACAAAAGGAAAACAGAAAAAGAAGAATAGCTCCTGTGTCTTGATTCATCTATAAAAAAGAAAAAATTAGAATTATTGGAAAATCAGCTAATTAGTAACGGGTTTTGCAATAGCTACTTGACAACTCTGAATTTAAATTGTGAACGCACTATTTCACTGATCATCTAATTGTTGCTTTCTTTTTTTTCAGTAAACTTAACATTTTCGTTATGGTAAAGTACACGAAGGAACAACGTTTGGAAATTATAAAAATGTACTACCGAAATTCGGAGTCGGTGACCGCAACTTTAAGAGCGTTAACTCCAATTTTCGGTCGTAATTCTCGCCCTAGTAGACAAGCAATAACAAGTTTAGTGCAAAAATTTGAGTCTACATATTCATTGTGTGATGCTGTCGTGCCAGTGAGACAACGGCCTGGTCGAAGTTCCGAAAATATCGCTGCCGTTCAGGCGTCCGTAGCAAACGATTCAAATCAGTCGATTCCGCGGCGTTCTCAAGAACTGGGCATCCCCAAGACCACTTTATGGCGAATTTTGCGTAAGGATCTGGGTTTACACCCATACAAGATTAAGCTGACTCAAGAATTGAAGCCGATGGACCATTTGAGTCGACGTACGTTCTCCGATTGGGCTCTGGAGAAGATGCACCAAGATGATGAATTTCATCGCAAAATCATCTTCAGTGACGAAGCTCATTTTTGGCTCAATGGGTTCGTCAATAAGCAAAATATGCGTTATTGGTCTGCTGAAAATCCACATGTGCTTCACGAATCACCACTTCATCCACAAAAAATTACTGTTTGGTGCGCTTTGCATGCCGGCGGCGTCACTGGGCCATATTTTTTCGTCGACAATAACGATCGTCACGTTACTGTGAATGGCGATCGTTATCGCGCAATGATTAGCGATTATTTTTGGCCCGAATTGGAACACATGGACTTGGATGACATGTGGTTTCAACAAGACGGTGCCACAAGCCACACAGCACATCTCAAACGGTTTGCGTTTTATTTAAAAAAAAAGTTGTCAAGTCCTTATTGGAAAACCCTGTATTAGAAAAGAGAGTAATTAGTTTACTTTTATTTTAATTTTTATTTACTTTTTGTTTAGCCGACCGTAGACCATCAAAGAAATCTGACGGCAAATGAAATTTGATCGTCTGGGGATTTGAATTTGGCAGTCGTACAACCACTTCATCAAAATGACTTACTTTTTTACTGTTAAAATGGCAAAAAGCCTTTTATATTTTTTTCATGGATTGAATTTTGTTAAATAAATTAAATAATTTTGTTTTCATATTTTAAGTTTTCGTTTTGATGTATTTTCACGTGCTCCAAGTAGGCATCGAAATCGCGAATTGAGCACTCCTATTACCCCTTCAATAATATTTCGGGCCTTTGCATGTACGGAGTTGTAATGCCTTTCTGCACTATGTTCATCCGCTGACCGGTAGGGTGTCATCAAAAATGGTTTCAGCGGGTAACCAGCATCTCCGAAAAACTTAACTATAATACTAATTTTACTATATTTGAAATTTTATACCTAGAATCCACAAATTACGTTCACCAGCATCATATTTTCCCTGTATAAACCTTCTAACACGGCTGGTATTACAAACTAAGGAATCGTGAGCCGAGCCTGGATGTCTAGCATCTATAAATCTTGTACATATGCATCTTATGGTCGCAGATCTACATATGTATAAATAATAAAGAAAAAGAAGTTAGCAACTAAATTATTACTAGTATTTTTTTATAGTTTGTACTTACTGTCATCGAATTTATGCTGAAGAAGCCTTTCCGATTGTAGTATAAATGCTGTGAACTTTTGTTAGGCCCTACCATTTTGAAGTGCTTTCCGTCAACACAGCCTATCATTCCAGGAAAACCAGTTCGTTCATAAAAAAATCAAATTTTACCCAAGTTTTACAAAGTGTGGTACTCATTGCATCCAAAACTTCAAAAAAAAATTTACTAACCGTGGGGTGAGCTAAGGATAAGTTGAAACCATTTCCAACGCTTAGTTGATATGACCCTTGTGCAAAAAAATCTTAAAGCGGTTGCCAGTTTTATTGTAGGCGTTATTGCTGGCTTACGCATATTGCATTCAAGTTCTGGAGCGATTTCTTCCAACACGTATTTAAAGGCAGTTTTATTTAGCCTAAATGTCCACAAATCTGAAAATACACCAAATTTAATTTATATGTATTTTAAAAACGTTTGTAGTCAGACGACAGAGTTAATGTGCATTAAAATCTCACTAATGTGAGAATTAAGATTTTACCGAGACAGACGACAGTTTCTGCATTTAGTAAACAGCTGTTTGTTTGTAAACAACTGTTTAATTATGAAAAAATTTGTTTGGCATTTGGTGAAAAATCAGTATTTATTTGAAAAAAAAGCTGAAATTACTTTTACTGAAACTGCTCCATAATGCAAAAATTGTTCATGCACTAGCAACCATCAACCTGAACGTGTTGCTACATGTGGGGACCGCAGTGGGACACTCTGAAATAAGAGAAAGGCAATTGTGGAAATCTATTTTTATTATTTTAATTTTACAATTGTCTTCTTCTTCTTTTAGAATAGTAAACAATTTGATAACATATTCTTGATTTTCGACGATGTTGCCATATTGAAATAGCTAAATGCAGTATAAATTCAGTTTGATTTTGTGCATTTACGTCTAACTTAATGCGCATTAAGATGGGATAATTCACGAGTTAATTTGAATTAAGACTGTTCCTCGTCTCACACATATGTATATAAATATGTATGTATATCTTTAAAAAAACCGAAAAAGGGCGATATCTTCAATCAGTAACAAATCAAATATTTATTAAACAAAAAAAAAAAAAAAATAACTAAACAAAAAACAAATAATTTATACATATGTACATATATGATGAATTTCACGTCAAGTGAATCAATTTTAAAAATCGATGTCTTCCGATATGGATTTGCACCAAGGTTAGTACTATTGGATAGTAGGTCAGAGACAAATTTTCAGCTCTATCAGTCCAGAAGTGCCGGAGTTAGAGGGGGTCAAAGTTGGACATTTTGTTCAATTTTGGTCATACAGGGTTTTTTTAAATGAGTGTAACGTTTTACCTATTAATAGCTATTTCTTCAATCATTTCAAAAATTTTTAATTTTTAAAAAATTTTTTATTACAAATTTAATCCCGACGTTTGAAAATTTTCATATTACAAACCCTTGAAAAAGACGACAATAAATCCACGCAACGTCGGGATTAAAAATTGTAATAAAAGTTGAATTTTTTTTTACATTGAAGATTAGGCCACATTAGCTTAATAATAATAATACTCATTAATTCATCAACCTGGCCAAAAAGAAAAACTAATACGATAAAAAAATATATTTAATTTATTTTGGATTATCCCCTACCACTGTTTCCAATTGCGGCTGTTGAGCCAATTGCTGCTGGTTTGGAACTTGGTGCTGGGAAGATTGCTGCTGGGGCACTTGCCAGTAGGGAAACTTGCTGAAGAACTACGGGCTGAAGAACCTGCTGGGGAACTTGTTGCTCAGAAACTTGCCATTGTTTGCTGCTGCCAAGGCTCCCCACTTGCCTTTTTATCTTTAAATTAATGCAAATTTTGTGGTGGCAAAAAGGACATTTGGAAAACTAAAAATACAAACTTAAATTATAAGTCATATACTTACAGCCGGGTCCATGATGTCGAACGCTAGCGTTCGCTTGAATTTCAAACTCAAACATCGTGGGCCAAGCTGTTAGTTTTAAAATTACTAACCATTTTTCTTTTTTTTTTATATATGCATATAATGTTTTTTCTTTTCTCAAACCCTATTAATTAAATATTTGCGCCATTTCTGTTTTAGTGTTGCCAGATAGTACGAATTTTTTTTAGTACCAAAAAAATTTGGCATTACTTTTTGAAATATTTGGCTGTTTTCATAAACGTAGTATGCAATGCAACATTGCATTGCATAGAGTTCATATTAGCATTTAGAAATATATGTAATTTAAAAATTTTTGTTTTCAGATTCTTTTAAATAGTCCAATATCTTTATATTTTATGTGATAAAAGTTTTTAAATTATATTCTAAATGCTATTATGAACTCTATGCAATGAAATGTTGCATTGCATACTGCGTTTATGAAAACAGCCTTTATTTGCGTGAAGTATCTTAGAATCAGTTTTTTTTTTCAACTTTTGTGAGCAAAAAACTTTAGGGAAAAATAAAATGTAAGTCAGAATATAGCTAAAGCACTAAGCTATAGAGTGCAATAAGCCATTCTTAGGAAGAAGTCCTAGTTTTGGTCCCTCAGCGAAAAAAGGATTTGAGTGAAATTCTGCAGAATCAGATTTTTTTCAACTTTGTTGAACAAAAAACTTTAGCTATAGACTGCAATTAGCATTTCTTAGGAATAAGGCGTAATTCTTATCCCTTTGCCAAACCTAAAAATAATCTTTTTAAGAAAAAAAAAATATAAACTAATTTCAACTGATTTTGTTTTTAATTTAATAAATTGTAATATTATATAAATTATTTTACACAATCTTCTTTAACAAATTCTGGATAAATTGAATTTTGTTTTTTATTTTAATTTAATTAAAGACTATTTTTAAATAATATTTTTGGTTGCACTTTGTTATCTTGTTATAACAGACGAAAAATTTCCCCATATACCGAAAACAAGAAGATATAATTTCTATAAAATACTCGATGCTACCATATTTATTGCAAACTTTTTCACTATTTTAACTTGGCAGCACCTAAATTTGGATCTGCATACCCGAAAATACTTAATTTGTATCTGCAATAAAATGGCTGTAATAAAAATAATTTATAAAATAGTATAAAAAACATGATATTTTTTTAGTTATTTCGTTTTCTGTTTATTTTTAATAAAAAAAAATAATAGTGCCAGAGTAACAAATTATTTTTTTCTAAAAAGTGGTACCACTACACAACGAACCTTTTTTCCCTTAATGAAACTTTTCGTCCAGTTTCGTCAAATGTCATTTGCTTAAGCAAAGTGCCAAACTGAATGCACTCTCCGTACGGAATCATCTGTTTTTTGATTTAATTAAAACAAATAAAAAAAATTAGTATGCAAAATCAAGAAATAGATTATTTTACTCATATCTTATCATTTTTTTATTATTTATTCAACAATTAGCAGTTTTTACTGTTTGGAAATTTTCAATAAACGAAAACATCAAATAAACAAATACAGGGCTGTAATATTTGAATTTAAAGTACTCGCAAAAATATAAAATACTGCACAAATATGCAACAAGGGTTATATGCAGCATGTATGTAAGTACATTATGGCCACCTAAAAGTCTTCTTAAGTTTACTTATGCATTTGACAGACTTTTCGTTCATTTTTGACAGTTGCTTAAGCTAGCTTATGCACATTATGGTTGAACCTTCTGCCTTTTGTCTACCCTCCCGCATCATAAAGATGCACAAAATTTTGTCAATTTTAAATACACGATTCAGTCTCGTCTCATCGAACTGTTCGGACGTGTTACTTTTAGTGCGGCTGAATTTTCGGTGAAAAAATCGTAATAGGTGAAAAAGTGCAATAGGTTGAAATAAAACAAAAAAGTGAAAAAATAACTCGTAATAGGTTTAAAAAAATCTACGGTAATATCGGTAATTAAAAAAAACACTAAAAATCGCATAAAAATTGTATGAGTGTTCCTCTCAGATGTAATTCTGAGAAAGAGCTTAGCTCGTCTAGAAAAACTAAATGGGTCTCTGAGGAAGAATCCATAAAAAAATCTGTGGAGAATCTTCTCACTGCAAGAGCCGTGGAACGGCGTCGTTCCTGTTCGCCCAATATAGTAATTTCAACAGATGAAAAAACATCATCTTCATCAAACAGTGCAGTCAAACCAAAAAAACAAGTAGGTATGGATAAGTACATCACCGTTCTCAAGCGACAGAGGAGCCCGACGTCTGCTCAAGTGTCATCAAATTCAAAAGCTCCTAAGACCGTGAGTAATGATCAAAATAGGTTTGCTCTCCTCCAGACGGATGAGCCAGAACTTCCTAAGAAGACGTTTAAGCCCCCACCAATTTATCTGAGAGAGCCCACTTCCAGTAAATTGGTACAAGGAATTGTTTCGGTAATAGGTGCATATATGTTTAGCGTAACATCAATTAAACATGGAAATATCAGCGAAACCAAAATTCAAGTGAAAAAGGAAGATGATTTTCGAAAATTGTCCAACCAGTTGGAGAGGGAGACTAGGGATTTCTACACCTATCAGCTCAAAAGCGCAAAAGGTCTCCAAGTCGTTCTAAAGGGTATAGACCCATGTGTTGACCCTGCGGAGATAAAGACCGGCTTAATGGATAAAGGGTTTAAAATTAAGAGTGTTGTGAATATTAGAAACCGTGAAAAGATTTCACAGCCTATGTTTAGGGTGGAATTGGAACCTGGAGATGTCGTATTAACGAAAAACGAGTCCCATCCCATCTACAATCTGATTTACCTTCTGCATCGTAGAATCACCGTGGAAGAACCGCATAAGCGTCAGGGACCCGTCCAGTGTCTTAACTGTCAAGAATTTGGTCACACCAAGGCGTATTGTAAATTGCCGTCAGTTTGTGTTGCGTGTGGGGAGCTACATGCAACTGCTCAATGCGATAAGTCGAAAACTGATTCAAAAATCAAAAAATGCAGTAACTGCGGAGGTAATCATACCGCAAACTATAGAGGTTGTCCAATTTACACTCATTTGAAAGGCATAAGAACCAACAAGACGTCAGTTTTACCTGATCATCCTCAACAGCCTAATTTTGCTTCGAGTAACAATTTCCCCCAATTGTTACGGTCCACTAATCATGTAAACGCGCCTAGTTCTAGACAAGTTTCTTACGCAAACGTGGTTAAATCTAATATGTCAGGTTTGGAGCAGGAACCTAAATCACAATATTTCGAGCCTAATATTAACACTCTAGAGACTACATTGCAGACTCTTGTCCAAACTATGAACACTTTTACGACCACTATGACATCCATGATGCAGGAAATGCTGAAAATGCAATCCACTATCTTACAAGCCATTTTAAAGAAATGATTTGTTTAAAAATTTGTTTTTGGAACGCGAACGGCCTCCGCCAACATAAAAACGAACTGGAACACTTCCTGATGGATAAGCAGATTGATGTCATGATGATTGCTGAAACTCACTTGACGGCGACAGCGTACTTCAAAATTAATGGCTACGTGTTATATGATACTAAAGATCCACGCGGAAGAGCATGTGGAGGTTCGGCAATTCTTATAAAGAACAGAATAAAACATTATTTAATGAACAACATATGTGAGGATTACCTACCAGCAACAAACATTTGTATTGAATTCTGTCAATACAATTTTGTTTTATCATCAATTTATTCGCCACCTCGATTTTCAATAAAAGAACACCAATACTACAGCTTCTTCAATTCCCTTGGAGCTAGATTTTTAGTTGCTGGTGACTTTAACGCCAAACACACTTTTTGGGGTTCACGTCTGGTGACCCCGAAGGGTCGTGAACTCTTCAACACCATTGCAAAAATGGGATTAGATGTACTCTCAAGCGGGCATCCCACCTACTGGCCGACGGACCGACGGAAGATTCCCGATGTTATTGACTTCGGAGTAGTGAAAAATATCCCTGTAGAATCGATACAAGTGGAGCCTTCATTAGACTTGTCTTCAGATCACTCTCCTTCTATTATTTCAATGCGTTTCCGTCAAGGGAATGGCTCTCCATTTCGGGACATATCTAAAACCAGAGTACGTTGGATAAAGTATAAAAAGTATTTAAGTTCCCACTGCACGGTAAATGTAGTGTTGAGAACTACCGAGGATATTGATGGGTCGATTGGCAAGTTTACTGAGGACATACGAAGAGCTGTACATCACGCCTCCACATACGACGTTGAGTGCAGAAGTGGGACAAATAGAACTTATTTCGCTGAACTCGATCATCTCCTGTCAGAAAAAAGAAGAGTTAGAAGAGAGTGGCAAATTCACAGGTCTCCTGAACTGAAAGCTAAGCTACGGGTATGCAGAGATATACTAAGACAATTTCTTAGAAACCCAAAGAATGGCTTCACTTAAATCTTACTTGGAGGGTCTTGATAGTACCCCACAATCTGACTATTCGTTATGGAAGGCGGCACGAGGTTTAAAAAGACCAGTTAGAGGAAAGCCTCCTCTGCGAAATCCGACTGGTGACTGAGCTAGAAATGATTCCGAGAAGGGGATTTTATTTGTTAACCATTTGAGAAATGTGTTTACTATAAACAACTCAAATAATGCATCTGATTTGCCTCCACTCGTTATTAAACCTCCTGTACCTCTAATGGCGTTTTCTTTTCTGGCAAAAATGTTACACGTTTTTCCCATTTCGCATCTTTTTTAATTTTTTTGTGTTCTTTTCTGAAAAAATATCAACACTGCTAAAGTGTAGTGTGTTCTTTTCTATAAATGTCACACTATAAATTAAAAAAATGGTGCACCTTTCACACTCTGTATTTTTAGAGGGGGAGAATCGCACGATAAAACAGCTGACCAGTGATTCCAACTTTTGAGACTCAAAACGCGTAAACATTTTTGAAAAAAGGGCTAAATGGAAAATAATCCATATAAAGCCACATCCAATTTTCTTTTTTTTTGCGTTTTGAGTGACTAAAATCCGGCTAAATCTAGCCCGAAAAGGGCTAAGTTGGCATCGCTACAACTGACATTTGTTTTGTTTATGAATGTGTATTTGTGTTAAGAAACAAAAAAGATATATACAAAATGGAAAATATTACTACTTTTTTATGTGCTGAAAAAAAATTTTGGATGACTTGTTGAATTCATCTTCATTATCTGATGATGATAAAATATTTTATATGATTATGGAAAAGTGAAAGGCTTTGTAGAGAACGTAATTATGAATACTCTGAAGTTGATGTATGTCAAATTTCCTACTTCTTATTTATATATGTAATGTATGTCTATATATATATAATTTTTATACTTTAAGAATTTGCGTATTAGTCGGGAAGGTGCCATTGGTCATTTTGATAAATATTCATTGTCTTATTTCAAGCGATCTTACCAGGGAGCTATCTGCTTCTTCTTTTTTAACAAAAAAAAAAAACAAAAACAGCTGTACATGAAAAAAAAGTGTTACACTGTTGTAATTTTATGTTCTATTCTGACCATTAAAAATGCGACATCTTTAAAATGTGGGGTAAACATTATAAAAATGTACATAATAACGGTGTAACATTTTATTTCAGAAAAGAAAACACCATAAGACTTAGCTTTAATGATGTTCAAAGCGCTATTGGTACTCTGAATCTTAAAAAAGCTCCAGGTATGGATAAAATCAGCAACAAAATGCTTGTGGAGTTACCTCGTGTAGCTAGACAAATTATCCTATTTATTCTCAATGCTATTTTACGCCTAGAATACTATCCTGCAGATTGGAAGGTATCTATGATTACCATGATTCCTAAGCCAGGGAAGGACCCCACTGAAGTAGAGTCATATAGGCCAATTAGTCTACTGCCGACAATTTCAAAACTGTTTGAAAAATTGTTAGTGGCTAAGTTGATTCCAATTCTGAACGACACTCACTGTATCCCAAATCACCAATTCGGGTTCAGAGCTAAACACAGTACAATCGAACAAACTCACAGATTGGTAAATGTGATAAGACAGTCGTTTGAAGAGAAAAAATACTGCTCCGCCCTTTTCATTGATGTGTCGCAAGCGTTCGACAAAGTCTGGCATGAAGGTTTAATGCATAAAATTAAATTAACTCTGCCTGCTAACACCCACAAACTTATGAAAAGTTATTTATATGGTCGCAAATTTACAATCAAAGAAGGCGATTTTTTAAGCCCCGCTCAGCCAATTGAAGCAGGAGTACCCCAGGGTAGCATACTGGGTCCAACTTTATATTTGATTTATGCATCCGATATGCCGTTAGACCCCATAATACATACTTCAACTTTTGCAGACGATACAGCCTTTATTAGCGTTCATAAGGACCATCAAATAGCATCACAGAACTTGCAGAAATATGTTTATAAACTAGAGAATTGGCTTGAGCTTTGGAAAATCAGGGTTAACGAACAGAAATGTATTCATATAACTTTCACATTGCGAAAAGATACCTGCTCGTTCATCAGAATAAATAATCAAATTATCCCGCAACACAATGAAGTCAAATACCTCGGAATCCACCTCGATCGTCGTTTAACTTGGAAGTCTCATATCGACGCAAAACTTACCCAGATGAGATTAAAAGCAGTGCAAATTAATTGGCTAATCGGCAGAAACTCTACATTGAAATTGGATTGCAAACTTTTGTTGTACAATGCAATACTAAAGCCAATCTGGTGCTATGGAATTCAATTATGGGGTACTGCCTCAGCATCCAACATTGAAAAAATTCAAAGGGGTCAAAATAAGATTCTACGTACAATTACTGCAGCTCCATGGTATGTTAAATATTCTCGAATACACAAAGATCTAGGCATTCCTTTGGTGAAAGTCGAATTTACAAAACACGCCTCAAAATATGTCAGCAAACTTGAACACCATCCAAACCCACTTGCACGAGACATCCTTAACTTTACTGGCCATGTTCGGTTGAGAAGGAGGGATACCCTTGCTTTAACTCAAGCGCAAAGCAGATGACTGGATCAGTGGATATAAATTTTTTGTAGTATCATAATATTTTGTCTAGCACTGGCTGGACTTATTATTTTCTTTTAGTATTAAGATTCGAAAACTTATTGTCATTTCATTTCTGAAGATTCAATAAATAAATTAAATGTATTAAAAAAAAAAAAATTTTGTATTCTAGTTATTTAATTTTAATGTTGTGCCTATATTCATTGGGATCATCTATATTTTTCAAGGACGTTTTTCATTAATGCTTCAATGAATTGAAAACAGTAAACTCCACAGTTATAAGTATCTTTTTGAAGTGGATGAACTAATTCTCACACTTCCAATTATTATTTCCAAACTGATGCAATATTTCAAACATTTTATTTTTTTACAGTTAATATATTTCTTTGATT
The DNA here is from genome assembly GCA_916048285.2 of Bellardia pandia. Classification (NCBI taxonomy): domain Eukaryota; kingdom Metazoa; phylum Arthropoda; class Insecta; order Diptera; family Calliphoridae; genus Bellardia; species Bellardia pandia. The sequence continues at coordinate 89,055,403 of OU696532.1, read as the reverse complement.
TACGCCCATATAATAGAATATTTTTTTCTGAATATCAAGGTATAAAAAAATGAAATGATGCATTCTTAGTATCGGAAGAATGACAATTTTGTTTACGTTTATATCAAATATACTTTTATATCAATATTATAATTAAAAAAAAATTGCCTCACCCTCTTCGCGTGTACTAATAGCAGCATTTGATATGCTTTTCTCCACCACCAAGCAGTAAATAAACATTTTTGAGGATTGGTAACCCTGCCTTTGAGCTGTCAAGAAGTAGAAAAGAAAAATATTGTTCTGCAAAATAAATAAATAAAAAAATTAATGTAAAATTATCGCCTCTGATTCTCAACATATTTGTTAAGAGTTCCACAAACACATTTCCGTCGCTGATCGCAGTTTTGCCCGAGTTTTACCTGGTGTTGTAGCCCAAACACAAAAACTTATTGACTTACTGTAGTCGTTGCTGTTGTTTTTGTTTCTGGTTGGCGTCCGGCTGTTGGAGTCTCACTGTTGTTGCAGCATTTATTTTCTCAAGCGGAAGAACTATATTTATCTGTGGTGGGTCCCTGCATACAACATCTCCAGAGTACACTTAGAGAACAGAAAGTAAAAGATATCTAACTTCTTTCAACATGCAATCTTCAAATCAAAACAACTCGAGTGATGTTTTCTCGTGGCATAAGTTATGTAATCTATTAGATGAAAAACTTAGTGATGTTACTAGGAAGTCTGATCTAAATGAACTAAAAGCTGAAATAGATGAGCTGAAACAAGAAAATGCTAAACTAAAAAAGGATGTGAATAAACTAACATCCAGGTTGGAATCTATTGATCGTCGTTCTCGTTCGTATAATATTGTAGTCTCTGGACTTAATAGTAAAAACAATAATACAGCTAAACAAGAAGTTGAAAACCTATGTAACAACGTCCTCAAAGTAAATGCGAATATTATGTCTACACGTATGATTGCTGGTAGAAAATCATTTTGCTTTACACTGGCGTCTAGTTTTCAAGCTTATAATGTAACAGCAATGAAAAAGAAATTAAAAGGCAAAAATATCTTTATTAATAAAGATTATACCGTGGATGAACAAAATGTGCGTTATAATTTACGAAAGCTGAGCAAAAGTATCACCAAATGCAATAGGACAGTCAAAGTAAGGCTTGGCGAATTTTGTTGATAATAAAAAATATACCTACAAGTCTGATAAAATTTAAACTACTTCAAATAGTGATGCAATATATCTTCGTAAATTGCTTGCAAGTACTGATTATGCTACTGAAATTAATGTCATAAACGTGAACCAACCTATTGAGAATCTTCCTAATACTTCGATCTCGTAATAGCAATATAGTACATTTAAATTACTATCATACAATGTTGCAAATTTGGCAAATTCAATAAATTTTGGCTATTTCTTAACCTATGTAAATCAATTTGATCTATTTTTTTATTCGAAACCCACGTTCTTAGTGAGAATCAATATCGTCTTAATTCTTATTTTCAAAATTATTTTCTAAAATGGATTCCTGCAAAGAAAATACACAGAGCTGGTCGTGTAAGTGGTGGATGTCTTTTTGGATTTAAAAAAGAGCTACAAAAGAAGAAAACATGTTAAGAGCAAAGAATTCTCAAAATCATGATATGTACCCACAGCTTAATCATAACTTTATGCCTGTACCATTATTAAATTACTCGACACGTGTCACCTGTCTTCTTATTAAAACTAGAGGTGGATTATTAGAACTGAATGGCAGATATTTTATTAATGCTGCATAAACTTGTTGTACAATATGTAATACTAATGAAGTAGAAAATACATTTCTCTTTTTGGGAGTCTGTCCAATTTATAATGAAATACGTAGAGCCTGTTTTAATAAAATAAATCTGCCTGTAAATGATGTTATCAGTATTCTGAATGGTTATAATTTTTCTACTTTATATAAGTATATTGAACTATGTTTAAAATACCGTAAGCTAATATTAAATGAGTTTTCCTAGTCACATATTTTATATACATATAATAAAATATAAAAATCACATTTTATGCCATTCTGGCTCACAACAACTATGTTTGGCCATATATAGATTAAAAATAATATTTAAGACTGAATTTGTATAAAAAGAAGAAAAAGACTGAATTTGTATATTAAAATATTATATAATCTATTAATAAATAAATAATAATAACATTTCAACAACATTATTATATTATTATGTTCTGAAATCACGGTTATTTTAAATCACTAACGATTTTGAAATCACGGGAGGAATATTTTGGTGTTCTGAAAATCACGATAGTTTTAATATTTAGTAGTGATTTTGATTGTTCTAAATCACGAGCTTTGTGTTGACTACTAAAAAGTAAATCACGAAAAATGTAAACATTTGTAAAAAAAAATCGTCCGCAAAAAATACAAACGTCTTACTAAATTTTTAAAATTTAAGTTTTTCCTGTGTAAATAGTTAGTTTTATTTCAAAAAAAGATCAAATGATTTTAAGTGTATGTGATAATTTTATTACAAGAGTTCAATGAAAAATGCTTGAAAAACTCTAAGTGATTTGAAATCATTAGGCTGTTAGATGACCGGTTTTAAATCACGAGATTTCAATATTTTTTGTCCACAGAACACCTTTTTAGTGATTTCAAATCATTTTACGAAACAACGAACAGGCCTGATAATTGTTGGTATGGGTTAAGTGATTCGAATTCTTTTAGGGTAATTGCAGTTGTTTGGACTTCTTTTTGCATATACGTATGTATGTACATATATCAACTATATTTGTATAAATTCCAACAACAAATTTAATGTCTCTTAACTTTTTTAGAAGACATTGGCGGATAATATTTATATCAGATTTAAATATTTTTTTCCCCTTTAACGAATTACTGTTTAATTTTTCTTTTGTTCAGAAGGAGCATTTCATATTCTTGAAAAACTATCAACAAAGAATTAATTTTAAAAATTTTTAGTTTTTATAATTGTTTTTGGGATAGTCATTTTCTGAGTGTGATGTTATTTTTTTAATATTTAAATATATTTGCACTCTTTTTATAAAAAGGACTTTTGGCATCATCACGTATACAGGCAAGTTCTGAAATCACGAGCGAATTTAAAATCACTGGAGAAATATTTTGGTGTTCTGAAAATCACGAGATTTTCAATTGTTAGTAGTGATTTTGATTGTTCTAAATCACGAGCTAACAGCTGATTTTCTTTGTTTACGATAAAATTTTGTTTAAGTAATCTATCAGCAAAATATAATAAATTTACAATTTGAAGTTAAAGTGTCTGTAAGGAAGCGTAAAAATGCCTGGAGCTAGTTCGTTAGCAATAATTGAACTAAAAAAACAGCAGTTAAATAATGAGCGTCTAAAAAAACTCTACTTGAGAGACTTTTCCAATCCCATGGAAATGATTTCACATATGTAAGTAACCTTCCAGATTAATTTCGCATTACCGCTTTACAAGGGTGCTTTCCAATTAGTACTGGGTGATATATACGGTGACCATACGTCCTTTTTTTTAAAGGACAGTCCTTTTTTCTGACATACTGTCCTTTAAAATAAAATAAAAATAATCGTCCTTTTTTTAATGAAATTGTCCTTTTTTTAGCTAAAATGTCCTGTTTTACCGCTAAACAAAATAAAAAGTTTTATTTCTCAAAATACCAAAATTTTTACATCACTACAATTGAAATTATAATTATAAAAATATAAAACTACTTGGTAGCACTGAAAAAGGTATGTTCAGTTCAGATGTGTATACGTGTACACATCTATGTGTGTATTATGGCGTTTTCTTTTCTGGCAAAAATGTTACACGTTTTTCTCATTTCGCATCTTTTTTAATTTTTTTGTGTTCTTTTCTGAAAAAATGTCAACACTGCTAAAGTGTAGTGTGTTCTTTTCTATAAATGTCACACTATAAATTTAAAAAATGGTGCACCTTTCACACTCTGTATTTTTAGAGGGGGAGAATCGCACGATAAAACAACTGACCAGTGATGCCAAGTTTTGAGACTCAAACGCGTAAACATTTTTGAAAAAAGGGCTAAATGGAAAAAAATCCATATAAAACCACATCCAATTTTCTTTTTTTTTCGCGTTTTGAGTGACTAAAATCCGGCTAAATCTAGCCCGAAAAGGGCTAAGTTGGCATTGATGCAGCTGACATTTGTTTTGTTTATGAATGTGTATTTGTGTTAAGAAACAAAAAAAAAATATACAAAATGGAAAATATTTTTTATGTGCTAAAAAATTTTGGATGACTTGTTGGATTCATCTTCATCATCAGATGATGATAAAATATTTTATATGATTATGGAAAGAAATCCACAACCGTGAGTGAAAGGCTTGGTAAAGAACGTAATTAATGAATACTCTGAAGTTGATGTATGTCAAATTTCATAGGACAATATCTCCTACTTCTTATATATGTAATGTATGTTTATATACATATATGATTTTTATATTTGAGAAGAATTTTCGTATTAGTCGGGAAAGTGCCATAGGTCATTTTGATAAATATTCATTGTGTTATTTCAAGCGATCTTACCAGGGAGCTATCTGCTTCTTCTTTTTTAGCAAAAAAACAAAAACAGCTGTACATGAAAAAAAATGTTACACTGTTGTAATTTTATGTTCTATTCTGACCATTAAAAATGCCACATCTTTAAAATGTGGGGTAAACATTATAAAAATGTACATAATAAAGGTGTAACATTTTATTTCAGAAAAGAAAACACCATTAGTGTCGACTAACGACTAACTGCCTTACTCATAAAAAATTAAAGTAGACTTCAATGTACTTTCAGAAAGTTTTGTATGCAAATTTTGTCTAAAAGCACACTTCAACCTACTTTATTTTTTCTGAATACAGCAGTAAATGCACAAGTGCTCTGTGAAGAAAAAAAAGCTGTGAACTCCTTATTGTTTAATGTGCATGTTTGGTTTTAGTGTTGTATTCTATAATTCGTCATTGTTGAGGCAGGTAAGTTTTAAATCATTGTGTTATTGTTATATCTGTGGTCTAATTATTCAAATACATAAGTACGTATGGACATAAACACCTTTTATTTATTTTAGATATAGCTTGGTATTCTGTTCGTCATTTCGTGCGAAATACTATCAAAAGACCATATAAAAAAATTGATGCGAAATAAATGCGTAATAATGCTGCTGAAGTTGTACTCTGTTCTTGTTGTGAAAAGTTACGAAATGTTTCTGGCAGCATGTTTTTTTCAACCAAAAAATGTATATGGCAACATTTTTTTTCAACTGCGAAATAATGTAAGAGGCACTTATTTCGCACGAAATTAATAACAACAGCTGTTTAGATTTTATTTGTTATTGTGTTTTTAATTTAATAATTTCGCACAAAAATTATTCAAATTGAAAATAGTACTAATAAAACAAAAAATAATAAAGACAAAAATAATAAAGACAAAAATAAATTTAGTGAAACTGAGAAGCGTCTGATCATATCGGCAGTATGAAAAAGAAAAAATATAAGGAATAAAACCAATAAATTACATTGCAACCGCAACGCCATAAAAGCATCATGGATAATAATATAATTTTTGTATACATTTCTTTAACACATAAAAACATATGGTTTTTGTTTATATAAAAGAAACAATGTTGCATACCTAAGGGCAATAAAAACGACAATTTTCTTCTAAATCGCGGCATTGTCACCACTTGCTAATTGTCAAAATTTTCAAACGAAATAATTGATGTTGCTCAACAAATTTCGCAAATTTGAACAGAGTACCATGCTTATGCCGCCAAAACGAAAATGTATTTTTAATAGCGAACTAAAGGCAAAATTTCCATTTATACATAAAAACGTAAGTGACCATGATGTAAGGTGTGGAATATGTGCAGCCAATTTTTCTATAGCAAATGGTGGCGCTTCTAGTATTAAACAACATTTAGAAGCTACAAAACATAGAAATGCAGTTGTCGCCAACAGCTCAAGTCGCCAATTGACGAACCTTTTTAGAACGACAAATTTTAACGACAATGGAAAGGAGTTGGCTATCATCGAAGGTACTTGGGCTTATCATTCAGTTCATCACAATTATTCATTCCGTTCAAATGATTGTACCTCAAAATTAATTAAATCATGCTTTGAACAAAAATATTCTTGTGCTCGAACAAAGTGTAAATCAATTATTGAAAATATTTTTAAACCTATTTCATTGGATTCAATCAAATCTGAATTATATGAGACCAATTGCATTGCAATATATTCAGATTGTTCCAACCACGGACCTATTAAACTATGCCCAATATTAATACGATATTTTCTACCAAATAAAGGAATTATGGTTAAAATTCTGGCAGTAAATGAACTTCAAGGTGAAAACTCCGATATTATTTCTAAAAGCCTTCAAGACACATTAGCTGAGTTCAAAATAAAGAGTAAAATGGTGGCGTTTTGTGGTGACAATACTAATTGCAATTTTGGAGGTGCAGCTAGAAACGGTCGAAATAACATATTTCATAAAATGAAAAATTTTATTGGAAAAAAACTAATTGGTGTGAACTGTGTTACCCATATCTTGAATAATTGCATTCAAATCAACAGCAGTTCCCTACCGATTGATATTTTTTTTTTTTTTTTTTTTTTTTTTTTTTTTTTTTTTTTTAATACATTTTATTTATTTATTGAATCTTCAGAAATGAAATGACAATAAGTTTTCGAATCTTAATACTAAAAGAAAATAATAAGTCCAGCCAGTGCTAGACAAAATATTATGATACTACAACAAATTTACATCCACTGATACAATCATCTGTTTTGCGCTTGAGTTAAAGCAAGGGTATCCCTCCTTCTCAACCGAACATGGCCACTAAAGTTAAGGATGTCTCGTGCAAGTGGGTTTGGATGGTGTTCAAGTTTGCTGACATATTTTGAGGCGTATTTTGTAAGTTCGACTTTCACCAAAGGAATGCCTAGATCTTTGTGAATTCTAGAATTTTTAACGTACCATGGAGCTGCAGTAATTGTACGTAGAATCTTATTTTGACCCCTTTGAATTTTTTCAATGTTGGATGTTGAGGCAGAACCCCATAATTGAATTCCATAACACCAGATTGGCTTTAGAATTGCATTGTACAACAAAAGTTTGCAATCCAACTTTAATGTAGAATTTCTGCCGATTAGCCAATTAATTTGCACTGCTTTTAATCTCATCTGGGTAAGCTTTGCGTCGATATGAGACTTCCAAGTTAAGCGACGATCGAGGTGGATTCCGAGGTATTTGACTTCATTGTGTTGCGGGATAATTTGATTATTTATTCTGATGAACGAGCAGGTATCTTTTCGCAATGTGAAAGTTATATGAATACATTTCTGTTCGTTAACCCTGATTTTCCAAAGCTCAAGCCAATTCTCTAGCTTATAAACATATCTCTGCAAGTTCTGTGATGCTATTTGATGGTCCTTATGAACGCTAATAAAGGCTGTATCGTCTGCAAAAATTGAAGTATGTATTATGGGGTCTAACGGCATATCGGATGCATAAATCAAATATAAAGTTGGACCCAGTATGCTACCCTGGGGTACTCCTGCTTTAATTGGCTGAGCGGGACTTAAAAAATCGCCTTCTTTGATTGTAAATTTGCGACCGTATAAATAACTTTCCATGAGTTTATGGGTGTTAGCAGGCAGAGTTAATTTTATTTTGTGCATTAAACCGTAATGCCAAACTTTGTCGAACGCTTGCGACACATCAATGAAAAGGGCGGAGCAGTATTTTTTCTCTTCAAACGACCGTCTTATCACATTTACCAATCTGTGTGTTTGTTCGATGGTACTGTGTTTAGCTCTGAACCCGAATTGGTGATTTGGGATACATTGAGTGTCGTTCAGAATTGGAATCAACTTAGCCAATAACAATTTTTCAAACAGTTTTGAAATTGTCGGCAGTAGACTAATTGGCCTATATGACTCTACTTTAGTGGGATCCTTCCCTGGCTTAGGAATCATGGTAATCATAGATACCTTCCAATCTGCAGGATAGTATTCTAGGCGTAAAATAGCATTGAAAATAAATAGGATAATTCTTCTAGCTACACGAGGTAACTCCACAAGCATTTTGTTGCTGATTTTATCCATACCTGGAGCTTTTTTAAGATTCAGAGTACCAATAGCGCTTTGAACATCATTAAAGCTAAGTCTTAGAGGTACAGGAGGTCTAATAACGAGTGGAGGCAAATCAGATGCATTATTTGAGTTGTTTATAGTAAACACATTTCTCAAATGGTTAACAAATAAAGTCCCCTTCTCAGAATCATTTCTAGCCCAGTCACCAGTCGGATTTCGCAGAGGAGGCTTTCTTCTAACCGGTCTTTTTAAACCTCGTGCCGCCTTCCATAACGAATAGTCAGATTGTGGGGTACTATCAAGACCCTCCAAGTAAGATTTAAGTGAAGCCATTCTTTGGGTTTCTAAGAAATTTCTTAGTATATCTCTGCATACCCGTAGCCTAGCTTTCAGTTCAGGAGACCTGTGGATTTGCCACTCTCTTCTAACTCTTCTTTTTTCTGACAGGAGATGCTCGAGTTCAGCGAAATAAGTTCTATTTGTCCCACTTCTGCACTCAACGTCGTATGTGGAGGCGTGATGTACAGCTCTTCGTATGTCCTCAGTAAACTTGCCAATCGACCCATCAATATCCTCGGTAGTTCTCAACACTACATTTTCCGTGCAGTGGGAACTTAAATACTTTTTATACTTTATCCAACTTACTCTGGTTTTAGATATGTCCCGAAATGGAGAGCCATTCCCTTGAAGGAAACGCATTGAAATAATAGAAGGAGAGTGATCTGAAGACAAGTCTAATGAAGGCTCCACTTGTATCGATTCTACAGGGATATTTTTCACTACTCCGAAGTCAATAACATCGGGAATCTTCCGTCGGTCCGTCGGCCAGTAGGTGGGATGCCCGCTTGAGAGTACATCTAATCCCATTTTGGCAATAGTGTTGAAGAGTTCACGACCCTTCGGGGTCACCAGACGTGAACCCCAAAAAGTGTGTTTGGCGTTAAAGTCACCAGCAACTAAAAATCTAGCTCCAAGGGAATTGAAGAAGCTGTAGTATTGGTGTTCTTTTATTGAAAATCGAGGCGGCGAATAAATTGATGATAAAACAAAATTGTATTGACAGAATTCAATACAAATGTTTGTTGCTTGTAGGTAATCCTCACATATGTTGTTCATTAAATAATGTTTTATTCTGTTCTTTATAAGAATTGCCGATCCTCCACATGCTCTTCCGCGGGGATCTTTAGTATCATACAACATGTAGCCATTAATTTTGAAGTACGCTGTCGCCGTCAAGTGAGTTTCAGCAATCATCATGACATCAATCTGCTTATCCATCAGGAAGTGTTCTAGTTCGTTTTTATGTTGGCGGAGGCCGTTCGCATTCCAAAAACAAATTTTTAAACAAATCATTTCTTTAAAATGGCTTGTAAGATAGTGGATTGCATTTTCAGCATTTCCTGCATCATGGATGTCATAGTGGTCGTAAAAGTGTTCATGGTTTGGACAAGTGTCTGCAATGTAGTCTCTAGAGTGTTAATATTAGGCTCGTAATATTGTGATTTAGGTGCCTGCTCCAAACCTGGCATATTAGATTTAACCACGTTAGCGTAAGAAACTTGTCTAGAACTAGGCGCGTTTACATGACTAGTGGACCGTAACAATTGCGGGAAATTGTCACTCGATGCCAAAATAGGCTGTTGACGATGATCAGGTAATACTGACGTCTTGTTGGTACTTATGGCTTTCAAATGAGTGTAAATTGGACAACCTCTATAATTTGCGGTATGATTACCTCCGCAGTTACTGCATTTTTTGATTTTTGAATCAGTTTTCGGCTTATCACATTGAGCAGTTGCATGTAGCTCCCCACACGCAACACAAACTGTCGGCAATTTACAATACGCCTTGGTGTGACCAAATTCTTGACAGTTGAGACACTGGACGGGTCCCTGACGCTTATGTGGTTCTTCCACGGTGATTCTACGATGCAGAAGGTACATCAGATTGTAGATGGGATGGGACTCGTTTTTCTTTAAGACAACATCTCCAGGTTCCAATTCTACCCTGAACATGGGCTGAGGGATCTTTTCACGGTTTCTAATATTCACTACGCTCTTGATTTTGAACCCTTTGTCCATTAAACCGGTTTTTATCTCCGCGGGATCAACACATGGGTCTATACCCTTTAGAACGACTTGAAGTCCTTTTGCGCTTTTGAGCTGGTAGGTATAGAAATCCCTAGTCTCCCTTTCCAGCTGGTTGGACAATTTTCGAAAATCATCTTCCCTATTCACTTGTATCTTTGTCTCGCATATATTTCCATGTTTCATTGAGGTTACGCTAAACATGTTTTCACCTATTACAGCAACAATTCCTTGTACCAATTTACTGGAAGTCGGCTCTCTCAGATAAATTGGTGGGGGCTTAAACGTCTTCTTCGGAAGTTCTGGCTCATCCGTCTGGAGGAGAGCAAACCTATTTTGATCATTACTCACGGTCTTAGGAGCTTTTGCATTTGATGACACTTGAGCAGACTTCGGGCTCCTCTGTCGCTTGAGAACGGTTATGTACTTATCCATACCTACTTGTTTTTTAGGTTTCACAGCACTATTTGATGAAGATGATGTTTTCTCATCTGTTGAAATCACTATATTGGGCGAACAGGAACGACGCCGTTCTACGGCTCTTGTAGTGAGAAAATTCTCCAGAGATTTTTTTATGGATTCTTCCTCAGAGACCCATTTAGTTTTTCTAGTCGAGCGAAGCTCTTTCTCAGAATTACATCTGAGAGGAACACTCATACAGTTTTTATACGATTTTTAATGTTTTTTTTTTTTTTTTGTTTTTATATATTTTAACCTATTACGATTTTTTTTTTTCACTTTTTTGTTTAATTTCAACTTTTTACACTTTTTCACCTATTACGATTTTTTTCACCGAAAATTCAGCCGCACTAAAAAAAAACACGTCCGAACAGTTCGATGAGATGAGACTAAATCCCGATTGATATTGAAGTGTATAATTGTTGTTGATATTGAAGTTATAATTGTTAAAATTTACTCTTTCTTTTACATTTACACAATTAGGGTAGAAAAGCTTAAATTTGTAAAGATGTTGACGTAGAGTATAAAAAATTATTGGGTCATAGCAAAACACGCTGGTTAACATTAATGCCAGCTTTACAGAGAATACTGAAATTGTTTGTGCCATTAAAAGAATATTTTCTCTCTCAACAAAAGTGTCCAATGATACTGCAAACATTTTTTAACGATCCATGCGCCGAATTGTGGTTACTTTTTGCACATAATCAAGCTTTTATATTCAATAAATGTATTTGTCGTCTACAGTTACAACATATTTCAATGCCCGAGGCTGCTGTTATTTTAAGGGACTTAAAGTTAAAGTTAGTAGCACGTAAAGAAGAGGTGTTTTTACCATTGTATGAATGGTAAAATTGATGGAGTTAGGTTCAAAGAACTAGTTGTTAATTTCTATGACATATGTATTGAATATCTAAATCAATGGGATATGGAATTTAGAAGCGTTGAACATTTTGACTGGGTCGCTTTAAGTACAATTCCATGCTGGCAGTCCATTGAGAAAAGTTTAGTTCAGATAAATGAGTTGAGAGATGATTTGAAAATTAATAATGGGGAATTATTTGATGAAGTAACTTGTGTTAAACATTATGCAGATGCAGAAAAAATTGAGCAGTGGAAAAAAGATGAAACATCAGTAGATCAAAAATCGGTAGAAATTTTTAATTATTTCTTTGAAAAAAATATTGAATATAAAAATATAATGAAGCTTGTTGAATTTTCTTTATGTCTGCCAGCTTCAAATGCACCAACAGAACGAATATTTTCTATTGCAAACAATTTTTGGACATCGGAAAAGTCCCAACTAAAAGTGAATACTTTAGAATCACTTTTAATAACAAAGTGTAATTTTCAAATGGACTGTACAGAATTTAAATTTTTTTTATCAAATAAAAGTTTTTTTTTTTTTTTTTTTTTTTGCATATTCTTTTTTATTGTATCTTCATTTAAAATGAACTAACAATAGGTATTCAAATCCTAAAACTAAAGTTAATTAAGATAAGTCCAGCCAATGCTAGACAAAATCTAGTTTTCAAATTCGATAGGATATAATGAGCAACTTGTATTTATTCATCTGAGAGCGGTGGTGTCCCTCCTTCTCAAACGGCTATGACCGGGATGTTGTAAGATGTCTCGAGCGAGGGGATTTGGATGAGTTTCCAGCTTACCCAAATAATGGGCCACGTGTTTAGTTATTTCCCATTTGACAAGTGGAACATCAAGATCGTTGTGTATGTTGTTGTTTTTAATATACCAAGGAGCGGTAGTTATCATTCGTAGAATTTTGTTTTGACGGCGTTGAATTTTCTCAATATTGGAGTTGGAGGCAGTGCCCCATAACTGGATACCATAGCACCAAATTGGCTTTAAGATTGAGTTGTAGAGTAGAAGCTTACAATCGAGCCGAAGGACGGAGTTTCTGCCGATGAGCCAATGAATTTGGGCTGCTTTCAGTTTCATTTGAGTCAGCTTAGCATCTATATGTGGTTTCCATGTGAGGCGACGGTCCAGATGAATACCAAGATATTTCACGTGTGAGTTTTGAGGCACTATATGGTCATTAATACGAATAGGGGGACATGATTCCCTACGTAGAGTAAATGTTACGTGGGTGCATTTCTGTTCATTTATTTTTATTCCCCATTGTCTTGCCCATTTCTCCACTTGCGTTACGTGGTGCTGTAATTGAATCGAGGCATCTTCTGGATCTTTGTGAGTACTGAGAAATGCCGTATCATCAGCAAATGTTGACGTGTGAATTTCATTGTTTGTTGGCATGTCTGCTGTGTACAGCAAGTATAGAATTGGTCCTAAGATACTACCTTGAGGGACGCCAGCACCTATAGGTTGAGGACGGCTTAAATAATCACCTTCTTTAATCATAAACTGACGGTCGATTAAGTATTTCCATAGTAGGTGTTGAAGATTCACCGGCAAGTTCTGCTTTAATTTAGATATCAGGCCTTCATGCCATACTTTGTCGAAAGCTTGAGAGACGTCAATAAAGAGTGCCGAACAGTATCTCTTTTCCTCAAAGGTTTTTCTTATGACTTGTACCAATCTATGTGTTTGTTCTATTGTACTGTGTTGACGTCTGAAGCCAAACTGGTGATTGGGAATGCAGTTGTTTTCATTCAAAATCGGAGTCAGCTTGGTTATAAGCAATTTCTCGAATAATTTGGACATAGTTGGTAATAGACTTATTGGCCTATACGACTCAACTTTGCAAGGATCTTTTCCCGGCTTAGGAATCATCTTTACTAATGCAATTTTCCAAACCGGAGGGTAGTACTCAAGCCGTAAGATGGCATTAAAAAGAAAGAGGATTAATCTTTTTGCAATGCGAGGCAGCTCAAAAATCATTTTATTGCTGATTTTATCAAACCCAGGTGCTTTTTTAACATTTAAATTATCAATAGCCTCAACAACCTCCAGATATTGAAATCTTATTTGTACAGGTGGTCTGGCTAGTACAGGGTACAGGCGGTAGTTCGCTAATGTCAGTATCCGTATTGGGAGTGAATACATTTTTTAAATGACTTACGAAAAGGTTGCCTTTTTCTTCGTTATTTCGTGCCCAAGATCCGTTCAAAGTACGCATTGGATGTTTTGCGATTACGGGTTTTCTCAGATTTCGGACTGCACGCCATAATGAATAATTTGACTGGGAAGTTGCGTCTAGACCTTCCAGATGTTGTTTGAGAGACACTGCTTTTTGCGCTTCTAGCAAGATCCTAAGGTTTTTGGTACATTCTCTCAACCTAGTTTTAAGTTGGGGCGATCTGTGTTGTTGCCACTCTCTTCGGACTCTCCTTTTTTCAGACAATAGTTGCTCAACATCTGCAGAAAAAACTCTGTTGTACCTATTCGGGCGGTAAGTGGAAGAAGCATGTTCTGCGGCTTTCTCGACATGTTCATTAAGACTTTTTATACATGCATCGATGTCTTCAGCAGTTTTTAACGGGAGTTTCTCTGTGCAGTGAGTGCTGATGTATTTTTTGTATTTTAACCAATTCAGACGTTTGACAAGAAGTAAGGCATCAGTTACGATTTGCTGAGGACTTCTGATGGTGATTACAGTGGGTGAGTGATCTGAAGAAAGATCCAGTGAAGCCTCGACTTCAATGAGTTCCGGGGATACCCCTTTCGCCACGCCGAAATCGATAACGTCAGGAATTTTTTGCTGGTCAGTTGGCCAATAAGTTGGTTGACCAGTTGAAATCACATTCAGTCCCATTTCAGACAGGGAGTCGTACAAGATACGACCTTTAGGGCTAACGAGTCGTGAGCCCCAGAATGTATGCTTAGCATTGTAGTCGCCAGCCGCTATGAAACGGCTACCTAGTGATTTGTAAAAATCTCTATACTGATCTTTTGTTATTGAAAATCTGGGCGGACAGTAAACTGACGAAATCACGAGGTTTTGACAAAAGTTCTCAATACAGATGTTTGTTGCTTGAAGATAACACTCTGAAAGACCACCCAATGAATGGTGTTTGATTCGCGATTTGACCAATATTGCCGAGCCACCACATGATCTATCTCTGGGGTCCTTGGTGTCGTAGAATGTATAACCACTTATTTTAAAAATGCTTCTCGACGTCATATGAGTCTCGGAAATCAGCATTACATCAATTTTCTTATTAAAAAGAAAATATTCAAGTTCATTTTTGTGTTGGCGTATGCCGTTTGCGTTCCAGAAACATATTTTGAGACAGTTCATGGTCTATTAAGTATGGCCTGCAGTAGCGTGGACTGCATTTTTTGCATCTCCTGCATCATACTTGTCATGCTTGTCATGAAATGGTTCATGGATTGCACCAGATTCTCCATTATACCTTCAAGACGGCTAAAATTGTGGCTGTTTGTATCATTTATTGGTGATTCATTTTGCACTGTTGGTTGGTTAGATCTTAGCACGTTGGCATATGAAAATTGGCTAGTGGATGCTTGTGCTACGGGGGGAATAATTGTAATAGGTACTTTTGTCGTCTGAGTAGGGTTAGAAGCGGGTTTGTTGATCAAGGAGCGTTTAACGACTTCGAAAACAGGGCAACCCCTGTAGTTGGCAGTGTGGTTTCCACCGCAATTGCTGCATCTTTTTACCCTGGAATCATCCTTAGGTTTATCGCACTTTGAGGTGTCATGAAGATCCCCACAAACAACACAAACAGTAGGCAACTTACAATAAGATTTAGTGTGACTATATTCTTGGCAGTTCGAACACTGTACTGGGCCAGATCGCTTATAAGGTTCTTCCACTGTAACTCTTCGGTGCATTATGAATTTCAAGTCATATATAGGATGTGTTTCATTTTTCTTCAGCTTAACATCACCAGGTTCTAACTCCACTCTAAATAATGGTTGAGGGATCCTATCTCTGTTTCTTATATTTGATACGGCCTTGATTTTAAAGCCTTTGTCGGCCAAACTGCTCTTGATCTCGTCAGGATCAACAAAAGAATCAATTCCCTTAATTACGACTTGCAGACCTTTTGCGCTTTTAAGTTGATACGTGTAAAAATTCTTTTTGCGTTTTTCAAATTCCGAAACTATTCTCCGATAGTCGTTTTCATTATTAACCTGAATCTTTGTTTCATTAATATTGCCACGCTTAATTGGAGTCACATAAAAAGAATTTTCACCAATTAATGAAACTAATATTTTTATAAGTTCGTTTGAGTTTTTTTCTCTTAAATATATTGGAGGTGGTTTTACTGGCTTATTCACAGCGTTAGGGACATCATTTTTGTCTTGGAGGATGGCAAAACGATTTTGCGAGCGTGGCTCTTCAGCATTCTTTGATAATTTTGCGGCTGGTGTAATTTCGGCAGATTTTGGGCTTCTGCCTCTCTTCGATACTGTTATATAACGGTCCATTCCTACCTGTGTTTTTTGTTTTTCTTCAACAGCAACTATAGGAGCGGTCTTATTTGTAGGAATTAATGTGCCTTTTGCAGCTGTTGACGTCTCTCCAATATTTGATAACGAGGACCGTGAAGAAGACGGTCCTTCAGTGATTTTTCTATTTAAATTAAATATGCTTTGGGCTAAGTTTGTGCCTTGTTCAACACATTTTAACTCGTTCGTTCATGTTTTTTTATTTGTTTTTTTTTTATTTTTATTGTTATTTTTGTTTTAAAGCCATGTGAACTTTTAGGCTATTGTTTGTTTTTTAACACTTAAATTTACATAAATGTTCCTATTTGTACCAGTCACATAATAAAAACATATTAAAAAACTTGATACTAAAAATTGTTTTTTTCATTGTCCTTTTTTTTTCTTGAAAAATATGGTCACCGTAGTGATATAGCACCACACTTGCCAAAATGCTGCATTCCGGAAAATATAGAACTAGCAGCTGTTTTAAGATTTTTGGCAGTTGGGTCGTACGTACACATGAACGTAAGTGTCGGACGGTTATCGTTTTGCAAAATCTTATGGAACATTATGAACTTGCTGGAGGAAACCTTGTGCCCAACTTGGATTAAAATCGAATGGAACCCTCAACCACATAGCCAATCAAAGTCTCATTTTTATCACCACTATGTCCCGGAGTAATTGGATGTGTTGACGGGACGCTTATAAGATTAACAAAACCACCATCCGAACATTGTGCATATTTTAGTAGAAAGGGATATTATAGCTTAAATGCTATGATGGTATGTTGTAAACCTATGCAGTTATTTGTTAATTGTTTAATACATCTTTTATTTCAGATTTGTAGTTATGAAATGCGCAGTTTAGCTCATGGCTAAATGTCATGATTCCTTCGTATGGAAAGTGAGTGATTCCAGAAGATACTATTCTGAAAAGTATAATGAAGGCGCTCGCAACTTTTGGCTATTGGGAGATTCTGGGTACCCTTATGACACCCTACAAAAACCCTGATTATGGTACTGTACGGCACACATTTAACCAAAGGCACTCCTCGGCAAGGAATATTGTATAAAGAACAATAGGAGTTTTGAAAAGTCGTTTCAGATGTCTTCAAACTAATTTTCCTTATGTTCCTTCTAAAGTTGTTACTATTGATAATTAGAGCTGTGTCGTTCATGAACGAACGAGTTAAAATGAACGGAATGAGCCGGTCATTTAACTGAACGGTTTTCGTTCAATAGTATACGAATCAATTTCGTTCAGCTGCTGTTTATCAAAAGACAAGAACAAAATCACATTCAATAAGGGTTGTATTCATTCGTTCAAAGTGAACGAATTGAATGAACGAATCAGTCTTGGATAAATGAACGAAAATGACCGGGCACAACTCTATTGTTAATGTGTGTTGTGCCCTCCATAACATATGCAAACACTACGACGAAGAAGTCATTGTAGGCGTGGACGATGATAACATCGAAACGGCGGAAGAATATGATAGTACATCAGTATCTGTAATGGATACTATTGCCAGTTCATTGAATTAAAGTAGAGTTTTTAAATCAAAAATGTTTTATTAAACAAAATTTCAGTTTTTGAAAAAAACGTAAACAAAAAAATCAACAATTCAGGTACAACTTAAGGTGCTATCAGACGGGATGTATTTTACATATGTACTGTCAAATTTTCCATCTGTAAAAGTTGTACACATCGTGTGATACATATGAAACTTTGCATGTGTAAAATACATGTGGAAATACATATGTAATTTTTTCGATTAGAACACGCTCTATTTTCCTGTGACAAACATAAACAAAACAGCTGTTTTGTTTTGAAACAAAATTGTTTGAAAAAATATATTGTAAAAATAATTAAAGAACATGAATTTTTAATAAATTAAATTATGTTTATTATATTTATTGCAGTTAGATTGGCCAAAAGAAGCAATTCTTGAAATTTATACACGTTAAAAAGTCAGCTTTTGTTTACATTTATAGGTTATGTCATACGGAAAAACATAAGCAGGTGTGATAGCAAAAATTATGAATCGTATGTAAAATGGAAATTTTGACATACATACGGAATTACATATGGGTCAGAAAAGTGACAGTACATATGTAAAATACATCCCGTCTGATAGCACCTTTAAACTAACTAAATACATACATATATGTATTTAAATACGTGAGATCAGCATTCATTTTATTGCGGTTTTATACCTAACTTTATTTCCTCCAGCTGTAAAAATTTTAATTTTATTTCATTTCTAGTCTTCATGCTTCTTTCTATCACATAGTTGTGCCTAGTAGTTTCTTTTAGTTTTCATTTCTGCTTGCATTTTCATTAAACTACCAGATATTTCAGTAAAATGGTCGTCTTCCATTTCCAAAACGTCCTTAATATCCGGAACCTGTTTCTTTCGTTTTCGATTGCTTGTTGGCGTTTTAGACAAATTAGCCGGAATTTCAACTTGAATAAATTCTTATGGAGTATCTGTTTGTATTTCATCTTGTGATATAGATGTGTGTAATGATGGTGATTTGGATGAGGTAGGTCGCGAAACGGTTGATATGGTAGGTAAGAGCTTGTTCGAAACACCATAACTTTTGGCTTTTTCAACACCGTCCACTGATGCATACAACCCACATATAACAGCAATCTGCTCGTCAATTGGATATATAACATATTTGTTAAAACGTCCGCCGCCAGTTTTACCAACTCCTACTTTTTTGTGGGCTAACCGTTGCTGGATGCTAAACTTCATATCAGTCATACCTAAAAAATTTCTTTTATAATATTTCTTAGTAGTTTTTTTTATTACCTACCTTTTTCCAGGCTGGGGCTTCCTTAGTCCCGACGCATTCAACCCAGTTGCAAGATCTGCCCACAACTTTTCAAAGTGTACCCTGACACCCTTAACAAATCCTTTAGCCATATCCGTGTGCTGCTCCATAAACTTCAAGAAAATCTCAATTTGGGATTATTTTTATGTAGACCCCTAAGAAATAGAGTTTAAAAATATCTAATTTTAACTTACGTTTTTATTAATTTTTTGTAGAATATTTTTATATCGCGCCAATTTAAAATTTGCAATAACAACCAAACTCACTTTTTGGCTCTTCTGTTAACAGTAATGCCACGTTTATTTAGTACTAATTGTTGCCATTTTCACTTGTTTTTTACATTTGTATATTAAAATTAAACTTATCAAACTACATATTTATTGACTATTTTTTTAACAATTTCAATAAATTTTTCATTTTAATGTATAATTTAATTAAATAAATCAGTCATATGCTACACGACTTTAAAACTTTGTTACTCTGGCAACCGTCTACGTCTTTTTGATCAACAATATCAGCTGACTACTAAAAAGTAAATCACGAAAAATGTAAACAAATCTAAAAAATTGGCCCGCAAAAAATACAACGTCTTAATAAATTTGTAAATTTTAAGTTTTTTCTGTGTAAAATAGTTAGTTTTATTTCAAAAAAAGATCAAATGATTTTAAGTGTATGTGATAATTTTATTACAAGAGTTCAATGAAAAATGCTTGAAAAACTCTAAGTGATTTGAAATCATTAGGCTGTTAGATGACCGGTTTTAAATCACGAGATTTCAATATTTTTTGTACACAGAACAACTTTTCAGTGATTTCAAATCACTTTACGAAAAAGTGATTTTCGGAACATGCCTGATAGTTTCCTGAGTCAGTGTATTTAACAATTTCATAGTATTACAAAATAATATGTACTTTTTTCGTACTTAATAAAATAATGCAAATTGCCTCAAACTATATCCAAATTTTATTAAAATCGCAAATATTTATGGCTTTTAACATCATCGAGACGTAAAGTTCGAAGAACAGTTTTTAATTCCGAAAGAAGCCAAGGATAATCATAAAGAAGATAGGATTCCAATTAATATTACCATACATGAGAAAGATGAAAATAAGAACAATATAGTAAACTCTAATGCAGTAGAGACACAAGGACCAAATCAAGAAGTCGGTTTTCCACAGACAACAGGGCCTCAGCTTAATAGATCTGAAGATCAACCAATTGAAAATATTATTTTTCCACAGACAGCAGAACCTCAGCTTCGTCGATCTGAACGATTAAAAGATAAACCTTCTATAAATTGGTCTGAACAATTAAATGAATTGTTTTTAGTACAAACTTTAAATAAGTATATTGTGCCTAAATCTTGGGATGAAATGATAAAAATGGAAAACCATGAACGAGAAATGTGGATAAATGCAGCAAGTGAAGAATATAGATCTCTTATAGAGAATAAAACTTGGGTATTATCAAAGTTACCTCCTGACAAGAAAATCGTCGGATGTAAATGGGTTTTCCAACTCAAAAGTGATAACGTAAATAAGCCAAAGTATAAAGCTCGCTTGGTGGCCAAAGGTTACACCCAATCTTTTGGGAAAGATTATGATGAAACGTTCGCACCTGTTGGTAAATTCGTTACTTTAAGAACTCTATTGGCAGTCAGTGCAGTGAAAAAGTACGCAGTAAAACATTTTGATGTAAAGTCAGCTTTCTTAAATGGGATCATACAAGAAGAAATTTATATGGAACAACCCAAAGGTTTCATTCAAGAAGATAATGCGAATTTAGTTTGTAAACTGCATAAATCTATCTATGGTTTAAAACAAGCTGCAAAATGTTGGTATGATAAACTCAATGAAGTTTTAATTAAAATTGGTTTTACCAGAAGCAAAGCAGATACATGTTTGTATATAAAACAAATTGAAGATAATATTGTATATTTATTAATTTACGTAGATGATATTTTAGTATGCAGTAAAAATAATAATGAAACTTTGAAAATTTATAAAGAATTAAATAATCATTTTGAAATTAAAGATTTGGGTATCGTTTCATCATACTTAGGAATTCAAATTGAAAAGAATTCTGAAGGAGATTTTTTATTACATCAACAGGAGAAAATTAAAAAGCTTATAATTGAAAGTGAACTAGAAGATGCTAAACCATGTTATATACCAATGGATCCTGAATTTGTAAAAATTAACACTGAAGAAAATTTACTCCCAAATAATGAAAAATACAGATCCATTCTTGGTATGTTATTACATATTTCTATTACAACAAGACCGGATATAGCAGCAGCGGTTTCCATTTTATGTAGAAGAGTAGAATCACCTCGCAAATGTGACTGGGAAGCTGCAAAGAAAATCGTTCGCTACTTGCAAACAACAATAAACAGTAAAATTATTTTAAAATGCAATACAAATTTAAATATTCAATGCTTCACAGATGCAAATTGGGCAGGTGATGGAGATCGCAAGTCAACTAGTGGATACGTAATTTTATTAGGATGCAATTTAGTTTCTTGGTCATCAAAGAAACAATCAACAATCGCTTTATCATCAACCGAAGCAGAATTTATTGCAGCATCTTATGCTGGTCAAGAGCTTATGTGGCTGTTACAATTAATTGACGATATGAACATTACAATTACCAAACCCATTCCAATGTATGAAGACAATCAAAGTTGTATCAAAATAATAACATCATCAAAGTTCAGTGCTAGAACGAAGCACATAGATGTTAAATACCATCATATCAAAAATTTGAAAGAAAATGGAGTTATAGATATCAAATATTGCACTTCAAAGCAACAGTTAGCTGATTTTCTTACGAAACCGTTACCTTTATCGTCGTTTAGAAACCTCATTACCAAAATATTATGTTGAGAGGGGATGTTGGATAACAACAAAATATTTTCTATATTTGTTTATAAACTTTTGTATTTATTGTATTATCAATTTACCTATGATTTTTGTTTAAATAGTTTTCAATTATTTTAATAAAATTTTTCACTACTTTTGTGACTTTCAAACTATAAAGAAACTTTTTATAATTGGATAGAAATCCAATATAGACCATATCTGAAAGAAAAAGGAAATTTTTAGGAAAATATAATATTATTTTCATGTGTACTTACTTTACTGTTAATATGGCATTTACCATATCGATTTGTAAACGATCAAGGCCAAACTTTTGTAATTCATTTTTAATACATTTCGGCCAGAGATAAAAAAGTTGATACAATTTGTTTTGCTTTACGCTGTAATATATAATTACAATACCTGGCCAAGTATAAGTAGGTTAATGGTACTGTTTTGTTATCGTTGTGAAATTAATATTTATCGAGAAATTTTATGACTCCTATGTCTGTAGATTCATCCAAAAGGAGATTAAATTTTGAGCCACCAATGTCTTTAAGGAGATCTTCTTTAAAATGAACTGCTAAAACATTTTTTATAATCATTGAACATTTTGTCCTTTGTAATCGAATTTGCTGGCATGTCACGCTGTCCCGGAACTGTTTATTTAATAGCAATATCAGGTGATCTACTGGAGTTATTGATTCATGTTGACAAAAATATAAAGATAAAGCCCCTTCATGCCTTTGAGTTTTTAAGCAAGTAGCTTGAAATGGAATTTTATTCCTCTGGACAAACCCTCCTACGGCTGCTGTATGTTTCATGGTTTTAGTATGTGCCATCAAATCCCAAAGTTTGCACTGCATCACGCACTTGCAATACCGGCAAAAAACTTTTGAAGCATCATCAGTTTCTTGAATCCAGTCTTTAAGCATTGGCTTAGTCTTCCACTCCTGTCTAAACTTTTGAACATAAGTAGGTTTACCCATAGTCACTGAGATAAAAAAAACATTAATTCTATATACAAATGAGTGGCATTTGATTAAAACTTACATGTATTTAGTACGCTAATATAATTTGATGTTCTTTTTTAAGATTTACCAAATATGTATGTACTTCTTTTGTTCTCACTCACTATGGCAGTTGTTAGTTTTTTTTTTGAATATGGGGGTAACCCGTTAACGTCTGTAGTGATGTGCAATGCACTTGTAACCGAACACAAGCAAAAAAAGTAGTAAAAATACATCGCAAAATTATAGTGCTGCCCACTAGAAAAATCGCTAGAAAAACGCAGAAATAAAAAAAAGTAGCTAAAAAAATAGCCGTTTTTTCACACACTTTCCCGTAATTGACAAAATAAAAACACCATATCTGGCCGAAAAACCGCTGAAATGGCAACACTGATCACAACACAATTGGTTGATCCAATGAATCGATTTCTTTGTTTAAGTTGCTGTATTTTGTGTCAGCAAAATTTGTAAAGCAATGACTTTAAAATTATTGTTTACTGTTGGTTACTTACACAAAATAGCATGTATGGGTGGCATTTGTAATTAGGTTATTGTTGTACAATTTTAAGTGCACATCAGAGAACTAATTGATTGGTTAATTTTAGATTTTGAATACAATCACAAAAAACGAACCTCATGTTGACAACATAAATCAATTCCGTAAAGCAATGCATGTCATTATTCACAAAACGGAGTGCAACGAAAAATGATGCTTGCATTGCATGTCTTGTACAAATGTAAACGTATACTCCCAAAATCAACGAATACTTAACGATTGGTACGAATGGTTAACGATTGGTATGAATGGTTTCAATGCTGATTGTATAAGTTGTACATACTAACAAAAAATATCAAACTTTACTAGTTTACTGTCAACAAATCGCACATAAAGCAGCAACCAAAAAATATTTATTTTTTCATTGAAAGCAACGAATACTGAACGAATGGTGTGAATGTTTTTAGTTTTTTCATGTGGCATTGAATTATTTCGTTGCTTGATGTAACGGCATAACAAAAAGGGAATGTAAAATAGCAAACAGTAATAAGGAATGAGTAAACAAACAGCAATGCACATTTTTATTCTTGTGAAGTATGTAGGGCGCTTGTCCAACTAATTTATTTTGTAGCTAGGTTTTTATAATGGGGGTAAAGAATTCGCATATTTCGCTTATACTTTTATTTGATTAGCATTATTATTCATGTTTATTCGCTTCCATAAGACTATAAATTTATAATATTTAATCTTCAGTCAATTTATTAATTTTATTCATTTCATTATTTTAAATAACTTTATTATTTTCAAGAATTTCATTATTTTCAATAGTTTCATTGTTTTTAATGATTTCACTATTTTAAATGATTTCATTATTTTGAATAATTTTATCATTTTAAATAATTTCATTTATTTCATTAATTTCTTTAATCTTATTCATTTCATTCTTTTCATTCACTTCATTAAAAATTTTGATAGTTTTATTTACGTTATATTATTTAATATTATAAAATTTTGATAAAGATCTATTACACTGGTTTACAAATTTTTAATTTGGAAAAATACCAAGAACGCCACTTGCCTAGATAAGTTAATTGGGACCTCCTGAACACGAAAAACGCTGTAATTTTTTTTTCTAAGTACCGTTTTTTAGATAACGGTACTTTTGTGTTTTTCGGTGTATGGTCCCATTCAAACCCTTGTGGAGCCCAACTGAAGAGCCCGATCGAGATGAATGGCATATCGTTGGAAACGTAATCGAATGCCTTTTTCGCCGATATGCTGCAAATTTCTATCTGATAAGAAATAGCTGAGTTATGGCACCTCAAAGTTCGAAATTTGCCTATTTTTTACGTTTTTTTCAAAATTTTTCTTTTTTATTTAATTTTTTTTCTACGTTACAGTTAATATCTGGAATGTTTTATTTTTTATCCAAATAGCTTATTTAATTACCAACATTTTAAGCGTAATTTGAAAAAAATCGGATGAAAAATATAGTTTTTATTAAGGATTTTGTGGAACGACAATATTTTCATCTTCATTGCTTACACACTATATTCGGCGTAAATTCAAAAAATTTAAATTAAAATGGCGAGCGACTTGAACTCTTACGTTTTTTTCGGATGGATCTTCGCGAATGAGGAACCAACAATAGTCCGCTATCATTTGTTCGTCCCACCAGCCTTTGTAACGTCTCTCGATTTCTTCCATTTCTTGGTGAAATCTTCCACCTTGTTCATCACTTTCGGAGCCCAAGTTGGTGGGGAAAATATCCAAATGACTGAATAAGAAGTGTAATTTAGGTGTCATATTTGAACCTAAAGGTTAAAAAGAATAAATTTTAAATCATAACGGCCTTTTTGATATACATGTTTTCACTCAACGCTTACCAATGGCATTGAATTTTTGCAGTAATGTATCGATCTTCTCTACGTAATCAGGACTTCTGTAGTTTCGATCGGGCTCTTCGGTTGGGCTCCACAAGGGTTTGAATGGGACCATACACCGAAAAACACAAAAGTACCGTTATCTAAAAAACGGTACTTAGAAAAAAAAAAATTACAGCGTTTTTCGTGTTCAGGAGATCCCAATTAACTTATCTAGATAAGTGGCGTTCGTGGTATTTTTTGGCTGTAAACCAGTGTTATAGTTAATTCAGAAAAAAAAAGTAAAAAGAAAGAAAAAAATTTTAAAACATGATCAGAAATATTTTGGTGTAAAGCTGGTGTTGAATGACATAAATATTACGACATGCAAAATATTATTAATGGAGAGCATATAAAATCGCTGGATGTTATATGGTAATGCAATTCTCTAACGGTTGAACATTTTAGGAACATTGTTTTTTTTTTACATGTGTGGTGCAAATGAATATACATATGACCAAAGTTTTATTTTTTTGTAATTGAAAAAGAAAAATGGAGTGCTGGATTAGCGTGATTATTCCAAGAAAATTAAGGCTATATAAGGCATATTATCCTACAGCTCTAGCTATTTGCCAGAAACCACCGTAGAAGAGTCCAATTTAAAATTTTTGTTGACCAGCAACTTCATAAGAGCTCCAGAGAAAATAAAGTTTTCAAAGTCACTATTAATTATTTGAAAAATCCTGCAAACGAGGCAAAAATCCATTTGGCAACTACAACTGATTAAGGTTGTAAATATACTTAATACCCGGAAGTCTATATAGACAGAGTAGGCTGTTATCCCTAAACCTACATCTGCGAAATATCCACTATCGGAAAGACTACAGCTTCCAAAAATCCATTTTTATTGGGCTGAGGATACCCTGGCCATAATCCCCTAAAGTATATTGGCTGAATTGTTCCGGCAGTATCCATACATAACCTCATAATCATCAAAATAAAGTGTAGTGATCAGTGTGATATTAAAGAAAGAAAACAAAAAGAGAAAGGAATACTTAATACTAGATCTAGAAAGAATTTAAATAGTTACAATCAATTGTATTACCTTACCAACCAGCGTTAATTTTTACTTCGCATTAAATGAAACCAACAGAAAAACAAATAATATAGTAAAAGTGCTTTTTAAGAAAACTCCTAAATGATACAAAAGAGAATTTTATTTAGTCCCTTTATATATTAATGTAAAATTTATAAATCAGTCAAAACAACTAAATGTGCAAAAACTCAACAATTGTCATATTAAAAGTAATGAACACAAAAAAAATATATATACAAAACAAAGTAAGAGAAATTTGAAAAAAGAACAAGAACGTTATATTATGTTATAATTAGTGATTATTAAGAATTTAATAGAAATCTATGAGAGAAGGGACAAAGTTCAATTTAATAATAACGCGTACTCCCTAAAGTAGGCACCGTTTTTCTAATTTTCTTAAAAAAAAATAAAATTTAATATACCTATTATTCTATCAGGAATATTTTAAAGAAGTGTTTTTCTACATCAACTAACTACATAACCACCACACCAAAAAGGAACCTGCGAAAGATCTTTCTCCGGAATCGTGGAAAAAACGTATGTTTTTATATAAATAAAACAAATAATCGTAAATGCATACATACCGTAAATCTAATCTAATAATGTTAACCATAATCAACGTTAATAACATTGAGTGAAAATGTTAACATACTTGCCAATGTTAATATATAATAATTATCAATGTTAACAGTTAAGTATGTTAAACATAATTTCGTGTGTATATGATATTTCGGTTATCTTATGTTTTTCGCGATTATAAATAAAAAAATCAAAGAGATTTTGAAAAATGATTAAAAACGATACCAAATTTGGTATATAAATCTTTATTTATAACATAGAAATTAATTAAATTGCGTTTAATTATTTTAATAATTTGGAGAAAGAGGAAAAAAACTAACGGTATCCTAAAAATTGCTTTACTTATATTATTCACCGTATTAAAACCCCAATAGTAAAAAAACAGAATAAGACAATTCTTTTATGTATTTCCTAATAATAGTTTTTCTTTAAATTTTTTTTATAAAATATTTTTAATTTCTTTTTTCTTGCTACTTCATATTTTTATATTTAATGCACTAAGTTTTTTCTAAAATGTTAAATTCTAAACTGAATTACACTTTTCCTGAAAATCATTGGTTTACATATAGTATAAGTTAAATTTTTGTTCCTTTAACATTTATTTTGATGAATATAAATCTAGTTAAATAAATGATTTGGAATTTATAATGAATCTGTAAAAGAATATTTGCCTTTGAATTCTGATTGTCTGAAGAGATAGGTTGACGATTACATATGGGATCATGCCACAAATAGTTGCATTCCACGACATGATCATGGCTGGGTGGGGAATTAATGTGTCAACATCTTTACACATTTAGGTCTATAAATCTATCTATAAACTCTTTACTTCTAACCTAATTACTTATTCTTTTTTATGCTAGTGCACTTTAGATCATATGCATGCACAAATAAAGTAATTCAATCTGTAGCTCTTAACTGAAACAGTTTAGTACTTCTTAACCTACCCCATTAGCCGACGAGATAGAAGCCGGAAATCAAGTTGCATGCTATAATTAAACTAACTAAAGACCTAAGTTGATTATTCAAATTAACTTATCGTTGTTTGCTATAAGTAAAAGCAATGCAAAAGCAATGAATTTGCGAATGGTTAGCAAATGTGAATGGTCTCTTTCTGTTCTCTGGTGCACACTACTATAAGTTTTTCTTTTTGTTTTTTTTTTTTTTTTTTTTTTTTTGTTTGGCATTTATTTGCTTTGCTTCTCTTTTGTACTTGGAATCAGTATGAGAATGTTTAAAAAAGCAAATGTTTTCGAATTTGAATGTATTTAGTGCAATAGCCTAGTTTGCAGTATTGCATTGCATACTGCGTTTATGAAAACAGCTGTTATTGATTCCGGTAGCGGAACCAGAATACCTCTCCCATTTTTTCCGCTATATGGAGTATAACGCTGTACAGAAATACTCCTTTTGAATTTTTGTCACACTTTCCTACCACTCTACCTGTTGCATCAACAAAAAGCGAGTTTCGACTCATTTTTAATAGTTTTTTTTTTTTCATTTATTTGTGTTAATTTGAATTGGTCGGATGAAAATAAATAAATTTCTAATGGGTTTGCCACTTTTTGTATAAATACGGACCATTGCTTTTCCCTTTGCATATTAAAAATATCTATTAATGGGTCATTATCGCGACTTTTCATCGTATGGCTTCTAACTTAATTTTTCTTGCAACCTCGGCAGAAGTAACATCGCACAGATTCCCACATCACGCAATTTTGTTGGCATTTCTAATAGTTTCTTATTCTATACGTTGAAGCAAAATCATGCTTCATATTGTGTTTTGCAACTTTTTTGCTT
The DNA here is from genome assembly GCA_916048285.2 of Bellardia pandia. Taxonomy (NCBI): domain Eukaryota; kingdom Metazoa; phylum Arthropoda; class Insecta; order Diptera; family Calliphoridae; genus Bellardia; species Bellardia pandia. The sequence goes on along the minus strand of OU696532.1, from coordinate 89,026,836 downwards.
ATTGCACGAACTTGTTGCGATTTACGTATGTTCGTAGGATGTGTTATTTTGGTTTTATTTGAAAACACATCCACGAAAATATTCACCCTTATTACGGTTGTCGAAGTCGTCATTCGAGAAGTGTCGTAGTCGTTGTCGTTAGAGCTTTTTTTTTGGTATTATGTAAAATTATCGAGAACAAGATATTTTGTAATAGATTAAGTTTTATATTCTTGACACAACAGCTGTTTAAACAACACAAAAATTTAAAAAGCGAAAATTTTATTAATTTGTGATATAAAAATGTTTAGTGTGTCGTTATTTTCATCATCTGACGAAGAAGAAGTAGAGTACAGTACTCAAGAAATTAATCTTATCAGAAGACAATTGAGAGATCATTCCAACATTTTTTCCATACCTAACACCCAGTAAGATTAAAAATATTTTTAAAAGTTGAATAATAATAAAATCGCTTTTTCCAGATTTGTTAGCTATTTCAGGCTAAGTAAAGAGGCATTCAAATATACTTTAGATGAAATTACACACGAACTAGAGACACGAAAACGATCATCAGCAGTTCCTGCCATTATAAAGTTAGCAGCGACAATGAGAATTCTTGTTGAAGGAAGTTATCAGAAGGGAGCTGGTAACGATTATAACGTCGGCTTGTCGCAGTCGTCTGTTAGTAATGGAACTAAAGAGTGTATTAATGCCATGCCTAAAAAACTTTGTCCAAAATGGATCTCATTTCTAATGAACGATAGCGAAAAGTCAGCAATTAAAGAAGCATTCTTTAGTAAAAATGGGTTTCCTGGAGTAATAGGATGTATCGACGGAACTCATGTAAAAATTCTGGCGCCCTCAATTACAGAGCGTTTTAAATATTTCAACAGGAAAGGATTCTATAGCCTAAATGCAACTGTGGTAATAAGTTTACAATTTGAATTTTGAATTACTATATTATTTAAATTTTTACAGGTGTGCGATCATAAACTGCGCATTAGATATATTTCTGCACACCATCCTGGGTCAGTACACGATTCATTAGTGTGGAACGTCAGCGATATAAAACATTTGCTTAAAGACAACTATTTAAACGGCGAAACAAATACATGGTTGTTAGGTAAGAATACAATGCATTTAATTATAAAATTGATTTTCTAATTGTAATTCAATTTAAGGTGATGCAGGCTATCCATTAGAACCATACATAATTACGCCTTTTAGATTTGCAGAGACTGGTTCGCAAGAAAGACGGTTTAACTTAGTACATTCACAAACTAGGAATGTAGTTGAACGTTCAATAGGAGTTTTAAAAAATAGATTCCGATGCTTATTGGGAGCAAGGCAGCTCCATTACAAACCTGAAATGGCTGGGAAAATTACATCCGTATGTGCTGCGCTCCATAATATTTGCATTCATTACAAATTACAAGCTCCTGATGTAACGACTTATAATGAAATTCCACAATATGTAGGTTTAGAAGAGAACATTGACATTACTGCTTCCAATATTAGAAGAAAAATTATGGTATCACTAATTTCTTGAATTTAAAAAAATCTAAATTGACTTTTCTAATAAAAAAAAAAAAAACAACATATAAAATAAAAATAATGAAAAAAACAAAACGGGCAGTTTTTATTAATTCATTTTGGTAAATTCATTAAATTAACATCACATAAAAAATAATAACCTCCTTATATACGAAAATTACTTTTCAGTTCTTTAATTCTATTTCGCGTCTTTTTAATTCGATTTCATCGGCTCTAAATTTCAGAAGGGATTCTCTATACTTTTCTTTTTTTTCAATTCCCTTTTGTAAATATTTAACTTTTCCTCCTTTAACTTGTAAATCTTTCTATTATATCGCTCTATATCTTTTAACGACTTCTTAACTTCTGTGCATAGTTCCTTTGCTAAGGCTTGCGTCAAGAATAGGATATTCGGTTTCTCTAATTTTATCTTTTGGTTCAACTCCGAAACTAGGGCCATTTGGATTTACAATGGTATCCAGCTGCAATAATTTTGATGCTGCATCTTCTGTTGGAGTTATTGCAACTTGTTTGTAAATCCCGCCCCCTGTAGCAAGACATTCCGTTTTATTTTGGATCAATTTTTTTTAAACTTTAAATTCAAAATCGGACTACACCTTCATCCATCCGACAAAGTCCCGCACGGGAGGTCCCAAAACGATTGGAATTGGAACTGTAGCCTCTACCTAGATGTGGATGTTCCTCCATAAGCTCTTCCAGCAGATCAAATTGCTTTGGAGTTGTTATTTTTATACTTAATTGCAGAAAAAACACACACACAATTAATAAACTGAGAACGTTACATAAAAATTAAACGTAAACTTACATTTTATTTGTATTCATTTTAAATATGTATTTCAACAAACCAAAAATGGAAGCTTCTCGTTTAAACAAATTTCACCGACAATATTTATAAAAATTGACATTCGATATTGCCAAATGTAATTCCATTTTTTGTAATAGATTTATTTGTAGAGTTGTATTTTTATTGGTTTCAATGTACGTAATACCATTTTATAAAATCGACTAATTTTCGGCACGGCAACGACAACCATAATAAGGGTGATTATTTCTATTTAAATTTACAACAAATTTGTATCTTCTACAATCATTATTACTATAAATGCAATAAGCATACAATCGTAGTATAGATCGCGTTTTGTTATAACCGTAAGACTTAAAATTGAGTGGACATAAATTATTAAAACATTTAAGTATAATTTTCTCTTACCATGTCCTCAACAAGTGCTTGATACATCGAACTGTTCGGACGTGTTACTTTTAGCGCGGCTGAATTTTCGGTGAAAAAATCGTAATAGGTGAAAAAGTATAAAAAGTTAAATTAAATAAAAAAGTGAAAAAAAACTCGTAATAGGTGAAAAACTTTACAAAGTCAAATAATTGCACTAGGTGCAATAAAAAATTAATAAATTGTAATAATTTATTTTTAATTATTTGAAAACTAGAAAATTAAATACAGTGAGACAGTGAATGAGTAACAATTCTAACAGTGCGAGTGGGCCTCAGAGCCGAAATGCTTATTTCGTGTTGAGCTCGGCAAGTGTTAGTAATGAGAACATTAAAAATCCCGAATTTAATAAAAACTACTTAACTGTGAAACCAAAAATAAGCACAAATCTGAATTTAAGTGCAAGTGCACCAAACTTGAATAAATGTGTTGAACAGGGCACAAACTTAGCCCAAAGCATATTTAATTTAAATAGAAAAATCACTGAAGGACCGCCTTCTTCACGGTCCTCGTTATCAAATATTGGAGAGACGTCAACAGCTGCAAAAGGCACATTAATTCCTACAAATAGGGCCGCTCCTATAGTTGCTGTTGAAGAAAAACAAAAACACAGGTAGGAATGGACCGTTATATAACAGTATCGAAGAGAGGCAGAAGCCCAAAATCTGCCGAAATTACACCAGCCGCAAAATTTATTTATTTATTTATTCTTATTTGTCTATGGAAATGAATTCCTTACAGACAGTTTACAGTTTTATTTAACATAAAGGAATAAAATACATGTAACAAATAATTATGAGTTTAAGAAAACAATTACTAATTTTTTTATGACATTAACATTTAACGAAAAATCAATAAATCTGTACAACTGGTTAAACTGATTACACATTCTTCTTAGGGGATCAGCGTCAGAATAATTGGCTCTATAAAATTTCACAGATAGAGGTACAAAATTACGGGATAAACGTTGCGGAATGTTGAAAGAGATTTCGTTGATTAGAAAACCAGAGCATATATCACCATTAATAACATTCAGGATAAATGATATATTCAGCATAGTTCTACGACTTTTTAATGTAGGAAGCTTAATAAGAGCAAGTCTAGCAGTATATGATGGTAAATTTAATGGGTTGAAATGGAGTCCACGTAAGCAAAATATCAGGAATTGTTTTTGCACAGATTCAATTGTATTGCTGTGAGTAATGAAAATCGGGTCCCATATTATTGAACCGTATTCCAGTATCGGTCGAACAAGTGAAGTAAATAAAGTTTTGGCAATATATGGATCATTAAATTCTTTTGCCCATCGTTTAATAAAGCCTAGAGTACATCTTGCTTTATTTATTATCGTAGAAATATGTGGAACGAAGCTCAGTTTAGGGTCGAATAAAATGCCTAGGTCTAGAAAATTTTGAACCATTTCCACTTTGTAGTTTCCCAGAAAAAAATTTGTTGAAATAGGATTGTGCCTTGTAAAGCGCATTACTTTACATTTCTTTAAGTTAAGTTCCATCAAGTTAAGCTTGCACCATTCATAAAAAGAATCCAAGTCGGTTTGGAGACGTAAGTAATCATAAGGTTGGTTATAGGCCAAGAAAATTTTTACGTCGTCTGCATACATTAAAACATTAGAGAATTTAATTACTTTAGGTAAATCGTTAATAAAAAGAGAGAAAAACAGCGGCCCAAGGTGACTCCCTTGTGGTACTCCAGAACAAACGTTAATTTTATATGAAGACGTATTATTAAAACGAACGGTTTGTGTTCTATTCGACAGATAAGATTGTATCCACTTTACACTAAGTTCTGTAAATCTCAATTTTTGCAGTTTCCGTACGAGAAGTAAATGATTTATTTTGTCAAATGCTTTACTGAAATCAGTATATATAACATCAGTTTGCATCCTTTGAATAAAGCCGCGATTGATGACTGTTGTTAGATGCAGAAGATTTGTAGTAGTAGAGCAAGATTTTTGAAAACCATGTTGAAATGAAGATATTAAATTTGATACTTGATAGTGTAAATGATCGGTTATTAATTTTTCAAAAAGTTTCGGTATAATACTTAGTTTTGCAATACCTCGATAATTTTCGACATCAGATTTTCTGCCCGATTTAAATAATGGAACAATATATGATTCCTTCCAGATTGATGGAAAGTATCCATTAATAATAGAAGTGTTAAACAGAAGTGTTAATGGAGGAGCTAAGACTTTGGCGCACTTGATTAATATGTTACTGGGGATATTGTGAGGACCGGAACTATATGAGAACTTAAGCTTTTTAATGCCATTTAGGACTGTAGAAACATCAAGAGACGGTAAAGATATGGATTGATTTTCACCTAATATATATGGGTACTTGACTGTATCATCGTAATTTTTATTAGAGTAGGTGGTCGAAAAAAAGTCCGCAAACATATTACATATAACTTTAACATTATCAGATTCATTTTGTTGATACGACATTACAGCAGGGTAACCGCTTGTCTTTTTCTTTGTGTTAACGAATTTGTAGAATGACTTTGGATCACGTTTCAAGTTATGTTTTATTTTAATTAAATACTGTGAGTAACACACATTATTTAATTGTGTATATTTAGCCCGGCTAACAGTGTAGTTCAAATAATCAGAAGAAGATCCCGAACACTTAAATTTTTTATAAAGTTTATTTTTCTTATTCTTTGCAATAGCCAGCTGTTTGTTATTCCACGGTAGTCCAGAAAATGAAATAAATGTTTGTTTTGGAATACATAAGTTCATAAAATAATGAAGTTTATTATAGAAAATTTCAAATATTTTTTATTTACTTGTTGTTGGATATGCGGGAAGTGTTAAAATGTTAGTCCAGTTTGTATTACCAATACGTTCATTTAACATGTTGTAGTTAGTTCGTTTGAAACAAAAAACCTTTTCACTAATGACTGACTTTGACGGAATATTTCGAGGTTGCATAAACATAACTACTTCCATAGTAGGATGATACCGGTCTTCAGGTGTTGTTAGTGGAGGAAAACGTTTAATAGAACAGTCATCTTTATCATTTACAAATATTAAGTCCAGAATTTTTGAAAAATCATTCATTATACCGTTAATTTGAAAAAGACCTATGTCATATAATATATTAAAAAACTCTCTCAAGTTTTCGTGGCAATGTGTTTGAACGTAGTACATTCCGTCTGGTAAAAATTCCCAAAAAATAGAGGGTAAGTTAAAGTCGCCCATGACTATGACAGTATCATTCACCTCTGCGGTTTTAGTAAATAATTTAATAGATTCGTTATGTTGATAATATAAAGATGGAGGGGACGAGGGTGGGATATATGAACACGTTAATATTATCCGTTTGTATTTCAATTTAATGATAACTGAAATAAATTCGATATCAAGCGACGAGTTGTGCTCAAAAACTTCAGAATGTAGATTACTCGAAACTGCAATCAGAACTCCACCACCATGAGTACCTCGATCACGACGAAAAATATTATATTTGTTACAGAGAATTTCAGTATTAAGAATAGTGTCATTAAGCCATGTTTCAGTAAATACAATGATGTCATGATTAACGGTAAAACTTTCTAAGTATAAATCAGATAATTTTGTTCTTAGGCCACGAACATTCTGGTAGATTCACGATAATGAGTCAGCACTGTAATTGTTCAGTTTTTTGATTGAATTAATTGATGTTGCGGAAGAACAGCAACATTATTCACTCTCGGATTTTTTTTTTTTTTTTTTTTTTTTTTGCATTTAATTATTTATTGAATCTTCATATTTGAAATGACAATAAGTATTCAAATCTTAATACTAAAAAGAAAATAATAAGCCCAGCCAGTGCTAGACAAAAATTTTTATGATACTAAAAAAATTTCACATCAACTGATCCAGTCATCTATTTTGCGCTTGAGTTAAAGCAAGGGTATCCCTCCTTCTCAACCGATTGTGGCCACTAAAGTTAAGGATGTCTCGTGCAAGGGGGTTTGGATGGTGTTCAAGTTTGCTGACATACTTTGACGCATATTTTGTAAATTCGACTTTTACTAATGGCACGCCTAGATCTTTGTGGATTCGAGAATTTTTAACATACCATGGAGCTGCAGTAATTATGCGTAGAATTTTATTTTGACCCCTTTGAATTTTTTCAATGTTTGATGCTGAAGCAGTACCCCATAATTAAATTCCATAACACCAGATTGGCTTTAGAATTGCATTGTACAACAAAAGTTTGCAATCCAATTTCAATGTAGAGTTTCTGCCGATTAACCAATTAAGTTGCACTGCTTTTAATCTCATTTGTGCAAGTTTCGCTTCAATATGAGACTTCCAAGTTAAACGGCGGTCGAGGTGAATGCCGAGGTATTTGACTTCATTATGTTGAGGAATAATTTGATTATTTATTCTGATGGACGAGCAGGTATCTTTTCGCAATGTGAAAGTGATATGAATACATTTTTGTTCATTTACCCTGATTTTCCAAAGCTCTAGCCAATTCTCTAGTTTATAAACATAATTTTGCAAATTCTGTGATGCAACTTGGTGGTCCTTATGGACGCTGACAAAGGCTGTATCGTCTGCAAAAGTTGACGTGTGGATTTTGGGGTCTGACGGCATGTCGGAGGCATAAATCAAATATAAAGTAGGGCCCAGTATGCTACCCTGTGGCACACCTGATTCAATTGGCTGAGCGGTACTTAAAAAATGGCCTTCTTTGATTTTAAATTTGCGACCGTATAAATAACTTTCCATGAGTTTATGGGTGTTAGCAGGCAGAGTTAATTTAATTTTGTGCATTAAACCGTCATGCCAAACTTTGTCGAACGCTTGGGACACATCAATGAAAAGGGCGGAGCAGTATTTTTTATCTTCAAACGACCCTCTTATCACATTTACCAATCTGTGAGTTTGTTCGATGGTACTGTGTTTAGCTCTGAATCCGAATTGATGATTTGGAATACATTCAGTGTCATTCAGAATTGGAGTCAACTTAGTCATTAACAATTTTTCGAACAGTTTAGAAATTGTCGGCAGTAGGCTAATTGGCCTATATGACTCCACTTTGGTGTGGTCCTTCCCTAACTTAGGAATCATAGTGATCATAGACACCTTCCAATCTGCAGGATAGCATTCTAGGCGTAAAATAGCGTTGAAGATAAAGAGGATAATTCTTCTTGCTACACGAGGTAACTCCACAAGCATTTTATTGCTGATTTTATCCATACCTGAAGCCTTTCTAAGGTTCAGAGTACCAATAGCGTTTTGGACATCACGAAAGTTTAGTCTTAGGGGTACAGGAGGCCTTATAACAAGTGGTGGCAAATCAGATTCGTTATTATTTGAGTTGTTTATAGTAAACAAATTTCTCAAATGGTTAACAAATAATGTCCCTTTCTCAGAATCATTTCTAGCCCAGTCACCAGTCGGATTTCGCAAAGGAGGTTTTCCTCTCACTGGTCTTTTTAAACCTCTTGCCGCCCTCCATAACGAGTAGTCAGATTGTCTCGGATTTCCATTGTAAATATATTCTCTCACCAAGGTATTTTCTGGCCAGAAACTAGGATCGATAAAAGTTTCGAAGAGGTCTGCAGCAACAGTTATTTTAAAGGAAGTAATTGATCTCGGTTGGGAAAATTTGAATTGGTGTAACGAAATACTAACATTACGACCAAGCTTGGAGTTTATATAATATTGGACATCGTCAACAGATGTGCCACTTGCCAAACGGGATATAAAAACAGATTTTTTCGGCGGAATAGCTCGTAGTGCCATACGATTATGATCAATCGGTGTAGTTGTCGGCAATATTGAATTAAGGGGTCTATTACTCGTACCAGCGGCTGGAGAAGGAGCGTTAAATTGTTGTAGTGGAATAGAATTTGGGGACGGAGATAGGTCTGCTACAGCATCATTATTTTTGCCAGAATTTAGATTAGTGTATATTAAAGAACATGTGATTTCAGGTATAGCCGGAGACTTCTTTGCCGTTTTCCTCCTTTTTGGTTGGGATGGATCTTGCATTTCAGTAAATTTATCCAAACTTTGGAATTTAGTAAATAGTTCGCCAAATTTTAAAAGCTTGTTTTGCACCGATAAGAAGTCTTTATTTAGTTGTTCGAATTCATCCTTGTAGGTTTTAAAAAACTTATAAAAATCGATATTAATTTTTTTGCAGTGATGGCAGGTCCATTGCAAACCTAAGGATGATTCCAGGGTAAAAAGATGCAGCAATTGCGGTGGAAACCACACTGCCAACTACAGGGGTTGCCCTGTTTTCGAGGTCGTTAAACGCTCCTTGATCAACAAACCCGCTTCTACCCCTACTCAGACGACAAAAGTACCTATTACAATTATTCCCCCCGTAGCACAAGCATCCACTAGCCAATTTTCATATGCCAACGTGCTAAGATCTAACCAACCAACAGTGCAAAATGAATCACCAATAAATGATACAAACAGCCACAATTTTAGCCGTCTTGAAGGTATAATGGAGAATCTGGTGCAATCCATGAACCATTTCATGACAAGTATGATGCAGGATATGCAAAAAATGCAGTCCACGCTACTGCAGGCCATACTTAATAGACCATGAACTGTCTCAAAATATGTTTCTGGAACGCAAACGGCATACGCCAACACAAAAATGAACTTGAATATTTTCTTTTTAATAAGAAAATTGATGTAATGCTGATTTCCGAGACTCATATGACGTCGAGAAGCATTTTTAAAATAAGTGGTTATACATTCTACGACACCAAGGACCCCAGAGATAGATCATGTGGTGGCTCGGCAATATTGGTCAAATCGCGAATCAAACACCATTCATTGGGTGGTCTTTCAGAGTGTTATCTTCAAGCAACAAACATCTGTATTGAGAACTTTTGTCAAAACCTCGTGATTTCGTCAGTTTACTGTCCGCCCAGATTTTCAATAACAAAAGATCAGTATAGAGATTTTTACAAATCACTAGGTAGCCGTTTCATAGCGGCTGGCGACTACAATGCTAAGCATACATTCTGGGACTCACGACTCGTTAGCCCTAAAGGTCGTATCTTGTACGACTCCCTGTCTGAAATGGGACTGAATGTGATTTCAACTGGTCAACCAACTTATTGGCCAACTGACCAGCAAAAAATTCCTGACGTTATCGATTTCGGCGTGGCGAAAGGGGTATCCCCGGAACTCATTGAAGTCGAGGCTTCACTGGATCTTTCTTCAGATCACTCACCCACTGTAATCACCATCAGAAGTCCTCAGCAAAGCGTAACTGATGCCTTACTTCTTGTCAAACGTCTGAATTGGTTAAAATACAAAAAATACATCAGCACTCACTGCACAGAGAAACTCCCGTTAAAAACTGCTGAAGACATCGATGCCTGTATAAAAAGTCTTAATGAACATGTCGAGAAAGCCGCAGAACATGCTTCTTCCACTTACCGCCCGAATAGGTACAACAGAGTTTTTTCTGCAGATGTTGAGCAACTATTGTCTGAAAAAAGGAGAGTCCGAAGAGAGTGGCAACAACACAGATCGCCCCAACTTAAAACTAGGTTGAGAGAATGTACCAAAAATCTTAGGATCTTGCTAGAAGCGCAAAAAGCAGAGTCTCTTAAACAACATCTGGAAGGTCTAGACGCAACTTCCCAGTCAAATTATTCATTATGGCGTGCAGTCCGAAATCTAAGAAAACCCGTAATCGCAAAACCTCTACTGCGTACTTTGAACGGATCTTGGGCACGAAATAACGAAGAAAAAGGCAACCTTTTCGTAAGTCATTTAAAAAATGTATTCACTCCCAATACGGATACTGACATTAGCGAACTACCGCCTGTACCCTGTACTAGCCAGACCACCTGTACAAATAAGATTTCAATATCTGGAGGTTGTTGAGGCTATTGATAATTTAAATGTTAAAAAAGCACCTGGGTTTGATAAAATCAGCAATAAAATGATTTTTGAGCTGCCTCGCATTGCAAAATGATTAATCCTCTTTCTTTTTAATGCCATCTTACGGCTTGAGTACTACCCTCCGGTTTGGAAAATTGCATTAGTAAAGATGATTCCTAAGCCGGGAAAAGATCCTTGCAAAGTTGAGTCGTATAGGCCAATAAGTCTATTACCAACTATGTCCAAATTATTCGAGAAATTGCTTATAACCAAGCTGACTCCGATTTTGAATGAAAACAACTGCATTCCCAATCACCAGTTTGGCTTCAGACGTCAACACAGTACAATAGAACAAACACATAGATTGGTACAAGTCATAAGAAAAACCTTTGAGGAAAAGAGATACTGTTCGGCACTCTTTATTGACGTCTCTCAAGCTTTCGACAAAGTATGGCATGAAGGCCTGATATCTAAATTAAAGCAGAACTTGCCGGTGAATCTTCAACACCTACTATGGAAATACTTAATCGACCGTCAGTTTATGATTAAAGAAGGTGATTATTTAAGCCGTCCTCAACCTATAGGTGCTGGCGTCCCTCAAGGTAGTATCTTAGGACCAATTCTATACTTGCTGTACACAGCAGACATGCCAACAAACAATGAAATTCACACGTCAACATTTGCTGATGATACGGCATTTCTCAGTACTCACAAAGATCCAGAAGATGCCTCGATTCAATTACAGCACCACGTAACGCAAGTGGAGAAATGGGCAAGACAATGGGGAATAAAAATAAATGAACAGAAATGCACCCACGTAACATTTACTCTACGTAGGGAAGCATGTCCCCCTATTCGTATTAATGACCATATAGTGCCTCAAAACTCACACGTGAAATATCTTGGTATTCATCTGGACCGTCGCCTCACATGGAAACCACATATAGATGCTAAGCTGACTCAAATGAAACTGAAAGCAGCCCAAATTCATTGGCTCATCGGCAGAAACTCCGTCCTTCGGCTCGATTGTAAGCTTCTACTCTACAACTCAATCTTAAAGCCAATTTGGTGCTATGGTATCCAGTTATGGGGCACTGCCTCCAACTCCAATATTGAGAAAATTCAACGCCGTCAAAACAAAATTCTACGAATGATAACTACCGCTCCTTGGTATATTAAAAACAACAACATACACAACGATCTTGATGTTCCACTTGTCAAATGGGAAATAACTAAACACGTGACCCTTTATTTGGGTAAGCTGGAAACTCATCCAAATCCCCTCGCTCGAGACATCTTACAACATCCCGGTCATAGCCGTTTGAGAAGGAGGGACACCACCGCTCTCAGATGAATAAATACAAGTTGCTCATTATATCCTATCGAATTTGAAAACTAGATTTTGTCTAGCATTGGCTGGACTTATCTTAATTAACTTTAGTTTTAGGATTTGAATACCTATTGTTAGTTCATTTAAAATGAAAATACAATAAAAAGAATATGCAAAAAAAAAAAAATGTCCTCAACTCCTCATATTTTTCACCTCCGAAATTTTCCTCCAAAGAAGATACTCCTGTAATTTTATTACGAAATGTCCAATGTGATATACATATCTTCAATTTATTTTGGATATATTTCCAGATGTTGACAAATTTAATGTTGGTGACTTTAAGCTGTGTTTTTTTTTTTTTGCAAAATGGTGTATTCTTCAATTTTGGAAATTTCATTGGTTATATTCAAATAAAATAACAGCTGAAGAAGATGAAGATAAGATTTTCTTGCGCAATTATTTAACAACTTTGTTCGCATGTTAATTAATTTCCCTTTTTTTATTTGTTTATTTAGTAAAAAATCTTAAAACTATTTAAAAACAAACTTAAATTTTAAACAAAAACATGACATAAAACATTTAACTTTATCATTATAAATTTAGAGTTATGTAATTATTTTTTATTGGCAATTGCCTTTTCTAACACATTTTTCAGTTCAAATTTATTCGCTTGCCTTCCATTTCTAACTTTCTTTCTTCTAATGCCAGGATGGGCCTGTTCGGAAATGCATCACTGCACTGCATTTGATGCGCATATGTATGTATGTGATTAGTTTGCGATGCTGATGCAAACTAGCTGATGCCGATGCTCATTTATACATTTACACCTATGCAAAATCTAGTAGATTTTAATTAAAATCTTAAAGAAAATTTTTGGCTACTTTTTGACATATTGTTAGATTTCATTTTCATAATAAAAACAGCTGATTGAAAAAGCAAATAAATTATATTGTAAACTTTTAGTAACAAAAATGGAGAGACAAAAACAAATTTTATTATATTTTACATCCAGATCTGGAAAAAAACAATTGGAATTGACATTTTTGCGTAAAAAAAGCAGCTTTTTTAAACATAAGGTTTCACAAACTTTTGCAAATGTACTACACGCAATTATTATATAGGAGGTTGGAATGGACACACGTAAGTATGGGAAATATATGGCTATTTCTTCTACATCATCGAAGCTCTCAAATGTGGTGTCCCCAAAGTGTTATTAACCCTCTATCGAGAAATAACGGTCATTCTTTTTTCTTCATTCACAACGTTATAGTAGGCCGTGTGTTTTCAAATTGGTCAAATTTGTTAGTTGTAAATATGTTGTTTATATGTAATGAAAGTCAATTTAGTACATGTCGAATCATTGCTTTGCAAAACGCATTCAAGTGCAGAAGTGAGTTAAATTTTTGCAAAAAAATGATTTCATAAATTTACGTTTTTCTAACGCGTGTGAACTTAGTTGTGTTTGGTGGACTGTGTTAAAAAAATTATTTTTTTGAAGGTAAGTGAGTATATTTTACCCTCGTATTATTGATCAAAAAGTAATGACCGTTTGTAGACGGTTATTCCCACTTACGTAATATTTTTTGTATGCATTCAATAGTAAAAATATTCTGTTTTAGATAAATAAAGCGTTAGAAATGAGTGCTCCACACCAAAATAAAAGGCGCAATCTTAACAAGCTCTCCGATGATGAAATTCAGGCGTTTATGAAGGAAATGGAAATAGATATTTCTGATGAAAGCAATGGCGATTTTGAGAGTGATGACAGCATAACAGATGCGGATTTTTGCCTTGAAGATACTGGCCCCAACTTTACAGCAGAGGAACTTGACAATGAGGTTCAAGACTGTTTAGAACAGATGGCTGAATCCAGTGATGTGTTTGCAAATCAAATAAATACTTCGTTTGATGTTAGTTCGAACGCTGATTCACCAAATTCGAGGAATTGTGTCATCAAAGATTCCATTTCGTCTGCCTCATTTAGAAAGCCATCAAAGCATTCATACTCCTTGCCCAGAGTCACAAATAACGATGTTCAATACAATTCCACAAATGGTGGTTTCACTGAAGAAGGTTTGTACTCTGAAACCTGTTTATTCTCCGATTAGTTTGACATGTAAATAAAATTTTTTCAGCCTTACAAGATATCGATCCAAAATCAAAACATTTTCAAGAAATAACTTGGATGAAAAGGGGAATGCAACTTCATGTAAATAATATTGCGTTTCTTGGAGAAAATAATTTGCCAAGTTCTTTTAATTTGCTGAAGAAACCAATAGACTGCTTTAACTATTTTTTAACTGAAGAAATTGTCCAATTAATTGTTGAGGAAACTAATGGAGCAGCTTTACGTTGTAATATTAACAGCAATTTCCGCACGAATTCGACAATATATGGGCATATTATTTTATATGTCTCTTTATCGATACCCACGGTTAGAGAGTTATTGGAGCAAGAATGCCTTTGAACCAATCCAGAGCATAATGAACAGTAAGCAATTTAAAAATATAAAAAGATTTTTGTGTTTTGCTAATGATGAAGATCGCGTTAAAAAAGGACAACCTGGCTATGATCCTTTATTCAGAGTCAGACACAAACCTTCTCGCTTGTGTGTGGATGAAGAGATGTGCGCAACTAAAATGAAGCATCATCTCCGGCAGTATATGCCGAACAAACCCCATAAATGGGGTGTTAAACTGTTCGTACTTTGCGATTCAAAAGGGTTTGCCTATCGCTTTGAAATTTATAATGGCGCAGGTGATAATGTGGTACTTCCAGGCGCACCAGATAAAATATTTTTTTTTTTATATTATATGTCATATACATATGTTTTATATTACTGATTTACTTTTATGAGATCATATCCTTAGTATATATTTACAAATATTGAATAAAATGTAACTTGAATTTGTGCCTCACGCCGGCGAAAAACTGCTTTTATGGCTTTATAATCCATCAAAATAATTAGTTATTTCTCTTTATATATTTTTTGTTAACTTTTTCACTTTTTGTTCACTTATAGTATATGTAATAAAAATGAGTCAATAAATTATTTTATGTTCGCAAGTGAAAAATTTGTACACTTTACTGGGAATAACCGTCTGTAGAAGGTCATTCAGATTCTGCTCCTGGAGGATGAACCGTTGATGGAAAGGGAAAAGCGAGGTCAGATTTGTAATTTTCATGACCAATTTACCCTAATATGAATTTTATGCCGATTTGTACCCAGTATTTCGATTTGGCCCGATAGAGGGTTAAAAGAGCTTCTTCGTTTGTATTCCACTGCTTCTTCTTTTTGTAGGTACGTTTTTTGTAAATTAAGCTCGCTTGTAGCATTACAGTTTATATCAATATAATAATTTACATACCCCTTATTTGTTATTGGTCTATCCATTTCCACAAATGTTTATTTATTTAGTATACGGTGCAGTTTGCTGGAAATTTATTTTATATCCCGCTCTTTTTATTATTTTTTTTTATTTTTGTGGAACTGTCAAATTTTTCTTGTTCAGTGCTGTATTTTTTAGTACTTTAGTATGAAATTCAGAGTTGTATTGCAAGATTTTGCTAAAATCTCGTGACGAACTAGATTTTGTTTTGTATGGGAAATCTAGTAGAAATGAACAAGATTTCGCTCAAAATCCCTTAAGTACTAGATTTTGCGTAGGTGTAAATGTAGTATTATTTGCTGTTTTTTGCGCATCATCTGCTTCAGTGATGCATTCTAGAACACAATGCATTTGCAGTGATGCAACCTTTTGCTTTTCCGAACGTACTGCGCATTAAATGTAGTGCAGTGATGCATTTTCGAACAGGCCTGATTTCTTCAAACATTCAAGTGTCACTTTATTTAATGGTTAAAGTTGGCTAGAGGACACAATAAAATTATCAAAACAAATAAGACACTTAAGGCTCAGTTAGCCGACTGTAATGGAATGTAACTGCAACAGTAAGAAACAGCTGATGGATATTGTTATGTGTAAAGTAATGGAAATGGTTATGGAGATGTAAAGTAACGCAACACCGTAATGTATGAATCTGTAAGAAATAGAATTTCCTTACATTCTT
The DNA here is from genome assembly GCA_916048285.2 of Bellardia pandia. Taxonomy (NCBI): domain Eukaryota; kingdom Metazoa; phylum Arthropoda; class Insecta; order Diptera; family Calliphoridae; genus Bellardia; species Bellardia pandia. The sequence goes on along the minus strand of OU696532.1, from coordinate 89,010,798 downwards.
ACGTCATTACACAACATTCCGTTACAGTCGGCTAACTGAGGCTTTATAACCAGCTAACAAGCTATTATGCATATACGAGTATGAATACAATTTTTTCGCATTTTGCCTGTCATTGCCTTATTACCCTGTTATAATGTGTTTATGAATTAGACGGTTAACCCATTTTTTGCCACTGATCGATTTTTCGACCACCTATTTCATTGTCGTTTAATGCCAAAGTTAACTATGATTTTTTAAATCGGTTTTCAGAAATACAAAATTTATAATGGTGTGTAAAATATTTGCATTGAATTGATTTTCTGAAGAATTTACAAAAATTTTTGCCATAACGGTAAAAAAAGCATATTTTTCACATTTTTTTCAAATTTAAAAATATATGAAAAATTAAAAAATTTTGTTTTTTATTTTTCATTTTTTTTTAAAGCCTAAATAATATATTTTAAGAATCGAAGAAAACTAATTTGTGAATTATAAGATTTCTCACTTTTAAATTCCCACAAATTTTAGTAAGTCATACAGTCGCATTCAGAAAACTTTTTAAATTTTAATGTTTTTATTTTATACCTGGCAATAGTTTATATAATAGTGTCACCCGGAAGTCTACGCTTACTAACTATTACATTGTGTTTTTTAATCAGGGGAATTCCCGAATATTTTGATTTTCTTTTGTTATTGAAATATTTTAGGTAAAATATCAGTATGTACATGACAGTGAAAGTGAATAGTTTTTTTGTTGATCAGTATGCCGATTCATAAATCAGTAAACATATCGGAATTTATTAGTATTTTAAACGAGCTAGATTCAGATGACGAACAAGACGCAGCTATTGCGGCAGCCAAAGATGTGGATATAGTTTATATACCACCACCAAATATAGGCTCCTCAATATCGTTATTATACAATAATGTTACGAAAATGAAAGACCCAAAAAAAAAATCGGATTATGGTACACCTAAATGGCGATAAGGACATTGGTCTTGGGGCTCAAACTGTTCTGGATTTATTGGCTAACGTGTCAGACCCCGATTGTCATATAATTTTTTTTTGACAATTTTTTTTCATCCTATCACCTTATTGAATTATTATGTCTATTGAATGAGCGAAAATTTTATGCTACCGATATAATTCGAGAAAACAGAATGTCAAAAATTCCGTTAAAAAAAAGCAAGCGCGGAGAATTTAATCAGTTGCTCGATGATTAGCAAGAAATAATATTAGTTCGTTGTTAGTTAGTTGAACCAATGGCAAATGCTAAACGGTATTGCCGAAAACAATAGAAGATCCAAAAGTAATCAAAGAGTATAACAACGGAATGGGAGGTGTTGACCTCCATGACAATGCCGTGGCCAATTATTGCATCTGCAATATGGACTTATGCTTTAGGTAACGCAATGGTCAATGCATGGAAGATTCACTGTATATTGACAAAGCTCCAAAAGGCAAAACTACTTTTACAAATTGATTTTCATTCCGAAGTAACAACACATTTGCTAAAATATGACATGGAGATCAACAGTGAGGATATTAATTAATTTCCAAATGATTCCAGGACCAACAAAAATGTACACTCAATTATTAGAAGTCCTGAAGATAAATATCGGCGCTGCAAATTGTGCAAAATACATAAAGATTTATAAGAAAAATGTATGAAATATTTTTTTTATTTATTTAACATTAATAAAGCCTAAGGAAATGTTTCTTTTTACAAAAATATCATATATTTTATTATAACTGCTTTTGGCCAGTGGTCGATTTTTCGACCAGTCCATATTTAGAAAACTACATATCGGGAAGGAAAATTTTGTGAAAAATATCCTTAATTGGAGTCTCTAAAACAACCCTCTGCCAGCGTTTAAAAAAATTCCTGCGCTTTAGGGTAGCGGCCAATAATGGGTTAAAATTTTCAAAATACCTATGTGCTTTCTGTAAATCGAATTATAGTAACAATCAAGTTTTTAAAGAAATTAATATATTTTCCATATCTATATATATAAAACAGGATGTGTGTATGTATGTAACGTATGGACTCCAAAACGGCTGAGCCGATTTTGATGAAATTTGTAGGGACTCTTCAAAATTTTCAGTCTGCGGGCGGAGGGGCGTGGCAAAATCCAATTTTTTAAAGTCGTTGCCATGTTTTTTCAAAACGAGATATCAAACTCTTAAATCGTTTATGTAGTTCCGAAGATATTTACAAAAAACTTATGTTATTAACAATCCAATATCAAAATTTTAAAACTTTCGAAATGTTGCATTAAAAAAATCCGAGTTTTCGGTTTATTTACAAAATATTTACATTATTCGATTACAGAAGATATTCCGTGCTTTCTAAGGTGCAACATTGTACAATAAGTTAAAAATAATATTATATTATCCATCGATGATAAACAACTTTGTGTACTCTTGCATTTAAGATAGAGCTGCAAAACTATCGATAGTTTTAGTAAAAACTATCGATACCCTTTTTACCCTTTTCTTTATTTCTAAAATGGCAATACTGCTACAAAGCCGATATTTCCAGCACCTAATTATTTGGATTGTGCCAAAGAATCTCATGTTTTATTCAAACAATTCTTTGACGATGTGATTTTGCAAATGATTTGCGATAAAAGTGACGAATATGGAGTGCTTATTTCGCAAAAATATCCAAATATTACAAAAGACGAACTTAGAATTTTTATTGGCATAAGGATTTGTACAGGCTACAATCATGTTCCATGTGAACAATCCTACTGGAGTCGAGATAGTGATCTTTATAATGAAATGATTTCCATGGCTATGTCTCGAGATCGATTTCATCAAATTGAACAATGCATTCATTTTGCTTCTAAAAATGGATTTGATTCCAAGGATAAAATGTGGAAATTGCGACCACTCACAGATAAACTGAAGCAAAAGATTATGAAAAACTTTCACCCGGAAGGAAATCTGTCGGAGTCTATGATTAAATATTTCGGTCGACATAGTTGCAAGCAATTTATCAAAGGAAAACCGCTGCGTTTCGGTTACAAAGTGTGGTGTTTAAATACTCCTGAAGTGTATTTGATAAATTGTCCCGCGTCAAAACATCCAGTGTGTGATCGCTTCGATGGAGAAGAGCACTATCCGTGCGAAAGCACCAAAAGGCGATGACAAGGATTAAATTGCACTCGTAGATCGCGTGTGAAGTATGAAAAATGTTATGTTGCTCTATGCATTTATCCATTTTTCAAAACATATCACATTTTCAGGCAAGAAAAATGAATCGTAAATTCATACTTTTATTTTTTTTCGTTTTTTTTTCATATATTTTCCATCTTAAATAACTGAGAATTAAATATGTTACTTTTACAATCTCCTGAAATAAATAGAATTTCCTTACAAAATACAGGTAGAGTAGATTTTAATCATTTTATATGATGGCACTGCGTCGCACACTGTGTCCACTGCGGCAATAAATCAATTTGGACCTTCTGTCCGATTTTGATGATTTTTGCACAGATGGTTAAAAACTATCTGAAGGTCATGTGTGGAAAATTTCATGCAAATACCTCCATTGGTTTTCTGTCCCGAGCAGCGCAAAGTTGAAGTATGTGAACAAGTCTCAAATGTGATAGTTTTCTATGTTATATTCAAAAGCTTGTTACTTATAAACTATACACTGAATGTACCTTATAAGTATTTTTTCACTTAAAATAGACATTAAGCATTATGTAAATTAAAAAAAAAATTTAAAAATTTAAAAAAAAAAAATTTCCTTTGACAATGTATTTTGAGCCAAAAAAATAAACATTTATGATTTTCTTTTAGACTTTTAGTTGTGTGCGAAGCAGTGCGACACATGGAGTCATATACCAAATTAAAGCTGAGAGTCTCAGCTAACAGACTAAAAAAAAAAAACCTGCCCCGATTTGCCCGCCGCCGAAAAAACAATGAAAAACCAAAAAATTACAGTAACAAATATGCGTTATTTTACGCGTGCAAAAACAAATGCGCATTCTTTCTTTCTTTGCTACTCGTACACGTAGCCGGTGCCAATTTGGGATCGAGAAATACGAAAATTTCATTGCATGTATACTATATAGAAAAAACCTAAATTTGAGTCCCGATTACAGAAACAAATGTACACAAAAGTGTTTATCAAAGCAATATCGGTACATTGTTTACAACAAAAAATCTAAATGTGAACTTACTCCACTTTAAATGAAGAGCTTTTCATATATTATCAATAACTTAACATTGATCGCATTTTTTCTCTTAAAAATTAACTCCGTTATCCGTTATAAACTTTCTTTACATTATAGTACATACTATATTTGAGAGTGGTATAGTGATAAGTGAGTGTTTATTAAGCAATTAAAGCAAATTTATTTAATAAACAATGGAAAAGTCAAAAATATCTTTCAGCACGCTTTCGGAAATTGTTTTTCAATGTAAAAAAGATATTGATCTTATAATTGGTGTAGTTTTTGTGAATTATAAAATAGTGTCTGAGAAAAATCAAGAAAAGTTCAGACGGTTTTTGAAACAAACATTTATGCCTCAATTTTTAAAGAAGTGGAACAAGTGTAAGCGTACTTCATCAAGATTTTTTAATGACAATGAAGAATGGCTAACACATTCTTATACGTTGACTGATGAAGTAGTGGATGATACAGTAGATGAAGAAGAGGATTTTCTTCATAATTTCAAAACAGCATTTAATAGATGTTATATGCATTTTTGCGAAAAATAAACATTCTAGTTACAAATTTACAGAAGATATGGCATTTTTGAAATATCATTTGTATGGGAGGTGGGCGTAAAAGTGGGCGGATTAAGTTCATATTTTCAGGAGCTCATTCTACAATTATAGTATTAACGTTTTATGAAAATTGAGTTGATATATTTAAAATCATGGAAGTTATGCCACATTTTCTATTTAAGTTGTATGGGAGGTGGGCGTAAAAGTGGGCGTATTAAAAAAAAAAAAAATTAAAATTCTTAAAAAATTTAACATAAATGTGTGCAAAATTTCATGAAGCTCCGAAACCTCCTTGATTTAAGGCCATTAAATACACTACACGGCCACAGTGTGCGTCGGTACCATATGGTACCACCTAACAACAGGTAAACGATAAATCGTACAACATTTTTATTGACAATTTTGGATTTAGGGGGTCAAAATTACTCTATGTGATGATTTTAAAGAAAAAATTCGATAAAAAAATACCTTCGTATGGGTTAATTCATGGCAATGTAAAAAATTAATACAACAAAAAAATTTTATGTATTGCATATTACCACTTTTGTTGCACTTTTCTCCTTTGCCCTTTTCTTTCCATGCCCTTTCCTTTATATTTTTGTTAAAATAAAAAGGCACTTATTTTTTTCCACATTTTCTATTAAATTTAAAATAAATGTATTTTCTTCTTTCTCCATTTTGTTCAAAACACAAACAAACAACAACAAACAGCTGATTCCGTACAGAATTTGCGATCAGTTTCGCTTTTTGCTTAAGCAAATGACAGTTGAAAAACTTAACGAAAAGTTTCATTAAGTACATTATAGTTTGCCACATACAATTCGCACAGTTGATTGAGTTGGCTTAAGCTAGTCAACATTATTTTTACATTTCTTATGTTGCTGTCTGCATACAATTAAGACGCCTGTATTATAATTTGCAGAAGTGTTATGTATAAAATCTCCTTCTTTTCGTAGTTTATTTATTATATTTACACGTTTTTTACTTTTAATCATCTTTTTTCCTTGGATGAATTAAATAACTGGATCTATTTTTTATTTAAAATAATTTCGTTAAAAAATTTTGCTTTTACTTGAGTTATTTTTTGCAGAACCATATGTTTTTTGTTTACATTTTCCTTTATTTTATTCAGTGTTGTAATACGTACTTATTTAAGTTTTTTACAACACTGAAGCAATGAATCGATTCGATTCGTATCGAGTACCATCATTAGAAAATTTTGCACTGTCGAAATAAATTTCGATTCGAAAACAATTTTGATCACGACTACCAGAATTAGCCCCCAGAGTACAAAAAGTTTTTTAATTAGCAGTTTAAAACTGATTTGCTTTCAGGTAGCAAAAAAGTAGATTTTCACCTAATTAGAGATCGAGCCACTCAAATGTATATACACATATTCCATAATTACTTATATTTAAGTTTAAGCTCTTCTTTTGCAAGACGTTCTTTATTTCGAGATCAATAATTTTTAATTTTTCGTTGCTTTGAATCTCTTCCTCCTTTAACTCGAGTTATTTTTTTTTAAGACTTATTTCTTTTTCTTTCATAGCTAAAGCTTGACTCATTTTTTGTTTTTTAGTTCAATCATCTCGGACTGCATCTCCATAATGTCAGAAACAGCCGTTCTGGAATAAATACCTTTACGGCTAGTAGGTTGCGTAGGCAAAACTTCGATTTCAAGCTTGGAACACTCTGGCGACATAGTATTTTCACCAAATTCGATTTCGGTTGAATCAAGAATTCTGTGTCCAAACTTTCCTCAATAATTGCTGAATCAGCAACTCTCCTTCCAAAAAGTTCCTCAAATTCGTATAAAAACTACACATTTTTACCAAAGTACCTAAAAAGATTTCAAAATTAAAGACATACTAAATGGTGTTTTTTTGAGAGGTATAGAACTTCAAATTGAAATAAAACACAAGAAAATCGTTTTAATGACCATCAATTTGGCTTTATTGGAAGGATAATTTTATGCCATTAATGTTTAAATATGATTTCAGGCATGTGGCCGCCGCGGCTGGCTCGAATAAAGCCAATTCTACAGGTCCAATTTTCAACCACTTTTTCGAGCATATGGGGCCGTATGTCGGCAATAACGCCACGAATGTTGGCTTCCAATTCCCCTAACGTTTCTGGTTTGTTGGCGTAGACGAGCGACTTCACATATCCCCAAAGAAACTGATCCAATGGTGTCAAATCACACGATCTTGGTGGCCAATTGACAGGTCCATTCCGCGAAATTATGCGCTCATCGAATGTTTCCTTCAATAAATCGATTGTGGTGTGCGCTGTGTGGCATGTAGCGCCGTCTTGTTGGAACCACAACTCATCCACATTCATGCCATCCAATTCGGGAACAAAATAGTCGGTTATCATGGCTCTATACCGGTCACGGTGGCGAATCGATTCATTCGGGTCCTCTTCAACATTTCGCTCTACAGCGGCAATTGTTTCTTCGGTGCGCACTGTTCGACGTCTCTGCGGATGCGTATTATCACATAGAGTAAACGTAGTGCGAAAACGATCCATGGTTAACCGAATTAATTGTTTTGATGGACGATTATGTCGGCCATAAAATGGACGGAGCTTGCGGTAAACTTCGCGAACTGAACCGTTATTTTCGAAATAAATTTGCACGATTTGCAAGCGTTGTTCTTTTGTCAACCTGTTCATGATGAAATGGCAAACCAAACTGAACATAAATGGCATTAGAGTTGCCAGATTTTACCACAAAATGCCAGTTTTATCTCTTTTCGAAAAACAAACCTGTAAAAAAACACCCTATAGTTAATTTCATTCCATGTTTAAGTTATATTACTTTTAATTGTTGCTCCTTCCATACTACCGGCCCCAGTTGAGCTCTCCCAAGCTTTTGCCTTGTTATAAATTACACGCATATTGCGAACTTTTGATCGTACTAATTTCCAATCTATGGAGACACTTTTTTTCATTTGAAAATCTTTTGTAATACGATTGCGCAGATGTCTTCTAAAAAGAAAAATTATAAATGGTTTCTATTGCTTTTACTTACAACCAAAACTCGAAATCTTTATTATCCATCAGGAAATTAAGAAGAGCTTGTTCTTCACCTGTATACCACTTTCTGTTGTAATTGCTATGGATTCGCTTTTTCTTAGACTTAAAAAGAAAAACACATTTTACGTATAAATATGTATGTACATATGTAGTAAGCAGAATTCTCAATCCAACCACAACTCACCACATTGTCTGTTTCCATTTCCGAATAAGTATTTTTTTCTTTTAATTTTTATGGTTAACAAATTCTTTTTTTTTTAAATTTGTTTCGCTTTTAATTTTGTCTCAAAATTCTTATTTGACAATAACAACTTAACAGTGATGCCAACTTTTTTTAAACAAAACAAAGTTCAAATGTGACTTTTGCCTAGAAACCTATTTCGTTTCTAGAGGTACGACACACGTAATGAATTAATGACGAATTTAATAGCATGAATTTAATAGCATAGAAAAAAACATGAGTTTCAATGTTGTATTGACATCAGAGATGTACACGAGTTGATTCACTTTTTTCCTATATGTATGAACTCACTGTTTTTGTTTTGTTTTCAATCATCAACATGTGCTAATAAAGGTGGATTCACCCATTCGTTCTTAACAAAAAATTTGTTCGAACAATATTTTTTTTATATGAAGTTTGACGTCTCTCTTTTTGAGAGAGAGAAAATATTTTTTACGAACTTGAATTGGTTTAATTTTATATTTTTTCCGGACAAAAGTGAATTGAGTTGCCAATAGGTTTCATTTTTTCATACAAATAACAATGCCTTATGTATTTCCATGACCATCAGCAAAATCAAGGTTCTTTTTTCATTCATTTCGAATTTATATCTGTGATTTTGAATACACAATACTTTAAAATAATCTAATATTTGTATTTTGACACTTAAAACCCAAAGCAAAATAAATCAATGGCCGCACTTGTAAAACTAATAGATTTTGTTTACATATGGCAGCTTTGATTTTCCAGAAAAATCGTTCGAAATGGGTGAATCGTGCTGCAAAAAACTCTCAGTAAAAAAATTGTTCTCTGGAAAAAAATTTTGTTAAGAACAAATGGGTGAATCCACCTTAACATTGCTTGCAGTATTTGCGCTCTCCTAATTGCTTGTCATTTTCTCAATCACTTTTTAAACGCCGTTAGCAATAACGAATCAAAAATTATAACTGTGTTTTGATTTGTAAGCAAAACAATCAAATGATTCATAAAAGCTCAGATTGCATAGTGCAAAATCAGTGCGTTAATTTTTTTAAATAAATTATCAAGATGAACTCCGAAATAATAAAAAATATTGAAAACGGTGTTTTTCGTATTGTAAAAAATAAACAAAGCAGAAGTAAAATTTGGGATATCACAATATTTTATAAAAACAACAAATACATACATATATTTATCTTTAAATAATAAAATATTGAACATGAAGTATTACATTATTTCTTTTGCTAACCTCTGAAAAATGGCTGAAATTTGTACTTATTTTTTCTATCATTATCATTATTACTATCCCTATAATAATACATATGTTTAAGCATTATCAAATAAAATTAAAAAGAATATGCGATAAATATAGTAAAGTGTATATTTACTCAAAAAGCTCTGCGTATATTCATAACACTCATACTGATTCAATGCTTTTGTGAATGGTAAGAGCTTACAGAATAAGCAAGCAATTATATGCATTTTGATACAAACCACTTGCTGTGGTGAATCATGCAATGACAGCTTTCGTTTAGTTATGTATAGTGCTAACTCAGTCTTCACTTTTACAAAATAATAAATATGTCATTTGAATGGTATTCATGCACATTGTAATGCTTGCAGCTCTTATTGGTTTCAATTCACGAAACCTAAAAAATTTAATAATTTGTGGTGGCCAGATTGTTGGCGGTGCTGGCATGCTGGCGTAACGCCGGCTAGGGCTCGCCGTACTGGGGTGTGGTTCTTGCCAACCAACCTGGTATTTCGCTACTACAAAAAAATTCATGCCAGCCTAGTTATAATATTTATAAGAAAAAGACAGGAACCCGAAAGTAAACTAGTATAAAAAAACAAGACTATTGTATTTGGAATTCTATTTTTGCACCGTGTACTCACCCATTGTTTGCACCTCCTACCTAGGAGTTGAGGTTGGCGGGTGTTCTGCCAACTTCGTCCCTCCCGCTTGAAATTCGGTTGAATTCCACCGTGACGACCTGAAATAAAATGTTTGTTGGATCGTCCCAAAAAAAATCACCAATTACCTTACCATCACCTTCCTATTATTTCCTTGTGAGTTTATTCACTCATGGTAAATAAAAAAACTTGAAATTTTCTTATTCAAATTCATACTACAAATTCATTTTCTTTATTTATAAAACAAGGGGCTAAATTAATCTTTGGGGATTTTGTATTTATGTAAAAAAAAACCAATGATACAATAGAACTTTAAAGACTAAATATCAAAAAAAAAATTTTAAAAATGCAAGAAAGGAAAACAAGTTAGAATTGAAAAATTTTCTTCTTCCTTTTTATGTGCTTATATAGGAACAGCTGCGGGACGATGACTGCCGTATGTTCGTACTGTTCAAAATTATTTTTGTCCTAGGTAAGTTCTATTCCTTTAATAATCTTGTACATATATATTTAATTTTCCTCAAACCTCTCTTTTCTTCTAAGATAAGGAAACCACAATTGCCCTCTGGACAATTGCCCTACGGATTCTACAGGCCTGAGCTCAACCCTATACACTCGCGCACCTGGGCAACTACGCTGCCAGGGACTGACAAAAAAAAAGGCAATGCTAAATAAATTGCTGTAGTGTTTTCCCTATATTTTATTTTAGATGCAATAAAAAAAATTGAATATATATGTCTAGTTTTAATTTTGTCAGTATGAATGTCGGTCTTGTGCTTCCGGGTCAAAATTATTGGGTGGCAGATTACCTGTTTTACTTATTTTACTGCTGCTGTTGTGGCTGGTGTCTTCCCCTGTTGGATGTGCCGTTTTTTCAAGATTTAGCCGGGTGTGGGTGTTGTTCCTTCTGGGGCCAAATATATCGGATGCCGTGCCCTCACACTTCGGCTTGGTGTTGGTGTTGTTCCCTCTAGGGCCTAAAAGCTTGGGCAAAATGGATCTGGTGTCTGGCCTTCACACTTTAGCCTTGGTGTTGTTTCTCCCAAAAAGCTCTGCTGTCCTCAGTTCAGGGATTCTAGCTCTTGGGTGTAATTTTTGGCGTGTTGTTTTTGTCCACAAGATCTGCTGTCCTCCGTACGGACCTTCTGGTTATTGTGGTGGAGTTTTTGTATTTTGGTTCGCGGTGGTTGGACCGGGTTTGGCTTTTGGTTTGCTTTATGGTATTCTAAACTTTCTTTTTATTTAATTAACCTTCTAATTTTTGTTTTGTTAATTTTTAAATGTCTTTTGAACGGGTTCTGATTTATTAAAATTTATGTTCTTTGTTTTATTTGTGTACTTTTGTAATTTTTAATTCTCGCAGCTTAACCAAATCAACCAACACATGACAACACTGCTGCCAGCAACACATACCACAACAACCACAGCAACATACACAACAAACACAGCACGCCGTTCAACCCAGGCCATCAACGTTACCGGATACGACTACCATTGTCACAAACATTATGAACGCGCGACCCGCGTGATCCTTAACCCTCTTTGTTGCAGTATAGCAAGGGGGCGGGATGTTTACGCGCATAGTGTAAATGTCCCCCAATTATTGTTCATATGATACTAATTGTTTCGTTAAGTTAGATTGTTGTTATTTTGTGTTGATGCTGTATGTATACTGATTTATTATTTGTTATTGTTTGTAAAACCCCCAACAAGTACGGTACGTGTACAAAGAAGAAAAGAAAAACTGAAAATAAACCCATGAATTATATTTAAATTTAATTAACCCCGTCTTTTTATTTTCGAGGAAATATTTCAAGAAAAACAATTTTATTTTATTATTATTGATTTAGTGGAAGTGTAGATTTGTATACAACAACTACTATGTACAATGTAACTTTTAAGATACCGTTATCCTGGTATAAAAGGAACACTAAAATCAATAAAGAAATTATCGATCTGTCTATAAACCTGACAATTTCATTTGTGGCATATTAACCTGCCAGTACCTAAGGAATAGAACTGGGCATATAAAACTGCCCTTATCAAATCTATACCAGTGGCGTTAGCGCCGGTAACTTGTCTGACACTCACTCACTCGTAACTCGTTACATGGCGATCCTGCCAAACACTACTACCATAGAATTAAACAAAGAGGTAGCTGAGAAGACTAGCGCACCAACCACAAAACAGGGATCGCAACCCATAACAGTAAAGGAGTACTTTGAACGAATAGCGAAGGGTAAAGAGGAGAAACTTACCCAAGTTCCAAAAATACATCTGCCACGACATAGAAGGGGCGGAAAGCTGGTGAAACTACGTCGCAAATTGGCAGCGCAGAGAGCTGTGATAAATGCTGATCCACCACCATCCTGGCAGACAGCATCTGAGGTTTGGCGGCAAACTGGAGCTCTTCAAGCCCAAATGGACCAGTTTAAAAAACAATGAACTGAATTTACAATTACATTTTTATAAACAAAAATAAAACAATTTTAAATTAAATTTTTTTAAAAAAACAAAATGCTTTATTTGTAACAAAAATTTTTTTTCATTGGAAATGTCAAAATCAAATTAGTGCTGCCAAGTCTACATTTAAATTAGTGTTGCAAAAAACTCTTCTTGGATCTCAATTTCTCCAAAAGTTGCCGGCGCTTTGGACAATCCCTAAAACTGGCAGCATGACCCTTATTACCACAGTTAGCACAGCTAACCGGGAGACCTACCCTCTTAAGAACTTGCCCTGTGACAGGGCCTGTTAACAACGTCTCAGCCGTATTCTCACCCTTTGGGGGAACCTCACAATTCCAGAGAACCAGCACACTTCACACACCTGAAAGGCATGTTACAATTGATGGCCACATGACCAAAGCGCTAACAATTGTAGCATTGAATCACATCCCGACGGACATGCTTCTCCATATCAACCCTACAGTGTAGAATATACATACCTAATGTCACGAAATCCCTTAAGGTCAGAATCCCTGCCAATCTGGAATAGCCATCGATCCCTACCAAGTTTGTGCAGTCCCAAAATCCTAATATATATCTGGAGACTCTGTCAACATCAAATGAGTCGGACAATCCTTTGACAACTATTGAAAATGGTCTCTGGGCCTTTGGAGTGTGAGTATAATAATTCACGCCCATCTCCCTAAGTAACACCTTCAATTTATCAAAATCCTCTATGATGCAAACCCCTATTTTGGTAATGTCCCTACCAAAAATCTTAATATTATAGTCCTTATGACCTTCTCCAGTCTACTACTCACATCCTTAATATTAATATTGTACGTGGTTATAATAGGAACCTACTTACTCTTTAAGTTCTTCTTCTCAGTAGTCACCGCTGCAGGCTTTTGATTGATATTGGCCGCCTTCTTCGTGGTCCTATTTGTTGCTGAAGAGCCACCTGCAACATTAGCCAAATTTTGTTACTTCGTTGTTGACGCCACCGTGCCATTTCCTTTGCTTTGTTCAAATGTTGAACCCGCTGTGGCATCAGCCTGGCTTCCTTGAATTTTCGCTGAGCCTACTATAGCATTAGTCTGGCACCCTTGCTGTCCAGCTACGGCAGTAGCCTGGCTTCCAATCTATGTATCTGCTAATTTAATTATGGCACTAGCATTCCCTGGTTTAAATTTAACTTTTTCAGTAGTAAACTCTTCTGTAACGTCCATTTCATTACAGCTACAATTACACGTACAATCAATTCTTCTAGATATTTTCTCAATTTCTCATTTTCTTTAAGAAGATATTCAAATTTCTTATTGATCATATCTAATTCATCATCCCTATTAAGAATAAAAGCATTTTCTGAATTTTCATCAAAAGTGTAATCAATTTGGCTATCACTGATTGGTGCTTCACTTATTTTTGATTTACCTTTTCTTTTTGACATAACTTAAACACTAAAATCTTTAAGTTTATATAGAATTTTTTTTTATAAATATTTTATATACAAACAGATCAGAGAATGACAAATGTATGGTTATTTGTAGTCTTTGAGTATTTTTGAAAAAACCTGTATACATACGACGCAATATAAATTAAACCAAATAGGGTTTTTTTTTTTTTTGAGAGGTATAGAACTTCGAATTGAAATAAAATTGAAAGAAAATCGTTTTAATGACCATCAATTTGACTTTATTGGAAGGATAATTTTATGCCATTAATGTTTAAATATGATTTCAGGCATGTGGCCGCCGCGGCTGGCTCGAATAAAGCCAATTCTACAGGTCCAATTTTCAACCACTTTTTCGAGCATATGGGTCCGTATGTCGGCAATAACGCCACGAATGTTGGCTTCCAATTCCCCTAACGTTTCTGGTTTGTTGGCGTAGACGAGCGACTTCACATATCCCCAAAGAAAATAATCCAATGGTGTCAAATCACACAATCTTGGTGGCCAAATGACAGGTCCATTCCGCGAAATTATGCGCTCATCGAATGTTTCCTTCAATAAATCGATTGTGGCGTGCGCTGTGTGGCATGTAGCGCCGTCTTGTTGGAAGCACAACTCATCCACATTCATGCCATCCAATTCGGGAACAAAATAGTCGGTTATCATGGCTCTATACCGGTCTCCATTAATTCGGGTCCTCTTCAACATTTTGCTCTACAGCGGCAATTGTTTCTTCGGTGCGCACTGTTCGACGTCTCTGCGGATGCGTCTTATCACATAGAGTAAACGTAGTGCGAAAACGATCCATGGTTAACCGAATTAATTGCTCTGATGGACGATTATGTCGACAATAAAATGGACGGAGCTTGCGGTAAACTTCGCGAACTGAACCGTTATTTTCGAAATAAATTTGCACGATTTGCAAGCGTTGTTCTTTTGTCAACCTGTTCATGATGAAATGGCAAACCAAACTGAACATAAATTACATTAGAGTTGCCAGATTTGACCACAAAATGCCAGTTTTATCTCTTTTCGAAAAACAACCCTGTAAAAAAAACACCCTATACATATTTATATAAAAAAAATAAAAATATCGCAGTTTATAAAAAAGTTCAGTTAACCCTTTCGACCCGACTTTCGAATGGCAATAGTGCAATAATATTTTTGGTTGCAGCATGTTATTTAAGTAACAACTAAGGTATTGGCGAATGAAAATATGAGAAATAATAATTGGGGGGCTGGGGGAGTGGTGGTAAACCATTGTACCAGTCGGGATGTTAAGTGGTACAAATGAGTACCAACCGTCCGGTAAAATAAACTACATCAGCAAGAAGTAAAGCAAATAATATATAAAATTTTATTGAATTTTTACTGAAAAAGAGAAGTACGTATTAAAAATTATAAGAAATGTGTTTTTACATAAAAATCATATATGATATGAGGCAAAGCACGTTTTGCAAAGTGGCACTTGGCATTCCTTGCAGATTGTCTTTGTGCGTGTTTGTTTCTTTTGAGCGCTGCAGTTTGTGCAACGACGTCGGGAAGTTCCTTCAACAGGAAGATGCATTGCCTTGCGATTGGCAGTTTGTGGTGCTCGGCCTCGTTTTAGTGATCGACGAACGGCTGTAGTTTTTAGGCCTTCCTGGATCAATTCCTCTGCCAATGTAACTAAAAACGACTTGAAGGGCATCTTTTTCCGATTGAGATCATTATAAATAACCCAGGCATTCACGGCTGTCATCATTAAAAAGTTTTTTTCCACCACTTATCCGATTTTCTATCATATTCGTAAAGGCCAGACATTTGATCAGCCAATTCAACGCCTCCCATGATTTCACGATAAAACTTAATTTGAGTCGGACATGGAACTTCAATCTTTTCTCCTGTTTTTAATGTTTTTCTAACAGTCGTTACTGTTGCGTCGTGACAATTACTTAGTACCAAAACTTCTTTGGTGTCTTGCCATTTTGCACACAGAAGTCCAGATGAAGTACTCTTGAACTCCGCTTCACCCCTTTTCAACTTGTTGCCAGAAAATTTAGGCATATTTTTTCTATTTGCCATAACGGTGCCAACGGCTGGAAAGGAAATAGTGTCCAATAAATGAACAGAAGTAAAAAAACGATCGAAACAGAGAACGACATCTGTCTCCGCAATTGAATTGGCTAATTTGGTCACAACGCGCTCTCCCAGCGTTCCAGAACTTTGCTCCATTTCTTTGCCATGATATATGTTGAAGTCGTATGTATATCCAGTAGCAGCGTCACACCGAAGCCACATTTTTATACCACGTTTGACGGGCTTTAGAGGCATGTATTGTTTCAACGTGCTACGGCCCTTGAACTTTGTCATTGATTCATCAACGCTTTGGTACACACTATCATGTCTGCATTTCTGAAATGTGTTCTTCAAGCATTCTACCAAATCGTCAATATAGTAAGTTTTGTTACTATTATGTGGCTTATCTGGCTGTGCAAAGTACATTTTAGAAGTAACGAATGTGAATCGATCTCGTGTGATTGCTTCTTTTAATTACTGATTTCCCAGTGATCTATGGCATGACCAATAATCTTTGAGGGATGGAAGTCGATTGTAGCACATTACAAACATGCATCCAACAATTGCTTTTATTTCACCAGCGTTGGTTTCCGTTATTTTTACTTTTTTGGTACTGGGTTGGTTGCTTTCAAAAATTTTGATACGTTCATTCGTACATTGGGCTATGTATATATAGGCTGATCTAGGTAATAACTTATTGAAAACATCAATTATAGACGAACGCTGAGGTATGTGATCTGCTATTTTGCAGCCACGAGAATTAAAAATAGTTTTGTTGGGTACAAAGTACTCATCAGGAGTACTCCAAATAAAATTGGTATCGAATGCGCCAGGTTGTGAAACGAAGCCAATACTAGCTGGCTCATTACTGCCTAAGACTTCATCGGCAGCCTCATTCACTTTATCTACTATGTCGTCTGCTCTATCTTCCTCATCATCGCTTTCGCTGGAGCTAGACACACCACTTGGCAAAAATTCCTCAGAGCTTCCTCCAGAAAAGTCCTCCAAGTCGCTAACGCTATCAGCTTCATCTTCCAAAATTTTTCTTATATCTTCTGGATCCATTTCTAAGCAAACAAAAATTTTTTTCCGAAAAGGGGAATTACATTATTTACTGCTCATCGGACGAATGGTACACATATGTACCATAATCTAAAATAACAATAAAACACATATATTTTTTATAAATACTTACATGCTGCAGTTATAAATACTTGCAAAAACTTAACTTATTTTATATTTTGAATAATTTTGCAACTTTCACTGTAAATTTCACACAAAAACTTAACAATAACTAGATACACACTTCACTCTAGCTGCGTCGCGACTGACAAAAAATGACACAGCACATTTAAAAAACAAATTAAAATAACGGGACTTCTTAGAATGTATTCAACAAAGTTTGAAGATGATGTGATACGTTTCACAACCATGAATCATTTCATTTACAACTTTTAGAGACGTTCAAAGTTTAGGTGGTACACATATGTACCATCCGGGTCGAAAGGGTTAAAGTAAAATGCAAAAATTGTAGTAGTAATTTAAAAAAATTACTTTTTCAAAAAACTGTTTCTTTCTAATTCAAGTTCCAACTCTTGAATTTTAATTTCATTCTTTTTTTTCAAGCATTTTTCAACTTCATAATGATTGCGTTTTATCTCCAGCATTTTTTCATTATGGTAAAGATGTTCTTCCTCTTTTTTTTTCTTTTATAACCTCTGTAAAAGTTTCCAAAGCTTTTCTCATTTTGTAAATATTTTTAGATATGTCTTTCTGCTCTTTTAACATATTTTTGGAGGTGTTACTGATGTCTTTTAAAATTGTACAAATATTTTCGTTTGTAGTAATTTGATTTTGAATAAAATCATGTAAATCATGTTTTGTTGGTTCAACTCTTCTCATTTCTCGCTTTGGTTCTACAGCTTCATCTGAAAGTTCATCTGGCAATTCATTTAAAAAGGTATCTTCGAAACTATTTACATTTAAGTTTTCCAGTTCAATGGATTCATTTGTCTCTTTTCTAGATATACCGAATGATTTTACACCTTTTATACCTTCGACAGCTGTGTAGAGACCACAAAGCTCAGTAATTGCGTCTTCTTTGGAGGATATGTGCTGCATATTGTTAGGACCTCCACCAGTTGCAGTTGTTTCCGCTCTGTTCTCGGACAATTTTTTGCGAATACAGGCTTTCCAATCAGCCCAAGCCTTTTTCCAACCTGATGCATCTTTTTCTGGAGGACCTATGGAGTTAAGTTCTCTTGCTAGGTCCTTCCACAGTTGATCACTCACCGTTCTATCACCTTTATAAAATCCCTTAGCTAATCCGGGGTGTTTTTCCATGAATTTTGGTATTGACTGCTCTTGTTCCGCATTTTTGTGGTTACCCCTTTAAAACAGAAGTAAACTTACAATAAAGAAAATTATGTATAAATTTTAAGTTATTTACTTACATTTTGCTATTTTCGCAACAAATATTCAAAAAATTATATTAAAAATTATTTTTTTTACCAAAAAGTTTTTTTTCATGCGTCTATTTGCTTTCGGTTTCAAATTACTTTTTTTGTGGTGAAAATGATTTGTAGAACACATTAATTCCTCTTGAAACAAACTGGAAATGGAATTTTCACTTTCATTTCATTTTACGAATATAGAACACAGGCGATAAAGATCAAAAATAACTCTTATTTCTTGATTTTTTTGATAAAAGTCATAAGAGTTACGGTCCCTGTTTTGAACCCTTTTTCCATTAAACCGGTCTTTATCTCCGCAGGATCAACACATGGGTCTATACCCTTTAGAACGACTTGGAGTCCTTTTGCGCTTTTGAGCTGGTAGGTATAGAAATCCCTAGTCTCCCTTTCCAGCTGGTTGGACAATTTTCGAAAATCATCTTCCCTATTCACTTGAATCTTTGTCTCGCAGATATTTCCATGTTTCATTGCGGTTACGCTAAACAGGTTTTCACCTATTACAGCAACAATTCCTTGTACCAATTTACTGGAAGTAGGCTCTCTCAGATAAATTGGTGGGGGCTTAAACGTCTTCTTCGGAAGTTCTGGCTCATCCGTCTGGAGGAGAGCAAACCTATTTTGATCATTACTCACGGTATTAGGAGCTTTTGCATTTGATGACACTTGAGCAGACTTCGGGCTCCTCTGTCGCTTGAGAACGGTTATGTTATCCATACCTACTTGTTTTTTGGGTTTGACTGCACTATTTGATGAAGATGATGTTTTTTCATCTGTTGAAATCACTATATTGGGCGAACAGGAACGACGCCGTTCTACGGCTCTTGTAGTGAGAAAATTCTCGAGAGATTTTTTTATGGATTCTTCCTCAGAGACCCATTTAGTTTTTCTAGACGAGCTAAGCTCTTTCTCAGAATTACATCTGAGAGGAACACACATACAGTTTTTATACGATTTTTAATGTTTTTTTTTTTTATATATATATATAAAAAAGCACCTGGGTTTGATAAAATCAGCAATAAAATGATTTTTGAGCTGCCTCGCATTGCAAAAAGATTAATCCTCTTTCTTTTTAATGCCATCTTACGGCTTGAGTACTACCCTCCGGTTTGGAAAATTGCATTAGTAAAGATGATTCCTAAGCCGGGAAAAGATCCTTGCAAAGTTGAGTCGTATAGGCCAATAAGTCTATTACCAACTATGTCCAAATTATTTGAGAAATTGCTTATAACCAAGCTGACTCCGATTTTGAATGAAAACAACTGCATTCCCAATCACCAGTTTGGCTTCAGACGTCAACACAGTACAATAGAACAAACACATAGATTGGTACAAGTCATAAGAAAAACCTTTGAGGAAAAGAGATACTGTTCGGCACTCTTTCTTGACGTCTCTCAAGCTTTCGACAAAGTATGGCATGAAGGCCTGATATCTAAATTAAAGCAGAACTTGCCGGTGAATCTTCAACACCTACTATGGAAATACTTAATCGACCGTCAGTTTATGATTAAAGAATGTGATTATTTAAGCCGTCCTCAACCTATAGGTGCTGGCGTCCCTCAAGGTAGTATCTTAGGACCAATTCTATACTTGCTGTACACAGCAGACATGCCAACAAACAATGAAATTCACACGTCAACATTTGCTGATGATACGGCATTTTTCAGTACTCACAAAGGTCCAAAAGATGCCTCGATTCAATTACAGCACCACGTAACGCAAGTGGAGAAATGGGCAAGACAATGGGGAATAAAAATAAATGAACAGAAATGCACCCACGTAACATTTACTCTACGTAGGGAATCATGCCCCCCTATTCGTATTAATGACCATATAGTGCCTCAAAACTCACACGTGAAATATCTTGGTATTCATCTGGACCGTCGCCTCACATGGAAACCACATATAGATGCTAAGCTGACTCAAATGAAACTGAAAGCAGCCCAAATTCATTGGCTCATCGGCAGAAACTCCGTCCTTCGGCTCGATTGTAAGCTTCTATTCTACAACTCAATCTTAAAGCCAATTTGGTGCTATGGTATCCAGTTATGGGGCACTGCCTCCAACTCCAATATTGAGAAAATTCAACGCCGTCAAAACAAAATTCTACGAATGATAACTACCACTCCTTGGTATATTAAAAACAACAACATACACAACGATCTTGATGTTCCACTTGTCAAATGGGAAATAACTAAACACGTGGCCCATTATTTGGGTAAGCTGGAAACTCATCCAAATCCCCTCGCTCGAGACATCTTACAACATCCCGGTCATAGCCGTTTGAGAAGGAGGGACACCACCGCTCTCAGATGAATAAATACAAGTTGCTCATTATATCCTATCGAATTTGAAAACTAGATTTTGTCTAGCATTGGCTGGACTTATCTTAATTAACTTTAGTTTTAGGATTTGAATACCTATTGTTAGTTCATTTAAAATGAAGATACAATAAAAAAGAATATGCACAAAAAAAAAAAAAAAATATATATATTTTAACCTATTACGAGTTATTTTTTTCACTTTTTTGTTTAATTTCAACTTTTTACACTTTTTCACCTATTACGATTTTTCACCGAAAATTCAGCCGCACTAAAAGTAACACGTCCGAACAGTTCGATGAGACGAGACTGAATGAATTTACAAAATATGCGTCAAAGTATGTCAGCAAACTTGAACACCATCCAAACCCACTTGCAAGAGACATCCTTAATTTTAGTGGCCACAATCGGTTGAGAAGGAGGGATACCCTGGCTTTAACTCAAGCGCAAAACGGATGACTGGATCAGTTGACGTGAAATTGTTTAGTATCATAAAAATTTTTGTCTAGCACCGGCTGGGCTTATTATTTTCTTTTTAGTATTAAGATTTGAATACTTATTGTCATATCATATATGAAGATTCAATAAATAATTAAAAGCAAAAAAAAAAAATGGACCTGTCAATTGGCCACCAAGATCGTGTGATTTGACACCATTGGATTATTTTCTTTAGGGATATGTGAAGTCGCTCGTCTACACCAACAAACCAGAAACGTTAGGGGAATTGGAAGCCAACATTTGTGGCGCTATTGTCGACATACGGCCCCATATGCTCGAAAAAGTGGTTGAAAATTGGACCTGTAGAATTGGCTTTATTCGAGCCAGCCGCGGCGGCCACATGCCTGAAATCATATTTAAGCATTAATGGCATAAAATTATCCTTCCAATAAAGCCAAATTGATGGTCATTAAAACGATTTTCTTGTGTTTTATTTCAATTCGAAGTTCTATACCTCTCAAAAAAACACCACATTGGGTATTTATAAGAAATTTAAAAAGTTATGTAAAAAAGATATATTGAAGCAAATAAACGAAGATGCATCAAGGAATATATCAGTGTTGGGAATTTTTTTTTGAGGTAATTACCCGAATTGGGTATTTAAGCGAAAGGTCTTAAACTGCATAGTTTTGTTTGAAAAAGTATGAAAAATTTATGGGAATTTACAGTGCGAGGTAAATAAGCGGAAAATGTAATTAAGCGTCGGGTATTTAGCCGTGGTATACTGTAGTGGCAATACCAGTGGTTTTGATGAGAAAACATCAACATCTGGTTCGTCGGGCATGGAATCTTCAGAGCACAGTAATACAGAAAAAAAGCCTCAACAAATTCCTGTGTACTATACATCAAGTGAAGAAGATTCGCATGAAAGCGATGACAAAGTGGAGGAAGATGACGAAGAAGAAGAGGATGAAAGTGAGCAATATTTTAATAAAGATGAGGAAGAAAAGGATTTGTATTGGAATCAAATGACCCTGGTACAAGATTATGTTATGTTTTTTAATTTTACTAGACAACAGAAGCAAAATGAATAGACAAAAAAAGCTAACTAAAACTGCCCAGACTTCTAATTTAAATTGTGAGTCAACTTTGGAGCAAAGATTGATTAAACATGCCTTTGTTGAGGTTTCTGATACTGTTTGACTCAATCCTGTGACATGAACTAAATTTCGTTTTGTGGGTAAATTTAGTCTATTTTTTAACTTTTCTGACATGAAAGTTGATTGTGAACCAGGGTCGATGATTGCTCTTGCCTGATACTTTTCACCTCTAGTCTCAATCAGTACAATTGCAGTAAATAACAAGGTCTCTTTTTCGGTGGGATGTTGATTGAATTGTTTGCTCTCTTGTAGAGTCAAGGAAGTGATATTTGGGATGGAAACGTTTGATGCTGATGTGGACTGTATATTGGCGTTTTGTGCTGCGATGCTCGTGCTTGGTTGGTTCGCGTCACAATTCTGAACTAAGGTCTGAGTTTCTGATCCCTTATGTAACAAAGTGTTGTGTCTTTGTTTACATAATCTACAACTGTGTTTACTTTTGCCGTCCTTGACACCGTGGTCAATAGAGAGATAATTGTAACAAGAATTTGTAACTCTAACAATGTGAATTCTGTCGTTAATATTCTTCTCTAAGAATTTGGGACAAGACCACAGACGGTGAGACTCCTTACAATTTTGGCATTTGTCGTTTGAGTCATTTTTCTGTGCTCTATTTGTATTTAACGTTTTTCTATTTTGTGACCCAGTTTCATTTTGGGTTGTGTGTATATTAAAAGTGGGAACTCTTTTTGGTTTAGATTTGAAATTATTGTTATTTCTTTGATCTGATTTTGTATATGACTGTGTGATGGCCGCTATTGATTCTAGAGTCTTAGAGTTGTTTGTCAAGAAAGTGTTGAATTGTTTCCAAGTGGGAACTTTTTTTATTTCTTGAAGTGAATTTTCAAATTCCTTTAAAAGAGTCCGAGGAAGCTTTGTTGAACTAAGGTATACTAGAAATGGGTCCCATGTTGTGGTTTCTATACCTAAAGCATTTAACGCCTGAATACATCCATTAACTGTTCGCTGAAGGTTTTGTATTGATGAGCCTGAGTCTTCGGTAACGTTCGGAAGGTCAAATAAAATTTTTAATTGTTCGTTTACTTGGATCCGATTGTTCTCGTATTGGGCTACGAGATTTTTCCAGGCTATGTCGAAACCTTCGTTGGTCAATGGGGCATTTGAAATTATTTTCCTAGCGTCTCCTCCGGTCTTTTGTATTAGATGAAAAAGTTTCTCAATTTTACTAAGTCTAGAATTATTTATGTATAATGCTGTGAAAAGGTCGCGGAAAGTAGGCCATGTTACAAAATCTCCATAAAATGTGTCTGTGTCACATGGTGGTAGCCGTACGAAAGAGATATCCTGATTTGCTTGTGGTTGATTTTCAGCAGTAGAAATGCGCTCTTTTATATTTGTATTTGATAGGGCTTGAATTTCTGCATTGATTGACACTAGACATGACTTGTATGCTGAAAGA
The DNA here is from genome assembly GCA_916048285.2 of Bellardia pandia. Lineage (NCBI taxonomy): Eukaryota > Metazoa > Arthropoda > Insecta > Diptera > Calliphoridae > Bellardia > Bellardia pandia. Next base: position 88,987,159 of record OU696532.1, on the reverse strand, counting down.
CCTTTTTTGTAATGATCGCGAAGCTGATTTTTATCGACTGGTTTTTCTTTTGAATCTTCTCTTATGTCCCTACACTCTTCATACGCCCTTTTGGCTTGTGATCATAGATAATCAAGTTCGACCCGAAGTACCTCAAGAGAGTGAATGTTGTTTTCGGCCGCACTTTGTGTATACTCTATTTCAAAATCCAAAAGGTCATTTATACAATTTATAAATTTGTCGAGTGCCATTGTTTAATTTATGGGTTAAAATTCAAAACGATAAAAATAAGGGTCAAATTGAATCAAAAAAGTCCCTGCTAGCGATTTTATAACAAGAAGTATCAAAATTAATAATTAATTTCCAAATTAATTAATTATTTGAATATATTTTGTTTCCCCAGAAAATTCTCAAAAGAAGTATGGGTGGTAACCCTTTTTTTATTTACTTCTTATTTACAGCGAAAAAATTTATTAAGAGAGAAGCCACACACTAAAGGGTTTGTGTTTCTCTTTATTAACGTTGAATTTGTTACTTACTTGTTGTTGTTGTTGGGTCTTCTTTATTTATGTCGCTGCTTTTTGATTTGAGTCTTTTCGTGTTGATTGGGTATGTTGTTGTATTTGTTGTTCTCTTACGTTCTGCCACTGCACTTGTGGATTGTATTTATTTTTAGAAATTAACTGTTAACCGTTATGAATTTTTTGTGTATTTTTTATTTTTCAGTTTTAAGAAACTTTTTGTTTTTGTAAAATACACTCACTGCACTATTTTCACTTTATTCGGTTCGAAGTGGCCAAATGTTTATTTGTTTGTGTTGTTGTTTTTTAGGTCGCTGGGTTTTTGTTGTTAATTAAAAAACTTTTGGTTAATATTTTAAATTCTAAATTGTTTCTTTTTATTTATATGTTTATATTTTTGTTTGTTAATTTCAATATAATTTTATTTCTTATTCACAGTTTTTATTTTATACACTTATGTTTATTGGTGTTTTCTTTTCTGAAATAAAATGTTACACCGTTATTATGTACATTTTTATAATGTTTACCCCACATTTTAAAGATGTCGCATATTTAATGGACAGAATAGAACATAAAATTACAACAGTGTAACACTTTATTATCATGTACAGCTGTTTTTTTTTTTTTGGTTAAAAAAGAAGAAGCAGATATCTCCCTGATAAGATCGTTTGAAATAAGACAATGAATATTTATCAAAAAGACCAATGGCACCTTCCCGACTAATACGCAAATTCTTCTTAAACTATAAAAATTATATATATAGACATACATTACATACATATATAAGAAGTAGGAGATATTGTCCTATTAAATTTGACATACATCAACTTCAGAGTATTCATTAATTACGTTCTCTACAAAGCCTTTCACATTTCCATAATCATATAAAATATTTTATCATCATCAGATGATGAAGATGAATTCAACAAGTCATCCAAAATTTTTTAAGCACATAAAAAAGTAGTAATATTTTCCATTTTGTATATTTTTTTTTGTTTCTTAACACAAATACACATTCATAAACAAAACAAATGTCAGTTGCAGCGATGCCAACTTAGCCCTTTTCGGGCTAGATTTAGCCGGATTTTAGTCACTCAAAACGCAAAAAAAAAAAATTGGATGTGATTTTATATGGATTTTTTTCCATTTAGCCCTTTTTCAAAAATGTTTACGCGTTTTGAGTCTCAAAAGTTAGCATCACTGGTCAGCTGTTTTTTCGTGCGATTCTCCCCCTCTAAAAATACAGAGTGTGAAAGGTGCGACATTTTTTAAATTTATAGTGTGACATTTATAGAAAAGAACATACTACACTTCAGCAGTGTTGACATTTTTTCAGAAAAGAATACAAAAAAATTAAAAAAGCTGCGAAATGGGAAAAACGTGTAACATTTTTGCCAGAAAAGAAAACGCCATATGTTTTTTTTTTTTGTATACAAGTTTGTTTTGTTTTTTATAATACTTATATTTAGTATATTTGTGATTTGGTTAAAACAAATTATGTGTTTGTTTGTTTTGTTTTAATGTTTGGTTTTTGCACTTTTATTTGCCTTATGTTTATTTGAAAAAGATCAACCTTATTTGTCGATTGCTGATAAAGGTACGGTCACACTTGTAAAACATTTGACAAAAAACACCAAATATTTCTCTTCCATAATGTGACCATAAAACATTCTGTGGTGCAAACATGATTTTGAGAAAACAAAATTTGTTTTGTAGCAAACAAAAATGTGTCTAATGTGAACAGAGTGTGACCACCCTATGTCAAATAATTTCCGCTTTTTTGGGCAAATAATTATTTTTTCTTGCAAAGCTATTGTAAGAACAAATAGAGGCAAATAACAGCTGGTGAAAACAGTGTCGTCATTTTTAAAAATAAATTAGGAACATTTTCATAAAATTCACCAAAACAGAAGTCTAATAATATTTGCAAAACTCCATTTTCAATGCAGAAATTAAAGTCCAGGTATTTAAATAGTAAAAAATTTTATGGAAGTGATTGTCAAATATGGACCGATTCCAATAAATTTCGGCAGGGTGATTTATTTTTTTTATGTTTTTGCAATTACATTTGTACAGGGTTTTCCAATAAGGACTTGACAACTTTTTTTTTAAATAAAACGCAAACCGTTTGAGATATTTCCAAAACTTTATTACCGACTTGAAATACATGCAAAACATTTATGAATGGAACTCGACTTCGTTCATATGGGCACCGCGGCCACGTCGGCAGTGGTCGATTCGTTGGACCCAATTTTGGATGACTCGGTCACACATTTCGGCCGGAACGGCCGCTATTTCGCGTTCAATGTTGGCTCTAAGTTCTTCCAACGTTGTCGGCTTGTTGGCATAGACCAATGATTTGACGTAGCCCCAAAGAAAAAAATCTAGAGGCGTTAAATCGCAAGAACGAGGCGGCCAATTGACTGGTCCATTTCTTGAGATAACACGCTCGTCAAACTTACTCTTCAGTAAATCGATTGTAACGTGTGCTGTGTGGCTTGTGGCACCGTCTTGTTGAAACCACATGTCATCCAAGTCCATGTGTTCCAATTCGGGCCAAAAATAATCGCTAATCATTGCGCGATAACGATCGCCATTCACAGTAACGTGACGATCGTTATTGTCGACGAAAAAATATGGCCCAATGACGCCGCCGGCATGCAAAGCGCACCAAACAGTAATTTTTTGTGGATGAAGTGGTGATTCGTGAAGCACATGTGGATTTTCAGCAGACCAATAACGCATATTTTGCTTATTGACGAACCCATTGAGCCAAAAATGAGCTTCGTCACTGAAGATGATTTTGCGATGAAATTCATCATCTTGGTGCATCTTCTCCAGAGCCCAATCGGAGAACGTACGTCGACTCAAATGGTCCATCGGCTTCAATTCTTGAGTCAGCTTAATCTTGTATGGGTGTAAACCCAGATCCTTACGCAAAATTCGCCATAAAGTGGTCTTGGGGATGCCCAGTTCTTGAGAACGCCGCGGAATCGACTGATTTGAATCGTTTGCTACGGACGCCTGAACGGCAGCGATATTTTCGGAACTTCGACCAGGCCGTTGTCTCACTGGCACGACAGCATCACACAATGAATATGTAGACTCAAATTTTTGCACTAAACTTGTTATTGCTTGTCTACTAGGGCGAGAATTACGACCGAAAATTGGAGTTAACGCTCTTAAAGTTGCGGTCACCGACTCCGAATTTCGGTAGTACATTTTTATAATTTCCAAACGTTGTTCCTTCGTGTACTTTACCATAACGAAAATGTTAAGTTTACTGAAAAAAAAGAAAGCAACAATTAGATGATCAGTGAAATAGTGCGTTCACAATTTAAATTCAGAGTTGTCAAGTAGCTATTGCAAAACCCGTTATATATATTCCCGAAATATGGCTTAATGATAAATAAATGCCTATAAAATTGGAATATCAAGACAAAATTCAGCAAAAATAAGTTTCATACAAAAAGAAATCGCAAAACGAAATTTTTTTTTTAGTTCGGTCCATGTTTGACCATAGACCCCATATAAAGTCCACTTCCAAAATTCATTTAAATACGTATAAAATAAATATAAATAATGTTAAACGGCTAAAATTTGACAAAAATACTCTTTATAGGCAAATAAATTGTTGTACTAAATTTTATGGTGGTCGGCCCAGAACTGGCCATAGCTCCCATACAAGGAGCACATCTGAAAAAGACATTTTTGGCTATATATATATATTGTATAAATATCGGTACCGACTCAAAACTTTGCACAGATCATATACATATATACAAAAATCAAATCAAACTGCTGGATTTTGAGAATATCGGTCCATATTTGACAATATCCCCCACATAAGGTCCACTCTCGAAATCCACGTTAATACTAATATATATCGTATATATAGCGTTATTATGTTGAAATTCGACGTGAAGTATCCTCATATGCATGAAAATAACTGTTCCAAAATTTAAGAAGATCGGCCCATAATTTGTCATACCTGCCATATAGAACCATTTCCAAAAAACAAATAAATTCGGGTCAAAAAATATTATTTTCGGATTTAACCCATATTCGGTCCATGTTTTATAATCATGATATATATCGTTGGAAAGGTATTTTGAATACATTTTATTTAATGTATTACAAATTATCAGACACCCAGTAGTTCCCGAGATATAGGCCTATATATTTTCAACTTTAAGGGCCCGCCCCCTCGAAATTAGGCGTGACCGCCAACAAATTTTTTTTTTGCTGGTATCTCCTCTAAAAGCCCTATTTGATTTTGTTTTTTTTTTTTTTTTTTGAGCAAAATCACTAAAACCGAATTGTACCCCTTTTATACCCTTCACCATTGTGAGAAGGGTATATATAAGTTTGTCATTCCGTGTGTAATTTCCACAAAAAAATTTTCCGACCCTATAAAGTATATATATTCTGGATCCTTATAGATAGCGAAGTCGATTAAGCCATGTCCGTCTGTCTGTCTGTCTGTCTGTCTGTCTGTTGAAATCAGTTTTTTGAAGTCCCCAGATATACTCGGGATCCAAACCTTCAATAATTCTGTCAGAAGTGCTTTCGAGAAGTTTGCTATTTAAAATCAGCAAAATCGGTTTAGGTTAACCAGAGTTATGAACCTATATGTGAGACCACCTCCATAAAAATTTCATATTTTTCATCCATTTTATTGCAATATTTTGAAAACTATTGCAGATAATACCATGAAATTTTGTATACGTTGTTTGTACTATAAAAGAAGAAAGTGTGCGGAAAATAGTAAGAATCGGTCCATGATTTCTTATAGCCCCCATACAAATATATATATTCCCGAAATATGGCTTAATGATAAATAAATGCCTATAAAATTGGAATATCAAGACAAAATTCAGCAAAAGTAAGTTTTATACAAAAAGAAATCTCAAAACGAAATTTTTTTTAATTCGGTCCATGTTTGACCATAGACCCCATATAAAGTCCACTTCCAAAATTCACTTAAATACGTATAAAAGAGATATAAATAATGTTAAACGGCTAAAATTTGACATAAATACTCTTTATAGGCAAATAAATTGCTGTACTAAATTTTATGGTGGTCGGCCCAGAATTGGTCATAGCCCCCATACAAAAATCTTCCCGAAATATGGCTTAATGATAAATAAATGCCTATAAAATTGGAATATCAAGACAAAATTCAGCAAAAATAAGTTTTATACAAAAAGAAATCGCAAAACGAAATTTTTTTTAATTCGGTCCATGTTTGACCATAGACCCCATATAAAGTCCACTTCCAAAATTCATTTAAATACGTATAAAATAAATATAAATAATGTTAAACGGCTAAAATTTGACAAAAATACTCTTTATAGGCAAATAAATTGTTGTACTAAATTTTATGGTGGTCGGCCCAGAACTGGCCATAGCTCCCATACAAGGAGCACATCTGAAAAAGACATTTTTGGCTATATATATATATTGTATAAATATCGGTACCGACTCAAAACTTTGCACAGATCATATACAAATCAAATCAAACTGCTGGATTTTGAGAATATCGGTCCATATTTGACAATATCCCCCACATAAGGTTCACTACCGAAATCCACGTTAATACTAATATATATCTTAAATATACCGTTATTATGTTGAAATTCGACGTGAAGTATCCTCATATGCATGAAAATAACTGTTCCAAAATTTAAGAAGATCGGCCCATAATTTGTCATAGCTGCCATATAAGAACCATTTCAAAAAAAAAAATAAATTCGGGTCAAAAAATATTCTTTTCGGATTTAACCCATATTCGGTCCATATTTTATAATCATGATATATATCGTTGGAAAGGTATTTTGAATACATTTTATTTAGTGTATTACAAATTATCAAGCACCCAGTAGTTCCCGAGATATAGGCCTATATATTTTCAACTTTACGGGCCCGCCCCTTCGAAAATAGGCGTGACCGCCAACAAATTTAAAAAATTTATTTGTATGTTAAGAAATTTTTCTCTCACCAAAATCAAAATTTATACGTTACAAAGTAATTTTTTAGTTTTGTTTACAAAAATATTATATTATTATATTACAATTCATTGGAATAAAAAATTAAAAGGACTTCCCCACGGAATGTTTAAAAATAATTTCGAAATGGTAAATCAGTCAATGGAGCAGTTTATCGCAAACGAAATTAATGTTGATAACGTAGATTATGGCATTAAACCTTTAAATGAAAATGACCTAAATTTTTTTAAGAAGAAACACTAATTAATCATACATTAACACATACAAACATTAACACAAAATAATGAACCACCCTTTATATTATTAACGGAAATTTTATTTATGCTTTGTTTTTGTTACATTCTTAAAATTCCTTTCTTTTTGATCATTGCTTACTAGCATTATAACATTTGTTTATGACTCAGTCTAGTCTCTTAAGGTACGGTCACATATAGCAAACATTTGACTCTAACATGTTTGCTCATATTTGCTTTAAAAGTTTACACATTTTGTTAGATGGTCACACTAGGGGCAAATATTTGATAAAATTTATTTTACCAAACAGCAGTCAAACAACGGCAAATACATATGTTGGCAAACATGTTTTCCCTCCGGTCACACTGAAACAAATATTTTCTGTAACAATTTATTTGATCAAACTGTCAAAATATTAATTATTAATTTTTTTAGAAATGTTTTTTTTTTTAATCTGATTCTAAGTTGTTATTTTTTTGACTATTGCTTGGATGTTTGCGTTTGCAACTTTTAATAAGCGTTCCAGAAGGGACTGACTGCTGAAAAATTTTATGGTAATATGTTTTTTCCGATTTAGGTTATTATGTTTAAGGTCCTTAAAATATGTTTCAATGGGACTCTTTTATGATCCTGATTATCAGAATTATCTATTAGTGATATATATACATATATATTTTTTTTCTAACAATAACTGTGCCATTTCGGGACAGAAGAGAATGTTTTCACTAGCTTCTATAGTTTTACAGAAATCAGTATCTGATTTATACTTGTTAAAAAGTTGTCGAAAAGGGTTTAGATTAGAAATATTCCCAATATTTTCATCTTTTTTTTAAAAGCGGATTTTGTTTTATCATCCTCATCAATTTCAATTTTTATATATAACGCATAGCTGCTCAAGCCACTTTATACATTCTGATATATAATTCAAATTGAATACTATTCCAAATGCTTCTCTTAAAAATTTTCGAAGTGTGACAGTGGTCAGTGGAACTACACTATCAATGTCTTTACACATAATTTTTGTGTAATGACTATCACAAAATTGTATTCCGTTTCTGCTTATTTGAGGATTCAACGCAAGCATTTAAATAATCTAAAATATTATCCATGTCATTGAATTCTTTATTAATTCCCCAATAATAGCAAAGCTTACGTCTGTAACAAGTCTTTTGCATATTGGTCATTTTATTTTATGTGTTATACAATATGAATGAATGCTATGGAAAAAGCAACCAATATCATAAGTTATATGGTTTGACATTATTGCATCAGCCACAGAAAATATTATTTTTTTCTCTCTAATATATCCAACTATTGAATATAAAAATATTCTCTTTGTTGGAAAAGCCATTTCCTGCACAACATTTCCTGTAGCAAATATTAATTTTGTTCTATTCATTGGTAAAAATAAATTAAAAATATAATTAAAGGTGCGTTCAGATTGGTGAAATATTTTATAAAAATATGAAATATTTCTCTAACGTAGTCTGAACACAAAATAATTTTGAGGGTTTAACAAAACAAAAGCTGTTTTTGAGCAAATAAAATTATTTGTTTTCATACAAATATTTGTCCAATGTGAACAAAGTGTGAACACAAAATAAAAAATATTTTGCTTATTTTTGAGCAAACATTTATTTTTTCTTCCAAAAAAATTGTATGAAGAAACATTTACAATTTTAGTTTTCTTATTTCCTATTTTCTTTTTACTTCTGTATTTTTTTTTCTATTTATAATTTCATTTTCTTTTAAAAATTTTAAGTTTTAGAATTTATTTATTTTAACTTTTGATTATTTTCTTCTAAAATTTAATGTTTTACAAAATTCAAAAAGTGATAATAATAATAAAAAAAATTAGTTCTACAATTGTATAAAAAAAAATCTTAAAATTATATTATTTTACCTTACTTTCTTTTTTTTAATTTTCTCATTTTCAGGTTTTAATTTATGTTCTTTTCCTTTCTTTATTTTTAAATTCGTCTGTTTTACATTTTTGATTTTTTTGTATTATATTGTTACATTTTTTTTCAAGTTTGTCTTATTTTTACATTTTTTGTTTTTTTTAATATATTGTTACATTTTTTTTTCAAGTTTGTCTTATTTTTACATTTTTTGTTTTTTTTTAATATATTGTTACATTTTTTTCAAGTTTGTCTTATTTTTACATTTTTTTTTTTTTTTTGAGTTTTTATCTTAACTTTATTTTGCACTATCCTACTGGTTTTAATTTGGTTTTTGCTTTTCTCTTTTTCTTTTCTTTATGCTTTTTTAATTTATTGTTTCAATTTTTTCTTTTTTAAGTTTCTTTGTTACAATCTTGAGGATGTCATTTTATTTTTACAATTTTTTCTTTTTGCTTTTTTAATTTTTCTTCACTTTTCTCATATTCTTTGTTAATTTCTTAAATCCACTTCTTATTCTTTATTCCTTTTTTTTCTCATGCACTGTCCTGCGCAAATGTTTTTCACTGACTGACTTCTTTTTTTTTACCATTGCTTGCGTTTATACATATTTTAAAATGCGCATTCCAATCAGAAAAAAAATAACGGTTTACACATTCTTTACATTTTTGGCATTCCACCGTAAGAATGTGTTTGTGTATGAGCATAGATGATGGCAAGAAAAAATCTCTACATAAATTTTTTGTCGTTGTGTGTGTTAAACACGAGACGCAAATGTGAGAGTGAATGTTTTTTTATGAAGAGAGAAAAAATGGGTCATAAATGCGCACGTTAATCACGTTACATTTTTCTTTCCCCTCTTTTCTAGAACATTCTTTTCTGTTGTAATTCCAGATTTTTAACAACGATAAAAAAAAGAAGTTGTTGTCAACTGAAATAAAAGATGGAATTTAAAACATGCCATAGCGCAAATGTAATGGGTACGTGGTATTTAAACAAAATATAAGCATGATGCGCATATTCAAGTGGTACCGTTATATGTATGCTATGTTGGGTGCGGTGAAAGGGCAAGGTTTGGAGCGAAGGAAAATTGTCCCTCTAAATCCGTAACATTTCGCATGGCAATAGAGAGTAACCCCCCCTTTCGAATGATATATATTTTGTCGAAGAAAACTTGAGAAATTTGGGTATTATTGTCGAGCAAACACAAATTATGTAGATTCATAAAAATCACTGAAATTTTTTTTTACTAAAACTTTTTTAAACACTGTATGCATAGCTTTCCACACAACCCAAGGGATACTATGCGGTGTGCGTTGCCATTTATTTAGTATGGCTGGCATCCCCAATAGGCCTAATTATCATAAATTATATAATGTATATTTAATTATTTATTATATGAATAAGATTAACCTAGAAAACAAAATTATTTATAAACATACATATGTATGTATACGGGTATATCACAGATTTGTTATTAATTTATTATATTGTTATACTATATTGATAGTATATTTTGTTCTACTATTTTAATAATAACCTGGAGCATATTTTTGAATACAGTCAGCCTCAAAGTAGACTGTTGAATTTGATTTTTTTTTTTTTTTCACAAACAAATATTTATTCAGCCCAATCATGAATTAAAATTCAGTGGGAGTGTTTTCCCTTTTTATTTTTTTAACATTGAATTTGAAGAGGGAAAAAACTCCCGCGGAATTTTTTACTCATGATTGGGCTGATTGTATTGCCATATTTTAGAAAAAAATTATTTTATTTTACAAGGAAGTTGTAATATCGAAAAATTTTAAAGGTCACTTTATTCCTCACTTTAATTAAAGTTACTTTTACTATTAAGAACATTAGAGGCAATTTGTAATAATGGCCCTTATTCATAAAAACTTACAATTCAGGTTTATAAAGCAAATTTTGTATGGAAATTTGTTTTATAAACCTGTTGTAAGTTTTTATGAATTAGGGGGGTTTTTTATTAAAATTAAATAACAAAATATAAAACGATAACACAAACAAAATACATTTAAAAAAATGTTTAAAAAAAATTAAAATAAAAAAAAATTATATATAAAAAAAATTGTTTATTTTAAGCCGGTGGCTGCATATGTTGCGATGGCTGCACCTGTGGCTGCATACCCCATATACGGCGCCTGGTACGAATATGGGGGATATTCCGCCATCTGTTTGGTGTGATGGGGCCCTCTTTTAATTTGGACTTTGAGTGCCACACCACAATTAGGACATTTTTGAAAATTCTGAAAAATATAAATATAATATAAATAATTATGTTTCAAATAAACTTTTTTAAATAAATATTAATAATCAGCATAATCATGAATTAAAATTCCGCGGGAGTTTATTCCCTTTTACCATTTTTCCTATTTAAATTCAATGCTAAAAAAATAAAAAGGGAAAATACCCCCGCGGATTTTTTATTCATGATTGGGCCGCTTATTTTCATTAGCGAAATATTGAAAATAAAATTAAAAAAAAGACCTTAAGTTTAAATAATTACTAAAATCTAAGGGGTTTCCCTTATTCATAAAAACTTACAACATGTTTATAAAGAAAATTTCCATACAAAATTTGCTTTATAAGCCTGTTGTGTATTATGAATAAGGGCAAAATAATATTAAGTAAATTATTTAAATGTTTAATAATATACATTATTTAATTAAAAAATATACTCACCATACTGCACAAACACCACCCATATCCAATTCAATCCAATCGCCTTACTTAATTTTTAAAAATGACGCCAATTCGTTTGTTCTAAAATGTCATTGAATTCTTTATTAATTCCCCAATAATAGCAAAGCTTACGTCTGTAACAAGTCTTTTGCATATTGGTCATTTTATTTTATGTGTTATACAATATGAATGAATGCTATGGAAAAAGCAACCAATATCATAAGTTATATGGTTTGACATTATTGCATCAGCCACAGAAAATATTATTTTTTTCTCTCTAATATATCCAACTATTGAATATAAAAATATTCTCTTTGTTGGAAAAGCCATTTCCTGCACAACATTTCCTGTAGCAAATATTAATTTTGTTCTATTCATTGGTAAAAATAAATAAAAAATATAATTAAAGGTGCGTTCAGATTGGTGAAATATTTTATAAAAATATGAAATATTTCTCTAACGTAGTCTGAACACAAAATAATTTTGAGGGTTTAACAAAACAAAAGCTGTTTTTGAGCAAATAAAATTATTTGTTTTCATACAAATATTTGTCCAATGTGAACAAAGTGTGAACACAAAATAAAAAATATTTTGCTTATTTTTGAGCAAACATTTATTTTTTCTTCCAAAAAAATTGTAAGAAGAAACATTTACAATTTTAGTTTTCTTATTTCCTATTTTCTTTTTACTTCTGTATTTTTTTTTCTATTTATAATTTCATTTCCTTTTAAAAATTTTAAGTTTTAGAATTTATTTATTTTAACTTTTGATTATTTTCTTCTAAAATTTAATGTTTTACAAAATTCAAAAAGTGATAATAATAATAAAAAAATTAGTTCTACAATTGTATAAAAAAAAATCTTAAAATTATATTATTTTACCTTACTTTCTTTTTTTTAATTTTCTCATTTTCAGGTTTTAATTTATGTTCTTTTCCTTTCTTTATTTTTAAATTCGTCTGTTTTACATTTTTGATTTTTTTGTATTATATTGTTACATTTTTTTTCAAGTTTGTCTTATTTTTACATTTTTTGTTTTTTTTAATATATTGTTACATTTTTTTTTCAAGTTTGTCTTATTTTTACATTTTTTGTTTTTTTTTAATATATTGTTACATTTTTTTCAAGTTTGTCTTATTTTTACATTTTTTTTTTTTTGAGTTTTTATCTTAACTTTATTTTGCACTATCCTACTGGTTTTAATTTGGTTTTTGCTTTTCTCTTTTTCTTTTCTTTATGCTTTTTTAATTTATTGTTTCAATTTTTTCTTTTTTAAGTTTCTTTGTTACAATCTTGAGGATGTCATTTTATTTTTACAATTTTTTCTTTTTGCTTTTTTAATTTTTCTTCACTTTTCTCATATTCTTTGTTAATTTCTTAAATCCACTTCTTATTCTTTATTCCTTTTTTTTCTCAGGCACTGTCCTGCGCAAATGTTTTTCACTGACTGACTTCTTTTTTTTTACCATTGCTTGCGTTTATACATATTTTAAAATGCGCATTCCAATCAGAAAAAAAATAACGGTTTACACATTCTTTACATTTTTGGCATTCCACCGTAAGAATGTGTTTGTGTATGAGCATAGATGATGGTAAGAAAAAATCTCTACATAAATTTTTTGTCGTTGTGTGTGTTAAACACGAGACGCAAATGTGAGAGTGAATGTTTTTTTATGAAGAGAGAAAAAATGGGTCATAAATGCGCACGTTAATCACGTTACATTTTTCTTTCCCCTCTTTTCTAGAACATTCTTTTCTGTTGTAATTCCAGATTTTTAACAACGATAAAAAAAAAGAAGTTGTTGTCAACTGAAATAAAAGATGGAATTTAAAACATGCCATAGCGCAAATGTAATGGGTACGTGGTATTTAAACAAAATATAAGCATGATGCGCATATTCAAGTGGTACCGTTATATGTATGCTATGTTGGGTGCGGTGAAAGGGCAAGGTTTGGAGCGAAGGAAAATTGTCCCTCTAAATCCGTAACATTTCGGATGGCAATAGAGAGTAACCCCCCCTTTCGAATGATATATATTTTGTCGAAGAAAACTTGAGAAATTTGGGTATTATTGTCGAGCAAACACAAATTATGTAGATTCATAAAAATCACTGAAATTTTTTTTTACTAAAACTTTTTTAAACACTGCATAGCTTTCCACACAACCCAAGGGATACTATGCGGTGTGCGTTGCCATTTATTTAGTATGGCTGGCATCCCCAATAGGCCTAATTATCATAAATTATATAATGTATATTTAATTATTTATTATATGAATAAGATTAACCTAGAAAACAAAATTATTTATAAACATACATATGTATGTATACGGGTATATCACAGATTTGTTATTAATTTATTATATTGTTATACTATATTGATAGTATATTTTGTTCTACTATTTTAATAATAACCTGGAGCATATGTTTGAATACAGTCAGCCTCAAAGTAGACTGTTGAATTTGATTTTTTTTTTTTTTCACAAACAAATATTTATTCAGCCCAATCATGAATTAAAATTCAGTGGGAGTGTTTTCCCTTTTTATTTTTTTAACATTGAATTTGAAGAGGGAAAAAACTCCCGCGGAATTTTTTACTCATGATTGGGCTGATTGTATTGCCATATTTTAGAAAAAAATTATTTTATTTTACAAGGAAGTTGTAATATCGAAAAATTTTAAAGGTCACTTTATTCCTCACTTTAATTAAAGTTACTTTTACTATTAAGAACATTAGAGGCAATTTGTAATAATGGCCCTTATTCATAAAAACTTACAATTCAGGTTTATAAAGCAAATTTTGTATGGAAATTTGTTTTATAAACCTGTTGTAAGTTTTTATGAATTAGGGGGGTTTTTTATTAAAATTAAATAACAAAATATAAAACGATAACACAAACAAAATACATTTAAAAAAATGTTTAAAAAAAATTAAAATAAAAAAAAATTATATATAAAAAAAATTGTTTATTTTAAGCCGGTGGCTGCATATGTTGCGATGGCTGCACCTGTGGCTGCATACCCCATATACGGCGCCTGGTACGAATATGGGGGATATTCCGCCATCTGTTTGGTGTGATGGGGCCCTCTTTTAATTTGGACTTTGAGTGCCACACCACAATTAGGACATTTTTGAAAATTCTGAAAAATATAAATATAATATAAATAATTATGTTTCAAATAAACTTTTTTAAAAAAATATTAATAATCAGCATAATCATGAATTAAAATTCCGCGGGAGTTTATTCCCTTTTACCATTTTTCCTATTTAAATTCAATGCTAAAAAAATAAAAAGGGAAAATACCCCCGCGGATTTTTTATTCATGATTGGGCCGCTTATTTTCATTAGCGAAATATTGAAAATAAAATTAAAAAAAAGACCTTAAGTTTAAATAATTACTAAAATCTAAGGGGTTTCCCTTATTCATAAAAACTTACAACATGTTTATAAAGAAAATTTCCATACAAAATTTGCTTTATAAGCCTGTTGTGTATTATGAATAAGGGCAAAATAATATTAAGTAAATTATTTAAATGTTTAATAATATACATTATTTAATTAAAAAATATACTCACCATACTGCACAAACACCACCCATATCCAATTCAATCCAATCGCCTTACTTAATTTTTAAAAATAACGCCAATTCGTTTGTTCTAAAATAAAGAGTTGCCATATCGTATAATTAACTTGGCAGCAATTTTATGTTACAGAAAAGTTAGTTGCCAAATGGATGCACACAAAGTTGTATAACATTTAGAATACATGTTTTATGTGTTTAATTTAATCTCGTTAATGTATAAAATATAATGGGTAGAATTTTTCATTCCTCACGGAAAGGAAAACTAAGCGGAATGAAATATCTATCGATATCCTTAGACCTTTTAATATACCACAAGATATAAAAATACCACTTACAAACAATAATAATAACATTGTCTTACCAGCAAGGTCAGAAGTAATACGTAAAATAAATATATGCTCCACAGAAACTGAATTATTGATACCAAATCAAGAACCAATACCAGGCGTATTTATTGCAAATACACTAATAAACACTAAGTTTGCTTATATTCGTTTCTTAAATACTAATAACACTAATACAACACTAAATCCAAACAATATATTAAACGAAAAAATATCAAACTATGATATAATCACAAATAAAACTAATAATAGTAACACCAATAAAAAATCAAAAATATTACAAATATTACAGAAAAATTTTCCAATATCTTTTAACACAACACTAACTAACATATGCTCTGAATACAGTGATATTTTTGGATTAGAAACAGAACCAATTAGCACTAACAATTTTTATGAACAAAAGTTAAGAGTAAAAGATCCAACACCGATATATATAAAGAATTACAGAATACCGCAGAAATATACAGACAAGTTAACAAATTAATAACTGACAAAATAGTGGAAAAGATAATTAAGTTGCGTTATCAAGGATAACCATTAACGACTTAAAAGAAATGAATAATTCTATACCAAAAGTCACAACCTGATCTATGACCAATAAACATGCAAATAATGATAATAATGCAGTAGTTCAACAGCAGAAAATTGATGAAAATAAAAATAATAAGCCCAGTATATATGAACCTTTAAATAACACTGACGTCAGGAAATACTATAAACTAAAGATTTCCCCTGGAAGATGCTACATCAAACGAGGAAAATCTATAGTAACATATATACAAATAAATGATTTGTTTACTAACGGGAATCTTGACTTAGGACAATTTTTCCCTAGGCTCGAAAAAGTGGCCGGTGAACATAATATTTATAATTTACAAGTGGCACCTAGTGAGAAAATTTTTGAATTTATCTCTTTTAATGATTTTAAAATAATGGACAATAAGGTATTAAAGAAAATTAAAGTAGCGTTACTAAAACAGGTGACCCAAATCAATAATAAGAATGCCAAGGCAATTCTTAATATACTGCAGAAATATCACGATGATCCAGTAGAAGGAAGACATTGTGGAATATATAGAACTACACAAAAGATACGAAGAGAAAATTTTTGAATTTATCTCTTTTAATGATTTTAAAATAATGAGCAATAAGGTATTAAAGAAAATTAAAGTAGCGCTACTAAAACAGGTGACCCAAATCAATAATAAGAATGCCAAGGCAATTCTTAATATACTGCAGAAATATCACGATGATCCAGTAGAAGGAAGACATTGTGGAATATATAGAACTACACAAAAGATACGAAGAGAAAATTTTTGAATTTATCTCTTTTAATGATTTTAAAATAATGAGCAATAAGGTATTAAAGAAAATTAAAGTAGCGCTACTAAAACAGGTGACCCAAATCAATAATAAGAATGCCAAGGCAATTCTTAATATACTGCAGAAATATCACGATGATCCAGTAGAAGGAAGACATTGTGGAATATATAGAACTACACAAAAGATACGAAGATATTATTATTGGAAAAATATGTCAAAAGATATATCTAATTATGTAAAAGCATGTCACAAATGCCAGATAGCAAAAACAACGAAGCATATAAAATGTCCTATGACCATAACAGAAACACCGGATAAACCATTTGACATAGTATATGTTGATACAGTAAGACCATTTCCGAGATCAATTCAAAGAAATGAGTATGCAATAACGCTAATATGCGACTTAACTAAGAACTTAGTAACAATACCAATACAAGACAAGAGCGCTAAAACAATAGCAAAAGCTATATTTGAGAACTTTATACTTACATATGGTCCAATTCTATCTTATCAGAAATATGTAATTTATTAAAAATTGAAAAACTAATCTCAACCGCCCACCACCATCAAACATTAGGAACGATCGTAAGAAGCCATAGAACTTTTAACGAATACGTACGTTCTTATATTTCAGTAGACAAGACGGACTGGGACATATGGATAAAATATTTTACTTACTGTTTCAATACCACCCCTTCAACAGTGCATAATTACTGTCCATATGAATTGGTTTTCTCCAAACTTCCAAATTCATTTAGACAATTTGATACTATAGATAGAATTTCTCCATTGTATAATATAGATGATTATGCCAAAGAAGCAAAATTTAGAATAGAAGTAGCTCATAAGACAGCCCAATTATTATTAAATATAAATAAAATTAATTCAAAAGAGATTTATGATAAGAACACTATAAATTGTAATTTAAAAATTGCTGATTTAGTTTTATTAAGAAGTGAATCAGGACATAAAATAGAACCAAACTACAAAGGTCCTTTTCAAATTGTAAATATAGATCTAAGAAATAATATAACCATAGTGGATAAGAAAACAAATAAAGAGCAAATAGTACATAAGAATAGACTTAAAATTTATCACGATAAGTAAAAGAATTGTAAGGGCCCATTACTAATTCAAATACCCCATTACAAATTCATATACCATTATAATAATATTATCTAAATATAAATAGTTTGTAAAAGAATGTCGATACAACAGAAAAAAAATGTTATATGACCATTCTTATTAAGAAAGGAAGTGTAGCATTATTACATGAATGCATTGTTTTAAGTAACTGAACAAAACAAGTGTCCTCTTACAGTAAACAAAACAAACAGATATACATAAGGTGCATGCCCATTAGTGGCTTGGTGTAAATAGACACTGTAGTAAACGCCGGGGTTGCAATGCACTTGAAATGGACACACGCATTTAGCTACGACCATATGTATGGGAATACTTTAAGTCAAATCAAATTACCCAAAATATTCCCATACATTAGTTTAAGAATTAGTCGTCTAGTATATTCTCATAAGTAGAATGTATTTAGTAATAAAATTCAATTCTGATAATAAAGTCAAAGCGACAACTAGTTGCTCTAATAATACAAACTGACTTTCATTTATCACAATACATAACTGGCATCATTCATTTTAAATATATCCGGCGTGTTATTTCTTAAATTTTAATTACTCCTCTAAGATTTTCAGGTTGTGCATTAATTAAAAATGCCATCGAATCCATCTCCATTTTTATTTTTAAATTATATTTTTGTTTTTAAAATTTTCTGTATATTAATTAGTTTTCAATATTTATGTTTTTCATAAGAGATTACAAAAAATGGATTACTGCAAACGATAATTCTTCACTCGTATTTTAGAATATGTGGAACACAAAATGTCGAAAGTAAACGTTCGACGACGAAGAAGTGAAGCGCGTATTCCCGAATAGACCTGATTAAAGATATTCACCCCTATCATGAATAAAAATTCCACATGAAATTTGTTCCCTTTTATGTTTTAACATTGAATTTAAATAGGAAAAATGTGAAAAGTGAAAAAATTTCATGTCGAATTTTTATTCACGATAGGGGTGATTAATATTGGACAAGAAGTAAATAAATATCGTAATGATGAAATTTGTATGTTCATATTAAACAGATAATGCGCCTTCATTGTACTTAGGACAAATGTAATGGGCATTCATGTTGATCCATAAGGAAAACATGTAAGTAATGCTCCTGTGGAATTCACATACTTTTTACCAAAAAATATAATTTTGCCACAAAAATCTTTGCGAGCCGACGTTTTTGTAAATACTATGAGAATTGAATATCTTAGTTCTTTAAAGGAACAGCGAAATAAATACAAAATGTTTGAATTAATCGACAAAGAAATTGAAGATATAATAACTAGTTTAAATGAATACAATGAAGTCGATATTAATAACAGACAACAAAATGAACATTATCACTTCAACTCCTATTGACAAAAAAAATAGCCAACACTTAGGATGTCAATATTGAATTAATAGAAAAAGATCATAGTTATACATAACTTAGTATTGAATCAGATCCCGAAGAGGAATGGGGAAAAATAGACCTCGGAAAAAAAGATCTATAAGACCTAAAATGATGCTAGAGTCAAAAGCAGCAAAAAAAGAATCCAAATTCGTAAAAATTCAATAAAATCAAAGAAAAGTAATTTCAAAAAAGATAATTTCTTTCAAATCTTTGATATTTCTTTATTTAGGCTCGAGTTCATTAAATTTAATTTACATTAAATTATTTTTACTGAAGGTAGGAATTGTTACATGAAAATTATTATAAATTTAATGAACTTGAGCCTAAATAAAGAAATATCAAATTACAGAATGAAATTCATGTTAATTCATTTGAATTAATTTTGAATTGCAATTCATGCTAATTCATTTGAATTAACATGAATTGCAATTCATTTTTCTAATTCATTTGAATTAATTCAAAATTCCAGTTCAATTAAATAAAAATTTAACAATTCCAAAGAACTGAAATTATGCAGCCCAATCATGAATAAGAATTCCGCGGAAGTTTTTTTTTCCTTTTTCCCATTTTACCTATTCAAATTCAATGTTAAAAAATAAAAAGGAAAAACACTCCCGCGAATTTTTTTTATTCATGATTGGGCCGATTAATAAAAAAAACACGAGGTTCCTTTAATCAAAATGTTGTACTTACCACTTATGTATTAACTTCTGCCAACTCTGAATTTGGTTTCGATAATATCGTTTTCAGTATCTTTGAAAATTGAGCTTTCCTTTTTTCTGTTTTCTTCTTCTTTCTTCTTTTTGACTGTCTATATTTTTTTTAAATATAATATTTAAAACAAAAAGTTAAGAATATAATTCCGGTTTAAACAAAATGTTGTACTTACCACTTATTAACTTCTGCCAACTCTGAATTTAGCTTCGCGTCTTTTTACCCACCTGAAAAAAAGTGAAATATTAAATAAAAGTTTAACAATTTTTTCAGTAGGAACCCGGAGTTTTTTATTCCAAAGAATTGAAATTATTATTAATAAAAAATAGAACCACAAGATTCCTTTTAAAAAAACTGTGCATCCAAATTATTTTTACTTACCAACTGCACCTGTTGCAAACTTTATTTTTGGAATGAAAAGCTACAGTTATTTCCGCTTAATTGAGTCTCTAAAAATGCACGACTTTTGGCGCAATTAGACGGGAAACTCAATTAAGCGATACTCGGTTAATTGATTCGCCGACGCAATTAAAACGAAAATCACTTAATTGAATCAGACGAGCAATAAAGCGAAACATCCACGTTTATAGACAAAATAAAAAAAAAATTTTTATTAAATTAAAAAATTGTGTTTATTAAAACAAAACAAAAATCAGGTACGTTCACAATATTTGAAAAGGAACAAAAATTACAAAATTCTATATAAAAAGAGATCAAAATTCAAAAATAAATACATACATACATATGTGCATGCGAGTGTACATTAAATGTTACAAAAAACATTATACATATGTATATACATACATAGGTAAAACTAAATATGATTAAAAAAATCAGTCATCAACATTTGAATTTTAGAATTGTTTAGGCTTTCGATAATTCGTTTATCTATATCGTCAAGTTCATGTGAATAATAATTTTGTGCTAAAAAAAAATCTCGAAGTAAATTAACAGAATTTAGTGCCTCTTTAGTTGAAGGAGGATTGATAATTTGTTCATCTTCTTCATCCTCAGAAGAATCCGAGGACGAAACAAGTTCAACATCTTCAATTATCTCCTGCTCTGTGAGTATTCCACAACACGGTAGATTATCATCGCAGCGGACAAAATTTTCGAACTCATTTTGATGTTCAACATCAGTGTTAAGTTCCACAACATCGTCTTCTAAATCAACTTGCTCAGCAGAGGAAAACAACTTAAGGTGCCATCAGACGGGATGTATTTTACATATGTACTGTCAAATTTTCCATCTGTAAAAGTTGTACACATCGTGTGATACATATGAAACTTTGCATATGTAACATACATGTGGAAATACATATGTAATTTTTTCGATTAGAACACGCTCTATTTTCCTGTGACAAACATAAACAAAACAGCTGTTTTGTTTTGAAACAAAATTGTTTGAAAAAATATATTGTAAAAAAAATTAAAGAAAATAAATTTTTAATAAATTAAATTATCTTTATTATATTTATTGCAGTTAGATTGGCCAAAAGAAGCAATTCTTGAAATGTATACACGTTAAAAAGTCAGCTTTTGTTTACATTTATAGGTTATGTCATACGGAAAAACATAAGCAGGTGTGATAGCAAAAATTATGAATCGTATGTAAAATGGAAATTTTGACATACATACGGAATTACATATGGGTAAGAAAAGTGACAGTACATATGTAAAATACATCCCGTCTGATGGCACCTTTAGCCTGAAATGTAACGACTGTGAAATTTATTGCACAAACAAATAACGGAAACTTACATTTTTAAAACAGTTTGCAATTGTAGAAGGTTTAACAAGCCACCAAGAATTTTTAATAATATGCAGTGCATTAAAAATGCTTAAATTCTTAATAAATTCTCTCATAGTTTTTCCGCTTTCAATTGCTGAAATTTGTTTCCGTATAATGTTTTGCCGATAGTAAGATTTGAAGCTGTGTATTATGCCCTGATCTAAGGGTTGTGCTATTGAAGTTGTATTAGGTGGTAAATACTGCAAGCCGATGTTGGATAACTTTGCTGATGTCTTATGGGAAGATGCGTTGTCAACGAACAATATTTTTTTACGTTTTTGTGTTCCCATTTCAGCATCAAGGGAAAGCAAAATTTTCTGCCATACATCTTGAGTCATCCAAGCTTTGTGTTGTGAATAATATTCCAAAGGCAAAACTTTGTTTTTAAAACATCTTGGATTTTTTGACTTGCCTATAATGATAACTTTTTCATAATTACCGGTAGCATTACATATAAATAGTAATGTCAAACGTTCCTTTGAATTCTTAAAGCCTTGGTTTTGGTCCCCTTTTTTTGATAATGTTGAATTGGGTAAAGCTCGGAAAAACAAACCGCTTTCATCTGCATTAAATACATCTGAAGGCTCATATTTTGATATTAAATTTGGCAGAACTCTATCAAGGAATGCATCCGCTGCATCAGTGTCAGCAGACGCACCTTCTCCTTGCACCTTTTTTAGAATTATGCCTTCCCTCTTCTGCCAACGATGTAGCCAACCATTGCTCGGATTGAAATCGACACCCATTTCTACGGCGAACTTTTTAGCCTTTTCTAAAATTATGTTGCGGGAAATTAAGGCTCCCGAATCACGTATTTGTTTAAACCAAATTGTAAGGGCTTTCTCAGCATTTGAACAGGCACCGCTTCTGTTTCTTTTTGTTGACAATTTCAACGTTTTTGATTTTTCAACAATCGAATCTTTGCTTTTTAAAATTTTGTCGCTTTAGAACACTTATATTTTTCGCAAAGATCACTTTTGTCATATTTTTCAGCTTCACCAATTAAATTTAATTTTTGTTTAAGATTTAAAGCAATGTGTTTTCTCGAAGACATTTTTTGCGAACTTTCCACCTGTTGTATTTTTTTGCTGTACTAAATGTAAACAATTTATAGAAACATATGATTCGAAGTCCTCATTCACACGATGTGCAGGAAAAAGCCCTTTTACATGGTGAACAGAAACACGACAAAAAAATTTTGGCGCAACATAAATAGTTTTGCGATGGTAGAGAAAAAAAAATTAAGCAGACGAAATCAATTAACCGAAACATTTGCTCGTGTGTTGCGCAATGCGGTCTCATTTTACGAATCAATTAAACGGGAGGCGCAATTAAGCGGATCTCAATTAAACGGGTACTTTTACATAGGCAGTTATACGGAATGATTGCGTTTGATGGTGTTTAGTACAATTAAGCGGGAAACTCAATTAACCGGGGCTCAATTAACCGAAAACAACTGTATTTCATTTTACCGTAATTATTATTGTTACCGGACAACACAATCACACTTCAAATGTTGCCACTATAACAAAAATTTGACTAGGATATTTTCTGCGATTTACTATTATTAATACAACACTGATGTCTTATTGTTAAGACAACATAACAAAAATATCTGTATTAACACAGCAATTTTAACACTTTATGTTATTAATCAAATAACTACTATTTAAATACTTATAATAAATAAAAACATATTTATTGTACGTATTGATTAGAATCGTTTGTTTTTTTATTTAAACAAAAACATCTTAAAAGTTTAAATTCTTTAATTAGAAAAATTTATAGATTATATAATTCTATAAAGAGTGTAAAAAAGTGTACTTTATAGTTATAAAGTTGACTTTTGCTAAAATATACATTTCTCGGAAATTTTCTAGTAAAAAAATTACTACAAATGCTATAATAAACAGCTATGAGCTTTTGTCTACAAAATTATAAGACTTAAACTCCTAAGAGAAACAGAATTTTAATTGAATATAATTTATAGTTAATATGATCAGAAAATGATTTATTGTAGTCTATGTAATATATAACTGTGATAACTTTCAGCACAAACAACTCAGCCTCGTGAAAATATGGCAACTCTTAACAAATGAACGCGCTCAATACCAAGAATGATAAAATAAAGATTACGCCATGCGCATGATTTCCCGTTATTTGACGTATAAGAACCCAACTATAATGTGCATATGCTAGCTTAAGAAACCCTGCGAATACATATAAATTGTATGTGGCAATTTATAGGCCCAACTATAATATGCATATGCTAGCTTAAGCAAACGTGCGAACACATATAAATTGTATGTGGCAAACTATAATGTTCTTAACGAAACTTTTCGTTAAGTTTTTCAACTGTCATTTGCTTAAGCAAAAAGCGAAACTGATCGCATATTCCGTACGGAATCAGCTGTTTGTTGTTTGTTGGTGTTTTTAACAAAATGGAAAAAGAAGAAAATACATTTATTTTAAATTTAATAGAAAATGTGGAAAAAATAAGTGCCTTTATAATAAAAGGGCCCTTTTTTGTGACGGTAAATAGTTTGGAAGTCACTGTCTGATCGCAGAAATTCACCAAAGTCAGAGTTGCATTGAAATAGAGTAAAAACGTACGCATAAATGCAACTCTAATAAAAATGCGCACACGAGTTAGATGATGACGTGGCGTGATGCGAATGGAGAAAAACCTTCGGGACTGGTGACGAGGTGGCTTGAAGCTGGTAGAAGAAAAAAACGTTTAGGAAGAAGAAAAAAGGGACTAGACTAAAACGGATGAAAAACGTGGTTCAGAGAATAAGTCACGATGCGCAAAAAAATCAAGAATTAAAAACTAATCAACAAAATATTAAGAGTTAAAAAAATTAAAAACTAAATAACCAAATAAAAAAATGAAAAATAACAAATAAAAGAAAACAGAAAGCGACAAGACACGATACACAAAAGAACGAAATAACAAAAAAAGTTGGCTTTATTGTGACATTAAACTAAAAGAATTAAGAATTAAAAACTGATTAACTAAAATGAATGGAAATTGAAAATTAATTAACCACAAGAAAAGAAAAATCTAAAAATACAAAAAAAGTGTAAGACTATCCTTAATGTGTATACTGTTGTGTTCGTTGTCAGTCTATGGATGTTATTTATGTTGGGGTGTTCCATAACAAGCTCTAAAAGAAAAATCAATCTAATAAGAAAAAACCATAGAGACTGAGCTGCCAGAAAATTATAAAAATAAAAGAAAAAGAAAGAATCAGAATAAAATAGACACAATAAATAAGCTTAGAAAAGAACTAAAGAAATAAAAAGGTGATTGTCTTCCATGTACGCAGTGTGACCCGTCCATCTGTGAGTATCGTGTTATTGGTGTTTGTGTAAGCCGTGCCCAAATTGTATAAGTCTGACCAGAAAAGAGCCAGTGGAAAGAGAGTAGGAGATATATATAGCTAGGAGCAAAATCTAGAGAAGAAGAGCGGCAGACCTTCCAAAAAAGCGAAAACTGAAACAGGTTATATTGTAGACATAATTCCTAACCTAAAAAAAAAATATATGATATATATGTATCCTACAACTAACACTAACCCTATTACAATTAATATATCTAGCCTAAAAGTATGCTAAAAAAATATTAACTAATCACAACATTGAAACTTAGTATTAAAAATCGAAATAAGTAAGCTTAAATTCAAGACAAAATAATCAAAAAAAAAAAGGTATTTAAAATCAAAAATCATAGCACTTACAGAAATAATGAATTTATATATAAAAGATAATCAAAGAGAAAATTAGTAATAAATTAAAATTAAATTCATATTATAATTATAATAATTAGCTATATAAATTGCTCATTTATTTTCATGTAAATAAGTGAGGAATGAGTGAATTTACTCCAAATTTTAAATCTTTTTAAATAGGAGGAAATTTGGAATAAATTAAAGAATTAATTTAAACCCTGAATTTAGAATAAAACATTATATTTCTTTTTTTTAAATTTAACCAAATATTATTATTAAACAAATAATAATTTAGTAGTATTTTTTAAAAAAGAAAATTGATCAATTTTTTTTAAAACTAAACATGAAAATAAATTTCAAAAACAAAAAGAGAAATGTCAAGTTTGAAATTACTATTAAAAGAATTTTCTGATTTATTAATAATGAATTATTAATATTAATTTGTACAAAAAAAAAATTTAAATAAATACCAATTTTAAAAGAAATTTCCTAAAATTAAGAATAATGATAATTACAATTTTTTTATAATGAAGTCTATTTTAAAACTTGATTCAAATACTTTCTAAATGAAATGGCCTAAAAAAAAAATAAAATATATAAATATAAGAAAAAAATACAAATTAGAATGAAAACAATTTGACTTTAAGAATATATATATATTAAAAGTAATATTGATAATATATATCCATACTATTATATTTTCTTTATGATTACAAGTATCATTAAGATTTTTTTATAATAGTTTCAGTGTAGTTTCTCCTTGAATACTAGATTAATACACTTACGATTGTGTGCTTTTATAGATTAAATAAGATTTCTTTATGTATTTACACATTTCGTATTTAATTATAATTTTTTTAAATTTGTTATTAAAATAAATATTATATTTTAAAAGAATTATATATATTGAATCATGAAATAATCTTCTAATTATTGGTTGAAATGTGACTAACTTGAGGGTAATGTGGTAAGTTTTGTTAAGGGGCGTTACTTAAATTTTCAATTTTGAATACAGGCAAGAGTAATGTCACGGATGGCTATGACCAGGGGTGGGCCGCCTGTCCAGGACACTAACATCTAATCCTGAAGACCCGAGTCTAGGTTAATAATCTCCCAAATAAATTACTTTCCTATCATTAAATAGCTACAGTTGTTTTGTTCAGTGTTCAGTGTTATTTTGTATGCTTCGTTCCATCTTTGGCTGATTCCACCGGCACGTATTTAAAGATAATGTGAGCACCTTTGATGGGAACGAACCCCCCATTCCCGGCGAGCTAAAGCCAAACACCTAAGTGCCTTTTCCCATCCCGAAGCAAGGTGAGCGGAATCAAAATTCCATTGATTTGCTATTCCACCGTTTAAAGAACTACGTTTAAAGAACTAAAAAAAAAAGGAAAAATCTATATAGCTTTTCAATCGTGAATGAAAACAATATTATTGAAAAATTATTAAAAAAATTATACATTTTTCTATCTCTCACATTACAAAAATGGCGCCCAACGTGGGGCTGCCGAAGGTTCTGATTCACCCATGGGGTGATGAAGTTCGTTCGTTGGCTTCACAAATGTGTGTTTAAACGTTTTATTTTTTTTTAAGTAATAAAGATGTTTCATCCAAGATTCAAATTTTTCGGAAGATAATGTATGTCCCGGAAGGAACTATATATAGTTTCATGCCTGCGTTGCGACATTATACGAAGAAAGTTTGGATACTTGGGAGTCAAATGGATTGCATCAAATCGAATCCATAACAGGAGGCATGACGCGAAGGGCTATAAAGCGTAGACGTCATTTGCTTCTGTTTTTGGAAGAGAGGAGAGGTAAATTCAGGCGACTCACTATATGTAGTATTGTATTATGTTCCGTCCATGGCTATTTAATGAGGTAAAGTACCTACATATTAATAACACCGAATTATACAGAAAATAGGAGATTTGTTTTTTTTAATTAGATTTGCCGGTTTTTATTACTATCAAAAAAACTGATTGTAAAATCTAATCTTCTCAGTCTTTGGTACCAAACTTTGCATTCTAAACGGAACTGGAAATAGTTTCGTTATACGAGTGAAAGTATCGCCAAAGATTGATGACAAAGGACTCGAGGGTATGTTTTAATTACCACTATAATTTACTTACGCCAAGTTACACACATTTCAACCATCGTACAAATATTATATAAAGTATTTACTAAACTTAAATAACAGTATTATTACTAGTAGTTTCAAAACAAAGTAGTTACTAAATTTAAGCAACCCGATTGGAACCTATATTACTAACAGTAGATTTGAGTGTACTTATTATCATTGAAACTTATTTCAAAACAAGAAATATTAAATCTGTTTTACTATATTAGTTACATACATCTGCTTTTCAATATATACTCATACTGCTGCTACTTAAAGTGGTATAGTGCAAAGGTAAATTAGTTTTATAGAACCCATATTATTTTGTGATTTCTTTTTTTATAATTTTGTTTGAGAACCTATCTGGTATACTTCTTTTATATTATATAGTATTTTGTTTCTGAGTTTAAGAGACTTACTTTTGCGTAGAACAAGTTGCAATATTTCGGTGAAACCTGTTTTAGCTTAGAATAGTGGGAATATTTTTTTGGTTTAGACTGACGCCTATTTGTTGTTCATACTTATCAGAGATATATTTACGGTATTAGCGTAACTATTACCGTCAGTTTGCACTGTTTGACGATGAGCACTCGTAATCTTCGTTCAACAAGTAGACAACAGACCCATAGTGATATAGAGTCTGATAACCCAAACACCACATCCACAGTCAATCCTCAGATAACCACGCCTAGCATTTCAACCAACGCGGTCACGCCACTATTGTCTATTAGATTTTAAGTGGGTTCGAACCCAACACCAATTCTTCTCCTGAAAGCAACGACACTATATCCGAACCAGTATATAGTAGCTCAACAGTCGGTATGAGATCGAGAACCTCAAGGGGCAATTGATTGGTGTAATTCACGCTCAACATCTGAAGCAATAGGTAATCTAATTCACCTCTGATCCCAGATTGAAAGTAAATATTTTTTTTAGTTTTTTTTAATGGTTTTCGAATCAATGAAAATTAGGTATTCAAAATTTTTTTTTCCAAAGAACACACCGGAGAATTTTTAATTAATATGGTGTTACTATTATAATGTAAACTTCAAAAATAGAAAAACATGAATATAGAATGATAATACATTCCATTTTTCTACCATGGGGATAGTCAAGGTCAGAGCTATGTTTTCACCTTTCACTATTCACCGTAACCGAGTACCTGTTACAGCAGGAACCCGCTTTGCTCCCAAATCTTTTCCCTTCGCTAGCTACGTTAAAAGAGTTGGCTTTGTGACGGTAAATAGTTTGGAAGTCACTGTCTGATCGCAGAAATTCACCAAAGTCAGAGTTGCATTGAAATAGAGTAAAAACGTACGCATAAATGCAACTCTAATAAAAATGCGCACACGAGTTAGATGATGACGTGGCGTGATGCGAATGGAGAAAAACCTTCGGGACTGGTGACGAGGTGGCTTGAAGCTGGTAGAAGAAAAAAACGTTTAGGAAGAAGAAAAAAGGGACTAGACTAAAACGGATGAAAAACGTGGTTCAGAGAATAAGTCACGATGCGCAAAAAAATCAAGAATTAAAAACTAATCAACAAAATATTAAGAGTTAAAAAAATTAAAAACTAAATAACCAAATAAAAAAATGAAAAATAACAAATAAAAGAAAACAGAAAGCGACAAGACACGATACACAAAAGAACGAAATAACAAAAAAAGTTGGCTTTATTGTGACATTAAACTAAAAGAATTAAGAATTAAAAACTGATTAACTAAAATGAATGGAAATTGAAAATTAATTAACCACAAGAAAAGAAAAATCTAAAAATACAAAAAAAGTGTAAGACTATCCTTAATGTGTATACTGTTGTGTTCGTTGTCAGTCTATGGATGTTATTTATGTTGGGGTGTTCCATAACAAGCTCTAAAAGAAAAATCAATCTAATAAGAAAAAACCATAGAGACTGAGCTGCCAGAAAATTATAAAAATAAAAGAAAAAGAAAGAATCAGAATAAAATAGACACAATAAATAAGCTTAGAAAAGAACTAAAGAAATAAAAAGGTGATTGTCTTCCATGTACGCAGTGTGACCCGTCCATCTGTGAGTATCGTGTTATTGGTGTTTGTGTAAGCCGTGCCCAAATTGTATAAGTCTGACCAGAAAAGAGCCAGTGGAAAGAGAGTAGGAGATATATATAGCTAGGAGCAAAATCTAGAGAAGAAGAGCGGCAGACCTTCCAAAAAAGCGAAAACTGAAACAGGTTATATTGTAGACATAATTCCTAACCTAAAAAAAAATATATGATATATATGTATCCTACAACTAACACTAACCCTATTACAATTAATATATCTAGCCTAAAAGTATGCTAAAAAAATATTAACTAATCACAACATTGAAACTTAGTATTAAAAATCGAAATAAGTAAGCTTAAATTCAAGACAAAATAATCAAAAAAAAAAGGTATTTAAAATCAAAAATCATAGCACTTAAAGAAATAATGAATTTATATATAAAAGATAATCAAAGAGAAAATTAGTAATAAATTAAAATTAAATTCATATTATAATTATAATAATTAGCTATATAAATTGCTCATTTATTTTCATGTAAATAAGTGAGGAATGAGTGAATTTACTCCAAATTTTAAATCTTTTTAAATAGGAGGAAATTTGGAATAAATTAAAGAATTAATTTAAACCCTGAATTTAGAATAAAACATTATATTTCTTTTTTTTAAATTTAACCAAATATTATTATTAAACAAATAATAATTTAGTAGTATTTTTTAAAAAAGAAAATTGATCAATTTTTTTTAAAACTAAACATGAAAATAAATTTCAAAAACAAAAAGAGAAATGTCAAGTTTGAAATTACTATTAAAAGAATTTTCTGATTTATTAATAATGAATTATTAATATTAATTTGTACAAAAAAAAAATTTAAATAAATACCAATTTTAAAAGAAATTTCCTAAAATTAAGAATAATGATAATTACAATTTTTTTATAATGAAGTCTATTTTAAAACTTGATTCAAATACTTTCTAAATGAAATGGCCTAAAAAAAAAATAAAATATATAAATATAAGAAAAAAATACAAATTAGAATGAAAACAATTTGACTTTAAGAATATATATATATTAAAAGTAATATTGATAATATATATCCATACTATTATATTTTCTTTATGATTACAAGTATCATTAAGATTTTTTTATAATAGTTTCAGTGTAGTTTCTCCTTGAATACTAGATTAATACACTTACGATTGTGTGCTTTTATAGATTAAATAAGATTTCTTTATGTATTTACACATTTCGTATTTAATTATAATTTTTTTAAATTTGTTATTAAAATAAATATTATATTTTAAAAGAATTATATATATTGAATCATGAAATAATCTTCTAATTATTGGTTGAAATGTGACTAACTTGAGGGTAATGTGGTAAGTTTTGTTAAGGGGCGTTACTTAAATTTTCAATTTTGAATACAGGCAAGAGTAATGTCACGGATGGCTATGACCAGGGGTGGGCCGCCTGTCCAGGACACTAACATCTAATCCTGAAGACCCGAGTCTAGGTTAATAATCTCCCAAATAAATTACTTTCCTATCATTAAATAGCTACAGTTGTTTTGTTCAGTGTTATTTTGTATGCTTCGTTCCATCTTTGGCTGATTCCACCGGCACGTATTTAAAGATAATGTGAGCACCTTTGATGGGAACGAACCCCCCATTCCCGGCGAGCTAAAGCCAAACACCTAAGTGCCTTTTCCCATCCCGAAGCAAGGTGAGCGGAATCAAAATTCCATTGATTTGCTATTCCACCGTTTAAAGAACTACGTTTAAAGAACTAAAAAAAAAGGAAAAATCTATATAGCTTTTCAATCGTGAATGAAAACAAAATTTTTTTATTTCTCACATTACATTTTATTTTAACAAAAATGTCTTTCTGTCGTGGTTTATTTCTCTGACAGAACAAGATCGTCTTCTTCTTTTACAGTGTAGTTCACTTATTTCTTTTAATGTGCACAGGCCTTCAAGCGCTAACTTTAATATTTTTATATTATTTAAATTTTTAAGTTTTATCTCCATTTTTGCAAACACAATACGAAAATTAACAAAACATATGTAAACGTTTATTATTATTTACAATGTAGTGCTGCCACAGCTGTACATTTTAGTACTTTTGCCGATAAATTAAAAAAAAAGGAAAAATTATGCGTTTCGAGTACGAAGTTTTCTTTTAATTATAATATAATATTTATAAAATATAGTCATTTAATGGCTTTTTGTTAAAATAAAAACATTTTTTTAAACATAAATGAGCAACTGTGGACAAAAAGTTTCAAAGTCATTGTAGCCACCTAAAAGTTAACTCTGAACTAGTTATGCATTTGACAGCCTTTTCGTTAACTTTTGCAATTTGCTTAAGCTTGCTTATGCATATTATAGTTGGGCCTTAAGGGCCATTCTAAAGGCCCAACTATAATATGCATATGCTAGCTTAAGCAAACGTGCGAACACATATAAATTGTATGTGGCAAACTATAATGTACTTAACGAAACTTTTCGTTAAGTTTTTCAACTGTCATTTGCTTAAGCAAAAAGCGAAACTGATCGCACATTCTGTACGGAATCTGCTGTTTGTTGTTGTTTTTTTGTGTTTTGAACAAAATGGAAGAAAATATATTTATTTTTAATTTAATAGAAAATGTGGAAAAAAATAAGTGCCTTTATAATAAAAGAGACCCTTTTTATTTTAACAAAAATGTCTTTCTGTCGCAGTTTATTTCTCTGACAGAACAAGATCGTCTTCTTCTTTTACAGTGTAGTTCACTTATTTCTTTTAATGTGCAGAGGCCTTCAAGCGCTAACTTTAATATTTTTATATTATTTAAATTTTTAAGTTTTTTCTCCATTTTTGCAAACACAATACGAAAATTAACAAAACATATGTAAACGTTTATTATTATTTACAATGTAGTGCTGCCACAGCTGTACATTTTAGTACTTTTGCCGATAAATTAAAAAAAGGAAAAATTATGCGTTTCGGGTACGAAGTTTTCTTTTAATTATAAAATAATATAATAATATTTATAAAATATAGTCATTTAATGGCTTTTTGTTAAAATAAAAACATTTTTTTTAAACATAAATGAGCAACTGTGGACAAAAAGTTTCAAAGTCATTGTAGCCACCTGAAGGTTAACTCTGAACTGGTTATGCATTTGACAGCCTTTTCGTTAACTTTTGCAATTTGCTTAAGCTTGCTTATGCATATTATAGTTGGGCCTTAAGGGTTACCAATAATGTTTCATGTGTTGGAATTAAAATTTCTTGCGAAAAATTTATGTTTTATGTGATAGTTGGCAACCTTGCAATTGAAATCTCTGAGAGTTCTAAAATAAAATCTGTTTAAAAAAGGAAAAAAAAACAACAAAAACTTTAAACATGAAGAGTGCAGTGAGCAAATGTAAGCAAAACATGAGTAAAAAAAAACAAGTGAGAAAAAATTAGCTAATAGAAACACAGAATGTGTGACGTCACAGGGCCTAAATGCGCAGAACGTTTTAAAATTTTACGCGCGTTGGCGTAATCTTTATTTTATAATTCTTGCTCAATACAAGTTTAAACAAGGTGGTGTTGATTCTACAACAACAAGCTTTGAACCATGGTGAAATTAAATACTAGGTGACAGCATTGCTACAACAAGGCAAGAACAACAGGCATTTTTGTTTGTGTAAAATACTTTCGTTACTGCCAAAAACATCTGGCTTAAAATAAAGAAAACAAACACAAACATTGATAAAAACAGAAAAATTTTATTTTCTTAAAAAATTTCGAAACTCGTGATGATTTTTTTCGGAGCATTTTGAAAAATGAGGAAATTCTAGACAGTCGTATTCATGGTGAAATTAAATATATATGTATATCTTCCACAAAAACAATATCTACAAAAGCCAAAAACAGTGTAGTCGGCGCCGGTTCAACGTTGACCTGTTCTGTGTTGGGACAAAATTGTCGTATTGTTAATGCATTTTTGTTGGACAATGTGAGAGTGGAGGATAATTGCTGTCTGGAATTTTGTGTTGTTATTCAGAATACTTTTGTAAAAGCTAATACTGAGCTGAAAGATGGTTGTGCGATAGGAGAGTCATGTGTGTTGCCGGCGAATACAAAAGTATCAAAATCGTTGGTGAAAAATGATGTTAAAAGCGTGTTATTCTTCCAAAAACGTTTTTATTTTTATTTGAATTTTAAAATAAAGGATTGGAAATATACAACATAATTAAAAAAAACAATTTTATAGTGTGTGGTCTTTTATGACGAAAAAATTCTCTAGTTCTCGAACTATTGCGTGATCCATTTAGACCTTGTGCAATAAACAATGGCTTTATTGAAAAATAATTTAGTGTGGCGTTTTAACAGGCGCAGCTTTTTTGATATCATTAGTTAGAGTAGCAGCAGGGCTATAAATATAAATGCAGTTTTACATTATGAATGTTTCGAAATATTTCTTTGAAAAAATAATCAACCTTATCGTGAATAAAAATTTCACATGAAAGTTGTTTCCTTTTATTTTTTTAACATTGAATTTTAATAGGAAAAGTGTAAAAAAGGAACAAATTTCATGTGGAATTTTTATTCGCGATAGGGGTGAATAATAAATAATTTTGATATAAAATAAATACCTTTTGATAGGAGTAAGTTTTATATCTGTACTTTGGGCAGTTTCTTACGTTCTAATATGCGATGAGTTTTTTCTGTTCTTTTAAGCGCTTATTTAAGTTTTTAACTCGAAAGTATATTCTGCATTTAAAGAAAAACTGCTTCACATTTTCGGGTAAGTCAATAGACGCACTTGCCTCGACCAGGTGTCTGCGAATGTTCCGACAGTGAGAAATATTACACCCGTTGACTTTGTAGAATATCGATTCCATCTGTTTCAGCTTTATGACGAATTCATTTATTGGCTTTTTAAATACCCTTTAGACACCTGGTCAACCCACGTGAAAGAATTTTGATGGCATTCGTATTCCACTAGCTTGAGCTTTCGAATAATATAGCCTGCTATGTATTCCAAGGCATGTACATACTTATGTATATTAAGATAAAAGGCACAAAAAAGAAATAAGTACATTAAGGACATTATTGGTAATTTTAATCACTTACTCAGTTTGAGATTATTTTTCTCTCTGAATTTGCCCATGACACTTTGAAGTTGCAGTATTCGATAATTCGTCCATGGAAAATAAATGTAAACCATGTGAAGGTTTCCCTGATGGATTAACTTCGGATGACTTTCGAAATTCTGTTGGGCATGATAACCCTAAAGGCACAACACTATGCATTGTTGTTTTGTTTTGCTGCTGCACTTTGGCATAGCGTTAGGCATTAACAAACAACGAATTCCCGCAAAACAACTCAAAAAACAAACACACTATTTAATATAATTTTAAACTATTTTACGCGGATAAAACGGCGACAAAACTCAATTTTTCAAATAAAAAATAATTTTGTAACGTTTTTATATAAACTTTGACTATTTGTAAACTTTTTGACATTTTCAATTTCACCATAAATAGAGCAAAAAATAATCAGCTGGCGCTATGCTGTCACCTAGTATAAATTCACCTTGCTTTGAACAAACGAGAAAATAGAAGGTAGTGTTGAAACTACAACAACAAGAGCTAATCTCACAGGCAAAGAAGCAAATCAGCTGTCTGACTGTCATCACCTTGTATAAATTCGCTACATACAAAAAACAAATTTATACAAGGTAGTGTTTATACTACAATAGAAGTTGTGATCAATCTGGCATGATATATAATTCATAGTAAATTTTACAATGTGGAATAATGTATATGCATATTATGAAATTTAAATATTTTCAAAGAATATATACATATCTATTTACTTCAAATATATTGATAATACTATGAAATTTTGCACATATTTTTTTTTTACCAAAAATTAACAAATCCTGTTGAAAATTTTAAGAATCAGTTCATGATTTCACATGGACCTAATAAATGTCTTGCCGGAATATGAAACATAAATGCGTCATTTCAAATTTTAAAAATCGTCAAAGAAAAAAAAATCGGAAAAATAAAAAGTCAATATTTCTTTAAAGTATTTTTCAGTTTTTATTTAAACGAAAACATAAAAATTTAAATTATTTAAGTTATAAAGGTTTTTTTTTGTTTACAGGTTTGTTTTTCGAAAAGAGATAAAACTGGCATTTTGTGGTCAAATCTGGCAACTCTAATGTCATTTATGTTCAGTTTGGTTTGCCATTTCATCATGAACAGGTTGACAAAAGAACAACGCTTGTAAATCGTGCAAATTTATTTCGAAAATAACGGTTCAGTTCGCGAAGTTTACCGCAAGCTCCGTCCATTTTATGGTCGACATAATCGTCCATCAGAGCAATTAATTCGGTTAACCATGGATCGTTTTCGCACTACGATTACTCTATGTGATAATACGCATCCGCAGAGACGTCGAACAGTGCGCACCGAAGAAACAATTGCCGCTGTAGAGCAAAGTGTTGAAGAGGACCCGAATTAATGGAGACCGGTATAGAGCCATGATAACCGACTATTTTGTTCCCGAATTGGATGGCATGAATGTGGATGAGTTGTGGTTCCAACAACACGGCGCTACATGCCACACAGCGCACGCCACAATCGATTTATTGAAGGAAACATTCGATGAGCGCATAATTTCGCGGAATGGACCTGTTTAGTCTCGTCTCATCGAACTGTTCGGACGTGTTACTTTTAGTGTGGCTGAATTTTCGGTGAAAAAATCGTAATAGGTGAAAAAGTGTAAAAAGTTGAAATTAAACAAAAAAGTGAAAAAAATAACTCGTAATAGGTTAAAATATATATTTTTTTTTGCTTTTAATTATTTATTTTATCTTCATGTATGAAATGACAATAAGTATTCAAATCTTAATACTAAAAAGAAAATAATAAGCCCAGCCAGTGCTAGACAAAAATTTTTATGATACTAAAAAATTTCACATCAACTGATCCAGTCATCTATTTTGCGCTTGAGTTAAAGCAAGGGTATCCCTCCTTCTCAACCGATTGTGGCCACTAAAGTTAAGGATGTCTCTTGCAAGTGGGTTTGGATGGTGTTTTGGATACTTTGACGCATATTTTGTAAATTCGACTTTTACTAATGGCACGCCTAGATCTTTGTGGATTCGAGAATTTTTAACATACCATGGAGCTGCAGTAATTATCCGTAGAATTTTATTTTGACCCCTTTGAATTTTTTCAATGTTTGATGCTGAGGCAGTACCCCATAATTGAATTCCATAACACCAGATTGGCTTTAGAATTGCATTGTACAACAAAAGTTTGCAATCCAATTTCAATGTAGAGTTTCTGCCGATTAACCAATTAAGTTGCACTGCTTTTATTCTCATTTGTGTAAGTTTCGCTTCAATATGAGACTTCCAAGTTAAACGGCGGTCGAGGTGAATGCCGAGGTATTTGACTTCATTATGTTGAGGAATAATTTGATTATTTATTCTGATGAACGAGCAGGTATCTTATATGAATACATTTTTGTTCGTTAATCCTGATTTTCCAAAGCTCTAGCCAATTCTCTAGCTTTTAAACATAATTCTGCAAATTCTGTGATGCAACTTGGTGGTCCTTATGGACGCTGATAAAGGCTGTATCGTCTGCAAAAGTTGACGTATGGATTTTGGGGTCTGACGGCATGTTGGAGGCATAAATCAAATATAAAGTAGGACCCAGTATGCTACCTTGTGGCACACCTGATTCAATTGGCTGAGCGGTACTTAAAAAATCACCTTCTTTGATTTTAAATTTGCGACCGTATAAATAACTT
Organism: Bellardia pandia; assembly: GCA_916048285.2. Lineage (NCBI taxonomy): Eukaryota > Metazoa > Arthropoda > Insecta > Diptera > Calliphoridae > Bellardia > Bellardia pandia. The sequence goes on along the minus strand of OU696532.1, from coordinate 88,949,851 downwards.
TCCATGAGTTTATGGGTGTTAGCAGGCAGAGTTAATTTTATTTTGTGCATTAAACCGTCATGCCAAACTTTGTCGAACGCTTGCGACACATCAATGAGAAGGGCGGAGCAGTATTTTTTGTCTTCAAACGACCCTCTTATCACATTTACCAATCTGTGAGTTTGTTCGATGGTGCTGTGATTAGCTCTGAAGCCGAATTGATGATTAGGAATACATTCAGTGTCATTCAGAATTGGAGTCAACTTAGTCATTAACAATTTTTCAAACAGTTTTGAAATTGTCGGCAGTAGGCTAATTGGCCTATATGACTCCACTTTGGTGTGGTCCTTCCCTGACTTAGGAATCATAGTGATCATAGACACCTTCCAATCTGCAGGATAGTATTCTAGGCGTAAAATAGCGTTGAAGATAAAGAGGATAATTCTTCTTGCTACACGAGGTAACTCCACAAGCACAAATCTTGGTTGCCACAAGTTTTTCTATATGATGTCCAAAACTCTTTCTATAAAAACTTTATTTCTACAACGTTTTCAATGCAAAAACTTGCGCAAAACTTTTTATAGAAATTGTGTGCCACAGTATTTGTAATTTTAAAATAAAATTTGATCAATTATATTTTACACATAAATCTTTAATTTCTTTAGATTTGCGACCAAAATATGGTTATTGCATACGTAGATGCAAGACATCCCGGGGCAAACCACGATGCTTTTGTGTGGAACGAGAGTGCTTCAAATCATTTTTATAAAACTAATTATTCAAATGGAAAACGAAATACGTGGATTCTTGGTAATACATACATTTCCTTTGTTGAGTTAATATTTATTTTATTTTTGTATTATCATTGTTTTTAAAAATAGGTGATTCTGGCTATAAATTGCAGCCATTCTTGATGACACCTATTAGAAACCCAACGAATGAACTTGAAAAAAATATAATGAGAAGCATTGCAGAATTAGAAACGTCATTGAAAGATGTAATGGCGTACTAAAAATCGTTTCAGGAGCATAATAGGGTCAAGAGGATTACATTATAGCCCAAAGAAAACAACAAATATTGTAAACGCTTGTTGTGTTTTGCACAACATCTGCATTTTCTACAAAAACAATTGGGAAAGTTGTATCAACAGATATTGATGGTGATGTTCATGAATTCGCTGATACACTCACCGAAGAATCAATTGCTAGAGCAACAAGAGGTGAAATTATAAGAAGTTTGGCATAAATAAATGGTATACCCTATTAATGTTTACTTACTGTATATATTCAATATTAAATACAGATTTTTAGTAATTTTAGATATTAATTTATATTTTAAAGAAAATAATTTATTATATACATACATATATACTAATTTAATTTAAGAAAACATAAAAAGAAAATATAATTCACATATAATAAAACAATAAATAAATAATATAAATAATATTCAGAAAAGTTAAATAAAAAATTTATTTTAATACAACTATAAATACATATGTATATAAAGCAGAGTTTTTTTTCGACAGAAAAAATTTCATAAAAGGCAATATTTTGGTGTGTTTATCAATGTTGATAATATACGTACATATGTATGTATTTTGAAGAAGAAATCTGAAAAATAAAATACATAAATACAATTATGTTAAAACAATATAAACTAGATCTGAACTAAAACTAGTACAGAACTGTACTGAAGTGAGTGATTTGTATTATTTTTAGAATTAAAAAACTTACTCGTACCTGATAATATTAAGCAACCTAGTCATCATCTTTAAGGTGGTTTAATAAATGCACTAATGTGTTGGACATGACCCTACACGATTCCGCAATTTTTTGGAGGGCTTTAGTTTGGTGTAAAGATAATTGCGCTTGAATTTTTGCTGCTTCAACTTGAACCTTTGCTGCCTCAGCTTGAATTTGGGCAGCTTCGGCGTGCTTGTTCATAGCATCTAGCGTTTTGGTTTGTGCATCTGTTTGCTGGCGTAATAATTTCATCCTGTCTTTACCTATATCATTATCAATAGCGAAAAGTAGTACAGATTGTTAATATTTGCTGCGCACTTTACAATATTTGTAATTCCTACAATGTCAATAATGGAGAATGCAATGATTTTGTTGTGTAAAATGTATTCGAAGAAACTGCACCGGAGGACAGCGAAGTCAATGATGTAAGACTACTAAATGAAGCTCTTAGAATTCGAAATGAAATTTCTAGGAATATTATTTAAAACATTTTTTTTTATTAAACAAAATTCATTTCATGAAATGAATAAAGAGTTATTTAAAATAAAAATATCACAATTCGTTATTTTATAAGGCATTACTACATACATATGTATAAGGTAACCCACTTGTTCGGCAAATAGCAATTGTCGCTTTGCAAATAGTTATATAAGCAGCAACCCTACACTAGTAATTTTACTATCTCTAATTAATGCATAAAAGCGACAGTTGTCCACACTGTTTTGAAACAGCTGTTGCACGCTCCTCTTTGATATTTTATTTCGTCATTCGTTTTGTGAAAATTTGCGAAAAAGGTCGTCTTTGTGTTAAGTTGTCTCAAAAAAATAAGAAATACCAAATCATTTGTGAAAAATAATTGAATTAACCAGGTAAAACCTAAAAAGAATAATAAAAAAGTGTTAAAAAAAGAGTTAAAAGTTAAAAAAAAGTTAATTTATTAATTTTTAGCCAAAGGTGCAGTTTGATACACTTGATACGTGCAAGTTCCGTGAAACAGGTAAGAACAAGAATAATAAAATGAGTAAGAGAAATCTCAAAAGATTAAAAAAAAAAGAAAAAGATTATTATTTAGAGAAATTTAGTGCAGTGGAAAATAATTTGTCGGCAACAAGCGTTCCCGCTGGATATATTAATCATTTGGAAACGACAGAAGCTGTGATAGAAGTAAATGAGAGGCGCAGTGAGAATAGAGAAAAAGCGCGGTCCCCGAGTGTTAGTGAAAAACTTAAACAGTGGTGCATAAAGCATAGGGTGTCGCGGAATTGTGCAAAAGATTTAATAGAAATTCTAAGGAGCGAAAATTTAGAAGCCTGTTGTGGAAAACATTTGTGGTGGGTCATACATACATATTGGTATACAAGCTCAGCTTAAAAAAATGTGTTCCGTGATTGAATTGCCTAAAAATATTATGCTTGACATTAATATTGACGGCTTGCCTCTGTTTAATAGTTCAAGAACACAGCTTTGGCCAATTCTTCTTAGAGTAAGCAATGTTTGCAGTCGACCCGTCTTTCCAGTTGGAATTTTTGTAGGCAAAAGCAAACTATCCAGTTGTGATGAGTTTCTCCAGAAAGTAGTACAAGAGTTTTCGTTTTATATGGAGAATGGGTTGGAAATCGATGGAGATTTATATACAATAGAAATTAGAGCAGTTCTTTGTGACGCTCCGGCCAGAGCGTTTATTACAGAAACACCTTCACATACCTCATGTCACGGATGTTCAAAATGCCTTCAAGTTGGGAAAAAAATTAATGGAGTTCTTACTTATAGTGTCAAATCTGGAACACTAATTAGTGATGAAGATTTTAAACTAAGAAAATTTCCAAAGCACCATTCATATGCATATTCAACAAGTGAAACAGCATTAGAGAAACTCAATATATCAATGGTAACGCAGGTTCCTTTGGACTGCATGCATTTGATTGATTTGGGGGTTATGCGAAAGTTTCTATTGAGGTTAATACAAAAACAAATGGTTTCCAAAGAAAAAGTAAATATTATTTCCGGTAAACTAATAGGAATGTCTAGTCATGTTACACATGATTTTGCGCGTAAGCCCCGTTCCTTGGATGAAATATTGAATTGGAAAGCCACAGGTCAGCGAAGACCTCTATTACGAATTTTTGCTCTTACATTGCGCATATAGAATGTTATGCAGTCCAAAACAATGCAACTCAAATTTGGATTCAGCACAAACTCTTCTAAATACTTTTGTTGAAAACTTTAAAATTATATTTGGCTGTAATAGTATATCTTACAACGTACATTCTTTACTTCATGTCAAGGAAACCATTTTACAAATTGGTTATTCCTTTGAGAATTACCTACAGGGCCTAAAAAAAAGTGTCAAAAATTCTCCAACAATTATACAGAAAAGTTGTCGAGGAAGAGTTTACAGCTCCTGAGGAAATGGACAGTTTTTATTGAATGATATCAAATGTAAAGCTGTAGGTTTTCTGTACAATAATAAAATATTACTATTGCCTATTTTACATGGGAGTCACTAATATATATTGCCTTTATTTATTTATTTTTTCCATCACAAACTGAGCTGTATATAGACGATCAACAATGTCAGAGTCACACAGCCCCGCTAAAAAGATCAGACGAGTTACTTTAGTAACAAATTCAGAGAGTAAGTATTATAATAAATATATATATATATATATAATATTATAAAAGGTTCATGCATTTAACAATACCAATGAAATAAATATATTTCCAGATCAGGCTCCAATAGTTGTGGCTGAAGTCCAACAACCACTCAAATCACTCCAAGAAACTGCAGATAATCTGCAATTGAATATTGTACAAGGTAAACACTTAACTTTACAACAGTATTCTATTTTAACATATTAATATTTATTTTCAAACATTTTCATGTTATAGGCCAGCTTAAAGTCATACTGGAGTCGGTATGTGATACGAAAGCAGTGGTTGGCAAACTTTTGCGGCAGCACTATGAGGATGAGCCCTTGCAGAAGCAGTTCCCCATAAAAACGGAACAAGAACTGCTTAAGTTAAATGAAGAAATATGTCCCGGAAATAGAAATCAATACGTATGTAATTTTTAGTAAATATGTGTACATATTTGTATGAAACAGGGATGTTCATAATTATTTTTTCACTTTTTTTCCATTATTTCTGTTTTTACGTAGGTTAAAGCAATGAAATCTATATTGGAAACTGGCGGAGCCCTAAAAAACCTCAAATATATAATTGACGACACTGTCACCATGGCATATAACGTTGATGGAGTACACGGCAAGCAGAGCCTTAAAACGCTGGACAATTTTTATAAAGCACTGTTAGGTAAAATTTAAATTTTCTTTATTTGTATAGATATTAAAACTTTACTTCTAGATGCCATCTCATTGTTAAAAGACAGCCAGGGGCCGCCAGAGGAACAGATCCGAAAAGCCATGCAAAGGCAGAAAAAACGACAGTTTAAAAACAAATCCGTTTTAAAACCTCCAGAGGCCGCAATTCAAACCTTATTAAATCATATCTTGTAATATATAACTCATTATCATTATTTTTAATTTTCCTGTAAATATAACTTTTAAATGAATTCAATTTACTTTTGCTCTGAAATATATGACTAATTTAATTATAATTTTTAATTTTCATGTAAATATAACTTTTAAATGAATTCATTTTACTTTTACTCCTGTAAATATAAATTTTAATGATCTCATTTTACGTTACCCTTAAAATATGTACCTAAATAAATAATAATTTTTAAGCTTTCTTTAAATGAACTGATTTTTAATTTAATTTCAATTTAATTTAATAAAATATGAAGTATAAATTTTCAGAAAACATGTTTTTTCCTTTTTCATTCATATTCCCAATTTCACTAGCTATTTAGCTGGTTAGAAAATACCATTAAATTCATATTGCGGCTTTCACTAGTGAAATAACCCGAGAAAAATAATGCAATGGGTAGACAATTATACCCCTCGTAGGACAACTCCATGTTAAATTCACCAGTCTAATACATGTAAAGTAGATTGGACAATAACTAGTGCTGGTTCCTAATGTATAGACAAATTGATAGTGCGGCACTAGTAACACGAACAAGCGGGAAGGTACTTCAATTCACTAAATATACATATGTATGTAAATACATACATATACATATTTATATAAAAAAAATAAAAATATCGCAGTTTATAAAAAAGTTCAGTTAAAGTAAAATGCAAAAATTGTAGTAGTAATTTAAAAAAATTACTTTTTCAAAAAACTGTTTCTTTCTAATTCAAGTTCCAACTCTTCAATTTTAATTTCATTCATTTTTTTTCAAGCATTTTTCAACTTCATAATGATTGCGTTTTATCTCCATCATTTTTTCATTCTTTTTCTTCCTCTTTTTTTTCTTTTATAACCTCTGTAAAAGTTTTCAAAGCTTTTCTCATTTTGTAAATATTTTTAGATATGTCTTTCTGCTCTTTTAACATATTTTTGGAGGTGTTACTGATGTCTTTTAAAATTGTACAAATATTTTCGTTTGTAGTAATTTGATTTTGAATAAAATCATGTAAATCATGTTTTGTTGGTTCAACTCTTCTCATTTCTCGCTTTGGTTCTACAGCTTCATCTGAAAGTTCATCTGGCAATTCATTTAAAAAAGTATCTTCGCAACTATTTACATTTAAGTTTTTGATTTTATACCTTCGACAGCTGTGTAGAGACCGCAAAGCTTAGCAATTACGTCTTCTTTGGAGGATATGTGCTGCATATTGTTAGGACCTCCACCAGTTGCAGTTGTTTCCGCTCTGTTCTCGGACAATTTTTTGCGAATGCAGGCTTTCCAATCAGCCCAAGCCTTTTTCCAACCTGATGCATCTTTTTCTGGAGGACCTATGGAGTTAAGTTCTCTTGCTAGGTCCTTCCACAGTTGATCACTCACCGTTCTATCACCTTTATAAAATCCCTTAGCTAATCCGGGGTGTTTTTCCATGAATTTTAGCATTGTCTGCTCTTGTTCCGCATTTTTTTGCTTACCCCTTTAAAACAGAAGTAAACTTACAATAAAGAAAATTATGTATGTATAAATTTTAAGTTATTTACTTACATTTTGCTATTTTCGCAACAAATATTCAAAAAATTATATTAAAAATTATTTTTTTTACCAAAAAGTTTTTTTTCATGCGTCTATTTGCTTTCGGTTTCAAATTACTTTTTTTGTGGTGAAAATGATTTGTAGAACACATTAATTCCTCTTGAAACAAACTGGAAATGAAATTTTCATTTTTATTTCACTTTTACGAATTGAAGAACACAAACTGAATGGAATTTTCACTTTCATTTCATTTTACGAATATAGAACACAGGCGATAAAGATCAAAAATAACTCTTATTTCTTGATTTTTTTTGATAAAAGTCATAAGAGTTACGGTCCCAGTTTTGAACCCTTTGTCCATTAAACCGGTCTTTAGGATCAACACATGGGTCTATACCCTTTAGAACGACTTGGAGTCCTTTTGAGCTGGTAGGTATAGAAATCCCTAGTCTCCCTTTCCAGCTGGTTGGACAATTTTCGAAAATCATCTTCCCTATTGACTTGAATCTTTGTCTCGCAGATATTTCCATGTTTCATTGCGGTTACGCTAAACAGGTTTTCACCTATTACAGCAACAATTCCTTGTACCAATTTACTGGAAGTAGGCTCTCTCAGATAAATTGGTGGGGGCTTAAACGTCTTCTTCGGAAGTTCTGGCTCATCCGTCTGGAGGAGAGCAAACCTATTTTGATCATTACTCACGGTATTAGGAGCTTTTGCATTTGATGACACTTGAGCAGACTTCGGGCTCCTCTGTCGCTTGAGAACGGTTATGTTATCCATACCTACTTGTTTTTTGGGTTTGACTGCACTATTTGATGAAGATGATGTTTTTTCATCTGTTGAAATCACTATATTGGGCGAACAGGAACGACGCCGTTCTACGGCTCTTGTAGTGAGAAAATTCTCCAGAGATTTTTTTATGGATTCTTCCTCAGAGACCCATTTAGTTTTTCTAGACGAGCTAAGCTCTTTCTCAGAATTACATCTGAGAGGAACACACATACAGTTTTTATACGATTTTTAATGTTTTTTTTTTTATATATATATATAAAAAAGCACCTGGGTTTGATAAAATCAGCAATAAAATGATTTTTGAGCTGCCTCGCATTGCAAAAAGATTAATCCTCTTTCTTTTTAATGCCATCTTACGGCTTGAGTACTACCCTCCGGTTTGGAAAATTGCATTAGTAAAGATGATTCCTAAGCCGGGAAAAGATCCTTGCAAAGTTGAGTCGTATAGGCCAATAAGTCTATTACCAACTATGTCCAAATTATTTGAGAAATTGCTTATAACCAAGCTGACTCCGATTTTGAATGAAAACAACTGCATTCCCAATCACCAGTTTGGCTTCAGACGTCAACACAGTACAATAGAACAAACACATAGATTGGTACAAGTCATAAGAAAAACCTTTGAGGAAAAGAGATACTGTTCGGCACTCTTTCTTGACGTCTCTCAAGCTTTCGACAAAGTATGGCATGAAGGCCTGATATCTAAATTAAAGCAGAACTTGCCGGTGAATCTTCAACACCTACTATGGAAATACTTAATCGACCGTCAGTTTATGATTAAAGAATGTGATTATTTAAGCCGTCCTCAACCTATAGGTGCTGGCGTCCCTCAAGGTAGTATCTTAGGACCAATTCTATACTTGCTGTACACAGCAGACATGCCAACAAACAATGAAATTCACACGTCAACATTTGCTGATGATACGGCATTTTTCAGTACTCACAAAGGTCCAAAAGATGCCTCGATTCAATTACAGCACCACGTAACGCAAGTGGAGAAATGGGCAAGACAATGGGGAATAAAAATAAATGAACAGAAATGCACCCACGTAACATTTACTCTACGTAGGGAATCATGCCCCCCTATTCGTATTAATGACCATATAGTGCCTCAAAACTCACACGTGAAATATCTTGGTATTCATCTGGACCGTCGCCTCACATGGAAACCACATATAGATGCTAAGCTGACTCAAATGAAACTGAAAGCAGCCCAAATTCATTGGCTCATCGGCAGAAACTCCGTCCTTCGGCTCGATTGTAAGCTTCTATTCTACAACTCAATCTTAAAGCCAATTTGGTGCTATGGTATCCAGTTATGGGGCACTGCCTCCAACTCCAATATTGAGAAAATTCAACGCCGTCAAAACAAAATTCTACGAATGATAACTACCACTCCTTGGTATATTAAAAACAACAACATACACAACGATCTTGATGTTCCACTTGTCAAATGGGAAATAACTAAACACGTGGCCCATTATTTGGGTAAGCTGGAAACTCATCCAAATCCCCTCGCTCGAGACATCTTACAACATCCCGGTCATAGCCGTTTGAGAAGGAGGGACACCACCGCTCTCAGATGAATAAATACAAGTTGCTCATTATATCCTATCGAATTTGAAAACTAGATTTTGTCTAGCATTGGCTGGACTTATCTTAATTAACTTTAGTTTTAGGATTTGAATACCTATTGTTAGTTCATTTAAAATGAAGATACAATAAAAAAGAATATGCACAAAAAAAAAATATATATATATTTTAACCTATTACGAGTTATTTTTTTCACTTTTTTGTTTAATTTCAACTTTTTACACTTTTTCACCTATTACGATTTTTCACCGAAAATTCAGCCGCACTAAAAGTAACACGTCCGAACAGTTCGATGAGACGAGACTGAATGAATTTACAAAATATGCGTCAAAGTATGTCAGCAAACTTGAACACCATCCAAACCCACTTGCAAGAGACATCCTTAATTTTAGTGGCCACAATCGGTTGAGAAGGAGGGATACCCTGGCTTTAACTCAAGCGCAAAACGGATGATGGATCAGTTGACGTGAAATTGTTTAGTATCATAAAAATTTTTGTCTAGCACCGGCTGGGCTTATTATTTTCTTTTTAGTATTAAGATTTGAATACTTATTGTCATATCATATATGAAGATTCAATAAATAATTAAAAGCAAAAAAAAAAAAATGGACCTGTCAATTGGCCACCAAGATCGTGTGATTTGACACCATTGGATTATTTTCTTTAGGGATATGTGAAGTCGCTCGTCTACACCAACAAACCAGAAACGTTAGGGGAATTGGAAGCCAACATTTGTGGCGTTATTGCCGACATACGGCCCCATATGCTCGAAAAAGTGGCTGAAAATTGGACCTGTAGAATTGGCTTTATTCGAGCCAGCCGCGGCGGCCACATGCCTGAAATCATATTTAAGCATTAATGGCATAAAATTATCCTTTCAATAAAGCCAAATTGATGGTCATTAAGACGATTTTCTTGTGTTTTATTTCAATTCGAAGTTCTATACCTCTCAAAAAAACACCACATTGGGTATTTATAGGGTGTTTTTTTTACAGGTTTGTTTTTCGAAAAGAGATAAAACTGGCATTTTGTGGTCAAATCTGGCAACTCTAATGTCATTTATGTTAAGTTTGGTTTGCTATTTCATCATGAACAGGTTGACAAAAGAACAACGCTTGCAAATCGTGCAAATTTATTTCGAAAATAACGGTTCAGTTCGCGAAGTTTACCGCAAGCTCCGTCCATTTTATGGTCGACATAATCGTCCATCAGAGCAATTAATTCGGTTAACCATGGATCGTTTTCGCACTACGTTTACTCTATATGATAATACGCATCTGCAGAGACGTCGAACAGTGCGCACCGAAGAAACAATTGCCGCTGTAGAGCAAAGTGTTGAAGAGGACCCGAATTAATGGAGACCGGTATAGAGCAATGATAACCGACTATTTTGTTCCCGAATTGGATGGCATGAATGTGGATGAGTTGTGGTTCCAACAAGACGGCGCTACATGCCACACAGCGCACGCCACAATCGATTTATTGAAGGAAACATTCGATGAGCGCATAATTTCGCGGAATGGACCTGTCAATTGGCCACCAAGATCGTGTGATTTGACACCATTGGATTATTTTCTTTGGTGATATGTGAAGTCGCTCGTCTACGCCAACAAACCAGAAACGTTAGGGGAATTGGAAGCCAACATTCGTGGCGTTATTGCCGACATATGGCCCCATATGCTCGAAAAAGTGGTTGAAAATTGGACCTGTAGAATTGGCTTTATTCGAGCCAGCCGCGGCGGCCACATGCCTGAAATCATATTTAAACATTAATTGCATAAAATTATCCTTCCAATAAAGCCAAATTGATGGTCATTAAAACGATTTTCTTGTGTTTTATTTCAATTCGAAGTTCTATACCTCTCAAAATAACACCACATTGGGTATTTATAAGAAATTTAAAAAGTTATGTAAAAAAGATATATTGAAGCAAATAAACGAAGATGCATCAAGGAATATTCCAGTGTTGGGAATTTTTTTTTTGAGGTAATTACCCGCATTGGGTATTTAAGCGAAAGGTATTAAACCGCATAGTTTTGTTTGAAAAAGTATGAAAAATTTATGGGGATTTACAGTGCGAGGTAAATAAGCGAAAAATGTAATTAAGCGTCGGGTATTTAGCCGTGGTATACTGTAGTGGCAATACCAGTGGTTTTGATGAGAAAACATCAACATCTGGTTCGTCGGGCATGGAATCTTCAGAGCACAGTAATACAGAAAAAAAGCCTCAACAAATTCCTGTGTACTATACATCAATTGAAGAAGATTCGCATGAAAGCGATGACAAAGAGGAGTAAGATGACGAAGAAGAAGAGGATGAAAGTGAGCATTATTTTAATAAAGATGAGGAAGAAAAGGCTTTGTATTGGAATCAAATGACCCTGGTACAAGATTATGTTATGTTTTTTAATTTTACTAGACAACAGAAGCAAAATGAATAGACAAAAAAAGCTAACTAAAACTGCCCAGACTTCTAATTTAAATTGTGAGTCCACTTTGGAGCAAAGATTGAATAAACATGCCTTTGTTGAGGTTTCTGATACTGTTTGACTCAATCCTGTGACATGAACTAAATTTCGTTTTGTGGGTAAATTTGAGTCTATTTTTTAACTTTTCTGACATGAAAGTTGATTGTGAACCAATCAGTACAATTGCAGTAAATAACAAGGTCTCTTTTTCGGTGGGATGTTGATTGAATTGTTTGCTCTCTTGTAGAGTCAAGGAAGTGATATTTGGGATGGAAACGTTTGATGCTGATGTGGACTGTATATTGGCGTTTTGTGCTGCGATGCTCGTGCTTGGTTGGTTCGCGTCACAATTCTGAACTAAGGTCTGAGTTTCTGATCCCTTATGTAACAAAGTGTTGTGTCTTTGTTTACATAATCTACAACTGTGTTTACTTTTGCAGTCCTTGACACCGTGGTCAATAGAGAGATAATTGTAACAAGAATTTGTAACTCTAACAATGTGAATTCTGTCGTTAATATTCTTCTCTAAGAATTTGGGACAAGACCACAGACGGTGAGACTCCTTACAATTTTGGCATTTGTCGTTTGAGTCATTTTTCTGTGCTCTATTTGTATTTAACGTTTTTCTATTTTGTGACCCAGTTTCATTTTGGGTTGTGTGTATATTAAAAGTGGGAACTCTTTTTGGTTTAGATTTGAAATTATTGTTATTTCTTTGATCTGATTTTGTATATGACTGTGTGATGGCCGCTATTGATTCTAGAGTCTTAGAGTTGTGTGTCAAGAAAGTGTTGAATTGTTTCCAAGTGGGAACTTTTGTTATTTCTTGAAGTGAATTTTCAAATTCCTTTAAAAGAGTCCGAGGAAGCTTTGTTGAACTAAGGTATACTAGAAATGGATCCCATGTTGTGGTTTCTATACCTAAAGCATTTAACGCCTGAATACATCCATTAACTCTTCGCTGAAGGTTTTGTATTGATGAGCCTGAGTCTTCGGTAACGTTCGGAAGGTCAAATAAAATTTTTAATTGTTCGTTTACTTGGATCCGATTGTTCTCGTATTGGGCTACGAGATTTTTCCAGGCTATGTCGAAACCTTCGTTGGTCAATGGGGCATTTGAAATTATTTTCCTAGCGTCTCCTCCGGTCTTTTGTATTAGATGAAAAAGTTTCTCAATTTTACTAAGTCTAGAATTATTTATGTATAATGCTGTGAAAAGGTCGCGGAAAGTAGGCCATGTTACAAAATCTCCATAAAATGTGTCTGTGTCACATGGTGGTAGCCGTACGAAAGAGATATCCTGATTTGCTTGTGGTTGATTTTCAGCAGTAGAAATGCGCTCTTTTATATTTGTATTTGATAGGGCTTGAATTTCTGCATTGATTGACACTAGACATGACTTGTATGCTGAAAGACCTTTTTTGTAATGATCGCGAAGCTGATTTTTATCGACTGGTTTTTCTTTTGAATCTTCTCTTATGTCCCTACACTCTTCATACGCCCTTTTGGCTTGTGACCATAGAGAGTGAATGTTGTTTTCGGCCGCACTTTGTGTATACTCTATTTCAAAATCCAAAAGGTCATTTATACAATTTATAAATTTGTCGAGTGCCATTGTTTAATTTATGGGTTAAAATTCAAAACGATAAAAATAAGGGTCAAATTGAAGCAACTTCAGGTGCGAAGTCTAATTTACGCCAACACAAACCTCTTACAGAAGCAGCATTTTTATGTTTTTGGGTTTCCCCGTGATTTATCAAATCACTTAATTTACCTATTAAGGAGCACCTGCAGTACTTACAAAGTGCTTTAGTGGGATCGTTTTCATTAATGCCCAACCATACCTTTAGTTTTGGATGGTCCAGCCATTCACGACGAAACTTTTGGGTGTACCTTGGTGCCATAACCTTTTCATTAGGAAAACAATGTTAATTTAATAAATTTAATATTGCTTTATATTGTACTTACTCTGTAATTTGTTGCCGATATAAAACGGGTTGGAACTAATTTTGTTTGGTTTTTTATTTAAAATAAATTATTTTCCATTAACCGCTATTCGACTCTCGATCACAATTATATGGTTGTATTTTTATGTACTTTCTTTTTTTACCAAATAACACAATATACGAAAGAAAACAACTATTAATACAATGTTGCGTACACAACGAATTCAAAAAATCCGGGACTTAAAAAAAGCTAGGTTTAGCGGGAAAACCGCTAAAATGACAACAGTGTTTATGTCGCTGCTTTTTGATTTGAGTCTTTTCGTGTTGATTGGGTATGTTGTTGTATTTGTTGTTCTCTTACGTTCTGCCACTGCACTTGTGGATTGTATTTATTTTTAGAAATTAACTGTTAACCGTTATGAATTTTTTGTGTATTTTTTATTTTTCAGTTTTAAGAAACTTTTTGTTTTTGTAAAATACACTCACTGCACTATTTTCACTTTATTCGGTTCGAAGTGGCCAAATGTTTATTTGTTTGTGTTGTTGTTTTTTAGGTCGCTGGGTTTTTGTTGTTAATTAAAAAACTTTTGGTTAATATTTTAAATTCTAAATTGTTTCTTTTTATTTATATGTTTATATTTTTGTTTGTTAATTTCAATATAATTTTATTTGTTATTCACAGTTTTTATTTTATACACTTACAGTGGCCGACAAAAGTCTACATACGACCACAATATTGGACATATTATGAGAACATTAGTTTGGAATAAAAAAATAATGATGCAGTTTTGTTTGTAATCTATTTTTATTGATATGTCCCAAAAAAAATTGTTATTGTAATGTAAACTTTAAAAATTATTCATAATAAACAAACAAAAACCATTGACAAAAGTCTACATACGACCAGCATGTATGGGATTTTGTTGTTGAATTCAAACGGTAAAATGCCGTTATTTATTTTTTACTTTTTTTGTTGTGTTAAGGGGTTTCTTAAAATATTATTCAGTTCAAGTTTAGGCGGATAAATAAATCTTTAATAGAAATAATGGCTTCTCGAAAAGAAATATCAATTGATGTCCGTAATTTTTTTGTAAAGTGCAGAAATTAGGAAAAATATTTTGATGAAATGTCAAAGCTTTTTAATTTAAGTAAGTCTACGGTTCAGACAATAGTCAGTAACTTTAAAAAGACTGGTACAGTAGAAAACAAACCACGTGGAGGTCGCCCAAAGAAACTTAGTCGTAGAGACGTTAGCTTCATTTTAAAAGAAGTGGGCAAAAATCCCAAAGTAAATGCCACAAAATTAGCCGAAGATATCGCTGCATGATCTAAATTAATTGTACATCCAAGAACTTTAAATAATAATGGTTACCATAGCCGATCTACTCGCAAAAACCTCTCATAAGCGAAAAAAAATCGCAAAGTTCGTTTGGAATTTGCACAAAACCATATTCAGAAGGACATGGATTTCTGGAAGAGAGTTTTGTTCACTCATGAATCTAAATATAACATATTTGGAAGTGATGGGAGAGATAAAGTTTGGCGAAACAAAAAATACAGCGATGGAGCCGAAGAACTTAGTTGATACTGTTAAGTATGGTGGAGGCAGCGTGATGGTTTGGGGTGCTTTCGCTACTTCTGGAGTAGGAAAGTTAGTGTTTATTGAGGGTAATATGGATCGCTATCTGTACGAAGCCATTTTGGAACAAAATTTTAAACCCTCGGTTGATATTTTAAATCTTGGTCAGAGTTAGATTTTCCAGCAAGATGACGATCCGAAGCACACGTCTCAGATTGTCAAAGATTAGCTGCTCTACCATGCCCCACGACAGTTGTTCACACCACCTCAAAGGCCGGACTTAAATGTTATTGAGCACGTGTGGGAGATTCTACAACGAAAAATTCGCAAAACTCCTATTACTAGTGCCCCAATGCTTAAAGAGAAGCTTCAAGAAGAATGGCTAAACATAACATCCGCAGAACTCGACAATTTAGTTGCTTCGATGCCCAGACTCTTACAAGCAGTTATAGATGCCCATGGTGGTCCAACGAAATATTAATTTTAATAAAAAGTAATAAGTTTTAATACCCAAAGTTTTTTATGTTAATTTACAGCTCGTATGTAAACTTTTGTCATTCAATTTTTTTAGTTTTTGTGAATAAAAGTTTAAGTTTATAATAAAATTAGATTTTTTTTTGTGTTATATTATTAAAAATACATCTGAAACAAAACTGTATTATTACTTTTCTTCGTTATGGTTTCAAAATGCCCAAATTGCAAAAATATGGGTCGTATGTAGACTTTTGTCGGCCACTGTATGTTTATGTTTTTTTTTATTTACAAGTTTGTTTTGTTTTTTATAATACTTATATTTAGTATATTTGTGATTTGGTTAAAACAATTTATGTGTTTGTTTGTTTTGTTTTAATGTTTGGTTTTTGCACTTTTATTTGCCTTATGTTTATTTGAAAAAGATCAACCTTATTTGTCGATTGCTGATAAGAGACTAGACTGAGTCATAAACAAATGTTGTAATGCTAGTAAGCAATGATCAAAAAGAAAGGAATTTTAAGAATGTAACAAAAACAAAGCATAAATAAATTTCCGTTAATAATATAAAGGGTGGTTCATTATTTTGTGTTAATGTTTGTATGTGTTAATGTATGATTAATTAGTGTTTCTTCTTAAAAAAATTTAGGTCATTTTCATTTAAAGGTTTAATGCAGTGACGGCCAACTCTTGTTGAAACGACGAAGTTTGGTCGGGTTTCACACACACACAGCACAAACGTTTACGAAACAAAAAAAAAATAGCGAGGAAAAAACAAAAAAATTCACTCAGTTGCATACCAGCATCAACAAAGGCAGGTTGTCGTCGCTTTGTTTGATAAATTATGATTAAATTTTATGAAATAGGTACACTGGTAAAATAATCAAACAGCACATTAAAATACAACTTATATATATATTATATTTCTATTTTAAACAATTGATTTGAAATTAAATAGATTTTATTTAATAATATTTATTTTATTAATTTAAAATTTTTAATTAAATAAAATTTTTTAAAAATTATATAAATTTAATATATTAAATTTTTGATTTTTAATAAATACATTTTTTGATTTTCATTCAGTATGTGGGATATTGGTTGGGAAAATTCATTTTTTTTTCATTAAATATTTTTAATGAAGCAGAATGCCTTGTTTGCAACCAAAACATTTAACATATATAAGCAAAAATAGTAAAACAATCCAACAACGCAAACAACAGAAAACAAATGCATTTCTCCATGCGTATATTTACCAATACACTCTCACTTTTGTTAAACACAACTAAACATTCTCATTTCTCTTTTTGGCCACCACTGGTTTAATGCCATAATCTACGTTATTAACATTAATTTCGTTTGCGATAAACTGCTCCATTGACTGATTTACCATTTCGAAATTATTTTTAAACATTCCGTGGGGAAGTCCTTTTAATTTTTTATTCCAAGATTGCCTTTTTTTAGAAATGGTTTTTTTTTTTAATCTGATTCTAAGTTGTTATTTTTTTGACTATTGCTTGGATGTTTGCGTTTGCAACTTTTAATAAGCGTTCCAGAAGGGACTGACTGCTGAAAAATTTTATGGTAATAGATTTTTATTTTTGTTGTTGTTCGTCCTAATCTATGTTTTTTCCGATTTAGGTTATTATGTTTAAGGTCCTTAAAATATGTTTCAATGGGACTCTTTTATGATCCTGATTATCAGAATTATCTATTAGTGATATATATATATATATTTTTTTTTTTTCTAACAATAACTGTGCCATTTCGGGACAGAAGAGAATGTTTTCACTAGCTTCTATAGTTTTACAGAAATCAGTATCTGATTTATACTTGTTAAAAAGTTGTCGAAAAGAGCTTAGATTAGAAATATTCCCAATATTTTCATCTTTTTTTTAAAAGCGGATTTTGTTTTATCATCCTCATCAATTTCAATTTTTATATATAACGCATAGCTGCTCAAGCCACTTTATACATTCTGATATATAATTCAAATTGAATACTATTCCAAATGCTTCTCTTAAAAATTTTCGAAGTGTGACAGTGGTCAGTGGAACTACACTATCAATGTCTTTACACATAATTTTTGTGTAATGACTATCACAAAATTGTATACAGAGAAATGATAGATTCCGTTTCTGCTTATTTGAGGATTCAAAGCAAGCATTTAAATAATCTAAAATATTATCCATGTCATTGAATTCTTTATTAATTCCCCAATAATAGCAAAGCTTACGTCTGTAACAAGTCTTTTGCATATTGGTCATTTTATTTTATGTGTTATACAATATGAATGAATGCTATGGAAAAAGCAACCAATATCATAAGTTATATGGTTTGACATTATTGCATCAGCCACAGAAAATATTATTTTTTTCTCTCTAATATATCCAACTATTGAATATAAAAATATTCTCTTTGTTGGAAAAGCCATTTCCTGCACAACATTTCCTGTAGCGTCTATATGAAGTGTATTAATTTTTTTTAAAACAAAATCATTATTTTTCTTTAGAATATTTATTTGTTTCTTGGACCGCTAATTTGTGAACAACAAATATTAATTTTGTTCTATTCATTGGTAAAAATAAATTAAAAATATAATTAAAGGTGCGTTCAGATTGGTGAAATATTTTATAAAAATATGAAATATTTCTCTAACGTAGTCTGAACACAAAATAATTTTGAGGGTTTAACAAAACAAAAGCTGTTTTTGAACAAATAAAATTATTTGTTTTTATACAAATATTTGTTTTCATACAAATATTTGTCCAAAGTGTGAACACAAAATAAAAAATATTTTGCTTATTTTTGAGCAAACATTTATTTTTTCTTCCAAAAAAATTGTAAGAAGAAACAACGACAAATAATAGCTGAGATATGCCGTGTTGTCAACGTTTAAAATCTTTAAGTGATTGTATATGCAAATTGATAAAAGAGCTCTAAATTAGTAATATAAATTGTGTAAATGTTTAAAAATCCAATATGTTTAACAAGAATATGCATATCGCGATAAATATGAAAAAAGAAAAAGAAAAACTCTGAATATATAAACACATACAAACATTTTTGCTTGGGCTTTATTCCACATTTTAGGCGGATTTCGCGATATGCGTATTTTTGATTAAACTAATGTTTTTATACCCTTCACCATCGTGAGAAGGGTATATATAAGTTTGTCATTCCGTGTGTAATTTCCACAAAAAAAAATTTTAATTGGTTACGGTTTCACAATATACATATATCAAATGAAAGCCTTAAATGTGTATATAGAAGGTATCTTTATATCGGTATATTTCTGAGAAAAATTCAGTTTTGTAAAAAAAGTCAGTAAAAAATAAAAAAAATCAAATTAATTGGTGCCCAATGTGTTACTACAATAGGTCATGTTATTGCCCTTGTCAAGCACTTTCAAATTATATATAACTTGTTGAAATCGGATGTATGAGAGAGGAGATATTTAAGATTATATTTAAATCTTTAAATGTCTATAACTCCTAAACCAAATGAGAGCGGCACAAAATTTCTACACCAATATTGTTTGAATTAAATAAACTACATGCAAATTTTTTTAAAATCTGAGCTGTTCAGGGTCGTATTCTTGGAATATGCGACAAATCAAAAACAAGTTGACAGTTGTTGTTTTCAAAAAACGCGAAATGCGTACCACTGATTAAACATATAAACAGCTGTTGATGGTTATTTAATTTATTTGTAAAAATGTGACAAGCAATTTAATAAATTTTAAAAGTAAATAAAACCAAATTTGCATTAATAACCAATTAAAAAACACCGTAAGTACAATTAGTTTTTCATACTATCTAAAATTATCACATTATTATATCTTTAAGTACAATGGAAAATAATGAAAACGAACCTCTAATTAGGAAGCCGCGCAAATCGAAATAATGGGAAGATGAGGATATTTTTAAACTAATCTCTCATGTAGAAGGTGAGTCCTGCATTTGGAATGCAATCGTCGATGGGTACCACAATAAAACAATGAGAGACATCGCATGGTGAAATTGGTGAACCTGTGAAAAGTGATTTGCCAATAAATTATCTTTTTCATACTCATTAAATACCAAGGTGTTCCCTGGGTCCAATAAGTCATGTATAGTCGGCCGTTTATTCTGTCCATTCGCTGCCCTAATTGTCTTAAATATTTTGTCATTAAGCTGTATGTTTCCTAAGTATTGTTTCCAGTGTTCGCATTCGGAATTCTTCCCGGATCTCAATATCTTTTAACTATACGATGAAGCCTCTTGTTTTCTGCGATAAATCGCAAAATATTGTCAGGTAGTTTTAATAGACGCCCAACTGGTATTCTTGGTACGGAAACGTATATAGCTTTTTGGAAAGCTCTTGCTCGCCTACATTCCCATTCATTGGTAGCATCCAACGCGTAAGTTCCATACCTAAGTTGAGTAAAAAAGTCCTCTGTTTATTTTGTCACAATTTAGTCTAGTTGGCTTGATCCGACCAATACAGTCCGCACTATCTCAACCGCTTTATGATCCGATTCATATTGCAAAGTGCAAAATCGACAGTGGTAAATACAACATCAATATATGAGGAAGACACATCAGCAACTCTTGTTGGCCTGTCCGTAGGGTGAATTACAAAATTCGTATTACTAAGTAGCAGGTCGTTAAAATAACGACCGCTGGAACAGCTAAATGTGTCTCCCCAATCTTTTGTTATTAATCTTCTGCAATGTGGATTTGAAAGTTTTATTGGCCTGAGAATTTTGTTGCAATTTTATAAGACTATGAGATTTGCGAAGCCAATGTACCTATTCAACAGATCTAATTTTGGCTTGTCCACTAGAACTAGTGCACTAATTATGCCTAGATATTCTTCCTAGATTATGAAGAGATTATTTGTAAACCGAGTTTCAAGATGATGGAACTCTATTGTACCATATAAATAGGGTTAACAGATATAAAATCGACAAAAAAAAGTACAGATACCAAATAGAAGTAAAAACGGCAGTACAAATAAAAAAAGTACACTTTTTATTTTAAAAAAATCATAAAATTCAGTACATGACAGAAATAATTGATGTAACTAAGAACTAGGAAATTCAGTATTAACAATTCAATGAAGAAAATAACAAATAATAAAAACAAAACAAAATAAGAGATCATATTTTTGTGTAATAAAAAATAATTTAAAATTAGTCAGGTGTATTAGATTTTATTTTTAAAAAATAAAATAATTTTTTTCTATTCTATATTAAATGTTTTAATACAACTTGTTTTTTGGCAACTTGAAAAAATTATAAATATTTATCGCTTTTTTGGACTTGGTTAACTATTCCATTTTTACCATCTTGAATTCCAAAATCCATTACAAGGGTACTCAAAATTTGTTTTTATTATTAATTTGCTTTCTACATTTTCAATTAGAAGCTTGTTTCGTTCCTTTCTCCAAAAATTTAACATCAAACTAAAAATTCTCTCGGTTGCCGCATTTGAATAAGGAATTGAAAATATAAACATAAAAATTTTTTCGAAATTGGGATACGATCCACAAGAAATTGTTCCTTAAAAAAATAAAAAAAAGTACAAAAAGAAGTACATAGGCTGAAAAAAGTACATTTGCGTACTTCTTTAGGTCTTATGCAGACATAAGTACAATTAGTTATAAAAAATGTACGTCTGGAAAGCCTACGTATAGAGGACGAACTTTTTCGTACTCAATATCGAAATTTAAAAATTTTGTTTTGGAAAATCTATAGAAAATCTGTAAACATTTACCACAATCCAAATTGTTTTTTATTACTTTTAGTATTCAACATTTGTGCAAAAGGGGGGTTAAAATTATATATACAGAAATTATTGAATTTTTTTTTATATTAAATTATACTTTTGTATTTGCCATATGAATAATCTGGATTAATTAGGCCCTAAGGGCTTACAATCTAAATAAATAAATATGAATGTCTGGCAATAATGATATTCTCACTATTTACTATCCCTAACGACTCGTGCGTTCGGTATGTTCTGTCTATAAAGGCCTTATGACACTACATTTTTAATGCATTGTTCAATTTTTGGTGAACAGTACAAATATAATGTAAGAGAAAAATTTACCAAGTGCAAAGAGTTCAGCAGTATTAACCCTTTGACGACCCAAGTTAAACCGCTTGTAAATTTAATTTTTTTTTTGGATTCATGTTTTTGGGCGTATTTTATAAAAAAAAAATAAAAAAAAATTTTAAAAAATTTACTCCTTATGGAAAAAAAAGCATGGGACATATATGTCCCATTGGTCGGTAAGTCAGAATTTTTTTTTTTTGCACTGAACAAAGTGAAAAAAACTGAACAAAGTGAAAAATATTCTTACGCTCTTGCATTTATTCGTTGTTTGGGCAGCAATGCTCGTCGCATGTATAATTTTTTTCAACGTTGTTGTATTTTTCGTTTTTGTTGCTATTTATAATATTTAAAATTTGTTATTGTTTTTTCTCCTTTCGTCCCACCAGCATATGTAGACCCAGACTATGAATATGGAAAGGTTTTACTACCAAATCTAAAAGCTGATGATGAAGTACCGGAGATCACAGAAGTTTTCAATTATGTTTGTGATTTTGACACTCTAATAGATATGATCATTCAACAATCAAAGATTTATTGTGAACAAAAGGGTACCGTGTATTCGATAAATGAAGATGAATTGAAGGCGTTTTTTGGGATTACCCTTGTAATGTCTATACACCGATTGCCAGAAACCAGACTTTATTGGTCAACATTACCAATATATTCCGTTCCATTAGTTTCAAACGCTATGACTCGTTTACGTTTTGAAGAAATTCGTTCCAACTTGCATTTTGCAAACAACGATGAACAGCCAACCCGTGACGACCCATCGTATGATCGAGCATATAAAATACGTCCTGTGTTGAACCATTTTAATGTGGCATTCGGGAATGCTATGAGCGAAAGTAAACGCCAGTCAATTGATGAGCACATGGTGAAATTTAAAGATCGAAATATAATGAAGCAATATATGAAAGATAAGCCAATATCTTGGGGGTTCAAATTATGGTGTCGTTGTGATGCCAGCACTGGATATTTACATAAAATTGATATTTACACAGGAAGAAAACAAATGATGGAAGTTGGTATTGGTGAGTCAGTTGTCTTGAATATGGCTTCCGGTCTTGAGAACTTGGGCATTGAGCTATATTTTGATAATTTTTTCAATAGTCCATTGCTATTGCACAAACTAAAAGTTAAAGGTATTCAAGCTTGTGGCACTCTACGATGCAATCGTGCACAAATGCCAAAATTCGACGCCGACAAAACATTTAAGCGTGGCGATTTCATATGTTTCAAATCTGAAGGAGTCACAATTGTTAAATGGATGGATAATCGAGCAGTTCATATGGGTTCTAATTTCATAAATCCGAATGATACAATAACCGTCAGAAGGCGGCAAGCTGGTTCAGCGGAGAGAATCATAGTAAAATGTCCTGAAATGATATCTCAATATAATAAAGGAATGGGAGGCGTAGATCTTATGGATCAAAGAAAGGTAATTTGTTAAGAAAAAATATGCATATAAATACATATGTATACATATATAATTTATTTACTTTCTTTTCAGTCATATTATGAACACAGCCGAAAGTCGAAGATCAAATTCTACCTTCGTCTTTTTTCGATTTAATTGATTTAGGAGTGCTAAATTCCTACATTGTTTACAACAAATTATCGACGAACAGTTCATCTCCATTTTCAATTTCCCTCCTGGAATTTCGTTCACAGCTCGCCACACAGTTGATAAATTCTTTCTCTAGTCGTAAATATGAAACTTGCTCAACGCCACGAGCTGGATCCAAACGAGCAAGACTGACCACAACCAATATTCCATTATCTGGTCACTATCTCACCAGAATCGAAAACGGAGTGCGGAAGCGATGTATTCTTTGCACCAATAATGGCATCGACAATCGAACCAATTCAATTTGCTTCCCTTGCAATAAACCATTTTGCTATACCAAGGAACGAAATTGTTTTGAAATCCACCACAAATGATTGCTGTACCAACCACATTTAAATGATTGTTATTTTTTTATTTTACAATGAATTATTTTTTTCAGTTTGTCGTTTTTATTCCCAAAGTGATTTATGTTTGTTTTTATTGAAATATTTATGTTTTATTGTTTTTGTGCAATACGATGAAAATAAAAAATAAATTTATAATTAAAATAAAATTTCCTTTATTTTTACCGTTGTGGACCAATGGGACAAATGTGTCCCATTTTATTTTCAGATCCCACAAGAAGGCTTTTGAAGCAAATCAAAATGCGTTGGGGTTTCTAGTTACATCAGGATTTGGTGCATATAAAACAAAAATATTACATAAGTGTATCATTCAGTTTCCGAGATTTGAGCAAACAAAAATTAAACAAAAAAAATTACAAATTTTTGACTTTGAGATGACATTGAAATGAATTCGGACAAAAAATCTTAAACTTTTACATAGTTTTAAAAAGACACATTTGTTTTTTATTGAATAAAATTTATCTGGTACAAATTTGCTGAAAAATGTGCTTGTGAGAGGAAAAAAACCAAATGGGACTTATATGTCCCATTGGTCGTCAAAGAGTTAAGATAAATGGCAAACCGTCAAACATTTTACTAAAGTTATCGATAAAAAATGAAGTTATGTCAAAAAAAATATAATGCTATGTTTCCACGACGACTTGAATCACCTGCTTCGCTCTCTGAATCATGCTGTTTACATGACCAAAAAACTTGATTCGATTTGACAGTTCTTTTTAATAAACAAACAGAATAAAAAAAACAGAATTTACAATTTGTGGAAAACAATTTTTTTTAATGGACAAAAAAAGTGAGTGGAAATTAGTTAGCTTATTTGAAAAAAAACATACATTCGTACGTATTTACTTTCTTTACTTCCAACAACTGTATAAAAACTGTATGAGTGTTCCTCTCAGATGTAATTCTGAGAAAGAGCTTAGCTCGTCGAGAAAAACTAAATGGCTCTCTGAGGAAGAATCCATAAAAAAATCTCTGGAGAATTTTCTCACTACAAGAGCCGTAGAACGGCGTCGTTCCTGTTCTCCCAATATAGTGATTTCAACAGATGAGAAAACATCATCTTCATCAAATAGTGCAGTGAAACCCAAAACACAAGTAGGTATGGATAAGTACATCACCGTTCTCAAGCGACAGAGGAGCCCGAAATCTGCTCAAGTGTCATCAAGCGCAAAAGCTTCTAAGACTGTGAGTAATGATCAAAATAGGTTTGCTCTCCTCCAGACGGATGAGCCAGAACTTCCTAAGAAGACGTTTAAGCCCCCACCAATTTATCTGAGAGAGCCCACTTCCAGTAAATTGGTACAAGGAATTGTTTCGGTAATAGGTGCAAATATGTTTAGCGTAACAGCAATTAAACATGGAAATATCAGCGAAACCAAAATACAAGTGAAAAAGGAGGATGATTTTCGTAAATTGTCCAACCAGTTGGAGAGGGAAAGTAGGGATTTCTATACCTACCAGCTGAAAAGCGCAAAAGGACTCCAAGTCGTTCTAAAGGGTATAGACCCAGATGTTGATCCTGCCGAGATAAAGACTAGCTTAATGGAAAAAGGCTTCAAAATTAAGAGCATAACGAATATTAGAAACCGTGAAAAGACTCCACAGCCTATGTTCAGGGTGGAATTGGAACCTGGAGATGTCGTATTAAAGAAAAACGAGTCCCATCCCATCTACAATCTGATATACCTTCTGCATCGTAGAATCACCGTGGAAGAACTACATAAGCGTCAGGGACCCGTCCAGTGTCTCAACTGTCAAGAATTTGGTCACACCAAGGCGTATTGTAAATTGCCGACAGTTTGTGTTGCGTGTGGGGAGCTACATGCAACTGCTCAATGTGATAAGTCGAAAACTGATTCAAAAATCAAAAAATGCAGTAACTGCGGAGGTAATCATACCGCAAATTATAGAGGTTGTCCAATTTACACTCATTTGAAAGGCATAAGCACCAACAAGACGTCAGTATTACCTGATCATCGTCAACAGCCTATTTTGGCATCCAGTGACAATTTCCCGCAATTGTTACGGTCCACTAGTCATGTAAACGCGCCTAGTTCTAGACAAGTTTATTACGCTAACGTGGTAAAATCTAATATGCCAGGTTTGGAGCAGGCACCTAAATCACAATATTACGAGCCTAATATTAACACTCTAGAGACTACATTGCAGACACTTGTCCAAACCATGAACACTTTTACGACCACTATGACATCCATGATGCAGGAAATGCTGAAAATGCAATCCACTATCTTACAAGCCATTTTAAAGAAATGATTTGTTTAAAAATTTGTTTTTGGAATGCGAACGGCCTCCGCCAACATAAGAACGAACTGGAACACATCCTGATGGATAAGCAGATTGATGTCATGATGATTGCTGAAACTCACTTGACGGCGACAGCGTACTTCAAAATTAATGGCTACGTGTTATATGATACTAAAGATCCCCGCGGAAGAGCATGTGGAGGTTCGGCAATTCTTATAAAGAACAGAATAAAACATTATTTAATGAACAACATATGTGAGGATTACCTACAAGCAACAAACATTTGTATTGAATTCTGTCAATACAATTTTGTTTTATCATCAATTTATTCGCCGCCTCGATTTTCAATAAAAGAACACCAATACTACAGCTTCTTCAATTCCCTTGGAGCTAGATTTTTAGTTGCTGGTGACTTTAACGTCAAACACACTTTTTGGGGTTCACGTCTGGTGACCCCGAAGGGTCGTGAACTCTTCAACACCATTGCCAAAATGGGATTAGATGTACTCTCAAGCGGGCATCCCACCTACTGGCCGACGGACCGACGGAAGATTCCCGATGTTATTGACTTCGGAGTAGTAAAAAATATCCCTGTAGAATCGATACAAGTGGAGCCTTCATTAGACTTGTCTTCAGATCACTCTCCTTCTATTATTTCAATGCGTTTCCTTCAAGGGAATGGCTCTCCATTTCGGGACATATCTAAAACCAGAGTAAGTTGGATAAAGTATAAAAAGTATTTAAGCTCCCACTGCACGGAAAATGTAGTGTTGAGAACTACCGAGGATATTGATGGGTCGATTGGCAAGTTTACTGAGGACATACGAAGAGCTGTACATCACGCCTCCACATACGACGTTGAGTGCAGAAGTGGGACAAATAGAACTTTCGCTGAACTCGATCATCTCCTGTCAGAAAAAAGAAGAGTTAGAAGAGAGTGGCAAATCCACAGGTCTCCTGAACTGAAAGCTAGGCTACGGGTATGCAGAGATATACTAAGAAATTTCTTAGAAACCCAAAGAATGGCTTTACTTAAATCTTACTTGGAGGGTCTTGATAGTACCCCACAATCTGACTATTCGTTATGGAAGGCGGCACGAGGTTTAAAAAGACCAGTTAGAGGAAAGCCTCCTCTGCGAAATGCGACTGGTGACTGGGCCAGAAATGATTCCGAGAAGGGGACTTTATTTGTTAATCATTTGAGAAAAGTGTTTACTATAAACAATTCAAATAATGCATCTGATTTGCCTCCACTCGTTATTAGACCTCCTGTACCTCTAAGACTTAGCTTTAATGATGTTCAAAGCGCTATTGTTACTCTGAATCTTAAAAAAGCTCCAGGTATGGATAAAATCAGCAACAAAATGCTTGTGGAGTTACCTCGTGTAGCTAAAAGAATTATCCTATTTATTTTTAATGCTATTTTACGCCTAGAATACTATCCTGCAGATTGGAAGGTATCTATGATTACCATGATTCCTAAGCCAGGGAAGGACCCCACTAAAGTAGAGTTATATAGGCCAATTAGTCTACTGCCGACAATTTCAAAACTGTTTGAAAAATTGTTATTGGCTAAGTTGATTCCAATTCTGAACGACACTCAATGTATCCCAAATCACCAATTCGGGTTCAGAGCTAAACACAGTACCATCGAACAAACACACAGATTGGTAAATGTGATAAGACAGTCGTTTGAAGAGAAAAAATACTGCTCCGCCCTTTTCATTGATGTGTCGCAAGCGTTCGACAAAGTCTGGCATGAAGGTTTAATGCATAAAATTAAATTAACTCTGCCTGCTAACACCCACAAACTTATGAAAAGTTATTTATATGGTCGCAAATTTACAATCAAAGAAGGCGATTTTTTAAGCCCCGCTCAGCCAATTGAAGCAGGAGTACCCCAGGGTAGCATACTGGGTCCAACTTTATATTTGATTTATGCATCCGATATGCCGTTAGACCCCATAATACATACTTCAACTTTTGCAGACGATACAGCCTTTATTAGCGTTCATAAGGACCATCAAATAGCATCACAGAACTTGCAGAAATATGTTTATAAACTAGAGAATTGGCTTGAGCTTTGGAAAATCAGGGTTAACGAACAGAAATGTATTCATATAACTTTCTCATTGCGAAAAGATACATGCTCGTTCATCAGAATAAATAATCAAATTATCCCGCAACACAATGAAGTCAAATACCTCGGAATCCACCTCGATCGTCGTTTAACTTGGAAGTCTCATATCGACGCAAAACTTACCCAGATGAGATTAAAAGCAGTGCAAATTAATTGGCTAATCGGCAGAAATTCTACATTAAAGTTGGATTGCAAACTTTTGTTGTACAATGCAATTCTAAAGCCAATCTAATGTTATGGAATTCAATTATGGGGTACTGCCTCAGCATCCAACATTGAAAAAATTCAAAGGGGTCAAAATAAGATTCTACGTACAATTACTGCAGCTCCATGGTATGTTAAAAATTCTCGAATCCACAAAGATCTAGGCATTCCTTTGGTGAAAGTCGAATTTACAAAACACGCCTCAAAATATGTCAGCAAACTTGAACACCATCCAAACCCACTTGCACGAGACATCCTTAACTTTACTGGCCATGTTCGGTAGAGAAGGAGGGATACCCTTGCTTTAACTCAAGCGCAAAACAGATGACTGGATCAGTGGATATAAATTTTTTGTAGTATCATAATATTTTGTCTAGCACTGGCTGGACTTATTATTTTCTTTTAGTATTAAGATTCGAAAACTTATTGTCATTTCATTTCGGAAGATTCAATAAATAAATTAAATGTATAAAAAAAAAAAAAAAAAAAAAAAAAAAAAAAAAACTTCCAACAACAAGAAAATAATTTGCTTTGTTTACAATAATATTAAATTTTTACAGCTAGTGCAGATAAACTTGCGATAAAAATTATAGAAGATTGCAATTTTTCGTGCTTCGCAAGTTGATTCAATATGAATCTACTTGATTCGCTCTTAAAATTTTGTATGGTGAAGCAAGTTGTTTCGCACATGATTGGTGTGTGAAGCCTGAATAGAGAGCGAAGCATGTACCGTGGAAACGTAGTATAAAATTGTTCAACTTAAAATTGACATTTCAAGCTTCAAATATTAGAAGTGTTGCTGAATCAGCGGTTTATGGGCAAATTTGGCGATTAACCGTTTTTTGTTTGTTTTGTTTTTATGTTTCTCATAAACAAAAAGTTGACAACATTTAATAAAATATACAAAACCATAACAAAAGAAAAAAACTAAAAGGCTTTTTTGTTTACATTTTTTATAGTTTGCTTTTTCTAACATTTTCTGTTTCTTTCTATCAATTCAATGAACAAAAAGTGTAGTGTCATAAGGGCTTAAATAACGTGTTACGCGCTGCTTAGACTAATAGCCTTTTCACCTTTGCATACATTTAGGAGGAACGCATGGAAGATGTTGAAAATGTGAAACATGCATGCACACTTGCAACATCTAACATTTTTTTTTTATTAAATTATCATGCATACAATTAAAAATATTTTTTAAAAATTTTTATAATAAATACATTTTTCGAGATCTTAAAAAAATATTGCAACAAGTATAAACTAATTTTGTTGTATAAAAAATTTAATTAATTTCAATAATACATAGTTAGGAAAAAAGATAGGGAAAAACCTAGTAAAATTTAAAGAAATTCTGAATTAACCCTTCTTTCAGCTTCATTACTGAAGTTGAGCAAGAGATTAAAATTACAAATTTCTTATTATATCATAGTTTGAAGTTCTATTTCGAACTTCAATTTTTTGTGTTAAATTAGTTATTACCGAGCTTAACATATCTTGTTGAAAATTTTGGTGCATTCTATTTGTTGAGTATCTTCTAGGTAAATTAAAAATATTTTTTAAATTTTTATTCTGGATTATTTGCAATTTTTTTTTTAAATAGGTTTTGGCACATCTATTTACCCAAATTTGACATCCATAAGTCATAATAGGCGTATACACATTTTGTATAATAGAATCTAATTTTTAGAATTCAAAGTTGATTTTAGATTTAGTAATGGGAAAAGAGCTCTTCCACATTTAATCGCCTTTTCACAGCTTTTAAGAACATGATGTCTGAAAGTCAACTTTTTATATAACTCAATTTCAAGATATTTAATGGTATCGAGAATAGGAATTTCAACGTCTTCTACAGATAATGGTATCGAAGGTATTCTTTTCAGCGACTTATTGATAGGAAATATAATTGCCTGGGTTTTGTTTTCGTTTATTTTTATTTTCATTTTTTAAAGTATTTTTGTGCATGTACGAGACCTTTTTTCATTCTTTTTACTATGTATACTATTTTGTTTACTGGTTTATTTTGAAATGAAATCAAAGCTGAAAAAAAGCAGTAAGCTTCCGCTCATGTGCACTAGTTAACACTCAATTAACGACTGAAATAGATGAGAACCAGCGTCGGTGTGAGTTTTGTTTATTGTTTTTGTAGCACAATTGTGCACTGAAAATGAAGATTTGGTTAGCTATGCTGTAGTACATCTTGGCATCGGTCATTTTCCATACAAAGGAATCATGTCATGAGCCAGGCCGGATTGCATATACGGACAAAATACGCATGTCGTAGTCACATATCTACAATTTAAGATATGAATGTTAAAATAATGAATTTAATTACATATGTATGTTTACAAAATACATACCATCATAGCATTAAGACTGTAATGCCCCTTTCTGCTTAAATATACAGAATTGTTGGTCGGCGGCTTCATTATTTTAATTAGTGTTCCATCAACACATCCAATTACGTCGGGAATGCCAAATTTTCTATAAAAATGTGTTTTTGATGCACTTTGTATTTGCTTATCTAAAGAAATCCATGATGGACATAAATTTTCCTCTATTGCGTTCATGACATTCCACAATATCTTACAAATAGTGGACCGCCCCATACTAATATACACATCATTGGATATAACCGCTTGGTAAGATCCTACAGCTAGGAATCTAAGCACAGCCGCTAGCTGAATATTTTTAGGAATGCTGCTCAGAGGTAATTTTGGTTCTAGATCTTCCAGTACCATTTGGCACAGTGATACCAACTTAGCCCTTTTAGTCACTCAAAACGCGAAAAAATAAAATTGGCCCTAAACTAAAAAACGAGTAAATCTAGCACGTTTAACAATTATCTTTTAGCCAGTTATTACTTTTTGCTCGATATGGCTACATTTTAGTTTTTTCATACTTTTTCTTCCTTTAATCTAACAATATAGAAATAATCAGGGGTGTCATAGAAACCAATATTGTCAGAATTGGTTTTAAAACCGACAAGAAAAAATGCTTTGGTGTCATAGAAACCAATGTTATTGGTTTTATGTTCGAACTAGAATTAATGTCGGTTTTAGGTGTCACAGAAACCAATGTTATCGGTTTTTTTATCGGAAATAAACCAAGCAGCTAAAATTTTTGCGCGCTTTATTAGTTTTTATTTTTTTTGCAGCGGGATATTTTTTAGAAATGTAAGTAAATTAATTTAATATTTGCTTTATAAAAAGAAACATTTTTGCATTGCCCTTTTTATTTTCTAGGGGAAACCATAAAAAACATTTAGCTAAAGTTACACGAAGCGCGACAAACCAACAGTAAATGTCCTGTGGGAAGAACTGGCTGATTCACTGAATAGTGCCGGGCCACCGCAATTTGACGTGAATGGATTGAAAAAGGTAAACAAAATATTTTCCACAGAACAAATTGTATTGTTATATGAAATGTCTATTTATTCGTACAGAAATGCACTGAGTGGAAGAGCGAGGTAAAAAAAACAAGCTCAAAATAAGACAGAGTCTAGGGCAACTGACGGTGGACCGTTTGCAAAGCATCACCTGACAACAACATAAGAGGCCATAGTACGGCTATGTGGCATTTCGCAGTTGGTCTCAACGAAGATGTAATGCTGCATGTGAGAAAGAAGTGCCCGGTAGATCTACAAAACGGCCATTGTCTCCAATACCAAAAATGCTACAACTGTTGACGTCATTTTATTTTATTTATAAGCACTTATCACCTTTTAATTATTTGATATCAATTATTTTCACAAAAACACTTTTACTGATATTTTAATAAAAATAGATATAGGACCATAATTAAATTGTTAAATTGTAGAACAAATTTTAAAAAATAATTAAAGAGATGTGTTCAATTGAGGATATTGAAAATGATTTTGACATTATTGAGGATTTATGTGATGATGAGTTTTAACTTAAACTTAAAAAATAATATATCTCGATAAAAACCTGCAGATGCCATTGACTCTTTAATGGCCTTCCAAGCATTTTTTTTTGTTATTAATCATAGAGGTGTCATTGCCTTTGTTCTCTACAATGAACAGGTGGTTATTGATGCACTCGCGCAGAAACTCCTTTTCACTGGTGCTCCAGTTCGCCTCTCGCTCCCTTTTCTTTTGATCCTGTTGACAATTTTTAAAACAATGATGCGTAAGTATGTAAAACTCCTTAAATATAAGAACATTAGATCTATGTACATACCTTTTCTAAATGTTCCATTGATATTATAATTTATTTTCCCAGGATAAATTACTTTCAATTGTTTTTTACAAATAATAATTTATATTTTGTTTATTGTTTGCGCTTTTATTGCATCAGCTGCGCAGATATGCCACTTATAAAGTATTTATACAAGTTTGTATGCAAAATTTCAAATATTTTACTAATCACCCACTTAAAGCTGATTCAACTTAAAACTATTATTAATTTGCACTATAGTTAAGAAACAGTTAGTAACAGGTTGTTACGCGCGCTTTGTCAAATCGATTATTACTATAAAATAGTAGGTCTAAAAAAAAACAAATGAAGTCAATGGCATGTAACAGAAGGTTTTGGCTAGCTCTGCCATCAGTGGCGTGGTTCTTGACCCGAATGTTTTGACGCGTAAGCATAGCAAAATTCATGCCATTATTAATTGCCACACAAACAAATATATTTAAAAGAGAAATGCTTAAAATTGCTGTTCATTCAAAAAAAAAACGTAAAATTTGTAAAATTGTAAAAGACAAGAGGGTTCAAACGAGGACAATACCATTAAAGTGACATGGTGTTGGTCACTTGGAGTGCACTTTTCCCACCCAACTAATCAATCATGACTACGCCTGTGGTAACTTAAACACTCATATTTTTTCTGTTACCCCTTATGTTTTCCTATCACTGTTCATCCATATCTACCAACCTGTATAACCTTCGCGCTATTAACTAAAAGAAAAATTATTTCATTTCAAAATTCATGGTTTAGGTTTTATTAAAAAAAAAATTAATAATAATAATAAAAAAAAAGATAATAATAATAATTTATAATGATAATAATAATAATAAAAAAAAAGATAATAATAATAATTTATAATGATAATAATAATTACTAATAATAATAATTACTAATAATAATCTTAATAATAATAATAATATATGTACTTAAATGTTTGTTTGGCTACTATGTTGACATCGTTGTTGTTGTTGTTGTTGATGTTGTAGCTGTAGAGGATGCAGCTGTTGTTGTCGCTGTTGATGTTGTAGCTGTAGAGGGTGCAGCTGTTGTTGTCGCTGTTGATGTTGTTGTTTGTTTCAAAAAATATTAATTGTTGGTGTTGGTTGTGTAAAACATTTTTAAGTTTATGTATGTTTTTACTTTTGTTTTATATAAATTTTCGTTTTGTTTTCACTAAGTTTTCATTTTTAATATTTTTCTTTGTTTTAAATTTAATTTGTTTTTTCTTGTTCGGACACTTAGGTTTTGTCTTTAGTTATTTTTGAATTTTAATTGTTTTGTCACTTTTGTTTGTTAAATTGTAGGTTTGTTTGTTTGACACTTGGTTTTTGGTGTGGTGTATCACCTTTTTGTTGGAATTTGTTTGTTTTCTTTTTCAACTTTTAAATTTTCACAATCCATTAATGTTTTATTTATTTATTTATGTTCATTTTAGGTTTTAGTTTTAGGAGTATCCTTTTTTTTTTGTATAATTAAACTTTACCTATAAACTTTTGTTTATTTGGTTTCGCTGATGTTGTCAATTTTTTTTTCATTTGTCAAATTCACACAGTTGGATATAGAAAATTGCTATGGTATTTCAATAGCGAAACACAGTTAAAACGCCGACAAAAAAAACCAATTTGCAGAACAATTTATAGTTGACATATACACCTTACAGTTTATTTAGTATTAGTTGGGAAAATAAAGAAAATCTTTAATAAACATTTAATTCAGGGTTTTAGTCTCTTATATAACTTTTTTATGTTAATTTTCTTTCATTTCATAAGTTGTTTTTTTTTTGTTTGAATATACATATGTTACTTTTCCTTTTTTATAAACTGTGCGTTTTTTGCCATATTTAACATAATTGACTTATAAGAACACTTTATGTATAAATATATTTTTAATACAAAGTACATATGCATTATTAAGTAAATTCTAATGTTTTAACTTTTCACTATTTACAATTTATTTAATAAAATTAATTTTCTCTTTTTTTTTGAACACTTTTGGAGGCGGCTGCAATGAGCACATACATATCAAATAATTTTAAATACACTAGGATTCATGTACGTTTCTACCAACACAATATTAAATTTTTTTTTTTAGCAAACCGATCCGACTTCTTTTACTGAATATGCCCAACTGACTTCTTTTTGTTTTTCGCCACTTGTTATATTAAAAGAATGCGCATTCCATTTAACATAACAAAAAAAATGTAACGGTTTACACATTCTTGGCATACTTGTTATTCCATTTATGTTGTTGTTGTTGTGAGAGATACATACTACATACATATAATAAACAAAACTCTACACTGCTGATGCTAGTTATTTCCTACATGTTAAATGTTCTACGCAGCTTGTAAGTATATATGTATTTTGAGAGAAGAGAACATTAACGGAAAATATATGTATGCTCACAACAACAACGCTACATTGATTTGTTTTCTAGAATGTTCTTTTGTTTTTCTGTTGTGAAATAAAATTCCTGACAACAAAAAAAACAGAATGGAATTTCAAATATGCCATGCAAGAAAAAAATTTACATACATACATACATGTTATGTATATAACGATGCGCAATTTAATAAAACCGTTAAAATGGTTCAATTTGTTAAATGAGGGTGGAAATATTTTCTAAATCCCTAACAAAACTGCTTCGTTATGAAATTGTAAATTGAGTATAGAACAGGAAAAGGATTTAGAGCGCGCAGAAATAAAGAAACGTGTGGCACGACCCACGATAAGCCGGGCTAAAAACAACATTTACAATCTAAGGTCTTAGATCTGAAGCATGATATCTACCAATCAAATTTCCCTGAAGATCTTCCACGTCATACAGTACATTACCAATTTTATCTCGAATACGGCATTTAATGTATTTAGGTAAAAACTTGGCATTAATACCATTCTGAAAATTACTAAGACTGTGATTTTTCCGAAAAACTTCCTGGCCAACACGATAACTAACATGTTTGGTACGTGTGTTATAAATTTTTGTGGCTTTTTCATGTGCCCTCTCAATGTTTTGGGAAATTTTCTGTCTAATTTGATTTTGCTTATCTATATGTTTTATAATTGTGTCATCTTCCATCATATTTAATTTTTCCAATAAAACGTATGAGGAACCATGCGTGCACATATTTTGGCCAAACAGTGCATAATATGGAGAACAATTTATTGAGGAGTGGTAATCGCTTCGTAATATTGTCAAAATGTTAGGTATGCAAGCGTCCCAGTTTAGATGGTTAGTTTCCTTTAAAAGATAATATCGAATCTTAGAAATGATTTCTCTATTTGCTCTTTCAGAGGCATTCGCCTGGGGAGAGTACAATCCAGTTTTAATATGGGTTATTTCGAAAAGAGAGAAAAAATCCTGAATTTCTTTGGAAACAAACTGTTTCGCATTATCACTGTGAATGTACTGAGGAACGCCGAAGGTATTAAACAAGTAGTTTTGAAGAAAATCAATTACATTTATAGATGTAGCAGACCTTAGAGGGTGAAGGAAAAGAAATTTCGTAAAGTGATCAATGATAATGAATAAATATGTGTTTTTAGATTTGGAGGATGGATATGGTCCCAAAAAATCGCAATACAATCGCTGAAATGGACGTTTAGTTTCAAATGCATCTCCCATGGGAGGTCGAAGGGTTTGGTTTGGCGCTTTTATGACTTTACAGTCATCGCAGTTACTTACAAATAATTTTATGTCTGAACTCATTGAAGGCCAGTAATATTTCTGTCGAACCCTCGAAAGTGTTTTGAAGTAGCCACCATGACAGCTAGATTCGTGTCCTAATTTAACAGCTTTATGCGTCAATAACTCAGGGAGCCATAATCTCCACAAATTCTCTTCTTCATTATCTATACCCTGTCGAAAATTCACTCTCTTGTACACACGCTCATCGATTACGCATAAGTCAGGTAACTCATCTTTATTATCGGAAATGGTTTTAATTAATTGTCTATATTCAGGAGAATCAAAATCCTTAGAACTCAAATCCATTTCAGGAAAACTTCGGTTAATTTCTAAAGAATCTACATCAAAACGAGATAATGTGTCCGGAACCACATTTAACGAACCCTTCCTATGCTCGATCTTAAAGTCAAAGCCTTGTAACATTAAACTCCACCTTGCGAGTCTCCCACTTAGGTCTTTCTGACCCATGAGCCATTTTAAGCTCGAATGATCGGTGATAATTCGAAAAGGTGATCCTTCGACATAGGGCCTAAAACGTTTTACGCAGATTACTGCAGCTAAACACTCCAGTTCTGTGACTGTGTAATTCCGCTGAGCACCGTTTAGTTTCTGCGATACAAAAGAAATGGGTCTTTCCCTATTTTCGTCGTCTACTTGGTATAAAACACCACCTACTCCGACACGCGAAGCATCGCATTGAATAATAAATTCTTTGTTAAAGTCGGGCTGAGCAAGAACGGGAGCACTAGATAAAGCGAGCTTAAGTTTTTCGAAACTATCAATAGCTTCAGGGGTCAATGAGAATTTTCCTTCACGTTTACGTAAACAATCAGTAAGGGGACCTGACAGACTAGCAAAATTATTTATGAATGCTCGATACCAGTTCGCCATACCAATGAATCGGCGGACTTGACGAGGCGTTTTGGGAATCGGAAAGTCTAAAATTGCCGAGACCTTCTCTGGATCGACTTTCAAGCATCCACTACCAATACGATAACCCAAATATTTGATTTCATTTTGGCAAAATTTGCTTTTTGAGACATTGATAGTAAGTTTAGCATCGTTAAGACATTTTGCGACCTGAGAGAGCAATTCTATGTGTTCCTCAAAAGTAGCTGTGCAGATCAAAAGATCGTCCAGGTACACGAATACATTTTCCCTAAGACGAGATGGAATAGTTTTGTCCATTAGGCGGGACATCGCTTGCGGACCATTACAAAGCCCAAAGGGCATTACCCGATATTGGTAGAGGGGTCTACCAGGAACCGCAAATGCTGTCTTCTCCTTGGAGGAGTCTGTGAGCCGTATTTGGAAAAATGCATCTTTCAGATCAATTCCGCTTATATAGTGAGTATCTTTGAGTCTGCTGAGCAAACCGTTAATGTGGGGGAGTGGGTATGAGTCCTTTTTTGTAATAGTGTTCAACTTCCTTGAGTCAAGGCACAAACGTACTTTCCCCGGTTTTCTTACGTTTACTATGGGAAAGCACCACGGTGAGTTTGACTCTTCTATTACACCCATTTGCAATAAACGGTCTAGTTCTTGGTACACTTCAGCCTGTCTAGGAGGAGAAAGAGGGTAATGTTTGCACTTAATTGGCTCTGCATCACCGGTGTCAATGTGGTGTTCTAAAAGATTTGTGCAACCAAGACCTAACTTTTCAAAAGAGGGGAACTCTGACACTACACGATCAAGTTGAAATTTTTGTTCTGAATTTAAATCATGAAAACATGGGTTAATTTTGTCTATTGGCTCAAGATCACAGGACTCAACAATTGGAATGATATCAGGTGCGATGGCAAAACTACGCCAAAAGTCTAAACCGAGGTAGGCTTCTTGGGTTAAAGTGGGTACAACGTAAAAATCAATAACTCGTGTAACGCCTTTATAAACAACAGGTATTTTGCAGTGACCCAAAACTGAATTTTTAGATCCATCTGCCGTTGATATGCAAGATCGAAAAGGTCTTAAGGTGAGATTATTTCTTTCAATGAAATTTAAGCTATTCTTGCCCAATACTGAAACACTAGCGCCGGAATCTAGTAGTCCGTAAATGTGATCATTAAAAACTTGAATTTTTGCAAAAGGCCTCTCGTCGTTCTCATGACATAATATCGAAGATTCTATTAGTTTACGAAACGATTTTCTTTTCTTAAAACGAAGTCTACTCTTTAAGGTTTTAGCTGTGGGTTTGAAAAATGTTGGTTTGTCATTATAAAATTTATTTTGATTGTCCGAAAATTTTGGAGAAATCTCTCCCGAGACTGTAGATCTCGATTTATCTTCCTGTGGAAGATTCCTAATCGATGGACCTAATTGTGACTCGGGGAGAAAGCTTTGGAACGAGAGTCCCCGGTGGCCATCTCGCTCCGCTTCCTGTTTCCCAGGTGCGTATTTTTACATTTTGCAGTAGCTACTCCACGCTCACCACATTTAAAACAAAAAAGGCTTCTAGTTTCCTCTGGACAATAAATGTAGGAATGACCGAGAGCTAAACAATTCCAACACTTTATTTTTGAATAATCTGGTTTTGAGGTACGTCGAGAGAATTGAAGTGCTTCTATTTGAGGATCAAAATCATCATCAATTTCTTTCTCTTCTACTGCATCAGCTTCAATTTCGCTAATGTGACGATAAGGTTTGTTATCAAGAAAGGACGTTTTATTTTCATAGATTACCTTTTCGGCATTGCGGGCTAGGTCTCTAAGACTAAACAGACTAGTTGGACTGGTGTTAAATAGCATTATTCTCAAATTAGACTGGACATTTTTCATTATGATTTTAATTAATTTTGAATCTGGTAAAGGGTCTTCCATACGAGAATTCATACTAACTATGATTGCGTGAAAGCTGTCATAGGATTCTTTTGGTTGCTGCTTACGTTTGTGAATATTTATCAAAATTTCGTCATCTGTTTCCAGAGTACCGAATTCACGAGAAATTGCGTATTTTAAATTAGCGTAAGAAGGATCTTCATTCCGTTTCATGAAATCCCAATACCATTCATCTGCACGATCGCGTAAAAATATATGAAAGTTAGAAAGTAAATTTTCTTCTGAGCAACGAGTTCTTTTAACAAGGATTTCAATTTTAAAAAGGAAATTTGCTACATTACCTGTGCCATCAAAAGAAATGTTCCATTTCTCCAGTTTGACTTTATCAAATAATCCGGGACTAAAGCTAGCCTCTTGGAATACGGTTGGGTTATTGGTAGCAGAACTAGGGTCACGAGTCAGGTTAGTCATGTTGGTTATAGTGGCTTTTAAAGAATTGACTTCTCTTCTAAATTCTTCATGAGATAAACTAATGGCCTGTTGTACAGCTGATAACAAATCATTATTGTTATTAACTGCAGACTGCGGAACATTGAACTCACTAGTATTGTCTATTTCTTTGGAAGCCATAGTTAAGTCAATTGTATTCTGAAATTCTATATGACGTGAAATATCCTCTAGGGAATCTTGACCGGACTTACAAGTGTCTAAAGAAATCAGATTGAGATTACTCTTAATGTTTTTTTCAAGTGGTGGAGAATGAACAACACGGGGTCTTGACGTAGACGTACTTGGTAAATCTTCTAATGATTGGGTAGTATCTAAAATGTTTTTTCCTCTACCTCTACTTAAATTCAAATTACTTTTTGAAACCTTGCCAGAACTACGAGTGTTCATAGCAATGAAAACAAAACGGACAAAAATCAAAAAAAATCAGTTGAGCTTACAAAAAAAAGTCAGTTATTATGTGCCAATTGAGAAAACAATTGCTTTTCAAAAAAAAATAATATTGTTTACAAAAAAAATATTATTGATTACAAAGAAACTCCAGTTAACAAATTGGTGGATGAATGAACAGTGATATTTTTCATTTGTGTCAAAACATGTCTTGTAATATTCGATTCTTTATATCAGAATTTTACCGCTAATGATTTTATTTAACACAACATTGATCATATGTTTCATAAAATATAAAACAAAGTCTAATGTTTTAAAAAAAAATATATAAAAGAATTTTAAAAAAAATAGTTAAGTTTGAGTATATGTATATGTAAAACTTCTGCATCCATAGTATTTATCAATTAATTTTTTAATCGTAATAAAGTTTATTTCATATTGAAATTTGTTTATCAAACTGATATAAAAAAAGTTGAAAAAAAAACCATGAATGCATCAGCATACATATATTCAAGGTTTTCTTTAAATTTAATGCAATTAATAAATTTCAATTTAAAAAAAATGAAATTTAAAGTCTCTTAAATTTTCAGAAAGCCTCCACTCCATGAAAAATTCCAAAAAACATAACGCAAAAAATGTAAGAGAGTTCAGTTCAATCCCTTAACATTTGACTTTTATGCTATTGAAACCTTTCAAAAGAGATTGCTGAAAAAAAATTACGTTAACTATTTAATTTTTTAATGGTATATATTTCCTCTTTGAACAAGCAACTTCATATAATTTTTTCCTAACTTACTTCAGATATATTTGGATTTTTCATACAGTTGGGTTTTCAAAAATAGCATTTAACGTTTACTTTTATATCCAAATATATTCAAAATTCGTTGTCTAATAAAAATAATGACAAAATTCATTATATGAAGTTACTTACATTGTCTTTTAAAATTTTACGTTTTACGTTGGACTATTACGTCTGCCTTTTCTTTAAGCTTTCGTTGGGCGCCATCTATGTTACGCGCGCTTTGTCAAATCGATTATTACTATAAAATAGTAGGTCTAAAAAAAAACAAATGAAGTCAATGGCATGTAACAGAAGGTTTTGGCTAGCTCTGCCATCAGTGGCGTGGTTCTTGACCCGAATGTTTTGACGCGTAAGCATAGCAAAATTCATGCCATTATTAATTGCCACACAAACAAATATATTTAAAAGAGAAATGCTTAAAATTGCTGTTCATTCAAAAAAAAAACGTAAAATTTGTAAAATTGTAAAAGACAAGAGGGTTCAAACGAGGACAATACCATTAAAGTGACATGGTGTTGGTCACTTGGAGTGCACTTTTCCCACCCAACTAATCAATCATGACTACGCCTGTGGTAACTTAAACACTCATATTTTTTCTGTTACCCCTTATGTTTTCCTATCACTGTTCATCCATATCTACCAACCTGTATAACCTTCGCGCTATTAACTAAAAGAAAAATTATTTCATTTCAAAATTCATGGTTTAGGTTTTATTAAAAAAAAAATTAATAATAATAATAAAAAAAAAGATAATAATAATAATTTATAATGATAATAATAATAATAAAAAAAAAGATAATAATAATAATTTATAATGATAATAATAATTACTAATAATAATAATTACTAATAATAATCTTAATAATAATAATAATATATGTACTTAAATGTTTGTTTGGCTACTATGTTGACATCGTTGTTGTTGTTGTTGTTGATGTTGTAGCTGTAGAGGATGCAGCTGTTGTTGTCGCTGTTGATGTTGTAGCTGTAGAGGGTGCAGCTGTTGTTGTCGCTGTTGATGTTGTTGTTTGTTTCAAAAAATATTAATTGTTGGTGTTGGTTGTGTAAAACATTTTTAAGTTTATGTATGTTTTTACTTTTGTTTTATATAAATTTTCGTTTTGTTTTCACTAAGTTTTCATTTTTAATATTTTTCTTTGTTTTAAATTTAATTTGTTTTTTCTTGTTCGGACACTTAGGTTTTGTCTTTAGTTATTTTTGAATTTTAATTGTTTTGTCACTTTTGTTTGTTAAATTGTAGGTTTGTTTGTTTGACACTTGGTTTTTGGTGTGGTGTATCACCTTTTTGTTGGAATTTGTTTGTTTTCTTTTTCAACTTTTAAATTTTCACAATCCATTAATGTTTTATTTATTTATTTATGTTCATTTTAGGTTTTAGTTTTAGGAGTATCCTTTTTTTTTTGTATAATTAAACTTTACCTATAAACTTTTGTTTATTTGGTTTCGCTGATGTTGTCAATTTTTTTTTCATTTGTCAAATTCACACAGTTGGATATAGAAAATTGCTATGGTATTTCAATAGCGAAACACAGTTAAAACGCCGACAAAAAAAACCAATTTGCAGAACAATTTATAGTTGACATATACACCTTACAGTTTATTTAGTATTAGTTGGGAAAATAAAGAAAATCTTTAATAAACATTTAATTCAGGGTTTTAGTCTCTTATATAACTTTTTTATGTTAATTTTCTTTCATTTCATAAGTTGTTTTTTTTTTGTTTGAATATACATATGTTACTTTTCCTTTTTTATAAACTGTGCGTTTTTTGCCATATTTAACATAATTGACTTATAAGAACACTTTATGTATAAATATATTTTTAATACAAAGTACATATGCATTATTAAGTAAATTCTAATGTTTTAACTTTTCACTATTTACAATTTATTTAATAAAATTAATTTTCTCTTTTTTTTTTGAACACTTTTGGAGGCGGCTGCAATGAGCACATACATATCAAATAATTTTAAATACACTAGGATTCATGTACGTTTCTACCAACACAATATTAAATTTTTTTTTTTAGCAAACCGATCCGACTTCTTTTACTGAATATGCCCAACTGACTTCTTTTTGTTTTTCGCCACTTGTTATATTAAAAGAATGCGCATTCCATTTAACATAACAAAAAAAATGTAACGGTTTACACATTCTTGGCATACTTGTTATTCCATTTATGTTGTTGTTGTTGTGAGAGATACATACTACATACATATAATAAACAAAACTCTACACTGCTGATGCTAGTTATTTCCTACATGTTAAATGTTCTACGCAGCTTGTAAGTATATATGTATTTTGAGAGAAGAGAACATTAACGGAAAATATATGTATGCTCACAACAACAACGCTACATTGATTTGTTTTCTAGAATGTTCTTTTGTTTTTCTGTTGTGAAATAAAATTCCTGACAACAAAAAAAACAGAATGGAATTTCAAATATGCCATGCAAGAAAAAAATTTACATACATACATACATGTTATGTATATAACGATGCGCAATTTAATAAAACCGTTAAAATGGTTCAATTTGTTAAATGAGGGTGGAAATATTTTCTAAATCCCTAACAAGGTTTAAATATTAAAGGTGTTTTTAAAAAGAACGGACTTTAGTGTTTGACTGTGATTATGGGCCTAAATGTTTACTTTTT
Source organism: Bellardia pandia (assembly GCA_916048285.2). Lineage (NCBI taxonomy): Eukaryota > Metazoa > Arthropoda > Insecta > Diptera > Calliphoridae > Bellardia > Bellardia pandia. Next base: position 88,906,489 of record OU696532.1, on the reverse strand, counting down.
ATTTTCATTATTAATATACCAATATAAACAAACAAAGCACAGATTTAAAAAGTCAGCTGTTTTCTCGTGTTTTCAAAAAATTAAAACCACGACGAAAATAAAAATTTTTGCGTTCCGTTTTAAAGTGTTTACGTTAAGTTCCAACAAACACACTTTGAGTTTAAAAGTTAACAGTTTTAATACAAAATGTACACTTTAAATGTCAAAGTGAACACTTTTAATAATAATATAATATATTAGAGTTAAAACTTTAAAATTAAAGTTATCACTTTTTACTCAAAACTAAAATTTTTAATATTAAAGTGAACACTTTAAATTAGAAAGTGACATTTTAAATTTGATTATAAAGTGAAACCTTTTAAATGTAAACGTTAAAACTTTTTTGCAAATTGATCACTTAAACTTAACACTTTGAAAATAAACGTTTTAATTTTATTTTTTAACGTTTGAAAATGTTAAATTAAATCGATTCACTTTTAATACAATTTTAAAAGTGTTTACTATAAATAATATATTTTACTTTATAAAATAAAGTGAAGTTTTTTAAATTGAAGAATTTTACATTAAAAACAAAAATTTTAACTTTTAAATTAAGAGTAAACACTTTAAAAACTTAAAATTAGCACTTTTATAAAATATTTTGTTTGTGCCCCCCATAAGAAGTCGATAGCCTGAGGCACTTTAAATTAAATTTGAAAGTGTTTACATTTAATCTTAAAGTGCACTTCTTTTCTGAGTGTATATGTATAAAAGTTTACTTTTTGTGATTTTATCAAAATCTGCCAAAGTACAGACACCAATTTTTGTGGCATTTCGACTCATTATTTTCATGTTAAAATTAGAATGACCTAAATTATTTTCAATTATGTTTGATATGTTGATAACATTAATATTATACGTAGTGATAATTGTAGACTTACTAACTACCTTATTTTTCAATTGGGCGATTTTGTTACTACCAATAGTAGCAGGAATGTTGACTAGCTACTTCATTAACTAGTACTTGTTCCGGATTTAGAGTGATAATTTTCTTTCGCCCGCACACAACATAGCATACATATGTATAACTGTACCACTTGAATATGCGCCTCATACTTAATTCTGTTTACATACCATGTACCCATCAAGAATGATAAAATAAAGATTACGCCAACGCGCGTAAAATTTTAAAATGTTCTGCGCATTTGGGCCCTGTGACGTCACACATTCTGTGTTTCTATTGGCTAATTTTTTCTCACTTGTTTTTTTTACTCATGTTTTGCTTGCATTTGCTCACTGCACTCTTCATGTTTATATTTTTTGTTGTTTTTTTTTTTGTTTGTTTTTCTTTTTTAAACAGATTTTATTTTAGAACTCTCAGAGAACTCAATTGCAAGGTTGCCAACTATCACATAAAACATACATTTTACGCAAGAAATTTTAATTCTAACACATGAAACATTATTGGTAACCCTTAGAATGGACCTTCTACGTCACATAACGGGAAATCATGCGCATGGCGTAATCTTTATTTTATCATTCTTGGTACCCACTACATTTACGCTATGGCATATTTGGAATTCCATTCCTTCATTTCGGTTGACAACAACTTTTTGTTATCGTTGTTAAGAATTTGTATGCATTTACAACAGAGAAAAGAATGTTCTAGAAAAGAGGGGAAAGGAAAATGTAACGTGATAGTCGTGCGCATGCATAACTCGTTTTTCTCTCATTCTCTCCTCAATCTAAAAACATATACTCTCACAATTACGTCGCGTGTAGCGTTGCCATTTGTCAAGTTTTCCCTTTTTTTGCAAGTTTTTTGAGATGCGAAAAAGTTTTCAAGTTTTATTAAAAAAAAAAAGTTTTTTGGAAATTTATAATTTATGTATAAGTTTAATTTAGTTTATAAAACAATTTATTTTCACCATTAACAAAACAATGCTTTTCTACTATGCTGCACTGCATTAGTAATATTATACCTTTTTAATCCATTTTTACTGCAACAATGTTTAAGCTACCGTCTTGAGTACAATAAATGTCATATAAATATTTCTAAAATAAACTCTTTATTATGTACATATGAGTACATATCGTGCCCTCAATATAACAATAGGAGAGTTTAAAGTTTTTGTCAAATCGGATGTCTCAATATTGCGGTAAATAAAAATTCTTCATATTGGATTTTTCAGCGAATACCTAATACCGCTTCTTGTCTTTAAATTGGCCAATTTTTTTTATTCTACACATCCTTTAAGACCACAATTCTCTCATTCAAAGCGCAAGTCCTCCATATGGGCTAGTTTATTTTTTAAGGAATTCGTATGATGTATCAGATACACTATTTTATTTTGTATGTTATACGCTGTTTTATTCAATAATTTTACGGTATTTTTATTAAAATATTTGATCTCAAAAATATCAATTTTTAACATTATAAAACAATGATTAATTCATAGTTTTGTTAATAAAGTGGCACATATTCATAACTTTCCAATTTGAGTTATTATAAACAAAAAATTATGACAAACAAGGTATACATACATTGCTTAAATCAAAAATAACTAGAAATTAATTCGTCTTCTTTCTTTTCCTCTGCTACATCTGGCTCATCTAAACAATTTCGCTTTTTTCCACCTTGTAAGTTAAAAAAAATGACTGCGAGCCACGAAGAATTACATTCTTTTTGCATAAATTTTGGAGATAGAAATGGTCGGAATGAAACAAATTCTCAAACAATAGTGTATATTATTATAAGCTATTTTATGAGTTAAAGTTTTCATAAATTGTATTTTTTCTACAGGCTAAAATGGAGTATAATGCGTATACACTATTATTCTTTTAACAACTTTGGAGTGACATTTCAAGTAAAATAGCGCATACGAGCTTACACACTTATTGAAGGAGAATTTTGAACATGAAATTATACACTATTTTTTCCAACGATATTTTGACCCACTTTTTGGAAGTAGAATTTAACGAAATTTTGACCAGACATAAAATCAATGATGGAGATTCTAAATATGCAATAAAAAAATAATGGCGTATGAGCACATACCCTATTGTAATATTGAGGGGACGATATATATGGAGTTGGACAGTTAGGAGTACTCAAGTAAATATATAAAAATAAAAGTTGTTTTGTTTTCAATAAAATTGGGTTTCGAAATTTTACCATGTACTTAAAAAAGTTTTTCTTTTTTCAAGGCGGAATAAAAGTTTTCAAATTTTTTAAGACTCTGTTTGCCATGTGTACCATCAACGTTAAAATTTTGAATTATATTCACCCCTATCGTGAATAAAAATTCCACAAGAAATTTGTTCCCTTTTATTTTTTTAACATTGAATTTAAATAGGAAAAATGTGAAAAGGGAACAAATTTCATGTGGAATTTTTATTCACGATAGGGGTGATTGTGTCCCAAAATTTCATTTAGGTATCGTCCAACATTTCCTTTTAACAATGATTTCATTCGTCGCGAAAAAGCAAACATTTCTATATCATTAGTTTAAAATGCTAATGCCAAAAAATTCATTGGCATTAAATGGTATTGAACACTCCTAACTTCAATTTTCTATTTCCTCCCTAAAAGTCCTTCTACTGACAGCGGAACATCCATGCCTTCCTCTGACAAAATTGCAAACAATTCTTCAGCGCAGCTTTTTGTAGGTTTAGTTTTATTGAACCACTTTTTTAACTTTTGCTTCAAGGTAAGCTTTGGTAATTCTGGAATCTTTTGCAATTTGTCTTCCAGTTTGCATTCTTTTTTTAAACACGGTTGAGGGTCACAAAATCAATTTATTTACAGTCTTTAGAATTTTCGGGGTGCAATACTCTGCGTTTATATTCACTTATTTGTTTTTTAATTCTCTTTTAAAATATCTTTTAGAAAAAGTCATTTTAAAAATACCTTTTAATAAATTTTGTAAAATAAACTTTTTATGCACGAGCGAGTTAAATAACAAAGCACACTTAAATGAAATAAATAAAATGTTTCTTCTTTATGCATGCTTGCCATATTTTTTATTATTTAGCCGTGGTTTTTAATGTATGGCAGCACTTAAAAACAAAGAAATGTAAAAGAAAATTAAAAATTTTTTATAATAAAGTTGGCAAAAATAAACGGTTTGAAATCAATTCTATTAAGCCGTACCAAAATACAAATACGTAAATTTTTATTTTGTTACACAAAAATTCTATTAATCCACAAGTGGTGCACTTGTACTACATCAATTACTAGTACTCATTAGCACTAGTATTTTTATATACAAACTCTAACCCCATTTGTACTAGTGCCTTTTGTTCTAGTAATTGTACTAGTAGCTTTTAGACAATTAACTCTTAATCTCCTGAAGGGTGTGTAGAGATTTTTTTACCATCAACTCTGCTCATGCACACATTCTTACGGTGGAATATGTAAAGAATGTGTAAACCAGGAGTGCCCAAAAGTTGTTTATGTAAGAGCAAACACCAATACATTTAAATAAAAACTAATTTTTATTCAGTATTTTTTGTTGTAAAACCTTTTTTACATTATTATAAATGAATTAACTTTTTTGTTAGATACTAATTATACCGTTAATAAAAGTGAATTGTTTTTGTTTAAAATACTGTTTTATATGTTTATTATAAAAATAAACTGTTCGCAATATTATTTCTGACTACAACAATAACTCGTAATAGATGAAAAAAAATCTACGGTAATTAAAAAAAAAAAAACATTAAAAATCGCATAAAAACTGTATGAGTGTTCCTCTCAGATGTAATTCTGAGAAAGAGCTTAGCTCGTCTAGAAAAACTAAATGGGTCTCTGAGGAAGAATCCTTAAAAAAATCTGTGGAGAATGTTCTCACTGCAAGAGCCGTGTCGTTCCTGTTCGCCCAATATAGTGATTTCAACAGATGAAGGAACATCAACACCTTGTACATCAAATAGTGCAGTCAAACCTAGAATACAAGTAGGTATGGATAAATACGTCACAGTTCTCAAGCGACAGAGGAGCCCGACATCTGCTCAAATGTCTTCCAACTCAAAAGTTCCTAAGACCGTCAATAGTGATAAACCAAATGACCAAAACAGATTTTCTCTACTTCAGACGGATGACCCAGAAATACCGAAAAAGACATTTAAGCCCCCACCAATTTACCTGAGAGAGCCCACTGCCAATAAACTGATACAAGGAATTGTTGCTGTAATAGGTGAAAATATGTTTAGCGTAACATCAATTAAACATGGAAATATCAGCGAAACCAAAATTGAAGTGAAAAAAGAAGATGATTTTCGAAAATTGTCCAACCAGTTGGAGAGGGAGAGTAGGGATTTCTATACCTACCAGCTGAAAAGCGCAAAAGGTCTCCAAGTCGTTCTAAAGGGTATAGACCCAGATGTTGATCCTGCCGAGATAAAGACTAGCTTTAATGGAAAAGGGCTTCAAAATTAAGAGCATAACGAATATTAGAAACCGTGAAAAGAATCCACAGCCTATGTTCAGGGTGGAATTGGAACCTGGAGATGTCGTATTAAAGAAAAACGAGTCCCATCCCATCTACAATATGATTTACCTTCTGCATCGTAGAATCACCGTGGAAGAACCGCATAAGCGTCAGGGACCCGTCCAGTGTCTCAACTGTCAAGAAATTGGTCACACCAAGGCGTATTGTAAATTGCCGTCAGTTTGTGTTGCGTGTGGGGAACTACATGCAACTGCTCAATGCGATAAGTCGAAAACTGATTCAAAAATCAAAAAATGCAGTACCTGCGGAGGTAATCATACCGCAAATTATAGAGGTTATCCAATTTACACTCATTTGAAAGGCATAAGAACCAACAAGACGTCAGTATTACCTGATCATCCTCAACAGCCTATTTTTGCATCTAGTGACAATTTCCCTCAATTGTTACGGTCCACTAGTCATGTAAACGCGCCTAGTTCTAGACAAGTTTCTTACGCAAACGTGGTTAAATCTAATATGCCAGGTTTGGAGCTGGAACCTAAATCAGAATATTACGAGCCTAATATTAATACTCTAGAGACTACATTGCAGACACTTGTCCAAACTATGAACACTTTTACGACCACTATGACATCCATGATGCAGGAAATGCTGAAAATGCAATCCACTATCTTACAAGCCATTTTAAAGAAATGATTTGTTTAAAAATTTGTTTTTGGAATGCGAACGGCCTCCGCCAACATAAAAACGAACTTGAACACTTCCTGATGGATAAGCAGATTGATGTCATGATGATTGCTGAAACTCACTTGACGGCGACAGGGTACTTCAAAATTAATGGCTACGTGTTGTATGATACTAAAGATCCCCGCGGAAGAGCATGTGGAGGTTCGGCAATTCTTATAAAGAACAGAATAAAACATTATTTAATGAACAACATATGTGAGGATTACCTATAAGCAACAAACATTTGTATTGAATTCTGTCAATACAATGGCGCATATTAAGAAATCGTAACTAAAGTCGAAACTTATTAAACAGAAACTAAAAACTAGTTCACAAATAGTTAAAGATCTTATTCACAAATCATAACTAACTTAGCAACTGCTTTCAGCTGTTAAAAGAAATGCAACACTGCATTTAGTAGATTTTTGTTGACGAAAAACACATCTCTAGTTTGTTTTCTTCTTTTTTTGTGATTTTTTTGGTCAAAATGGACACAATTAGCTAAGAAAATTAGGTAAGTTTATTATTATTGTTTATTGCTTTGTGTATTTTAGAGAGACTCAAATTGGTCGCCAGATGAAAAAACCACATTTAAAGAATTGGTGGCCAAATATGTCAACATCATCGACGACAAGAGAAACGACACAAAAATGATATACAAGAAAAAAGAAGCTTGGCGCCACATCAACGAGCAAATGAAGTCAATGGGATATGTAAGAGACACGAGTCGTTTGAAGCAACAGTGGAACAGGATGAAAGCACAGTCAAAAACAAAGCTCGCAGCTGTACGAAAGGCCACTTATGCTACAGGAAATAATATTGAGATTCCTTCTCTCGACGAAAATGACGAGGAGATTTTAAATTTAAAAGCGCCGGAGGTAGTAGAAGATACGTGCTTAATAGATAGCAACTCAAATTGGGAAAAGACGGTAGAGATTATGTGTCCATTAGAAGAAAGTCCTGTAAAAAAAGAAAATAAGGAATAAGTGTCACCGTACATTAAACAATTGAGATGTTTGTCGAAACCCAAAAACAAATTGTCTGTGTTAGAACAAAGAGAAAACCAGATTAAAAAGGAAACTGTGCTTGCCGAAGAACTGCAGAAAAAGCAAATTGCAAAATTAGAAAATGAAATTAAGCACCAGGACACCGTAAACAATATGCGAATAGCTTTTATGCAGGAGTTGCACAAAAAACAATTAAAACATGCTGATGAGCTGCATGAAATGAAAAAGCAATTATTATCAAAGCTAATTTCTAATAATAATAATAATAACGATAGCCTTACAACGGCATTTAATATGTGATATAGTTATATATTTATATGTACATAGATACCTGTATACAAGCAATAATTATATTGCTTAAATTCAAATGCCTTCAGTGCAAACAAGCAATCACACAAGTACAAAATACTTAATTTTATTAATAGGTTAATGAAATGAATAAAAATTTTTGTTTTATTTTTTATAGAATAAAAAGAATCTCTGATTGTTATATTCTTATTATTATATATTTACATATATACATACATACATATTTAGTTGCAATATATATAAGTATTTTACTTACCATTTATTTTCCATTTTTTCAATTTTTAATTTTTTAACTAGTACTTTTTCTAATTCTTGCACAAACGACAATAAATAAAAACTGAGTCAATTTGAGATTTCAGTTCGTACAAACATCAGAAAACGTAAATAGTGAGCCGCAATTTTGTATGGAATTGCTTACGTTATCGTTCGTATTCGTTTTCTGTCGACTAAGAATATTAGTGAGCCGATATCGTGGGCCAGGCTGTTAATAAAAATATAAAATTAAATTATATTTAAAATATAAAAATATGTATTTTTATTCGACCTTTATTATTTCAATTATTACTAATTTTTCAAGCTTAAGGTCTTTCTTTTAAATATGTATAAAAACTTTTTAACGTTTATTTAAAACCAATATTTCGGCACTTCCTTGAGTGCCTTCGTCAGGGTTTTTTCTTCCTAATTTTACAAATTTTTAACAAATTATAACAAATTTAATAATAACTGACAAATTAAACAATTTTTAATTCAAAAAACAAAGAAATATTTTTAAAATTAAACTTGATCTATATGTAAATAAATTATTTTTTAACTTCCGTTTCTATTTTTATAAATTAAGTGTCTATAATTTTGTGCTACATTTTCAGTGTCTGACTTAAAATTAATTCTCGAAATTGTAGGAACCTCTACGTTTATAATTATTTTCTGTGTTATAAAACGTTATTACGCTGTCGCCGTCAAGTGAGTTTCAGCAATCATCATGACATCAATCTGCTTATCCATCAGGAAGTGTTCAAGTTCGTTTTTATGTTGGCGGAGGCCGTTCGCATTCCAAAAACAAATTTTTAAACAAATCATTTCTTTAAAATGGCTTGCAAGATAGTGGATTGCATTTTCAGCATTTCCTGCATCATGGATGTCATGGTGGTCGTAAAAGTGTTCATAAATAAAAATACATATTCATATAATGATGAGCACGTCTACAATCAATTTCCATACATTTAAGAACAACAAAACAATCAGAAGATACATGAATAGGTATAAAACGATAAGGGATAAATTAATAAAAATAAAAGCAACTATAACTTTTTTGATTCGGTGTCGTAATGCAGGTATTATTCCAAAATTTATTAAAAATGCTACTAAAAACGTTTCTAATCTTTTTCATGAAAATGATAATTTACCGGCATATCGACAAAAAACATCAAACTATGTTCAAGAACTTCAAAACAAGATTTTAAATACAAGAATAAGGTACAAGCATGAGCAACTAAAGGAAGTAAAAAAGGAATGTAGGATAATAGAGGACCAGCTACAGAATTATTTTGGTGAGGTGGAATATGCAAGTTTCTTAGAATATGAAGATAAATTAGCTAGCAATTTAAATGAGAAGATCAAATGTAGACATAAACAGAAATTTCAAGACCTTGTTAATTTACAAAGAAGGGAATTAGGTATAAAATGGTTTGTTAACAAATCTAACATAAATATACCAATTGAAGCACAATGGGTTCTCTCATTAGGTCATAAACACATGCTACCGACGGAAAGAGAACATTTTCCAGTTTTGAAAATTATAACTGAAGGAGAGGATTTAGTACAGCCACTTAGGAAAAAAGAGGAACAGGAAATAGCAAGAACAAAACTGACTACAAGTATAGATAACCACATTAATAAAATGAGACTAACTAATAGGGATAAGTTTATATTGGACAAAGTAAAGAAGACAGATAGATTTTTGAGATCTAATAGGGACATTATTATCTTAAATGCAGACAAAGGGAATACAACGGTAGCAATGAATAGAACTGATTATGAGTTAAGAATAAATGATATTATAAGGGATGATTCTAATTATAGGAGATTAGATAAGGACCCTACTAATAAACTGGAAAAGATGAATAATAATTTAGTTCAGGAACTTTTTATTAATGACATAATTACAATTACAGAAAGGAATAAATTTAAAACTAATACAGCAATGGCACCTAGGCTATATGGTCTTCCAAAAATTCATAAAATGGATTTTCCATCGAGGCCAATATGTTCAATGATAAATTCTCCATCATATGAACTGTGTAAATATATAACAAGAATTCTTAATAAAATTACTGAAAATTCAAAATATAATGTTAAGGATTCTCTTCAATTTAAAGACAGAATTAAGAATTTTACATTAGATAATAATGAGAGATTAATTTCTCTTTATGTAGTTTCATTGTTTCCTAGCATTCCAATAGACTTAGCTATTAATATAGTAGAAGAAAAATGGAATATAATAAGGAAACATACTAATATGGAAAAGGACTTATTTTTACGTATTCTTAAATTTTGTATAATAGATAGTAGATATTTTCAATTAAATAATCATATATAATCAAATGAAAGGACTTCCTATGGGTTCGTCAGCTTCTCCGATTGTAGCAGATATAGTTATGGAAAGGTTATTAGATATATGTGTTGAAAAATTAATTATAAAACCGAAGATCATGACAAAATCTGTTGACGATTTATTTTGTATAATTTCTGAATCAGGAATAGAGCAAATGTTAGATATTTTTAACTCATTTCATGCAGACATTAAATTTACAATTGAAAGGGAATCTAATTCAAGAATATCATATTTGGACACCTTGATAATTAGAAGAGGAAATAGGATATTAATAGATTGGTATCAAAAACCAACATCTTCTGGTAGAATTATTAATTATTTCTCGAAACATCCAAAGAGAATAATTATTAATACAGCTAAAAATGTTATAGAAAGAGTTCGAAAAATAAGTGATTCAGAATTTTATGGAGATAATAAAAAGAAGATTTCAAATATTTTAACTGATAATAGCTTTCCTAAACAATTAGTAACAGATTTATTAATACGACATGATAATTATAGAATAAATAACCGAAATAGTATTACAGAACAGAGGATTTATAAGTCGGTAACATATATACCAAAATTTTCAGAAAGATTAGAAAAATCAAATATATATGATAACAAAATATACAAAATAGCTCATAAATCTTTTAACACAGTAGGTAAACTATTTATTAAAATGAAAGATAAAATAAAGAGAATGGATATGTCAAATATTGTTTATAAAATACTATGTAAGGGGAATGATAGTGGACAGTGTAATAAAGTATATATAGGTACAACGAAGAATAAACTAAAGACTAGGATAGCAGGACATAAATCAGATCAAAGATATAGAAATATATCACAAAAAACAGCTTTATCAACTCATTGTGCTAATCTAAACCATTATCCAGATTTTGAAAATACAACGGTTTTAAACACAGAAAATAATTATAAACGTAGATTTATGTTAGAAATGTTACAAATTATAAAGGTTCCGACAATTTCGAGAATTAATTTTAAGTCAGACACTGAAAATGTAGCACAAAATTATAGACACTTAATTTATAAAAATAGAAACGGAAGTTAAAAAATAATTTATTTACATATAGATCAAGTTTAATTTGAAAAATATTTCTTTGCTTTTTGAATTAAAAATTTTTTAATTTGTCAGTTATTATTAAATTTGTTAAAAATTTGTAAAATTAGGAAGAAAAAAACCCTGACGAAGGCACTCAAGGAAGTGCCGAAATATTGGTTTTAAATAAACGTTAAAAAGTTTTTATATTTAAAAGAAAGACCTTAAGCTTGAAAAATTAGTAATAATTAAAATATAAAAATATATGACGTACTTACATACATACATATTACAAATTTTATCATTGCTTTGTCAAATAAAAAAATGCTAACATGTTAAATAGGTAGTAAATGCACATTTTTTATGTTTTCATATTTTTCTGCCAGCCGCCGAAATGCAAAAAACAAACTGTGTATAAACAAGAATTTTTGTTTTCAAACATTGCAGTTCGAACCAAGTGTTGGAAATGATTTATACTCGTTGCTGAATTTTCTGTGTGTGCATAAAATTGAATCATACTTGTTTGTATTGTTCTTAAAATTCAACGTTAGTGAATAAGTCGGCTCGTTCATACTTGTTGCAGGTCTTTGATACTGACATTGAACAATTTTTAGTAATAGGTAAATTGTCAGTTTTGGACGACTGTAAGAAAACTAACAATTTCATTTGCACACAATTGTCACACAATGAATTTATCTGTCAACCGAAAATGTCAGTTCACACGGTTGTCAGATTATTGTGTGGCATTGTCAAATTCGTTTTGCAGCGTTGTGTATGTGTTTAAAAATTTCAAATTTTGTCATGTAACAAAAAAGAGTAATTGCAACCATTTTATCTGCGTATGTCCTAGAAAGTAGCGAGGATGAAAACAAAATAACAAAAGAACGCCGAAAAGTTTGGGTGCTTCAGCGACAACAGGAGGGTTTTTATGCAAAATTACTCATCCAACTGTGAACTGACGAGGCGGAGTTGTATCGACGAAACCTTTTAAGAATGCATTCCGAACAATTTCATTTGCTATTAAGTTTAGTGACTCCGCATATTAAAAAATAAAACACCAACATGCGCAAGAACATTTCAGCGGGTGAACGACGCGTGTTAACCCTACGATACCTATGTATGTAGCTACTGGAGAGAACTTTCTGTCACTGCAATACAGTAAAGTACGGATAAATGCACATCGGTTTTCGCCCGACTTTTTGTGCACTTATCCATTCCTTGCATTTATGCTAACCTCGGATAAGTGCACAAATATTGCAATTATAGAATTATTGGGTAAATGTAAATTTTTTGCATTTACATGTAGTTAGAGAAAGAAATCAAACTATGTACATATGTTTCTTAAAATATCAGATAAAATCGACTGTTGATGATTTTTATAAACAAAGTTTAATTTTATTGGTAATTCATGTATGTATATTTTTGTTTGTCTTATAGGGTTCATCAAAAAACTTAAAAACCTATTAAAAAGTCAGTTCTATGCATTTTTTGCATTTATACGTGTTGCACTTATGCGGTTTTTACTGTATTTATTTCGTATTCTAGTTTTAGATGCCATATACAAAGTGCTTGTGGACACATATCTCATGGTAAATGTATTTTTTCATTCATACCAGCATAAAACTGATTTTAATTAAATACTTATATTTCTAGACGCCAAGAATATCAGATGCTTGGGAAGATGTTGTCGACAAATTTAACGAATTGTGGTAATTTCCTAACTGCATTGGAGCAGTGGATGGAAAGCATGTCGTGATGGATGCACCAGCTAATTCTGGCAGTATTTTTTATAATTACAAGGGTACACATAGCATCATAGGTAGGTAGGAAGGCCGGTGTGAGTCGCCTCACACACTCACCCAGAGACCAATACGGTCCATTGCGATGCCTTAGGAAGAAATTTTAGTATATAGAGTGAAAAGAAAGTGAAGACAGGAAAGTAATATTATAGTATAGAGAGAGAGAAGAGAAAATAGAAGATAGAAAAGAGAAGAAAGAGACCTGACCAACTCCTTACTCGGACATATGTCCTCCATTTGTGCGACTCGCACCCAGTCATCTAACGCGTAGCCAGGCCATTCCCATTACGAATCCTATTAGACTCTCCAGCCCACAGCTAGAGACATCCCCTAATTCGCCTAAGAATCTATTGCCCAGCCATCTCATCCTACTGCCCTGCAGCCTGGGACAGTGGCACAGAATGTGCTCAACTGTCTCCAGCTCATCCGGGTCCTCGCATAATCTGCACATATCCGATAATTCGGATCCCATTCTCACCGCCATCCTGCCAATCATGCAGTGGCCCGTGATAATGCCTATCATGGTCCTAACGCAGATCCTATTCCTGCCCAGCAGCAATTCCGAATCGGACTTTCCAAGCACCGGCCACAGTGTCCGTGACACTTGGCAGTCCGTCCGGCTTCCCCAGGCTTGATTGGTTGCACTTAGTACCCACTCTCTAATTCTTCCATAGTAGAAGCCTATTGGAAGCCCCACAGCCTCCATACGGTTGTTACCTTCTGTGCCTGCGCCCATTCTAGCCAACTCATCAGCCACCTCATTGCCGGCAATATCTGAGTGACCCGGTACCCAACACAATCTAACCGTATACCGCCCTAAGGCTCCCTGTAGAGCCCTCCTACAACTGTCAACTAGCTTAGAGTTCACATAACAGCCCCTTATGGCCAAAAGGGCCGCCTGGCTGTCCACATATATCGTGACCTCCGAGCCCCTGTCAATGTTGTCTCTCATTAGTTCTACGGCCCTCAAGATCCCCAGAACTTCCGCCTGAAAAACACTACAGGCGCCAGGAAGCCTATATGACATTCTGATGTCCAGATCCTCAATGTAGACCCCCGCGCCCGTACCATTTATCTTCGAGCCGTCCGTGAAGATAGCAAATCCATTATATAATTTGCCCCTTCCCAACCAACTCTCCCTGGACGGTAATATCACCTCCGGCAATCGCCTAAAATCTACCATAGTGCTCACATAGTCCGTAGAGCCAGGCAATCCTAGGCAATTCCCATCTGCTTCAATCTCACGCAGGATCCGAGAATGACCCTGCGTGTGACCCTTTAACAGTCCCAGCTCCCTCAGTCTAAGAATGCTTCTGGCAGCCATTCCCATCACATACTTCTCAATGGGCAAAAGATAAAGAATGACGTCCAGAGCCGCTTGAGGAGTGCTTCTCATGGCCCCTGTCATGCCGATTGAAACACATCTCTGAGCTTTAGACAGAAGGTTTCTTCGATTAGCCAGTCTCATTGCCTCCCACCAAACACAGCATCCATATGTAAGAATGGGCCTAACCACCGAAGTGTATAGCCATCCCACCACTGACGGCCGAAATCCACAGTTCTTACCTATCGATGATCTGCAAGCATAGTAGGCATTGAGACCTTTTTTAAGCCTCTCCTGAGTGTTCCTTCCCCATGACAGCTTCTTGTCCAGGAAAACTCCCAGATACTTAGCACTATCTGATAGTCTAAGCTCTACTCCTCCTAGTACCGGCAGCCTGAAATTTTCCACCCTGTACTTCCTAGTAAACAGAACTAACTCTGTTTTCTCCGGATTTACTCCCAAGCCCTTCTCACTAGCCCAAGCTGAAAGTTCGCCCAGTGCCCCTTGCATGACTTCGCTAATTGTCGGCAGGAACTTGCCCGATACCAATATAACTAAATCATCCGCGTAGGCCACGACCTTCTGACCCGTTCTGTCAAAAAATCTCAGGACGACATTGACAGCCAAGAGCCATAGTAAGGGGGAGAGAACACCCCCTTGTGGGGTTCCTCTGGTCACCAGCTTCCTTAGGCGTTCGTTTCCCCAGTCCGAGTGAATTACTCTGCTACTAAGCATCAGAGTTATCCATTCGACCAGGAACGACGGAACCATTAGGTCACCTAGTGCCTGTCTAACAGCCTCTATCTTCAAATTGTTAAAGGCGCCCTCTATATCAAGGAAAGCCGCCAAGGTGTATTCCTTGTTTCGCAATCCTTTCTCTATATAACCCACCACATCATTAAGCGCACTCTCAACAGATCTACCCTTGAGGTAAGCACACATAGCATCATATTAATGGACATTGCTGACACGGAATATAAGTTTCTAATAAAATACACAAATAACGGCAGATTATTTGGAAAAAAATTGTCTTTAAGAAAACAAAAGTTAAAAGAATGACAAAATATTCAATTACTTGAAAAACAAAAACTAGTACGATTGACAAAAAAAAAACATATTTCAACAGCCCCTCTCAATCTACTAGTCCGTGCTGGTTTCTTAGTTTAATAAAACGACTTGAATCTGTTGATTTTGTAAATATATCCGCCAACTGCATTTCGGTAGAAATTGGTATAAGATTGATTTTTCCACTTGCAATATTATCTCGAATAAAATGATGTTTAATATCAATATGCTTTATGTGTTTGGTTTCTAAATTAGTTGCCATACCTATACAACCTCTATTGTCTTCATAAATTTTAAATTGATAATTGTATTGCCTAAACATCCTCAACAGCCAAATTTAGCATCGAGTGACAATTTCCCTCAATTATTACGGTCCACTAGTCATGTAAAGGCGCCTAGTTCTAGACAAGTTTCTTACGCAAACGTCGTTAAATCTAATATGCCAGGTCTGGAGCAGGAACCTAAAACCCAATATTCTGAGCCGCATATCAACAATCTAGAGACAACATTGCAGACACTTGTCCAAACTATGAACACTTTCACGACCACCATGACATCCATGATGCAGGAAATGCTGAAAATGCATTGATGTTTCCCAAGCGTTCGACAAAGTTTGGCATGACGGTTTAATGCACAAAATTAAATTAACTCTGCCTGCTAACACCCATAAACTCATGGAAAGTTATTTATACGGTCGCAAATTTAAAATCAAAGAAGACAATTTTTTAAGTACCGCTCAGCCAATTGAATCAGGTGTGCCACAGGGTAGCATACTGGGTCCTACTTTATTTTTGATATATGCCTCCGACATGCCGTCAGACCCCAAAATCCATACGTCAACTTTTGCAGACGATACAGCCTTTATCAGCGTCCATAAGGACCACCAAGTTGCATCACAGAATTTGCAGAATTATGTTTATAAACTAGAGAATTGGCTTAAGCTTTGGAAAATCAGGGTTAACGAACAGAAATGTATTCATATAACTTTCACATTGCGAAAAAATACATGCTCGTTCATCAGAATAAATAATCAAATTATCCCGCAACACAATGAAGTTAAATACCTCGGAATCCACCTCGATCGTCGTTTAACTTGGAAGTCTCATATCGACGCAAAACTTACCCAGATGAGATTAAAAGCAGTGCAAATTAATTGGCTAATCGGCAGAAATTCTACATTAAAGTTGGATTGCAAACTTTTGTTGTACAATGCAATTCTAAAGCCAATCTGATGTTATGGAATTCAATTATGGGGTACTGCCTCAGCATCCAACATTGAAAAAAATCAAAGGGGTCAAAATAGGATTCTACGTACAATTACTGCAGCTCCATGGTATGTTAAAAATTCTCGAATCCACAAAGATATAGGCATTCCTTTGGTGAAAGTCGAATTTACAAAACACGCCTCAAAATATGTCAGCAAACTTGAACACCATCCAAACCCACTTGCACGAGACATCCTTAACTTTACTGGCCATGTTCGGTTGAGAAGGAGGGATACCCTTGATTAACTCAAGCGCAAAACAGATGACTGGATCAGTGGATATAAATTTTTTGTAGTATCATAATATTTTGTCTAGCACTGGCTGGACTTATTATTTTCTTTTATTATTAAGATTCGAAAACTTATTGTCATTTCATTTCTGAAGATCCAATAAATAAATTAAATGTAAAAAAAAAAAATAATTGTTATCTATTTCTTTGAGATCTTGCATTATTCCTCTTAACCAAATTGCTTCTGTGTTTGCTAAGCTAAGAGCTATATATTCAGCTTCTGACGACGATGTGGCTACAGTCTGTGGCTTCTTACTGCACCATGAAATTATACAATACATAGCCGCTAACAGACTTTCGACCAAGAACCCCAATCTGCGTCGGCATACCCAATTAAGGTCGTGTTACACGATCGTACGATTCATTAACTGGAAAATCTGACCGTTTTCTATCACACTCAAAAGAAAATCGCATCATAGTATGTCATGGTTGCCACACTATTACACAAAAAAGATGCAAAAACATATGTTTTTGCTAATGTAAACAAACGCAGCTTTCCGCCATTTAAATTAATATGTATTGAATTATTTATTTTGCATTTTAAAAAGAGTAAAAAAAGCAAAGCAAAATGATTCTCTCTAAACAGGGAAAAGTTACAATAGTGTCGTTATTGCTTGTGATGTGTAAAGTTAATAAATATAAGAAAGAAAAGCTGAGGAAAAAGAGTAAAAGATTCTGGTGCAGGGAGTGGTTACTAAGACGATATAGTGGAAAAGATTTTACACATTTTGTGGACAACGACCTGCTGTTGGAAGATGCTGAATGTTTTAAAAATTTTACAATACTGTAGTGCAACTATTGAACTACCCTTTCATTAATATTAATATAACATAAATGTAAGTAATTATAAGTCTATATTTAACATTATTATCCTAACATTAACTCTCTATTTAATATTAATACTCTAACATTAATTTAGTTAATAAATGCAATTAACCTTAAGTCTCTCTTTATATTTCTCTCTCCATATTTTATAACTATTGTATTCTCTTAGCATGTAAGTAACTTAGTAATATTATGTTATATAATAAGTGTTAAATTGAATAAACGGACAGTCTTGATTTTATATTCAAACAGAACTCAACGTGTTTTCTTTATTGAGTGCGATACACCACATGGCGATCCTGCCAAGTCCTGCCAAGTCCTGCCAAGTCGTGCCAAGTCGTGCCAAGTCGTACCAAAGCTAAACAAAATCTTTAAAGTGAAAAGTGATGGTGATTTTTTTATCAGATGGCCGCACAAATGTTAAAATCAGGAATGAAAAAAAAAAAAAAAACTAATTGGAAAATTTTCAAATATTAAAACATAAAATTTATATTAATAAATCAAAAACCAAAAGTGACATTAAAAATACAAAAAACTAAGTGACATTAAAAATACAAAATCCAAAAGTGACATTAAAAATACAAAAAACTAAAGTGACATTAAAAATACAAAATCCAAAAGTGACATTAAAAATACAAAAAACTAAAAGTGACATTAAAAATACAAAATCCAAAAGTGACATTAAAAATACAAAAAACTAAAAGTGACATTAAAAATACAAAATCCAAAAGTGACATTAAAAATACAAAAAACTAAAGTGACATTAAAAATACAAAAACCAAAAGTGACATTAAAAATACAAAAAAAACTAAAGTAACATTAAAAATACAAAAACCAGAAGTGACATTAAAAATACAAAACTAATCGGCAAAAATTTCAAACATTAAAACAAAAAAAAAAAAAAACAATAACCAATCATAATGATTTCAAAGTTTTACATGTTTTTACTCAACTGTACTTAAAACATAAAAGTGACAAAAACCAATCAGAAAAATTTGCAAACCGTTACTTAAAATAATGAAAAATACAAAAGTGAAACAAAAATAACTCAGTTTTGAAACAACAGAGAGAGTAACAAACCCTATACACAAAAATCTTTTTTACAGTTACCAAATAAAAAAAAAAAGACAAAATATGAAAAAAATGTTAAACTGTTACTTTAAATAAAGAGTGGAAAAAAAATACAAAAGTGAAACAAAATAAACCAGTTTTAAATAACAGAGACAGAACATTTTTGAAAATAAACTTACAAAAACGATACAAAAAAAAAAAAAATAAAGTTTACAGTTAACATAAATCGTTTTACATTATGAACAAGAACTCGAATGAAAGACAAAATGAAAAAGAAACACAAAAATTGAAAGACGTTAACAACAAAATGAAACAACAAGCACAAAATGAAGAACATTAAATTAAATGAAACAAAAAACACACAAAAACAAAACAATATGAGAGAAAGTGCACAGAACGAAAAACAGCAAAATGAAACAACAAGTGCATATCATATAAAATGAAAATTATAAAAACAAAACAAAATGAAAAACATTAAATGAAAAAAAAAAAAAACAAAAACAAAACAATATGCGAGAAAAGTGCACAGAACGAAAAAACAGCAAAATGAAACAACAAGTGCATATTATACAAAATGAAAATTATAAAAACAAAACAAAATGAAAAACATTAAATGAAAAAAAAAAAAACAAAAACAAAACAATATGCGAGAAAAGTGCACAGAACGAAAAAACAGCAAAATGAAACAACAAGTGCAAATCATATAAAATGAAAATTATAAAAACAAAACAAAATGAAAAACATTAAATGAAAAAAAAAACAAAAACAAAACAATATGCGAGAAAAGTGCACAGAACGAAAAAACAGCAAAATGAAACAACAAGTGCAAATCATATAAAATGAAAATTATAAAAACAAAACAAAATGAAAAACATTAAATAAAATGAAAAAAAAACAACAACAAAACAATACGTAAGAAAAGTACATAGAACGAAAAAACAACATATTACCAACCAAGTAACCAATCAATTACTGATTTAGAGGAATCCACAAGGGTATCAGCGCAATCTAAAGAAGCATGACAGTAACACTCTATCCAAAGAAGGACGACAATAAAAATAACAGAAACTAGTTAAGTAACTATATGTACATAGTAAATTTTTTTCAAAAAATTATAAATACAAACATTTTCTAATATTTCTCTAATTAAAATATATGTAAATAAATTTATACATTCTTTTATAATTATGAACCCAATTTTACTCAAAATATATAAATAAATATTGATAAACACAAACAATATTTAACCTAAAACTTGTCATAATAAAATCAGTAAATGTCTTCAGATAATTTCCGAATTGATATTTTCAATGAATTAATTTTAAAATTTAAAACGATAAGAAAACGTATTTTACAAAATCGTCCGGTCTCAAGTAAAGAACAAAAAATCGAAGAATATACTGATTTAATTATAACAACTTATAACGATATCTTGATATATACAAAATTTTATAATAAAGAAATACCAGCCGAGTCAAAACTAGAAATAAATAAGAAAATCTTTAAATGTAGACAAGATGTATCAAGTTGTTTTCAAAAATTAAATTGTAAAATAAAAATTCCATCTGGTGTAGATTTATTAGAAATAATACAAAAGGAAGTTGAAAAAAAAGAATCTGTTTCATCGTTATCAGAAATAGGGACAAGCAAAATCAATTCTGAAGATCTTCAAAGTTTTAAATCTGAACAATTCTTTTCTAAAGATATTCCAAATTTTTCAAAAATGGCTACGGTAGAAGAAAAAGCAAAGTTTATTTCAATGTGCTCAGGTATTTTACGAGATAATTATGACGGAAATCCACTTACACTTAATTCCTTTTTAGACAAAATTAATTTGATTGAGGAAATTATTGATCCAAATCTAAATAAATGTTTTATTTCATTTATAAAATCAAAATTAGACGGAAAAGCTCGAGAAGTATTACCAGAGACCATAGAAAATATAGATCAGATAAAAAATTCACTAAAAGCTAGGATTAAACCCGATAATTCAAAAGTTGTAACTGGAAAAATTAAAGCTTTGTACGTTAAACAAAATAATTATACAGAGTTCGCTAAAAATGTTGAAGATTTAGCTGATGCTTTAGAACGGTCACTTGTAATAGAAGGTATTACAAAAGAAAAAGCGCATGAAATGACCATAGAACAGACTGTCAGCGTTTGTAGGAACAATGCCAAATCAGACATGGTAAAAGCGATTTTAGCATCGACTTCATTTCAAGAACCAAAAGATGTTGTAGCAAAACTAATAATAGAAGAATCAACTAATGAACAACAAAATCAAGTTTTGTCAATAAGGTATAATGGTAATAGACCAAATTCAAATATTTCTCAGCAGTGTCGCGCTCAATCGTATAGATTTCCTAGAAATAATTATTTTAATACCAACAATAATTACAGGACTGGACCGAAAAATAATTATCGAAACCAAAGGACCAGATATGCTCATCATCCAAATAATTATAATAATCATAGTTACGATAATCGGTATCATAATAATCAAAATTATAATAATCGAGGAAGGAACAACAATAGGACAAACCAAAACCAAAATAATACACAAAATCCTTCTAGGCAGAATGCTTCTGTGATGACTTTAAACTCGGAAGTCCCTCAGCAGAACATGAGGGAGGAAGAGAACTAGATACAGAACATTTCAATACGAAATCCATATATACCTTAAATCTAAATTACTCTGACTTTATAACGATACAATGTGACGCATCAAATTATAGGAATACATTTTTAGTCGATTCCCAAGCTGATATATCCATTATAAAAATATCATCAATTAAAGACAATTTATATATAAATAAACAGAACATAATTCATATTACAGGTATCAATAAGAGTTCGGAAAAATCATTAGGTACTATTAATACAAAATTATTAATTTCCGATTATGCAATATCACAAATAATTCATGTAGTACCAGACAATTTTAACATACCATCCGATGGAATCCTAGGTAAAGATTTCTTAAAAAATAATAAATGTCAAATTGATTACAATACAATGACAGTTTCTTTTTTCCCATATAATCAAAATAAAAAGGTCATAATCCCAATTTCTCATGGTATTAATAAAAATACTTACTTTTTCCCACCAAGATGCGAAGTCTATAGATTATTCCATTTAAATGATATAACAGAACCAGTTTTTATAGAATCACAAGAAATTTGTGAAGGTGTTTTTATTAGCAAATGTGTAGTAGATTCTAAAACTCCCGTGTTACGAATCCTAAACACAACTGATGAAATGAAGTTTGTACATAACCATCAAATCAAAAGCGAAAAACTCTCAAATTTTTATATTTACTCTATAAACAAAAATCCAGTTTGCAATGATCGTATTGAAAAATTAAGACAAATTTTACAAACCAAAATGCCAACTTTTATAAAAGAGGATTTAATGAAATTGTGTGATGAATATTCTGACATTTTTACCCTGAAGGATGACAAAATGACCATAAATAATTTTTACGAACAAAAATTAAGATTTAGCGATACATCACCGATTTATATAAAAAATTATCGTCTTCCATACGCTCAAAGAAGTGAAATAAAAAGACAAATCCAAACTTTAATTGAAAATGATTTAATTGAACCAAGTACATCAAATTACAATAGTCCATTAATTTTAGTACCGAAGAAAAGTCCAGACAATACGAAATCATATCGTATGTGTGTAGATTTTAGAGCAATCAACAAGAAACTTATTGCGGACAAATTTCCATTACCAAGGATTGATGATATACTCGATAATTTAGGTAGGGCTAAACACTTTTCAATTATAGATTTGTTCTCTGGGTTTCATCAAATACCACTACACGAAGATTCAAGAGATGTAACGTCATTCAGTACGGATCAAGGAGCATTTCGTTGGAAAGTTTTACCATTTGGACTAAACGTGGCTCCAAACTCATTCTCACGCATGATGTCTATAGCATTTTCAGGCTTAGAACCTAACAAAGCGTTTTTGTATATAGATGATATTATCGTAGTTGGGTGTAGCATAGAACATCACTTAAGGAATTTATCAAACGTTTTCGAAACATTAAGAAAGTTCAACTTAAAAATTAACCCATACAAATGTAATTTCTTTAGACCAGAAGTAACATTTCTTGGTCACAAATGTACTTCAAACGGACTTCTACCAGACGATTCAAAAATATTTGCTATTAAAAATTACACAGCACCAACAAATAAAGATGATGTTAAGCGTTTTGTAGCTTTCGCCAATTATTATAGGAGATTCATCCCAAATTTTGCATCAATTGCGGCTCCATTAAATTACATAACAAGAAAAAAAGTAAATTTTGTTTGGGACACGAATTGTCAAGAATCTTTTGAGTTAATAAAAGCTCATTTAATTTCACCACAAATACTACAATACCCGGATTTTACAAAAAAATTTATAATTACAGTAGACGCATCAAAGATTGGTTGCGGTGCAATTTTAAGTCAAAACTTTAATGGGCATGATTTACCAGTTTATTATGCATCTAAAGCTTTTAGTCATTCAGAACAAAAGAAACCTGTTATCGAACAAGAACTTTTTGCAATCTACTTTGCCATAAACCAATTCCGACCATATGTTTATGGGACAGAATTCGTAGTAAAAACTGATCATCGACCATTAATTTATTTATTTAATATGAAAGATCCATCGTCAAAATTAACCAAGATAAGACTTAAACTCTCTGAGTATAATTTCACAATAGAATACATAAAAGGTAAAAACAATGTAGGTGCAGACGCCCTATCTCGTATTTCAGTTGACGAATTGAAAAATGAGACAAGTAATGAAAACATTTTAGCCATGACCACGCGCGCAATGTCTAAGCAAAATGATTCTAAACAACGACCTACAAATATTATTAACTCCAAAGAATGTACTACTCAAAAAATAAAAGTCTACGACAAATTTTCACAAGAATTTAACAAAAAAGTTTCAAAAATTAAATCCGAATTATATTACCAAAATGAAAAATTAACTAACATAATAATTAAAGTTTATAACAGATTTAAATTAAAATTTTCAATAAATGTTAATATTGTTAACGAAACATTGAATTTCGAAGAAATGCTTTTGAGGCTTGAAAAAGAAGCCAGCAATAATAACATTTTTGTATTAGAATGGCCAAAGAACGATTCATTTTTTAGTAGCTACAGTATTCAAGATTTAAAAAGATATGGTAATAAAATATTAAGATCGATCGAAATTATGTTAGTAGAACCAATAGAAACAATAATTGATAAAAACAAACGTACAAGACTGATGGAAATTAATCACAATGATCCCATAATAGGAGGACATTGCGGACGTAAACGATTATATGCAAAATTAAAGACTAAGTATTATTGGAAAGGTATGACGAAAGATATTGCTTCTTTCATTAATAATTGTAGAAGTTGCAATTTAAATAAAGTAAAGAAAGGAACTAAAGAAAAACTTGTATTAACCCCTACTCCAATTAAACCTTTCGAAATCATAGTATTAGACACAATTGGCCCCTTACAAACTTCAAAACTCGGTAATAAATATGCTCTGACTTTAATATGTGATTTCACAAAATATCTCGTAACCATTTCGATTCCAGAAAAGAGTGCTAAGATTGTTGCACAAGCCATCTTTGAAAATTTTATTTTAGTTTATGGTACTATGAAATTAATCAAATCCGATCTGGGAACGGAATTTAAAAATGATATATTTCATGAACTATGTAAACTTTTAAAAATAAATTTGAATTTTTCAACAGCTTATCACCACCAAACTGTAGGAACGGTAGAAAGAAACCACCGTGTTTTTAATGAATATATAAGAGCATACATAGGAGAAAATATGTTAGATTGGGATACTTACTTAAAATATTTCACATTTTTCCATAATACAACTACCAATTCCGTATTTGACAATAAATTTACACCATTTGAATTAGTATTCGGAAAACAAGCATCTTTGCCCAATGACTTAAATATTAAACAAATTGATCCAATTTATAATGCAGAAGATTATAGTAAAGAAGTCAAATATCGTTTACAAAAATCACATATTATGACTAAGAAATTAATTGAAAAACACAAAGAAAGAAATAAAAAGTATTATGACAAATTATCACAACCATGTAACTTAAAAGTAAATGAATATGTTTATTTAAAAAAGGAACCTTACAATAAATTTAATAATATATATGAAGGTCCATTTATAATTAAGAAAATTGATGAAGCAAATGTAACAATATATAATGAAAAATCTAAAAAAGAAAAAACTGTACACAAAGATAGAATAAGAAAAGCATAAAAAAAAAAAAAAAAAAAAAAAAAAAAAAAAAAAAAAAAAAAAATTGTATTTCAATTTAAATACCAAACATGAATTAGAAAAAAAATATTGAGTCAAAACAGATTGATCACCTGTGTTGACTCAACATTTTTCCAATAGAAGGAAGGTGTAGTGCAACTATTGAACTACCCTTTCATTAATATTAATATAACATAAATGTAAGTAATTATAAGTCTATATTTAACATTATTATCCTAACATTAACTCTCTATTTAATATTAATACTCTAACATTAATTTAGTTAATAAATGCAATTAACCTTAAGTCTCTCTTTATATTTCTCTCTCCATATTTTATAACTATTGTATTCTCTTAGCATGTAAGTAACTTAGTAATATTATGTTATATAATAAGTGTTAAATTGAATAAACGGACAGTCTTGATTTTATATTCAAACAGAACTCAACGTGTTTTCTTTATTGAGTGCGATACACCACAATACTTACTAGAGATTGTTTTGAGAAATTAATATTTGTTGTGGCACCAATAATAAAAAAAGAAAACACTGTTTTGAGGAAAGCAATTTCCCCAACTACAAGGTACAGAAGTATATAGACACTAAAATAAAGAATAAATACATAAATTGACCAATTTAATTTAAGACTACTGATAAGTTTGCGGTACCTAGCAACTGGAAATTCATTTAACAATTTGGCATACGGGTTTAGAGTCTCCCGTCAAGCTATTTCTGAAATTGTTCCAGAAACTTTGGAGGCAATATATACATATTGTATATATATACCACATTGTCGATAATTTATATAAAGGTTTGTTAACATTTCTTAGCTCGATATGAACAATTCACATTGTTTTTGTTAAATTTAATCAATGTTCGCTCCTTTTATCAGGGATGTAAATCTGCTAGTGAATCTATTGCTAGTGAATTTAAAACTTTTTGAAATTTTCCAATGTGCCTCGGGGCTATAGGTACGAATAGTATATGCATTAATAATGAAAATTTTAATATTTTTTTTATTCCAGATGGTAAGCATATTGCCATTAGAGCTCTAACTACAGATGTATCGTACTTCTATAATTACAAGGGGTTTAACAGTATAATACTGTAGGCTGTGGTGGATGCAAAATATAAATTTATAATGATCGATGTCGGCACCAACGGCAGAGCTAACGACGCAGCTGCTTTAAACAGCTCGTGTATTGGAAAGGGTATTACAAGCAATGTATTTAATTTCCCTGATGACGACGTACTCCCTGAAACTGATTCCAAGGTAATGTGTAAAAAATCCTATATCCATTTCATTGCCCTTTATGTAATTATCTATTATGTAATAACTTTTTGCGGGTTCCTTATGTATTTATTTCTGATGAAGCTTTCCGTTTACCCCACGCATTTTGAAACCATTTACCCAACAAACCAAATGACTTGAAAAAAATATTATAATAAGCTTATCAACACAAGCGTTAAGCTTGAAAGAGACTTGTGAATATATTGAAAAAAAAAACTATCAAAACAATTGTAGAAAAAACAAAACGGAACCCTCATGAAAATATTGTGTATGTACTATTAATATAAGCTTATCCTTGTAATTGTATAATAAGCTTACGAAAATAATATTGTATTAACTTTTGTATAGAAAACCTTATACATCTCAATGTTTTTTTAAAGCTTTTTTATATATGTATGTAATATTAGAATACTTCACAAATAATATATTATTTAGTGTCGAAATATAAAAATCTTTATTTTTGTTTTTAATTTTGTTTAATTATTAATGTCATATTTATTGTTTATTATTATTTTTATAGGAAGAAGAAAGTTCGGGTGTCTTTAATAAAGTGATCCTCTGTCAAACTCACTGACAAAGCTGCATATATGAAATTTAGAAATTTTATAATTATTTTGCTTTAATTAAAATGTTTTATTTAATTTACTTCTTATTGCCTTTGCTGTGCTTAGATATCGCACGCTTTTCTTGGTGTCAGTGCCTTTCCAGCATAGCTGTTCTCCTAACTCGTCAGTGAATATTTTCCTCCAAAAATTTTTTATAAAATTTGGTGTCTTGGCAACCATTGTCAGTTCATTTTCCTGAAAAAGGCATAAGAAAAAATATGTTGCTTTTATTAACGTGATTTATAGGCTACGAATAAATCTTACAAAAGAAGGAAGATTTTCGCCGTTTTCTTGTAGGCGTGTTTCAAAGTCAATGAATACATCCATTTCTTTGAATGACTGTGCAGGCATGATGACGTGTTTTATTTTTATTTCCTGCAACTCCTTGCGCAAACTTAGCACATTTGTCAGTCTAGTCAACATCGGCTGAATTGCTGCAACCACTTGATTGGCTATTTCTGAAATTTAATTAAATAATACATTAAATTTTATTTCTTGCAGACATTGCCTATAAATTAATTATTACCTTCAGAATTTGGTAAATGCGTGTGTATGACATTATGTTGATTTATTGTAGATGATTCTTGTGTTGTTATGCTTCGTTGAGATAAACTATTGTTTTGAGGATTTGTAAAACAGGGCGGTTAGTCTCTATTGCGATGCGTAAGCAAATACGATGCGAAACGTAAATGCGATAAGAATACAAATTGGTACTCTGTATCGTTGACGCAAACGCTTTCGTAAAATAATTTGAAAAGGCAGCAACAAAGTGAAAAATAGCGACGAATGACAAAATGAAATGTCAACACTTGTAAATCAAAACATTTTAAACTAATTTTTTGTGCAGTTCGCGTTTTTGTAAAAGATAAAAATACAAAAGAAATAGTGAAGGAGAATTCTGAGAGATAGGTCATATATACTGTCCCTAAATGACCACAGGTAAGAATATGTATCATGTTCAAAACGCTTTGAAACATTCCATTCTTATAGCTTTATACACAATTTTCGACTGAATAAAGATGCGTTTGTGTACAGAGTCCAATGGTTTTACGTGAGTACCTGCCCAGAGGGCCCAAACTCACGGTGCTCACCGGGTGAATAAAATGCGCCCATCAACGTCCCCGTACACGACAAAATCCCATGCACGAGTACCAATTTGATTTGTGTATTTGCACACATCTTCCCCTTTGGCAAAGAGCGGAGCCCATCTAAAACTCCTTCCGACCTATGGGTCACGACACCCGGTTGCAATGCAACTCCACACCGAGCTTGCGCTCTTCTCGCGATTTGAGTTTAAACCACAGCCACCACGTTACTCCCCAAAGGGCCTCACCATAGCCAGTATGTAACCTCAGTTACATGGGCTACTGACTCCCGTGGTACCAGAATTAAGTCTCCGGTCGGACCTCGCAGCTAAACAAAACTAGCCACTACCAGTAGGACTCCAAATAGTCCGGCACTGCCAACCCACCCCCAAACAAACATCAACAAAAAGTGCACAAGACTAACACAACTAAATTGAACAGCCGCCCTCACGAGCGACACTTTGGGCACACGTGTGACACCAGCAAGAGACAACACGAACAACTAAAAAACATCAATAATACAACGGTCACCCTCGCGGGTAGACCCAAGGTCACAAAGGACTCAGCAACCAAAACCAGAAGAGAGAAATCCAATCAAAAGCCATTGACAAAGCCGTGTCGAGTATCGATCCAAGGAGCAACCAACCCCCCATCGCAGTCCGTCTCGGCCAGCCCGCACTACAGCGCCAAGAAACTTGCCAGCCGCAACCCTCAAAGAGAGTTCTGTCTGAAAAGCATTCCGACTTACTATACTGCAGGATAAATGCAAAACATCAACAATGAAAGCAACAAACCACCAACAGCAACCCGAGCGGGCCACGACAGCATAAATGCGTAGCGGTCAGCTCACTGCGATAACACGCGGACGACACCATCGAATAGTCGCCTAGACTTCAGCCTCCACTATCCTAACGTTTCTCCTCCTACTAAACGCCAGACAGGCGAATTTCGCAATCTACCTAGAGTTCGATCCTCACACAATCTCCTACTGTAATCCCAGCCCGCCCCAGTACGAGTTATGCCCATACCATCTAGGTCCCTAATGTCGGCGTACAGTGAGCACTCGATAAGCACATGCTCCCAATCCTCCGTACCACCACCACAACTCGCAGAATTGGACAGACCTCTCTCATGCAAGAAAGCATTGAGTGAGCCATGTCCCGTCAGCAAGAATCCCAGACTAAGGCCGAAGCCAAAGTCAGGCCGCTCCTGTACGAAAGTTGCATCACGTATGAAACCATACGCGACCCTCCCCTTGTGGCAGTCTGCCTACCTACTCCACCACCTAGATGCAAGACACTCGCCCAAGAGTGCCTTGGTACGCCGACACCACCCATCTGACACATCACTAGCAGCAACCCAGTCATGTGCAAGAAGTGGCAACCCCTTCCTGATCTTGAAAGCAATACTGCGACGTATTGCCTTCAAGTCAAGAGGAGCAGCACCCAGCAAGACCTGAAGAGCATCCGTAGAAACAGTCCGACGAACCGGCATGCAAGCGAGCATAGCTATCCTCTGACACGACAAGACCTTGTTTCTGCCAACAAAAGACTTTGCCGTTTCATACCATACAGGAGCACCAAACGTCGCACAAGCGACGAATAGCCCACCATAAATGGTACGAACAGAACGCCTGCTGAGGCCCCAGTCTGTTCTTAGAACACGCCTAATTTTACCTACAACGGCAGAAAGCTTATTCCTGATGTACGGAAAATGAACTAAAAAGTTTATTCTCTCGCCAACCATTATGCCCAGATACTTGACTTGCGTCACATATCTGAGCCTAACGCCTGTACCAGCCCGAATAAGTGGGGGACGACCGATTGACAATCTTGTAATGATTACGGGTATGTGTGTGTGTGTGAGATAATTTTTATTTAGTTACCGTCGCTAATTAACGCCACTGGTAAAGTATTGTACAGGCAGTTTTATATGCCATGTTATATGTCCTTTTACTGGCAGATCTATGTATATGCCATAAATGAAAATGCCATGATTAAATGCAAATCGATAATGATTTCTTTATTGATTTTAGTGATCCTTTTATACCAGGATAAAGGTATCTTAAAAGTTACAGAGTACATAGTAGTTGTTGTATACAAATCTACACTTCCATTAAATCAATAATAATAAAATAAAATCAATATTTCCAATACAATAGGGTAGTGTAGATTTGTATGAGTAAAAATTAAAAATAAAAATAAGTAAATAATAATTACGATAATTATATTACACTACAATCTGCCTTTCAGCAGCATTGTCGTCGTTTTGTCCAGAGCAACCTGGACACCGACGCGATCGCCCCACCCATTTACCTCGTGCATGGCCCACCCACCCAAGTCTTCCAGACCAGAACCAGTCTGTCCTTCAACCAGAATGAGTAGGTCATCCGCATAGGCAGACAGCTTGATAGAACGCTCAAGTCGCCGCAACAGGGGATCCATCATGATGTTCCATATATATGGACCACAGATAGAGCCCTGAGGACAGCCACGAGAAACGTCCCTCCAAACAGCGTCACCATCAATGCAAGCCCTCCTGACGTCGAAGCAACTCCTCCATAGGGAAAGCTCCCGACAGCCCACCTCACGTAGTCTGTCCAAAACTTTATCCCATGATAGGTAATCAAACGCTCCCTTGAAGTCAACAAATATGCCAAGGACATATTTGCTCGTAGAATCAGCTCGCTTAACATGCAGCTAAGCGTCTTCAACGGATCTCCCCTCCCTAAATCCATATTGGTACTCGGAATTGCCCTCGCTGTAGACCTCCTTCAGTCTTGTCACCATAATCCTCTCCAGCACTTTTCCAAGTACTGGTAGAAGACTGATGCCCCGATAAGAGCGAGGATCACACGTCACTCTATCAGGCGACTTCAGGAGAACCACAACGCGCGCAGTTTTCCAAGCCCTAGGGAAATAGCCCTCACTCAGACAGCTCTTAAAGACCAGCTCCAGACATTCCGGTATGGCCTTCCAGATGCTTTTACACATCTCTCCATCCATACCATGGTAGTGTGTCTTTCTATCGACCCTTACCTACACTACATATGTACGGTACTAGGCGTCGAATAGCAGACACACTTAGGCAGCACAACCATGAGAAATGCTTATCTAAGCATTCTCCCATATACTGTGAGCATCAAAAGAAACTGTACACCATTGGTTTTCATGTTTAAAACATTAATTTATTACTTTTTTTTATAATGTAACTTAAAATTATATAGTTTTTATTTAATATATATCCTTTTGTAACTTTTTATTAAAAAACAAAAACAAAACTTCAACAACAACAAAAAATATAGAATAAAAACAAATACATCTTCATATTTCAAGCGTCAAAAGAAACTGTACAACTTCTGTGTATTGCAAGTAATAAATAATTTTACAGTAAAAAAGACCCGTTACTTTTTTGATTTGTTTTACTACGACAATTTATACAATATAAGCTAATTATTAAAGTTATTAATAGATTTGGTTTTGTCAGAAGCAGTTCAAATAATAACTTTTGCATTTTTTTAAAATGGGCAAACAAACTTCTTTAGATGTTCGTGAACTTGTGCTAAAATTTCACAAAGAAGGAAAATCTTTACGAGAGATTGGTGTCATGATTGAAAGAAGTCACAACACTGTAAAGTATATAATTGATAAGTACAAAAAGTTTTCAAATTCAGAAAATCGCGTCAAATCTGGAAGGCCAGCCAAGCTAAACAGCACTTAAATACGGTCCATTGTGCGAAAAGTGAAGCAAAACCCAACAGAAAGTGCTGTCAAAATATCCGAAAATATATCAGAATGCTCCGGTATTAGTGTTAGTGCCAGCACAATACGCAGAGCCTTACATACAAATGGACTGTATGGACGAGTTCCAAGAAGAAAACCGTACATTTCACCAATCAATCAACGCCGGAGGCAAGAGTTTGCCAAAAAGTACGAAAACCAGTCTAATAATTTCTGGAGCAATGTACTATTTACCGATGAGAGCAAATTTTAAATATTCGGTAAGAAAAAGCCGGTTAAAATTTGGAGAACGAAAAATTCCGAATTCGGTCAGTAAAATGTAATTTCCACAGTGAAGCATGGTGGTGGCTCGGTGATGGTGTGGGGATGTATGGCAGCCAATGGTGTAGGAAATTTGGTATTCATAGAAACTACTATGAATAAAACAGATTATCTCAACATTTTAAAAGATAACTTGGCACAGAGCGTTGACAAATTATGCTTAGATCAAACTTGGGTCTTTCAGCAAGACAACGATCCTAAACATACTGCCAAAAAAGTAAAGGAATGGCTGCTATACCATACTCCAAAGCAGTTGGATCATCCTCCCCAGTCACCCGATCTCAACCCCATCGAACATTTGTGGGAACATCTGGATCGGCAAATAAGAAAAAGGGAAATTACAAGCAAGGATTCTCTCAAATCAGTAATAATGGAGGAATGGCTGAAAATTTCCCCCGAAGTTACTAGAAAACTTGTGGAATCGATGCCCAGAAGACTGCAAGCAGTAATAAAATCAAATGGAAATCAAACTAAATACTAATTATTTTTAAGTAACATTATTAATTTAACATAGAGATAATGTACAGTTTCTTTTGACGCTTGAAATATGAAGATGTATTTGTTTTTATTCTATATTTTTTGTTGTTGTTGGAGTTTTGTTTTTGTTTTTTAATAAAAAGTTACAAAAGAATATATATTAAATAAAAATTATAAAATTTTAAGTTACATTATAAAAAAAAGTAATAAATTAATGTTTTAAACATGAAAACCAATGGTGTACAGTTTCTTTTGATGCTCACAGTATGCAGTTGTGTTGCCTCTGTATGTTTGAACAAAGAGGGTATTAAGTGACAAGCACTTGACGACCCTCTGCTAGCTTAAGTAATTTTAAGTCTTTTAGCTTTTAAGAATAATAAACTAATTAATAAAGAATAATCAAACGGGACAGTCGCACAAGCGGCTGTCCCCAAATAATATAATAGTGTTTTTTATTTCTTTACATGGCGATTCTGACTAATTGTGTTTTTCAATCATAAACAATGTATATCATAAATAAATAAATTGTTATAAAAAATATCTGAAAAAAAATGTAAACAAACACGATAAACTTGAATATTATTAAACAAGAAACAACAAAGTAACTCGTGACAATATGAAAACATTATACAAAATACGTAAATAAAATTATAAAAATCTAAATTGTAGTACATGCAAAACAAACACAAATATGGACAGGACAATTGAATATAAAAATTTAAACAAAATAATATTAAAAACAACAAAAGTTCAACAGAAAAAATTTCTACAACAACGAGAGATACAAAATCAAAAAGCTACAGCAAAGTGAGTTACCACATCACGTGTTTCAACAACAACAAGGAATGGAGACCCATCAACAGCCTGTTGCACATAAGCTAAGTTTATTTTCCATACTTTAAGAGATCATTTGTATATAAAATAAAAAAAAAAAATATAATGAAAACACAAAAAGTTTGGTAACATGCCGGGTTACCAGAAGGAAGAAATCGGAGCGGCCAAAGCCCGATCACTCAACAAGTAATCAACTTCCAACGGCATCAATAGCAACAACAATTGCACGGGCCCAATGGTAGTCGATATGGATCATCATCACCATAGGTTTCATCATCGTCATCTTATTTGATAGATCCAAAACAGAATCAGCAGCAACAACATCAAATTGATAAACCGAAAACGTTTTAGTAAGTCAAACGTTAATGTTTTGTTATAGAGATTTGTAGCTCTTAAAATAATTGTTTTAAAGATTCTGTTTTAATATTTAAAAAAAAAATACTAAAAATTTTTAATACTACAAAATATGAAATTTATAAAATTTTAACCCTGAAAAAAAAATTATCGAAATAGTGAATAAATAAAAATATTAAAATAACTTAAATACCATAATTATAATTTATATTTTATTTTATTTAAACTAATGATTTATTATATATAAATATTAATAACTAACACTAATAACTATGAAAAATTAATTAATAAACCACCATCAAGGAAAATGGTATAATCAAATTAAAAATTATAAATAAAGACTAGAAATGAACAGTCGCACAAGCGGCTGTTCCAAACAAAAGTAAAAAGTGTTTTCTTTACATGGCTAAAACTAATATAATTGGCTAAAACAGATATAATTGGCTATATACCCTGTAGTCGGCCTGATGCTGACTCTCTGGAAACTTAGTTTATATTTGATATACCACTACTAGTGATCAGAGCTCAGATTTACTCGATTTTACTCGCGAGTGAAAAACACTCGCGAAGAAGAGTACTCGAAGAGTACGAGTGTTACAAAAAGTTTACTCTCCACTCGTTTGTTTTAGGTGGGAGTACTCGCGAGTACTCCTTTTTAAAAATTAAGAGTGGGAGTAAAAATCTTCGAAATAGAGTGAGAGTTTACTCTTAAGAGTGAAATCGAGTGGAAAAATAGAAACTGTTTGTCTTTGCTGACTTATGTGTGCGTGTGGTTTTTGTTACTTTTTCAGTCTTTCTCATACAGTGCGCGTGTGCGGAGCAATTAGTTGGTTTTATAATAAAAGTTGTATTATATTTTTAAAAGTTTACTTATATTTTCTATATTATAATGAACAATAAAGACATAAATAATGAAACACGAAAATATTTTCGTTATGACAGTGAATCGTAATCTTCGAAAAATCTTCTTCGCGAGCATTTTTGTACACAAAAACCACCGGTCCCTAACAATACATTCTGCTGCTTTTCTCTTCTCGACCTCCCAGTCCTCCCTCGTCAGTCACCTTTCCCCACTATAGTCTATACTTGCTACACACGCACACACAAATTGGCAAAAACGAACAGTTTCTATTTTCCACTGTATGAGAAAGACTGAAAGAGTACTCGGCAAGAGTATAATCTGCTCGATTTCGAGTGTATTTTACTCGCACTCGAAATCGAGCGAAGCATATGCGCTCTTATTCGAGTGGCATAGAAAAATAGAGTATACTCGATTTTTTTTTTCACTCGCAGGAGTACTCGCGCTCGAATTCGAGCGAGTTTCACTCTCTACTCGAATTCGAGCGAAGATTTCGGAGCTCTGCTAGTGATATATGAGCCTATATGAGTTGAATGGTCAAGTTGTTAATGGAAATGTAGACTTAGGTCACCTCTTTCCAAAGCTTGATATATGAGCACCCGAAAATGCCAAAGATGCATTTTACTCAGGATAAATTAAATATCCTAGTACTAGTTGAATGGTCAAGTTATTAATGGAAATGTAGACTTAGGTCACCTCTTTCCAAAGCTTGAAAAAATAGCTGCTAACATTGATCTTACAACCTTAAGACTTTCACAAGGTGATCGTCCTTTTAATATCCCGGGAATAGATATGAATAAATAATGAAACCTTTAAAAATAAAGGTAATGGTCTCTTAAAAAGATTGACCTTAGTGCTCCTACCATTTTTTTTTTAGAACTTGCTAATAAGGCTAATTGTCATGTCACATGTTTACACTGTTTTATTTTTTGAAACTTAATTTATTTTCGAAAGCCATATTGAAAATTTTATTCCTGCCTATGGTCCAATGAAGACGTTCATTTCGGACATGGGTGCAGAATACATTTATAAAAGTATATTTCGTGTTGTTTTTTGTTGTAAATTCAACATATATTTATTGAGCCTTTAAAAAGAGAAAATTTTCGATAAAACGATAAAATCATTTTATTGTTTATTAGAATTAATGTAATTTCGTACATTTGTTTAGTCATGAATATAAGGTGTTTTGAATTTATTATATAATGTATATATTTATAAGGTATTTTATTTTTTTAGTTGTCTTATTTTATACAATTTAAGATCCATACTATGTATTTAGTTCATTTTATAAAAATTATATAGTTATAAAAATTATTATATATTATACACGTTTGGAAATGAAGATCCATTAAATTAGATAATTAATTTTTAAAACTTACAAATTATACAATATTCACAATTATACAATATTCATCTATTATATATATATTAGAACATAAATAATAATAAAATTGTAATGTTCAAACATGCAATTAGAAAAATCACTTTAAAGTATTGATTATTCTTCCAAATGGGGAGGTGTAGTGTGTCTTTCTATCGACCCTTACCTACACTACATATGTACGGTACTAGGCGTCGAATAGCAGACACACTTAGGCAGCACAACCATGAGAAATGCTTATCTAAGCATTCTCCCATATATGCAGTTGTGTTGCCTCTGTATGTTTGAACAAAGAGGGTATCAAGTGACAAGCACTTGACGACCCTCTGCTAGCTTAATTAATTTTAAGTCTTTTAGCTTTTAAGAATAATAAACTAATTAATTAATAAAGAACTACACTAAGGGACAGTCGCACAAGCGGCTGTCCCCAAATAATATTATTGTGTTTTCTTTCTTTACACCATCAATACCTGGCGATTTCCTACTCTTGATGCGCCAGATACTGTACACCAATTCACTTCTCTCCAAAACCGGAGCCGCCACCACCTCCTCCAAAGGAGCAGGATGTACAGCAGACTTCTCTTCCGGAAAGAAGGCACCCAAAAGTACGCCAGCGCATTGACCCCAGCTTGACAATGTATCATCGCCAACCTGCAGCCCCGAAATGTCCGTACTCCTGTTCTTGCCCCCGCAAATCCTGTACACTCTCCCCCAGGGGCATCCCTGCTATTACTAACGAACTCCCTCCACTCATCCTCCTTCATCCTGAGAATCAAATTCTTGTAGAATCCTTGGCCAGCAAGGAAGTCTTCTCTACTCTGAGCTAGATCTAGAGAATCGTCGTGCCGAGCCCTCTGGAAACGCTTCCTGAGACGCCTGACCCTCCTCCGCTCCACATCTAGCTCACGTGTCCACCACTTGACTTTGCTCGGCCTTGTCGTACGACACCGACCAAGCAATTCGTCATTGACATCGCACATCCACGAGTCAATCCGCACAGCCACGTCATCCAAAGGAATCTCCCTAAGGTAATCCTGCCCCGATGCCCGAGCTCTAATAGCCCCCCCATAGTGATCCCAGTTAACCCCATTCAGACGCCACCTCCGAGGAGGTAACGCAGTTCCTACCCGGGCGCTATAAGTGACCTTAATCTCAATGAGATTATGGTCACTCTCAATGAGATTATGGTCACTTGCCCCCCCCAAACATCCAACACAGTCCACCTGAAGGTGAGATCAGCCATTGCCGCATCATTCGCGATCGTAACGTCGATGTCACTAGCACCGTTTGGACCATCAAATCTGTACAATTCACTAGCCTCGTTTAACACCGAAGCACCTTTTGTGACCAGCCATTCACTAAGCATAATGCCTCGTGTGTGGACGCAGGAGAGCATGCATTTGCGTCTATGCCTAGGATAAGCGGATTACTACCCGCGTGGAGTAGTACCGTATCCATGTATCCTATGTATGGCTCCAAAGCAGCGCTAAGCGTATTGTACGTATTGTATACTGGCAAGCAATATCCTCCCAAACTCACCTTCAGCCGAAATGCAGACCCCCCAAGGCCCTGAGCTAATGACAGTGCAATCGATGTCATCCCCGTCCACCACTATTACAGCATCTTTGTTAGCATCCACAAAGACCCGCATACACCCCGGCAGTCCATCTAAACGACCATTCGACGTGTAAGGCTCCTGCAATAATGCAATACGAGCACCAAGTCGCCGCATCGCCTGACCCAACTCGCAAACAACCGCGTAACTCCTCTGACAATTAAACTGTAGGATCGTTGTCCTTTCCATTTTAATGTCTTGCGTTCACCCTCGCATAGCCGCGTATACGGGACAGGCAGCAGACATCATGAGATGTGATGCTGGCCACCCCTTAAACGCACAGTCGCGGCACCTCAACTCACTGCGACACTCGGATGCCCAAATGACTCCTTGACCATAGCCAAGGCAGCGGAAGCACGTCGAAACAACGTCACGAACCCTCACCTGGAACCTGAACCACTTGATATAAACCCCAATTGCCCTCAGGTGATCCGCCACGGACTGGGTGCATTCGAGCACAACGCTCGCCTGACCACCGTCACCTGATTTCCAGGGGGCACTGGCCAAACGAACGCTCTTGCCAAAGGCCTCACGCGACAACACCCCCTTTAAATTCAGGGAGAATAACTCCTCCATGAATTCGTCGGGAGATATCTCCGCATGCACCTTCTGCACCACAACCTTTGAGCCCAGTTTTTCAACAACTGACGGAGGGCCTACCTCCGAAAATCGCGCACTGTCAGCGATTTTCTTCCTCTCCGCAACCGAGGGTGTCCGCACCACGGCGCCGTCCCTAATTGGACGGATCTCATGGATCCGAACTCCAAGTTTAGGCGCCACCTCACCCACGACTTTGTCGACGACCTCCTTAGGGGTTCCTCCCGTCTTCCCCTTGACGAAGACCTACCAAGTTTCGACCGGTTTCCTTGCAACCGGCACCGGAACTGCAACAGCCGCGCGAGGCGCGGGCGGCAGTGGTGCAGCAAGCACCGGCTGCTGAGCAGCAGCTCTGCCCGCCCCATATGCCTCCAAGCGCCCCTTGAGGCTCTCGTTCTCGGCAATCACCTCAAACAACAACTCATACTTGCCCGCGTGCTCCAACACCGAGCAAGGCAAACCAGCCGGTACGCCGTCAGCCATGACCACACCCGTCAAGGCATTGGTTATCGCCTTCATTCTCCCGATGACACCCAGTTCACCCACTGGATTCACCCTCTTCCTGGTCCTGGACCTCTGCCCACCTCCAGCAGAAGCCGTCTCGGACACCTCCATCTACACTTACGTCCGCTGAACTTTGAGACTCCAATTGTCCAGCGGAGCAACCCAAACAATAAATCCCAAAATTCTTCTTCACTAAAATTGTCACTATCAATACCGCACTACTACAATCGCACTTTGCAAAATTCGAATTAAATCACCGCACTTATAAAAAGACGTCCGTGGACTATATTGTGAGACACCACCACCCGTGCTGGAAATGCTTATTTTATTTTTGCGCATTTTAATCTTTGTATGCGTTTTAAGGTCAGACCAAACCTATATGAATAAAGACGCACACATATAGGTATGTACATATGTAAATATTTATCTGCTACATATTTCAAACTTTTCTATAAAATATAATACATAACCTTTTTCCAACCACATACATCCCTTACAGGAGGCCCATTAGAATTAAGGTCGTCCGCTAGTTTTGTACACAAAATGTTGGCGCGTTGTTTGGCATTTCCATACTGCCACAGTCCCTTGACCAAATCGCTGTGTTGCACCATAAATTCATTATAACATTTCAAACTGCCGTTGCTGTGTCTGTATCTTTTTCGGGGTTTCCCTTAAAAATACTTAAAATAAAGAATTTAAATTGATATATAAAAATTTGTTTTTGCTTACTTACATGATGCGTTTCCTTTGCGTTTGATATTTTGTTATCGCAAGAGATTTGCACTTAACGGACGATTTTGTCATACGCTTTCGTATTACAGAGTACGGTGATGCCAGAAAGAGAAAAATTAGATGCGAAGAGAAAATACGAAAACGCAATAAAGGGTACCAATTGTTCGATTACGTTTCATTCTTCTTTCGCACCGCAATAGCGAGTAACCCCCCAGTTGTTGAAGTCTTCAGACATGGTGAATGAGTGTTAAAAAGACCATTTTAGTATCATTAGAGAAAGAAATCATTTTGATTATTTGATGCAAAAAGTGTCCTTGAGTTGTTTCTGACAAAGTTAAGTGCGCCGTTTGCCATATAGGGTAAATGCACCAGTAGTCGGCCATTTAACTTTTTTTCCCATTCACAACAGATGCTATCAAGAATGTGAGAGTAGTATTTTGTTGTCAACGGTTTATTAGTTTTGAGCAATTTGTGTAGTTTTAGACTCAATTAACGGTTTTCAGAAGTTTAGCTATAAAAATAGAGTAATTTACGTTTTCTTTAACATGTAGCATTTTCCCCAATAGTCGGCCCACTCCTACCTAAGTTCGGCACTTTTTACCCCAATAGTCGGCATATGATTTTTAAGTAAGAAAAGAATAAATTCTTCAAATAATTCAAGCAATTTTTTTTATTAAAAATAAGAAAAAACGAAAAAAATTAAGGTACATACAGATAAATAAAAATCTTTGGAATTCATTAAAAAGAAAAATAAATAATTTCAGGTACTAGGTACTGTAATAACTAATTAAAAATTAAAATTCAGTCTAGGTTTTTAGTTACTTTTGGCATGCTTTGCATACAAAGTCTTTTACAAACACTTCGACATATGTAAATGCATTTAAATTTGTGCATTTGAGGTGAAACCACTGTGGACATAGATCACATCCTATGTTTTTCAAACCATCATCTTCAGCATCAGAGTCTAATTCTTCTTCACATGCGCCACAAAATTGTTTTGCTTTTGCTTTTTAATTTTTTTTGGTTTGTTTTCTTTTTCAATTTTTTTTTGTTGGCGTTCGAGCTTTCTTTTCTTTATAGCTTCAGCTTTAGCGGATCTTTCTCTTTCTTTTGATTCGATATGGTCTCTCCATGCAGAAGCAGATATCGCACTAGGAGCCTTATGCTTGGGAGCGAGCTTTGAGTAAGGTAACGGCTTTGGGAAATATAAATGCTTCTCAAATGTTGCCGATATTGGATTAGCTTTTATAAAAGAAGAGCCTAGTGGAGTTTTAAGAATGGAAGCTGTAAATATTTCATGTTGTGGGAGAAATTATTAATAGAATATATATACCTGTACTTGGAGAACAGCTAAGAGCCTTAAAAAAATTATTTTTAATGCTAGTAAATGATGAGGTAGGTGAACAACGGTCTACACTATTTTCTAACGGTTGGTTGATCTCTGAGGGAGTTGCTGATATTGGATTTGAGGTATCAAATGTCTTAAATGGATGATTGTTATCATCGTTTGGGAAGTCAAGAAGTTGCAACGTTTCGTTCTAATTTTCGGTAGCTAAAGTTTCTAATAGTGTGTCCTTTTCCAATATCCCCTCTTCATTAATTATGTACGTGCCTGATTCTACTGTAATATTGCTTAAAATGCCTATCCTTTTGTTATTTGTACATTTTTTTAAGTTATTTTCTGATGCCCTCTTCGGTTATTACAGCTCTCCCCTTGCTTATTCCTTCCGCTTCACGAATTGCTAGGCAAGGATGTCGCTTCAAGAACCCTTCATACCACTTCTTTCCAGGTCTACTATTCAAAAATGGTGTGGTTCGCTGGTCTTCTTTAACTATTGCCTGAACAGTGTTTAACAAATCCTCTTTTAATGGAAATCCGCATTTCGCCATTTCTTGGCACCATCTTACCAAACGCATTTCTTCGACATTAGACAGTACCGTTTTTGGACCCATTCTCCTAGGACCTTCAGGAGCTCGGCCATATAATTTGTCCTGTATGGTGGAACGCGGAACGCCATATTTTTTACTTGCACCACGTATAGAAATTCTACCTTCTCTTATTTCGGAAAGCGCATTTTTTAAGGAATCTTCAGAATATTGGTGGAAGGGTTTTTTTCCTAGTTGTTCCATTTAAATTTTATAATGGTCTAAAATACCAAAGAAATGAATCCTAATTTAATACCTATTAAAATATTATTTTGTTTTGCTAGCTCCCACCATTTATAACCACTGCCGACATCAGAATACATTTTCTTCTATACTCGGCATCATATAAACCACTGAATAAAATGTATGCCGACTATTGGGTAAAGTAAAAAAAAACTCATTTTCTTTGCATTCATTATCAAGAGAGGTGAATAATATATAATATAAT
This sequence comes from Bellardia pandia, assembly GCA_916048285.2. Classification (NCBI taxonomy): domain Eukaryota; kingdom Metazoa; phylum Arthropoda; class Insecta; order Diptera; family Calliphoridae; genus Bellardia; species Bellardia pandia. Next base: position 88,864,657 of record OU696532.1, on the reverse strand, counting down.
AGAATTTGAGCATAATAAGAGAAAATATAAATTATTCTAAAGTCGGCATCCGTATGCCGACTATAAAATTTCGCACAAAATTTAATCCCTAATGCCGGCAGCCTTCAAAATAAGCGAAATATAAATTTTTTTTAAATTTATTATCTGTGGAGACAATATTTAAACGTCTATATTCCTACTAAAAGCATTATGGTAAAAAATTAAATTAATTTAATGTGATTACTTACTTATTCCAAATGCCACTAAAAAATTACTTAAAGAACTGGCATTGCCGCGCGTGTTGCGAGTTTGTTACTGAATGTCAAGCCAAATCGATCGAAATACTCATCTCAACCAATACAAACTTTACATAAAATGAATGGAGTATATTTTCTATTAAAAAAAAGTCTAACTTATTCATATATTTGCCGTTATTCTTATTTATTTAACTTTTATAAAAAATTGGCCGACTACTGGTGCATGCCGAACTTAGGGGACTTTACCCTATTTAAGAGAGAAGATTTCAGTGGATATTGAAACATTGGTCCCAAATTCAGTACTTTTGCACCAAATACTCTTATTACTCCTGTAGAGTGAATTGATAAAACTTTGAAAACTTCTTGTCCAACGCTATAAAAATTGTTAGGTGCAGAAATAGACAAATATAAATATTAATTTTGAACAAAAGTATTCGTATTTTTTTCTAATTTCCCAAGATCTGAGTGTGAATTGTTCAAGCATTGTTTAACCTATTATATAACTGGGCGGATATGTGGTTTTTCTTTTTAAGAATTCGCTTTACTTGTCCCAATTTGTTGTCAAACTTAAAGGCGCTTATATTTTCCAGTGAGCCATATAATAAAGCATCACTTGCTAGGTGAGTTAGGCAATGGAAGATGTATGTTACTGTGGCTTCGCTATAATTTACTGAAACATGCATCACAAAATTTTTTAATATTGCTTGAGCGCACTCATTGTGTGTTTTGCCTTTTTCTTTATCTCATAAAATGCGCAAAGCTAGACTTAATTGCAAAAAATGTGAATAAAGCTTTTCATTTAAAATATTTTTCAATATAAAAGGTCCACTATAAAGAAGGAACTGGCGAAATTCTGTTGCCTTGTATCGCTCAAATTCCTTTAAATCTCGTGGTCTCCTACAAAACTCCCGCGGAGTTTGAGATTTAAGGTGAAGCAGTTGATCATCAAACAATTTGATTTGATCTGGACGCAGCGAAAAAGAATAATTTTTTTGTTTTATCCATGCCGTCATCAAGGTCTTAACGACTCCAAGCCAACTACGTGCATGTAATCAAATGGAAATGATTTCACTACGTCTACTGGTAATTTCTCTATTGCCATTTGGGTGTTTGATACATGGTGATTTAAATATTTACGTGTTCTAAAGAATTCATCAGTTCGTAAAGCATTATTTTCTAGTTTGAAAATCATGCGCCTCTCAACATATTCTCCACTTTGCATACACTTATGACAGGAATTGTAACCGGTATGACTTTTGATACCCATTACTAGAGATCTTGCTGGCGCATCACAAATAAATGACTGGCAGTTAACTTTATAAGTTTTGCCGTTGCAAGAAAAATTAGATGCAATAACTTATAAGTTATTCAAACTTTTTTAATAAAAAAAATGGCTCAAAAAAATTTTGTTAATTTTTTTGAAGCTATTACTGAAATAGTTACATAGCATAACTAATACTGTGTATGAAGCAACTGAATTTGCTGCAAAAACTAACCGAAGGTGGTGGGTTCGCCCAGTAAATCTCACTAGAGATGAGGAAGGTTTCTACAAAACTTGTATTCAACAATTAAAAAACAAGGACGAAGAACATAGGCAATTTCAATTTATTGTTGACGCTGTTAAAAGAAAAACTGGATCGGTTTTCAAATAGAAAAGCTATAGATGCTGAGACGCGCTTGGCGGTAACAATAATGTAAGCAAAGTTAGGTACCTATTATAGTATTTTTGTTAAAGTCACGTATAATTTTTAGATTCTTAGCACAAGGATGTAATTTTCAAACTCTTGCTTGGTCTTTCAAACTTGGTATTTCAACTGTGCGCAAAATTGGTTATGAAACATGCGATTTATTTGGCACCTCCAAACATCTGCGAATTCGAAGCAATAGCGGACAAGTTTTACGTAAAAACAGGAATGCCAAATTGCTTAGGTGCTATTGATGGCAAACACGTTCGAATAGTTTGTCCTAAGAAGAGCGGTTCGTTGTACTGTATAATTATAAAAAAACATTTAGTATCGTAATAACCCAGATATGCCGACGGGCATTCTAGTGCAACAATCTTCGTAGTTTTCTAAAATAATTTTATTCTTACACATTATATTACAAAACTGAAAAAAAAAAAAGAAATATTTTTTAACTTGGATTTTGAGCCCGTACTACATGTAGTACGCTCGGCACATATGGAAGCAAAAGGCAGTATCTTATTGTGATTTAATTCAAGTCTTTTATTATTCGGCAACTTTTATGTGCACAAGTAAAAAAAACAAATTAATAAAAAAAATTATTTGGTTATGTGGTACTCCACATTGCTTTTTACATGGAGCGGCACATCACATTTTTTCACCCTTTCTCTCTTTTCTGCAAATCTTTTTTTCTTTAGCAAAGAACAGTTGCCTAACCGAGTGTGAAGAATTGTTCTAGTGTAACTCAGGCAAAAAGTTGATTGTTGTAAATAAGTTATCGAAATACAATCAGTGAGGAATGTTGGGTTTGCTTTTCAATAATATATCGCAATACGTTCAGACTACGCTTGTTCCATTTCCTTAGGTATTATTTTGAAAAGTTCTTGCTCTGTGATACAGCTTGAACCAAATAATGTAGCTTTTAGAGGTTGCTCCAACCCAAAATTTAAAGCCATATCTTATAGGCTTTCCATGGATATATTGCTTACATTCGTGACTGCCATAGAATGGAACCATCTGCTCGTCAAATGTGTGCTGTATGGTTTTCGGAGGATTACTTTGGAAACTCTTGTTCAACAGTTGTAAAAGTGGTTTTTACTTTTGCGAACTGTTTTATCCAGACTGTTTGTGATTGCAAGTGGAATGTCGTCTTTACTATCCGAATGAGTAGAATAAGAATTTCGAAAAAGCTCAGCTTCAGCATTTAATAATTGGGGTAGTAAGTTTTCAAAATTACCTTCATCTTCTGCAGAACCGTCATCTGTAACATAGTTGTTCGCACTTTGAGTGGGCACAATTGAGACTTCATAAGAATTTTGCAAACACTCTTCATTAGTTTCCTTTAAGACATTTATTATCTCATTTAATGTTAAAAATCCGGAAAAAATAAGTTTTTGTTTTCACCATTTTGCACACTAATGCCGAACGTACTACATGTAGTATGTCAGCAAAAACATTAAAAAAAATCACATAACATTATTTTTCGCATATAATTTTGGTATGTATTCATTTTTACAACTATTATAATTAAAGAAACAGAGAAACGCAACAAAAATAATATATGCATATAATATTTTTTCTCACCGATTACGTGACATCTTCACACTTTTTCCAATTTCACAAAACTGGAATCTCTGATCCAAAAAAATACACATAAGCAATTACCGTTTACAAAATTTATCAAGACATGTTTTGTTGGCCGTTAAATTCTGTAGCACAACAATAGGTATAATTCAAAATTTTAAGCACAGTAAACGCAGAATCCTGAACATAATAGGCGTACTACATGTAGTACGGCCGGCATATCTGGGTTAATGGCATCTTGTGATGCTAACTATGTTTTCACCTACATTGATGTTGGAGTGATGGTGGTGTACTTGCTAGAAGTAGCTTTGGGAAAAAGTTGTTGTGTAACACTTTGGAAGTTCCTTGCAATGCAAACTTACCTGGAACTTCAATCAATTTTCCTTATTATTTTGTCGGGGATAACGCATTCCCATTAAAAAACAATTTAATGAGACCATTTCCGGGGCATAACCTACCTACCACAGGATAAGGACAAATTCAATGCAACGCTGTCTAAAGCTTTTGGCATTTTGGCTAATATATGGAGGGTTTTACATACGACAATACATATGGCTCCAAAAAATGTAGACAAAATTGTCTTAGCCACCGTTGTGCTTCAAAATTTTTTGATGCTGCAAAATGACAGAAAATATTTCACTATTGAGCTTGTTGATCACTCAATTGACAAACGTGACATACAAGGTCAGTGGAGGAACGAAGTACATTCTCTGCTATCATACCAACCTAGATCAGCTAACCGCTCATCTGAAACAGCAGTTCAACAGCGAGATATATTAAAAGACAAAATAATAGTGTGTAATACATACTTCTTTTTATTAAAAAAAATATTTCATAAAAAGAATTAGACGGGCCGACGGAAGATTCCCGATGTTATTGACTTTGGGGTAGTGAAAAATATCCCTGTAGAATGGATGCAAGTGGATCCTTCACTGGACTTGTCCTCAGATCACTCTCCTACTATCATTTCAATGCATTTTCCTCAAGTGCGTGGTTCTCCATTTATGAACATGACTAAGACCCGAGTAAGTTGGATAAAATACAAAAAGTATTTAAGTTCTCATTGCACGGAAAATGTTGTGTTGAGAACAACCGACGATATTGATGAGTCGATTGGCAACTTTACCGAGGACCTTCGACGAGCTGTGCATCGCGCTTCCACTTATCACGTTGAATGTAGAAATAGGACAAACAGAACTTATTTCTCTGAACTCGAACATCTCCTATCAGAAGAAAGAAGAATGAGAAGAGAGTGGCAAATTCACAGGTCTCCAGAACTGAAAGCTAGGCTACGGGAATGCAAAGATATACTAAGACATTTCTTAGAAACCCAAAGAACGGCCTCACTTAGATCTTACTTGGAAGGTCTTGATAGTACCCCACAATCTGACTACTCGTTATGGAGGGCGGCAAGAAGTTTAAAAAGACCAGTAAGAGGAAAACCTCCTTTGCGAAATCCGACTGGTGACTGGGCTAGAAATGATTCCGAGAAAGGGACATTATTTGTTAACCATTTGAGAAATGTGATTACTATAGACAACTCAAATAATAACGAATCTGATTTGCCACCACTTGTTATAAGGCCTCCTGTACCTCTAAGACTAAACTTTCGTGATGTCCAAAACGCTATTGGTACTCTGAACCTTAGAAAGGCTCCAGGTATGGATAAAATCAGCAATAAAATGCTTGTGGAGTTACCTCGTGTAGCAAGAAGAATTATCCTCTTTATCTTCAACGCTATTTTACGCCTAGAATACTATCCTGCAGATTGGAAGGTGTCTATGATCACTATGATTCCTAAGACAGGGAAGGACCACACCAAAGTGGAGTCATATAGGCCAATTAGTCTACTGCCGACAATTTCAAAACTGTTTGAAAAATTTTTAATGACTAAGTTGACTCCAATTCTGAATGGCACTGAATGTATTCCTAATCATCAATTCGGCTTCAGGGCTAAACACAGCACCATCGAACAAACACACAGATTGGTAAATGTGATAAGAGGGTCGTTTGAAGACAAAAAATACTGCTCCGCCCTTTTCATTGATGTGTCGCAAGCGTTCGACAAAGTTTGGCATGACGGTTTAATGCACAAAATAAAATTAACTCTGCCTGCTAACACCAATAAACTCATGGAAAGTTATTTATACGGTCGCAAATTTAAAATCAAAGAAGGTGATTTTTTAAGTACCGCTCAGCCAATTGAATCAGGTGTGCCACAGGGTAGCATACTGGGTCCTACTTTATATTTGATATATGCCTCCGACATGCCGTCAGACCCCAAAATCTATACGTCAACTTTTGCAGACGATTCAGCCTTTATCAGCGTCCATAAAGACCACCAAGTTGCATCACAGAATTTGCAGAATTATGTTTATAAGCTAGAGAATTGGCTAGAGATTTGGAAAATCAGGGTTAACGAACAGAAATGTATTCATATAACTTTCACATTGCGAAAAGATACCTGCTCGTTCATCAGAATAAATAATCAAATTATTCCTCAACATAATAAAGTCAAATACCTCGGCATTCACCTCGACCGCCGTTTAACTTGGAAGTCTCATATTGAAGCGAAACTTACACAAATGAGATTAAAAGCAGTGCAACTTAATTGGCTAATCGGCAGAAACTCTACATTGAAATTGGATTGCAAACTTTTGTTGTACAATGCAATATTAAAGCTAATCGGTGCTATGGAATTCAATTATGGGGTACTGCCTCAGCATCCAACATTGAAAAAATTCAAAGGGGTCAAAATAAGATTCTACGTACAATTACTGCAGCTCCATGGTATGTTAAAAATTCTCGAATCCACAAAGATCTAGGCGTGCCATTAGTAAAAGTCAAATTTACAAAATATGCGTCAAAGTATGTCAGCAAACTTAAACACCATCCAAACCCACTTGCACGAGACATCCTTAACTTTAGTGGCCACAATCGGTTGAGAAGGAGGGATACCCTTGCTTTAACTCAAGCGCAAAACAGATGACTGGATCAGTTGATGTGAAATTTTTTTAGTATCATACAAATTTTTGTCTAGCACTGGCTGGGCATATTATTTTCTTTTTAGTATTAAGATTTGAATACTTATTGTTATTTCATATATGAAGATTCAATAAATAATTAAAAGCAAAAAAAAAAATTAGAAAATAAATATTTCATTACAAAAAAATAAAATATTGTTCTAAAAATTAAAATATTTAGTGAATTTACTTATGTACATTATTTCCTAAGAACTACTAAAGGTCACATTTAGGCACTTGATTTGAGATCACTTGCATACTAATTGTTCTACAAGTTCTATTGTTTGTCAAAAAAATTTTCAATTTCATTAAAAACTAAATTGGAAACTTGAGCTTCTATGCGGTTTGTTATATGGGGTGGTATTTTAGCGTCTTTAATTTTTTTCGCCAAACATAGAAAATGTGTTGCTGTGTTATCCTGCTCATCACTTATTTTTGCGAACGTCTGACAGGTGTTTGGAATGCTAGATGCTGCCATATCCAAAAAGTCATGAAACTTTTCATTGTTATTTCTCTAAAACAGACAAATTTTAAAACAATAGTTATAATTAGCAAATTAAAATAAAAAACAAAATTCAATTTATCCAGAATTTGTTAAAGAAGATTGTGTAAAATAATTTATATAATATTACAATTTATTTTACTTAAAATTAAGGCCAAAATCAAATAAAATAAATTTTAATAGATATATAGGTCGAACAATTAGTTAAATAATTTATATTATAGTTAAAATTAAAAACAAAATCAGTTAAAATTAGATTACATTTTTTTTTTCTTAAAAAGATTATTTTTACATTTGGCAAATGGATAAGAATTAGGCCTTATGCCTAAGAAATGCTAATTGCAGTCTATAGCTAAAGTTTTTGTTCAACAAAGTTGAAAAATATCTGATTATGCAGAACTTCACTCAAATCCTGTTTTTCGCTGAGGGACCAAAACTAGGACTTCTTCCTAAGAATGGCTTATTGCACTCTATAGCTTAGTGCTTTAGCTATATTCTGACTTACATTTTATTTTTCCCTAAAGTTTTTTGCTCAAAAAAGTTGAAAAAAAAAATCTGATTCTTCACGCAAATAAAGGCTGTTTTCATAAACGCAGTATGCAATGCAACATTTCATTGCATAGAGTTCATAATAGCATTTAGAATATAATTTAAAAACTTTTATCACATAAAATATAAAGATATTGGACTATTTAAAAGAATCTTAAAACAAAAATTTTTAAATTACATATATTTCTAAATGCTAATATGAACTCTATGCAATGCAATCTTGCATTGCATACTACGTTTATGAAAACAGCCAAATATTTCAAAAAGTAATGCCGAATTTTTTTGGTACTAAAAAAAATTCGTACTATCTGGCAACGCTAAAATAGAAATGGCGCAAATATTTAATTGCTATGCTTGGTTTTCACCACTATATCAGTTTTGTTGAACCAAGCATTAGTCTGTGATTTAATTAATAGAGTCTGAGAAAACAAAAAATATATACTTACTAAAATATAATATACATATATAAAAAAAAGAAAAATGGTAAGTAATTTTGAAACTAACAGCTTGGCCCACGATGTTTGAGTTTAAAATTCAAGCGAACGCTAGCGTTCGACATCATGGACCAGGCTGTAAGTATATGACTTATAATTTAAGTTTGTATTTTTAGTTTTCCAAATGTCCTTTTTGCCACCACAAAATTTGCATTAATTTAAAAATAAAAAAGGCAAGTGGCGAGCCGTGGCAGCAGCAACCATATGAGCCGTATAGGCAAATATATGCCTATCCTCCCCAATGGCAAGTTTCTCAGCAAAAAGTTCCCCAGCAGGTTCTTCAGCCCGTAGTTCTCCAGCAAGTTCCCCAGAAGCAGATTCCCTACTTGCAAGTGCCCCAGCAGCAGGCTCCCCAGTGGCAATCTTCCCAGCACCAAGTTCCAAACCAGCAGCAGTTGGCTCAACAGCCGCAATTGGAACCAGTGGTAGGGGATAACCCAAAATAAATTAAATATATTTTTTATCGATTAGTTTTTTCTTTTTGACCAGGTTGATGAATTAAGAGTATTATTATTTTCAAGCTAATGTGGCCTAAACTTCAATGTAAATAAAAATTCAATTTTTATTACAATTTTTAATCCCGACGTTTCGTGGATTTATTGTCGTCTTTTTCAAGGGTTTGTAATCTGAAAAATTTCAAACGTCGGGATTAAATTTGTAATAAAAATTGAATTTTTATTTACATTGAAGATTAGGCCACATTAGCATAAAAATAATAATACTCATATTGTTTTTGTTTTGTTTATTTTATATATTTATTATAAATGTATAACTTGAGTTTTTTATTTTTACTTTTTTTAAGTTACATATGGTGTATATTTACGAAATAAAATAAATATTATTTAGTTTATATAACTTATATATGTATATACATATAAGTATGTATAAATGAATTGTTTTATGTTTAGTTATTTTCTTTTAATAAATATTTTATTTGTTACTGATTGAAGATCTTTTTGGTTTTTTTAAGATATACCCAGCAAGCCATATGAGTCCGAAAAGAGTCTTTTCGGACACCTTTTTCGGAGCGTTAACGCTCTTTATGAGCCCAAAAAAACAATCGTAATTGCTCCGAAAACCTTCAGAAAAGAGGGTCATTACATTCGAAAATGGTCCGTCAGAAAGAGCTCTTAGATAATGTCAGAAAAGAGTCTTTTATGAGGGTTTGTTTGGGCTCTTAAAGAGCTCTTAGATAATGTCAGAAAAGAGTCTTTTATGAGGTTTTTCTTGAGCTGTGTGTAATCTTGTTTTTATTATGCTTGTGGTACAGCTATGTTTTTTTTTGTTCAAAGCACAAGTAACAAGACAACAACGTTTTGCTACACACATAATTAAGTGGAATTTCTTAGTCATACTGAGACTCAGGACAGTAACAAGCAAATTTTTCTTTCGCTCCGAAAATGCTCTTTAGTTGGACTCTTTTCTGACTCCTTTTTTCGGAGCGCTCCGAAAATGCTCTTTTGTTGGACTCTTTTCTGACTCCTTTTTCGGAGCGCTCCAAAAATGGTATGCTGGGTTTCCATTGTTTTTTTTTTTGGTGTTTCAGCACTACTGCCGGAAGCAATTTGTTGCATTCTTTTGCAGCGTTTATAGGAGTCCCGTAGACCCTTCCACCGTTTTTTGCATTCAGCTTCTGTTAAATCAGGTACAACATTTACATATAATTTGATTAAAAATAGCATTATTACTTTCTCACCACTTGCTCTACTTCTTTCCAGACATATTCCTTTTTTCTAATATTTTTATAATGTTGATCTCCTAAATCGTACAAAATTGGACGGCTGCGCAACTTTTCAATTAAAATTTCATCTAAATCCATTTTCTTTTCTAAAATACAATAAAAAAAGTAAATAAAAACATAACAATAAATCTTAAACAATAAAACACTTAAGGTGCCATCAGACGGGATGTATTTTACATATGTACTGTCACTTTTCTTACCCATATGTAATTCCGTATGTATGTCAAATTTTCCATTTTACATACGATTCATAATTTTTGCTATCACACCTGCTTATGTTTTTCCGTATGACATAACCTATAAATGTAAACAAAAGCTGACTTTTTAACGTGTATACATTTCAAGAATTGCTTCTTTTGGCCAATCTAACTGCAATAAATATAATAAAGATAATTTAATTTATTAAAAATTAATTTTTTTTAAATTTTACAATATATTTTTTCAAACAATTTTGTTTCAAAACAAAACAGCTGTTTTGTTTATGTTTGTCACAGGAAAATAGAGCGTGTTCTAATCGAAAAAATTACATATGTATTTCCACATGTATGTTACATATGCAAAGTTTCATATGTATCACACGATTTGTACAACTTTTACAGATAGAAAATTTGACAGTACATATGTAAAATACATCCCGTCTGATGGCACCTTTACCAACTTAAATCAAACAAAACAATAAAAATATAAACAGCTGTAGACACCATTCATTTATGTACATATATTTCAGTGGTGTCACTTATTGTATTTTTTTTAAGTAGCGTTTTTTTCATTGAACAGGTTCCTTCAAAATTTAAAAAACAAATTCCCATTGAGTAAAGACTAATAGCGTGTTCAGATATGAAACTTAATTGAGTCAATATTCGGTTAATTGACAATATTATTTTAAGTGTTCAGGCATACTCAATTTTCAGCTTACTCAATAATCATTTGACAGCTGGAAAACAATACAAAAAATACTCTATATGGTTGTTGTGTTTCTATGTAAACAAACTTACCTTCACATTGACTTTTCAATGATTTCTTTTGTTGACATTTGCCATTTTATACAATTTGTTCACTAAACACAGTTATGAACAGTGTTGCATTCGAATTCTTACTCAATATTATAACAATTTCGTACTTATTGCGCAATAATTAATTGAGATTTTATATGGAATATTGATCTCAATAATGTACAGTTTCTTTTGACGCTTGAAATATGAAGATGTATGTATTTGTTTCTGTTCTATATTTTTTGTTGTTGTTGAAGTTTTGTTTTTTAATAAAAAGTTACAAAAGGATATATAAACTATAAAACTATAAAACAAAAACTATAAAATTTTAAGTTCCATTATAAAAAAAAGTAATAAATTAATGTCTTAAACATCAAAACCAATAGTGTACAGTTAGTTTTGATGCTCACAGTACATATGTGTATTCAACAATTTATTAATTTTTTAACATAATAGCGTAGACAGACGACACAGTTAATTTGCATTAACAGTCTTAATTCAAATTAACTCGTAAATTATTCTAACTTAATGCGCATTAAGTTAGACGCAAATACACAAAATCAAACTGAATTTATACTGCATTTAGCTATTTCAATATGGCAACATCGTCGAAAATCAATAATATGTTATCAAATTGTTTACTATTTTAAAAGAGACAATTGTAAAATTAAAATAATAAAAATAGATTTCCACAATTGCCTTTCTCTTATTTCAGAGTGTCCCACTGCGGTCCCCACATGTAGCAACACGTTCAGGTTGATGGTTGCTAGTGCATGAACAAGTTTTGCATTATGAAACAGTTTCAGCAAAAGTAATTTCAGCTTTTTTTCAAAGAAATACTGTTTTTCAGCAAATGCCAAACAAATTTTTTCATAATTAAATAGTTGTTTACAAACAAACAGCTGTTACCTAAATGCAGTTTAAATGCAAAAACTGTCGTCTGTCACGGTAAAATCTTAATTCAAATTAGTGAGATTTTATTGCGCATTAACTCTGTCGTCTGTCTACGGTATAAGTTTCATATAATAAAAAAACTAATATGTATCAAGTAAAACAAAAAAAAAGGTACACAAAAAGTGGCAGGCATCTGTAAAATTCTCTACAATATTTAGTTCTTAAATAATTTAGTTTTGTCTAAAAAGCAAAAATAAATAGAAAAAATATTAAATACACGCAAATTATTTACGGTGGAACCTTACCTTTATATCATTGGCAGTTATATTTGGGACATAGCTTTCCACGTTTTTTACAATTGTTTCCAAAGCGTAATTTCTAACGTGCTTATTATGATAATGCTTGTTCTTCGGACTATAAAGGCATTCATTCCGTTCCCAAGCTTGCATAAGCATTAAAACAGCCTCCTTTGGCCACTCAATCTATATATGTATAAAGACAGAGAGGTGATACATACTTTGATTGCAATTAGTTTACATTGTACTCATCTTAACACCTTTATTCATTGTATTTTGTATAATAAATTGTATAAACTATACAAACAACTAAAAAATCTTAAATGTTCGTCTTATAAATTATATTTTGTGCTTTAGATCAATGAAACCGACATGTTGGTTTCTTAACAGCTGTACTAAAAAATACAACTCTGATCGCATAGAAACTATAATTTTATGAACATTTTTAAAAACTTTTGCAAGTCGGACAGACTTGTCAAAAAAATCTGTCATTTAATTTTTAGCCAAACTATCATACTCTATGAACACACACGATTTTTTTGACATATCGTACGACTAAATAAGATAGTCAGTGGACACCTTTACAGGCTCATCATTGTTATTTGTAAAACTCAGTTTCATAGAAGATGCTCCCATTGGAATTAAAACATAATAAATTAATTAAACGCTTATATGATAATGACAACGAAAGTAACCAATTCATTACGGTAAGACAAAAACATTTTTTAAAAAATTACACATCAATTCCACCAAGAATATATGGTCAAATTAAGATACACAAAAAAGATAGACCAATTAGGCCTATTGTATCTACTATAAAATCGGTAGCATATAATTTATCACGTTTTTTGGCAACAATTTTGAGAAAATCTTTCAAACCTAAATATTCAGTTAATAATTCTAAAGAATTTGTTAAAAATATTACGAAGATTAAAATTCCAGAAGAGTATAAGTTGGTATCTTTTGATGTTGTAAATTGTTTTACAAACATTTCAACACAAATTGCTCTACAAATTATATTAAGAGATTTTGACCAACATATTAGTAAAAATACTAATATTCCAAAAGATCTGTTTTTGGATCTACTTAAATTTTGTCTTAATGAATGTAATTACTTTTGCTATGAAGAAAAAATACTACGTATGAAAATTGGTCTCTTTATGGGTTCTAGCTTGGCGCCAATTTTGGTAGAAAGAGTACTTGAGGATGTTGTTGACCAAACATTACTAAATCTTAATATGGCTCCTTTATTCTGGTATTCGTAGGTGGATGATCATATTACAGCAATTCCAAATAAACAAATACATATGGGGGATTCACAAGGTGTCACAAAGTCATATGTCTTAAAATAATAACATGAAAAAATACGACTGCTGTGAACAACCCCTCATAATTCAGTGTGCTATTTTGAATTTAAATCAGCTGATTTAAAACAAATATAAAAATTAATATTGTTTTCCACAATGCCAAAAATAAGTGAAAAAACTAAAATAATAGCCAGTTTGTGCGAAAAATACATTTTAGATGTTGTGATGGCAAACTCAAGTAAATAAACAAAAAATTTTTATTTGTATTTGTATAAAATCATATTTTCTTAGGCGACGAAGATGAGGAAGAAGAAATTAATGGAATGTTCGTAATTAATATTGCTAGCTTACTATCAAACCGCAGAAGTTTTCATTTCGGAGTTCCTAAATCTGACAAATGGCAGCAAAACGTTTTAAAGAAGTTTGACGACAACCGGCTTAATCAAATGGTTCGCGTTCGTCCAGAAGAGTTTTCACACATATTGAACTTAATAAAAGACGATGATGTGTTTAAGACTTATTCAGAATCATTACAGCTTCCAATCGAAATACAACTACAAATTGTCCTTTATCGATTAGGCTCCTCGGGCGACGGGTCGTCAGTTCGAAAAGTTGCAACTCTCTTTGCTGTAGGTGATGGAGGCACAATTCAAAATATAAAAAAACGTGTTTTCCAGGCGATATTAAATTTTAAAAAACGTTTTTTATTCTGGCCTAATACAATGGAGCGATTGCAAATTCTGTCCGCAACAAAGGAAGAAATGCCAGGATGCGTGGGATAATAAGATTGGCAGAAGCTCCTGTCAGAAATCACGAACTTTTCTTTTCGCGGAAACGTCAATATGCCATAAAAGTACAAGCAGTGTGCGACTTCAAATTGCGGATTAGACAAATAACAATAGGTTATCCAGGCAGCGTGAATGACGCAAAAATATTTTTAAACTGTCCACTAGCAAAACACCCGGAACGCTTCTTGTCACCTCCTCAATGGATCGCTGGAGATAGTGCTTATCCCCTTAAATCATTTTTGTTAACGCCCTTTAGAGAAAATATCATCGATCATACCAAAACTGAAAGAGATCTATTTAACAAACACTTTTCTAAATATCGTGTCCGCATTGAGAACTGCTTTGGTATTTGAAAAGAAAAATTCAACAGCTTAAAGGAACTTAAATTTAGAATAAATTCTAAACAAAATAAGGTAGAATGTAACAAGTGGATCATGGTTTGTTGCATTTTACATAACATTTTAATAGAATTTCACGACGAAAAGAATAACGACAGCAACATTTTAATATCAGAAAAAAACTTACCACCAACAAGCAACACCAGAACTGGCTTACTTCAATTTATTCAAAATCAAAATTTTTAATTTAACTGTGTATTTATTAATAAAAAACAAAGAAATATTTCATACTAAAAACTATTAAAACAAAATTCACAGCATCTGTTTAGCATTTTTTTAAATTTAATTTAAATGCGTACCTACATATATATTATTAAAAATCAAAGAAATATTACTTACTAAAAACTATTTAATCAAAACTTTAAAATTCACAGCATCTGTTTTGATACATTAATATAAAAAAAACATTTCATATTTTAATACATATGTATATAAAAAAGAAAAACTAAAAAAAATAAAATATCACTTTTACTAAAAAATATTTCATATTTACATATGTATATACTAGATATACGAACAAGACGGCTTAAAACAATAACAAACCAATCATTTCAAAACAAATGCAATGCTTACAACTCAGTATGAACGATCAACAACTTCAAAAACAAATCAAATAAAACACAAAACAAAATTGATGCAGAGTTGGTCGCTATCAACCCAATGTTTTGTTTGTTTGTTTTGTTATTATCAAACGACCAAGCTTATTGGTGATGTTTTGTACAGCGCTGAAAACATAACAGCGCTTTATTTCGCTTGTTGCTGACTGTTGCTTGTGTGCTGAAAATCATATACACCAACTCGATGGAATTCTATTTATCACATGCTGTTATCAATCGAGAAGAATTGGCCAGAAATCATTCAACTTCTTCAAGAAAAGAACGATTTAAGCAGAATAAATAATATTCAACTAAGCCACATTAGTGAAATAGTTATGGTTTTACAACCATTCGAGGAGGCTTTCAAAAAGCTGGAGGGCGATAAAAGTCCCACTATTCATTTAGTTTGCATTTATGCTTATCACTTAAAAAAAAAGTGTATGAATATGACTACAGATCAGGATTTGACAAAAAATTTAAAAGAAAATTTGATTAAACACTTAGAGGCAATAGTAGATAAAAATCTTAAAATCTACCACAAAATTGCATTATTTTTGTTTCCACCCACCAACAAATTACTACAATATAATTATGAACAAAAACAAGAAATTAAGTTTGAATGTAAACGATTGATGGAGGCCTACAATGACAATTTACCAAACCAATCAAGACAATTTACCGCATCTAGCAACATACATGAACCCTTTGCAGATTTTGTAGACCAAACAGAAGATAATGTGCAATCCGTAGATTATGAAGTGGAATCTTACGAAAAAAAACAACATATGGCTTGAAGACAATTTTGACGTTTTAAAGTGGTGGTATTCACATAAAAACGAGTATCCACTGCTTTATAAATTAAGTTGTAAAATTTTTTCTACTCCGGCGACAAGTGCTGCATCTGAACGGGGTTTTTCGCAGGCTAGATGTCTAATATCCGAAAAAAGATGTAACTTATCTAGAAATGATTCAACAATAAATCATATTATGTTTTTACATGAAAATTTGGACAAGGCAGAGGAAGTGCCTTATGTCAAATTACACAGCCTTAAAGAATTTATGCTTATTTGTTATATTTTGTTGTTGAGACCGAGTTAAACTGTGAATTATCTTTTTTATTGGATTTTTTTTTATGTTATACTATTTTTTAAGTTACATGAGACTGTATTAAAATGTTAATTTTTTTTTTTATTGTATTGGATTTCAAAATTTTTAAATATATATTATTTTCTTTAAAACTTTAAAAATAAATCTTGTTTTATACCTTAATCAAAGAGATTGTTCCCCAACACAAGCCATCGTTTGTAAAAATTAGTAAACTTACACGCCGTGTATTAAAGATTAATTGTTGTTATAGCTGCCGCATAAAAGCAAAGCGGCGCAAAAAATAAACAAACGTCCAAGCTACGCAAAGCAACACCAACCAAATCATAGCCATTCAAAACACAACACATTGTTTGATTTGTTTTGGTGAGTCGCATGTTTTGAAAGTTTGATTTTGTTTTGATATGCGCGTGGATTTTTTTGTTTTGTTGTCTCTATGCAGTGATGGTTTGAAAATATTGTTGTGTGTATCTTGCACTGTTTAAAATGAGTTTGCGCTTGAGCAAGTTGTTTCAAAACAGCTTATTCTAGTGTCTAGTATATACACAAAAAAGAAAACAAAAAACTTAAATCACTTTTACTAAAAACTATTAAAAAACAAAATTTCAAAATTCACAGCCTCTTTTTTACACTTCTAAGCATCGGTACATAAATATGTACATATGTATTACTTATATTTATGTTTCAGTTCCTCCATTGCTAGCCTTTCCTTTAACTCCAATTCCTTCATTTTTATCCTCTCATTGCTTTTAATTTCTTGTTCCTTTAACGTTAATTCTCTTTCTTTTAAATTTAGTTCCTTCTCTTTAAGATCCAAATCCTTTTCCATTTTCTCCCTCTTAAATTTCAACATTTCAGTTTGCATCTCCATTATTTCAGATAGTCCAGTTCTAGAGTATATGCCCTTACGACTTGCTGAAGGTAAACTATCACCGTCAGAATTCAAACTGCTTGGTAACGGCGAGTTTTCTTCAAGCTCCTCTACGTCTGTATACTCTAGAACTTCTGTATACAAGCTTTCTTCTATAACCACATTTTCAACAATTCGCCTGCCAAATATGTCATCCAACTCATCAAAGAATAAACACATCTTTAATTAGGTAGCTAAAATAAATAAATTTTGATAGTTAGCCTCTTCAAAGTGAATATTCATTTTATTTATACCTCTAATGGCCGAATTCTCAGTCATTAGTTAACCATTGATAAACTAATATACTAACTGTTCTTTAACTAATACTTGTTATTCTTATGACAAACTAAGCATTGCGAATAAAGAATCATTAGTTAAGCCTTTGTCATTAGCTAACTGTTCGACTGAGAATTCGGCCATAATTGTTTCACCGTCCATGCTGCCGGCACCAGTTGACCCTTCCCATCCTTTTGCTTTATTATAGCTAGTACGCATATTTCTAACTTTTGCTCGTACTAGCTTCCAGTCTACCTCCATCTTCATTTCGTTTAGAAAGCGCTTATAGTAACCCTGGGAAGTTGGCTTCTGCAAGTAATAATTTTAGTACGTTTAGAATTTTTTTTAAATAAACTACAAACCTCAAAATTTCTATTTGCAATGAAAAATTCAATGAGCGCCTTCTCCTCTACAAGGGTCCATTTTTTAGTTGGATTTATGCGGATACGCTTTATCTTTGCCTAAAATACAAAAATTTCGTGATTCTTATCCATGATTTAATAAATTTAAGTATTTCTTACCTGATTATTTTCCATTTTTCGGTTTTGTTGCAAATTACAAATAAATTTTATTTTGTTTGTTTACCAAACAGAGTCGTAAGCCGATACAATTTGACGCCGCAAGTGTTTTGTGGCAAAAATTTCTAGCCGCAGGTAAAATTCGGATATTAGCCGGATAAAACTATACCATAAACGGCGGCGGCTACAAAAACTATTGCGGCTCGGCTCAGCCGCTCAGCGCAGGTCTCTTCTGATTAATTACGACAGCACAATAAACATAGCAAGCAAAGTTCTATTAATTTAAGACACTTTTTGTTTACAAAGCAACAACAATATTTTTAAACCATTGTAAAATGTTAGAACATTATGACAATATAACATGATAGCACACCTTGTGAATACCCCAATAATGTATTAAATAAACTAAATGAATATGATGACAAGATTAAGTTTACGGTAGAAGTTGAAGAATCACCGTAAAGCTAATGGAAAAATCATAACCAATTGGTATCATAAAGAAATTGCATCGAATCGCATTTTGAATTACTATTCAGCTCATCCATCACATATGAAACTTATGGTGTTTTCTTTTCTGAAATAAAATGTTACACTTTTATTATGTACATTTTTATAATGTTTACCCCACATTTTATAGATGTCGCATTTTTAATGGTCAGAATAGAACATAAAATTACAACAGTGTAACACTTTTTTTTATGTACAGCTGTTTTTGTTTTTTTTTTGTTAAAAAAGAAGCAGACAGCTCCCTGGTAAGATCGCTTGAAATAAGACCAATGGCACCTTCCCGACTAATACGCAAATTCTTCTTAAACTATAAAAATTATATATATAAACATACATTACATATATAAGAAGTAGGAGATATTGTCCTATGAAATTTGACATAAATTAACTTCAGAGTATTCATTAATTACGTTCTCTACAAAGCCTTTCACTCGCGGTTGTAGATTTCTTTCCATAATCATATAAAATATTTTATCATCATCAGATGATGAACATGAATCCAACAAGTCATCCAAAATTTTTTCAGTACATAAAAAAGTAGTAATATTTTCCATTTTGTATATATCTGTTTTGTTTCTTAACACAAATACACATTCATAAACAAAACAAATGTCAGCTGCAGCGATGCCAACTTAGCCCTTTTCGGGCTAGATTTAGCCGGATTTTAGTCACTCAAAAGGCGAAAAAAGAAATTTGGGTGTGGTTTTATATGGATTTTTTTCTATTTAGCCCTTTTTTCAAAAATGTTTACGCGTTTTGAGTCTCAAAAGTTGTCATCACTGGTCAGCTGTTTTATCGTGCGATTCTCCCCCTCTAAAAATACAGAGTGTGAAAGGTGCACCATTTTTTAAATTTATAGTGTGACATTTATAGAACAGAACACACTACACTTTAGTAGTGTTGACATTTTTTCAGAAAAGAACACAAAAAAATAAAAAAGATGCGAAATGGGAAAAACGTGTAACATTTTCGCCAGAAAAGAAAACGTCATTAACACTGCAAAAAATTTCATAATGAAAGTGTTAAGTATATCTTTGGTCTCAAAATCTTATTAGAATTAAAAAAATTCTTATCAAAAATAATTTTCCACATAAGGTTATTAATCGTCTAATTAACATAGTTCAACATCGTAAGCGTATTAATATTAATAGTAATTCAAATGAAACACAAATTAATTATGCGTATCTTTCTACTAATGAGGAAGATATATTAACCACTAATAAAACAGCATCATGATCAGTTAATTTTGCATCAATGACTTATGTTCCGGTTTTAACTGAACAATTATCTAGAGCATGTAAATATTTCACACCTAATGTTAAACTTGCACTGAAACCACCAATAATGGATAATACTAAAAAATTGTTCAAGAACCTTAAATATAAACTAAAACCTGGGCAAAAATCTGATGTTGTACATATATAAAATTAATTGTAAAAATTGTAACATAGTTTATATTGGAGAAACAACTCAAAAGTTGATGAAAAGATTGAAACAACATGAATATGACTGCAAATGTTTAACTGAAAAAGTTAATTTATCAGCATTAGCCAAACATGCTAGATCAAAAAAGCATGAGTTTGATTTTGACAACGTAAAAGTTTTAAAACAAGAACAAAATAAATTGAAGTTGCAAGTACATGAAGTGAATCAAATCGTCAAGTATGAGCAAGTTGCTTGTAATTTCAAAAGCGATAAAAAGGATTACATAAACACATATTGTAATTTAATTACTCCTTTAAGATAGTAAATATCGAGCCATTACCGCCAAAATAATGTATCCCACACCATAATCTATTGTTGTTTTTTATCGAAATCGCTAGTTCAACATCATTTAAAATTATTAAAATTAAATGTATTACACAAAACAATATTTACATTATAAATTTTGAAATAATGGCTTTATTCAAACTGTTTTTATTTAAAAAAAACCTTCCCCTGTAAAATTTTGAGTTTGTGGGATACATTTTTTAAAATTTGAAATTAAATTGATGAAATTATTGAATTTGTAATTCCAGCATTTTGGAGCTTGCTTTAGATCATAAAGCGATTTCTTTAACTTGCAACACATTTTCGAATTTCCTTTAACGCCTTACAGTAGAGCCATGTAAATATTTTCTTTTAAATCGCCGTGTAAAAATGCTATCTTCACATCCAATTGATGGTGGAATTTATAGCCATGATTTAGACCAACAGCCAGTACTATTCGTATTATACTTTATTTTGCAACGGGAGCATATGTATCCCAGTAGTCGGTTCCATATTTTTGGAGAAACCCTTTGACAACCAATCTAGCTTTGTATTTTGTCGGATTTCCGTTAGTATCTTCTTGATTTAAACTGATTTTTGTTAGGAGGAGCTTTGACTATATCCCAAACATGATTTAGCTTCAGTGAATTTAATTCATCTTCAACTGCTTTCTCCCATTGCTTTGTATCTGATCGATTACAAATATCTTCATAAGTTTGAGGCATATTATTTTGAACAACTTCAGCATTAAACCCAGTAATGTAATAAACAAGTTTGCCGGGCAAGCGACTTATTAGACAAAATTGCCTTTAAGAAAGCAAAAGTTAAAACGTTTATTTGCTTCGAATAAAATTTTTAGAATGACAAAATTTTCAATTACATGACAAACATAAAAACAAAAACTAGTACGATTGAAAAAAAACATATTTCAACAAAGTTTTTATATGTTGACGTAGGTCGTAATGGCTAATTTTCTGATGGAGGTGTGTTTAATCAGTGCACATTTGGACAAGCGCTGGATACTAACCAGCTATGCCCCCTAAAGCACTATTTGATCGACATCATGCTGTTCCGTATGTACTCGTTGCTGACGATGTATTCGCTATGAGAAATAATCTCTTAAAGCCATACTATATCCAACGAGGTCTCACTATGGTACAGCGCGTTTACAATTATCGGCTAAGTCGTGCTCGCCGTATTATTGAAAATGTTTTTGGCATTATGTGTTCGCGTTTTCGGGTATTGCGTAAACCAATATGCCTAAATCCGGAAAAAACTATGCTATATTTGTCTTATTTCTAACAATTAAAAATATCAAAGTATGTAACAAGTAATTATTTATTTAAGTCTTTTTTTCATTACAAGCACATTGTAGCTTGAGATCGATTTGACTAGGGGAAAGTTAAAATGATACATGTGCCAAATATTGAAAAATCCCATTTTTGAGTTAAAAAATAATTTTTTTGATAGATATCCCACTAGAGCTGAAAATTTGTGTCTGGCCTACTATCCACTAGTACTAACCTTGGTGCAAACCTCATCCAAATCGGAAGACATTGATTTTCAAAATTTGGTCACTTGACGTGAAATTCACCATAGGTAAATGTAGTAAGATCATTGTATTATTAAGGGGAATAATAATAAATCTCCTTAAGATTGGATGCTAAAATTGAAAGGGGGGTCAATCTGTATAGAGATACAATTACAAATACATACTCATGATGTATATACAATTCGTGGTTAAAGGAAATAAAAAGAAATGATTAGTTTCTTTTATTTAAATTAGTGAGAGAAACTGGGATGCTCACCTTTTGGGTTTATCTTTATCATCCCAATCATGAATAAAAATTCCGCGGGAGTTTTTTCCCTTTTCCCATTTTGCCTATTCAAATTCAATGTTAAAAAAATAAAAAGGGAAAAACTCCCGCGGATTTTTTATTCATGATTGGGCTGTATATGTATACTTAGCTAAACCCGGTGTTCTTCGCTACCCCCCCTTGTTATAAAATAAAACGTATTTATATATTTAGAACCATTTATTTATTTAATTTTAATGTATTTATTGCAATGTTTTAGGATATACAATATTTTTAGTTTGCCCATCAAGAGTATACACATATACACGGGATATTAATCTTGAACTTTGTTAACAGTCATCGCAAACGCTAACCCAACAGGAAAAAATTGTTTAAAATCAAATGGTAAATCTGTTGGTAACATTGGAATGTATTTTACTGTTATAATGGTCGCTTCGAGTGCCATTGCAAAGCAGTGGTGATCGAAATTACGCAGTAAAATAATTGGCACTTCAATTTTAAGTTGTAGCACATGTGGTGGAAAGCCTGGCACATCGAGTGAATTTAAGAACTCAACAGGATAATTAACGGCTTTACGGGTTGATTGGTTGATTTAACGCATTTCAAACTGATATCCATCTTCTCCATATGGAAAAATAAGGAAATCCAAAACGCAATCAAGGAAATCCAAAACGCAATCTCCACTGTTCCTGGTCAATTTTAATTTATTCGCTTTTTGTAGGAAACTTTATCCACAAATGAGCTTTATTAATAACTTTCTTTAAAACTAAAAACGAAGAAAATTTTCAAAATTTTTTATTTGAGATAAAGATTTTCAATGCTTTCATAGTTTTCCGCCAATCACTTTACGTTCTCTTTCCGAAATCTGTATAAATTGAAATAATCAGCTGGGTGGGAATGTGTTTGTTCAACGTTAACACACTTTAATGAAACACCCTTTATTAATATATGTTTTTGTTTTGCATTATTCAAATTCTTGTATATACTAGCATTAAAATATTTGTAGGCACACCTTGTTCATGAACGCGACAGGTGGCGTAGTTAAAAATGTAATAATAATTTTAAGAGAGTCTTCCTTTATAGTATTGTTATGCATGTAGCAGACCCAGGAAAAAAGGTGTTGTGCTTCCAATAGCTGAAGCTTTATTAGCAAGACATTATGAAGATGATATTAAAAAATTGTTGATAGATATAAAAGTTTTTTGCATCATTAAACAGATAAAATGGCCATTGTCGAAACGTATGTATATGCGCTGATTGGAGTTGGACATTTGTAAATTATTTAATAAAAACTGTCAACAATATGGATTCTGTTTCCAGTTATTTACACAAATGTGACACAATTATAGAAAAAAATTTAAAACTAAAACCAAATTTTGTAGTAATACAAATTTTTTGTGCTCATTTAAAGGCATTAAAACTGCACAGAAAGTATTGATCAGACAAATTTTTACAAACAAAAAATAGACGATTACTGGATGTAGTTTTAAAATCTGGCAATTATACTGTTGTCAAAGAGGCTATAAAGTATTTCGTCTCAACAAGTTGCAAAAAGCAACTAGAAACAAATATAAAAACTGATCTGCACAAATTGGATAATTAGCCACAGTATAAAAAAAGTGCCATTCAAATTTTTAATAGTATGGACATAAAACATGGAAAAGATGGAACAAAAAACAATAAAAAAAATTCCAAATATTTTAATTTAATTTTAAAAAAATATATTCCTTAGATTGTATTTTGGACAAATATAATGGGAGCAACAATTGATAAAAGCACCTAAACACGCATATCAAACGCACCTGTTGAAAATTATTTCAATATCAACAAAAATGTTACTCTTGATTAGGGTTACCATATTCATTTTGAGAAAAAGACCAAAAAAAACCGCACAATTACCCTTAAAAAGAGGACAACAAATTTAATTTATTTATTTACATATAACAACAACACAAAAGTTAAACAAAATATTAAAAAAATTATATTTTATCAGTCTGATCTCATAACTACTACAACATAAAAATATAAAAATTAACAAATTCATTTTAAAACTTCACAAGTATTATATATAAATTTTTAGTAGAAGTTGTCAAGTTTCATGTATATTTTTCAGCGCTTGCAATTTGATCCAATATATTATTATCGCATTTTTTTAAATATTCATACAACACTTGACAATTCATATCAAAATTATATTTGACTTTAATAATATCAGAAATAGTTTCTGTGTTTAATTTATTTCTTTCTGGTGTCCACTGAATTCAGACCTTCTAGAACTAACAACTTTGAGAAATATTATAAAACAAAATTCCCAAAGGTTAACACACACATTCAGGGAAAGAATTGACCATTTTAAAACTTGGAATGATTTGGAATTTATAAGATTTCGTCTTTCAAAGAAAAGTGCATCAGCTATTTTCCCCCCTCCAATAAATTAGCAATTGGCACCTTTTCCAGACATTTCTGGACAAAAGTAAAAAAGTCGTTGAAACAATTAAATTTGCCAATTAATTGGTGTAACTCTAAACGTCAAACACCAATGTTACCACATTTTCCACCGAATGCAGTCGGTAGTTATACGTAGGTAAAAAAAACTTTAAAATTCCCAAATTCTTTTTACCGGTTAGGTAAGGAAAACTAATAGGTATAAACAATAGTTAAAATTACGGGCATAAGACAGGTAGACAAAGGCCAAAAGCCAAAGCCGTTTAAAATTGTGACGGCGCATACTTAAGGTGGCTATACACTACGTGTATTTGCTTATGTATTTTTAAGTTTACAACCCACATGTTTTTCTTTATGTCTGTCAAAATTGGTTATTTTACATAAGGGTTTTAGTTTTTGGTCACCAACTTGTATGTACAATTACACGTGACATCGCCATGATTATTTACAACAGCTGATTTGCTTAAACATTAAAATTTTGTTTTTTTTTGTGGAAGTGTGATAAATAAAATGAATTCAAATGAAAAAAATATTGCACTATGTAGTATTGCTGCAATTGTTGCAGCACTAAATATAAAAAGAAAAAAAGAAAAAAAAATTAAAAGAAATCGCACTATTTGGAGTCAAAAATGGTTGCTTCGCCGGGACTCAGGACTTGGTTTTGGATCGATGGTTATAAACGAACTTCAATTGGAGGATCCAAAAGCATTTCAAAATTTTGCAAGGATGTCTTATGCGTCCTTCAATGAGTTGATTCAGAAAGTATCCCCTTATATATCAAGGCATGACACTCATTTGCGTGAAGCCATTTCATCTAGTGCAAGGTAATACACACTACTGCCAGAAAAACGGAAAATTGTAATTCAAATTTCTGTTTTAGATTGCTTTTGACTTTGAGGTTTCTGGCCACTGGAGAGAGATTCCAGCAATTATCGTATGGCTTCCGCATTTCTGCGTCTTCCATTGGGAGAATTATTCCAGAGACACTTTATGCTATTCATACAGCTTTAAAGGATGATTTTTTGAAAGTAAGTATATAAATTTTATGATAAACATACTGTGAGCATCAAAATAAAGTGTACAAAAGTATTTGTCATAAAATAGTTTTTATTTCAGCCTTTAAATATACGATTACATATACCATTTTTTATTTTCTAAATCAGTATTCAGTACTCTACTTAAATATAAAAAAACAACAACAAAAAATTAGAACAACAATAGTTTTAAAACAAAAACAAAATATATACCATATTTTACGCGTCAAAAAAAAGTGTACAAATTATATTTGTTACAAAAGTTTGGTTAATTTAGTATTTGGTTGCTTTTCCTTTTGTCTTAATTACGGCACTCAGTCTTCGAGGCATCAATTCAACGAGTTTTTGAGTTATGTCAGATGACATTTTTTGCCACTCCTCCATTATAATAGATTTAAGCATATCCTTATTAGTAATTGTCCTCTTTCGTATTTGGCGGTCCAGGTGCTCCCATAAATGCTCGATTGGGTTAAGGTCCGGTGATTGGGGAGGATGATCTAATGTTTTAGGGGTGCGATACAGGAGCCATTCTTTACCTATTCTTGTGGTATGTTTGGGATCATTGTCTTGTTGGAAGGTCCAAGGTCCCTGTAAACCCAATTTCTCCACACTCCATGGCAAATTGTTTTTCAAAATGTTCAGATAATCCGTTTTATTCATTATATTTTCAATAAAAACCAAATTCCCAACTCCACTTGCCGCCATACATCCCCAGACCATCACCGAACCCCCACCATGTTTAACCGTAGATATTAAATTTTGTTCGGCATACTCTGCATTTTTTGTTCTCCATACTTTCACAGGTTTTTTCTGACCAAATACCTCAAATTTACTTTCATCGCTGAATGCGTTTTTTCTGGTTTACTGGCGATTTAGTGGTTTCTTTCGCGGTAATCGACCATGTAGACCACTTTCGTGTAGTGCTCTTCGGACTGTGCTGGCACTTACTATGGTATATTTTGTTGCTGAAACTTCCTCGGATATTTTAACAGCACTTTTAAACGGATTTTTCTTTACATCACACACTAAACCCCTTATTTCACCTTCATTTAAAACTTTTGGTCTACCTGCACCTGGACGATTTTCTACTTTGCCAAATTTTTCGTGTTTATCAACTATTTTCTTTACAGTATTATGGCTTCTGTTTATAATAGACCCAATTTCACGAAGGGTCTTACCAAGGTGAATTTAAATACTAGGTGACAGCGTAGCGCCAGCTGATTATTCATGGTGAAATTGAAAATGTCAAAAAGTTATATAAAAAAAACTTTTTGACAGTGACGAAGGTTTTTACATATAAAAATGCCTGTTGTTCTTGCCTTGTTGTAATTGTTGTAGCAATGCTGTCACCTAGTATTTAGTTTCACCATGGGTCTTACCTTCGTTCCGAAATTTTACTACAAGTTCTCTGACATCAGTAGATGTTTGTTTGCCCATTTTTAGAAAAATAATAATTTATGTTCCACAAAAAGATTGTAATCTGTAACTGGCATCTAACTAATATAAAACAATAGTGATTCAAAAGAATGCAGAAAAGTAAATAAACAACCAAATATAACGGTATTTTTTGCGGTTCAACATTGATAAAATGCAACTCAACTAAGATGTACACTTTTTTTTGACGCGTAAAATATGGTATATATTTTGTTTTTGTTTTAAAACTATTGTTGTTGTAATTTTTTGTTGTTGTTTTTTATATTTAAGTAGAGTACTGAATACTGATTTAGAAAATAAAAAATGGTATATGTAATCGTATAATTAAAGGCTGAAATAAAAACTATTTTATAACAAATACTTTTGTACACTTTATTTTGATGCTCACAGTATAAATGAATGACATACATCTGTATCTTTTTTTAGACTCCACAAAGTAAGAGTGAATGGAATAAAATTGCAGAAGAGTTTGAAACAAAATGGTTCTGTGATATGGCAGAATGAGGCAGTTAAAAAGTTCAATTTTTAACATAAAAAAATTAAATATAAAAACCAAATTTTTTTTAAAAATTAATTAAAAAAATAAAATTTAATTAAACCTCAAAAAAAGATTAAATTTTTATTAATTCATTTGTTTAATTCAACAGGTACATAGGTAAGTATTTATTTACATTAAAATACATTACTTTTCATCAAAAGTAAATAATATTTTCAGAACATTTGTCTTGCATTCTCTGCTTTTTTTTTTATTTAAAAACTTCTAGTGTTATAATTTCTTTCAGCTCGTCTTTTATTTCTGTACTTTTAATTTCAGAAAGCTCAGTTTTAATAAAATTACAAAAGCTGTCGTCTTTCTCATTAGACGGATTTCTTTTGTCGGAACATATTTTATTTAAGGCTGCCGTCGCTGCTGAAAGCACATCGTTCTCCTGGCTCTCTATGTATTGATTTGGTTGTGCAGTTTCTTTGGTTCGTTTTCTTTTACCTGTTTGTGAAGACTCATCACAATCTAATGGTTGCGACGAATCAAAGGAGTCATCGAGAGAACTTTCAGGCAGATAATAGTTAAAAATATTTTAATTGGTATAAAAAGTTGGTGTTTTTTACTTACGATTAAATTACATACGCCTTTTCTTATTCGAATAAAATCTTCGAGGAATGCTAGCTCGGTGTACCAATAGGCAGTTGGAATGTAATTTTCGTCTGCACCAGCTCCACTTTTTCTTTTTTTTTGTTTTGCCACTTCTCTCGAATATTGGCCACGCAAATACGTCATTTTATTCTAAATTAATAACATATGTACATAGATCAGTTATAAATATTAAATTCAGTTTCACACGAGTGTGGAATATATGACAGTCACAAAACCACTTTTACTTCTTTTACCTTTATGTCCGTGGTTCCAATGTCAAAATTAAAATCCTTTAATTTCGTTGAAATTTCATTGAAAGCTGCATACCGTGCATGCATGTTATGATAAAGTTTGTCCTTTGGGTTGTACAAACATTCAAATTTTTCCCACATTCTTATCATTTGAAGCACTGCTTCTTTGGGCCACTCAAACTACATATGTCAACGAAAAAAACTTTAATATTTGAATAAACTTTTATAATAATACACTTACCTTTAGGATACTACCTTTTCCATTTTACAGTATGGATATACAAAATCCCAAAATTAATGTTTTAGTCTGTGATTAATGTGTTTGTTAGCAATTTAATAAAAATAATATTTTAATACTTTTCTTTCTTCTTCTTTTTTTACACATAAATTTCCATGTCGTTTCTTTGAAAAATGCGTTAAAGCCGCTGCAAAAATTTTTGGTGGCGTCACTAAAATGCCGGCGTCAAAAATATTGATTTAAGGTTTTTCGTCTTTTAATATACAATATGTGGAGCTTGTATCAAAAATTTTTAAATAATTTATAACATTGTTATTAAATTAACAAAATGAGATAAAAAAATATTTAATTTATCACTTATGCAAATTCTTCATACGGCCGGCTAATGATAGCGCAGATATTTAACCGTCGACAAATCTTTTCGCATGGCATATACATTTGAAAACATGTGTATGAACATAAGAAAATAGAGCGTGTTCTAATCGAAAAAATTACATATGTATTTCCACATGTATTTTACACAAGCAAAGTTTATGAGGTCACCAACTATATGTTTTTATTCCGTTATGTAAAATTTCAGATGTATAATGTAATAAATTAAAAAAGAAAACATTTCAATACTTTTTGGACCGCCATGGCTATCAATAACTTTCTGCAAGCGGCGTGGCATAGAAAGTGCCAAGTTTTCTGTTTCAGAAGGCGATATTTCTGACCAGATTCTTTTAAGAGCTTCTTTAAGCGACTTTTTGCTCGTTATTGAAGTTGCCAATAATTTGCGCTTCATTATATCCCAAACGTGCTCAATTGGGTTTAAGTCTGGCCATTGACGTTGGCTATGGAGCTGTCTGGGATCAGAATAAAGCAACCACTCTTTCACAGGAAGTGCGGTGTGCTTGGTATCGTTATCCTGTTGAAAGATCAAACGGGATCCAAGGCCAAAGATGTAGACGGATGCTTGCAAATTGCTTTCCAATATACTCTTTTAAGTATGTTGATTCATGATCCCATCAATAAACTCCAAATTTTCAACCAACGCTGCTCCAATCGCTCGCCAAACTATTACATTGGCACCACCGTGTTTTACCGTAGGAACCAAATTTTGGGTTTGAAGGGCAGTGTTTGGCTTGCGCCAGACCTTTGCACAGCCATCGCTTCCAAATAAATTAAATTTGCTCTCGTCTGTAACAAGAACTCTTTTCCAAAACTCAGCGTCTTTGTTTCTGTACTTATGTCCAAACTCCAGTCTAAGTTTTCTGTTTTTTCACTTATTAGTGGCCTTTTTCGGGGAACTCGGCTTTTATATCCATTTTCTCGCAATGCTCTTCGAACAGTTCTTGGATGAACATTTTTGTTATAGTTATTAGCGATATCATCTGCAAGTTTTGGTGCACTTATTCTTGGATTCTTTTTCACTTCTTTTACGGTGTGGTTAATATCACGATTGGTAAGTTTTTTTGAACGACCGCTTCTTGGAATATTTGCTACGGAGCCGTTTTCCTTATATTTTCTAATTATATTTTGGATACTTTTAAATGATACATTTAATAATTTTCCTATTTCCTGATAGGATTTTCCTTCGTTGAAACGTTTTATTATTAAATGTTTAATGCTGGACTCAATTTATTTACCTTTGCCCATAATTTTCGACAAAACTTGCAATGCTGTCAATAAAAAGAGTACTAATAACAAGTTCTGGCTTGTAAGAACATAATTTCACCGAAACTTAAAATATAATTGTACTTTGTTTTTGAGAAATGAAAGAGAGTTCTTTGTTTTGCAAGATGTATTTAAACTTTTGTCGAGTGAATTTTATCGTATTTTTAAGAATTACCGTTATGTTCGTAATGAGGTCTATATTTTTTGTTATTTTATTTTGTTATTTATAAAACTAAATAAAACTGTATACTTTAAGTTTTCCTGAAACGTTTACTTTTCTTTAAACAATAAATTTTTGAGGTGTATTTAAACTTTAGTCTCTGACTGTATATGCCATGCGAAAAGATTTGTCGACGGTTAAATATCTGCGCTATCATTAGCCGGCCGTATGAAGAATTTGCATAAGTGATAAATTAAATATTTTTTTATCTCATTTTGTTAATTTAATAACAATGTTATAAATTATTTAAAAATTTTTGATACAAGCTCCACATATTGTATATTAAAAGACGAAAAACCTTAAATCAATATTTTTGACGCCGGCATTTTAGTGACGCCACCAAAAATTTTTGCAGCGGCTTTAACGCATTTTTCAAAGAAACGACATGGAAATTTATGTGTAAAAAAAGAAGAAGAAAGAAAAGTATTAAAATATTATTTTTATTAAATTGCTAACAAACACATTAATCACAGACTAAAACATTAATTTTGGGATTTTGTATATCCATACTGTAAAATGGAAAAGGTAGTATCCTAAAGGTAAGTGTATTATTATAAAAGTTTATTCAAATATTAAAGTTTTTTTCGTTGACATATGTAGTTTGAGTGGCCCAAAGAAGCAGTGCTTCAAATGATAAGAATGTGGCAAAAATTTGAATGTTTGTACAACCCAAAGGACAAACTTTATCATAACATGCATGCACGGTATGCAGCTTTCAATGAAATTTCAACGAAATTAAAGGATTTTAATTTTGACATTGGAACCACGGACATAAAGGTAAAAGAAGTAAAAGTGGTTTTGTGACTGTCATATATTCCACACTCGTGTGAAACTGAATTTAATATTTATAACTGATCTATGTACATATGTTATTAATTTAGAATAAAATGACGTATTTGCGTGGCCAATATTCGAGAGAAGTGGCAAAACAAAAAAAAAGAAAAAGTGGAGCTGGTGCAGACGAAAATTACATTCCAACTGCCTATTGGTACACCGAGCTAGCATTCCTCGAAGATTTTATTCGAATAAGAAAAGGCGTATGTAATTTAATCGTAAGTAAAAAACACCAACTTTTTATACCAATTAAAATATTTTTAACTATTATCTGCCTGAAAGTTCTCTCGATGACTCCTTTGATTCGTCGCAACCATTAGATTGTGATGAGTCTTCACAAACAGGTAAAAGAAAACGAACCAAAGAAACTGCACAACCAAATCAATACATAGAGAGCCAGGAGAACGATGTGCTTTCAGCAGCGACGGCAGCCTTAAATAAAATATGTTCCGACAAAAGAAATCCGTCTAATGAGAAAGACGACAGCTTTTGTAATTTTATTAAAACTGAGCTTTCTGAAATTAAAAGTACAGAAATAAAAGACGAGCTGAAAGAAATTATAACACTAGAAGTTTTTAAATAAAAAAAAAAAGCAGAGAATGCAAGACAAATGTTCTGAAAATATTATTTACTTTTGATGAAAAGTAATGTATTTTAATGTAAATAAATACTTACCTATGTACCTGTTGAATTAAACAAATGAATTAATAAAAATTTTATCTTTTTTTGAGGTTTAATTAAATTTTATTTTTTTAATTAATTTTTAAAAAAAAAATTATTTTTTATATTTAATTTTTTTATGTTAAAAATTGAACTTTTTAACTGCCTCATTCTGCCATATCACAGAACCATTTTGTTTCAAACTCTTCTGCAATTTTATTCCATTCACTCTTACTTTGTGGAGTCTAAAAAAAGATACAGATGTATGTCATTCATTTATACTGTGAGCATCAAAATAAAGTGTACAAAAGTATTTGTTATAAAATAGTTTTTATTTCAGCCTTTAATTATACGATTACATATACCATTTTTTATTTTCTAAATCAGTATTCAGTACTCTACTTAAATATAAAAAACAACAACAAAAAATTACAACAACAATAGTTTTAAAACAAAAACAAAATATATACCATATTTTACGCGTCAAAAAAAAGTGTACATCTTAGTTGAGTTGCATTTTATCAATGTTGAACCGCAAAAAATACCGTTATATTTGGTTGTTTATTTACTTTTCTGCATTCTTTTGAATCACTATTGTTTTATATTAGTTAGATGCCAGTTACAGATTACAATCTTTTTGTGGAACATAAATTATTATTTTTCTAAAAATGGGCAAACAAACATCTACTGATGTCAGAGAACTTGTAGTAAAATTTCGGAACGAAGGTAAGACCCATGGTGAAACTAAATACTAGGTGACAGCATTGCTACAACAATTACAACAAGGCAAGAACAACAGGCATTTTTATATGTAAAAACCTTCGTCACTGTCAAAAAGTTTTTTTTATATAACTTTTTGACATTTTCAATTTCACCATGAATAATCAGCTGGCGCTACGCTGTCACCTAGTATTTAAATTCACCTTGGTAAGACCCTTCGTGAAATTGGGTCTATTATAAACAGAAGCCATAATACTGTAAAGAAAATAGTTGATAAACACGAAAAATTTGGCAAAGTAGAAAATCGTCCAGGTGCAGGTAGACCAAAAGTTTTAAATGAAGGTGAAATAAGGGGTTTAGTGCGTGATGTAAAGAAAAATCCGTTTAAAAGTGCTGTTAAAATATCCGAGGAAGTTTCAGCAACAAAATATACCATAGTAAGTGCCAGCACAGTCCGAAGAGCACTACACGAAAGTGGTCTACATGGTCGATTACCGCGAAAGAAACCACTAAATCGCCAGTAAACCAGAAAAAACGCATTCAGCGATGAAAGTAAATTTGAGGTATTTGGTCAGAAAAAACCTGTGAAAGTATGGAGAACAAAAAATGCAGAGTATGCCGAACAAAATTTAATATCTACGGTTAAACATGGTGGGGGTTCGGTGATGGTCTGGGGATGTATGGCGGCAAGTGGAGTTGGGAATTTGGTTTTTATTGAAAATATAATGAATAAAACGGATTATCTGAACATTTTGAAAAACAATTTGCCATGGAGTGTGGAGAAATTGGGTTTACAGGGACCTTGGACCTTCCAACAAGACAATGATCCCAAACATACCACAAGAATAGGTAAAGAATGGCTCCTGTATCGCACCCCTAAAACATTAGATCATCCTCCCCAATCACCGGACCTTAACCCAATCGAGCATTTATGGGAGCACCTGGACCGCCAACCTGGACCTTTTATATTTAGTGCTGCAACAATTGCAGCAATACTACATAGTGCAATATTTTTTTCATTTGAATTCATTTTATTTATCACACTTCCACAAAAAAAAACAAAATTTTAATGTTTAAGCAAATCAGCTGTTGTAAATAATCATGGCGATGTCACGTGTAATTGTACATACAAGTTGGTGACCAAAAATTAAAACCCTTATGTAAAATAACCAATTTTGACAGACATAAAGAAAAACATGTGGGTTGTAAACTTAAAAATACATAAGCAAATACACGTAGTGTATAGCCACCTTTAAGCTAGCATATGCATATTATAGTTGGGCCTTAAGACTTGATTAACTTCAGCACTACAAACGTTTCAACATGTTCTGGAAGCTTATGTCTCTGCCTTTAAAATGTTTAAAAATTTTTCTTCTCTTTTTTTCTCTTTCTGCAGATTTTTGATTCTGATTCCATTCCTTGAATTTTTCTAAAGAGGTACATATATCTTTTAATAACTGCTAACTCATCAAATAATTCGATGTCATTTATGTTTAACTCGTTTCTTTTATCCATAATGAAAACAAAACTGGATTCAACATCTTCCCATTTAGGAGTTTCACGTAGAAGAACCCATTTCAATATACCAACTTCTTGATAAGCAGTGTCCCATTGATTTAAGTATTCAATGCAATCTGAATAAACTCTGATGCGGTAGTTTTAAACTCATTCAACTCATTTTTCTGGCTTAGCTTAATTACGATTTTTATACCCTTCACCATCGTGAGAAGGGTATATACTATAAGTTTGTCATTCCGTGTGAAATTTCCACAATATAATTTTCCGACCCTATAAAGTATATATATTCTGGATCCTTATAGATAGCGAAGTCGATTGAGCCATGTCCGTCTGTCTGTCTGGATGTTGAAATCAGTTTTTTGAAGTCCCAAGATATGTTCGGGATCCAAACCTTCAATAATTCTGTCAGAAGTGCTTTCGAGAAGTTTGCTATTTAAAATCAGCAAAATCGGTTTAGGTCAACCAGAGTTATGAACCAATATGTGAGACCACCTCCATAAAAATTTGATATTTTTCTTCCATTTTATTGCAATATTTTGAAAAATATTGCAGATAATACCATGAAATTTTGTATACGTTGTTTGTACTATAAAAGAAGAAAGTGTGGTGTGCACCCTGTGCCAAGATAATGTGCATACCACAGTTGGCAACGCCAAAAACAAAAAATGTAACTGAACAGAAACAAAGATACGGCAACGAAAAGAAGTCAACAGCGCCAAGCGTGCTCTAAAGAAAAGAAGATGGTGGTTAGTTCATTCTAGACACAGACTAACCAGAATAGACACGGTCACCAAGCGGCCATTAAAAGAACTAAAATGTGTCAAAGTGGCATCACACAGTTACCACCATCGTAGGTAAGGGATAGCAAATATTTTGTTATTTGTATGGCTATCCTTGTTCTTCGATGGTGGCAATGGAAATTCAATGTTTACATTTATTTGTGAAAATTTTGTTCAATTTGGCGCAAGAAAATGAGGAAAATTGTAATTTTGCGCCGAAATTATAATAAATTTTGGCGCATTTTCCTCATTTTTGTAGTGCAAGTAATAAGTGTAGTCTGTGGTAATAAGTGATATCATAATCTGTGTCTGTGGTGAATAGAGGGAATTAAATTTTGTCCAAAAAGTTTGATGCAGAGCCAAAAATCAGATAAGAAAAAGTAAAAATGTAAGTATATATGTATGACATTTTTTGGTTGATATTTTATTTTAATAATAGTTTTTATTAAATTTCAGGAGCCGTAAATGTGTTATGGGCAGTGTTGCCACGAAAAAAAATTTTTTGTAACCAACATTTATGAAAAAAATAACCAAATTTAAAAAAAAATAACCAAATTTAAATGCATGTACTATTTATTTATTTTTTGTAATTTTAACTATAATTTGTACTTTAAGGTAACAAAAAAAAACATAAAACAACGTATTTTACAACACAACTCCTAATACTAAAAAATAATTTTTTTAAAAAACTAAGCGTCATATTTTGCAAAAAGTAATGCAAAGAAACATAAGCTAATGCTACAATTTGTAAAATTTAAAATTCCAATACTTTGCATTAAGTTTTGCAAGTTTAATTATTAATTTTTAATGTCTTAAACAAAAATAAAAAGTATATAATAAAAACAAAAAATTTTTCATTGGCAATAAAATAAGGAACTAGAAAGTTACTCTCTTAAATACTAAAAAACATGTAATTATATTACAATAAATATGGAGATCACTTTTACTTAAAATGTCACAGCTTGAGTTTTAAAATTTGTCTTTGGCAGACCAAACAAAATGGGCATTTTGTTGATTTTTGCACAATTCTTTTGCTTGCAATATATTACTAATTGTCTTAAAATCTAAATATTTTCAGTAAAAAAAAATAACCAAAACAGAAAAAATCTACACATGTACACATTGAGAAAAAAAATAACCAATTTTGGTTAGAAATAACCAAAAACGGCAACGCTGGTTATGGGTTGCCCAAATCAAGAGAATCTCCATAGTTTTCCGAAGAATCCGACAAGGTAAGTTCTTTTGATTTCAAAAAGTTTAAAATTAAGGCGGAAATTGCACAAAGATTTTGCAATTTGTATGGAATAATTTTCCGTTTAAAATGTAAAATCTCATGTGTATTTCCGGCCAACTGGTTCCAATTGGTGAAAGTATTACCAATTGGAATTACCATGTATGTGAATTCATTCATATTGTGTGATTTGTGTTTTATATACAGTGGCCGACAAAAGTCTACATACGACCCATATTTTTGCAATTTGGGCATTTTGAAACCATAATGAAGAAAAGTAATAATACAGTTTTGTTTAAGATGTATTTATAATAATAATAACACAAAAAAAATCTTATTTTATTATAAACTTAAACTTTTATTCACAAAAAACTAATAAAATTGAATGACAAAAGTCTACATACGAGCTGTAAATTAACATAAAAAACTTTGGGTATTAACTCTTATTATGTACTTTTTATTAAAATTAATATTTCGTTGGGCCACCATGGGCATCTATAACTGCCTGTAAGCGTCTGGGCATCGAAACAACTAAATTGTCGAGTTATGTTTAGCCATTCTTCTTGAAGCTTCTCTTTAAGCATTGGGTCACTAGTAATAGGAGTTTTGCGAATTTTTCGTTGTAGAATCTCCCACACGTGCTCAATAACATTTAAGTCCGGCCTTTGAGGTGGGGTGTACAACTGTCGTGGGGCATTGTAGAGCAGCCATTCTTTGACAATCTGAGCCGTGTGCTTCGGATCGTTATCTTGCTGGAAAATCTAACTCTGACTAAGATTTAAAATATCAGCCGAGGGTTTAAAATTTTGTTCCAAAATGAATTTGTACAGATACCGATCCATATTACCCTCAATAAACACTAACTTTCCTACTCCAGAAGCAGCAACAGCACCCCAAACCATCACGCTGCCTCCACCATGCTTATTTTGTATTTTTTTTTCGCCAAGCTTTATCTCTCCCATCACTTCCAAATATGTTATATTTAGATTCATCAGTGAACAAAACTCTCTTCCAGAAATCCATGTCCTTCTGAATATGCTTGTGCGCAAATTCCAAACAAAGTTTGCGATTTTTTTTCGCTTATGAGAGGTTTATGCGAGGAGATCTGCTATGGTAACCATTATTATTTAAAGTTCTTTGTATAGTTCTTGGATGTACAATTAATTCAGATCATGCAGCGATATCTTCGGCTAATTTTGCGGCATTTACTTTTGGATTTCTCTTCTTTTAAGATGAAGCTAACGTCTCTACGACTAAGTTTCTTTGGGCGACCTCCACGTGGTGTGTTTTCAACTGTACAAGTCTTTTTAAAGTTATTGACTATTGTCTGAACTGTAGACTTACTTAAATTAAATTAATTATTGATATTTCACCAAAGATTTTCCCTCATTTCTGCACTTTACAACAAATTTACGGACATCAATTCATATTTCTTTTCGAGAAGCCATTATTTCTATTAAAGATTTATTTAATCCGCCTAAACTTGAACTGAATACTATTTTAAGAAACCTTAACACAACAAGAAAAGTAGAAAATAAATAACGGCATTTTACTGTTTGAATTCAACAACAAAATCCCATATATGCTGGTCGTATATAGACTTTTGTCAATGCTTTTTATTTGTTTATTATGAATAATTTTTAAAGTTTACATTACAATAATAATTTTTTTTGGGCATATCAATAAAAATAGATTACACACAAAACTGCATCATTATTTTTTTTATTCCGCGCTAATGTTCTCATAAAATGTCCAATATTGTGGTCGTATGTAGACTTTTGTCGGCCACTGTATGTATATTGTGTATTTGTGTTCGTTTTTTTGTTAATTTTACGGCCGGCTGTAGTTTTTTTTGTATTTTCAATACATGGAGCTGTAACTCCTTAAAAAAGTGAATAGGAAGACGCTTACAAAGGCTATATGGCTAATAGTAAAGCCATCATCATAAAATTTTATTGTGTATTTGTGTTCGTCATTTGTTTATTTGTTAATTTTACGGTCGTTCAATAAAATATAAGTGAATGTATTTCAATGGTAATAAATTTGATATCACCTGGCTTGCCTAATGGTGGTGGAGGAGCCTTGGGCACCAATGAGGGCAAGAGTGGTGGTGCCGGAACTAGAGTTGTGATATACAAATTTCAGAATATTATTATTGTTATATAAAAAATTAAGTGTTTTTAAATTACACATTTTCTAAAGTTTTATTAAAATTGCTTATGTATGATGTGTTACTTTTTATTACTGAATAAATAAATAAATAAATAAATAAACAAATTCAATGGTTTTTTTCTTTGAATTTAATTTGTATTGTTTTAAAATGTATTGTAAAATTAGTATTTGGTGATTTCTATGGTGCTTATGCATGATGTGTTGAAAGTTTCTATATTAGTTATTTACATGGGAATTCAATGGTTTTTTTTTTGGAATTTAATTGCAAAATTAAAGAATTTTATCCACTTTTCTAAAGTTTTATTGAAATACGAATTTAATTTAATATTATTAAATAATAAAAGTTTGATTATATTCGATCTTTTCTTTATAGAATCTCAAATTAATAAACACTCAAGCTCGAGGTCATAAGTTTTAAATGTTCCTTTAATAATTTATTTAAATAAATTATTAAATCAAAAGTTTTAAATTTTCCTTTAATAATTTATTTAAATATTTAATAATAATAATTTAAAATAAATATTTAAATAAATTATTAAAGGAACATTTAAAACTTATGACCTCGAGCTTGAGTATTTATTAATTTGAGATTATTAAATAATATTAAAATAAATATACTTCTCACAAATATTATTTTAATTTGTAAATGTTTTTAACTTTTTTTAGACGTGCCGAATGGCTACGCATTTTATGTGTAAAGTCTTCGGTGAAACGCTTATATGCATGTAGTCGGCATTTTTCTGAAGAATTCGTTTTTGGGAAAAAAACATCAAAATTTGCTGTTCCAAAAAATTAAAGTTCGGAAGTAAATGCTAAATTCAATGTTTTAAGTCGGTCTATTTCATCATATCCAACTCAAGTTCCAATTCTCAACAAAGTTCAGAATAAAACTAATTTAGAAGACATGGATTTAGATTTAGAAGAGATAGACAATTCGGCCCAAAATATATTAGGTTCTATAGAAAATAACATTATAGCAGAAGACCTTGCAAATTTAGACATAGAGGGTCAAGAAGAGGACATAGGTGACATAGATAGTAATATAGATAATATAAATACACTTCATTCGGCTAACCCGAACTATTCTTCCACATTAAGAACTTTACGAACTGCACTTGACAATTACCGTGGACGATATTTAGCTGAACGGCGTGTTAAATCAAAATTAAGAGCAGAGAACGCGAGATTATCTAAGCAATTAGATAAATATAAGGAAAAGGTTGAGAAATTGGAATTTGAGTTGAAGAAGAAGAATGATATGTCTTCTAAAATATCTAATCCATTATCGGTCTGCTTAGAAAATAGTTTGATCAATCATAGTCGAGAAGCCAAAAACCGACGGTATAGTATTGGCTTAAAATTATTTGCTTTAGCTGTGTATTTTCTTTCTCCGTCAGTTTACCGTTATTTATGCACATTATTAGATTGGCCACAAATTAGGACTTTACAGCGGTTTGTAAAGGACTGGCCAAAATCCCCGGGTAATTTGAATGGTACTTTTGAAGCGTTAAAAGTACGTGCTCGCGATTTTACTGAGGAAGAAAAATATGTAAGTGTATCATGTGATGAAATGTCTCTGAAAAGTTATCTTGATTACGATAGGTTTAAAGACAAAATTATCGGCCTACAGGATTTCGGGGACGAAAATCGTTCACGAAATGTAGCGACTAGCGCTATGGTAATTATGGCAAGTGGTATAGGTGGCAATAGTTGGTCGCAAGCAGTGTCTTATTTTTTTATTCATGGAAATTGTAAGGGAATAATAATGAAGAAGTACATTTTGGAGGCAATGTCAAAATTACAATCTATAGGGTTAAAACCTTGCCAATTCGTTTGCGACCAAGGAGCCAATTTTGTAAACTTCTCTAAAGTTGTCAAAGTTAGTCAAGAACGGCCATATTTTGAGGTAAATGAGCGTAGGGTTTTCTTCATGCACGATACTCCACACCTATTGAAAAGCGCCCGGAATTGTCTGCTTAATACTGACCATCAAGTTTATTTTAATAACAAACTTGTAACATGGAAAGATGTCATTCATTTTTATAATGTAGATTCTAATTCAGTTAAATGTGCTCCTAAGCTAAGTATGGAGCACATTTATCCTAACAATTTTCAACGAATGAGAGTTAGCTTAGCAGCTCATGTTTTAAGTCATACTGTAGCAACCGGGATGCGAATATTGCAAGCTTCAGGAAAATTAGATTCTTCTAAATCCTCAACATTTTTGAATACCGCCGATTATTTAGAATTTTTTAATGACCTTTTTGACCTTTTCAATAGCCGCGCAGAAAGCGCAGTTTTCAATTGTTCTAAAGAACAGTTAGAACTCCTTAGACAGGCCTCTAAAAAATTACAAACTTTCAAAATTATTGATGAAAAGGGATCGAATATTACAAATACCTTCAAATTCATTTCTGGTTGGTTAACCAACATTTCGGCTTTAAAGAGCCTTTGGTTCTATCTTAATCAAGAAGGTTTTCAGGGACTTAAGACACGCAGACTGACACAAGATCATCTAGAACACTTTTTTGGCCAAATTCGAAAGGGATCCGGTAATTCCGTACGAATTACACCTCGGAATTTTTCCAGCTCATTTCAGAAGAGGTGGGGCCTTCATTATGTAAACGTAGTTGTGAATGGAAACTGTGAAAATGTTTCCCCAGGAGATGAAATATTAGATTTTTCCATCGTGGACTTAGCATACGGCTTTGATCCCAACAACACGCAATGGGATGAGTTTCATTCTCTACCAAACCCTTGCCCTTCTATTAAAGAGTCAGATGTTCATGATTTCAATCTTGATAGGGAGGAAAGAGTTGTCCTCGAACAGAATGCTTTTACGTATATTTGCGGTTATTTCTATTTCAAATTACATAAAATGCATTTATGTGATCTTCCACTTCCAACTTTTGAAACCAACGAAGAAATTCCATTTGAATATAATTTTACATATGAAAAGCAGTTTGACAAATGTCATTTAGTAAAACCTCCTCAAGGCTTTGTTGATTATTGCAACATATTAGAAAGCAAATTCTTTAGTATATTTAATAAAAATTGCCATCGACATGGTCTACGTCAAATCATTTTTGACGAACTTTTCCTAGAGCAACCATACCTATGTTGTGATAAAATTAAGCATGAAGATGTTTTGAACTTATTTGTTCGAATTAGAATTTATTTTATTCTCCGATTTTTTAATGGCAAAATGAAAGAGCCTAATTTTAAACAAAAATTTTTATGTGTCTCTAATAAGTAGTTGTCATATATTGTGTTTGTCTTCGTTAATCGTTTTT
The DNA here is from genome assembly GCA_916048285.2 of Bellardia pandia. Classification (NCBI taxonomy): domain Eukaryota; kingdom Metazoa; phylum Arthropoda; class Insecta; order Diptera; family Calliphoridae; genus Bellardia; species Bellardia pandia. The sequence continues at coordinate 88,823,077 of OU696532.1, read as the reverse complement.
TAATGTGATACATTAAGATATTATTTAAAATCAATCTTAAATTACAATTAATATAAAAGCTTTACTTCTGAACTTTTCATTCCTTAGTTAAGATTTTCATGTATTATTCACTATTTTGTATATAATCTTTTTTATATGTGTTATTTGGTATTTACTAACATTTATTACTGAAACACCTTATTTACACACTAACAAAACATAACGCATGTACCTGATTTTGATCTCATTAATGTTTGTTCTTAATTTGGTTTAGGTTATATAAAGTGTATATATTTGTATATAAAGTACTTAAACACATCACATTACATACATGTATGTTACACTATTTACACAACATGAAATACATTCACAATTATTTTAAAAACTTGTAAAATTTTTAATTTTTTAATATACAAACAATTGAAAATTCCGATGTTTAAGAACTTTTATGTACATATGTATATTATATTGTATTTATTTAAATAATAAAAAAAACGCGTTGTAGTATTGTAGTATGGCATCAAAGATTATTTGGTAGTGTTTAACAAGGCAATAATGAACATTGTTTACAAAAAACTAAATTTGCATATTCGTTATGACCTTGATTCACTGTATACAGTTAAAAGTGTAACTGAATTATTCAATTACACTTTAAGTACTTCCAAAATCTAGGAGTAAGTGCAGCGAATATAAAATGCATTAGCATTTACAGCTTCTCCTTACTCAAGACCATCATGCGTGGTGAAGAGCCATGACCTACTTGAGGTGATGCTGTTTATAACAGAACATGATGGATCTACACCAGACAAGGTGGAAAAAAATCATATTACATTACCTTGCTTTGTAATAAATTCAAATATAAAGCCAATATGTATATATATATACATATATATGTATGAATATATAAATAGAAAATTTGTAGAACTAGAATTTTTCCCAGAAAACATAAATTTACTTCTCCCATTTTATTTTCACAAAGTACATACATATGTATTCTTAAATGAAAAAAATTTGTTAATAAAACACGATTAATTAATTAAAATTTTATATTTTCAAGTAACTAGGAATACTTGCTGCTGATCCTGTGAAAAATTGGTCCAGTTAACTCCATTGCTTCAGGTTAGTACTTCTGTCAATAAATGGTTCTATTATTGTGAATAACATTGAACAAATAAAAAATGTTTTGTTAAAAAAAATTTTATAATTTCTCTATTTTTAGATGATGCATGTTACCGTTAATCCTGCGATGACTGGCTTTATTTTAATTCCAGAAATAATTTAATACCTTTTGAAATTTTATTTAATAATTTAATTTTTTAATGTATGTTTATTTAAATTACAAAAATATATCGCAATTAAATTTTTTAATTGAAATTTATAAATCGGGCATGTGATGGAAATCGAAAACGAATCAGTTTTGGAAATACATTTTAATACATTTACGGTCTAATTCATAAACACATTATAACAGGGTAATAAGGCAATGAGAGGCAAAATACGAAAAAATTGAATTCATAAATGCATAATAGCTTGTTAGCTGGTTATAAGTCACTTGTATGTTTTGATATTTTTATTGTGTTCTCTACCCAACTTTAACCATTTAATAAAGTGACACTTAAATGCTTGTTTGCAAAATATTTGGATTTGTATCCACCAGGTCACGCAGTACTTTGGAATATTCACGCAACTATGAAAACACAAAAATAAATTTCTATTTCTATTCTATTTAACATTAGTTCGATGTGGAAGCAATGACAAACTTCATTCATTTTTATATTTTCTTTTTATGTACGTACATATTTTATATTTTAATTGTACATAACACAAATACACAACAAACTAAATGTTTAAATATACACTTTTTCACGTTTTATTTCGTATTTTTGCAGAAAAGAACGAAAAATAAAAATTTTTTACACATTTCATCAAAAAAATGTTTGTTTACTTTAATTTTTATTTTTCATCATATGGTAAAAAAGGTAATGTATAGCTGTTTTCTTTAACTCATTGCTATACGCATGTAGCGTTTTTTTTTCTCTCTATCACATTATCGTGGTAAGCACTGCTGATAATCCACTTTTGTAAAAGTCACGTTTGACGATTCTGGTTAGTCTGTGATTCTAGATGTGACTTCAGCAGCGAGCGAACGTAAAAAGTTTTTTTGTGCATTCAGTTTCGTATAAAAAAAAAAGAAAATATATATAAGAGTTTTTTTTGAAATTTGTCAAGCTTTAAAAAGAAAGTAAAACAAGAATTATTTAGTGACAATTACAACACAAAAAGAAAAAAAATAAGATTCAACACCACCTAAATCGCAACAGGAACAATAAGTTCCAGTTCCAGCACAAAATTGCAACAGGAACAATAAGTTTTGCTACCACCAGTTCCAGAACAAAATTGTCACTAGTGTGTGGAATTGGCTGCCCACAATTCAAACAAAAAAAAAATAACAACACGAGCAGTGGGAGCTGCGGCTCCAAAAGTCACACAGCCAACAACAACCGTAAGGGCGGTAACAACCATCAGGGCCGCAGACACAACAGTTTCACCGTAACCACAACAACATAGTCTCAACTAAGGCGACTATAACAACGACCTGAGCCACCGAAACAACGCAAACCACCACCATTGCGACAACAGGTAGCAGCAGAAGCGTTCCGAAACCCAGCCCTTAATACTAATCCCAGCCATAGGAGTACGTCATAGGTCACCACGGGCACTACAACAACTACAACCGCATGAGGTAACTGCTACAACAACAACAAGCAAGATACAACAACCGTTTGAAAGACAACAACAAACAGATAAGTACCCCTAGTAGCTCATTAGACGCAAAAAAAATTTGTTTTTATACCATCTCGAATAACGGTTCTGGTTCAGCATCTGCAAAGCCGTTACAACATGGCACCCATGTAGCAACATAACCCGTAGGCCGCTAAAACGTTAATTTTCTAGTATGTTATTTAGGTATATACATAAATATTTTTTTTTATAGGTTAGGTAGAATATGTATAAAGCTTAGGTTTATAGTTATGATGATCTATGTAAATATATAAATAAAAAAAATATATATATATATCTACATAAATATATATATAATTAACCATTTCAAATAAGTAAAGGAAAATTTAAGTAAAATTTAAATAAAAAAATTTAAGTAAAATTTAAATAAATAGTTAAAGAAAGATTTAAATAAATATTTAAGTAAAATTTAAATAAAAAAATTTTAAGTAAAATTTAAATAAAAAAAAAATTTAAGTAAAATTTAAATAAATAGTTAAAGAAAGATTTAAATAAATAGTTAGAGGAAAGATTTGAATAAAAGTTTAAATGAACATTTAAATGAATGTTTAAATGCACATTTGAACAAATATTTAAAGAAACATTTGAATAAAATTTTAAAATAAATATTTAAATGAATGTTTGAATGAAAATTTAAACAAATCATTGAAATAAGATTAACATGACTATTTAAGCAAAACTTAAACAAATAAAATTTTAAATACAAATTTAAATGGATATTCAAGTGAATATTTAAATAAACTTTCGAATAAATGTTTAAAAAAAGAATTTTTAAATATGGATTTGAATAATCATTTAAATAAAGATCTAAAGAAAGAATTAAAGAACGTATTTAAACAAACGCTAGAATACGTATTCAAATGAATATTTGAATAATGATTTAATTAAACATTTCTATAAAAATTTAAATAGATAGGTATGTAAAAATTTAAGTAAATAACTAAACTTAGATATTATTTATACTCTTTAAATAAGCTACTAATTAATAAAATAAAAGACTGAGGAAATATAACTAAATAAATAAATAGGGCAATAGGTAAATGGAAATAACTACTAAATTGATAAATTAATAAGTCTGTAAAAGAATACAGAAATAAATAAATAATAGAAATATAATAAATCAATAATAGAAATATAATAAATAAATAATAGAAATATAATAAATCAATAATAGAAATATAATAAATAAATAATAGAAATGAAATAAATAAATAATAGAAATATAATAAATAAATAACAGGATGTACTAAATAGCAATAATAAGAATTAAAACAAAAACATAACAAATATATCAGATAGCTAGTAAATAAAAATTAATTCTTGATATAAGGTACATAGGTATCTCTAGGTGTAAGTCCAAAATAAAAAGAGATGTATACATATGTTTAAGATTAATTGAATATAATTTTACAAATAATTATACGTTTGTTAATTAGTTATACTTATTAGTAATTTTTAATCGAAAAATTATTGTAAATAAAAGAATATGAATTTGAATTATAGTTTTTTTTTGTTGAAGATGATTAGCTACCGATAAAGGCTAAAAGTGCCATAGGAGGTGACTGAGATTGAAAGGTGGGTAAGGCATTGGGAGCGCTGTAGGTATCCGGCAGCAGCGCTCATGGAGGAATCAACAGGGATTCCATTAGGGAGGGCAGCCAGGACTGGAACAACATCATCCAGTCCCCGGAAAGGATCCGTATTTGAGAAGAGATAGGAGCAAGAGTTTGGTCAATAGGATTTTAGTGTCAGTTGTGAAATGATTCACGGAGGGCTCCTGTAAATTTTCAATTTAATTTTTAAGTTTCTCTTTCCAATAGGCTGGCATGAAATTTTTGTGTGCTGGTCAACGTGACAGATTGGTTGGCAAGAACCACCCCAAAACGGCGAGCCCTAGCTGGACTTACGCCAGCATGTCAGTACTGCCAACAATCTGGCCACACTTAGTGAGTTTTTTTATCCTCATAATAACAGCTTTGTTCCCCGACAGTAGCCTCACAGATGTGGCGCCCAATATGGGACCATAGTTGTTTGGTTCTTAATGGCATTTCTTCGCTTCCCCGACAGCAGCACCACAAAAGTGTGCGGAAAATAATAAGAATCGGTCCATGATTTCTCATAGCCCCCATACAAATATATATATTCCCGAAATATGCCTTAATGATAAATAAATGCATATAAAATTGGAATATCAAGACAAAATTCAGCAAAAAAAATTTTATACAAAAAGAAATCACAAACCGAAATTTTTTTAGTTCGGTCCATATTTGACCATAGACCCCATATAAAGTCCACTTACAAAATTCACTTAAATACATATAAAACAGATATAAATAATGTTAAACGGCTAAAATTTGACATAAATATTCTTTATAGGCAAATAAATTGTTATGTTAAATTTTATGGTGGTCGGCCCAGAACTGGTCATAGCTCCCATACAAGGACCACATCTGAAAAATACATTATTCCCTATATATATTGTATAAATATCGGTACCGACTCAAGACATTTTAATATATACAAAAATAATCACACAAAATTTTGTGAATTTCGCTCTATTTTTAACCGTATGCCCCATATTAAGCCCTCTTCCGAAAATCACTTTAATACTCTAAAATCTCTTACAAATCAGGATACCAATCCAAAATTTTACACGGATCAGTTACATACATACCTAAATCTAACTGCTGGATTTTGAGAATATCGGTCCATATTTGACTATATCCCCCATAGGTCCACTCTCGAAATCCACGTTAATACTAATATATATCGTATATATAGCGTTATTATGTTGAAATTCGACGTTAAATATCCTCATATGCATGAAAATAACTGTTCCAAAATTTAAAAAGATCGGCCCATAATTTGTCATAGCTGCCATATAAGAACCATTTCCAAAAAACAAATAAATTCGGGTCAAAAAATATTCTTTTCGGATTTAACCCTCATTCCGTCCATATTTTATAATCATGATATACATATATCGTTGGAAAGGTATTTTTAATACCTTTTATTTAATGTATTACAAATTATCAGACACCCAGTAGTTCCCGAGATATAGGCCTATATATTTTCAACTTTACGGGCCCGCCCCTCGAAAATAGGTGTGACCGCCAACAAATTTCCGCAGACAATTAAGGGTTGGAGAACAATCAGCTGCTGTGGCAAAACAGCATTCAGATGCTGCAGTTATGCTAGCCGAGGCAACAAAAGCAATTGCAGATGCTGCCAAAAGAATAGCAGACGCTGCAGAAGGAATATTGAAAGCTTTAACGGAAAATTCAAAAAAGTGAAACTCGGAGAATTACACAATATTTTTATTTTATTTTGAAAATTTTAATTTAAAACTAAAAACGTTATCTCTTTTTTAATATTTTCGATGGCCCTAAAAAGGGCCGTTTGATTTAATCAATTATAAATTTATTGCAACACTTCTTCTTATCGCTACTGCAGTCATTTCCTCCTCATCATCCACAATTTCTTCACTATCGATAGTATCATCGCGTGCTACAATTTCATCCGTTATTTCATGTGCACATTTATACTTGATACACATATTATGAACAGCACAACACGCATTTATAATTTTGATGGATTGCTCTGGGGAGTAATGGAGACCCTTGAACCAAGAATGCACCGAAATCTGTTTTTCAATACACCAAAACAGCGTTCAACTACATTTCGCGTACGTTGAAGCGTCTTTCATACGCGTCCTTTGGAATCCTGAACGGCGTTAGCAAAAACGGCTTAAGTTTGCATCCCCTATAACAAGAAGCAAATAAAATTATTTGGAACATTAAACATTGTTGTACTTCAAAGCAACATGCATTTAGGAATGCAGCCACTATCATCAAATAATAATTAACATTACCTAGTATCCAAGTATTGCGTTTACCACCTTCAAAACTTTCCTGCAGCTTCTGGTTGGCTAAGCTGTGTTCCCATATGAAAGCATCATGATTGGAGCCAGGATATCTTACATCCACAAACATGATGGTCATTTTGTGGTCACAAATCTAAAAGAAAAATAATTCGTAAGCCCGAATAACACATTTGTATAAATTAACTTACCATCATTGCGTTTATGCTACAGTATCCTTTTCTATTGTAATATAAACGTTTGACTTCTTCTCTTGGAGACTTTATTCGAATATGCGTTCCATCAACACATCCGATTACTCCCGGAAATCCCGTACGGCTAAAAAAATTTTCAACAATACTTGCTTCTTCTTCAGGTTGAAGTATTTGTATCCATTGCGGGCAAACGATATCTTCAAACAGCTGCAAACATTCCGATATTATCCTTTGAACTGTTGACTTAGCTGTTGAGGATAAGTTTTCGTTCCCGATTCCTGGCCGAATTTTTGTACTACGGGACGCTGCTGGCCACTTATCCTTTAACTTTTCTAAAATTTGAACAAAAATCTCTTTCGACACTCGAAAATTTGCCACAAATCTAAAATGTTGCACATAAAGCAATTGGTGTTCATATACACATAGGCATACATATATCATATAACATTACTTACAGCCCAGCAAGCCATATGAGTCCGAAAAGAGTCTTTTCTGACACCTTTTTCGGAGCGTTGACGCTCTTTATGAGCCCAAAAAACAATTATAATTGCTCCGAAAACCTTCAGAAAAGAGGGTCAATACATTCGAAAATGGTCCGTCAGAAAGAGCTCTTAGATAATGTCAGAAAAGAGTCTTTTATGAGGGTTTTTTGGGCTCTTAAAGAGTTCTTAGATAATGCCAGAAAAGAGTCTTTTATAAGGTTTTTCTTGGGCTCTGTGTAATCTTGTTTTTATTATTCTTGTGTGGTACAGCTATGTTTTTTTTTTTGTTCAAAGCACAAATAGCAGGAGAACAACGCTTTGGTACACACATAATTAAGTGGAATTTCTGAGTCATACTACGTGCCGACTTAGGACAGTAACAAGCAAATTTTTCTTTCGCTCCGAAAATTCTCTTTAGTTGGACTCTTTTCTGACTCCTTTTTTCGGAGCGCTCCGAAAATGCTCTTTTGTTGGACTCTTTTCTGACTCCTTTTTCGGAGCGCTCCTAGAATGGTATGCTGGGAGGTTTATCGGCATATCCAAAACATTGGAATAATCCCGCAAATGTCTGCGAACAACCTTCTCTTCTTCCCCATTGTCTTCCAAAAAATTTACGGCCACTGAAAGAAACATTTTGCACACATTCACACACAATTTTACTACACAAATTAAAACAATTAAAGCAAATTGAAAAAAGTTTAATTTTTCACAAAATTTTTTAAAGAATGATTTGTTTGTTTTGGTTGACATTTGCGGAAAATTTTGCTGGCACAGGGCTGCATTTTTAATGCTACATTTGCATGTTTAAGCGATTTTTATTTTCAAAGATGCGATTTATTATTAAATAAGTTGATGTGGCAATATAGCAATTTGACAATGGAAAAATTGATTACGCTAATAACGTAAGTCCAAGCGACCGACAGAGCGATAATTAGTGGGGCGCTTATGCGAACGATATCGAGTGAGTTGTTGTCGCTCGCTTAAATTGTCGATCGATATGCTGGGCTAGGCAGTAAGGCTTGAAATGATTTATAAGTAAAACATTATTTTTGTTTACGAATTTGTAAGCGTAACGAAATTGAATGACATTTCAATCGAAAAAATATACTTTTCACGGCTTAAAATATATTAACTTTCATTCATAAACTTATATAGTTCATATTAATATGACAAATTTAAAATTTATGCGTCGGACACTGCGAAACTGTTCGTACAAAAATATAGTTGGTTTTATATGCCTGTTACTGTGCACAAAGTACTAATGCATCGTAAGGATATAATAGATGCTGCCGTATTACCAATAGGAATGCTTTCAGAGGAAGTAGGGGTGCCAGACGTACTGTTTTTAGCAGTACGCGTACTGTTTTTTTCAAATGTACTGTTTTATGCACAAGACTCAAAACAGTACGCAAATGTACTGTTTTTTACACGTTGTACTGTTTTTTTCATTAAAAGCATATTTATATTAAAATTTAAAAAAGTATTGATAAAATCAAATTTTTGTTCAGTGTATTGCTTAATTAAAAAAAGGATTTATTTATCGGGGTTTAACCTACTTTAAAGTGGATTAGGAGATCAGTGTTAATGGCTCTAAAGCATTGGTGTCCAAAAAAATTTGTTTGTCCATATGAAATGAATACAACAACCATTGTTTCATGAAATGGGCATCATTGCTCTAAAGGCATTTCTAACCATTAAACATTGTAGATTAATATGAAGAATATTAAAAAAACAAATTGGATTTCATATATCGTTGTTTATACAACGTATTTAAATACATTTTTCGAAAAGCTGATGGCACATTTAATTTTAAAATAGTCATGTTATAGGGGTTAAGATAAAATGTTACTTGGATTTTTTTCAATAAATGATACTTCTTGATTTTTAAATAATAAATTTATACACCATGTAAATTGGAACAGCATTATTTTTACTAAAAAATATTGTAAAAGGAGTAAAATTGAGTTGACATTAAATTTAAAGTTCACTTTTGTAATGTAAATTAATACATATACAGATTGGTTTACAAAAACTAATAAATTTAAAACTTTGTATTACAAGCAAAGCAAAAATATTGTAATCTAAAAGGACTTTGATGATATAAAAAATACAATATGCCATTTAAATTGTATTTTCTATGTACCTTCTTCAAAAACGTTCATAATATATGTTATGATCCCATATTTTTAAGTATTTTTAACAATTTTTTGTTGCTTTTTAAATTAATATTACAAAAATGTTACTACATGAATAAAAAGTTATGTTTTCGTTAAAAAATAAAATGTACTGTTTTTTTTTAATTGTACTGTTTTTTTTGTATAAGATGTACTGTTTTTCCGTATTTCAAATCTGGCTACCCTAAGAGGAAGCCGGAAACAAAGATTACAGGAAGTATCGATTGATGTTTTCGAGAAAGTGTGATCAAATTTTCACAAATACTGATGTATTCAACAGACTTCTTATAACTTCGGATCCTTACATAAGTAGCAAAAGGCGTCATTCGAACAAAATTTCCTTCGAACAAATAAAAACTAACACAATTTTTCGCCTGTTACATATTCAATTAAAACATTGTATATTATGTTGGATTTTTATCAAGCTGAAAGGTATAAATAACCCCATTTGGCGTCTCAATATTGGCAACACCATTTTTTTTTTCATTAAAAAGCATTAAAAAGGGTTCATAACTGTATTTTATATCAATTTGTTTCAATGACTTAGGTTTTACATACTTTAACGTGGGATATACTTGACTAGAAAAGGGGCATGCATTTGTGCGATATTTTCGGTGTATTTGAAGGCTAATATCTTTCGATTAGGGTTGTTGGGGATATTCTCTTCTTTTGTATGGAGACAACAGATGTTTAACGTTTGAATAAAAATTAATATTTTTTAACTTATATTAAATTTTCATATGATTCTAGACAGGGAAGAAAAAGACCTAAAATCTACAACTTTCAGTGGGCGTAAAATCTAAAGTAGGCGTGGCATACCCAATATGTTTAATTTTTTTCATAAGGAGAACTCAGTTAAGAAGTGTCCCGAAATTCAAGTCCCTATGTCCAAAAATAAAAATTTTGACAAGTGCACTTATATGGGAGGTGGGTGTGGCAGTGGGCGGTTTTCCAAGATTTTTAAAAAATTTCTTAATTTAGCCCAAAGAAGTGTTTTTGCAAAGTTTCATTGCTGTACGACCACTCCTTCTATTTTTTTCCAAGAAATGTATGGGATGGTGCCACTGTGTGGCGTCCCGTTCAGGGTATCGTCGGGACTCGGGACCAGCGTTGCCATAATTTTTTTTACAAAATCTGACAATTTCCAAAAAAAATCTGGTTTTTTTGAAAAAAATCTGCACCTTCAAAACAAAATTAAATAATATCGTACACATTCTTCAAAAGTGACTCAATTTAAAATTTTTATTATATGACACAACTAAAAATAAATCACTATTAAATTGCAACTTTATACCAAATGAAATATAAAGAAAGACTTAACTGTTTTTTATAACTTGTTAACTGTTACAAAATGCTTTGATCTTTTTCTTATAGATAAACAAGTGTGTTATGTGTTGTTTAAGCATACAAACCCGAAAAATCAAAATTTTGAATTGAGTCACTTTTGAAGAATGTGTGCGGTATGTAATAAAATGATATTTGTATATATTTAATTTATTGAAGAAAAAAAGAAAACAAAATATATTTTTATATTTGATATAAAATATACATATGTATATAAAATTAACAGTAAAAACATAACGTATAATACTTCATTTAAATTATTACATACATATGTATAGAGATCATAGTTGTACATATTCATATTAAATTTAGTTTCCATTTCTTTTGGTTGTACAAAATTTGTGCAATTGAATTTTTTTTTTTAAATCTTTGGTCCACAAAATTCCACATAGAGTGGGAATAATAATATTGATTGCTTCTTTGTTTTATTCGAATAAAATTGAAAAATCTGCATTGATTTAAAAAAACTGTTTTTTGGAGTAAAAATCTGCAAGCCTGTTTTGCACTTCAAAAAACTGCAAAAAACAGATAAATCTGCACATTTGGCAACGCTGCTCGGGACACTCCACTCAAAAACTAGTATGTCCCGACGAAAACTGGACGGTTGGCAAGTCTAGATAGATCTCGTCACATTAGACCTACTGCTTATGTTAGAAAATCCAAACGTTTTGTTCAAGCAAAAATTATAGAAATTGATCAAATAAAAGAATTAGATCTGAAATGGAAAATTTTTAAACGTAAATCGCCCAAAAGAAAAAACGATCATTGAATTGAAGATGTTTGGAAAAATAGCTCTAAAAAAGCAAGGCAAAATTTAAATTAATGAAAACCACGCTAGTGGTGGCTGTTTATATGGTTTCCAAAAAAATCTTAAAAATATTTATGATTTTAAATTTTTAAACATCTTCAATAACACGGTATTAAGCGCTAAAATTGAAGGTAATATATTTTACTTTATCCCAACTTATTTAAACTGCACTAAATGGAATAATGAATTCGAAAAATTTCAAGAATTTGTACAGGAACTTGATCCTTCTAATTTTTGTGTTGTTGGTGATCTAAATGCGAGAATTGCAAATGAACAAGTTTTAGATGGTAACTTTTTGAAAGATCTACCATATATTAATAAATCTAGATCTTCAAAAGACAAAGAACTTAATGCACAAGGCAAAAAATTGATGAATCTTATTGAAAATCTCGGTGGGATTGTGCTTAATGGTAGAACTGGTAACGATGCTCTAGGGGAATTCAGCTTTTGTGGGGTTATGGGTAGTTCTGTTATAGATTATTGTATTTGTTCACTTAACTTTTTACAATATGTTGATGATTTCTTTATAGCATCCAAGCCGTTTTCTGACGTGTTGTTAATACTAATGAGAATAATACAATTCAAAGACTGCGTTAGAACAGTAAATTGACTGATAAATACAAGGATAATCTTTCATTACCTGCTAGCAATGTTTATCTACAATCTAATGAAACGGTTGATGAATTGGTTGCACATCTATGTGACAAAATAAAGTTGGCTAATGTTACTAAGGTAAACAATCGTTACTTTGAACCCAAGCAGAAATGCTAAAGAAGCTTAGGCGATACAGGAAAAAGCACAATTCGGTAAACAAATCTCGATATTTTGCATCTAGAGCTTGCTATCTTAAGATATGTAATAAAAAGAAAATAGATCTGTATAATAACAATATTGACCAACTAAACAAGGTGAAATGTAGCAGTGATTGGTGGAAGCTATCCAACTCCAGGAAATCGCGTTCATATTCTATAAAGGTTCACTAAATTCCGACGATTTTCGTTCTCACTTTAGTTCGTTACTGCAGACAGATGTTGATTCCCAGACTATCAGCTGGTCAATGCCATATTTTATTGACCCGATCCTAGACTCACTTATGGAAATGTGTGAACTTTTCTTTGTTTTAAAATCACTTAAGGATAATAAATCTCCTGGTCAAGATGGTATCTGTTATGAATTTTATAAAAATGCTCCTAATTCCTTTATTAAAGAAATGTTATCTGTCTTTAACATAATTTTCCTACATGAACAAATTTCATCCAGCTTCCGAAAATCTATACTGATACCTCTCTTCAAAAAAGGTGATCCCAATATCCCATCAAACTATCGAGGGTTATCGCTGATTAATACCTCATGCAAAATATTTAATACCATTATACTGAATCGTTTAACGGATTGGATAGATCGTAACATGATTCTGAATGAATTTCAAGCCGGATTTAGAAAGAATTATTCAACCGTTGACAACATTTTTAACCTCGTTAATATTGTGAACTTAAACAAAGCAAACAATAATAACACATATGCTTTCTTTGTTGATTTTTCGTGCGCATTTGATACGATTCCTCGTAATGGTTTATTTTACAAGCTCTCATGCCTTGGTATGTCGTCGAAAATAATAAGAATTTTACAGCACTTGTATGAAAATACGGAAAGTTGTATTTGGGATGGAAACTCTTACTCTGATCCATTTGCAGTTGAAATAGGTGTAAAGCAGGGTTGTGTATTAAGCCCCCTATTATTCTCATTATATGTTAATGATTTGGCAGATGAGTTACCTGGAGGTGTAAATGTTGCGGATGTTAATGTTAATAAAATACTGCTCCATGCCGACGATCTTGTTATATTATCAGATACTCCACTAGGATTGCAAAAAATTATTGATTGTTTGTACAATTATTGTACAACGTGGTCCTTGAAAGCTAATCTCGACAAATCTAAAATAGTGGTATTTCGTTCCGGTACTAGAATTTCTTCAAATTTAAACTGGGTTTTTGGTGGTGATAATATTGAGATTGTAAATAGTTATAAATATCTTGGTGTAGACATTACATATAATCTCTCTTTTAGGAAACACTTGAACAATAAATTAGCTGCCTTGAAACTGGCGATAAACTCTACTTGGTCCAAATATATAAAAAATCCGCAAATCTCACAGAATAATAAGCTTAAAATATTTCAAGCAGCACCCAGATCTATTAAGTTATATGCATCGCAAGTGTGGGGTTACGTGAAATATATTGAGGTTTTTTTTAGATTTTTTATTAAAAAAATTTTGTATCTTCCTACCACTACACCAAATTACATTTTGTATATAGAAACAAACCTAGAGTCTCTATACGTAACTACCTTAAGACTTCACCTAGACTATATTAATAAAGTATTAAGTATGAATCCTTACAGATTACCTCGTATTTTGGCATTAAAAATTATAAAACAAAATATTTGTTGGGCTAAAGAGTGGGAAAATATCTGTCATCATATACAGTTTACCCCTGATAACACTATATATCCACTTAGCAAACAGTGGAAACCTATATTGGATCAACTCAAACTCAAGGAACGTAATAATTACTTAGAAAATGCAAAAAGTTCACAATTTCATGATCTATATTCTATACTGGACTACGATGTTTCATCATTATATACTTCAAATTTTTCTCCACGTGCAGTCAGTTTAATAATAAGGGCTAGAGGTGGCTTGTTAGATTTGAATGCAAAGTCTTTCAAAAATAACACGGTTGGTATTTGCACAATGTGCAATTTAGATGCTCCGGAAAATACTTTTCACTTTCTTGGTGTTTGCCCATTGTACAAAAAATTTAGAATACAATATTTTGGTAAAACCATTCTAAATTTTAATGAAGTTATATGTATACTAAATGGCCTAAACTTTTTCTCCCTGTATAAATATATAGAAGTTTGTTTAAAATATAGAAGATTTATTTTAAATGAATTTGTTTTTTAATGTTCCATGAAAATATTGACTTATAATTTATCTTATTTTATTAAAAATTATATAAAATCTATAATTTGTAAACAAAATTTACTTTCCTAGAATTGTGCCAATCTGGCGTACAACAAAATGTTATGCCATATATAGATTTAGATATTAAACATATTGTAAATGAATTAAATATGTACATACAAAAATCTATTAATAAATAATAATATTGAAAATATACAAAACATTTTAAGATATCCGACTATCCGAATGAAATAATAATCGTTGTTTTACATCAAAAAAGAGACAAAAGAGAGTTTAGTGTTGCCAGTATCAACATATAAAATTAATTGATGTATATAATAGTTAACGTACTGTTTTTGCATACGAATTTTTAACATTGGTGTGTTAGCCTTAAAGTGTCTGTTAACTAACGTGAACTACAATTCTCCAATAAGAATTTTTTTTGCATAAGGCTGTAAAAGTTCAACTAAAAAGAATAATTATTCTAACTAAATAATTATTTTTATACTAAACTAGCTGAGCCCGGTGTGCTTCGCTACCCTTCTTTGAGGTAAAGCCGTTAATGAACGTAGTAAAAAAAATAGGTGCAGAGTCATGTAATCAGTATTCCTGAGTCAAAGCTACACGCTGTGAAAATTTAAGATCGGTTAACAGGTCCAGTCTCCAATATACCGCAAACAAAGGCGCCTGCTCCTCCCACTTTTCTTTTGGTACGTATTTCTATTCATGCCAATACCATATATAGCAAATACTGCCGCTGTTGGCCAAAATATGACGATTTTAAATTTTGGGTTATATGGGCGAGGCCACGCCCCTTTGCCCACTCACAACTATGTATCAAATATCATCCACGTATGTAGGTAAAAAATCCAGAAAATATGGCGATTTAATTTTTTGGGTTATACAGTAGTTTCCGTTTTATTGATTCGCACTTAATTGATTTACCCGCTTATTTGATCAAAAAAAAATTACACTGAACATGTTCGTTTAGTTTATAAAAATCCCCGTTTAAATGAGTTCCGCTTAATTGCGTTACCCGCTTAACTGAATCATAACATAAAAATTATTTATGTCAATTACATACAAAAATGTCGCTTATTGGACTTTTAAAAATTCTCTTTTTGTTCAAAGAGTCGACTTTTTCTTTTTTTTATAGTATATCTTTACAAAATTATGTGGCAGCTCTTTCAATCATATGTTTTTGTTTACTTTGTACAAAGTTAAAAATTTTACGCTAATTAATGAAAAGCTTTACAAAGTGAAAAATAAGTGCCAGAAAACACACAAGTTTAAATCTGAAACAAAAATTAAATGTTATTGCTGATGCAAAAGAAAAAAACTAAAAAAAATGAACTGTGTGCAAAATACAAGTGTTCAAAAACCACCATAAACAGAATTTTAAAGAATAAAGATTCGATTATAGAGAAGTCAAAGACTACTAAATTATCTATCAAAAGCGGCAGAACTGGAGCATGCGCAAATATGGAAATAGCACTTTTGGTATGGTTTAACCAAATGCGGGAATCTGGGGCTATGATTTCACGAAATATGATTTTGGAAAAAGCTAAAAAATTTGCTGTGGATCTGAAACTAGATTTCAATCGAACTTCTGGTTGGCTTCATAGTTGGCATAAAAGAGAAGGCATAGGGCTGAAAAAAGTTCACGGAGAAGGTGCATCAGCTACACATTGAATAAAATAAATATGTAAGTACATTTTTATTAAAAAATTTATTAATTTGTTACGGATTTAGATCATAGGTCGGCATCCTATAGCACAATAGTGCAGAGAGCACTTCACACATACACTTATTCTCTTTCATTCAGTCGTCATTGAGACAGCAATGTGTGCACATGCGGCGGATGCTTTTATATTTTTTTCAGAAATACTTCCCACCAAACATTTTAAATTAATGATGAATTACGAAAAATATTTTATGATTGATAATGCATTTAATCAGCTTTTGAAGTATTAGAAGTTCCATTTATATATCAATCTCGTTGTTAATTTCTTATATGTTACGGAAAATATATTGTGAGTGTATGTTTCCTATCTAAGTTTTTTTGTATAATTATGTTTATGTTTGCTGGGTAGTTAGCTCACACACACAACCTCATTTTACGCTTTGCCTACCTCTGATTTAGATGGACAATTTTCCTTCGCTCCAAAGCTTGCCCTTTCACCGCACTCAACATAGCATACATATAACGGTACCACTTGAATATCTTTATATCAGGGATGTTCAAAAATAAAATGTAGATGTATTTGTGAGAGATTTTGCACAGCAAACATATTGTCAAACGCTTAAAATCAGAAAAAAATAAAGAATTTTTTTCATATATAAACACCTTATGAAACAATATCAGGGACCGTAAATAACAATTATCAATATCGAAAACCAATTTTGGAACAGTTATTTTGAGAAAAAACAAAAATAAGTCCATCTTACACAGTTTTTTATTTTTCGTCTTCAATTGTAATTGAATCGCGTGTGTTTGCTGTGCTTCGACCAACAAGAAGCAACAACAATGCTTAACAAATTTCTGAAAAAAATGACGATAGACCGTCGCATGTGTTCTCATCGCTTGCTCAACGACGACTGAATGAATGTTTTTAAAAGAGCATAACAAATGTGTGTAAATTTTTCAAACAATTGTTGTATGGACTGAACATCACTGGTTTATATACCACGTACCCAGTGCTGATATTCAGCCGGTTCCCTCGAACCGGTTGTTAAAATTTTAAAAATTTTCCGTACCGGTTTTTGCATATTCACCCTTATCGTGAAAAAAATTCAACATGAAATTTGTTCCCTTTATTTTTTAACATTGAAGTTTAATAGGAAAAATGTGAAACGGGAACAAATTTCATGTGAAATTTTTATTCACGATAGAGGTGATTTTGTTTTTTGCTTTAACGGTAAGACTATATTTATAGTAAGGGGATTTACAAATTACATTATCATGCATGGCTGCATGGCACTCTTGCAAAATGTTTGTACGCGGTAAGCCAATTCGGTTTGGATATAAGTTATGGTGCCTCTGCTCTTCAACTGGATATCTTTTCAACTGCATACCTTATGCCGGGTCGGCGAAAAACTACAACAAGGAAGTTGGCTTAGGAGCCGATGTGGTTCTTCGCTCATTAGGAAATGTAGAGCTTGCAGATAGGCATACCGTGTATTTTGACAAGTTTTTCACTTCTTATTACCTCATGTGCCTACTGATTGAAAGAAGATTGTGTGAAACAGGTACTGTGCGAGCAGATAGAATCGGAGGTGCTGAGCTGAAAACCGGAAAATTTTTGGGGAGAGGCGATCATGATTTTCAGTTTGACAGCAAAAACAAAATTTTAATTTGTCGTTGGCAGGACAATAAAGAAGTCACAGTGGCCACCAATTTTGATCAAATCAATTCTACTGTTCCTGTGAAAAGATGGAAAAAGCAAAAGAAAAATAATGATGGCAGTATAATAGAACACGGTCATTTTGTTAATTATAACCAACCCCAGCTATTAAAAAACTACAACAAAGGAATGGGAGGAGTAGATTTGCATGACAATGCTGTACAAAATTATAGTGTTGTAATTCGAGCAAAGAAGTGGTACTGGCCTTTATGGATCGCTACTTTAAATTCTTCGTTGGTAAACGCTTGGAAACTTGACTGTTTTCTTCGTCGTCAACAAAACCAAAAAATTAAATCGCCAAAGGATTTTCGAGTAGACCTTGCGTATTCTTTAATGGTGCAACAAGAAGATATTGATTCAACGAGCGATGACAGTGTTGTTGACTCACCAAGGCTTTCAACAAATAGTCTTCCTATAAGAAAAAGAAAGCATCTTATTATTAAAATAAAGCAAAATAAAAAGTGGAGGTGTAAGAAATGCGATAAACCAAGTTCTTTTTTATGTAAAAAGTATAATGTTGCACTTCATATACATTGTTTAGAAGCATATCATGAAACAAGTAATACATATTTATAATTTAAATAAATGATTTCTCCTATTTTTCTTTAATGAATTAAATAAATTGGTTTGAGTTAACCCTTAAATGCATACTGTATCTTAAAAGATACAACCAGTAAAAACGGTGTAATTCCTTAATTTCTTCACATAATTAAGAAATATTATAAACAACTACTCAGAACCATATTTCCCATCATACTGTATCAGATTTATTGCAATAGTTTTTAAATTAGTAGTTTTACATAACGTTAAACTCAAAATTCTCGTAATTTTATAAATAGTCAATTTTATAGTCGCATTTGAACAATAACAGCATTCTTAATTTAGCCAAAAAAAAAATATTTTCTTGTGTGTAATGTATTTTAATAAAAAATTAAATTTTAAACGAATGCGACCCCAACTTTAGTTGCAAAATCACTTTTAGTGGTTGTATCTTATAAGATACACTATGCACTCCGCACTAATTTCAAATATTCCTTTGTTTTTTTTTTATACATTGTGTTTGTATTTGAAAAGACAAATTTTGTGTAGAAAAATAAACGTTTTTGAACAGGTTGCTTTTGTTTTCTTGTGTGCACTTACTTAGTAATTTTTTTATTCTTTCTCAGTTGTTTGATACGAGAAGTTGTTTCAGTTGCTGCGCAAATATTTTATTTTTATTCTGGTTCAGTTATTTGATTGTCAGATTGCTTTTGTTTCTTGCACAATTTTTTTTATTCATAGTTATATATAAATAATAACTATGAACGCCTTTACTCAAAGGAAAACCAGAATGACCGATGAAGAAATATGCAAAGTACTTAGTGAAGATTTTCCTTATGACAGCACTGATGAAAGCAGTGATGATGAAAGGGAAATTCCGAAAATATGTTCCACTAAAACAAAAAGCGTATTAGTCATTGATAATAATATCGATTCTGAGGAAGAAGCCGAACTTAATTTTGTGTTGAATGAGTCACTTCATGACTCGTTTATTGCCCTAATGAACGATGATGACAAGTCCACGACCTCCGTTTTGTCTCCTAATATTGCACAATGTTCTTCTACAAACCTTACAAAAACCAGTACTCCAATTTCTTCTCCAAAATAATTAAGTCCTGTCCTTACAAAATGTTCTACAACAAATTTGCTTATTTCTAATAAACCTTTATCCAATCAATCTAAAAACTTTCCTGTTTCTAAAGAAAATTCTGTATCTATACCAGGACTTTTTGCTTCCTTAGAACATTCCTTAGAACTGCAACCAAGTTCTTCGATATTCAATTTATTTCCTTCTAAATTTCAAGACATAAATGTCGATCCTAAATCCTCAGCATTTCAGAAAGTAATATGGAAACAAGGTAATTTGCAATTTAATAGTAAAGAAGTAGATTTTAGGGGAGATAGCTCTCTCAGTGAAGATATTCAGTCATTAGTAAGTCCCTATCAAGTTTGGAGCTATTTATTTCCACAAAGTTTAGAAAACCTTTTAGTTGAAGAAACGCTACGGTATGCTGGATTAGATGAAAAGTTTTCCTTTAGTATTTCGGAGTTGCGAAAGTTTATTGGTGTTATCTTTTACATGACGTATTTTAATTTACCAAATACCAGAGATTATTGGTCAAGCAATAATGATCGATCAGTAGACGTAATAAAGCAGCAAATGACGGTAAACCAATTCGAAAATATAAGGCAATATCTACATTTTAATGATAAAGCAAAAAACCTACCACGCGACGATCCGAAACGGGATAGACTCTACCTTATTAGGCCTGTTATTGACTCCCTTAATCGTACATTTGGTTGTGTTCCCAAACAAGAAAGATTATCTGTAGATGAACAAATGTGTTCTACAAAAAAGAGCAACTATAAGAAACAATATCTTCCAAATAAGCCTAAAAAGTGGGGATTTAAATTTTTTGTGTTATGTGACACTAATGGGTATGCGTACAAGTTTGAAATTTATACCGGAGCAAATGAAACTATGCGCCCAGAAGAGCCAAATCTGCAAGCATCCGCAAACATTGTAGTAAGGTTAGCTCGTGAAGTACCTAAGTTTAAAAACTACATAATGTACTTCGACAATTACTACACTACAATTCCTTTACTTATATACCTAAGAACCCAGGGAATTCTTTCTGTTGGTACAATCCGACGGAATAGGATAAAAAATTGCAAGCTTCCAGAAGAAAAAACAATGATGAAGTTTGAACGAGGAACCTCGCAAGAGTTTGTAGCTAGTATCCATGGAATAGATGTAACTTCTATTTCATGGAAGGATACAAAAATTGTCAATTTGGTTTCGACATATATAGGAACTAAGGCACCGTCTTCCTCAATATTGCCAAATGAAATTTTACCTGTTCGTAGATTTGACAAAAAGCAGAACAAAACGATAATGGTCTCTTGTCCGCAAATTGTGAAAGACTACAATAAGAACATGGGAGGCGTCGATCTGTTGGATAGTTCCATGAGCCGCCACAAAATAGCTCTAAAAAGCAGAAAGTGGACGAATAGATTGTTTTACCACCTATTAGACATGACCTGCATCAATGCATGGATTCTCTACAAAAGAATTAACCAGGATCAAGCAGAAACAAAAAAAATTACGATTAATAGATTTCAAATTGGAAGTGGCAAATTCACTTTTCAATTATAAAAATTTATCAAAACACACTCAACTTAGTCGAAGATCAAAAATAGAAACTGAAATCCAGAAAAAAAACATAAGCCGAATTCGCAAGTACCGCCTTCAGTAGATGTAAGACTAGACGGAACACAATATTGGACGTTGGTAAGTAAGAAAGGAAGATGCAAAATGCCAGGTTACACAGGTCAAACGAAGATGTTTTGCAGTAAGTGTGAATTAAATCTATGTCTCACGGCTGATAAAAACTGCTTTTTTAATTACCACAACCAATAAAAAATAACTAATTTTCATTTATGTCTATATATATATGTATAAAACTAAACTAAAATAAACTTTTCTTATTCAAATAGTAAACAGTATTTGTTTTTTTATGTGTTTTTATTTTAGCGGGGAGTGCATACTGTATCTTAAAATATACAACCAATTTTTTTCATAAAATCAACAAAATAAGTTTTTTCAAAAATTTAAACGCATAACTGTTATTTAATCGGATTTCATTATATATATAATTTTCGCAAAAATCGGAGACTATATGCATTTAAGGGTTAATGAAAAAAGTTCTTTGTTCGTTATTCACAATATATAGGAACAATAAAAGAATTATGGCAAATAGTGCCCAGTGTTCGATTAATCGAACACCATTTTTCTCAAAAACAAAAAATCTGAAAAAAATTTCGACTTCAAATTCGTGATTTCTGGTCCCAAATTACCTTACAACTACCAAGTTTTATAAATTTATTAACAAAAAATATTCGCTGGGACGATATGGGTTAATATAAGCTTATTTAATAACCTAAATAAATGAAATTGGAGTAGTAGTTGTTGTTGTTTGTTTGTATGTAGCTGCATTATGCCCTCTGTGGTTTGGGTGGTGGTTGAACTGGGGGCTAATTCTCGCATTCGTATGCGAGTAAATTTTCATTCGAACGTACGAATTTTTTAACATTTGGGATTCTCTCATTCGATAGCGAATAAAATGTATCGAAATTTCTAATGATGGCATTCGATAACGAATGATTATTCGAACGCAACCTTGCGAGTTTTTACTCGTAAGCAAAGAAGCGTTCGAAATAACGTTTTTTTTTAGCAAACAGAAGAAAAAAAGAAAATTTTAGTAAAAAATTTGTTACTTACTTTAAAAAATATCATAATATTAATAATTTTATTACTTTTAGGTCAAAAATTTCAAAAATAAATTTTAGCTTTGCTTGCTTTGTGAGCCTAAAATGTCTTTTGAATCTAGAAAAACACATGCATACATTAATACATACATATGTAGGTATGTATCGGGTGTTTTTTTGAGAGGTATAGAACTTCAAATTGAAATAAAATACAAGAAAATCGTTTTAATAACCATCAATTTGGCTTTATTGGAAGGATAATTTTATGCCATTAATGTTTAAATATGATTTCAGGCATGTGGCCGCCGCGGCTGGCTCGAATAAAGCCAATTCTACAGGTCCAATTTGCAACCACTTTTTCGAGCATATGGGGCCGTATGTCGGCAATATCGCCACGAATGTTGGCTTCCAATTCCCCTAACGTTTCTGGTTTGTTGGCGTAGACGAGCGACTTCACATATCCCCAGTACATTCCGTCTGGTAAAAATTCCCAAAAAATAGAGGGTAAGTTAAAGTCGCCCATGACTATGACAGTATCATTCACCTCTGCGGTTTTAGTAACTAATTTAATAGATTCGCTATGTTGATAATATAAAGATGGAGGGGACGAGGGTGGGATATATGAACACGTTAATATTATCCGTTTGTATTTCAATTTAATGATAACTGAAATAAATTCGATATCAAGCGACGAGTTGTGCTCAAAAACTTCAGAATGTAGATTACTCGAAACTGCAATCAGAACTCCACCACCATGAGTACCTCGATCACGACGAAAAATATTATATTTGTTACAGAGAATTTCAGTATTAAGAATAGTGTCATTAAGCCATGTTTCAGTACATACAATGATGTCATGATTAACGGTAAAACTTTCTAAGTATAAATCAGATAATTTTGTTCTTAGGCCACGAACATTCTGGTAGATTAACGATAATGAGTCAGCACTGTAATTGTTCAGTTTTTTGATTGAATTAATTGATGTTGCGGAAGAACAGCAACATTATTCACTCTCGGATTTCCATTGTAAATATATTCTCTCACCAAGGTATTTTCTGGCCAGAAACTAGGATCGATAAAAGTTTCGAAGAGGTCTGCAGCAACAGTTATTTTAAAGGAAGTAATTGATCTCGGTTGGGAAAATTTGAATTGGTGTAACGAAATACTAACATTACGACCAAGCTTGGAGTTTATATAGTATTGGACATCGTCAACAGATGTGCCACTTGCCAAACGGGATATAAAAACAGATTTTTTCGGCGGAATAGCTCGTAGTGGCATACGATTATGATCAATCGGTGTAGTTGTCGGCAATATTGAATTATGGGGTCTATTACTCGTACCAGCGGCTGGAGAAGGAGCGTTAAATTGTTGTAGTGGAATAGAATTTGGGGACGGAGATAGGTCTGCTACAGCATCATTATTTTTGCCAGAATTTAGATTAGTGGATATTAAAGAACATGTGATTTCAGGTATAGCCGGAGACTTATTTGCCGTTTTCCTCCTTTTTTGTTGGGATGGATCTTGCATTTCAGTAAATTTATCCAAACTTTGGAATTTAGTAAATAGTTCGCCAAATTTTAAAAGCTTGTTTTGCACCGATAAGAAATCTTTATTTAGTTGTTCGAATTCATCCTTGTAGGTTTTAAAAAACTTATAAATATCGATATTAATTTTTTTGCAGTGATGGCAGGTCCATTGCAAAGATTTTGCGGGGTCAGCAATCGCGTCAGCGTCACGTGCTTTCAGTCCAGTACATTTTAAATGGTAGTTACCCAAGCATAACCAACATGATACCATTCGATCAGCTCCGGTAATATTACAATTATTGTTTAAACAATCCATATCCGAAAATAAAAAGTTTAAACAAATTGAGGTCCAATGTAAATTGTTTGTTGGGAAAGAATTTTAAAATTCACAAGTAGATGGCGCCAACGGTACGTTATCATATACACAAACCTAATTGGTTGTATATAAGAGTCTGAATATTCAAGTTGTAAAAATTAATAATTAAATGTCGCAGCTGTTTATTAGTTGTAGTTAGTGGTAGTAATCCAAAACAATCATCAGATGAAAATAAAACAAAACAAAAACAAATTTTGTTTTTTGCAGATACAATAAAGTTAATTGAGTACTCGACAAAGATACACAAATTAACTTGTACTTTATACCACGGTCACAGATCAACAGAATTTTGACACTTTACGACAGTTTTATGAATAAACAACACGATGAGCAACCAATTATTTAGAATTATTACAGAGCGACGGACAATGCGTATATTTTCTTAATTGCTCTGATGGACGATTATGTCGACCATAAAATGGACGGAGCTTGCGGTAAACTTCGCGAACTGAACCGTTATTTTCGAAATAAATTTGCACGATTTGCAAGCGTTGTTCTTTTGTCAACCTGTTCATGATGAAATGGCAAACCAAACTGAACATAAATGACATTAGAGTTGCCAGATTTGACCACAAAATGCTAGTTTTATCTCTTTTCGAAAAACAAACCTGTAAAAAAACACCCTATGTACTTATTTATACTTACTCATTGTTTGTCAATCTTAATGGGACGAAGGTGTTTCTTATGTCATTCATATTTTGTAAGAATCAAAAGACGAAGAATAAAAAAAACATAACTGGGTCCATTTTTAATTTAAAAGAACTTCTTTAAAAAATTTTGCTTTTACTTGAGTTATTTTTTGCAGAACCATAGGTATGTTTTTTGTTTATATTTTCTTTTATTTTATTCAGTGTTGTAATACGTACTTATTTAAGTTTTTTACAACACTGAAGCAATGATTCGATTCGTATCGAGTACCATCATTAGAAAATTTTGCACTGTCGAAATAAATTTCGATTCGAAAACAATTTCGATCACGACTGCCAGAATTAGCCCCCTGTTGTTGGTTGTGAGATGGATGTCGTAACTTGCGCATTCAAAAACATTCACTCTCACATTTGCATTTCGTGTTTAACACACACAACCAGGGCTGTCAGATATGGCGATTTCTCGCCAAACGTGGCGATTTTGAAACGTGTTTGGCGTCCAGATTTTCCGTTTGGCGACATGGCGATTTTTTTTTTGATATCACTGGCGATTTTCACCAAAACATCTATAATGAATTATGTGATGAAGAAAATCGTCTTTTTTTTTCGTTTTTATAAATCCAATTGTTCAGTCGTCATCTGAATTTGGAATTTCAATCGGACAGAATGGATGCAGGAAGCATGCATGATAAAATGTATTGTACACTTCTTATTGTTTAGGCACGAAAACCCTATAAGTAATCAAAATAATTTTGTTGTCCGGTAACACTGCAACTGCAGTGTTACTCGTTGCTTTGGTCTCTTTTTTGTTACTCATACCGACAGGCAATTGTGGTGGTGGTTTTTTAAACCACAACTCACTCGACTTAAAACCACTAAAGAAGACACATCAACTTCAAAAAAAACAAACAAGTGCAACTTAAACAAATATTTCTATAAAAATTAAAACAAGTAATAAACACAAGTTAAACACAAAAAATACATATGTATGTATAAGAAATAAAATACTTTGTTACAACAAAACTAAAGTTACTTAAGTGAGAGGATACATAAATAATAATTAGTGCCAAAAATTATAATAGTAAAAGAAATTTGTGAAACAAAAAGTGAAGAACAGTTACAAATAAAGCAAAAATTAATACATATATGAATTGATAAAGAAAAATACAAAGTGTTTCATTTAAAAACAAGCTAGAAATTTAACACCACCACAAATTTCCAAAGAAGAAGAGAAACCAAGGAAATATATACCTTATTGAGGAAAATTAGTACCAGCAAATTCTGCACTAATTGGACAGAGTGAAATTCCCCATCATCACAAGGACTGAGGTAACAAGTATCAACCCCATCACCCTATAATCGGTCTACATCACCTACTCAATCTCTCCATCGATAACCACCACACAAACTGTAAGTTTTATCTAACTAATTCTTATATATCCCACTATATCTCACCCCGTGTACATATATTTACTATATTACCCCCATATTATTATATATATTTGTATTATATAATCCCGTGTAACCATACATTTTGGTCCTTCGAGCCGGATCTCTGGGTCATCCAAAACCCAGAGATATCCCTCCCGAACCACATCATTCCGGGTCATCCATAACCCGGTACACCCCCCTAATAAAAATATTTTCTCGCATATTTTTATATGTTACTGTTTGATATTCACCTCGAAAATTTCTAAAGTTTCGATTTCGAGCATTCCTATGGTATAATATTCGCCCGCAAATTATACCCATGTCGTTTCCCGCGCAATTTATATGGCTATAAAATTCCCCCGCAAATTATAGCCATTTTCCTTTTTTTTCGCGAAAAAATTTATGTGGTTATAATATTTACCCCGCAAAATTATAACCCAACTTTTCGCGAAAAAAAACTGTACCTTTTCCCCCTCAACACGTTTAACATATTTTGTGCACACGTATTCTTGTTATCCCGTTACAAATGTTTGTCCCTATGTATGTATGTATAACCAATCTTTCTAAAAATAAAATTGCCGTTTAACAAAAACAACAACGTGTTGTCATTTGCGCATTTTGTTGTCCCTTATAGTATGCGCTTATTTATCATACGGTAAATTAACGCTTCGAACAAAAGGGAACAACAAAACGCTGGCATCTTAATATTTTGTTGTTTACTTGTTGTGCATTTTTTATTAAACGAAAGATCTAACGGTAGCCTGACTAAAGAAAAATACAAAATACCGCATCAAAACATAGTGCATACTTGTTAATGTTGTTGTTGTATTTTTCTTATACAGGCATATGAAATACCTATTGGCATTCTTTGTAAGTTTCATAGCAAATAAACAAAAAGCACATGTCATTTCATATAAAGGCAAATTTACATACATACATACCACTGTTTTTCTTGTTTTTTGTACTTTGATGGTAATTTTGTGGTTGCTTCTGCTTTTTCTTTTCATCTCATGTACCAAAAATTTTCTCCCGTTTGTTCTCTCTCAAATTATTCTCTCTCTCTCTCTCGATTAACTCGTTGTTTTGTACCAAACAAACGAATAAATGCATTTATCCACTACTGATTATATACTTACATATGTACATAAAATTAAGTAGGTCACTGGGACAATAGTGATCATATAAGAAATTATGTACTAACCAGTGTATACGAGGGGAGATCGATCAGCCACCGAAAATTATGTAATTTTGTAATGTGCTCGATTTTGTTATCAAATACGACAATCAATAACAATAATATTGCTAACACAATTGAAAATTTCTTTAATTTGTAATATTACCCAACTGAAAAATTAATTAATTCTAACAAATTGAAAATTTCTTTATACATTACACAAAATGAAGATTTCTTTTAATACTACACAACTGAAAAATTTTTATATTACGCAAATGAAAATTTCTGTAAATTTTCTATAAATTTTTCCGAAGTCGCTTTTACAAAGCACAACTGAAAATTTCTTTAAATTTTTCCCAAGTCGCTTTTACGAAGCACAACTGAAAATTTCTTTAAATTTTCTTGAAATTTTACCGAAGTCGCTTTTACGAAGCACAACTGAAAATTTCTTTAAATTTTCTTTAAATTTTTCCGAAGTCGCTTTTACGAAGCACAACTAAAAATTTCTTTAAATTTTCTTTAAATTTTTCCCAAGTCGCTTTTACGAAGCACAACTGAAAATTTCTTTAAATTTTCTTTAAATTTTTCCGAAGTCGCTTTTACGAAGCACAACTGAAAATTTCTTTAAATTTTTCCCAAGTCGCTTTCACAAAGCGCAACTGAAAATTTCTTTAAATTTTCCTTAAATTTTTCCGAAGTCGCTTTTACGAAGCACAACTGACAATTTCTTTAAATTTTACCCAAGTCGCTTTCACGAAGCGCAACTGAAAATTTCTTTAAATTTTCTTTATATTTTACCGAAGTCGCTTTTACGAAGCACAACTGAAAATTTTTTTAAATTTTCTTTAAATTTTACCGAAGTCGCTTTTACGAAGCACAACTGAAAATGTTTTTAAATTTTCTTTAAATTTTTCCGAAGTCGCTTTCACGAAGCGCAACTGAAAATTTCTTTAAATTTGCTTTAAATTTTACCTAAGTCGCTTTTACGAAGCACAACTCTAGACATATTTTCCCCGTTATTATATAAAACCCCCGTAACCATGACTACCATAAAAAATTTAATTCGTTATTCGGATCAAGTGGTCGAATTTCAAAGCTACTTTGATGGGCTCGCGGTAGAATCGCTTTGCTTGGGAACTCACGGAGCGAACACATGCCCAAGCAAATTTGTTTGCAGGATATGTAAAGGGAAACATCACACGCTGCTTCATCGCGTTGAACAAAAGAAAATCAGTAGTACTCCGGCGGTAAATACACCAGTCAGTAGCGATAATACCCCCCTCGTGATCTAGGTTTCTCCCCATCTACATCGGCACAAGCAGCAAGTAGAACGCTGCAATCTTTTTCCACGCAACTCGAACACACCACACAATCGGTTATTCTCGGTACAGCGTTAGTTGACGTTTTCAATAGTGACCTCAAGTGCACTGTCCGCGCACTAATTGACTCCGCCTCAGAGAACTCATTTATTTCCAAAAAATTACAAAGGCATCTCGGCCTCCCTACTCGTCCGTCACCAGTTCAGGTCCACGGTTTAAGCGACACCGTGACCGCCACCTCAACCCAAAGCTGTCATATCAGAATTGGGTCTCCAATTGATAAGTCATTCGAAGCTTATTCAGATGCCTTAGTCATCAATAGGCTTACTGGAAAGCTCCCTTACTTCCCGTCATCCGCATTACAAAATGACCGTTTTTCCTAATTACAGTTGGCTGATCCGTATCGCCCCAACTGCTCTGAAGTTGAATTACTTCTCGGTGCGGATGTTTACCCGAAAATACTCCAAGACGGTCTGCAAAGAGACACACAGCAATCTCTGCTAGTACAAAAGACAGCTTTCGGCTGGATTATCACGAGAAAGGTACCTGTAAGTCCGTGCAAGAAGGCAGTATCATCATTTTTTAACACTATAGAACTAAATAATCAGCTTCAGCGTTTTTGGGAATTAGAGGACATCCCGAGGAGAAAAACGCCCTCCCCGGAGGACACATACTGCGAAAATTTGTACACATCTACTACGTTTCGTAATAAAGAAGGTCGTTATGTAGTTTCACTCCCCTTTAGATCAGAATACCCCGAAAATTTAAATATTGGCCCCTCTCGAAAAATTGCTTTCTCCCAGTTTCTACGAAACGAGGCGAGATTAATCAAAAACCCCCAGATAAAAATTGATTACGATAAGGGAATCACGGAGTATTCCACTCTAGGTCAAATGACCAAAGTAACCCCCATAAATGGTGAGAGCGGCAACTACTATTTGCCCCATCATGCTGTCTTAAAACCCGACAGCACCACCACAAAATTGCGCGTGGTATTTAATGCCTCAAACCCCTCGTCTAACGGCACTGCCTTCGTTGGCGCAGCTAACATCCTAAAAAGCGATAAAAAGCACTTCCTTTCAATGATACATAAGGGTCTTCTCTCTCAAGACGCTTTTAACCCCGTGGAATGGCATTTCAGCCCCCCTGGCGCCCCTCATATGGGTGGCCTCTGGGAGGCCGGCGTTAAAAGCTTCAAAAAGCTTTGCCATAGCCGCAACTTCACTTATGAAGAATTCAGCACCATGTTGGCACGAATTGAGGCGTGCTTAAACTCTAGACCCATAAGTCCCATGAGCGAAAACCGGAATGATCTATGCGCTCTAACGCCGTGTCATTTTCTTATTGGGACCCCACTATTATCTCCTCCTTACGTCGTAACAATTAATTCTCCCCTTTTTTTCATCGTTACAGCAAACATGCCTCCCAGTAACCAAATCACCACTATCGAGAAAAGAATGGAGAGATCGCGATCCCAATCCCCGAACTGTCGCTTATGCCGTAAAGGCCACCCGCTGCGTAAATGCAGCAAATTTCTGAAGATGATCGTCTCTGCCAGAAAAGAAGTCGTGGAACATCACCAGTATTGCCGCAATTGCCTCGCGCACTCCCACCGTTTTGCCAAATGTCGCAGCAACGAGCGCTGTCGAGAATACAACGGTCCTCACCATACCCTTCTTCATCAGGCCGAAATAACGAGAGCCAACTCGTACCTGAGCCGAGCAGCAGAGACTACTATCATTCCCACCGTCATCATACGTCTAAAAATCAAAAATGACTGGTGCCATGTCCGTGGTCTATTAGATCCCTGTACGCCCACAAGCTCCATAGCCGAATTCATCGTCGATCGATACCAATTCGAAAGATTCGATGCCGATAAGTGGTGCCAATTCAGCTATCGGACCCGTTTTGAAGAAGAAGAAGGGACCTTTACGGTGAGGGCAAAAATTAATTGGGACCTGCCTGCGGAAATCCCAACAAAAAAATTGGAACGCAGTATATCTACCGTGCGGCATCCAGGTGACAACCAGTGATCCTCTAGCTCAAGATACCGTGCTCGGATGGGTGCTTATTGGAAAATTCGCGGCTTAACAACGGCATCTTTATCCAGATCCCTATTTTTAACTTTGAATTTTATATCAAATTACATTAATTGTATTATATCTAACTTACATTTTTTGTCTCACGTTCATACTCTTCATTATTATACTTACTCGTAATTTTACCCCCTACTCGAATTGTTATATTTACTTGTAAATTTATATCATACCTGAATTGTTTATACTTACCTTCTTTCTTATTCTTCATTATTATACTTAGATTTTTTGAATTTAACTCATACCTGAATTATTCATACTTACCTTCATATTATACTTACTCGTAATTTTACCCCCTACTTGAATTGTTATACTTATTGTTAAATTTATATATTTGAATTATTCATACTTACCTTCATTATTATACTTACTCGTAATTTTACCCCCTATTTCAATTGTTATATTTACTTGTAAATCTATATCATACCTGTAGTGGAATTCTGTAACTTTTAACAATAGCAAGAATTGTTTTCTTGTCGACTCATTTTGTCGTTTGCAGTAACGATTATGCGATTCTGTAACTTATCACGTTTTCTTTTCTGGCAAAAATGTTACACGTTTTTCCCATTTCGCATCTTTTTTATTTTTTTGTGTTCTTTTCTGAAAAAATGTCAACACTACTAAAGTGTGTTCTGTTCTATAAATGTCACACTATAAATTTAAAAAATGGTGCACCTTTCACACTCTGTATTTTTAGAGGGGGAGAATCGCACGATAAAACAGCTGACCAGTGATGACAACTTTTGAGACTCAAAACGCGTAAACATTTTTGAAAAAAGGGCTAAATGGAAAAAAATCCATATAAAACCACACCCAAATTTCTTTTTTCGCCTTTTGAGTGACTAAAATCCGGCTAAATCTAGCCCGAAAAGGGCTAAGTTGGCATCGCTGCAGCTGACATTTGTTTTGTTTATGAATGTGTATTTGTGTTAAGAAACTAAACAGATATATACAAAATGGAAAATATTACTACTTTTTTATGTACTGAAAAAATTTTGGATGACTTGTTGGATTTATGTTCATCATCTGATGATGATAAAATATTTTATATGATTATGGAAAGAAATCTACAACCGCGAGTGAAAGGCTTTGTAGAGAACGTAATTAATGAATACTCTGAAGTTAATTTATGTCAAATTTCATAGGACAATATCTCCTACTTCTTATATATGTAATGTATGTTTATATATATAATTTTTATAGTTTAAGAAGAATTTGCGTATTGGTCGGGAAGGTGCCATTGGCCTTATTTCAAGCGATCTTACCAGGGAGCTGTCTGCTTATTCTATTTTAACAAAAAAAAAAAAAAAAACAAAAACAGCTGTACATAAAAAAAAGTGTTACACTGTTGTAATTTTATGTTCTATTCTGACCATTAAAAATGCGACATCTTTAAAATGTGGGGTAAACATTATAAAAATGTACATAATAAAAGTGTAGCATTTTATTTCAGAAAAGAAAACACCATTAATGTTAAAAATATTGTTACAATTTGGCACTATGTGGCACCTCTGTTAAAATAAACAAAAAGAGCTAAAAGGAATACAAAAAAAAAAAAATTGCGGTCAAATAGGAGGTAAGTTAAAAATTTTAAATTTTATAAAATAAATGTATAAAAATCGTAAATAATTTACTATTTAATTTATTTGTAGAATGGACTTTAACTCTGCCCCAAAAAGATGTCGTGCATCGGCCGAGCAACTTAACTATATGGCCGATTTCATGCTGGAGAATAAGGGGCTGGCTGGTGGAAAATTCCAGAAAATACACGGCAAGTTGGAGTCCCAAAAAAAGTGGTCGCAATTAGCGGAAACGCTAAATAGTTTTGGCGGAGCTGTGAAGTCAGTTGACCAATGGCATACGGTAAGTTTACTTGGTAAAATATTTAGTAATTTAGTAATTTGATGCTTATACATATGTGAATACTTATTTTTACACGAAAAGGTATGGAGAGACCTTAAATCACGTACCAGTATAAAGGTCCGCGACCGGAAAAGGCAGCAGGCGTTGACTGGCAATAGGCCAATAACGCAAGAGCCCGCGACGGAGCTGGAAATGCGAGTCATTTCCTTAATTGGAAATGACTACATTGAAGGTAATGAAGTTGTCGCTGAAAATGTACCTGTAAGTGAAGTAAGTAAAAACAAATTTGTTTTTAAACATAACAAAAATTAATTTTAACTTATTTTTTATTAAGGAATTGCAACTACGTATGGAAGAGGGGGCTGAATTTCAGTTTATGGGGGACACCCCTAGAGAAAAAATCTAAATATGCCATCCCCTTCAGAATGTTCCCAGGAGTACGAAAATCATAATGAAAAAGGGGGCTCACGCCCCCTATGGGCGTGGCAGTCGAAAAACGACCCGGCCCACCTACGTAGACAATATGGGTATCAAATGAAAGCTAATGTCTTCACGATTCCAAAAATAGCCATAGTTGCCAGATCGGGCGGTTTTTGCAGCCGATACGGCCATTTTTGTTAAATAGGGGCGGGGGTGAAAAACGACCCATGCCACCTACTTAGGCAATATTGGTATCAAATGAAAGGAAATGTCTTCACGATTCCAAAAATACCCGTAGTTGCCAGATCGTCCAGAATTTGAGGAAGATATGTTAATTTTTATAAAATGGGGGAAGGACTTTTTTTGTTTATTTCTTTTTAGCTCGGCCAGAGGCCGAGCACTCGAGATCCCCGCCGTCTAGAATTAAGACATACTGGAGTTAAAAACCCCTAAGCCCGGCCGTAGGCCGGTCACGCACCCCAAATTTTGCCAAAATGGCCATATCGGCTACAAAAACCGCCCGATCTGGCAACTATGGCTATTTTTGGAATCGTGAAGACATTAGCTTTCATTTGATACCCATATTGTCTAAGTAGGTGGCATGGGTCGTTTTTCACCCCCGCCCCTATTTAACAAAAATGGCCGTATCGGCTGCAAAAACCGCCCGATCTGGCAACTATGGCTATTTTTGAAATCGTGAAGACATTAGCTTTCATTTGATACCCATATTGTCTACGTAGGTGGGCCGGGTCGTTTTTCGACTACCACGCCCATAGGGGGCGTGAGCCCACTTTTTCATTATGATTTTCGTACTCCTGGGAACATTCTGAAGGGGATGGCATATTTAGATTTTTTCTCTAGGGGTGTCCCCCATAAACTGAAATTTTGCCGAAGAGGGAAGCGAAAGCATCTTTGATGACCTTCCAAGCACGTCAGGTATGCCCGACTCAGTCCGGACACCTGTCAGTGTGAGAAATACGCCACAAAGAGGTAGAAAGAAAAAACCAACGATGCAGAAGTGCAGGACAAATTTTTGGATATCGCTAAACAGCAAGCCGATTCACTTAAGGTACTTTTTCAAACATGCCAAATTGTTTATACATAATAACATTCGTCATATTTGCAACAGATGCTAGCTGAAACAAACGCAGCTAATTCCGAGGCGACGAAGAAGATGGCAGAGGCTATTGCGGCCATGGCTACAGGCTTAATGCATATGGCCGATGCTGGAAACAGTTAGGCAAATGCCCTTAACAAGCTGTAATAATTTTTTTTTATTATTTTAATTTTTTTTTTAGATTGTAAGTTTTAAAGTTCCTTATTTTTGTTTTTTATTTTTTTTATTCATTTCTGAAAATCTTTATTTTTTTGTATTTTGTTTTAACATTAATGTACCTGAATTTATTATAATAAAAGACTGAATTACCATTACAATTTTTGTAGTTATTATTAAAATAAAAAATATTATTAATTTTCAACAATGATAATTTTGTAAAAACTAATTATGTAAAATGGTTTGCTATAAGACGTTCTTGAACACGCTTTGCTGTAGATGACGGTGCTTCTTCGGTTGCATAGCTGTTGATGTGTGACTCAAGGAATTCATATTCAAATGCGCTTCCCTCTTGGTGTAAATTCCTGTTATGAAGCACTGCGCAAGCGTTAACAATTTTTCCAGTAAAGCCTGGATCATACAAAAGAGTCCTTTGTTGCGATAAGCACCGCCATGTAGCCTTTAAAACGCCAAAAAGTCTCTCAACGGGATTTCGTGCTTTGCACAGTGCTTCGCTATATTTAAATTTAGGACTCCCCTCTGGTTGGTTTGCTAGGGGAGTCATAAGCCATGGCTCCAATGGGTAACCAGAATCACCTACATACATACATATGATTTAAAATATCTACCCTTTTTTGTTAATACTTTTCAATTAAAAAAAGCTTACCAATGAGAAACATATGGTTTCCATTTTCAAAATTTCTCTGCATCACCCTTCGTACTGCACAACAGCTCCAAATGTAGGAATCATGCCTTGCCCCAGGAAACCTTGCGTTAACATTTAAAATTTTTAAATTTGGATCACATATCTAAAATAAATATTTATATGAGCATAAGAGGAACTAATGCAATACATTTTCCTTACCATTTGGACATTGATAGAGTGATAGCTATGATGGTTGACATATGCCTCTTCATGAATTGTTGGCGCCAATATGGACACATGTGTGCAATCAATATCACCTATAGTACCACCTACAAACGGAGAAGAAGATGAGGCAAATGTTGTTTTTGCGGCCTGCCGTTCCACTTGGGTCATTGGAAACCTAACAGTTGTAAAAAACATGCTGCTATTTATAACATCTGTTACACGGTGAATGCAACGGCTTACAGACGTTTGGCTCATTGATATACCCCAATGTTCCCCTACTGGTCGTTGATAGCATCCAGTTGCATAAAAACGCAAGGTTGCGAGAACCTACATACATATACACAAAAACATTTTATATTTTTATATACAATTTAAATATTATAATATTACCTGTTTTTCTGTAGATAGTGCAGTTATTCTTGTGCCTCTTAAACTACTGTCAAGCTCCGAAACTATATCATCTACCAACTCTGGGGGGTTATTATGTATTTCTATTCGATTCGGAAAATCAACGAATTCGTAAAAATGGGATTACGTATTGCGATTTTCGGAAATTTATTTCCGAACGTTCGTAAATTAAAGAAATTTTTTAATCCCATTCGGAAACCAAAAAAATCCCTTTCGAAATTGCAATTATGTATTACGAAAGCAAATGTCATATGTGTTATTAACGTATACAGATTGTTCGAATGATATTTTGATTGCGGAAATTTTATATTTATTTTTTTACATACATAAAAGAAATTAAAAAAACAAATTTGAAAATGTAAGTATATACCTTTAATATTTAATTAATAAAAAAGTTTATTAAATGTTTTAATTTTAAAATTATTTAAAGGGAAACGTCTAAAAAAAGTTTGTATACGAAGCCAAGGCAATATGAAATAATGGTGGAATTCATGACATTGCATGCAGATATGGCAAAAGGACACCTCAATGTTTCTAATGCCAAAAGCAAATGCAGGGAGTTATGGCAGATACTATCGCAAGATTTGAATGCTGCAGGTCCACCTTCACATGAGGTCGAAAAGTGCACATACAGTCAAAGACTAAAGTTTAAATACACCTGAAAAATTGATTGTTTAAAGAAAAGTAAAAGTTTCAGGAAAACTTAAAGTATACAGTTTTATTTAGTTTTATAAATAACAAAATAAAATAACAAAAAATAAAGACCTCATTACGAACATAACGGTAATTCTTAAATATACGATAAAATTCACTCGAAAAAAGTTTAAATACATCTTGGAATGTTAATAAATTTTTTTTTAATAAATTAAAAAAGAAAACATTTCAATACTTTTTGGACCGCCATGGCTATCAATAACTACTGACTGCAAGCGGCGTGGCATAGAAAATACCAAGTTTTCTGTTTCAGAAGGCGATATTTCTGACCAGATTCTTTTAATAGCTTCTTTAAGCGACTTTTTGCTCATTTTTGAAGTTGCTACTAATTTGCGCATTATATCCCAAACGTGCTCAATTGGGTTTAAGTCTGGCGATTGACGGTGGCTATGGAGCTGTCTGGGATCAGAAGAAATCAACCACTCTTTCACAGAAAGTGCGGTGTGCTTGGGATCGTTATCCTGTTGAAAGATCAAACGGGATCCGAGGCCAAATATGTCGACGGATGCTTGCAAATTGCTTTCCAATATACTCTTTTAAGTATGTTGATTCATGATCCCATCAATAAACTCCAAATTTTCAACCCACGCTGCTTTAATCGCTGCCAAAGTATTACATTGCCACCACCGTGTTTTACCGTAGGAACCAAATTTTGGGTTTGAAGGGCAGTGTTTGGCTTGCGCCAGACCTTTGCACGGCCATCGCTTCCAAATAAATTAAATTTGCTCTCGTCTGTAAAAAGAACTCTTTTCTAAAACTCAGCGTCTTTGTTTCTGTACTTATGTAAAAACTCCAGTCTAAGTTTTCTGTTTTTTCACTTATTAGTGGCCTTTTTCGGGGAATTCGGCTTTTATATCCATTTTCTC
This sequence comes from Bellardia pandia, assembly GCA_916048285.2. Lineage (NCBI taxonomy): Eukaryota > Metazoa > Arthropoda > Insecta > Diptera > Calliphoridae > Bellardia > Bellardia pandia. The sequence goes on along the minus strand of OU696532.1, from coordinate 88,785,750 downwards.
GCAATGCTCTTAGAACAGTTCTTGGATGAACATTTTTGTTATAGTTATTAGCGATATCATCTGCAAGTTTTGGTGCACTTATTCTTGGATTTTTTTCACTTCTTTTACGATGTGGTTAACATCACGATTGGTAAGTTTTTTTGGACGACCGCTTCTTGGAATATTTGCTACGGAGTCATTTTCTAATTATATTTTGGATACTTTTAAATGATACATTTAATAATTTTCCTATTACCCGATAAGATTTTCCTTCGTTGAAATGTTTTATTATTAAATGTTTAATGATGAACTCAATTTATTTACCTTTGCCCATAATTATCGACAAAACTTGTAATGCTGACAATAAAAAGACTACTAATACAAGTTCTGGTTTGTAAGAACATAATTTCACCGAAACATAAAGTATAATTGTACTTTGTTTTTGAGAAATGAAAGAGAGTTCTTTGTTTTGCAAGATGTATTTAAACTTTTGTCTAGTGAATTTTATCGTATTTCTAAGAATTACCGTTATGTTCGTAATGAAGTCTATATTTTTTGTTATTTTATTTTGTTATTTATCAAACTAAATAAAACTGTATACTTTAAGTTTTCCTGAAGCGTTTACTTTTCTTTAAACAATCAATTTTTGAGGTGTATTTAAACTTTAGTCTCTGACTGTACATATATACAAAATAAAATAAATATGAATACTTTAACTTACAATATAACCTTTTTTCACATGAATTCCAAGGTATAGGCGGATTATAAGCAACACATAAAGGTAAAGTCTCGCCGAAACAAATTACAATACCTTGCAATAACTTTGAATTAAACAATAGTGAGACAACCATAAATACACCATATATTCCACATCGATATACCCGTGGTAGTTTAACCAATAAGCAGACATTATTAGAAAAACAAGTAAACAATCAAACTAAATATCATGAAAATTCTATAGAACTTTTAAAAAACTGTGATGAAAACCAAAAAAAAAAAAAAAATATTAACAGAATTAGACAAAATAAATAAAAATATTTCAACGACCAATAAATATTTAAAACGGAGCAGTGATACAATGGAACGCATGTACAGATTAAAAAATGAGAAGTTTGAATTTTTCAAGAAAAATGAAATGGAAAAAATGCACGGGAGGAACGTTTGAATTAGAGAAAAATAAAATTTAATTAATGTAAATATTGAGTTTTCCCTTCTTGCCTTTTAATTTTTTTTACAATACTTTTATTTTGTGTTATGTTTGTTTGTTTATTTTTTAATATACTGTTATGAATTATTTTTCTTTTTATGTTTTAATATGTATATGTATGTAATACAAATGTACAAATATAAATATTAAGTAGCTCCAATGAATTAAAGTTTTTATTCACGTTTCAAAAAAATAGTTTTATTTACATTCATATTTGATTTAAGTTGTGATTTAATTATTTTATTCAGTTTCTTATCATATCGAGCCATAACCGCCAAAATAATGTATCCCACACCATAATCGATTGTTGTTTTTTTATCGAAATCGATAGTTCAACATCATTTAGAATTATTAAAATTAAATGTATTACACAAAACAATATTTACATTATAAATTTTAAAATAATGGCTTTATTCAAACTGATTTTATTTAAAAAAAACCTTCCCCTGTAAAATTTTGAGTTTGTGGGATACATTTTTTCGGCGGTTATGGCTCGATATTATTATACCCTTCATTTTTTATTTCATTTCGAATACTTTTTGCTATATTTAGTAAATTTGTCTCTAAATTACTTTCTGCATTGCTGTTAGGTAAAGATAAAGACTCATCCTCTTCAGTTTCCAAACTGTCACTTTGTATATTGTACATCAAACAAATCTAAGAAATATTTTTGCGTTAATTCAAGCATATGTACGAATCATTTATAAAAATATATTACTCACGAATTTTCACTGAGATTTATAAACTTTCTTTGAACTCTCTCTGGAACAAATCATCTTCATCACTTTCCCACAACAAAACACTATCCATTTTAGTTATTTAAATCTTTTAATTTGCAATTTGAACTTTTATTTTAAACAAATTTGACGTTTGTATAAAACAATGCAAAGTGCTGCCAAGTTTTAACATATAAAAAACTGGCATTACTTAAAATTTCCCTTAAAATTGCAAACACAACTCTGCTAGCTTTTCGAACGTACTACATAATACGATTTTCCTTTCGATTCGAAAATTCTTTTCGAAAGCCTTTTCGATTCGAATAGAAATACATAATAACCCCCCTGGACTTAAACGATAAAGTTTTCGAAACTCTGTAGGTGGCAGATGAAAAGGAGTGTCTACATCTCGCAGCAAACGCCGACTTACACTTCTATTGCTTATGGGCTCTTCGGTTGATAAGCTATATCCCAAATATTCAAAAGCCATTCTTTAAAATTTGTTTTATTTTTAATTGAAAAAATTTTACTTTGTTTTTATTTAACAACTACAAAGTTGTTGTCGTTTATTTAACAACTCAGCTGATTGCAAACAATAACAAGTGTTGCTAAATAAGTTCGAGAATAGCAAAATCGCTTAATCAGTTGTTTAGTTTTTTAACAATGACAAGTGTTGTTAAAATAAGTTACAGAATTCCACTACTGAATTGTTTATATTTACCTATATTCTTATTCTTCAATTATTATACTTATTTTTTGAATTTAACCCATACTTTATTATTATACTTACTTGTAATTTTACACCATACGTGAATTGTTGTATTTACTTATCCTCTTGAATTTTACCTCACATTATATTGTAATTTCGAACTATTTAATGTAAACCCAATTGCCTGTTGAGTACGACTACATCAACAAACGACTTTGCTGACCAATCCTCTTTCTTATCACGGATATAACAAGGGGGCGGGATGTTTAGGCACGAAAACCCTATAAGTAATCAAAATAATTTTGTTGTCCGGTAACACTGCAACTGCAGTGTTACTCGTTGCTTTGGTCTCTTTTTTGTTACTCATACCGACAGGCAATTGTGGTGGTGGTTTTTTAAACCACAACTCACTCGACTTAAAACCACTAAAGAAGACACATCAACTTCAAAAAAAACAAACAAGTGCAACTTAAACAAATATTTCTATAAAAATTAAAACAAGTAATAAACACAAGTTAAACACAAAAAATACATATGTATGTATAAGAAATAAAATACTTTGTTACAACAAAACTAAAGTTACTTAAGTGAGAGGATACATAAATAATAATTAGTGCCAAAAATTATAATAGTAAAAGAAATTTGTGAAACAAAAAGTGAAGAACAGTTACAAATAAAGCAAAAATTAATACATATATGAATTGATAAAGAAAAATACAAAGTGTTTCATTTAAAAACAAGCTAGAAATTTAACACCACCACAAATTTCCAAAGAAGAAGAGAAACCAAGGAAATATATACCTTATTGAGGAAAATTAGTACCAGCAAATTCTGCACTAATTGGACAGAGTGAAATATCCCCATCATCACAAGGACTGAGGTAACAAGTATCAACCCCATCACCCTATAATCGGTCTACATCACCTACTCAATCTCTCCATCGATAACCACCACACAAACTGTAAGTTTTATCTAACTAATTCTTATATATCCCACTATATCTCACCCCGTGTACATATATTTACTATATTACCCCCATATTATTATATACATTTGTATTATATAATCCCGTGTAACCATACACTTATGTTTCCAACAAAAGTTTTCAAACCTTCTGCTTTATATAATACTGAAAACAAAGAAAAATTTTTCAATGATTTACATGCAGCTATTGATTCTTCAAATTCATTTTTGCCTCTAGATGCAATTGATTTTGCAGAGTTTGAAACAGAATTAAGAAATGCGAAATTGAGCGAAATAGAAATAATCGTACTTAAAGAAAACTGTTTTGTGTATTTAAAAAAACTTTTAAAAGAGATGATAGGCAGATTACCAGAAAATATGAACTTTTTTAAAGCTTTTGGACAATTTTCTATTTCAAAGTGTGCGAATACATTATCTCAAACTAAATTTGACGTTGTTCAAGAAACATTAAGACCATTCATGGATCCAAATGTAGCAATAGGCGTGTATGAAACTCAATGAGGAAAACTTCCGTTCATAAATTGGAATAATTATTTTAATAACGAAATTCCAACAAATTTACTTGAATTTTGACCAAAAGTGTTTGATTATCACGATACAGTAATGTCTGCGTTGAAAGGGTCTTTTCAATAATGAATTATACAAAAACTCGACTACTGCAATTCGTTTACACCGACTAATGAAATGATAAAAAAAATTCAACTCAACTATGCATGAAAGTCAAGACTCTAGGAATGAAATCGCTGAGGATGAAGTTTACGAACTCTTAGACTTATCTACTTAATTTTATTTTTTTTAAATATGATCTCCATTTTTATGTACATAATTTAAAACTCTCTTTTAACAAAGTTTTAAAATTTTTTAAATAGTAAAATATACAAAAACGGATATAAATGTGTATATGTTTTACTAAAATATTGTTTAATAAGTAACAATAAATAAATAAAAAAAATTTAACAAAAACTAAAAAAAAATAATTTATAAATAAAATTTATAATAAAAACTGAACAAAATCGGATTTTGGCGATTTTTTACATCCGTTTTGGCGACGGAGCTCAAAAAAATCTGACAACCCTGCACACAACCCACAAATAATTGTGTAGAGATTTTTTTTACCATCACCTCTGCTCATACACAAACACATTCTTGCTGTGGAAAGCCAAAAATGCAAAGAATGTGTAAACAGTTATTTTTTCTGATTGGAATCCGCATTTTAAAATATAAACGCAAGCAATGATAAGAAAAGAAGTCAGTTGGTGAAAAACATTTGCGCAGGGCAGTTCGCCCGAAAAATTAAACAAAGGCAAATAAAGTGGAGATAGAACACTAAAAGAGGCAGTCGTCGGACGGCAACAAAAAAAAAAACAAGTGAATTAACAGAAAATTGCAAAATATTAAAATAAATCAAAAGGCACTCATATAAAGAAAGAAAATAAAGAGTAACTAAAAGAAAAAGTAAAAACAATAGAGAGAAGACAGATCAGTTAAACCGCGCAGTCGGCCGACGGTTACTAATAAATTTGCGTCAGAATCTAAAATGTGAAAAATTAAATAAAATATTAAATAAAAATGAGAAAAGTATAAAGAAAAAGAAAAACGAGAAAAGCAACAACCAAGTTAAAGCCAAAACAAAGTTCAAGATAAAAAGACTAATTTAAATTAACATATAACAAAACAAAGATAAAAACAAGAAAAAATTTTGTTGTTAAACTTACTATAATAAGAACTAAAACTACTTATCTTTAAATGTTAAATATTGCAAAGAAGTGCTTCTTCCTATTTTTATACCCTTCACCATCGTGAGAAGGGTATATATAAGTTTGTCATTCCGTGTGTAATTTCCACAAAAAAATTTTCCGACCCTATAAAGTATATATATTGTGGATCCTTATAGATAGCGAAGTCGATTAAGCCATGTCCGTCTGTCTGTCTGAATGTTGAAATCAGTTTTTTGAAGTCCCCAGATATACTCGGGATCCAAACCTTCAATAATTCTGTCAGAAGTGCTTTCGAGAAGTTTGCTATTTAAAATCAGCAAAATCGGTTTAGGTCAACCAGAGTTATGAACCAATATGTGAGACCACCTCGATAAAAGTTTTATATTTTTCGTCCATTTTATTGCAATATTTTGAAATATATTGCAGATAATACGATGCCATTTTGTATACGTTGTTTTTATGATAAAAGAGGAAAGTGTGCGGAAAATAGTAAGAATCGGTACATGATTTCTTATAGCCCCCATACAAATCGCTTAATGATAAATAAATGCCTATAAAATTCGAATATCTAGACAAAATTCAGCAAAAATAAGTCTTATACAAAAAGAAATCGCAAAACGAAAATTTTTTTTTGTTCGGTCCATGTTTGACCATAGACCCCATATAAAGTCCACTTCCAAAATTCACTTAAATACGTATAAAACAGATATAAATAATGTTAAACGGCTAAAATTTGACATAAATACTCTTTATAGGCAAATAAATTGTTGTACTAAATTTTATGGTAGTCGGCCCAGAACTGGTCATACCTCCCATACAAGGACCACATCTGAAAAAGAGATTTTTACCTATATATATTGTATAAATATTGGTACCGACTCAAAACTTTGCACAGATCATTTACATATATACAAAAATCATTCCACACAATTTTCTTAATTTCGGTCTATTTTTAACCGTATGCCCCATATAAAGCCCTCTTCCGAAAATCACTTTAATACTCATAAATCTCTTATAAATAAGGGTACCAATCCAACATTTTATACGGATCATTTACATACATGCCTAAATCAAACTGCTGGCTTTTGAGAATATCGCTCCATATTTGACTATATCCCCCACATAAGGTCCACTACCGAAATCCACGTTAATACTAATATATATCTTAAATATACCGTTATTATGTTGAAATTCTACGTGAAATATCCTCATATGCATGAAAATAACTGTTCCAAAATTTAAGAAGATCGGCCCATAATTTGTCATACCTGCCATATAGAACCATTTCCAAACAACAAATAAATTCGAGTCAAAAAATATTCTTTTCGGATTTAACCCATATTCGGCCCATATTTTATAATCATGATATATATCGTTGGAAAGGTATTTTTAATACCTTTTATTTAATGTATTACAAATTATCAAGCACCCAGTAGTTCCCGAGATATAGGCCTATATATTTTGAACTTTACGGACCCGCCCCCTCGAAAATAGGCGTGACCGCCAACAAATATTTTTTGCTGGCATCTCCTCTAAAAGCCCTATTTGATGAAGTTTTTTTTTTGAGCAAAATCACTAAAACCCCTTTTTTATACTCTGTTAAATTACACTCAAGATTATTATGAACATCAGACAAACTCTGTAAATTATGGTAAGAATTGGTAATTAAATCAATTAAAAATGGTGAAAATTAGACAAAATTTCAAAATATTTAACATAAATTATGTTGGTCGTAAAATTGTCTTTCAAACAATATATGAAATACTAATAAAATTTGCACTAAGACTGAATAGAAAACACAGAATTAGGATATACTAGTCCTATAACCCGTGTTTTTGTATTTCTTAGTACGGTTAGGTGGAGGATATTTAAGATTCGGCACAGCCGAATATAGCACTCTTACTTGTTATGAATATTTTTGCTATGCACCAATAAAATAATAATATACATACAATACATGCAAACATACATCAATTAAATTAAATAACAATTAAATTGATAAAATTTAAAACACAAAGAGTTTAAATAAACAAATAATTTAAAGAAGTTTGCTAGCGCTCTTTGCAACATTGAACTCCAACAAATGTTTCAACAGCAACATGAGCCACAACGACGCGCACAACAACAACAAGTAAGGCAACAAGCGAATTTTAGCAACAAACACATCCACATCACCAACAACACCTAACAGCAAGCGAAGACGCCAACAAACACAACGTGGAATACAACAACACGACATTGACCGGGTAGCTAATTCAAAATGCATCTAAAGCAGAGGTGGACAAAATCGTTTTACACTTGTATTAGTGAGATAAAGTGAGAGTTATTTAAAGTACTGTGACAAGCAAAAGTTGTCACAAAGATTTTCGTATGAGGAATTAAATTAAACGAAATCGTCTACATTAATGCTGTCATGAGAGTTTCGTAAGAGCAGTATATGTTTCAAAGACATAGAACTAATTTTATTACGTTGTTTACTACAAATGAATTTTAGATCCGAAAAATTTTTTTTATATTTTTTAAATATTTGATGACATAAAAGACATTGTAGGTTTCCAAACGCATTGTTTATCATAAAATAATCTTTTAATTGCATTGCCATTTATATCAACCACTGAAATTGTAAAAAAATCTTTAAGCATCAAGCTAACATGTGCATTCGCCAAAGTCTGTTGAGCGACTAAAGTTTATATTGCCATTTATATTACCGACTGTAATTGGAAAAAAATCTCTCTTTTGAGCGACTAAACTGAAGAGCATAAGAAAAAGGGGGCGTTGATTATAAACAATTGTTTGGTGAAATGTCCATCAATGATCTAAAGTAAGATAAAATAAGTTTAATTGTAAGATTTTTTTTTATAATTGTAAGAGAACTTTTTTTTCAATAATTGTAGAACTTTTTTTTTTAATCACTTTTGGAAATAATATTGAATTTGTGTAAATACCTTAAATTTTAGAAGAAGATGATCGAATGTTAGCCTAAATAAATTCAAAAACTTAAAATTTTAAAAAAATTAAATTATAAATAGAAAAATAACAGAAATAAAAAGAAAATAGGAAATAAGAAAACTAAAATTGTTAATGTGTTAGGCTAAATTAAAAATAAGAATTTAAATAAAGAAAATTTTTATTGAAAATGAATTTTAAGATTATGCAAAGTAAGTAAAGATTACCACACACATTTAGGGACAGAAATATAAATTCAGGGTATGTATTCTGTCAAGGCGTCTGACAGTCCAGTAGTCAGTAGGGAGGGAAAATTGTACCCAAATTGGCACAATATCTTGCCAACAGTATATTTGAAAATTTGAGCGTTTGTTTTTCTCTTTGTATTAAATACACTATGGTAGTTTAAGGCAAATAGTGTATTATATGTAAGCGTCTGTGAAACCGGGTTAAGAACCATTTGTACCACTGAGCTAGTCGAACACCATTCGTTTTGCCCTTAACCAAGCATTCAAGAAATTAAAACAAATCTATTTTTCTGATAAGGCGAATCTTTAACATTTTTTTTATTGTTATTTTCTCGTAGACGACGCGTTACAAATTTTCAATATTTTAATGTAATGTTTGTACTTATTTTAAAGGGTTTTTAAATTCCCATTTGTTAGTCTTCTTTTTTTTTTTTTTTTTTTGTTCACAAACTATGCGACCTCAAGAGTTTTTTTTTTAACAAATTTAATTTGTCTGTTAACATTAGTTAAATGATTAACAGTATGCTGCTGTTAACATTTTTACTAATGGTATTTTAATGTTGTTGCATGAAGTCACTTATGTTAAAATGTTTCTTCTTCTAAAGGATATGGAAACGTTGATTAAGCAAAAATGTTAACACTTACAGTTTTTTTTCTCTGCAACTCCAACGATGAACGATGAAAGACCTTTCAGGTTGTAGGTGTATGAGCTCCAGCTTCTAAGGCTCTTAGACGGCCCTTTTTTTTACTATGTAGTTATTTTTTTAATCAAAACGAATTATTATTTGATATATTTAAAACAAATAGGTATTTAATTTTTTTTTCCTTTTTTATATATATATTTTTTTTATATGTGATTCCGTAACATTTTGTCAAGCCTGTACTGTTAGATATAGTGTTTTTTTTTTTAATTTTTGACACTTGTTTTACTTAATATTCTTTGAATTCTTTTCTTTGATCGGTGATTTTTGCATTCACACAGTAATTAAAAATTGTAAAAAAAAACATAAAATTTAAATTAAATTTATAAATTTTGCATTCACAAAATAATTAAAAATTGAAAAAAAAAATGAAATTTAAATTAAATTTAGAAAAAAATATGAACGTTTTGTTGGGAGTTAAGCCAGGGACAATTTTATTCTTGTTTGCCTCTTTTTTTTCTTATCCACTTTTAGCAATTATTAAATTGGGCTTTTCAATTGACTGAGTCCGACAGATTATGTGTTTTGTTGTTGTTGTAAAGGTTATTATCGAGTCGACGATGTCGAAATAATTTGAACACCAAAGGTTTCCTTTGGAGTTCAGATTTTTTTTTGGGTTAGCCTAGGTAGAAACACCTTATGCTAAAATGTATTAAATTGAGCCTTAGTAGAAACACTAAGACCGTGAAGCAGTGACAAAAGCTAATCTTTGTTTACCTTAATGCGTTTATTTTGGTTTGTAATGCCCCTTGTTACCAAAATTAAAACGAATTTTAATTATTTACGAACAGCCGCTCAAGCGACTTAATTTTTATTAATTAATTTTAATTCTTAAATCTATTTTAAATCTAACTTAAATATTGTTCTTATTGTCTGTGGGAAAATGCTGAGCAAGCAGAACTCATGCCAGCCAGCAAGGTGCATTGCTGTAGACGACACCTAACACCACAGACATAATTATTTGGTATTTTGAAAACAATCATGTAGAGCATATACAACCAAACATGAGTGCTTACAAGTGCTCAAAATGTTTCTGGTTCACTAACGGTAGTTCAATCAGGAAGATGACACTCTTCTGTGTTACTGTGCCCTTGACGCTCATGATTTTGTAAAATTCCAGCAAGTCAGTATCTTCAACTGGTAACGAACGACCAATGGGAAGGTTGCCTTTTATTTTAGCTATCTCTGTTCTTAACTGTTTTGGTGTGAGGAGAAGTGGACTTATTTTACCGTGATTTGAGTGCGTGAGGGCAGCGACAAGCCCTGTGTCAATTCTTTGTCGTAAATTTGAGTTCTCGTCTCTAACTGCATTCAAATCATTATAGATGCTTGTTTTGAGCTCTGGGAAGTGCAAATTCATATCATTCTCGCCTTGCTTGAGAATATTAGAGGCCCTTTAGACGATGCAATTTTGCATGCAATTGATGTTTGTTGGCGAACAGGTGAGAGAAGCAAGAAGGGTAGATAAAGTTGCACGACTTTGGTTTGTCATGCAATTTTTTGACATTTCCTTTTACCATCTTTTGTGTTTTACTTATTTTGTTTTAGTCTTATTCTGACTTTGAAGTGTGCGTTGTAAAAATTAAATACAAAAAAAATAAATACATACATATACATATATAAATATACTTACGCGTACATAAATTTTGCAAAAATAAAAAATGTGGAACAAAGATTTAATTGAATTGTTAATAATAAATTATAGACAACATGAAAATCTTTACAATGTCAAAGATCCGAAGTATTTAGATCGGGTGAAACGGTCAAATTCTTTGTTTGCTATATGCACAGAATTAAAAAAGAAAAAAACGTTACTGTTGAAGACATTAACAAAAATTCATTCCTTGAGAACTCAATATACTAAGGAATCACGAGAAGTTGCTAACAGCAAAAGAAGTGGTGTTGGTGCGGAAGATATTTATGAGCCAAAGCTTTGGTGTTTCGATCAATTGGAATTTTTGAAGTCTCACTGCAGCACAAGAAAGTCGGAGTCAAACATTTCTGAGGTAAGATCAAATAATCGGTGCCTGTCCTTTTGAGAAGTCCAAAAACAAACTCTTTAACTTTTTTCCAGAATTTTTCAGAAACATCACTTTCACAAGTTGGATTTCTTAAAAAATTATTTTGTCCACTGGTGCTATATGGAAAAACCTCGGAGCCCAAGATTAATTTTATTTTAAGGCCAGAATAATGTCCTTTCCAAATAATAGGGCTTTTAGAGGAGATGACAGCAAAAAAAAAATTTGTTGTCGGTCACGCCTAGTTTCGAGGGGGCGGGCCCCTAAAGTTGAAAATATATAGGCCTATATCTTGGGATCTACTGGGTGTCTGATAATTTGTAATACATTAAATTAAAGGTACCTTTTCAACGATGTATATAATTCATCTACTTACTCATATAGACCTTTTTCCCGGATTTTTTAAAAAAATTTCGGATCAAAAAATAATTTTGCGAAATTTATCGATAAATAGGTCATGTTACATACCGTTGGAAAGGTCTTTAAAATACCTATCATTTGATATATATATATATCGTCTAATAAAAAATGTTGTTTTCAACATATAGCTAAATATATTACAAACTTTGGAGCCCCGTCCACTCGAAAATAGGCGTGACTGCCCCATTTTTTTTTATTTTAATCAGAATTTTAAATTTTAATAGTGATACTATGATTTGAAAAATGTCACTAAAACCGACTTAAGCCATAGTTTTTATCTCATATTATGACAAGTATTATGAGAGGTTAAAATCAATAAGAAACTTATAATTAATTTTCAAGGTTTTTCATATAGCACAAGTGGTCAATCATTTTTCAAAAATCCAAAACTTATGAAAGTGATGTTTCTGAAAAACTTAATTTTAGATAACTGCCGAATTTAACTTTACCGACATCATGAAAATGCAAAATAATACTTTTTGGACTCCTTAAACAATTTTTAAAAAACAAATTTTCATATATTTTTTTCATTATATTTGCAGCTAGATGAAAGCAGTTCTAGTTTCGTATTGGACGATGAGCCTATTACATCAGATAGCGAACCTAAAACTCAACCTCATTGTAATAAAAGAGTAAGTTTTCTCAAAAGTAAAAAAGTTTTAAACTCATAATTGAAAATATTTTTTCTTCATAAATTACAAGATAGGACTGTTCATATTAGGAAACACTTTTTATTGATAAATTTTAATAATTTTAAGAATTATTTTTAATATAGTTTTGTAAAAAATTATTTTAATTTATTTTGATAGAAAAAAATGTAGAGTAATTAAATTCGTAAATTTTTTTTTCATAAAATACAATTTGCCAAAGTTCATGCAACTTCAAGATATGAAACCGGTTAAAAAATGTCAGTATATCACTTCCTTCTTATAAACTGTCCACTACAATTTCTTATCGAGCCAAGGTAGTTTTCCTTCATTATTGAAATATTCTTCAAAAGCTTGTCGAACATTTTGTGATGCGCCTTTTGGCTTTTCATTTCTACTAAATGCAGCTGTAGAAGATACAGATGTATCAGTGGGCGATATATCATTTAAATAATTTTCCTGTTTATGGCTTAATAAATTATGCAAAACGCAACAAGTTTTAGTTATCAGCTCCACTTTTTCGACAGATAAATTCATTTTATGTTGAAATATTCTGAATCGGCTAGCCAGAATTCCAAAAGCTTGTTCCACAACATGCCTAGCTCGTAAGAGGCGAAGATTAAGTATTTGTCTCTCTTTTTTATTGATTTTGTGTGAGTACGGCTTCATAATATGCTTTTGAAGCGGGAAAACATCATCCCCAATTATCACATATGACAGCATTCGTCCATTTCCAACTACTTTATCTGCTGGAAAGTATTTTTCAGCATTATCTATAACTTTCTTTAAGTCACTCTGTAAAAAAACCCCTGCGTCATGTGTGCGCCAATTGCATCCAACGTCTATATATACAAAGCGACAATCTGCATCAACTAGAGCTAACAATACAATGCTATTAGTCCCTTTATAGTTAAAAAAAATATGATCCATCTTTTCGGAGTGATTGGAATGTTATGTGCTTGCCATCCAATGCTCCTAAGCAATGGGGAAATTGCCATTTGATCGCAAAATTATCTGCAATAGCTTCCCATTCACTTTTTCTTGCCGGCAACTGTAACAATTTATATAAGATTAAAAAAATATTTTATTTATGATTACGGATAAGAACTTAAATACCAATTAACAAAGGTTTCGTATTCGTTGTTCTTGCCTCTTAAAAATTGTACGGCAGACCACATATACAAGAATACCTTTAAGATTTGGTTTGAAATAAAGCTTTGTAAAAATTTTAATAAAAATGTTTTTTTTTTTTTTTTTAGAAAAGAGCGTCCGGGCAGAATGAGCGACTAGACAGTATAAAAAATTTGCTTACTTCCAGAATAAGAAAAAAAAAATTATGACTGGTTAGGTAAGCAGGTTGTGTTCGAAATAAATGAATTAAAAAATAAAAAAAATACAAAAACATACTGTTTGGAAAATACAACAAGTTCTTCGAGAGGCATCAATTGAAGATGAAGAAACTGTAGGAGAATCGAACACAACCTCTTTCATCTCAAGAGACAAGCTGTACGAGTATATCGCATTCATTGCAACAGCAACCGGGCTGCTCATTTGAACGAGTATCATCACAGTTATCAGACAATTCTAACACATCATACTCGTTTCTTCCAATCCGCCCAATTCGGGCTAATTTAAGTACGTTACCCTCGTTCTCTTCAGACTGTACAGTTCAAACATCATTATCCGCACGAGATATATTACAACAAACAATAGATGGTTTGTTAGATTATGACGATTTCTAAACTGTTGTCATATAAAGTTATAAAATTATAGTTCCTATTTTCTTTTCTTTCAATTGTAGTTTTTATAAAAACAAAAAAAAAAACAAAAATTTACAAAACTTTATTATAAATTTATGAATTTATTTTTAATAATTTGCCAATAAATATTATAGTTTTTAAAAAACAAACTTCATCATTTATATAAAATAAAAAAATACAAACCTTTAAATATTCATCTTTAAAATGTCTTCAAATAGCTTCACATACTTCTGGAATTGCAGCGCAAAGAAATGCTTCTGATATTCTTGTTTGATAGTTAGTGCTCTTATACGATTCTCCAGTGGCAAGATATATAAGTGTGTCAGCTAACTTCTCTGCTGGAGTTATTGACTTTCTCATTATTGTGTCTTGTCTTTTTATGTCGTTTTCAATTCTCCCAAAAATGTAGTTGAAAGTTTCTGGTGTCATTCTAATGTAGTTTAGAAATGATGAAGCGTCACTTGAAAGCTCATTCATAAGAAATGAAAATATGCCTCGTTCTACTCGATCAACCCGCCATTGTTTTACCCACTCGGTTCTTCTTCTTTTATTTGGTAAATTATTTGCATTTTCATAGTATTCCAACAAACCCAAAATTATTTCCACATCTTCGCTCTCGTCCAAATCTAATGTTTCCGCAGCCAGTTCAGTTAGCGCAAGAACATTTTCAATTACTTCTTCTGTATTTAAATCTTCCATTTTTTTATATTTTTTGAAAATTTTGTATATTGTATTTAAGTATTTTTGTGTATGTGTATTATTTTATATACATTTGTATATTATAGGTATTTATATTTTAAAATTTTGTTTTCTTTGTTGCGAATGAAAAACTAAAGAGGAATGTGTAATTAAACGTCAAAAAATTGCATGATTTGTTGCACGTAAAATTGCATCGTATAAGTGCACAACATTTTACGTAGCAATTTCAAAAGAGAATGGAAAAAATTGCATGCAATTAATTGCATCATCTAAAAGGCCTCTTAATTGTCGAATTTATTACCGAAGTTTGGTTTTTGAGTAGCAGATGCAAATACTCCTCGTCTTGCCTTACATTAGCTATAGTTTGAGCCATTTGTTCTGCATAATCCGAATCCAGGACTCCAAATAAAGCATGAGCCATATTCCCCACAATATCCAGTGCAGCTCTTCGGTTTCTTCTTGGAGTTAAAAGGTCTGATTCTTGAATGAGATTGTCCCAAGTGTGCTGAAGTTCGAAGTAGAGCATTTTACATGATTCAGTAGTTATTGATTGTTCGCAGAATTTTAAAAATGTTGTTATTCCGGCTTCCAGAACCTTGTTCCTCTCCCAAATTGGTGTGAGATCGTAATATATAATGAATTTCCAGGTAGCAGTTACCAATTTTGTCGACCCTACGCCGTCGAAGTACAATCCTGTGTTGGAAGAAAATTCCGTAACATTGACCGGAGAGGCTAGTATTATCGGCAGTAGAAGGAGCGAAATAAAAATTGTACTGAAGATTTCTTGCGAAGCATATGATACTACCTTCCGTTTTGGCTGTATAGTATCGCCTTCTGATGAGAGTTGTCTCTTTTGCGATGTTGGCTTGTCATATTCGGGGTGTTCTACGTGAAAACCGTTGAACAGGGGCGCCAATCTATGAATTGGCCTCTTGAAAGTTCCCTTAGCTGTTTTGACGTCGCAGACCCTAATAAGTCCATCATCTCCCTTGTAAATTCGGCTGATTTTTCCCAGTGGCCATTGTAGTACAGGAGTATTATCTTCTTTAAGAATAATAAGCATGCCTTCAATGACGTTCGGTGAAGGAGACTTCCAATTTCCTCTTTGTTGTAGTTCATGTAAATAATTTTGTGTCCATTCCTTCCAGAATTTGTGTTTAATTTCTGAAGTTATTTTCCACCTTGCATTTAATAGTAATTTTGGAGATTGGGCATTTACATCCACGGCAGATGTTAATGGCTCACCTACTAGAAAATGGCCTGGTGTAAGAGCATGAAGATCTTCGGAATCTGAAGAGAGCGGAATTAAAGGTCGCGAGTTTAGTATGGCTTCTATTTCAACCACTACTGTTTCCCATTCCTCATATGTAAGTGATGCAGCGGACACACTTCTCAGCAGCAGATGTTTGGCTGATTTAACTGCCGCTTCCCAAATGCCACCGAAATGAGGGGCTCTTGGTGGAATAAATTTAAAAGTAATTGATTGATTGCTACATACTCGTGTAATTTTTTCTTGTGCTGATTGAGAATATATTGATTCTTCTAATGCAGCTAATTTGTTGTTTGCTCCCACGAAGTTAGTAGCATTGCCGCAGTATAGTGTCTGACAACGGCCTCTTCTGCTGATGAATCGTCGCAATGCTCCTATAAAGGCTTCTATGGACAGATTGGACACAACTTCCATGTGAATGGCCTTAGTTTTGGAATTTGTGATGAATCTCAAGACATAACCGATCGTGCGCTGAAGAGTCTTGAAGGAGTTTCGATGGTTTATTCGATTTATGCAGTCTTCGTACCCTTGCTGCGAGGTAGATATTGTCAAAACATGCTTTGTTATTTTTCGTTCTTCGTTGCAAGGTATATCAGAAACTTGTGGAGGTGAGTTCGTCCACTCACTTTTTTGTCCTGATAGAAAGAGCGGACCATAGAACCAAGTTGAATGTTGTGATAGTTTTTCTGGTTCTAGTCCTCGGGATATTGCGTCAGCTGGATTTTGTTTAGAACTGACATGTCGCCATTGATTTGAGTCGCTTAATTCATGTATTTTGGCTATCCTGTTTGCCACAAAAGTGTGAAAAGATGCTGCAGTCGAATTTATCCAAGCAATGACAATCTTTGAATCTGTCCAGAAAAAGTTTGCAGTATTTTGTAGGGGAAGATCTTTCTTTACTCTATTTGTCAGCTCCACCCCTAGTACTGCTGCACATAGTTCCAGCCGAGGCAGCGTCTGGTTTTTAATGGGTGCTACACGGGACTTGGAACATATTAGTCTTGTTGATACAGTTTTATCCTTGTATGTTGAACGAATATAGATTGCCGTTCCATAAGCTCGTTCCGATGCATCAACAAACGTGTGAAGCTGCGTTGTTACTGGTCTTTCGGTTTTTAGTACAAAACGATCGATCTTAATTTTGTTTAGTGCTTCTATGCTTGTTCGAAAGTTATTCCATACATTTTGAAGTTCCAGGGGTAATTCATCATCCCATAAAATTGGTAACTGCCACAGCTCCTGCAAAAACATTTTCGCTCGTACGACCACCGGCCCAAAAATTCCTAGTGGGTCAAATATCTTGGCAAGTTCTGAGCTTACTACATATTCGTTTTGTTATACCCTTTGCATAATTTTCCGATGGTACTTGTGCTCGTGTGCATAATTGATCAGACCATGGCAGCCATATCAATCCAAGTGTTTTAATCGAGCAGTTTGAGCTTTCATCTAAGTCCAAGTTGATCTCCTGGTCCTCAGGTGCAATACCATATAGCAACTGGGGATGGTTTGAACACAATTTCCGAAGTTTAAAACCAGCCCTTTTTAGAATTAGGTTACGTTGTTGTTGTGATTCCAATGCAGTACTGATAGAGTCGGCCCCGCTTAGGCAATCGTCCACATAAAAATCATCACGTAATATTGATGCACCTAGTGGATATTCCGTGGCATTTTGAGTCGCTAGGTGTTGAAGGCATTTGGTAGCTGGGTATGGAGCTGAAGAGGTGCCGTAGGTGACAGTTTTGAGACGATAATATTTGATATCTTGATGTTTGTTATATCTCCAAATGATGAGCTGGAACATCTGGTCTGAATCATTGACTTGAATTTGTCGGTACATTTTGTCGATGTCTGCAGTGAAGACGAATTTATGCATCCGAAATCTCAGCAGCACTGAAAATAGCTCTCTTTGTACAGTTGGTCCGGCATGAAGAATGTCGTTGAGTGAGGAGCCACTGGATGTTTTAGCTGATGCGTCAAACACTACTCGCAATTTTTTTTTTTTTTTTTTTTTTTTTTTTTTTTTTTATTTATTTATTTATTTATTTCAAAGTAATATAAAAAGCCTTAAATTAGGCCATACATTAAATATATTACAAAGTTAATTCCTGAATAAAACATACCTATAATTTAACTTAAGTAAATATATAAATACATACAAAATAGAGGCCCCCCAGCCAAATTAATTATTTAATTAAAATAATATTAAAATATATGTCCCATAGTAGTAAGAGAAAAGAAAAAAGAATAGTAAAAAATAGTAACCCCATAAAAAAGTTATAAAGCGATTGTTGAAAAATATAGCAAGATTTAATTAATACTCGAAAAATACATTAAAAGTTTTAAGCGAAAGGCATTGTTAGAATAAGAAAATATACGAAGATCCAAAGGCAAAAAATTCCAGATTCTGGCCACTTTTACAATAAAAGAACGCTCAAAAATACTGCACTTGATCCTAGGAATGGTAATCTGAGGATTTCTTGTAGAGTGAGAAAATGAAAACTCAGAACAGAGATTATAAGGTAAGCCAGAACGAATAACCTTATAAAAAAAAAATAATTTGCGAATATCAACAAAGTGCCTAAAAGAACATCCCAAAAAAGTACTGACATATTCAGAAATATGCATCCATCTTCGAACTTTATAAACATAGCGCACAATAACATTGACTAAACGATTAAATTTAGCCAAAATACGAACCACAGTGCTAGATACCACTTCAATCCCATAAAATAAATGGGGCATTAAGAGAGCATAAGCTAATTTATATCTAATATGACAAGGCAGATATACACTATTAGAATAAATTTGGCGCAAAAAGTATGACACTCAAAATTAAGTCGATTATCTAGAAATACCCCTAAGCATTTAAGGTTATCAACAAAGGTAATTATATGACCATCAATAGAGATATTCAACAACGGACAAGAATTACCAAAAAGTATAGCTTTAGTTTTAGAGAAATTAACCACTAAAGAATTTAAACGAGACCATTCTAGAAATCGTACCAGGCTATAATTAATATTAGATTCTAAGACATCGGCATTATCCTTATGAGATTTAAACAATAAAAAAACGTCATCAGCAAAAATAAAAGATCTACATAAACTAGAGTCAATATGAAGAGGTAGGTCATTGACATACATAATAAAAAGAAGTGGTCCCAGCACAGAACCCTGAGGAACACCAGCAAATAAAGGAAGTGTATCAGAGTAAACTCCACCAACATCCACAAATTGATGTCTCCCAGACAAATATGAATGGATCAAAATACAGGCTGATTTAGAAAAATTAAAATGATTAGTCAATTTCATAATTAAGTTGACAAAATTAACAGAATTAAAGGCTTTAGTCAAATCAAGCGATACCAAAGATGATAAGAGGTTATTATTGATATTGTCCCTTATAGAATCAGTTAGAATCAAAAGTAATGAGGTAGTGTTATGACCACGTCGGAAAGCATACTGTGATGGTGAAAGTTGATTACTAACCAAAGATAAGATTTGGTCTTTAAGAATATGCTCAACAACTTTAGATATAGCTGGTAAAATAGAAATAGGTCTCAAATCATCTAAGTTTCTAATAGTTCTAGATTTGGGTATAGGAACAATACGAGCAGTCTTCCAATCAACCGGAAAAACAGAAGTAGTCAATATAGAATTAACATGAAAAAGAAGTAAATTAGAAATATAAGGAAGAATAATTTTAATAAAATGAATTGGTATGCCATCAGTACCAATAGACTTTGATTTGATTTTAAAAATAGCCAACAAAAGTTCATCTTCAGTCACACATCGAAAAGAAAAAGATCCACGAATATTATTAAAATCAATATTGCAATCCAAGTCAATCTGAGAGGCATTCACAAAATGGTTGTTAATGTCATGAACATTAGATTCACAATAAAAATCATTGGCATGAGTAAAACCTTTACCTTTCAAAATTTTCCATATGGCACCCGAGTCCAAACCAGAAAATAATTTCCCAAAGTAATTTTTCCTCTCCTTGCGAATTACAGTTTTAGCTTTGTTACGATACCGACAAAAAATTTTCCAGTCACTATCACTCTTAGATCTACAAAATGCAGAATAGGCTAGATCTCTAAGAGATGTCGCCAAAACAATATTATTAGATTTCATCCAATTATCAGAACCACAAGGAATACGTTTCCGAACGACCGGAACGAAATCAAACAAGGAATTAATTAGAGAGCTTTGTAGTTGAACTTTCTGGTTTCAGCACGCAATGATGAGGCATGACGTAATGTACATGTCGTCTTTCTGTATTTCTTCCATGTGCCCCAAGGATTCATATTCTTCCATAAATTTATTGTATTCTGCTCTAAGTTCTGGCTTAAGGTTCAATCGTTTTTCCTATGATAAAAATCGATTGAAAGCTATTGTTTTGGAAGTTCCGAGAATTGATGGATTCTCTGCAAATGATAAGCGGACAACGAATCTCCCGTCCTTGTTTCTTTGTACGTTTTGTAAGAAATGATCTTCACATCGTTTTTCAGCTAAATATAGTGCACGTCCTGAATTATTTGCCTCTTCAAGTTTCCAGAACTTTTCAATGAGCTCGTTTGTTGTTTGCTGTTCTGGAGTAAATACTGCACAAGTAACCAAGTTGTTGTCGTTGTTTTCTTGTAATTTACCCGTTACTACCCAGCCCATAGCTGTATTTTGTAAAATTGGTAAGTTCTTGTTGATCCTTATTTATTGTGGCCGCATCAGTTGATGATAAAATTCTGCTCCGATAAGCATATCAATTTTGTCCATTTCATTGAAACATGGATCTGCTAGATTAATATTATCAGGAATATTCCAATCTGATGTGTTGAATGATTTTGTAGGCTGAGATGATACAATGGTTGGGAGAACGAATGCTTCGATTCTGGTAGTATAATTGCCTCAGCATGCATGTAGCTCTAAATTGATTCGTTGGGATGCGTTGTGAATATTGCGGCCTATTCCTTTTTTTTTTTTTTTTTTTTTTTTTTTTTTTTTTATTAATATTCAAAATATTTATTTTATATTGGAAGTAGGTGCCTCAGCGCCACTAGGACATTATAGAGGCAAGCTAGCAACTATTTTTACAAAATTTTTTACATATTCATTGATTTTTAATTAAATTATATAAAAAATGAGATCATTCTAACTTAATAGCATTTATAGCAGAAGCATTTCCAAGTTTTCATATAAATATTCTTTTAATCTCTTTTTGTAAATTGAGATTGTTTCAGCCTCTTTAACAAATTGTGGTAATTTGTTATATTCCACACTACCCAAGTATTGAATTCGCTGTTTTGTAGTTTCTAAGCGACATCTTACTACACTGAGATCAGTACGGTGTCTTGTATTGAAATTATGATGACCGGTTTCCAATCGGATACTGTGATATCCTATGTTATGCAAAACTTTATAAACATAAATTAGTAACTGCAATCTATGAAGGCCGAAAATAGGCATAATACCTTTAGCAATGTTTTTATATAAGTCCAAGGTAGGGTATGATCTGGGAAGGTTATATATCAGCTTCAATGCCTTATTTTGCAATACTTGCAAAGATTTTATATCGGAGTTCCTTTTATGTCCATATATAAGTACAAGGTAATTCAGATGGCTTTGAATTAAAGATTGATAGATAAGCAGCTTTGTATGTCTATCAAGTTTGTTTCTCATCTTATATAAATATCCAATGGCCGATGATAATTTACGTTTTAGTTGATCTACATGCGACTTCCAGGATAGGTTGTTCTGTATATGGATCCCAAGGTATTTAATGACAGAAACCTCTTCTAGTTCTTTTCCATCAACAAAAATTACACAATTTTGTTCAATACGATTTGACTGCGCTTTAAACCGAATGAACTTTGTTTTAGTAGCATTCAGTACCAGTTTGTTAAGTCGTGCGTATTCAGATATTAACAGCGCATCTCTTTCGGCATATGTTTTTAGTACTAGTTCATTCTTATATGGGTATAATAAACATAGGTCATCAGCGTACAAAAATATTCTCCCAGTAAGTCCAAGGTTGTTGATATCATTAAGGTATAATTTGAATAACAACGGTCCCAAAACACTACCTTGAGGCACACCACACATAACATCTTGTATTGAACTTTGACTTGTATTTATTTTAACATATTGTTTTCTGTTTTCGAGGTAGCTCTTAAATAACTCCAACTCTTGGCCACGAATACCATAAAAAGGTAATTTTTCACATAAAATGACATGGTCTACAAGATCAAATGCTTTTGAAAAATCGTAAAAAATACCTCCAACACCAGAAAACCCTCTGTCTAGTCCATCGCACACATAATTCACGACATTGATTACTGCTTCCTCGGTGCCACAGCCTTTTTTAAATCCGTATTGATTTTCATACAACATATGATTATCTTCTAAGTACGTGGATAGCTGTGTGAATAATATTTTTTCGTATATTTTGTCAAGAATAGACAGTAAAGCTATAGGTCTGTATTGTTGAAACAAGTTTGCATTTGGTACCTTTGGTATAGGAACAATTTTGTGATATTTTAAGGAATCAGGATAGATAGAAGTGTTTATAATGTTATTAAAAATGTTTACGAAACATGGACTCAATTCTTCAACGCATTCAATGAAAACTAATGGCAATATGTCATCACTTCCAGCACTCTTGCTCTTCTCAAACTTTGTTATTATATCATACATTTCTTCTGTTGTTGTATTTTTGAATTTGAACGTACGGTTGTGATATTGAAGTGTTCGAAGTGAATTACAGTTCTCGTTTTGATATACTTCAATTTGCCGCCTGAGGTCCGAAACCGAATCCAAGAAATATTTATTAAGAGCCTCTGCTTTTATCTCATCACTTATAATGTGCTCGCCTTCCTCATTTTTCAACAATATCTCTGATTTAACATTTTTTCCAATTATCTTATTCAGAAATTTCCAACATTTTTTCGGCTGTAGCTTGAATTCTCTTAAATTGTCCTCATAGTAGTTTTTTAGTGATTCCTTGCATGCGTTTTTAATTATTCTGCTGATTCTTTTTAGCTTGGCCTCTGTGTCAGGGTTTCTTCTCTTTCTTCTAGTTTTGAGCAATGTGTTTTTGTATTCAATGAGCTTTTGCAGATTTCCATTGATCCATGGAGTTATTTCATACTTAATTAGTTTTTTTCTTCTTGACTCAATTGTAGAACACCTTACTGAATTTGATATACACGACAATACTTCTCTTGTATCAGACGAAACATCGCCGTTGAGGTTTAGACTATCTAAATTTTGACGTAACCGTTCCTTAACACAATCATAACTGCAGTGTTGTCGTTTTATTTCAATAAAATCACAGTTATCCTTGCTCAAATTTAGACTGCAGCAAATAAGATTATGGTCTGTAAGATTACATTCAACGGAATCTATATGTATACCGATTTGCAAATTGCTATATACATTATCTATTGAACTACCGCTGCAGGGACGAGTAGTCATACTATGGCAGTTTATATATCCATAACAGTTAAGTAAACTCAGTAACTCCTGTGATACGTTGTCTAAAATATTCAGATTCGAATCACCTACAAAAATGCATGGCATCAGGCCGAATCGCAAAAGTAAAGCTTCCAAATAGTCCAAGAATATAGGTACGGTACATTTTTGGGAACGATAAAACGAAACGATCTTTAAAGCTTTGCCTCTGATGTTTTTGGACACTATAGACAATACAATTGTATCAATAAAATCCCTGCTTTCACACACATCAACATTAAAATGTAAGCCTTCATTGATATATACTGTTGTACCGCCATAACCGTCTTTTCTGCAACAGTGTACAGCTTTATATCCGGGAATATTGTATAGATCTGTAAGCTCTTGTCTAAACCATGTTTCTTGAACGCAAATAATACTGGGTAAGATTGGAAAATTTGATATTAAACTGCGAAATCTATTAAATTTATTTATCGACGAAATACTTCTGCTATTAACTGACAATATATTAAATTTGTTTTTATTCAAATTCATTAAATGAGATTCAAAGGACATGAAGTTATTAAAGTATTGGTTAGTAATAAAATTCATTAAAAAAAAAAATAAAAAAGAGATTACAAAACATTCAATAAAAACGACAAAATAGTGTGTTTGCTGTTAATTATTTGCCGGTGATAAATATTGTGCACCCGGTTCCACATCACTGTCATCACCAGAATCTGCATGAATAATTTGCTTGCTTCTACGGCTTCTATTTGTTGTTGCTTCCAAGAGAAGTTCATCTACTTCTTCGGCACATCGTATTAACTTTGGCTTTGATAATTCGCTTCTCTTTGTAAAAACACGTCCGTCATACGCATATATTCTACGGTATCCAACTGTCTTTAACGTTCGGGCATGATTAAGCAGTGCAAGTGTCTCTCTACTGAGGAAATCATTCACAAAAATTGATTTCGTTTCTTCTTTTTCCATTAATTTAGATTTCGCAGCCATTAATGCCTGTTTTGTTTTAAATGAATTGCATTTTACAACAATCGTTTGTTTTTTGGCGTTATTTTTCTTTTTCAAAAAATAAGCAGTATCAACTTCTTCGGGTTTTAAATGAACTTCGACTTTCTTCATGATGGATATTATTGTATCAACTGCGGTTGCATCTCCAACATTCTCTACACCATTAACTAAACAATCGTTTTTAACTCTGCTGTCGTTTAATATTTTAACGGACTGTTTTAATTCACTTATCTCAGCTTTTAACATTTTATTTTCTTTCTGAACTGCATCTATTTTTTTCTTATTTTCTGTTACACCTTTTAATAACTCATCAAATTGTTTGGACATAAACATCATCGACTTATGCATATCATCCAGCTGATCGAGCTTGTTCAGTTTTGTTTTGATCAAATTCAATTCGCTGTTAATGTTGTTATTTTTGTTTTCTCCACTTTCGCAACAGAGATGGCATATGTATTCAATGTTCTCATCGTTCATCAGCTGTTCAAATTGACGTTTGTTTAGTTCAGTGCAAAGAGAGTGAAACGTTTTGGAGCATCTATCACACTGAATGGAATTATCAGATTCTTCTTCTTTCACCACCAGCTTGCATTGTTCACAGAAAATCTTAGGATTTTTAATACTACGGCGACTGGATTTAGGCATATTTGATGCAATTAAGATGACAAACAACTAAGTCTAAAATTTTAAATTTACCAGACTATTTAAAGATGATTCAGTATCCCGCAATATGCAAATTAAATTTTCTTTCAGAGCACTTGTAAAAAAATGACTTTCTCGCGAATAGGGTTGCCAGCCAGTTGCGTAACGAAGAATCTGAAGAGTCCAATGATAACTTGTTTAACACTCGATTTGTGACCAGATTGACTTGTGATCCAGAGTCTAGAAGAGCACGGAATATGCCGGTGCGACCATTGGTTCCAATCACCTTTACTCTTGCTGTGGCGAGTAACACATAGGTGTTGCTGCTGAGTTGCGTGTTTGTTGCAGCTACGATTGGGGAATTGGAGGTATGATCTGATTTAAAGCAGTTGACACAAAGTCTCATCTTTTGTGTCCATTGTAGTCTCTCAGCTGCGGACATTTTTAGGAACTTTTCACAGTAATATATGGGATGTCCTGTAATTCCACATACCTTACAATTTGGATTTGATGTAGCTGACGTTATAACCTTGGCTCTATCCTTCCCCCTCCAGATTAGCACGATTTTCCTCGCGTTTCCAATGCTTGGAACCTATGCTCTATGAATTTGAGCAGTTCATCGAGACTTACGAGGCTCTTGTTGTCTTCGAGTGATTGCTCAAATAGTGTTTGAGTTGACGGATCAAGCTTCTTCAATAGTATGTGGACGATTATAGCGTCCCATTTGTCCACCGGAAGTCCCTGTGCCATTAAACCATGTGTGCATTCCTTTGTGAGGTCATGTATACTTTTTAGGGTTTGAGCCGTTTAATTTTTCACTTGTGGATGAGAGAGCAAGTTGTTAAGTAATGTTGTCACAATGAGCCTTTTGTTATCGTATCTATTGACAAGAATATTCCATGCGATTGCATAGTTAGCTGTTGCAATTGGCAAATGGTTTATCAGCTTTTTTGCCCTTCATCTTTTAGATGTGTCGTCAAATAGAACATTTTTTCAGCTTCGCTCATTGCTGCATTGTGAATTAGTTGAGTATACAGGTCTTTGAAGGCTACCCATTGCAGATAACTGCCGTTGAATTTTGGAATCTGAATTTTTGGCAGGTGTGGTTGACACTGCTCAATTCTGTTGATGTGTTGTGAAGTACTTTCATTGGAAAGACCGCATTGTTGATGTAAAGTACATTTAATGTTGTGCACTTCGGCTTGCGTTTTGTAGAATTCATCCAACGTGTACCCATCTATTTGTTCTTTGGTGGTAAGTTGCCATAGCATGTCATTGTTTCTTGAAAGATCACCCATATATTTATCAATGAGCGTTAATTTTGCTTGATATTGTGCTCCCTCATGCATTTCTTCGGCCATAGCTTCGTCCATTGTTCGTCTTAGCGCTCTTGTTAGCGCCCGCTGATTGATCAGTCTCTGCGAGTTGTTTAGTTGCCATGGTTGATGATTTGTTGAGTTGACGTTTATGAACCAACTGTTGTGTGGTGTAATGTTGTATTGTTTTGAGTTTTGTGTGATCCTGTGCCAAGTTACAGGATCGTCGGCTCACCAATTGTAGATTTTGGTGGGTTGTTGAACGCTGCGTGTAGCGTTGTTTTTGGTATTAAAAGTCCCTTACCGCTGGTGGGGGGAAACTAATAACATTCAAAATTTCTTTTTTTGTAATCCTGTGCAGATTGCAGGACAGTTGAATCACCAAATGTTGATTGGTGTATTGTTGTGTGATCCTGTGCCGAGTTACAGGACAACTGTGTCACCAAATTTTGATTGGTGTGTTGTTGTATGATCCTGTACCGAGTTACAGGACAACTGTGTCACCAAATTTTGATTGGTGTGTTGTTGTATGATCCTGTTCCAAGTTACAGGACCGTCGGGGTCACCAAATGTTGAGTTGACGATGTCGAAATAATTTGAACACCAAAGGTTTCCTTTGGAGTTCAGATTTTTTTTGGGTTAGCCTAGGTAGAAACACCTTATGCTAAAATGTATTAAATTGAGCCTTAGTAGAAACACTAAGACCGTGAAGCAGTGACAAAAGCTAATCTTTGTTTACCTTAATGTGTTTATTTTGGTTGGCTTTTTATACAATTTAATTGCTTACGTCTAACTTAAAATTAATAATAACAATATTAAAATATCCAATTTCAATAGGTATAAAAATGCCTTTAATTGCATTATTGCAGTATTGCATAAAATAGAATAAGGTGAATGACTTTTAGTTTTATTATTGTATGTAACATTAAACGATTGTAGAGGCAATGACTGCAATAAACAAGTTCAAGGGAAAATTATTAAATATTGTCGTATATGCATTTTGTAATCTAGTAAATATGTAATCATTTATTTAGCTTTTATTATGGTTAACAGTTATGTATAATTAATTTTTTTTTAGATTTTAACTTTATACTTAAATTAAATTAACATATTCTTTTTTTTTCTCAGCTACAATTAAAATTTTCACGGTTTTGATAATGGAATGACGAAAATACCTGAAATAATGCAGCTATTATAATATGAATCTCGTAAAGGAGCTGCCTGATGAAATAAGCAGATTTTGGTGGTGGGACTTCGCTTCTTAAAACTTCTTCCTGAAGAGATTTATTTCAATTTCGTTTGCTGTTAATGTTGTGACAAGTATGTATGCATGTATATTTTTGTGTATTTTTCTATATTTTATTTTATATGTAAGTTTTACTATTGTTTTCTGTACTCTAACAACCGCTAAGGCTTTTCCTTCTAATCCTTTTCCAATTCGCTTCTAATTCTTTACTATGATTTCCTAACAGAGCAATTCCATATGAAAGCGATCACCTTTTGGAAGACCCCTCTCCGATTTTAAAATAAATAGTCTCAATCGATTGCCCAGCAAAAAATAATGTACCTACATATTTTTTTTTTTATAGTGACTGGTTTAGTGGTGGTGTACACCACTGTCTGTGACAAAATTGAAGAATTCTTCATAAGGGACCTCATTGAAAGTTGTTTAAAAAAAAAACTACTAAAGCGATCGCAACGAGTGATAGCTCGTTGGAAAGGTATTGAATCAGGCTTTAATTGAAAAATAAAATTTTCCTAATTTTTCTTAGAAATTTACCTTTAAATTTTCCCATGAAAATTAAATTTTCCGATTTTCCACAGAAGCTCCTAAATTTTCCGGCTAATTTTTTTTTTTTTTGGATTCCTCATACTTTTTGCTTTAAGAATCAGCAATAAAAAAATCGGCCCCGACTCCTTGTTTGGACAGGAGAAGAGCATTTAAGAGACCACCTTGTTAAAAATACATTTTAAAAATTATTTTACAGTTAAAAATACATTTATGAAGAAAAAATCAATTTTTTTTTAAGAGCCCCAAGTTGAGTGTGTAGTGAATATGGTCTGCCTGCCTTCACAAGATCGGCCATAAATTCATGGATAATAGCAGCAGTGGCATGTAATGGCACACCACACCCGACTGAGGCTACAGGTCATAAAATGTTTTATAAATTTTTTAAATTACCAGGTAATAAATATTTCGCCTAAAATGACATGTGCAGAAACAAGTCATAAAACACGGATTTTCCATAAATATGGGGAAATATTTATTACCTGGTAATTTAAAAAATTTACAAAACATTTTATGACCTGTGGTCGGCTTATTGGCAGTAACCAATTAAGTCCCTCTTTAAAAAACATTTTATGACCAGTAGTTCACGCAAATTTTCCTATTAAAGAAAAGCAAATATCGCTTATTTTTTTTACCTATTTTTTAACAAAAAATAAATATAAATACTTCACACACTCTGAGTCAAATTTCAGTTGAATACTAAACGTGAAAGTGTTAAAGTTTTTTTTGTAAAGTAAAGAGTGAAGCTGTAAAGACAATTTAAAGTAAAATGAATAAATTTTGCTGCAATCCGTTTAACAAGAGTGGACATCGTTCGAAAAAGATAAAAGTATTAAAATTAACTGGTGTTTCGAAACGATACATGAATAAATTAAATATACAATGCGGTGAAGAAGCAGAATTCATTTGCCCCAAGTGTAAAATCGATTTGTCTCAACAAGCAAATGCATTGAAACAAATGCAGCCACAATCCGAAAGTGAAATGACAAGTGAACAAAATGTTTCATCTGATAGTGAGGCAGACATTCCGATGGTCAATATGTCTTTGAGTCCTTTGAATGAGGCTATTACTACTTTAGGTGAAACGCCTATTAGAAAAAGAAAGTTGCGAAGTGAAACATACAGGAAAGAGAAAAAAGGCAAGGTTATGAGTGCAATCGCGACAATATTTGATGAAGGCTCTGATAACGAATGCAGTTAAGCAGATGACGTTGATGACGGCAAACAAATGATTGAGCAGTTGAAAAGAAAATTCAATTTAGCGACCACTTTTCCGGAGAAATATCTCATTTTATCTGTGCTGCCTCAATCATGGTCTATATGCAAGATTTCTGAACAGTTTCAAACATCTTTTTACATCGCGAGAAGAAGCAAAGAATTAGTTCGACAGAAGGGCATATTGGCGACTCCCACCAAGAAATTTCGCTCAAGGACCCTCAGCGAAGCAACGGTGAAATTGATTCAAGATTTTTACTGCAATGATGACAACAGCCGCGCCTGCCCAGGTACACGTGACTATGTTATCACACGTGAAGATGGAGAAAAAGTACACAAGCAGCGCAGATTATTATTATGTAATCTATCCGAAGCATACCATCAGTTCAATGAGAAATACCCAGCAGAAAAAGTGGGATTTTCTAAGTTTGCCATCCTACGACCAAAAGAATGCGTGCTGGCATTAGACAAGCACGGAACGCATTCAGTCTGCGTTTGCATGCTTCATCAAAACATCAAATTAATTTTCTTTTCATGCAAGAAATTGAAAGTATGTCACGGTGAAATTGAAACATATAGGGACCTCCTGTCGAAGTCGTTGTGCGCATACCCCACGGAAAATTGTCATCTGTCCAAATGCGAAAATTGTCCGAAGATTGACGAGCTAGAGCAATATTTGGCGGAAAAGTTTGAACAGCTGTTAATTCAGGAGGTGCATTTCAAACAGTGGATAATTAGCAGCGGCAGATGCTCCCTTGAGACCGTGGTAAAGCAGATTCCGGAATTCATCGAGGAATTCGGATTCAAGTTGAATGAACTGAAGGCGCACCATTTCATATCCGAGATGCAATCGAAATTTCTAAAGGAAAGTAAGGAGAAATTAGCCCAAAATGAATTTATTGTGATAAGCGACTTTACCGAGAATTACACTTTTCTCGTTCAGGATGAAATTCAGGCTTATCACTGGGCAAACGACCAGTGCACGGTGCATCCTTTTTGCATTTATTTCAAAAACGAACATAACGAACTACAGACCGTAAGCCTTGTTGGTGTTCGCGGAGAGTTTAGCTCATAATTATGTGTCCGTTTATTTATTTCAAATGAAACTGTTTGAATTCTTAAGATCAAAATTCCATGCAATCGACAAAGTAACGTTTTTCTCAGACGGCGCGGCTTCTCAGTACAAGAATAAAAAAAATTTTTACAATCTTTTCATAATTGAAGAAGAACAAAACTGCAAGGTCGAGTGGCACTTTTTCGCGACGTCCCACGGTAAGGGCCCATGCGATGCGTTAGGGGGAACCCTAAAACGCATGGCGACTAAGGCAAGTTTGCAAAGGCCATATACTGACCAGATCTTAAATGTACAACATTTGTTTTCGTGGATTCAAAGCAAGGAAATTGCCATTAACACAGTTTTATGCACTCAAAAAGAACACGATGCCATTAAGCGACGAATTCAAAACAGATATAATAATGTCAAAACTATAACTGGAACGCAAAAGTTTCATTGCTTCATACCAAATATTTCTGATATGTCAATTAATGTAAAGCGGTACTCTTCGTCTGCCGACGTGCTAAATTTAAAGTTACTTTAATTTTATAATGATGCCAAGACAATTGAAATTTATAATAAATATTGTAATTAAGTATAAGCAGCAAAATAAGAAAGATTTTTTCTTCATAAATGTATTTTTAACTGTAAAATAATTTTTAAAACGTATTTTTAACAAGGTGGTCTCTTAAATGCTCTTCTCCTGTCCAAACAAGGAGTCGGGGCCGATTTTTTTATTGCTGATTCTTAAAGCAAAAAGTATGAGGAATCCAAAAAAAAAAAAATTAGCCGGAAAATTTAGGAGCTTCTGTGGAAAATCGGAAAATTTAATTTTCATGGGAAAATTTAAAGGTAAATTTCTAAGAAAAATTAGGAAAATTTTATTTTTCAATTAAAGCCTGATTCAATACCTTTCCAACGAGCTATCACTCGTTGCGATCGCTTTAGTAGTTTTTTTTTTAAACAACTTTCAATGAGGTCCCTTATGAAGAATTCTTCAATTTTGTCACAGACAGTGGTGTACACCACCACTAAACCAGTCACTATAAAAAAAA
Organism: Bellardia pandia; assembly: GCA_916048285.2. Classification (NCBI taxonomy): domain Eukaryota; kingdom Metazoa; phylum Arthropoda; class Insecta; order Diptera; family Calliphoridae; genus Bellardia; species Bellardia pandia. The sequence continues at coordinate 88,754,177 of OU696532.1, read as the reverse complement.
AAAAAAAAATATGTAGGTACATTATTTTTTGTTGGGCAATCGATTGAGACTATTTATTTTAAAATCGGAGAGGGCTCGTCCAAAAATTTGCCAATTTTGATCGTTTTCATATGGAATTGCTCAACAATTTTATTAAAGTGATAAGTATCTTTTTGTGATCAGATTTGTTAGGTTCTATTCATACTTAATTTATATGTTTGGCTAATAAGAGCAATTCAAATTTCTGGTTAGTCTTGCTACTCATTGACAAAACCTACAAAGTAAATATGAATTTCTCCACAACAATTAAGTCAAGTTAAATTTGCAATTAAATTTAAGTGATAAATAAATTAAATAAAAAGACTAAATTGCGAATAAAATTTAAATGTGTATTACTTACGGTTTGGAAAAAATAGAATTAAAAATAAAAAAAAAAAATTCACTAAAAAACACCAAAGAAAACTTCACTTTTAAATATTAGCTTCTTCACTAAATATTAGCTTATGGTTGATGGTGACGGTCGGATTGAAAAAGAAGTTTCTGGGCACATGGTAGCCTTTTATACCCCAGTTTTTTTTTACAAACCCTTGGAAAAATTACGTTATTACGCATACATACATACATTTGCATAAACATTAGCAGCCAACTTCACCCCAAATACTCGGTACTGCCTTACCATAATTTTCATGCTTAAATGCTTTATGTTATGTTATGTTTCTATACGTTATTAAAAAAATTTATTCAGTTGCAAGCGCCTCTACAACGTTTGGCGAATTCTACCTTAAGCGTGGTATTCTGTTCGTCATTTTGTGCGAAATACTATCAAAAGCCTATATAAAAAAAATTGATGCGAAATAAATGCGAACTAATGCTGCTGAAGTTGTACTCTGTTCTTGTTGTGAAAAATTACGAAATATTTCTGGCAGCATGTTTTTTCAACCAAATAATGTAAGCGGCACTTATTTCGCACGAAATTGAAAACAACAGCTGTTTAGGTTTTATTTATTTTAATTTAATAATTTCGCACAAAAATTATTCAAATTGAAAATAGTACTAATAAAACAAAAAATAATAAAGACAAAAATAAATTTAGTGAAACTGAGAAGCGTCTAATCATATTGGCAGTACGAAAAAGAAAACATATAAGGAATAAAACCAATAAATTACATTGCAACCGCAACGCCATAAAAGCATCAGGCAAAGGGACTTTCAATGGAATATTACTCTAATGTTAGGATTAAGAAATTGTAGAAAAATTAATACCTACTATGTACATATGTACATACATATATAGTTTTATAGGAATCGCTGTTTCAGCTGCCATTAATGCATTACGGTTAGTATTCATTAATTAATTATATTACGAATTATGTTTTTAATAAGATTTTTTTGAAACAGGGTTTTTTGCATTCCTTGTCAACCACTCAGTGACTGGAACATCATATCTACGGGTCGCTATACCAGAAGCCTTCATCCACTTTGATACGGTAAGTTGCATAAAACTTACAATTTATACCTTCATAAAACTTACAATTTATGTTATAAAAATTTATGTTAAAGAAGTAAAATGTTTTTAAAAAAATGTGTGAAATTTTAAAAAACATTTTACTTCTTTAACATATATTTTTATAACATAAATTCCTTTTTTGTTTTTAAATTTTTTTTTTTTTTTGCATTTAATTATTTATTGAATCTTCATATATGAAATGCCAATAAGTATTCAAATCTTAATACTAAAACGAAAATAATAAGCCCAGCCAGTGCTAGACAAAAATTTTTATGATACTAAAAAAATTTCACATCAACTGATCCAGTCATCTGTTTTGCGCTTGAGTTAAAGCAAGGGTATCCCTCCTTCTCAACCGATTGTGGCCACTAAAGTTAAGGATGTCTCGTGCAAGTGGGTTTGGATGGTGTTCAAGTTTGCTGACATACTTTGACGCATATTTTGTAAATTCGACTTTTACTAATGGCACGCCTAGATCTTTGTGGATTCGAGAATTTTTAACATACCATGGAGCTGCAGTAATTATACGTAGAATTTTATTTTGACCTCTTTGAATTTTAGTGTCATTCAGAATTGGAGTCAACTTAGTCATTAATAATTTTTCAAACAGTTTAGAAATTTGTCGGCAGTAGGCTAATTGGCCTATATGACTCCACTTTGGTGTGGTCCTTCCCTGACTTAGGAATCATAGTGATCATAGACACCTTCCAATCTGCAGGATAGTATTCTAGGCGTAAAATAGCGAGTGTTGAAGATAAAGAGGATAATTCTTCTTGCTACACGAGGTAACTCCACAAGCATTTTATTGCTGATTTTATCCATACCTGGAGCCTTTCTAAGGTTCAGAGTACCAATAGCGTTTTGGACATCACGAAAGTTTATTCTTAGAGGTACAGGAGGTCTTATAACAAGTGGTGGCAAATCAGATTCGTTATTATTTGGGTTGTTTATAGTAAACACATTTCTCAAATGGTTAACAAATAATGTCCCTTTCTCGGAATCATTTCTAGCCCAGTCACCAGTCGGATTTCGCAAAGGAGGTTTTCCTCTCACTGGTCTTTTTAAACCTCTTGCCGCCCTCCATAACGAGTAAGACTGTGGGGTACTATCAAGACCCTCCAAGTAAGATCTAAGTGAGGCCGTTCTTTGGGTTTCTAAGAAATGTCTTAGTATATCTTTGCATACCCGTAGGCTAGCTTTCAGTTCAGGAGACCTGTGAATTTGCCACTCTCTTCTCATTCTTCTTTTTTCTGATAGGAGATGTTCGACTTCAGAGAAATAAGTTCTGTTTGTCCTATTTCTACATTCAACGTGATAAGTGGAAGCGTGATGCACAGCTCGTCGAAGGTCCTCGGTAAAGTTGCCAATCGACTCATCAATATCGTCGGTTGTTCTCAACACAACATTTTCCGTGCAATGAGAACTTAAATACTTTTTGTATTTTATCCAACTTACTCGGGTCTTAGTCATGTTCATAAATGGAGAACCACACACTTGAGGGAAATGCATTGAAATGATAGTAGGAGAGTGATCTGAGGACAAGTCCAGTGAAGGATCCACTTGCATCCATTCTACAGGGATATTTTTCATTACCCCAAAGTCAATAACATCGGGAATCTTCCGTCGGTCCGTCGGCCAATAGGTGGGATGTCCACTTGAGAGTACATCTAAGCCCATTTTAGCAATGGTGTTGAAGAGTACGCGACCCTTTGGGGTTACCAGACGTGAACCCCAAAATGTGTGTTTGGCGTTAAAGTCGCCAGCAACTAAAAATCTAGCTCCAAGGGATTTAAAGAAGCTGTAGTATTGGTGTTCTTTTATTGAAAATCGAGGCGGAGAATAAATCGATGATAAAACAAATTTGTATTGACAGAATTCAATGCAAATGTATGTTGCTTGGAGGTAATCCTCACTTATGTTATTCATTAGATAATGCTTTATTCTGTTCTTTATAAGAATTGCCGAACCTCCACAAGCTCTTCCGCGGGGGTCTTTAGTATCGTAGAACACGTAGCCATTAATTTTGAAGTACCCTGTCGACGTCAAGTGAGTTTCAGCAATCATCATAACATCACTCTGCTTATACATCAGGAAGTATTCCAGTTCATTTTTATGTTGGCGGAGGCCGTTCGCGTTCCAGAAACAAATTTTTAAATAAATCATTTCTTTAAAATGGCTTGCAAGATAGTGGATTGCATTTTCAGCATTTCCTGCATCATGGATGTCATGGTGGTCGTAAAAGTGTTCATAGTTTGGACAAGTGTCTGCAATGTTGTCTCTAGATTGTTGATATGTGGCTCAGAATATTGGGGTTTAGGTTCCTGCTCCAGACCTGGTATATTAGATTTAACCACGTTTGCGTAAGAAACTTGTCTAGAATTAGGAGCGTTTTCGTGAGTAGTTGGTCGTACAATTTGAGGAAAATTCGTACTCGACGTGAAATTAGGTAGTTGATGATGATCAGGTAATACTGCCGACTTATTGGTCCGTATGCCCTTCAAGTAAGTATAAACTGGACAACCTCTATAATTTGCGGTATGATTTCCTCCGCAGTTACTACATTTTTTTACGTCAGTTTTGGACTTATTACATTGAGCAGTTGCATGTAGTTCCCCACACGCAACACAAACAGACGGCAATTTACAGTACGCTTTGGTGTGGCCAAATTCTTGACAATTAACACACTGGACGGGTCCAATACGCTTATGCGGTTCCTCCACGGTAATTCTACGATGCAGAAGATAAATGAGATTGTAGATTGGATGGGACTCGTTTTTCTTTAAGACAACATCTCCAGGTTCCAATTCTACCCTGAACATAGGCTGAGGGATCTTTTCACGGTTTCTGATATTCACTACGCTCTTGATTTTGAACCCTTTGTCCATTAAACCGGTCTTTATCTCCGCAGGATCAACACATGGGTCTATACTCTTTAGAACGACTTGGAGTCCTTTTGCGCTTTTGATCTGGTAGGTATAGAAATCCCTAGTCTCCCTCTCCAACTGGTTGGACAATTTTCGAAAATCATCTTCCCTATTCACTTGGATCTTTGTCTCGCAGATATTTCCATGTTTAATTGAGGTTACGCTAAACATGTTTTCACCTATTACCGAAACAATTCCTTGTACCAATTTACTGGAAGTCGGCTCTCTCAGATAAATTGGTGGGGGCTTAAAAGTCTTCTTAGGAAGTTCTGGCTCATCCGTCTGGAGGAGAGCAAATCTATTTTGATCAATACTCACGGTCTTAGGAGCTTGAGAACGGTGATGTACTTATCCATACGTACTTGTTTTTTGGGTTTGACTGCACTATTTGATGAAGATGATGTTTTCTCATCTGTTGAAATCACTATATTGGGCGAACAGGAACGACGCCGTTCTACGGCTCTTGTAGTGAGAAAATTCTCCAGAGATTTTTTTTATGGATTCTTCCTCAGAGACCCATCTAGTTTTTCTAGTCGAGCTAAGGTCTTTCTCAGAATTACATCTGAGAGGAACACTCATACAATTTTTATGCGATTTTTAGTGTTTTTTTAATTACCGATATTACCGTAGATTTTTTTAACCTATTACGAGCTATTTTTCACTTTTTTGTTTAATTTCAACTTTTTACACTTTTTCACCTATTACGATTTTTTCACCGAAAATTCAGCCGCACTAAAAGTAACACGTCCGAACAGTTCGATGAGACAAAACTTAATAAATGTTATGTAATAGCTTTGTTTATATCTTCCACCGCCACTATAGATAAACCCACTTATTCATAAAACTTAAACAAATTTATAACAGGCTTATAAATCAAAATTTGTATGTAGGTAAACCCCCCTATTCATAAAACTTACAGGGTGTACCTCTAGTGGTGGTGGAGGGTATAAAAAAAATCATATTAACATTTTTTTAGCTTTAATTACTAAAAACAAAAAAGCTTTTTATGTTATAAAAATATATATTAAAGAAGTAAAATGTTTTTAAATGTGTGAAATTTTATTTTACGGTTTAGTATACCTATAATTTAAATTTTTTAAAACAAATGTACATGTTGTGAGCAATCCCGAGATATGTCAGAACAAACATGAACGAATGTTACGCGCCGTTAAATAATTTCAAAAAAAGAAAATAACGATCCAAATGACCGGTTAAGGGGGTATAAAAGCTGGCCCGCTAGCTCATTAAGCAAAATTCATATCAACCAGGGTTTGGCACGTAAGCATATAATATACTTCACAAAATATCGAAAAGAATCTTAAAAACAAACACTTAGGGAAAAGGAAGGAAATGATTATATTCATATCACCTGAGTGATAATATGGCCAGATGATTGCCTATAGGGGTACACTTGTCCCTTCCCCAACCTATGACTGGTGAAGTACCCGCTTACCATACCAGGTTTCTTCCTAGCATCCATTCAAATAAAAAAAAATTAGCAAATCATTTTAAAAATTCTTATTTAATTTCATTTTCTTTGTTTTTTTATTTAATTTCATTTTCTTAAATTTAATAGTTGTGACTTTTTTTTTTTTATTTATACAATCCAATTATTATTCTTTTTTTATATTTTATTGAATTTTTCTATCTATCCTACCCCTGTACATTAATTTAGTTAATATTTATTTATTTTATAATTTTGTTCTTATAAATATATATTACCTTATTATTTAACCTAAAACGAAACTTAACTTAAGTGTATTAGTGCTGGTGGTGATGTAGTTGTTGTTGATTCGTGTCGTTGCAACTCCACGTTGAGTTTGTCAATGCTGGTGGTTGTTGTTGTTGACTCATGTTGTAGCTCCACGTTGAGTTTGTCAATGCTGGTTGTTGTTGTTGTTGTTGTTAAAATTCGCGTTTGGTAATTTGTTTGTTGGTGTAGTTATACATGTTGATTGTATTGATTTGTTGAACGTTAATTTAAATTAAATTTTAGGAACTTTTGTTTAGTTACAGAGTGGTTGTTGTTCGGTTCTTGTAAAATTAATTACTGGCATCAAAACTTTTGTATTCAATTTAATGCCCCTATTGCGGTTCACAACTTTTTTAATAATTTGGTCGTCTTTCATAAATCGGTATTGCCATTCACAACTTAAATGTAGTAGAGTTAATGTAGAGTTAAAGTCGGGTTGACTGACAGACGACCAAACTTAGTTGAGTTGAGAACGGCAATAGGGGCATAAATTTCATCTACATAGCTGTTTTTGTTCTTATGCTCAATTATATACAATGTTTACCTTAGTTGTTTATTATTTATTATGTTTTGTTTTAAGCATTTTCTTTTTTTTTCACTTTAACAACTTTTAATTTTAATCTTAAACATTTTTTACTTTGAATTAAATGAGTTTATTTTATTAAATTTGATTAAAACCTGGGCTTAGTGTCTGTTGGAGCTTTTGGTGCTTGTTTATAAAATTTCTCTCTTTTTTTTCCATACTATGACTACATTCTAACAAATTTTAATATTTTTGTTTAACCCTGGATGGTTACTGTTCGTCAAATCGACGAAGCTCATTTACTCTTTATCATATAACTCTGCTATGTTTGCTCAAATTTTGATCTTTTTGCCAACAACGGATGTTGAGGACGAAAGCTTGCAGTGAGCGGACGTACGTTGGCTACTTATTTTTTTTAAGTTAATTTTCGCAAGTTTGTATTAGTCGCAACGACGAAGAGTAACTTTAGTGTAACTTTTTACGTTTCTAGTGTAATATATAGTAGTTTTATTTTAGTATGTTGTTTTATAGTTTTGAATAAATTGCGTTATTGTTGTTATAAAATATTTTAGTTTAAAAATTTTTTTATTGTTTATTGTAAAAATGTTAAGGTTTTTTTTAATAAAAACATCGAGAGATTCTTGCAAAGTTGTGACGATGAGATCTTATATGCGTTGCTATAGATAACGTACCACTGTCGTTTCAGATGAAGATAATCAGCCCAATCATGAATAAAAATTCTGCGGGAGTTTTTTCAAATTCAATTTAAAAAAAAAAATAAAAACGGGAAAAAACTCCCGCGGCTGTTTTATTCATGATTGGGTTGAATATAGCACTCAATGTGCTTCACTCAAAAACGAATCTTATTGGGTTTTCCAAAACAAATCTGCGCGAAAAAATAGCCATACTAAAAATAAATAGCCCACTAAAGCTATGACCTATGTCCATAAGGTTAGTGGTTCGTCACGAGATTTCCAAGGAGTGGAAGACCCTCTTGAATGCTTTAAATTGTTCATAACTTCTGAAATTATTTATGAAAAAATTAAAGTGTTGATAGAAGACCAAAACAAGCGTAGAGTAATAAAAACTACATGCAATATATGTAAGAAAAGTATCTGTGGTGAACACAAAGTTCAACTTTGTGCCTCATGTATAAAATAAGTATAAAAACAAAATATTTTTTACTTTTGTAACACCTGACTGACTATTTTTAAAGATTGTGTATGAAATATGTCATTTTTAATTTTATGTTTTAAGTTTTTGTTGTGTTGAAAAGATAATTAATTTTAAAAACCAAAAAAAAAAAGAGCTCAAATTCGAATTGAATTTTAAGACAGAAAAAAAAAATAAGTGACATTATATATCTTTAATATTGTTTGAACAAAATGCTTAACTAAAAATATTTTTGTTTATTTTTAACTCTAAAAATGTTTCCGCTAAAATTATTTTTATAAATTGTTCGTCGATTAAACGAAGAGTAACCTTAATGTACAAAAATGAAGAGTAACCATCTAGGGTTAATTAATGTTTGGTTTAAATGCATAAAATTTTTGTTTGTTGGTTTGTCGTGATAGGCAGTCACATTGTTTGTTGGGATTTGTTTTATATGAAATTATATTAAATAGTTAGACCTTTTTTTCTTATTTAGCAAAATTAAACTTTTCGTTTATTATATAAAGCTTCACTTTTAATTTTAATCCAACATTCACCTTTGTTATTAATTTATTTTACAGCTAAATACGTACACTAATAGTCAGAAGATTTAACATTACTGTATTATCATACCATTATTGCTATGCTTATAAAGTTTTTTTTTATGTTTTAAAATTCTTAGGATTAGTTATATGCATATATATATGTTTTATGTTTTGGGATAAAAAAAGAAGGAGGTATGTCTTTGGACTTTTGAATGTTATTTGTCCTTTTTCAAAATATTGTGTTTAATTAACTACTTTTTTTTATATTTTTGTGGTCCTTTTACACACACCTTTGTTAGGGATTTAGAAAATATTTCCACCCTCATTTAACAATTTGAACCATTTTAACGGTTTTATTAAATTGCGCATCGTTATATACATAACATGTATGTATGTATGTAAATTTTTTTTGCATGGCATTTTTGAACTTCCATTCTGTTTTTTTTTTGTCGGTAACAATTCTTTCCCGTTGTCAGGAATTTTATTTTACAGCAACAACAAAAGAATGCTCTAGAAAACAATCAATGTAGCGTTGTTGTTGTGAGCATTCATATATTTTCCGTTAATGTTCTCTTCTCACTCCAAATACATATGTATATACTTACAAGCTGCGTAGAACATTTAACATGTAGGAAATAACTAGCATCAGCAGTGTAGAGTTTTTGTTTATTATATGTATGTATGTAGTATGTATCTCTCACAACAACAACAACATAAATGGAATGACAAGTATGCAAAGAATGTGTAAACCGTTACATTTTTTTTGTTATGTTAAATGGAATGCGCATTCTTTAATATAACAAGTGACGAAAATTTTGAAAGTTCAGTTGATGACAACCAATTGCGCAGGGCAGTTGCCCGAAAAGTTAAAGAAAAGCAATTGAGTTGAGCATGAACAGTAGTTGGGCACAAACAATCAGCGAGGTCGGTAACTATTGGTCGTTAATAATAAAGAAGTGTTGTGAAAAAAAGTAGAAAAGTCAGCAAACTAATTTTGGCAATAATCTCACGATGGTGAAGGGTATAAAAACACAGCTTCAAAATCTGCTTTCCCAAGCACGAAGTAAAAGTGAAGTTATAATTAAAACTAAAGTAGTAAAAGTGGAAACATATAAAATGGTTTTCCCGTCTGTACCTATATATTAAATTTAATTGTTCGTTTTGAAATAAACCAAATTAAAAGAATATTAATTGTTTTAAATAAGAAAAGAAAACTTGTTACAATAAATTTACAATTAAATATAATTTTGAATTAAAAAGTGTAAAGAAAACAAACAACTAAATACAGAAAATTAACAAAATTTTGCAAAGACTAAAACAAACAAAAATAAAACCAATAAGACCCAAACAAATGAAAAAACCAAATGAAAAAACAATACCAGTAATGTCGGCTAAAAAAGGATCTGTCTATATTCTTTAGTATTAATAAGAAAATTAAAACTTTGAAATTAATTGTGTAATTTGGAAATAGTTAAGAAAAAGTTTTTTTTTTGTGATTAAAGCTATTCCTGGACAGACATTTTCTGTGAACAAAATAAATGAATAATTAAAAACAAAAGAATATTTATACCAACAAGCCCATTCAAAAGCAAACATATAAAATTTATAACAATACAAAACAAAGTATAATTATGATATGAAAACATAAACACTAAATTTTTGTGTCTTAAAATAAAAATGTAAAAAAAAAGAAAATTTAAAATTACACAAAACAAGAAAACTCTATATAAATATTTAAATACAACAACAACTACATCCTCTACAGCGACAACAACAGCTGCATCCTCTACAGCTACAACATCAACAACAACAACAGTAGCAACAACTTCTTCAGTAGACACTATGATGCAAAACATTTACTACGCAGCAGTCACATCAACTCCTAAACTTAAGTATAACATTTATTTATAACTAAGTATTACCATTGTTACTATAAGACTCTAATTATATATTTTTTTATTATATTATATATTCTATTATATTATTATCTTATATATTACTAAACCCGGTGTGCTTTGCTAATCATAAAATAACACGTATTTATATATTTACAAACATTAATTTATTTAATTTTAATGTATTTATTGCAATGCTTTAGGCGAGACCATGCCCCTTTGTCCACTTACATAGCCAAGAATTTATTATTTCGTAAGAATATTCTGTTGTGAAAATTTAATGACGATCGGTCCAGTAGTTAAGACTATATTACGATGTTTAATTTTCCAAAAAAGGGGCGTGGTCCCACTCACTTTTCTCCTGGTACGTATTCCTAATTATGCCAATACCATATGTACCAAATATCACCGACGTACGTCAAAAAATGCCCAAAATATGGCGGGTTAAATTTGTGGGTTATATGGGCGGTGCCACCCCCGTTTGTACATTCAAAACTTCATATAGCCTATTATTCCTTCCAGAGTCACAGTAGCATGCTGTACAAATTTCAGGCAGATTGGTCCAAGGGTTTGGCCTCCTATTAAGTACAAACATACAGACACACATTCATTTATATATATATAGATTAAAAGCAATATAATTTAAGGTGAAATGGGGCGAAAAATGGGGATTTGGTAATAAAAAAATGTATGTAGTTAAAAAATATATAAAACTTTAAGTAAATACATATTACAAAAAAAGTATTTTGTATAGCAAACATTGTTAGTGGTATAAGTAAGTATCTGAATTAAAAAAAGGGGGCGATGAAGTAGGCGTAGTTCATAGTTATATGGCGACGTTAACAGTATTAAGAGCAATATACTACCAAATAAAAAAATACGTTGGAATGAACAAATTTGTATAGAGAATACTACTTTCAAAAATTTGGCGTGAAAAGGGGCGTGGCTTAAGAAATCTTTATTTTTACTTTGCCTGGAGTATATAATGTGTATACAAATTGAAGTAAATCTGTTAAAAACTATATGGGAGCAATTACATAATTTTTAAAAAGTGGGCGTAAAAATGGGCGTGGTCAAAAAAAGTACCCTATTAATCATACCAAAGTCCCAGTTAAATGCTGTGAAAATTTCAAAAATATCGGTCCAGAGGTTTGGTCTCCAATTACAATATTTTAAAAAAGTGGGCGTAAAAGTGGGCGTGGTAAAAAAAAGTACCCTATTATTCCTTCCAGAGTCACAGTAACATGCTGTGAAAATTTCATCAAAATCGGCTCAGCCGTTTTGGAGTCTATACGTTACATACATACATTGAATTTTAATTAAATTAGTGTTGCAAAAAACTCTTGGATCTCAATTTCTCCAAAAGTTGCCGGCGCTTTGGACAATCCCTAAAACTGGCAGCATGACCCTTATTACCACAGTTAGCACAGCTAACCGGGAGACCTACCCTCTTAAGAACTTGCCCTGTGACAGGGTCTGTTAACAACGTCTCAGCCGTATTCTCACCCTTTGGGGGAACCTCACAATTCCCCGGTCCATGAGAACCAGCACACTTCACACACCTGAAAGGCATGTTACAATTGATGGCCACATGACCAAAGCGCTAACAATTGTAGCATTGAATCACATCCCGACGGACATGCTTCTCCATATCAACCCTACAGTGTAGAATATACCTAATGTCACGAAATCCCTTAAGGTCAGAATCCCTGCCAATCTGGAATAGCCATCGATCCCTACCAAGTTTGTGCAATCCCAAAATCCTAATATATATCTGGAGACTCTGTCAACATCAAATGAGTCGGACAATCCTTTGACAACTATTGAAAATGGCCTCTGGGCCTTTGGAGTGTGAGTATATTAATTCACGCCCATCTCCCTAAGTAACACCTTCAATTTATCAAAATCCTCTATGGTGCAAACCCCTATATTGGTAATGTTCCTACCAAAAATCTTAATATTATAGTCCTTATGACCTTCTCCAGTCTACTACTCACATCCTTAATATTAATATTGTACGTGGTTATAATAGGAACCTACTTACTCTTTAAGTTCTTCTTCTCAGTAGTCACCGCTGCAGGCTTTTGATTGATATTGGCCGCCTTCTTCGTGGTCCTATTTGTTGCTGAAGAGCCACCTGCAACATTAGCCAAATTTTGTTACTTCGTTGTTGACGCCACCGTGCCATTTCCTTTGCTTTGTTCAAATGTTGAACCCGCTGTGGCATCAGCCTGGCTTCCTTGAATTTTCGCTGTGCCTACTATAGCATTAGCCTGGCACCCTTGCTGTCCAGCTACGGCAGTAGCCTGGCTTCCAATCTATGTATCTGCTAATTTAATTATGGCACTAGCATTCCCTGGTTTAAATTTAACTTTTTCAGTAGTAAACTCTTCTGTAACGTCCATTTCATTACAGCTACAATTACACGTACAATCAATTCTTCTAGATATTTTCTCAATTTCTCATTTTCTTTAAGAAGATATTCAAATTTCTTATTGATTGTATCTAATTCATCATCCCTATTAAGGATAAAAGCATTTTCTGAATTTTCATCAAAAGTGTAATCAATTTGGCTATCACTGATTGGTTCTTCACTTATTTTTGATTTACCTTTTCTTTTTGACATAACTTAAACACTAAAATCTTTAAGTTTATATAGAATTTTTTTTTATAAATATTTTATATACAAACAGATCAGAGAATGTTATTTGTAGTCTTTGAGTATTTTTGAAAAAACCTGTATACATACGACGCAATATAAATTAAACCAAATAGGGTCTTTTTTTTTTGAGAGGTATAGAACTTCGAATTGAAATAAAACACAAGAAAATCGTTTTAATGACCATCAATTTGGCTTTATTGGAAGGATAATTTTATGCCATTAATGTTTAAATATGATTTTAAGCATGTGACCGCCGCGGCTGGCTCGAATAAAGCCAATTCTACAGGTCCAATTTGCAACCACTTTTTCGAGCATATGGGGCCGTATGTCGGCAATAACGCCACGAATGTTGGCTTCCAATTCCCCTAACGTTTCTGGTTTGTTGGCGTAGACGAGCGACTTCACATATCCCCAAAGAAAAATAATCCAATGGTGTCAAATCACACGATCTTGGTGGCCAATTGACAGGTCCATTCCGCGAAATTATGCGCTCATCGAATGTTTCCTTCAATAAATCGATTGTGGCGTGCGCTGTGTGGCATGTATTTGTATTTATTATAAATAATTGACTTTCTAAAGCAACAAGATATAAAATCTTATGAATGACAGCTCTAGAATCAGATTAGTTATCACATATAATAATGGTAAAAGTGTAAAAATAACATTTGTTGAAACTAAATATACTAATCTAATGAAATTTAATATTTAACAAAAAAAAAAAAGCAGTAATAAAATAATAAGATAGCAAATAAAATAAAAATAATAAAATAAAATAAAAATAAGATAAAATAAAATAATATAACAGGAAGATTAGACATTTTAATGTAAAACTTTATGCATAGTACGTCATTAACAATTTTTTGAATTTCATTGCGTTGCTGGTGAGTTGAACAATTGTAGGAAGATGGTTCCAGAGATATATTGTGTAAACGAAAAACTGGTTAAAAGATGCGCTGTTTCTATACGTAAAGGTAATAATGCTATTATTTCTTGCAGATGCTGTAAATGTTAGCTTATTGTATAGGTAGCTGGGTTCCTTAGTAATAATAATTTTGTGTAAAAAAAGTAAATTCTTGAACTTCAGATAGTTATCAAAAGTCATTCCAAGGATTCTTCTGGAGTATGTTGCTACACTCGCAAACCTGGGTATACCAAAAATGTAACGAATAATGTTATTAAATGTAGTGTTTAGTTTTCGTTTGTCATTAGCATTGAACCCGGCGAAAACTTCAGAGGAATAAGTAAGTTTTGGTATTAGGTATGTCCTAGCTATCATCATTCTTATTTTCGGTGGTGTGAACGGTTGACTATACCATAGACTTCTGAGCATACCATATACTCCGCCGCACGTTTGGTTAATGTGGTCAGACCATGTAAGTGTACTATTAAAAACGACACCCAGATTTCTAGCCGAGTTTACCACCTTAATTTTGTTTCCACCAAGATATATACCTACGTCATCAACGATTTTCATGCTCTTCTTGGAAATGATAAGGTATTTCGATTTTTTTGGATTTAGGCATAGACCATTTGCAGTGGCCCAGTTATAAATCTTGTTGAGATCGTAGTTAAGATTTTCAACTACATGTCTCACCGATGTTTTGGAGCAGTCAATGTATAGCTGGACATCATCGGCATACATATGCATGTTTGAGTACTTGATCTGAGAAGGAAGGTCATTGGCATACATCGAGTATAGAAGTGGACCAAGTATCGACCCCTGAGGAACGCCTCTTGGCATGGACAAAGGGCTGGATACAGCTCCATTGTTTGCTACAACTTGCCATCTGTCAGAAAGATATGACGCAACAAGTTTCGATGCGGTATCGGAAAAGTTGAACAATTTTAATAGTTTCATGATCAGCATTTGGTGATCTACCGTATCGAAGGCCTTTGAGTGGTCAAGTAAAACCAGAAAGGTAGTTTTACTTTCATCCATGCTCTTTCGAATATTTTCACTAACTTCAGATAAGGCTGTAGTGCAGCTATGGCCTCGCCTGAAACCAGATTGGCGATCGGTAAGGAGATTGTGGTCAATAGTATACTTATAAATCTGGTTATATACGAGACGCTCAAAAACCTTTGACAGGTATGGAAGGATGGATATTGGGCAATATTCATTATCATTTTTGGGCACTGGTATAACTTTTGCAAGTTTCCAGTCAGTTGGATAAGTGCTAGTAGTAACAATAGAGTTGAATATGTGGTTAATATAATGTATTACATATGGTAATATTAGTTTTAAAAAGCGTGGATGAATGTCGTCAAGACCAACTGCATTTGATTTTACAGCTCGGAACCCTTCAACAGTATCGCAAATGGTGAAGCATTGAAATGCAAACTTGTTTGCGGAAATTCGAGAAGAGTTTTGGTTGTAGAAGTCAAGTTGAACCGGTGGTTTAGGAATGTTTGAAAAAGTGAAATTTAGTTTATCAACATCTATAACATTTGTATCTGTACTTCTTTGAGAACTAACTATGCCTATGTCGCGAATTTGTTTCCATGTTTGCTTAGTGGTCACTGCAGTGCGAAATTCTTCCTCGTAGTAGGTTAATTTATCGTGCCTTATTTTTGATACAACAGCTCTTCTAGCCATTCGAAAATCATTTTTTAGGTCGGAAGTTTTATAGCGTTTCCAGCGCCTATAAAGTTCATCCCGACGTTCAATTAATAATTTTGTTTCTGACGTGAACCATGGTGTTCTCCTGCCTAAGGGTGTAAGCAGAGTAAATTTGGTGCTCCTTTTTCATGCGCAGTGCAGCTGTGAATATTTTGTGATTGTGAGGAGTTAGGTTTTCGTTGACATATATTGGCTGATCACTTTCAATGCCGGCATGACGTAAAGTTAGAATTGTTTTCTGGGCCCGTCTATATTTGGCAATGGACTTTAGTACATAATTTTTCTCATATGGCGATTGGAGTTTTACAACAATAGTTTCATCATTAGGCGTGTAGGGTCTATTATTTTTATATATTTTGGTTTGTAGACATTCGATTTGCAAGCATTTGTTTTCGAGACTACTTACTCTTTCAGTGATGTCACAAAGAGTGGACTTAAAGTTTGAGAATTCTGTTTCTACAAAACACCGAATTCGGTTTTCACTTTCGGAAATTAGCTCTTTTATGTACTCGAAGTGTTTTTTTCACTGACTTCAATAGACTCCTTGATGAAATCAGCCATTAAAGTTTCACTTTCACGTATGAGAGCAACAAGAAAACTTCTATCTCCACTAGATAGGCGAGGTGTTTTTAAATCCTGCTCAATGGGTAATTCAGAAGAAAGATCGCGAAGCCGTTTAGCGGAGCGTGTGGAACGTGCCTGTTCATTTATTTTCGATGCCATATTACTTGTATTTGAAATTGAATAAGTATCAGTTCAAAAATATATTGATGACGTAAATGTTATTTATTGTTTTAATTATATAGTTTTAATTTATTTAATTTTTAAAAGTAACTGACTGCATTCGATATGGCAATACTGTATATAATGTTCTTTCAACTATTGATGAAATTTGGCAGCACTAATAATAATAACCAGTATTTATTTGACAAGAACAGATGGTGATGTTTACAACCTCCAGTCAATTTCGATTTATGTATCACTTGTTTCTATTGTTTTGTTATTGTATTTGTTTTTGTTTTTATGTTTATTTTTTTATTTTTTTTTATTCTGCTTTGGCAGTTGTTTTGTGTGAAGAATTTTTTGATTTAATATTTTTGTTTTATATATGTACCTATTTATAATGGTTTACTTTTATTTTTAATACGTTTAATAGAGAAATTCACTGTGAATGTTTTGGTACACAACTTGTATTATATAGATGTGATTAGTTTATTAAAAACAGTATAAACTCAGAGCTCAACAGAAAACACTTCTCACACTTCTTCTTGAGAATTTGTTTTTGTAGCGCCGTCTTGTTGGAACCACAACTCATCCACATTCATGCCATCCAATTCGGGAACAAAATAGTCGGTTATCATGGCTCTATACCGGTCTCCATTAATTCGGGTCCTCTTCAACACTTTGCTCCACAGCGGCAATTGTTTCTTCGGTGCGCACTGTTCGACATCTCTGCGGATGCGTATTATCACATAGAGTAAACGTTGGTTGGTTTACGTGGTAGTTCACTACGTGCGAACACTTAAGTAGGGTCGAAGGGACCCCGTTTTAAAAATTAACAATTGTTTAGAGTAAACGTAGTGCGAAAACGATCCATGGTTAACGATTATGTCGACCATAAAATAGACGGAGCTTGCGGTAAACTTCGCGAACTGAATCGTTATTTTCGAAATAAATTTGCACGATTTGCAAGCGTTGTTCTTTTGTCAACCTGTCCATGATGAAATGGCAAACCAAACTGAACATAAATGACATTAGAGTTGCCAGATTTGACCACAAAATGCCAGTTTTATCTCTTTTCGAAAAACAAACCTGTAAACAAAAAAAAAACCTTTATAACTTAAATAATTTAAATTTTTATGTTTTCGTTTAAATAAAAACTGAAAAATACTTTAAAGAAATATTGACTTTTTATTTTTCCGATTTTTTTTTTCTTTGACGATTTTTAAATTTTGAAATGACGCATTTATGTTTCATATTCCGGCAAGACATTTATTAGGTCCATGTGAAATCATGAACTGATTCTTAAAATTTTCAACAGGATTTGTTAATTTTTGGTAAAAAAAAAATATGTGCAAAATTTCATAGTATTATCAATATATTTGAAGTAAATAGATATGTATATATTCTTTGAAAATATTTAAATTTCATAATATGCATATACATTATTCCACATTGAAAAATTTACTATGAATTATATATCATGCCAGATTGATCACAACTTCTATTGTAGTATAAACACTACCTTGTATAAATTTGTTTTTTGTATGTAGCGAATTTATACAAGGTGATGACAGTCAGACAGCTGATTTGCTTCTTTGCCTGTGAGATTAGCTCTTGTTGTTGTAGTTTCAACACTACCTTCTATTTTCTCGTTTGTTCAAAGCAAGGTGAATTTATACTAGGTGACAGCATAGCGCCAGCTGATTATTTTTTGCTCTATTTATGGTGAAATTGAAAATGTCAAAAAGTTTACAAATAGTCAAAGTTTATATAAAAACGTTACAAAATTATTTTTTATTTGAAAAATTGAGTTTTGTCGCCGTTTTATCCGCGTAAAATAGTTTAAAATTATATTAAATGGTGTGTTTGTATTTTGAGTTGTTTTGCGGGAATTCGTTGTTTGTTAATGCCTAACGCTATGCCAAAGTGCAGCAGCAAAACAAAACAACAATGCATAGTGTTGTGCCTTTAGGGTTATCATGCCCAACAGAATTTCGAAAGTCATCCGAAGTTAATCCATCAGGGAAACCTTCACATGGTTTACATTTATTTTCCATGGACGAATTATCGAATACTGCAACTTCAAAGTGTCATGGGCAAATTCAGAGAGAAAAATAATCTCAAACTGAGTAAGTGATTAAAATTACCAATAATGTCCTTAATGTACTTATTTCTTTTTTGTGCCTTTTATCTTAATATACATAAGTATGTACATGCCTTGGAATACATAGCAGGCTATATTATTCGAAAGCTCAAGCTAGTGGAATACGAATGCCATCAAAATTCTTTCACGTGGGTTGACCAGGTGTCTAAAGGGTATTTAAAAAGCCAATAAATGAATTCGTCATAAAGCTGAATCAGATGGAATCGATATTCTACAAAGTCAACGGGTGTAATATTTCTCACTGTCGGAACATTCGCAGACACCTGGTCGAGGCAAGTGCGTCTATTGACTTACCCGAAAATGTGAAGCAGTTTTTCTTTAAATGCAGAATATACTTTCGAGTTAAAAACTTAAATAAGCGCTTAAAAGAACAGAAAAAACTCATCGCATATTAGAACGTAAGAAACTGCCCAAAGTACAGATATAAAACTTACTCCTATCAAAAGGTATTTATTTTATATCAAAATTATTTATTATTCACCCCTATCGCGAATAAAAATTCCACATGAAATTTGTTCCTTTTTCACACTTTTCCTATTAAAATTCAATGTTAAAAAAATAAAAGGAAACAACTTTCATGTGAAATTTTTATTCACGATAAGGTTGATTATTTTTTCAAAGAAATATTTCGAAACATTCATAATGTAAAACTGCATGCATAAAACTAATGATATCAAAAAAGCTGCGCCTGTTAAAACGCCACACAAAATTATTTTCCAATAAAGCCATTGTTTATTGCACAAGGTCTAAATGGATCACGCAATAGTTCGAGAACTAGAGAATATTTTCGTCATAAAAGACCACACACTATAAAATTGTTTTTTTAATTATGTTGTATATTTCCAATCCTTTATTTTAAAATTCAAATAAAAATAAAAACGTTTTTGGAAGAATAACACGCTTTTAACATCATTTTTCACCAACGATTTTGATACTTTTGTATTCGCCGGCAACACACATGACTCTCCTATCGCACAACCATCTTTCAGCTCAGTATTAGCTTTTACAAAAGTATTCTGAATAACAACACAAAATTCCAGACAGCAATTATCCTCCACTCTCACATTGTCCAACAAAAATGCATTAACAATACGACAATTTTGTCCCAACACAGAACAGGTCAACGTTGAACCGGCGCCGACTACACTGTTTTTGGCTTTTGTAGATATTATTTTTGTGGAAGATATACATATATATTTAATTTCACCATGAATACGACTGTCTAGAATTTCCTCATTAAGCAAAATGCTCCGAAAAAAATCATCACGAGTTTCGAAATTTTTTAAGAAAATAAAATTTTTCTGTTTTTATCAATGTTTGTGTTTGTTTTCTTTATTTTAAGCCAGATGTTTTTGGCAGTAACGAAAGTATTTTACACAAACAAAAATGCCTGTTGTTCTTGCCTTGCTGTAATTGTTGTAGCAATGCTGTCACCTAGTATTTAATTTCACCATGGTTCAAAGCTTGTTGTTGTAGAATCAACACCACCTTGTTTAAACTTGTATTGAGCAAGAATTATAAAATAAAGATTACGCCAACGCGCGTAAAATTTTAAAACGTTCTGCGCATTTAGGCCCTGTGACGTCACACATTCTGTGTTTCTATAAGCTAATTTTTTTTTTGTCACTTGTTTTTTTTACTCATGTTTTGCTTACATTTGCTCACAGCACTCTTCATGTTTCTAGTTTTTGTTGTTTTTTTTTTCCTTTTTTAAACAGATTTTATTTTAGAACTCTCAGAGATTTCAATTGCAAGGTTGCCAACTATCACATAAAACATAAATTTTTCGCAAGAAATTTTAATTCCAACACATGAAACATTATTGGTAACCCTTAAGGCCCAACTATAATATGCATAAGCAAGCTTAAGCAAATTGCAAAAGTTAACGAAAAGGCTGTCAAATGCATAACCAGTTCAGAGTTAACCTTCAGGTGGCTACAATGACTTTGAAACTTTTTGTCCACAGTTGCTCATTTATGTTTAAAAAAATGTTTTTATTTTAACAAAAAGCCATTAAATGACTATATTTTATAAATATTATTATATTATTTTATAATTAAAAGAAAACTTCGTACCCGAAACGCATAATTTTTCCTTTTTTTTAATTTATCGGCAAAAGTACTAAAATGTACAGCTGTGGCAGCACTACATTGTAAATAATAATAAACGTTTACATATGTTTTGTTAATTTTCGTATTGTGTTTGCAAAAATGGAGAAAAAACTTAAAAATTTAAATAATATAAAAATATTAAAGTTAGCGCTTGAAGGCCTCTACACATTAAAAGAAATAAGTGAACTACACTGTAAAAGAAGAAGACGCTCTTGTTCTGCCAGAGAAATAAACTGCGACATAAAGACATTTTTGTTAAAATAAAAAGGGTCTCTTTTATTATAAAGGCACTTATTTTTTTCCACATTTTCTATTAAATTTAAAATAAATATATTTTCTTCCATTTTGTTCAAAACACAAAAAAACAACAACAAACAGCAGATTCCGTACAGAATGTGCGATCAGTTTCGCTTTTTACTTAAGCAAATGACAGTTGAAAAACTTAACGAAAAGTTTCGTTAAGAACATTATAGTTTGCCACATACAATTTATATGTGTTCGCACGTTTGCTTAAGCTAGCATATGCATATTATAGTTGGGCCTTTAGAATGGCCCTTAAGGCCCAACTAACTATAATATGCATAAGCAAGCTTAAGCAAATTGCAAAAGTTAACGAAAAGGCTGTCAAATGCATAACTAGTTCAGAGTTAACTTTTAGGTGGCTACAATGACTTTGAAACTTTTTGTGCACAGTTGCTCATTTATGTTTACAAAAATGTTTTTATTTTAACAAAAAGCCATTAAATGACTATATTTTATAAATATTATATTATAATTAAAAGAAAACTTCGTACTCGAAACGCATAATTTTTCCTTTTTTTTTTTAATTTACCGGCAAAAGTACTAAAATGTACAGCTGTGGCAGCACTACATTGTAAATAATAATAAACGTTTACATATGTTTTGTTAATTTTCGTATTGTGTTTGCAAAAATGGAGATAAAACTTAAAAATTTAAATAATATAAAAATATTAAAGTTAGCGCTTGAAGGCCTGCGCACATTAAAAGAAATAAGTGAACTACACTGTAAAAGAAGAAGACGATCTTGTTCTGTCAGAGAAATAAACCACGACAGAAAGACATTTTTGTTAAAATAAAAAGGGCCATTTTATTGTAAAGGCACTTATTTTTTCCACATTTTCTATTAAATTTAAAATAAATGCATTTTCTTCTTTCACCATTTTATTAAAAACACAAACAAACAACAAACAGCTGATTCCGTACGGAATATGCGATCAGTTTCGCTTTTTGCTTAAGCAAATGACAGTTGAAAAACTTAACGAAAAGTTTCGTTAAGAACATTATAGTTTGCCACATACAATTTATATGTGTTCGCACGTTTGCTTAAGCTAGCATATGCATATTATAGTTGGGCCTATAAATTGCCACATACAATTTATATGTATTCGCAGGGTTTCTTAAGCTAGCATATGCACATTATAGTTGGGTTCTTATACGTCACATAACGGGAAATCATGCGCATGGCGTAATCTTTATTTTATCATTCTTGGTATTGAGCGCGTTCATTTGTTAAGAGTTGCCATATTTTCACGAGGCTGAGTTGTTTGTGCTGAAAGTTACCACAGTTATATATTACATAGACTACAATAAATCATTTTCTGATCATATTAACTATAAATTATATTAAATTAAATTTCTGTTTCTCTTAGGAGTTTAAGTCTTATAATTTTGTAGACAAAAGCTCATAGCTGTTTATTATAGCATTTGTGGTAATTTTTTTACTAGAAAATTTCCGAGAAATGTATATTTTAGCAAAAGTCAACTTTATAACTATAAAGTACACTTTTTTACACTCTTTATAGAATTATATAATCTATAAATTTTTCCAATTAAAGAATTTAAACTTTTAAGATGTTTTTGTTTAAATAAAAAAATAAACGATTCTAATCAATACGTACAATAAATATGTTTTTATTTATTATAAGTATTTAAATAGTAGTTATTTGATTAATAACATAAAGTGTTAAAATTGCTGTGTTAATACAGATATTTTTGTTAAAAAAAAAAACTTTTCACTTGTTATTAATCATTCAGTCTCGTCTCATCGAACTGTTCGGACGTGTTAATTTTAGTGCGGCTGAATTTTCGGTGAAAAAATCGTAATAGGTGAAAAATTGTAATAGGTTGAAATTAAACAAAAAAGTGAAAAAAATAACTCGTAATAGGTTAAAATATATAAAAAAAAAAAAAAACATTAAAAATCGTATAAAAACTGTATGAGTGTTCCTCTCAGATGTAATTCTGAGAAAGAGCTTAGCTCGTCGAGAAAAACTAAATGGCTCTCTGAGGAAGAATCCATAAAAAAATCTCTGGAGAATTTTCTCACTACAAGAGCCGTAGAACGGCGTCGTTCCTGTTCGCCCAATATAGTGATTTCAACAGATGAGAAAACATCATCTTCACCAAATAGTGCAGTCAAACCCAAAAAACAAGTAGGTATGGATAAGTACATCACCGTTCTCAAGCGACAGAGGAGCCCGAAGTCTGCTCAAGTGTCATCAAATGCAAAAGCTTCTAAGACTGTGAGTAATGATCAAAATAGGTTTGCTCTCCTCCAGACGGATGAGCCAGAACTTCCTAAGAAGACGTTTAAGCCCCCACCAATTTATCTGAGAGAGCCCACTTCCAGTAAATTGGTACAAGGAATTGTTTCGGTAATAGGTGCAAATATGTTTCGCGTAACATCAATTAAACATGGAAATATCAGCGAAACCAAAATACAAGTGAAAAAGGAGGATGATTTTCGTAAATTGTCCAACCAGTTGGAGAGGGAAAGTAGGGATTTCTATACCTACCAGCTGAAAAGCGCAAAAGGACTCCAAGTCGTTCTAAAGGGTATAGACCCAGATGTTGATCCTGCCGAGATAAAGACTAGCTTAATGGAAAAAGGCTTCAAAATTAAGAGCATAACGAATATAAGAAACCGTGAAAAGACTCCACAGCCTATGTTCAGGGTGGAATTGGAACCTGGAGATGTCGTATTAAAGAAAAACGAGTCCCATCCCATCTACAATCTGATGTACCTTCTGCATCGTAGAATCACCGTGGAAGAACCACATAAGCGTCAGGGACCCGTCAAGTGTCTCAACTGTCAAGAATTTGGTCACACCAAGGCGTATTGTAAATTGCCGACAGTTTGTGTTGCGTGTGGGGAGCTACATCCAACTGCTCAATGTAATAAGTCCAAAACTGACGTAAAAATAAAAAAATGCAGTAACTGCGGAGGTAATCATACCGCAAATTATAGAGGTTGTCCAATTTACACTCATTTGAAAGCCATAAGTACCAACAAGACGTCAGTATTACCTGATCATCGTCAACAGCCTATTTTGGCATCCAGTGACAATTTCCCGCAATTGTTACGGTCCACTAGTCATGTAAACGCGCCTAGTTGTAGACAAGTTTCTTACGCTAACGTGGTTAAATCTAATATGCCAGGTTTGGAGCAGGCACCTAAATCACAATATTACGAGCCTAATATTAACACTCTAGAGACTACATTGCAGACACTTGTCCAAACCATGAACACTTTTACGACCACTATGACATCCATGATGCAGGAAATGCTGAAAATGCAATCCACTATCTTACAAGCCATTTTAAAGAAATGATTTGTTTAAAAATTTGTTTTTGGAATGCGAACGGCCTCCGCCAACATAAAAACGAACTGGAACACTTCCTGATGGATAAGCAGATTGATGTCATGATGATTGCTGAAACTCACTTGACGGCGACAGCGTACTTCAAAATTAATGGCTACGTGTTGTATGAAACTAAAGATCCCCGCGGAAGAGCATGTGGAGGATCGGCAATTCTTATAAAGCACAGAATAAAACATTGTTTAATGAACAACATATGTGAGGATTACCTACAAGCAACAAACATTTGTATTGAATTCTGTCAATACAATTTTGTTTTATCATCAATTTATTCGCCGCCTCGATTTTCAATAAAAGAACACCAATACTACAGCTTCTTCAATTCCCTTGGAGCTAGATTTTTAGTTGCTGGTGACTTTAACGCCAAACACACTTTTTGGGGTTCACGTCTGGTGACCCCGAAGGGTCGTGAACTCTTCAACACCATTGCCAAAATGGGATTAGATGTACTCTCAAGCGGGCATCCCACCTACTGGCCAACGGACCGACGGAAGATTCCCGATGTTATTGACTTCGGAGTAGTGAAAAATATCCCTGTAGAATCGATACAAGTGGAGCCTTCATTAGACTTGTCTTCAGATCACTCTCCTTCTATTATTTCAATGCGTTTCCTTCAAGGGAATGGCTCTCCATTTCGGGACATATCTAAAACCAGAGTAAATTGGATAAAGTATAAAAAGTATTTAAGTTCCCACTGCACGGAAAATGTAGTGTTGAGAACTACCGAGGATATTGATGGGTCGATTGGCAAGTTTACTGAGGACATACGAAGAGCTGTACATCACGCATCCACATACGACGTTGAGTGCAGAAATGGGACAAATAGAACTTATTTCGCTGAACTCGATCATCTCCTGTCAGAAAAAAGAAGAGTTAGAAGAGAGTGGCAAATCCACAGGTCTCCTGAACTGAAAGCTAGGCTACGGGTATGCAGAGATATACTAAGAAATTTCTTAGAAACCCAAAGAATGGCTTCACTTAAATCTTACTTGGAGGGTCTTGATAGTACCCCACAATCTGACTATTCGTTATGGAAGGCGGCACGAGGTTTAAAAAGACCAGTTAGAGGAAAACCTCCTCTGCGAAATCCGACTGGTGACTGGGCTAGAAATGATTCCGAGAAGGGAACTTTATTTGTTAATCATTTGAGAAAAGTGTTTACTATAAACAACTCAAATAATGCATCTGATTTGCCTCCACTCGTTATTAGACCTCCTGTACCTCTAAGACTTAGCTTTAATGATGTTCAAAGCGCTATTGGTACTCTGAATCTTAAAAAAGCTCCAGGTATGGATAAAATCAACAACAAAATGCTTGTGGAGTTACCTCGTGTAGCTAAAAGAATTATCCTATTTATTTTCAATGCTATTTTACGCCTAGAATACTATCCTGCAGATTGGAAGGTATCTATGATTACCATGATTCCTAAGCCAGGGAAGGACCCCACTAAAGTAGAGTCATATAGGCCAATTAGTCTACTGCCGACAATTTCAAAACTGTTTGAAAAATTGTTATTGGCTAAGGTGATTCCAATTCTGAACGACACTCAATGTATCCCAAATCACCAATTCGGGTTCAGAGCTGAACACAGTACCATCGAACAAACACACAGATTGGTAAATGTGATAAGACAGTCGTTTGAAGAGAAAAAATACTGCTCCGCCCTTTTCATTGATGTGTCGCAAGCGTTCGACAAAGTCTGGCATGAAGGTTTAATGCATAAAATTAAATTAACTCTGCCTGCTAACACCCACAAACTTATGAAAAGTTATTTATATGGTCGCAAATTTACAATCAAAGAAGGCGATTTTTTAAGCCCCGCTCAGCCAATTGAAGCAGGAGTACCCCAGGGTAGCATACTGGGTCCAACTTTATATTTGATTTATGCATCCGATATGCCGTTAGACCCCATAATACATACTTCAACTTTTGCAGACGATACAGCCTTTATTAGCGTTCATAAGGACCATCAAATAGCATCACAGAACTTGCAGAAATATGTTTATAAACTAGAGAATTGGCTTGAGCTTTGGAAAATCAGGGTTAACGAACAGAAATGTATTCATATAACTTTCACATTGCGAAAAGATACATGCTCGTTCATCAGAATAAATAATCAAATTATCCCGCAACACAATGAAGTCAAATACCTCGGAATCCACCTCGATCGTCGTTTAACTTGGAAGTCTCATATCGACGCAAAACTTACCCAGATGAGATTAAAAGCAGTGCAAATTAATTGGCTAATCGGCAGAAATTCTACATTAAAGTTGGATTGCAAACTTTTGTTGTACAATGCAATTCTAAAGCCAATCTGGTGTTATGGAATTCAATTATGGGGTACTGCCTCAGCATCCAACATTGAAAAAATTCAAAGGGGTCAAAATAAGATTCTACGTACAATTACTGAAGCTCCATGGTATGTTAAAAATTCTCGAATCCACAAAGATCTAGGCATTCCTTTGGTGAAAGTCGAATTTACAAAACACGCCTCAAAATATGTCAGCAAACTTGAACACCATCCAAACCCACTTGCACGAGACATCCTTAACTTTACTGGCCATGTTCGGTTGAGAAGGAGGGATACCCTTGCTTTAACTCAAGCGCAAAACAGATGACTGGACCGGTGGATATAAATTTTTTGTAGTATCATAATATTTTGTCTAGCACTGGGCTGGACGTTATTATTTTCTTTTAGTATTAAGATTCGAAAACTTATTGTCATTTCATTTCTGAAGATTCAATAAATAAATTAAATGTATAAAAAAAAAAAAAAAAAAAAAAAAAAAAACTTGTTATTAATGACGCTAATATAAATTTAAATACATTTTTTTAAGCATCACCTTTCGGCAAAACAAAGCGTGTAAGGTGGACCAACGATGAAAAAGAGGTAATCTCTTCAATATTTGGTGATTTACTAAGTTTAGAAAAACTTCCAAGCCTTTAGGAATGTCTAAACGCCATTCGCCAAACGTCAGCTCTAAGGCACAGAACGCCCCTGCAAGTAAAAACTTGGATTGATAACCAAAGGAGATACCATAAAGACTACCTTAGTTTAGTGAAAATAAATTCTTTTATGATATCTTTTCTATTTTAACTAATCAGCCTTATTATTTTTTTTATTTTTTTTTTTAATACATTTAATTTATTTATTGGATCTTCAGAAATGAAATGACAATAAGTTTTCGAATCTTAATACTAAAAGAAAATAATAAGTCCAGCCAGTGCTAGACAAAATATTATGATACTACAAAAAATTTATATCCACCGGTCCAGTCATCTGTTTTGCGCTTGAGTTAAAGCAAGGGTATCCCTCCTTCTCAACCGAACATGGCCAGTAAAGTTAAGGATGTCTCGTGCAAGTGGGTTTGGATGGTGTTCAAGTTTGCTGACATATTTTGAGGCGTGTTTTGTAAATTCGACTTTCACCAAAGGAATGCCTAGATCTTTGTGGATTCGAGAATTTTTAACATACCATGGAGCTTCAGTAATTGTACGTAGAATCTTATTTTGACCCCTTTGAATTTTTTCAATGTTGGATGCTGAGGCAGAACCCCATAATTGAATTCCATAACACCAGATTGGCTTTAGAATTGCATTGTACAACAAAAGTTTGCAATCCAACTTTAATGTAGAATTTCTGCCGATTAGCCAATTAATTTGCACTGCTTTTAATCTCATCTGGGTAAGTTTTGCGTCGATATGAGACTTCCAAGTTAAACGACGATCGAGGTGGATTCCGAGGTATTTGACTTCATTGTGTTGCGGGATAATTTGATTATTTATTCTGATGAACGAGCAGGTATCTTTTCGCAATGTGAAAGTTATATGAATACATTTCTGTTCGTTAACCCTGATTTTTCAAAGCTCAAGCCAATTCTCTAGCTTATAAACATATTTCTGCAAGTTCTGTGATGCTATTTGATGGTCCTTATGAACGCTAATAAAGGCTGTATCGTCTGCAAAAGTTGAAGTATGTATTATGGGGTCTAACGGCATATCGGATGCATAAATCAAATATAAAGTTGGACCCAGTATGCTACCCTGGGGTACTCCTGCTTCAATTGGCTGAGCGGGGCTTAAAAAATCGCCTTCTTTGATTGTAAATTTGCGACCATATAAATAACTTTCCATAAGTTTGTGGGTGTTAGCAGGCAGAGTTAATTTAATTTTATGCATTAAACCTTCATGCCAGACTTTGTCGAACGCCTGGGAAACATCAATGAAAAGCGCGGAACAGTATTTTTCTCTTCAAACGACCGTCTTATCACATTTACCAATCTGTGTGTTTGTTCGATGGTACTGTGTTTAACTCTGAACCCGAATTGATGATTTGGGATACATTGAGTGTCGTTCAGAATTGGAATCAACTTAGCCAATAACAATTTTTCAAACAGTTTTGAAATTGTCGGCAGTAGACTAATTGGCCTATATGACTCTACTTTAGTGGTGTCCTTCCCTGGCTTAGGAATCATGGTAATCATAGATACCTTCCAATCTGCAGGATAGTATTCTAGGCGTAAAATAGCATTGAAAATAAATAGGATAATTCTTTTAGCTACACGAGGTAACTCCACAAGCATTTTGTTGCTGATTTTATCCATACCTGGAGCTTTTTTAAGATTCAGAGTACCAATAGCGCTTTGAACATCATTAAAGCTAAGTCTTAGAGGTACAGGAGGTCTAATAACGAGTGGAGGCAAATCAGATGCATTATTTCAGTTGTTTATAGTAAACACATTTCTCAAATGGTTAACAAATAAAATCCCCTTCTCGGAATCATTTCTACCCCAGTCACCAGTCGGATTTCGCAGAGGAGGCTTTCCTCTAACTGGTCTTTTTAAACCTCGTGCCGCCTTCCATAACGAATAGTCAGATTGTGGGGTACTATCAAGACACTCCAAGTAAGATTTAAGTGAAGCCATTCTTTGGGTTTCTAAGAAATTTCTTAGTATATCTCTGCATACCCGTAGTCTAGCTTTCAGTTCAGGAGACCTGTGAATTTGCCACTCTCTTCTAACTCTTCTTTTTTCTGACAGGAGATGATCGAGTTCAGCGAAATAAGTTCTATTTGTCCCACTTCTGCACTCAACGTCGTATGTGGAGGCGTGATGTACAGCTCTTCGTATGTCCTCAGTAAACTTGCCAATCGACCCATCAATATCCTCGGTAGTTCTCAACACTACATTTTCCGTGCAGTGGGAACTTAAATACTTTTTATACTTTATCCAACTTACTCTGGTTTTAGATATGTCCCGAAATGGAGAGCCATTCCCTTGAAGGAAACGCATTGAAATAATAGAAGGAGAGTGATCTGAAGACAAGTCTAATGAAGGCTCCACTTGTATCGATTCTACAGGGATATTTTTCACTACTCCGAAGTCAATAACATCGGGAATCTTCCGTCGGTCCGTCGGCCAGTAGGTGGGATGACCGCTTGAGAGTACATCTAATCCCATTTTTGCAATGGTGTTGAAGAGTTCACGACCCTTCGGGGTCACCAGACGTGAACCCCAAAAAGTGTGTTTGGCGTTAAAGTCACCAGCAACTAAAAATCTAGCTCCAAGGAAATTGAAGAAGCTGTAGTATTGGTGTTCTTTTATTGAAAATCGAGGTGGCGAATAAATTGATGATAAAACAAAATTGTATTGACAGAATTCAATGCAAATGTTTGTTGCTTGTAGGTAATCCTCACATATGTTGTTCATTAAATAATGTTTTATTCTGTTCTTTATAAGAATTGCCGAACCTCCACATGCTCTTCCGCGTGGATCTTTAGTATCATATAACACGTAGCCATTAATTTTGAAGTACGCTGTCGCCGTCAAGTGAGTTTCAGAAATCATCATGACATCAATCTGGTTATCCATCAGGAAGTGTTCCAGTTCGTTTTTATGTTGGCGGAGGCCGTTCGCGTTCCAAAAACAAATTTTTAAACAAATCATTTCTTTAAAATGGCTTGTAAGATAGTGGATTGCATTTTCAGCATCGACTCAACGACTCTTTCGTAATAGATTAAAGATAAAATTAAATTTGTTTATTTAATCTATACACTCATAATAAGGCTGATTGTTTTTTTTAGAATATATGCTTTTGAAGTTATTTGAAAATAACTACTTCTACTCCACCAATGCTATATAAAACATCCGTGCATTTATTTTTGATTAATAATCTATATTAATATTTCTTATTGTTTATTTGAACTTTTTAAATTAGTAATTGTTTAACCCTTTCACGCTCCAAGTTGCTTATAAGCAACTTTGACTTTCAAAGCTAATATTTCTTTGCCTTTGCAATTTAAGGAATAACGGTAAATTGTATTTTTTTTTTTGTTTATGCGTAATAAAATGCAAAAACATCAAAAAATATGTTAACAAGCATTTAGTTGTGGACAAGAATCCAAAGTAAGTGAATGTAAAAAATTTTTCTCCAAAAACAGAGTCACGTAAAACTGAAATATATTAGAATTTCGAAATTATAAAATTGTTTTATCGGAACTATGGCTGAAAGAAAATGTGATTTTAGTTATAAAAACAAAAACAAACAAATAAAAAATTTGTTCCTTTTAAAATTTTTATACCACTAATGCCCATTGTTGCTTAAAAGCAACTTCCTCTGGACTCCTTCCTGGAAGGACCTGGTGTCCGAAACTTGGTATATACCTTATCTGAGCCCAAAATAAACAGAAAAACAAAGTTTCATATTTTTAACACCACCTAGAAAAAAGTGAGCATGAAAGGGTTAAGCTTAAGGTCTTTTTTTAATAAAAGTTTATTTTTATTTTCGATATTTCGCTACGTCTTTGTGTAGCATATTCAAGAAATTTTTTTTATTAATTTGTTTTTATAAAATAAAAATAAATAACTTAAAGACAGAAGTTAAAGGTAAACGTAATCTGTATAATGTGTAACTCAAGTAAAATATATGGCACTTATTAAGTAATATTTAGAAACTTAAACAATTAGGCTAATTTTGGTCCATAACTAAAAAGCATTTAGCATAATTTTTCAAAATTTCAATGCATTTTCAAGAAACAAAATGCTAAATCTAGCACTGAAAGCGCTAAAATGGCAACACTGTATTCGCTTCATTTATGTAATTTGTTTTTCTTTTCTCTATTTTGCACTTATCAGCAATTTTGAAAGGGGAAGTCCCAGTGTAACTAAACAAGGTGAGTGCAGTAGCCCAGCAGACTGACTTTGTTTACAATTCGCAATTAACGCCATTATTGAGCTCAACATTCCATATAAAATCTCAATTAATTATTGCGCAGTAAGTACGAAATTGTTATAATATTGAGTAAGATTTCGAATGCAACACTGTTCACAACTGTATTTAGTGGACAAAATGACAAATGTCAACAAAAGAAAACAAAAAAAATCATTAAAAAATCAATGTGAAGGTAAGTTTGTTTACATAGGCACACAACAACCATATAGAGTATTTTTTGTATTGTTTTCCAGCTGTCAAATGATTATTGAGTAAGCTGAAAATTGCGTATGCCTGAACACTTAAAATAATATCGTCAATTAACCGAATATTGACTCAATTAAGTTTCATATCTGAACACAGTATAAACGCACTAAATAAAATTTTAAGAAAAGCAGATGCATATATTAGAAAAAAATCCAATATTTATGAGAACAAAATAATAACTATCTAACGAAAACATGGTTATAATTTTCAAAAAAAGAAACTGTTACAACTGATGAATCGTTTCCAATACTTTTTTTCTGCCCACTCTTAAAGAATTGTGAGAAAAGGAGCAAAGTCCTTTTTCCAATTTCAAAAGTGATTTTTTCGAAAAACCGTTATAAATTAAAAAAAACTGTTAGAACGTCTGAGTATAAGGCATTTATCTAGACCATACCAGGATTTGCTCCCAATACTTTTTTTCCGCCCACTCTCAAAAAATTGTGAGAAAAGGAGCAGTCATTTTCAAATATATGAGGTGATTTTTTCGAAAAACCGTTATAAATGCCAAAAAACCAAACTCTTAGATCTTCTGAGTATTAGACAATACCAGGAATCGCTTCCAATATTTATTTTCGACCCACTTTCAAAGAATTGTGAAAAAAGGAGCAAATTCCTTTTTCAAGTTTTCAAAAGTGATTTTTTCGAAAAATCGTTATAATTTACAAAAAAAAAATAGTGTTAAAACTTCTGAATATAAGGTGCATATCTCGTTAGCTGTAACGATAATAATTTTTATAAATTAAATTTAAATTCTGTTCCGAAGTCATAATCCATTGAAATACTTTGCGTATTTTTAAATTCCCATTTTTCTGAATTCTCAAAATCGCTAATATATTTTGGCGTTTTCTACGCTATCTTTGAAAACGTTATTTATAATAACTCTGTTTACGCGCATAGTGTAAATGTCCCCCAATCATTGTTCATAGGATTGCTAATACTATGTTTCCACGACGACTTGAATCACCTGCTTCGCTTTCTGAATCATGTTTATGAATCATGCTGTTTACATGACTAATAAACTTGATTCGATTTGACACTTGTTTTTAATAAACAAACAGAATTTACAATTTGTGGAAAATTATTTTTTTTAATGGACAAAAAAAGTGAGTGGAAATTAGTTTGCTTATTTCAAAAAATACATATATTCGTACGTATTTACTTTCTTTACTTCCAGCAACAAGAAAATAATTTGCTTTGTTTACAATAATATTAAATTTTTACAGCTAGTGCAGATAAACTTGCGATACAAATTAGAGAAGAGTGCAATTTTTCGTGCTTCGTAAGTAGATTCAATATGAATCTACTTAATTCGCTCCTAAAATTTTGTATGATGAAGTAAGTTGTTTCGCACATGATTGGGGTGTGAAGCATATATAGAGAGCGAAGCATGTACCGTGGAAACATAGTATTATTGTTTCGTTAAGTTAAATTGTTGTTATTTTGTGTTGATGCTGTATGTATACTGATATTATTGTTATTGTTTGTAAAACCCCCAACAAGTACGGTACGTGTACAAAGAAGAAAAGAAAAACTGAAAATAAACCCATGAATTATATTTAAAGTTAATTAACCCCGTCTTTTTATTTGCGAGGAAATATTTCAAGAAAAATATTTTGGTCCTTCGAGCCGGATATAAACCCCCGAGTCCCCTTGAAATATTTTCAAGAAAATATTTCTTATTTTCAGAATCCCCAGTGTTTCATTTTCTTCATCAATCCCCAAACATCGTTTTGCGATCATCCTCATCATTTTAATAACAACCCCCATTTTCCATTAACACTTTAATCAAAAGGTAAGTTGTGTGTTTTTTAATTTTGTTAAAAGTAAAAAAGTTAAAAGTGATAATATAAAAAACAAGAGAACCAACAAGTGCGCGAATCAATTTGCCGTCGGCAAAACACTACAGTGAATTTGTGTTTGTGTGTAAATTTTTGCTCCACATTTTTTTTACCCCTTCATTCGCGTGTGTTTTTACTTATAATTAATTATTAATTTTTTTAAATAATAAATAATTAATTGTTTAAATAATAAAAAAATTAATTTTTTAAATAAAAAAAATAAATTATTGATTGTTTTAAAAAAGTGGGTATTGAACCACAGAACCCCCGTTCATAAGTATTGACACTTAATCGCTGATCTATAGATATTAAATAAAATAACCCTGCAAATAAGTAAGTGCAATCTATTGTACTTTTTATTAAAAGCACAACCGTGAATATTTACTGTGTCTTTGTTGGTTTTCTTTTGTTTGTCATTATATGGTCACACACACACAACGTACACTAGTGCTTTTTATTCGTGAAAACCCGGTTACTATTTAATTAATTGTGAAAAGTGAATTTTTTACTTTTTGATTAATTTTTTTGCCCTAAAAATTTAAGTAATTAATTAAATAAATTTTTTAATCGCTATAAACGAATAATTTATTAGTGAATATATAATATTCGATTTACCCATAGTGGGTACCCGTTAATATTTTGCAGCAGCACAAGTGTTTTTAATAGATTTTTTCTGTTTTTTAATTTAACGAAGTTCGTTTTACACTTACGGAATTCCTTATTAAGTGAAACTTAACCCGATTTTTATTTCCTAATATCACAAATTTAACCCGATTTTATATATATACATATATATATATTGTACGTGATATTTACCCATTGTATTGAACAAGGAATTCGTGTGTCAAAAATTTACTTTGTTGAATTTATATTTATTATACCCAGTATATATATAATTTTATTCTATAAATTTTATTTCGCCTGAAAGAATTTGTTACTCTTTTTTAAATTGGATAGATTTATCTATTTTTACCCGCAGTTTCGTTATCGTTTCTTCTCTATTAGAAAAAGCAAATTTTTTTATCTGATTTTTTCCTCACGTTGGACTTTAATTTTTACTCGTGTTTTGTAAATAATTTTTATGAAAATTTCTCCATATCGATTGAGATCAAGAACGAATGTGACTACTTTAATCCGCAATGCCGACCGTATGGCAGACTTTGAGGCATATATTGCCAGTATACCCGTGGTGGAGCACTCGGTGCTTTAAGTAGTCATGAGGAAGAGCTCAAACGGTTATGGGAAGCTGTTCGGTTATCTTATGACTCCTTGTTAATTGAGGCCGAAAGGTTGAAAGATCCCCAGATTATCGAACTGAAAGCCAAGTACTTTCAGTCTTACGGCACATACACCCGGGGGATATCTCTTATAACAGGTCACCTAGAACGACTTAGATTATCGACACAGGTCGAAAGGTCCATTGCGCAGTCTGCGCCAATGATTAATTTACCTCCGTGCGACAACCCAAATATTCTATGGTGACTATAAGAGTTGCCCCTCATTTCGAGATATGTTCTCAGCTTTGTATGGTAATAACCCCCGTTTAACCCCAGTACAAAAATTGTACTACCTGTTGCAGAAAACTGCAAAGGATGCACATGATACCATACAAACTGTGCTACTTACCAACGATGGCTATGAAATCGCATGGAAAAGGTTGGTTGACACATATGAGAACAAACTCCACAACTGCTAGTTCCCGAAATACCCCTAATTTTAATGCTGCTAAAAAATCGTCACATGAAAATAGACAGATTCAAAGTTTTGCGACCCAAACTGGGCAAACACCAAATGTTTGTCGTTGCTTCCTTTGTCAAGGTTCTCACCCTATTAGACTATGCCCCAGTTTTTTGAGTAAAAATGTTGATGAAAGAATGTCAATAGTGAAACGACTAAAGTGTTGTTCCAACTGTTTGGCAACCTCCCACGAGTACAAGAATTGTAAAAGTATTCATGTGTGTTCACTTTGTAAACAAAAGCACCACTCCCTGCTTCATAGAGATGTAAAGTCACATACGTCTGCCAGTAATTCACCCCAGCTCCCTATAGCCAATGGTACGACTATGTCTTCATCTCAACCCCCCGTTCATTTGAACTCCAATCCTGCTAGCAGTCCTTCTCAACCCCCGATTAATTTTGCCCCATCAACTTCTACCGCGGCTTATAATTTGCAAACTTATTCCGCACAGCTCAAGTCGAACCCCAATTCAGCAGTCCTTTTGGGCTCAGCAGTGTGTATAGTGCACATAAACGACATTAGATGTGCCGCTCGAGCCTTAGTTGACCCTGGTTCGCAAGGTACCTTTATTTCAAGGAGGTTACAAAGGAAGCTTGCTATTCCCACATTTTCCGTGCCTTCGACAAGTGTTACTGGAATGATGGATTGCTTAGCTGGCAAAACCTCTACAATGTGCACTATCACGGTTGGTTCGCCGATCGACCCCGGTTTCAAAATTAAAATTAGTGCATACGTTGTTGAGAAAATTACCGGTCGGTTGCCCTCGTCTAATATCTCTGATATTGTATCATCTACCTTCCCCGACATTACCCTGACCGACGTCATGTGTACCCGTATGGATATACTTTTTGGAGGAAATGTTTATCCTAAAATTTTAACTACGGATGTCAGAATACATCCAAATGGCAACCTGATCGCCCAGAGAACCGTGTTCGGCTGAATTTCAGTTTATGGGGGACACCCCTAGAGAAAAAATCTAAATATGCCATCCCCTTCAGAATGTTCCCAGGAGTACGAAAATCATAATGAAAAAGGGGGCTCACGCCCCCTATGGGCGTGGCAGTCGAAAAACGACCCGGCCCACCTACGTAGACAATATGGGTATCAAATGAAAGCTAATGTCTTCACGATTCCAAAAATAGCCATAGTTGCCAGATCGGGCGGTTTTTGCAGCCGATACGGCCATTTTTGTTAAATAGGGGCGGGGGTGAAAAACGACCCATGCCACCTACTTAGGCAATATTGGTATCAAATGAAAGGAAATGTCTTCACGATTCCAAAAATACCCGTAGTTGCCAGATCGTCCAGAATTTGAGGAAGATATGCTAATTTTTATAAAATGGGGGAAGGACTTTTTTTGTTTATTTCTTTTTAGCTCGGCCAGAGGCCGAGCACTCGAGATCCCCGCCGTCTAGAATTAAGACATACTGGAGTTAAAAACCCCTAAGCCCGGCCGTAGGCCGGTCACGCAAAAAAAAAAAAAAAAAATTTCCCCCACCCCAAATTTTGCCAAAATGGCCATATCGGCTACAAAAATCGCCCGATCTGGCAACTACGGCTATTTTTGGAATCGTGAAGACATTAGCTTTCATTTGATACCCATATTGTCTACGTAGGTGCGCCGGGTCGTTTTTCGACTGCCACGCCCATAGGGGGCGTGAGCCCCCTTATTCATTATGATTTTCGCACTCCTGGGGTCATTTAAGGGGGCGTGGCATTTTTTTTTTTTTCCCAGGGGTGTCCCCCATAAACTGAAATTTTGCCCCGTGTTCGGGTGGATAGTTACTGGTAAAGTTATTCAGCCCCGACCCTTACACTCTATATCATCGTTTTGTACCCATCTCGAGTTGAACACTCAACTATCGCGTTTTTGGGAACTTGAAGAAGTTTCACAAGCGACACAGTTATCTGAAGACGATAAATATTGTGAGGAACTTTACCGTACCACCACTTTTAGAAACCCCGATGGCCGTTACGTTGTCTCTCTCACATTTCGCCGAGAATTTTCAAATGAATTGGTATTAGGAGATTCTTGTAAAAACGCCTTTTCCCAGTTTGTGCGAAATGAAACGCGTTTGTTGAAAAACCCCGAATTAAAATCCCAATACGACAATGTAGTTCGTGAATATATTGAAATGGGACATGCAAAAGCCGTCAAAACCCCAGTTTCCACTGCGAATAATTATTATTTACCCCACCACGCAGTGTTTAAACCCGATAGCATTACCACGAAACTTAGAGTCGTATTTAATGCTTCAAACCCTTCCTCCAATGGCGTGAGCCTTAATAATGCTCTATACCCTGGTCCTGTTTTACAGACGGATCTTACTATTTTATTGCTGCGTTGGCGATTTTTCCGTTACGTTTTTAATGCGGACATTGAGAAAATGTATCGCCAGATACTTGTCCATCCCAATCAAACCCAATATCAAAACATATTGTTTCGTGATGATCCTGTAGCTGAAGTTAAGGACTATGAGCTTAGTACGGTCACGTTTGGAGTAAACTGTGCACCGTACTTAGCGATTCGTACTCCATTACAATTGGCTGATGATTGTAAACCCCAGAGTCCTGCGGCATCCGAAATTTTGAAAACCCAAATGTACGTTGATGACGAGCTTGCTGGCTCTCATGAGCTAGAAGACGCTTTCAAGAGACGTAATTAACTAACCCATGTTCTTGGCTCAGCTGGATTCGTTTTGCGAAAATGGACGGCCAATCATTTACGACTCTTGGAAGATTTACCCCGTGAGAATCTGCTTGATGCAGACTTCTTAAAACTTTCGGATGCCAGTACTACTAAAACCCTAGGCTTGCGATGGGATGCGACTAAAGATTGTTTCTTTTTCAAAATTGCATCGCAGCCACGCCAGGATATTGTCACGAAACGTGGTGTCCTGTCAGAAATAGCGAAGTTGTTTGATCCAGCCGGGTGATTTTCACCGAAAATCATTGTGGCTAAGATCATAATGCAACAAATTTGGAAAGACAAGACAGAATGGGATGAAGTTTTGAACCCTCTAACCCTATCTCAATGGAGCGCATTTTTAAACGACTACCCTAATGTCGAGAAAATTAACATTCCAAGATGGGTTGATTTTCTCCCCGAAAATGAAATGGAACTTCATGCGTTTTGCGATGCCTCTGAAAAGGCGTACGGCGCTGCTCTATACATTCGAAATGTATCGTCCTCATCGATCACGACGCATTTGCTTGCGTCAAAAACAAAGGTAGCTCCCGTGAAAACTGAAACATTACCCCGATTAGAATTGTGTGGAGCGGCTTTGATGGCAAAAATGGTAGAATCATTATGTTCCGAATTAAATCTAGACAGGAGAAAGGTTTATCTATGGACTGATTCTACTATAGTGTTATCCTGGCTTAAAAAACCCCTGTGCCATTGGTCAACCTTTGTTAAAAACAGAGTAGTGTTGATTGTGAATAAAGTTGGTAATGAAAATTGGTCACATGTGGATTCCAAGGACAACCCCGCCGATTTGGCAAGTCGTGGAATTGTTGCTAGAGATTTAATAAATAATTCTCTTTGGTGGCATGGCCCTGTATGGTTAAGACAACCTCGTGAGTACTGGCCGCGTCACCCCCCTATCGACCACCAACACCTTGAAGTTCAGTCATTTTCAGTTCAGCTCGAACGCCCGTATGACATATTAGAGCGATTTTCAGATTTATCGCGTGCAATGCGAATTACTTCGTATTTATTCAGGTGTTTACAGTATTTGAGAACCAAAAAATGCTCGTATGATACCTTGATTTTAACCCAGTCAGAAATGAAATTCACCCGAGATCGCTTGGTTCTTATGTGTCAGCGGAACTTTATACCGGAATATACTCAGCTTTCAAAAGGTATGCCCGTACCTTCAAAGAGCAGCCTGCTCACTTTGAACCCTTTTATAGATTCAAATGGCTTTATCAGAATAAATGGCCGACTGGCTAAATCGCACGGTTTGACGTATGACGAGCGATTTCCTAAGATTTTACCCTATTCTGCACGTTTTACTCGTTTATTTGTTGAACATGTGCACAGATGTTCTGCTCATGGCGGTCATTCGTTGATGCTTCGTCTCTTTAGAATTGAATTTTGGGTTCCCAACTAAAAAATCTGATCCGTACAGTAATCCGTAATTGTAAGGAATGTACTATTTATCGAAAGAAGTCCGGCCAGCAAATTATGGCTCCATTACCCCCCGAGCGATGCTCTATATCAAGACCGTTTACTCATACTGGTTTAGATTTCGCAGGTCCCTTCGACATCAAGTCCTACATCGGTAGAGCTTGTTGAATTACTAAAGGCTATGTTTTAGTTTTCGTTTGTTTTGCAACGAAGGCTATTCATTTAGAAGCCACTGGTGATATGTCGACGGAAACATTCCCTGCGGCTTTTACTCGTTTCTTCTCTCGTCGTGGTTGTCCTTCTCACCTATACTCCGACAACGGAACTGCATTTGTCGGTGCAAATAATTTACTCGAGGTTGACCGAAAGCAGTTTTTATCTGAAATAAAGAGAAAGGTACTTGTACGGAATAGTTTTCAGCCGGTTGAATGGCATTTTATTCCCCCCGGTGCTCCTCATATGGGTGGCTTATGGGAAGCTGGCGTAAAGAGCGTGAAATCTCATTTACGGAAAATTTCTGGTGTTCAGAAATTTACTTTTGAGGAGTTTACTACCATGTTAACCCGTATAGAAGCTTGCCTAAATTCAAGACCGTTAACGGCTATGACCGATGACCCATCTGATTTAGTTCCTCTAACACCAGGTCATTTTCTGATTGGTGCGCCTCGTCTGTCACCCCCTGAACCCGATCACGCCGATCTATCTTTGAGTGTTGCCAATAGGTGGCAAAAGTTGAAGATACTTCACCACCACTTTGCGCAGCGGTGGAAAGAAGAGTATCTCAAAGAGCTTCATCGTCGTGTAAAATGGAAATACCCCCAGAAAGATTTCGAAGTAGGTGATTTAGTGGTTATTCGTCAAGATAATTTACCCCCTGGTGAATGGCGACTAGGACGAATAGAGAGGACTCACGTTGGGCATGACTCTAAGGTCCGCACAGCGGACGTGAGAACAGCTTCAGGAATTTTTACCCGACCCATCGTGAAGCTTGTTCTCTTACCCAATTCAGAAACCCACTAATTCTTTCTTTTTTTTCTCTCCTTTATTTTGTATTTACCCTGTAGAGAATATGTCGAGTGTATCACGCCGCCTTGAGGTCCATCGTAAACCCATTGAAGGTCCCTCTGCTTCCGAGACCAAACCCCTACGCTCGGAAACTCTACGAGATTGCCGCTTGTGCAAGAGTGAACACGCCCTGCGGAAATGTATCAAGTTCCGAAAAATGTCGGTTAAAGAACGTTGGGAAACCGTGAAGAAATTTAAGTACTGCTTCAACTGTCTCGCCCACTCCCATATGCGCGACAAGTGCACGAGCCGTGAGCGCTGTCTCGAATGTTTGGCTGAACACCATACCTTACTTCATCGGCATAAGAGCGTGCGTTCGACAGGAGTCAACAATGCCAACCCTAAGGCTCTACCAAAATCGGAGAAGAAACACAAGAGGAAGAGCAGAAATCGCAGCTTAACCAAATCAACCAACACATGCCAACACTGCTGCCAGCAACATGTACCACAACATACACAACAACTACAACAACATACACAACAACCACAGCACGCCGTTCAACCCAGGCCATCAACGTTCCCGGATACGACGCAAATTCCGGCGACCATTGTCATAAACGTTATGAACGGTCGTGTTGCCTGAATCTTCACTTCCAATTAATATAAAGTGTTTTTTTGCATGCAGCTCGACCCGCGTGATCCTTAACCCTCTTTGTTGCAGTATAGCAAGGGGGGCGGGATGTTTACGCGCATAGTGTAAATGTCCCCCAATCATTGTTCATAGGATTGCTAATTGTTTCGTTAAGTTAAATTGTTGTTATTTTGTGTTGATGCTGTATGCATACTGATATTATTGTTATTGTTTGTAAAACCCCCAACAAGTACGGTACGTGTACAAAGAAGAAAAGAAAAACTGAAAATATATGAATTATATTTAATTAACCCCGTCTTTTTATTTTCGAGGAAATATTTCAAGAAAAACAACTCTACACGCTGATACATAAACACCAACAAACAATATTAAAACAGCTGGTTGTTCAATTTGGCGCCAATTTTTTTTTTTTTTTTTTTTTTTTTTATTGAAATGATCTTAATACTATATTTTAGTTAACATTTCATAAAATTACACCTAGTTTACACTAACAAGTAACTTTTTTCTTTTAAATTAGTTTTATAAAATATTAGACATTAAGTCTTGAGGTTTTTTTCTTTTTAAACGTCTTGAATATATATCATCATTGATAAGAATGGATGCTTCTTCGTTGCTGTGGAGTTGAAGTCTATTCGCATGTTTAGATGCAAATAGTTGAATTAACTCGGACACTTTGTTTAACCCGATATCTCTATGTAAATCGTCGTTCCTAATATACCAGGGCGCATTGACCAAATTTCTAGCAATTTTGTTTTGAAAACGTTGTATAATTTCTATATGAGTTTTGGAAGCACATCCCCATAATTGGATCCCGTAGGTCCAGACAGGTTTAAGTACTTGATTATAAATCAGCAATTTGTTATCAATTGAGAGTACAGAATTCCTCCCAATTAGCCAATTTAGTTTTTTTTGTTTTATGTTCTGTTCAGTATGTTTAATTCTGATGTGATCCTTCCATGTTAGTTTAGAATCAAGCGTCATTCCCAAATATTTTGCATTGTTAGCATAAGGTACAGCTAAACTTGAAATTTTTATTGGTTTATGTGTTATTACTTTGTTAGTAAAGTCCACATGTGTCGACTTACTTTTGTTAAGTCTGATTCTCCAAGTATCTGTCCAGTCTACGATTTCATCAACTGCTGTCTGTAGTTTTGATGTAGATTCGGTTTCATTTTTACCAGTAGCTAAGATGCATGTGTCATCAGCAAAAGTAGCTATTTTGCTATTTGTTGGTATGGGTATATCTGAAGTATACAGTAAGTATAGAATTGGACCCAGGATACTGCCTTGAGGTACTCCAGCTTCTATTTTTTTCATATCTGAGTAATGTTGCTTATGCTTTACTCTAAAATAACGATCAGTCATATAGGATTCCAAAAGTGATGAAAATTGTATTGGTAATAGTGTTTTAATTTTATATATAAGACCTTTATGCCAAACCTTATCAAATGCCTGAGCAACGTCTAAAAAGATGGCTGAACAGACTTTTTTTTGTTCCAAAGCTTCCTCTATAGTATGAACTATTCGGTGTACTTGGTCTATTGTGGAGTGCTTTTCTCTGAAGCCAAATTGATGAGATGGTATTACATTTGAATAAGTTATTATTTCTTTTAGTCTTTTTGCAAATAATTTTTCAAATAGTTTTCCCATTACGGGAAGCAGGGAAATCGGCCTATAGGAAGTTACTTCATTAGCATTTTTTCCTGGCTTCTGAATCATAATTACCTCTGAGACTTTCCAGTATCGAGGAAAGTATGTTAGTTTAATGCAAGCGTTCATAATGCTATTCATTTTCATTATTGCCTTATTCGGAAGATTTTTTAAGATTTCTCCTGTTATTAAATCAAAACCAGGACTTTTACCAGGTTTCATATTTTTAATTTCATCTATTATTTCTGTTGCAGTAAAAAGTTGTATTTCGTGAAAGTTCTGTACTGTATAGTGCTCCTAGAAATCTTTTACTTTTTCATACGGCTGGAAAGTTTTATATAGGTGCTTAGCAAAAGCACTAGCTTTTTCAGTATCACTTTTTGCCCAACTATTATTGTCAATTCTAATTGGGGGATTATGGATAGTTGGACGTTTTAGATGCGAGGTTGTTTTCCAAAGCGAGTAATCTGTTATTTTATCTGCTGATAAGTTTCTCATTTTCAAGTCAAACTTTTTGTTTTTAAATTCTTTAATTTTTGCAGTAAGGAGTTTAGTTAAACTATTTAGTTGTGTCTTTAAGGGTGAAAATCTTGTGTTTTGCCATTTTTTCTAATTTTTCTTTTAGTTGTTATAAGTTCAACTATATCTAAAGGGTAAGACTGTTGTATAT
Source organism: Bellardia pandia (assembly GCA_916048285.2). Lineage (NCBI taxonomy): Eukaryota > Metazoa > Arthropoda > Insecta > Diptera > Calliphoridae > Bellardia > Bellardia pandia. The sequence goes on along the minus strand of OU696532.1, from coordinate 88,710,778 downwards.
TTTTTGCCTTAGTTACTGGAGTACTCATCCAAGCAGCTAGTTGTATTTGTGATGTAAGTTTTTCTGTTTCTTCTTCAATATCTTCCGCCGTACTAAGACCACTTGCAGATTTTATAGCTCTTTCAAGTTTGTATTTAAAATATTCCCAATCGGTATTTCTGTTTGAAAGATACGAATTTTTGTCTTGTTCTTTGATTTCACCATTGATTTCTAAGTATATAGGTGAATGATCGGAATTTAATTCTGTGCCGTCTTCAAGGTACATTATGTTGGTTGGGATTTGTTTGGTTATAAAGAAGTCTATTAAATCAGGCATTTTATTTGGATCAGTTGGCCAATAGGTAGGATTTCCAGTAGACAAAATTTCACACCCTAATTGCTTGGCAGCTTTCCTAAGTTCACGTCCCTTAGTTGTTGTAAGGCGTGATCCCCAGTAAACATTTTTCGCGTTGAAATCTCCTCCAATAATGAATCTGCCTTTATGCTTATTAAACAATTGTATATAATGTTCTGCTTTAATTATGTGTCTTGGGGGACTATACAAAGCGGTTACTGAGATGTCATTATCGTGGATTTGGATATTTATTGTTGTCGCCTGAAATAATTCAGTTGATATTTTATCATCTTCGTAATGTTCTATAGTTTTTTAATTAAAACCGCACTGCCTCCTCTAGCATTATTAAGAGGATGATTGGAGCAGTACATATAATAGTTCTGGAAAGTTGTGTACATATGCGTAGTTAAATGCGTTTCGGATATAAGACATATATCTATTTTTCTTTTGTTGAGAACTATTTCAAGCTCACTTTTATGCTTTAAAATACCATTTGCATTCCAAGCCATTATTCTGAGAGTATTTTTGTTTATTGGGTTTCTTGACATATTTGTTGTTCTAATTTTTCTATTCTATTCATAAGCATTTTATTAAACGCAGTTTGGTCATTAAGTTTAGCTAGAATCTGAGTTAATTTATCTTCTTTTGGAGCTATTTTACTTTTCGAGTGACCATTAGCAGCTACAGCTGCGAAGGTGATGTTACTTCCAACTTCTGAAGAATGGTTTGCTTGGGTTGTATTATTTTCTTGCAATTGTTTTTTATTGGTTACACCCTTTTTATTTGCAACTGTTTTATTTCTAAGTTTTTGTAATTCTTTAGCTACAGGGCAACCTCTGTAACTTGCTGGGTGATTATTCCCACAATTACAGCAGATGGGTATTTCAGTGTCTGGTCTATTGCAGTCTTTGGTTGAATGGTTACCAGCACACTTTACACATCTTGCAGCTTCACAACAATAATTTTTAGTATGTTGAAACCCTTGGCACGTTTTACATTGGGGAATGAGTTTTGGTGGTTTAAGTGGCTCAATTTTCACAACTGTTTTCAAAATTTGTTTGATTTCGTATATTTTTTTGATATCTTCAGTTGGTTCAAAGTTTACTATAAACATATTCAACGGTTCTTTTGATTTCCATTTTAGTTTATTGTATGCCTTTGTAGCTTTGAAACCTTGATTATTAAGATCTTGAATGATATCTTTACAATCACAAGAGTAATGCAAATCTTTTACCATTACTTTAATTGGCCTAGTTTGCTTGTTTTCATATGAGTGCCATAATAACTTTGCTTCAGTAAAAGCTCTGGAGAGAGTTCTATGATCGGTACTGTCAAACAAATTGACCTTATACGAATCTTTTCCAACTAATTTTAGCATAAAGTCGTTTTTGACGTTTTCTTTGATTTGTTTATGTAATTTTTGATAATTGGTACCATTAATCGACAAAATTATTGGCGGTGGCCTTATTATTTTAGTTTTATTTTGTTCCTCTTTTGGTATTTCTTTAGTATTTTCTGGTGAAGATACCATTTTACGTTTTTTATTTGGCCTTTTGCTGCTTTGCATTAACCATTCAGTTTCTTTAACCAATTCTTCTTCATCGGTAAAATATTGGGTTTTTTGGTTTTCTTCAATATTAGAGATGGATTTAGGATCATTTCTTAAAAAATTTAATTCACGCTTAAGAGAATCATTTTCTTCTTTAAGAGATGAACAAAAAATCTCTAATTTATTGATTTTTTCCATTAAATAATTTATATCATAACGTCCACCACCACCTGGTGGTGGAGTGTTGAGCGCCATATATTGCTTAGTAGTATAAGCTTTATCTGGCAGCACTAGAGATGTTGTAAGTAGTTCAATCTGGCAGCACTGTTTCTACCCAGTATTTTGTCAGAACGAGTCAGCAGCGGATACAGAATTTGGCGCCAATGAGGTAAAATTCAAAGTCATTGAAGAGAAAAATTAAACTAAAGATATTTATCACTTAATTTCACTTTTTTTCCAAAGTAAAATCCCTTCGGTGTTTAAATATATAATAAATTAACTAACAAATAAATTGTTTCTGTTTGAACGGTGATTAAAAAATATAATTATAAAATTTTGATCCATCTCGTCTAGCTCTAGCATTGTATCTGGCGTGATTTTTTAAAATAAAGCGTGATAATACTAATATATTCTAGCCATTTGTATATAATTATACCCTACACCACCATAGTGGACAGGGTATATTGGATTTCTGCATATGTTTGTAACGCCCAGAAATATTGGTCCAACACCCACCTTAAAGTATACCGATGGACTCAGAATCAATTCCTAATTTAACGATGTCCGTCCAAATGGCTGGCTGGCTGTCCATGTAAAGCTTGTGCGCAGAGTACAGGTCGCAATTTTGAAGATATTTCGATAAAATTTCGCACGTGATATTTTTTCGTCCCAAGGATGGATGGAAACTGGTGAAAATCGGTCCATTATTTCACCTAGCCCCCATACAAATGTCCTTCCAAAATTGGGGTTTACCGGTCATAAATCTTTGAATTATGCAAACAAATTTCACCAAAAATAAGTAATAAATGATGGTAAATTATATCTACAAATTTCGTGAAGATCGGTCCATAATTAGTCGTAGCTCCCATATAAGGCCCAATTCCGCAAATCACTTTAAAGAGCATAACTCACTCAAAAATGTTGGTATGCAAATAATATTTAATACAAATATATCTTATATGTATACAAACAATACGGTATAATTTTATTGTGGTCGGTCCATAATTAGTCGTAGCTCCCATATAAGGCCCACTTCCGAAAATCACTTTAACGATCATAAATTTCTTAAGAATGTTGGTAATCAAATAAAATTCGACACAAATAATATACAGAAATGATGACATCTAATTTTATAATGGTCGGTGCGTAATTAGTCGAAACTCCCATATAAGACCCTCCCCGTAATCAACTTTAACCTCCATAAATCTTTTAAAAGTATTTATATCGTTTAACATACACAATATTTATATTCATAGAAATCATGACTCTAAATTTTTGAATGATCGGTCCATATAGGTCATATCTCCCATATAGCGCTCATTTATGAAAAACTGTTTTATACATATAGTGGGTGTAGGGTATTATATGGTCGGGCTTGACCGACTATACTTTCTTAATTGTTTTAGTATATATGTACGGATAAATGAATTAAAGAAGAAGCAATTAAAATTAATAAAACAAAATCAGAAACATCTCAGCATACCATTCTAGGAGCGCTCCGAAAAAGGAGTCAGAAAAGAGTCCAACAAAAGAGCATTTTCGGATTGTTTTTTGGGCTCATAAAGAGCGTTAAAATACTGTTTTCGGACTCATATGGCTTGCTGGGATATATGTATTCAATTTTACATTGATTGTAAGTAACACTTTGAGAAGCATTACTATACAAAAACATTATGCAAATAAACAAAATTGATGAGAGCTTGATTGACTAATGAAACTGGCGGAATCGGACTAATAATATCATTATTAATAATAATATTCTGAGTTTCGATTACGTCTCCGCATTCAGTTATGATAATTCTTGTACTCTATTTCTCAAAAACGGTGAGTTAAATAGATGATATTTACAGAGTGATAGTGGACAATGAAGATTGCTGAGGACGCCCTTGGCCGGGTAGAAAATGCATTCCAATTTGCCAATTGTTCCAGTACTTTACAATAGTATTCTTGATTATTTGAACTATTAGCCTGAATAAAAACTTTTCTCTTAAAATTTAAAAATAATATATATTTAAATTAATATAAAAATGGTGTGAAAAATGTATAGTAATTCATAAAATGAGAACGGCTGGGCTGATTTATGTAAACTTTTTTGACAGTTGTTCGTATTTTCGAGGAGAAGGTTTTTACGGAAGAAAATTTGGAAAATCCTTCCGGAAAAGTCCGAAAACTTGAAATCTCGAAAATCGAGTTTTGGTATGATATTTAATGGTTTTCCAAATAAAAAAATAGAAATTTCTTAGTGTAAATCATGAAAAATGCGAAACGCGGAAAATTGGAAAATCTCTTCGCAATAGTCAGAAAATGGGAAATCTCAAAATTCGAGTTTTTGTATGAAATTATTCCTTAATTTCTTTCCAAATGAAAAAGTAGTAAGTTCTTAGTGTAAATCATGGGAAATTTCGGAAAATGCGAAATACCGAAAATTGGAAAATCTCCGCAAAAGTCGGAAAAATGTAAAAATTTATTTTTTTGGTACGAAATTTTGTGTGAAATTATTCCTGTTGTATTATATTATTACTCTAAAGTTTGTCTGAAGGCTTAAAATTGGGGCGAGGCAAAGTTCGCCGGGTCCGCTAGTAAATTATAGAAATATGGTTTGTAAATTACTTCTTAAAATATTTATTTATAATTTTTTTCAATTTGCTAATAAATATAAATTTAAAATTATAGACGTACTTAACGAATATTTCTCTGTCTTCTTCTCTTAGCAAATCATGCAACAATTCAGGTTGAGTATTAAATTTTCCAGGCATTCATACGAACCTTTAAAAACTTGTAGGTTTTTACCTACCATGCCCATATCGAAACCAGCCATTTTCGGTAAATTGCCTTCTTCTAACTCAACACCCTTCTCATTTACTCTTAAATTCTCAATTATTAAAACCAATTCGCTATGAAAATTCTCAAATTCAATTACCAATGTATTATCTTCCTTATCTTCACACTCTGCTTCAAAAATGCTAATCTTTCTAATTTAATTTCCTTATATTTTTCCTCATAAACCCTATTCTTACTTTTTTATATTTAATTTGAGCTTTTTTAACTCCTCAATCCATTCATTCAAAGATTCCATTTACAAAATTAAAATAAGATAAATATTTTTAATACAATAATTTTTTTTTCTAGTGTACCAATTTACAAAATTAAATTGATTAATAATTGCTTTGTTCAATAAAAAAAAATATACAAAAATTTCATGCTTTATTACAATAATTTTTCTTAGTGTACTAGTTGCCTAGCTTTTTCAGTATCACTTTTTGCCCAACTATTATTGTCAATTCTAATTGGGGGATTATGGATAGTTGGACGTTTTAGATGCGAGGTTGTTTTCCAAAGCGAGTAATCTGTTATTTTATCTGCTGATAAGTTTCTCATTTTCAAGTCAAACTTTTTGTTTTTAAATTCTTTAATTTTTGCAGTAAGGAGTTTAGTTAAACTATTTAGTTGTGTCTTTAAGGGTGAAAATCTTGTGTTTTGCCATTTTTTCTAATTTTTCTTTTAGTTGTTATAAGTTCAACTATATCTAAAGGGTAAGACTGTTGTATATTTTTTGCCTTAGTTACTGGAGTACTCATCCAAGCAGCTAGTTGTATTTGTGATGTAAGTTTTTCTGTTTCTTCTTCAATATCTTCCGCCGTACTAAGACCACTTGCAGATTTTATAGCTCTTTCAAGTTTGTATTTAAAATATTCCCAATCGGTATTTCTGTTTGAAAGATACGAATTTTTGTCTTGTTCTTTGATTTCACCATTGATTTCTAAGTATATAGGTGAATGATCGGAATTTAATTCTGTGCCGTCTTCAAGGTACATTATGTTGGTTGGGATTTGTTTGGTTATAAAGAAGTCTATTAAATCAGGCATTTTATTTGGATCAGTTGGCCAATAGGTAGGATTTCCAGTAGACAAAATTTCACACCCTAATTGCTTGGCAGCTTTCCTAAGTTCACGTCCCTTAGTTGTTGTAAGGCGTGATCCCCAGTAAACATTTTTCGCGTTGAAATCTCCTCCAATAATGAATCTGCCTTTATGCTTATTAAACAATTGTATATAATGTTCTGCTTTAATTATGTGTCTTGGGGGACTATACAAAGCGGTTACTGAGATGTCATTATCGTGGATTTGGATATTTATTGTTGTCGCCTGAAATAATTCAGTTGATATTTTATCATCTTCGTAATGTTCTATAGTTTTTTAATTAAAACCGCACTGCCTCCTCTAGCATTATTAAGAGGATGATTGGAGCAGTACATATAATAGTTCTGGAAAGTTGTGTACATATGCGTAGTTAAATGCGTTTCGGATATAAGACATATATCTATTTTTCTTTTGTTGAGAACTATTTCAAGCTCACTTTTATGCTTTAAAATACCATTTGCATTCCAAGCCATTATTCTGAGAGTATTTTTGTTTATTGGGTTTCTTGACATATTTGTTGTTCTAATTTTTCTATTCTATTCATAAGCATTTTATTAAACGCAGTTTGGTCATTAAGTTTAGCTAGAATCTGAGTTAATTTATCTTCTTTTGGAGCTATTTTACTTTTCGAGTGACCATTAGCAGCTACAGCTGCGAAGGTGATGTTACTTCCAACTTCTGAAGAATGGTTTGCTTGGGTTGTATTATTTTCTTGCAATTGTTTTTTATTGGTTACACCCTTTTTATTTGCAACTGTTTTATTTCTAAGTTTTTGTAATTCTTTAGCTACAGGGCAACCTCTGTAACTTGCTGGGTGATTATTCCCACAATTACAGCAGATGGGTATTTCAGTGTCTGGTCTATTGCAGTCTTTGGTTGAATGGTTACCAGCACACTTTACACATCTTGCAGCTTCACAACAATAATTTTTAGTATGTTGAAACCCTTGGCACGTTTTACATTGGGGAATGAGTTTTGGTGGTTTAAGTGGCTCAATTTTCACAACTGTTTTCAAAATTTGTTTGATTTCGTATATTTTTTTGATATCTTCAGTTGGTTCAAAGTTTACTATAAACATATTCAACGGTTCTTTTGATTTCCATTTTAGTTTATTGTATGCCTTTGTAGCTTTGAAACCTTGATTATTAAGATCTTGAATGATATCTTTACAATCACAAGAGTAATGCAAATCTTTTACCATTACTTTAATTGGCCTAGTTTGCTTGTTTTCATATGAGTGCCATAATAACTTTGCTTCAGTAAAAGCTCTGGAGAGAGTTCTATGATCGGTACTGTCAAACAAATTGACCTTATACGAATCTTTTCCAACTAATTTTAGCATAAAGTCGTTTTTGACGTTTTCTTTGATTTGTTTATGTAATTTTTGATAATTGGTACCATTAATCGACAAAATTATTGGCGGTGGCCTTATTATTTTAGTTTTATTTTGTTCCTCTTTTGGTATTTCTTTAGTATTTTCTGGTGAAGATACCATTTTACGTTTTTTATTTGGCCTTTTGCTGCTTTGCATTAACCATTCAGTTTCTTTAACCAATTCTTCTTCATCGGTAAAATATTGGGTTTTTTGGTTTTCTTCAATATTAGAGATGGATTTAGGATCATTTCTTAAAAAATTTAATTCACGCTTAAGAGAATCATTTTCTTCTTTAAGAGATGAACAAAAAATCTCTAATTTATTGATTTTTTCCATTAAATAATTTATATCATAACGTCCACCACCACCTGGTGGTGGAGTGTTGAGCGCCATATATTGCTTAGTAGTATAAGCTTTATCTGGCAGCACTAGAGATGTTGTAAGTAGTTCAATCTGGCAGCACTGTTTCTACCCAGTATTTTGTCAGAACGAGTCAGCAGCGGATACAGAATTTGGCGCCAATGAGGTAAAATTCAAAGTCATTGAAGAGAAAAATTAAACTAAAGATATTTATCACTTAATTTCACTTTTTTTCCAAAGTAAAATCCCTTCGGTGTTTAAATATATAATAAATTAACTAACAAATAAATTGTTTCTGTTTGAACGGTGATTAAAAAATATAATTATAAAATTTTGATCCATCTCGTCTAGCTCTAGCATTGTATCTGGCGTGATTTTTTAAAATAAAGCGTGATAATACTAATATATTCTAGCCATTTGTATATAATTATACCCTACACCACCATAGTGGACAGGGTATATTGGATTTCTGCATATGTTTGTAACGCCCAGAAATATTGGTCCAACACCCACCTTAAAGTATACCGATGGACTCAGAATCAATTCCTAATTTAACGATGTCCGTCCAAATGGCTGGCTGGCTGTCCATGTAAAGCTTGTGCGCAGAGTACAGGTCGCAATTTTGAAGATATTTCGATAAAATTTCGCACGTGATATTTTTTCGTCCCAAGGATGGATGGAAACTGGTGAAAATCGGTCCATTATTTCACCTAGCCCCCATACAAATGTCCTTCCAAAATTGGGGTTTACCGGTCATAAATCTTTGAATTATGCAAACAAATTTCACCAAAAATAAGTAATAAATGATGGTAAATTATATCTACAAATTTCGTGAAGATCGGTCCATAATTAGTCGTAGCTCCCATATAAGGCCCAATTCCGCAAATCACTTTAAAGAGCATAACTCACTCAAAAATGTTGGTATGCAAATAATATTTAATACAAATATATCTTATATGTATACAAACAATACGGTATAATTTTATTGTGGTCGGTCCATAATTAGTCGTAGCTCCCATATAAGGCCCACTTCCGAAAATCACTTTAACGATCATAAATTTCTTAAGAATGTTGGTAATCAAATAAAATTCGACACAAATAATATACAGAAATGATGACATCTAATTTTATAATGGTCGGTGCGTAATTAGTCGAAACTCCCATATAAGACCCTCCCCGTAATCAACTTTAACCTCCATAAATCTTTTAAAAGTATTTATATCGTTTAACATACACAATATTTATATTCATAGAAATCATGACTCTAAATTTTTGAATGATCGGTCCATATAGGTCATATCTCCCATATAGCGCTCATTTATGAAAAACTGTTTTATACATATAGTGGGTGTAGGGTATTATATGGTCGGGCTTGACCGACTATACTTTCTTAATTGTTTTAGTATATATGTACGGATAAATGAATTAAAGAAGAAGCAATTAAAATTAATAAAACAAAATCAGAAACATCTCAGCATACCATTCTAGGAGCGCTCCGAAAAAGGAGTCAGAAAAGAGTCCAACAAAAGAGCATTTTCGGATTGTTTTTTGGGCTCATAAAGAGCGTTAAAATACTGTTTTCGGACTCATATGGCTTGCTGGGATATATGTATTCAATTTTACATTGATTGTAAGTAACACTTTGAGAAGCATTACTATACAAAAACATTATGCAAATAAACAAAATTGATGAGAGCTTGATTGACTAATGAAACTGGCGGAATCGGACTAATAATATCATTATTAATAATAATATTCTGAGTTTCGATTACGTCTCCGCATTCAGTTATGATAATTCTTGTACTCTATTTCTCAAAAACGGTGAGTTAAATAGATGATATTTACAGAGTGATAGTGGACAATGAAGATTGCTGAGGACGCCCTTGGCCGGGTAGAAAATGCATTCCAATTTGCCAATTGTTCCAGTACTTTACAATAGTATTCTTGATTATTTGAACTATTAGCCTGAATAAAAACTTTTCTCTTAAAATTTAAAAATAATATATATTTAAATTAATATAAAAATGGTGTGAAAAATGTATAGTAATTCATAAAATGAGAACGGCTGGGCTGATTTATGTAAACTTTTTTGACAGTTGTTCGTATTTTCGAGGAGAAGGTTTTTACGGAAGAAAATTTGGAAAATCCTTCCGGAAAAGTCCGAAAACTTGAAATCTCGAAAATCGAGTTTTGGTATGATATTTAATGGTTTTCCAAATAAAAAAATAGAAATTTCTTAGTGTAAATCATGAAAAATGCGAAACGCGGAAAATTGGAAAATCTCTTCGCAATAGTCAGAAAATGGGAAATCTCAAAATTCGAGTTTTTGTATGAAATTATTCCTTAATTTCTTTCCAAATGAAAAAGTAGTAAGTTCTTAGTGTAAATCATGGGAAATTTCGGAAAATGCGAAATACCGAAAATTGGAAAATCTCCGCAAAAGTCGGAAAAATGTAAAAATTTATTTTTTTGGTACGAAATTTTGTGTGAAATTATTCCTGTTGTATTATATTATTACTCTAAAGTTTGTCTGAAGGCTTAAAATTGGGGCGAGGCAAAGTTCGCCGGGTCCGCTAGTAAATTATAGAAATATGGTTTGTAAATTACTTCTTAAAATATTTATTTATAATTTTTTTCAATTTGCTAATAAATATAAATTTAAAATTATAGACGTACTTAACGAATATTTCTCTGTCTTCTTCTCTTAGCAAATCATGCAACAATTCAGGTTGAGTATTAAATTTTCCAGGCATTCATACGAACCTTTAAAAACTTGTAGGTTTTTACCTACCATGCCCATATCGAAACCAGCCATTTTCGGTAAATTGCCTTCTTCTAACTCAACACCCTTCTCATTTACTCTTAAATTCTCAATTATTAAAACCAATTCGCTATGAAAATTCTCAAATTCAATTACCAATGTATTATCTTCCTTATCTTCACACTCTGCTTCAAAAATGCTAATCTTTCTAATTTAATTTCCTTATATTTTTCCTCATAAACCCTATTCTTACTTTTTTATATTTAATTTGAGCTTTTTTAACTCCTCAATCCATTCATTCAAAGATTCCATTTACAAAATTAAAATAAGATAAATATTTTTAATACAATAATTTTTTTTTCTAGTGTACCAATTTACAAAATTAAATTGATTAATAATTGCTTTGTTCAATAAAAAAAAATATACAAAAATTTCATGCTTTATTACAATAATTTTTCTTAGTGTACTAGTTGCCAAAAAAAAAAATCAAACTGGCAATGCCCTACATTAATATAATGCAACTCTATAATATAATACAACTCTATCATATGTACGGTGACCATTTTTGGGAAAGGAAAATACAGGACATATACAAAATAATGTTAAAAGTGAAAAGAAAAACAGAAAAAATAATCATATAATATATTTATTATTATTGTTATAAAATTAAGTAACAACAAAAACAATTCTTCTTGATTAGAATAAAAAGTTAAATAAAAAGTTTTTATAATATTATAATTTAAAAAAATAAATTTGGTTTTATAAACAGTCTTCTTGACTAAGGCTAACAAAAAAAAATAGAAAAAAACTACATAAATGATAAATTTAGTTATGAAGTTTGATATTTTTCCACAGAATGGATTTTTTTTTTAAACATCTGGATTGTTAATTAAAAATCCTTTAAATTTTGAGCAATTCATTTTAAAATTGCATTTTGTAATTAATAATGATCTTAAAGTATTTACTTTTAATTGCGATTTTTCGGTGGTCCAAATATTATTCACTATTGAAAACACTCTCTCGGTAGCAGCATTTGAAACTGGTAGACATAGACAAAATTCAATATATTTTTATATGCAATCACATTTGTCTTAAAGTGATTAAAAATTTCAATCCATCTTTCATCGACTGATATATTTTTTACCCTCCAGTCTTCTATTTTTTCATTATTTGCAAAATTTTTCACGCAGCTCACTTCATCAAATAAATCTTCATTATTTATTTTTAAATCATTTCTAAATTCATTTAGATAGGATAAAGTTTTTTCAATCTTGTCCCAAGATAACATATTTCGTAACAATATCCAGTCTAAAATTTCTACATCTCTAAAAGCTTTATCCCACTGATTTAGGTAATCAATGCATATTTGGTAAAAACTAGTTATATGTTCTTTAGTTATTGTTTCATCAAAATCATTACTTTTCTGTAATTCGAGAATAATATTTTTGACAGTAAGTGGTAAAAACAGTTCCTTTTTCCGTTCGACCAATTTAAATTTTAAATCTTTTAAAATAATTGAAGCCTCAGGCATTGAAATATTTCGTGATTCTACTTTAATAATAGCTTTATGAAATGTTGAAGCTTGGCTATATGCAAAAGATAACCATAATTCAGCACAAGGATTCATAAAAAAATTTCGTAATATTGTCGGACATTTTGGTTGAGACATAAAATATAATTTTAAAGCGTCAAATAGTTTTATGAATCTTTCCAAAGCAGGCATTAAAAATAACCATCGCGTTTTGCTATGTCCTAGTAACTTTTCATATTCTATTTCAATATCTTCACATATTTCTTTGAAATTTTCAATTCTAACTGTATAAATATAAAAAAAGAATAAATTTTGACAATAATAACTTCAATATCAATAGGTAAGCATTCTGCTGCAGTTTGTATGCAGTTGTTCAAAATATGTGCAGCGCAATTTACACCTATCAGTTTTTGGCCAATGAAGTTTTACATTTTGTGAAAGATATTATTCTGACCTTTTCTGGCTGCACCACCAAAATTACAATTTGTGCTGTCTCCACAAAACGCTATCATTGAAATTACATTTTATTTTTATTGGGGCCATATCTCTAATAAAATGAATGCTATTTTAACTTTTGGAAATGTAGGAAAAGTATACAGTTGGATTTTTATGATAATTTTGTATTAATGTTCGTGCAATGTATATGCTAAAAAGAGGACATTTGCATATCAAATTAGGAAATAAGGGACATTGTACTGTCCTGTATTTACAAAAAAATCTCAAGGGACAGCATGTTAAAAAACAGGACTGTCCTGTAAAATACAGGACGGATGGCCACCGTAATCATATGTGACATTTACTCATCAGCTGATCGTAACCACATTTTTGTTTTCATTTTTCTGTACATTCTCTTTTGTAGATTTTTTTGTTCTTACAAGTGACGATAATATTTTTTTTTTGTTTTTAATAATGTTTTGTGAAAAATTATTTATTCTTGTTAGCCTTCAACTCTTCCGTCAAGGCATCAATTTGCTGCCAAATTTCCGTGGCCCTTTTCCAAGAAGGTGGATTTTCGGATGTAACCATTCTTTTTAAATCGGCCAATCTTTTTCGCAGCCTCACAATTCTGCCCGCTCTTCTTCTTTTAGGCTTAGCTGTTGGTGGTATGGCTGTTAATTGTTCTTCTACTCTGCGCTGCTGCCGCTGCAGATACTGTTCAATAGTAATTGGTTGTGGTTGTTGTTTAGGTAGAGCGTTCTCTGCTACCGCAGAAGTTTTTGTAATAGACATTAAACTAGGATTTGGCAGGATCGCCATTAGGGAATTGTAAAAAGGTGCAGTGCATATATTACAATTTTTTAAAATTCCATTTCTTCCGTTATCAGTGTTCAAATAATCGTAAAATTCATTACAGTTGTATTCGTAGTTAGATTGATCATTAACTCACTGTCCATGTTTTCAATCAATAGTCTATTTCTCTCCTTTCTCCAAAATAAAAAAATTAAACTGAAAATTCTTACAGTTGCAGCATTCGAATGGGGTATTGAAAAAATAAAATTGGAAATTTTTTCGAAATTAGGAAAATTTCCACTGTTAGAAACTCTTTCCATTTATTTTCAACAGTTTTTTCTTTTTGTACGTTTTTAGTAAAAGTTTTCAAAAAAATAAATTCATCGAATAAGAGATCCATATTAATATTCTTAATAGAAAACAATTTCACAACATCAACAAAATCTTGGAATAATATATTTGAATTCAAATTGAAAATACTCAGTTTTTCGAATTCATTATTTTTTAAATCATAGCGGTCTTCAATATATTTAATTTGTATATGTAATAAAACTTCGTCTGATAGTTTTTTGAAAAGTGAAACCTCTTGTGAGTTATCAACAGAGCGGATATTTACATATATGCACGAAAAACTAGCAAATATGCGCATATAATATGCCTGAAAAATCATAAAATAGGCTTTAAAAAATAAAAAATATGCATGAAAAAAATATTATAAATCTCAACACAAAAGTGTTGTTTAAAATGTATTTAGCTTATACGAGGAATAAATATCAAAAAACTTCAAGTATTTTGATTTTATTTTGCTAATTCAATCTTAGCTTAGTTTTCAATTTCACACTTTTCAGAAATTATTAGGTGGTACTTTAGATTTTCCTTGTTTTCTTTTCTCTTCAGCCTCTTTGTGTTTCGTTGTTTGTAAGTGTTGTTTTACTGTGAACATTTTAGACGCACTTACAAAACAATTGCATAATTTGCAGTATAATACCGACTGATCTGCACGAAAACCCGAAGGAAACTTAGCAGTCATTCTCACTATGAATGCTTTCAAGTTCTCCTTTTCTTTTGGCATTGTTGCTTCGCTGGTATTGCCAGCGTAACATTTTTCACAAAAACATTATTACCATCCTAAGAGCATAAACACACCCACGGCGAATGACTTTAAACTACCAACTATACACTTTTTATGGCACACACGAGTTTTTAGCTAACGATTGTCCGTGCATACGACATGTTTGCAAAGCCGCTTTTAATTACACTGTGCTAGAATTTGACACTTTTTTTTGTGACAAACGGGGCACCTGGCGGGTTAAACTAATTCGGGTACGCTGAATCCAGTGGTGCTAACCGTTTTTTTATGTTAGCTCGTTTTTTCGAAATATACCGTTATTTCGAAAATGGAGGAGGTTGCACAACATATATTCGCGTAACTCAAAAACGGTTGAGTTTATTGAATAAACTAAAAAAACCGAAATTCCGCAATGAAATTTTCTTTTAGTAAGGTTAAACTTTTTTCCAATATGCGCAGTCGTTGTAGAAACATATTTTTTTTTTTTACCAAAAAAAATAGTTTTTTTAGCAAAATCTCAAAAATTTTGTTTTTTAAAACAGCATAAAAAATTGGAAAACGCAGCTGGGCTTCTAATTTTTACTGCAGGTATAGCAAACAAAGTTCCAAACAAAACAAGACATAAATAATTAAAATCTGTCTACAACTTTTGATTTTATTCACAAAAGATGAAATATGTAATAACCAGACGAAACTTCAAAAATTAAAACATTTATTTTTGTTGTTAATTAAAGTTTAAGTTTTTATTTACAAATTTATTTTTCTTCCTCCTGCAGATTCCAACAAATATCCCCTAATAGCGAATTAAGTTGTTTGCCACTATACCAGTGTTCGAGTCTGGCTGTTACTTGGTGAAATCTCTCGCCATGTTCATCAGACTCGGCTGGTGATTGTTCATTAAATTTTTCTGCATGACAATGCAAAAAATGTATTTTCAATGACATTTTGACGTTTAAGTTTTTAAATGCGGTTAGCATATCTCCAATTAAAATTCGCCAATTTTCAGACCGATGATTTCCTAATACATTTTCTATTACTGATTTCACAGAATTCCAGCCCAATAGCTCCATATCATTCAATGCAAGTTCAAATTGTTGGTCCTTCATTAGACGACGAATGTCCGGTCCATTAAGAATTCCTGTAAAATAAAAACATTATGATATGAAATATAAATCTAATTTAATAAAGTAGCTAGAGTTCATACCTTCTTTTACTTTCATGCCGCTTAATCGTGGAAAAATTCGGCGCAATTCGGTAAAAGCAATTCCATCTGGGTTCAATGCTTTTATAAAATTTTTCACAATACCCAGTTTGATGTGGAGTGGAGGAAGCAAAATCTTTTCCATCGGCACAAGTGGTAATTCAATAATATTATGTTTATGTTATGTTATGCTGTTTTAAAAAACAAAATTTTTGAGATTTTGCAAAAAAAACTATTTTTTTTGGTAAAAAAAAATATGTTTCTACAACGACTGCGCATATTGAAAAAAAATTTAACCTTACTTAAAGAAAATTTCATTGCGGAATTTCGGTTTTTTTAGTTTATTCAATAAACTCAACCGTTTTTGAGTTACGCGAATATATGTTGTGCAACCTCCTCCATTTTCGAAATAACGGTATATTTCGAAAAAACGAGCTAACCTAAAAAACGGTTAGCACCACTGGATTCAGCGTACCCGAATTAGTTTAACCCGCCAGGTGCCCCGTTTGTCACATTTTCCAACTAGCACAGTGTTATTATTACAGAAAAGAAATGCAAATATGCTCCGAACGGTCAAATATGCAACAAATATGCTCCGAACGATCAAATATGCAAATGCATATGCGATATGCATTTACATATATGCGAATATCCGCTCTGGTTATCACAGTTACTGCAAACGGTTTCTGCTAGGTATCCATAAAACTTTTAATTTTTTTGTTCTTCAAATTTATCACAAAGGGTGTTCATAATATTGAATACGTCAATAATAACTAGATTGTCCTTCTCTTCTAGTTTTTTTTATTGAGGATAATAATGACGAACCTTTGTTGTGGACGAAACCCCTTTGACGACCAATGGGACATATAACTCCCATTTGGGTTTTTTTTCCTCTCACAAGCACTTTTTGCAGCAAACTTTTACCAAATAAATTTTATTCAATAAAAAACAGATGTGTCTTTTTAAAAATATGTAAAAGTTTGAGATTTTTTGTCCGAATTCATTTAAATGTCATCTCAAAGTCAAAAATTTGTGATTTTTTTTTAAATTATTGTTTGCTCAAATCTCGGAAACTGAATGATACACTTATGTAACATTTTTGTTTTATATGCACCAAATCCTGGTGTAACCAGAAACCCCAACGCCTTTTGTGGGATCTGAAAATAAAATGGGACACATGTGTCCCACTGGTCCACAACGGTAAAAATAAAGGCAATTTTTTTAATTATAAATTTATTTTTTATTTCAATCGAATTGCACAAAAACAATAAAACATAAATATTTCAATAAAAACAAACATAAATTTAATTTAGAAATAAAAAGGACAAACTAAAAAACATAATTCATTATAAAATAAAAATAAAACAATCATTTAACTCTAGAACACTAACGTTAGTCGATTCGACTAACATCACTTACGTTTTCGCTTACATTTTTATATTTTTTTACCGATCACTCTCAACTCTCTTGTATACTCAGTAGTCGGTGTTTTCTCGTTGTGAACGGTCACATTGCTGAGGTAAGTGTTGGAATATTTGAGTTACATACTATATACCTCGTGTTAGTGGAATCGACTAATGATTAGATCAACAAATGTTTTAAAAATCAAAAAAATTTATTTTTTTTTGCATTTAATTTTTATATAATTTAAGTTTTATTGTTTGTAATGAATTCTGTGATTTTATTTTTTGTTTTTGTTATTTTTTTTTATTAATTTTAACAACTGACCTCAAAGGATTGATCTCAAAAGTATTTTTATATATTTATTATTTTAAATTAATTGTTTTATAAAAACTAAAATTTGTTATTTTGTTTACATTTATAATAAATAAAATATCAACCTTTATTAGATGTGTCAATTTTACATATATAGATATCGGAAAAATCGGTTATATATACATATATGTTAGTCGATTGGATTAATGATTAGTGTTAACGTATAAAAAATAAGGTTAGTGTTCTAGGGTTAAATATTTGTGGTGGATTTCAAAACAATTTCGTTTCTTGGTATAGCAAAATGGTGTTTTGCAAGTAAAGCAAATTGAATTTGTTCGATTGTCTATGCCATTTTTGGTGCAAATAATACATTGCTTCCCCTTCCACAATTCCGTTATCTTTTCTGGCGAGATAGTGACCAGATAATGGAATATTGGTTGTGGTCAGTCTTGCTCGTTTTGATCCAGCTAGTGACGTTGAGCTAGTTACGACTAGAGAAATAATTTGTCATCTGTGTTGCGAGCTATGTACGAAATTCCAGGAGGGAAAATGGAGATGGCCTGTTCGTAGATAATTTGCGGTAAACAATGTAGGAATTTAGCAATCCTAAATCAATTAAATTGAAAAAAGACGAAGGTAGAATTTGAACTTTGACTTTGGGCTGTGTTAATAATATGACTGCAATGAAAGTGTTTCTTGGTAAATAAATTATATTTGTATACATACAGTGGGGAGCAGAGGTGAGTACATGTTCTTATTTTCTGCATTTGCAGGTGCATAAAAACGGTAATAACAAAGCGATTTAAATTATTACTTTTTTATTTTATTTATTAATTAGTGGATTACAATAATGATCTTAAAACAAAACAAAAAAATTACGTATTCAGGGAACAAACTAAATTAAATAAAATTAAATCTTATGTACTCAGTTTTGCACTTTCAGGAAACAAACAAAAACTTTTAAATTTTTAGTACTTAGTCCACAGCCCTTTATTTTTTAATACACTATTTATGCGATTGGGCATACTTTCAACCAACTTTTGGATAATTTCATGTGGAATTCTCTGCCACTCCAGCTCCACACGTCGCCACAACTCAGCGAAGTTCGACGGAGCTGTTCGATACTGTCCCAACCGTCTTTTCACAATTTACCACAAATTTTCAATTGGATTGAGGTCGGGACTTTGCGGAGGCCACTGCATCAATTGAAATGTTTGCCCATTCAACCATTCCTTAACGATTTTTGAGGTGTGTTTTGGGTCTCCATCCTGTTGAAACACAACTTCTTACTCAGGGTATGCGCTCAGATCTACAAAATCGGGAATTTGAATCTGCAATATTTTTAAATAGTCTTCTTTTTTCATGATTTCATAAATCTTTTGTAATCTACCAACATGCCACAATGTAAAGTAACCCCAAACCATGATGATGCTTTACAACAGTGGCTTCCATTTCATAGCGCAATTGTGCCTACCACTACCAAGACATATTTTTATGCTCTTCAATTCAGTCGTCGATGTGACTTCGACAAGGGCACATGTCTAGCGGATGCTACGTTATTTTTTCAGGTTAACAGAAGAAAACACTCAAAAAATATTGTGCGGTCAAAAATGCTTTTGGTAACATGCAATGTCTTATATGTTATGCAACATTTAAGAAAGGAAAGGAATATAATATTAAACGGCATTGCGATCGTTTTCATAATAATATAAATAATTTAAATGATATGGAAAGAGAAGACCTGTTTTATAAAAATAAAACAATTTTTATATTGTATATTACTAACATTTTTCTGCGGCTTTAAATAAATACATTCTCTCAATTTTATTACTCTCTTGTACTCACTAATACACTACCAAAAAATTTTTGGAAGCCCCCGCTTTACAATCTGTTTATCATGGTGTCGTTGTATACTCTCCCGCTGTCGACGCCAATAATACTTTTTACCGTCAGATTGATATCGGTTAAACTTGGATTTATCTGACCATATTACGCATTTCCAGTCATCAACAGTCCAATCTTTGTGTAGTCTGTCAAATTTTAAACGTGCTGAAACATTTTTATCTGACAGTGCTGGTTTA
This sequence comes from Bellardia pandia, assembly GCA_916048285.2. Lineage (NCBI taxonomy): Eukaryota > Metazoa > Arthropoda > Insecta > Diptera > Calliphoridae > Bellardia > Bellardia pandia. The sequence goes on along the minus strand of OU696532.1, from coordinate 88,691,432 downwards.
GGTTTTTTACAGCTGAGATGTATCCAATATTGTGTAGCACTCTTCTTGCTGTACATCGGCTAACATTTTTATTTATTGCTCGGAAGCTTCTTTTAGGATAAAAGACGTGTCTGCTCTCATTTTTCTCATTATAGGACGTGCGTCTCCATCAGATAATAATCGTTGGCGACTGAAAACCTGTCTTTAGGACAGTGGTGTCAATTATGATTGTGTTGGTGTGATTACTCTTGACTTTTACATTCCCAGCGGGAGAAAACTGCGGTTGTGAGGCCTATTACGAGGCCTCATCACAGTTATTCTTGATACTACAACAAGTACACCTTGTACAAAAACCACAAGCAATTTGTTTTTTTTAATCATTGTACAATGCTAAAAACAAAAATAAAACAAAATGGCCCATAATCATAGTCATAGAAAAAGCATGCAAAAGCATGATTTTGTTTTAAATTCAGAATAAAATTTAAATGTTTTTGTTGTTTAAAAGTCTACTTTTACCTAAAGTATGCTTTTTCTATGACTATGATTATGAGCCAATAGAAACAAAGATAATAAATAATAAATATATTATTTCTGTTTAGAGGCCTCAAAACAAGACCTGCGATACTTCCCGCTGAATGAGAGTGTTTTGCAGTAAACAATTGTATTTTACGCTCGCAAAATAAAAGAGCGTAAGCGTACATGTGAGTTTTGCTTACACAATTGTGTATGACGCTGACATCCCTGCTTTAGGAGTTACATTTCGCCGTTTTAACACTCTTAACAACTACTGATTGGCTTATATTAAGCTCTTTTGGAATCATACGTGACGAGGAGTCATCCTTTGTTTTATTTATTATCAAATTTTTCACGGCTATCGATAGTTTCTTAATTTTTCAAAAAATATTAACTTTTACTTTTTTAAATTAAAAAAAACGACGTTTTTGGAACACGGAGTTATTCAATTATTATTTAAAACTAAAATTCATACTGACAAAATTAAAGATTGCAGCAACAAATTTAAAAACTTAATTTCAAATAACGGTAAATTAAAAAATGATTCAATAATTTGGTTGATAACAAGTGTGAGCAAAACTGAGTACATACAAGTTGTTTTGTAGTTATTTAAATTACAATCTTGTTTTATTGGGCTTTTATTTCTCTTATTAAGAATTATCTAAAGAAATAAATAAGAATTAAAATAGAAAAAGAAATTTAAAAATCGCTCCATTATTAGCATTTTTATGATCTTTACAATGCAGAAAATACAAACATGTACTCACCTCTGCTCCCCACTGTATGTATATGCATATTTTTGCTTAACAAATTACCTTTCTTTGCCTCCTATTTCAGAACATTTTACTATGATTCTCTCCGCTGAATCAGCTTGACGCCTCCTGACGGTTATTGCATCATTCGGATTTATGAAATTAGAACCCATATGAACTGCTCGATTATCCATCCATTTAACAATTGTCACTCCTTCAGATTCAAAAGATATGAAATCGCCATGTTTAAATGTTTTGTCGGAGTCAAAATAGGCATTTGTGCACGATTGCGTCGTAGAGTGCCAAAAGCTCGAATACCATTAACTTTTAGTTTGTGCAATAGCAATGTACTATTGAAAAAATTATCAAAATACAGCTCAATGCCCAAGTTCTCAAGACCGGAAGCCATATTCAAGACAACTGACTCACCAATACCAACTTCCATCATTTGTTTTCTTCCTTTGTAAATATCAATTTTATGTCAATATCCAGTGCTGGCATCACGACACCATAATTTGAACCCCCAAGATATTGGCTTATCTTTCATATATTGCTTCATTATATTTCGATAAATTTTACCATGTGCTCATCAATTGACTGGGGTTTACTTTCGCTCATAGCATTCCCGAATGTCACATTAAAATGGTTTAAAACAGGACGTATTTTTTATGCTTCATACGATGGGTCGTCACAGGTTGGCTGTCCATCGTTGTTTGCAAAATGCAAGTTGGAACGATTTTCTTCAAAACAACAACGTTGAAAAAAGTCATACATTGCGTGTTCAACCACAGTTATAACGTCCAAACAACAAATAATTCAAGAGCGTAAAGCTAGATTTACACGATTGAATTTTTGTACAAAATTGCTCTTCAAAATGCTTCAAACTCGTGTAAACATCAAAAATTCTTCAAAATTTATTTATTTGATAGTTATTTTAAAGGGCAATTTTGAAGAAAATTTCAATCGTGTAAATTTAGCTTAAGAATATTTTTCGCTTTGTTCAGTTTTTTTTCACTTTGTTCAGTGCAAAAAAAAATTTCACACTTTTTACACTTACCGACCAATGGGACATATACATATGTCCATGCTTTTTTCCATAAAGAGTAAATTTAAAAAAAAAAAACGACCAGAATCCAAAAAAAAAAATTTAATTTACAAGCGGTTTAATCGTAGGTACTAGAGGTCTGCACAAATGTATTTGACGGCCAAATGAGTGTTGTGTGTGTATTTGATTTTCAATTCAAATGTGTAAAACAAATGAGAGCTAGTTCAATCATTTTAAATGAAAGATCAACACAACACCGTTCATGAAAAAGTGAAACACATACACTAACACTAATTGTGTGTGCGTCTCAATTATATTGTATTGCTTGATAAACTCAAATTCATACATCTCACAATAAAAAAACCTGTGTGAAGTTAAAAATCACACAATTCCTTCGTGTGTTTGTTGTCTTTCTTATTTTGTTAAAATTGGGTTTTCCCCTATTTAATAAAATTTCCTAACGTTCTTTGTTTTGATACGGGCGTTTACTAAGTTTTTGTGTTTCGGTTGTCCAGCAGTCTTGTTTTTTCTTTAGTTTGGATTTATATAAATACAATTGTATTTACTCGTGTAAAACAGCATATTTGTTATTTACAGTTGAATCAAATATTTCTCTCACAACACTCACATAATGAATTGAACGCTTTGCACAATATGTTATTTCTTACACACAATAAATTTTGTGTGATTTGATGTGTGAATTCATGTGTCGTTTAATCGCAAACATGCAGACCTCTAGTCACAGAACTCAAATATTTCTTTTAAGCAGGAAGTTTTCTTCGTAGATAAGCTAAACTCATTGAAAACCTTGATTACAATATTGTCTACAAATTTTATAAGTTTTAATGCAGTTTTAATGCATTATTAATGATGTGACATAAACATCCCATACCGATAATATCAGGGTTAATTTTTTTTAATTCAACAAAAACGCTTTTTGCAACCAAAATTAACGTTTGTATTATCTGCACAAAAACTAGTGACGTTTAATAAGTTTAAATTACGACATTCCAATTTAGATTTTAACGATTCAGCAATATCACTAGACACTTCGGAATTGGATTCATAAAAGTTCAACAACTTTGTAGTTACTCCCGTCTACCTAGAAAAGTATCGTAAAACGATTGGAATAGTTTTTATATTTCCTTTGTTTGATGCATCGGTTGCAATCGAAAACGGGTGATCATCAGCCAAGTCATTTAATATACATATTTTCAATAGAATGTTTTGCCAAAATGTTAGTGGTTATCTTCGATATTTTTGTCTTACCACATGTGAAATTGGCCGCAACAGTTGAGTCTGGAAGCATTTGTTTAAAAAGCTTGCTACTGAAGTCTGCTAAATGGTAGAAAAGCAGCCTCTTTGAGCTGCACTGTCTTCCACCTTCTGTCTCTTTACTAGAACCGTGGCAAAAAAAATTACTTACAGATTTTTGCTGATAGCTTCCCGAATTCCGCATATGTTTAGCTGTCTTCATATGGCGTTTAATATTGGAAACACCACCATTGAGCGATTGAAAAACAAACACCACAAATAAAGCATTTGGCCTGGATGTCGTCATTAGCTTTTCCAATCCAATTAAAGTTGTATTTCCAACTGTCCTTAAATTTATTTTTACGCCTATTGACAACTTTTTTACTTTGTTTGGAATTTAGTGTGCAAGAAAATTCTTCTACATCTGTAGTTGAGCTATCTGATAAATATTCGTCTGAAATTATATCCTCATAGTCCATGTCTGAAAAGAAAGGTCTTTAAATACACACTACTTACGAGTACATATGTATATCCAAATAATCTTATCCAGGTGTTTAACTGTAACTGGAAATAATTGATAATTTTTTTATGTTTACACAATTATAACTTTTTATAAATTTTTCTAACCAAAAAATTTCAGTTTGCTTAGAAAATATGAACGCAGCAAAACAATAACAACGTTGTAACCAAGTGATGTATTGTTCTTTTTTTTATTAATATTTTTTTCAATTTTAATATAAATAAGCTTTTAACGAAAAAACAGTACAACGTGTAAAAAACAGTACATTTGCGTACTGTTTTGAGTCTTGTGCATAAAACAGTATATTTGGAAAACAAAACAGTACGTCTGGCACCCCTAATCCCAGCGGAATGCAATACAGTTGATAACAACCAAAAAAACACAAACAATGTGCAATATATTAAAAGCTATAAAGTTTATAAGCTATTAAGGTTTAAGGCCTCGTTATGCGAACGTACAACGCAACGTAACACAATGTAATGTACGTACGTATATGTAGTTATAGAAAAGTTACAAACGTAACAAACGTCAATAAAATAAACAAAAACAAAACATTGTGCAGCATAAAGGTATGTTCACATTGTGTGTATTTGTCATATGGAATGTCACTTTTCTATCCACATGTGTTTTCATGTGTATGTCAAAATTTGAGTTTCATATAATTAACAAAAATTGGTTCGATTTTATTTTTTTTTTTTTTTAATACCATTTATTTATTTATTGAATCTTCAGAAATGAAATGACAATAAGTTTTCGAATCTTAATACTAAAAGAAAATAATAAGTCCAGCCAGTGCTAGACAAAATATTATGATACTACAAAAAAATTTACATCAACTGATCCAGTCATCTGTTTTGCGCTTGAGTTAAAGCAAGGGTATCCCTCCTTCTCAACCGATTGTGGCCACGTGCAAGTGGGTTTGGATGGTGTTCAAGTTTGCTGACGTACTTTGACGCATATTTTGTAAATACGACTTTTACTAATGGCACGCCTAGATCTTTGTGGATTCGAGAATTTTTAACATACCATGGAGCTGCAGTAATTGTACGTAGAATTTTATTTTGACCCCTTTGAATTTTTTCAATGTTGGATGCTGAGGCAGTACCCCATAATTGAATTCCATAACACCAGATTGGCTATAGAATTGCATTGTACAACAAAAGTTTGCAATCCAACTTTAATGTAGAATTTCTGCCGATTAGCCAATTAATTTGCACTGCTTTTAATCTCATCTGGGTAAGTTTTGCGTCGATATGAGACTTCCAAGTTAAACGACGATCGAGGTGGATTCCGAGGTATTTGACTTCATTGTGTTGCGGGATAATTTGATTATTTATTCTGATGAACGAGCATGTATCTTTTCGCAATGCGAAAGTTATATGAATACATTTCTGTTCGTTAACCCTGATTTTCCAAAGCTCAAGCCAATTCTCTAGTTTATAAACATATTTCTGCAAGTTCTGTGATGCTATTTGATGGTCCTTATGAACGCTAATAAAGGCTGTATCGTCTGCAAAAGTTGAAGTATGTATTATGGGGTCTAACGGCATATCGGATGCATAAATCAAATATAAAGTTGGACCCAGTATGCTACCCTGGGGTACTCCTGCTTCAATTGGCTGAGCGGGGCTTAAAAAATCGCCTTCTTTGATTGTAAATTTGCGACCATATAAATAACTTTCCATAAGTTTGTGGGTGTTAGCAGGCAGAGTTAATTTAATTTTATGCATTAAACCTTCATGCCAGACTTTGTCGAACGCTTGCGACACATCAATGAAAAGGGCGGAGCAGTATTTTTTCTCTTCAAACGACTGTCTTATCACATTTACCAATCTGTGTGTTTGTTCGATGGTACTGTGTTTAGCTCTGAACCCGAATTGGTGATTTGGGATACATTGAGTGTCGTTCAGAATTGGAATCAACTTAGCCAATAACAATTTTTCAAACAGTTTTGAAATTGTCGGCAGTAGACTAATTGGCCTATATGACTCTACTTTAGTGGGGTCCTTTCCTGGCTTAGGAATCATGGTAATCATAGATACCTTCCAATCTGCAGGATAGTATTCTAGGCGTAAAATAGCATTAAAAATAAATAGGATAATTCTTTTAGCTACACGAGGTAACTCCACAAGCATTTTGCTGCTGATTTTATCCATACCTGGAGCTTTTTTAAGATTCAGAGTACCAATAGCGCTTTGAACATCATTAAAGCTAAGTCTTAGAGGTACAGGAGGTCTAATAACGAGTGGAGGCAAATCAGATGCATTATTTGAGTTGTTCATAGTAAACACTTTTCTCAAATGATTAACAAACAAAGTCCCCTTCTCGGAATCATTTCTAGCCCAGTCACCAGTCGGATTTCGCAGAGGAGGTTTTCCTCTAACTGGTCTTTTTAAACCTCGTGCCGCCTTCCATAACGAATAGTCAGATTGTGGGGTACTATCAAGACCCTCCAAGTAAGATTTAAGTGAAGCCATTCTTTGGGTTTCTAAGAAATTTCTTAGTATATCTCTGCATACCCGTAGCCTAGATTTCAGTTCAGGAGACCTGTGGATTTGCCACTCTCTTCTAACTCTTCTTTTTTCTGACAGGAGATGATCGAGTTCAGCGAAATAAGTTCTATTTGTCCCACTTCTGCACTCAACGTCGTATGTGGAGGCGTGATGTACAGCTCTTCGTATGTCCTCAGTAAACTTGCCAATCGACCCATCAATATCCTCGGTAGTTCTCAACACTACATTTTCCGTGCAGTGGGAACTTAAATACTTTTTATACTTTATCCAACTTACTCTGGTTTTAGATATGTCCCGAAATGGAGAAGCCATTCCCTTGAAGGAAACGCATTGAAATAATAGAAGGAGAGTGATCTGAAGACAAGTCTAATGAAGGCTCCACTTGTATCGATTCTACAGGGATATTTTTTACTACTCCGAAGTCAATAACATCGGGAATCTTCCGTCGGTCCGTCGGCCAGTAGGTGGGATGCCCGCTTGAGAGTACATCTAATCCCATTTTGGCAATGGTGTTGAAGAGTTCACGACCCTTCGGGGTCACCAGACGTGAACCCCAAAAAGTGTGTTTGGCGTTAAAGTCACCAGCAACTAAAAATCTAGCTCCAAGGGAATTGAAGAAGCTGTATTATTGGTGTTCTTTTATTGAAAATCGAGGTTCGATTTTATGAATTTAATTAATTGATTGCATTTTTATAAAAAAGAAGAAAAAAAAAAAAAAAAAAACAATCACTAGTTCTGTGTTACAACAGGCTGTGATTTAACAAACAAACAAACAATAACATCAGAAATAATAAACTTTAAAGTGTTTTTTCTTTGATTTTGTTTTCGTAAATAAATCAATAAACAATATATATAAATATATTAAAAGACAATAACAATAATCAATGCAAATTTAAAAACTGTAACCATAAACAATAACAACAACAATAACTGCTGCTCACTTTAAATAATTTCGTGAGAACAATAAAAACAATAACACTCATTTGTATTTGTTCTGATATAAAACTCTTATACATTTTACACCTGAACCTCTTTATTCGTGTGTTTAACATAAAATCATAAAATCAATTATTTATAATATATTAAAGTCGGTTATATAATCTCAACTCTATAATTGTTATCATGTCTTGCTCTAAGCCTAAATGCCGTAATAAATCCGATGAATTGATGGTTTCCTGCTGGCTTTGTGATTCCGTTTATCATGCTAAATGTGTTGATTTGGCTGCTCGAACTGTTGACAATTTGCGTGAAAATAATGGTCTGCGCTGGTGCTGCAAAAAATGTATGGCTCTTGACATCGAATTTTACTCATTCTTTAAAAACACATGTATTCAATTTAATGAAATTCATAATGACTTAAATAACCTTTTTAAGAAATTTACGCAACTTCTTGAAAAAACACCAAGCTCACCGAAAAGAAAGAAACAAGCTACAACTATAACTAATGCTAATGCTGTTGAAAAAGTTTCTGATAATCCACTAATTGCATCTTCATCTTCATCTACCAGTTCTTCCTTGTCGTTGGTTCACCCATTAATAACTGAAAAAAGTCCTGCAACTATTTCTATACCCTCATCTGACTTAATAAACAATGTACCATTATCTTTAAATCTTAATTCAACAAGTTCACCTGTTCCCATGAATCTAAAACAACTCGCTCCTGTTGTAGTGCATGTGTTGTAAACATGCATACCCAAACAAACAAACATGTGTTATAAACATGCACACCCAAAAATATATATATACATATGTATGTAGAATAAGTTAAAAGAAAAGTAATTAATAAAACCCAAACAAAATTGCATAGTCAAGTGTTAACTGAAGTGGGTCACTTGAGTGCATTAATATGGTAATTTGAGTTTTAAATAAATATGAACAAATAAGTAGGAGAAATAAATAAGTATATAGTAAACATAGAATTTATTGATTATAAGTAGGAGAAAAGACTATTCTTTAAGAAAAACATAGAATAAGAAATAGTATATAAGCTAGGGTAAATTGTAAATAAAATTAGAAATAATTCTGACTTTAAACGAGAGAGTTGTTTTATTCCTCACAAACAAACTTCGGCAATTAACGTTGCCATCTTATAGAGCCGCCTACTACTCTAAGGCTCTTTTAAATAAATAAGAGTACTATAGGGTCTTAAATTAGAAAACGATAAAACAAACCCTTACATGGCGATCCTGCCAAATTAATTGAAAAGTTGATAATTTTTGAACGGTTGGCATCTGTTTCAAGTCTTGACGCGTAGCAACCAGATGAGCGTGGAAGAAGAGTTAGAAACAACCAGGTTGGAAATAGACAATCTTTTTAAGAAGTGGGAACAACTATTAGAAAAAGAATATGTACCTACACCTATAGTTCCTATCCCAGAAGTCCCCAAATATAGTGCCAGCAAAAAGAAGATACCTATCAAAGAATATCTAAAACGCCTACAGAAATCAAAGGTACATTCACCAATCCCAGAGAAACCAAAGGAAGAACAGAAAAAGAAGAGAGGCGGTAGAGCAGTAAAGAGGCGAAAGCTCATCGGAGAAACCTACCGGAAATTCCACCTTACCGGCAACAAGGCCGAGAAATCGAGATTGCTAAAGGAGATTCGGTCTATAAAGGAAAATTATAAAAAAGAAAAAAAATATATATAAATAACAGCAATAATGGGAGGTTGGTTTTCAAAAGAAGACATTATTGTGAACGAAAACAATAAAGAGGTCATGACGGTGACTCAAAACCATATGCAGATGATAATCCTGATTATTTTAGTTGCATTAGTAATAATTAAGTTAAATGAGTATTACAAAGAATATATAAAAAAAAGCAATCAAGTTCGCTAATAAAATAGAAAATGTGTAAATGGATAGACTAATAAGTATTTATAAAAAATTTAAAAAAAAGTCCAAACGGAAAATATACAGAAGATTATGTAATAAAAACATTAAAATTAATTGAGGAGTTGAAATTTATTGCATTAAATGAGGGCTATCCTTTAGAAAATATTAATGAAATTGAAGGAAAAATCTTAAATTATTTAAAACTAAAAGAAAAAATAGAAATAACAGCCATGGCATCATTTGGCATTCTAGATGCATCCAAAATAATACCAGAGTTCAATGGTGACTTCGGACAAATTAGTAATTTTTTAGGTATAATAGAGTTCTATTCTGACACACTCAAAAATGAAACAGAGGTTGCTAGGTTAATAAAATTCGTTTTAGCCACTAAATTAACAGACAAAGTAAAGAATAAGTTAATTGCAGAAGAAACACCGAACTCGCTAGAAACTTTCAAACGTACACTTAAGAAAGTATTTTCCCCCAAGAAATCACTCTCTTCAGTACATACCGAATTAGCAAAACAGATGCAAGAAAATAGTTCAGTAACACAATTCGCCAACAAAGTTGAATCACTTGTAGCTTCTCTTAATGAATTGCAGATCTCAGAACTGGGATCACAAAACAGGGAAACGATTATTAAAATGAATGATCAAGTTGCGCTTAGTATTTTCAAGAATGGTTTAAATGAACCACACAGAACTACAGTTTTAGCTGCTAGACCCAAAAGCCTAAATGAAGCAATCCATATAGCTTCAGAAGTAATTTCACAAACGAATTCTGTAATGCATTTTAATAGGAACACAAATTCTTCTTATAATAGGAGATTTCGAAATAATCATAACGTAAATAATAGAAACAATCATGGTAATCATTTTAGAAATAATAATTTCCGTGGTACTAACCTACCACGAGATAACAACAATTGGAATAACCAGAGAAATAGTAATAATTACAACAATAATAACAGAAATGGTAATTTTAGAAATAACAACCAGAGAAATGGTAATAATCGCAATAATAACAATATCAGAAATGGTGATTTTGTGGATGGGAACCAAAGAAGGATATATTTTGCCCAGGAACAGGGAAACGAGATAGACCCCTGCGATCCTCAAGAGTAAATGAAACGGAAGATGTAGGGAGGTTAAAACAATTAAAAGAATATACATTAAAAACTTACAATTCGCACTCAGACGCACCTCATTTTGTAACATTTAAAACATGTGAAGGAAATTTTGTGAGATTTTTGATAGATACAGGTGCAGACATTTCAATATGTAAAGAAAATTTTATAGGGAACAACGAAATAAAAGAACAGAATGCTTGCAAGATTACGGGTATTGAAAACAATTCAATTCAAACAATGGGTACTTCAATACTGAAATTAGTACTTCCAGAGGATATAGTAAACCATGAATATCAAATAGTCAGTACGGAATTTCCAATAGCAACAGATGGTATTTTAGGAAGAGATTTTTTCACTAAGTATTTGGCAAAGATAGATTATGAGACATACACATTAGCTATTATAATAAATGAAACTGAATATGTTCTAACAATGACAACGAATATCAATAAAATTACTATACCACCAAGAACTGAAATAATACAAGCAGTGAAATTATATATTGAAGAGGATAGTGTGGTATGTGCAAAGCAAATCAGTAACAATATTTTTGTTGGTAATACAATAATCCCAAAACATGGAACAAAGCACATTAGAATTTTAAATGTTTCAGACAAAGAAGTTACAATATCTCAAATTGATTTACAAATTGAGCGCTTATCAGATTATAATATCCTATATGCAAAAGAGGAAAGTGCAAATAATAAACAAAAAGACAGATGGGAAAAATTAAGAAAATTACTGAGTATAGATACGGTCGACATTAACGCAAGACAAACCATAGAAGAAATATGTAAAGAATTCCAAGATATTTTTTTTTTTTGGAAGGAGACCATTTAACAGCGAATAATTTCTACAAACAAAGATTACAAACTGTAGACGATACCCCGGTTTACACACGAAATTATAGATTGCCACACTCACAACAGGAAGAAATTAAAACTCAGGTTAACAAATTAATAGAGGAAGATTTAGTTGAACCGTCTGTCAGTCCTTACAATTCGGCTTTACTTTTGGTCCCTAAGAAGAGTAACAACGACGAAAAGAAATGGAGACTAGTGGTCGATTATCGTCAATTAAATAAAAAATTAGTCAACGACAAATTCCCATTACCCCAACTAGATGATGTATTAGACAAAATAGGAAGAGCAAAATATTTTTCAACGCTAGACATGACAAGCTCATTCCACCAGATAGAATTACAACCAGCATCTAGACCACTTACAGCTTTTTCCACACGTAGTGGGCACTATCAATTCAAAAGGTTACCTTTCGGTCTCAAGATATCATCGAATAGTTTCCAAAGAATGTTGACAATAGCATTAACAGGGTTAGATTCCAATGCATTTATATATGTAGACGACATAATTGTTTTTGGATGTTCTTTAAACCATCATAATGATAATCTGAGAAAAATTTTTCAAAGATTAGAAAGTCACAACCTTAAATTAAATCCAAATAAATGTAATTTTTTGAAACCAGAAGTAGTCTATTTGGGACATCTTGTTACAGATAAAGGAATAATGACTGACCCAAGTAAATGTAAAGCACTTGAGATTTATCCAGTTCCTAAGAATGCAGATGATGCAAGAAGATTCGTAGCTTTTTGTAACTATTACAGACGCTTTGTTAAAAATTTTGCACAGATAGCTAAACCTCTCAATGAATTATTAAAGAAAAATCAACAATTTCATTGGTCAGAAAACTGCCAAAAATCTTTTGAAATGTTAAAATCTATAGTTACAAATCCACCAATATTACAATACCCAGAATTTGAAAAAGAATTTATACTTACCACTGACGCATCTGATTACGCGTTAGGAGCAGTACTTTCACAAGGTGAAATAAATAGCGATTTACCAATCTCATATGCAAGCCGATCTCTAAATAAACATAAAAATAACAAACCCGTGATAGAGAAAGAACTCTTAGCTATACACTGGGGAATAAATTATTTTCGACCATATTTATACGGTAAAAAATTCAAGGTAATTACTGACCACAGACCACTAATATCATTGTTTACCCACAAAAATCCTTCATCAAGATTAACCAGAATTAGGTTAGATCTCATGGATTACGATTTCGAAATTATATATAAACAAGGGAAAATTAATACTAATGCCGATGCATTATCAAGAATCAAAATAAATTCTGATGATTTGAAAGGTATGATACCAAAAAGTATAAACATAATGACAAGAAAAATGACTGACGACTTGAGAAGAAGCAAAGAAAATACATTGATTAGAGAAGATGAAAATGATAAGGAAAGAAAAGGTGACGAAGAAAATGATCACATCTATATGTGGGACAGCATTTCGTTTTCACAAATTAAAGGATATCCACGATTAAAATTTGTTATAGACAAAATGAATAAAAACAAAACAAAAGTTGAAATTTTTGGGAATCACGTAACAGTATCTTGTAATGAAAATGCATACTTGAAACTAGATTCAGTTTTGAAGAAGTTAACTAGGGTCTTACGGGATAACCAAATTTTTAAAATAACGCTAGCGAAGGACGATACGATTTTTAAACTCATAAGTGAGGAAAAATTGAGAAAATTATATAATAGCATGCAGAATAAAGACAAACATAAACAGAGACCTATAGAGGTAATATTATTTAAACAACCAGAAAGAATACTGGAAAAGGATAGACAAAAGGAGATAATAAAAGAATATCATGAAACTCCATACGGAGGTCATGCGGGAGTGCGTAGAACAGTCAGTAGATTAAAACAAAAATACATTTGGAAGAATATGTACAGAATGATCAAAGATTTTATCAGTCGTTGCGAATCTTGTAAAAGGAACAAAGTCATTAGGCATACAAGGGCACCAATCCAGATAACTAATACACCAACAAAACCATTTCAATTTTTACAATTGGATACTGTAGGTCCATTAAGAATATCTAATGGGTATAGATATATATTAACAGCACAATGCGAACTAACAAAATATGTTGACGCATTTCCAATTGAAACTAAAGAAGCATCTGAGATAGCAAGAATTTTAGTAGAAAAATTTATACTAAAATATGGGTGTTTTGATACAATAAAAACGGACAGAGGAACTGAATTCGTAAATGACTTATTCAATAGGATATGTACACTCATGAAAATCAAGCATGTAACTTCAACAGCATACCATCATGAAACCTTAGGTAGTATAGAAAGAAATCATAAAGTTCTAAACGAATACATGCGTTCTTTTACAGAACAATACAATTGGGATGAATGGATTCCGTATTACACATTCGCGTATAATACAACCCCACACTCGTCCACAGGTTTTACGCCATTTGAACTTGTATTTGGAAAATTAGCATCAATGCCATTTGAACCTATATCAAACGATAAATTTTATAATTATGAAGATTATATCACAGAATTAAAAATAAAATTAAAACATGCACATGAAATGGCAAATAAAAAACTGTTAGAAAATAAAATAAAACAAAAAAATATTAAAGATATTAATATTAACGATATCAACCTAAGAATAGGAGATAAAGTATTTTTAAGAAAAGAAACCGCAAAGAAAAATGAAAACCAATATACCGGTCCTTTTGAAATAATAAACACCCAAGACGTAAATGTCACAATTTTAATAAATAATAAACCTATGACTATCCATAAGAATAGAATAAAATTATGTTAAGTACTATCTTGTAATTTAATACAAAAAAAAAAAAAAAAATTTTTTTTCATAAAAAATTTTTTTTTCTTTTAAACGGTAAGGGCATGGTGAAATTAAATACCAGGTGACCGCATTGCTACAACAATTACAACAAGGCAAGAACAACAGGCATTTTTCTATATGAAAAACTTTCGTCACTGTCAAAAAGTTTTTTTTTTATATAACTTTTTGGCATTTTCAAATTCACCATGAATAATCAGCTGGCGCTACGCTATCACCTAGTATTTAAATCCACCTTGGGTAAGGGTGTAGTGCATGTGTTGTAAACATGCATACCCAAACAAACAAACATGTGTTATAAACATGCACACCCAAAAATATATATATACATATGTATGTAGAATAAGTTAAAAGAAAAGTAATTAATAAAACCCAAACAAAATTGCATAGTCAAGTGTTAACTGAAGTGGGTCACTTGAGTGCATTAATATGGTAATTTGAGTTTTAAATAAATATGAACAAATAAGTAGGAGAAATAAATAAGTATATAATAAACATAGAATTTATTGATTATAAGTAGGAGAAAAGACTATTATTTAAGAAAAACATAGAATAAGAAATAGTATATAAGCTAGGGTAAATTGTAAATAAAATTAGAAATAATTCTGACTTTAAACGAGAGAGTTGTTTTATTCCTCACAAACAAACTTCGGCAATTAACGTTGCCATCTTATAGAGCCGCCTACTACTCTAAGGCTCTTTTAAATAAATAAGAGTACTATAGGGTCTTAAATTAGAAAACGATAAAACAAACCCTTACACTGTTTTTAAACCACCAAACCACAAAACTATTCAACAAGTTCTTAATCCGCCAAACAATTCAACAAGTTCATCTGTTTCAACTAACTTAAATCCGCCCACTCCTGTTGCTATACCGTCTAACAATACTCCAATTCTTCAAGTTATTTCTCCAAAAAAAACTATATTTGCTGCTCGATTTGCTTCCTTTACAACTACTGATGACATCAAACATTACATAACTGATAAAATTGGCTCCAATATTGATATGATTGTTTTCAAATTTAAATATTCTGAACCAAGAAATAAAGCATCTTTTAAAATAATCGTCCCTCAAGAGTACTTTGATACAATTGTGAATCTAGATTTTTGGCCGCCAAATGCTCTTATTCGTGAATACGAGTATAAAAATACTTCAACATCTGGCATTGTTCATCTACCGCAATCATCTTCAAAAAACTAACTCAACTATCGATAGATAATCTCATTAATATTATTTACCAAAATGTACGGGGTCTCAATACTAAATTAACTAATCTTTTTGCAAACAGTTTTGATTTTTCATACCACATTATTGTATTTACCGAAACCTGGCTGAATGATAAAAAATGTATTCATAACAATGAAATTCTATGTTCCAAATATCAAATATTTAGATATGATCGTATGCGAAAACTTGGTGGTGGAGTACTTATTGCTGTCCTTGATGTTTTGCTATGTGAGATTATAGAAAATGTTTTAATTGATGACATTGATGATGAAATTGAGTTTATTGCGGTTAAAATTCGTGTTGGTCATAGACAATTATTTGTCACGTGTTCTTATATACCACCTAACTCATCTCTTTTAATATATAATAAACATTTTTCCGCTATTAAATTCGTTCTGAATCAATCAAACACATCCGATATAGTACTTCTACTTGGCGATTTTAATATTCCAAATGTAAAATGGGTTCAATCCTTTGATTGTAATTATTTGCTACCAACAATTATGTCCGATTTTTTAAACTCCCTGCATGGATGCGGATTTTTCCAATTAAACCATATAACAAATGAATCCGGAAATATTCTTGATCTTGCTTTCGTTAATTATCCTCTGGAATTTTGTCTTCGTGATACATTGCCTGTGTCGTATCCCGTTGACCTTCACCATCCTCCTTTTGAAATTGGTTTATCATTGCCGGATAATGAACAATTTATGGCTAGAATACAAAATGTTATACCATTGCAATCTTACTGTTTTACTCGCACTAACTATACTGTACTTAACAGCTTGCTATCTAATGTCAATTGGGATTATGTACTTGCTGATGATAACTTAGATAATAATGTATCAAGCTTTTATAATATTTTGCATAATTTCATTAGTATCACAGTTCCAAAAAGTAAATTCTACAATAATAATGGGCCGCCATGGAATAATCAACACTTACGAAATGCTAAAAATAAGAAAAATAAATGTTTTGCTAAATATTTGAGAACTGGTGCACTGGTTGATTTTCGTAAATATGCTATAGCAAGATCTGAATACAACACTACTAATAAACTTGCATACAATAACTATATTTATCGTATTAAAAACAATATAAGAGTAAACCCCAAATCTTTCTATAAATTCGTAAACTCCAAGCGTCGCTCTTCATGTTATCCAAAGCAATTGAAGTATGGCTCCTTAACTGCTGATGACGATGTTTCAATAAGCAATATATTTGCTGACTTCTTTTCAACAACTTATTCTACCAAGTCCTATTCTAACACAACAAAATATCCTTATACTACGACTCATTCATGTGGGATTTACTTTCCATTTATAAATATTGATACTGTGCTTTCGAACTTAAAGTCGCTGAAGAACTCGTTTAGTCCAGGTCCTGATGGTATTCCAAGCAGTATCCTTAAAAACTGTGCAGCATCACTGTCCGCGCCTCTTACTGCATTATTTAACAAATCTGTTGTAGCGTGTTATTTGCCATCAGTGTGGAAAACATCATATATAATTCCTTTATTCAAGAATGGCAGTAAAAATGATGTATCTAACTACAGAGGTATCGCTAAAATTAATGCAATTCCAAAACTCCTTGAAAAAATTCTTACAGATTGCTTATATCATCAAATTTCTTCCCTTCTATCACCATGTCAACATGGGTTTCGTAAGTCCCGTTCAACTACAACTAATGTTTTGGAACTCACTACTATCGTCAATGAAGGTTTTACAAATAAAATGCAAACTGATGTGATATACACGGATTTTAGTAAGGCGTTTGATAAAGTTAACCACAATCTTCTATTACACAAATTATCACTTATGGGCTTTAGTTTCTCAGCTATAAAATGGTTAAACTCTTATCTATCACAAAGAACTCAACAAGTCAAATTTGGGAATGTTATATCAAAAATTATTCAAGTACATCCTGGTGTTCCTCAAGGTAGCCACCTGGGTCCAATTTTGTTCACGCTATTCATCAATGATCTTCCTACTGTTATTTTGCATTCTAATGTACTGATGTATGCCGATGATGTTAAACTTTTTGGCAAAATTTCAGTTTATGGGGGACACCCCTGGGAAAAAAAAAAAAAAATGCCACGCCCCCTTAAATGACCCCAGGAGTGCGAAAATCATAATGAATAAGGGGGCTCACGCCCCCTATGGGCGTGGCAGTCGAAAAACGACCCGGCGCACCTACGTAGACAATATGGGTATCAAATGAAAGCTAATGTCTTCACGATTCCAAAAATAGCCGTATCGTCCAATTCACGACCCCAGTCGTGAATGTCAAAGGCAGTAACGCAATCCATATTTAGTGATGTTCTCGTGTCAAGAGTCAAATCATAAATGAGGATAAGTACAAAATTAAGAAACGAGGAAAACTCTTGAAAGCTTCTGATTGATTAATGAAAATTTGTTATACTGGCTTCGCTTAGTAAAGTTTTTCTGCGTGACCGGCCTACGGCCGGGCTTAGGGGTTTTTAACTCCAGTATGTCTTAATTCTAGACGGCGGGGATCTCGAGTGCTCGGCCTCTGGCCGAGCTAAAAAGAAATAAACAAAAAAAGTCCTTCCCCCATTTTATAAAAATTAACATATCTTCCTCAAATTCTGGACGATCTGGCAACTACGGGTATTTTTGGAATCGTGAAGACATTTCCTTTCATTTGATACCAATATTGCCTAAGTAGGTGGCATGGGTCGTTTTTCACCCCCGCCCCTATTTAACAAAAATGGCCGTATCGGCTGCAAAAACCGCCCGATCTGGCAACTATGGCTATTTTTGGAATCGTGAAGACATTAGCTTTCATTTGATACCCATATTGTCTACGTAGGTGGGCCGGGTCGTTTTTCGACTGCCACGCCCATAGGGGGCGTGAGCCCTCTTTTTCATTATGATTTTCGTACTCCTGGGAACATTCTGAAGGGGATGGCATATTTAGATTTTTTCTCTAGGGGTGTCCCCCATAAACTGAAATTCAGCCAACTTTTTAACTCTTTTAATGATACAAATGGACATAGTTTACTAAGTGCCGACTTTTACAATTTTTCTCAATGGTGCAGATTTAATTTATTGGAGTTAAATATTAAGAAATGCAAACACATGTCATTTTTTAGACACAATCCGATTGAGACTTCTTACTATATTGATACTGTTATTTTAAATAAAGTTCAAACCATATGGGATCTTGGCATACTGTTGGATCATAGACTTGATTTTCGTGATCACATCTCAATAATGGTAAATAAAGCCTATGGGGTACTTGGATTCATGAAGCGCTGGTCTAAGGAATTTTTAGATCCTTATATTACAAAACTTTTATATACTTCTCTTGTTCGACCAATTCTTGAGTATGGATCAATTGTTTGGGATCCTTGATTCAATTCATATCAATAGTATTGAATCGGTACAAAAGCAATTTTTAATTTTCTGTCTCCGTGATCTTGGTTGGAATTCTTATGTCTTGCAACCGTATGAAAGTAGACTTGCTTTGATAAAATTGCCAACTCTAAATAGTCGACGATTGATTCTGAGTGCGTTATTTGTTCTGGGCATAATTCGTGGTGATGTTGATTCGGAGTTCCTGCTTAGTCAACTAAACTTCAATGTTCCTGTTATACCTACCCGCAATTTTGAACTCTTAGCATTAAAATACTACCGTTCTGTATATGCTAATAACGATTCTTTTCGTCGTGCATGTGTTAACTTCAATAAATGCTATCACCTTATGAACATATCTGAGAGTAACGATGTACTGAAGAAAAAAATTACTTTATATCTAAATTGTTGAACTAATTATTTATATATATATTACTGTTTTGTCATTTATATGTAGTCAGTAAGGATGTAAAATCTATTGACCTAAATAAATAAATAAAAAATATACGGTTTATAATTTACATGTTCAAATGTTGGTATGTTAAGTACATTTGACATAACCTATCAAAAAAAAAAAATCTTAAAACAGCTGATTGCTGTATGTGTATAATAAAAATTAAATTTATAATTAAATAAAACTGTATTTTAACATGGAATGAGAGATTTTTGTTTTACTATAAATTATATTTATGAAAATTTCAATTAATTTTTGCCGCCACAAAATTTTTGTTATAAAAAACAGCTGATGTCAGATGGTTTGTCACAAGAAAATAGAACTCGTTCTAAATAAAAAATGTCATGTGTATTGCACACATAGAAATAACACATGCTATTGTTTGAAGGTGTTCAGACTATATGTACAAATTTGACATGCGAAAAAGTGACATTCCATATGACAAATACACACAATGTGAACACACCTTAATTAGTTCACGTGTGATTATTTTTTCCTGCTCAATTGAATTTGTTCATAATTTTAATTTTAAAAGTCCAAAAAGATATTTGCAATGGATTTTGATGATCTATTTGTTGATTTAAGTTTCTTAAATTTAGTAAATATTATAAAGAAAAGAAGATCAAAACGTGGGCGTCGCATTAGAAGATATAAAAAAGTTTTCAAAAATATGAAAAAGTCAGATGAGGAGCAATTTTTCATACACACTCGGATGACTCGTGATGTGTTTGATTTCTTGTTGCCTCTTGTTCGTGATGAGCTAACAAGACCTAGACAAAGAATTGGTGCTGAAGAGAGACTACAAATAACGCTTCTGTAACTAGAAAATTATTATCGGGATTTGAAATAGCTTGCTACGTCAAACTTTAGTTATTTAGGTCACGCATGTTCCTTACAATCAATAGCGTGGAGCCACAAGATTGGAAAATCCATGGTACGGGGTATAGTATTGGAAACCTGCAAAGTGCTTTGGCGTGTTTTATCTGCAATTTACCTAAGTGAGCCAACTACGTCCCAATATGAGGATATTGAAAATGACCTTTAGGTCTATATGGAATGCTCCCAATTGTGTGGGTGCCATTGATGGGAAACATGTTGCAATAAAGTGTCCCCCGAATTCAGGATCTATGTACTATAATTAAAAAAATACTATAGCTTGGTACTAATGGGAGTATGTGATGCGCATTACACTTTTACATCCGTATGTGTGGGAAGCTATGGTAGCCAAAGCGATGCAGGTATTGCTCCTTAATATACTTCAACGTTTTCATATCCAACATGTTTTGAATCACTTTTTTATTATAGGAATATTTCGTTTGCCATCATTCGGACAAGCAGTTATGGACGGCAATATGCCAGTTCCATCAAGTAAACCACTAGGTTCATCACATGGGGATCCCTTTCCTCACTACTTCATAGGTGATGCAGCGTTTCCATTGCGAAGTAATTTAATGCGCCCTTATCCAGGCTCAAACCTGGATACATTAAGAGCTACTTATAACTACAGACTCTCTCGTGCTCGGAGAGTTATAGAAAATTGTTTTGGTATCCTATGTGCCCGCTGGAGAATATTATTGACAACAATAGAAACGTCACCGGACAATGTCGAAAACATTGTGCTGGCGTGTACTGTTTTACATAATTTCATTATGTTGAATGACCAAAAACGCTGGTATTGTCCATCAAACTACGTGGACCGTGAATTTGAAGATGGAACTATACAAGAAGGTGACTGGCGAAGACAGCTCAGAAATAATGGTGACAGACCAATGCGTTCTTTTTCTACTCATATCCGTAGGTCTACTCAAAATGCAATTGATTTAAGGAATAGATTGGCGGAATATTTTTAAAATGAAGGAGCAATCCCATTCCCGCATCATATGATTTAGTAGGTCATATTTGATAATCAGGTATGTGATGGAAATCGAAAACGAATCAGTTTTGGAAATACATTTTTATGCATTTATAATCTAATTTTTAAAATTTTTGTTTTCAGATTCCCTTTAGTAGTCCAATATCTTTATATTTTATGTGATAAAAGTTTTTCAATACAGAAATAAAGGGTGGTTAAATTGTAAGGGCCGATGTTGAATGTGAACCACACCTAAACGCCAAGCTGTTTTCCGAATTTTATTTGACATTTCTCTATTTCAGACTTACTCAATTTGAACCATGGAGAGATACACAATCCAACAACGTGTTAAAGGTATCCAGACTTATTATGAAAATGGGCGTTCAAATCAAAATGCATATCGTGCACTTCGTGATTTTTTGGTCAATTTGATCATCCAAATGTGCGTACAATCGCAAAAATCGTGGAAAAATTCGAGCAAACCGGGTCTGTAGAAGATGTGAGAACACCAGTGCATGCTCGTACAGCTCGTACTACAGAAAATATTGCTGCTGTTCGCGATAGTGTGGCTGAAGAGCCGTCCACCTCAACTCGTCGTCGTGCCCAACAATTGCACCTCTCACGCTCGTCGTTGATGAACATTATGCATAAAGACTTGCTTTTACACGCTTACAAGGTGCAATTGGCTCAAGACCTAAAGCCTCTTGACCATTCCAAACGTCGTGAATGGGCAGAATGGTGGCAAGAAATGGCAACAGTGGATGATCAATTTTCGAAGAAAATCATCTTCAGTGATGAGGCACATTTTCACCTCAGTGGATTCGTCAATAAACAGAATTGCCGCATTTGGGCGAATGAGAATCCAAGAGTGATTGTCGAAAAACCAATGCACCCACAAAGAGTGACTGTTTGGTGCGGTTTATGGGCTGGCGGCATCATCGGGCCGTATTTTTTCCAAAATGTGGCCGGTCAGGCAGTTACTGTGAATGGTGTTCGCTATCGTAAGATGATAACGAACTTTGTATGGCCCGAATTGGAAGATATGGATGTGGACGATATGTGGTTTCAACAGGACGGTGCCACTTGCCACACAGCTAACGAAACAATGGCTCTTTTGCGCAACAAATTTAATGGCCGTGTTATCTCACGTAATGGCGATGTCAATTGGCCGCCAAGATCATGTGATTTGACACCGTTGGACTTTTTTCTTTGGGGTTATTTGAAAGAAAAGGTGTACGTCGATAAGCCAGCAACAATTCAAGAGCTAAAGGATGAGATAATTCGGCACATTAACGGCATTGAACCTCCATTATGCCTCAGGGTCATCGAAAATTTAGACCATAGGATGGAGATGTGCCGCTGTGGTCGCGGCGCCCATTTGACCGATATTTTGTTCCATACATAATTGAGTAATACCAATATATCATAATAAAATAAAATTACAATAATTTCCTAAATAGTTTGTTTTTTATTCCAAATCAACATCGGCCCTTTAAATTTAACCACCCTTTAGTTCCTCACAAAAATTGCTTGATGTGCTATTTGAGCAAAATAAAAATACATGTTAGCACATACCCACATAATAACATATGAAAAACAAAGTTTGTGTTGCAAGTCTTACCTGGCACCCTCCATAGAGTCTGCTAAAAAATCAAGACTATTATAATACTTCCACGGAGCGCCAATCTTTTTTGAGGAACCTGAGGGAAGATCATCGGCATTTTTCTCCCTTCTGTACCGGTCTTTTAAGCTCTTCCACTTTATTTTGCATTCTTTAGCTTAAATAAAAATCAAACATAAATATGTATGTACATATTAATATGTTTAAATGTTGATTAAATATTCAAAGTACCTGGCAAATTAATATCCATTCCAATGTTTTCCCAAATTTTCTCCTTGTGATGAACATCCTTATATTTTCCAGCCCTTTTGTTGTAAATGCATGGATTTGCACGCACCAGCTCAATTAGTGGTTCATTTAAGTTCTAAAAGCAAACAAATTATATTTAGTAAAGCCAACTTCACTTTTTACGCTCTGTCAAAATTGGATTTTCCAATTGCAAAGCGTTAGCGTCGCGCTATTTGGGTTGGTCTCATACATTTTGTATGGGCATGAGAAATTTTGAAAGCCAGACAGAGCTTTGCGTCGTAATTTAGGTTGGTCTGTTACTCTCTAACATAGAATAAATGTATTATCAACAATATTATTGATATATACATACATAAATATATTATTAACTCAAACTGGTACATCTACATTTGATTTTTCATGTGAGGAAGGAAAATCTTTTTTCTTTTCTGAAAATACTATCAAACTTCCATTGCACAAATTTGATTTAATTTTTATTCCAATTTTATATAATGCCATTACACATTAGTGTTCATAAATACAAATAATTTGCCATCTGCAACTACAATGTTTCAAACTTTTATTAAAAATATTAATGACCAATCTTGGAAAAATATTATATTAGACCATGATTATCAAACAGATGCTTTAACTGTGGAGTGTTTGTATGCCAATACTTGAAAGCTCTACTGAATGGTAAATCTCTTTAAAATCTTTCAAATTTAAATGATTACAGGGATGTAATGCAAATTTTACTAAAAAAATATGCAGATAATATGAGTGAAATTTGTGTTCATTGCGGAGATGACGTTGATAATTCCATATTTAAATGCACAGAGCACTGATGGCAAACATAGTACAATTGTACTTTTTTTTGATAAATTTTAAACACAGTTGGTACTACCACGAGTCATATGGTACAATTTCAAAATACTGTTGCATAAAAATTTGGTATTTCAGATGAAACAGATAAATATCAGCCATGTCACAGAATTTAATTCCGTTCGGAAGTGGATTTATTTCCGTTTCATTCCGAACAAATTTTTCGTTTTGATTTTTCTATAGAAGCAAAAAATGGAATTAATTCCACCACCATTGCGTGCTCCGGCCAAACAGTACAAGTACGAAGCTCAGAGTCGTATTTGATGCTTCGGCAAAAACTTCTTCGGGAAAATCACTAAACGATATTTTTCTTGTAGGACCGACTATACAAGATGAATTTCTACAAGCTCTCCGTTTTCGTACATATAAATATGCACTCACAGGCAACATTGTTAAAATGTATCGAATGTTTCTGGTACAGGAGTCGGATAGTTTGTGTTTTATTCAAAATCAACATCGGCCCTTGAAATTTAACCACCCTTTATTACGAAAAAATTGACTTCTAAAACTCATTTATTTTATTAATCAAATTAACATTTAACGTTTAATAACGGGTTTTCCAATAAGGACTTGACAACTTTTTTTAAATCGATTGTAACGTGTGCTGTGTGGCTTGTGGCACCGTCTTGTTGAAACCACATGTCATCCAAGTCCATGTGTTCCAATTCGGGCCAAAAATAATCGCTAATCATTGCGCGATAACGATCGCCATTTACAGTAACGTGACGATCGTTATTGTCGACGAAAAAATATGGCCCAATGACGCCGCCGGCATGCAAAGCGCACCAAACAGTAATTTTTTGTGGATGAAGTGGTGATTCGTGAAGCACATGTGGATTTTCAGCAGACCAATAACGCATATTTTGCTTATTGACGAACCCATTGAGCCAAAAATGAGCTTCGTCACTGAAGATGATTTTGCGATGAAAATCATCATCTTGGTGCATCTTCTCCAGAGCCCAATCGGAGAACGTACGTCGACTCAAATGGTCCATCGGCTTCAATTCTTGAGTCAGCTTAATCTTGTATGGGTGTAAACCCAGATCCTTACGCAAAATTCGCCATAAAGTGGTCTTGGGGATGCCCAGTTCTTGAGAACGCCGCGGAATCGACTGATTTGAATCGTTTGCTACGGACGCCTGAACGGCAGCGATATTTTCGGAACTTCGACCAGGCCGTTGTCTCACTGGCACGACAGCATCACACAATGAATATGTAGACTCAAATTTTTGCACTAAACTTGTTATTGCTTGTCTACTAGGGCGAGAATTACGACCGAAAATTGGAGTTAACGCTCTTAAAGTTGCGGTCACCGACTCCGAATTTCGGTAGTACATTTTTATAATTTCCAAACGTTGTTCCTTCGTGTACTTTACCATAACGAAAATGTTAAGTTTACTGAAAAAAAAGAAAGCAACAATTAGATGATCAGTGAAATAGTGCGTTCACAATTTAAATTCAGAGTTGTCAAGTAGCTATTTGAAAACCCTTTATTATGAAATAACTGTTAGAAAACTACATTTGTACATACATATTTAAATACAAATGTATCAACTATTGATTGTTTCTGTTTTGTGTTTCTGCAACATAGGCTTTCATAAAACACGATCGAATTTTAAGAGAAAAGGTCTGCAGAGGAAAGTATGTATACATTTACGTTTGCCTTACCCCTGCCAGCAATTGGAAGTTTCTTTCATCGTCCATCGTCAAAGGCGTTACGTCTTACTCACTTCCAGACGTTAATTGGAAGATAACAATAACAATTTACATTGCAGTCGTCTTTTAATCATCCAGACGACGTTTGGAAAATTGTTTGTTGTTTACAACACCAGCCGAAAATGACATGCCCCGTTATAAAAGAAATGAAAAGAATGCAAATAAGAAGTTTTCGACATCATCGAAATTAGTTTTATTTTGTCATTTGCTGTGGTCGGTCAGTGGTAAAGTGTGGTTTCGATTTGTTATTGTTGTAGTTTTTACATATTTGTTATCCCATAGTCAATATGAGTGTATTATCTGTAAAGGCAAACAAAAATCAAAAGCAAAAGAGAGGCGAATAAAATAACTTCTGGAAGTTACGCTGAAGTGACTTCTTGAAGTTACGCTGAAGTGACTTCTGGAAGTTACTTCCGGGGGGTACAACTTCTCAATACGGAAGACGCTTCTACGATCAGAAAATGGTATCGCAGAAGATGAGTTTCAACTTCTTAGCGTCACTTCTGAGTCACTTCCGCAATAGAAAATGTTGGCAGGGACAATCTTCTATTACACAAATTATCACTTATGGGCTTTAGTTTCTCAGCTATAAAATGGTTAAACTCTTATCTATCACAAAGAACTCAACAAGTCAAATTTGGGAATGTTATATCAAAAATTATTCAAGTACATCCTGGTGTTCCTCAAGGTAGCCACCTGGGTCCAATTTTGTTCACGCTATTCATCAATGATCTTCCTACTGTTATTTTGCATTCTAATGTACTGATGTATGCCGATGATGTTAAACTTTTTGGCAAAATTTCAGTTTATGGGGGACACCCCTGGGAAAAAAAAAAAAAAATGCCACGCCCCCTTAAATGACCCCAGGAGTGCGAAAATCATAATGAATAAGGGGGCTCACGCCCCCTATGGGCGTGGCAGTCGAAAAACGACCCGGCGCACCTACGTAGACAATATGGGTATCAAATGAAAGCTAATGTCTTCACGATTCCAAAAATAGCCGTATCGTCCAATTCACGACCCCAGTCGTGAATGTCAAAGGCAGTAACGCAATCCATATTTAGTGATGTTCTCGTGTCAAGAGTCAAATCATAAATGAGGATAAGTACAAAATTAAGAAACGAGGAAAACTCTTGAAAGCTTCTGATTGATTAATGAAAATTTGTTCTACTGGCTTCGCTTAGTAAAGTTTTTCTGCGTGACCGGCCTACGGCCGGGCTTAGGGGTTTTTAACTCCAGTATGTCTTAATTCTAGACGGCGGGGATCTCGAGTGCTCGGCCTCTGGCCGAGCTAAAAAGAAATAAACAAAAAAAGTCCTTCCCCCATTTTATAAAAATTAACATATCTTCCTCAAATTCTGGACGATCTGGCAACTACGGGTATTTTTGGAATCGTGAAGACATTTCCTTTCATTTGATACCAATATTGCCTAAGTAGGTGGCATGGGTCGTTTTTCACCCCCGCCCCTATTTAACAAAAATGGCCGTATCGGCTGCAAAAACCGCCCGATCTGGCAACTATGGCTATTTTTGGAATCGTGAAGACATTAGCTTTCATTTGATACCCATATTGTCTACGTAGGTGGGCCGGGTCGTTTTTCGACTGCCACGCCCATAGGGGGCGTGAGCCCTCTTTTTCATTATGATTTTCGTACTCCTGGGAACATTCTGAAGGGGATGGCATATTTAGATTTTTTCTCTAGGGGTGTCCCCCATAAACTGAAATTCAGCCAACTTTTTAACTCTTTTAATGATACAAATGGACATAGTTTACTAAGTGCCGACTTTTACAATTTTTCTCAATGGTGCAGATTTAATTTATTGGAGTTAAATATTAAGAAATGCAAACACATGTCATTTTTTAGACACAATCCGATTGAGACTTCTTACTATATTGATACTGTTATTTTAAATAAAGTTCAAACCATATGGGATCTTGGCATACTGTTGGATCATAGACTTGATTTTCGTGATCACATCTCTATAATTGTAAATAAAGCCTATGGGGTACTTGGATTCATGAAGCGCTGGTCTAAGGAATTTTTAGATCCTTATATTACAAAACTTTTATATACTTCTCTTGTTCGACCAATTCTTGAGTATGGATCAATTGTTTGGGATCCTTGATTCAATTCATATCAATAGTATTGAATCGGTACAAAAGCAATTTTTAATTTTCTGTCTCCGTGATCTTGGTTGGAATTCTTATGTCTTGCAACCGTATGAAAGTAGACTTGCTTTGATAAAATTGCCAACTCTAAATAGTCGACGATTGATTCTGAGTGCGTTATTTGTTCTGGGCATAATTCGTGGTGATGTTGATTCGGAGTTCCTGCTTAGTCAACTAAACTTCAATGTTCCTGTTATACCTACCCGCAATTTTGAACTCTTAGCATTAAAATACTACCGTTCTGTATATGCTAATAACGATTCTTTTCGTCGTGCATGTGTTAACTTCAATAAATGCTATCACCTTATGAACATATCTGAGAGTAACGATGTACTGAAGAAAAAAATTACTTTATATCTAAATTGTTGAACTAATTATTTATATATATATTACTGTTTTGTCATTTATATGTAGTCAGTAAGGATGTAAAATCTATTGACCTAAATAAATAAATAAAAAATATACGGTTTATAATTTACATGTTCAAATGTTGGTATGTTAAGTACATTTGACATAACCTATCAAAAAAAAAAATCTTAAAACAGCTGATTGCTGTATGTGTATAATAAAAATTAAATTTATAATTAAATAAAACTGTATTTTAACATGGAATGAGAGATTTTTGTTTTACTATAAATTATATTTATGAAAATTTCAATTAATTTTTGCCGCCACAAAATTTTTGTTATAAAAAACAGCTGATGTCAGATGGTTTGTCACAAGAAAATAGAACTCGTTCTAAATAAAAAATGTCATGTGTATTGCACACATAGAAATAACACATGCTATTGTTTGAAGGTGTTCAGACTATATGTACAAATTTGACATGCGAAAAAGTGACATTCCATATGACAAATACACACAATGTGAACACACCTTAATTAGTTCACGTGTGATTATTTTTTCCTGCTCAATTGAATTTGTTCATAATTTTAATTTTAAAAGTCCAAAAAGATATTTGCAATGGATTTTGATGATCTATTTGTTGATTTAAGTTTCTTAAATTTAGTAAATATTATAAAGAAAAGAAGATCAAAACGTGGGCGTCGCATTAGAAGATATAAAAAAGTTTTCAAAAATATGAAAAAGTCAGATGAGGAGCAATTTTTCATACACACTCGGATGACTCGTGATGTGTTTGATTTCTTGTTGCCTCTTGTTCGTGATGAGCTAACAAGACCTAGACAAAGAATTGGTGCTGAAGAGAGACTACAAATAACGCTTCTGTAACTAGAAAATTATTATCGGGATTTGAAATAGCTTGCTACGTCAAACTTTAGTTATTTAGGTCACGCATGTTCCTTACAATCAATAGCGTGGAGCCACAAGATTGGAAAATCCATGGTACGGGGTATAGTATTGGAAACCTGCAAAGTGCTTTGGCGTGTTTTATCTGCAATTTACCTAAGTGAGCCAACTACGTCCCAATATGAGGATATTGAAAATGACCTTTAGGTCTATATGGAATGCTCCCAATTGTGTGGGTGCCATTGATGGGAAACATGTTGCAATAAAGTGTCCCCCGAATTCAGGATCTATGTACTATAATTAAAAAAATACTATAGCTTGGTACTAATGGGAGTATGTGATGCGCATTACACTTTTACATCCGTATGTGTGGGAAGCTATGGTAGCCAAAGCGATGCAGGTATTGCTCCTTAATATACTTCAACGTTTTCATATCCAACATGTTTTGAATCACTTTTTTATTATAGGAATATTTCGTTTGCCATCATTCGGACAAGCAGTTATGGACGGCAATATGCCAGTTCCATCAAGTAAACCACTAGGTTCATCACATGGGGATCCCTTTCCTCACTACTTCATAGGTGATGCAGCGTTTCCATTGCGAAGTAATTTAATGCGCCCTTATCCAGGCTCAAACCTGGATACATTAAGAGCTACTTATAACTACAGACTCTCTCGTGCTCGGAGAGTTATAGAAAATTGTTTTGGTATCCTATGTGCCCGCTGGAGAATATTATTGACAACAATAGAAACGTCACCGGACAATGTCGAAAACA
Organism: Bellardia pandia; assembly: GCA_916048285.2. Classification (NCBI taxonomy): domain Eukaryota; kingdom Metazoa; phylum Arthropoda; class Insecta; order Diptera; family Calliphoridae; genus Bellardia; species Bellardia pandia. Next base: position 88,661,634 of record OU696532.1, on the reverse strand, counting down.
TTGCGCTGGCGTGTACTGTTTTACATAATTTCATTATGTTGAATGACCAAAAACGCTGGTATTGTCCATCAAACTACGTGGACCGTGAATTTGAAGATGGAACTATACAAGAAGGTGACTGGCGAAGACAGCTCAGAAATAATGGTGACAGACCAATGCGTTCTTTTTCTACTCATATCCGTAGGTCTACTCAAAATGCAATTGATTTAAGGAATAGATTGGCGGAATATTTTTAAAATGAAGGAGCAATCCCATTCCCGCATCATATGATTTAGTAGGTCATATTTGATAATCAGGTATGTGATGGAAATCGAAAACGAATCAGTTTTGGAAATACATTTTTATGCATTTATAATCTAATTTTTAAAATTTTTGTTTTCAGATTCCCTTTAGTAGTCCAATATCTTTATATTTTATGTGATAAAAGTTTTTCAATACAGAAATAAAGGGTGGTTAAATTGTAAGGGCCGATGTTGAATGTGAACCACACCTAAACGCCAAGCTGTTTTCCGAATTTTATTTGACATTTCTCTATTTCAGACTTACTCAATTTGAACCATGGAGAGATACACAATCCAACAACGTGTTAAAGGTATCCAGACTTATTATGAAAATGGGCGTTCAAATCAAAATGCATATCGTGCACTTCGTGATTTTTTGGTCAATTTGATCATCCAAATGTGCGTACAATCGCAAAAATCGTGGAAAAATTCGAGCAAACCGGGTCTGTAGAAGATGTGAGAACACCAGTGCATGCTCGTACAGCTCGTACTACAGAAAATATTGCTGCTGTTCGCGATAGTGTGGCTGAAGAGCCGTCCACCTCAACTCGTCGTCGTGCCCAACAATTGCACCTCTCACGCTCGTCGTTGATGAACATTATGCATAAAGACTTGCTTTTACACGCTTACAAGGTGCAATTGGCTCAAGACCTAAAGCCTCTTGACCATTCCAAACGTCGTGAATGGGCAGAATGGTGGCAAGAAATGGCAACAGTGGATGATCAATTTTCGAAGAAAATCATCTTCAGTGATGAGGCACATTTTCACCTCAGTGGATTCGTCAATAAACAGAATTGCCGCATTTGGGCGAATGAGAATCCAAGAGTGATTGTCGAAAAACCAATGCACCCACAAAGAGTGACTGTTTGGTGCGGTTTATGGGCTGGCGGCATCATCGGGCCGTATTTTTCCAAAATGTGGCCGGTCAGGCAGTTACTGTGAATGGTGTTCGCTATCGTAAGATGATAACGAACTTTGTATGGCCCGAATTGGAAGATATGGATGTGGACGATATGTGGTTTCAACAGGACGGTGCCACTTGCCACACAGCTAACGAAACAATGGCTCTTTTGCGCAACAAATTTAATGGCCGTGTTATCTCACGTAATGGCGATGTCAATTGGCCGCCAAGATCATGTGATTTGACACCGTTGGACTTTTTTCTTTGGGGTTATTTGAAAGAAAAGGTGTACGTCGATAAGCCAGCAACAATTCAAGAGCTAAAGGATGAGATAATTCGGCACATTAACGGCACTGAACCTCCATTATGCCTCAGGGTCATCGAAAATTTAGACCATAGGATGGAGGTGTGCCGCTGTGGTCGCGGCGCCCATTTGACCGATATTTTGTTCCATACATAATTGAGTAATACCAATATATCATAATAAAATAAAATTACAATAATTTCCTAAATAGTTTGTTTTTTATTCCAAATCAACATCGGCCCTTTAAATTTAACCACCCTTTAGTTCCTCACAAAAATTGCTTGATGTGCTATTTGAGCAAAATAAAAATACATGTTAGCACATACCCACATAATAACATATGAAAAACAAAGTTTGTGTTGCAAGTCTTACCTGGCACCCTCCATAGAGTCTGCTAAAAAATCAAGACTATTATAATACTTCCACGGAGCGCCAATCTTTTTTGAGGAACCTGAGGGAAGATCATCGGCATTTTTCTCCCTTCTGTACCGGTCTTTTAAGCTCTTCCACTTTATTTTGCATTCTTTAGCTTAAATAAAAATCAAACATAAATATGTATGTACATATTAATATGTTTAAATGTTGATTAAATATTCAAAGTACCTGGCAAATTAATATCCATTCCAATGTTTTCCCAAATTTTCTCCTTGTGATGAACATCCTTATATTTTCCAGCCCTTTTGTTGTAAATGCATGGATTTGCACGCACCAGCTCAATTAGTGGTTCATTTAAGTTCTAAAAGCAAACAAATTATATTTAGTAAAGCCAACTTCACTTTTTACGCTCTGTCAAAATTGGATTTTCCAATTGCAAAGCGTTAGCGTCGCGCTATTTGGGTTGGTCTCATACATTTTGTATGGGCATGAGAAATTTTGAAAGCCAGACAGAGCTTTGCGTCGTAATTTAGGTTGGTCTGTTACTCTCTAACATAGAATAAATGTATTATCAACAATATTATTGATATATACATACATAAATATATTATTAACTCAAACTGGTACATCTACATTTGATTTTTCATGTGAGGAAGGAAAATCTTTTTTCTTTTCTGAAAATACTATCAAACTTCCATTGCACAAATTTGATTTAATTTTTATTCCAATTTTATATAATGCCATTACACATTAGTGTTCATAAATACAAATAATTTGCCATCTGCAACTACAATGTTTCAAACTTTTATTAAAAATATTAATGACCAATCTTGGAAAAATATTATATTAGACCATGATTATCAAACAGATGCTTTAACTGTGGAGTGTTTGTATGCCAATACTTGAAAGCTCTACTGAATGGTAAATCTCTTTAAAATCTTTCAAATTTAAATGATTACAGGGATGTAATGCAAATTTTACTAAAAAAATATGCAGATAATATGAGTGAAATTTGTGTTCATTGCGGAGATGACGTTGATAATTCCATATTTAAATGCACAGAGCACTGATGGCAAACATAGTACAATTGTACTTTTTTTTGATAAATTTTAAACACAGTTGGTACTACCACGAGTCATATGGTACAATTTCAAAATACTGTTGCATAAAAATTTGGTATTTCAGATGAAACAGATAAATATCAGCCATGTCACAGAATTTAATTCCGTTCGGAAGTGGATTTATTTCCGTTTCATTCCGAACAAATTTTTCGTTTTGATTTTTCTATAGAAGCAAAAAATGGAATTAATTCCACCACCATTGCGTTCTCCGGCCAAACAGTACAAGTACGAAGCTCAGAGTCGTATTTGATGCTTCGGCAAAAACTTCTTCGGGAAAATCACTAAACGATATTTTTCTTGTAGGACCGACTATACAAGATGAATTTCTACAAGCTCTCCGTTTTCGTACATATAAATATGCACTCACAGGCAACATTGTTAAAATGTATCGAATGTTTCTGGTACAGGAGTCGGATAGTTTGTGTTTTATTCAAAATCAACATCGGCCCTTGAAATTTAACCACCCTTTATTACGAAAAAATTGACTTCTAAAACTCATTTATTTTATTAATCAAATTAACATTTAACGTTTAATAACGGGTTTTCCAATAAGGACTTGACAACTTTTTTTAAATCGATTGTAACGTGTGCTGTGTGGCTTGTGGCACCGTCTTGTTGAAACCACATGTCATCCAAGTCCATGTGTTCCAATTCGGGCCAAAAATAATCGCTAATCATTGCGCGATAACGATCGCCATTTACAGTAACGTGACGATCGTTATTGTCGACGAAAAAATATGGCCCAATGACGCCGCCGGCATGCAAAGCGCACCAAACAGTAATTTTTTGTGGATGAAGTGGTGATTCGTGAAGCACATGTGGATTTTCAGCAGACCAATAACGCATATTTTGCTTATTGACGAACCCATTGAGCCAAAAATGAGCTTCGTCACTGAAGATGATTTTGCGATGAAAATCATCATCTTGGTGCATCTTCTCCAGAGCCCAATCGGAGAACGTACGTCGACTCAAATGGTCCATCGGCTTCAATTCTTGAGTCAGCTTAATCTTGTATGGGTGTAAACCCAGATCCTTACGCAAAATTCGCCATAAAGTGGTCTTGGGGATGCCCAGTTCTTGAGAACGCCGCGGAATCGACTGATTTGAATCGTTTGCTACGGACGCCTGAACGGCAGCGATATTTTCGGAACTTCGACCAGGCCGTTGTCTCACTGGCACGACAGCATCACACAATGAATATGTAGACTCAAATTTTTGCACTAAACTTGTTATTGCTTGTCTACTAGGGCGAGAATTACGACCGAAAATTGGAGTTAACGCTCTTAAAGTTGCGGTCACCGACTCCGAATTTCGGTAGTACATTTTTATAATTTCCAAACGTTGTTCCTTCGTGTACTTTACCATAACGAAAATGTTAAGTTTACTGAAAAAAAAGAAAGCAACAATTAGATGATCAGTGAAATAGTGCGTTCACAATTTAAATTCAGAGTTAACAAGTAGCTATTGGAAAACCCGTTATTTAGCTGTTGAATTATATCGAATTGTACATATACTTATATTTCTACCCTTTTTTTTAATTATATCTAATATTTAATTCCTACCCCTTGTTTAAATTATATTTGAATTATATGTACATACTTTTCATTTTAACTTAATTGTTATTTACATAAATACTTAAATTGTTTTGCATTTAAATTAATTGTTATTATACATACTTACATTTGTTGCATTTAAATTATACCTGAATTATACATATACTTACCCTTATTTACTCTTTGAATTATTCTAAAAACTTAATTATACCCTCATACGTACACCTACATACTTACCCAAAATTTAATTCTAATTGCATGTATAATTGCCATTACTTTTACACCCTATTGAATTATCCTGAATTGTATTATACTTACCTTTATATTTACATCTTAATGAATTCTCTATTTTACTGCAAACCTAATTGTATTCTACTTATATATTTACCTTATTTACGTAAAATTAATTATACATAATTACCTTACACATTCTTATATATTAAATTGAATTATACACATGTTTATACTTACCTCAAAACTGAATTCGAATTATATTTATACTATTCTCTTGTTAAATTCACATTGTTCATTTATATCGAATTTATATAGTGCATATTTTATTGTTATTTGCATTCATACTATATTGAAGTTGTAATATATTAAACCCCTGTTTTTTTGAATTTATATAGCATAGTATTTTAAAATTATAACAGTATTTACCCTATAATGTAAACCCAATTGCCTGTCTGGTATGGAGATATGGGACCCTGAACATCCACCAACTTTGTTATCTTGATTATAACAAGGGGCGGGATGTTTAGGCACGAAACCCCTAAAATAATTTAAATCATATTTTGTGGTACGGTAACCCTGCAACTGCAGCGTTACTCGTTACTAATCTTCTTTTTTCCTCATTCTCCACGTCTACCAACAGGCAGTTGTGGTGATTGGTTTTTTTTAACACAACAAATCACTCTGTATCAAACCATTAAAGCAAGCGCACCATCATTAAAAAATAAACAAAAGAAACAAATAAAAATAAAATTAAAAAAGTGCATCTTTATAGTGAACTGCAAAACTCAAAATAAAATTGTGTATGTTTTTCTTAAAACAACAAAACAAAAAGGTTTTATTTAACAAAACAAATAAATGAGCAAGAAAAAAAAATAGTGACAACAGAAAATCATCTTGTTTATCGTAAAAAATATATTAATGCAATTTAACAACAAATAAAACTTTGTAATAATATAGTGTTTAGCAATAATAAACAAGTTGGGTTTGAAATCATCCTAAATAATACTGGATTTGCAAACAAGAAGCTATTGGGATAAATTCTAAGAACAACGGACACCAGCTACAACAACAACAGGTTGTCCGATAGACACCTTACCTCATCATCATCATCCTCAAGGAACCAAGTGCTCTATCCACATCACCCTCATCCCTTTCATCCAGGACCCTACCTCAAAATCATCCACTTCACCCTACAGTCCACGTAAGTCACCCCCCATTATTTTTTTATTTTCTCATATCATCATTTACCCCAACATAATTATTCCTTAACCCGTGTACATATACAGAATGCTTGTATAACCCGCGGAATAAGTTTTACCATTTTAGCTGTTTTAAAATTCTTTTTTTGATAGGTTATGTCAAATGTAATTGACATACCAACATTTGAACATGTCAATTATAAACCGAATGTGAAACTCAAATTTTGACAAACACATGATAACACATGTGGATAGAAAAGTGACATTCCACATGACAAATACACACAATGTGTATTGTCACTTTTTCGCATGTCAAATTTCTCTGTGTACAATACACATGACATTTTTTATTTAGAACGAATATTTTCTGTATTCTTAGGTATATAAGTAAAGGAATTGTAGTGTAGTAATTGTCGAAGTACATTATGTACATAGTTTTTAAACTAACCTTACTACAATGTTTGCGGATGCTTGCAGATTTGGCTCTTCTGGGCGCATAGTTTCATTTGCTCCGGTATAAATTTCAAACTTGTACGCATACCCACACATAACAAAAAAAATGTAAATCCCCAATTTTAGGCTTATTTGGCAGATATGTACGATTAAGTCAATAACAGGTCTAAGAACGGTCCCGCTTCGGATCGTCGCGTGGTAGTTTTTTTCTTTATCATTAAAATGTAGATATTGCCTTATTTTTTCGAATTGGTGTAAAGTCATTTGCTGCATTATTACGTCTACTGATCGGTCATTATTGCTTTACCAATAATCTCTGGTATTTGGTAAATTGAAATACATCATGTAAAAGATAACACCAATAAACTTTCGCAACTCCGAAATACTAAAGTAAAACTTTTCATCTCATCCAGCATACCGTAGAGTTTCTTCAACTAAAAGATTTTCTAAACTTTCTGGAAATAAATAGCTCCACACTTGATAAGAAGTTACTTCAAATTGCAAATTACCTTGTTTCCATATTACTTTCTCAAATGCTGAGGATTTAGGATCGAAATTTTAAAGGAAATAAATTGAATATCGAAGAACTTGGTTGCAATTCTATGGAATGTTCTAAGGAAGCAGAAAGTCCTGGTATAGATACAGAATTTTCTTAAGAAACAGGAAAGTTTTCAGATTGATTTGATAAAGGTTTATTAGAAATCCCCAAATTTGTTGTAGAACATTTTTGTAGTAGAAAGAATAAAAAAATACCTAAGTAAGTGCACACAAGAAAACAAAAGCAAACTGTTCGAAAACGTTTATTTTTCTACACAAAATTTGTCTTTTCGAATACAATGTATAAAAAAAATTTGAATTGAATATTTGAAAATAGTGCGGAGTGCATATTGTATCTTTAAAGATACAACCACTAAAAGTGATTTTGCAACTAAAGTTGGGGTCGCATTAGTTTAAAATTTTATTTTTTATTAAAATACATTACACACAGGAAATTATATTTTTTTTAACTAAATTAAAAATGCCGTTATTGTTGAAATGCGACTATAAATTAGCTATTTCTAAAAATATAGGAATTGTGAAATTTTGAGTTTAACGTTATGTAAAACTACTAATTTAAAAACTATTGCAATAAATCTGATACAGTATGATAGGAAATATGGTTCTGAGTAGTTATTTATAATATTTCTTGATTTTGTGAAGAAATTAAATTTTTCTGGTTGTATCTTTAAAGATACAGTATGCATTTAAGGGGTAAAGTCACAACACCACTTTTACTTCTCTTACCTTTATGTCCACACGGACATGTCAAAATTAAAATCCTTTAATTTGGTTGAAATTTCATTGAAAGCTGCATACCGTGCATGCTTGTTATGATAAAATTTGTCCTTTGGGTTGTACAAACATTAAAATTTTTGCCACATTCTTATCATTTAAAGCACTGCTTCTTTGCGCCACTCAAACTAAGTCAACGAAAAAAACTTTAATCTTTGAATAAACTTTTATAATAATACACTTACCTTTATAATATCCTTTTCCATTTTACAGTATGGATATACAAATGCAAAAATTAATATTTTTGTTAGCAATTTAATAAAAATAATATTTTAACACTTTTCTTTCTTCTTCTTTTTTTACACATAAATTTCCAAGTCGTTTCTTTGAAAAATGCGTTAAAGCCGCTGCAAAAATTTTTGGTGGCGTCACTAAAATGCCGGCGTCAAAAATATTGATTTAAGGTTTTTCGTCTTTTAATATACAATATGTGGAGCTTGTATCAAATATTTTTAAATAATTTATATCATTGTTATTAAATTAACAATATGAGATCAAAAAAAATATTTAATTTATCACTTATGCAAATTCTTCATACGGCCGGCTATTGATAGCGCAGATATTTAACCGTCGACAAATCTTTTCGCATGGCATATACATTTGAAAACATGTGTATGAACATAAGAAAATAGAGCGTGTTCTAATCGAAAAAATTACATATGTATTTCCACATGTATTTTACACAAGCATAGTTTATGAGGTCACCAACTACATGTTTTTACTCCGTTATGTAAAATTTCACATGTATAATGTAAAAAACACGTAGTGTATAGCCACCTTAACTAATAGAGCAGTATCTATCCGCACTAAAACAGAATAATCCAATTATACCCAATGTTCACTTTCTGCCTCCTATGTGATTGTCACGCAATTTAATGAGGTCAACAAAATTCCAATAAAGAAATGTTAACTTGTTCTTTTTCAAGCAATTCCACACTTTGTTCTTATTATTTTCCTCTATTTGTTCACTTTTCACTTTCAATGCACTTTCCACTTATCAGGCACTTTTAAGTTTGAACTTGAACACACTTCACAAATGTAACACAAGAATTAATAGCGTCAGGAGGCATTATCCACACAATTCTATTTGTTCCTTTCAGTCCTTTACACTTCAAAAACACTTTTAACACTCATATACATATATAATTTCCTTCGCTAAACCACTGGAATTTATACAAAGTTTTAGAAGAATCTTCTATATAAAGCGATCATTGTGGTATAACAATTTCTTAAAAGAAGATTGATATTAGTCTTGTGAATTCAGTCAACGAGCAAGGTTGAAGTGATAAATAAATAAAAAAAAAATAGTAAAAATAAAAAAGTGCAAGAACAGACTTGTGAATAATAATTTATGTAATAAAATTAAATAAATAAACATTTGAAAAAAAAAAACGAAAGATTAATAATAAGGAAGTTATATATCATTCAATTGTGTGAGAAGCCATAGTAGGCATCATTGATTAGGATCTGTGTATTGAATTTTTGGGAAGCCATAGTAGGCACGAAAATTATCTTTATAAGTCATACGTTTGTATGAGAAACCATAGTAGGCAGCAAATTATTGAATTTTTGAGAAGCCCATAGTAGGCAAATTAGTTGCAGTTTAAATTGAAATATGATTGGGATATATTTCTATAATTCCGCTTAACTGCGAAGAGATACTACCCTAAAAAATTAATAAATAAAAATTCAAAATAAAGAACGAAGAGAATATATATCCATTGAAAAGGCCCAGAGTTGGAGTTCCGGCTGATGAAATTCAACGATTGCTGTAGGAAAAAGAACAAGAGTATGAATTATTAAATAAAAAATTCGATTATATTTGGAAGGAGAACCGAAATCTGAGAAGGAGAATAGAAGATTTACATCACAAGTTTGTTAGCGATGAAAGTGATGGGCTATCTAGTGAAGATGGAATGATTTTTGAAGAGATGCCAGTTACTGAAGCTGCATATGGAAAATGCAAGTTAAATGGGCAAGAAAAAGTTTCAAAGACTATGAAGAGAAACCAGACTGATGCCGTAGCTGGTTCAAAGAAATCCATTAAGGTAAATAATTCTGAATCTATGAATGCTCGTAACAATACTGTGGGTCCATCTACGAAGACAACAACAAATAAAGGAAACAAGAAAAGTAAGTCCGGTGCCAGTAATTACCACTTATAATGTAGAAATAAAGAAAATGGTAGATTTAATTGATGGACTATTAGGTCATAAGAATTATAGTCTAAAAGCTTTAGGAAAAAAATTCGTAAATTTTGGGGTCTGCTCTCTCGAGGATTATGACAAAGTCAAGGCTCTACTTGAGAGCCAGAAGGTTAATTTTTATACGTACACCCCTAAGGGTCTGCGTCTATTCACTGTTGTGATTGAAAGACTTCCGCATTCTTTTGATTCGGGAGACATACTGGAGTACCTGAAGGGGCTCCAGATTAACGTTAATGTTGTAACGAACCTTCTTTGGCTGGGGTATAACTCACGGCTGTCCAAAGTTCTGTCACAATAAAATTTATTTAATTTTGTGACCTCTAAATTAAAACACGGCTTCGTTACATAAATTTTAATTCTTCTTTATTACAATTTAGATTGTTTTACCGGCAATCTATCACTTTACTTTAATCTAACCAATTATCTCTTGACGAGTGGTGAGAGTACGAACGACCGGGATCGTGGGATGATGGCAGTGGTAGTTGGTAATCCAAATCACCTTCGAGGTGACCGGGTATGGTTGGAACAAAGTCGCGTGTAAGGCCCAGTCAAACTACACACGAGGGTAAGCCTGGAGTATAACCCACTGGACTCACTCCCTTGTGTAGCTCGTAGTAGTTGGAGTCCTGGAGTATAACCCACTGGAACGCCAACCACACTCAGCGATGACCCAGTCAAACTACACACGAGGGTAAGCCTGGAGTATAACCCACTGGACTCACTCCCTTGTGTAGCTCGTAGTAGTTGGAGTCCTGGAGTATAACCCACTGGAACGCCAACCACACTCAAATATGGCCCAGTCAAACTACACCCGGAAGTAAGCCTGGAGTATAACCCACTGGACACACTCCCTTGTGCGACTCGTAGTGGTGCTCCTGGAGTATAACCCACGAAACACCACTACGCTCGGTTACTGTGTGAATAGATTACTAGACCTGTGGTATAACCACGGGTTTTGCAATCTATCCACACTACCCAACTACTACCAATACCACTCACCTGCTAGAAACGATCACTCCAACTGCTCAACACACACTGATCCCACTACAGTCTTTTGCTCTGCTTTTATACCTTTTTCTCAACTCGCGTAATTACCCAGATGGTAACATGTACTCGTTCGCACAGCTGATTCTGACAGCGCGATAATCATTGTTAGTAACCACCAGCCGTAGGGGCGCTAGTGTACGTGTGTTGTTGTTGCCGTCGGCCACTAGATGGCGCCGTAAGTAAGTACTCTAAATTCACCACGAACTTACTAACTAACCATACTATATATATTACTTCAATGTACATTTTATAGTGCAATATTCATAAATATAATAATATACATTCAATATAATCATATGAATTCATAAATGTAATAATATAAATTTCACAATTAAATAATCATAAATATATAAATTTCATAATTCACTAAACTAATATCATTCGATACCATGAATAAAAAAAGAATCAAAAATACAGATCATAAATATCAACAATCATCAATAATAATTTACCGAGTGGGTGGAAACGAGGGTTCCGACTTCCACCGTCACAATGTGATTGGGTTATCGAAGTTGGGGAATGACAAATGGGTTGTTAGAATGTCTGGAGACATTGATATTGGTAGATTCTACGACATTAGATACATTTTGCGCTGTAGAGTACATATAAGAAAATTTGTGGTGAAGGGCATAACACAATGCTATAATTGCCAACGTTTTGGCCATGTTTCGACTAACTGCCGAATGTGGTGGATCACATGGTCCAGGCAAGTGTAATGTGCCACCAAAGGGGGAGAATACTGGAGAGACACTGGTCACCGAACCCTTTACCGGCCAGGTTTCTAGGCAAATAGGGTTGCCTGTGAGTTGTGTCAATTGTGGGGTTGTGGGACATGCGGCTGGCTCAAAGGATTGTCCGCGTAGAATTGAAATCCGACGTATGCTAGAGGATAGAAAAGTGGCAAGAAGTGCTCCTCTATCGACGACTGCACCTACCTCTAACGGTGTGTTGAGGCCTGGGGTCTCTTACGCAGCGGCAGCTGAGGCTGCTACGGGTGACAAAAAGGCAAGGCTAGGAATGTATCGAGATCTCATGGGACTGATATTTCTTTGGGTGTTGTTATTGACCGTGACTGCAAGCGCTTCTTCGGTGGGGGCCTACTACAATGTCTGAGTAGAATATGTGGGTTTGCAAAGGAATATCGGGATTTGGGTGATGAGGATAGATCACGCGCTCTACTCGGTATGTTTATGTCATTAGGTCATCATGGCTAGCAATAATAAAGTCATATTTGCGAACGTGAAATCAATAAGCGACATTACCTTAACTTATTTTTGATAGAACATAAACCAGATATAATGTTATTGGCTGATCACCGTTTGAGTTCTCGCCACAGATTTGACAATAACGGATATAAGATATTTAGACGGGATAGACAGAATGGACGGGGAGGGGGTACGGCTGTTATCATTAGGAATAATCTTCATTGCGAAGAGGTGGTCCTTGATACGGGTGTCATTGAGAATACTGCTGGACGCTGGACTACGAATCTGACCATAGGGCGGTGAAGATGATCTTCCTTAGCAGTGAATGCGTGATGCGGGAACCAATCACAAAGTTTGATTATGACAGAATGGATTGTCGGAAATTTAGACATATATTGACCAGAAATCTTACGGACTGTGAACTACCAGTTGACAGGAATATCACTGAGGGTGAAATTGACAAATACATTCGACAATTAGGCAAGACATTTAATATGAATGTTATCCTTCGTTATTCTAATGAAAACAAGTCATTATGTAAATAATATTCGTTTCAAATATGAATATTTATTAAAAAAAGTATTAAATTTTTTATATGCATATATTTAATATATTGTAAATTTGTACAAAGTTTAGGTTTTGTAATTATGGTTAGATAAACTATTAAATTAAAGTATTAGAAATTCAGTTTTTGTGTTAAAGTGTGTTAAAAATAAGATATTTTTTAACAATTATAGTTTTTTTAAAAGTAAATATAATTTTTTGTTATTCACATTTTAGATAACTCATCTAAAAGTAGGCAAATTTTAGTATTATTTTTTACAGTTTTTGATATATTGTATAAATATTTTTCTATAAATATTCAAAAGGGATTAGAAACCAAGGGATACTCAACATTAAACAAATGATAAGACTTAAAACATATATCAAACGATCGTTGAAAGCTATTAAATAGCATGATTTGGCCATCCAAATATATAAAAAAGTTATTAATTTTAAAAGTTTTCATTTCTCCTAAAGCCAACAGAAAGGGTTGGATTGGATCTCCTTTTGCAGATAAAAAATCTAAATGGTCCTCCAAAGACTGCATAGTTTCGTTTGTATAAATAAAAGATTCTTGCGAATCTCTCATTGTAAATTTGCCGTATTCCCTCTTGCCATTGATATTTTTTCTGTTAAATTTTTTTGGTGAGTGCAAGTTATAGTGCAGATACCACAAAAGTTTAAGATGGAACAATTCTTTTTTTGAAAGAAGTAATTATTTATTATTATTTATGTAATTAGCAATAATTACATATTACCATTTTCTATTTCATCTTTATTTTTAGATGTTATAATGTCCTGTATATTTTTGTCCTTGATTTGAGTATGATTTTTTAAATAATTGTATAATTTTAACAACTTATCGTCCCAACTCAAAATGGTATCTGCGTTTTTGTGAATTATGTTGAAGTCGGCATCAATCTGTTAAAATTAAATTAATTGTAATTAAAAAGAAATTCACAATAAAACTCATAAAAAATGAAATACCAATTTAAATCCATTTGACCCTTTGTATTGCGGCCACAGCTTTAAAACCTCTTTGATATTTTGATATTCATTCTTTATTTGGTCTTAAAGAAAAAAAAAAAAAAAATATTTTGTATATATACATATGTATATTACTTTAGGTCTTTCGAATCCGAAGATTGTGTAGAGTTACCAGATTCAGAATCTTTAAAAGATCTTAATAACTTCCTTTTTTGTAATATTTCACATAAATCTTTCCACGTCGTTCCGTAACTTGTTTGAAGTGACATGTGGATATCTTTGGACTCGAAATATTGAGCAATAACATTTATAATACACGAACGATGCTCCTCAGAGATTTTTTTAGATTTTTCATAATATTCTAAAATTTGACAACCATGTTTGTGGTCCTTTAAAATTTCTGAAAGCTCTATTTTTGTATTTTCTATTTCAAACTCGCTATATGAAGATTGTGATGGTGGGCAAGATGACACAGATTGAAAGTCAGTCGAATTTGTTTGAGATAAAAAAGGTAAGTTGTTATCTGCTCTCCACTTTTTTAAACAATGTTTAAAAAGGATTTTGTTGCCAATTTTCATTTGCTGCGCAATTTCATGTATGTCATCAGATTACATTATTGAAAGTACTTTAATGGTGATGTTTTACTCTGAAAAAAATGTCATAAGTATTTTTTTTTTAATAAAATAAATGTAATCAAATTTACCTTCAAAAATTATTGTAAGATGTTTTAAGTCCCAGGTAGATAATAGGTTTTCTAACGAATTATTCTGTGATTCTTTACCTAAAATTGAAATTTAAACATATTCTTTGGCCCGTATCATATATTTTCCTTTTGATGGCTTTACAATAGTGGTAAGAGGTCCAACTAGCGAATTAGTGGTTAAAAGAGCAAATTCGCCAAAATCATTAGGGTTAATTTCAAAAGCTGTGAAGGTATGGAATAATAGTTTTATTTGGATATATTTCACATTTTCTTTTCCAAAGGTTTGTTTGAATAATAATATTTTGTATGCTGTCACCTGATGATAATTTGGACATAAAATCTACCATATTTAAAAATGTATTGTTCTTTTCAAGAATTTTTTTCAAACAATATTTCGTGGGCATAAAAGCTTCTTTTTTTTGTAATTTGAAAATACTCCCGCTGGCCTTTTTTATGTATGAATGATTCACTAGTATCCACAATCACCTCCTCAAGAGGACTTAACAAATCTTCATCCATTAATTTAGCTTTAAGTAGATGCTCCGTTTTGAATAAATTGAAGATATTTTGGCCCTGTTCTGTAAATTTACAAATTTGTAAATAAAATTCACTATCACAAAACAGAGATAGAAGTGGTTGAATAATTAATTTGAACATGTTGTCGTTTATACATATTTTCCGCATCTTTTCGCGAAAATTGGAAATTTGAGTACAAATTAGTTTGAAATGTTAATAAATTCTTTAATATTATATTAAAACTAGCTAAACCCGGTGTGCTTCGCTACCCCTCGTTATAAAATAAAACGTTTTTATATATTTAGAAACATTTATTTATTTAATTTTAATGTATTTATTGCAATGTTTTAGGATATACAATATTTTTAGTTTGCCCATCAAGAGTATACACATATACACGGGATATTAACCTTGAACTTAGGTAACAGTCATCGCAAACGCTAACCGAACAGGCAAAAATTGTTTAAAATCGAATGGTAAATCTGTTGGTAGCATTGGAATGCGTAGCAAAAGTACATCTGTACCTTATTTTCCTGTTATAATGGTCGCTTCTATTAAAATATTTCTAAGTTTTTTTTACTGCAAGTCGAGTGCCATTGCAAAGCCGTGGTGATCGGTATTACGCAGTAAAATAATTGGCAATCCAATTTTAAGTTGTAGCACATGTGGTGGAAAGCCTGGCACATTGAGTGAATTTAAAAACTCAACAGGAACATTAACGGCCTTATGGGTTGCTTAATTGATTTGAAAAATAATAGGATATTATCCCTACGGTCAATTATCGAGGGTTTCCGACTTCCACCGTCACACATCCCCTCTTCGTCGTGGGCCGTGGACTTACTCTCACGGCATGACTTCCACCGTGACTCTCCCGGCTTTGGAGACCTTGATGTTGTACACGGTACTGCCGCTCCTATGCTTAAACTTCATCCGTTATCCTGGCTTTTGTGTCTGACATGCCGCCTCTATTCTGCATCGTAGGTCGTCTGGCCATGATGCACCATCGATTATATGTCCACTCTCCGGTGAACCGTTGACGTTTGGCCGCAGAGCCGCTGGCGTATGGCCGGGCCTATTGAGTGCCCTAGGTGTGACCGGTGACCGTAGGACCATGGTGGTATATGCAGTGTTTGTCCCCTGAGGGTGGCCACGGGACGGCGAAGGTGACGTTCCAATACTGGTAGGGCTGGATAGATTTACCGAGGCAAAAGACCAGGAGGTGTGGATGGACAGGCAGGGGGAGACAGGCGTCGATTGTTCGGAAGAGCTATCGGTTAAGCGTCGGCTAGGCCATTCCCCTTTTATATTCTCGTTCGATTCTTGTTCATGCGACTTTTCGGGTGTGACTACCTGTAACGATTCGGTGGTGGAGCCCTCGTTCTGTTGACTGCTGGGGATACCCCCGGTGCAAATGGGCTGCCACATGTCACATCTGGACCACCAGAAACGGTAGGTAATCGTCCGTTGGAACCCGGCGTGGCCCCCAAAATTGTGGCATCTGGAGTCCTGCACATCTATCGTACCCCAGCCTCGGCCTCTCTGTGGGGTGCTGGACTCACTCGCTGTATCTGCTGTCGCCTGGCTTCCGATTGGCGATTTGGTGGCTAGGGTGGTATCTAACTCCCCGAGTTCTTATCGGAACAACTCATCTAATTCGGACGGGGTGCCATCCCATGGTGGTGAGGTCACTGTTGTGCTGAGATCGTCTTCGCGTTGCTCTGCTGTTGAGTTATCCCCTGGAGAGTAGATTAATCCTGACCGTCTGCCAGGTGTTATTGGCACGTCTCTTTCGATCGGATTTGGGGAAAACCATGGTCGATCATCTTCGGTTGCCGGGTTGGGTTCGTCACCCTGGTGGCCTTCTTGGAGGTTTAGGTGAGGTTGACCAGGCGTCGGGGGGATGGTATCAACACACCGATATGGGCTTCTATTAAGTTTTTGGTGTTCAGGCTCCTTCAGGGGGCTGCCGTCATCATCTGAGATCACGTAAGTGATAATCGGGTCGTTGTCAGGTTGGCTGCGCTGGGCCTCCTGCGATGTGCTCGGCCTCTCTTGTGTGGCGGGTACTGTATCCGTTGTAACGAGCACCCTTTGCGGTGGTGATTTTTCCCCGACCTTTGTCTTAGGGCGCGGGTCCTCTACGGTGGCCCTCGGGTTAGTGGTGGACATTCGATAAAGGGTCGCTCTTCCTGCCCTTCTGGGTTCTTCTCTTTCCTCTCTACGGGTCCCAGTCGCAGCGTCATCTTCTAGAAAAATCATGCGCCGCCTTTTTGCCTGTTCTTCCTGCATCCGCTCACGAAACTGCCGGCTGGTTCTTTGGAAGCGTCCCCCGTTAGTCATTCTGGTCTCGTGGGCGAATCTAGGGAAAAGAAGAAAGTAGAACAAACGATTCCTCTTAGTGAAATTTTTAGGGGTAGAAATGTTTAAGGTCACTAATATGGGCAGTTTTCGTGTCCCCCGTTAACGGGTTCTCGAGGGTCGCAATGACAGGGGAAATGAAAGTTTTTACAGTATACGGCCCCCCAAATTTTGGGGCTAACTTAGCAGCGAAGTTTTCCGTGGCTTTGGACAATGGGTGTTGTCGCAATAACACTGAGTCGCCGAGTTTCGGTTTCCATCGCCGCCGCCTTAGGTTGTAGTGTCTTTTCTGGTTTTGTGATGCCCGGTTGAGGTTGTGCCGTACTATCTCAAAAATTTCTGATAGCTCGGCCCGTCGTTCTTCCGGATTTCTTGGTCTCGCTCCTGTTCCCCGGGTGACCTCATCATACAAGGTGTGTGGCAGCCGTGGCTTTCGACCCTGGGTTAGGAATGCCGGAGAGTAGCCCGTGGTTTCGGAAACGCTTGAGTTGACGGCTAACATGGTTTCTGGGACCTTCTCGTCCCATTTTTGGTGCTGGTTGTCGGCTAATTGGGCCAAGATCGTTTTTATTGTACGATTGACGCGCTCTGTCGGGTTTTCTTGGGGGGTGTACGGTGCTGTGCATTGCTGCTGAATCCCCATTTCCTTTAGTACCGTTGTCCGTGAGTAGCATCTTCGGCACTCCATACCAGGCCAAAATGCGTTCTCTGAGGGCTTTGATAACACCCTCGGCCGTCGCCTTGCGCATGGGAATGAGCTCTGTCCATTTAGAGAACTTATCAAATAGTACGAGCAGCATAGTATTTCCATGTTTCGATCTGGGCAATGGTCCTACGAAATCGGCACACAGAATGGCCCATGGTTCCTCTGGGATTTTAGTCAACATTTCGCCGGCTGGCCTCTGTTGACTCACCTTGAACTGTTGACACGATTGGCAGTGTCTTATGTGCTTCCTTACGTCTCGGAAAATCCCGGGCCAGTAGTACCTACTCGTCACTCGTATGATCGTTTTCCGCATACCGAAATGCCCGGCGGTGGGGTGATTGTGGTTTTCCTCGAGGACGCGTGTTCTGTCTTGGGAGGCAACACATAGTTTCCACGGGGTACTATCCTCATTGTTCATTTCTGTCGGAGAGTTTCGGTAGAGCTGGTTGTTGATTATGACGAAGTCGGGGTGTCGGTCTGGGTTCTCTTTCACCTCCCGCACCCATCGATCGAGCCATTTGCATGTATTGGAAGAGGGGGCGGCCTCACATGTAGCCAGGTTAGCGTTCTCCCGAGGTTGTCGTGACAATGCATCGGCTACGATGTTGCTTTTGCCCTTTCGATACTCTATTTCATAATTAAACTGCTGCAGTTCGAGGGCCCACCGAGCCAGCCGGCCTGTGGGGCTTTCCAACGAATTTAGCCACTTCAAAGCGAGGTGGTCCGTGATTATGGTGAACCGGTACCCTTCAACGTATGCCCGCATCTTGCGAACTCCCCACACGACAGCCAGACATTCTTTTTCGGTGGTTGAGTAGTTCATTTCGGCTGGATTCAGATGTCGGCTGGCATACGCGATAATCCTTTCTCCTTCTTCCAGCTCCTGAGTCAGGACGGCACCCAGGCCGTAGTCGCTCGCATCGGTTTGTAGTACGAATGGTTTCGAAAAATCGGGGCACGCCAGCACTGGGGCCTCGGTAAGCTTCTTCTTCAGTGTTTCGAAGGCACTTTGCTGTTCGACTCCCCACTTCCAGTGTCTCCCCTTCTTTAATAATTGGGTGAGCGGTTGTGCTACGGTGGCGAATTCAGGTACGAACCGTCTATACCATGACGCTATCCCCAAGAATTGGCGAACCTGTCGGATATTGTTGGGTAGTTGAATTTGGGCCACGGCCGATATTTTTTCCGGATCGGTTTGGATACCTTGGTCGCTGACCATGTGCCCTAGGTAACGCGTTTCCCTCGTGAAAAACTTGCACTTATCCACATTGATCCTTAGGTTTGCAGCTCTTAACCTTCTTAAAACCTCTCTCAAATGAATCATATGCTCTTCAAGACTTCCGCTTACCACGATGATATCGTCTAAATACGCGAATGCATACGGTTCAATTTCGGGGCCGATGACACTATCGAGCGCCCTTTGAAAAGTGGCGGGGGCAGAATGCAGCCCAAAAGGCATAACTTTCCAGTGGTATAGGCCTCTTCCTGGCACTGCGAAAGCTGTATACTGCTTGCTACCTTCATCCATGGGTATTTGCCAATACCCGTTTTTTAGGTCGATACTACTAATAAAGCGGGCCTTACGCAATTTATTAAGAATGCTATCAATACGGGGAAGGGGATAAGCATCGGGTACTGACCTGAGATTTAGTTGTCGGAAATCCATACATGTCCTCCAGGCACCATTTTTCTTCTTGACCAACGTGATCGGGAAGCAATAGGGGCTGTATGATCGCTCAATGCAACCTTGGGCGATTAACTCGTTCACTTCAGCATCTATGATCGCCTGTATGGCGGGATTCCTAGGTGCGTAACGAATCTTGATAGGCCGGTCGTCTGTGAGTATAATTTTGTGGCTGGCAATATTCGAGACCCCGTGCAGTTCTTTAAATTTTGGGAGTTCCTCTTCCAGAAAGGCCGCGATCCTCGCCTGTTCCGTCGTTGCTGGTTCTGCTGTGGGTTCGTGGCACTCCAATGCCTTCCCCCCTGTGGCGGGCTTGGCTACGGTCAGTTGAGCGGGTGGTTGTGTTCCGGCCTCTGGGCGGGAGCAGTTCAGCGTTAGGCCTGCGATGTGGATACATGTGTCGAAATTCCGTAAAAATTCGAGACCCAGTATGACATCTTCACTGGCGTTGGGCATCATTATGAAGAGGCAGTTCCGGGTCCGATTTCCGAGTGTTGTTGGTAGCTCTATCGCCGTCGAGACTCGGCATACGGCCCCATTTGCTAACATGACGTCCAGTTCTGCTCGGCGGTATGTGGGGGATGTAGTAAGTCGACCATCCTCAATTGCATCGGCTCCCGTTGGCGTTTCCCGGAGTTTGGGTTTCAGCTCGAGGGCACCTATTGGCGTAGTGTCCCGTTTCTCCGCAGCTGTGGCAGCGTGCTGTGTTCCCGTTGCCGGTTCTTCGCGGGGTACCGGCTTCACTCACTGCGTTATGAGGTATACTCTCCAGGTCCTCTGCCATGCGTATTAACTCGGCTAGGGAGCCGAAATCTTTACGCCGTATCTACAGCTGGTACCTCGACTGGGCGTTCTGAAAAATCCGCTGCACTTTTGTTCCGCGGTTAATTCGGAATGTCTCATCAGGGACTGTATTGCTAGAACGTAGTCCTTGAAAGGTCCCCTGGCTGCTGTATCCTGGCGCGAATTTCGTCTTCCAACCGCTCGAAGTATCTGGCAGGGAGGAAAAAGGACAAAAAATCCTGTTTGAATGCCGACCATACTTCCCAGTGTTCGTTGTTGTTTCGGTACCACGTCAAGGCTCGTTCGCTCAAAAACTCGGGCATCACTCGGGGTAGTCGGTCCAATGTAACCCCGTAAATATCGGCAAGTTCTTCCACTCGTTCAATAAACAGCAAAGGTTCGTCGCAGCCATTGTAGGACAGGCCCCACTTTCGTACCTGATCCATCAGATGACTCCTACTGCTTGAACCATCCCCTCTTGGGTTGGTGGTAATCTCGGCTGGTTGGGGCACCTCTGCCCGGTCTATACCGATGGTGTGGCTCATTGCTGGTATGTTCAGGGTATTACTAACAGGTGTTGTCGGCACAGTTCCCTTTTCGAACTGTTTCTCCCAGCTTTGCAGACGGGCCGCGACCTCTGTGCTGTTGTCCCCATTCAGAAATTGTGACAGCCGCTTTCTCAACTCGTCCACCGTACCGTTGGTTTCCAGGGAGAATTCTTGCATACATGCCAGTAATTCTTCTCGCTTAAGCGAGTATATCCACCCCGTCTTTACCATGTCACTAGTTTTAAAAAAAAATCAAGTTTTAATATTAGTGCTTTTTTTTTTTTTTTTTTTTTGTTTGCCTCTTTGGTGGGCCTGACCAAATTTCGCAAAATAGATTTTAAATTTAACAAAAAATTTTAAAACATTCAACACTTTATTTTAATCGTTTATCAAAAATTTACTAATTTGTTCTGTTGTCAACCGTCGCTTCCTACCCACTCACTAACAGCTTATTATTGGTAACTGTTCTCTGTTTTATTCTTTATTCTAATAAAAATTTTATTTTGTGACTGTACCGTTTTCCTCGTCTTCCACTATTCACTTGTTTTTGTTATTGTTTTTACTGTTTTTACTTTTAACCACTAGGGTTCCTTTTTACATTCGTGTGTTTAAGAACGTGGTTTTAATTGTTGTACTTGTTCATGTACAGTTTTCTTATTATTCCGTTTATTACAATTTTTTTCAACACATGGTTTAACTTTATTATTTCGCCAGTTAATTTTTAATAAAATTTTTATTATATTTTCTATTTGTGCCCTAAGGCCTCTTTTAATTTTATTTTGCTGGTTTAACTTTATTCTTGACACTTTTCGCTTATTTTAATAAAATTTGTATTATATTTTCTATTGGTGCCACTTTTAATTTTAGTTTACTTAACGTTAATCCCGATTGCCTGAAACTACCCGACAATGTATTTTTTTTTCTTTTAACGATGTCCCTGCTCGGGCGCCAACTGTAACGAACCTTATTTGCTGGGGTATATCTCGCCGGATACCCAGGGTCCATTCACAATAAATTTTCTTTATTGAGACTTAGTTAAAAGAAAACTCAGGAAAGATGTTCTTAATTTAAATTATCCATTTATTCTGATCTATTCTTATCTTACAGTATTTGTTCATTTATATTCCCGACACTTCGGGGTTACAACGGCGTTTTTATTTTCCAGTTAGTCACGAGTATTTTTATTTATTTTTAATTTATTATTATGATTATTTATCTTCACTTATATATATTTGGAGTTTTTTTGTTGCTTTTGTTTACCCAATAAAGAAAATGCGATATTAAATTTTAAATTTATTTATTAACTTTAATTGTTATTTAATTTGCTTATTAATTATTATTTAATTCGCGTTGTTGCGTTGTTGACCATTCAGCTACCGACAAGAAAAAGAAAGATGGAGACAATTTATTCTTTTTAACTAAACATGTCGGATGTAACTTTTTATTGACATTTAATACTGGTTATTGGTTGTTAGTTACATTTGGTAATTGGTAATTACAGGGCGCCACATATATTTGCATTTGTCGACACTACGGGCTTGCGACGGCGTTTTCTAGTTGGGCACGATCTCCCAGTTTCTATAAACCAAAAAAAATGGTGGCCGTAAGGTTGGCCTGCTTGATCCAGTCAACAGTGGTACGTCCATATGGTATACGCTCACCACTGCCCAGTGAAGTCACCAACGACAACGAATCTGCGGTCCAACCACGGAAACGCTGTGTTGAGTGACTCGTAGTAGTAAGCCTGCGGTCCAACCACGGGCACACTACCACACTCGGTTGCGGGTGTTGGTGTAACACCAGATTGTGAACCTGCGGTCCAACCACGGAATTCACAACTGGCCCTGCACACACACTACCTAGTCTGTGGCCCAGTGAAGCCACCAACGACAACGAATCTGCGGTCCAACCACGGAAACGCTGTGTCGAATGACTCGTAGTAGTAAGCCTGCGGTCCAACCACGGGCAACTACTACGCTCGGTTGCGGGTGTTGGTGTAACACCAGATTGTGAACCTGCGGTCCAACCACGGAATTCACAACAGGCCCTGCACACACACTACCTAGTCTGTGGCCCAGTGAAGCCACCAACGACAACGAATCTGCGGTCCAACCACGGAAACGCTGTGTCGAATGACTCGTAGTAGTAAGCCTGCGGTCCAACCACGGGCACACTACTACGCTCGGCTTTGGATGTTGAGGAAGCACCACACTGAAAACCTGCGGTCCAACCACGGAATCTTCAGTTTAGGGCTACACTAACACCACTACAGATCACAAAACAAACTACTAAAGTATACCATAAACCACTTACCTACCACTGCGTTCACCGACTGTTGAGAACTGACTGATCCCGATTTTCATTTTTGTTCTGCTTTTATACCTTTTTTTCTGTTGACATACAACCAAGGTAGTTGCATCTATCCATTCGCTCAGCTGTTTATCACATTTGCTGTGTATGCGATGTTTGACTATATGCCACTAGAGGGTGTGTCTCAAGTGCTAATTCGTGTCACTGCCAATAGATGTCGCCGTTAGTCAATTTAAATTTAGTTCATACAGGAATTATATAAAATTACAAATTATATAATATAGTAATTAGTTCAATGAATTCAGTACAAAGGGTTGTATAAATTATCTATTATTACAATCAAATAAAGAAAATAATTGTATAAAAATTTAAAATATAATGATGAATGTATACAATAAAAATTATTAATTCATTAAAAGAAATATATAGAAAATATAATGATGAATGTATTCAATAAAAATTATTACTTCATTCCAAAAATACAATCTCAATTTTTTTTTTCTCAATTCAAAGAGAAATATCTAAATGTAACAAGAGAGTTTTGTAACATTACAAATTATGAGATTACAAGAATTATTAAAGTTACAATGTATAGATTACAAATTATAAACTTATTCAAAACACAAACAATCAGCCTTATTACGGTTCTCGCATTCGAGCTGCAAAATAGTCGATTTTACATTTTGGTACTACATTTCTCGAATAGCAATAACATACAATCCTGCTTAAAATTCTATTACAAGTTTCTTACCGCGAGTGTCGAATTCAGCTGTCAAAAGTAAAAATAATAGTCGATCGTTTTTTCTCATACGACAAAGAAAAATTCAAAATGAAATCAACAAAATCGTAAGTATTTTATAAAAATTCTCATTTATAAATAAATTTTTAATACTATGAATATGATTTTAGAATAAAAATTACAACAGCTAAACAGTGTGAGAAGATGGTTGTTGGGTTGCTGGAGCAAAAACCAGAACTGTCACAATCCTACGACAGCGGCCTACAAACATTGAACACCAAAGAGGAATGGAAGGAAATTTCGAACAAACTCAACTCAGTAAGACTTCCTTTTCGAACTGGTCCTGAGTGGTTAAAGGTTTGGGCCGATTATAAATGCAATTTAAAGAAAAAAATTTTGCACAAAAAAACTGAGTGTCGTGCCACAAGGGGCGGCTTAAACAAACAGTTTACTTTGTCTGCAGTAGAAGAAGCTGCTTCTGCTTTATTACAATTAAATAGTCTAATAAATTGTGATGGACAGGAAATAGGCATCGACAACGATTCCTTTGAAGAACCCGATCACGAGATAAAGTCGTCAACAAAAAATTAAAAAAAAAGACAGATCAGTAAAAATTAGTTGATTGAACAACAGCTTAAAGTCCCAACCGAGTTGTACAATGAAGTTAAAAATTCTTTAAAACAGATAGAAAGATATGGTAGGAAACTAAAGGAAACTAGGAAATTAAAAAAAAAAATTTGAACTCTACAAAAGGGAACTAAAGAAAAAAACGAACATAAAAAGCTATTGCTGGAACTAAGAGCAGATGAAATCGAAATTAAAAGACGTAAAACTGAATTGGAAGAACATAAGCATGGTTTCGAAACTTAGACATCGACTTTATTAAATAAAATATGCTGCTTTTTCTCTTTTTATAAGTTTTTCTGCCAAATGTACAAAATGAAACATGAAGTCTGCTTTAAGTTTTTTAGTAATTTATACTAAGTATGTAATTTCTTATACAAGTATATGAATTTCTTAATTTTATTCAAACTATTTTAACCCTTTCGCCCCCAAAGTTGCTTATAAGCAACTTTGATTTTAAGCACCGTTATTTTTAAAAAATTCGTAACAAATTCATCAAACAAAACATAGAGTGCGTTGAGTAAGGTTCTAGGAATTAAAAAAGCAATAAAAAACTTTAGGCAGTGTCGCGATCAACATAGTTATGATGTATTATTCAGTGTGGAGTCGAGAGTAACGCAGGTGTTGAAATTTTAGTGCAAAAAGTATAAGAAAAACAGAAATACTAAACAAATATAATTTAAAAAAATAAAAACGCAGTTTTAACAACTAAAAGTGAAATAAAAAACTAAAACAAAAATAAATTTAAAAAGTTGCATATTAGAAGCGTTATAATTTTTTGTTTATTGAAGTTGCTTATAAGCAACTTTGGGCAACGGTGGTACATAAAAATGTAGATTTGAAGTGATGAGTAAACCACGCAAGGGACTTTCTGCAGCGGACATTGAGGTAAGTTTCTCAATATCAATATGGTGTACTGTTGGAATCATTGAACCTAAATTTTTAGGAAGATCAGCATTCAAGCAATATAACCCCGCTAAGCCCCATAAATGGGGAATGAAAATGTTTACGCGAGCAAGTTCAGTATTATATGACTTTGCTCTCTATGTTGGTGATGGAACTTGTCCTTCATATGGTCTTGGAATATCATCTGATATAGTTTTGTATTTAGCATCATCGGTCCCGAAATTTAAAAATTACAAGCTGTATTTCGACATCTGGTTCACCTCAGTAAGTCTTCTAATATCGCTAAAAGAAATGGGTATAGTTTGTATCGGCACTGTAAGAAAAAACCGAATGGGCAATTGTGAGTTGCATTCCGAATCTGATCTAAAAAAGTTTGGCAGAGGATCCTACGACATGAAGTGCGAGGTCAATCACGAAATTGCTACGGTTCGTTGGTTGGACAATAAGTGGTGCAGTTACTTTCCACGTATATTGGAGATGAGCCAATTGCTACATGCCGTCGTTGGACCGCTAAAGATAAAACATTTATTGATATCGAGAGACCAGCTATTGTAACGGAATACAATAAGCATATGTGAGGGGTTGATTTATCTGATATGCTCATGGAACTTTACAAAATCGCTCAGCCAAATGGTATATGCGAATATTTTACTGGTCTTTGGGAACAGCAGTAACCAATTCGTGGCTTTTGTATCGCAAGCACTTAAAAATAGTTGAGCCGAACGCAAAGCATATGCCGCTGATTAAATTCCAAATGAGCATAGCAAATGAGTTGCTAAATGCTCGACCACCAACTTCAGTGCAAAAGAAAAGAGGACGACCTGGTGCAAGTATTTTGGAACAAGAGGAAGTTAGCTCCGCTCCGTCGTCTCCGTCCTCTTTGGCGTCCAGTTCGAGTTCCAAGTGCCGAAAAATTAATGCTTATCCACCTAATTCAAAGCGATATGATGAAAGCGGCCATTGGTTGGTTTGGGGAGGAAAAGGTCGATGCCGCCTCTGTAAGACGGGCACACCCTTATCAAAGTGCATCAAATGTGGTGTGCACTTATGTTGTAATACAAGCAAAAATTGCTTCTTATCATATCATACTTAATGTATATATACAACCAAAAAAATAAGTTCCTTAAATAATATATAAAAGAAAATTAAAAAAAATTTTTTCATTTTTCAATGCCAAGAAATACAACCTCAACGGCCCAAAGTTGCTTATAAGCAACTTTCAATATCTCGAAATCGGATAACTTCAAAAATCTGAAATTTTCAAAAATCCTTAATTTAGATCTAATAAACTAAAAAAGCTTAAAAAAAAAATTTTCCGACTATCAGTTTAGGAGCGGGCGCGAAAGGGTTAATAAAAATTAAAAACAAAGGTTTTCATAATCTACAAATTGAAATATAAATTTATTATTTAACTTTATTTTTGATGCCGCCATTAATTGTTTTGACAGTTTGTCATAGGCAGCCTCATAATATTTAAAGTTTTAAAAATTATGGAACGTCCTGTAATATTTAATCTGTTACAAATTTTCAAGTAGTCGAAAAATTTACGTAGTACCATTAAAAACTAAATTCGACAAAGAGTTCGACAGTAGTCGAAACATAATTTCGAGAACCGTAATAAGGGTGAATATAATTAATAAATGCCTTTCATAAATCGGTATTGCCATTCACAACTTTTATGTAGTAGAGTTAATGTAGAGTTAAAGTCGGGTTGACTGACAGACGACCAAACTTAGTTGAGTTGAGAACGGCAATAGGGGCAAAAGTGTGGGTGGAAACGAGGGTTTCAGATAATTGTAAATGAAACAATTTTCTTCATCAATTTGCTCTGCGTTTCGTCGATGTGGGGTTTCGGCTTCTTCAGGAGCTATTTTATTAAGATAATTTATCTAATATTACTTCATTTGTTATTATTAAAATTATATATTGTAATTAAAACGGGACTAATACGACACCAAGTTAATTAAAATAAATGAATAAATAATTACATTTAGGCCCTGTGACGTCACACATTCTGTGTTTCTATTAGCTAATTTTTTCTCACTTGTTTTTCTACTCATGTTTTGCTTGCATTTGCTCACTGTTTGTTTTTCTTTTTTAAACAGATTTTATTTTAGAACTCTCAGAGATTTCAATTGCAAGGTTGCCAACTATCACATAAAACATAAATTTTTCGCAAGAAATTTTAATTCTAACACATGAAACATTCTGTAACGCGTCTTCTACGAGAAAATAACATTAAAAAAAAAATGTTAAAGATTCGCCTTATGGATTTGCTTTAATTTCCTGAATGCTTGGTTAAGGGCAAAACGAATGGTGTTCGACTAGCTCAGTGGTACAAATGGTTCTTAACCCGGTTTCACAGACGCTTACATATAATACACTAATTGCCTTAAACTACCATAGTGTATTTAATACAAAGAGAAAAACAAACACTCAAATTTTCAAACATACTGTTGGCAAGATATTGTGCCAATTTGGGTACAATTTTCCCTCCCTACTGACTACTGGACTGTCAGACGCCTTGACAGAATGCATACCCTGAATTTATATTTCTGTCCCTAAATGTGTGTGGTAATCTTTACTTACTTTGCATAATATGTCCCTAGCATTCCTCCTCTAGGAAAAGACGTTAGCAATTCATTTCAAAATTTAATTTAATAAAAACTTTACTTAAATTTCTTATTTTAACTTAGCCTAACAGCCTAACATTTACAATTTTAGTTTTCTTATTTCCTATTTTCTTTTTATTTCTGTATATTTTTTTCTATTTATAATTTCATTTTCTTTTAAAAATTTCAAGTTTTAGAATTTATTTTATTTTAACTTTTGATTATTTTAATGTATTTACAACAATTTGATATTATCTACAAAAGTGATTAATAAAAAAAATTCTACATTTATTGAAAAAAAAAAGTTTTCTTACAATTTTATAAAAAAAAATCTTATAAATAATCTTATTTTACCTTACTTTATTTGATGCATTTTGAAACAACTATCCGGTCAACGTCGCACAGTGGGTTCGATGACACCGAAAGTGGCGATTAATTCATGGGAGCCGTAATTTAAATTTTTTTGAAATTTTTTTTCAAATCGTTAAACATACATAAAAAGGCATATTCTGAAAAAAAGATACACTGAAAAAAATTTTTTTTTTACGATTTTATAGACATTTTTATTTTTCGGAAAATTATAGTTTGTTTCAGAATTTTCGCCGTAATTTTAAAATGGAAAGTAATTTTTATTAAAAATGAGAAGCAAACGAAAGCTTATATTGTCTTCTTGCTAAAAAATAAAAAAATAAATATATATTTTGCATAAATATGAACATAAGTTTAATTTAAAGTCTGAATTTGGGTATTGAAGGATTTCGAGAATTTTACAAATTTTTTAAAAAAGTACCGAAATAAATTTTTATAATTTTTTTTGTTTATCAATAATTGTCATACACTTAAAAAGAAACCATATTAAACAAAAAAAATTAAAAAAAATAAATTTTTGTCTGTTTGGGAACGTTTTTTCAATTTTGTGGAAAATGGGCTTAATGTAAAATTAAACACACTCTACTCGTAATTAAAATTAAAAAAAATTACCCACTATAAATTAGGCAAATTTACTTAGCTTATGTTAGAAATTATTTAGAATATGTTGAAATTTCCCAATTTATAGTAGGAATCTTTACTTGTTCTATTAAAGTGCAAATGAAAACCATACTTCTATGTATCTTCACATGCTTGTGCCCAATTTTTTTATGTAGGGTAAAATGAACTATAACAATTAAAAGAGATGGAAGCGTGACACGATATTTTTTAAATGCAGTGTTCGTGAGTTACATATAATTTTATTTGTTCGAACATTGTTTTCGTGATCGTTTCGAGCTCGTGAGTTAATTTTAAATTTAATAAAAGCACGAACGTATGCAAAAATTAGAATTCGGTGTAAATAAAACAGAAATTATTTTTTGTAAGTGAGTCAAAATTAACTCACGCAACCATCTCTGATAGAAACCAAACTTATTTATAACAATAACTTTAATACCGAAAATAAAGACAAAAGAGAGTTAAAAACAAACAAGTTGATTTGTTGTTTGTTTTTTCAGATTAAGTATTTAGCAACTGGAGTTCTTTCACAAAATTTTTAATAAGTACAAAAACGCGGTGCCTCTGCAAAAGTTTGGTGTGGAATATATAAGCCAAAATACTATATTAATATATCACTTAATAAAATTTGCTGGATCGCAACAAGAAATTTGTTGAAACTCTGTGTATATATCGAAAATACCCCAAATATGGAGCAATTTTTAAAAAAATATTAAAAATGTTTGCAAAACATTTATCTAAAAAACATTAATGCAATTATGTAGCCAAATACCTGATGTTGATGGTTCCATTTTAATAAAATTACTTTTAGAACGCTTAATAAGAATTATCAGCACCCAAAATATCTCAATTTTCAGTTTTAGGCACGGCACGAAAAATTTTGAAAAATTATTTGACTTTGACAGCTCACAGTCGATAAAGTAATTTACTCAAAACAAAAGTTTTTG
Organism: Bellardia pandia; assembly: GCA_916048285.2. Classification (NCBI taxonomy): domain Eukaryota; kingdom Metazoa; phylum Arthropoda; class Insecta; order Diptera; family Calliphoridae; genus Bellardia; species Bellardia pandia. The sequence goes on along the minus strand of OU696532.1, from coordinate 88,631,469 downwards.
GCAAATAGTGATGTAGAATTTAATTACCTTTCACCCAGTACCACACACGAATGTGTAGGATAAAGTTCAGCTCTTGAATTAATCCTTTTTGGTACATTTCAACCCTCTGTGCGTCGTGTTGTTGTATCCACGTTGGGGTTGTTGGCGTCTTCTCTTGCTGTTAGGTGTTGTTGGTGATGTGGATGTGTTTGTTGTTAGAATTCGCTTGTTGCTTACTTGTTGTTGTTGTGCGCGTCGTTATGGTTCATGTTGCTGTTGACTATTTGTTGGCATTCAATGTTGCAACGTAAGCGCAAACTTTTTTTTTTTAAATTATTAAATCTTATCACTTTAATTGTTGTTTAATTTAATTTATGTATGTTTATATATTATTATTTTATTTGTACATAGCAAAAAATATTCATAAAAAAATTGGAAGAAGCACTTCTTTTAACATCTAAACATAAGTAGTTTTAGTCCTTATTATAGTAAGGTTAACAACAAAGTTTTTTCTTGTTTTTATCTTTGCTTTGTTATATATTAAATTAAATTAGTCTTTTTATCTTGCACTTCGTTTTGGTTTTAACTTGGTTCTCGTTTTTCTTTTCTTTGTACCTCTCTCACTTTGCTAATTTTCTTTCATTCACAGCCAATTCATTTATAAAAATTAAATTTTCTGTTTTTTTCCTCAAATCTTTTCAAAAACTATTTTTCCGCGATGCGTTGTTTAGCAAATGAACGGGACAAAAATAACTTTAATTAAAACCAACGAGTGTTTTTTCTTTTTTTGTTTGTTGCCGTCCGACGACTGCCTCTTTTAATGTTCTGGCACCACTTTTAAAAAAAACTGTCCTATTTGTCTTTATTTAACTTTTCGGGCGAACTGCCCTGCGCAAATGTTTTATCACCAACTGCCTTCTTTTTCTGTCATTGCTTGCGTTTATATTTTAAAATGCGCATTCCAATCAGAAAAAAAAAATAACGGTTTACACATTCTTTACATTTTTGGCATTCCACCGTAAGAATGTGTTTGTGTATGAGGATAGATGATGGTAAGAAAAAATCTCTACACAATTTTTTTGTCGTTGTGTGTGTTAAACACGAGACGCAAATGTGAGAGTGAATGTTTTTTTATGAAGAGAGAAAAAATGGGTCATGAATGCGCACGTTAATCACGTTACATTTTTCTTTCCCCTCTTTTCTAGAACATTCTTTTCTGTTGTAATTCCAGATTTTTAACAACGATGAAAAAAAGAAGTTGTTGTCAACTGAAATAAAAGATGGAATTTTAAACATGCCATAGCGCAAATGTAATGGGTACGTGGTATTTAAACAAAATATAAGCATGAGGCGCATATTCAAGTGGTACCGTTATATGTATGCTATGTTGGGTGCGGGTGAGGGAACAAGGTTTAGAGCGAAAGAAAATTGTCCCTCTAAATCCGTAACAATTCTTGGTAACCCTTAGAATGGCCATTCTACGTCACATAACGGGAAATCATGCGCATGGCGTAATCTTTATTTTATCATTATTGGTCCCTACATAAACTTTATTACATTGATCGCTTTCATCCCTGTTTATCCTTAATAATTTTTAAGGACCGTTTACACAGTGTAACTTGTAAATTGTTAACACTATTAATATTTATGCAAACTTTTAAGTGAACTTTAGATTTAAATTAATTTGGAATAAGGTATACATACATACAAAACCGGTGGCTTTTAGATTTTACACAAGAATGGTTTATTTTCTAAAATGGTTCTTAAAACTATTTAACATATAAAATTCCCAAGCTTATTGACAATTTCAATTATAAGTATTTGGCAATTCAAAATTTACTAACAAATATAAAGGAATTAATTCATTTTCTAAATAATTCAAAATTTAAACTTAACTCTAATAATGACTAAACACCGGCCCCATTGAAGGACCAACGGTCTTCAATCCATTGGCAGTATTTGGTATTTGGCAATTCAAAATTTACTAACAAATATAAAGGAATTAATTCATTTTCTAAATAATTCAAAATTTAAACTTAACTCTAATAATGACTAAACATCGGCCCCATTGAAGGACCAACGGTCTTCAATCCATTGGCAGTAGCGCAAGTTTGTGGATTGGCCTCTTCAGAACACCGTTTTTAGTTCTCACTTCCGCTACTCTGACTTTGCCGTCCGTGCCGTGGATTACCGCCCGTACTCTGCCGGTCAGCCACTGCAGGGGTGGCATGTTGTCTTCGTGAACGACGACGAGCTTGCCGACGGCGAGATCTTCCTCTTCTTCCGTCCATTTGGTTTTGGCTTGGAGGCTGCGGACGTAATCTTTCTCCCATGATTGCCAAAAACTTGCTTGCTTGAGTGCGCAGGTAAGCCGCCATCTCTTGCAGTACCTCTGCCTGGCCACTTCTTCGAGAGGCAATTCTGGCGACAGCGCTAGTAGGCTCTCTCCTATTAGTAGATGCCCTGGAGTTAATGCTTCGCCGTCGTTGGGGTCGTTGCTGACGGGGGCGATTGGTCTGGAGTTCAGAACTGCCTCGATTTGAACCAGAACTGTCTGTAGTTCTTCTACGGTTAGGAGCACATTGCCCACGGTTTTCATCATGAGCGTTTTGGCGGATTTGACAGCAGCTTCCCACAGACCGCCGAAATGTGGAGCTCGAGGCGGAATGAATATGAAGCTGACCGCCTTGTTGGCAGCGTACAACTTTAGTTCTTCGGCATTGCTGACCATTGCTTCTCGGAGTTGAATTAATTCTCGACTGACACCGACAAAATTGGTTGCGTTGTCGCTGTATATTTTTTCTGGAAGTCCTCTTCTGCTGACAAACCTTTGAAGACAAAGAATAAAAGAATTTGAAGACAGATCACTAACTAATTCAATATGTACAGCCTTTGACGTAAAACACACGAATATAGCAATGTACATTTTAACAGGTGGGCGGCCACGTATTTTAAGTGTTATATTAACTGGGCCGCAAAAATCTACACCACATATTTTAAATGGCCGTAGAGCTCTCACCCTGTCGGCGGGCAAATTTCCCATTATTTGATTCATTAGTTTGGGTTTGTAGCGAAAACAATGAATACACTTACGAACTACTCTTGAACATGCTTCTCTGGCATTTATTAGCCAAATTTTATCCCGTAAGATGGCAACCAAGGCCTTGGATCCAGCATGACAGTGTTCTAAGTGCAAATGTCGTAAATATATGGCCATAAAATGTGAATTTTTTGGCATTAAAAGGGGAAATTTTGCATCGTGTGCAATTGGTGCGTTTAACAATCGCCCGCCTACTCTAAGTAGTGAAAAATTGCGATATTCATCTTTATATTGGTGCACAAATGGATTCAAACGTTGCAAATTTGAAGATAAAACTTGTGACTTGCTTAATTTTTTCAGATCATCCGCATATTCTCGTTTTAGAATGAATTCAGTTAGCTGGAGAAAAGCCCAATTAATCTCTTTTGCTGAAGGTATACCCAGGAATCGAAAAACATATGTAAATACTCGAATCATTTTACTATATGATGAGTAATTTTCAATTACCTTCGCAATATGATTAAATTCATTTTCTTCTACAGCCAAAAACACATTCAGGTCTATTCGGGAAGTCACTTTCACCACAAATACGCGTTACATTCACTTTTTGTTATTCTAAAATACGTTAGCGATGTGAGTACCAGAAAACATATGTTTAAAAGATGTGCAAACAGAAATCATATGTTGTTGTTCACTTTGTATGCATTCTAAAATACTTGTTCACCACACATCTTGTTAATTTTCGTTCGACGCTTGATTTAGCGCGTAAAGTTTGGTACTCTGTTCAAATTTGCGAAATTTGTTGAGCAACATCAATTATTTCGTTTGAAAATTTTGACAATTACCAAGTGGTGACAATGCCGCGATTTAGAAGAAAATTGTCGTTTTTATTGCCCTTAGGTATGCAACATTGATTCTTTTACGTAAACAAAAACCATATGTGTTTATTTTATGTGTGAAATAAATTAAATATAAATATATATAAATTAAATTTCAATAAACTAAATAAAAAAAGAAATGGATAAAAAAATTATATTAGCGGTTTGTGCTGCGGCGCAACAGTTAATACATGTTGCTTGTGCCACCGAGGAGCTCTTGGAAGACACACGGTCCACAAAAAGTCCTTACCTTCAGGAAAGAAATCTTAAAGGAAGGTTTGCTTCAGATGTAAGTAATGTTTATTAAATTATTCACGCATTTAATAAGTATATATCTAATTGAATATTATACATATTTTATTGCTTCAGTTCGATGATATGGTTAACGATCAGAAAGCTTTTAAAGAAAACTTTCATATGGATGTATCAACGTTTTTCGACATATTGAGCAAAGTGGAGCATTTACTTAAGCCGAAGAGAAACACACATCCCTATGATGGTATTTCACCTAAGCATAAGTTGGCTGTAGTGTTGGAGTAAGTATGCATATACATACATACGTGTGTATGTAGTCGCAAAATGAACATTCATCTGTACATATATTGTGTTTTCTCAGATACTTAGCATGTGGAACACTGCAGCGCCATATTGCTAGTTGCTACAGAATTAGCAAGCAGAGGTTTGGGTTAATAATTGACGAAGTTTGTACTGCCATATGTACAGCACTGAAAGATCAAATTCCCGCAATGACAAAGGATGAATTAGTACGCATTTCAGAAACTTATAAAAAGTGGAATTTTCCAAATTGTGTTGGATCAATAGACGGGAAACATGTGGCGGTTAAATGTCCCCCAAGATCTGGTAGTATATTTTATAACTACAAGGTACTTTGGAACTAATTTACGACCCCGAACAGCCCGAATTTGCTTTATTTTGCCACACAAAATTTTTACACCAAAAATTTTTAATTAAATAAACTATATGTGGTAAAAAAAATGTCGAAAATCTGAGCTGATCAGGATCGTATATTTAAGCCGGCACTATTTGTGTTCGAACAACCACTTACTTTTTAACACTGACTCATTTTAATTTAATTCAAAGGGATTTTTTAGCACAGTTATAATGGCTGTTGCCGATGGTGATTACCGATTCACATATATAGATATTGGTGCGTACGGTAGCGAAGGCGATGCGAATATTTTTGAAAAATGCTCACTTGGGGCTGCCATCCGGCAAAACCGATTAATTTATCCAGTAGAGGCAGACAATGAAACACCCTACGTGTTTGTGGCAGATGACGCATTTCCATTAACTCGACGCATCATGAAGCCTTTTAAACCAAAATCTGGCAAACGTCTTGACGATGACGAAAATGTATTGAGCAGGGCGAGAAGATGCGTGGAGAACGCATTTGGAATAATGTGCTCCAAATTTTTTTGCCTGTCTCGAAAGATGTTCTGCGGTCCTGATCGTGCTAATATTATTACCAAAGCTTGCATGTACCTGCACAATTATCTGATTCAGACGCGACTGGAGCAGTACTCGCCTGCAAAGTATGCAGATTATGTAAATGAATCGGGTATTCTTGTTACCGGTGAATTTAGAAATCATTTACCAGCTGATTCCCTTTTTTCATCTAATATTAATGTTGCATATTACGGGAGACAAGATAAATCAGGCCGTGTTGTTCGGAACCGACTTAAAACTTATTTAAATTCCGAGATCGGCTCTGTTCCTTGGCAAAGAAAAAAAGATTTAAAAACACTTCGAAATATTTTTTAAGTTACTTGTTTATTTCTCTTAACAAAACATTAAATAAAAATGCATTTTTATAAAAATTCATATAGGTATGTATATGTATGTAATTCATTTTTTATTTAAATAGTTTTTAATTTTATATACATTATGTATGTATTTATATATACATACATACATATGAAATTATAAGTAACAACAAAATAAACAAATAAAACATATAAAGTTTTGTTCTATTATTTAAAACTAAAATATATAAAAAAAATCTTAGGCAATTATAAAATAAATTCATATTCTTGCATTTGTTTCAGTCTTTGGAATAACTAAATGCCGCATGCGGCCAGTCTTTAAAAAATCATAAAAGCTTACTTCACTATCTAAAAATTAAGGCACTTCATTAACAAATTATAAAATAAAAAAAATACAAAAATATTAATACATATGTACATATGTATATCGTCATTAAAACGCAAGAGCCTAAGATCAGTTTTAGTAATTTCGTACGACATATTCAGCCTTATTATGATTGTCATTTTCTTTTTACGACAACGACTCTTTCGTAATAGATTAAAGATAAAATTAAATTTGTTTCTTTAATCTATTACGAAACAGTCGTTGTCGTAGAAAGAAAACGACACTCATAATAAGGCTGATTAAAAACTTAATAAAAAAGCAAACTATTATGATTACAACAATTCTTATTCTGGATGTTATAGTACACCATAAATTGTTCTTATTAATATAATAGTTAGCATTTTATTAAGTTTTTTATATCTCCTCAAAAAATGTAAAAATGACGTTAGGCCTTTTTGCATTTTAAATGCTAATATGCACATTGTTATGTCTTTGAGCAGAGATCTCTTCATGGAGCATGGCAATAATTTTTGATTGGACACATTCTACTACATCTTGTGGTAATTTTGTTAGCAAAGAATCAATGTAATTAAAAAACGGGGTATTGACGTTATTTTCATTTTGTTGTTTAGCCATATCTACCAATGTTGTCATTACATCAGCCACCTTTGAAACACTTGCTCTCATTTCATTAAGATATGAAGTTTTTGATGACACTGTCGTATTTTTCTACAAAAAAAATATAAATTTTATTATATGCAAGATAAAGATGGTGCTATATACTCACGTAAGAATATGTAGGTTTTTTCATCTCCGTTGGAGTAGTAGGCAGCATCTCCAAATCAATACAAATATCATCTGCCGGCTCACAATCTGGAGAGTTCAGCACCTCTGAGCAACTTGTTCTAAAAATATTTTTATCACTGATGTAAGTTATATGAAGGTACACAGTTTTGTTACAATAGCATAGTTACGTTCTTAGCTCCGACGCCTCAGTCAGAAATTCCAACTCCTCAGAAAACTCCCATGGATCGTGAGATTCGTCTGAAAGAAACTCTAGATCACATCTGCTACCAGACTTTTTTGACGCTTTTTGCTTGTAGTGCCGCTTGCTGTCCAGAATGCTCCTCCAATTTTGTTTACATGCTTCATCTGCAGAGTATATGTATGTGTGTATATGCAAATAATATTGGAGAACTTAGAACATTCATATATACATACATAGTATTTTATTACTTACCGGGTTTTCCAGCAATTTCCATCCATGCTGCTTTTATGGCATTGCGGTTGCAATGTAGTTTATTGGTTTTATCCCATATATGTTTTCTTTTTCGTACTGCCGATATCAGCAGACGCTTCTCAGTTTCACTAAACTTATTTTTTATTTTATTTGTACTATTTTCAATTTGATTCATTTTTGTGCGAAACTATTAAATTAAAACCACAATGACAAATAAAATCTAAACAGCTGTTGTTTTCAATTTCGTACGAAATAAGTGCCGCTTACATTATTTCGCAGTTGAAAAAAAATGTTGCCATATACATTTTCTGGTTGAAAAAACATGCTGCCAGAAATATTTCGTAACTTTTCACAACAAGAACAGAGTACAACTTCAGCAGCATTATTTCGCATTTATTTCGCATCAATTTTTTTTATATGGACTTTTGACAGTATTTCGCACGAAATGACGAACAGAATACCATGCTTAAAGGGAAAAAGTATAGAAATAAAATGAAGTAACTTCAGGTTTAAACAAGAAATTAAAAAATTTAGTTATTTAGTAGAAATAATATTTTTGGATGGTTTTGGTAATCGTATATCACAATATGTAAACAAAAAAAAATATTAACAAATTTTAAAACAAACTAAAGTTCCATATTAAAGATTGTTTTCAAACAAATTATAAAATGTTTATTAGTTTCAACACAATATCCACGTGGAGCAGAAAAAATTACAACCAAAAAATGTAAAATCTCTTTTTAAAAAATGTTTTGTGGTCCTGAAAAGGACCGATTTTGTTTGTTGCTAATATCATTATTGTCATATTTTGGTGCTTAAGCACGTTCATCACGAATACGTCTGGCCAATTTAGGGTTACCATATTCATTTTGAGAAAAAGAGGGCATCGACCAAAAAAAAGCCGGACATTTACTCTTAAAAAGAGGACAACACTCTGTAGCAAAATATTAAGAAAACAACGCCTTAAAATACACAAACAAATTTAAAATTCTATTTACATATAACAACAACACAAAACTTAAACAAAATATTAAAAAAATTATATTTTATCAGTCTGATCTCATAACTACTACAACATAAAAACATAACAATTAACAAATTCATTTTAAAACTTCACATGTACTACATATATACACATTTTTAGTAGAAGTTGTCAAGTTTCATGTATATTTTTCAGCGCTTTCAATTTGAACTAATATATTATTATGCCATTTTTTTAAATATTCATAAAACTCTTGACAATTCATATCAAAATTATATTTGACTCTAATAATATCAGAAATAGTTTCTGTGTTTAATTTGTTTCTTTCTGGTGTCCACTGAATTCAGAACTTCTAGAACTAAGAACTTTGAGAAATATTATAAAACAAAATTCCCAAAGGAATGTGTGTGTTAAACATTCAGGGAAAGAATTCACCATTTTAAAATTTGGAATGATTTATAAGAAGATTTCGTCTTTCTAAGAAAAGTGCATCAGCAGACATTTCTGGACAAAACTAAAAACGCCGTTGCAAACAATTAAATTTTGCAATTAATTGGTGTAGGTCTAAACGTCAAACACCAATGTTACCACATTTTTCACCGAATTCAGTCGGTAGTTACACGTAGGTAAAAAAAATTTTAAAATTACCAAATTCTTTTTACCGGTTAGGTAAGGAAAAGTAATTGGTATAAACTCTAGTAGTTATCTATTTATTAAAATTACGAGCATAAGACAGGTAGACAAAGACCAAAAGCCAAAGCCGTTTAAAATTGTGACGGCGCATACTTATATGGCGGCCAAAAAGCATCAAACACAATGTGTTTACACAAGAAAGCATGTCATGACATCGTGTGTATTTAAAAATAATAATACATCAATACTTTCGATGCAATAAAACGAAATTATATATTAAAGTTTTAAAAGTAGGACAACCCGCAAAAAAAGAAGTAGGACTACCCCGGACGCCCTAAAAAAGAGGACGGTGTCCGGGGAAAAGAGGACGTATGGCAACCCTAGGCCAATTGGATATCTTTAGGCATAATGGTGACACGTTTAGCGTGGATGGCACACAAGTTTATATCTTTAAAAAGACCAACCAAATAAGCTTCACTAGCCTCTTGAAGAGCCATAACAGGAGAGCTCTGGAAACGCAAATCTGTCTTGAAATTGTTGGTAATACCCAAGATATTTAAACGCCGTTCTACTCAAACACTAACTTTGGAATAATAAAACATATAATAAAATAATATTCTAAGATTGAGATTTGAGGTCTACACACCTATAAAATAAAGCAAACCCATTAGTATTAAATAAAACATAAAACCTCTTTTATTAGACAAACCGTAAGGTAAAAACCTTAAAATACAACAAGTGGCGACGAGGTAAACTAAATTCAAAAACAGAAGAAAAAGAAAATGGCCACAAAATCCTTGGACAGTGTTGTGGGTGAAATATTAGTACGCCAACAGGAGGCTATGGATAAGCAGCAAAAGTTAATGGAGATGCTGGTGTCCATTTCCAAAACAAACGTACCCATACCCTCTACTTCATCCACGCATACAACAAATGCATCCACTGCACCAGAAGCACTCATGGACATGTTAGCTAAAAACATAAGAGAGTTTTTCTACGAGCCAGATGAAGGTGGCATTTTTGCATCATGGTACGATAGGTATGAAGACATTTTTATCACAGAGGCTCAGGAGTTGGACGACGCTTCGAAGGTCAGATTGTTGCTAAGGAAGGTGAGTTCAGAAGTGTTTAATAAATACAGGGACTACCTTCTCCCTAAAAAGACCAGAGAAGTCAACTTTGCAAACACAGTGGAAACCCTAAAAAAGCTATTTGGGCGAAAGGAAAGCTTATTTAGCATAAGGGTAAAATGCATGCAAAATGTTCGTGGTGAAACAGATATTGTAGGTTATGCCGCAAATGTGAACCGCCATTGCGAAAATTTTTTGCTAAAAAAATGCAGTGCTGACAACTTTAAATGTTTAATTTTTTTAAATGGGTTGAGAGAGAAAGATCATGAGATAAAGGCGCGACTTTTAATTTTACTGGAAGGTGAAACGGAAACAGCACCAATCACAATTGACAAATTGGTAGCAGAAGTACAACGTATGGAATGTTTGAAGCGCGACGTCACCGTTCAAGAGCATAACTCAACCAACATAAATAAAGTAAAAACAACAAATTTTTTGGAACATGGGAAAAAATCGGTAAGCCATCATTACACACATCAAATACAGCACCTCGTGACGCTTCAACAAATAACATACACATCTTGAGGGAATTCGAGGCGATGGTATCTATCAATAATAACGATAGCAATTGTAACATTTTAGTTTCTTCTATTCCAGATTTAAATCTCTTCGGGTTAGATTTAATAGAAAAATTTAAATTGTGGAATGAAGCGGTTGATTCATATACGTCGTGCAACAACGTAAATCTTAAAGGTAATCTCACATCATCAGAGCTACTTAAACAATTCCCAGAGGTTTTTAGGGTTTAAATAGGACACGTCAAAAATTTCAAAATACACTTGCCATTGAAAGAAAACGCAGTTCCTGTATTCCTACCGAAACGACAGGTAGCATATGCCGTAAAGCCGTCTCTAGATGAAACACTTGACACACTAGAACGAGAAGGCATTATCAGCTCAATAAATTTTTCAGACTGGGCTGCTCCGATAGTTGTCGTAAAAAAATCATCTGGTAATCTTAGAATCTGTGGTGACTATTCAACAGGACTCAACGACCAGCTTGAGGCACACAATTTCCCACTACCACTACCAGATGATATCTTCGTAATTTTTAACAACTGTTCATCGTTTTCAATTATCGATCTCAACAATGCCTACATGCAGCTGGAAGTTGACGAAGATACAAAAAAATTGTTGGTAATAAACACTCATCGTGGTTTGTATACGTTTAACCGCCTTGCTCAAGGAGTAAAGTCGGCACCAGGCGCTTTTCAACAGGCCATACAGACAATCTTGTCGGGTATTGAAGGTGCTTACCCTTACTTGGATGATGTAGTTATTGCAACAACAACACGTGAAAAAAATGAGAAAGTAGTAAAACAAATTTTAGAACGTTTAAAATTTTAAAATTAATTTTGGAAAATCAAGTGTTAAAATTAAAAAAAAGAACGAGAAAAAAATATAAAAAAGAACATACATACATTTAAAAAACCGTGGGGTTTTCTGTTATTTATTTAAAGTAGACAAATAATAAGGCAATCAAGAAATAATATTAACAAATAAACTATACGTACAACAAGATTACTGACAGGCTATAATAAGAGTAACAAGTACACAAATATTAAATGAAAAAAAATATGATTATTTGTCCTTTATAATAATCGTAATGAATATGATATTTACTTTTTAAACACACTTCACAAATGTAACACAAGCACTAATAATATTGTTTCATAGTATCCATTTATTTCCAAATTATCATTCACATTGCTTTTCTTAAACTAAGACTAGTTACATTGTTCAGGTTATAACAGCTTTACTGTTCACAATCTTTTGAAATTATATATAGGAATTTCTTAAAAAAAATGTTCCAAAAAAAAAAAAAAGGAGTAAAAAAGGAATTCATTCAGGTCTTAAAGCTAAATTATGAGTAATCTTACAAACTAAATAATACTTAAGACTAGTTAACAAAATAAGGAAACAAAACAAAATAAAATTCAATATGCAAATCAAATTTGCAATTCTCATCACTGTGAGGTGTTATACACCAGATCATTAATATTCAGGGTGTTAATCCTCATATGATAAAATAAAAGGTCTGCACCACCATAAAGGAGGTTCCCATCCCTTAAGGCCAATATGTCAACCGGTGAGAGGTACCAATTCGTATGAAGAGTCTCCAGATCAGCTGACCCCCGAAAACACTCCCTGACAATGCTGTTGCCCGAAGTGGATGCGCGCTCAAGAAATTTAATGGCAGAGCCAATCAAGAAAGCATCAATCCTCTCGAAATCAACAGAATCATAAATAGACCTGCAGGAAGGCCTCCGTAAAGTGCCATCAGGTCCCATTCTCGGACTCAATCCCAGACAGGATGTCAGGATTCTTCTCTCCCATATCCTAAGCCTCACCATTTGGCTAGAAGATATCCCTGACCAAACTGGAAAGGCATAGGACAAAAGAGGTCTTATAACCTGCCTATACACAGCTAATTTGATCCTATCACTAAGACCAGTCCGTCGACGAAGTAATCGATGGTACATATAGAACACCCCCTTTACCTTCTCCAGGACAAAATCCAGGAAAATGTAAGTTTTTTAAACCGTCATGTAATTATCTGGGATAGTACATTGATAACAAGGGTATACACCCAGATAAAAACAAAATACAGCAAATTCAACAACTACCACCACCCACAAACATTAATCAACTAAGATCGTATTTAGGAGCAATTAATTATTATGGAAAATTTTTATCGGACATGCGGAAGTTAAGAGATCCTTTGGACCAACTCTTAAAGAAAGATTCTAAATAGAATTGGTCAAAACAATGCCAAGAAAGTTTTCAAAGTTTTAAACAACTTTTGTCATCTGATTTGCTGTTAACCCATTATGATCCACGACTTCAAATAAAAGTGGCTGCAGATGCGTCGAATGTTGGGTTGGGAGCTTATATTTGCCATGTATTCCCAAATGGCACAGAAAAAGCCATTTACCACTGTTCACGAGCCCTTACTCCGGCGGAGAAAAATTATTCCCAAATTGAGAAAGAAGCCCTAGCATTGGTATTTGTCGTGATCAAATTCCATATATATTTATGTTGGATATTAGCATAATTAGTTCTAATATTATAAATATCTGGCAACTCTCTCTCTCTCTTTAGAATTAAGATTTGACAAGAATAAAATTTACTTCTTTATATGGATTCAAGAAGCAAACACGTGTCTTTTCCTCATCTCATCATCTGAATACATAACATATATGTAAATGGCGACGAGGTAAAAAAGAAAAAGATAGTACGCAATATTAAACGAATATAAATATATTCCATGTGAAAATAATAATTTAAATTCAAAACAAATAGAGGAAAGAAGTAAATACAATGCCGTCTAACCCAGAAATTAATTTGCCTCTTACTATATTATCGGCGCAGTCAGCACCAGAATTTATTCCATCTGCAGACAAATGGCAGATTTGGCAGGAACGCCTTGAGATACATTTTTGTGAAATAAATTGTACAGACGACAATATTAAGAAATCGATTTTTGTTAAAATCAATAGGCTCTGAGGCATATGGAGTCCTGCATAGTTTATGCAGCCCAGACTCGCCGGCATCAAAAACGTACAAAGAATTGTGTAGTATTTTAAAAAGTCATTACACACCGCCTACAATTATTTTTGAAGAACGCAGGCGCTTCCATTCTGCAACTCCAAGCACGCACACAGGACGTTTGAAAATGAAGCGATTGCCGTTTGGTATAAAAACGGCAGCGGCCATATTTCAGAAGACAATTGAAAACATTTTGAGGGATATCCCTAGTGTAGCTGTGTATCAGGACGACATTATCGTCACAGGTAAAAATTTTGCAGATCACATTAGAAATTTGAAAACTGTTTTGAATCGGTTGAAATCAGTCGGTCTTAAGATAAAGGCAGGAAAATGTTTTTTCAAGATCAAGTATCTTACCTAGGTTTTACCATAAGTAAAAATGGTCTGAGTAAAAATACTGACAGAGTGTCGTCTATTTTGAAAGCTCCGATACCGAATACTATTTCTCAACTTAGGGCCTTAGTTGGTATGTTTAATTATTACTCTAAGTTCATTGACAATTTTGCTGAAAAGATGCACCCATTTTACGAATTGCTCAGAAAAGATTCTAGATTTGTTTGGTCCCAAAACTGTCAAAATGCATATGAAACCCTTAAACGAGATATTACATCGGAGCAAGTATTGATGTATTTTGATCCAGCTTTGCCAATAGTGCTAACCACTGATGCGAGCAATAATGCAGTAGCGGGAATTTTATCCCACAGACTTTCAGATGGCTCTGTGCGACCAATATCATACGTTTCTAGAGCTCTTTCAAAAAGTGAACTAAATTATAGCACACTGGAAAAAGAAGCGTTGGCCAAAATATTTTGCGTTACGAAGCTAAAGCAGTACTTGCTTGGCAATAAGTTTATATTGCAAACAGATCATAAACCTTTAATTTCTATTTTTTGTGAAAAAAAAGGTCTACCGATTATGGCATCGGCACGCATGCAAAGATGGGCGTTTTTCCTGTAAGGTTTCAACTACACTGTTGAACATATAAAGGCATTTCAAATAAAGCGGATCATTTGTCACGAATGCCTCAAGCTGAAATTTCAGATGATAATCTGGAGTGTAGTTATATTCAGTATGTCGAAAACGACAATATGCTTAATTTAAGTTTTAAGGATATAGCCAAGGAAACCCGAAGGGATCCGATTTTATCAAAAGTTGCTGACGCTATTAATAATGGAAGAATTATGTAGCTGTTTAAGCGGTGAAGAATTCGCACCATATAGGGACAAATGTTCAGAGCTTTCAGTAGAAAAGGACTGTATATTATGGGGTTACCGAACTATAATTCCAAGCAAATTTCGAATGCAAATACTTAGACAACTACACCAATCTCATTTTGGTATTGTCAAAACTAAGTCCATAGCTCGATCATATATTTGGTGGCCAAACATTAATGATAAAATTGAAAATTTAGTAAAAAATTGTAAACCCTGTCAAGAATTACAGACAAGTCCAGAAAAAGGGTACTTAATCCCATGGGCACCTACCAATTCTGTTTGGGTTTGGACATGTAGACTTTGTAAGGTTCAAATTTTAAATTAAGCTTTCAAACATACAGTTTGATGAGTACTTAAATTTCTGATATATTTTTTTATTAAGCCATAAAAAAATCTTTAAATATCTTATCTATATACATACATAAGTATTTAGTATAAATCATAGAAACATCCCAGCATACCATTTTAGGAGCGCTCCGAAAAAGGAGTCAGAAAAGAGTCCAACAAAAGAGCATTTTCGGAGCGCTCCGAAAAAAGGAGTCAGAAAAGAGTCCAACTAAAGAGCATTTTCGGAGCAAAAGAAAAATTTGCTTGTTACTGTCCTGAGTCGGCACGCAGTATGACTCAGAAATTCAACTTAATTATGTGTGTACCAAAGCGTTGCTCTCCTGCTATTTGTGCTTTGAACAAGAAAAAAACATAGCTGTACCACACAAGAATGATAAAAACAAGATTACACAGAGCTCAAGAAAAACCTCATAAAAGACTCTTTTCTGGCATTATCTAAGAGCTCTTTAAGAGCCCAAAAAAACCCTCATAAAAGACTCTTTTCTGACATTATCTAAGAGCTCTTTCTGACGGACCATTTTCGAATGTAATGACCCTCTTTTCTGAAGGTTTTCGGAGCAATTATGATTGTTGTTTGGGCTCATAAAGAGCGTTAACGCTCCGAAAAAGGTGTCAGAAAAGACTCTTTTCGGACTCATATGGCTTGCTGGGATACATACATACAACATCAAATAATCCCATAATAATCTGTTATATAGATAATATTTTACAGTATTGGCAAAAATTTAACTTCGCTAATTTTACAAGTGAGTTAACATCATTTTTTCAATTCGTTTTGCTTTTTATTTTACGCAATAATACAAGATAAAATTGAATAATTAAATGAGCAGTATATAAACTCTTAGAGAAATATATAGCTTCTCTGTATTTGATCTGATGTTGTCATGAACACCACCCATCGAACATTCGATAATCGATCGTGATTACTGTTCAAGTTTTATAAAAAGATACGATCTTTTACACTCAAAGTACTGAGAGAAAAAATTCTATTTCTTTCTTTCCGTTTGGGATCATCAAAGTGTAAAGAACACAAAAAAACAAGAAAACCTCGTGGAACATAAATTAATTCTTAAATACATAGTCCGTCAAGTTAAATTTCAATATTAAAAAACGACAGGTAAATAAAGAAACCAAACTTAAAATTATCCTAAAAGGTTCCTAATTTCGAATTTTACATTCCACCGATAAATTAAGGAAAATCACATTTCCCAGACGATTTAAAGCAGAGTAAGGGTAGCCAAACGTACATAAACGTGGCCATCAGTCACCCTACGGATTCGATCTTTCCGCACACGAGACTTTGAAGTACAACTATACGCCCTCTGCTAATGCTCCAGTATAGGCTACTGGATTACATATTCGTTTGTACCATTTCTACCAGAGGCAACTACAGCAAAATTCACGGGCGTTCGAATATCGAATGCCAGTATAAGTAGTATCATAATTGGGAATTATTGTCTCGTCAATTACACCGTTTCGTGAAACTAATCTCCAACTAGCTCCAATTTAGCGCCCAATTATAAAACTTCCAAAAATTTAATTTTTTCAACATTCATACATTCATATAAATGCTACATTTGTCTCCGATTTAGATATCAGACAATAATATCAGCAAGTTCATAACTTTTCGTAAAGCCAAACAAAATTCGTTCCACAAACACTAACAAAAATTAAAACAACAAAAATAAAAAAAGCACTAAACAAAATTTAGTTTAGTCTAAAAATTCTTTTAAATTGGTTAAATCGTGAATTCATATAAATATAATTAAAGAAGTAATATTTTAATATAAATTTTATTGCACATTGAATTTTTTAATTACAGAACCTAAACTTGATCTTATTTTTTTTGTAAATATATTAATATAACTAATTGAGCTACTAGAACATAATGATTAGAACTAAGATAATTAATTAAATGTACAAATTACAACCATTTATAAATTACCTACATACATATATAATCACCGTGTTACGCGATCGATTCAATAATACCCAATAATTCCTATAACTATGCAAATAACCAAATATTAAACCAAAAACCCTATATTTAGCTACCTATACATCATCTGGAGTAAGTTCGAGAGGCCTCATCGTGCTGCTGCAGAATGTAACTGGTGAGTGAGAGAATCTGTTAAATTTTTATATTACTTTTTTTTCATTGTTATCATTGTTTGTTTATTTGCATATTTCTTATTGTCTGTACGTTACATGTTTTTTTTAAGAATATGAGCAACCCAAATTAATTTTTTTCAATTAAAGTAAATTGTAAAACAAAACAAATTATCACTGAGCTACATTAAGGTACAGTTAATGCTAAAAGTGTCCTCCTAAAATTAATTGCTCCTATTCTTAATAAATTTGTCACATGTAAAGATAAGGAATTAATTGATCGATTCATAACATTACTTAATATAAGCGCCTGATATTAGTTTCAAATTTATAATGAATATTTGAATATCCATTGATAGTTATAGTTTTCACTAGTTGTATTGTATTCTATATGAATTTTGATATTTTTTGAAGTAATAAATACTAAGTTAAAAAAATGAATCTATAAACTGGTTATCAGTTTTCTTGTGCGATGGTATAAGATCAGTAGGGAGTTTCTTTCGTTTGGGGTTTTAGTAAACAATGACGTCGTTAAAACCAAAGGTAGGGTGGGTCATGAGACGTTTGTAACATCTTGAAGACACAAAAGAAAATTATCGGCAGTGTTGACCATTAGCAACACTAAATACAAAACTATAGGAGTCTATAATAATATTTGTGTTTCAGGGTATTTGGTGTGGATTTAGGAAAGACAGGTGGACACGAACCCCCCCAACGACTGCTTGCTAGTGGCTTAAATGGCTCCTATTAGTCCTTCCTCGTATTTCCAAACAAACGGTTTTATTTTTAGAAAATACACATTAAATATATTATCTTGTTTACTTTTGAGACTTAGTTCTTTTCAATTTTATACGGTAAACCCCCTGGATATTACAACTTTGCTGGACCTATTAATGGTCAGTATTTGTTCATCGTAGTAGACTCGTTTTCAAAGTGGGTTGAGGTATTCAAAACGAAGTATATCACTTCGAATTTCACCATTTACAAGTTGCGTGAACTTTTTTGTAGATACGGCCTGGCAGATACTCTTGTTAGCGACAACGGACGTCAATTCACATCAGATAAATTCAAAAGCTTTCTAGAACAGAACAGAGTGAAGCATATTTTAACTTCACCTGGATATCCTTCCACTAATGGGCAGGCCGAAAATTTTGTGAAAACCTTGAAGAAGTCAATAAATGCAAATTTAAAGTGTTAAGATGAAATCGATCTTGATATAATTATTAATCGGTTTTTGATCGATTACAGAAATACAAGTCATTGTACAACGGGCGAATCTCCGGTGAAACTCTTTCTCGGTAGGAATGTGAAAACAAGATTTAGTCATTTAAAACCCTCATCTACAACAGAAAAGATAATAGACTCTCAGAACAAGAGCATACAGCATCACAAGGGAAATCGCAGTGTTGAGTTTAACGAAGGCCAAAAAGTTCTTATTCGTTCCTATAAAAATCCGAATAAAGCAAGCTGGTCTCCTGCGACAGTAAAGCGTAGGGTAGGTCCACAGTCGTATATGTGTATTTTCTCAGAAAACCAAAAACAAATAAAACGACACCTTGATCAAATTCGTGGCTTGAACACTAGTGAAGAAAAACATTCATATAATTCAAATGATGACACCACCGTTGAAAAGAAAACAACTGTCAACGATGATGTCGTTTGCATTGATAGTCACTGCAATGATGGCAATGACAGTGCAAGTGGAATGGATTCGAGCAGTGGTGAAACCGTTTGTGAAGATCCGTCAAGACGAGAATTAAGCCACGTGTAGATGGAAAAGTAATTCTAAGACATTAAATTTGTTCTAAATTTAAGATACATATATACTTTTGTACTTACTATTGGTAGTTTATATTATTTGAATAATGTTAGAAGGGACATGTTGGATATTAGCATAATTAGTTCTAATATTGTAAATATCTGGCAACTCTCTCTCTTTAGAATTAAGATTTGACAAGAATAAAATTTACTTCTTTATATGGATTCAAGAAGCAAACACGTGTCTTTTCCTCATCTCATCTGAATACATAACAATTTATATGGAAGAAAATTTATTTTACAGACAGACCATAAACCATTGTTGGCCATATTTTCCAACAAAAAGGGAATTCCTGCTCATTCAGCAAATCGCCTGCAACGCTGGGCATTAACATTAATGTCGTACAATTTTGAATTACAATACGTATCAACAAATAATTTCGGTGCTGCTGATATCTTAGCAAGATTAATAGACAGCATTGCAAAATCGTTACCAATCGCGTACAATATGATTCAAGCCGCTACAGAGAAAGATGATGAATTGCAAATCATAATACAAATTTTACAATCTGGTAAGTGGCCGAATATAATTGATAAAAATTTACAATGTTACTTCTCTAGAAAAGAACATTTGAGTTATGCTAGTGAATGTCTGCTGTACGGAGACAGAATTGTCATACCAAAATGTTTTAGAAAAAGAATAATAAAAGAATTGCATAAGGGCCACGATGGCATTGAACGCACAAAAATGCTAGCTCGAAGCTATGTTTATTGGCCGCGAATAGATGAGGATATAAAACAGCACGTCCAAGAATGATCAAAGTGCTCATCAGTAGCAAAAAGTCTACCAAAAATAACTTTACAATCTTGGCGAATTACAAATCGACCGATGCAGCGCATACATATTGACATAGCTGGGCCGGTACAAAATTTTTACTATATGGTAATTGTAGATGCATACTCCAAATGGCCTCAGATATATCAGGTAAAATCAATTTCATCACCAACTATAATTGAGTGCCTTAAAGACTTTACAACTGCTTTTGGTAACCCAGAATTAATTGTGAGTGATAATGGAACACAATTTTGCAGCCACAGCTTTAGAAATTTTTGCTTGCAAAATGGAATTCAACATATTTGTACGGCTCCATATCACCCACAATCAAGCGGAAAGGTTCGTCGATACCTTGAAACGAGCATTAATAAAGCTAGCTGGAACCGGAACATCGAAAGAAAATTTATATACATTTCTTCAGTGTTACCGGTCCTCTCCTAATAAAACAACTGGATAAACTCCATCTGAATTATTCGTAGGAAGAAAAATAAGAACAAATTTAGATTTATTAAAGAAACCACAAATAGATGTACCAATTCGTAATAAAAAAATGGAAAATCAATTCAATAAACAACACGGTGCAAAACAAAGAAATTTCAACGTTGGAGAACAAGTGTTAGCAAAACTATATAAGCTAAATAAAATGAAATGGAGCTCTGGTACAATCATTAAGAAAATTGATAAAGTTATGTACGAGGTAAAAATTAAAAATGGATCTACCTTTAAATTTTTGAGATGTCATGCGAATCAACTAAGGCCGGATTTCTTAAACAGTTATGAATCAGAAGCATCATCGTTTACAACTTTAATATAACATTTTAATTTACAACCAATATCACTCAATCCCTTGCAAAGTATTTCAAATGAATCGGAAATAATGGCAAGATTATTTACAACCTTCTAAACAACAACAATCTGAACAATCTTCTGATGAACAACAATATACTGATCCTGATGATCCTACCTCTTATGAACAAGCAATGGAATAATCACCTGAGATTCAAATCGAATCTCCACCCAATGTCGAAACACCTTTGCCATTAGTGAATCCTACAGCTTCGAAATCACCAAATGATAATATCAGTTCCAATTTGAAGTTACGAAGATCCCATAGGAACCGAAAACCACCGTTTTGGGCCCCGTATTATATATCTAAAACTGGGGGAGATGTTGGCAATACCCAAGATATTTAAACGCCGTTCTACTCAAACCCTAACTTTGTAATAATAAAACATATAATAAAATAATATTCTAAGATTGAGATTTGAGGTCTACACACCTATAAAATAAAGCAACCCCATTAGTATTAAATAAAACATAAAACCTCTTTTATTAGACAAACCGTAAGGTAAAAACCTTAAAATACAACAGAAATCTTGAGCAATTTCAAGAACCAAACGTTGGAATGGCAATTTGCGGATCAACAATTCAGTACTCTTCTGATAACGACGAATTTCACGTAAAGCTACAGTACCAGGGCGATAACGATGAGGTTTCTTAACACCACCGGTAGCTGGTGCACTTTTACGAGCAGCCTTAGTAGCCAATTGTTTACGTGGTGCTTTGCCACCAGTCGATTTACGGGCAGTTTGCTTAGTACGAGCCATCTCTTTTCAATTGACTTTGTTTAAACACTTTTTCACACGATCACTGTTAACACAAGAATAAAATTGTTGTACCATAATGGCCGGTTTATATAGAAAATTCTTATTAAAATTTAAGGGGTGATTTTTTAGCTGAAACAACCAGTGTTGCCATTAGAATACGAAAGATACATTTTTCGTATCTTTTGATGACTTCAGGTACCATGTATAATCCTGCCATTTTTCGTATCTTTTGAATCTGTACGAAAAATGTACAAATATAAAATATTTTTTTGAGTAATGACATTACAAAAATTTATTTGGAATTTATGTCATACACTTTGGAACTTTTAAACGATTTTAATCTAATATTCCAGGCGGAAAAGCCTCGTCTACACCTTTTGCAATCTGAAGTTGAAAAATTAATTAAAAGAATTGCTAGCAATTATGTATTTAGATTTTTTTTTTTTTTTTTTTTTAAAAAGAGAAGTAACACTCAGGCAATTAATATGCCTATATATAATTGCGTTACTTTCTTTGGAAAGGGGATAGTTGAAGAAGTAAAGGTGGTGAAAGAAGAAAGCTTTTTATATCACAACTCTGTAATTGCGCATTATGTTTGTTTTTAGTGCAGAATCGCAGCGCCTCTGGTGGTGTGTATGCGCATTAATGTTAAAGCTTGATTTTGTAGCTTTTATTTATTTATTTTACTTCGGTGGCGAAGGAGGGCGCTGTGATAAATATTAGTTATAATGGATAGAAAGAAAACTAATAATTCTCAGAAACTGATTTTTGTTTGAGTGGCAGCGGCTGGGAATCGAACCCGGGCTACAAATACCAACTCATGCTTAATGATCAAATGCGCTAACCAATTAAGCTACAGCACCCTCAAAAAGTAAAATGACAAACCATGTTTTTTTAATGCAATTAATTTTATTTTTATGTTCTTGGTTTGTATTTTTAAATGCAAAAAATATTTGATACAAATTTTGTTTTATTCAAATAGAAAAATAAAAATTACTATTAAATAATAAAATTGACTGAAAAATATCGATATTAAACAATATAAATTTTAAATAATAGAGGAAAATTTCTGCAAAATAAACATTTTGTCTAATAAAAAAAAATAAAAGTGCAAACAAGAAATATGTACATATGTATGTATGTAGGTATATTTTTCGAAATGATTTTTGACATACCGAATTATTTAACAATTTACATTTTAAAATTCAAAAATAATTCATATTACATATGTATGTATGTATGTACCTATATTATCGCTTAGAAACAGCGTTGCCAAATGTGCAGATTTATCTGTTTTTTGCAGCTTTTTGAAGTGCAAAACAGGCTGCAGATTTTTACTCCAAAAAAACAGTTTTTTTTATTCAATGCAGATTTTTTCAATTTTATTCGAATAAAACAAAGAAGCAATCAATATTATTATTCCCACTCTATGTGGAATTTTGCGGACCAATAATTTAAAAAAAAAAAATCAAAAATTGTGTACAAACAAAAGAAATGGAAACTAAATTTAATAAGAATATGTACAACTAATATGTACATAGAAAAGTATGTCTAATTAATTTTCTATGATCTCTTTACATATGTATGTTATAATTTAAATGAAATATTATATGTTATGTTTTTACTGTTAATTTTATATACATATATTTTATATCAAATATAAAAATTATATTTTGGTTTCCTTTTTTCTTCAATAAAAATGAATTAAATATATACACATATCATTTTATTACATATCGCACACATTCTTCAAAAGTGACTCAATTCAAAATTTTAATTTTTCGGGTTTGTATGCTTAAACAACACACAACACAGTTGTTTATCTATAAGAAAAAGATCAAAGCATTTTGTTACAGTTAACAAGTTACTAAAAAACAGTTAAATCTTTCTTTATATTTCAATTGGTATAAAGTTGCAATCTATTAGTTGTGTCATAAAATAAATAAAAATTTTGAATTGAGTCACTTTTGAAGAATGTGTGCGATATTATTTAATTTTGTTTTGAAGGTGCAGATTTAAAAAAAAAACAGATTTTTTTGTGAATTGTCAGATTTTGTAAAAAAAATATGGCAACACTGCTTAGAAATACCTTTATTATACTGTGTGAATATTTTTTCATTTTAATACATACATAATTTTCATACATTTGTACATGCATATGTATGAAAAAAATGTTGAAGTTATGTTTTTTAATAATAGCATTGTACTTGTTTAAACAAAACTTATGTTTGTTATTATGATCAAATAGTTTTTTGTATTGTAATATTTTATTAATCAAATAATTTTCACTTCAATAAAAACTCTGCTTACAATAGGTTATGAGCCCAGAAGTCTTAGAAATTTAAATTCAAATAAAAAAAAATAAAATTGAAAGAAATTTTCTTTTAAATATTGAAGAATAATTGTGTGTGAATAATAAGAAATATTATTCAAGACTCAAGATATTTCAAGACACAAGAAAACTCAAGATCAAGAAATATCAAAGCTAAAGAAATGGAATTCTGTAAAAACATCAAGCAATTATCTGGTGAGTCCAATTGGCCTATATGGAAAAGAAAGGTTAGAGACCTTTTTGAATTTTATGAAGGTGCAATAGATGTGGTGGAGAATAAGCTCATTAAGCCACAGCCCTTTGAAGGTCAGTCAACGGAAGCTCAACTAAGAGAACACAAAAAACAATGTGAGTCTTATAGAAAGGCAAATTGCTATGCAAAAAGCATCATCACAAGCACAATTAGTGATGAAATTTATCAAAAGGTGATGGATAAGGAAAGTACTTTTGAAATGTGGGAAGCTTTGAAACAACAATACGAGGCAACATCCAACGACCAATTATTTAAGATGTGTACTGAACTTTTTTCATTTCAATGGAATAATAAAGAAGATGTTTCTACACATATTTCAAAATTAAAGAATTTATTTAATGAAATAAATAATGGTTTGAGATTAAAAAAGGAAAATCCGTTGCCGGACTTGTTATTAGTGTGCAAAATACTGTATGTTTTACCCAGTTCATTTGAGATGTTTAAATCAAGTTGGATGATGCTTACCCGAGACGGAGATAAGACACTTGATGAATTAATAATGCAGTTGTGTCTTTTCGAAAGGAATTTGAATAAGAGTGGAATTGATGGTGAAAATGAAGAAGCTTTGATGGTAAACTAAAGAAAGGAGTTCAATCGTAAAAGGAATTTCCAGACACATAATAAGAAAGAGGAAATTTGTCATTATTGCAAAAAGAAAGGACACTGGTTGAAAGAATGTCGCAAATGGATTTCAGATGGAAAACCAAGTAAGTTTCAAAAAGAAAATGTTGAACATTCCAACGTAGTACTCCAATCTGTATCAGAAGAAGTAAATTATGTGACTTCTAAAGTAAATTGGTGGGTAGATAATGGTGATACGAAACATGTAACACATTCATCAGAATTTTTCATTGAATATGAAACTTTCAAAGAACCACGCTCTATTCAAGCTGCTGGTAAAGAAACCCTTAATGCTGTTGGAAAAGGTACTATAGAGTTTTCATCGAAAATTAACAACAATAAGGAAATCAAGATTTAATTGGAAGATGTTTGGTATGTTCCGGGAATTACAAGGAACCTTTTTTCAGTTTTGGCAGCACACGATAAAAATTCTTCAAGTGAATTCAAATCGTTTCCGCAAAAATGTTATTTCAAAGTAAATAATGAAGTAGTTTTAACGTGAAGTAGGCGGATCGCTGTACAAAACAAGTATTATGCCAATAACAACAAATGAAGTGAACATGGTCCTTGATAAAAGTTCGATCTTACAATTATACCATGAAAGATGGGGACACCAAAATAAGCAACATGTGATGAATAAAATACAAAAAGAATTTGGTGTTAAAGTTAAATATAATAGTGAGGTATGTGAATCATGTGTATATGGGGAATTGTGCAGGTTACCATTTGGAAGACGTGAACGTATATCTACTGATGTATGTGGTCCCTTCCCTCCTTCAGTTAAAGGATACCGATACTTGGTGGTATATAAAGATTATTATACAAAGTACAGGTATGGACATATTATAAGAGATAAATCAGATGTGAAGGATACCCTATTAGAAATGCTAGCTAATGCAAAAAATCAGGGCCACACTATTAAAACAGTTCTCAGTGATAATGGTGGAGAGTTTATTAGTAATGATATAAAGAAAATTTTCAAAGATAATGGTATTAATCATAAACTAACTGCTCCATACACCCCTCAGCAGAATGAGAAAATAGAACAATCGTAGAGATGTCGCGAACGTTTAAATATTCGAACAAGAATGTTAAGTTTCCTGATAGTCTGTGGGCTGAATTTGTGAAGTCAGCTATTTATATTCTAAATCGAACAGGAAAGAGTTCTGTCAAAGATGTTAGTCCATTTGAACTTTGGCATGGAAAGAAACCTAGAATAAGTCATCTCAGAATTATCGGATCATCATGTTTCATTCATATACCGAGTCAAAAACGTAAGAAATTAGATAAGAAAGCAATTAAAGGATTTCTTGTTGGTTATGATGGAGATGAAAGATATCGCGTGTACATTAAAGATAAAAACAGTGTTGAATTGTCAAGAGATGTTAAGTTTTGGAAAGTGTTACAGATTGCAGCAAATATATGGATAAAGATAAACATAAGACTAAAACAAAGAACAAACAAAATGATAAATCTATAACTATAAATATAAAAGAAAACGAAGAAGAATTATATGATAGTGAAAGTGATTGTGAAGACGTCGAAGATTTTGAGGATGCCCAGCAAGATGCCGAAGTGCAAACAGAAGATGAAACCCTAAGTATGGAAAGTAGTAGTCATTATGCGGTGCAAGATGCCAAACCGCGAAGCAGTAAACGTTTACGAGAAGGTGAAGAAGATTCCGAAGATGATGAGCCTAACACAAAGCGGTTACGTAATCGTACAGTTATCATTAATAATATAAATAATGATATTGTACTTACATCGATGGAATATGTAAACAAAATCCAAACTCCTAGTACATATAAAGAAGCTACTGAAAGCGATCAAAAAGAGAATTGGAGAAAAGCCATGATTGCCGAAATGAATTCGCTCAAAGAAAACCAGACATGGAAACTAACAGAATTACCATATGGTTACAAAGCTCTTCCTGGAAAATGGGTGTATAAAATCAAAACAAATCCAGATAATTTTAAAGCCAGGTTGGTGATAAAAGGTTTTAACCAAAAGAAGGGTGTCGACTACGATCAAACATTTAGTCCAATGGCAAGAATGACCACTATTCGTTCAATTTTAAGTATTGCCGCAACCGAGGGTTTACTTTTAGTCCAATTTGATGTGTCTACAGCATTCTTGTATGGTGAGTTAGAAGAAAACATATTTATGAAGCAGCCAGAAGGATTTAATGATGGAACGAATCGAGTATGTCATTTAAAGAGAAGTTAAGCGGACTAAAACAAATTCCAAGATGCTGGAATAAACGAATTGGAAATTATATTAAACAACTTGGATTTAAAATTAGTGCAGCTGACACCTGTTTGTCCGTAAGGGAGAAGAATGGAAATAAAATAATACTTGCATTGTACGTAGATGATGGTTTGATAGCAGATTCTAATATGAATGAATTAAATGATGTTATGAATGAAATGAAAAAGAATTCAAAATTGTTAACAAGGACACATCATATTTTCTTGGATTAGAAATAGAAAATAAGGAATAATATATCAAGATTCATTAAAAAGCATATGCCAAGAAAATATTAAGTAAATTTAACTTTTCTGAATGTCGCCCTGTAACTACGCCAATGGAGAAAGTTTCTATTACAAATGACAAAGAAAAAGATAAAGAGAATGTTGAATTTCCATATAGACAAGCAGTTGGTGCTTTGATGTACCTAATGTTGGGAACTAGGCCAGACCTGGCATATAGTGTGGGTTATTTATCAAGGTCTCTAGAGAATCCAACTAAAGAAGATGTGCAACGTGTGAAGCGTGCATTTAGATTCATAGCAGGAACCTTAGACGTTGGCATTGTTTACAATAAAAAAGGACCAAAGTCACTAGAATGTTTCAGTGATGCTGATTTTGGCGGATGTATTACTACTGGTCGGTCAACATCTGGTGTTGTGGTAACGTATGCAGGTGGTGCCATATCATGGTTAGATCAGAGGCAGGCAATGGTATCAACGTCTACTACCGAAGCTGAAATAGTTGCTGCTAACGAAGCTGCAAAGGAGCTAGTTTGATTGTTAAGGCTTTTCAAAGAAGTAATAAATTTTCAACAAATACCTTCTATTCAAATCGACAATACTGCAGCAATTCGTAAACGTACGAAACACATAGCTATTAAACATTTCTTTATTCGAGAGATGGTTACTGATGGTTATTTATCGGTGCAGAAAGTTTCAACAGAAGAGCAAGCAGCCGATATGTTAACAAAGCCGTTATCAAAAATTCGACTGAAATTTTTATGTGATCGTTTAAACATTAAATAATTATTTAAAAACAAGGGGAAGTGTTGAAGTTATGTTTTTTAATAATAGCATTGTACTTGTTTAAACAAAACTTATGTTTGTTATTATGATCAAATAGTTTTTGGTAGTGTAATATTTTATTAATCAAATATTTTTCACTTCAATAAAAACTCTGCTTACAATAAAAAATCCTACAATTTTACTCACAGACTGTACTGCCCTGCAAAAAACGCGAGTACTCCATACACGCATGTAGTCACTACATTTTAGCTACAATGGACCACGTACTCCACAGATTTTTGCAGGGTTTTTACAATTTATTATAAGAAAATTAATTTTTGTTGTTATTTTTTGGTTAGTGTTAAATAAAATATGAATTGTTTTTATTATTTATAATAAAAAAAAAAACTACTTATTTCCAAAAATAAAAGTTACTAAAACCGATTTAAGCCAAAAACATAAGAGATCTTTAAAAAAATATCTCATACATTTATAAATTTATTTCTTATTTAAATTTAAAGCCTTTTCTTTTATATATTTATGTTTTTTCAAAAACTTAAAAAATCCGGGAAAAGTGTCTATATGAGTAAGTAGATAAATTACAATATTTTCAAGTCCAGAAATTAAAACACCTATTGATATATATATATTTATATATCGTCTAATAAGAAAAAGTAGTTTTCAAGATATAGCTAAATATATTACAAACTTTGGAGCCCCGCTCACTCGAAAATAGGCGTGACCGCCCCAATTTTTTTTATTTTAATCAGACTTTAAAATTCTATTAGTGATAAAATTTTGATAGTGATTTGAAAAAAGTTACTAAAACCGATTTAAGCCAAAAACATAAGAGATTTTTAAAAAATTACTCATACATTTATAAATTTATTTCTTATTTAAATTTAAAGCCTTTTCTTTTATATACTACTAGCTAAACCCGGTGTGCTTTGCTACCCCCCCCCCTCGTCATAAAATAAAGTAAAACGTATTTATATATTTACAAACATTTATTTATTTAATTTTAATGTATTTATTGCAATGCTTTAGGCGAGACCATGCCCCTTTGTCCACTTACATAGTCAAGAATTTATTATTTCGTAAGAATATCCTGTTGTGAAAATTTAATGACGATCGGTCCAGTAGTTAAGACTATATTACGATGTTTAATTTTCCTAAAAAGGGGCGTGGTCTCACTCACTTTTCTGCTGGTACGTATTCCTAATTATGCCAATACCATATGTACCAAATATCACCGACGTACGTCAAAAAATGCCCAAAATATGGCGGGTTAAATTTGTGGGTTATGTGGGCGGTGCCACCCCAGTTTGTACAATCAAAACTTCATATAGCCTATTATTCCTTCCAGAGTCACAGTAACATGCTGTAAAAATATCAGGCAGATTGGTAAAAGGGTTTGGCCTCCTATTAAGCACAAACATACAGACACACATTCATTTATATATATATAGATTAAAAGCAATATAATTTAAGGTGAAATGGGGCGAAAAATGGGGATTTGGTAATAAAAAAATGTATGTAGTTAAAAAGTATATAAAACTTTAGGTAAATACATATTACAAAAAAAGTATTTTGTATAGCAAACATTGTTAGTGGTATAAGTAAGTATCTGAATTAAAAAAAGGGGGCGATGAAGTAGGCGTGGTTCATAGTTATATGGCGACGTAAACAGTATTAAGAGCAATATACTACCAAATAAAAAAATACGTTGGAATGAACAAATTTGTATAGAGAACAAAAAGTATAAAACTTTCAAAAATTTGGCGTGAAAAGGGGCGTGAAAGGGGCGTGGCTTAAGAAATCTTTATTTTTACCTCGCCTGGAGTATATAATGTGTATACAATTTGAAGTAAATCTGTTTAAAACTATGTGGGAGCAATTACATAATTTTTAAAAAGTGGGCGTAAAAATGGGCGTGGTAAAAAAAAGTACCCTATTAATCATACCAGAGTCCCAGTTAAATGCTGTGAAAATTTCAAAAATATCGGTCCAGAGGTTTGGTCTCCAATTACAATATTTTAAAAAAGTGGGCGTGGTAAAAAAAAGTACCCTATTATTCCTTCCAGAGTCACAGTAACATGCTGTGAAAATTTCAAAAATATCGGTCCAGAGGTTTGGTCTCCAATTACAATATTTTAAAAAAGTGGGCGTAAAAGTGGGCGTGGTAAAAAAAAAGTACCCTATTATTCCTTCCAGTCCCAGTTAAATGCTGTGAAAATTTCAAGAATATTGGTCCAGAGGTTTGGTCACCAATTACAATATTTTAAAAAAGTGGGCGTAAAAGTGGGCGTGGTAAAAAAGTACCCTATTAATCATACCAGAGTCCCAGTTAAATGCTGTGAAAATTTCAAAAATATCGGTCCAGAGGTTTGGTCTCCAATTACAATATTTTAAAAAAGTGGGCGTAAAAGTGGGCGTGGCAAAAAAAAGTACCCTATTATTCCTTCCAGGGTCACAGTAACATGCTGTGAAAATTTCATCAAAACGGCCCGGCCGTTTTGGAGTCTATACGTTACATACATACATACATACATTGAATTTTATATATATAGATACTATTTATATTTTTTCAAAAACTTAATTTTTACCCTATAAACAAGGTAACCCATCCTCAACTGTACCAACATCACCATCACCCTATAGTCTGCACATACGACAGAACCAAACCGTAAGTTACCCCACTCTTACTTACATATTATATTTACCCACATATTATTTTATATATATACTTGTTATTATACAAACCCGTGTATCCGTACATTTTGGTCCTTCGAGCCGGATCTGGGTCCTCTATAACCCAGAGATTCCCCTCCCTCACCTCATAAGGTATTAATTCATTTCGGGCAATCCACAACCCGGTATACCCCCTATCGCTAAAAAATACTTGCTCATAATATTTCCCAAAATTATGACTACGTTGTTTTTTTTCCCCGCGCAAAATTTACATGACTATAATATTCCCCCGCAAATTATAGCCATTTTCCTTTTTTCGCGCAAAAATTCATGTGGTTATAATATTACCCCGCAAAATTATAACCTAACTTATTCGCGAAAAAATTGTGTTTTTTTTTACCCCCCTTAACATCTTTAATATATTTTGTCAAAACAGTATCCCGTTAGGAATTTTTCTATACCCATGTAAGTATGTATGTATAGTCAAGTTTCTCAAAAATAAAATTGCCGTTTGAACAAAAACAACAACGTGTCGTCATTTGCACATTTTGTTGTCCCTTACTTGCGTTCATTTACCATACGGTAAATTACCGCTTCAAAAACAACAAGGGAACAACAAAACGTTGGCATCTTCGCATTTTGTTGTTTATTTGTTGTGCATTCTTTATTAAACGAGAGACCTAACGGTAGCCTGAAATAAGTAAAAATACCAAACACAGCATTTGTAACATAGTGCATACTTGTTGTTGTTGTATTTTTTAATATACAGGCATATGAAACAACTGTTGGCATTTTTTGTAAGTTTCGCAAAAAACAAACAAAAAGCAAATACCAAAAGTTGTTTCATATCAAGGGTCGTTAAACGCTCCTTGATCAACAAACCCGCTTCTACCCCTACTCAGACGACAAAAGTACCTATTACAATTATTCCCCCCGTAGCACAAGCATCCACTAGCCAATTTTCATATGCCAACGTGCTAAGATCTAACCAACCAACAGTGCAAAATGAATCACCAATAAATGATACAAACAGCCATAATTTTAGCCGTCTTGAAGGTATAATGGAGAATCTGGCGCAATCCATGAATCATTTCATGACAAGCATGACAAGTATGATGCAGGAGATGCAAAAAATGCAGTCCACGCTACTGCAGGCCATACTTAATAGACCATGAACTGTCTCAAAATATGTTTCTGGAACGCAAACGGCATACGCCAACACAAAAATGAA
Organism: Bellardia pandia; assembly: GCA_916048285.2. Classification (NCBI taxonomy): domain Eukaryota; kingdom Metazoa; phylum Arthropoda; class Insecta; order Diptera; family Calliphoridae; genus Bellardia; species Bellardia pandia. Next base: position 88,599,678 of record OU696532.1, on the reverse strand, counting down.
CTTGAATATTTTCTTTTTAACTGAAGAAAAGGAAAAACAACAACTTAAATAGAAATTAATAAAAAATGATAATTTACAGAAAACTTCGAACCACCAGTCACTGGTTAAAGGATTGATGTTGTCTGTTGACTAGCAGGCACCGTAGTGGTGCAATGGTCAGAACGTAAAGAATTCTGATGAGAGAAAGTGGTGTTTCTCGAAACATATGTCAATTCAACCAACAACCTAGGTTCGAATCCTAGTCAGAAAAATTATCAAAAATAAAATTTTTTCAAGTTGTTAAATAATTCTTTCTTCAGTAAAAACAATTTAATGAAAATTAAATTCAAATGAACTTAAGCCTAACTAAAAGAAAATATCAAAATAAGAAAATTGATGTAATGCTGATTTCCGAGACTCATATGACGTCGAGAAGCATTTTTAAAATAAGTGGTTACACATTCTACGACACCAAGGACCCCAGAGATAGATCATGTGGTGGCTCGGCAATATTGGTCAAATCGCGAATCAAACACCATTCATTGGGTGGTCTTTCAGAGTGCTACCTTCAAGCAACAAACATCTGTATTGAGAACTTTTGTCAAAACCTCGTGATTTCGTCAGTTTACTGTCCGCCCAGATTTTCAATAACAAAAGATCAGTATAGAGATTTTTACAAATCACTAGGTAGCCGTTTCATAGCGGCTGGCGACTACAATGCTAAGCATACATTCTGGGGCTCACGACTCGTTAGCCCTAAAGGTCGTATCTTGTACGACTCCCTGTCTGAAATGGGACTGAATGTGATTTCAACTGGTCAACCAACTTATTGGCCAACTGACCAGCAAAAAATTCCTGACGTTATCGATTTCGGCGTGGCGAAAGGGGTATCCCCGGAACTCATTGAAGTCGAGGCTTCACTGGATCTTTCTTCAGATCACTCACCCACTGTAATCACCATCAGAAGTCCTCAGCAAAGCGTAACTGATGCCTTACTTCTTGTCAAACGTCTGAATTGGTTAAAATACAAAAAATACATCAGCACTCACTGCACAGAGAAACTCCCGTTAAAAACTGCTGAAGACATCGATGCCTGTATAAAAAGTCTTAATGAACATGTCGAGAAAGCCGCAGAACATGCTTCTTCCACTTACCGCCCGAATAGGTACAACAGAGTTCTTTCTGCAGATGTTGAGCAACTATTGTCTGAAAAAAGGAGAGCCCGAAGAGAGTGGCAACAACACAGATCGCCCCAACTTAAAACTAGGTTGAGAGAATGTACCAAAAACCTTAGGATCTTGCTAGAAGCGCAAAAAGCAGCGTCTCTCAAACAACATCTGGAAGGTCTAGACGCAACTTCCCAGTCAAATTATTCATTATGGCGTGCAGTCCGAAATCTGAGAAAACCCGTAATCGCAAAACCTCCACTGCGTACTTTGAACGGATCTTGGGCACGAAATAACGAAGAAAAAGGCAACCTTTTCGTAAGTCATTTAAAAAATGTATTCACTCCCAATACGGATACTGACATTAGCGAACTACCGCCTGTTGTTGCCAGACCACCTGTACAAATAAGATTTCAATATCTGGAGGTTGTTGAGGCTATTGATAATTTAAATGTTAAAAAAGCACCTGGGTTTGATAAAATCAGCAATAAAATGATTTTTGAGCTGCCTCGCATTGCAAAAAGATTAATCCTCTTTCTTTTTAATGCCATCTTACGGCTTGAGTACTACCCTCCGGTTTGGAAAATTGCACTAGTAAAGATGATTCCTAAGCCGGGAAAAGATCCTTGCAAAGTTGAGTCGTATAGGCCAATAAGTCTATTACCAACTATGTCCAAATTATTCGAGAAATTGCTTATAACCAAGCTGACTCCGATTTTGAATGAAAACAACTGCATTCCCAATCACCAGTTTGGCTTCAGACGTCAACACAGTACAATAGAACAAACACATAGATTGGTACAAGTCATAAGAAAAACCTTTGAGGAAAAGAGATACTGTTCGGCACTCTTTATTGACGTCTCTCAAGCTTTCGACAAATTATGGCATGAAGGCCTGATATCTAAATTAAAGCAGAACTTGCCGGTGAATCTTCAACACCTACTATGGAAATACTTAATCGACCGTCAGTTTATGATAAAAGAAGGTGATTATTTAAGCCGTCCTCAACCTATAGGTGCTGGCGTCCCTCAAGGTAGTATCTTAGGACCAATTCTATACTTGCTGTACACAGCAGACATGCCAACAAACAATGAAATTCACACGTCAACATTTGCTGATGATACGGCATTTCTCAGTACTCACAAAGATCCAAAAGATGCCTCGATTCAATTACAGCACCACGTAACGCAAGTGGAGAAATGGGCAAGACAATGGGGAATAAAAATAAATGAACAGAAATGCACCCACGTAACATTTACTCTACGTAGGGAATCATGTCCCCCTATTCGTATTAATGACCATATAGTGCCTCAAAACTCACACGTGAAATATCTTGGTATTCATCTGGACCGTCGCCTCACATGGAAACCACATATAGATGCTAAGCTGACTCAAATGAAACTGAAAGCAGCCCAAATTCATTGGCTCATCGGCAGAAACTCCGTCCTTCGGCTCGATTGTAAGCTTCTACTCTACAACTCAATCTTAAAGCCAATTTGGTGCTATGGTATCCAGTTATGGGGCACTGCCTCCAACTCCAATATTGAGAAAATTCAACGCCGTCAAAACAAAATTCTACGAATGATAACTACCGCTCCTTGGTATATTAAAAACAACAACATACACAACGATCTTGATGTTCCACTTGTCAAATGGGAAATAACTAAACACGTGGGCCTTTATTTGGGTAAGCTGGAAACTCATCCAAATCCCCTCGCTCGAGACATCTTACAACATCCCGGTCATAGCCGTTTGAGAAGGAGGGACACCACCGCTCTCAGATGAATAAATACAAGTTGCTCATTATATCCTATCGAATTTGAAAACTAGATTTTGCCTAGCATTGGCTGGACTTATCTTAATTAACTTTAGTTTTAAGATTTGAATACCTATTGTTAGTTCATTTAAAATGAAGATACAATAAAAAAGAATATGCAAAAAAAAAAAAAAAAAAATATCAAGGCATACATACATACATACACACATACAATACATGCAATTTACTGATTTTTGACTTTGAAGGGTCAATCAGTAAATATACATACATAAGCATTAAACACATTCGAGACAGCAGGCTACCGACTACAATATGTCAAAAATAAAATACACACGTTTATATAAAAGTGACTATATTGACGACAGCAGGCAACACGACTGCAGGTTGTTGTCCATGCTGATTTTTTCGTCGCTGTCAAATTAAACTAATTTCTAATTTTGTTGGCGACAAAACAAAAACAGTGTTGACCATATAGCAAAATGTGTAAAGCAAATTAAATAAAATAAAAAGCAAAATACAAAATTAAAATGTTATGATCATTTATGCATCAAGAGTTGTTAAATGTATCAATAATATTATATTAATAATAATAAAAATGAGTGAAGTTTATTAGCATGTCTGGAATCATGTACATATGTTTTTCATATTTCATAAAAAAACGCTACTTTAAAAAAAATAAAAGCCTTAAGTGGCACCACTGAAATATAAATGGATTACTACAACAGCTGTTTACATTTTCATTGTTTTGTTTGGTTAAAGTTTGTAAGTGCTTTATTGTTTAAGATTTATTATTTTTAATGTTTTTATTTACTTTTTTGTTGTATTTTAGTAATAGCTTCTATAAAAACAATAAAATTCTCTTCAGCCAATATGTTATTTAAAAAATTCAAAGAACAAATTTATTTTTTATTAAAACGTCAGATTTCGGGATCAGCTGATGAGTATGTAGCTGTCGTTTTCAAAATAATTAAGTAGCTGGCTACAGGGCGGCATAAGTACCCAGCGGCATTTGCACTCGTGTAGTCGTGTAGCCTGCTGTCTCGAATGTGTTTAATGCTATATTGTTTGTGAACTTCACAATTGTCTTCATCTACTCAATTAGCTACTCTACTTGTCGTCTTTACATCACGTTCTTCTCAATTCTCTGCCGTTTTTTGTTTTTTCGAATCTCTTTTTATTCTCTCATAAATTGTTCTCTACCAGATCAACTCGTTGGTTTTTTTGTTTTTGTTGGTACTCATTTAAAATACCAAAGGGAAAAAAGCAGGTACCTACATACATATACATATACATATTTATATCATATGTGCATGAAGAAAATAACTAGGTCACTGGGACAAAAGTTGGTATATAATAATTTATGTATATACCAACCAATGCGAGGGTCGCTAGGGAATTATGAACAAAGGAAAAATTATTAAATAATTAATAAAAATATTATGCGTTTTTTTTTGTGCGTCTTACAATACCATAAATAAAATTATTTTTTTTAATATAACACGGTCGTTTCTACGAGGTATAATTGAGAATTTATCCAAATGTTCTTAAGAAATTTAAAAAAAAAGCTCAAATGAAAAATTTTCTCACAATTTTTCATAATAATCCATCGGTTGCCTTTACGAAACGCCAATGAAAATTTTTTCTTAAAAATTTTCTAAATAATACATCGGTTGCCTTTACGAGGCGCCAATAAAAAATTTTCTTTAAAATTTTTTAAATAATAATCCATCGGTTGCCTTTATGAGGCACCATTGAAAAATTTTCTTAAATTTTTCAAAATAATCTCCATCGGTTGCTTTTACAAAGCGCCAATAAAAATTTTTCTTTTCCATCGGTTGCTTTTCGAAACGCCAATAAAAATTTTCTTTAAAATTTTTAAATAATCTCTCGGTTGCTTTTACAAAGCGCCAATAAAAATTTTGCTTTAAAATTTTTTTTCCATCGGTTGCTTTTACGAAGCGCCAATGAAAATTTTCTTAAAAATTTTCCAAATAATAATCGGTTGCTTTTACGAAGCGCCAATGAAAAAATTTCTTTAAAATTTTTAAATAACCTCGGTTGCCTTTATGAGGCGCCAATAAAAATTTTCTTTAAAATTTTTTTAAATACATAACCCATCGGTTGCCTTTACGAAGCGCCAATAAAAATTTTCTTTAAAATTTAAAAAAAAAATAATAACCTCGGTTGCCTTTACGAGGCGCCAATAAAAATTTTCTTTAAAATTTTTTAAAATCATAATCCACCGGTTGCCTTTTCGAAGCGCCAATAAAAATTTTCTTAAAAATTTAAAATAATTTTCTTCAACATTTACCAAATAACATATCCTATATATTAAAATTTTTTCTCAAAATTAATACATCGGATGCCTTTACGAGGCACAATTGAAAATTTGCTTAAAATTTTCATAAATTATAAATCAGTCACTTTTAAAATTTTTTCTTAAAATTTTTCCCAAACTATACAAATCAATATTGGTCGCTTTTGCGAAGCACCTTCGCAAACTTTTCCCAAACATTTTTCTCGAATAATATTCGCCGCTCTTACGAAGCACATTTGAAAATCTTTTCCCAACTCTACAGAAAAAAGACAATTCAACCATGTCTGCCATAAAAAATTTAATCCGTTATTCGGATCAAGTGGTCGAATTTCAAAGTTATTTTGAAGGGCTCGCGATAGAATCGCACTCGCGACACACTTTGAAGACACATGAAAAACAAATCCAACTCCATTGGTCCAAATTTGAATCATCTTATGAAACCGTTCTGAATCAATATGATTCTATCAAAGATGAACTGGATTACGATACCCTCAAGGGACGTTATTACGCCACTTTTGGCGCTTATACCGCTGTCGTCGCGAGAATTCACGAGCTCAACGAAGATTTTCAAGCCAAAGCAAAATTGGCCTCCCCCCTCAGCCGATACCCAATTCGATTTAAACCCGCATATTTCATTGCCACCATGCGATACCGAAGTCTTTCATGGTGACTATCAATCCTGGCCAACCTTGCGTGACATGTTCACAGCCCTTTATCGCAACAACAAACGCTTATCACCAGTAGAAAAAATGTGCCATCTAGTCAAGAAAACGCAGGGTGAAGCTCGCGAACTTTTGAAAACGTGCCCTATGACCAATGATGGTTTCAACATGGCTTGGCAGAATCTAGTCAATCGTTACGAAAATAAGCGCATATTAGTAAACGCCCAACTGAAGTTGCTCTTTAATTTGAAACCCATAGTGAAGGAGACCAGTGCTGATCTGAGGCAGTTACAGCGCACCATAAATGATTGTATCACCAATTTGCGTTTGCTACATATCGAAGCGGAAAATTGGGATGTCATCTTCGTATACATTTGCTCAACATGTCTGCCCGAAACTACCCTAAACTTATGGGAACAGTCCTTACCGCGCACTACTGATTTGCCAACGTGGAAAGCTCTGGATGAATTCCTGTCAACGAAATTTCAAACTCTGGAGTCAGTAGCAGATATTAGGTCGACATTTGTTAGTCCACATGCCCCACAAAGTTCTCCATCCGCTAAAAATAATAAATCGAATTCATCCAAGACTAAAAGCTACCAGACCAACGTTTCCAATGACAAGTTTGGCAAGTGCGAATTGTGTCCCCACTATCATCCCATCAGATATTGCTCAATATTTCTAGAGATGTCAGCTGAAGAGTGTTATACGATCGTGAAAAAGCAAAATAAATGCACTAACTGTTTGGGAACTCATGGAGCCAAAACATGCCCCAGCAAATATGTTTGCAAGACATGCAAAGGAAAACACCACACGTTGCTTCATCGCGTTGAACAAAAGCAAACCAGTAGCCCTCCGGTGGCAAATACCCCAGTCAATAATCCTAATAACCCCCCTCGTGACTTAGATTTCTCCCCCTCTACATCGGCACAAGCAGCCAGTAGAACGCTGCAATCTTTTTCCACTCACCTCGAACCCACTACACAATCGGTTATTCTCGGTACAGCGTTAGTTGATATTTACAATAATGACCTCAAATTCACTGTTCGCGCACTAATCGACTCCGCATCAGAATCAACTTTTATATCAAAAAAGTTACAAAGGCACCTCGGCCTCCAAACTCGGCGATCTACAGCCCAAGTCCACGGTTTAAGTGACACCGTGACCGCAACCTCAACCCAAAGCTGTCATATAAAAATTGGATCCCCAGTCGACAAGTCATTTGAAACTTTTTCAGATGCATTAGTTATAAATAAGCTTACTGGCCATCTTCCATATTACCCCTCATCTGCGTTACAAAATGACAATTTTTCACAACTACAATTGGCTGATACTTATCGCCGCAATTGCTCTGAAGTTGAATTACTTCTTGGCGCAGATGTTTATCCAAAAATAATTCAAGACGGTCTACAAAGAGACACGCAGCAATCGCTGATAGCCCAAAAGACAGTTTTTGGCTGGATTATTACTGGAAAGGTGCCAGCAAGCCCGTGCAAAAAGGCAGTGTTATCATTCTATAACACTATAGAATTAAACAATCAACTTCAGCGGTTTTGGGAATTAGAGGAAATTCCGAGAAGAAAAACGCCCTCCCCGGAGGACACATACTGCGAAAATTTGTATACATCTACTACGTTTCGTAATAGAGAAGGTCGATATGTAGTTTCTCTCCCCTTTAGAAAAGATTACCCCGAAAAGATAAATATTGGCCCCTCTCGAAAAATTGCCTTCTCCCAGTTTCTACGAAACGAGGCGAGATTAATCAAAAATCCCCAAATGAAAACCGATTACGATAAGGTAATCACAGAGTACTCTACTCTAGGTCAAATGACCAAAGTAACCCCCATATATGGTGATAGCGGCAACTACTATTTGCCCCACCATGCTGTTTTAAAACCCGACAGCACGACAACTAAATTACGCGTGGTATTTAACGCATCAAGCCCCTCAACAAATGGCACAAGTCTTAACGATCTGCTTCACCCTGGTCCAATCCTGCAGGCAGATTTAATGATCTTAATTTTGAGATGGAGATTTTTCCGCTATGTTTTCAATGCGGACATTGAAAAAATGTATCGCCAAATCTTGGTGCACCCAACACATACCCCTTTTCAAAGAATTTTGCATCGTAATTCTCCGAATGAATTAATTCAGGACTTTGAGTTGAACACAGTCACTTTCGGTGTAAACTGTGCCCCCTATTTAGCAATTAGGACATTGTTGGAACTTGCTAAAGAAAATGAAACCGCTTACCCGAAAGTTGCCGAAATTTTGCGCGACTATATGTATGTTGACGATGTCCTTTCCGGAGCCCATACAATATCGTCAGCAGTAAAATATCGTGATGAACTTATAAAGGTTCTGGAAACAGCGGTTTTTTCTCTAAAGAAATGGACTTCCAATAATGAAAAGCTACTGCAAGGTCTGCAGCCAACACACTTGCTGGGTGAAGAATTTCTACAACTGTCGGAATCCAGTGTTACCAAGACTTTAGGGCTCAGGTGGAATGCAGGTAACGACCATTTTTATTTTAAACTCAAAGCTAATCCAAACCGTGAATTAACCACAAAGAGATGTGTACTTTCTGAGATTGCCAAGTTATTCGATCCCGCAGGATGGCTATCTCCCAAGATTATCGTTGCCAAAATAATAATGCAACAAATATGGAAAGACGGCACTGATTGGGATGAAGACGTGAACCCCTTTACGATGAACAAATGGCACGAATTTCTCGACGATTACGTCAGAATTGAAGAAGTGAAAATTCCCCGTTTTATCGATTTCGACCCATCTTACAAAATTGAGTTACACGGTTTCTGTGATGCCTCGGAGAAAGCGTATGCAGCTGCCATTTATCTACGCTCTGAAAACCAAGGATTTGTCAGTTGCCATCTGTTAGCAGCAAAATCGAAAGTTGCCCCCATTAAATTTGTCTCCCTACCTCGTAAAGAACTTTGCGGAGCAGAATTGCTTGCTAATATGATAGATTCTATTCTAGCTCAAATAAATCTCAAGGACTATAAACTCTACCTGTGGACAGATTCCACAATCGTATTGGCCTGGCTGCGAAAACCTGCTCACAAATGGAAAACTTTCGTCGAAAACAGAATTTCATCTATAATCGAAAAGCAAAGATGCCCTCCCGTAGCCAGATCTCTACGATCGAAAAGACAAAACCAACGGCAAGATCACCAACAAGAGCCCCTGACTGTCGTTTATGTAGCAAAGGGCACCCGCTCCGAAAATGCATAAAATTTCTCCAAATGACTGTATCCGCCAGGAAGGACATAGTCCAACAACACAGGTACTGCCGAAACTGCCTTGCGCACTCACATCGCACGGACAAATGTCACAGCGAAGCACGTTGTCGTGACTGCAACGGCCAGCACCACACTCTTCTGCATCATGCAGAAATCATTCGTGCCAATGAACACTTGAGCCGTGCAGCCGACACCTCTGTTGTCCCAACCGTCATCATAAGGATGCAGCTCAACAAAGAGTGGCACCAAGTTCGAGGCCTACTAAATGCCTGTGCCCCCACGAGCTCCATAGCAGGGTTCATAGTCGAACGGTTTCACGTGCCGTTCGAGAGGTTTGATGCAGATAAATGGTGCCAGATTACGTTTCGGACCCGTTTTGAAGGAGAAGGTGTGTAACGAACCATTTCAGTCGGGTCTTATCTTTCAGAAGAGGGTGCTACTAAATAGTCCGGCCGTGCTCAGGGATAATGGGGGGGGGATCTTTCTTCTGATGAAATAAGCCAGTTCGTTAACTTAAAAATAAAAAAAATTAGTAGCATCAATCCCTAGAAACGACTACCAAAAGTATATTGAGAAGAAAAAAATAATAAAAAAAACTAAGTGAGTAGAGATATAAATGAACTATATTGGAATAGATACTTGGTGTAATTTGACCTATTCCTGTCTATACCCTCCCTTAACCTTTGCTATTCAAGATTAAATTTTCGAATAGCCCAAAATGCTTTCCTAAACACAGTTGTCTACATGTTTCACGAAATAATTAAAAGAAGCTTAGAATTCCATTTTAAATGTATATTCAGTACAAAATTAATAAGTTATGTCCTAGTATATTTAATAATTCTTTCATTTTAAAAGAAACAAACAAATCAAATGTAAAGAAAATTTAAGTAAAATTTGCAAATTAGATTAAGTTAATAATTTAAGGATAATTTAAAATTAAAAGTATATATTTTGAATGTTAATTAACAATATATTGTAAAATTAATCATTATTTAAAACAAATATGTAAATTTAGAGATATTTTTTTTTTTTTTTATAGGGAAATGAATGAATGAATGAAATATTGTATATTTGTATATTTAGTATATTATTATGGTTTAGTGTTTATATATTTTTGAAATCAAATTTAACATTCTATATATTTTCTATTTCTTAAAAAAAATTGTTTTCCAAACTCACCATTTAAAGTTCCCACGATGACTGCAGGCCTGTAGTCAGCATACTGGAGATTACTTTAGATAGATATTATATTTTCCGATATATGAATTTTGATTTCAAAGTGAATGCTATTTAGAATAGTGTTAATGTAGTGTAAAATTATGAATGTGTTATGTATATAAGTATATATATAAGTATATAAGTGTCCCTTTTACAAACAATTACATATATATGTTTTTATTATTATTCACAATATATGATATAGTTATATAAGTGTCAAAAGTGATGTTAAAGAAATTAAAATTATTTTATATTTAGTTATTTATTTATGCTCAATGTTGCTTATCTTTTAGGTTTGTCTATTTCTTTTCCTTGTTGTTCTGTCCAAATTATATATAAATGCCGATTTTAGGACCTCATGGATTCTTCAATGCTTAGATCTTTATTTAGCGAGCTGACTTATGTTAATTATGTTGAGGATCTTAAATATTCTGGTTAGAGAAAACATTCTTTCCTTATTCTGTCCCACTGCAACAGAATTTTATAACACATCCACGTTAGCCCTTGAACTTTTTGGGACTGGAAAATTTGTTGGAGTTATGATGCAGGATCAAAATGAGTTCTTAGACTTAAGTTTTCCAGTTAGGATTCGGGTTTCAGAAATTATTCACCTCGTTCAAAAAAAATATATTTATATTGAAGATCCGTGCCCAATAATTTTTTTATTTATTGTAGGTTTAACAATTTCCGCGTTTATTATATTTTATTTTATTTAAAAAAAAAAAAAAATTACAAAATTTTCTTTTTACTTTTCGAAAAATCGTTCTTCAATCTTCTAAATTTTTTTTCTTTCTGACAATACAATCAATTCCTCCCTTATTTTTTATAAAAAAATGTTTCCTATAATTTATTTCACTTTTCATAAAGTATATTCAAATTTAAAGTAAATATTAGGCACGACCTCACAGGTGGTACCTTTAAACTAAGGGCGAGAATCTCCAAGGACCTACCCCAAGAAATCACTACGAAGTCACTAGAGCGGAAAGTCACTGACGCCTATTGCAACCTAAAGCTGGCCGACCCGGACTTCTTTGAAAGTCGATCCATCAACTTTATCCTGGGAGCGGATATCTACCCGCTACTGATCCGAGGCGGCATCCAGACGGCAACAAAAGGAGCACCTCTAGCACAGGATACGGCGCTAGGTTTTGTCATAATCGGCAAATTTGATGTCTAAATTATGATTTGTTATTATATATATTATACTTAGCTTGTTTGTTATATACATAATTGAAATTTATTTTCCTAAAAATTTGTTAATATTATACTTACCCCTTTTTTACACTTATATCAAATTGTTATATTGAATTATACACATACACATATATACTTACCTTAGTTACCTAAAAATTTAATTTTCTACACTTACCTTGTTTCCCTAAAATTTTAATTATACATGTACTTACTTTATTTACCTAAAAATTGAATTATAAATATATTTAACTTATTTACGTAAAATTCATCATAAATATCCACATTTTTATTATTATAATTATATTTAATTTTTGTATTTATTACCATACTTACCTTTTTTTACATTGTTAAATTTTGAATTTATACTATAAATTACCTATTCTTTAAATTGTTAATGTTTGCATTTATTGCCATACTTACCTTTTTTTACATTGTTAAATTTTTGAATTTATACTACAAGTTCTCTACTCTTTAAATTGTTAATTTTTGCAATTAATACATACTTACTCTTTTTTATATTGTTAATTATAATTATTGAATTATACGATAAAATTACCTTTTTTACATTATTCATTATTGAATTTATTCTTATTATACTTACTCTTTATGCATTTGCATTATATTGAATTTCTATTGAATTTGTACTATATCTCCGAATGAATTGTTATAGTATTTTCTAATTTCAAATTATAATAATTAGTATCTATTTTTATACCATATTAACCACCCAATTGCCTGTTAAGATTGTAAAAGTTGTTATCTTGGGATATAACAAGGGGGGCGGGATGTTTACGCACGTAACCCCTATATAAATAATAATCAAATTATTTGGCACGGTAACCCTTCTTACTCGTTGCATTTTTTCTGTTCTCATTTTTTGATTGTTGCTCAGCTATACTAACAGGCAGTTGTGGTGGTGGTTTTTTTAAACAACTCATTCTACTCAGAACAGTCAAAGCACACAGTTTAATTCTCGACTGAAAACACATTAAACCAATACAAACATAAACCAATTGACTAATGCACAATTATATTACAACGGATAAAAAAAAGAATAATAATAATTAAAAGTAAAACATGAAAATTATCCAAAATAAATAATTAAAACTCATGGCAAATAAGTGTAGACATTCACAAACCACTTAGACAATATTAATTTTAAGGTGCAAAACATAAATGTAATTATTTAAAAAAAAGCAAATACAAAAAGTGACACCAAATAAATTAAACAAGATTAAAACTATTGAAACCAATTAAAGTGCAGTTTTTTTTGAGTGAATACCAACACGCATAGCTACAATTTCTTTTAAAATTTCCTAAATAAAGTTTAAGAGGAAGGAGCAGTAGTAAAAGGAATAAATAGGAAGTAGTACTCACCAAGGAGACATCACCCTACATTCCATACTCATTCAGCACAAACCATCACCAAACAAACGAGGAAGAATTGATTGACATCCCATCATTACGAGGGCCTTTCGAAGTCGTCATCATACCATTGAAGCTCCTCAACATCACCATCATATTAAGAAACAAGGTAACCCATCCTCAACTGTACCAACATCACCATCACCCTATAGTCTGCACATACGACAGAACCAAACCGTAAGTTACCCCACTCTTACTTACATATTATATTTACCCCCATATTATTTTATATATATATTTGTTATTATACAAACCCGTGTATCCGTACAATTAATTTTGTTCAATATTTCCACTCGAAAATTTTCTAATGTGTGTAGTAATTTATAAAGTGAGTGCAAGAGCCCAGCTGTCAGAGTTTCTTTACAAGTTACTTATGTCAAAAGTAATACTTTTTCAAGTGTTTTTGACAGTAGTACATTATTTTATACAAACAAAAATGCCTGTTGTTCCGTATTGTGTTGCCGATTTGCACTCACCTTGTATATTTGCACCAGTGGTGTTCAAAAATAAAAATGAAGATGCATTGGTGAGAGATTTTGCCCAGCAAACATATTGTCAAACGCTTAAGATAAGAAAAAAAGAAAGAGTTTTTGCCAAATATAAACACCTAAAAAACATCAGGGACCGTAAATAACAATAATCAATATCAAAAAATAATTTTACAACAGTTATTTTGATAAAAAACAAAAAGAAGTTAATCTAAAATAGTTTTTTATTTTTCGTATTCAACTGTAATTGAATCGCGTGTGTTTGCTATACTTCTTCCAACAAGAAGCAACAACAATGCTTAATAAATTTCGGAAAAAATTGACAACGACCATCCGCATGTGTTCTCATCGTTTGCTCCACAGACTCACAGAGTATAACAGAGGTGACAGAAGAGCAAAGATAGTGTAGTTTTTTCTTGTCTCTTTCTTCGAGAACTGCCTTGTTGGTTTCTTTATGTTACTATTTTTCTTTATACTCTGTGACAGACTGTGGTCTGTGGTTTGCTTAACTGGAAGCATACAACCCATAGGTTCTATATCTAATGTAGAGTTAAAAAGTCCTCTGTTCATTTTGTCATAATCTAGTCTAGTCGGTTTGATCCGACCAATACAGTCAGCAATGCCAATAATTATCTCAACCGCTTTATGATCCGATTCATATAGTAAAGTCCTGAGCCCACTTTCATCCACCCATGGGGACAAATCAGCAGAGGTGAATACAACATCAATATATGAGGAAGACACATCAGTAACTCTTGTTGGCCCGTCCGTAGGGTGAATTACAAAATTCGGATTATTAAGTAGTAGGTCGTGAAGGCAACGATCACTGGAACATGTGAAAGAGTCTCCCCAATGAGGATGTCTGGCGTTCAAATCTCCCGCCAGAATTAGGTTGCCCTCATTGGCCATATCCAAAATCGGTGTGAGGTCAGCTCCCGACATTGTGCCTATAGGTCTACGATACAATGACACAAGTGTCAGTGTAACGCCATTAAGTCTACGGATATTGACAGCTGTATTCTCGATAGATCCGGTATCAATAATCATATTCTCACTATTAATACTGTCCCTAACCAGAATTGCTGTCCCGCCTCGTCCGTTCTATCTGTTCTGTCGATAAATAACATAGCCGTCCATGTCCAGCTTATGCCGAGGATTAAGTCCATGATCAGCCATAAGCAGTACGTCTGGTCTATGTTCATCTAAAAACAGCTTTAAGTAATGTCTTTTGTGTCTAGAAACTATAGAATTTGCATTAATGAAAATACAATTGAGGGCTGAATTTCAGTTTATGGGGGACACCCCTAGAGAAAAAATCTAAATATGCCATCCCCTTCAGAATGTTCCCAGGAGTACGAAAATCATAATGAAAAAGAGGGCTCACGCCCCCTATGGGCGTGGCAGTCGAAAAACGACCCGGCCCACCTACGTAGACAATATGGGTATCAAATGAAAGCTAATGTCTTCACGATTCCAAAAATAGCCATAGTTGCCAGATCGGGCGGTTTTTGCAGCCGATACGGCCATTTTTGTTAAATAGGGGCGGGGGTGAAAAACGACCCATGCCACCTACTTAGGCAATATTGGTATCAAATGAAAGGAAATGTCTTCACGATTCCAAAAATACCCGTAGTTGCCAGATCGTCCAGAATTTGAGGAAGATATGTTAATTTTTATAAAATGGGGGAAGGACTTTTTTTGTTTATTTCTTTTTAGCTCGGCCAGAGGCCGAGCACTCGAGATCCCCGCCGTCTAGAATTAAGACATACTGGAGTTAAAAACCCCTAAGCCCGGCCGTAGGCCGGTCACGCAAAAAAAAAAAAAAAAATTTCCCCCACCCCAAATTTTGCCAAAATGGCCATATCGGCTACAAAAATCGCCCGATCTGGCAACTACGGCTATTTTTGGAATCGTGAAGACATTAGCTTTCATTTGATACCCATATTGTCTACGTAGGTGCGCCGGGTCGTTTTTCGACTGCCACGCCCATAGGGGGCGTGAGCCCCCTTATTCATTATGATTTTCGCACTCCTGGGGTCATTTAAGGGGGCGTGGCATTTTTTTTCCCCCCCAGGGGTGTCCCCCATAAACTGAAATTTTGCCCAATTGAGTGATCTAGCCATTGTGATGAATAGAATATATCATCCCAAGCAAAGCCCGAAATTTCTCCTCGTCTGATTTAAGTGATCCGTACTCACTCGCAAAGTTTCCCAATTTCCCCAGATAATGCAGTAATCCGCCACCAAGAAGACGTTTACAGTCAGTTTCAATGGTGTCAAATTGAGCCATTGCACTCTTCACTGAAATGTTACCACTAGACGATGGTACTGAAATTGTCTTAGGCTGCTTTGTAGGCAGATTTGAGGTCAATGCTGAAGCATACGAAACGCCAGTCTTTATGCCAGTATTTGCTTGTGAGGCACTTTTTTTAACGGACAATTGAACACGGTCAGTTTTGGGTTGACTCTTGTTTTGCATTTCCTGCAAGATTTCAATTCTGCGAGGGCATTGACGGAAACTAGCAGTGTGCCCTTCAACTCCACAATTAACGCATTTCACCGGAATGCCAATTTGGTTAACAGCCTCACCAGTAGTGGGAATAATTACCGGCAACTCTTTGTTAATAATATCCTTGGCAGGAATTTGACAATTGCCAGGTCCATGGGATCCTCCACATTTAGCACATCTATAAGGCATATTACAATTGGCCAATGTGTGACCAAAACGTTGGCAGTTGAAACACTGGATAATTGCGTTTCATCTGAATTTTCTTAAAGTTACTCTACAGCGAAGAATATATCGCAGGTTGTAGAACGCAGTAATGTCAGATTCACGACAAATCTGCAATAGCCATTTGTCATGGTTGAGTTTAATTAAGCGGATAATTTCCAGCTTAATTTGGAGGGTGTTCAAATAACTCTTAACATCATCGATGGTATATGTATCTGAAAGACCAATCACCAATGAAAAAGGACGTTTTCCCTTCGGGGTATATGTATAAAAGTTTACTTTTTGTTCAACAAGTAAACTCTTGACTTTATCAAAATCTGCCAAAGTGCAGACACCAATGTTTGTGGCATTTCGACTCATTATTTTTATGTTAAAGTTAGAATGACCTAAATTATTTTCAATAATGTTCGATATGTTCTTAACATTAATATTATACGTAGTGATAATTGGTGCATGTGTAGAATTACTCACTACCTTATTTTTTAATTGGGCGGTTTTGTTATTACCATTAATACCAGGAATATTGTCATTAGCTGCTTCATTAACTGCGACTGTTGATTGCTTAGATTTTCCTTTAAAACTAGATTTTTGCTTGGATTGAGTTTCTTCAACTTCATCCTTCATTTCATGATCAGTATATTGAATGCTTGAAACATCATCTTCGCAACTTTTTAATACATTGTCATGCTTTTTGACAAGTTCTTCGTGTTTACTGATAAGATCTTCCAACTTGTGCCTCAAATCATCATTTGCTTTTTCTAACCAGTCTACTTTCTGGTTAGCTATATCCAAGCGATCTGTCAATTCTTTTATTTTTAAAGAGTCAGCATTGGCTTCTTGACTACTGCTCTTTTTTCAGTATATTGTAGCACAAAACCACCAGATACATCGTTATCATGAGAAGTTCATAGTAGTCGACAATAACAATTTGCTATATTTTTAGTGAGAGCGCGAGTAGAATTTAACAAAAGTTTTTTCTTATTTTCAACTATTTTAATTATACTAAATAAAAAAAATTAAAAAATTATTTTCATAATTCATAGTCTAGGTGTTGTAGATTGTATTTTAATAAAAATTATTAAATTTCATTGTACCAAACATATTCTATAGCAATTTTTCTGACAAGTTTTTAATATCTTTCTCATAAAATATTAATATAATTACAAATAATTCTTATATGTATATTTACAAAAAACAAAATTAATGTCAAAATAATATTGCATGTGTTTTCTTTAAAGTGAATTAAAAAAAATTTAATGTTTTTAGTTTTTAGATTTTTGAAAATTATTTTAAAATTTACTCTATCACAGCGTCAGTTGGCTCATATTGTCATGATAATCTTTGAACGATTTCTTTCACAAATTTTAACACATTGCACATAGGGCCAGATTCAATTTTTTTTGGCATAAAGTCGTAAATTTTTGTAAAATATATTTTGAATTTAACTGAATATTTTGAAAGGGCATACATTGGGTACATCGAATTCGCAAATAAAAACATTTCAGTGGCAACGCTGCATTTTTGCAGCGCTAACAAAGTCAGCTGTCTGGTAAGCTGTTTGTTTTGTCAAAATTGGCGGGAGTCTTTTTCTCAACTTTGCGCTTTTGCTGTAGCAACACCAGGTATCCAAATCTTTTTTGGCGAAATGGAAAATAAAGGCCAAGGTATGCCAAATATAATTGTTATTAAATGTTTTCGAATTATGAGTTATATTTTTTAGTTGTGGATTGTCTTTAATATGTCTTATTTTAGAAAAAATCTAACCGAAGTGTTCGTGTATCGTGAAGTAAAAAACTAATTTCTGCCAATTTGTGCCAAAAACTAATTATGCAAATGTTTACTCTAAACTGTGTTTTTAAACTTGTTGCTAAAATTTTTTGCCCATTTTTGCCCATTCGCGCATATTTTGCATTTTTAGTCAAGTTTGAGGTAAGCCATTCTGCCCTACTGGATGTGTGGATCAACGAAAACCGAAATGAAAAAGCGTTATTTGACTGGATTGTTGATAAATTTCATTTAAATGATGTATCAGTTGACTTAAAGGCCGAAATCACTAAGAAAATAAGGAGTTTTCACCTTTACATTCTGAAAAATCTACCTAAATGTAATCGTACAATTACGACATTTAAAAGGAAACATTCCAGTTGGCTTTTGTCAAGCATGACTGTTGTCGTGGAGAAAATCAACGACCAAGTTGCTTCAGAAAATCAAATGGGACGACCACGACTGTCTTACAGTGATGCAGGATCACGGCTAAAAAGAAAAATGGCAAAGAAACTGGTAGATAATGAAGAAAATAATACAATTCTCCTTGTTCATGCAGCATCAGTTTCAGCGAAAAAGGCCAAAATGAGCGATACTGCGTTTGTATTAAAGAATACTCTTTCTACTTCTAGTTCATCAAGTGTGATTAGAAAGAAACTGTCATTCTCGGAGCCGGTACCACTCACACCAAGTCAAGCTCTGGCATTTTTGATCGACAACTCCGTCACTAAAGCGCAATACTACAGCATGAGAGCTTTAAATAAATCACAATTTTCCAACATTTATCCATGCTATAATAAAGTAAGAGAAGCCAAGTTGAAGTGCAGGCCTACGGGAGTCAATGTGACGGAAACAAGAGCCGAAGTATCTCTCCAAATTAATCATACGGCCAGTAGAATTTTTCTTCTGCAGGATGATGTATTCAAGAAACATCAAAACATAGCAGATGTCACACTAATAGCGAGCTATGGATTTGACGGCTCTACGGGGCAGAGTATGTACAAGCAGAGATTCCTAGGAGAAAGGTCTGATATCAATGATGACTCATTATTTGTTACGAGCGTCATTCCACTGAAACTAACGGATGATTTTGGTACGCCTTTGTGGATAAATCAATCCCCCCAATCAGTAAGATTTTGCAGACCCCTAAAGCTTGAATTCGCTAAAGAAACCAAAGATCTTATTCTGGCAGAAAAGACTGATTTAGAATCACAAATTAAAAACTTAACAGCTTTTAATTACAATTTCTCAATTGACAGAATAATCACTGTCACTTTTGATCTCCATTTGACATTGATTGACGGCAAGGTGTTAAATATATTAACGGGAACCAAATCTTGCCAAGTATGTCCTATCTGTGGAGCCAGCTTAAAGGATTTTATGAAAACTACAGACATATCAAAGTTTAAAGCTAAGTCTGAAAATCTTCAACACGGCATCAGTCCCCTACATGCATGGATAAGATATTTTGAGTTCGTACTTAAAATCTCGTATAAACTACACTTAAAAAAGTGGCAAGTAAGGGATAAAGAAGAAAAAGACATGATAACATCCCGTAAACAAGAAATACAAAAATTATTTTGGAGTGAAATGGGATTACATGTAGATAAGCCGAAACAAAACGGAAGTGGAAATACAAATGACGGAAATACCGCAAGAAGGGCATTTAAAAACACAAGGCAACTTTCAGTAATATTAGAACTAGATTATGATATTTTACAACGGTTTTATATTATTTTAATAACTATATCCTGTGAATTTCCAGTAAATACTACTAAATTCAGCCAATTATGCCAAGAAACTGCGTCGAATTATAATGAAAAGTATTCATGGTACCCAATGTCAGCAACTGTGCACAAAGTTTTAGTTCACGGTTCACAGATAATAGCATCATCGGTATTACCTATCGGTTGCTTTGGAGAAAACGCAACTGAAGCGCGAAATAAACTTTATAAGCGCGATAGACAATCATATGCGAGACGAAATTGTCGTATCAACAATTTATCGGATGTGTTCCACCGATCAATGGATTCATCGGACCCCTTTCCTCAAGCCTTAATATAAAACAAAGATTAGCTCAAAATACAAAAACCTCGTTACCAAAGGAAGTTATTGAACTTTTAGAAGCACCAAATATAGAATATAATAACCAGGAACAGTTTTTAGACAGCGATGATAGCAACTCGGATACGGATGATGAAGATAACTTTTGCTTGGATTTGGAAGTAGAAAAGAAGATTAATTTAATAGTATTAATTTAATATCTTTAAGAAATCAGTATTTAAGTTGGGTTAAATCGAAACATCAAATAATAAAAATTATATAGTTGTAATTTCGTGCAGTGCGGACGTGTTTTTTTCCTCGCTCCGTATAAAATCATTTTTTAAGTACAAAAAGTATATAAAAAGCATATAAAAATATTGCGAAAAGACGCTAAAAAAAAATAAACAAAATTAAAATAAATCAGCTATCATTATCCGCTGTTAATGATGCTACATACTAAATAATAATCAAAAGTTTAAAATATAAATAAGCATAGAAAATAGAAAAATGCCCATTGAGCGCTCTTCCCCGCCGGAGAGGTGCCGCTCCCCTAACAATAAAAAAAGTGATAAACATCTGTCTCAGTCAAACCTTACTACAGTAAATAGCTTATGTGTTATAAGTGCGAATGGTCAAGCACCATCAATAAGCTCAAACTCTCTTCCCGCTCAAAATACTTATGCATCTGCATCAGATTACAATCCGAATGATCACCACAAATATCCTAGTCTCACTGCGCAATCGCAATTGAAACCCCTCTCTTGGAGCTCTCAATGTACTACTCCAACAACTGATACTCAAATAACTGCAACTACATTCCAATTTATTTCAACAACCCCCACACTTACAACTAATAGCACAACTCCTTACTCTTTGGTTACTACTCTCGCACCAACAACTACAACTACCACAACATCGTACTCAGCAATAACAACTCTAGCTTTAGCAACAACAACAGTAACATCAACAGCCTTCTCATACTTACCAATAATGACAACAAGTAAGTTACATGAAATTCATACTCCCTTAAATAAAGAGAAATTAAAAAACAGTAACATATCAAAGAGGCCTCGTAACTCACCCACAAAACTTATTGAAAACACAAACAGCAATAAAAAAGTTAAAACTAAAGAGCAACCACAAAAAACACTAAAATCTTACTGGTTAAGCCAACCTTCAACCCCAAATAGGTTTGAAATATTATCTATTGATGATAATGAAAATAAAGAAGACCAAATTCAAAATGATGGTGTTCCCCACAAACAACCAGAAAAAAATAAACCTACAAAGCCCCCACCAATATATGTTCAAAACGTGCAATTCATAGATAACCTCAATAATGCTTTAAACTCCTTACCAAATTGTCATTACGAAATACGTGTTCTTAAAGAAAATGAAATAAAAATTCAACCTTTAGAATCTATTCACTACACCCAAATAGTAAACCTATTAAGAGCTAAAAACACCCAATACTACACTTATAAACCTAAAGAACAAAAAGGTTTCAAGGTTTTCTTGCGTAATATGCATTATTCAACCGACAAAGAGGAAATAAAAAAAGAACTATGTGAACTAGGACACGAAGTAACACATATCCAAAATATCCTACAAACTGGTACAAAAAAACCACTATCTCTGTTTTCTATTGAACTTAAATCAAGTCAAAATAATAAGGAAATATATTCTTTAACCCACCTTTTACACTGTAAAATTAGTTTTGAACCTCCACGTTCAAAAAGAACTTTACCTCAATGTACAAACTGCCAAAAATATGGCCACACCAAAAACTTTTGCAACAAAATCCCCGTTTGCGTTAAATGTGCTGGAGATCACAAAACTATGCTTTGCCCAATCAAACAGAAAAGCGAACATATTAAATGCGCATTATGCGGTGAAAACCATACCGCAAATTATAAAGGATGTATGGTATACAAATCCCTCAAAATTAAGCAATTTCCACCACTAAGAAACAAAGAAAAAATAACCGTCCAAGAACACCAAACACAACAAGCTGATAATTCTCGAAACGTACCTACAACAAACAGTAGAATAAATCCAACAGTGACTTACGCTCAAGCAACAGCACAGAGTCAAAACCCTAATACTGAGGAAATGTCCATTATTAGTAATTCTTTATTCAGTTCCACTACACCGCAAATAAGTAATGATATGCAAGACCTTAAAGATATGATGAATCAACTGATTTCTCAAGTATCTAACATGATGAACATTATCACAGTACTTCTAACTAAGCTCGATGGACAGACTAAGTAAACTTAATATAGTACAATGGAACGCGAACGGGCTTATCCAACACACACTCGAACTAAAATTATTTTTAAATCGCTCTTCAGTAGACGTGCTACTTGTCTCTGAAACCCACTTCACACAAAAAAGCTTTATAGCCATACCAAACTACTCAATCTTTTATACAAATCATCCTGACAACACAGCGCATGGGGGTACAGCAATAATAATACGAAAATCCATTAAATGTACTGAATTACAGAATTTTAGAAAAGATTATATTCAAGCTACTTCCATTTTAATAGAAGATATACACGGTCCATTTGTATTATCTGCAGTCTACTGCCCGCCGAAATATAATAACACAAAAATTGAATATCTTGAACTCCTTAAATCTCTTGGGAATCGGTTTATAGTGGGTGGTGATTTTAACTCCAAAAATACAGTTTGGGGATCTCGATTAACACTATCGAAAGGAAAAAATTTACTAGAGGCAATAAATGAATTCAAATGCAAATTTATAAGTACTGGAGAGCCTACTTACTGGCCTACAAACATTCACAAAAAACCAGATCTCTTAGACTTTTTTATTACCAAGAATATAAGACATGACTATCTAAATATAAAATCATGCTTTGAATTATCTTCTGACCACTCTCCAGTGGTACTTATATACCAAACCGATGTACTTCTATCCAATCAAAATAAATTTATATACAACAAGAAAACCGACTGGGATTGTTTCAGGGAAATCTTAGAGACAAAAATATCGCTAAAAACCGAAGAAGAATTGGATAATTCTATAACTTTTTTCAATGATACGCTTATAAACGCGGTTAGTGATTCTACTCCACCCAGAACACACACAGTAGATAAATTCAGTATCCCACCTCACATCCAAGAGAAAATAAAAGCCAAACGAAGATTAAGAAAAAGATGGCAAACTACAAGGTCAATTCAGGACAAAACCCACCTTAATAGGCTCACAAAAGATCTCAAAAACTTGCTAAAGAAGGACAAAGAAGATAAACTACAAAGATATCTTACTAACCTTGGCTCATCAGCTACAACAAATTACTCGCTCTGGAAAGCAACCAAAAAAATAAATAATGGAATTTTACATCAGCCGCCGATCCAAAAACCTGATCTCACATGGGCCCGCACAAATGAAGAAAAAGCTAATGTTCTTGCAGATAATTTTTCTAAAACCTTTACAAATCCAATGGACGAAAAGGATATAACTCTTCAAAGTTTTCCAAACAGCTCTTCCAACTCTCGTATCAAAAGAATTTCAATTAATGAAATTAAAAAAATTATAAAAACAACAAAAGATAATAAATCTCCTGGTTATGATCAGATCACCGGAAAACTACTAAAAGAATTGCCGAATAAGGCCCTAGTCTATTTAAGAAATTTATTTAATTCAGTTATAGATATTAAATATTTCCCAAAAGTATGGAAAGTCGCTGAGATAATCGCTATTCCTAAACCAAACAAAGATGCCTCAAAAACAACATCTTACAGGCCAATTAGCCTTCTGCCACTGCTGTCAAAGATCTTCGAAAAACTCTTCTATGAACGTATTGAACCAATTCTTCTAGAAAGACAACTCATCCCCAAACACCAATTTGGATTTAGGCGAAAGTTCTCTACTATACAACAAATTCATAGAGTAACAAATAAAATATCGTCTGATATTGACAAAAAAAACTTTTGCGTTGCAACATACCTCGACGTTGCAAAGGCGTTTGATAGCGTATGGCACAACGGTCTTCTTCATAAACTAAAAAATCAATTGCCAAAAGAATTCTTCTTAATACTACAAAACTACCTACAAAACCGAAGATTCTATGTTAAATATAAAGACGAGTATTCAAAAATACTTTCTATAAATGCTGGAGTACCTCAAGGTAGTGTCCTCGGACCAATGCTTTACCTCCTGTTTACATCAGATATTCCAACTCTACAACAAATAACAATATGATAGCAACATTTGCTGACGACACTGTTCTACTATCATCACACGCAAACATCAAATGGGCTATGCAAAACTTACAACAACTGCTCAATAATACAATGAATTGGTTCCGTAGTTGGGGAATTCAAGTAAACAGTGATAAAACAATTCAAGTAATCTAATAGAAAGATAACAAACTTTCAACCTATTCAAATAAATACTCTACCAATTCTTATGGATACAAAGGCGAAGTATCTTGGCATTATAATTGACTCAAAACTTAACTGGAAAGATCACATCACTCAAAAGAAAAAAGAAATAAACAACAGGTTTAGACAATTATTTTGGCTGTTAGGGAGAGAATCTAAACTAACAACTCAAAGCAAACTACTTATATACAACACAATTATAGCGCCAATTTGGAAGTACGGGGTAGAAATATGGGGTACAGCTAGCACAACAAACTTAAAAATTATTCAACGAGTTCAATCTACAATATTGCGAACTATTGTCAACGCAGAATGGTATATTAGAGATGAGGACATACATCGAGATCTAAACGTCAAAACAATAAAAGAAATTATCCGTATCAGCAGCATTAAACATACAAATCGTTTAACACAACATTCCAACATGGAACTCAGACAGTAGCCGGCAAACGAAATCCTGGCACCTAGAAGACTTAAACGGTATACACCTTCAGATCTAGCTGAGCGATACTAAAAAATTTATATATTACTTATCATTCAATAATTCGATTTAAGTTATCTTAGGTACTGATTTAAGATAATTATCATCCCACCTCTGTAAATTAAATTACTTATTGTCATCTTGTTGACAGGTGTAATAATAAAGGGAAGTTAAAAAAAAAAAAAAAAAAAAAAAATAATAAAAAAATTTACTCCTCTGCAATGTGTCCTTATATGGGCGGTATAAGTGGGCGTGGTCGGATTGACTTGAAATTGTTCTCACTTACTGCAAGTGCCAATATAATCAATTCCACCAAAATTCAGCTCTCTAGCTTTATTATTAGACTTTATGCCAAAAAAAATTGAATCTGGCCCTATGTGCATTGTTAGGGATTTAGAAAAAAATTCCACCCTCACTTAACACATTGAACAAATTCAACGGTTTTATTAAATTGCGCATCATGTATGTTAGACTGGTCCTTATTTTCTGACTTCAAAATTTTTAATGCAGCACCCTCTTAAAATTTTATCTTTAGCCAAAAAATCGTTGTGTAAAAGTTTCAAGTTAATATTTTAATATTAACACGTGCCGCATTAGGATTTAAAGTTACGTACATATGTAAGTCCACCTAACACATGCATTTGACATTTTTGTTTATCAAGACTAATATTTTTGCCTTTCGGTATAAAAAAAACTCAAATTATAAATTCATACGTACATAAGTACATACATTTATTTATTTATCTAAATATATTTTTATTAATAACTAACACTCATGGCTTTTCTCGTATGTTGCGGATATTTCTTTCGGTAGTTTTGCACGATCTGAAAAATTGCATAAGAAATAGATTATATATATAAAAAAAATTAAAATATTCTGTTGTTATTTGTAAAATAAACTGCTTTTGGTTTTCATTTTTAGTGAATGATGTGTTAAACTCTTCCATCAATTTGACTCCCCTTTCAGCTGAGTCATTAACAACTTTTACTGATTTTAATACTTCCCTTCCTTTGTTAAAATATTCATTGCGAGACCATTCGCTGGCATCAGTTTCAATAAACGATGTGTTTAGTTGAAAACGCTCAAAAAACATCAAGGACTTTTTAGTGATTAAGCTTGTTACGGATTTTTTTTTTGTGCATGCCTAATTTTCTTAATCCTAACCCAATATTGCATATGACACACACACCTTCTTTTATTCATTGCTTGGTTACAAATATGGCATACTTGAAATTCCTCAATTTTTTTTCTCGTCGCTAACGTTTCTTTTGTTGTTTACAACGAAAAACAAAGAAAAGAGAATATGCAAGTGGCCTGATAGAACCGCAATTAAATAGAATGATCTAGAAGGAAAAAAATGTAACCTGTTTGTCATACACACACACTGATTTTCCTTGTTGTTGCTGTTCTCACTCATCCAAAAGCTTACGGCCACGTAGCATATTTAGTATACCAGCATGAGTGTAGAGTTTTTTTCGTTTACTTACACACGCATGGTATTCTCTCACAACAACATATCAAAACCAATGGTATGACAAACATGCAGAGAATGCAGAAACCGTTACATTCTTGTGCATTTTTGGTTTCTTAAAAAAATGTACAACAGGTTAGAAGTCAGTCGTGATCGAAAAGTAAAACCAAAAGGATGCAAAAATTAAAAAAGTGGCAAAAAATTAAAAAAGTGGCAAAAAATTTAAAAGTGAAGTGTACATAAAAGAGATATTGAATTTTTAATTTGTTTTAATGGAAAATTTTACAAATTATTTATAACTTTTATAGAAAACTACAGTAAAAATTGCGTTTATTACAATGACATAAAACAAAAGCATGAATACACTTTAAACAACAGAAAAAATTCCTAGAGCAAATTAAATAGTTTTTTTTTAATTTTTCCCACGGTCTTATACAAAGAACAAGTAGAAGTCCAACAACGACAGAAAGCAAAATTTAATTAGAAACAATGGAAAAAAATACATATAAAAAGTGTTAACACGTTTTCTGGAAAAAAAAACGAAAAATTCAGAATTACGTCTAGGGAAAAAATTAAATAACTTTACTATACACTGTATTTGAAGTAAAACAAAAAAAATATAAATCGAAATGAATTTTGAACAAAATAATGTTGTAATTTAATTATAAATGAATTGTATTATCCCCTGATCAGTCGATCAACCCCAAATTTTTGCAGTTCTGTAATTTAAGTGAAAATTGTTTTATTTGTTGAGACTTTAAGAAAAAAAGGACCAGAACAATTGCTTTCGCAAATAACATAATATTGAAAATAGTGTTTCAGTGAAAACGTTGTCATAACACCCACGCCATTAAATTAACCTGCAACATCGTACACTGCATCACAGCTACAGCATCTATTTGAGATGATTGGTTGAATGTTGGGTCGGCAAGATCCAATTCCGCAAGTTGTGGTGAATGTGGCATTTTAAACGTATAGGCCGGAAGCCTTTTCGTTACCTTTGGCAATACAATAGCCTTAATGGGGATTCTGAGATCATATCTCTTGGCGTATAATACTAAGGAGCACTCTTTAGTAGCGGTTTGTTTTTGACCGCCAATCCCTACGATTTCGAAGTTGTTTTTCTGATAAGAGAGGTTAAGGCGATTTCGTGTTTTTCACTTAAAAACGTTCGTTGAGAACCAGGATCAATCAGCGCTCTGATTGTGAATAATTGACCTCTATTTGCAATCTGGATTAATGAGGTACGTAGAAGGATGTTATCATAACATGTAGAGTGATTTGCTTGAACTTGCCTTGATGTTGAGGGATATTCATCTTGAAGGTTTTCATTCTGAGATTGTGCTACGTTTGACATTGATTTATGAGTTATGTTAAAATTTGGCTTTGAAGTTTCTAGTTGGGGTGTGGGAAACTTTTGCCCCATATGCAGTAGTGTGTGGTGCAGTTTTTTACAATGTAGGCAAGTGTGTTTACTAGGACAATTGGCTTTTAAGTGGGATGAAGCTAAGCAGTTATTGCAGTATTTGTTTTTAAACGCGAAATCTACCCTTTGTTGAACTGTGAACGCTCGAAATTTTGGACATTTTCTTAAGAAATGTTTTTCGTTACAGAGTTTACAAGACGTGTCGTTAAGACTTTCTTGTGAAACATATGTATGAATTTTAGAGTTATGTGTTTGTGGAGAATTAAAAGTGCCTTTTGATATTTTAATGTTGGTTAAACGTTCCACTGCCTCATATCTATCAATTAAAAATTGGGACATTTGCGACCATTTTGGAAGGTCGCGGGGGGATGACAAGGATTGTTCCCAAAGTGATAGTGTAAATTCTGGCAGTTTGGTAGATATCAAACGAATTAAAATTGGGTCCCAGCTATCGACCTCAACGCCAAGTGTCCTGAGTGTTGCTAGTGAATCGTTTACTGACGATTGAATTTTGCGAATTGATTCGCTATCCTCTTTGGTAACAGGGGTTATGTCAAACAGAATTTTAATTTGGTTATCAACCAATACACGTTTGTTTTCGTATCTGGTTTTTAATGCATTCCATGCCAGTTCGAAATTATCATGGGAAAGGGGGTACCGTTTAACTATCGCACCTGCTTCATCGCTCGTTTTATTTCTAAGGTGGTATAATTTTGTGACGGGAGACAGTTTGGTGTGATTTATATACACCGCAGTGAACATGTCCCTGAATGAGGGCCATTGTTCATAACTGCCTTTGAATACTTCAGTGTCGCAGGGGGGAGTTTTATGCAATTGGCAGAATTGTCAGACACGAAGTTTTGAGTTAGGGGTTGTTGTGGGAGAGAATAACGGGCTGAAGCTTCACAACCTGGAATATTGGTACTGAGACTATTTGCCTTCTTTTTTTTTTTTTTTTTTTTGCATTTAATTATTTATTGAATCTTCATATTTGAAATGACAATAAGTATTCAAATCTTAATACTAAAAAGAAAATAATAAGCCCAGCCAGTGCTAGACAAAAATTTTTATGATACTAAAAAAATTTCACATCAACTGATCCAGTCATCTATTTTGCGCTTGAGTTAAAGCAAGGGTATCCCTCCTTCTCAACCGATTGTGACCACTAAAGTTAAGGATGTCTCGTGCAAGTGGGTTTGGATGGTGTTCAAGTTTGCTGACATACTTTGACGCATATTTTGTAAATTCGACTTTTACTAATGGCACGCCTAAATCTTTGTGGATTCGAGAATTTTTAACATACCATGGAGCTGCAGTAATTATACGTAGAATTTTATTTTGACCCCTTTGAATTTTTTCAATGTTTGATGCTGAGGCAGTACCCCATAATTGAATTCCATAACACCAGATTGGCTTTAGAATTGCATTGTATAACAAAAGGTTGCAATCCTATTTCAATGTAGAGTTTCTGCCGATTAACCAATTAAGTTGCACTGCTTTTAATCTCATTTGTATAAGTTTCGCTTCAATATGAGACTTCCAAGTTAAACGGCGGTCGAGATGAATGCCGAGGTATTTGACTTCATTATGTTGAGGAATAATTTGATTATTTATTCTGATGGACGAGCAGGTATCTTTTCGCAATGTGAAAGTGATATGAATACATTTTTGTTCATTTACCCTGATTTTCCAAAGCTCTAGCCAATTCTCTAGCTTATAAACATAATTCTGCAAATTCTGTGATGCAACTTGGTGGTCCTTATGGACGCTGACAAAGGCTGTATCGTCTGCAAAAGTTGACGTGTGGATTTTGGGGTCTGACGGCATGTCGGAGGCATAAATCAAATATAAAGTAGGGCCCAGTATGCTACCTTGTGGCACACCTGATTCAATTGGCTGAGCGGTACTTAAAAAATTGCCTTCTTTGATTTTAAATTTGCGACCGTATAAATAACTTTCCATGAGTTTATGGGTGTTAGCAGGCAGAGTTAATTTAATTTTGTGCATTAAACCGTCATGCCAAACTTTGTCGAACGCTTGGGATACATCAATGAAAAGGGCGGAGCAGTATTTTTTATCTTCAAACGACCCTCTTATCACATTTACCAATCTGTGAGTTTGTTCGATGGTACTGTGTTTAGCTCTGAACCCGAATTGGTGATTTGGGATACATTGAGTGTCGTTCAGAATTGGAGTCAACTTAGTCATTAACAATTTTTCGAACAGTTTAGAAAATGTCGGCAGTAGGCTAATTGGCCTATATGACTCCACTTTGGTGTGGTCCTTCCCTGACTTAGGAATCATAGTGATCATAGACACCTTCCAATCTGCAGGATAGTATTCTAGGCGTAAAATAGCGTTGAAGATAAAGAGGATAATTCTTCTTGCTACACGAGGTAACTCCACAAGCATTTTATTGCTGATTTTATCCGTACCTGGAGCCTTTCTAAGGTTCAGAGTACCAATAGCGTTTTGGACATCACGAAAGTTTAGTCTTAGAGGTACAGGAGGTCTTATAACAAGTGGTGGCAAATCAGATTCGTTATTATTTGAGTTGTTTATAGTAAACACATTTCTCAAATGGTTAACAAATAATGTCCCTTTCTCGGAATCATTTCTAGCCCAGTCACCAGTCGGATTTCGCAAAGGAGGTTTTCCTCTCACTGGTCTTTTTAAACCTCTTGCCGCCCTCCATAACGAGTAGTCAGATTGTGGAGTACTATCAAGACCTTCCAAGTAAGATCTAAGTGAGGCCGTTCTTTGGGTTTCTAAGAAATGTCTTAGTATATCTCTGCATTCCCGTAGCCTAGCTTTCAGTTCAGGAGACCTGTGAATTTGCCACTCTCTTCTCATTCTTCTTTTTTCTGATAGGAGATGTTCGAGTTCAGAGAAATAAGTTCTGTTTGTCCTATTTCTACATTCAACGTGATAAGTGGAAGCGTGATGCACAGCTCGTCGAAGGTCCTCGGTAAAGTTGCCAATCGACTCATCAATATCGTCGGTAGTTCTCAACACAACATTTTCCGTGCAATGAGAACTTAAATACTTTTTGTATTTTATCCAACTTACTCGGGTCTTACTCATGTTCATAAATGGAGAACCACACACTTGAGGGAAATGCATTGAAATGATAGTAGGAGAATAATCTGAGGACAAGTCCAGTGAAGGATCCACTTGCATCCATTCTACAGGGATATTTTTCACTACTCCAAAGTCAATAACATCGGGAATCTTCCGTCGGTCCGTCGGCCAATAGGTGGGATGTCCACTTGAGAGTACATCTAAGCCCATTTTAGCAATGGTGTTGAAGAGTACGCGACCCTTTGGGGTTACCAGACGTGAACCCCAAAATGTGTGTTTGGCGTTAAAGTCACCAGCAACTAAAAATCTAGCTCCAAGGGATTTAAAGAAGTTATGGTATTGGTGTTCTTTTATTGAAAATCGAGGCGGAGAATAAATCGATGATAAAACAAATTTGTATTGACAGAATTCAATGCAAATGTTTGTCCTCACTTATGTTATTCATTAGATAATGCTTTATTCTGTTCTTTATAAGGATTGCCGATCCTCCACAAGCTCTTCCGCGGGGGTCTTTAGTATCGTAGAACTCGTAGCGATTAATTTTGAAGTACACTGTCGCCGTCAAGTGAGTTTCAGCAATCATCATGACATCAATCTGCTTATCCATCAGGAAGTGTTCCAGTTCGTTTTTATGTTGGCGGAGGCCGTTCGCATTCCAAAAACAAATTTTTAAACAAATCATTTCTTTAAAATGGCTTGTAAGATAGTGGATTGCATTTTCAGCATTTCCTGCATCATGGATGTCATGGTGGTTGTAAAAGTGTTCATAGTTTGGACAAGTGTCTGCAATGTTGTCTCTAGATTGTTGATATGTGGCTCAGAAAATTGGGGTTTAGGTTCCTGCTCCAGACCTGGCATATTAGATTTAACCACGTTTGCGTAAGAAACATGTCTAGAATTAGGAGCGTTTTCGTGAGTAGTTGGTCGTACAATTTGAGGAAAATTCATACTCGACGTGAAATTAGGTAGTTGATGATGATCAGGTAATACTGCCGACTTATTGGTCCTTATGCCCTTCAAGTAAGTATAAACTGGACAACCTCTATAATTTGCGGTATGATTTCCTCCGCAGTTACTACATTTTTTTATTTTTACGTCAGTTTTGGACTTATTACATTGAGCAGTTGGATGTAGTTCCCCACACGCAACACAAACAGACGGCAATTTACAGTACGCTTTGGTGTGGCCAAATTCTTGACAATTAACACACTGGACGGGTCCAATACGCTTATGCGGTTCCTCCACGGTAATTCTACGATGCAGAAGATAAATGAGATTGTAGATTGGATGGGACTCGTTTTTCTTTAAGACAACATCTCCAGGTTCCAATTCTACCCTGAACATGGGCTGAGGGATCTTTTCACGGTTTCTGATATTCACTACGCGCTTGATTTTGAACCCTTTGTCCATTAAACCGGTCTTTATCTCCGCAGGATCAACACATGGGTCTATACCCTTTAGAACGACTTGGAGTCCTTTTGCGCTTTTGAGCTGGTAGGTATAGAAATCCCTAGCCTCCCTCTCCAACTGGTTGGACAATTTTCGAAAATCATCTTCCTTTTTCACTTGAATTTTAGTTTCACAGATATTTCCATGTTTAATTGAGGTTACGCTAAACATGTTTTCACCTATTACCGAAACAATTCCTTGTACCAATTTACTGGAAGTCGGCTCTCTCAGATAAATTGGTGGGGGCTTAAACGTCTTCTTAGGAAGTTCTGGCTCATCCGTCTGGAGGAGAGCAAACCTATTTTGATCATTACTCACGGTCTTAGGAGCTTTTGAATTTGATGATACTTGAGCAGACGTCGGGCTCCTCTGTCGTTTGAGAACGGTGATGTACTTATCCATACCTACTTGTTTTTTGGGTTTGACTGCACTATTTGATGAAGATGATGGTTTCTCATCTGTTGAAATCACTATATTGGGCGAACAGGAACGACGCCGTTCTGCGGCTCTTGTAGTGAGAAAATTCTCCAGAGATTTTTTTATGGATTCTTCCTCAGAGATCCATTTAATTTTTCTAGACGAGCTAAGCTCTTTCTCAGAATTACATCTGAGAGGAAAACTCATACAATTTTTATGCGATTTTTAGTGTTTTTTTTAATTACCGATATTACCGTAGATTTTTTAACCTACTACGAGTTATTTTTTCACTTTTTTGTTTTATTTCAACCTATTACACTTTTTCACCTATTACGATTTTTTCACCGAAAATTCAGCCGCACTAAAAGTAACACGTCCGAACAGTTCGATGGGACGAATTTGTGAGGTACAAACATAATACGCGTCTACACAAGTTTCGAAATTTGCTTTTGCTTCTTCTTTAAATTTTGCTTTAACGATATCTTCGTTGGCTAACATCACTTTTTCGTAAGAAGCATCCACCTTTAGCCATCTTGCATCTAAATCTTTTAATTTGACTTCGAGGATTGTCTCATTCTGTTCTTCAACCGGAGTTCTATGGAATCTCTCGCAAAATTGAAGTAAATGGTCACAATCAAAGACAAACCTTTCCTTTGGAGAGGTGGTTGTTTCATTGTGTGAAGTGGAAGTCATTTTGAGTGATAGATACGTTTGTGAGTGTAATTTGCAAACCCTTTTCTAACTTCGAGATTCTAGGAACTATATGAGTGTAGCAGTGGTTATTATTCTTTAGTTTAGTTATTTTTAAACAATGTTTGTATTTTGAAAATGTAGGGGCTATGAGAGTATAGCACTAGATGATTGTATCTAGTTAAGTATGAATTTTAATTTAAAATTTTGGTTTTATTTTTTGAAAATGTAGGGGCTATGAGAGTATAGCACTAGATGATATTATCTAGTTTAATAATGAATTTTAAAATTCTTTTTATTTTCGAAAATTAAGGGGCTATGTAAGTATAGCGCTAGAGAATTTCTAGTTAAGTTAAATTATTTTCGAAAATGTAGGGGCTATGAGGTATAGCACTAGATGTTAGTATCTAGTTCAATAGTGAATTTTAAATTCTTTTTATTTTTGAAAATTTAGGGGCTATGTGAGTATAGCGCTAGAGAATTTCTAGTTAAATTAAATTATTTTCGAAAATGTAGGGGCTATGAGGTATAGCACTAGATGTTAGTATCTAGTTCAATAGTGAATTTTAAATTCTTTTTATTTTCGAAAATTTAGGGGCTATGTGAGTATAGCGCTAGAGAATTTCTAGTTAAATTAAATTATTTTCGAAAATGTAGGGGCTATGAGGTATAGCACTAGATGTTAGTATCTAGTTCAATAGTGAATTTTAAATTCTTTTTATTTTCGAAAATTTAGGGGCTATGTAAGTATAGCGCTAGAGAATTTCTAGTTAAGTTAAATTATTTTCGAAAATGTAGGGGCTATGAGGTATAGCACTAGATGTTAGTATCTAGTTCAATAGTGAATTTTAAATTCTTTTTATTTTTGAAAATTTAGGGGCTATGTGAGTATAGCGCTAGAGAATTTCTAGTTAAATTAAATTATTTTCGAAAATGTAGGGGCTATGAGGTATAGCACTAGATGTTAGTATCTAGTTCAATAGTGAATTTTAAATTCTTTTTATTTTCGAAAATTTAGGGGCTATGTGAGTATAGCGCTAGAGAATTTCTAGTTAAATTAAATTATTTTCGAAAATGTAGGGGCTATGAGGTATAGCACTAGATGTTAGTATCTAGTTCAATAGTGAATTTTAAATTCTTTTTATTTTCGAAAATTTAGGGGCTATGTGAGTATAGCGCTAGAGAATTTCTAGTTAAATTAAATTATTTTCGAAAATGTAGGGGCTATGAGGTATAGCACTAGATGTTAGTATCTAGTTCAATAGTGAATTTTAAATTCTTTTTATTTTCGAAAATTAAGGGGCTATGTGAGTATAGCGCTAAAAATTTCTAGTTAAATTTAATTTTAAAATATTGTTTTTATTTTCGAAAATGTAGGGGCTATGAGATATAGCGCTAGATTTTAGTATCTAGTTTAGTTGTGAATTTTAAAATTTCTTTTCATTTTCGAAAATTAAGGAGCTATGTGAGTATAGCGCTAGATATTATTATCTAGTTCAATTGTAAATGTTGCTTGAAAATTTGTTTATAAATTTCGAAAAATTAGGGACTATGTTAGTATAGCGTTCAATAATATCTAGTTTAAAATTTGGATTCGAACAAATTAATATTTAAATAATTATTAATGGGTTTCCCATATTTTATAGGGCCTAACGGAATTAGGGGATTAATTTAATTAAATATGGGCGTTTAAATAAGCTTTTGCGGACTTAGTGATTTTGAATGGTAACTTTGAGCTTTAATTTCATGAGATTTAATTTTTATTTAAAGTAATTTGCATATTGAATCTTTAGTTATGAATAATCTCAACGATACATATTAATAGTGTCAATGGGACTAAATGGGAATTATTTATTTTTCCATAGGATACGGCAACTCTATAATAATTTATTTGTCAATAAATTTTTATTTATTTCTTTTAGTGTAGAATTATTAAATTTTAATTTAAATTGTTAATTCAAATAATTTATTTCCTGTATAGTTAATAATCACAAAAATTTGTTTTTGTTTAAGACTAAACTTTTCTAATAGATGTGTTTTAATTTGCTTCTGATGTTTTATTAATTTGATGTACTTCCTGTACTGTGTTCATCCTCAGTGTTTTTATATGTGAGTACAACCTTAGCAAACAAGTGTTTTAATCACAAAGCAAATGATTGTCGGTTTCCTTTTTCTTTTTGCAGTGGACTGTATTTTTTTTTTTCTTTTGAATAATTTTATTATTACACTATAGGGTTAAACACAAACAAAATTTTGTTGTTGTTTTTGCAGAGATCGTAATGTAGCTGTTTTACACGTGTGTGTGTATGTACATATGTAAATACAGTGTAAGCTATTTGTCGGTTGAGTAAGAGCTTAAGTTTTAGGGGTGGGTAGATATCAATAAATAAAGAGAGCGTACGCTAACAAAATATAACTTTTAAGTAGTTACTCTTTTAACGAATTGTTAAGTTATCCGCTCACATTCAAAGAGATTTTTGATTTGATTTTAAAATGAGTAAGAGAACGTAAAATAATTTCCCAGCGGATTTTTTTCCCCATACATCTTCCAACTGAGACCAATGACAATGTAGATGCGACTAATCCAAAGTCTGTATTCATTTTCACTTACATTTACACAGCGATGGCCTAGGCCGTCAGATGGGTCCAACTCCACCTACATTGTAAGCGAAGGTCGGATGGGTCCAACTCCACTGACATTGTAAGCGAAGGTCGGATGGGTCCAATATTGTACTGATTCAAAGGGAACTTAGATATGTCTGAATGCAATTAGTCTTTTATAATAAACATTGTATAAATATTAGATGGGTCCGATTCGGATCGATAATGGGATGAATTTGAACTATTAAATAATTAAATTAACTAAAATTTCAACAGAGTTCTTGTTAAAGTATTTTTATTAATAGAAATAATACATAAATAAAGGCTTATTTAGTAAAAAAAACAAAAAACGAAGTTCATAAAACCAAAACAAAAATTCATAAAAAAACAAAAATGGTAAAGAAAAAAAAAAAAGAAATTAAATCAATAAATCAAATTTTTCCGGTTTTTTTTTTATTGTAGCAGATTTTTCGGAAGAGTCTGGCCTTGTGAACTTTGAAGGAATTTTTAATGTTTTTGGCGTAATCCTTTTCATTTGATCCCTCGCATCGGGCAGCTTCTGGAATAAGAATAGAGAATAAAAAAACTAAATTTTGTAACATGAAAAATCTAAATTAACATACATATGTAGAACTCGAACTTTTAAAAAGGGGCAAACCATCTATGCCAATGTCTAGATATAATTCCTGTATTTTTTCAGATATAATTTCTTCTCTTAGTGCCAGTACACGACTTTTAATGCCAATGTGCAAATACGTTCCAGGTGTAACCGTTCTTGTAATCATATTATTTGATTTTATAAAGTTATTGACTGAAGCTGGAACGTCCAAGCCTTCTGACCGAAGAATCTCTAATAGCTCATTGCAGCATATCTTACCTGACAGGCGTTTCCTATACCAAGATGATAATTTTTAATTTAAACTGCCTATATTTTCTTCAGTAATGGTCGCACTAGTTAATGGTTGATGAAATTTGTCCTGATCATTTCGTTCAATCTGATCATTTATTACAATATTGTTTTCTAAACAGTCCGTTGTAACATCTACATATCTTTTTAAATGTTCAGCCTCCACTTTTTTTAATCGTCTTAAAAGTCTTGTACTGAAGCCGAACATTTCATTTAATTTAAAAAAAAAAACACACAACACTTACTATTTTTTTATTTATACTGATTTATTTTATTTAATTAATTATTTATTTTTAATTCCACAATCACGGTTAAACTTTCGAAAACACTTTACAATATGAAATCTTATTTTAAAAGAATAAAAAAAAACAAAGAAACACCAAAAAATAAATAACGGGACAACGGCTGAACCAAAACAAACAACAATATTATATTAACAATATGATTCTACATTACTTAGCCATCCAATTCAGATGCAAGTACGATGACAACATTTTATTCGATTTTGTCTTGTTCTTTAATTCTAATATACATTTCATTTTACAATGGAATAGCAATAGGACTCATCTGAATCGGATGCTAGTTGTATGCTCTTAACCAATTTTATTTTATGTTTTCCTATTGACATAATAGTATACATTCGACACCGATTTACAAAGCGAAGAATCCACGCCATCGGCCTCTTCAGTCGGATAAAGGACGAAAATCTGTTAAAATTTACAAAATTATCTTTCATGACTAAAAGTGCAACTTTGGGACGAATTTCTTCGTCGACTTGTTCCTCAGGGGGAGGCAATTCGATGGTATAACATGGCCATTCGTTTTCATTTTGTCCCAGGAACTTTGGACCGTTTTTCCATCTGGATGACTTCGACAAATCGATATTATTATAGCTTCTAGTGGCATCATCAGCTATGTTGTCTCTAGTGGAGACCCATTTCCAGTTATCAATATTAGTTGACGCTAGTATTTCTGCTATTCTGTGGGCTACATACGGTTTATAATTTCTATGGCTACTCGATATCCATTTTAATACTGTTGTCGAATCACTCCATAACACTGTCGTTTCTGGTACAATTTTATGTTCATTAATCACATTTTGTTTTATTCTTGTTCCAAGTACAGCGGCTTGTAATTCTAGGCGGGGAATCGAAATATTTTTTAAGGGCGCGCATTTGGTCTTCGAGCAGATAAAACTTACAACAATAGTTCCATCCATGGCTACAAATCTCCAATAAGCAACAGCGGCAAATGCTTCTTCACTAGATTCCACAAATATGTGTAACTGGATATGTTTAATTTTACCAGGAGGGTAATAAAATCGTGGCAAACGAAAATTAGAGATATTTTTCGTTTAAACACGTTCCATTTACTTTTGCTGCAGCATCAAAACCCAATCTTATTTTTTTGTTCTCCTTATTAGGATTTATTACTCCAAAATGTCGTAAATACCACTTCTTTTCTGCTACCTGGCAGATATCTTCAGGCGGCACTTTACGAACATAACCCTTTTTAATGTATCCATTTATTACTTCACTGTAGGCTGCAGAAAAGTCTAAATCGCGTCGCATTTTCTTTTCAATATTCTCAAGACGGCTAAGTGCTAATTCGTAACTATCTGGCAACTCTATTTTATAATTTTTTCATAATAGGCCCGTTTGAAAACGATTACCAATACGCTTTGTCGATTCATGAAGAATTCTTTTTGATCTGACATCATCATCGCTTTCAATCGGAGGAGCAGCTCGTACGCCCATGTTTTCAATATTTAAATAATTTTCAACTATCTTGTAAATCTCTTGCTCCTTTTCAGAATGTACAAAAAGACATGAATGTGGTGCAGGCGATAATGATTTACATGGCCCAAATACGACCCATCCTAATTCTGTATTACACGCAAATGGTCCAGATAAATTCTCAATTTTTATGCTCGATGGCAACCCTAGGTGGGCATGATCAAGACCAATTAACAGCTTTGGTACTACGTTTGTATATGGCTTTATAAAATTATATGGCATATGTTTTAAACTCACTTTAATATCATCCTCGCTCAGGCTTTGCATTGGTAAATTTAAATTTGAAACTGCATACACATTTTTAAGAAGGTGACTCTTGTTCTTCCCGGCACCACTAACTTTCAGATTGAAGGTCATTGACGGCTCTCGTGCTGATCTACCACCAAACTACTGAATGTTTAATTCATTACTTTTTCCACGTACACCAATGCAGTCGGCAATTTCTTTATCCAACATAGTTATGGAAGACCCATCGTCAAATAAAGCATAAATATCAATGCTGCGTTTTTCACCATATAATGTAACTGGTAGTACACGGAAAAGCAATTTCTTATTATCATTGGAGCAGCTTAGGACATTATGATTAGGTTCACTCGTATCACTGGTGTTCAGTTGTACATGAGCAGAGGCAGTAGGCGTGCGCTCATGCAACAATTTATTGTGTTTACGTTGGCATCCTTCTACAGAACATATTTTCTTGTTACGGCACTCTCGAGTTGAATGTCCAATATTTAAACATGAAAAACAAGCGTGAACCTTTTTCACCATAGCCCAACGTTTATCTACCTTAAAGTTTAGGAATTTACGGCAATCATATATTCTGTGATTTTCTTTACATACAGGACACTGTTGGACCCTTTCTGTTGCATGTAGCACTCGGCGCTTTGTGTCATTATCGTTAACATCTTGTATCAAGCATATAAAATTTGCCACTTCGCTTAACCAGTCACTAAAATGTTCAACCGTAGGATACGGATTAATATTTATTGCTATTTTGGCCCACTCTAACCTTTTACTCATGGGGAGCTTTGAAATCAATTCTTCGAGAAGTGTAGGATTTGCTAAATGTTGTTGGCCATTAACAGATTTGAGAAACACTGACAAATTTTTCACTTTTGTTGAGAACGGCACTAATTTAACTAAATTGTTTTCATTTATGGACGACATCTCTTTTACCTTTCTCAATTGGCTATGTATAAGCTGTTCTGGTCTTCCAAAACGAAATTTCAGTTGATCTACAACAGCACTGACGTTATCAGGGTGGATAAGTAACGACTTGACTATATCCATGGCTTCACCTTTCAAACATTTTTGTAATCGCTGGTTGTTTTCAAAATTGGTATATCCATAAGTAGTCGTTGACTGGGTATAAGCTGTATAAAACAATGGCCAATCTTCGGGTTTACCACTAAACTCTGGCAAATCTTGTAGTTTGCGCGGCATCACATAATGTGTTTCATATGGACTTAAATGTCTAAGTGCAGGTTGTTGTTGGCTGGAGTATATATTATTAAAAGATGTCGGCGTAAAATTATTTGTAACAACCGGTACATATGTATTCAGCGAAGTAGTCGCTGGTTGCGTCGACGGCAGGGCGACGCTGGCGGCAGAAGTAAGCAGGGGCTGCATAGGTGTCATGGCGGTTGATGTTGTCGATGTATGTGAAACTGGTATATAGCGGGACTCGATTGTTGTTGTAGTAAAGTCAATGGCGGCACTATATGGCGTTTTAGATAAATTGAGGTTATGGTCACTTACCGTTTGTGATGAGGCGACTTCTATTTTTTGGCATTGGCGTCTACTTTCCTGGAGTTGTGTTTGTGTCTCATGGAGCTGGCGTTTCAAGTAAGCCATTTGCTTTTGCATCTCTTGTAGAATGATGTCGTTCTTCGATGTCGATGGCTGCATGATTGTTGAATCTAACTTACATGTGGCGTCTGATGTCTTGGTGAGAGTCTCAGTGAGGATTTGTTTTCCAGTTGACTTCTTTTTTTCTATTAGGCTTCCTCTAGGCGTGTCTGTGCTGGCGGAATTAGCACTTATGTTTGTGTTTGATGCTGGCTGCATCACTTGTTGATTTGTGGCTGTAGGTGTGTTTGTTGTGTTTCCACTGTGGCCTCTTGTTACATTTTGTTCATGATCAGGCGGATCAAATGCAACAGTGTCGGCACTGGTTGTGCTTCTAAGGTTAAGTGAGCTCCGGCGTATAGGTGGTGGCATATTTTTAATTTAAAATTCCAAAAAACTTAACCTTGATTTACACAGTGGCTGTAGGCTAACGGTTTTATATTACTGGTACATATAAAACATAAAAAAACACACACACACTTGACTCGCAACAAAAAGATGCGAAATAAAAAAATTTGTTGCTGAGTCCCCTTTTCCACAGGCAAATTTTTATTTGGCAAATTCTGAGTTTGTAGGCGAGAGGGGTGCGAGGAAGAGAAACAAAACTTTGCCTGTTCAGAATTTGCGGTACACGCAAATTCTGCTTTGCTCTGTTCGTTGAAAACAATTTTGTTGACATTTCCTTTTTAACCTATTCGTTTTACTGACACACAGCCGGCTTTTGTTTACAAACCTTTTGCTTTAATTTGTGCAAGTGAAATTTAATTTTTAATTTTTGGCAATTTATATAATAAAATAAATTTTTATTATGTATACACTTCTCATCATTCAGTCTCGTCTCATCGAACTGTTCGGACGTGTTAATTTTAGTGCGGCTGAATTTTCGGTGAAAAAATCGTAATAGGTGAAAAATTGTAATAGGTTGAAATTAAACAAAAAAGTGAAAAAAATAACTCGTAATAGGTTAAAATATATAAAAAATAAAAAAAAACATTAAAAATCGTATAAAAACTGTATGAGTGTTCCTCTCAGATGTAATTCTGAGAAAGAGCTTAGCTCGTCGAGATAAACTAAATGGCTCTCTGAGGAAGAATCCATAAAAAAATCTCTGGAGAATTTTCTCACTACAGGAGCCGTAGAACGGCGTCGTTCCTGTTCTCCCAATATAGTGATTTCAACAGATGAGAAAACATCATCTTCATCAAATAGTGCAGTGAAACCCAAAAAACAAGTAGGTATGGATAAGTACATCACCGTTCTCAA
Source organism: Bellardia pandia (assembly GCA_916048285.2). Lineage (NCBI taxonomy): Eukaryota > Metazoa > Arthropoda > Insecta > Diptera > Calliphoridae > Bellardia > Bellardia pandia. The sequence continues at coordinate 88,557,811 of OU696532.1, read as the reverse complement.
GCGACAGAGGAGCCCGAAGTCTGCTCAAGTGTCATCAAATGCAAAAGCTTCTAAGACTGTGAGTAATGATCAAAATAGGTTTGCTCTCCTCCAGACGGATGAGCCAGAACTTCCTAAGAAGACGTTTAAGCCCCCACCAATTTATCTGAGAGAGCCGACTTCCAGTAAATTGGTACAAGGAATTGTTTCGGTAATAGGTGCAAATATGTTTAGCGTAACATCAATTAAACATGGAAATATCAGCGAAACCAAAATACAAGTGAAAAAGGAGGATGATTTTCGTAAATTGTCCAACCAGTTGGAGAGGGAAAGTAGGGATTTTTATACCTACCAGCTGAAAAGCGCAAAAGGACTCCAAGTCGTTCTAAAGGGTATAGACCCAGATGTTGATCCTGCCGAGATAAAGACTAGCTTAATGGAAAAAGGCTTCAAAATTAGGAGCATAACGAATATAAGAAACCGTGAAAAGACTCCACAGCCTATGTTCAGGGTGGAATTGGAACCTGGAGATGTCGTATTAAAGAAAAACGAGTCCCATCCCATCTACAATCTGATGTACCTTCTGCATCGTAGAATCACCGTGGAAGAACCACATAAGCGTCAGGGACCCGTCAAGTGTCTCAACTGTCAAGAATTTGGTCACACCAAGGCGTATTGTAAATTGCCGACAGTTTGTGTTGCGTGTGGGGAGCTACATGCAACTGCTCAATGTGATAAGTCGAAAACTGATTCAAAAATCAAAAAATGCAGTAACTGCGGAGGTAATCATACCGAAAATTATAGAGGTTGTCCAATTTACACTCATTTGAAAGGCATAAGCACCAACAAGACGTCAGTATTACCTGATCATCGTCAACAACCTATTTTGGCATCGAGTGACAATTTCCCGCAATTGTTACGGTCCACTAGTCATGTAAACGCGCCTAGTTCTAGACAAGTTTCTTACGCTAACGTGGTTAAATCTAATATGCCAGGTTTGGAGCAGGCACCTAAATCACAATATTACGAGCCTAATATTAACACTCTAGAGACTACATTGCAGACACTTGTCCAAACCATGAACACTTTTACGACCACTATGACATCCATGATGCAGGAAATGCTGAAAATGCAATCCACTATCTTACAAGCCATTTTAAAGAAATGATTTGTTTAAAAATTTATTTTTGGAATGCGAACGGCCTCCGCCAACATAAAAACGAACTGGAACACTTCCTGATGGATAAGCAGATTGATGTCATGATGATTGCTGAAACTCACTTGACGGCGACAGCGTACTTCAAAATTAATGGCTACGTGTTATATGATACTAAAGATCCCCGCGGAAGAGCATGTGGAGGTTCGGCAATTCTTATAAAGAACATTATTTAATGAACAACATATGTGAGGATTACCTACAAGCAACAAACATTTGCATTGAATTCTGTCAATACAATTTTGTTTTATCATCAATTTATTCGCCACCTCGATTTTCAATAAAAGAACACCAATACTACAGCTTCTTCAATTCCCTTGGAGCTAGATTTTTAGTTGCTGGTGACTTTAACGCCAAACACACTTTTTGGGGTTCACGTCTGGTGACCCCGAAGGGTCGTGAACTCTTCAACACCATTGCCAAAATGGGATTAGATGTACTCTCAAGCGGGCATCCCACCTACTGGCCGACGGACCGACGGAAGATTCCCGATGTTATTGACTTCGGAGTAGTGAAAAATATCCCTGTAGAATCGATACAAGTGGAGCCTTCATTAGACTTGTCTTCAGATCACTCTCCTTCTATTATTTCAATGCGTTTCCTTCAAGGGAATGGCTCTCCATTTCGGGACATATCTAAAACCAGAGTAAGTTGGATAAAGTATAAAAAGTATTTAAGTTCCCACTGCACGGAAAATGTAGTGTTGAGAACTACCGAGGATATTGATGGGTCGATTGGCAAGTTTACTGAGGACATACGAAGAGCTGTACATCACGCCTCCACATACGACGTTGAGTGCAGAAGTGGGACAAATAGAACTTATTTCGCTGAACTCGATCATCTCCTGTCAGAAAAAAGAAGAGTTAGAAGAGAGTGGCAAATCCACAGGTCTCCTGAACTGAAAGCTAGGCTACGGGTATGCAGAGATATACTAAGAAATTTCTTAGAAACCCAAAGACTGGCTTCACTTAAATCTACATTCGTGCTTGATACATCGAACTTGTGGTGCCTCTAAAACAAACACTTTACAAAAATATACTTGTCACAGAAAAATTGTAACAAACAAACTTTTTTAAAATTAATCACATTTGCTTTGATTTAATAATAACAAAATAAAAAATATTTTATCATTCGTTTTTTAAGAATTTGAAAGAATAAAGAAACTTTTTTATAAAATATTGTTGGTCTTTTTATTAAAAAACTAAATACATACCAACAAATTGGTGACCCCGCATTTTAAAAGTTTTAGGCTATAAGGATGTCAACTTCCGAAGACGATTTTTCATCTCTACCATCAAATTCCCCTCCTATGGAAATTTCAAGAGTCGCTGTTAAAGCACCACCATTTTGGCGTTCAGATCCATTGCTTTGGTTTAAACAAATGGAATCGCAGTTTATAATGGCTGGTGTTACTCAAGACGCCACGAAATTTCATACAGTTGTGGCATCAATAGAGAGCAACATCCTCGAGAAAGTGCAAGACATCATAATAAACCCTCCGGCTGCTAACATGTATGAAACTTTAAAAGCAAAACTCATCAGTTCATTCTCGGACTCTGAAGATAAGCGTCTCAAAAAACTTTTGACAGAAGTCGAATTATCGGACAAAAAACCATCAGATTTGTTAAGTCAAATGCGTTCCTTAGCTCAAGGTAGAGTATCGGATGATATTTTAAAACAACTTTGGATGCAGCGACTACCATCTCAAATGAAAGCAATTTTATCCGTCAGTGAAGACCGCTTAGAGAAACTGGCCGCCATGGCAGATAAAATTTCTGATTGTTCAGATACAGAACTCCATACGATTTCCACATCATCAGAAAACCGTACGAGCAGGCTCGATAATATTGAACGTCAGCTGGAAAGTCTGTGCAACAAAATGGAATCTTTTGGAAGATCGAGAAGTAAGAGCAAGGCAACAGGTAAACGCAGTCGTTCTAAGTCAGTTTCAAACAAAGATAAACCATTGTGTTGGTATCATTTCAAATTTGGAAACAAAGCTAAGAAATGTGTTGTCCCTTGCAATTTCAACCCATCGAATCAGGAAAACTAATCGGCGCTCCATCTTGGGTGACGGATGGGAGCAGCCAGGAGCTATGTCGCCTGTTTATTCGAGATATTAAATCGAAATCCAGGTTTTTAGTCGATTCTGGAGCAGACGTTTCAGTAATTCCAGTATCATCATTACAACACAAGCAACAACCTAGTTCACTAATTTTATATGCCGCAAATAAGTCGACAATTCGAACTTTTGGAACCAAAACCCTTATTATCGATATAGGACTAAAGCGGAATTTCACATGGGATTTTGTTATTGCTGATATAGATAAACCTATTATTGGATCAGATTTTTTGGGTAATTATGGCCTACTCATCGACGTTAGAAATAATTGCCTCATCGATCCCAAATCTAAAAGCAGTGCTAAAGGTATAGTAGCTAATGATCAAAATTTGTCAATAAAAACCATATCACCTTCGTCTCCATTCTATTCTCTTATTATGGAATATAATGATTTATCAAAAATAAATTTTCATTGTAAAGCAAAACATTCAGTCCAACATTTTATAGAAACTACAAATGGTCCTCCAGTATTTTGCAAACCAAGACGTCTTTCACCTGAAAAGCTACTTATAGCTAAAAAAGAATTCAATGAAATGGTTCGGCTGGGAATTTGTCGTCCTTCCAGTAGTAACTGGGCAAGCCCACTTCACATGGTCAAGAAATCCAATGGAGAGTGGCGTTCATGTGGTGACTACCGTAATCTTAATGCTCGTACCATACCTGATTGTTACGCTGTTCCACATATTCACGATTTTGGAATGCTCTTAAATGGTAAGAAAGTATTTAGTAAAGTAGATTTAGTAAAAGCATACCACCACATTCCGGTCGCAGAAGACGACATTAAGAAGACGGCAATAACAACACCGATTGGAAATTTTGAGTTTCTAAGAATGACATTTGGCTTGTGCAATGCTGCACAATCCTTCCAACGTTTTATGCATGAAGTAACAAGAGATTTGGATTTCATATACGTTTATATTGATGATTTGCTAATTGCATCAGAAAACGAGCAAGAACATCAGATGCATTTAAGGAGTTTATTTGAAAGGCTGCGTCAATATGGTCTTACCATAAATTTTTCTAAATGTGTGTTTGGAGTTTCAGAACTTGAATTCCTTGGTTATTTGGTTACTGAAAAGGGCCTGAAACCACTTCCGAGTCGTGTTGAAGCCATTTCACAATACAAACTACCTGAAACCGTTAAAGAACTCAAGTGTTTCTTAGGTATGATTAACTTCTATCGACGTTTCATACCACATGCCGCCAAATATCAAGCAATTTTACATGGAATACATCAAGGTAATATTAAAAATGATAAACGTCCTATTGAATGGAATGAAGCAAGAAAACAAGCTTTCGAAGAATGTAAGCTACAACTTGCAAATGCAACTCTTTTGTGTTATCCAAAAGAAAATGTTCCCACTTCCTTGTGTGTAGATGCATCAGATACAGCAATGGGAGGTGTATTACAGCAGTTTATAGAAAGTGAGTGGAAACCATTAGGATTTTTTTCTAAAAAATTCAATAAGACTCAGATGAAATACAGTGCATATGACCGTGAACTGCTGGCCATATTTGCCACACTCAAACACTTTCAATATTTTTTGGAAGGTCGTCAATTTTGTATTTTTTCCGATCACAAACCACTCATATACGCGTTTAAACAAAAACCTGATAAAGCTTCACCTAGACAGTTAAGACAGTTGGATTATATAAGTCAGTATACTACCGATATTCGTCATATAAAAGGAAAAGACAATATTGTCGCTGATACTCTGTCCCGTATTCAAGCAATCGATATGCCTACAAATTTAGATTTCAACAAGCTGGCTGAAGAACAAAAGATTGATGAAGAGTTAATGTCACTGATAAACAACAATTCCTCTCTTAATTTAAAATTAGTAAACAATGGGGACTATAAAATTTTCTGTGACGTCTCCAATTCGAAAATAAGACCTTATTTGACAAAATCTTTTCGGAAATTAGTATTTGATAATCTTCATAACTTATCCCATCCAGGTTCTAAAGCTTCTGTAGATTTGGTGCGTTCGCGTTATATTTGGAAATCCTTAAGAAAAGATGTTTCAGAATGGGCTAGATGTTGCATTGCGTGTCAAAAATCAAAGGTAAACCGGCATACGAAAAGTCCTTTGGGCGAATTTAAACCACCAACAGAACGATTCAAGCATATCAATATAGATATTGTTGGTCCATTAGAAAGTTGCCAAGGTTATCGATATCTTCTAACATGTATTGACAGGTATACAAAATGGACGGAAGCTATTCCATTAACAGACATAAAGGCTGAAACAGTGGCAACCGCTTTTACTAATATTTGGATATCTCGATTTGGAGTACCTAAACAAATAATAACCGACCAAGGAAGACAATTTGAAAGTAAATTATTTCGTGAACTTTCCAAATTATTCGGTTCAAGAGTAACACATACGACTTCTTATCACCCTCAATCAAATGGGCTAATTGAAAGATGGCACCGAACTATGAAGTCTGCATTGAAGTGTTATGAGAAGAAAAATTGGGTTAGCGTTCTACCACTTGTCATGCTTGGTCTGCGCACAAGAATAATGACAGACTCTAATGTGTCCGCTGCAGAAATGGTATATGGAACATCTCTAACTTTACCAGGTGAACTAGTAGAAGAAAAATCTCCTAATATTAGTGACACAGAATGGATTAAATTATTTCGAAATCACATGTTGAGTATCAAGCCTTTAATAACTGGTAATAGCAACACCAAAACATACGTTAATGATAAACTTAAAGATTGTGAACATGTATTCGTCAGATGTGATGCAGTAAAGAAACCACTTCAACAACCATATAATGGACCGTATAAAGTTATTTCAAGAACTGACAAATTTTTTAAACTTCTAATTAACGGAAAGGAAAATGTTGTTACCATAGATAGATTAAAACCTTGTTTAAGTTTTACAGATTCCCCAGATGTATTTAAGAAGACAAAAAGAGTCAGATTCGCTGTTTGACAACGCTGGAGGGGGAGTACTGTGGTGCCTCTAAAACAAACACTTTACAAAAATATACTTGTCACAGAAAAATTGTAACAAACAAACTTTTTTAAAATTAATCACATTTGCTTTGATTTAATAATAACAAAATAAAAAATATTTTATCATTCGTTTTTTAAGAATTTGAAAGAATAAAGAAACTTTTTTATAAAATATGGTTGGTCTTTTTATTAAAAAACTAAATACATACCAACAAACTGTTCGGACGTGTTACTTTTAGTGCGGCTGAATTTTCGGTGAAAAAATCGTAATAGGTGAAAAAGTATAAAAAGTTAAATTAAATAAAAAAGTGAAAAAAAAACTCGTAATAGGTGAAAAACTTTACAAAGTCAAATAATTGCACTAGGTGCAATAAAAATTAATAAATTGTAATAATTGATTTTTAATTATTGAAAACTAGAAAATTAAATACAGTGAGACAGTGAATGAGTAACAATTCTAACAGTGCGAGTGGGCCTCAGAGCCGAAATGCTTATTTCGTGTTGAGCTCGGCAAGTGTTAGTAATGAGAACATTAAAGATCCCGAATTTAATAAAAACTACTTAACTGTGAAACCAAAAATAAGCACAAATCTGAATTTAAGTGCAAGTGCACCAAACTTGAATAAATGTGTTGAATAGGGCACAAACTTAGCCCAAAGCATATTTAATTTAAATAGAAAAATCACTGAAGGACCGTCTTCTTCACGGTCCTCGTTATCAAATATTGGAGAGACGTCAACAGCTGCAAAAGGCACATTAATTCCTACAAATAAGGCCGCTCCTATTGTTGCTGTTGAAGAAAAACAAAAAACACAGGTAGGAATGGACCGTTATATAACAGTATCGAAGAGAGGCAGAAGCCCAAAATTACACCAGCCGCAAAATTATCAAAGAATGCTGAAGAGCCACGCTCGCAAAATCGTTTTGCCATCCTCCAAGAGAAAAATGATGTCCCTAGCGCTATGAATAAGCCAGTAAAACCACCTCCAATATATTTAAGAGAAAAAAACTCAAACGAACTTATAAAAATATTAGTTTCATTAATTGGTGAAAATTCTTTTTATGTGACTCCAATTAAGCGTGGCAATATTAATGAAACAAAGATTCAGGTTAATAATGAAAACGACTATCGGAGAATAGTTTCGGAATTTGAAAAACGCAAAAAGAATTTTTACACGTATCAACTTAAAAGCGCAAAAGGTCTACAAGTCGTAATTAAGGGAATTGATTCTTTTGTTGATCCTGAGGAGATCAAGAGCAGTTTGGCCGACAAAGGCTTTAAAATCAAGGCCGTATCAAATATAAGAAACAGAGATAGGATCCCTCAACCATTATTTAGAGTGGAGTTAGAACCTGGTGATGTTAAGCTGAAGAAAAATGAAACACATCCGATATATGACTTGAAATTCATAATGCACCGAAGAGTTACAGTGGAAGAACCTCATAAGCGATCTGGCCCAGTACAGTGTTCGAACTGCCAAGAATATAGTCACACTAAATCTTATTGTAAGTTGCCTACTGTTTGTGTAGTTTCTGGGGATCTTCATGACACCTCAAAGTGCGATAAACCTAAGGATGATTCCAGGGTAAAAAGATGCAGCAATTGCGGTGGAAACCACACTGCCAACTACAGGGGTTGCCCTGTTTTCGAGGTTGTTAAACGCTCCTTGATCAACAAACCCGCTACTACCCCTACTCAGACGACAAAAGTACCTATTACAATTATTCCCCCCGTAGCACAAGCATCCACTAGCCAATTTTCATATGCCAACGTACTAAGATCTAACCAACCAACAGTGCAAAATGAATCACCAATAAATGATACAAACAGCCACAATTTTAGCCGTCTTGAAGGTATAATGGAGAATCTGGTGCAATCCATGAACCATTTCATGACAAGCATGACAAGTATGATGCAGGAGATGCAAAAAATGCAGTCCACACTACTGCAGGCCATACTTAATAGACCATGAACTGTCTAAAAATATGTTTCTGGAACGCAAACGGCATACGCCAACACAAAAATGAACTTGAATATTTTCTTTTTAATAAGAAAATTGATGTAATGCTGATTTCCGAGACTCATATGACGTCGAGAAGCATTTTTAAAATAAGTGGTTATACATTCTACGACACCAAGGACCCCAGAGATAGATCATGTGGTGGCTCGGCAATATTGGTCAAATCGCGAATCAAACACCATTCATTGGGTGGTCTTTCAGAGTGTTATCTTCAAGCAACAAACATCTGTATTGAGAACTTTTGTCAAAACCTCGTGATTTCGTCAGTTTACTGTCCGCCCAGATTTTCAATAACAAAAGATCAGTATAGAGATTTTTACAAATCACTAGGTAGCCGTTTCATAGCGGCTGGCGACTACAATGCTAAGCATACATTCTGGGGCTCACGACTCGTTAGCCCTAAAGGTCGTATCTTGTACGACTCCCTGTCTGAAATGGGACTGAATGTGATTTCAACTGGTCAACCAACTTATTGGCCAACTGACCAGCAAAAAATTCCTGACGTTATCGATTTCGGCGTGGCGAAAGGGGTATCCCCGGAACTCATTGAAGTCGAGGCTTCACTGGATCTTTCTTCAGATCACTCACCCACTGTAATCACCATCAGAAGTCCTCAGCAAAGCGTAACTGATGCCTTACTTCTTGTCAAACGTCTGAATTGGTTAAAATACAAAAAATACATCAGCACTCACTGCACAGAGAAACTCCCGTTAAAAACTGCTGAAGACATCGATGCCTGTATAAAAAGTCTTAATGAACATGTCGAGAAAGCCGCAGAACATGCTTCTTCCACTTACCGCCCGAATAGGTACAACAGAGTTTTTTCTGCAGATGTTGAGCAACTATTGTCTGAAAAAAGGAGAGTCCGAAGAGAGTGGCAACAACACAGATCGCCCCAACTTAAAACTAGGTTGAGAGAATGTACCAAAAATCTTAGGATCTTGCTAGAAGCGCAAAAAGCAGAGTCTCTTAAACAACATCTGGAAGGTCTAGACGCAACTTCCCAGTCAAATTATTCATTATGGCGTGCAGTCCGAAATCTAAGAAAACCCGTAATCGCAAAACCTCCACTGCGTACTTTGAACGGATCTTGGGCACGAAATAACGAAGAAAAAGGCAACCTTTTCGTAAGTCATTTAAAAAATGTATTCACTCCCAATACGGATACTGACATTAGCGAACTACCGCCTGTTGTTGCCAGACCACCTGTACAAATAAGATTTCAATATCTGGAGGTTGTCGAGGCTATTGATAATTTAAATGTTAAAAAAGCACCTGGGTTTGATAAAATCAGCAATAAAATGATTTTTGAGCTGCCTCGCATTGCAAAAAGATTAATCCTTTTTCTTTTTAATGCCATCTTACGGCTTGAGTACTACCCTCCGGTTTGGAAAATTGCACTAGTAAAGATGATTCCTAAGCCGGGAAAAGATCCTTGCAAAGTTGAGTCGTATAGGCCAATAAGTCTATTACCAACTATGTCCAAATTATTCGAGAAATTGCTTATAACCAAGCTGACTCCGATTTTGAATGAAAACAACTGTATTCCCAATCACCAGTTTGGCTTCAGACGTCAACACAGTACAATAGAACAAACACATAGATTGGTACAAGTCATAAGAAAAACCTTTGAGGAAAAGAGATACTGTTCGGCACTCTTTATTGATGTCTCTCAAGCTTTCGACAAAGTATGGCATGAAGGCCTGATATCTAAATTAAAGCAGAACTTGCCGGTGAATCTTCAACACCTACTATGGAAATACTTAATCGACCGTCAGTTTATGATTAATGAAGGTGATTATTTAAGCCGTCCTCAACCTATAGGTGCTGGCGTCCCTCAAGGTAGTATCTTAGGACCAATTCTATACTTGCTGTACACAGCAGACATGCCAACAAACAATGAAATTCACACGTCAACATTTGCTGATGATACGGCATTTCTCAGTAATCACAAAGATCCAAAAGATGCCTCGATTCAATTACAGCACCACGTAACGCAAGTGGAGAAATGGGCAAGACAATGGGGAATAAAAATAAATGAACAGAAATGCACCCACGTAACATTTACTCTACGTAGGGAATCATGTCCCCCTATTCGTATTAATGACCATATAGTGCCTCAAAACTCACACGTGAAATATCTTGGTATTCATCTGGACCGTCGCCTCACATGGAAACCACATATAGATTCTAAGCTGACTCAAATGAAACTGAAAGCAGCCCAAATTCATTGGCTCATCGGCAGAAACTCCGTCCTTCGGCTCGATTGTAAGCTTCTACTCTACAACTCAATCTTAAAGCCAATTTGGTGCTATGGTATCCAGTTATGGGGCACTGCCTCCAACTCCAATATTGAGAAAATTCAACGCCGTCAAAACAAAATTCTACGAATGATAACTACCGCTCCTTGGTATATTAAAAACAACAACATACACAACGATCTTGATGTTCCACTTGTCAAATGGGAAATAACTAAACACGTGGCCCTTTATTTGGGTAAGCTGGAAACTCATCCAAATCCCCTCGCTCGAGACATCTTACAACATCCCGGTCATAGCCGTTTGAGAAGGAGGGACACCACCGCTCTCAGATGAATAAATACAAGTTGCTCATTATATCCTATCGAATTTGAAAACTAGATTTTGTCTAGCATTGGCTGGACTTATCTTAATTAACTTTAGTTTTAGGATTTGAATACCTATTGTTAGTTCATTTAAAATGAAGATACAATAAAAAGAATATGCAAAAAAAAAAAAAAAAAAAAAAAAAAAAAACTTAAATCTTACTTGGAGGGTCTTGATAGTACCCCACAATCTGACTATTCGTTATGGAAGGCGGCACGAGGTTTAAAAAGACCAGTTAGAGGAAAACCTCCTCTGCGAAATCCGACTGGTGACTGGGCTAGAAATGATTCCGAGAAGGGGACTTTATTTGTTAATCATTTGAGAAAAGTGTTTACTATAAACAACTCAAATAATGCATCTGATTTGCCTCCACTCGTTATTAGACCTCCTGTACCTCTAAGACTTAGCTTTAATGATGTTCAAAGCGCTATTGGTACTCTGAATCTTAAAAAAGCTCCAGGTATGGATAAAATCAGCAACAAAATGCTTGTGGAGTTACCTCGTGTAGCTAAAAGAATTATCCTATTTATTTTTAATGCTATTTTACGCCTAGAATACTATCCTGCAGATTGGAAGGTATCTATGATTACCATGATTCCTAAGCTAATTAGTCCACTGCCGACAATTTCAAAACTGTTTGAAAAATTGTTATTGGCTAAGTTGATTCCAATTCTGAACGACACTCAATGTATCCCAAATCACCAATTCGGGTTCAGAGCTAAACACAGTACCATCGAACAAACACACAGATTGGTAAATGTGATAAGAGGGTCGTTTGAAGACAAAAAATACTGCTCCGCCCTTTTCATTGATGTGTCGCAAGCGTTCGACAAAGTTTGGCATGACGGTTTAATGCATAAAATTAAATTAACTCTGCCTGCTAACACCCACAAACTTATGAAAAGTTATTTATATGGTCGCAAATTTACAATCAAAGAAGGCGATTTTTTAAGCCCCGCTCAGCCAATTGAAGCAGGAGTACCCCAGGGTAGCATACTGGGTCCAACTTTATATTTGATTTATGAATCCGATATGCCGTTAGACCCCATAATACATACTTCAACTTTTGCAGACGATACAGCCTTTATTAGCGTTCATAAGGACCATCAAATAGCATCACAGAACTTGCAGAAATATGTTTATAAACTAGAGAATTGGCTTGAGCTTTGGAAAATCAGGGTTAACGAACAGAAATGTATTCATATAACTTTCACATCGCGAAAAGATACATGCTCGTTCATCAGAATAAATAATCAAATTATCCCGCAACACAATGAAGTCAAATACCTCGGAATCCACCTCGATCGTCGTTTAACTTGGAAGTCTCATATCGACGCAAAACTTACCCAGATGAAATTAAAAGCAGTGCAAATTAATTGGCTAATCGGCAGAAATTCTACATTAAAGTTGGATTGCAAACTTTTGTTGTACAATGCAATTCTAAAGCCAATCTGGTGTTATGGAATTCAATTATGGGGTACTGCATCAGCATCCAACATTGAAAAAATTCAAAGGGGTCAAAATAAGATTCTACGTACAATTACTGCAGCTCCATGGTATGTTAAAAATTCTCGAATCCACAAAGATCTAGGCATTCCTTTGGTGAAAGTCGAATTTACAAAACACGCCTCAAAATATGTCAGCAAACTTGAACACCATCCAAACCCACTTGCACGAGACATCCTTAACTTTACTGGCCATGTTCGGTTAAGAAGGAGGGATACCCTTGCTTTAACTCAAGCGCAAAACAGATGACTGAATCAGTGGATATAAATTTTTTGTAGTATCATAATATTTTGTCTAGCACTGGATGGACTTATTATTTTCTTTTAGTATTAAGATTCGAAAACTTATTGTCATTTCATTTCTGAAGATTCAATAAATAAATTAAATGTATAAAAAAAAAAAAAAAAAAAAAAAAAAAATGTATACACTTCTTCGAAAAATTCTTTAAAATGTAAACACTTTTGACGTTTCTTTCTTTCTTTTGTATTTTGATTCGCAAATTTGGCAAAGACAAATTTGCTAGTGGAAAAGCAAGCGAAAATTTCAAAAGATAAAACAAAAAATTTGCCAAATAAAAATTTGCCTGTGAAAAAGGGGACTGACTGCGACTAAAGACAGGAGGTTTGCGTTGAACAAATTACAAACACAATTTAATATGATGTATGTAATAACGTTTATTTCTAAAGAATAAAATATTCATATTAAAAGGAATACATATAAATAAATAACAAACACTTACCGCAGTTTTGTACCTCCTTCTTTGACAAATTACAATAAAATGTTTTAGCGGCTGAACACGGTCAAAGAAAAAGACAAAAAAGGCGGGTAACAAAAACAAGTGTCAAAATACAATAATTCACAGTAAACTAATAACAACTAAATTCACGACAAATAAATACATAAATAAATCAACCGCTATTATCAGCGGTTCCGTAACAAGAAGGTTGTGCGATAGGAGAGTCATGTGTGTTGCCGGCGAATACAAAACTATCAAAATCGTTGCTGAAAAATGATGCAGAAGGTACATAAGTTTTAGTTAAGTTGTACCTTCTATATATAATGTCGGACGGGGAGAAGTGGTCAATGCAAATAAAGCTGCTTGGAGTAAGATTCTTTTGGCATAACTTAGTCCACTCTTCTCTTTTTCTTGGGTCTTGAGGAACCTTAAAGAAGGGACCACTTCCAGCTACGCCTTTTTTACGGCATAAGATGCAACAGCGCATTTTTCTACAGCAAAAAAAATATTCACTTTTAAAGAGGAATCTTTATATTTATCTTACAAAAAAACTTACATTTTTAGCAAAACAACTCAAAAACAAACACACTATTTAATATAATTTAATATAATAGAATTTTGAACTATTTAACGCAGATAAAACGGCGACAAAAATTCAATATTTCATATACAAAATAATTTTGTAACGTTTTTATATAAACTGTGACTATTTGTAAACAACTTTTTGACATTTTCAATTTCACCATGAATAGAGCAAAAAATAATCAGCTGGCGATATGCTGTCACCTAGTATAAATTCACCTTGAACTGAACTAAAGGTGTGTTCACATTATGTGTATTTGTCATGTGGACTGTCACACAAAATTCAAAATAAAGAACGAAGAGAATATATATCCATTGAAAAGGCCCAGAGTTGGAGTTCCGGCTGATGAAATTCAACGATTGCTGTAGGAAAAAGAACAAGAGTATGAATTATTAAATAAAAAATTCGATTATATTTGGAAGGAGAACCGAAATCTGAGAAGGAGAAGGTAGGTTTTAGAATAACGGGGAAAATATGTCTAGAGTTGTGCTTTGTAAAAGCTAGGTTGTGTAAAATTTAAAAGAAAATTTAAAGAAATTTTCAGTTGTGCTTCGTAAAAGCGACGTTGGGAAAAATTTAAAGAAATTTTCAGTTGTGCTTCGTAAAAGCGACTTTGGTAAAATTTAAATAAATTTTCAGTTGTGCTTCGTAAAAGCGACTTCGGTAAAATTTAAAGAAATTTTCAGTTGCGCTTCGTAAAAGCGACTTGGAAAAAATTTAAAGAAAATTTAAAGAAATTTTCAGTTGTGCTTCGTAAAACCGACTTCGGTAAAATTTAAGAAAATTTAAAGAAATTTTCAGTTGTGCTTCGTAAAAGCGACTTTGGGAAAAATATAAAGAAAATTTAAATAAATTTTCAGTTGTGCTTCGTAAAAGCGACTTCGGTAAAATTTAAAGAAATTTTCAGTTGCGCTTCGTAAAAGCGACTTGGGAAAAATTTAAAGAAAATTTAAAGAAATTTTCAGTTGTGCTTCATAAAAGCGACTTCGGTAAAATTTAAGAAAATTTAAAGAAATTTTCAGTTGTGCTTCGTAAAAGCGACTTCGGTAACTTTAAAGAAATTTTCAGTTGCGCTTCGTAAAAGCGACTTGGAAAAAATTTAAAGAAAATTTAAAGAAATTTTCAGTTGTGCTTCGTAAAACCGACTTCGGTAAAATTTAAGAAAATTTAAAGAAATTTTCAGTTGTGCTTCGTAAAAGCGACTTTGGGAAAAATATAAAGAAAATTTAAATAAATTTTCAGTTGTGCTTCGTAAAAGCGACTTCGATAAAATTTAAAGAAATTTTCAGTTGCGCTTCGTAAAAGCGACTTGGGAAAAATTTAAAGAAAATTTAAAGAAATTTTCAGTTGTGCTTCGTAAAAGCGACTTCGGTAAAATTTAAGAAAATTTAAAGAAATTTTCAGTTGTGCTTCGTAAAAGCGACTTCGGTAAAATTTAAAGAAAATTTAAAGAAATTTTCAGTTGTGCTTCGTAAAAGCGACTTCGGTAAAATTTAAAGAAAATTTAAAAAAATTGTCAGTTGTGCTTCGTAAAAGCGACTTCGGTAAAATTTAAAGAGAATTTAAAAAAATTTTCAGTTGCGCTTCGTAAAAGCGACTTGGGAAAAATTTAAAGAAAATTTAAAGAAATTTTCAGTTGTGCTTCGTAAAAGCGACTTTGGGAAAAATTTAAAGAAAATTTAAAGAAATTTTCAGTTGTGCTTCGTAAAACCGACTTCGGTAAAATTTAAGAAAATTTAAAGAAATTTTCAGTTGTGCTTCGTAAAAGCGACTTTGGGAAAAATTTAAAGAAAATTTAAAGAAATTTTCAGTTGTGCTTCGTAAAACCGACTTCGGTAAAATTTAAGAAAATTTAAAGAAATTTTCAGTTGTGCTTCGTAAAAGCGACTTTGGGAAAAATATAAAGAAAATTTAAATAAATTTTCAGTTGTGCTTCGTAAAAGCGACTTCGATAAAATTTAAAGAAATTTTCAGTTGCGCTTCGTAAAAGCGACTTGGGAAAAATTTAAAGAAAATTTAAAGAAATTTTCAGTTGTGCTTCGTAAAAGCGACTTCGGTAAAATTTAAGAAAATTTAAAGAAATTTTCAGTTGTGCTTCGTAAAAGCGACTTCGGTAAAATTTAAAGAAAATTTAAAGAAATTTTCAGTTGTGCTTCGTAAAAGCGACTTCGGTAAAATTTAAAGAAAATTTAAAAAAATTGTCAGTTGTGCTTCGTAAAAGCGACTTCGGTAAAATTTAAAGAGAATTTAAAAAAATTTTCAGTTGCGCTTCGTAAAAGCGACTTGGGAAAAATTTAAAGAAAATTTAAAGAAATTTTCAGTTGTGCTTCGTAAAAGCGACTTTGGGAAAAATTTAAAGAAATTTTCAGTTGCGCTTTGTGAAAGCGACTTGGGTAAAATTTAAAGAAATTTTCAGTTGTGCTTCGTAAAAGCGACTTCGGAAAAATTTAAAGAAATTTTCAGTTGTGCTTCGTAGAAGCGACTGTTATAATATTTATAGAAAATGCACAGAAATTTTCATTTGCGTAATATAAAAAATTTTCAGTTTTGTAGTATTAAAAGTTTAAAGAAATCTTAATTTTGTGTAACGTATAAAGAAATTTTTAATTATAAAAAAAATTTTTAACTTAATTTTTAGTTGGGTAATATTAAAAATTAAAGAAATTTTCAATTGTGTATGGGGTTAGCAATATTATTGTTATTGATTTGTTGTATTTAATAATAAAATCGAGCACATTACAAATTATATAATTTTCGGTGACTGATTGATCTCTCCTCGTATCCACTGGTTAGTACATAATTTCCTATATGAGTGATCATTGTCCCAGTGACCTACTTAATTCTATGTACATATGTAAGTATATAATCAGTAGTACATAAATGCATTTATTCCTTTGTTTGGTACAAAACAACGAGTTAATCGAGAGAGAGAGAATAATTTGAGAGAGAACAAACGGGAGAAGATTTTTGATACATGAGATGAAAAGAAAAAGCAGAATCAAAGCACCCACAAAATTACCATCAAAGTACAAAAAACAAGAAACAACAGTTGTGTGTATGTATGTGAATTTGCTTTATATGAAATGACTTTGGCTTTTGCCTTTTGTTTGTTTGCTATGAAACTTACAAAAAATGCCAATAGGAATTTCATATGCCTGTATAAGAAAAATACAACAACAACATTAACAAGTATGCACTATGTTTTGATGCGGTATTTTGTATTTTTCTTTTGTCAGGCTACCGTTAGGTCTCTCATTTAAATAAGAAATGTAGGAACTCTTTCGTACATGGGATGAGTAAACGAAAAACAGAAAACAGGTTTGTACAAGTACCATAAATATACAGAAACAGTAGAATGCAGGGTTTGTATGTATGTATGTAAATTTGCCTTTATATGAAATGACTTTGGCATGTGCTTTTTGTTTGTTTGCTATGAAACTTACAAAAAATGCCAATAGGTATTTTATATGCCTGTATAAGAAAAATACAACAACAACATTAACAAGTATGCACTATGTTTTGATGCGGTATTTTGTATTCTTCTTTAGTCAGGCTACCGTTAGATCTTTCGTTTAATAAAAATGCACAACAAGTAAACAACAAAATGTAAAAAATGCCAGCGTTTTGTTGTTCCCTTAAAATAAAATAAAAAAATAAGCGCATATAAGGGACAACAAAATGCGCAAATGACAACGCGTTGTTGTTTTTGTTAAACGGCAATTTTACTTTTGGAAAGATTGGTTATACATACATACATACATAGGGACAAAATTTGTAACGGGATAACAAGAATACGTGTGCACAAAATATGTTCAAGATGTTGAGGGGGGAAAAGTACAGTTTTCTCGCGAAAAGTTGGGTTATAATTTTGCGGGGTAAATATTATAACCACTTAAAATTTTTCGCGGAAAAAAAGGAAAATGGCTCTAATTTGCGGGGGAATATTATAGCCATATAAATTGTGCGGGAAACGAAATGGGTATAATTTACGGGCGAATATTATACCATGTGAATGCGCGGGAAAACGTTATAAATTTTTGGGGTGAATCTCAAACATTAAGATGTTTAAAAAATTTGCGGTAAAATATTTTTATTAGGGGGGTGTACCGGGTTATGGATGACCCGGAATGAGATGATTAGGGAGAGATATCTCTGGGTTTTGGATGACCCAGATATCCGGCTCGAAGGACCAAAATGTATATGTACACGGGTTAAGGAATAATTATGTTGGGGTAAATGATGATATGAGAAAATAAAAAAATAATGGGGGGTGACTTACGTGGACTGTAGGGTGAAGTGGATGATTTTGAGTGTAGGGTGATACCTGTAGTCCTGGATGAAAGGGATGAGGGTGATGTGGATAGAGCACTTGGTTCCTTGAGGATGATGATGATGAGGTAAGGTGTCTATCGGACAACCTGTTGTTGTTGTAGCTGGTGTCCGTTGCTCTTAGAATTTATCCCAATAGCTTCTTGTTTGCAAATCCAGTATTATTTAGGATGATTTCAAACCCAACTTGTTTATTATTGCTAAACACTATATTATTACAAAGTTTTATTTGTTGTTAAATTGCATTAATATATTTTTTACGATAAACAAGATGATTTTCTGTTGTCACTATTTTTTTTTCTTGCTCATTTATTTGTTTTGTTAAATAAAACCTTTTTGTTTTGTTGTTTTAAGAAAAACATACACAATTTTATTTTGAGTTTTGCAGTTCACTATAAAGATGCACTTTTTTAATTTTATTTTTATTTGTTTCTTTTGTTTATTTTTTAATGATGGTGCGCTTGCTTTAATGGTTTGATACAGAGTGATTTGTTGTGTTAAAAAAAACCAATCACCACAACTGCCTGTTGGTAGACGTGTAGAATGAGGAAAAAAGAAGATTAGTAACGAGAATATGAATACAATATAAACCAACGTGGAAATAATATTGTACACCTCCCACCTCGTCAACTAACAAGCCAAAAAAACTAATTAACACTAGAGATATTCAGCTTAGTATTATATATCAAAATGTTCGAGGATTAAAAAGTAAATGCTCTAAACTATATCGAGACAGCTTCGACCTTAATAATCATATTATTTGCTTCACCGAGACCTGGCTTAATAATACTTTTTTAAATACGGAAATTTTTTGCAATCATTTTCAAGTCTTCCGTCGAGATAGAAATACAAATACGACTGGGGGTGGTGTATTAATAGCGATCTCTAATAACTTTTCAGCTGAGGAATTAAAATTTGATATAGCCTGTAACATTGAATTTATCGCTGTGGTCATGAAAATTAGTCACATAAAAGTTTTTATTACCTGTTCGTATATTCCTCCGCAATCAGATTTATTAATTTACCAGCAGCACATTGCTTTAATTAAAATGGTTTCTTTAAAGACTAATCGTGATGATCTGATTTTTGTTATTGGTGATTTTAATCTACCTCGAATTAGCTGGCAATTCTCCACTGAGAATTATAATTACATACCCATAAGATCTGATGAAAATGGTGCCGATGTATTTTATAATATTTCAAATCTATGCCTACACCAAATCAACGGAGTCTATAACATTTGTAGTAATTTGCTTGATCTGGTATTTGTAAACGTACCTAATGAATGCACAGTGAATCGTGTTGATCCAGTTACACTGCCCGAAGATCGTTACCACCCCACTATTGAAATAAGCTGTAATATTCAAGGTTTAAATTTCGCTAAAAATGTTACCAAAAAGGAAAAAAAATTCTGCTTTCAACGTACAAATTACGCCGACTTTAACAATCTTTTATATAATACAAATTGGCTTCAATTATTATCTATACCAAATGGCTTGGCGAATTCTGTTGATAAAATGATTAAAATTTTTTATGAAACCATGTACCAATATATGGATGAATGTATTCCAAAAATTACACCGCGTTCTCAAACTGGTCCACCCTGGAACTCTAAACAATTATCTTCCTTAAAAAATCTTAAAAATAAATATTATAAAAAATACAAGAAATATGGCCATGCATTTGATTACGGAAAATACTCTGTTCTTCGTGCAGAACACAATTTGCTAAATGCTCAACTGTACAAAAACTACTTAGCCAAAATGAAACATAGTTTTAAACATAATCCGAGATCGTTCTTTACGTTTGTTAACTCAAGAAGGAAGAATTGTGGCACCCCCACATTTATGAAATATTTAAGTACAGAGTCAAGCAATGAGTCAGAGATTAGCAATTTATTCGCTGAATTTTTTGCCGCTACTTACTCTAACGCCGAATTCGATGATAATGAACCCTATCCATTCAATGTTCACTCTATTCAAACAATATCAATCCCATTACTTGACACTACACACATAATAAAATGTTTAAAAAACTTCAAATCCTCAATGTCGTGTGGTCCAGATGGCATACCTAGTTGTCTTTTGAGAAATTGTGCAATAGCTATTGCAACACCTTTAGTAATTATATTTAATACTTCATTAAAATATGGCTATTTCCCTAAAATTTGGAAAGAATCGTTTCTTATTCCTTTATTCAAATCTGGCAATAAGTCAAATATAATAAATTATAGAGACATAGCTAAATTGAACGCTATTCCAAAGCTATTTGAAAAATGTATTACTGACTCTCTCGTTCATCAAGTATCTCCCTTACTTACACCCTGTCAACACGGTTTTCGTAAAGGATCTTCAGCTATGACTAACATTCTACAATTAACTACTTTGGTTAATGAAGGATTTACTAGTGGTCAACAAACGGATGTCATTTATACTGACTTCAGTAAAGCCTTTGATAAAGTTAATCACAAATTTCTGCTTAAAAAATTGGATCAAATGGGTTTCGATAATACTTATTTAAGCTGGTTAAAGTCATATCTGTTATGCAGAACACAGTCCGTTAAATTTAAATCTGCAAATTCTAGAAATATTTTGGTAAAATCCGGCGTTCCGCAGGGAAGTCACCTGGGCCCAATTTTATTTTTACTTTTCATCAACGATTTGCCTGAGGCAATAAATTATTCTAATATACTGATGTTCGCAGACGATGTTAAAATATTTTTAAGCTTCAAGCATTCACCTGATCACAGTTATCTTCAAAAGGACTTGGATAATTTTTATAATTGGTGTTACATTAATTTAATGGAACTTAATCTCAAAAAATGCAAGCACATGACTTTTTCGAGAAGGCGTGACGCTGTTGGTCACTATTATATCAGTGGTCATAAACTGGAGTCAGTAAGCGTTATTATGGATCTTGGTGTTTTGTTGGACAGAAAATTAAACTTTGTACAACATATTACGATGGCTGTTAATAAAGCTCGAGGTATCTGGGCTTTCATCAAACGATGGGCAAAATAATTTAAGGACCCCTTTATCACTAAAAGATTATTCACGTCACTTGTAAGACCGATTTTAGAGTATGGCTCAATTGTATGCAGGTATGGGCACCACTACATTCAAAGCTTTGCATGTGTGGCACTGTATTGGTTTGTTTACCAGTGTCGTCAACTTGGTGCGTTTCGCACCTTTTTGGGTGCTTTTTCAAACTTTTTGCGTGGTGCGCTTTTTTTTAAATTTCGGTGTGTAGATAATAATACAAATTTATGTAAAGAAAATATTTTGTTTAAGGCTGAATAAATGCAAATCATGCATTCTGGTTGACCCAAAGTATTAAGACAAAAAAAAAATCCATTTTCATATTGTGTTTTAAACATTTTTATAGTTTATTAAAAAGTTAAAAGAAAAATAATAAAAAATAGATAATAAAAGTAAAAATAGATAATAAAAGTAAAAAAAAACTAATTAAAAATGTACTGTACAATAATGCGTATAAAACGAACGTGTTAAAAAACGCTATATGTTTCCGCAGAAATAACTTGCTTAACTATTTTGTTGCTAGAATAAATGTAAATTTTTTCGCTTTGTATTTTTCTCATTTCATGTCATCCGACGCACGTCTGCTTCATTCGAAGTTTTCTGCTAGACTAAGCACAATTTCGTTTCTCTGCTTCGCTCATCAATTTTGTGTATGTACACTAAACACGTGCACAGTTCTATCTGTTAGTACCAGTTTCTCTTAGTTTGCTACTTCTGGTATGTATTGGTAAATATTTTCTTGTTTCTGGTATTGGTAAGTATTGTTATTGTACAAAATACTTACTGTGTGAGTAGATAAAGAGAGAATGAGAGTAACATATTTATTTTTATTTGTTTTCATAAAACAGATATGAACAAATACTGATGTTAATAACATGGTTATTTGTGATACTCGGGCAAATTGCTGAAAAAGCTGAAAAAAGAACAAACATGCGGCATAGACCTGCTTTGTTGAATGTTGACTAACAACTGAATGTAATATTAGTATTTTTACGCTCTTGTTGTGAGTATTGTTTGCGATCGTGTTGTGTATATGTAAATAGCCGAAAATCTTCGTATTCTGAACAATACTAGTGAGGACCACTGTTTTACATTATTTCTTTTAAATATTTTCAACGATACACAATTAATATTTCTTACATTATGTTATTTTTCCTCAAAAATATCTCTCGTACAACAAATATTTTGCAAATAATTGTGGTATAACAGTTATTTTAGAATAAAAAACAAATACAAATATATACTGGTACAAAATCAAAATTCAACTGTTATTGTTGGTATAAGTAATGTGTGTTACAAAAAAAAAAACAAATACAATATTGTGTATTCTTTTTTGCTTTTTCATATCCATTTCAACAGATATGTATATGGTATACATATTTGTTTTGCAAATACTTTTGGGTATACTGTTGCACGTCTTTAATGTACACATCGTTCGCTCTTTTTGCATTTTCATTTTGCATTTGCCCATACTTGATTGTATGGGACCCCTACTATAACGTTCACATTAATCTTATCGAATCTATTCAGAAACAGTTTTTAATTTTTTGTTTAAGAGATGTTTATCGAGGATACTCTGCGCTTCCATCATATTCATCACGACTTGCTTTGATTCGACTACCAACATTAAAAAGCCGAAGAATTATGCTTAACGTTTCATTTCTTGTAAATCTTTTAAATGGTAATGTTTCATCAAATTTTCTATTAAGTAAAATATCATTGAATGTTCCTCAACGCACATTACGATTCAATAACCCACTATATGTTAAAACTTTTCGAACAAACTATGAGATGGCAGATCCGTTTAGGAAATTATGTTGTTGTTTTAATGAAATGTTTAACTTTATAGATTTTTCTTTAAATATTGATGTTATTAAACGCAATATTATATTAAGTTTGAATGTGTAATTTGAGTTATATTAAGAAAATTGTTGATTAATATTTAGTCTGTAAGGATTGTATCCATAGACTTAATTAAATAAATAAATAAATAACGCTGCAGTTGCAGGGTTACCGTACCACAAAATATGATTTAAATTATTTGAGGGGTTTCGTGCCTAAACACATTCCTTTTCTTGTCACATTTCGATCAACTGTAGAACCGCTTCTTTGCACCAGTCAAACTGGAACAATATAAAAATTTAAATAAAAAAATATGTACATACTTTTGTTAACTCCTTTTCAATTTTTCCCTCCATTTTCAATACTAAATTTGTATAGTTTTTTATACCCTTCACCATCGTGAGAAGGGTATATATAAGTTTGTCATTCCGTGTGTAATTTCCACAAAAAAATTTTCCGACCCTATAAAGTATATATATTCTGGATCCTTATAGATAGCGAAGTCGATTAAGCCATGTCCGTCTGTCTGTCTGTCTGTTGAAATCAGTTTTTTGAAGTCCCCAGATATACTCGGGATCCAAACCTTCAATAATTCTGTCAGAAGTGCTTTCGAGAAGTTTGCTATTTAAAATCAGCAAAATCGGTTTAGGTTAACCAGAGTTATGAACCTATATGTGAGACCACCTCCATAAAAATTTGATATTTTTCATCCATTTTATTGCAATATTTTGAAAACTATTGCAGATAATACCATGAAATTTTGTATACGTTGTTTGTACTATAAAAGAAGAAAGTGTGCGGAAAATAGTAAGAATCGGTCCATGATTTCTTATAGCCCCCATACAAATATATATATTCCCGAAATATGGCTTAATGATAAATAAATGCCTATAAAATAGGAATATCAAGACAAAATTCAGCAAAAATAAGTTTTATACAAAAAGAAATCGCAAAACGAAATTTTTTTTAATTCGGTCCATGTTTGACCATAGACCCCATATAAAGTCCACTTCCAAAATTCACTTAAATACGTATAAAAGAGATATAAATAATGTTAAACGGCTAAAATTTGACATAAATACTCTTTATAGGCAAATAAATTGTTGTACTAAATTTTATGGTAGTCGGCCCAGAATTGGTCATAGCCCCCATACAAAAATCTTCCCAAAATATGGCTTAATGATAAATAAATGCCTATAAAATTGGAATATCAAGACAAAATTCAGCAAAAATAAGTTTTATACAAAAAGAAGTCGCAAAACGAAATTTTTTTTAATTCGGTCCATGTTTGACCATAGACCCCATATAAAGTCCACTTCCAAAATTCACTTAAATACGCATAAAACAGATATAAATAATGTTAAACGGCTAAAATTTGACATAAATATTCTTTATAGGCAAATAAATTGCTGTACTAAATTTTATGGTGGTCGGCCCAGAACTGGTCATAGCTCCCATACAAGGACCACATCTGAAAAAGAGATTTTTCCCTATATATATTGTATAAATATCGGTACCGACTCAAAACTTTGCACAGATCATTTTAATATATACAAAAATCATCCCACAAAATTTTGTGAATTTCGGTCTATTTTTAACCGTATGCCCCATATAAAGCCCTCTTCCGAAAATCACTTTAATACTCATAAATCGCTTATAAATAAGGGTACCAATCCAAAATTTTACACGGATCATTTATATACATGCCTAAATCTAACTGCTGGATTTTGAGAATATCGGTCCATATTTGACTATATCCCCCACATAAGGTCCACTCTCGAAATCCACGTTAATACTAATATATATCGTATATATACCGTTATTATGTTGAAATTCGACGTGAAATATCCTCATATGCATGAAAATAACTGTTCCAAAATTTAAGAAGATCGGCCCATAATTTGTCATACCTGCCATATAGAACCATTTCCAAAAAACAAATAAATTCGGGTCAAAAAATATTCTTTTCGGATTTAACCCATATTCGGTCCATATTTTATATTCATGATATATATCGTTGGAAAGGTATTTTTAATACCTTTTATTTAATGTATTACAAATTATCAGCCACCCAGTAGTTCCCGAGATATGGGCCTATGTATTTTCAACTTTAAGGGCCCGCCCCCTCGAAAATAGGCGTGACCGGCAACAAATTTTTTTTTGCTGGTATCTCCTCTAAAAGCCCTATTTGATTTTGTTTTTTTTTTTTGAGCAAAATCACTAAAACCGAATTGTACCCCTTTTTTTTATACTCTGTTTGTTAAATTACACTCAAGATTATTATGAACATCAGACAGACTCTGTAAATTATGGTAAGAATTGGTAATTAAATCAATTAAAAATGGTAAAAATTAGACAACATTTCAAAATATTTAACATAAATTATGTTGGTCGTAAAATTGTCTTTCAAACAATATATCAAATACTAATAAAATTTGCACTAAGACTGAATAGAAAACACAGAATTAGGATATTCTAGTCTAGTGTAGTTTCTGTATTTCTTATTACGCTTAGGTGAAGGGTATTTAAGATTCGGCACAGCCGAATATAGCACTCTTACTTGTTTTTTGTATTTTTGTTTTACTATTTTAAAATTATATTTATTAAAATTTCAATTAATTTTTGCCGCCACAAAATTTTTGTTATAAAAAACAGCTGATGTCAGCTGTTTGTCACTTCAAAATAGAACTCGTTCTAAATAAAAAATGTCATGTGTATTGCACACATAGAAATAACACATGATATTGTTTGAAGGTGTTCAGATTTGACATGCGAAAAAGTGACAGTCCACATGACAAATACACATAATGTGAACACACCTTAAAATGGTATAGGTTTTTCATTACGTGTATTGCGTTTGCAACTCTGGCATTTAAGCCTCAGTTAGCCGACTGTAATGGAATGTAACTGCAACATTAAGAAACATATGATGGATATTGTTATGTGTAAAGTAATGCAACGCCGTAATGTATGAATCTGTAAGAAATAGAATTTCCTTACATTTTTACATCATTACACAACATTCCGTTGCAGTCGGCTAACTGAGGCTTTAGACTTGTTGCAGCTATTGCAATCAGTTACAGCACATCTCATATTTACTTTTTATTAATTTATTCACTTTTTTATTTATTTATTCTTATTTTTTTTAATGTTAACACACGTTATTTTGTAAATTTTACCTTTAAAAATTTTATTCTATTTTGACGTAGTATTTTGAACAGCTGTTTTTGTAAACAATGAGAAGCATGCGCAATGCATAATCTTGTTTTTATCATTCTTGGGTTGTGTCCAGCGTTGCCATTTCAGCGGTTTTTCGGCCAGATATGGTGTTTCTATTTTGTCAATTACAGGAAAGTGTGTGAAAAACGGCTGAACTATTTTTTTAGCTACTTTTTTATTTCTGCGTTTTTCTAGTGGGCAGCACTATAATTTTACGATGTATTTTTACCACTTTGTTTTGCTTGTGTTCGGTTACAAGTGCATTGCATATCACTACAGACGTTAACGGTCTACCCCCTTATTGAGTGAGAACAAAAGAAGTACATACATATTTGGTAAATCTTAAAGAAGAACATCAAATTATATTAGCGTACTAAATACATGTAAGTTTTAATCAAATACCACTCATTTGTACATAGAAATAATGTTTTTTTTTTTATCTCAGTGACTATGGGTAAACCTACTTATGTTCAAAAGTGTGGAAGACTAAGCCAATGCTTAAAGACTGGATTCAAGAAACTGATGATGCTTCAAAAGTTTTTCGCCGGTATTGCAAGTGCGTGATGCGGTGCAAACTTTGGGATTTGATGGCACATACTAAAACCATGAAACATACAGCAGCCGTAGGAGGATTTGTCCAGAGGAATAAAATTCCATTTCAAGCTTAAAAACTCAAAGGCATGAAGGGGCTTTATCATTATATTTTTGTCAACATGGATCAATAGCTCCAGTAGATCACCTGATATTGCTATTAAAGTTCTGGCGGAAATTTCTGAAGCTAATGCGGACTCTATCGTAAAATATATTAAATATGAATTACAAAAGTTTAGCCTTGATATAAAAAATGTGGTTGGAATTGGGACTGATAATGCAAACGTTATGGTGGGTCGAAATAAGGGTGTTTATGCGCAGTTGAAAAAAGAAATTCCACACTTGACCCTTGTAAGATGTGTTTGCCAATCCATTCAATTGGCTAGAAACAATGCCTGCAGACACTCCCAAGAAATCTGGAGTTTTTAGTTCAAGAAACTTATAACTGGTTTTCCAAAAGCGCATCTCGCGAATCAGCTTATGCAAATTTGTACAAAGCAATTAATAACGATAAGGTAAGTAGAAAGAATTGAATCAACGAATTAAAAATTTAAAATTATTTTTCTAATATTTATTAGGAACCATTGGTGATTACATGAGCTTGTGATACTCGATAGCTATCAATTAATACTTCAATTACAAGAATTTTAAATCAGTGGGTAGAGCTGGAAACTCATTTTGGTATTGCTCGTCTGTCTGAAAAATGCTACAATGCGGAAATACTTTACGGAATGTATAAGGATCCTATTAACTACATTTATTTATAATTTTTGAAACCTATTCTTGCGGATTTAAATTTAATTAATATGAGTTTTCAGAGCAAAAACTCGGATGCAACTAAACATCTAAATGATTTGGTCATGGTTATGAATTCGTTAAAAAACAAAATTTGCCGCATTGATGAAATTTTTGAAATCGAAGACTTTGAGAAACACTTGATCTCAGGTGTTTTTTAGGCTACCAATTTGAAACTTTAATAAAAAAATATACACAAAATGGTAATATTTCGCCTGCTAAGGAGACAGAAATACGACAAGATGTGCCCAATTTTGTTTTCATCTTTTAAAACAATTGATTCAGAGGTGACTATACAAATTTGACATGCAGCAATTGATTCTAAAATTTTCTTTCATATAGATTACCAGAAAATCGTAGAGCATTACAAATGTGTTTAAGTTTAACGTGAAGCACCTGCCAGAAAGGCTTATCTTCACGGCGCACTCAAACGCAGGACGGACTCGGCCCGTCAACCGCATTGTGTGTCCTACCAAAACACAGGAATAGCCTCATAGGAGGACTACTTTGTGTGCCTTGCCAGGGGTCACACAATTTGCAATTTCTCAATACATGACTGCAAGATCAATGTAAAGATCACCTTGCTTAAGAGATTGGGCTATCTAATCCCTGCCGTCCGTGGCTGAAGTACAATTAACATAGCTCAGGACAACGAAAAGCATAGACTAACGCAGCAGTGCACTGATCATATGAGAGTCAAGGACTATGATCTGCTAAGCATCGAACCAAGTCCAAATACCGATCGATACAACTACTACGAAAGCCCAGCCTTCCATAACTTCCTGAGCACAGAGTTAAGAGTCTCCGCCACTTTCAACCGCTCTGTTGAGATCGGCAACAGCACCTAGGACAAATTGATAGTCTGAAGTATGCCTACATCGGACCTTTAATCAAATGCCATTCTCCCCGCTTTGGGTATTAAACCACAGCCACTGCGTGGACACGGAAGTGACCTCAACCAATCATCAGTTAAGGGACAGTCACCCTAATAATAAAACTAGGAATATGTCCCCGGGCAATAACTGATCCCACAGCACCAGATAAAGACTCCGGTCGGCTTCGACCTTCCTCTAGTAAACCAGATTTCACTCTATCTAGATTCGAATCCTTTGAAATTCATGGAGCTAGTATCCACCTAATTTCGAACTCTTGCGGGTTCATGGGACTAGTAACTACAGCGACCTTCCTCTGGTAAACCAGATTCCAGTCTATCTAGTTTCGTAACCACATCTAGGCCGGTAGTGGGGGTGTGGTCTAGGTGGGGGTGTACACCTATACCTCGCCCCCCGACCATATATAACCCTGTCGGTTTGTTAGTCATACAATTCACAAATGTAACACAAGCACTAATAATTTTGTTCCATAGTATAGTATAGTATCCATTTATTTCCAAATTATCATTCACGTTGCTTTTCTTAAACTACGTTTCCTAAATTAGATTTCTTAACATACAGAGTATTTTTCTAAGACTAGTTACATTGTTCAGGTTTTAACAGCTTTACTGTTCACAATCTTTTGAAATTATATATACGAATTTCTTAAAAAAAAATGTTCCAAAAAAAAGGAGTAAAAAAGGAATTCATTCAGGTCTTAAAGCTAAATTATGAGTAATCTTACAAACTAAATAATACTTAAGACTAGTTAAAAAAATAAGGAAACAAAACAAAATAAAATTCAATATGCAAATCAAATTTGCAATTCTCATCACTGTGAGGTGTTATACACCAGATCATCAATATTCAGGGTGTTGATCCTCCTATGATAAAATAAAAGGTCTGCACTACCATAAAGGAGGTTCCCATCCATTAAGGTCAATATGTCAACCGGTGAGAGGTACCGATTCGTATAAAGAGTCTCCAGATCAGCTGACCCCCGAAAACACTCCCTGACAATGCTGTTGTCCGAAGTGGATGCGCGCTCAAAAAATTTAATGGCAGATCCAATCAAGAAAGCATCAATCCTCTCGAAATCAACAGAATCATAAATAGACCTGCAGGAAGGCCTCCGTAAAGTGCCATCAGGTCCCATTCTCGGACTCAATCCCAGACAGGATGTCAGGATTCTTCTCTCCCATATCCTAAGCCTCTCCATTTGGCTAGAAGATATCCCCGACCAAACTGGAAAGGCATAGGCCAAAAGAGGTCTTATAACCTGCCTATACACAGATAATTTGATCCTATCACTAAGACCAGTCCGAGATACTTAATCCTGTCCGAGGTCCGCACGCGTTTGCCACCAATATGCAAATCCGGGACAAATCCCCTCGCATTAGGGTAAAGTCGACCCCGCTTGCCCTTAATCAGAACACCGTCTGTCTTGTCCATATTCAGAGTCAGCCCCCATTTAACAAAATATTCCCTAAAAACATCTAAATAACTGTTCATCCTATTATTCATGGTCATCGCCCTAGGGCCACTTATAGCCACCAGGATATCATCAGCATATGTGAGCAAAATACAGCCATCAGGGGGCTATGGTATGTCAGAAACAAAAATATTATACAGGACAGGACCCAAAAGGGAACCCTGCGGTACACCTGCCTCAACAGTCCGAATATCAGACACTACACCATTCACCTTAACACGGAACGTCCGATCCTTCAAAAAGTCGGCCACCATCCTGTATGTACCCCTGTCGAATCCTAAGTCTCTCATCTTGTAAATGATCCCGTCCTGCCATGCGGTGTCAAAAGCCTTCGCAAAGTCCAGACTTACAGCCAAAGTAGGACATCTCCTGTTAAGTCCCCTAGCGACATAGTCCGTAAATACCATGAGGGCCTGGGAAGTCGAGTGACCATTCCTGAATCCAAACTGGCAGTCCCTCAGTATATCGCCATCCATAATCCTACGTCGTATCCTAGATAGAATAAACCATTCCATCAATTTACCAAATGATGACAACAATGATATCGGTCTGTAATTCCCAGACCCCCTAGGATCCGAACCCGATTTGATTATAGGCACAACCAGCGCCTCCTTCCATGCGACCGGGTAGTATCCGATATTAAGACAGTGATTAATCAGGATTGCCAAATGCCGCCATGTTGCAACATCCGTTTCCCTGAGGACAAAGTCCGGAATTCCATCAATACCACTGGACCTTTTATTTGCTCTCTTTTTCAGAGTGTAGCCGACATCACAAGAGGTCACAAATTCGCCCTCCTCAGAGCGAACAGAATCATCAACCATAGTGCCATCTGCCAGCATTGCCTGACCGAAAGTCAAGAATGGCACATGGTCCGCCAGTGCTGAGACTTCCCGACGCACGATATCCCCAAAAGAAGATGTGCGCATATCACATCCACCTTTGTGAACATCGCAAAATCGATCAGCCAACAGCTCTGATTTGTCTGAATCCACTGTGAGAAGTGTTCCATCAGTACCAACCAGCTCCCCAATCGGCGCTCTACTGCGTATGCCAGCACCCCTCTTCACACGACTGAAGGTCCTATCATTAAGGCGAATTCTCTGTAGATAATCCGTCCAATAGTTGTCCTCATATATGGCAATGGCACCCTGGATAATCCTGTCCAAATTTCGAATATCAGCCTTTAGAATGGAAGATCTCGCCGGATCAACAGTCCTCCATAATACCCTTCTAAGCCTTTTCTTCTCAGATATAAAGTGCAGTATATTAGGCGGAAGCCTAAGCAGCCCCTTGTTACCCAAGGGCACCCTTGAAATAGATCGCTCCATTGCGTCCCTAAAAACAGCTCCCATGGCCTCAATACTGGCATCAATATCCCGTGAAGAAACGTTGCGGTCTAGTGGAAGTCCACTATCCGGTAAATCCCTCTCCAATATCTCATTGAATAGCCTTCTGTCCATCCGATCAAAATTGTAACAGTATGATCGAGTTGCCCGTTGCAGTTCCCTACTCTCAATAACAATCTCCACCCCCCGATGGTCCGATTCATATGATAATGTCCGAAGCCCAGCATCAGATGCCGTGGACAAGGTAATATCAGACGAGGTCATAAATATATCCAAATAGGACGACGATATTCCGCAAACACGGGTCGGGCCCCTAGTCCGGTGGATATCCATATTGGGACACGAAAGTAGAAAATCACGAAGATTACGTCCACTACGATTACAAACGTCACCCCCCAGTATGAGTGCTTAGCATTCAGATCCCCCCCTATCAAGAGACTACCTCTGGTGGAGAGGTCCAAGACCGGATCAAGATCGGCCAGATTCAACGTCTCCTGTGGACGCAGGTACATGGAAATAACCGTCATCACACTACCATCAGTCCTATTCACCTCCACCACCGTGTTCTCAATACCACCGAGATCGATATGAATTCTATTGGAACACAGGTCATCCCTCACAAGTACGGCAGTACCACCACCGCGTCTGCCCACTCGGTCCTGTCTGTAAATCCTGTATCCCTCCAAGGCCAGTGTATGCCTGGGGGATAATTTATGCTCCGCCATAAGAAGTATATCCGGTGAATGTTCCCTCAAAAATAAACTTAAATAATGTCGCTTGTGCCTTGACACAATCGAGTTAACGTTAATAAAAATAATCTTAATAGTATTAGCCATCATGCTGGAGTGACATTAACATACCGAGCAAAGCCCGAGACTTTTCCCCATCATTATTAAGCGACCTATACTCACGTGCAAAGCCCCGCAACTTCCCTAAGCAGTCCATGAAGTTTCCCCCCAATAACCGCTTACAGTCAGCATCGATAAGATCATACTCAGCCCTAGCAGATGCTAGTGTCACGCCAGAACTCAAAACAGGCCCTAATGAACCCGAATCTAAAACCCTCCCTGTTACACCATCACACCTCCCGTTCAATGCCGTTTTTGCGGCAGCTGCATAAGAGAACCCGTTAACGGTCCTCGACATACTTATAGAAGATCGATCCCTAACAACTGGATTAGTACTCTTCCTGGTTCTCAATTTCTCCAAAAGTTGCCGACGCTTTGGACAATCCTTAGAACTGGCAGCATGACCTTTATTACCACAGTTAGCACAGCTAACCGGGAGACCTACCCTCTTAACAGCCTGTCCTGTGACAGGGTCCGTTAACAACTTCTCAGCCGTGTTCTCACCCTTTGGGGGAACCTCACAATTCCCCGGTCCATGAGAACCAGCACACTTCACACACCTGAAAGGCATGTTACAATTGATGGCCACATGACCAAAGCGCTGACAATTGTAGCATTGAATCATATCCCGACGGACATGTTTCTCCATATCAACCTTACAGTGTAGAATATACCTAATATTACGGAATCCCTTAAGGTCAGAATCCCTGCCAATCTGGAATAGCCATCGATCCCTACCAAGTTTGTGCAACCCCAATATCCTGATGTCTATCTGAAGACCCTGCATATATTCTCGGACCTCGTCAACATCAAATGAGTCAGACAATCCCCTGACAACTATTGAAAATGGTCTCTGTGCCTTTGGAGTGTGAGTATAATAATTCACACCCATCTCCCTAAGTAACACCTTCAATTTACCAAAATCCTCTATGGTGCAAACCCCTATATTGGTAATGTTCCTACCCAAAATCTTAATATTATAGTCCTTATGACCTAAAACCTTCTCCAGTCTACTACTCACTTCCTTAATATTAATATTATACGATGTTATAATAGGAACTGACTTACTCTTCAGGTTCTTCCTCTCAGTAGTCACCGTTGCAGTCTTTTGATTGTTATTGGCCGCCTTCTTCGTGGCCCTATTTGTTGCTGATGAGCCACCTGCAGCATTAGCCAAATTCTGTTGCTTCGATGTTGACGCCACTATACCATTTCCTTTGTTTTGTTCAAATGTTGAGCCCACTGTGGCATCAGCCTGGCTTCCTTGATTTTTCGATGAGACAACTATAGCATTAGTCTGGCACACTTGCTGTCCAGCTACGGCAGTAGCCTGGCTTCCAATCTGCGCATCTGCTAATTTAATTGTGACACTAGCATTCTTTGGTTCAAATTTCACCTCTTCTGTAACGTCCATTTCATCACAGCTAGAGGAAGAGTCACCCACTTCACTTTGTTCCACACGAACAATTAATTCTTCCAGATTTTTTCTTAATTTTTCATTTTCCTTAAGAAGATATTCAAATTTCTTATTGATGATATCTAATTCATCATCTCTATCATCTACCATTTGTTGAAGTTCCTCCACTGTAGATCCAACTCTGAGTCTCTTTCTTGGAATCCGACCCTTGTCGGACTCCATTATAAGTTATTTTCGCACTAACTAATAGGGCAGTATCTATCCGCTCAATAACAGAATAATCGAATTATACCCAATGTTAACACACTGCCTCCTATGCGATTCTCACACAGTTCAATGAGGTCAAAAAATCACAATAAATAAATGCTAACTTGTCCTTTTTCAAGCAACTCCACACTTTGTTTTTATTATTCTTGCTCCATTCGCCCACTTTTCATTTTCAGGTACTTTTATATTTGAACACACATCACAAGTGTAACACAAGCACTAATAATTTTGTTTCCTCTACTACTCGTATTTATACCAGATTGAGATAAAATTAGAGGGAGCAAGAAATATACTATTGTACTTTTCATATCGTGTGCGTTGTTTCAGCTAAAAAATCACCCCTTAAATTTTATTAAGAATTTTCTATATAAACCGGCCATTATGGTACAACAATTTTATTCTTGTGTTAACAGTGATCGTGTGAAAAAGTGTTTAAACAAAGTCAATTGAAAAGAGATGGCTCGTACTAAGCAAACTGCCCGTAAATCGACTGGTGGCAAAGCACCACGTAAACAATTGGCTACTAAGGCTGCTCGTAAAAGTGCACCAGCTACCGGTGGTGTTAAGAAACCTCATCGTTATCGCCCTGGTACTGTAGCTTTACGTGAAATTCGTCGTTATCAGAAGAGTACTGAATTGTTGATCCGCAAATTGCCATTCCAACGTTTGGTTCGTGAAATTGCTCAAGATTTCAAGACAGATTTGCGTTTCCAGAGCTCTGCTGTTATGGCTCTTCAAGAGGCTAGTGAAGCTTATTTGGTTGGTCTTTTTGAAGATACAAACTTGTGTGCCATCCACGCTAAACGTGTCACCATTATGCCTAAAGATATCCAATTGGCCAGACGTATTCGTGGTGAACGTGCTTAAGCACCAAAATATGACAATAATGATATTAGCAACAGACAAAATCGGTCCTTTTCAGGACCACAAAACATTTTTTAAAAAGAGATTTTACATTTTTTGGTTGTAATTTTTTCTGCTCCACGTGGATATTGTGTTGAAACTAATAAACATTTTATAATTTGTTTGAAAACAATCTTTAATATGGAACTTTAGTTTGTTTCAAAATTTGTTAGTATTTTTTTTTTTTTGTTTACATATTTACTTTTAGTTAATTTCAAATTGAAAATTTATAAACTAAAAATTTTTTATAATTTTGGTTTTAAGTGGTGGCTTTTTAAATAAAATTAAATGGATTTTTTTTAAACAAACTTTATTTTGAATTTGATAGATTCTTTTAAGGACCAATAAACATATTTAAAGAGAGATTTTGATTTATTGTTTTCGTGTGTCTAAAATAAATTTTGTCTGTATTTATTATAATAAAATAAATTATAAAAAAATTATTTGTTTTCTCTGAAACTACATTTTATTTTTTGTAACATGGACCAGAAATGTGAATAAATAATAGTATTCATATTTTATTATTGTTTTTTATTTTTAATATATTAAAATATTTTTATCGTACTATACTCAGAAATTTTGTATAAATAAAATATTTCCTGGTTTTTTTTTTTTTTAATTTTTTACTTGTATATTTTTAGAAGTATAAGTCCATAAAAAAAAAATCTAACGAATATAAAATAAAATTTATTCGCTATTAACGAATTTAATTGCTATAATTTTTATATTTTTTATTTTTTTCGTATAACATAACAAATATGTACATATGTATGTATGTATGTATGTATATTACTTATTCGTGAAGAAATTTTTACACTTACATACATACAATGTATGTATATGTTTCAAATAAGGCATGTTCATATTTTATGGTAGGAGCATTTTTTATTTAATATCCATTATATATTCATGATAAATATTTAAATTAAATATTGAATAAATTAATTGAATATTGCTTTTTAAAATGTTTATTCACAAATATAGAAAAATCAATACTTCTCTTTTTGTTCTGAATGTATATTTTCATTAAGAAATTTGTAAAATAAATTTTAAATTTCGATATAAATATGGTGTTATTTTGCAGTAATATTATTAAGGCAAAATATCTATACGCGGCAAAATTATTTGCTCATTTTAATATTAGACAAATTTATTATAAATACATTTCATTCTAAATAAATGTTTCACTGCAAAAGAAAAAAATATATACATACATATGTAAGTAAATAATTTCAAAAATATACATTTATTGTTCACGGATGAAATGAATGATAGTAAGAATTTAGCAAATAATTCAAAAAGATATTAATAAATAATAAAGTAATTTATAATATATATAACTATATAAATGATAATATGTAGAATTATTAGTAAAAATTGGCATTATTTTTGTTATGTGTTAAAATTTGTGAAATAAATCGTTCAAAGATTATCATGACAATATGAGCCAACTGACGCTGTGATAGAGTAAATTTTAAAATAATTTTCAAAAATCTAAAAATTAAAAACATTAAATTTTTTTTAATTCACTTTAAAGAAAACACATGCGATATTATTTTGACATTAATTTTGTAAAAGTTTTTTGTAAATATATAACAATTATTTGTAATTATATTAATATTTTATGATAAACATATTAAAAACTTGTCAGAAAAATTGCTATATAATATATTTGGTACAATGAAATTTAATAATTTTTATTAAAATACAATCTACAACACCTAGACTATGAATTATGAAAATAATTTTTAATTTTTTTTATTTAGTATAATTAAAATGGTTGAAAATAAGAAAAAACTCTTATTAAATTCTACTCGCGCTCTCACTAAAAATATAGCAAATTGTTATTGGCGACTACTATGAACTTCTCATGATAACGATGTATCTGGTGGTTTTGTTGTACAATATACAAATTTTTTACTTATAATAATAATAAAAGAAAAAGAGTGAAGAAACAGATGTCTGACTCCGCTGTTGTTGAAAATACTGCCTCACCCGTTGCTGCACCAGCAGCCGAAAAGAAGGCAAAAAAAGTTACTGCAGCCAAGGCAAAGAAACCATCAGCTGTGCCATCTCATCCCCCAACTCAACAAATGGTTGATGCTGCTATTAAAACATTGAAGGAACGTGGTGGTTCATCTCTTGCAGCTATTAAGAAATACATGGCCGGTACTTACAAGGTAGATGCACAAAAATTGGCCCCTTTCATTAAGAAATATTTGAAGAGTGCCGTAACTAGTGGAAAACTAATTCAAACAAAAGGTAAGGGTGCTTCTGGTTCATTCAAATTGTCAGCTGCCGCCTCAAAAGATCCAAAGGAAAAGAAACCCGCTTCTGAAAAGAAAAAAGTTTCTGCTGCTTTAGACAAAAAGAAAAAGTCAGCCACCGCTGCCAAAAAGAAGGCTGCAGTTTCAGCTAAAAAACCAACTGCCGCTAAAAAGACTGCTGAAAAGAAAAAGACCGAAAAGGTCAATGCTAAAACTGCCAAAAAGACTGGCACAGTTAAAGCAAAACCCGCTAAAAAGGCACCAGCAACTAAACCAAAAGCACCCAAAGCAAAAACCGCTGCTGCAGCCAAGCCCAAAAAGGCATCTCCACCCAAGAAACCAGCTGCCAAAAAAGCCATCGCCAAAAAGTAAATTTATTAATTTTCAATATGTATTTGAAAAACAAATATTTATTACTTAAACAGCCCTTTTCAGGGCTACAAAATAATTAACACAAAAGAGATTTAATTACAAATTCGAAACTTTATTTATTTTTAAATAGTAGTAGTATTTTACACAGCCATATTTATTTTATTGTAGACATTTGTGTTAAAGTATGTATTCCAAAGGAAAATTTAGCTCATGACGTTTCTAAAACACAATGTTATAAAAATTCATTAAATCAAATGTTAGGTAGCAAAAATACTTTCTATCTTGTAAAAAAAAACACGACATTAATTAAAATAATGCAAATATAAATTTTAAAATTATGTTGTTTTAGAACCACAATAATTTATAAATATGTTCAACTAATATTTTAATGCTTGATATTTTTATATCAAATGTCGATTTAAAAAATGACTGTTTTGACATTTATAATACATTTGTATTGTTTAAAAATTAAATTTTGACAGGAAAAATAAATTCTACATACATCCATACATATATATTTTCTGAGCAAATTTCACACTTGCCGTCGGAAAAACACAATCTTTCATGTTTAAATTCATTCAACTCATATTGAAAATGTAAAAAAAAAAACAAAATTATTTATCAATATCGTAAACTAAAATTTAAATTGTATAAAAATATATTTATATCAAATGTCGAATTTAAATTTTATGAATGATATTTGTAAAAAAAAACATGATTGAAAAATTAAACTTGCCAGGGATTAAATTCAACGTATGTGTTGATATGAAAAAAGCATTTTCTAAAAATAAAAATTCACACATGCCTTCGGCAAAACAGAATGTTATAAAATTTCATTAAATTGAAAGTATTTTTTGTGGAAATAATAACGAAAAACAATCTAGTTTGAAATATTAATCAATAATCGACTTTAGTTTCTGTATTTTTCCCATTTTAAATATTTAGAAACAATTTATTTAAAACTAATACATATATTTGTATAGATAATTTTGTGAAACATTAAAATTTTTATATTTTCCATTTAATTAAAAAATAGTTTTCCTGCTTGATAACAAATTAAAACTCTTTTAAAATTTATGTTGTGGCCCTGAGAAGGGCCGTTTGTAATTGAAAATCGTGATGTATAAATAATAAAATTTACTTGGAGCTGGTGTATTTGGTGACAGCCTTGGTGCCTTCACTGACAGCGTGCTTGGCCAATTCACCGGGCAACAATAGACGGACAGCAGTTTGGATTTCTCGACTGGTGATGGTCGAACGTTTGTTGTATTGAGCCAAGCGAGATGCTTCAGCGGCAATACGTTCGAAAATATCATTAACAAAACTGTTCATGATACTCATGGCCTTTGAAGAAATACCAGTATCGGGATGTACTTGTTTCAACACTTTGTAAATGTAGATAGCATAACTCTCCTTACGCTTGCGTTTTCTGCTCTTGTCACTCTTGGTGATATTCTTTTGGGCTTTGCCAGCCTTCTTAGTTGCTTTTCCACTAGCTTTAGGAGGCATTTTCAAACAATTTTATTTACTTCTCTTAGTTCTTTACACGTCAGAAACACTTTTAACACTGTTTACAGTTTATAAATTTGAACTCAAGTTTCAAGTTTCAAGTTTATTTTTTCCATTATATTAATATATTACATGTTTTAAAACTAATTTTAACTCTAATTATTTCCAAACATACAAAGTATTTTTTATGGACAATCATATTGTAATCTAAAATATTTACATTATAACTATGTTATATATAAAGATCAATTAGTTTATTATTTGTTTTACAATAAATTATTCTATATATTCCCCAAAAATGGAAAAAACGGGAAGCATTCAAGGTTTTTAATACTAAATACTAAATCTAACTTATAAATAACTTAAGTCTATGGAAGAACATATTTACAAAAGTGATAGATGAAGAGGGAAATATATTTACAATAGAGATAGGATAGAAAAGAAAATATTTACAAAAGTATTAGAAGGGGAGAAAGATGTACAAAAAAGTCTATTGAGCTATGTTGTACACTGTATTAGTGATATTGAGTGTATTTAGTCGACGATGAAAAAACATCAGGTCTGCACCCTGATATAGAAGTCCAGCCTCTTTAAGTGTAACAAGGTCAACAGGAGACATATACCTCGATAAATGTATGGATTCCACACCGACAGCTCGTGTAAAGCACTCCCTTACAAGACTGTTCTCAAGAGAACGAGCCTTTTCTAGGAATGCAATACCCGACCTGACCATGTATCCATCAATACGATTAAATTCAATTCCTGCATAAATTGATCTACATGATGGCCTACGATATATACCGTCAGGTCCTTGCCTACGTCTAAGACCCAGACAAGCAACCAGAATTTTCCTCTCCCAAACCCTAAGCCTTTCCATCTGGGCAGAAGATATTCTGAACCAAATTGGGAAGGCATAGGACATGAGAGGACGTATAACCTGCCTGTAGAGTAACAAGCCAACCTTTTTGTCCAAACATCTTTGACGACCAAGAATACCTCGATATAAAGCAAATGTACGTTTTGTACGCTCAAGCACAAAATCAATATGCCTATAATATTCAAAATTTTCATGGAAAATTACACCTAAATATTTGATCCTATCCGAAACAGCAATCAACTCATTGCCGATCATAAGGGATGGAATGAATTGACGACTATTTGGATAAAGATATTTACGTCTGCCCTTTATAATTATGGCGACTGTTTTTTGGATATTCAGGCGTAATTTCCATTTCTCAAAGAACTCAGCCAGATTCCTTAAATAATTGTTGACCCTTTGGTTAACATTTCTTGCATTTGGGCCAGAAGAGGCAATCAATATATCGTCTGCATACGTCAGCAAAAGATCACCATCCGGTGGCTTTGGAACATCATGCATAAAAATATTATACAACACAGGTCCCAAGAGAGAACCCTGGGGGACCCCAGCTGCAATCAATTTTTCATTCGACCGACAATCACCCACCCTCACACTGAACTTCCTTTCACTCAAAAAATTTGACACAAATCTGCAAAGATGTCTATCAAACCCAAGATTTATCATCTTAAATATGATTCCATTCTGCCAGACCGTATCAAAGGCTTTGGCGAAGTCTAAACTGACGGCAATAGTAGGGTATCTCTTATTGAGACCCCTAGCTACATAGTCAGTAAAGACCATTAAAGCATGTGAGGTTGAGTGACCGCTTTTGAATCCAAATTGGAAATCAGTGAGTATATTGCCCTCCTGAATCTTATCATTGATGCGGTTCAAAATAATATATTCCAATAGCTTTCCAAATGGTGATAGAAGAGAAATCGGCCTATAGCTACCACATTGTTTGGGGTCAGATTTCGACTTTAGTATGGGGACTACTAGGGCCTTTTTCCAATTTCTTGGAAAATAGCCAATATTTAAACAATGATTAATTAATACTGCCAAAAAGCACCAAAATGCATTGCCAGTTTTCTTCAAAACAAAATCTGGGATACCATCAATACCACTAGATTTTTTATTAGGCCTGCACTTAATGGCAGCACCAATTAATTCCGAACATACAAAACCGAAATTTGCCCCGTTATTGCCTTCAGCGGTTACTTGATCTCCAAATGTTACAATGGGTTCATTATGCAATTCATTTATTCGGTCATTTACTGTCTCAGAAAATGAGTCATTGTTCGTTATTTGTTCACCTTGGTGAACCTTTGAAAAATGATTTGCCAATAAATTAGCTTTTTCATTCGCATTAGATACCAAGGTGTTCCCTGGGTCCAATAAGTCACGTATAGTCGGCCGTTTATTCTGTCCAGTCGCTGCCCTAATTGTCTTAAATGTTTTGTTATTGAGCTTTATGTTTCCTAAATATTGATTCCAATGTTCGCGTTCGAAATTGGCAATTGCGCCTTGAATAATTCTATCGAGATTCACTATGTCAGCCTTCAAAATAAGAATTCTTCCCGGATCTCCACATCTTTGAACTATACGACGAAGTCTCTTTTTTTCTGCAATAAATCGCAAGATATTGTCGGGAAGTTTCAATAGACCTTTCCGCCCAACAGCTATTCTAGGTACGGAAACCTCTATAGCTTTTTGAAAGGCTTGAGACAAAGAATCAACACAATTATCAATTTCTCGCTCACCAACATTCTCATTCACTGGAAGCATACAACCCATAAGTTCTATATCTAATGTAGAGTTAAAAAGTCCTCTGTTCATTTTGTCATAATCTAGTCTAGTCGGTTTGATCCGACCAATACAGTCAGCAATGCCAATAATTATCTCAACCGCTTTATGATCCGATTCATATAGTAAAGTCCTGAGCCCACTTTCATCCGCCCATGGGGACAAATCAGCAGAGGTGAATACAACATCAATATATGAGGAAGACACATCAGTAACTCTTGTTGGCCCGTCCGTAGGGTGAATTACAAAATTCGGATTATTAAGTAGTAGGTCGTGAAGGCAACGACCACTGGAACATGTGAAAGTGTCTCCCCAATAAGGATGTCTGGCGTTCAAATCTCCCGCTACAATTAGGTTGCCCTCATTGGCCATATCTAAAATCGGTGTGAGGTCAGCTCCCGACATTGTACCTATAGGTCTACGATACAATGACACAAGTGTCAGTGTAACGCCATTAAGTCTACGGATATTGACAGCTGTATTCTCGATAGATCCGGTATCAATAATGACATTCTCACTATTAATACTGTCCCTAACCAGAATTGCTGTCCCGCCTCGTCCGTTCTGTCTGTTCTGTCGATAAATAACATAGCCGTCCATGTCCAGCTTATGCCGAGGATTAAGTCCATGTTCAGCCATAAGCAGTACATCTGGTCTATGTTCATCTAAAAACAGTCTTAAATAATGTCTTTTGTGTCTAGAAACTATAGAATTTGCATTAATGAAAATACATTTGAGTGATCTAGCCATTGTGACGAATAGAATATATCATCCCAAGCAAAGCCCGAGATTTCTCCTCATCTGATTTAAGTGATCCATACTCACTCGCAAAGTTTCCCAATTTCCCCAGATAATGCAGTAATCCGCCACCAAGAAGACGTTTACAGTCATTTTCAATGGTGTCAAATTGAGCCATTGCACTCTTCACTGAAATGTTACCACTAGACGATGGTACTGAAATTGTCTTAGCCTGCTTTGTAGGCAGATTTGAGGTCAATGCTGAAGCATACGAAACGCCAGTCTTTATGCCAGTATTTGCTTGTGAGGTACTTTTTTTAACGGACAATTGAACACGGTCAGTTTTGGGTTGACTCTTGTTTTGCATTTTCTGCAAGATTTCAATTCTGCGAGGACATTGACGGAAACTAGCAGTGTGCCCTTCAACTCCACAATTAACGCATTTCACCGGAATGCCAATTTGGTTAACAGCCTCACCAGTAGTGGGAATAGTTACCGGCGACTCTTTGTTATTAATATCCTTGGCAGGAATTTGACAATTGCCAGGTCCATGGGATCCACCACATTTAACACATCTATAAGGCATATTACAATTGGCCGATGTGTGACCAAAACGTTGGCAGTTGAAACACTGGATAATTGCGTTTCGTCTGAATTTTCTTAAAGTTACTCTACAGCGAAGAATATATCGCAGGTTGTAGAACGCAGTAATATCAGATTCACGAGAAATCTGCAATAGCCATTTGTCATGGTTGAGTTTAATTAAGCGGATAATTTCCAGCTTAATTTGGAGGGTGTTCAAATAATTCTTAACATCATCGATGGTATATGTCTCTGAAAGACCTTCAATCACCAATGAAAAAGGACGTTTTCCCTTCGGGGTATATGTATAAAAGTTTACTTTTTGTTCAAGAAGTAAACCCTTGACCTTATCAAAATCTGCCAAAGTGCAGACACCAATGTTTGTGGCATTTCGACTCATTATTTTTATGTTAAAGTTAGAATGACCTAACTTATGTTCAATAATGTTCGATATGTTCTTAACATTAATATTATACGTAGTGATAATTGGTGCATGTGTAGAATTACTCACTACCTTATTTTTTAATTGGGCGGTTTTGTTATTACCAGTAATACCAGGAATATTGTCATCAGCTGCTTCATTAACTGCGACTGTTGATTGCTTAGATTTTCCTGTAAAACTAGATTTTTGCTTGGATTGAGTTTCATCAACTTCATCCTTCATTTCATCTTCAGTATATTGAATGCTTGAAACATCATCTTCGCAACTTTTTAATACATTGTCATGCTTTTTGACAAGTTCTTCGTGTCTACTGATAAGATCTTCCAACTTGTGCTTCAAATCATCATTAGCTCTTTCTAACCAGTCTACTTTCTGGTTAGCTATATCCAAGCGATCTGTCAATTCTTTTATTTTTAAAGAGTCAGCATTGGCGTCTTGACTGCTGCTCTTTTTCCTCTTTTTAATAGATGTGCTTTCTTCATCACCGTCCATTGTTAATTAATTTCAGTATCAAAACAAACACTTGTTGTAAAAAAAAACACTTGTTTGTCTTGTATGCACTTCTCAAAATTTTCAATACCAAGGTGATTTAACACTTGTTAAAAAAACCACTTGCTCCCTCCTATTCACTTCTCAGACTTTTAAGGATCGATAAATATCGGAAAATGCCTACGATAGCTTCTCAAAATTTCGCAGCACCAAATTTAAGCTTTTCGCGGTTTTTGACGCACTTCCGGTTGTACAAAAATTAAAATAATTATTTTAAATTGTTTATTATTATTTTTTTGCACTTCACACTCTATTATTATCTT
Source organism: Bellardia pandia (assembly GCA_916048285.2). Classification (NCBI taxonomy): domain Eukaryota; kingdom Metazoa; phylum Arthropoda; class Insecta; order Diptera; family Calliphoridae; genus Bellardia; species Bellardia pandia. The sequence continues at coordinate 88,513,710 of OU696532.1, read as the reverse complement.
ATCTTCTTCTATCAAAGCACTGTATACACAAAACTATCGTTATATCTTCATCAATCGTTCAATAATTTTGTTTCAAGTTTCAAGTTTCAAGTTTATTTTTTCCATTATATTAATATATTACATGTTTTAAAACTAATTTTAACTCTAATTATTTCCAAACATACAAAGTATTTTTTATGGACAATCATATTGTAATCTAAAATATTTACATTATAACTATGTTATATATAAAGATCAATTAGTTTATTATTTGTTTTACAATAAATTATTCTATATATTCCCCAAAAATGGAAAAAACGGGAAGCATTCAAGGTTTTTAATACTAAATACTAAATCTAACTTATAAATAACTTAAGTCTATGGAAGAACATATTTACAAAAGTGATAGATGAAGAGGGAAATATATTTACAATAGAGATAGGATAGAAAAGAAAATATTTACAAAAGTATTAGAAGGGGAGAAAGATGTACAAAAAAGTCTATTGAGCTATGTTGTACACTGTATTAGTGATATTGAGTGTATTTAGTCGACGATGAAAAAACATCAGGTCTGCACCCTGATATAGAAGTCCAGCCTCTTTAAGTGTAACAAGGTCAACAGGAGACATATACCTCGATAAATGTATGGATTCCACACCGACAGCTCGTGTAAAGCATTCCCTTACAAGACTGTTCTCAAGAGAACGAGCCTTGTCTAGGAATGCAATACCCGACCTGACCATGTATCCATCAATACGATTAAATTCAATTCCTGCATAAATTGATCTACATGATGGCCTCCGATATATTCCGTCAGGTCCTTGCCTACGTCTAAGACCCAGACAAGCAACCAGAATTTTCCTCTCCCAAACCCTAAGCCTTTCCATCTGGGCAGAAGATATTCTGAACCAAATTGGGAAGGCATAGGACATGAGAGGACGTATAACCTGCCTGTAGAGTAACAAACCAACCTTTTTGTCCAAACATCTTTGACGACCAAGAATACCTCGATATAAAGCAAATGTACGTTTTGTACGCTCAAGCACAAAATCAATATGCCTATAATATTCAAAATTTTCATGGAAAATTACACCTAAATATTTGATCCTATCCGAAACAGCAATCAACTCATTGCCGATCATAAGGGATGGAATGAATTGACGACTATTTGGATAAAGATATTTACGTCTGCCCTTTATAATTATGGCGACTGTTTTTTGGATATTTAGGCGTAATTTCCATTTCTCAAAGAACTCAGCCAGATTCCTTAAATAATTGTTGACCCTTTGGTTAACATTTCTTGCATTTGGGCCAGAAGAGGCAATCAATATATCGTCTGCATACGTCAGCAAAATATCACCATCCGGTGGCTTTGGAACATCATGCATAAAAATATTATACAACACAGGTCCCAAGAGAGAACCCTGGGGGACCCCAGCTGTAATCAATTTTTCATTCGACCGACAATCACCCACCCTCACACTGAACTTCCTTTCACTCAAAAAATTTGACACAAATCTGCAAAGATGTCTATCAAACCCAAGATTTATCATCTTAAATATGATTCCATTCTGCCAGACCGTATCAAAGGCTTTGGCGAAGTCTAAACTGACGGCAATAGTAGGGTATCTCTTATTGAGACCCCTAGCTACATAGTCAGTAAAGACCATTAAAGCATGTGAGGTTGAGTGACCGCTTTTGAATCCAAATTGGAAATCAGTGAGTATATTGCCCTCCTGAATCTTATCATTGATGCGGTTCAAAATAATATATTCCAATAGCTTTCCAAATGGTGATAGAAGAGAAATCGGCCTATAGCTACCACATTGTTTGGGGTCAGATTTCGACTTTAGTATGGGGACTACTAGGGCCTTTTTCCAATTTCTTGGAAAATAGCCAATATTTAAACAATGATTAATTAATACTGCCAAAAAGCACCAAAATGCATTGCCAGTTTTCTTCAAAACAAAGTCTGGGATACCATCAATACCACTAGATTTTTTATTAGGCCTGCACTTAATGGCAGCACCAATTAATTCCGAACATACAAAACCGAAATTTGCCCCGTTATTGCCTTCAGCGGTTACTTGATCTCCAAATGTTACAATGGGTTCATTATGCAATTCATTTATTCGGTCATTTACTGTCTCAGAAAATGAGTCATTGTTCGTTATTTGTTCACCTTGGTGAACCTTTGAAAAATGATTTGCCAATAAATTAGCTTTTTCATTCGCATTAGATACCAAGGTGTTCCCTGGGTCCAATAAGTCACGTATAGTCGGCCGTTTATTCTGTCCAGTCGCTGCCCTAATTGTCTTAAATGTTTTGTTATTGAGCTTTATGTTTCCTAAATATTGATTCCAATGTTCGCGTTCGAAATTGGCAATTGCGCCTTGAATAATTCTATCGAGATTCACTATGTCAGCCTTCAAAATAAGAATTCTTCCCGGATCTCCACATCTTTGAACTATACGACGAAGTCTCTTTTTTTCTGCAATAAATCGCAAGATATTGTCGGGAAGTTTCAATAGACCTTTCCGCCCAACAGCTATTCTAGGTACGGAAACCTCTATAGCTTTTTGAAAGGCTTGAGACAAAGAATCAACACAATTATCAATTTCTCGCTCACCAACATTCTCATTAACTGGAAGCATACAACCCATAAGTTCTATATCTAATGTAGAGTTAAAAAGTCCTCTGTTCATTTTGTCATAATCTAGTCTAGTCGGTTTGATCCGACCAATACAGTCAGCAATGCCAATAATTATCTCAACCGCTTTATGATCCGATTCATATAGTAAAGTCCTGAGCCCACTTTCATCCGCCCATGGGGACAAATCAGCAGAGGTGAATACAACATCAATATATGAGGAAGACACATCAGTAACTCTTGTTGGCCCGTCCGTAGGGTGAATTACAAAATTCGGATTATTAAGTAGTAGGTCGTGAAGGCAACGACCACTGGAACATGTGAAAGTGTCTCCCCAATAAGGATGTCTGGCGTTCAAATCTCCCGCTACAATTAGGTTGCCCTCATTGGCCATATCTAAAATCGGTGTGAGGTCAGCTCCCGACATTGTACCTATAGGTCTACGATACAATGACACAAGTGTCAGTGTAACGCCATTAAGTCTACGGATATTGACAGCTGTATTCTCGATAGATCCGGTATCAATAATGACATTCTCACTATTAATACTGTCCCTAACCAGAATTGCTGTCCCGCCTCGTCCGTTCTGTCTGTTCTGTCGATAAATAACATAGCCGTCCATGTCCAGCTTATGCCGAGGATTAAGTCCATGTTCAGCCATAAGCAGTACATCTGGTCTATGTTCATCTAAAAACAGTCTTAAATAATGTCTTTTGTGTCTAGAAACTATAGAATTTGCATTAATGAAAATACATTTGAGTGATCTAGCCATTGTGACGAATAGAATATATCATCCCAAGCAAAGCCCGAGATTTCTCCTCATCTGATTTAAGTGATCCATACTCACTCGCAAAGTTTCCCAATTTCTCCAGATAATGCAGTAATCCGCCACCAAGAAGACGTTTACAGTCATTTTCAATGGTGTCAAATTGAGCCATTGCACTCTTCACTGAAATGTTACCACTAGACGATGGTACTGAAATTGTCTTAGGCTGCTTTGTAGGCAGATTTGAGGTCAATGCTGAAGCATACGAAACGCCAGTCTTTATGCCAGTATTTGCTTGTGAGGTACTTTTTTTAACGGACAATTGAACACGGTCAGTTTTGGGTTGACTCTTGTTTTGCATTTTCTGCAAGATTTCAATTCTGCGAGGACATTGACGGAAACTAGCAGTGTGCCCTTCAACTCCACAATTAACGCATTTCACCGGAATGCCAATTTGGTTAACAGCCTCACCAGTAGTGGGAATAGTTACCGGCGACTCTTTGTTATTAATATCCTTGGCAGGAATTTGACAATTGCCAGGTCCATGGGATCCACCACATTTAACACATCTATAAGGCATATTACAATTGGCCGATGTGTGACCAAAACGTTGGCAGTTGAAACACTGGATAATTGCGTTTCGTCTGAATTTTCTTAAAGTTACTCTACAGCGAAGAATATATCGCAGGTTGTAGAACGCAGTAATATCAGATTCACGAGAAATCTGCAATAGCCATTTGTCATGGTTGAGTTTAATTAAGCGGATAATTTCCAGCTTAATTTGGAGGGTGTTCAAATAATTCTTAACATCATCGATGGTATATGTCTCTGAAAGACCTTCAATCACCAATGAAAAAGGACGTTTTCCCTTCGGGGTATATGTATAAAAGTTTACTTTTTGTTCAAGAAGTAAACCCTTGACCTTATCAAAATCTGCCAAAGTGCAGACACCAATGTTTGTGGCATTTCGACTCATTATTTTTATGTTAAAGTTAGAATGACCTAACTTATGTTCAATAATGTTCGATATGTTCTTAACATTAATATTATACGTAGTGATAATTGGTGCATGTGTAGAATTACTCACTACCTTATTTTTTAATTGGGCGGTTTTGTTATTACCAGTAATACCAGGAATATTGTCATCAGCTGCTTCATTAACTGCGACTGTTGATTGCTTAGATTTTCCTGTAAAACTAGATTTTTGCTTGGATTGAGTTTCATCAACTTCATCCTTCATTTCATCTTCAGTATATTGAATGCTTGAAACATCATCTTCGCAACTTTTTAATACATTGTCATGCTTTTTGGCAAGTTCTTCGTGTCTACTGATAAGATCTTCCAACTTGTGCTTCAAATCATCATTAGCTCTTTCTAACCAGTCTACTTTCTGGTTAGCTATATCCAAGCGATCTGTCAATTCTTTTATTTTTAAAGAGTCAGCATTGGTGTCTTGACTGCTGCTCTTTTTCCTCTTTTTAATAGATGTGCTTTCTTCATCACCGTCCATTGTTAATTAATTTCAGTATCAAAACAAACACTTGTTGTAAAAAAAAACACTTGTTTGTCTTGTATGCACTTCTCAAAATTTTCAATACCAAGGTGATTTAACACTTGTTAAAAAAACCACTTGCTCCCTCCTATTCACTTCTCAGACTTTTAAGGATCGATAAATATCGGAAAATGCCTACGATAGCTTCTCAAAATTTCGCAGCACCAAATTTAAGCTTTTCGCGGTTTTTGACGCACTTCCGGTTGTACAAAAATTAAAATAATTATTTTAAATTGTTTATTATTATTTTTTTGCACTTCACACTCTATTATTATCTTATCTTCTTCTATCAAAGCACTGTATACACAAAACTATCGTTATATCTTCATCAATCGTTCAATCCAATAATTTTGTTTCCTCTACTACTCGTATTTATACCAGATTGAGATAAAATTAGAGGGAGCAAGAAATATACTATTGTACTTTTCATATCGTGTGCGTTGTTTCAGCTAAAAAATCACCCCTTAAATTTTATTAAGAATTTTCTATATAAACCGGCCATTATGGTACAACAATTTTATTCTTGTGTTAACAGTGATCGTGTGAAAAAGTGTTTAAACAAAGTCAATTGAAAAGAGATGGCTCGTACTAAGCAAACTGCCCGTAAATCGACTGGTGGCAAAGCACCACGTAAACAATTGGCTACTAAGGCTGCTCGTAAAAGTGCACCAGCTACCGGTGGTGTTAAGAAACCTCATCGTTATCGCCCTGGTACTGTAGCTTTACGTGAAATTCGTCGTTATCAGAAGAGTACTGAATTGTTGATCCGCAAATTGCCATTCCAACGTTTGGTTCGTGAAATTGCTCAAGATTTCAAGACAGATTTGCGTTTCCAGAGCTCTGCTGTTATGGCTCTTCAAGAGGCTAGTGAAGCTTATTTGGTTGGTCTTTTTGAAGATACAAACTTGTGTGCCATACACGCTAAACGTGTCACCATTATGCCTAAAGATATCCAATTGGCCAGACGTATTCGTGGTGAACGTGCTTAAGCACCAAAATATGACAATAATGATATTAGCAACAGACAAAATCGGTCCTTTTCAGGACCACAAAACATTTTTTAAAAAGAGATTTTACATTTTTTGGTTGTAATTTTTTCTGCTCCACGTGGATATTGTGTTGAAACTAATAAACATTTTATAATTTGTTTGAAAACAATCTTTAATATGGAACTTTAGTTTGTTTCAAAATTTGTTAGTATTTTTTTTTTTTTGTTTACATATTTACTTTTAGTTAATTTCAAATTGAAAATTTATAAACTAAAAATTTTTTATAATTTTGGTTTTAAGTGGTGGCTTTTTAAATAAAATTAAATGGATTTTTTTAAACAAACTTTATTTTGAATTTGATAGATTCTTTTAAGGACCAATAAACATATTTAAAGAGGAATTTTGATTTATTGTTTTCGTGTGTCTAAAATAAATTTTGTCTGTATTTATTATAATAAAATAAATTATAAAAAAATTATTTGTTTTCTCTGAAACTACATTTTATTTTTTGTAGCATGGACCAGAAATGTGAATAAATAATAGTATTCATATTTTATTATTGTTTTTTATTTTTAATATATTAAAATATTTTTATCGTACTATACTCAGAAATTTTGTATAAATAAAATATTTCCTGGTTTTTTTTTTTTTAATTTTTTACTTGTATATTTTTAGAAGTATAAGTCCATAAAAAAAAAATCTAACGAATATAAAATAAAATTTATTCGCTATTAACGAATTTAATTGCTATAATTTTTATATTTTTTATTTTTTTCGTATAACATAACAAATATGTACATATGTATGTATGTATGTATGTATATTACTTATTCGTGAAGAAATTTTTACACTTACATACATACAATGTATGTATATGTTTCAAATAAGGCATGTTCATATTTTATGGTAGGAGCATTTTTTATTTAATTTCCATTATATATTCATGATAAATATTTAAATTAAATATTGAATAAATTAATTGAATATTGCTTTTTAAAATGTTTATTCACAAATATAGAAAAATCAATACTTCTCTTTTTGTTCTGAATGTATATTTTCATTAAGAAATTTGTAAAATAAATTTTAAATTTCGAAATAAATATGGTGTTATTTTACAGTAATATTATTATAGCAAAATATCTATACTCGGCAAAATTATTTGCTCATTTTAATATTAGACAAATTTATTATAAATACATTTCATTCTAAATAAATGTTTCACTGCAAAAGAAAAAAATATATACATACATATGTAAGTAAATAATTTCAAAAATATACATTTATTGTTCACGGATGAAATGAATGATAATAAGAATTTAGCAAATAATTCACAAAGATATTAATAAATAATAAAGTAATTTATAATATTTATAATATATATAACTATATAAATGATAATATGTAGAATTATTAGTAAAAATTGGCATTATTTTTGTTATGTGTTAAAATTTGTGAAATAAATCGTTCAAAGATTATCATGACAATATGAGCCAACTGACGCTGTGATAGAGTAAATTTTAAAATAATTTTCAAAAATCTAAAAATTAAAAACATTAATTTTTTTTTAATTCACTTTAAAGAAAACACATGCGATATTATTTTGACATTAATTTTGTAAAAGTTTTTTGTAAATATATAACAATTATTTGTAATTATATTAATATTTTATGATAAACATATTAAAAACTTGTCAGAAAAATTGCTATATAATATATTTGGTACAATGAAATTTAATAATTTTTATTAAAATACAATCTACAACACCTAGACTATGAATTATGAAAATAATTTTTAATTTTTTTTATTTAGTATAATTAAAATGGTTGAAAATAAGAAAAAACTCTTATTAAATTCTACTCGCGCTCTCACTAAAAATATAGCAAATTGTTATTGGCGACTACTATGAACTTCTCATGATAACGATGTATCTGGTGGTTTTGTTGTACAATATACAAATTTTTTACTTATAATAATAATAAAAGAAAAAGAGTGAAGAAACAGATGTCTGACTCCGCTGTTGTTGAAAATACTGCCTCACCCGTTGCTGCACCAGCAGCCGAAAAGAAGGCAAAAAAAGTTACTGCAGCCAAGGCAAAGAAACCATCAGCTGTGCCATCTCATCCCCCAACTCAACAAATGGTTGATGCTGCTATTAAAACATTGAAGGAACGTGGTGGTTCATCTCTTGCAGCTATTAAGAAATACATGGCCGGTACTTACAAGGTAGATGCACAAAAATTGGCCCCTTTCATTAAGAAATATTTGAAGAGTGCCGTAACTAGTGGAAAACTAATTCAAACAAAAGGTAAGGGTGCTTCTGGTTCATTCAAATTGTCAGCTGCCGCCTCAAAAGATCCAAAGGAAAAGAAACCCGCTTCTGAAAAGAAAAAAGTTTCTGCTGCTTTAGACAAAAAGAAAAAGTCAGCCACCGCTGCCAAAAAGAAGGCTGCAGTTTCAGCTAAAAAACCAACTGCCGCTAAAAAGACTGCTGAAAAGAAAAAGACCGAAAAGGTCAATGCTAAAACTGCCAAAAAGACTGGCACAGTTAAAGCAAAACCCGCTAAAAAGGCACCAGCAACTAAACCAAAAGCACCCAAAGCAAAAACCGCTGCTGCAGCCAAGCCCAAAAAGGCATCTCCACCCAAGAAACCAGCTGCCAAAAAAGCCATCGCCAAAAAGTAAATTTATTAATTTTCAATATGTATTTGAAAAACAAATATTTATTACTTAAACAGCCCTTTTCAGGGCTACAAAATAATTAACACAAAAGAGATTTAATTACAAATTCGAAACTTTATTTATTTTTAAATAGTAGTAGTATTTTACACAGCCATATTTATTTTATTGTAGACATTTGTGTTAAAGTATGTATTCCAAAGGAAAATTTAGCTCATGACGTTTCTAAAACACAATGTTATAAAAATTCATTAAATCAAATGTTAGGTAGCAAAAATAATTTCTATCTTGTAAAAAAAAACACGACATTAATTAAAATAATGCAAATATAAATTTTAAAATTATGTTGTTTTAGAACCACAATAATTTATAAATATGTTCAACTAATATTTTAATGCTTGATATTTTTATATCAAATGTCGATTTAAAAAATGACTGTTTTGACATTTATAATAAATTTGTATTGTTTAAAAATTAAATTTTGACAGGAAAAATAAATTCTACATACATCCATACATATATATTTTCTGAGCAAATTTCACACTTGCCGTCGGAAAAACACAATCTTTCATGTTTAAATTCATTCAACTCATATTGAAAATGTAAAAAAAAAAACAAAATTATTTATCAATATCGTAAACTAAAATTTAAATTGTATAAAAATATATTTATATCAAATGTCGAATTTTATGAATGATATTTGTAAAAAAAAACATGATTGAAAAATTAAACTTGCCAGGGATTAAATTCAACGTATGTGTTGATATGAAAAAAGCATTTTCTAAAAACAAAAATTCACACATGCCTTCGGCAAAACAGAATGTTATAAAATTTCATTAAATTGAAAGTATTTTTTGTGGAAATAATAACGAAAAACAATCTAGTTTGAAATATTAATCAATAATCGACTTTAGTTTCTGTATTTTTCCCATTTTAAATATTTAGAAACTATTTATTTAAAACTAATACATATATTTGTATAGATAATTTTGTGAAACATTAAAATTTTTATATTTTCCATTTAATTAAAAAATAGTTTTCCTGCTTGATAACAAATTAAAACTCTTTTAAAATTTATGTTGTGGCCCTGAGAAGGGCCGTTTGTAATTGAAAATCGTGATGTATAAATAATAAAATTTACTTGGAGCTGGTGTATTTGGTGACAGCCTTGGTGCCTTCACTGACAGCGTGCTTGGCCAATTCACCGGGCAACAATAGACGGACAGCAGTTTGGATTTCACGACTGGTGATGGTCGAACGTTTGTTGTATTGAGCCAAGCGAGATGCTTCAGCGGCAATACGTTCGAAAATATCATTAACAAAACTGTTCATGATACTCATGGCCTTTGAAGAAATACCAGTATCGGGATGTACTTGTTTCAACACTTTGTAAATGTAGATAGCATAACTCTCCTTACGCTTGCGTTTTCTGCTCTTGTCACTCTTGGTGATATTCTTTTGGGCTTTGCCAGCCTTCTTAGTTGCTTTTCCACTAGCTTTAGGAGGCATTTTCAAACAATTTTATTTACTTCTCTTAGTTCTTTACACGTCAGAAACACTTTTAACACTGTTTACAGTTTATAAATTTGAACTCAAGTTTCAAGTTTCAAGTTTATTTTTTCCATTATATTGATATATTACAGGTTTTAAAACTAATTTTAACTCTAATTATTTCCAAACATACAAAGTATTTTTTATGGACAATCATATTGTAATCTAAAATATTTACATTATAACTATGTTATATATAAAGATCAATTAGTTTATTATTTGTTTTATAATAAATTATTTTATATATTCCCCAAAAATGGAAAAAACGGGAAGCATTCAAGGTTTTTAATACTAAATACTAAATCTAACTTACAAATAACTTAAGTCTATGGAAGAAAATATTTACAAAAGTGATAGATGAAGAGGGAAATATATTTACAATAGAGATAGGATAGAAAAGAAAAGTATTAGAAGGGGAGAAAGATGTACAAAAAGTCTATTGAGCTATGTTGTACACAGTATTAGTGATATTGAGTGTATTTAGTCGACGATGAAAAAACATCAGGTCTGCACCCTGATATAGAAGTCCAGCCTCTTTAAGTGTAACAAGGTCAACAGGAGACATATACCTCGATAAATGTATGGATTCCACACCGACAGCTCGTGTAAAGCACTCCCTTACAAGACTGTTCTCAAGAGAACGAGCCTTTTCTAGGAATGCAATACCCGACCTGACCATGTATCCATCAATACGATTAAATTCAATTCCTGCATAAATTGATCTACATGATGGCCTACGATATATACCGTCAGGTCCTTGCCTACGTCTAAGACCCAGACAAGCAACCAGAATTTTCCTCTCCCAAACCCTAAGCCTTTCCATTTGGGCAGAAGATATTCTGAACCAAATTGGGAAGGCATAGGACATGAGAGGACGTATAACCTGCCTGTAGAGTAACAAGCCAACCTTTTTGTCCAAACATCTTTGACGACCAAGAATACCTCGATATAAAGCAAATGTACGTTTTGTACGCTCAAGCACAAAATCAATATGCCTATAATATTCAAAATTTTCATGGAAAATTACACCTAAATATTTGATCCTATCCGAAACAGCAATCAACTCATTGCCGATCATAAGGGATGGAATGAATTGACGACTATTTGGATAAAGATATTTACGTCTGCCCTTTATAATTATGGCGACTGTTTTTTGGATATTTAGGCGTAATTTCCATTTCTCAAAGAACTCAGCCAGATTCCTTAAATAATTGTTGACCCTTTGGTTAACCTTTCTTGCATTTGGGCCAGAAGAGGCAATCAATATATCGTCTGCATACGTCAGCAAAAGATCACCATCCGGTGGCTTTGGAACATCATGCATAAAAATATTATACAACACAGGTCCCAAGAGAGAACCCTGGGGGACCCCAGCTGCAATCAATTTTTCATTCGACCGACAATCACCCACCCTCACACTGAACTTCCTTTCACTCAAAAAATTTGACACAAATCTGCAAAGATGTCTATCAAACCCAAGATTTATCATCTTAAATATGATTCCATTCTGCCAGACCGTATCAAAGGCTTTCGCGAAGTCTAAACTGACGGCAATAGTAGGGTATCTCTTATTGAGACCCCTAGCTACATAGTCAGTAAAGACCATTAAAGCATGTGAGGTTGAGTGACCGCTTTTGAATCCAAATTGGAAATCAGTGAGTATATTGCCCTCCTGAATCTTATCATTGATGCGGTTCAATATAATATATTCCAATAGCTTTCCAAATGGTGATAGAAGAGAAATCGGCCTATAGCTACCACATTGTTTGGGGTCAGATTTCGACTTTAGTATGGGGACTACTAGGGCCTTTTTCCAATTTCTTGGAAAATAGCCAATATTTAAACAATGATTAATTAATACTGCCAAAAAGCACCAAAATGCATTGCCAGTTTTCTTCAAAACAAAGTCTGGGATACCATCAATACCACTAGATTTTTTATTAGGCCTGCACTTAATGGCAGCACCAATTAATTCCGAACATACAAAACCGAAATTTGCCCCGTTATTGCCATCAGCGGTTACTTGATCTCCAAATGTTACAATGGGTTCAATATGCAATTCATTTATTCGGCCATTTACTGTCTCAGACAATGAGTCATTGTTCGTTATTTGTCCACCTTGGTGAACCGTTGAAAAATGATTTGCCAATAAATTAGCTTTTTCATTCGCATTAGATACCAAGGTGTTCCCTGGGTCCAATAAGTCATGTATAGTCGGCCGTTTATTCTGTCCAGTCGCTGCTCTAATTGTCTTGAATGTTTTGTTGTTGAGCTTTATGTTTCCTAAGTATTTCTTCCAATGTTCGCGTTCGAAATTGGCAATTGCGCCTTGAATAATTCTATCGAGATTCACTATGTCAGCCTTCAAAATAAGAATTCTTCCCGGATCTCCACATCTTTGAACTATACGACGAAGTCTCTTTTTTTCTGCAATAAATCGCAAGATATTGTCGGGAAGTTTCAATAGACCTTTCCGCCCAACAGCTATTCTAGGTACGGAAACCTCTATAGCTTTTTGAAAGGCTTGAGACAAAGAATCAACACAATTATCAATTTCTCGCTCACCAACATTCTCATTAACTGGAAGCATACAACCCATAAGTTCTATATCTAATGTAGAGTTAAAAAGTCCTCTGTTCATTTTGTCATAATCTAGTCTAGTCGGTTTGATCCGACCAATACAGTCAGCAATGCCAATAATTATCTCAACCGCTTTATGATCCGATTCATATAGTAAAGTCCTGAGCCCACTTTCATCCGCCCATGGGGACAAATCAGCAGAGGTGAATACAACATCAATATATGAGGAAGACACATCAGTAACTCTTGTTGGCCCGTCCGTAGGGTGAATTACAAAATTCGGATTATTAAGTAGTAGGTCGTGAAGGCAACGACCACTGGAACATGTGAAAGTGTCTCCCCAATAAGGATGTCTGGCGTTCAAATCTCCCGCTACAATTAGGTTGCCCTCATTGGCCATATCTAAAATCGGTGTGAGGTCAGCTCCCGACATTGTACCTATAGGTCTACGATACAATGACACAAGTGTCAGTGTAACGCCATTAAGTCTACGGATATTGACAGCTGTATTCTCGATAGATCCGGTATCAATAATGACATTCTCACTATTAATACTGTCCCTAACCAGAATTGCTGTCCCGCCTCGTCCGTTCTGTCTGTTCTGTCGATAAATAACATAGCCGTCCATGTCCAGCTTATGCCGAGGGTTAAGTCCATGTTCAGCCATAAGCAGTACATCTGGTCTATGTTCATCTAAAAACAGTCTTAAATAATGTCTTTTGTGTCTAGAAACTATAGAATTTGCATTAATGAAAATACATTTGAGTGATCTAGCCATTGTGACGAATAGAATATATCATCCCAAGCAAAGCCCGAGATTTCTCCTCATCTGATTTAAGTGATCCATACTCACTCGCAAAGTTTCCCAATTTCTCCAGATAATGCAGTAATCCGCCACCAAGAAGACGTTTACAGTCATTTTCAATGGTGTCAAATTGAGCCATTGCACTCTTCACTGAAATGTTACCACTAGACGATGGTACTGAAATTGTCTTAGGCTGCTTTGTAGGCAGATTTGAGGTCAATGCTGAAGCATACGAAACGCCAGTCTTTATGCCAGTATTTGCTTGTGAGGTACTTTTTTTAACGGACAATTGAACACGGTCAGTTTTGGGTTGACTCTTGTTTTGCATTTTCTGCAAGATTTCAATTCTGCGAGGACATTGACGGAAACTAGCAGTGTGCCCTTCAACTCCACAATTAACGCATTTCACCGGAATGCCAATTTGGTTAACAGCCTCACCAGTAGTGGGAATAGTTACCGGCGACTCTTTGTTATTAATATCCTTGGCAGGAATTTGACAATTGCCAGGTCCATGGGATCCACCACATTTAACACATCTATAAGGCATATTACAATTGGCCGATGTGTGACCAAAACGTTGGCAGTTGAAACACTGGATAATTGCGTTTCGTCTGAATTTTCTTAAAGTTACTCTACAGCGAAGAATATATCGCAGGTTGTAGAACGCAGTAATATCAGATTCACGAGAAATCTGCAATAGCCATTTGTCATGGTTGAGTTTAATTAAGCGGATAATTTCCAGCTTAATTTGGAGGGTGTTCAAATAACTCTTAACATCATCGATGGTATATGTCTCTGAAAGACCTTCAATCACCAATGAAAAAGGACGTTTTCCCTTCGGGGTATATGTATAAAAGTTTACTTTTTGTTCAAGAAGTAAACCCTTGACCTTATCAAAATCTGCCAAAGTGCAGACACCAATGTTTGTGGCATTTCGACTCATTATTTTTATGTTAAAGTTAGAATGACCTAACTTATGTTCAATAATGTTCGATATGTTCTTAACATTAATATTATACGTAGTGATAATTGGTGCATGTGTAGAATTACTCACTACCTTATTTTTTAATTGGGCGGTTTTGTTATTACCAGTAATACCAGGAATATTGTCATCAGCTGCTTCATTAACTGCGACTGTTGATTGCTTAGATTTTCCTGTAAAACTAGATTTTTGCTTGGATTGAGTTTCATCAACTTCATCCTTCATTTCATCTTCAGTATATTGAATGCTTGAAACATCATCTTCGCAACTTTTTAATACATTGTCATGCTTTTTGACAAGTTCTTCGTGTCTACTGATAAGATCTTCCAACTTGTGCTTCAAATCATCATTAGCTCTTTCTAACCAGTCTACTTTCTGGTAAGCTATATCCAAGCGATCTGTCAATTCTTTTATTTTTAAAGAGTCAGCATTGGCGTCTTGACTGCTGCTCTTTTTCCTCTTTTTAATAGATGTGCTTTCTTCATCACCGTCCATTGTTAATTAATTTCAGTATCAAAACAAACACTTGTTGTAAAAAAAAACACTTGTTTGCCTTGTATGCACTTCTCAAAATTTTCAATACCAAGGTGATTTAACACTTGTTAAAAAAACCACTTGCTCCCTCCTATTCACTTCTCAGACTTTTAAGGATCGATAAATATCGGAAAATGCCTACGATAGCTTCTCAAAATTTCGCAGCACCAAATTTAAGCTTTTCGCGGTTTTTGACGCACTTCCGGTTGTACAAAAATTAAAATAATTATTTTAAATTGTTTATTATTATTTTTTTGCACTTCACACTCTATTATTATCTTATCTTCTTCTATCAAAGCACTCATTATCTATTTATCTTATCTATAAATTTGAACGAAAAGTGTGCGCATTATATACCTTTTCTCTTGTAGTTGAGATACATTTGTATCTGCATAGTTAGTGTGCTCACAATCAACCACCATGTGCGCCGACATCATTCAAAGAAAGTATAAATAGTCGGTTACTTCGGTAGAAACGACAACGATAAACGGATAAGAAGATAAATATAACGATAGTTTTGTGTATACAGTGCTTTGATAGAAGAAGATAAGATAATAATAGAGTGTGAAGTGCAAAAAAATAATAATAAACAATTTAAAATAATTATTTTAATTTTTGTACAACCGGAAGTGCGTCAAAAACCGCGAAAAGCTTAAATTTGGTGCTGCGAAATTTTGAGAAGCTATCGTAGGCATTTTCCGATATTTATCGATCCTTAAAAGTCTGAGAAGTGAATAGGAGGGAGCAAGTGGTTTTTTTAACAAGTGTTAAATCACCTTGGTATTGAAAATTTTAAGAAGTGCATACAAGACAAACAAGTGTTTTTTTTTACAACAAGTGTTTGTTTTGATACTGAAATTAATTAACAATGGACGGTGATGAAGAAAGCACATCTATTAAAAAGAGGAAAAAGAGCAGCAGTCAAGACGCCAATGCTGACTCTTTAAAAATAAAAGAATTGACAGATCGCTTGGATATAGCTAACCAGAAAGTAGACTGGTTAGAAAGAGCTAATGATGATTTGAAGCACAAGTTGGAAGATCTTATCAGTAGACACGAAGAACTTGTCAAAAAGCATGACAATGTATTAAAAAGTTGCGAAGATGATGTTTCAAGCATTCAATATACTGAAGATGAAATGAAGGATGAAGTTGATGAAACTCAATCCAAGCAAAAATCTAGTTTTACAGGAAAATCTAAGCAATCAACAGTCGCAGTTAATGAAGCAGCTGATGACAATATTCCTGGTATTACTGGTAATAACAAAACCGCCCAATTAAAAAATAAGGTAGTGAGTAATTCTACACAAGCACCAATTATCACTACGTATAATATTAATGTTAAGAACATATCGAACATTATTGAACATAAGTTAGGTCATTCTAACTTTAACATAAAAATAATGAGTCGAAATGCCACAAACATTGGTGTCTGCACTTTGGCAGATTTTGATAAGGTCAAGGGTTTACTTCTTGAACAAAAAGTAAACTTTTATACATATACCCCGAAGGGAAAACGTCCTTTTTCATTGGTGATTGAAGGTCTTTCAGAGACATATACCATCGATGATGTTAAGAGTTATTTGAACACCCTCCAAATTAAGCTGGAAATTATCCGCTTAATTAAACTCAACCATGACAAATGGCTATTGCAGATTTCTCGTGAATCTGATATTACTGCGTTCTACAACCTGCGATATATTCTTCGCTGTAGAGTAACTTTAAGAAAATTCAGACGAAACGCAATTATCCAGTGTTTCAACTGCCAACGTTTTGGTCACACATCGGCCAATTGTAATATGCCTTATAGATGTGTTAAATGTGGTGGATCCCATGGACCTGGCAATTGTCAAATTCCTGCCAAGGATATTAATAACAAAGAGTCGCCGGTAACTATTCCCACTACTGGTGAGGCTGTTAACCAAATTGGCATTCCGGTGAAATGCGTTAATTGTGGAGTTGAAGGGCACACTGCTAGTTTCCGTCAATGTCCTCGCAGAATTGAAATCTTGCAGAAAATGCAAAACAAGAGTCAACCCAAAACTGACCGTGTTCAATTGTCCGTTAAAAAAAGTACCTCACAAGCAAAGACTGGCATAAAGACTGGCGTTTCGTATGCTTCAGCATTGACCTCAAATCTGCCTACAAAGCAGCCTAAGACAATTTCAGTACCATCGTCTAGTGGTAACATTTCAGTGAAGAGTGCAATGGCTCAATTTGACACCATTGAAAATGACTGTAAACGTCTTCTTGGTGGCGGATTACTGCATTATCTGGAGAAATTGGGAAACTTTGCGAGTGAGTATGGATCACTTAAATCAGATGAGGAGAAATCTCGGGCTTTGCTTGGGATGATATATTCTATTCGTCACAATGGCTAGATCACTCAAATGTATTTTCATTAATGCAAATTCTATAGTTTCTAGACACAAAAGACATTATTTAAGACTGTTTTTAGATGAACATAGACCAGATGTACTGCTTATGGCTGAACATGGACTTAATCCTCGGCATAAGCTGGACATGGACGGCTATGTTATTTATCGACAGAACAGACAGAACGGACGAGGCGGGACAGCAATTCTGGTTAGGGACAGTATTAATAGTGAGAATGTCATTATTGATACCGGATCTATCGAGAATACAGCTGTCAATATCCGTAGACTTAATGGCGTTACACTGACACTTGTGTCATTGTATCGTAGACCTATAGGTACAATGTCGGGAGCTGACCTCACACCGATTTTAGATATGGCCAATGAGGGCAACCTAATTGTAGCGGGAGATTTGAACGCCAGACATCCTTATTGGGGAGACACTTTCACATGTTCCAGTGGTCGTTGCCTTCACGACCTACTACTTAATAATCCGAATTTTGTAATTCACCCTACGGACGGGCCAACAAGAGTTACTGATGTGTCTTCCTCATATATTGATGTTGTATTCACCTCTGCTGATTTGTCCCCATGGGCGGATGAAAGTGGGCTCAGGACTTTACTATATGAATCGGATCATAAAGCGGTTGAGATAATTATTGGCATTGCTGACTGTATTGGTCGGATCAAACCGACTAGACTAGATTATGACAAAATGAACAGAGGACTTTTTAACTCTACATTAGATATAGAACTTATGGGTTGTATGCTTCCAGTTAATGAGAATGTTGGTGAGCGAGAAATTGATAATTGTGTTGATTCTTTGTCTCAAGCCTTTCAAAAAGCTATAGAGGTTTCCGTACCTAGAATAGCTGTTGGGCGGAAAGGTCTATTGAAACTTCCCGACAATATCTTGCGATTTATTGCAGAAAAAAAGAGACTTCGTCGTATAGTTCAAAGATGTGGAGATCCGGGAAGAATTCTTATTTTGAAGGCTGACATAGTGAATCTCGATAGAATTATTCAAGGCGCAATTGCCAATTTCGAACGCGAACATTGGAATCAATATTTAGGAAACATAAAGCTCAATAACAAAACATTTAAGACAATTAGGGCAGCGACTGGACAGAATAAACGGCCGACTATACGTGACTTATTGGACCCAGGGAACACCTTGGTATCTAATGCGAATGAAAAAGCTAATTTATTGGCAAATCATTTTTCAAAGGTTCACCAAGGTGAACAAATAACGAACAATGACTCATTTTCTGAGACAGTAAATGACCGAATAAATGAATTGCATAATGAACCCATTGTAACATTTGGAGATCAAGTAACCGCTGAAGGCAATAACGGGGCAAATTTCGGTTTTGTATGTTCGGAATTAATTGGTGCTGCCATTAAGTGCAGGCCTAATAAAAAATCTAGTGGTATTGATGGTATCCCAGACTTTGTTTTGAAGAAAACTGGCAATGCATTTTGGTGCTTTTTGGCAGTATTAATTAATCATTGTTTAAATATTGGCTATTTTCAAAGAAATTGGAAAAAGGCCCTAGTAGTCCCCATACTAAAGTCGAAATCTGACCCCAAACAATGTGGTAGCTATAGGCCGATTTCTCTTCTATCACCATTTGGAAAGCTATTGGAATATATTATTTTGAACCGCATCAATGATAAGATTCAGGAGGGCAATATACTCACTGATTTCCAATTTGGATTCAAAAGCGGTCACTCAACCTCACATGCTTTAATGGTCTTTACTGACTATGTAGCTAGGGGTCTCAATAAGAGATACCCTACTATTGCCGTCAGTTTAGACTTCGCCAAAGCCTTTGATACGGTCTGGCAGAATGGAATCATATTTAAGATGATAAATCTTGGGTTTGATAGACATCTTTGCAGATTTGTGTCAAATTTTTTGAGTGAAAGGAAGTTCAGTGTGAGGGTGGGTGATTGTCGGTCGAATGAAAAATTGATTACAGCTGGGGTCCCCCAGGGTTCTCTCTTGGGACCTGTGTTGTATAATATTTTTATGCATGATGTTCCAAAGCCACCGGATGGTGATATTTTGCTGACGTATGCAGACGATATATTGATTGCCTCTTCTGGCCCAAATGCAAGAAATGTTAACCAAAGGGTCAACAATTATTTAAGGAATCTGGCTGAGTTCTTTGAGAAATGGAAATTACGCCTAAATATCCAAAAAACAGTCGCCATAATTATAAAGGGCAGACGTAAATATCTTTATCCAAATAGTCGTCAATTCATTCCATCCCTTATGATCGGCAATGAGTTGATTGCTGTTTCGGATAGGATCAAATATTTAGGTGTAATTTTCCATGAAAATTTTGAATATTATAGGCATATTGATTTTGTGCTTGAGCGTACAAAACGTACATTTGCTTTATATCGAGGTATTCTTGGTCGTCAAAGATGTTTGGACAAAAAGGTTGGTTTGTTACTCTACAGGCAGGTTATACGTCCTCTCATGTCCTATGCCTTTCCAATTTGGTTCAGAATATCTTCTGCCCAGATGGAAAGGCTTAGGGTTTGGGAGAGGAAAATTCTGGTTGCTTGTCTGGGTCTTAGACGTAGGCAAGGACCTGACGGAATATATCGGAGGCCATCATGTAGATCAATTTATGCAGGAATTGAATTTAATCGTATTGATGGATACATGGTCAGGTCGGGTATTGCATTCCTAGACAAGGCTCGTTCTCTTGAGAACAGTCTTGTAAGGGAATGCTTTACACGAGCTGTCGGTGTGGAATCCATACATTTATCGAGGTATATGTCTCCTGTTGACCTTGTTACACTTAAAGAGGCTGGACTTCTATATCAGGGTGCAGACCTGATGTTTTTTCATCGTCGACTAAATACACTCAATATCACTAATACAGTGTACAACATAGCTCAATAGACTTTTTTGTACATCTTTCTCCCCTTCTAATACTTTTGTAAATATTTTCTTTTCTATCCTATCTCTATTGTAAATATATTTCCCTCTTCATCTATCACTTTTGTAAATATGTTCTTCCATAGACTTAAGTTATTTATAAGTTAGATTTAGTATTTAGTATTAAAAACCTTGAATGCTTCCCGTTTTTTCCATTTTTGGGGAATATATAGAATAATTTATTGTAAAACAAATAATAAACTAATTGATCTTTATATATAACATAGTTATAATGTAAATATTTTAGATTACAATATGATTGTCCATAAAAAATACTTTGTATGTTTGGAAATAATTAGAGTTAAAATTAGTTTTAAAACATGTAATATATTAATATAATGGAAAAAATAAACTTGAAACTTGAAACTTGTAGAAACGACAACAGTTTTGTGTATACAGTGCTTTAGTGAAGTGTTTTAATAACTGAAAAAATAAAAAGAGTGAAAAATGTCTGGTCGTGGTAAAGGTGGCAAAGTTAAGGGAAAGGCAAAGTCTCGTTCAAACCGTGCTGGTTTGCAATTCCCCGTCGGTCGTATCCATCGTTTGTTGCGTAAAGGCAATTATGCTGAACGTGTTGGTGCCGGTGCTCCAGTATACTTAGCTGCCGTTATGGAATATTTGGCCGCTGAAGTTCTTGAATTGGCTGGTAATGCTGCTCGTGACAACAAAAAGACCAGAATTATCCCTCGTCATTTGCAATTGGCCATCCGTAATGACGAAGAATTAAACAAATTGCTGTCTGGCGTAACTATTGCTCAAGGTGGTGTTTTGCCAAACATTCAAGCTGTACTTTTGCCCAAAAAAACAGAAAAGAAGGCTTAAATTATTTAAAAACAACAAAATTACTACATACATTTTATACAAAACATCGTATATCGACAGAAAAAACAATCCGTCCTTTTCAGGACGACAAATTCATTTTTAAAAAGAGAGTATTGGTTTTTTTTTCAAAAATTAAATATTTATTAGGTATTAATAAAAGTTAAATAAATTGAGCTTAATTTTATATTTATTTGTATAAAATTAATAATATTTTCAAAACAAAGATTTCTCATAATCGTCCACATTTTGGTTACAAAATACATACATTATTGAACATATCTACGCACTAGGCTTGGGCTTAATTGTTCAGTTGAAAAAAAAATTGTTCAGCGTTTTCAGTTTAGGGGATTTATCCCCAAATTGAGGATTTTTTTTTCGTGATTTGGGATAAAAATTTCATCTTGGGGATTACAGCACACTTCGTCAGGTATTTTGTAGTTTGAACAACATTTACTATTTTTTAGTCTACATTTAATGTGTATTAAACTGTTATATATATTTAATGACATTTTGTTTCTAATTTTATTTTTGAATTTTTAAAAATCTGCATTGATTTAAAAAAAACTGTTTTTTGGAGTAAAAATCTGCAGCCTGTTTTGCACTTCAAAAAGCTGCAAAAAACAGATAAATCTGCACATTTGGCAACGCTGTTTCTAAGCGAAAATATAGGTACATACATACATACATACATATGTAATATGAATTATTTTTGAATTTTAAAATGTAAATTGTTAAATAATTCGGTATGTCAAAAATCATTTCGAAAAATATACCTACATACATACATATTTCTTGTTTGCACTTTTTTATTAGACAAAATGTTTATTTTTCAGAAATTTTCCTCTATTATTTAAAATTTATATTGTTTAATATCGATATTTTTCAGTCAATTTTATTATTTAATAGTAATTTTTATTTTTCTATTTGAATAAAACAAAATTTGTATCAAATATTTTTTGCATTTAAAAATACAAACCAAGAACAGAAAAATAAAATTAATTGCATTAAAAAAACATGGTTTGTCATTTTACTTTCATGAATAAAATATAAGAGAATTCTTTGTAAACAAATTTTTTTTTCTTCTAGTTTGGAAAAAGTATATACATAATTTATTTGAAAATTCACCACAAAATACACAATTCATTTTACTAAAATTTTAAATAATAAAAACAATTCGCAATAATTATATTTTGAAGAAATTAAAAGCTCTTTTTAAAGATGTTTTGTGGTCCTGAAAAGGACCGATGGGTTGTTTTAATTGAAAATATATATTAATAGTCAGCAAAATAAATTATGCTTAACCGCCGAAACCGTACAAAGTACGACCTTGTCTCTTCAAAGCATAGACAACATCCATGGCGGTGACGGTCTTTCTCTTAGCGTGTTCAGTGTAGGTGACGGAATCACGAATAACGTTTTCCAAAAATACCTTCAAAACACCACGAGTTTCTTCGTAAATCAAACCAGAAATACGTTTTACACCACCACGACGAGCCAAACGTCTAATAGCTGGCTTGGTAATACCTTGGATGTTATCACGCAACACCTTACGATGACGTTTAGCGCCACCTTTTCCCAAGCCTTTGCCACCTTTACCACGACCAGTCATTTTTAGTTTTCTTTATTTTACTTTTTAAACACACTTCACAAATGCAACACAAGCACTAATAATTTTGTTTCCTCTACTACTCGTATTTATACCAGATTGAGATAAAATTAGAGGGAGCAAGAAATATACTATTGTACTTTTCATATCGTGTGCGTTGTTTCAGCTAAAAAAATCACCCCTTAAATTTTAATAAGAATTTTCTATATAAACCGGCCATTATGGTACAACAATTTTATTCTTGTGTTAACAGTGATCGTGTGAAAAAGTGTTTAAACAAAGTCAATTGAAAAGAGATGGCTCGTACTAAGCAAACTGCCCGTAAATCGACTGGTGGCAAAGCACCACGTAAACAATTGGCTACTAAGGCTGCTCGTAAAAGTGCACCAGCTACCGGTGGTGTTAAGAAACCTCATCGTTATCGCCCTGGTACTGTAGCTTTACGTGAAATTCGTCGTTATCAGAAGAGTACTGAATTGTTGATCCGCAAATTGCCATTCCAACGTTTGGTTCGTGAAATTGCTCAAGATTTCAAGACAGATTTGCGTTTCCAGAGCTCTGCTGTTATGGCTCTTCAAGAGGCTAGTGAAGCTTATTTGGTTGGTCTTTTTGAAGATACAAACTTGTGTGCCATACACGCTAAACGTGTCACCATTATGCCTAAAGATATCCAATTGGCCAGACGTATTCGTGGTGAACGTGCTTAAGCACCAAAATATGACAATAATGATATTAGCAACAGACAAAATCGGTCCTTTTCAGGACCACAAAACATTTTTTAAAAAGAGATTTTACATTTTTTGGTTGTAATTTTTTCTGCTCCACGTGGATATTGTGTTGAAACTAATAAACATTTTATAATTTGTTTGAAAACAATCTTTAATATGGAACTTTAGTTTGTTTCAAAATTTGTTAGTATTTTTTTTTTTTTGTTTACATATTTACTTTTAGTTAATTTCAAATTGAAAATTTATAAACTAAAAATTTTTTATAATTTTGGTTTTAAGTGGTGGCTTTTTAAATAAAATTAAATGGATTTTTTTTTAAACAAACTTTATTTTGAATTTGATAGATTCTTTTAAGGACCAATAAACATATTTAAAGAGAGATTTTGATTTATTGTTTTCGTGTGTCTAAAATAAATTTTGTCTGTATTTATTATAATAAAATAAATTATAAAAAAATTATTTGTTTTCTCTGAAACTACATTTTATTTTTTGTAGCATGGACCAGAAATGTGAATAAATAATAGTATTCATATTTTATTATTGTTTTTTATTTTTAATATATTAAAATATTTTTATCGTACTATACTCAGAAATTTTGTATAAATAAAATATTTCCTGGTTTTTTTTTTTTTTTTTTAATTTTTTACTTGTATATTTTTAGAAGTATAAGTCCATAAAAAAAAAATCTAACGAATATAAAATAAAATTTATTCGCTATTAACGAATTTAATTGCTATAATTTTTATATTTTTTATTTTTTTCGTATAACATAACAAATATGTACATATGTATGTATGTATGTATGTATATTACTTATTCGTGAAGAAATTTTTACACTTACATACATACAATGTATGTATATGTTTCAAATAAGGCATGTTCATATTTTATGGTAGGAGCATTTTTTATTTAATTTCCATTATATATTCATGATAAATATTTAAATTAAATATTGAATAAATTAATTGAATATTGCTTTTTAAAATGTTTATTCACAAATATAGAAAAATCAATACTTCTCTTTTTGTTCTGAATGTATATTTTCATTAAGAAATTTGTAAAATAAATTTTAAATTTCGATATAAATATGGTGTTATTTTACAGTAATATTATTAAAGCAAAATATCTATACGCGGCAAAATTATTTGCTCATTTTAATATTAGACAAATTTATTATAAATACATTTCATTCTAAATAAATGTTTCACTGCAAAAGAAAAAAATATATACATACATATGTAAGTAAATAATTTCAAAAATATACATTTATTGTTCACGGATGAAATGAATGATAGTAAGAATTTAGCAAATAATTCAAAAAGATATTAATAAATAATAAAGTAATTTATAATATTTATAATATATATAACTATATAAATGATAATATGTAGAATTATTAGTAAAAATTGGCATTATTTTTGTTATGTGTTAAAATTTGTGAAATAAATCGTTCAAAGATTATCATGACAATATGAGCCAACTGACGCTGTGATAGAGTAAATTTTAAAATAATTTTCAAAAATCTAAAAATTAAAAACATTAAATTTTTTTTAATTCACTTTAAAGAAAACACATGCGATATTATTTTGACATTAATTTTGTAAAAGTTTTTTGTAAATATATAACAATTATTTGTAATTATATTAATATTTTATGATAAACATATTAAAAACTTGTCAGAAAAATTGCTATATAATATATTTGGTACAATGAAATTTAATAATTTTTATTAAAATACAATTTACAACACCTAGACTATGAATTATGAAAATAATTTTTCATTTTTTTTATTTAGTATAATTAAAATGGTTGAAAATAAGAAAAAACTCTTATTAAATTCTACTCGCGCTCTCACTAAAAATATAGCAAATTGTTATTGGCGACTACTATGAACTTCTCATGATAACGATGTATCTGGTGGTTTTGTTGTACAATATACAAATTTTTTACTTATAATAATAATAAAAGAAAAAGAGTGAAGAAACAGATGTCTGACTCCGCTGTTGTTGAAAATACTGCCTCACCCGTTGCTGCACCAGCAGCCGAAAAGAAGGCAAAAAAAGTTACTGCAGCCAAGGCAAAGAAACCATCAGCTGTGCCATCTCATCCCCCAACTCAACAAATGGTTGATGCTGCTATTAAAACATTGAAGGAACGTGGTGGTTCATCTCTTGCAGCTATTAAGAAATACATGGCCGGTACTTACAAGGTAGATGCACAAAAATTGGCCCCTTTCATTAAGAAATATTTGAAGAGTGCCGTAACTAGTGGAAAACTAATTCAAACAAAAGGTAAGGGTGCTTCTGGTTCATTCAAATTGTCAGCTGCCGCCTCAAAAGATCCAAAGGAAAAGAAACCCGCTTCTGAAAAGAAAAAAGTTTCTGCTGCTTTAGACAAAAAGAAAAAGTCAGCCACCGCTGCCAAAAAGAAGGCTGCAGTTTCAGCTAAAAAACCAACTGCCGCTAAAAAGACTGCTGAAAAGAAAAAGACCGAAAAGGTCAATGCTAAAACTGCCAAAAAGACTGGCACAGTTAAAGCAAAACCCGCTAAAAAGGCACCAGCAACTAAACCAAAAGCACCCAAAGCAAAAACCGCTGCTGCAGCCAAGCCCAAAAAGGCATCTCCACCCAAGAAACCAGCTGCCAAAAAAGCCATCGCCAAAAAGTAAATTTATTAATTTTCAATATGTATTTGAAAAACAAATATTTATTACTTAAACAGCCCTTTTCAGGGCTACAAAATAATTAACACAAAAGAGATTTAATTACAAATTCGAAACTTTATTTATTTTTAAATAGTAGTAGTATTTTACACAGCCATATTTATTTTATTGTAGACATTTGTGTTAAAGTATGTATTCCAAAGGAAAATTTAGCTCATGACGTTTCTAAAACACAATGTTATAAAAATTCATTAAATCAAATGTTAGGTAGCAAAAATAATTTCTATCTTGTAAAAAAAAACACGACATTAATTAAAATAATGCAAATATAAATTTTAAAATTATGTTGTTTTAGAACCACAATAATTTATAAATATGTTCAACTAATATTTTAATGCTTGATATTTTTATATCAAATGTCGATTTAAAAAATGACTGTTTTGACATTTATAATAAATTTGTATTGTTTAAAAATTAAATTTTGACAGGAAAAATAAATTCTACATACATCCATACATATATATTTTCTGAGCAAATTTCACACTTGCCGTCGGAAAAACACAATCTTTCATGTTTAAATTCATTTAACTCATATTGAAAATGTAAAAAAAAAACAAAATTATTTATCAATATCGTAAACTAAAATTTAAATTGTATAAAAATATATTTATATCAAATGTCGAATTTTATGAATGATATTTGTAAAAAAAAACATGATTGAAAAATTAAACTTGCCAGGGATTAAATTCAACGTATGTGTTGATATGAAAAAAGCATTTTCTAAAAATAAAAATTCACACATGCCTTCGGCAAAACAGAATGTTATAAAATTTCATTAAATTGAAAGTATTTTTTGTGGAAATAATAACGAAAAACAATCTAGTTTGAAATATTAATCAATAATCGACTTTAGTTTCTGTATTTTTCCCATTTTAAATATTTAGAAACTATTTATTTAAAACTAATACATATATTTGTATAGATAATTTTGTGAAACATTAAAATTTTTATATTTTCCATTTAATTAAAAAATAGTTTTCCTGCTTGATAACAAATTAAAACTCTTTTAAAATTTATGTTGTGGCCCTGAGAAGGGCCGTTTGTAATTGAAAATCGTGATGTATAAATAATAAAATTTACTTGGAGCTGGTGTATTTGGTGACAGCCTTGGTGCCTTCACTGACAGCGTGCTTGGCCAATTCACCGGGCAACAATAGACGGACAGCAGTTTGGATTTCTCGACTGGTGATGGTCGAACGTTTGTTGTATTGAGCCAAGCGAGATGCTTCAGCGGCAATACGTTCGAAAATATCATTAACAAAACTGTTCATGATACTCATGGCCTTTGAAGAAATACCAGTATCGGGATGTACTTGTTTCAACACTTTGTAAATGTAGATAGCATAACTCTCCTTACGCTTGCGTTTTCTGCTCTTGTCACTCTTGGTGATATTCTTTTGGGCTTTGCCAGCCTTCTTAGTTGCTTTTCCACTAGCTTTAGGAGGCATTTTCAAACAATTTTATTTACTTCTCTTAGTTCTTTACACGTCAGAAACACTTTTAACACTGTTTACAGTTTATAAATTTGAAGTTTCAAGTTTCAAGTTTCAAGTTTCAAGTTTATTTTTTCCATTATATTAATATATTACATGTTTTAAAACTAATTTTAACTCTAATTATTTCCAAACATACAAAGTATTTTTTATGGACAATCATATTGTAATCTAAAATATTTACATTATAACTATGTTATATATAAAGATCAATTAGTTTATTATTTGTTTTACAATAAATTATTCTATATATTCCCCAAAAATGGAAAAAACGGGAAGCATTCAAGGTTTTTAATACTAAATACTAAATCTAACTTATAAATAACTTAAGTCTATGGAAGAACATATTTACAAAAGTGATAGATGAAGAGGGAAATATATTTACAATAGAGATAGGATAGAAAAGAAAATATTTACAAAAGTATTAGAAGGGGAGAAAGATGTACAAAAAAGTCTATTGAGCTATGTTGTACACTGTATTAGTGATATTGAGTGTATTTAGTCGACGATGAAAAAACATCAGGTCTGCACCCTGATATAGAAGTCCAGCCTCTTTAAGTGTAACAAGGTCAACAGGAGACATATACCTCGATAAATGTATGGATTCCACACCGACAGCTCGTGTAAAGCATTCCCTTACAAGACTGTTCTCAAGAGAACGAGCCTTGTCTAGGAATGCAATACCCGACCTGACCATGTATCCATCAATACGATTAAATTCAATTCCTGCATAAATTGATCTACATGATGGCCTCCGATATATTCCGTCAGGTCCTTGCCTACGTCTAAGACCCAGACAAGCAACCAGAATTTTCCTCTCCCAAACCCTAAGCCTTTCCATCTGGGCAGAAGATATTCTGAACCAAATTGGGAAGGCATAGGACATGAGAGGACGTATAACCTGCCTGTAGAGTAACAAACCAACCTTTTTGTCCAAACATCTTTGACGACCAAGAATACCTCGATATAAAGCAAATGTACGTTTTGTACGCTCAAGCACAAAATCAATATGCCTATAATATTCAAAATTTTCATGGAAAATTACACCTAAATATTTGATCCTATCCGAAACAGCAATCAACTCATTGCCGATCATAAGGGATGGAATGAATTGACGACTATTTGGATAAAGATATTTACGTCTGCCCTTTATAATTATGGCGACTGTTTTTTGGATATTTAGGCGTAATTTCCATTTCTCAAAGAACTCAGCCAGATTCCTTAAATAATTGTTGACCCTTTGGTTAACATTTCTTGCATTTGGGCCAGAAGAGGCAATCAATATATCGTCTGCATACGTCAGCAAAATATCACCATCCGGTGGCTTTGGAACATCATGCATAAAAATATTATACAACACAGGTCCCAAGAGAGAACCCTGGGGGACCCCAGCTGTAATCAATTTTTCATTCGACCGACAATCACCCACCCTCACACTGAACTTCCTTTCACTCAAAAAATTTGACACAAATCTGCAAAGATGTCTATCAAACCCAAGATTTATCATCTTAAATATGATTCCATTCTGCCAGACCGTATCAAAGGCTTTCGCGAAGTCTAAACTGACGGCAATAGTAGGGTATCTCTTATTGAGACCCCTAGCTACATAGTCAGTAAAGACCATTAAAGCATGTGAGGTTGAGTGACCGCTTTTGAATCCAAATTGGAAATCAGTGAGTATATTGCCCTCCTGAATCTTATCATTGATGCGGTTCAATATAATATATTCCAATAGCTTTCCAAATGGTGATAGAAGAGAAATCGGCCTATAGCTACCACATTGTTTGGGGTCAGATTTCGACTTTAGTATGGGGACTACTAGGGCCTTTTTCCAATTTCTTGGAAAATAGCCAATATTTAAACAATGATTAATTAATACTGCCAAAAAGCACCAAAATGCATTGCCAGTTTTCTTCAAAACAAAGTCTGGGATACCATCAATACCACTAGATTTTTTATTAGGCCTGCACTTAATGGCAGCACCAATTAATTCCGAACATACAAAACCGAAATTTGCCCCGTTATTGCCATCAGCGGTTACTTGATCTCCAAATGTTACAATGGGTTCAATATGCAATTCATTTATTCGGCCATTTACTGTCTCAGAAAATGAGTCATTGTTCGTTATTTGTCCACCTTGGTGAACCGTTGAAAAATGATTTGCCAATAAATTAGCTTTTTCATTCGCATTAGATACCAAGGTGTTCCCTGGGTCCAATAAGTCATGTATAGTCGGCCGTTTATTCTGTCCAGTCGCTGCTCTAATTGTCTTGAATGTTTTGTTGTTGAGCTTTATGTTTCCTAAGTATTTCTTCCAATGTTCGCGTTCGAAATTGGCAATTGCGCCTTGAATAATTCTATCGAGATTCACTATGTCAGCCTTCAAAATAAGAATTCTTCCCGGATCTCCACATCTTTGAACTATACGACGAAGTCTCTTTTTTTCTGCAATAAATCGCAAGATATTGTCGGGAAGTTTCAATAGACCTTTCCGCCCAACAGCTATTCTAGGTACGGAAACCTCTATAGCTTTTCGAAAGGCTTGAGACAAAGAATCAACACAATTATCAATTTCTCGCTCACCAACATTCTCATTCACTGGAAGCATACAACCCATAAGTTCTATATCTAATGTAGAGTTAAAAAGTCCTCTGTTCATTTTGTCATAATCTAGTCTAGTCGGTTTGATCCGACCAATACAGTCAGCAATGCCAATAATTATCTCAACCGCTTTATGATCCGATTCATATAGTAAAGTCCTGAGCCCACTTTCATCCGCCCATGGGGACAAATCAGCAGAGGTGAATACAACATCAATATATGAGGAAGACACATCAGTAACTCTTGTTGGCCCGTCCGTAGGGTGAATTACAAAATTCGGATTATTAAGTAGTAGGTCGTGAAGGCAACGACCACTGGAACATGTGAAAGTGTCTCCCCAATAAGGATGTCTGGCGTTCAAATCTCCCGCTACAATTAGGTTGCCCTCATTGGCCATATCTAAAATCGTTGTGAGGTCAGCTCCCGACATTGTACCTATAGGTCTACGATACAATGACACAAGTGTCAGTGTAACGCCATTAAGTCTACGGATATTGACAGCTGTATTCTCGATAGATCCGGTATCAATAATGATATTCTCACTATTAATACTGTCCCTAACCAGAATTGCTGTCCCGCCTCGTCCGTTCTGTCTGTTCTGTCGATAAATAACATAGCCGTCCATGTCCAGCTTATGCCGAGGATTAAGTCCATGTTCAGCCATAAGCAGCACGTCTGGTCTATGTTCATCTAAAAACAGTCTTAAATAATGTCTTTTGTGTCTAGAAACTATAGAATTTGCATTAATGAAAATACATTTGAGTGATCTAGCCATTGTGACGAATAGAATATATCATCCCAAGCAAAGCCCGAGATTTCTCCTCATCTGATTTAAGTGATCCGTACTCACTCGCAAAGTTTCCCAATTTCCCCAGAT
Organism: Bellardia pandia; assembly: GCA_916048285.2. Lineage (NCBI taxonomy): Eukaryota > Metazoa > Arthropoda > Insecta > Diptera > Calliphoridae > Bellardia > Bellardia pandia. Next base: position 88,482,467 of record OU696532.1, on the reverse strand, counting down.
AATGCAGTAATCCGCCACCAAGAAGACGTTTACAGTCATTTTCAATGGTGTCAAATTGAGCCATTGCACTCTTCACTGAAATGTTACCACTAGACGATGGTACTGAAATTGTCTTAGCCTGCTTTGTAGGCAGATTTGAGGTCAATGCTGAAGCATACGAAACGCCAGTCTTTATGCCAGTATTTGCTTGTGAGGTACTTTTTTTAACGGACAATTGAACACGGTCAGTTTTGGGTTGACTCTTGTTTTGCATTTTCTGCAAGATTTCAATTCTGCGAGGGCATTGACGGAAACTAGCAGTGTGCCCTTCAACTCCACAATTAACGCATTTCACCGGAATGCCAATTTGGTTAACAGCCTCACCAGTAGTGGGAATAGTTACCGGCAACTCTTTGTTATTAATATCCTTGGCAGGAATTTGACAATTGCCAGGTCCATGGGATCCACCACATTTAACACATCTATAAGGCATATTACAATTAGCCGATGTGTGACCAAAACGTTGACAGTTGAAACACTGGATAATTGCGTTTCGTCTGAATTTTCTTAAAGTTACTCTACAGCGAAGAATATATCGCAGGTTGTAGAACGCAGTAATGTCAGATTCACGAGAAATCTGCAACAGCCATTTGTCATGATTGAGTTTAATTAAGCGGATAATTTCCAGCTTAATTTGGAGGGTGTTCAAATAATTCCTAACATCATCGATGGTATATGTCTCTGAAAGACCTTCAATCACCAATGAAAAAGGACGTTTTCCCTTCGGGGTATATGTATAAAAGTTTACTTTTTGTTCAAGAAGTAAACCCTTGACCTTATCAAAATCTGCCAAAGTGCAGACACCAATGTTTGTGGCATTTCGACTCATTATTTTTATGTTAAAGTTAGAATGACCTAACTTATTTTCAATAATGTTCGATATGTTCTTAACATTAATATTATATGTAGTGATAATTGGTGCATGTGTAGAATTACTCACTACCTTATTTTTTAATTGGGCGGTTTTGTTATTACCATTAATACCAGGAATATTGTCATTAGCTGCTTCATTAACTGCGACTGTCGATTGCTTAGATTTTCCTTTAAAACTAGATTTTTGCTTGGATTGAGTTTCTTCAACTTCATCCTTCATTTCATCATCAGTATATTGAATGCTTGAAACATCATCTTCGCAATTTTTTAATACATTGTCATGCTTTTTGACAAGTTCTTCGTGTTTACTGATAAGATCTTTCAACTTGTGCCTCAAATCATCATTAGCTTTTTCTAACCAGTCTACTTTTTGGTTAGCTATATCCAAGCGATCTGTCAATTCTTTTATTTTTAAAGAGTCAGCATTGGCGTCTTGACTGCTGCTCTTTTTCCTCTTTTTAATAGATGTGCTTTCTTCATCACCGTCCATTGTTAATTAATTTCAGTATCAAAACAAACGCTTGTAAAAAAAAACACTTGTTTGCCCTGTATGCACTTCTCAAAATTTTCAATACCAAGGTGATTTAACACTTGTTTAAAAAACCACTTGCTCCCTCCTATTCGCTTCTCAGACCATTAAGGATTGATAAATATCGGAAAATGCCTACGATAGCTTCTCAAAATTTCGCAGCACCAAATTTAAGCTTTTCGCGGTTTTTGACGCACTTCCGGTTGTATAAAAATTAAAATAATTATTTTAAATTGTTTATTATTATTTTTTTTTTTTTGCACTTCACACACTCTCCTATCGTTGTTCTTATCGTTCTTATTATCAATTATCTTCTATCATTCAATTATTTATCTATAAATTTGAACGAAAAGTGTGCGCATTATATACCTTTTCTCTTGTAGTTGAGATACATTTGTATCTGCATAGTTAGTGTGCTCACAATCAACCACCATGTGCGCCGACATCATTCAAAGAAAGTATAAATAGTCGGTTACTTCGGTAGAAACGACAACAGTTTTGTGTATACAGTGCTTTAGTGAAGTGTTTTAATAACTGAAAAAATAAAAAGAGTGAAAAATGTCTGGTCGTGGTAAAGGTGGCAAAGTTAAGGGAAAGGCAAAGTCTCGTTCAAACCGTGCTGGTTTGCAATTCCCCGTCGGTCGTATCCATCGTTTGTTGCGTAAAGGCAATTATGCTGAACGTGTTGGTGCCGGTGCTCCAGTATATTTAGCTGCCGTTATGGAATATTTGGCCGCTGAAGTTCTTGAATTGGCTGGTAATGCTGCTCGTGACAACAAAAAGACCAGAATTATCCCTCGTCATTTGCAATTGGCCATCCGTAATGACGAAGAATTAAACAAATTGCTGTCTGGCGTAACTATTGCTCAAGGTGGTGTTTTGCCAAACATTCAAGCTGTACTTTTGCCCAAAAAAACAGAAAAGAAGGCTTAAATTATTTAAAAACAACAAAATTACTACATACATTTTATACAAAACATCGTATATCGACAGAAAAAACAATCCGTCCTTTTCAGGACGACAAATTCATTTTTAAAAAGAGAGTATTGGTTTTTTTTTCAAAAATTAAATATTTATTAGGTATTAATAAAAGTTAAATAAATTGAGCTTAATTTTATATTTATTTGTATAAAATTAATAATATTTTCAAAACAAAGATTTCTCATAATCGTCCACATTTTGGTTACAAAATACATACATTATTGAACATATCTACGCACTAGGCTTGGGCTTAATTGTTCAGTTGAAAAAAAAATTGTTCAGCGTTTTCAGTTTAGGGGATTTATCCCCAAATTGAGGATTTTTTTTTCGTGATTTGGGATAAAAATTTCATCTTGGGGATTACAGCACACTTCGTCAGGTATTTTGTAGTTTGAACAACATTTACTATTTTTTAGTCTACATTTAATGTGTATTAAACTGTTATATATATTTAATCACATTTTGTTTCTAATTTTATTTTTGAATTTTTAAAAATCTGCATTGATTTAAAAAAAACTGTTTTTTGGAGTAAAAATCTGCAGCCTGTTTTGCACTTCAAAAAGCTGCAAAAAACAGATAAATCTGCACATTTGGCAACGCTGTTTCTAAGCGAAAATATAGGTACATACATACATACATACATATGTAATATGAATTATTTTTGAATTTTAAAATGTAAATTGTTAAATAATTCGGTATGTCAAAAATCATTTCGAAAAATATACCTACATACATACATATTTCTTGTTTGCACTTTTTTATTAGACAAAATGTTTATTTTTCAGTAATTTTCCTCTATTATTTAAAATTTATATTGTTTAATATCGATATTTTTCAGTCAATTTTATTATTTAATAGTAATTTTTATTTTTCTATTTGAATAAAACAAAATTTGTATCAAATATTTTTTGCATTTAAAAATACAAACCAAGAACAGAAAAATAAAATTAATTGCATTAAAAAAACATGGTTTGTCATTTTACTTTCATGAATAAAATATAAGAGAATTCTTTGTAAACAAATTTTTTTTTCTTCTAGTTTGGAAAAAGTATATACATAATTTATTTGAAAATTCACCACAAAATACACAATTCATTTTACTAAAATTTTAAATAATAAAAACAATTCGCAATAATTATATTTTGAAGAAATTAAAAGCTCTTTTTAAAGATGTTTTGTGGTCCTGAAAAGGACCGATGGGTTGTTTTAATTGAAAATATATATTAATAGTCAGCAAAATAAATTATGCTTAACCGCCGAAACCGTACAAAGTACGACCTTGTCTCTTCAAAGCATAGACAACATCCATGGCGGTGACGGTCTTTCTCTTAGCGTGTTCAGTGTAGGTGACGGAATCACGAATAACGTTTTCCAAAAATACCTTCAAAACACCACGAGTTTCTTCGTAAATCAAACCAGAAATACGTTTTACACCACCACGACGAGCCAAACGTCTAATAGCTGGCTTGGTAATACCTTGGATGTTATCACGCAACACCTTACGATGACGTTTAGCGCCACCTTTTCCCAAGCCTTTGCCACCTTTACCACGACCAGTCATTTTTAGTTTTCTTTATTTTACTTTTTAAACACACTTCACAAATGTAACACAAGCACTAATAATTTTGTTTCCTCTACTACTCGTATTTATACCAGATTGAGATAAAATTAGAGGGAGCAAGAAATATACTATTGTACTTTTCATATCGTGTGCGTTGTTTCAGCTAAAAAATCACCCCTTAAATTTTATTAAGAATTTTCTATATAAACCGGCCATTATGGTACAACAATTTTATTCTTGTGTTAACAGTGATCGTGTGAAAAAGTGTTTAAACAAAGTCAATTGAAAAGAGATGGCTCGTACTAAGCAAACTGCCCGTAAATCGACTGGTGGCAAAGCACCACGTAAACAATTGGCTACTAAGGCTGCTCGTAAAAGTGCACCAGCTACCGGTGGTGTTAAGAAACCTCATCGTTATCGCCCTGGTACTGTAGCTTTACGTGAAATTCGTCGTTATCAGAAGAGTACTGAATTGTTGATCCGCAAATTGCCATTCCAACGTTTGGTTCGTGAAATTGCTCAAGATTTCAAGACAGATTTGCGTTTCCAGAGCTCTGCTGTTATGGCTCTTCAAGAGGCTAGTGAAGCTTATTTGGTTGGTCTTTTTGAAGATACAAACTTGTGTGCCATACACGCTAAACGTGTCACCATTATGCCTAAAGATATCCAATTGGCCAGACGTATTCGTGGTGAACGTGCTTAAGCACCAAAATATGACAATAATGATATTAGCAACAGACAAAATCGGTCCTTTTCAGGACCACAAAACATTTTTTAAAAAGAGATTTTACATTTTTTGGTTGTAATTTTTTCTGCTCCACGTGGATATTGTGTTGAAACTAATAAACATTTTATAATTTGTTTGAAAACAATCTTTAATATGGAACTTTAGTTTGTTTCAAAATTTGTTAGTATTTTTTTTTTTTTGTTTACATATTTACTTTTAGTTAATTTCAAATTGAAAATTTATAAACTAAAAATTTTTTATAATTTTGGTTTTAAGTGGTGGCTTTTTAAATAAAATTAAATGGATTTTTTTTTAAACAAACTTTATTTTGAATTTGATAGATTCTTTTAAGGACCAATAAACATATTTAAAGAGAGATTTTGATTTATTGTTTTCGTGTGTCTAAAATAAATTTTGTCTGTATTTATTATAATAAAATAAATTATAAAAAAATTATTTGTTTTCTCTGAAACTACATTTTATTTTTTGTAGCATGGACCAGAAATGTGAATAAATAATAGTATTCATATTTTATTATTGTTTTTTATTTTTAATATATTAAAATATTTTTATCGTACTATACTCAGAAATTTTGTATAAATAAAATATTTCCTGGTTTTTTTTTTTTTTTAATTTTTTACTTGTATATTTTTAGAAGTATAAGTCCATAAAAAAAAAATCTAACGAATATAAAATAAAATTTATTCGCTATTAACGAATTTAATTGCTATAATTTTTATATTTTTTATTTTTTTCGTATAACATAACAAATATGTACATATGTATGTATGTATGTATGTATATTACTTATTCGTGAAGAAATTTTTACACTTACATACATACAATGTATGTATATGTTTCAAATAAGGCATGTTCATATTTTATGGTAGGAGCATTTTTTATTTAATTTCCATTATATATTCATGATAAATATTTAAATTAAATATTGAATAAATTAATTGAATATTGCTTTTTAAAATGTTTATTCACAAATATAGAAAAATCAATACTTCTCTTTTTGTTCTGAATGTATATTTTCATTAAGAAATTTGTAAAATAAATTTTAAATTTCGATATAAATATGGTGTTATTTTACAGTAATATTATTAAAGCAAAATATCTATACGCGGCAAAATTATTTGCTCATTTTAATATTAGACAAATTTATTATAAATACATTTCATTCTAAATAAATGTTTCACTGCAAAAGAAAAAAATATATACATACATATGTAAGTAAATAATTTCAAAAATATACATTTATTGTTCACGGATGAAATGAATGATAGTAAGAATTTAGCAAATAATTCAAAAAGATATTAATAAATAATAAAGTAATTTATAATATTTATAATATATATAACTATATAAATGATAATATGTAGAATTATTAGTAAAAATTGGCATTATTTTTGTTATGTGTTAAAATTTGTGAAATAAATCGTTCAAAGATTATCATGACAATATGAGCCAACTGACGCTGTGATAGAGTAAATTTTAAAATAATTTTCAAAAATCTAAAAATTAAAAACATTAAATTTTTTTTAATTCACTTTAAAGAAAACACATGCGATATTATTTTGACATTAATTTTGTAAAAGTTTTTTGTAAATATATAACAATTATTTGTAATTATATTAATATTTTATGATAAACATATTAAAAACTTGTCAGAAAAATTGCTATATAATATATTTGGTACAATGAAATTTAATAATTTTTATTAAAATACAATTTACAACACCTAGACTATGAATTATGAAAATAATTTTTCATTTTTTTTATTTAGTATAATTAAAATGGTTGAAAATAAGAAAAAACTCTTATTAAATTCTACTCGCGCTCTCACTAAAAATATAGCAAATTGTTATTGGCGACTACTATGAACTTCTCATGATAACGATGTATCTGGTGGTTTTGTTGTACAATATACAAATTTTTTACTTATAATAATAATAAAAAAAAAAGAGTGAAGAAACAGATGTCTGACTCCGCTGTTGTTGAAAATACTGCCTCACCCGTTGCTGCACCAGCAGCCGAAAAGAAGGCAAAAAAAGTTACTGCAGCCAAGGCAAAGAAACCATCAGCTGTGCCATCTCATCCCCCAACTCAACAAATGGTTGATGCTGCTATTAAAACATTGAAGGAACGTGGTGGTTCATCTCTTGCAGCTATTAAGAAATACATGGCCGGTACTTACAAGGTAGATGCACAAAAATTGGCCCCTTTCATTAAGAAATATTTGAAGAGTGCCGTAACTAGTGGAAAACTAATTCAAACAAAAGGTAAGGGTGCTTCTGGTTCATTCAAATTGTCAGCTGCCGCCTCAAAAGATCCAAAGGAAAAGAAACCCGCTTCTGAAAAGAAAAAAGTTTCTGCTGCTTTAGACAAAAAGAAAAAGTCAGCCACCGCTGCCAAAAAGAAGGCTGCAGTTTCAGCTAAAAAACCAACTGCCGCTAAAAAGACTGCTGAAAAGAAAAAGACCGAAAAGGTCAATGCTAAAACTGCCAAAAAGACTGGCACAGTTAAAGCAAAACCCGCTAAAAAGGCACCAGCAACTAAACCAAAAGCACCCAAAGCAAAAACCGCTGCTGCAGCCAAGCCCAAAAAGGCATCTCCACCCAAGAAACCAGCTGCCAAAAAAGCCATCGCCAAAAAGTAAATTTATTAATTTTCAATATGTATTTGAAAAACAAATATTTATTACTTAAACAGCCCTTTTCAGGGCTACAAAATAATTAACACAAAAGAGATTTAATTACAAATTCGAAACTTTATTTATTTTTAAATAGTAGTAGTATTTTACACAGCCATATTTATTTTATTGTAGACATTTGTGTTAAAGTATGTATTCCAAAGGAAAATTTAGCTCATGACGTTTCTAAAACACAATGTTATAAAAATTCATTAAATCAAATGTTAGGTAGCAAAAATAATTTCTATCTTGTAAAAAAAAACACGACATTAATTAAAATAATGCAAATATAAATTTTAAAATTATGTTGTTTTAGAACCACAATAATTTATAAATATGTTCAACTAATATTTTAATGCTTGATATTTTTATATCAAATGTCGATTTAAAAAATGACTGTTTTGACATTTATAATAAATTTGTATTGTTTAAAAATTAAATTTTGACAGGAAAAATAAATTCTACATACATCCATACATATATATTTTCTGAGCAAATTTCACACTTGCCGTCGGAAAAACACAATCTTTCATGTTTAAATTCATTCAACTCATATTGAAAATGTAAAAAAAAAAACAAAATTATTTATCAATATCGTAAACTAAAATTTAAATTGTATAAAAATATATTTATATCAAATGTCGAATTTTATGAATGATATTTGTAAAAAAAAACATGATTGAAAAATTAAACTTGCCAGGGATTAAATTCAACGTATGTGTTGATATGAAAAAAGCATTTTCTAAAAACAAAAATTCACACATGCCTTCGGCAAAACAGAATGTTATAAAATTTCATTAAATTGAAAGTATTTTTTGTGGAAATAATAACGAAAAACAATCTAGTTTGAAATATTAATCAATAATCGACTTTAGTTTCTGTATTTTTCCCATTTTAAATATTTAGAAACTATTTATTTAAAACTAATACATATATTTGTATAGATAATTTTGTGAAACATTAAAATTTTTATATTTTCCATTTAATTAAAAAATAGTTTTCCTGCTTGATAACAAATTAAAACTCTTTTAAAATTTATGTTGTGGCCCTGAGAAGGGCCGTTTGTAATTGAAAATCGTGATGTATAAATAATAAAATTTACTTGGAGCTGGTGTATTTGGTGACAGCCTTGGTGCCTTCACTGACAGCGTGCTTGGCCAATTCACCGGGCAACAATAGACGGACAGCAGTTTGGATTTCTCGACTGGTGATGGTCGAACGTTTGTTGTATTGAGCCAAGCGAGATGCTTCAGCGGCAATACGTTCGAAAATATCATTAACAAAACTGTTCATGATACTCATGGCCTTTGAAGAAATACCAGTATCGGGATGTACTTGTTTCAACACTTTGTAAATGTAGATAGCATAACTCTCCTTACGCTTGCGTTTTCTGCTCTTGTCACTCTTGGTGATATTCTTTTGGGCTTTGCCAGCCTTCTTAGTTGCTTTTCCACTAGCTTTAGGAGGCATTTTCAAACAATTTTATTTACTTCTCTTAGTTCTTTACACGTCAGAAACACTTTTAACACTGTTTACAGTTTATAAATTTGAACGTTCAAGTTTCAAGTTTCAAGTTTATTTTACCCACATATTTAATTTAGTACAATTAATTTTTTTTTTAAAAACTAATATAAATTTACTTATATTATTCCTTACATACTATGTATTTTTCAAGGACTATCAAATAATTCAGGTATCTGCAGCTAAGCCACATCATTTGTACTACATTAGGTTAATATATCATTTATACAAGGTTCCATAAAAAGGGTTTAAAAAAGGAAACAATCGTATTTTAGATTAAAACTAATAACTAAAACTAATAACTTATAACTAATTACAAAACACTTACAAACTAATATTAGAAGGGAAATATATTTACAATAGTTATAGATAGAAGATAGAAAATAAAAATATATTTACAAAAGAGTAGATTTATTGTGCAGTGTTGTACACTAGATCACTAATATTTAGTGTGTTAATTCGCCTATGATAGAATAGGAAGTCTGCACTTTCAAAGAGAAGACCAGCTTCCCTAAGAGTCAAAAGGTCCACCGGGGAAAGGTATATTGACAACTGAACAGTCTCCAGATTTCTGTCTCTAGTGAAACATTCCCTCACCATACTGTTCCCAGAAGAACGAGCATTCTCTAAAAATTTGATAGCCGCTTCAGTCATAAAAACATCTATCCTGCCAAAATCAATTGCCCTATAGATAGATCTACAGGACGGCCTGCGTAACACACCGTCAGGACACAAATATGGTCTCATACCCAGACAGGCCACCAGGATCTTCCTCTCCCATCTCCTGAGCCGCTCCATTTGGGAGGATGAAATTCCAAACCAAGCTGGAAAGGCATAGGAAATGAGAGGCCGGATGATCTGGCGATATATCAGAAGTCGTACTTTTCTATCAAGTCCACCTCTCCTACGCAGTACACTCTGATATGCCGAGAACACTTTCTTCATCTTCTCAAGCACATTGTCAATATGGCGATAATATTCAAAGTTCTCATGGAATGTCACACCCAAATATCTCATCCTATCCGAGACCCCAACTAGTTCACCTCCAACTACAAGACAAGGAATATGCCTCCTCCAATTCGGGTAAATATTTTTCCGCCTGCCTTTAAAGATCATGGCCACAGTCTTCCGAATATTTAGTCTAATACCCCATTTTAAGAAGTAATCAGCCAAAGTACTTAAATAAATGTTCATTCTATCATTAATAGTTTTTGCTCCAGGGCCAGAAGAGGCAATCAGTATATCATCAGCATATACCAACAACAGGTCATCCCCCGATGGCTGCGGTATGTCAGAAATAAATATGTTGTACAGCACAGGCCCCAATAACGAACCCTGTGGTACCCCCGCAGAAATGGATCTTTCATCTGATAAAACTTCCCCTAATCGCACCCTGAACTTCCGGTGGCATAGAAAACTGGCAATCATCCGACATATGCCCATGCCAAAACCCATATCCATAAGCTTATAGATAATACCGTCATGCCATACAGAATCAAAGGCCTTAGCAAAGTCCAAGCTAACTGCCATCGTCGGACATTTCCTATTTAGACCCCTCGATATATAGTCCGTAAGTACCATCAATGCGTGCGTCGTAGATAGGCCATTCCTAAACCCAAATTGAAAATCCCCAAGTGTATCTCTGTCCAAAATGACTTCATTTATCCTCGCCAGTAAAAAGTATTCAAATAGCTTCCCAAAAGCTGACAACAAAGAAATTGGTCTATAGTTCCCACAGTCCCTAGGGTCAGATCCTGGTTTCAAGATAGGAACAATTAGAGCCTCCTTCCATGCAGTCGGGAAGTATCCAACATTCATGCAATGATTAAACAAAATCGACAAGAATTTCCAGGTATTAATGTCAGTCTTTTTCAGAACGAACTCAGGAACCCCATCAATACCACAAGATCTCTTATTCGATCTCTTCTTCAATGCTTTGCCAACTGACATACAGTCAATGAAGCCAAGTCGCACAAAGTCACCATTAGATCCCCTCGTCCTTCCGTCAGCCCTAAAAGTCTCCGTAAAAGTCGTTAAAGGTGACGATCTGTCCAATGTCGAGACAACCTCCCTCACCATTATTCCGAATGGGTCCACGCGCTCTGTCCGTGCAGTTTGATGAACTTGAGAGAAACCCTCCGCCAAAAGAGTCGCCTTTCCACATTCATCTGAAACAATTGTGCCGCTGGCATCAATGAGGCTCCGTACAACAGGTCGAATATTCAGTCCCGCTGCCATCTTAACATTTTTAAACGTCCTATTATTAAGACTAATTCTACTAAGGAAATTACTCCAATAATCTCTTTCAAAAACACAAATGGCACCCTGTATAATCCTATCAAGATTCCTCACTTCCGCCCTCAAACTATTACGTCTACCAGGGTCTCCACATCTACACAATGTCCGTCTTAATCTCTTCTTCCGTTCTATAAAATCAAGAATGTGTGGTGGCAATTTCATCAACCCTCTTCTTCCAGTAGATACCTTCGGTATCGACTCGTTCATAGCGTCAATAAATGCCCTGTCTAATTGCCGAATATATCCGTCAATTTCACCCTCAGTGATATTCCTGTCAACTGGCAGTTCACAGTCCGTAAGATTTCTGGTCAATATATGTCTAAATTTCCGACTATCCATCCTGTCATAGTCAAACTTTTTGATTGGCTCCCGCATCACGCATTCACTGGTAAGGAAGATCATCTCCACCGCCCTATGGTCAGATTCGTAATCCAGCGTCCTAAGTCTATTTCCGTTTGTCATCGTAATGTCCACGGTTGTCAAGAAAAAGTCAATATAGGACGACAAAACCGCATTAATCCTTGTCGGTCCATCAGTCTGTCGAATATCTATGTCAGGACTTGTCAGTAAATAATCCCATAAATTGCGACCACTAACATTAGTATAAGGATCTCCCCAATACGGATGTCTTGCATTAAGATCAGCACCTATTACCACACTGTATCTTCCAGTCAGACGTTGTATCGCATCAAAGTCAGAAGCCGCAAATGCAACACCCGGCTTTAGATACATCGATATCATAATGATGTCATTACCAGCTGATCTACGAATACGCACAGCAGTATTCTCAATGACACCCGTATCAAGGACCACCTCTTCGCAATGAAGATTATTCCTAATGATAACAGCCGTACCCCCTCCCCGTCCATTCTGTCTATCCCGTCTAAATATCTTATATCCGTTAATGTCAAATCTGTGGCGAGAACTCAAATGGTGCTCAGCCAATAACATCACATCTGGTTTATGTTCTGTCAAAAATAAATTAAGGTAATGTCGCTTATGTCTAGAGACGATTGAATTTACGTTCGCAAATATTACCTTAATATTCCTAGCCATGATGACCTAATGACATTAACATACCAAGTAGAGCGCGTGATCTATCTTCATCGCAGCCCAAATCCCGATATTCCTTTGCAAACCCACCTATTCTACCCAGACATTGCAGTAGGCCTCCACCGAAGAAGCGCTTACAGTCACGGTCAATAACATTGTATTGTTCCATTGCAACACCCAAAGAAATATCAGTCCCATGAGAACTCGAAACATTCCTAGCCCTTACCTTTTGGTCACCCGAAACGGCCCCAGCTGCCGCTGCATAAGAGACCCCAGGCCTCAACACACCGTTAGAGGTAGGTGCAGTCGTCGATAGAGGAGCACTTCTTGCCACTTTTCTATCTTCTAGCTTACGTAGGATCTCAATTCTACGCGGACACTCCTTTGAGCTAGCCGCATGTCCCACAACCCCACAATTGACGCAGCTCACAGGCAACCCTATTTGTCTAGAAACCTGGCCGGTAACGGGGTCGGTGACCAGTATCTCTCCAGTATTCTCCCCCTTTGGTGGCACATTACACTTGCCTGGACCATGTGATCCACCACATTTAACACATCTATAGGGCATTCGGCAGTTAGTCGAAACATGGCCAAAACGTTGGCAATTATAGCATTGTGTTATGCCCTTCACCACAAATTTTCTGATATTTACTCTACAGCGCAAAATGTATCTAATGTCGTAGAATCTACCAATATCAGAGTCTCTAGACATTCTAACAACCCATTTGTCATTTCCCAACTTCGCTAACCCAATCACATTAACGTTAATCTGGAGACCCTTCAGGTACTCCAGTATGTCTCCCGAATCAAAAGAATGTGGAAGTCCTTCAATCACAACAGTGAATGGACGCAGACCCTTAGGGGTATACGTATAAAAATTAACATTCCGACTCTCAAGTAGAGCCTTGACTTTGTCATAATCCTCGAGAGTGCAGACCCCAAAATTTACGACATTTTTCCCTAAAGTTTTTAGACTGTAATTCTTATGACCTAATAGGCCATCAATTAAATTTACCATTTTCTTTATATCCACATTATAAGTAGTAATTACTGGCACCGACTTACTTTTCTTGCTCCCTTTATCTGTTGTTGTCTTCGTAGATGGACCCACATTATTGTTACGAACATTTATTGATTCAGAATTTACCTTAATTGATTTTTTTGAACCAGCTACGGCATCAGTCTGGTTTTTCTTCATATTCTTTGAAACTTTTTCTTGTCCACTTAATTTGCATTTCCCATCTGCAGCTTCAGTACTTGGCATCTCTTCAAAAATCATTCCATCTTCACTAGATAGCCCATCACTTTCATCGCTAACAAACTTCTGATGAAGATCTTCTATTCTCCTTCTCAGATCTTGGTTCTCCTTCATAATGTAATCGAATTTTTTATTTAATAATTCATACTCTTGTTCTTTTTCCTCCAGTAATCGTTGAATTTCATCAGCCGGAACTCCAACTCTAGGCCTTTTCAACGGATTTATATTATCTTCGTTCATTTTAAATTTTTATTTACTAATTGTTTTGGGGGTAGTATCTATCCGCATTTAAGCGGAATTATAGAAATATACCCCCACTAAAAATTTCAACTTATTTGCCTACTATGGGCTTTTAAAAAGTTCAATAGACAATTCAAAACTTTGTTGCCTACTATGGCTTCTCATACAAACGTATGACTTATACAGTTACTTTTCGTGCCTACTATGGCTTCTCAAAAATTCAATACACCGATTCTTCTCAAAGATGCCTACTATGGCTTCTCACACAATTGAATGATATTTAACTTCTTTATAATCAATACTTTTCAATTGACTTTGTTTAAACACTTTTTCACACGGTCACTGTTAACACCAATATCCAATCAATCTAGAAAAAAACTCCAATATATATATCATAAATTTGAACGAAAAGTGTGCGCATTATATACCTTTTCTCTTGTAGTTGAGATACATTTGTATCTGCATAGTTAGTGTGCTCACAATCAACCACCATGTGCGCCGACATCATTCAAAGAAAGTATAAATAGTCGGTTACTTCGGTAGAAACGACAACAGTTTTGTGTATACAGTGCTTTAGTGAAGTGTTTTAATAACTGAAAAAATAAAAAGAGTGAAAAATGTCTGGTCGTGGTAAAGGTGGCAAAGTTAAGGGAAAGGCAAAGTCTCGTTCAAACCGTGCTGGTTTGCAATTCCCCGTCGGTCGTATCCATCGTTTGTTGCGTAAAGGCAATTATGCTGAACGTGTTGGTGCCGGTGCTCCAGTATACTTAGCTGCCGTTATGGAATATTTGGCCGCTGAAGTTCTTGAATTGGCTGGTAATGCTGCTCGTGACAACAAAAAGACCAGAATTATCCCTCGTCATTTGCAATTGGCCATCCGTAATGACGAAGAATTAAACAAATTGCTGTCTGGCGTAACTATTGCTCAAGGTGGTGTTTTGCCAAACATTCAAGCTGTACTTTTGCCCAAAAAAACAGAAAAGAAGGCTTAAATTATTTAAAAACAACAAAATTACTACATACATTTTATACAAAACATCGTATATCGACAGAAAAAACAATCCGTCCTTTTCAGGACGACAAATTCATTTTTAAAAAGAGAGTATTGGTTTTTTTTTTTCAAAAATTAAATATTTATTAGGTATTAATAAAAGTTAAATAAATTGAGCTTAATTTTATATTTATTTGTATAAAATTAATAATATTTTCAAAACAAAGATTTCTCATAATCGTCCACATTTTGGTTACAAAATACATACATTATTGAACATATCTACGCACTAGGCTTGGGCTTAATTGTTCAGTTGAAAAAAAAATTGTTCAGCGTTTTCAGTTTAGGGGATTTATCCCCAAATTGAGGATTTTTTTTTCGTGATTTGGGATAAAAATTTCATCTTGGGGATTACAGCACACTTCGTCAGGTATTTTGTAGTTTGAACAACATTTACTATTTTTTAGTCTACATTTAATGTGTATTAAACTGTTATATATATTTAATCACATTTTGTTTCTAATTTTATTTTTGAATTTTTAAAAATCTGCATTGATTTAAAAAAAACTGTTTTTTGGAGTAAAAATCTGCAGCCTGTTTTGCACTTCAAAAAGCTGCAAAAAACAGATAAATCTGCACATTTGGCAACGCTGTTTCTAAGCGAAAATATAGGTACATACATACATACATACATATGTAATATGAATTATTTTTGAATTTTAAAATGTAAATTGTTAAATAATTCGGTATGTCAAAAATCATTTCGAAAAATATACCTACATACATACATATTTCTTGTTTGCACTTTTTTATTAGACAAAATGTTTATTTTTCAGTAATTTTCCTCTATTATTTAAAATTTATATTGTTTAATATCGATATTTTTCAGTCAATTTTATTATTTAATAGTAATTTTTATTTTTCTATTTGAATAAAACAAAATTTGTATCAAATATTTTTTGCATTTAAAAATACAAACCAAGAACAGAAAAATAAAATTAATTGCATTAAAAAAACATGGTTTGTCATTTTACTTTCATGAATAAAATATAAGAGAATTCTTTGTAAACAAATTTTTTTTTCTTCTAGTTTGGAAAAAGTATATACATAATTTATTTGAAAATTCACCACAAAATACACAATTCATTTTACTAAAATTTTAAATAATAAAAACAATTCGCAATAATTATATTTTGAAGAAATTAAAAGCTCTTTTTAAAGATGTTTTGTGGTCCTGAAAAGGACCGATGGGTTGTTTTAATTGAAAATATATATTAATAGTCAGCAAAATAAATTATGCTTAACCGCCGAAACCGTACAAAGTACGACCTTGTCTCTTCAAAGCATAGACAACATCCATGGCGGTGACGGTCTTTCTCTTAGCGTGTTCAGTGTAGGTGACGGCATCACGAATAACGTTTTCCAAAAATACCTTCAAAACACCACGAGTTTCTTCGTAAATCAAACCAGAAATACGTTTTACACCACCACGACGAGCCAAACGTCTAATAGCTGGCTTGGTAATACCTTGGATGTTATCACGCAACACCTTACGATCAGCGTTACCGTTGATGCGACTAAAGTGGCAATTTGACCCTTTTACAGATGCCTTGCCACTTTTTTTGTACTTTTTTTTTGTTTTAGTTGATACATATTAGTTTTTTTTTATTAATTTTTTTATTATATGCATACGTAAACATACATCATATACAACATTTAAATAAAAAAAATACAATTTTTATTTTTGTTTTGTTTATTTTCCATCTTTTTAGAAGTGGTGCCCCTTTTTTTTAATAAATCCCCTTTTTGTGCGACTTTCTCAAATTTGCCAACGGTAACGCTGCTTACGATGACGTTTAGCGCCACCTTTTCCCAAGCCTTTGCCACCTTTACCACGACCAGTCATTTTTAGTTTTCTTTATTTTACTTTTTAAACACACTTCACAAATGTAACACAAGCACTAATAATTTTGTTTCCTCTACTACTCGTATTTATACCAGATTGAGATAAAATTAGAGGGAGCAAGAAATATACTATTGTACTTTTCATATCGTGTGCGTTGTTTCAGCTAAAAAATCACCCCTTAAATTTTATTAAGAATTTTCTATATAAACCGGCCATTATGGTACAACAATTTTATTCTTGTGTTAACAGTGATCGTGTGAAAAAGTGTTTAAACAAAGTCAATTGAAAAGAGATGGCTCGTACTAAGCAAACTGCCCGTAAATCGACTGGTGGCAAAGCACCACGTAAACAATTGGCTACTAAGGCTGCTCGTAAAAGTGCACCAGCTACCGGTGGTGTTAAGAAACCTCATCGTTATCGCCCTGGTACTGTAGCTTTACGTGAAATTCGTCGTTATCAGAAGAGTACTGAATTGTTGATCCGCAAATTGCCATTCCAACGTTTGGTTCGTGAAATTGCTCAAGATTTCAAGACAGATTTGCGTTTCCAGAGCTCTGCTGTTATGGCTCTTCAAGAGGCTAGTGAAGCTTATTTGGTTGGTCTTTTTGAAGATACAAACTTGTGTGCCATACACGCTAAACGTGTCACCATTATGCCTAAAGATATCCAATTGGCCAGACGTATTCGTGGTGAACGTGCTTAAGCACCAAAATATGACAATAATGATATTAGCAACAGACAAAATCGGTCCTTTTCAGGACCACAAAACATTTTTTAAAAAGAGATTTTACATTTTTTGGTTGTAATTTTTTCTGCTCCACGTGGATATTGTGTTGAAACTAATAAACATTTTATAATTTGTTTGAAAACAATCTTTAATATGGAACTTTAGTTTGTTTCAAAATTTGTTAGTATTTTTTTTTTTTTGTTTACATATTTACTTTTAGTTAATTTCAAATTGAAAATTTATAAACTAAAAATTTTTTATAATTTTGGTTTTAAGTGGTGGCTTTTTAAATAAAATTAAATGGATTTTTTTTTTAAACAAACTTTATTTTGAATTTGATAGATTCTTTTAAGGACCAATAAACATATTTAAAGAGAGATTTTGATTTATTGTTTTCGTGTGTCTAAAATAAATTTTGTCTGTATTTATTATAATAAAATAAATTATAAAAAAATTATTTGTTTTCTCTGAAACTACATTTTATTTTTTGTAGCATGGACCAGAAATGTGAATAAATAATAGTATTCATATTTTATTATTGTTTTTTATTTTTAATATATTAAAATATTTTTATCGTACTATACTCAGAAATTTTGTATAAATAAAATATTTCCTGGTTTTTTTTTTTTTTTTTAATTTTTTACTTGTATATTTTTAGAAGTATAAGTCCATAAAAAAAAAATCTAACGAATATAAAATAAAATTTATTCGCTATTAACGAATTTAATTGCTATAATTTTTATATTTTTTATTTTTTTCGTATAACATAACAAATATGTACATATGTATGTATGTATGTATGTATATTACTTATTCGTGAAGAAATTTTTACACTTACATACATACAATGTATGTATATGTTTCAAATAAGGCATGTTCATATTTTATGGTAGGAGCATTTTTTATTTAATTTCCATTATATATTCATGATAAATATTTAAATTAAATATTGAATAAATTAATTGAATATTGCTTTTTAAAATGTTTATTCACAAATATAGAAAAATCAATACTTCTCTTTTTGTTCTGAATGTATATTTTCATTAAGAAATTTGTAAAATAAATTTTAAATTTCGATATAAATATGGTGTTATTTTACAGTAATATTATTAAAGCAAAATATCTATACGCGGCAAAATTATTTGCTCATTTTAATATTAGACAAATTTATTATAAATACATTTCATTCTAAATAAATGTTTCACTGCAAAAGAAAAAAATATATACATACATATGTAAGTAAATAATTTCAAAAATATACATTTATTGTTCACGGATGAAATGAATGATAGTAAGAATTTAGCAAATAATTCAAAAAGATATTAATAAATAATAAAGTAATTTATAATATTTATAATATATATAACTATATAAATGATAATATGTAGAATTATTAGTAAAAATTGGCATTATTTTTGTTATGTGTTAAAATTTGTGAAATAAATCGTTCAAAGATTATCATGACAATATGAGCCAACTGACGCTGTGATAGAGTAAATTTTAAAATAATTTTCAAAAATCTAAAAATTAAAAACATTAAATTTTTTTTAATTCACTTTAAAGAAAACACATGCGATATTATTTTGACATTAATTTTGTAAAAGTTTTTTGTAAATATATAACAATTATTTGTAATTATATTAATATTTTATGATAAACATATTAAAAACTTGTCAGAAAAATTGCTATATAATATATTTGGTACAATGAAATTTAATAATTTTTATTAAAATACAATTTACAACACCTAGACTATGAATTATGAAAATAATTTTTCATTTTTTTTATTTAGTATAATTAAAATGGTTGAAAATAAGAAAAAACTCTTATTAAATTCTACTCGCGCTCTCACTAAAAATATAGCAAATTGTTATTGGCGACTACTATGAACTTCTCATGATAACGATGTATCTGGTGGTTTTGTTGTACAATATACAAATTTTTTACTTATAATAATAATAAAAAAAAAAGAGTGAAGAAACAGATGTCTGACTCCGCTGTTGTTGAAAATACTGCCTCACCCGTTGCTGCACCAGCAGCCGAAAAGAAGGCAAAAAAAGTTACTGCAGCCAAGGCAAAGAAACCATCAGCTGTGCCATCTCATCCCCCAACTCAACAAATGGTTGATGCTGCTATTAAAACATTGAAGGAACGTGGTGGTTCATCTCTTGCAGCTATTAAGAAATACATGGCCGGTACTTACAAGGTAGATGCACAAAAATTGGCCCCTTTCATTAAGAAATATTTGAAGAGTGCCGTAACTAGTGGAAAACTAATTCAAACAAAAGGTAAGGGTGCTTCTGGTTCATTCAAATTGTCAGCTGCCGCCTCAAAAGATCCAAAGGAAAAGAAACCCGCTTCTGAAAAGAAAAAAGTTTCTGCTGCTTTAGACAAAAAGAAAAAGTCAGCCACCGCTGCCAAAAAGAAGGCTGCAGTTTCAGCTAAAAAACCAACTGCCGCTAAAAAGACTGCTGAAAAGAAAAAGACCGAAAAGGTCAATGCTAAAACTGCCAAAAAGACTGGCACAGTTAAAGCAAAACCCGCTAAAAAGGCACCAGCAACTAAACCAAAAGCACCCAAAGCAAAAACCGCTGCTGCAGCCAAGCCCAAAAAGGCATCTCCACCCAAGAAACCAGCTGCCAAAAAAGCCATCGCCAAAAAGTAAATTTATTAATTTTCAATATGTATTTGAAAAACAAATATTTATTACTTAAACAGCCCTTTTCAGGGCTACAAAATAATTAACACAAAAGAGATTTAATTACAAATTCGAAACTTTATTTATTTTTAAATAGTAGTAGTATTTTACACAGCCATATTTATTTTATTGTAGACATTTGTGTTAAAGTATGTATTCCAAAGGAAAATTTAGCTCATGACGTTTCTAAAACACAATGTTATAAAAATTCATTAAATCAAATGTTAGGTAGCAAAAATAATTTCTATCTTGTAAAAAAAAACACGACATTAATTAAAATAATGCAAATATAAATTTTAAAATTATGTTGTTTTAGAACCACAATAATTTATAAATATGTTCAACTAATATTTTAATGCTTGATATTTTTATATCAAATGTCGATTTAAAAAATGACTGTTTTGACATTTATAATAAATTTGTATTGTTTAAAAATTAAATTTTGACAGGAAAAATAAATTCTACATACATCCATACATATATATTTTCTGAGCAAATTTCACACTTGCCGTCGGAAAAACACAATCTTTCATGTTTAAATTCATTTAACTCATATTGAAAATGTAAAAAAAAAACAAAATTATTTATCAATATCGTAAACTAAAATTTAAATTGTATAAAAATATATTTATATCAAATGTCGAATTTTATGAATGATATTTGTAAAAAAAAACATGATTGAAAAATTAAACTTGCCAGGGATTAAATTCAACGTATGTGTTGATATGAAAAAAGCATTTTCTAAAAATAAAAATTCACACATGCCTTCGGCAAAACAGAATGTTATAAAATTTCATTAAATTGAAAGTATTTTTTGTGGAAATAATAACGAAAAACAATCTAGTTTGAAATATTAATCAATAATCGACTTTAGTTTCTGTATTTTTCCCATTTTAAATATTTAGAAACTATTTATTTAAAACTAATACATATATTTGTATAGATAATTTTGTGAAACATTAAAATTTTTATATTTTCCATTTAATTAAAAAATAGTTTTCCTGCTTGATAACAAATTAAAACTCTTTTAAAATTTATGTTGTGGCCCTGAGAAGGGCCGTTTGTAATTGAAAATCGTGATGTATAAATAATAAAATTTACTTGGAGCTGGTGTATTTGGTGACAGCCTTGGTGCCTTCACTGACAGCGTGCTTGGCCAATTCACCGGGCAACAATAGACGGACAGCAGTTTGGATTTCTCGACTGGTGATGGTCGAACGTTTGTTGTATTGAGCCAAGCGAGATGCTTCAGCGGCAATACGTTCGAAAATATCATTAACAAAACTGTTCATGATACTCATGGCCTTTGAAGAAATACCAGTATCGGGATGTACTTGTTTCAACACTTTGTAAATGTAGATAGCATAACTCTCCTTACGCTTGCGTTTTCTGCTCTTGTCACTCTTGGTGATATTCTTTTGGGCTTTGCCAGCCTTCTTAGTTGCTTTTCCACTAGCTTTAGGAGGCATTTTCAAACAATTTTATTTACTTCTCTTAGTTCTTTACACGTCAGAAACACTTTTAACACTGTTTACAGTTTATAAATTTCAAGTTTCAAGTTTCAAGTTTATTTTTTCCATTATATTAATATATTACATGTTTTAAAACTAATTTAAACTCTAATTATTTCCAAACATACAAAGTATTTTTTATGGACAATCATATTGTAATCTAAAATATTTACATTATAACTATGTTATATATAAAGATCAATTAGTTTATTATTTGTTTTACAATAAATTATTCTATATATTCCCCAAAAATGGAAAAAACGGGAAGCATTCAAGGTTTTTAATACTAAATACTAAATCTAACTTATAAATAACTTAAGTCTATGGAAGAACATATTTACAAAAGTGATAGATGAAGAGGGAAATATATTTACAATAGAGATAGGATAGAAAAGAAAATATTTACAAAAGTATTAGAAGGGGAGAAAGATGTACAAAAAAGTCTATTGAGCTATGTTGTACACTGTATTAGTGATATTGAGTGTATTTAGTCGACGATGAAAAAACATCAGGTCTGCACCCTGATATAGAAGTCCAGCCTCTTTAAGTGTAACAAGGTCAACAGGAGACATATACCTCGATAAATGTATGGATTCCACACCGACAGCTCGTGTAAAGCATTCCCTTACAAGACTGTTCTCAAGAGAACGAGCCTTGTCTAGGAATGCAATACCCGACCTGACCATGTATCCATCAATACGATTAAATTCAATTCCTGCATAAATTGATCTACATGATGGCCTCCGATATATTCCGTCAGGTCCTTGCCTACGTCTAAGACCCAGACAAGCAACCAGAATTTTCCTCTCCCAAACCCTAAGCCTTTCCATCTGGGCAGAAGATATTCTGAACCAAATTGGGAAGGCATAGGACATGAGAGGACGTATAACCTGCCTGTAGAGTAACAAACCAACCTTTTTGTCCAAACATCTTTGACGACCAAGAATACCTCGATATAAAGCAAATGTACGTTTTGTACGCTCAAGCACAAAATCAATATGCCTATAATATTCAAAATTTTCATGGAAAATTACACCTAAATATTTGATCCTATCCGAAACAGCAATCAACTCATTGCCGATCATAAGGGATGGAATGAATTGACGACTATTTGGATAAAGATATTTACGTCTGCCCTTTATAATTATGGCGACTGTTTTTTGGATATTTAGGCGTAATTTCCATTTCTCAAAGAACTCAGCCAGATTCCTTAAATAATTGTTGACCCTTTGGTTAACATTTCTTGCATTTGGGCCAGAAGAGGCAATCAATATATCGTCTGCATACGTCAGCAAAATATCACCATCCGGTGGCTTTGGAACATCATGCATAAAAATATTATACAACACAGGTCCCAAGAGAGAACCCTGGGGGACCCCAGCTGTAATCAATTTTTCATTCGACCGACAATCACCCACCCTCACACTGAACTTCCTTTCACTCAAAAAATTTGACACAAATCTGCAAAGATGTCTATCAAACCCAAGATTTATCATCTTAAATATGATTCCATTCTGCCAGACCGTATCAAAGGCTTTGGCGAAGTCTAAACTGACGGCAATAGTAGGGTATCTCTTATTGAGACCCCTAGCTACATAGTCAGTAAAGACCATTAAAGCATGTGAGGTTGAGTGACCGCTTTTGAATCCAAATTGGAAATCAGTGAGTATATTGCCCTCCTGAATCTTATCATTGATGCGGTTCAAAATAATATATTCCAATAGCTTTCCAAATGGTGATAGAAGAGAAATCGGCCTATAGCTACCACATTGTTTGGGGTCAGATTTCGACTTTAGTATGGGGACTACTAGGGCCTTTTTCCAATTTCTTGGAAAATAGCCAATATTTAAACAATGATTAATTAATACTGCCAAAAAGCACCAAAATGCATTGCCAGTTTTCTTCAAAACAAAGTCTGGGATACCATCAATACCACTAGATTTTTTATTAGGCCTGCACTTAATGGCAGCACCAATTAATTCCGAACATACAAAACCGAAATTTGCCCCGTTATTGCCTTCAGCGGTTACTTGATCTCCAAATGTTACAATGGGTTCATTATGCAATTCATTTATTCGGTCATTTACTGTCTCAGAAAATGAGTCATTGTTCGTTATTTGTTCACCTTGGTGAACCTTTGAAAAATGATTTGCCAATAAATTAGCTTTTTCATTCGCATTAGATACCAAGGTGTTCCCTGGGTCCAATAAGTCACGTATAGTCGGCCGTTTATTCTGTCCAGTCGCTGCCCTAATTGTCTTAAATGTTTTGTTATTGAGCTTTATGTTTCCTAAATATTGATTCCAATGTTCGCGTTCGAAATTGGCAATTGCGCCTTGAATAATTCTATCGAGATTCACTATGTCAGCCTTCAAAATAAGAATTCTTCCCGGATCTCCACATCTTTGAACTATACGACGAAGTCTCTTTTTTTCTGCAATAAATCGCAAGATATTGTCGGGAAGTTTCAATAGACCTTTCCGCCCAACAGCTATTCTAGGTACGGAAACCTCTATAGCTTTTTGAAAGGCTTGAGACAAAGAATCAACACAATTATCAATTTCTCGCTCACCAACATTCTCATTAACTGGAAGCATACAACCCATAAGTTCTATATCTAATGTAGAGTTAAAAAGTCCTCTGTTCATTTTGTCATAATCTAGTCTAGTCGGTTTGATCCGACCAATACAGTCAGCAATGCCAATAATTATCTCAACCGCTTTATGATCCGATTCATATAGTAAAGTCCTGAGCCCACTTTCATCCGCCCATGGGGACAAATCAGCAGAGGTGAATACAACATCAATATATGAGGAAGACACATCAGTAACTCTTGTTGGCCCGTCCGTAGGGTGAATTACAAAATTCGGATTATTAAGTAGTAGGTCGTGAAGGCAACGACCACTGGAACATGTGAAAGTGTCTCCCCAATAAGGATGTATGGCGTTCAAATCTCCCGCTACAATTAGGTTGCCCTCATTGGCCATATCTAAAATCGGTGTGAGGTCAGCTCCCGACATTGTACCTATAGGTCTACGATACAATGACACAAGTGTCAGTGTAACGCCATTAAGTCTACGGATATTGACAGCTGTATTCTCGATAGATCCGGTATCAATAATGACATTCTCACTATTAATACTGTCCCTAACCAGAATTGCTGTCCCGCCTCGTCCGTTCTGTCTGTTCTGTCGATAAATAACATAGCCGTCCATGTCCAGCTTATGCCGAGGATTAAGTCCATGTTCAGCCATAAGCAGTACATCTGGTCTATGTTCATCTAAAAACAGTCTTAAATAATGTCTTTTGTGTCTAGAAACTATAGAATTTGCATTAATGAAAATACATTTGAGTGATCTAGCCATTGTGACGAATAGAATATATCATCCCAAGCAAAGCCCGAGATTTCTCCTCATCTGATTTAAGTGATCCATACTCACTCGCAAAGTTTCCCAATTTCTCCAGATAATGCAGTAATCCGCCACCAAGAAGACGTTTACAGTCATTTTCAATGGTGTCAAATTGAGCCATTGCACTCTTCACTGAAATGTTACCACTAGACGATGGTACTGAAATTGTCTTAGGCTGCTTTGTAGGCAGATTTGAGGTCAATGCTGAAGCATACGAAACGCCAGTCTTTATGCCAGTATTTGCTTGTGAGGTACTTTTTTTAACGGACAATTGAACACGGTCAGTTTTGGGTTGACTCTTGTTTTGCATTTTCTGCAAGATTTCAATTCTGCGAGGACATTGACGGAAACTAGCAGTGTGCCCTTCAACTCCACAATTAACGCATTTCACCGGAATGCCAATTTGGTTAACAGCCTCACCAGTAGTGGGAATAGTTACCGGCGACTCTTTGTTATTAATATCCTTGGCAGGAATTTGACAATTGCCAGGTCCATGGGATCCACCACATTTAACACATCTATAAGGCATATTACAATTGGCCGATGTGTGACCAAAACGTTGGCAGTTGAAACACTGGATAATTGCGTTTCGTCTGAATTTTCTTAAAGTTACTCTACAGCGAAGAATATATCGCAGGTTGTAGAACGCAGTAATATCAGATTCACGAGAAATCTGCAATAGCCATTTATCATGGTTGAGTTTAATTAAGCGGATAATTTCCAGCTTAATTTGGAGGGTGTTCAAATAACTCTTAACATCATCGATGGTATATGTCTCTGAAAGACCTTCAATCACCAATGAAAAAGGACGTTTTCCCTTCGGGGTATATGTATAAAAGTTTACTTTTTGTTCAAGAAGTAAACCCTTGACCTTATCAAAATCTGCCAAAGTGCAGACACCAATGTTTGTGGCATTTCGACTCATTATTTTTATGTTAAAGTTAGAATGACCTAACTTATGTTCAATAATGTTCGATATGTTCTTAACATTAATATTATACGTAGTGATAATTGGTGCATGTGTAGAATTACTCACTACCTTTCTCCACCTCTACTTACGCTTGCGTTTTCTGCTCTTGTCACTCTTGGTGATATTCTTTTGGGCTTTGCCAGCCTTCTTAGTTGCTTTTCCACTAGCTTTAGGAGGCATTTTCAAACAATTTTATTTACTTCTCTTAGTTCTTTACACGTCAGAAACACTTTTAACACTGTTTACAGTTTATAAATTTGAACGAAAAGTGTGCGCATTATATACCTTTTCTCTTGTAGTTGAGATACATTTGTATCTGCATAGTTAGTGTGCTCACAATCAACCACCATGTGCGCCGACATCATTCAAAGAAAGTATAAATAGTCGGTTACTTCGGTAGAAACGACAACAGTTTTGTGTATACAGTGCTTTAGTGAAGTGTTTTAATAACTGAAAAAATAAAAAGAGTGAAAAATGTCTGGTCGTGGTAAAGGTGGCAAAGTTAAGGGAAAGGCAAAGTCTCGTTCAAACCGTGCTGGTTTGCAATTCCCCGTCGGTCGTATCCATCGTTTGTTGCGTAAAGGCAATTATGCTGAACGTGTTGGTGCCGGTGCTCCAGTATATTTAGCTGCCGTTATGGAATATTTGGCCGCTGAAGTTCTTGAATTGGCTGGTAATGCTGCTCGTGACAACAAAAAGACCAGAATTATCCCTCGTCATTTGCAATTGGCCATCCGTAATGACGAAGAATTAAACAAATTGCTGTCTGGCGTAACTATTGCTCAAGGTGGTGTTTTGCCAAACATTCAAGCTGTACTTTTGCCCAAAAAAACAGAAAAGAAGGCTTAAATTATTTAAAAACAACAAAATTACTACATACATTTTATACAAAACATCGTATATCGACAGAAAAAACAATCCGTCCTTTTCAGGACGACAAATTCATTTTTAAAAAGAGAGTATTGGTTTTTTTTTCAAAAATTAAATATTTATTAGGTATTAATAAAAGTTAAATAAATTGAGCTTAATTTTATATTTATTTGTATAAAATTAATAATATTTTCAAAACAAAGATTTCTCATAATCGTCCACATTTTGGTTACAAAATACATACATTATTGAACATATCTACGCACTAGGCTTGGGCTTAATTGTTCAGTTGAAAAAAAAATTGTTCAGCGTTTTCAGTTTAGGGGATTTATCCCCAAATTGAGGATTTTTTTTTCGTGATTTGGGATAAAAATTTCATCTTGGGGATTACAGCACACTTCGTCAGGTATTTTGTAGTTTGAACAACATTTACTATTTTTTAGTCTACATTTAATGTGTATTAAACTGTTATATATATTTAATCACATTTTGTTTCTAATTTTATTTTTGAATTTTTAAAAATCTGCATTGATTTAAAAAAAACTGTTTTTTGGAGTAAAAATCTGCAGCCTGTTTTGCACTTCAAAAAGCTGCAAAAAACAGATAAATCTGCACATTTGGCAACGCTGTTTCTAAGCGAAAATATAGGTACATACATACATACATACATATGTAATATGAATTATTTTTGAATTTTAAAATGTAAATTGTTAAATAATTCGGTATGTCAAAAATCATTTCGAAAAATATACCTACATACATACATATTTCTTGTTTGCACTTTTTTATTAGACAAAATGTTTATTTTTCAGTAATTTTCCTCTATTATTTAAAATTTATATTGTTTAATATCGATATTTTTCAGTCAATTTTATTATTTAATAGTAATTTTTATTTTTCTATTTGAATAAAACAAAATTTGTATCAAATATTTTTTGCATTTAAAAATACAAACCAAGAACAGAAAAATAAAATTAATTGCATTAAAAAAACATGGTTTGTCATTTTACTTTCATGAATAAAATATAAGAGAATTCTTTGTAAACAAATTTTTTTTTCTTCTAGTTTGGAAAAAGTATATACATAATTTATTTGAAAATTCACCACAAAATACACAATTCATTTTACTAAAATTTTAAATAATAAAAACAATTCGCAATAATTATATTTTGAAGAAATTAAAAGCTCTTTTTAAAGATGTTTTGTGGTCCTGAAAAGGACCGATGGGTTGTTTTAATTGAAAATATATATTAATAGTCAGCAAAATAAATTATGCTTAACCGCCGAAACCGTACAAAGTACGACCTTGTCTCTTCAAAGCATAGACAACATCCATGGCGGTGACGGTCTTTCTCTTAGCGTGTTCAGTGTAGGTGACGGCATCACGAATAACGTTTTCCAAAAATACCTTCAAAACACCACGAGTTTCTTCGTAAATCAAACCAGAAATACGTTTTACACCACCACGACGAGCCAAACGTCTAATAGCTGGCTTGGTAATACCTTGGATGTTATCACGCAACACCTTACGATCAGCGTTACCGTTGATGCGACTAAAGTGGCAATTTGACCCTTTTACAGATGCCTTGCCACTTTTTTTGTACTTTTTTTTTGTTTTAGTTGATACATATTAGTTTTTTTTTATTAATTTTTTTATTATATGCATACGTAAACATACATCATATACAACATTTAAATAAAAAAAATACAATTTTTATTTTTGTTTTGTTTATTTTCCATCTTTTTAGAAGTGGTGCCCCTTTTTTTTAATAAATCCCCTTTTTGTGCGACTTTCTCAAATTTGCCAACGGTAACGCTGCTTACGATGACGTTTAGCGCCACCTTTTCCCAAGCCTTTGCCACCTTTACCACGACCAGTCATTTTTAGTTTTCTTTATTTTACTTTTTAAACACACTTCACAAATGTAACACAAGCACTAATAATTTTGTTTCCTCTACTACTCGTATTTATACCAGATTGAGATAAAATTAGAGGGAGCAAGAAATATACTATTGTACTTTTCATATCGTGTGCGTTGTTTCAGCTAAAAAATCACCCCTTAAATTTTATTAAGAATTTTCTATATAAACCGGCCATTATGGTACAACAATTTTATTCTTGTGTTAACTAGAGCTGCAAAACTATCGATAGTCGGCACCATCGATAGTTTCGATAGTTTTAGTAAAAACTATCGATACTATCGATACTATCGGATATTCTTAAGTGCAGTAACAAGACTGCAATATCACAATAATTCAATTGAAATAAAGGCTGTTTTCATAAACGCTGTATGTAATGCAACATTTCATTGCATAGAGTTCATAATAGCATTTAAAATATAATTTAAAAATGTTTGTTTTAAGATTCTCTTTAATAGTCCAATATCTTTATATTTTATGTGATAAAAGTTTTTAAATTATATTCTAAATGCTATTATGAACTCTATGCAATGAAATGTTGGATTGCATACTGCGTTTATGAAAACAGCCTAGATTACTAAAGCTAGATTTACACGATTGAAATTTTCTTCAAGCAGCAAAATTTTTGCTGTTTACACGAGTTTGAAGCATTTTGAAAATTTATTTATTTATTTAATTGTTATTAAATAAATAAATTTTGAAGAAATTTTGCTGTTTACACGAGTTTGAAGCATTTTGAAGAAAATTTCAATCGTGTAAATCTAGCTTAACACATTGCTCATTTATTTAAACAATGTCATAACTCAAAAAACTTGTTTTGGAAATAAATTGTTGATTTTTGTAACAAAAATTTTATTTCAATTGAATGGTAGGTATAAAAACATAAAAAGTATATAAAAAACATAAAAACTATGTATATAAAAAACATAAGCGCTTACTTCAAAATGTTTTTTTTTTTAGTTTTAAACAAATATAATAATTAAAATTAATTAATAATTCAACATTAAATTAATTAAGTGAGATCATTTTTTTTAAAAAATTTTTAAAATTGAATGCTAAATAACAAAAAAAAAAAAAACAAAACAAAACTTGGATACATATTCATTCTTTTACAGCTCTGTCAGATACCCAATAATTTTTGTTGATAAATAAAAGTTTATCAACAGTTTTTGGTTTTAAGCAACTTCTACGGTCTGAAATTATGGCAAATTAAAACGATACAATAAAAATTATCAGGCGGCTAAAAACCTGCGTAAAATAATTTGGCAAGAAATTAACGTTGGCTACATTTAATCGACTTCGTATTACTTCGATAGTATCGATAGTAAAAGAAAATTATCGATAGTCAGTAAAAAATAAAACTATCGATACTATCGATAGTACTATCGATTGTTTTGCAGCTCTAGTGTTAACAGTGATCGTGTGAAAAAGTGTTTAAACAAAGTCAATTGAAAAGAGATGGCTCGTACTAAGCAAACTGCCCGTAAATCGACTGGTGGCAAAGCACCACGTAAACAATTGGCTACTAAGGCTGCTCGTAAAAGTGCACCAGCTACCGGTGGTGTTAAGAAACCTCATCGTTATCGCCCTGGTACTGTAGCTTTACGTGAAATTCGTCGTTATCAGAAGAGTACTGAATTGTTGATCCGCAAATTGCCATTCCAACGTTTGGTTCGTGAAATTGCTCAAGATTTCAAGACAGATTTGCGTTTCCAGAGCTCTGCTGTTATGGCTCTTCAAGAGGCTAGTGAAGCTTATTTGGTTGGTCTTTTTGAAGATACAAACTTGTGTGCCATACACGCTAAACGTGTCACCATTATGCCTAAAGATATCCAATTGGCCAGACGTATTCGTGGTGAACGTGCTTAAGCACCAAAATATGACAATAATGATATTAGCAACAGACAAAATCGGTCCTTTTCAGGACCACAAAACATTTTTTAAAAAGAGATTTTACATTTTTTGGTTGTAATTTTTTCTGCTCCACGTGGATATTGTGTTGAAACTAATAAACATTTTATAATTTGTTTGAAAACAATCTTTAATATGGAACTTTAGTTTGTTTCAAAATTTGTTAGTATTTTTTTTTTTTTTGTTTACATATTTACTTTTAGTTAATTTCAAATTGAAAATTTATAAACTAAAAATTTTTTATAATTTTGGTTTTAAGTGGTGGCTTTTTAAATAAAATTAAATGGATTTTTTTTAAACAAACTTTATTTTGAATTTGATAGATTCTTTTAAGGACCAATAAACATATTTAAAGAGAGATTTTGATTTATTGTTTTCGTGTGTCTAAAATAAATTTTGTCTGTATTTATTATAATAAAATAAATTATAAAAAAATTATTTGTTTTCTCTGAAACTACATTTTATTTTTTGTAGCATGGACCAGAAATGTGAATAAATAATAGTATTCATATTTTATTATTGTTTTTTATTTTTAATATATTAAAATATTTTTATCGTACTATACTCAGAAATTTTGTATAAATAAAATATTTCCTGGTTTTTTTTTTAATTTTTTACTTGTATATTTTTAGAAGTATAAGTCCATAAAAAAAAATCTAACGAATATAAAATAAAATTTATTCGCTATTAACGAATTTAATTGCTATAATTTTTATATTTTTTATTTTTTTCGTATAACATAACAAATATGTACATATGTATGTATGTATGTATGTATATTACTTATTCGTGAAGAAATTTTTACACTTGCATACATACAATGTATGTATATGTTTCAAATAATAAGGCATGTTCATATTTTATGGTAGGAGCATTTTTTATTTAATTTCCATTATATATTCATGATAAATATTTAAATTAAATATTGAATAAATTAATTGAATATTGCTTTTTAAAATGTTTATTCACAAATATAGAAAAATCAATACTTCTCTTTTTGTTCTGAATGTATATTTTCATTAAGAAATTTGTAAAATAAATTTTAAATTTCGATATAAATATGGTGTTATTTTGCAGTAATATTATTAAAGCAAAATATCTATACGCGGCAAAATTATTTGCTCATTTTAATATTAGACAAATTTATTATAAATACATTTCATTCTAAATAAATGTTTCACTGCAAAAGAAAAAAATATATACATACATATGTAAGTAAATAATTTCAAAAATATACATTTATTGTTCACGGATGAAATGAATGATAGTAAGAATTTAGCAAATAATTCAAAAAGATATTAATAAATAATAAAGTAATTTATAATATATATAACTATATAAATGATAATATGTAGAATTATTAGTAAAAATTGGCATTATTTTTGTTATGTGTTAAAATTTGTGAAATAAATCGTTCAAAGATTATCATGACAATATGAGCCAACTGACGCTGTGATAGAGTAAATTTTAAAATAATTTTCAAAAATCTAAAAATTAAAAACATTAAATTTTTTTTAATTCACTTTAAAGAAAACACATGCGATATTATTTTGACATTAATTTTGTAAAAGTTTTTTGTAAATATATAACAATTATTTGTAATTATATTAATATTTTATGATAAACATATTAAAAACTTGTCAGAAAAATTGCTATATAATATATTTGGTACAATAAAATTTAATAATTTTTATTAAAATACAATCTACAACACCTAGACTATGAATTATGAAAATAATTTTTCATTTTTTTTATTTAGTATAATTAAAATGGTTGAAAATAAGAAAAAACTCTTATTAAATTCTACTCGCGCTCTCACTAAAAATATAGCAAATTGTTATTGGCGACTACTATGAACTTCTCATGATAACGATGTATCTGGTGGTTTTGTTGTACAATATACAAATTTTTTACTTATAATAATAATAAAAGAAAAAGAGTGAAGAAACAGATGTCTGACTCCGCTGTTGTTGAAAATACTGCCTCACCCGTTGCTGCACCAGCAGCCGAAAAGAAGGCAAAAAAAGTTACTGCAGCCAAGGCAAAGAAACCATCAGCTGTGCCATCTCATCCCCCAACTCAACAAATGGTTGATGCTGCTATTAAAACATTGAAGGAACGTGGTGGTTCATCTCTTGCAGCTATTAAGAAATACATGGCCGGTACTTACAAGGTAGATGCACAAAAATTGGCCCCTTTCATTAAGAAATATTTGAAGAGTGCCGTAACTAGTGGAAAACTAATTCAAACAAAAGGTAAGGGTGCTTCTGGTTCATTCAAATTGTCAGCTGCCGCCTCAAAAGATCCAAAGGAAAAGAAACCCGCTTCTGAAAAGAAAAAAGTTTCTGCTGCTTTAGACAAAAAGAAAAAGTCAGCCACCGCTGCCAAAAAGAAGGCTGCAGTTTCAGCTAAAAAACCAACTGCCGCTAAAAAGACTGCTGAAAAGAAAAAGACCGAAAAGGTCAATGCTAAAACTGCCAAAAAGACTGGCACAGTTAAAGCAAAACCCGCTAAAAAGGCACCAGCAACTAAACCAAAAGCACCCAAAGCAAAAACCGCTGCTGCAGCCAAGCCCAAAAAGGCATCTCCACCCAAGAAACCAGCTGCCAAAAAAGCCATCGCCAAAAAGTAAATTTATTAATTTTCAATATGTATTTGAAAAACAAATATTTATTACTTAAACAGCCCTTTTCAGGGCTACAAAATAATTAACACAAAAGAGATTTAATTACAAATTCGAAACTTTATTTATTTTTAAATAGTAGTAGTATTTTACACAGCCATATTTATTTTATTGTAGACATTTGTGTTAAAGTATGTATTCCAAAGGAAAATTTAGCTCATGACGTTTCTAAAACACAATGTTATAAAAATTCATTAAATCAAATGTTAGGTAGCAAAAATAATTTCTATCTTGTAAAAAAAAACACGACATTAATTAAAATAATGCAAATATAAATTTTAAAATTATGTTGTTTTAGAACCACAATAATTTATAAATATGTTCAACTAATATTTTAATGCTTGATATTTTTATATCAAATGTCGATTTAAAAAATGACTGTTTTGACATTTATAATAAATTTGTATTGTTTAAAAATTAAATTTTGACAGGAAAAATAAATTCTACATACATCCATACATATATATTTTCTGAGCAAATTTCACACTTGCCGTCGGAAAAACACAATCTTTCATGTTTAAATTCATTTAACTCATATTGAAAATGTAAAAAAAAAACAAAATTATTTATCAATATCGTAAACTAAAATTTAAATTGTATAAAAATATATTTATATCAAATGTCGAATTTTATGAATGATATTTGTAAAAAAAAACATGATTGAAAAATTAAACTTGCCAGGGATTAAATTCAACGTATGTGTTGATATGAAAAAAGCATTTTCTAAAAACAAAAATTCACACATGCCTTCGGCAAAACAGAATGTTATAAAATTTCATTAAATTGAAAGTATTTTTTGTGGAAATAATAACGAAAAACAATCTAGTTTGAAATATTAATCAATAATCGACTTTAGTTTCTGTATTTTTCCCATTTTAAATATTTAGAAACTATTTATTTAAAACTAATACATATATTTGTATAGATAATTTTGTGAAACATTAAAATTTTTATATTTTCCATTTAATTAAAAAATAGTTTTCCTGCTTGATAACAAATTAAAACTCTTTTAAAATTTATGTTGTGGCCCTGAGAAGGGCCGTTTGTAATTGAAAATCGTGATGTATAAATAATAAAATTTACTTGGAGCTGGTGTATTTGGTGACAGCCTTGGTGCCTTCACTGACAGCGTGCTTGGCCAATTCACCGGGCAACAATAGACGGACAGCAGTTTGGATTTCTCGACTGGTGATGGTCGAACGTTTGTTGTATTGAGCCAAGCGAGATGCTTCAGCGGCAATACGTTCGAAAATATCATTAACAAAACTGTTCATGATACTCATGGCCTTTGAAGAAATACCAGTATCGGGATGTACTTGTTTCAACACTTTGTAAATGTAGATAGCATAACTCTCCTTACGCTTGCGTTTTCTGCTCTTGTCACTCTTGGTGATATTCTTTTGGGCTTTGCCAGCCTTCTTAGTTGCTTTTCCACTAGCTTTAGGAGGCATTTTCAAACAATTTTATTTACTTCTCTTAGTTCTTTACACGTCAGAAACACTTTTAACACTGTTTACAGTTTATAAATTTGAACTCAAGTTTCAAGTTTCAAGTTTATTTTTTCCATTATATTGATATATTACAGGTTTTAAAACTAATTTTAACTCTAATTATTTCCAAACATACAAAGTATTTTTTATGGACAATCATATTGTAATCTAAAATATTTACATTATAACTATGTTATATATAAAGATCAATTAGTTTATTATTTGTTTTATAATAAATTATTTTATATATTCCCCAAAAATGGAAAAAACGGGAAGCATTCAAGGTTTTTAATACTAAATACTAAATCTAACTTACAAATAACTTAAGTCTATGGAAGAAAATATTTACAAAAGTGATAGATGAAGAGGGAAATATATTTACAATAGAGATAGGATAGAAAAGAAAAGTATTAGAAGGGGAGAAAGATGTACAAAAAGTCTATTGAGCTATGTTGTACACAGTATTAGTGATATTGAGTGTATTTAGTCGACGATGAAAAAACATCAGGTCTGCACCCTGATATAGAAGTCCAGCCTCTTTAAGTGTAACAAGGTCAACAGGAGACATATACCTCGATAAATGTATGGATTCCACACCGACAGCTCGTGTAAAGCACTCCCTTACAAGACTGTTCTCAAGAGAACGAGCCTTTTCTAGGAATGCAATACCCGACCTGACCATGTATCCATCAATACGATTAAATTCAATTCCTGCATAAATTGATCTACATGATGGCCTACGATATATACCGTCAGGTCCTTGCCTACGTCTAAGACCCAGACAAGCAACCAGAATTTTCCTCTCCCAAACCCTAAGCCTTTCCATTTGGGCAGAAGATATTCTGAACCAAATTGGGAAGGCATAGGACATGAGAGGACGTATAACCTGCCTGTAGAGTAACAAGCCAACCTTTTTGTCCAAACATCTTTGACGACCAAGAATACCTCGATATAAAGCAAATGTACGTTTTGTACGCTCAAGCACAAAATCAATATGCCTATAATATTCAAAATTTTCATGGAAAATTACACCTAAATATTTGATCCTATCCGAAACAGCAATCAACTCATTGCCGATCATAAGGGATGGAATGAATTGACGACTATT
This sequence comes from Bellardia pandia, assembly GCA_916048285.2. NCBI lineage: Eukaryota > Metazoa > Arthropoda > Insecta > Diptera > Calliphoridae > Bellardia > Bellardia pandia. The sequence continues at coordinate 88,446,497 of OU696532.1, read as the reverse complement.
TGGATAAAGATATTTACGTCTGCCCTTTATAATTATGGCGACTGTTTTTTGGATATTTAGGCGTAATTTCCATTTCTCAAAGAACTCAGCCAGATTCCTTAAATAATTGTTGACCCTTTGGTTAACCTTTCTTGCATTTGGGCCAGAAGAGGCAATCAATATATCGTCTGCATACGTCAGCAAAAGATCACCATCCGGTGGCTTTGGAACATCATGCATAAAAATATTATACAACACAGGTCCCAAGAGAGAACCCTGGGGGACCCCAGCTGCAATCAATTTTTCATTCGACCGACAATCACCCACCCTCACACTGAACTTCCTTTCACTCAAAAAATTTGACACAAATCTGCAAAGATGTCTATCAAACCCAAGATTTATCATCTTAAATATGATTCCATTCTGCCAGACCGTATCAAAGGCTTTGGCGAAGTCTAAACTGACGGCAATAGTAGGGTATCTCTTATTGAGACCCCTAGCTACATAGTCAGTAAAGACCATTAAAGCATGTGAGGTTGAGTGACCGCTTTTGAATCCAAATTGGAAATCAGTGAGTATATTGCCCTCCTGAATCTTATCATTGATGCGGTTCAATATAATATATTCCAATAGCTTTCCAAATGGTGATAGAAGAGAAATCGGCCTATAGCTACCACATTGTTTGGGGTCAGATTTCGACTTTAGTATGGGGACTACTAGGGCCTTTTTCCAATTTCTTGGAAAATAGCCAATATTTAAACAATGATTAATTAATACTGCCAAAAAGCACCAAAATGCATTGCCAGTTTTCTTCAAAACAAAGTCTGGGATACCATCAATACCACTAGATTTTTTATTAGGCCTGCACTTAATGGCAGCACCAATTAATTCCGAACATACAAAACCGAAATTTGCCCCGTTATTGCCATCAGCGGTTACTTGATCTCCAAATGTTACAATGGGTTCAATATGCAATTCATTTATTCGGCCATTTACTGTCTCAGACAATGAGTCATTGTTCGTTATTTGTCCACCTTGGTGAACCGTTGAAAAATGATTTGCCAATAAATTAGCTTTTTCATTCGCATTAGATACCAAGGTGTTCCCTGGGTCCAATAAGTCATGTATAGTCGGCCGTTTATTCTGTCCAGTCGCTGCTCTAATTGTCTTGAATGTTTTGTTGTTGAGCTTTATGTTTCCTAAGTATTTCTTCCAATGTTCGCGTTCGAAATTGGCAATTGCGCCTTGAATAATTCTATCGAGATTCACTATGTCAGCCTTCAAAATAAGAATTCTTCCCGGATCTCCACATCTTTGAACTATACGACGAAGTCTCTTTTTTTCTGCAATAAATCGCAAGATATTGTCGGGAAGTTTCAATAGACCTTTCCGCCCAACAGCTATTCTAGGTACGGAAACCTCTATAGCTTTTTGAAAGGCTTGAGACAAAGAATCAACACAATTATCAATTTCTCGCTCACCAACATTCTCATTAACTGGAAGCATACAACCCATAAGTTCTATATCTAATGTAGAGTTAAAAAGTCCTCTGTTCATTTTGTCATAATCTAGTCTAGTCGGTTTGATCCGACCAATACAGTCAGCAATGCCAATAATTATCTCAACCGCTTTATGATCCGATTCATATAGTAAAGTCCTGAGCCCACTTTCATCCGCCCATGGGGACAAATCAGCAGAGGTGAATACAACATCAATATATGAGGAAGACACATCAGTAACTCTTGTTGGCCCGTCCGTAGGGTGAATTACAAAATTCGGATTATTAAGTAGTAGGTCGTGAAGGCAACGACCACTGGAACATGTGAAAGTGTCTCCCCAATAAGGATGTATGGCGTTCAAATCTCCCGCTACAATTAGGTTGCCCTCATTGGCCATATCTAAAATCGGTGTGAGGTCAGCTCCCGACATTGTACCTATAGGTCTACGATACAATGACACAAGTGTCAGTGTAACGCCATTAAGTCTACGGATATTGACAGCTGTATTCTCGATAGATCCGGTATCAATAATGACATTCTCACTATTAATACTGTCCCTAACCAGAATTGCTGTCCCGCCTCGTCCGTTCTGTCTGTTCTGTCGATAAATAACATAGCCGTCCATGTCCAGCTTATGCCGAGGATTAAGTCCATGTTCAGCCATAAGCAGTACATCTGGTCTATGTTCATCTAAAAACAGTCTTAAATAATGTCTTTTGTGTCTAGAAACTATAGAATTTGCATTAATGAAAATACATTTGAGTGATCTAGCCATTGTGACGAATAGAATATATCATCCCAAGCAAAGCCCGAGATTTCTCCTCATCTGATTTAAGTGATCCATACTCACTCGCAAAGTTTCCCAATTTCTCCAGATAATGCAGTAATCCGCCACCAAGAAGACGTTTACAGTCATTTTCAATGGTGTCAAATTGAGCCATTGCACTCTTCACTGAAATGTTACCACTAGACGATGGTACTGAAATTGTCTTAGGCTGCTTTGTAGGCAGATTTGAGGTCAATGCTGAAGCATACGAAACGCCAGTCTTTATGCCAGTATTTGCTTGTGAGGTACTTTTTTTAACGGACAATTGAACACGGTCAGTTTTGGGTTGACTCTTGTTTTGCATTTTCTGCAAGATTTCAATTCTGCGAGGACATTGACGGAAACTAGCAGTGTGCCCTTCAACTCCACAATTAACGCATTTCACCGGAATGCCAATTTGGTTAACAGCCTCACCAGTAGTGGGAATAGTTACCGGCGACTCTTTGTTATTAATATCCTTGGCAGGAATTTGACAATTGCCAGGTCCATGGGATCCACCACATTTAACACATCTATAAGGCATATTACAATTGGCCGATGTGTGACCAAAACGTTGGCAGTTGAAACACTGGATAATTGCGTTTCGTCTGAATTTTCTTAAAGTTACTCTACAGCGAAGAATATATCGCAGGTTGTAGAACGCAGTAATATCAGATTCACGAGAAATCTGCAATAGCCATTTATCATGGTTGAGTTTAATTAAGCGGATAATTTCCAGCTTAATTTGGAGGGTGTTCAAATAACTCTTAACATCATCGATGGTATATGTCTCTGAAAGACCTTCAATCACCAATGAAAAAGGACGTTTTCCCTTCGGGGTATATGTATAAAAGTTTACTTTTTGTTCAAGAAGTAAACCCTTGACCTTATCAAAATCTGCCAAAGTGCAGACACCAATGTTTGTGGCATTTCGACTCATTATTTTTATGTTAAAGTTAGAATGACCTAACTTATGTTCAATAATGTTCGATATGTTCTTAACATTAATATTATACGTAGTGATAATTGGTGCATGTGTAGAATTACTCACTACCTTATTTTTTAATTGGGCGGTTTTGTTATTACCAGTAATACCAGGAATATTGTCATCAGCTGCTTCATTAACTGCGACTGTTGATTGCTTAGATTTTCCTGTAAAACTAGATTTTTGCTTGGATTGAGTTTCATCAACTTCATCCTTCATTTCATCTTCAGTATATTGAATGCTTGAAACATCATCTTCGCAACTTTTTAATACATTGTCATGCTTTTTGACAAGTTCTTCGTGTCTACTGATAAGATCTTCCAACTTGTGCTTCAAATCATCATTAGCTCTTTCTAACCAGTCTACTTTCTGGTTAGCTATATCCAAGCGATCTGTCAATTCTTTTATTTTTAAAGAGTCAGCATTGGCGTCTTGACTGCTGCTCTTTTTCCTCTTTTTAATAGATGTGCTTTCTTCATCACCGTCCATTGTTAATTAATTTCAGTATCAAAACAAACACTTGTTGTAAAAAAAAACACTTGTTTGCCTTGTATGCACTTCTCAAAATTTTCAATACCAAGGTGATTTAACACTTGTTAAAAAAACCACTTGCTCCCTCCTATTCACTTCTCAGACTTTTAAGGATCGATAAATATCGGAAAATGCCTACGATAGCTTCTCAAAATTTCGCAGCACCAAATTTAAGCTTTTCGCGGTTTTTGACGCACTTCCGGTTGTACAAAAATTAAAATAATTATTTTAAATTGTTTATTATTATTTTTTTGCACTTCACACTCTATTATTATCTTATCTTCTTCTATCAAAGCACTCATTATCTATTTATCTTATAAATTTGAACGAAAAGTGTGCGCATTATATACCTTTTCTCTTGTAGTTGAGATACATTTGTATCTGCATAGTTAGTGTGCTCACAATCAACCACCATGTGCGCCGACATCATTCAAAGAAAGTATAAATAGTCGGTTACTTCGGTAGAAACGACAACAGTTTTGTGTATACAGTGCTTTAGTGAAGTGTTTTAATAACTGAAAAAATAAAAAGAGTGAAAAATGTCTGGTCGTGGTAAAGGTGGCAAAGTTAAGGGAAAGGCAAAGTCTCGTTCAAACCGTGCTGGTTTGCAATTCCCCGTCGGTCGTATCCATCGTTTGTTGCGTAAAGGCAATTATGCTGAACGTGTTGGTGCCGGTGCTCCAGTATACTTAGCTGCCGTTATGGAATATTTGGCCGCTGAAGTTCTTGAATTGGCTGGTAATGCTGCTCGTGACAACAAAAAGACCAGAATTATCCCTCGTCATTTGCAATTGGCCATCCGTAATGACGAAGAATTAAACAAATTGCTGTCTGGCGTAACTATTGCTCAAGGTGGTGTTTTGCCAAACATTCAAGCTGTACTTTTGCCCAAAAAAACAGAAAAGAAGGCTTAAATTATTTAAAAACAACAAAATTACTACATACATTTTATACAAAACATCGTATATCGACAGAAAAAACAATCCGTCCTTTTCAGGACGACAAATTCATTTTTAAAAAGAGAGTATTGGTTTTTTTTTCAAAAATTAAATATTTATTAGGTATTAATAAAAGTTAAATAAATTGAGCTTAATTTTATATTTATTTGTATAAAATTAATAATATTTTCAAAACAAAGATTTCTCATAATCGTCCACATTTTGGTTACAAAATACATACATTATTGAACATATCTACGCACTAGGCTTGGGCTTAATTGTTCAGTTGAAAAAAAAATTGTTCAGCGTTTTCAGTTTAGGGGATTTATCCCCAAATTGAGGATTTTTTTTTCGTGATTTGGGATAAAAATTTCATCTTGGGGATTACAGCACACTTCGTCAGGTATTTTGTAGTTTGAACAACATTTACTATTTTTTAGTCTACATTTAATGTGTATTAAACTGTTATATATATTTAATCACATTTTGTTTCTAATTTTATTTTTGAATTTTTAAAAATCTGCATTGATTTAAAAAAAACTGTTTTTTGGAGTAAAAATCTGCAGCCTGTTTTGCACTTCAAAAAGCTGCAAAAAACAGATAAATCTGCACATTTGGCAACGCTGTTTCTAAGCGAAAATATAGGTACATACATACATACATACATATGTAATATGAATTATTTTTGAATTTTAAAATGTAAATTGTTAAATAATTCGGTATGTCAAAAATCATTTCGAAAAATATACCTACATACATACATATTTCTTGTTTGCACTTTTTTATTAGACAAAATGTTTATTTTTCAGTAATTTTCCTCTATTATTTAAAATTTATATTGTTTAATATCGATATTTTTCAGTCAATTTTATTATTTAATAGTAATTTTTATTTTTCTATTTGAATAAAACAAAATTTGTATCAAATATTTTTTGCATTTAAAAATACAAACCAAGAACAGAAAAATAAAATTAATTGCATTAAAAAAACATGGTTTGTCATTTTACTTTCATGAATAAAATATAAGAGAATTCTTTGTAAACAAATTTTTTTTTCTTCTAGTTTGGAAAAAGTATATACATAATTTATTTGAAAATTCACCACAAAATACACAATTCATTTTACTAAAATTTTAAATAATAAAAACAATTCGCAATAATTATATTTTGAAGAAATTAAAAGCTCTTTTTAAAGATGTTTTGTGGTCCTGAAAAGGACCGATGGGTTGTTTTAATTGAAAATATATATTAATAGTCAGCAAAATAAATTATGCTTAACCGCCGAAACCGTACAAAGTACGACCTTGTCTCTTCAAAGCATAGACAACATCCATGGCGGTGACGGTCTTTCTCTTAGCGTGTTCAGTGTAGGTGACGGCATCACGAATAACGTTTTCCAAAAATACCTTCAAAACACCACGAGTTTCTTCGTAAATCAAACCAGAAATACGTTTTACACCACCACGACGAGCCAAACGTCTAATAGCTGGCTTGGTAATACCTTGGATGTTATCACGCAACACCTTACGATGACGTTTAGCGCCACCTTTTCCCAAGCCTTTGCCACCTTTACCACGACCAGTCATTTTTAGTTTTCTTTATTTTACTTTTTAAACACACTTCACAAATGCAACACAAGCACTAATAATTTTGTTTCCTCTACTACTCGTATTTATACCAGATTGAGATAAAATTAGAGGGAGCAAGAAATATACTATTGTACTTTTCATATCGTGTGCGTTGTTTCAGCTAAAAAAATCACCCCTTAAATTTTAATAAGAATTTTCTATATAAACCGGCCATTATGGTACAACAATTTTATTCTTGTGTTAACAGTGATCGTGTGAAAAAGTGTTTAAACAAAGTCAATTGAAAAGAGATGGCTCGTACTAAGCAAACTGCCCGTAAATCGACTGGTGGCAAAGCACCACGTAAACAATTGGCTACTAAGGCTGCTCGTAAAAGTGCACCAGCTACCGGTGGTGTTAAGAAACCTCATCGTTATCGCCCTGGTACTGTAGCTTTACGTGAAATTCGTCGTTATCAGAAGAGTACTGAATTGTTGATCCGCAAATTGCCATTCCAACGTTTGGTTCGTGAAATTGCTCAAGATTTCAAGACAGATTTGCGTTTCCAGAGCTCTGCTGTTATGGCTCTTCAAGAGGCTAGTGAAGCTTATTTGGTTGGTCTTTTTGAAGATACAAACTTGTGTGCCATACACGCTAAACGTGTCACCATTATGCCTAAAGATATCCAATTGGCCAGACGTATTCGTGGTGAACGTGCTTAAGCACCAAAATATGACAATAATGATATTAGCAACAGACAAAATCGGTCCTTTTCAGGACCACAAAACATTTTTTAAAAAGAGATTTTACATTTTTTGGTTGTAATTTTTTCTGCTCCACGTGGATATTGTGTTGAAACTAATAAACATTTTATAATTTGTTTGAAAACAATCTTTAATATGGAACTTTAGTTTGTTTCAAAATTTGTTAGTATTTTTTTTTTTTTGTTTACATATTTACTTTTAGTTAATTTCAAATTGAAAATTTATAAACTAAAAATTTTTTATAATTTTGGTTTTAAGTGGTGGCTTTTTAAATAAAATTAAATGGATTTTTTTTTAAACAAACTTTATTTTGAATTTGATAGATTCTTTTAAGGACCAATAAACATATTTAAAGAGAGATTTTGATTTATTGTTTTCGTGTGTCTAAAATAAATTTTGTCTGTATTTATTATAATAAAATAAATTATAAAAAAATTATTTGTTTTCTCTGAAACTACATTTTATTTTTTGTAGCATGGACCAGAAATGTGAATAAATAATAGTATTCATATTTTATTATTGTTTTTTATTTTTAATATATTAAAATATTTTTATCGTACTATACTCAGAAATTTTGTATAAATAAAATATTTCCTGGTTTTTTTTTTTTTTTAATTTTTTACTTGTATATTTTTAGAAGTATAAGTCCATAAAAAAAAAATCTAACGAATATAAAATAAAATTTATTCGCTATTAACGAATTTAATTGCTATAATTTTTATATTTTTTATTTTTTTCGTATAACATAACAAATATGTACATATGTATGTATGTATGTATGTATATTACTTATTCGTGAAGAAATTTTTACACTTACATACATACAATGTATGTATATGTTTCAAATAAGGCATGTTCATATTTTATGGTAGGAGCATTTTTTATTTAATTTCCATTATATATTCATGATAAATATTTAAATTAAATATTGAATAAATTAATTGAATATTGCTTTTTAAAATGTTTATTCACAAATATAGAAAAATCAATACTTCTCTTTTTGTTCTGAATGTATATTTTCATTAAGAAATTTGTAAAATAAATTTTAAATTTCGATATAAATATGGTGTTATTTTACAGTAATATTATTAAAGCAAAATATCTATACGCGGCAAAATTATTTGCTCATTTTAATATTAGACAAATTTATTATAAATACATTTCATTCTAAATAAATGTTTCACTGCAAAAGAAAAAAATATATACATACATATGTAAGTAAATAATTTCAAAAATATACATTTATTGTTCACGGATGAAATGAATGATAGTAAGAATTTAGCAAATAATTCAAAAAGATATTAATAAATAATAAAGTAATTTATAATATTTATAATATATATAACTATATAAATGATAATATGTAGAATTATTAGTAAAAATTGGCATTATTTTTGTTATGTGTTAAAATTTGTGAAATAAATCGTTCAAAGATTATCATGACAATATGAGCCAACTGACGCTGTGATAGAGTAAATTTTAAAATAATTTTCAAAAATCTAAAAATTAAAAACATTAAATTTTTTTTAATTCACTTTAAAGAAAACACATGCGATATTATTTTGACATTAATTTTGTAAAAGTTTTTTGTAAATATATAACAATTATTTGTAATTATATTAATATTTTATGATAAACATATTAAAAACTTGTCAGAAAAATTGCTATATAATATATTTGGTACAATGAAATTTAATAATTTTTATTAAAATACAATTTACAACACCTAGACTATGAATTATGAAAATAATTTTTCATTTTTTTTATTTAGTATAATTAAAATGGTTGAAAATAAGAAAAAACTCTTATTAAATTCTACTCGCGCTCTCACTAAAAATATAGCAAATTGTTATTGGCGACTACTATGAACTTCTCATGATAACGATGTATCTGGTGGTTTTGTTGTACAATATACAAATTTTTTACTTATAATAATAATAAAAGAAAAAGAGTGAAGAAACAGATGTCTGACTCCGCTGTTGTTGAAAATACTGCCTCACCCGTTGCTGCACCAGCAGCCGAAAAGAAGGCAAAAAAAGTTACTGCAGCCAAGGCAAAGAAACCATCAGCTGTGCCATCTCATCCCCCAACTCAACAAATGGTTGATGCTGCTATTAAAACATTGAAGGAACGTGGTGGTTCATCTCTTGCAGCTATTAAGAAATACATGGCCGGTACTTACAAGGTAGATGCACAAAAATTGGCCCCTTTCATTAAGAAATATTTGAAGAGTGCCGTAACTAGTGGAAAACTAATTCAAACAAAAGGTAAGGGTGCTTCTGGTTCATTCAAATTGTCAGCTGCCGCCTCAAAAGATCCAAAGGAAAAGAAACCCGCTTCTGAAAAGAAAAAAGTTTCTGCTGCTTTAGACAAAAAGAAAAAGTCAGCCACCGCTGCCAAAAAGAAGGCTGCAGTTTCAGCTAAAAAACCAACTGCCGCTAAAAAGACTGCTGAAAAGAAAAAGACCGAAAAGGTCAATGCTAAAACTGCCAAAAAGACTGGCACAGTTAAAGCAAAACCCGCTAAAAAGGCACCAGCAACTAAACCAAAAGCACCCAAAGCAAAAACCGCTGCTGCAGCCAAGCCCAAAAAGGCATCTCCACCCAAGAAACCAGCTGCCAAAAAAGCCATCGCCAAAAAGTAAATTTATTAATTTTCAATATGTATTTGAAAAACAAATATTTATTACTTAAACAGCCCTTTTCAGGGCTACAAAATAATTAACACAAAAGAGATTTAATTACAAATTCGAAACTTTATTTATTTTTAAATAGTAGTAGTATTTTACACAGCCATATTTATTTTATTGTAGACATTTGTGTTAAAGTATGTATTCCAAAGGAAAATTTAGCTCATGACGTTTCTAAAACACAATGTTATAAAAATTCATTAAATCAAATGTTAGGTAGCAAAAATAATTTCTATCTTGTAAAAAAAAACACGACATTAATTAAAATAATGCAAATATAAATTTTAAAATTATGTTGTTTTAGAACCACAATAATTTATAAATATGTTCAACTAATATTTTAATGCTTGATATTTTTATATCAAATGTCGATTTAAAAAATGACTGTTTTGACATTTATAATAAATTTGTATTGTTTAAAAATTAAATTTTGACAGGAAAAATAAATTCTACATACATCCATACATATATATTTTCTGAGCAAATTTCACACTTGCCGTCGGAAAAACACAATCTTTCATGTTTAAATTCATTCAACTCATATTGAAAATGTAAAAAAAAAAACAAAATTATTTATCAATATCGTAAACTAAAATTTAAATTGTATAAAAATATATTTATATCAAATGTCGAATTTTATGAATGATATTTGTAAAAAAAAACATGATTGAAAAATTAAACTTGCCAGGGATTAAATTCAACGTATGTGTTGATATGAAAAAAGCATTTTCTAAAAACAAAAATTCACACATGCCTTCGGCAAAACAGAATGTTATAAAATTTCATTAAATTGAAAGTATTTTTTGTGGAAATAATAACGAAAAACAATCTAGTTTGAAATATTAATCAATAATCGACTTTAGTTTCTGTATTTTTCCCATTTTAAATATTTAGAAACTATTTATTTAAAACTAATACATATATTTGTATAGATAATTTTGTGAAACATTAAAATTTTTATATTTTCCATTTAATTAAAAAATAGTTTTCCTGCTTGATAACAAATTAAAACTCTTTTAAAATTTATGTTGTGGCCCTGAGAAGGGCCGTTTGTAATTGAAAATCGTGATGTATAAATAATAAAATTTACTTGGAGCTGGTGTATTTGGTGACAGCCTTGGTGCCTTCACTGACAGCGTGCTTGGCCAATTCACCGGGCAACAATAGACGGACAGCAGTTTGGATTTCTCGACTGGTGATGGTCGAACGTTTGTTGTATTGAGCCAAGCGAGATGCTTCAGCGGCAATACGTTCGAAAATATCATTAACAAAACTGTTCATGATACTCATGGCCTTTGAAGAAATACCAGTATCGGGATGTACTTGTTTCAACACTTTGTAAATGTAGATAGCATAACTCTCCTTACGCTTGCGTTTTCTGCTCTTGTCACTCTTGGTGATATTCTTTTGGGCTTTGCCAGCCTTCTTAGTTGCTTTTCCACTAGCTTTAGGAGGCATTTTCAAACAATTTTATTTACTTCTCTTAGTTCTTTACACGTCAGAAACACTTTTAACACTGTTTACAGTTTATAAATTTGAACGAAAAGTGTGCGCATTATATACCTTTTCTCTTGTAGTTGAGATACATTTGTATCTGCATAGTTAGTGTGCTCACAATCAACCACCATGTGCGCCGACATCATTCAAAGAAAGTATAAATAGTCGGTTACTTCGGTAGAAACGACAACAGTTTTGTGTATACAGTGCTTTAGTGAAGTGTTTTAATAACTGAAAAAATAAAAAGAGTGAAAAATGTCTGGTCGTGGTAAAGGTGGCAAAGTTAAGGGAAAGGCAAAGTCTCGTTCAAACCGTGCTGGTTTGCAATTCCCCGTCGGTCGTATCCATCGTTTGTTGCGTAAAGGCAATTATGCTGAACGTGTTGGTGCCGGTGCTCCAGTATATTTAGCTGCCGTTATGGAATATTTGGCCGCTGAAGTTCTTGAATTGGCTGGTAATGCTGCTCGTGACAACAAAAAGACCAGAATTATCCCTCGTCATTTGCAATTGGCCATCCGTAATGACGAAGAATTAAACAAATTGCTGTCTGGCGTAACTATTGCTCAAGGTGGTGTTTTGCCAAACATTCAAGCTGTACTTTTGCCCAAAAAAACAGAAAAGAAGGCTTAAATTATTTAAAAACAACAAAATTACTACATACATTTTATACAAAACATCGTATATCGACAGAAAAAACAATCCGTCCTTTTCAGGACGACAAATTCATTTTTAAAAAGAGAGTATTGGTTTTTTTTTTCAAAAATTAAATATTTATTAGGTATTAATAAAAGTTAAATAAATTGAGCTTAATTTTATATTTATTTGTATAAAATTAATAATATTTTCAAAACAAAGATTTCTCATAATCGTCCACATTTTGGTTACAAAATACATACATTATTGAACATATCTACGCACTAGGCTTGGGCTTAATTGTTCAGTTGAAAAAAAAATTGTTCAGCGTTTTCAGTTTAGGGGATTTATCCCCAAATTGAGGATTTTTTTTTCGTGATTTGGGATAAAAATTTCATCTTGGGGATTACAGCACACTTCGTCAGGTATTTTGTAGTTTGAACAACATTTACTATTTTTTAGTCTACATTTAATGTGTATTAAACTGTTATATATATTTAATCACATTTTGTTTCTAATTTTATTTTTGAATTTTTAAAAATCTGCATTGATTTAAAAAAAACTGTTTTTTGGAGTAAAAATCTGCAGCCTGTTTTGCACTTCAAAAAGCTGCAAAAAACAGATAAATCTGCACATTTGGCAACGCTGTTTCTAAGCGAAAATACCCTGCCAGCAATTGGAAGTTTCTTTCATCGTCCATCGTCAAAGGCGTTACGTCTTACTCACTTCCAGACGTTAATTGGAAGATAACAATAACAATTTATATTACAGTCGTCTTTTAGTCATCCAGACGATGTTGGGAAGATTGTTGTTTACAACACCAGCCGAAAATGACATGTCCCGTTATAAATGAAATGAAAAGAATGCAAAAAAGAAGTTTTCGACATCATAGAAATTAGTTTTATTTTGTCATTTGCTCTGGTCGGTCAGTGGTAAAGTGTGGTTTCGATTTGTTATTGTTATTGTTGTAGTTTTTACATATTTGTTATCCCATAATCAATATGAGTGTATTATCTGTAAAGGCAAACAAAAATCAAAAGCAAAAGAGAGGCGAAGAAAATAACTTCTGGAAGTTACGCTGAAGTGACTTCTGGAAGTTACTTCCGGGGGGTACAACTTCTCAATACGGAAGACACTTCTACGATCAGAAAATGGTATCGCAGAAGATGAGTTTCAACTTCTTAGCGTCACTTCTGAGTCACTTCCGCAATAGAAAATGTTGGCAGGGTATAGGTACATACATACATACATACATATGTAATATGAATTATTTTTGAATTTTAAAATGTAAATTGTTAAATAATTCGGTATGTCAAAAATCATTTCGAAAAATATACCTACATACATACATATTTCTTGTTTGCACTTTTTTATTAGACAAAATGTTTATTTTTCAGTAATTTTCCTCTATTATTTAAAATTTATATTGTTTAATATCGATATTTTTCAGTCAATTTTATTATTTAATAGTAATTTTTATTTTTCTATTTGAATAAAACAAAATTTGTATCAAATATTTTTTGCATTTAAAAATACAAACCAAGAACAGAAAAATAAAATTAATTGCATTAAAAAAACATGGTTTGTCATTTTACTTTCATGAATAAAATATAAGAGAATTCTTTGTAAACAAATTTTTTTTTCTTCTAGTTTGGAAAAAGTATATACATAATTTATTTGAAAATTCACCACAAAATACACAATTCATTTTACTAAAATTTTAAATAATAAAAACAATTCGCAATAATTATATTTTGAAGAAATTAAAAGCTCTTTTTAAAGATGTTTTGTGGTCCTGAAAAGGACCGATGGGTTGTTTTAATTGAAAATATATATTAATAGTCAGCAAAATAAATTATGCTTAACCGCCGAAACCGTACAAAGTACGACCTTGTCTCTTCAAAGCATAGACAACATCCATGGCGGTGACGGTCTTTCTCTTAGCGTGTTCAGTGTAGGTGACGGAATCACGAATAACGTTTTCCAAAAATACCTTCAAAACACCACGAGTTTCTTCGTAAATCAAACCAGAAATACGTTTTACACCACCACGACGAGCCAAACGTCTAATAGCTGGCTTGGTAATACCTTGGATGTTATCACGCAACACCTTACGATGACGTTTAGCGCCACCTTTTCCCAAGCCTTTGCCACCTTTACCACGACCAGTCATTTTTAGTTTTCTTTATTTTACTTTTTAAACACACTTCACAAATGTAACACAAGCACTAATAATTTTGTTTCCTCTACTACTCGTATTTATACCAGATTGAGATAAAATTAGAGGGAGCAAGAAATATACTATTGTACTTTTCATATCGTGTGCGTTGTTTCAGCTAAAAAATCACCCCTTAAATTTTATTAAGAATTTTCTATATAAACCGGCCATTATGGTACAACAATTTTATTCTTGTGTTAACAGTGATCGTGTGAAAAAGTGTTTAAACAAAGTCAATTGAAAAGAGATGGCTCGTACTAAGCAAACTGCCCGTAAATCGACTGGTGGCAAAGCACCACGTAAACAATTGGCTACTAAGGCTGCTCGTAAAAGTGCACCAGCTACCGGTGGTGTTAAGAAACCTCATCGTTATCGCCCTGGTACTGTAGCTTTACGTGAAATTCGTCGTTATCAGAAGAGTACTGAATTGTTGATCCGCAAATTGCCATTCCAACGTTTGGTTCGTGAAATTGCTCAAGATTTCAAGACAGATTTGCGTTTCCAGAGCTCTGCTGTTATGGCTCTTCAAGAGGCTAGTGAAGCTTATTTGGTTGGTCTTTTTGAAGATACAAACTTGTGTGCCATACACGCTAAACGTGTCACCATTATGCCTAAAGATATCCAATTGGCCAGACGTATTCGTGGTGAACGTGCTTAAGCACCAAAATATGACAATAATGATATTAGCAACAGACAAAATCGGTCCTTTTCAGGACCACAAAACATTTTTTAAAAAGAGATTTTACATTTTTTGGTTGTAATTTTTTCTGCTCCACGTGGATATTGTGTTGAAACTAATAAACATTTTATAATTTGTTTGAAAACAATCTTTAATATGGAACTTTAGTTTGTTTCAAAATTTGTTAGTATTTTTTTTTTTTTGTTTACATATTTACTTTTAGTTAATTTCAAATTGAAAATTTATAAACTAAAAATTTTTTATAATTTTGGTTTTAAGTGGTGGCTTTTTAAATAAAATTAAATGGATTTTTTTTTTAAACAAACTTTATTTTGAATTTGATAGATTCTTTTAAGGACCAATAAACATATTTAAAGAGAGATTTTGATTTATTGTTTTCGTGTGTCTAAAATAAATTTTGTCTGTATTTATTATAATAAAATAAATTATAAAAAAATTATTTGTTTTCTCTGAAACTACATTTTATTTTTTGTAGCATGGACCAGAAATGTGAATAAATAATAGTATTCATATTTTATTATTGTTTTTTATTTTTAATATATTAAAATATTTTTATCGTACTATACTCAGAAATTTTGTATAAATAAAATATTTCCTGGTTTTTTTTTTTTTTTTAATTTTTTACTTGTATATTTTTAGAAGTATAAGTCCATAAAAAAAAAATCTAACGAATATAAAATAAAATTTATTCGCTATTAACGAATTTAATTGCTATAATTTTTATATTTTTTATTTTTTTCGTATAACATAACAAATATGTACATATGTATGTATGTATGTATGTATATTACTTATTCGTGAAGAAATTTTTACACTTACATACATACAATGTATGTATATGTTTCAAATAAGGCATGTTCATATTTTATGGTAGGAGCATTTTTTATTTAATTTCCATTATATATTCATGATAAATATTTAAATTAAATATTGAATAAATTAATTGAATATTGCTTTTTAAAATGTTTATTCACAAATATAGAAAAATCAATACTTCTCTTTTTGTTCTGAATGTATATTTTCATTAAGAAATTTGTAAAATAAATTTTAAATTTCGATATAAATATGGTGTTATTTTACAGTAATATTATTAAAGCAAAATATCTATACGCGGCAAAATTATTTGCTCATTTTAATATTAGACAAATTTATTATAAATACATTTCATTCTAAATAAATGTTTCACTGCAAAAGAAAAAAATATATACATACATATGTAAGTAAATAATTTCAAAAATATACATTTATTGTTCACGGATGAAATGAATGATAGTAAGAATTTAGCAAATAATTCAAAAAGATATTAATAAATAATAAAGTAATTTATAATATTTATAATATATATAACTATATAAATGATAATATGTAGAATTATTAGTAAAAATTGGCATTATTTTTGTTATGTGTTAAAATTTGTGAAATAAATCGTTCAAAGATTATCATGACAATATGAGCCAACTGACGCTGTGATAGAGTAAATTTTAAAATAATTTTCAAAAATCTAAAAATTAAAAACATTAAATTTTTTTTAATTCACTTTAAAGAAAACACATGCGATATTATTTTGACATTAATTTTGTAAAAGTTTTTTGTAAATATATAACAATTATTTGTAATTATATTAATATTTTATGATAAACATATTAAAAACTTGTCAGAAAAATTGCTATATAATATATTTGGTACAATGAAATTTAATAATTTTTATTAAAATACAATTTACAACACCTAGACTATGAATTATGAAAATAATTTTTCATTTTTTTTATTTAGTATAATTAAAATGGTTGAAAATAAGAAAAAACTCTTATTAAATTCTACTCGCGCTCTCACTAAAAATATAGCAAATTGTTATTGGCGACTACTATGAACTTCTCATGATAACGATGTATCTGGTGGTTTTGTTGTACAATATACAAATTTTTTACTTATAATAATAATAAAAAAAAAAGAGTGAAGAAACAGATGTCTGACTCCGCTGTTGTTGAAAATACTGCCTCACCCGTTGCTGCACCAGCAGCCGAAAAGAAGGCAAAAAAAGTTACTGCAGCCAAGGCAAAGAAACCATCAGCTGTGCCATCTCATCCCCCAACTCAACAAATGGTTGATGCTGCTATTAAAACATTGAAGGAACGTGGTGGTTCATCTCTTGCAGCTATTAAGAAATACATGGCCGGTACTTACAAGGTAGATGCACAAAAATTGGCCCCTTTCATTAAGAAATATTTGAAGAGTGCCGTAACTAGTGGAAAACTAATTCAAACAAAAGGTAAGGGTGCTTCTGGTTCATTCAAATTGTCAGCTGCCGCCTCAAAAGATCCAAAGGAAAAGAAACCCGCTTCTGAAAAGAAAAAAGTTTCTGCTGCTTTAGACAAAAAGAAAAAGTCAGCCACCGCTGCCAAAAAGAAGGCTGCAGTTTCAGCTAAAAAACCAACTGCCGCTAAAAAGACTGCTGAAAAGAAAAAGACCGAAAAGGTCAATGCTAAAACTGCCAAAAAGACTGGCACAGTTAAAGCAAAACCCGCTAAAAAGGCACCAGCAACTAAACCAAAAGCACCCAAAGCAAAAACCGCTGCTGCAGCCAAGCCCAAAAAGGCATCTCCACCCAAGAAACCAGCTGCCAAAAAAGCCATCGCCAAAAAGTAAATTTATTAATTTTCAATATGTATTTGAAAAACAAATATTTATTACTTAAACAGCCCTTTTCAGGGCTACAAAATAATTAACACAAAAGAGATTTAATTACAAATTCGAAACTTTATTTATTTTTAAATAGTAGTAGTATTTTACACAGCCATATTTATTTTATTGTAGACATTTGTGTTAAAGTATGTATTCCAAAGGAAAATTTAGCTCATGACGTTTCTAAAACACAATGTTATAAAAATTCATTAAATCAAATGTTAGGTAGCAAAAATAATTTCTATCTTGTAAAAAAAAACACGACATTAATTAAAATAATGCAAATATAAATTTTAAAATTATGTTGTTTTAGAACCACAATAATTTATAAATATGTTCAACTAATATTTTAATGCTTGATATTTTTATATCAAATGTCGATTTAAAAAATGACTGTTTTGACATTTATAATAAATTTGTATTGTTTAAAAATTAAATTTTGACAGGAAAAATAAATTCTACATACATCCATACATATATATTTTCTGAGCAAATTTCACACTTGCCGTCGGAAAAACACAATCTTTCATGTTTAAATTCATTTAACTCATATTGAAAATGTAAAAAAAAAACAAAATTATTTATCAATATCGTAAACTAAAATTTAAATTGTATAAAAATATATTTATATCAAATGTCGAATTTTATGAATGATATTTGTAAAAAAAAACATGATTGAAAAATTAAACTTGCCAGGGATTAAATTCAACGTATGTGTTGATATGAAAAAAGCATTTTCTAAAAATAAAAATTCACACATGCCTTCGGCAAAACAGAATGTTATAAAATTTCATTAAATTGAAAGTATTTTTTGTGGAAATAATAACGAAAAACAATCTAGTTTGAAATATTAATCAATAATCGACTTTAGTTTCTGTATTTTTCCCATTTTAAATATTTAGAAACTATTTATTTAAAACTAATACATATATTTGTATAGATAATTTTGTGAAACATTAAAATTTTTATATTTTCCATTTAATTAAAAAATAGTTTTCCTGCTTGATAACAAATTAAAACTCTTTTAAAATTTATGTTGTGGCCCTGAGAAGGGCCGTTTGTAATTGAAAATCGTGATGTATAAATAATAAAATTTACTTGGAGCTGGTGTATTTGGTGACAGCCTTGGTGCCTTCACTGACAGCGTGCTTGGCCAATTCACCGGGCAACAATAGACGGACAGCAGTTTGGATTTCTCGACTGGTGATGGTCGAACGTTTGTTGTATTGAGCCAAGCGAGATGCTTCAGCGGCAATACGTTCGAAAATATCATTAACAAAACTGTTCATGATACTCATGGCCTTTGAAGAAATACCAGTATCGGGATGTACTTGTTTCAACACTTTGTAAATGTAGATAGCATAACTCTCCTTACGCTTGCGTTTTCTGCTCTTGTCACTCTTGGTGATATTCTTTTGGGCTTTGCCAGCCTTCTTAGTTGCTTTTCCACTAGCTTTAGGAGGCATTTTCAAACAATTTTATTTACTTCTCTTAGTTCTTTACACGTCAGAAACACTTTTAACACTGTTTACAGTTTATAAATTTCAAGTTTCAAGTTTCAAGTTTATTTTTTCCATTATATTAATATATTACATGTTTTAAAACTAATTTAAACTCTAATTATTTCCAAACATACAAAGTATTTTTTATGGACAATCATATTGTAATCTAAAATATTTACATTATAACTATGTTATATATAAAGATCAATTAGTTTATTATTTGTTTTACAATAAATTATTCTATATATTCCCCAAAAATGGAAAAAACGGGAAGCATTCAAGGTTTTTAATACTAAATACTAAATCTAACTTATAAATAACTTAAGTCTATGGAAGAACATATTTACAAAAGTGATAGATGAAGAGGGAAATATATTTACAATAGAGATAGGATAGAAAAGAAAATATTTACAAAAGTATTAGAAGGGGAGAAAGATGTACAAAAAAGTCTATTGAGCTATGTTGTACACTGTATTAGTGATATTGAGTGTATTTAGTCGACGATGAAAAAACATCAGGTCTGCACCCTGATATAGAAGTCCAGCCTCTTTAAGTGTAACAAGGTCAACAGGAGACATATACCTCGATAAATGTATGGATTCCACACCGACAGCTCGTGTAAAGCATTCCCTTACAAGACTGTTCTCAAGAGAACGAGCCTTGTCTAGGAATGCAATACCCGACCTGACCATGTATCCATCAATACGATTAAATTCAATTCCTGCATAAATTGATCTACATGATGGCCTCCGATATATTCCGTCAGGTCCTTGCCTACGTCTAAGACCCAGACAAGCAACCAGAATTTTCCTCTCCCAAACCCTAAGCCTTTCCATCTGGGCAGAAGATATTCTGAACCAAATTGGGAAGGCATAGGACATGAGAGGACGTATAACCTGCCTGTAGAGTAACAAACCAACCTTTTTGTCCAAACATCTTTGACGACCAAGAATACCTCGATATAAAGCAAATGTACGTTTTGTACGCTCAAGCACAAAATCAATATGCCTATAATATTCAAAATTTTCATGGAAAATTACACCTAAATATTTGATCCTATCCGAAACAGCAATCAACTCATTGCCGATCATAAGGGATGGAATGAATTGACGACTATTTGGATAAAGATATTTACGTCTGCCCTTTATAATTATGGCGACTGTTTTTTGGATATTTAGGCGTAATTTCCATTTCTCAAAGAACTCAGCCAGATTCCTTAAATAATTGTTGACCCTTTGGTTAACATTTCTTGCATTTGGGCCAGAAGAGGCAATCAATATATCGTCTGCATACGTCAGCAAAATATCACCATCCGGTGGCTTTGGAACATCATGCATAAAAATATTATACAACACAGGTCCCAAGAGAGAACCCTGGGGGACCCCAGCTGTAATCAATTTTTCATTCGACCGACAATCACCCACCCTCACACTGAACTTCCTTTCACTCAAAAAATTTGACACAAATCTGCAAAGATGTCTATCAAACCCAAGATTTATCATCTTAAATATGATTCCATTCTGCCAGACCGTATCAAAGGCTTTGGCGAAGTCTAAACTGACGGCAATAGTAGGGTATCTCTTATTGAGACCCCTAGCTACATAGTCAGTAAAGACCATTAAAGCATGTGAGGTTGAGTGACCGCTTTTGAATCCAAATTGGAAATCAGTGAGTATATTGCCCTCCTGAATCTTATCATTGATGCGGTTCAAAATAATATATTCCAATAGCTTTCCAAATGGTGATAGAAGAGAAATCGGCCTATAGCTACCACATTGTTTGGGGTCAGATTTCGACTTTAGTATGGGGACTACTAGGGCCTTTTTCCAATTTCTTGGAAAATAGCCAATATTTAAACAATGATTAATTAATACTGCCAAAAAGCACCAAAATGCATTGCCAGTTTTCTTCAAAACAAAGTCTGGGATACCATCAATACCACTAGATTTTTTATTAGGCCTGCACTTAATGGCAGCACCAATTAATTCCGAACATACAAAACCGAAATTTGCCCCGTTATTGCCTTCAGCGGTTACTTGATCTCCAAATGTTACAATGGGTTCATTATGCAATTCATTTATTCGGTCATTTACTGTCTCAGAAAATGAGTCATTGTTCGTTATTTGTTCACCTTGGTGAACCTTTGAAAAATGATTTGCCAATAAATTAGCTTTTTCATTCGCATTAGATACCAAGGTGTTCCCTGGGTCCAATAAGTCACGTATAGTCGGCCGTTTATTCTGTCCAGTCGCTGCCCTAATTGTCTTAAATGTTTTGTTATTGAGCTTTATGTTTCCTAAATATTGATTCCAATGTTCGCGTTCGAAATTGGCAATTGCGCCTTGAATAATTCTATCGAGATTCACTATGTCAGCCTTCAAAATAAGAATTCTTCCCGGATCTCCACATCTTTGAACTATACGACGAAGTCTCTTTTTTTCTGCAATAAATCGCAAGATATTGTCGGGAAGTTTCAATAGACCTTTCCGCCCAACAGCTATTCTAGGTACGGAAACCTCTATAGCTTTTTGAAAGGCTTGAGACAAAGAATCAACACAATTATCAATTTCTCGCTCACCAACATTCTCATTAACTGGAAGCATACAACCCATAAGTTCTATATCTAATGTAGAGTTAAAAAGTCCTCTGTTCATTTTGTCATAATCTAGTCTAGTCGGTTTGATCCGACCAATACAGTCAGCAATGCCAATAATTATCTCAACCGCTTTATGATCCGATTCATATAGTAAAGTCCTGAGCCCACTTTCATCCGCCCATGGGGACAAATCAGCAGAGGTGAATACAACATCAATATATGAGGAAGACACATCAGTAACTCTTGTTGGCCCGTCCGTAGGGTGAATTACAAAATTCGGATTATTAAGTAGTAGGTCGTGAAGGCAACGACCACTGGAACATGTGAAAGTGTCTCCCCAATAAGGATGTCTGGCGTTCAAATCTCCCGCTACAATTAGGTTGCCCTCATTGGCCATATCTAAAATCGGTGTGAGGTCAGCTCCCGACATTGTACCTATAGGTCTACGATACAATGACACAAGTGTCAGTGTAACGCCATTAAGTCTACGGATATTGACAGCTGTATTCTCGATAGATCCGGTATCAATAATGACATTCTCACTATTAATACTGTCCCTAACCAGAATTGCTGTCCCGCCTCGTCCGTTCTGTCTGTTCTGTCGATAAATAACATAGCCGTCCATGTCCAGCTTATGCCGAGGATTAAGTCCATGTTCAGCCATAAGCAGTACATCTGGTCTATGTTCATCTAAAAACAGTCTTAAATAATGTCTTTTGTGTCTAGAAACTATAGAATTTGCATTAATGAAAATACATTTGAGTGATCTAGCCATTGTGACGAATAGAATATATCATCCCAAGCAAAGCCCGAGATTTCTCCTCATCTGATTTAAGTGATCCATACTCACTCGCAAAGTTTCCCAATTTCTCCAGATAATGCAGTAATCCGCCACCAAGAAGACGTTTACAGTCATTTTCAATGGTGTCAAATTGAGCCATTGCACTCTTCACTGAAATGTTACCACTAGACGATGGTACTGAAATTGTCTTAGGCTGCTTTGTAGGCAGATTTGAGGTCAATGCTGAAGCATACGAAACGCCAGTCTTTATGCCAGTATTTGCTTGTGAGGTACTTTTTTTAACGGACAATTGAACACGGTCAGTTTTGGGTTGACTCTTGTTTTGCATTTTCTGCAAGATTTCAATTCTGCGAGGACATTGACGGAAACTAGCAGTGTGCCCTTCAACTCCACAATTAACGCATTTCACCGGAATGCCAATTTGGTTAACAGCCTCACCAGTAGTGGGAATAGTTACCGGCGACTCTTTGTTATTAATATCCTTGGCAGGAATTTGACAATTGCCAGGTCCATGGGATCCACCACATTTAACACATCTATAAGGCATATTACAATTGGCCGATGTGTGACCAAAACGTTGGCAGTTGAAACACTGGATAATTGCGTTTCGTCTGAATTTTCTTAAAGTTACTCTACAGCGAAGAATATATCGCAGGTTGTAGAACGCAGTAATATCAGATTCACGAGAAATCTGCAATAGCCATTTATCATGGTTGAGTTTAATTAAGCGGATAATTTCCAGCTTAATTTGGAGGGTGTTCAAATAACTCTTAACATCATCGATGGTATATGTCTCTGAAAGACCTTCAATCACCAATGAAAAAGGACGTTTTCCCTTCGGGGTATATGTATAAAAGTTTACTTTTTGTTCAAGAAGTAAACCCTTGACCTTATCAAAATCTGCCAAAGTGCAGACACCAATGTTTGTGGCATTTCGACTCATTATTTTTATGTTAAAGTTAGAATGACCTAACTTATGTTCAATAATGTTCGATATGTTCTTAACATTAATATTATACGTAGTGATAATTGGTGCATGTGTAGAATTACTCACTACCTTTCTCCACCTCTACTTACGCTTGCGTTTTCTGCTCTTGTCACTCTTGGTGATATTCTTTTGGGCTTTGCCAGCCTTCTTAGTTGCTTTTCCACTAGCTTTAGGAGGCATTTTCAAACAATTTTATTTACTTCTCTTAGTTCTTTACACGTCAGAAACACTTTTAACACTGTTTACAGTTTATAAATTTGAACGAAAAGTGTGCGCATTATATACCTTTTCTCTTGTAGTTGAGATACATTTGTATCTGCATAGTTAGTGTGCTCACAATCAACCACCATGTGCGCCGACATCATTCAAAGAAAGTATAAATAGTCGGTTACTTCGGTAGAAACGACAACAGTTTTGTGTATACAGTGCTTTAGTGAAGTGTTTTAATAACTGAAAAAATAAAAAGAGTGAAAAATGTCTGGTCGTGGTAAAGGTGGCAAAGTTAAGGGAAAGGCAAAGTCTCGTTCAAACCGTGCTGGTTTGCAATTCCCCGTCGGTCGTATCCATCGTTTGTTGCGTAAAGGCAATTATGCTGAACGTGTTGGTGCCGGTGCTCCAGTATACTTAGCTGCCGTTATGGAATATTTGGCCGCTGAAGTTCTTGAATTGGCTGGTAATGCTGCTCGTGACAACAAAAAGACCAGAATTATCCCTCGTCATTTGCAATTGGCCATCCGTAATGACGAAGAATTAAACAAATTGCTGTCTGGCGTAACTATTGCTCAAGGTGGTGTTTTGCCAAACATTCAAGCTGTACTTTTGCCCAAAAAAACAGAAAAGAAGGCTTAAATTATTTAAAAACAACAAAATTACTACATACATTTTATACAAAACATCGTATATCGACAGAAAAAACAATCCGTCCTTTTCAGGACGACAAATTCATTTTTAAAAAGAGAGTATTGGTTTTTTTTTCAAAAATTAAATATTTATTAGGTATTAATAAAAGTTAAATAAATTGAGCTTAATTTTATATTTATTTGTATAAAATTAATAATATTTTCAAAACAAAGATTTCTCATAATCGTCCACATTTTGGTTACAAAATACATACATTATTGAACATATCTACGCACTAGGCTTGGGCTTAATTGTTCAGTTGAAAAAAAAATTGTTCAGCGTTTTCAGTTTAGGGGATTTATCCCCAAATTGAGGATTTTTTTTTCGTGATTTGGGATAAAAATTTCATCTTGGGGATTACAGCACACTTCGTCAGGTATTTTGTAGTTTGAACAACATTTACTATTTTTTAGTCTACATTTAATGTGTATTAAACTGTTATATATATTTAATCACATTTTGTTTCTAATTTTATTTTTGAATTTTTAAAAATCTGCATTGATTTAAAAAAAACTGTTTTTTGGAGTAAAAATCTGCAGCCTGTTTTGCACTTCAAAAAGCTGCAAAAAACAGATAAATCTGCACATTTGGCAACGCTGTTTCTAAGCGAAAATATAGGTACATACATACATACATATGTAATATGAATTATTTTTGAATTTTAAAATGTAAATTGTTAAATAATTCGGTATGTCAAAAATCATTTCGAAAAATATACCTACATACATACATATTTCTTGTTTGCACTTTTTTATTAGACAAAATGTTTATTTTTCAGTAATTTTCCTCTATTATTTAAAATTTATATTGTTTAATATCGATATTTTTCAGTCAATTTTATTATTTAATAGTAATTTTTATTTTTCTATTTGAATAAAACAAAATTTGTATTTTGCATTTAAAAATACAAACCAAGAACAGAAAAATAAAATTAATTGCATTAAAAAAACATGGTTTGTCATTTTACTTTCATGAATAAAATATAAGAGAATTCTTTGTAAACAAATTTTTTTTTCTTCTAGTTTGGAAAAAGTATATACATAATTTATTTGAAAATTCACCACAAAATACACAATTCATTTTACTAAAATTTTAAATAATAAAAACAATTCGCAATAATTATATTTTGAAGAAATTAAAAGCTCTTTTTAAAGATGTTTTGTGGTCCTGAAAAGGACCGATGGGTTGTTTTAATTGAAAATATATATTAATAGTCAGCAAAATAAATTATGCTTAACCGCCGAAACCGTACAAAGTACGACCTTGTCTCTTCAAAGCATAGACAACATCCATGGCGGTGACGGTCTTTCTCTTAGCGTGTTCAGTGTAGGTGACGGCATCACGAATAACGTTTTCCAAAAATACCTTCAAAACACCACGAGTTTCTTCGTAAATCAAACCAGAAATACGTTTTACACCACCACGACGAGCCAAACGTCTAATAGCTGGCTTGGTAATACCTTGGATGTTATCACGCAACACCTTACGATCAGCGTTACCGTTGATGCGACTAAAGTGGCAATTTGACCCTTTTACAGATGCCTTGCCACTTTTTTTGTACTTTTTTTTTGTTTTAGTTGATACATATTAGTTTTTTTTATTAATTTTTTTATTATATGCATACGTAAACATACATCATATACAACATTTAAATAAAAAAAATACAATTTTTATTTTTGTTTTGTTTATTTTCCATCTTTTTAGAAGTGGTGCCCCTTTTTTTTAATAAATCCCCTTTTTGTGCGACTTTCTCAAATTTGCCAACGGTAACGCTGCTTACGATGACGTTTAGCGCCACCTTTTCCCAAGCCTTTGCCACCTTTACCACGACCAGTCATTTTTAGTTTTCTTTATTTTACTTTTTAAACACACTTCACAAATGTAACACAAGCACTAATAATTTTGTTTCCTCTACTACTCGTATTTATACCAGATTGAGATAAAATTAGAGGGAGCAAGAAATATACTATTGTACTTTTCATATCGTGTGCGTTGTTTCAGCTAAAAAATCACCCCTTAAATTTTATTAAGAATTTTCTATATAAACCGGCCATTATGGTACAACAATTTTATTCTTGTGTTAACTAGAGCTGCAAAACTATCGATAGTCGGCACCATCGATAGTTTCGATAGTTTTAGTAAAAACTATCGATACTATCGATACTATCGGATATTCTTAAGTGCAGTAACAAGACTGCAATATCACAATAATTCAATTGAAATAAAGGCTGTTTTCATAAACGCTGTATGTAATGCAACATTTCATTGCATAGAGTTCATAATAGCATTTAAAATATAATTTAAAAATGTTTGTTTTAAGATTCTCTTTAATAGTCCAATATCTTTATATTTTATGTGATAAAAGTTTTTAAATTATATTCTAAATGCTATTATGAACTCTATGCAATGAAATGTTGGATTGCATACTGCGTTTATGAAAACAGCCTAGATTACTAAAGCTAGATTTACACGATTGAAATTTTCTTCAAGCAGCAAAATTTTTGCTGTTTACACGAGTTTGAAGCATTTTGAAAATTTATTTATTTATTTAATTGTTATTAAATAAATAAATTTTGAAGAAATTTTGCTGTTTACACGAGTTTGAAGCATTTTGAAGAAAATTTCAATCGTGTAAATCTAGCTTAACACATTGCTCATTTATTTAAACAATGTCATAACTCAAAAAACTTGTTTTGGAAATAAATTGTTGATTTTTGTAACAAAAATTTTATTTCAATTGAATGGTAGGTATAAAAACATAAAAAGTATATAAAAAACATAAAAACTATGTATATAAAAAACATAAGCGCTTACTTCAAAATATTTTTTTTTTAGTTTTAAACAAATATAATAATTAAAATTAATTAATAATTCAACATTAAATTAATTAAGTGAGATCATTTTTTTTAAAAAATTTTTAAAATTGAATGCTAAATAACAAAAAAAAAAAAACAAAACAAAACTTGGATACATATTCATTCTTTTACAGCTCTGTCAGATACCCAATAATTTTTGTTGATAAATAAAAGTTTATCAACAGTTTTTGGTTTTAAGCAACTTCTACGGTCTGAAATTATGGCAAATTAAAACGATACAATAAAAATTATCAGGCGGCTAAAAACCTGCGTAAAATAATTTGGCAAGAAATTAACGTTGGCTACATTTAATCGACTTCGTATTACTTCGATAGTATCGATAGTAAAAGAAAATTATCGATAGTCAGTAAAAAATAAAACTATCGATACTATCGATAGTACTATCGATTGTTTTGCAGCTCTAGTGTTAACAGTGATCGTGTGAAAAAGTGTTTAAACAAAGTCAATTGAAAAGAGATGGCTCGTACTAAGCAAACTGCCCGTAAATCGACTGGTGGCAAAGCACCACGTAAACAATTGGCTACTAAGGCTGCTCGTAAAAGTGCACCAGCTACCGGTGGTGTTAAGAAACCTCATCGTTATCGCCCTGGTACTGTAGCTTTACGTGAAATTCGTCGTTATCAGAAGAGTACTGAATTGTTGATCCGCAAATTGCCATTCCAACGTTTGGTTCGTGAAATTGCTCAAGATTTCAAGACAGATTTGCGTTTCCAGAGCTCTGCTGTTATGGCTCTTCAAGAGGCTAGTGAAGCTTATTTGGTTGGTCTTTTTGAAGATACAAACTTGTGTGCCATACACGCTAAACGTGTCACCATTATGCCTAAAGATATCCAATTGGCCAGACGTATTCGTGGTGAACGTGCTTAAGCACCAAAATATGACAATAATGATATTAGCAACAGACAAAATCGGTCCTTTTCAGGACCACAAAACATTTTTTAAAAAGAGATTTTACATTTTTTGGTTGTAATTTTTTCTGCTCCACGTGGATATTGTGTTGAAACTAATAAACATTTTATAATTTGTTTGAAAACAATCTTTAATATGGAACTTTAGTTTGTTTCAAAATTTGTTAGTATTTTTTTTTTTTTTGTTTACATATTTACTTTTAGTTAATTTCAAATTGAAAATTTATAAACTAAAAATTTTTTATAATTTTGGTTTTAAGTGGTGGCTTTTTAAATAAAATTAAATGGATTTTTTTTAAACAAACTTTATTTTGAATTTGATAGATTCTTTTAAGGACCAATAAACATATTTAAAGAGAGATTTTGATTTATTGTTTTCGTGTGTCTAAAATAAATTTTGTCTGTATTTATTATAATAAAATAAATTATAAAAAAATTATTTGTTTTCTCTGAAACTACATTTTATTTTTTGTAGCATGGACCAGAAATGTGAATAAATAATAGTATTCATATTTTATTATTGTTTTTTATTTTTAATATATTAAAATATTTTTATCGTACTATACTCAGAAATTTTGTATAAATAAAATATTTCCTGGTTTTTTTTTTAATTTTTTACTTGTATATTTTTAGAAGTATAAGTCCATAAAAAAAAATCTAACGAATATAAAATAAAATTTATTCGCTATTAACGAATTTAATTGCTATAATTTTTATATTTTTTATTTTTTTCGTATAACATAACAAATATGTACATATGTATGTATGTATGTATGTATATTACTTATTCGTGAAGAAATTTTTACACTTACATACATACAATGTATGTATATGTTTCAAATAAGGCATGTTCATATTTTATGGTAGGAGCATTTTTTATTTAATTTCCATTATATATTCATGATAAATATTTAAATTAAATATTGAATAAATTAATTGAATATTGCTTTTTAAAATGTTTATTCACAAATATAGAAAAATCAATACTTCTCTTTTTGTTCTGAATGTATATTTTCATTAAGAAATTTGTAAAATAAATTTTAAATTTCGATATAAATATGGTGTTATTTTGCAGTAATATTATTAAAGCAAAATATCTATACGCGGCAAAATTATTTGCTCATTTTAATATTAGACAAATTTATTATAAATACATTTCATTCTAAATAAATGTTTCACTGCAAAAGAAAAAAATATATACATACATATGTAAGTAAATAATTTCAAAAATATACATTTATTGTTCACGGATGAAATGAATGATAGTAAGAATTTAGCAAATAATTCAAAAAGATATTAATAAATAATAAAGTAATTTATAATATATATAACTATATAAATGATAATATGTAGAATTATTAGTAAAAATTGGCATTATTTTTGTTATGTGTTAAAATTTGTGAAATAAATCGTTCAAAGATTATCATGACAATATGAGCCAACTGACGCTGTGATAGAGTAAATTTTAAAATAATTTTCAAAAATCTAAAAATTAAAAACATTAAATTTTTTTTAATTCACTTTAAAGAAAACACATGCGATATTATTTTGACATTAATTTTGTAAAAGTTTTTTGTAAATATATAACAATTATTTGTAATTATATTAATATTTTATGATAAACATATTAAAAACTTGTCAGAAAAATTGCTATATAATATATTTGGTACAATAAAATTTAATAATTTTTATTAAAATACAATCTACAACACCTAGACTATGAATTATGAAAATAATTTTTCATTTTTTTTATTTAGTATAATTAAAATGGTTGAAAATAAGAAAAAACTCTTATTAAATTCTACTCGCGCTCTCACTAAAAATATAGCAAATTGTTATTGGCGACTACTATGAACTTCTCATGATAACGATGTATCTGGTGGTTTTGTTGTACAATATACAAATTTTTTACTTATAATAATAATAAAAGAAAAAGAGTGAAGAAACAGATGTCTGACTCCGCTGTTGTTGAAAATACTGCCTCACCCGTTGCTGCACCAGCAGCCGAAAAGAAGGCAAAAAAAGTTACTGCAGCCAAGGCAAAGAAACCATCAGCTGTGCCATCTCATCCCCCAACTCAACAAATGGTTGATGCTGCTATTAAAACATTGAAGGAACGTGGTGGTTCATCTCTTGCAGCTATTAAGAAATACATGGCCGGTACTTACAAGGTAGATGCACAAAAATTGGCCCCTTTCATTAAGAAATATTTGAAGAGTGCCGTAACTAGTGGAAAACTAATTCAAACAAAAGGTAAGGGTGCTTCTGGTTCATTCAAATTGTCAGCTGCCGCCTCAAAAGATCCAAAGGAAAAGAAACCCGCTTCTGAAAAGAAAAAAGTTTCTGCTGCTTTAGACAAAAAGAAAAAGTCAGCCACCGCTGCCAAAAAGAAGGCTGCAGTTTCAGCTAAAAAACCAACTGCCGCTAAAAAGACTGCTGAAAAGAAAAAGACCGAAAAGGTCAATGCTAAAACTGCCAAAAAGACTGGCACAGTTAAAGCAAAACCCGCTAAAAAGGCACCAGCAACTAAACCAAAAGCACCCAAAGCAAAAACCGCTGCTGCAGCCAAGCCCAAAAAGGCATCTCCACCCAAGAAACCAGCTGCCAAAAAAGCCATCGCCAAAAAGTAAATTTATTAATTTTCAATATGTATTTGAAAAACAAATATTTATTACTTAAACAGCCCTTTTCAGGGCTACAAAATAATTAACACAAAAGAGATTTAATTACAAATTCGAAACTTTATTTATTTTTAAATAGTAGTAGTATTTTACACAGCCATATTTATTTTATTGTAGACATTTGTGTTAAAGTATGTATTCCAAAGGAAAATTTAGCTCATGACGTTTCTAAAACACAATGTTATAAAAATTCATTAAATCAAATGTTAGGTAGCAAAAATAATTTCTATCTTGTAAAAAAAAACACGACATTAATTAAAATAATGCAAATATAAATTTTAAAATTATGTTGTTTTAGAACCACAATAATTTATAAATATGTTCAACTAATATTTTAATGCTTGATATTTTTATATCAAATGTCGATTTAAAAAATGACTGTTTTGACGTTTATAATAAATTTGTATTGTTTAAAAATTAAATTTTGACAGGAAAAATAAATTCTACATACATCCATACATATATATTTTCTGAGCAAATTTCACACTTGCCGTCGGAAAAACACAATCTTTCATGTTTAAATTCATTCAACTCATATTGAAAATGTAAAAAAAAAAACAAAATTATTTATCAATATCGTAAACTAAAATTTAAATTGTATAAAAATATATTTATATCAAATGTCGAATTTTATGAATGATATTTGTAAAAAAAAACATGATTGAAAAATTAAACTTGCCAGGGATTAAATTCAACGTATGTGTTGATATGAAAAAAGCATTTTCTAAAAACAAAAATTCACACATGCCTTCGGCAAAACAGAATGTTATAAAATTTCATTAAATTGAAAGTATTTTTTGTGGAAATAATAACGAAAAACAATCTAGTTTGAAATATTAATCAATAATCGACTTTAGTTTCTGTATTTTTCCCATTTTAAATATTTAGAAACTATTTATTTAAAACTAATACATATATTTGTATAGATAATTTTGTGAAACATTAAAATTTTTATATTTTCCATTTAATTAAAAAATAGTTTTCCTGCTTGATAACAAATTAAAACTCTTTTAAAATTTATGTTGTGGCCCTGAGAAGGGCCGTTTGTAATTGAAAATCGTGATGTATAAATAATAAAATTTACTTGGAGCTGGTGTATTTGGTGACAGCCTTGGTGCCTTCACTGACAGCGTGCTTGGCCAATTCACCGGGCAACAATAGACGGACAGCAGTTTGGATTTCTCGACTGGTGATGGTCGAACGTTTGTTGTATTGAGCCAAGCGAGATGCTTCAGCGGCAATACGTTCGAAAATATCATTAACAAAACTGTTCATGATACTCATGGCCTTTGAAGAAATACCAGTATCGGGATGTACTTGTTTCAACACTTTGTAAATGTAGATAGCATAACTCTCCTTACGCTTGCGTTTTCTGCTCTTGTCACTCTTGGTGATATTCTTTTGGGCTTTGCCAGCCTTCTTAGTTGCTTTTCCACTAGCTTTAGGAGGCATTTTCAAACAATTTTATTTACTTCTCTTAGTTCTTTACACGTCAGAAACACTTTTAACACTGTTTACAGTTTATAAATTTGAACGAAAAGTGTGCGCATTATATACCTTTTCTCTTGTAGTTGAGATACATTTGTATCTGCATAGTTAGTGTGCTCACAATCAACCACCATGTGCGCCGACATCATTCAAAGAAAGTATAAATAGTCGGTTACTTCGGTAGAAACGACAACAGTTTTGTGTATACAGTGCTTTAGTGAAGTGTTTTAATAACTGAAAAAATAAAAAGAGTGAAAAATGTCTGGTCGTGGTAAAGGTGGCAAAGTTAAGGGAAAGGCAAAGTCTCGTTCAAACCGTGCTGGTTTGCAATTCCCCGTCGGTCGTATCCATCGTTTGTTGCGTAAAGGCAATTATGCTGAACGTGTTGGTGCCGGTGCTCCAGTATACTTAGCTGCCGTTATGGAATATTTGGCCGCTGAAGTTCTTGAATTGGCTGGTAATGCTGCTCGTGACAACAAAAAGACCAGAATTATCCCTCGTCATTTGCAATTGGCCATCCGTAATGACGAAGAATTAAACAAATTGCTGTCTGGCGTAACTATTGCTCAAGGTGGTGTTTTGCCAAACATTCAAGCTGTACTTTTGCCCAAAAAAACAGAAAAGAAGGCTTAAATTATTTAAAAACAACAAAATTACTACATACATTTTATACAAAACATCGTATATCGACAGAAAAAACAATCCGTCCTTTTCAGGACGACAAATTCATTTTTAAAAAGAGAGTATTGGTTTTTTTTTCAAAAATTAAATATTTATTAGGTATTAATAAAAGTTAAATAAATTGAGCTTAATTTTATATTTATTTGTATAAAATTAATAATATTTTCAAAACAAAGATTTCTCATAATCGTCCACATTTTGGTTACAAAATACATACATTATTGAACATATCTACGCACTAGGCTTGGGCTTAATTGTTCAGTTGAAAAAAAAAATTGTTCAGCGTTTTCAGTTTAGGGGATTTATCCCCAAATTGAGGATTTTTTTTTCGTGATTTGGGATAAAAATTTCATCTTGGGGATTACAGCACACTTCGTCAGGTATTTTGTAGTTTGAACAACATTTACTATTTTTTAGTCTACATTTAATGTGTATTAAACTGTTATATATATTTAATCACATTTTGTTTCTAATTTTATTTTTGAATTTTTAAAAATCTGCATTGATTTAAAAAAAACTGTTTTTTGGAGTAAAAATCTGCAGCCTGTTTTGCACTTCAAAAAGCTGCAAAAAACAGATAAATCTGCACATTTGGCAACGCTGTTTCTAAGCGAAAATATAGGTACATACATACATACATACATACATATGTAATATGAATTATTTTTGAATTTTAAAATGTAAATTGTTAAATAATTCGGTATGTCAAAAATCATTTCGAAAAATATACCTACATACATACATATTTCTTGTTTGCACTTTTTTATTAGACAAAATGTTTATTTTTCAGAAATTTTCCTCTATTATTTAAAATTTATGTGAGATTTTATTTATTTTTAAATAAATGTTTTTAGAATATTAACAGAAATTAATTGTTTCTTTTTTAAAATGAATAATTAAATATAAAAGTGAATTAAAGCAAAGTAAATTAAATGAATTGGTAAAACTCTTTTTATTATTATGCGCGAACGTCTTTACAGCACAGCGTCGTCTTCTCAACTAACTCTTCGTCAAAATTCTCTCCCACATATCGGCCATCCTATCAGTCATTCGCCTCGAATGCGTCATCATCGTGTACCCATGGCTTGATATATTCAGCGCAAGTTGTGGATCGAATAGGACCCTCGCAGCTTCCATCTTTTACAACATCATAGGTATCGTTCGATTTAACTTTTGCAATTTTATATGGGCCCAAGTACTTTGGCTTAAGCTTTAGGCCACCTCCAAATTGAGTGCGTTTTATGGCTATGATATCGCCTTCCTTATATTTCGATGCTGGCTTACGGCGCAAATTGTAGGACTTCCTATTTTCATTTTGTATTTTAAGTATTTGCTCCTTTGCGTGTTGCCTTTTGTTGTTTCTTTCTTCGCTGAAATTGGAAATTACTGTTTCATCTATTAACTGCTTTATTCGTAGATCTTCTGTTGTCCGCATCTT
Source organism: Bellardia pandia (assembly GCA_916048285.2). Classification (NCBI taxonomy): domain Eukaryota; kingdom Metazoa; phylum Arthropoda; class Insecta; order Diptera; family Calliphoridae; genus Bellardia; species Bellardia pandia. The sequence goes on along the minus strand of OU696532.1, from coordinate 88,412,150 downwards.
GACACCAGTGAGAAGTTCAAAAGGCGTCATGTCAGTACTTCGAGAATACGTTGAATTCAGGACTTGTTGGACTTTAGAAACGTGTTTATACCATTTTGATGGATCATTGATGCTCAATTTAGCTAAGACTGTGCTAATAACTGCATTTAGCCTTTCCACCTGACCATTTGCACGGGGAAGTCCAGTTGTTACGGCTATAAGGCTTATGTTCTCTTTTCTGGCATATTCCTTGAAGTCTTCGGACGTAAATGCTGCGCCTCGGTCAGTTATGATCTTTTCTGGATTTCCAAAAACCATACTTTGCAACTGCAGTCTTGAAATTACCTCATTTGCTGACGTTGATTTAGTTGGATATAACCAACAAAATTTCGTGAAGGAGTCAATAACGGCTAGTATATGTTTATAATTTTTATTTGTTGATTCTAATGGTCCGAGAAAGTCGATATGGAACGTATTGAATGGCGATTCGTTTTTTGGCAATGGATGTAATTCACCTTCCTGCTTACCTCTTTTCCGGTTTATAACTATACATGGAACGCAATTAGTGATACAGCATTGAATTTTCTCATCTAGTTTCGGAATGTAATAATCGCTAATCAGGAGTTCTCTTGTCTTCTTAATACCAAAATGACCTTTCTCGTGGGCGATCCTTATTACTTCTCTTTGCATATTCCTTGGAACGACTACTAACTCATGCCCGTCTACTAATTTACACAAAACAGAGCCTTTCATAAAATAGTCATTGTATGTGGAATTACTTTTAAGAATTTCTTTTATGCAGTTCAGATCGTCATCTTGAGATTGAGCTCTCGCAACTTTTGACATAATGTCCTCCGCAATCATCATCATGGGATATCGGCTAAGTGCATCAACATGCCGCATTTGTGAACCTGCACGATGTTCAACCACATAATCGTATTCTTGAAGGAAAAGTATCCACCGGGCAACTCTAGTACAAAGTTCTTTCTTTTCTAATGTTTTAGTGAAAGCATTACAGTCAGTTATCAATTTAAATTTGGTACCCAGTACATAAACTCTAAATTTTTTAAGGGCTTCAATTACGGCAAGTATCTCCAGTTCGTAGCTGCTATATTTCCTCTCGGCATCAGTTGTCTTTCGGCTCATATAATAAACGGGATGCAAACCACCATCTTCAGCGGACCTTTGCAGCAAGATAGCGCCATATCCATCCATCGAAGCGTCGGTATGAATTTCTGTTTCTCGATTTTGATTATAAATATTTAAAACTGGTCTGTTGCTCAAAATTTCCTTCAATCGGTTAAAAGACGACATTTGTTCCTTCGCCATTTCAAACTTTCTGTTCTGTTTCGTCAAATCGCTAAGAGGTTTGGCTATTAGGGAAAAATCACGGATAAACTTCCTAAAATATCCTGCTAGTCCCAGAAAACTTTGTAGTTGTTTTAAACTATGTGGAGTCTTGAAATTCAGTACGGCCTGTACCTTATCAGGCGATGGGGATATCTTTTGGTCTTGAATCACGTGTCCTAAAAATTCTACTTTCCGTTTCAGAAACTGACACTTTTTCAAGTTAATCTCCAAACCGTAATCACTACACTGTTTAATAACCAGTTCCAGATTTTCTAAAGCTTTTTCCTCGTTCTCAGCTGGAATAATAATATCATCGATGTACGGCAGAGCAATGCCCCTGAAGGATAAATCACGAAATATGGAGTTGACGTACCTTTGAAATACAGCTGGCGAATTGGACAAACCAAAAGGCATCTTACGGAATTGATATTGCCCATTATGGGTCACAAAAGATGTATATTTTCTACAATTTTCGGCAACCGAAACGTGGAAAAACCCATTTTTTAGGTCGATGGTGCTGAAAATCTTTGCTTCTTGTAGTCTGTCAAGTTGGTCTTCAATCAGCGGCAGTGGAAACCTATCCTTGACAATTACCTTATTCAATCGGCGAAAGTCGATACATAATCTTGGCGAACCATCACGCTTCTTTACCAACACTATTGGACTGCTGAATTCTGATTCAGAATTTTCTATTACACCTTCGTCTAACCACTGTTCAATCTGGCCATCCACGATATTTCTTTCAGCAAGAGGCAATCTACGCGGACGCGAACTAATTGGACTTTCGTCCTTTAAAATTATGTTCATTTCAATGTCTGTTGATTTAATTATTTCCGGCGGTTTATAGTTTTCGATTATTTCGTACACTTTTTCTTTTGCATTTTTTCCCGCGAGATTATCGATAGATAGTTCTAAATGTTCCGAAATCGTGTTAATTCTCATTATAGGTACGACATTTTCGTCCGACACAGTTTTCTCAAAATGAAGTCCATTGCGATCTATTTTTATTTCGACGTACTTACAAAATTCTTCACCGATTATCACGTCAACGTCTATATGTTTATTTGAAACAATAAGGAATTCAACTTCATACATTTCACTATCAATTTCAATATTTAGTTTTACACTACCAAGCGGTCTTATTTTTTCCTTATTCTGCCCGAAACCGACAAGAAATACGTTCACTTCACTGAGCTTTTGTTCATTTGAATTTTTATACACACTTTCTGTTATAATATTAAATTTGCTTCCTGTGTCAAACAGAGCAACATATTCTTTACCATCTATTTTAACGTTCTTGTTCATTATATTAAGCTCAGAAGGTTTTAAGCAATGTGTATTTGATTCATTATCTTTTTTCTTTGACGAACAATTTTTAGCAATATGCCCGAACTGATTGCATTGAAAACATTTTGTACCTTTACTTTTGTCTTTACATTCCGATGACTTATGGCCTCTATCGCCACAGTTGTAACACACAAAATCTTTTTTATCATTTTTACTTGGTAACACTTTTTTATTTATATTAGGTTTCATTTCATTTGTCTGTTTCGATCTTTCGCGTATTGTTTCATAATCCTTTAGTTTTCCCTTAAATTCTTTTAAATTTTTCGCACCGTATAAAATTGTCTTATTTACGTTTATGTCTCTTATACCGTCTATTATATATTGCATTAACGAACATTCATCAATATTACCGCGCGACGCTAAGTCTTTCATTTCAAAGAAATATTCTTGAATATTCTCCTCTTTTTTCATATGCCTCTCCATCAATGCTTTATGCAGTTGTGCACTGCTAACCGTCGTTTTAAATTCATCAACAAGTGCTTTTTTTAATGTATGCCATGAAGTAATTCCCCTTTCACTCAGAATAAAACGCTTTGCCACACCTTTTAACGACTTTTTTGCAAACACAAATTTTTGAAACTCGTCCCAACACATAACAGCAGCAGTTTCTTCAAATTCCTCTATAAACATTTCTACTGGTATTTGCCCACTTCCATCAAAAGCTCTTACCGAATCTTCTATGTCGCGAAAACTCAAAGCAAATCGAGACATCGTTAAATTATGGGTTTTTCTCTCACCCTTTACATCATATACGTCAAAATTATCTATGGAGCAAAAAACATCGTCTCTTTCTCTGTTTTTACGCCCATCGTCACCTGCTCGATTTTCTTCTGCTTTCACAACATCGTCTTTAAATTGTTCCTCGTCGTCGTCTTCACATTCGCTTTCGTCATCTTCCCCTGCTCTAGTAAATAAAAGGCTTCCCCTCTTAAGGTTTAAAAATATGTATTCTTTTAAATCTGCAGCATGGTGGCTTATGTTAAGAAAATTGCATATGGATGTCAAATCACTCGGCGTCAAATTTTTGTCTATGTATTCGCATTTTGTTATGTATTTTTCATCATTCTCATCAAAAGTAAAGCCTTCGAACGTGCGCAGCCGTTTTCTGTTGTCTCTATCCCCTTCGTTTTCAAACACAAACTTGTGCAGCGCTGCTACAGTCTCTTTTCTGCCGCGACGCAGATTCTCTCGAACAAAAGGGAATGATTGCAACGACGTCATTATTTTACAGTTATTTTTTGTTGTTTGTAACGAATTCTTATGATTTACTTTTGATTTTTAACACACACATACACGACATTCAGTTTTTTCTTTTCTCATACGACACTTTTTCTTTAATGTTAGCTTTTTATTTTGGTTGAGCCCCCAATATTTGTGAGATTTTATTTATTTTTAAATAAATGTTTTTAGAATATTAACAGAAATTAATTGTTTCTTTTTTAAAATGAATAATTAAATATAAAAGTGAATTAAAGCAAAGTAAATTAAATGAATTGGTAAAACTCTTTTTATTATTATGCGCGAACGTCTTTACAGCACAGCGTCGTCTTCTCAACTAACTCTTCGTCAAAATTCTCTCCCACATTTATATTGTTTAATATCGATATTTTTCAGTCAATTTTATTATTTAATAGTAATTTTTATTTTTCTAATTGAATAAAACAAAATTTGTATCAAATATTTTTTGCATTTAAAAATACAAACCAAGAACAGAAAAATAAAATTAATTGCATTAAAAAAACATGGTTTGTCATTTTACTTTCATGAATAAAATATAAGAGAATTCTTTGTAAACAAATTTTTTTTTCTTCTAGTTTGGAAAAAGTATATACATAATTTATTTGAAAATTCACCACAAAATACACAATTCATTTTACTAAAATTTTAAATAATAAAAACAATTCGCAATAATTATATTTTGAAGAAATTAAAAGCTCTTTTTAAAGATGTTTTGTGGTCCTGAAAAGGACCGATGGGTTGTTTTAATTGAAAATATATATTAATAGTCAGCAAAATAAATTATGCTTAACCGCCGAAACCGTACAAAGTACGACCTTGTCTCTTCAAAGCATAGACAACATCCATGGCGGTGACGGTCTTTCTCTTAGCGTGTTCAGTGTAGGTGACGGCATCACGAATAACGTTTTCCAAAAATACCTTCAAAACACCACGAGTTTCTTCGTAAATCAAACCAGAAATACGTTTTACACCACCACGACGAGCCAAACGTCTAATAGCTGGCTTGGTAATACCTTGGATGTTATCACGCAACACCTTACGATGACGTTTAGCGCCACCTTTTCCCAAGCCTTTGCCACCTTTACCACGACCAGTCATTTTTAGTTTTCTTTATTTTACTTTTTAAACACACTTCACAAATGTAACACAAGCACTAATAATTTTGTTTCTATTAGTATCCATTTATTTCCAAATTATCATTCACATTGCTTTTCTTAAACTACGTTTCCTAAATTAGATTTCTTAACATACACAGAGTATTTTTCTAAGACTAGTTACATTGGTCAGGTTATAACAGCTTTACTGTTCACAATCTTTTGAAATTATATATACGAATTTCTTAAAAAAAAAAAATTTCCAAAAAAAAAGGAGTAAAAAAGGAATTCATTCAGGTCTTAAAGCTAAATTATGAGTAATCTTACAAACTAAATAATACTTAAGACTAGTTAACAAAATAAAGAAACAAAACAAAATAAAATTCAATATGCAAATCAAATTTGCAATTCTCATCACTGTGAGGTGTTATACACCAGATCATCAATATTCAGGGTGTTAATCCTCCTATGATAAAATAAGAGGTCTGCACCACCATAAAAGAGGTTCCCATCCCTTAAGATCAATATGTCAACCGGTGAGAGGTACCGATTCGTATGAAGAGTCTCCAGATCAGCTGACCCCCGAAAACACTCCCTGACAATGCTGTTGTCCGAAGTGGATGCGCGTTCAAGAAATTTAATGGCAGAGCCAATCAAGAAAGCATCAATCCTCTCGAAATCAACAGAATCATAAATAGACCTGCAGGAAGGCCTCCGTAAAGTGCCATCAGGTCCCATTCTCGGACGCAATCCCAGACAGGATGTCAGGATTCTTCTCTCCCATATCCTAAGCCTCTCCATTTGGCTAGAAGATATCCCCGACCAAACTGGAAAGGCATAGGACAGAAGAGGTCTTATAACCTGCCTATACACAGCTACTTTGATCCTATCACTAAGACCAGTCCGTCGACGAAGTAATCGATGGTACATATAGAACACCCTCTTTACCTTCTCCAGGACAAAATCAATATGTCTATAAAATTCAAAGTTCTCATGGAATATAACACCGAGATACTTAATCCTGTCCGAGGTCCGCACGCGTTCGCCACCAATATGCAAATCTGGGACAAATCCCCTCGCATTAGGGAAAAGTCGACCCCGCTTGCCCTTAATCAGAACACCGTCTGTCTTGTCCATATTCAGAGTCAGCCCCCATTTAACAAAATATTCCCTAAGAACATCTAAATAACTGTTCATCCTATTATTCAAGGTCATCGCCCTAGGGCCACTTATAGCCACCAGGATATCATCAGCATATGTGAGCAAAATACAGCCATCAGGGGGCTGCGGTATGTCAGAAACAAAAATATTATACAGGACAGGACCCAAAAGGGAACCCTGCGGTACACCTGCCTCAACAGTCCGAATATCAGACACTACACCATTCACCTTAACACGGAACGTCCGATCCTTCAAAAAGTCGGCCACCATCCTGTATGTACCCCTGTCGAATCCTAAGTCTCTCATCTTGTAAATGATCCCGTCCTGCCATGCGGTGTCAAAAGCCTTCGCAAAGTCCAGACTTACAGCCAAAGTAGGACATCTCCTGTTAAGTCCTCTAGCGACATAGTCCGTAAATACCATGAGGGCCTGGGAAGTCGAGTGACCATTCCTGAATCCAAACTGGCAGTCCCTCAGTATATCGCCATCCATAATCCTACGTCGTATCCTAGATAGAATAAACCATTCCATCAATTTACCAAATGATGACAACAATGATATCGGTCTGTAGTTCCCAGACCCCCTAGGATCCGAACCCGATTTGATTATAGGCACAACCAGCGCCTCCTTCCATGCGACCGGGTAGTATCCGATATTAAGACAGTGATTAATCAGGATTGCCAAATGTCGCCATGTTGCAACATCCGTTTTCCTGAGGACAAAGTCCGGAACTCCATCAATACCACTGGACTTTTTATTTGCTCTCCTTTTCAGAGCGTAGCCGACATCACAAGAGGTCACAAATTCGCCCTCCTCAGAGCGAACAGAATCATCAACCATAGTGCCATCTGCCAGCATTGCCTGACCGAAAGTCAAGAATGGCACATGGTCCGCCAGTGCTGAGACTTCCCGACGCACGATATCCCCAAAAGAAGATGTGCGCATATCACATCCACCTTTGTGAACATCGCAAAATCGATCAGCCAACAGCTCTGATTTGTCTGAATCCACTGTGAGAAGTGTTCCATCAGTACCAACCAGCTCCCCAATCGGTGCTCTACTGCGTATGCCAGCACCCCTCTTCACACGACTGAAGGTCCTATCATTAAGACGAATTCTCTGTAGATAATCCGTCCAATAGTGGTCCTCATATATGGCAATGGCACCCTGGATAATCCTGTCCAAATTTCGAATATCAGCCTTCAGAATGGAAGATCTCGCCGGATCAACAGTCCTCCATAATACCCTTCTAAGCCTTTTCTTCTCAGATATAAAGTGCAGTATATTAGGCGGAAGCCTAACCAGTCCCTTGTTACCCAAGGGCACCCTTGAAATAGATCGCTCCATTGCGTCCCTAAAAACAGCTCCCATGGCCTCAATACTGGCATCAATATCCCGTGAAGAAACGTTGCGGTCTAGTGGAAGTCCACTATCCGGTAAATCCCTCTCCAATATCTCATTGAATAGCCTTCTGTCCATCCGATCAAAATTGTAACAGTATGATCGAGTTGCCCGTTGCAGTTCCCTACTCTCAATAACAATCTCCACCCCCCGATGGTCCGATTCATATGATAATGTCCGAAGCCCAGCATCAGATGCCGTGGACAAGGTAATATCAGACGAGGTCATAAATATATCCAAATAGGACGACGATATTCCGCAAACACGGGTCGGGCCCCTAGTCCGGTGGATATCCATATTGGGACACGAAAGTAGAAAATCACGAAGATTACGTCCACTACGATTACAAACGTCACCCCCCCAGTATGAGTGCTTAGCATTCAGATCCCCCCCTATCAAGAGACTACCCCTGGTGGAGAGGTCCAAGACCGGATCAAGATCGGCCAGATTCAACGTCTCCTGTGGACGCAGGTACATGGAAATAACCGTCATCACACTACCATCAGTCCTATTCACCTCCACCGCCGTGTTCTCAATACCACCGAGATCGATATGAATTCTATTGGAACACAGGTCATCCCTCACAAGTACGGCAGTACCACCACCGCGTCTGCCCACTCGGTCCTGTCTGTAAATCCTGTATCCCTCCAAGGCCAGTGTATGCCTGGGGGATAATTTATGCTCCGCCATAAGAAGTATATCCGGTGAATGTTCCCTCAAAAATAAACTTAAATAATGTCGCTTGTGCCTTGACACAATCGAGTTAACGTTAATAAAAATAATCTTAATAGTATTAGCCATCATGCTGGAGTGACATTAACATACCGAGCAAAGCCCGAGACTTTTCCCCATCATTATTAAGCGACCTATACTCACGTGCAAAGCCCCGCAACTTCCCTAAGCAGTCCATGAAGTTTCCCCCCAATAACCGCTTACAGTCAGCATCGATAAGATCATACTCAGCCCTAGCAGATGCTAGTGTCACGCCAGAACTCAAAACAGGCCCTAATGAACCCGAATCTAAAACCCTCCCTGTTACACCATCACACCTCCCGTTCAATGCCGCTTTTGCGGCAGCTGCATAAGAGAACCCGTTAACGGTCCTCGACATACTCATAGAAGATCGATCCCTAACAACTGGATTAGTACTCTTCCTGGTTCTCAATTTCTCCAAAAGTTGCCGACGCTTTGGACAATCCTTAGAACTGGCAGCATGACCTTCATTACCACAGTTAGCACAGCTAACCGGGAGACCTACCCTCTTAACAGCCTGTCCTGTGACAGGGTCTGTTAACAACTTCTCAGCCGTGTTCTCACCCTTTGGGGGAACCTCACAATTCCCCGGTCCATGAGAACCAGCACACTTCACACACCTGAAAGGCATGTTACAATTGATGGCCACATGACCAAAGCGCTGACAATTGTAGCATTGAATCACATCCCGACGGACATGTTTCTCCATATCAACCTTACAGTGTAGAATATACCTAATATTACGGAATCCCTTAAGGTCAGAATCCCTGCCAATCTGGAATAGCCATCGATCCCTACCAAGTTTGTGCAACCCCAATATCCTGATGTCTATCTGAAGACCCTGCATATATTCTCGGACCTCGTCAACATCAAATGAGTCAGACAATCCCCTGACAACTATTGAAAATGGTCTCTGTGCCTTTGGAGTGTGAGTATAATAATTCACACCCATCTCCCTAAGTAACACCTTCAATTTACCAAAATCCTCTATGGTGCAAACCCCTATATTGGTAATGTTCCTACCCAAAATCTTAATATTATAGTCCTTATGACCTAAAACCTTCTCCAGTCTACTACTCACTTCCTTAATATTAATATTATACGATGTTATAATAGGAACTGACTTACTCTTCAGGTTCTTCCTCTCAGTAGTCACCGTTGCAGTCTTTTGATTGTTATTGGCCGCCTTCTTCATGGCCCTATTTGTTGCTGATGAGCCACCTGCAGCATTAGCCAAATTCTGTTGCTTCGATGTTGACGCCACTATACCATTTCCTTTGTTTTGTTCAAATGTTGAGCCCACTGTGGCATCAGCCTGGCTTCCTTGATTTTTCGATGAGCCAACTATAGCATTAGTCTGGCACACTTGCTGTCCAGCTACGGCAGTAGCCTGGCTTCCAATCTGCGCATCTGCTAATTTAATTGGGACACTAGCATTCTTTGGTTCAAATTTCACCTCTTCTGTAACGTCCATTTCATCACAGCTAGAGGAAGAGTCACCCACTTCACTTTGTTCCACACGAACAATTAATTCTTCCAGATTTTTTCTTAATTTTTCATTTTCCTTAAGAAGATATTCAAATTTCTTATTGATGATATCTAATTCATCATCTCTATCATCTACCATTTGTTGAAGTTCCTCCACTGTAGCTCCAACTCTGAGTCTCTTCCTTGGAATCCGACCCTTGTCGGACTCCATTATAAGTTATTTTTGCACTAACTAATAGGGCAGTATCTATCCGCTCAATAACAGAATAATCGAATTATACCCAATGTTAACACACTGCCTCCTATGCGATTCTCACACAGTTCAATGAGGTCAAAAAATCACAATAAATAAATGCTAACTTGTCCTTTTTCAAGCAACTCCACACTTTGTTTTTATTATTCTTGCTCTATTCGCCCACTTTTCACTTTCAGGTACTTTTATATTTGAACACACATCACAAGTGTAACACAAGCACTCATAATTTTGTTTCCTCTACTACTCGTATTTATACCAGATTGAGATAAAATTAGAGGGAGCAAGAAATATACTATTGTACTTTTCATATCGTGTGCGTTGTTTCAGCTAAAAAATCACCCCTTAAATTTTATTAAGAATTTTCTATATAAACCGGCCATTATGGTACAACAATTTTATTCTTGTGTTAACAGTGATCGTGTGAAAAAGTGTTTAAACAAAGTCAATTGAAAAGAGATGGCTCGTACTAAGCAAACTGCCCGTAAATCGACTGGTGGCAAAGCACCACGTAAACAATTGGCTACTAAGGCTGCTCGTAAAAGTGCACCAGCTACCGGTGGTGTTAAGAAACCTCATCGTTATCGCCCTGGTACTGTAGCTTTACGTGAAATTCGTCGTTATCAGAAGAGTACTGAATTGTTGATCCGCAAATTGCCATTCCAACGTTTGGTTCGTGAAATTGCTCAAGATTTCAAGACAGATTTGCGTTTCCAGAGCTCTGCTGTTATGGCTCTTCAAGAGGCTAGTGAAGCTTATTTGGTTGGTCTTTTTGAAGATACAAACTTGTGTGCCATACACGCTAAACGTGTCACCATTATGCCTAAAGATATCCAATTGGCCAGACGTATTCGTGGTGAACGTGCTTAAGCACCAAAATATGACAATAATGATATTAGCAACAGACAAAATCGGTCCTTTTCAGGACCACAAAACATTTTTTAAAAAGAGATTTTACATTTTTTGGTTGTAATTTTTTCTGCTCCACGTGGATATTGTGTTGAAACTAATAAACATTTTATAATTTGTTTGAAAACAATCTTTAATATGGAACTTTAGTTTGTTTCAAAATTTGTTAGTATTTTTTTTTTTTTGTTTACATATTTACTTTTAGTTAATTTCAAATTGAAAATTTATAAACTAAAAATTTTTTATAATTTTGGTTTTAAGTGGTGGCTTTTTAAATAAAATTAAATGGATTTTTTTTTAAACAAACTTTATTTTGAATTTGATAGATTCTTTTAAGGACCAATAAACATATTTAAAGAGAGATTTTGATTTATTGTTTTCGTGTGTCTAAAATAAATTTTGTCTGTATTTATTATAATAAAATAAATTATAAAAAAATTATTTGTTTTCTCTGAAACTACATTTTATTTTTTGTAGCATGGACCAGAAATGTGAATAAATAATAGTATTCATATTTTATTATTGTTTTTTATTTTTAATATATTAAAATATTTTTATCGTACTATACTCAGAAATTTTGTATAAATAAAATATTTCCTGGTTTTTTTTTTTTAATTTTTTACTTGTATATTTTTAGAAGTATAAGTCCATAAAAAAAAATCTAACGAATATAAAATAAAATTTATTCGCTATTAACGAATTTAATTGCTATAATTTTTATATTTTTTATTTTTTTCGTATAACATAACAAATATGTACATATGTATGTATGTATGTATGTATATTACTTATTCGTGAAGAAATTTTTACACTTACATACATACAATGTATGTATATGTTTCAAATAAGGCATGTTCATATTTTATGGTAGGAGCATTTTTTATTTAATTTCCATTATATATTCATGATAAATATTTAAATTAAATATTGAATAAATTAATTGAATATTGCTTTTTAAAATGTTTATTCACAAATATAGAAAAATCAATACTTCTCTTTTTGTTCTGAATGTATATTTTCATTAAGAAATTTGTAAAATAAATTTTAAATTTCGATATAAATATGGTGTTATTTTGCAGTAATATTATTAAAGCAAAATATCTATACGCGGCAAAATTATTTGCTCATTTTAATATTAGACAAATTTATTATAAATACATTTCATTCTAAATAAATGTTTCACTGCAAAAGAAAAAAATATATACATACATATGTAAGTAAATAATTTCAAAAATATACATTTATTGTTCACGGATGAAATGAATGATAGTAAGAATTTAGCAAATAATTCAAAAAGATATTAATAAATAATAAAGTAATTTATAATATTTATAATATATATAACTATATAAATGATAATGTGTAGAATTATTAGTAAAAATTGGCATTATTTTTGTTATGTGTTAAAATTTGTGAAATAAATCGTTCAAAGATTATCATGACAATATGAGCCAACTGACGCTGTGATAGAGTAAATTTTAAAATAATTTTCAAAAATCTAAAAATTAAAAACATTAAATTTTTTTTAATTCACTTTAAAGAAAACACATGCGATATTATTTTGACATTAATTTTGTAAAAGTTTTTTGTAAATATATAACAATTATTTGTAATTATATTAATATTTTATGATAAACATATTAAAAACTTGTCAGAAAAATTGCTATATAATATATTTGGTACAATGAAATTTAATAATTTTTATTAAAATACAATTTACAACACCTAGACTATGAATTATGAAAATAATTTTTCATTTTTTTTATTTAGTATAATTAAAATGGTTGAAAATAAGAAAAAACTCTTATTAAATTCTACTCGCGCTCTCACTAAAAATATAGCAAATTGTTATTGGCGACTACTATGAACTTCTCATGATAACGATGTATCTGGTGGTTTTGTTGTACAATATACAAATTTTTTACTTATAATAATAATAAAAGAAAAAGAGTGAAGAAACAGATGTCTGACTCCGCTGTTGTTGAAAATACTGCCTCACCCGTTGCTGCACCAGCAGCCGAAAAGAAGGCAAAAAAAGTTACTGCAGCCAAGGCAAAGAAACCATCAGCTGTGCCATCTCATCCCCCAACTCAACAAATGGTTGATGCTGCTATTAAAACATTGAAGGAACGTGGTGGTTCATCTCTTGCAGCTATTAAGAAATACATGGCCGGTACTTACAAGGTAGATGCACAAAAATTGGCCCCTTTCATTAAGAAATATTTGAAGAGTGCCGTAACTAGTGGAAAACTAATTCAAACAAAAGGTAAGGGTGCTTCTGGTTCATTCAAATTGTCAGCTGCCGCCTCAAAAGATCCAAAGGAAAAGAAACCCGCTTCTGAAAAGAAAAAAGTTTCTGCTGCTTTAGACAAAAAGAAAAAGTCAGCCACCGCTGCCAAAAAGAAGGCTGCAGTTTCAGCTAAAAAACCAACTGCCGCTAAAAAGACTGCTGAAAAGAAAAAGACCGAAAAGGTCAATGCTAAAACTGCCAAAAAGACTGGCACAGTTAAAGCAAAACCCGCTAAAAAGGCACCCGCAACTAAACCAAAAGCACCCAAAGCAAAAACCGCTGCTGCAGCCAAGCCCAAAAAGGCATCTCCACCCAAGAAACCAGCTGCCAAAAAAGCCATCGCCAAAAAGTAAATTTATTAATTTTCAATATGTATTTGAAAAACAAATATTTATTACTTAAACAGCCCTTTTCAGGGCTACAAAATAATTAACACAAAAGAGATTTAATTACAAATTCGAAACTTTATTTATTTTTAAATAGTAGTAGTATTTTACACAGCCATATTTATTTTATTGTAGACATTTGTGTTAAAGTATGTATTCCAAAGGAAAATTTAGCTCATGACGTTTCTAAAACACAATGTTATAAAAATTCATTAAATCAAATGTTAGGTAGCAAAAATAATTTCTATCTTGTAAAAAAAAACACGACATTAATTAAAATAATGCAAATATAAATTTTAAAATTATGTTGTTTTAGAACCACAATAATTTATAAATATGTTCAACTAATATTTTAATGCTTGATATTTTTATATCAAATGTCGATTTAAAAAATGACTGTTTTGACATTTATAATAAATTTGTATTGTTTAAAAATTAAATTTTGACAGGAAAAATAAATTCTACATACATCCATACATATATATTTTCTGAGCAAATTTCACACTTGCCGTCGGAAAAACACAATCTTTCATGTTTAAATTCATTCAACTCATATTGAAAATGTAAAAAAAAAAACAAAATTATTTATCAATATCGTAAACTAAAATTTAAATTGTATAAAAATATATTTATATCAAATGTCGAATTTTATGAATGATATTTGTAAAAAAAAAACATGATTGAAAAATTAAACTTGCCAGGGATTAAATTCAACGTATGTGTTGATATGAAAAAAGCATTTTCTAAAAACAAAAATTCACACATGCCTTCGGCAAAACAGAATGTTATAAAATTTCATTAAATTGAAAGTATTTTTTGTGGAAATAATAACGAAAAACAATCTAGTTTGAAATATTAATCAATAATCGACTTTAGTTTCTGTATTTTTCCCATTTTAAATATTTAGAAACTATTTATTTAAAACTAATACATATATTTGTATAGATAATTTTGTGAAACATTAAAATTTTTATATTTTCCATTTAATTAAAAAATAGTTTTCCTGCTTGATAACAAATTAAAACTCTTTTAAAATTTATGTTGTGGCCCTGAGAAGGGCCGTTTGTAATTGAAAATCGTGATGTATAAATAATAAAATTTACTTGGAGCTGGTGTATTTGGTGACAGCCTTGGTGCCTTCACTGACAGCGTGCTTGGCCAATTCACCGGGCAACAATAGACGGACAGCAGTTTGGATTTCTCGACTGGTGATGGTCGAACGTTTGTTGTATTGAGCCAAGCGAGATGCTTCAGCGGCAATACGTTCGAAAATATCATTAACAAAACTGTTCATGATACTCATGGCCTTTGAAGAAATACCAGTATCGGGATGTACTTGTTTCAACACTTTGTAAATGTAGATAGCATAACTCTCCTTACGCTTAGAGGTGGAGAAAACATCGATGGTACTTTCGATGTATCGATGTTTTTGCATTTTTGGTAAACATCGATGTTTGACGAAGACTATCGATGTTTTGTTTGTCACCTCTATAAAAATCGACAAGTTGAATGCAGAAAGTATGGTGGCTATCAAAGAGCTAGCAAAAAAATATTTATGCGTGCCGGCAACTTCCTGCGAGTCGGAACGAATGTTCAGCAAGGCTGGGCAAATTATTTCCGATCGGCGAACGCGCCTCAAGCCGCTCGTGGTCGATAAACTTATGTTTATTAACAAAAACCAGTCAATTTTTGAAAATTTGTAAAGATTTTCGATCTCTATTTTTTATACACGATCTCTTATTTTTAAATACGTTTGTGAAACGTTTTATTATTTTAACCTATGAATTTAAATGTTATGTTTTTTTTTATTTTATTCAATAAATACAATTTTATATTTAATATTTTATTTATTTTAATTACTATTATTTTTACCAGTTTGGTGTTTGCACGTTCATTTTGCATACTTTACAATAATATGTATATTTTCTTCAGAAACATCGATGTTTCGCTTAAAAACATCGAAAACATCGGTGGTAGCAAACATCGATGTTTCTCCACCTCTACTTACGCTTGCGTTTTCTGCTCTTGTCACTCTTGGTGATATTCTTTTGGGCTTTGCCAGCCTTCTTAGTTGCTTTTCCACTAGCTTTAGGAGGCATTTTCAAACAATTTTATTTACTTCTCTTAGTTCTTTACACGTCAGAAACACTTTTAACACTGTTTACAGTTTATAAATTTGAACGAAAAGTGTGCGCATTATATACCTTTTCTCTTGTAGTTGAGATACATTTGTATCTGCATAGTTAGTGTGCTCACAATCAACCACCATGTGCGCCGACATCATTCAAAGAAAGTATAAATAGTCGGTTACTTCGGTAGAAACGACAACAGTTTTGTGTATACAGTGCTTTAGTGAAGTGTTTTAATAACTGAAAAAATAAAAAGAGTGAAAAATGTCTGGTCGTGGTAAAGGTGGCAAAGTTAAGGGAAAGGCAAAGTCTCGTTCAAACCGTGCTGGTTTGCAATTCCCCGTCGGTCGTATCCATCGTTTGTTGCGTAAAGGCAATTATGCTGAACGTGTTGGTGCCGGTGCTCCAGTATACTTAGCTGCCGTTATGGAATATTTGGCCGCTGAAGTTCTTGAATTGGCTGGTAATGCTGCTCGTGACAACAAAAAGACCAGAATTATCCCTCGTCATTTGCAATTGGCCATCCGTCATGACGAAGAATTAAACAACTTGCTGTCTGGCGTAACTATTGCTCAAGGTGGTGTTTTGCCAAACATTCAAGCTGTACTTTTGCCCAAAAAAAACAGAAAAGAAGGCTTAAATTATTTAAAAACAACAAAATTACTACATACATTTTATACAAAACATCGTATATCGACAGAAAAAACAATCCGTCCTTTTCAGGACGACAAATTCATTTTTAAAAAGAGAGTATTGGTTTTTTTTTCAAAAATTAAATATTTATTAGGTATTAATAAAAGTTAAATAAATTGAGCTTAATTTTATATTTATTTGTATAAAATTAATAATATTTTCAAAACAAAGATTTCTCATAATCGTCCACATTTTGGTTACAAAATACATACATTATTGAACATATCTACGCACTAGGCTTGGGCTTAATTGTTCAGTTGAAAAAAAAAAATTGTTCAGCGTTTTCAGTTTAGGGGATTTATCCCCAAATTGAGGATTTTTTTTTCGTGATTTGGGATAAAAATTTCATCTTGGGGATTACAGCACACTTCGTCAGGTATTTTGTAGTTTGAACAACATTTACTATTTTTTAGTCTACATTTAATGTGTATTAAACTGTTATATATATTTAATCACATTTTGTTTCTAATTTTATTTTTGAATTTTTAAAAATCTGCATTGATTTAAAAAAAACTGTTTTTTGGAGTAAAAATCTGCAGCCTGTTTTGCACTTCAAAAAGCTGCAAAAAACAGATAAATCTGCACATTTGGCAACGCTGTTTCTAAGCGAAAATATAGGTACATACATACATACATACATATGTAATATGAATTATTTTTGAATTTTAAAATGTAAATTGTTAAATAATTCGGTATGTCAAAAATCATTTCGAAAAATATACCTACATACATACATATTTCTTGTTTGCACTTTTTTATTAGACAAAATGTTTATTTTTCAGAAATTTTCCTCTATTATTTAAAATTTATATTGTTTAATATCGATATTTTTCAGTCAATTTTATTATTTAATAGTAATTTTTATTTTTCTAATTGAATATAACAAAATTTGTATCAAATATTTTTTGCATTTAAAAATACAAACCAAGAACAGAAAAATAAAATTAATTGCATTAAAAAAACATGGTTTGTCATTTTACTTTCATGAATAAAATATAAGAGAATTCTTTGTAAACAAATTTTTTTTTCTTCTAGTTTGGAAAAAGTATATACATAATTTATTTGAAAATTCACCACAAAATACACAATTCATTTTACTAAAATTTTAAATAATAAAAACAATTCGCAATAATTATATTTTGAAGAAATTAAAAGCTCTTTTTAAAGATGTTTTGTGGTCCTGAAAAGGACCGATGGGTTGTTTTAATTGAAAATATATATTAATAGTCAGCAAAATAAATTATGCTTAACCGCCGAAACCGTACAAAGTACGACCTTGTCTCTTCAAAGCATAGACAACATCCATGGCGGTGACGGTCTTTCTCTTAGCGTGTTCAGTGTAGGTGACGGCATCACGAATAACGTTTTCCAAAAATACCTTCAAAACACCACGAGTTTCTTCGTAAATCAAACCAGAAATACGTTTTACACCACCACGACGAGCCAAACGTCTAATAGCTGGCTTGGTAATACCTTGGATGTTATCACGCAACACCTTACGATGACGTTTAGCGCCACCTTTTCCCAAGCCTTTGCCACCTTTACCACGACCAGTCATTTTTAGTTTTCTTTATTTTACTTTTTAAACACACTTCACAAATGTAACACAAGCACTAATAATTTTGTTTCTATTAGTATCCATTTATTTCCAAATTATCATTCACATTGCTTTTCTTAAACTACGTTTCCTAAATTAGATTTCTTAACATACACAGAGTATTTTTCTAAGACTAGTTACATTGGTCAGGTTATAACAGCTTTACTGTTCACAATCTTTTGAAATTATATATACGAATTTCTTAAAAAAAAAAAATTTCCAAAAAAAAAGGAGTAAAAAAAGGAATTCATTCAGGTCTTAAAGCTAAATTATGAGTAATCTTACAAACTAAATAATACTTAAGACTAGTTAACAAAATAAAGAAACAAAACAAAATAAAATTCAATATGCAAATCAAATTTGCAATTCTCATCACTGTGAGGTGTTATACACCAGATCATCAATATTCAGGGTGTTAATCCTCCTATGATAAAATAAGAGGTCTGCACCACCATAAAGGAGGTTCCCATCCCTTAAGATCAATATGTCAACCGGTGAGAGGTACCGATTCGTATGAAGAGTCTCCAGATCAGCTGACCCCCGAAAACACTCCCTGACAATGCTGTTGTCCGAAGTGGATGCGCGTTCAAGAAATTTAATGGCAGAGCCAATCAAGAAAGCATCAATCCTCTCGAAATCAACAGAATCATAAATAGACCTGCAGGAAGGCCTCCGTAAAGTGCCATCAGGTCCCATTCTCGGACGCAATCCCAGACAGGATGTCAGGATTCTTCTCTCCCATATCCTAAGCCTCTCCATTTGGCTAGAAGATATCCCCGACCAAACTGGAAAGGCATAGGACAGAAGAGGTCTTATAACCTGCCTATACACAGCTACTTTGATCCTATCACTAAGACCAGTCCGTCGACGAAGTAATCGATGGTACATATAGAACACCCTCTTTACCTTCTCCAGGACAAAATCAATATGTCTATAAAATTCAAAGTTCTCATGGAATATAACACCGAGATACTTAATCCTGTCCGAGGTCCGCACGCGTTCGCCACCAATATGCAAATCTGGGACAAATCCCCTCGCATTAGGGTAAAGTCGACCCCGCTTGCCCTTAATCAGAAC
Organism: Bellardia pandia; assembly: GCA_916048285.2. Classification (NCBI taxonomy): domain Eukaryota; kingdom Metazoa; phylum Arthropoda; class Insecta; order Diptera; family Calliphoridae; genus Bellardia; species Bellardia pandia. The sequence goes on along the minus strand of OU696532.1, from coordinate 88,393,004 downwards.
ACCGTCTGTCTTGTCCATATTCAGAGTCAGCCCCCATTTAACAAAATATTCCCTAAGAACATCTAAATAACTGTTCATCCTATTATTCAAGGTCATCGCCCTAGGGCCACTTATAGCCACCAGGATATCATCAGCATATGTGAGCAAAATACAGCCATCAGGGGGCTGCGGTATGTCAGAAACAAAAATATTATACAGGACAGGACCCAAAAGGGAACCCTGCGGTACACCTGCCTCAACAGTCCGAATATCAGACACTACACCATTCACCTTAACACGGAACGTCCGATCCTTCAAAAAGTCGGCCACCATCCTGTATGTACCCCTGTCGAATCCTAAGTCTCTCATCTTGTAAATGATCCCGTCCTGCCATGCGGTGTCAAAAGCCTTCGCAAAGTCCAGACTTACAGCCAAAGTAGGACATCTCCTGTTAAGTCCTCTAGCGACATAGTCCGTAAATACCATGAGGGCCTGGGAAGTCGAGTGACCATTCCTGAATCCAAACTGGCAGTCCCTCAGTATATCGCCATCCATAATCCTACGTCGTATCCTAGATAGAATAAACCATTCCATCAATTTACCAAATGATGACAACAATGATATCGGTCTGTAGTTCCCAGACCCCCTAGGATCCGAACCCGATTTGATTATAGGCACAACCAGCGCCTCCTTCCATGCGACCGGGTAGTATCCGATATTAAGACAGTGATTAATCAGGATTGCCAAATGTCGCCATGTTGCAACATCCGTTTTCCTGAGGACAAAGTCCGGAACTCCATCAATACCACTGGACTTTTTATTTGCTCTCCTTTTCAGAGCGTAGCCGACATCACAAGAGGTCACAAATTCGCCCTCCTCAGAGCGAACAGAATCATCAAACATAGTGCCATCTGCCAGCATTGCCTGACCGAAAGTCAAGAATGGCACATGGTCCGCCAGTGCTGAGACTTCCCGACGCACGATATCCCCAAAAGAAGATGTGCGCATATCACATCCACCTTTGTGAACATCGCAAAATCGATCAGCCAACAGCTCTGATTTGTCTGAATCCACTGTGAGAAGTGTTCCATCAGTACCAACCAGCTCCCCAATCGGTGCTCTACTGCGTATGCCAGCACCCCTCTTCACACGACTGAAGGTCCTATCATTAAGACGAATTCTCTGTAGATAATCCGTCCAATAGTGGTCCTCATATATGGCAATGGCACCCTGGATAATCCTGTCCAAATTTCGAATATCAGCCTTCAGAATGGAAGATCTCGCCGGATCAACAGTCCTCCATAATACCCTTCTAAGCCTTTTCTTCTCAGATATAAAGTGCAGTATATTAGGCGGAAGCCTAACCAGTCCCTTGTTACCCAAGGGCACCCTTGAAATAGATCGCTCCATTGCGTCCCTAAAAACAGCTCCCATGGCCTCAATACTGGCATCAATATCCCGTGAAGAAACGTTGCGGTCTAGTGGAAGTCCACTATCCGGTAAATCCCTCTCCAATATCTCATTGAATAGCCTTCTGTCCATCCGATCAAAATTGTAACAGTATGATCGAGTTGCCCGTTGCAGTTCCCTACTCTCAATAACAATCTCCACCCCCCGATGGTCCGATTCATATGATAATGTCCGAAGCCCAGCATCAGATGCCGTGGACAAGGTAATATCAGACGAGGTCATAAATATATCCAAATAGGACGACGATATTCCGCAAACACGGGTCGGGCCCCTAGTCCGGTGGATATCCATATTGGGACACGAAAGTAGAAAATCACGAAGATTACGTCCACTACGATTACAAACGTCACCCCCCCAGTATGAGTGCTTAGCATTCAGATCCCCCCCTATCAAGAGACTACCCCTGGTGGAGAGGTCCAAGACCGGATCAAGATCGGCCAGATTCAACGTCTCCTGTGGACGCAGGTACATGGAAATAACCGTCATCACACTACCATCAGTCCTATTCACCTCCACCGCCGTGTTCTCAATACCACCGAGATCGATATGAATTCTATTGGAACACAGGTCATCCCTCACAAGTACGGCAGTACCACCACCGCGTCTGCCCACTCGGTCCTGTCTGTAAATCCTGTATCCCTCCAAGGCCAGTGTATGCCTGGGGGATAATTTATGCTCCGCCATAAGAAGTATATCCGGTGAATGTTCCCTCAAAAATAAACTTAAATAATGTCGCTTGTGCCTTGACACAATCGAGTTAACGTTAATAAAAATAATCTTAATAGTATTAGCCATCATGCTGGAGTGACATTAACATACCGAGCAAAGCCCGAGACTTTTCCCCATCATTATTAAGCGACCTATACTCACGTGCAAAGCCCCGCAACTTCCCTAAGCAGTCCATGAAGTTTCCCCCCAATAACCGCTTACAGTCAGCATCGATAAGATCATACTCAGCCCTAGCAGATGCTAGTGTCACGCCAGAACTCAAAACAGGCCCTAATGAACCCGAATCTAAAACCCTCCCTGTTACACCATCACACCTCCCGTTCAATGCCGCTTTTGCGGCAGCTGCATAAGAGAACCCGTTAACGGTCCTCGACATACTCATAGAAGATCGATCCCTAACAACTGGATTAGTACTCTTCCTGGTTCTCAATTTCTCCAAAAGTTGCCGACGCTTTGGACAATCCTTAGAACTGGCAGCATGACCTTCATTACCACAGTTAGCACAGCTAACCGGGAGACCTACCCTCTTAACAGCCTGTCCTGTGACAGGGTCTGTTAACAACTTCTCAGCCGTGTTCTCACCCTTTGGGGGAACCTCACAATTCCCCGGTCCATGAGAACCAGCACACTTCACACACCTGAAAGGCATGTTACAATTGATGGCCACATGACCAAAGCGCTGACAATTGTAGCATTGAATCACATCCCGACGGACATGTTTCTCCATATCAACCTTACAGTGTAGAATATACCTAATATTACGGAATCCCTTAAGGTCAGAATCCCTGCCAATCTGGAATAGCCATCGATCCCTACCAAGTTTGTGCAACCCCAATATCCTGATGTCTATCTGAAGACCCTGCATATATTCTCGGACCTCGTCAACATCAAATGAGTCAGACAATCCCCTGACAACTATTGAAAATGGTCTCTGTGCCTTTGGAGTGTGAGTATAATAATTCACACCCATCTCCCTAAGTAACACCTTCAATTTACCAAAATCCTCTATGGTGCAAACCCCTATATTGGTAATGTTCCTACCCAAAATCTTAATATTATAGTCCTTATGACCTAAAACCTTCTCCAGTCTACTACTCACTTCCTTAATATTAATATTATACGATGTTATAATAGGAACTGACTTACTCTTCAGGTTCTTCCTCTCAGTAGTCACCGTTGCAGTCTTTTGATTGTTATTGGCCGCCTTCTTCATGGCCCTATTTGTTGCTGATGAGCCACCTGCAGCATTAGCCAAATTCTGTTGCTTCGATGTTGACGCCACTATACCATTTCCTTTGTTTTGTTCAAATGTTGAGCCCACTGTGGCATCAGCCTGGCTTCCTTGATTTTTCGATGAGCCAACTATAGCATTAGTCTGGCACACTTGCTGTCCAGCTACGGCAGTAGCCTGGCTTCCAATCTGCGCATCTGCTAATTTAATTGGGACACTAGCATTCTTTGGTTCAAATTTCACCTCTTCTGTAACGTCCATTTCATCACAGCTAGAGGAAGAGTCACCCACTTCACTTTGTTCCACACGAACAATTAATTCTTCCAGATTTTTTCTTAATTTTTCATTTTCCTTAAGAAGATATTCAAATTTCTTATTGATGATATCTAATTCATCATCTCTATCATCTACCATTTGTTGAAGTTCCTCCACTGTAGCTCCAACTCTGAGTCTCTTCCTTGGAATCCGACCCTTGTCGGACTCCATTATAAGTTATTTTTGCACTAACTAATAGGGCAGTATCTATCCGCTCAATAACAGAATAATCGAATTATACCCAATGTTAACACACTGCCTCCTATGCGATTCTCACACAGTTCAATGAGGTCAAAAAATCACAATAAATAAATGCTAACTTGTCCTTTTTCAAGCAACTCCACACTTTGTTTTTATTATTCTTGCTCTATTCGCCCACTTTTCACTTTCAGGTACTTTTATATTTGAACACACATCACAAGTGTAACACAAGCACTCATAATTTTGTTTCCTCTACTACTCGTATTTATACCAGATTGAGATAAAATTAGAGGGAGCAAGAAATATACTATTGTACTTTTCATATCGTGTGCGTTGTTTCAGCTAAAAAATCACCCCTTAAATTTTATTAAGAATTTTCTATATAAACCGGCCATTATGGTACAACAATTTTATTCTTGTGTTAACAGTGATCGTGTGAAAAAGTGTTTAAACAAAGTCAATTGAAAAGAGATGGCTCGTACTAAGCAAACTGCCCGTAAATCGACTGGTGGCAAAGCACCACGTAAACAATTGGCTACTAAGGCTGCTCGTAAAAGTGCACCAGCTACCGGTGGTGTTAAGAAACCTCATCGTTATCGCCCTGGTACTGTAGCTTTACGTGAAATTCGTCGTTATCAGAAGAGTACTGAATTGTTGATCCGCAAATTGCCATTCCAACGTTTGGTTCGTGAAATTGCTCAAGATTTCAAGACAGATTTGCGTTTCCAGAGCTCTGCTGTTATGGCTCTTCAAGAGGCTAGTGAAGCTTATTTGGTTGGTCTTTTTGAAGATACAAACTTGTGTGCCATACACGCTAAACGTGTCACCATTATGCCTAAAGATATCCAATTGGCCAGACGTATTCGTGGTGAACGTGCTTAAGCACCAAAATATGACAATAATGATATTAGCAACAGACAAAATCGGTCCTTTTCAGGACCACAAAACATTTTTTAAAAAGAGATTTTACATTTTTTGGTTGTAATTTTTTCTGCTCCACGTGGATATTGTGTTGAAACTAATAAACATTTTATAATTTGTTTGAAAACAATCTTTAATATGGAACTTTAGTTTGTTTCAAAATTTGTTAGTATTTTTTTTTTTTTTGTTTACATATTTACTTTTAGTTAATTTCAAATTGAAAATTTATAAACTAAAAATTTTTTATAATTTTGGTTTTAAGTGGTGGCTTTTTAAATAAAATTAAATGGATTTTTTTTTAAACAAACTTTATTTTGAATTTGATAGATTCTTTTAAGGACCAATAAACATATTTAAAGAGAGATTTTGATTTATTGTTTTCGTGTGTCTAAAATAAATTTTGTCTGTATTTATTATAATAAAATAAATTATAAAAAAATTATTTGTTTTCTCTGAAACTACATTTTATTTTTTGTAGCATGGACCAGAAATGTGAATAAATAATAGTATTCATATTTTATTATTGTTTTTTATTTTTAATATATTAAAATATTTTTATCGTACTATACTCAGAAATTTTGTATAAATAAAATATTTCCTGGTTTTTTTTTTTTAATTTTTTACTTGTATATTTTTAGAAGTATAAGTCCATAAAAAAAAATCTAACGAATATAAAATAAAATTTATTCGCTATTAACGAATTTAATTGCTATAATTTTTATATTTTTTATTTTTTTCGTATAACATAACAAATATGTACATATGTATGTATGTATGTATGTATATTACTTATTCGTGAAGAAATTTTTACACTTACATACATACAATGTATGTATATGTTTCAAATAAGGCATGTTCATATTTTATGGTAGGAGCATTTTTTATTTAATTTCCATTATATATTCATGATAAATATTTAAATTAAATATTGAATAAATTAATTGAATATTGCTTTTTAAAATGTTTATTCACAAATATAGAAAAATCAATACTTCTCTTTTTGTTCTGAATGTATATTTTCATTAAGAAATTTGTAAAATAAATTTTAAATTTCGATATAAATATGGTGTTATTTTGCAGTAATATTATTAAAGCAAAATATCTATACGCGGCAAAATTATTTGCTCATTTTAATATTAGACAAATTTATTATAAATACATTTCATTCTAAATAAATGTTTCACTGCAAAAGAAAAAAATATATACATACATATGTAAGTAAATAATTTCAAAAATATACATTTATTGTTCACGGATGAAATGAATGATAGTAAGAATTTAGCAAATAATTCAAAAAGATATTAATAAATAATAAAGTAATTTATAATATTTATAATATATATAACTATATAAATGATAATATGTAGAATTATTAGTAAAAATTGGCATTATTTTTGTTATGTGTTAAAATTTGTGAAATAAATCGTTCAAAGATTATCATGACAATATGAGCCAACTGACGCTGTGATAGAGTAAATTTTAAAATAATTTTCAAAAATCTAAAAATTAAAAACATTAAATTTTTTTTAATTCACTTTAAAGAAAACACATGCGATATTATTTTGACATTAATTTTGTAAAAGTTTTTTGTAAATATATAACAATTATTTGTAATTATATTAATATTTTATGATAAACATATTAAAAACTTGTCAGAAAAATTGCTATATAATATATTTGGTACAATGAAATTTAATAATTTTTATTAAAATACAATTTACAACACCTAGACTATGAATTATGAAAATAATTTTTCATTTTTTTTATTTAGTATAATTAAAATGGTTGAAAATAAGAAAAAACTCTTATTAAATTCTACTCGCGCTCTCACTAAAAATATAGCAAATTGTTATTGGCGACTACTATGAACTTCTCATGATAACGATGTATCTGGTGGTTTTGTTGTACAATATACAAATTTTTTACTTATAATAATAATAAAAGAAAAAGAGTGAAGAAACAGATGTCTGACTCCGCTGTTGTTGAAAATACTGCCTCACCCGTTGCTGCACCAGCAGCCGAAAAGAAGGCAAAAAAAGTTACTGCAGCCAAGGCAAAGAAACCATCAGCTGTGCCATCTCATCCCCCAACTCAACAAATGGTTGATGCTGCTATTAAAACATTGAAGGAACGTGGTGGTTCATCTCTTGCAGCTATTAAGAAATACATGGCCGGTACTTACAAGGTAGATGCACAAAAATTGGCCCCTTTCATTAAGAAATATTTGAAGAGTGCCGTAACTAGTGGAAAACTAATTCAAACAAAAGGTAAGGGTGCTTCTGGTTCATTCAAATTGTCAGCTGCCGCCTCAAAAGATCCAAAGGAAAAGAAACCCGCTTCTGAAAAGAAAAAAGTTTCTGCTGCTTTAGACAAAAAGAAAAAGTCAGCCACCGCTGCCAAAAAGAAGGCTGCAGTTTCAGCTAAAAAACCAACTGCCGCTAAAAAGACTGCTGAAAAGAAAAAGACCGAAAAGGTCAATGCTAAAACTGCCAAAAAGACTGGCACAGTTAAAGCAAAACCCGCTAAAAAGGCACCCGCAACTAAACCAAAAGCACCCAAAGCAAAAACCGCTGCTGCAGCCAAGCCCAAAAAGGCATCTCCACCCAAGAAACCAGCTGCCAAAAAAGCCATCGCCAAAAAGTAAATTTATTAATTTTCAATATGTATTTGAAAAACAAATATTTATTACTTAAACAGCCCTTTTCAGGGCTACAAAATAATTAACACAAAAGAGATTTAATTACAAATTCGAAACTTTATTTATTTTTAAATAGTAGTAGTATTTTACACAGCCATATTTATTTTATTGTAGACATTTGTGTTAAAGTATGTATTCCAAAGGAAAATTTAGCTCATGACGTTTCTAAAACACAATGTTATAAAAATTCATTAAATCAAATGTTAGGTAGCAAAAATAATTTCTATCTTGTAAAAAAAAACACGACATTAATTAAAATAATGCAAATATAAATTTTAAAATTATGTTGTTTTAGAACCACAATAATTTATAAATATGTTCAACTAATATTTTAATGCTTGATATTTTTATATCAAATGTCGATTTAAAAAATGACTGTTTTGACATTTATAATAAATTTGTATTGTTTAAAAATTAAATTTTGACAGGAAAAATAAATTCTACATACATCCATACATATATATTTTCTGAGCAAATTTCACACTTGCCGTCGGAAAAACACAATCTTTCATGTTTAAATTCATTCAACTCATATTGAAAATGTAAAAAAAAAAAACAAAATTATTTATCAATATCGTAAACTAAAATTTAAATTGTATAAAAATATATTTATATCAAATGTCGAATTTTATGAATGATATTTGTAAAAAAAAACATGATTGAAAAATTAAACTTGCCAGGGATTAAATTCAACGTATGTGTTGATATGAAAAAAGCATTTTCTAAAAACAAAAATTCACACATGCCTTAGGCAAAACAGAATGTTATAAAATTTCATTAAATTGAAAGTATTTTTTGTGGAAATAATAACGAAAAACAATCTAGTTTGAAATATTAATCAATAATCGACTTTAGTTTCTGTATTTTTCCCATTTTAAATATTTAGAAACTATTTATTTAAAACTAATACATATATTTGTATAGATAATTTTGTGAAACATTAAAATTTTTATATTTTCCATTTAATTAAAAAATAGTTTTCCTGCTTGATAACAAATTAAAACTCTTTTAAAATTTATGTTGTGGCCCTGAGAAGGGCCGTTTGTAATTGAAAATCGTGATGTATAAATAATAAAATTTACTTGGAGCTGGTGTATTTGGTGACAGCCTTGGTGCCTTCACTGACAGCGTGCTTGGCCAATTCACCGGGCAACAATAGACGGACAGCAGTTTGGATTTCTCGACTGGTGATGGTCGAACGTTTGTTGTATTGAGCCAAGCGAGATGCTTCAGCGGCAATACGTTCGAAAATATCATTAACAAAACTGTTCATGATACTCATGGCCTTTGAAGAAATACCAGTATCGGGATGTACTTGTTTCAACACTTTGTAAATGTAGATAGCATAACTCTCCTTACGCTTGCGTTTTCTGCTCTTGTCACTCTTGGTGATATTCTTTTGGGCTTTGCCAGCCTTCTTAGTTGCTTTTCCACTAGCTTTAGGAGGCATTTTCAAACAATTTTATTTACTTCTCTTAGTTCTTTACACGTCAGAAACACTTTTAACACTGTTTACAGTTTATAAATTTGAACGAAAAGTGTGCGCATTATATACCTTTTCTCTTGTAGTTGAGATACATTTGTATCTGCATAGTTAGTGTGCTCACAATCAACCACCATGTGCGCCGACATCATTCAAAGAAAGTATAAATAGTCGGTTACTTCGGTAGAAACGACAACAGTTTTGTGTATACAGTGCTTTAGTGAAGTGTTTTAATAACTGAAAAAATAAAAAGAGTGAAAAATGTCTGGTCGTGGTAAAGGTGGCAAAGTTAAGGGAAAGGCAAAGTCTCGTTCAAACCGTGCTGGTTTGCAATTCCCCGTCGGTCGTATCCATCGTTTGTTGCGTAAAGGCAATTATGCTGAACGTGTTGGTGCCGGTGCTCCAGTATACTTAGCTGCCGTTATGGAATATTTGGCCGCTGAAGTTCTTGAATTGGCTGGTAATGCTGCTCGTGACAACAAAAAGACCAGAATTATCCCTCGTCATTTGCAATTGGCCATCCGTAATGACGAAGAATTAAACAAATTGCTGTCTGGCGTAACTATTGCTCAAGGTGGTGTTTTGCCAAACATTCAAGCTGTACTTTTGCCCAAAAAAACAGAAAAGAAGGCTTAAATTATTTAAAAACAACAAAATTACTACATACATTTTATACAAAACATCGTATATCGACAGAAAAAACAATCCGTCCTTTTCAGGACGACAAATTCATTTTTAAAAAGAGAGTATTGGTTTTTTTTTTTCAAAAATTAAATATTTATTAGGTATTAATAAAAGTTAAATAAATTGAGCTTAATTTTATATTTATTTGTATAAAATTAATAATATTTTCAAAACAAAGATTTCTCATAATCGTCCACATTTTGGTTACAAAATACATACATTATTGAACATATCTACGCACTAGGCTTGGGCTTAATTGTTCAGTTGAAAAAAAAATTGTTCAGCGTTTTCAGTTTAGGGGATTTATCCCCAAATTGAGGATTTTTTTTTCGTGATTTGGGATAAAAATTTCATCTTGGGGATTACAGCACACTTCGTCAGGTATTTTGTAGTTTGAACAACATTTACTATTTTTTAGTCTACATTTAATGTGTATTAAACTGTTATATATATTTAATCACATTTTGTTTCTAATTTTATTTTTGAATTTTTAAAAATCTGCATTGATTTAAAAAAAACTGTTTTTTGGAGTAAAAATCTGCAGCCTGTTTTGCACTTCAAAAAGCTGCAAAAAACAGATAAATCTGCACATTTGGCAACGCTGTTTCTAAGCGAAAATATAGGTACATACATACATACATACATATGTAATATGAATTATTTTTGAATTTTAAAATGTAAATTGTTAAATAATTCGGTATGTCAAAAATCATTTCGAAAAATATACCTACATACATACATATTTCTTGTTTGCACTTTTTTATTAGACAAAATGTTTATTTTTCAGAAATTTTCCTCTATTATTTAAAATTTATATTGTTTAATATCGATATTTTTCAGTCAATTTTATTATTTAATAGTAATTTTTATTTTTCTAATTGAATAAAACAAAATTTGTATCAAATATTTTTTGCATTTAAAAATACAAACCAAGAACAGAAAAATAAAATTAATTGCATTAAAAAAACATGGTTTGTCATTTTACTTTCATGAATAAAATATAAGAGAATTCTTTGTAAACAAATTTTTTTTTCTTCTAGTTTGGAAAAAGTATATACATAATTTATTTGAAAATTCACCACAAAATACACAATTCATTTTACTAAAATTTTAAATAATAAAAACAATTCGCAATAATTATATTTTGAAGAAATTAAAAGCTCTTTTTAAAGATGTTTTGTGGTCCTGAAAAGGACCGATGGGTTGTTTTAATTGAAAATATATATTAATAGTCAGCAAAATAAATTATGCTTAACCGCCGAAACCGTACAAAGTACGACCTTGTCTCTTCAAAGCATAGACAACATCCATGGCGGTGACGGTCTTTCTCTTAGCGTGTTCAGTGTAGGTGACGGCATCACGAATAACGTTTTCCAAAAATACCTTCAAAACACCACGAGTTTCTTCGTAAATCAAACCAGAAATACGTTTTACACCACCACGACGAGCCAAACGTCTAATAGCTGGCTTGGTAATACCTTGGATGTTATCACGCAACACCTTACGATGACGTTTAGCGCCACCTTTTCCCAAGCCTTTGCCACCTTTACCACGACCAGTCATTTTTAGTTTTCTTTATTTTACTTTTTAAACACACTTCACAAATGTAACACAAGCACTAATAATTTTGTTTCTATTAGTATCCATTTATTTCCAAATTATCATTCACATTGCTTTTCTTAAACTACGTTTCCTAAATTAGATTTCTTAACATACACAGAGTATTTTTCTAAGACTAGTTACATTGGTCAGGTTATAACAGCTTTACTGTTCACAATCTTTTGAAATTATATATACGAATTTCTTAAAAAAAAAAAATTTCCAAAAAAAAAGGAGTAAAAAAAGGAATTCATTCAGGTCTTAAAGCTAAATTATGAGTAATCTTACAAACTAAATAATACTTAAGACTAGTTAACAAAATAAAGAAACAAAACAAAATAAAATTCAATATGCAAATCAAATTTGCAATTCTCATCACTGTGAGGTGTTATACACCAGATCATCAATATTCAGGGTGTTAATCCTCCTATGATAAAATAAGAGGTCTGCACCACCATAAAGGAGGTTCCCATCCCTTAAGATCAATATGTCAACCGGTGAGAGGTACCGATTCGTATGAAGAGTCTCCAGATCAGCTGACCCCCGAAAACACTCCCTGACAATGCTGTTGTCCGAAGTGGATGCGCGTTCAAGAAATTTAATGGCAGAGCCAATCAAGAAAGCATCAATCCTCTCGAAATCAACAGAATCATAAATAGACCTGCAGGAAGGCCTCCGTAAAGTGCCATCAGGTCCCATTCTCGGACGCAATCCCAGACAGGATGTCAGGATTCTTCTCTCCCATATCCTAAGCCTCTCCATTTGGCTAGAAGATATCCCCGACCAAACTGGAAAGGCATAGGACAGAAGAGGTCTTATAACCTGCCTATACACAGCTACTTTGATCCTATCACTAAGACCAGTCCGTCGACGAAGTAATCGATGGTACATATAGAACACCCTCTTTACCTTCTCCAGGACAAAATCAATATGTCTATAAAATTCAAAGTTCTCATGGAATATAACACCGAGATACTTAATCCTGTCCGAGGTCCGCACGCGTTCGCCACCAATATGCAAATCTGGGACAAATCCCCTCGCATTAGGGTAAAGTCGACCCCGCTTGCCCTTAATCAGAACACCGTCTGTCTTGTCCATATTCAGAGTCAGCCCCCATTTAACAAAATATTCCCTAAGAACATCTAAATAACTGTTCATCCTATTATTCAAGGTCATCGCCCTAGGGCCACTTACAGCCACCAGGATATCATCAGCATATGTGAGCAAAATACAGCCATCAGGGGGCTGCGGTATGTCAGAAACAAAAATATTATACAGGACAGGACCCAAAAGGGAACCCTGCGGTACACCTGCCTCAACAGTCCGAATATCAGACACTACACCATTCACCTTAACACGGAACGTCCGATCCTTCAAAAAGTCGGCCACCATCCTGTATGTACCCCTGTCGAATCCTAAGTCTCTCATCTTGTAAATGATCCCGTCCTGCCATGCGGTGTCAAAAGCCTTCGCAAAGTCCAGACTTACAGCCAAAGTAGGACATCTCCTGTTAAGTCCTCTAGCGACATAGTCCGTAAATACCATGAGGGCCTGGGAAGTCGAGTGACCATTCCTGAATCCAAACTGGCAGTCCCTCAGTATATCGCCATCCATAATCCTACGTCGTATCCTAGATAGAATAAACCATTCCATCAATTTACCAAATGATGACAACAATGATATCGGTCTGTAGTTCCCAGACCCCCTAGGATCCGAACCCGATTTGATTATAGGCACAACCAGCGCCTCCTTCCATGCGACCGGGTAGTATCCGATATTAAGACAGTGATTAATCAGGATTGCCAAATGTCGCCATGTTGCAACATCCGTTTTCCTGAGGACAAAGTCCGGAACTCCATCAATACCACTGGACTTTTTATTTGCTCTCCTTTTCAGAGCGTAGCCGACATCACAAGAGGTCACAAATTCGCCCTCCTCAGAGCGAACAGAATCATCAACCATAGTGCCATCTGCCAGCATTGCCTGACCGAAAGTCAAGAATGGCACATGGTCCGCCAGTGCTGAGACTTCCCGACGCACGATATCCCCAAAAGAAGATGTGCGCATATCACATCCACCTTTGTGAACATCGCAAAATCGATCAGCCAACAGCTCTGATTTGTCTGAATCCACTGTGAGAAGTGTTCCATCAGTACCAACCAGCTCCCCAATCGGTGCTCTACTGCGTATGCCAGCACCCCTCTTCACACGACTGAAGGTCCTATCATTAAGACGAATTCTCTGTAGATAATCCGTCCAATAGTGGTCCTCATATATGGCAATGGCACCCTGGATAATCCTGTCCAAATTTCGAATATCAGCCTTCAGAATGGAAGATCTCGCCGGATCAACAGTCCTCCATAATACCCTTCTAAGCCTTTTCTTCTCAGATATAAAGTGCAGTATATTAGGCGGAAGCCTAACCAGTCCCTTGTTACCCAAGGGCACCCTTGAAATAGATCGCTCCATTGCGTCCCTAAAAACAGCTCCCATGGCCTCAATACTGGCATCAATATCCCGTGAAGAAACGTTGCGGTCTAGTGGAAGTCCACTATCCGGTAAATCCCTCTCCAATATCTCATTGAATAGCCTTCTGTCCATCCGATCAAAATTGTAACAGTATGATCGAGTTGCCCGTTGCAGTTCCCTACTCTCAATAACAATCTCCACCCCCCGATGGTCCGATTCATATGATAATGTCCGAAGCCCAGCATCAGATGCCGTGGACAAGGTAATATCAGACGAGGTCATAAATATATCCAAATAGGACGACGATATTCCGCAAACACGGGTCGGGCCCCTAGTCCGGTGGATATCCATATTGGGACACGAAAGTAGAAAATCACGAAGATTACGTCCACTACGATTACAAACGTCACCCCCCCAGTATGAGTGCTTAGCATTCAGATCCCCCCCTATCAAGAGACTACCCCTGGTGGAGAGGTCCAAGACCGGATCAAGATCGGCCAGATTCAACGTCTCCTGTGGACGCAGGTACATGGAAATAACCGTCATCACACTACCATCAGTCCTATTCACCTCCACCGCCGTGTTCTCAATACCACCGAGATCGATATGAATTCTATTGGAACACAGGTCATCCCTCACAAGTACGGCAGTACCACCACCGCGTCTGCCCACTCGGTCCTGTCTGTAAATCCTGTATCCCTCCAAGGCCAGTGTATGCCTGGGGGATAATTTATGCTCCGCCATAAGAAGTATATCCGGTGAATGTTCCCTCAAAAATAAACTTAAATAATGTCGCTTGTGCCTTGACACAATCGAGTTAACGTTAATAAAAATAATCTTAATAGTATTAGCCATCATGCTGGAGTGACATTAACATACCGAGCAAAGCCCGAGACTTTTCCCCATCATTATTAAGCGACCTATACTCACGTGCAAAGCCCCGCAACTTCCCTAAGCAGTCCATGAAGTTTCCCCCCAATAACCGCTTACAGTCAGCATCGATAAGATCATACTCAGCCCTAGCAGATGCTAGTGTCACGCCAGAACTCAAAACAGGCCCTAATGAACCCGAATCTAAAACCCTCCCTGTTACACCATCACACCTCCCGTTCAATGCCGCTTTTGCGGCAGCTGCATAAGAGAACCCGTTAACGGTCCTCGACATACTCATAGAAGATCGATCCCTAACAACTGGATTAGTACTCTTCCTGGTTCTCAATTTCTCCAAAAGTTGCCGACGCTTTGGACAATCCTTAGAACTGGCAGCATGACCTTCATTACCACAGTTAGCACAGCTAACCGGGAGACCTACCCTCTTAACAGCCTGTCCTGTGACAGGGTCTGTTAACAACTTCTCAGCCGTGTTCTCACCCTTTGGGGGAACCTCACAATTCCCCGGTCCATGAGAACCAGCACACTTCACACACCTGAAAGGCATGTTACAATTGATGGCCACATGACCAAAGCGCTGACAATTGTAGCATTGAATCACATCCCGACGGACATGTTTCTCCATATCAACCTTACAGTGTAGAATATACCTAATATTACGGAATCCCTTAAGGTCAGAATCCCTGCCAATCTGGAATAGCCATCGATCCCTACCAAGTTTGTGCAACCCCAATATCCTGATGTCTATCTGAAGACCCTGCATATATTCTCGGACCTCGTCAACATCAAATGAGTCAGACAATCCCCTGACAACTATTGAAAATGGTCTCTGTGCCTTTGGAGTGTGAGTATAATAATTCACACCCATCTCCCTAAGTAACACCTTCAATTTACCAAAATCCTCTATGGTGCAAACCCCTATATTGGTAATGTTCCTACCCAAAATCTTAATATTATAGTCCTTATGACCTTATGACAAAATCGGTCCTTTTCAGGACCACAAAACATTTTTTAAAAAGAGATTTTACATTTTTTGGTTGTAATTTTTTCTGCTCCACGTGGATATTGTGTTGAAACTAATAAACATTTTATAATTTGTTTGAAAACAATCTTTAATATGGAACTTTAGTTTGTTTCAAAATTTGTTAGTATTTTTTTTTTGTTTACATATTTACTTTTAGTTAATTTCAAATTGAAAATTTATAAACTAAAAATTTTTTATAATTTTGGTTTTAAGTGGTGGCTTTTTAAATAAAATTAAATGGATTTTTTTTTTAAACAAACTTTATTTTGAATTTGATAGATTCTTTTAAGGACCAATAAACATATTTAAAGAGAGATTTTGATTTATTGTTTTCGTGTGTCTAAAATAAATTTTGTCTGTATTTATTATAATAAAATAAATTATAAAAAAATTATTTGTTTTCTCTGAAACTACATTTTATTTTTTGTAGCATGGACCAGAAATGTGAATAAATAATAGTATTCATATTTTATTATTGTTTTTTATTTTTAATATATTAAAATATTTTTATCGTACTATACTCAGAAATTTTGTATAAATAAAATATTTCCTGGTTTTTTTTTTTTTTTTAATTTTTTACTTGTATATTTTTAGAAGTATAAGTCCATAAAAAAAAAAATCTAACGAATATAAAATAAAATTTATTCGCTATTAACGAATTTAATTGCTATAATTTTTATATTTTTTATTTTTTTCGTATAACATAACAAATATGTACATATGTATGTATGTATGTATGTATATTACTTATTCGTGAAGAAATTTTTACACTTATATACATACAATGTATGTATATGTTTCAAATAAGGCATGTTCATATTTTATGGTAGGAGCATTTTTTATTTAATTTCCATTATATATTCATGATAAATATTTAAATTAAATATTGAATAAATTAATTGAATATTGCTTTTTAAAATGTTTATTCACAAATATAGAAAAATCAATACTTCTCTTTTTGTTCTGAATGTATATTTTCATTAAGAAATTTGTAAAATAAATTTTAAATTTCGATATAAATATGGTGTTATTTTGCAGTAATATTATTAAAGCAAAATATCTATACGCGGCAAAATTATTTGCTCATTTTAATATTAGACAAATTTATTATAAATACATTTCATTCTAAATAAATGTTTCACTGCAAAAGAAAAAAATATATACATACATATGTAAGTAAATAATTTCAAAAATATACATTTATTGTTCACGGATGAAATGAATGATAGTAAGAATTTAGCAAATAATTCAAAAAGATATTAATAAATAATAAAGTAATTTATAATATTTATAATATATATAACTATATAAATGATAATATGTAGAATTATTAGTAAAAATTGGCATTATTTTTGTTATGTGTTAAAATTTGTGAAATAAATCGTTCAAAGATTATCATGACAATATGAGCCAACTGACGCTGTGATAGAGTAAATTTTAAAATAATTTTCAAAAATCTAAAAATTAAAAACATTAAATTTTTTTTAATTCACTTTAAAGAAAACACATGCGATATTATTTTGACATTAATTTTGTAAAAGTTTTTTGTAAATATATAACAATTATTTGTAATTATATTAATATTTTATGATAAACATATTAAAAACTTGTCAGAAAAATTGCTATATAATATATTTGGTACAATGAAATTTAATAATTTTTATTAAAATACAATTTACAACACCTAGACTATGAATTATGAAAATAATTTTTCATTTTTTTTATTTAGTATAATTAAAATGGTTGAAAATAAGAAAAAACTCTTATTAAATTCTACTCGCGCTCTCACTAAAAATATAGCAAATTGTTATTGGCGACTACTATGAACTTCTCATGATAACGATGTATCTGGTGGTTTTGTTGTACAATATACAAATTTTTTACTTATAATAATAATAAAAGAAAAAGAGTGAAGAAACAGATGTCTGACTCCGCTGTTGTTGAAAATACTGCCTCACCCGTTGCTGCACCAGCAGCCGAAAAGAAGGCAAAAAAAGTTACTGCAGCCAAGGCAAAGAAACCATCAGCTGTGCCATCTCATCCCCCAACTCAACAAATGGTTGATGCTGCTATTAAAACATTGAAGGAACGTGGTGGTTCATCTCTTGCAGCTATTAAGAAATACATGGCCGGTACTTACAAGGTAGATGCACAAAAATTGGCCCCTTTCATTAAGAAATATTTGAAGAGTGCCGTAACTAGTGGAAAACTAATTCAAACAAAAGGTAAGGGTGCTTCTGGTTCATTCAAATTGTCAGCTGCCGCCTCAAAAGATCCAAAGGAAAAGAAACCCGCTTCTGAAAAGAAAAAAGTTTCTGCTGCTTTAGACAAAAAGAAAAAGTCAGCCACCGCTGCCAAAAAGAAGGCTGCAGTTTCAGCTAAAAAACCAACTGCCGCTAAAAAGACTGCTGAAAAGAAAAAGACCGAAAAGGTCAATGCTAAAACTGCCAAAAAGACTGGCACAGTTAAAGCAAAACCCGCTAAAAAGGCACCAGCAACTAAACCAAAAGCACCCAAAGCAAAAACCGCTGCTGCAGCCAAGCCCAAAAAGGCATCTCCACCCAAGAAACCAGCTGCCAAAAAAGCCATCGCCAAAAAGTAAATTTATTAATTTTCAATATGTATTTGGAAAAACAAATATTTATTACTTAAACAGCCCTTTTCAGGGCTACAAAATAATTAACACAAAAGAGATTTAATTACAAATTCGAAACTTTATTTATTTTTAAATAGTAGTAGTATTTTACACAGCCATATTTATTTTATTGTAGACATTTGTGTTAAAGTATGTATTCCAAAGGAAAATTTAGCTCATGACGTTTCTAAAACACAATGTTATAAAAATTCATTAAATCAAATGTTAGGTAGCAAAAATAATTTCTATCTTGTAAAAAAAAACACGACATTAATTAAAATAATGCAAATATAAATTTTAAAATTATGTTGTTTTAGAACCACAATAATTTATAAATATGTTCAACTAATATTTTAATGCTTGATATTTTTATATCAAATGTCGATTTAAAAAATGACTGTTTTGACATTTATAATAAATTTGTATTGTTTAAAAATTAAATTTTGACAGGAAAAATAAATTCTACATACATCCATACATATATATTTTCTGAGCAAATTTCACACTTGCCGTCGGAAAAACACAATCTTTCATGTTTAAATTCATTCAACTCATATTGAAAATGTAAAAAAAAAAAACAAAATTATTTATCAATATCGTAAACTAAAATTTAAATTGTATAAAAATATATTTATATCAAATGTCGAATTTTATGAATGATATTTGTAAAAAAAAAACATGATTGAAAAATTAAACTTGCCAGGGATTAAATTCAACGTATGTGTTGATATGAAAAAAGCATTTTCTAAAAACAAAAATTCACACATGCCTTAGGCAAAACAGAATGTTATAAAATTTCATTAAATTGAAAGTATTTTTTGTGGAAATAATAACGAAAAACAATCTAGTTTGAAATATTAATCAATAATCGACTTTAGTTTCTGTATTTTTCCCATTTTAAATATTTAGAAACTATTTATTTAAAACTAATACATATATTTGTATAGATAATTTTGTGAAACATTAAAATTTTTATATTTTCCATTTAATTAAAAAATAGTTTTCCTGCTTGATAACAAATTAAAACTCTTTTAAAATTTATGTTGTGGCCCTGAGAAGGGCCGTTTGTAATTGAAAATCGTGATGTATAAATAATAAAATTTACTTGGAGCTGGTGTATTTGGTGACAGCCTTGGTGCCTTCACTGACAGCGTGCTTGGCCAATTCACCGGGCAACAATAGACGGACAGCAGTTTGGATTTCTCGACTGGTGATGGTCGAACGTTTGTTGTATTGAGCCAAGCGAGATGCTTCAGCGGCAATACGTTCGAAAATATCATTAACAAAACTGTTCATGATACTCATGGCCTTTGAAGAAATACCAGTATCGGGATGTACTTGTTTCAACACTTTGTAAATGTAGATAGCATAACTCTCCTTACGCTTAGAGGTGGAGAAAACATCGATGGTACTTTCGATGTATCGATGTTTTTGCATTTTTGGTAAACATCGATGTTTGACGAAGACTATCGATGTTTTGTTTGTCACCTCTATAAAAATCGACAAGTTGAATGCAGAAAGTATGGTGGCTATCAAAGAGCTAGCAAACAAATATTTATGCGTGCCGGCAACTTCCTGCGAGTCGGAACGAATGTTCAGCAAGGCTGGGCAAATTATTTCCGATCGGCGAACGCGCCTCAAGCCGCTCGTGGTCGATAAACTTATGTTTATTAACAAAAACCAGTCAATTTTTGAAAATTTGTAAAGATTTTCGATCTCTATTTTTTATACACGATCTCTTATTTTTAAATACGTTTGTGAAACGTTTTATTATTTTAACCTATGAATTTAAATGTTATGTTTTTTTTTATTTTATTCAATAAATACAATTTTATATTTAATATTTTATTTATTTTAATTACTATTATTTTTACCAGTTTGGTGTTTGCACGTTCATTTTGCATACTTTACAATAATATGTATATTTTCTTCAGAAACATCGATGTTTCGCTTAAAAACATCGAAAACATCGGTGGTAGCAAACATCGATGTTTCTCCACCTCTACTTACGCTTGCGTTTTCTGCTCTTGTCACTCTTGGTGATATTCTTTTGGGCTTTGCCAGCCTTCTTAGTTGCTTTTCCACTAGCTTTAGGAGGCATTTTCAAACAATTTTATTTACTTCTCTTAGTTCTTTACACGTCAGAAACACTTTTAACACTGTTTACAGTTTATAAATTTGAACGAAAAGTGTGCGCATTATATACCTTTTCTCTTGTAGTTGAGATACATTTGTATCTGCATAGTTAGTGTGCTCACAATCAACCACCATGTGCGCCGACATCATTCAAAGAAAGTATAAATAGTCGGTTACTTCGGTAGAAACGACAACAGTTTTGTGTATACAGTGCTTTAGTGAAGTGTTTTAATAACTGAAAAAATAAAAAGAGTGAAAAATGTCTGGTCGTGGTAAAGGTGGCAAAGTTAAGGGAAAGGCAAAGTCTCGTTCAAACCGTGCTGGTTTGCAATTCCCCGTCGGTCGTATCCATCGTTTGTTGCGTAAAGGCAATTATGCTGAACGTGTTGGTGCCGGTGCTCCAGTATACTTAGCTGCCGTTATGGAATATTTGGCCGCTGAAGTTCTTGAATTGGCTGGTAATGCTGCTCGTGACAACAAAAAGACCAGAATTATCCCTCGTCATTTGCAATTGGCCATCCGTAATGACGAAGAATTAAACAAATTGCTGTCTGGCGTAACTATTGCTCAAGGTGGTGTTTTGCCAAACATTCAAGCTGTACTTTTGCCCAAAAAAACAGAAAAGAAGGCTTAAATTATTTAAAAACAACAAAATTACTACATACATTTTATACAAAACATCGTATATCGACAGAAAAAACAATCCGTCCTTTTCAGGACGACAAATTCATTTTTAAAAAGAGAGTATTGGTTTTTTTTTTCAAAAATTAAATATTTATTAGGTATTAATAAAAGTTAAATAAATTGAGCTTAATTTTATATTTATTTGTATAAAATTAATAATATTTTCAAAACAAAGATTTCTCATAATCGTCCACATTTTGGTTACAAAATACATACATTATTGAACATATCTACGCACTAGGCTTGGGCTTAATTGTTCAGTTGAAAAAAAAAATTGTTCAGCGTTTTCAGTTTAGGGGATTTATCCCCAAATTGAGGATTTTTTTTTTCGTGATTTGGGATAAAAATTTCATCTTGGGGATTACAGCACACTTCGTCAGGTATTTTGTAGTTTGAACAACATTTACTATTTTTTAGTCTACATTTAATGTGTATTAAACTGTTATATATATTTAATCACATTTTGTTTCTAATTTTATTTTTGAATTTTTAAAAATCTGCATTGATTTAAAAAAAACTGTTTTTTGGAGTAAAAATCTGCAGCCTGTTTTGCACTTCAAAAAGCTGCAAAAAACAGATAAATCTGCACATTTGGCAACGCTGTTTCTAAGCGAAAATATAGGTACATACATACATACATACATATGTAATATGAATTATTTTTGAATTTTAAAATGTAAATTGTTAAATAATTCGGTATGTCAAAAATCATTTCGAAAAATATACCTACATACATACATATTTCTTGTTTGCACTTTTTTATTAGACAAAATGTTTATTTTTCAGAAATTTTCCTCTATTATTTAAAATTTATATTGTTTAATATCGATATTTTTCAGTCAATTTTATTATTTAATAGTAATTTTTATTTTTCTAATTGAATAAAACAAAATTTGTATCAAATATTTTTTGCATTTAAAAATACAAACCAAGAACAGAAAAATAAAATTAATTGCATTAAAAAAACATGGTTTGTCATTTTACTTTCATGAATAAAATATAAGAGAATTCTTTGTAAACAAATTTTTTTTTCTTCTAGTTTGGAAAAAGTATATACATAATTTATTTGAAAATTCACCACAAAATACACAATTCATTTTACTAAAATTTTAAATAATAAAAACAATTCGCAATAATTATATTTTGAAGAAATTAAAAGCTCTTTTTAAAGATGTTTTGTGGTCCTGAAAAGGACCGATGGGTTGTTTTAATTGAAAATATATATTAATAGTCAGCAAAATAAATTATGCTTAACCGCCGAAACCGTACAAAGTACGACCTTGTCTCTTCAAAGCATAGACAACATCCATGGCGGTGACGGTCTTTCTCTTAGCGTGTTCAGTGTAGGTGACGGCATCACGAATAACGTTTTCCAAAAATACCTTCAAAACACCACGAGTTTCTTCGTAAATCAAACCAGAAATACGTTTTACACCACCACGACGAGCCAAACGTCTAATAGCTGGCTTGGTAATACCTTGGATGTTATCACGCAACACCTTACGATGACGTTTAGCGCCACCTTTTCCCAAGCCTTTGCCACCTTTACCACGACCAGTCATTTTTAGTTTTCTTTATTTTACTTTTTAAACACACTTCACAAATGTAACACAAGCACTAATAATTTTGTTTCCTCTACTACTCGTATTTATACCAGATTGAGATAAAATTAGAGGGAGCAAGAAATATACTATTGTACTTTTCATATCGTGTGCGTTGTTTCAGCTAAAAAATCACCCCTTAAATTTTATTAAGAATTTTCTATATAAACCGGCCATTATGGTACAACAATTTTATTCTTGTGTTAACAGTGATCGTGTGAAAAAGTGTTTAAACAAAGTCAATTGAAAAGAGATGGCTCGTACTAAGCAAACTGCCCGTAAATCGACTGGTGGCAAAGCACCACGTAAACAATTGGCTACTAAGGCTGCTCGTAAAAGTGCACCAGCTACCGGTGGTGTTAAGAAACCTCATCGTTATCGCCCTGGTACTGTAGCTTTACGTGAAATTCGTCGTTATCAGAAGAGTACTGAATTGTTGATCCGCAAATTGCCATTCCAACGTTTGGTTCGTGAAATTGCTCAAGATTTCAAGACAGATTTGCGTTTCCAGAGCTCTGCTGTTATGGCTCTTCAAGAGGCTAGTGAAGCTTATTTGGTTGGTCTTTTTGAAGATACAAACTTGTGTGCCATACACGCTAAACGTGTCACCATTATGCCTAAAGATATCCAATTGGCCAGACGTATTCGTGGTGAACGTGCTTAAGCACCAAAATATGACAATAATGATATTAGCAACAGACAAAATCGGTCCTTTTCAGGACCACAAAACATTTTTTAAAAAGAGATTTTACATTTTTTGGTTGTAATTTTTTCTGCTCCACGTGGATATTGTGTTGAAACTAATAAACATTTTATAATTTGTTTGAAAACAATCTTTAATATGGAACTTTAGTTTGTTTCAAAATTTGTTAGTATTTTTTTTTTTTGTTTACATATTTACTTTTAGTTAATTTCAAATTGAAAATTTATAAACTAAAAATTTTTTATAATTTTGGTTTTAAGTGGTGGCTTTTTAAATAAAATTAAATGGATTTTTTTTTTAAACAAACTTTATTTTGAATTTGATAGATTCTTTTAAGGACCAATAAACATATTTAAAGAGAGATTTTGATTTATTGTTTTCGTGTGTCTAAAATAAATTTTGTCTGTATTTATTATAATAAAATAAATTATAAAAAAATTATTTGTTTTCTCTGAAACTACATTTTATTTTTTGTAGCATGGACCAGAAATGTGAATAAATAATAGTATTCATATTTTATTATTGTTTTTTATTTTTAATATATTAAAATATTTTTATCGTACTATACTCAGAAATTTTGTATAAATAAAATATTTCCTGGTTTTTTTTTTTTTTTTTAATTTTTTACTTGTATATTTTTAGAAGTATAAGTCCATAAAAAAAAAAATCTAACGAATATAAAATAAAATTTATTCGCTATTAACGAATTTAATTGCTATAATTTTTATATTTTTTATTTTTTTCGTATAACATAACAAATATGTACATATGTATGTATGTATGTATGTATATTACTTATTCGTGAAGAAATTTTTACACTTACATACATACAATGTATGTATATGTTTCAAATAAGGCATGTTCATATTTTATGGTAGGAGCATTTTTTATTTAATTTCCATTATATATTCATGATAAATATTTAAATTAAATATTGAATAAATTAATTGAATATTGCTTTTTAAAATGTTTATTCACAAATATAGAAAAATCAATACTTCTCTTTTTGTTCTGAATGTATATTTTCATTAAGAAATTTGTAAAATAAATTTTAAATTTCGATATAAATATGGTGTTATTTTGCAGTAATATTATTAAAGCAAAATATCTATACGCGGCAAAATTATTTGCTCATTTTAATATTAGACAAATTTATTATAAATACATTTCATTCTAAATAAATGTTTCACTGCAAAAGAAAAAAAATATATACATACATATGTAAGTAAATAATTTCAAAAATATACATTTATTGTTCACGGATGAAATGAATGATAATAAGAATTTAGCAAATAATTCACAAAGATATTAATAAATAATAAAGTAATTTATAATATTTATAATATATATAACTATATAAATGATAATATGTAGAATTATTAGTAAAAATTGGCATTATTTTTGTTATGTGTTAAAATTTGTGAAATAAATCGTTCAAAGATTATCATGACAATATGAGCCAACTGACGCTGTGATAGAGTAAATTTTAAAATAATTTTCAAAAATCTAAAAATTAAAAACATTAAATTTTTTTTAATTCACTTTAAAGAAAACGCATGCGATATTATTTTGACATTAATTTTGTAAAAGTTTTTTGTAAATATATAACAATTATTTGTAATTATATTAATATTTTATGATAAACATATTAAAAACTTGTCAGAAAAATTGCTATATAATATATTTGGTACAATGAAATTTAATAATTTTTATTAAAATACAATTTACAACACCTAGACTATGAATTATGAAAATAATTTTTCATTTTTTTTATTTAGTATAATTAAAATGGTTGAAAATAAGAAAAAACTCTTATTAAATTCTACTCGCGCTCTCACTAAAAATATAGCAAATTGTTATTGGCGACTACTATGAACTTCTCATGATAACGATGTATCTGGTGGTTTTGTTGTACAATATACAAATTTTTTACTTATAATAATAATAAAAGAAAAAGAGTGAAGAAACAGATGTCTGACTCCGCTGTTGTTGAAAATACTGCCTCACCCGTTGCTGCACCAGCAGCCGAAAAGAAGGCAAAAAAAGTTACTGCAGCCAAGGCAAAGAAACCATCAGCTGTGCCATCTCATCCCCCAACTCAACAAATGGTTGATGCTGCTATTAAAACATTGAAGGAACGTGGTGGTTCATCTCTTGCAGCTATT
This sequence comes from Bellardia pandia, assembly GCA_916048285.2. Taxonomy (NCBI): domain Eukaryota; kingdom Metazoa; phylum Arthropoda; class Insecta; order Diptera; family Calliphoridae; genus Bellardia; species Bellardia pandia. The sequence goes on along the minus strand of OU696532.1, from coordinate 88,367,386 downwards.
AAGAAATACATGGCCGGTACTTACAAGGTAGATGCACAAAAATTGGCCCCTTTCATTAAGAAATATTTGAAGAGTGCCGTAACTAGTGGAAAACTAATTCAAACAAAAGGTAAGGGTGCTTCTGGTTCATTCAAATTGTCAGCTGCCGCCTCAAAAGATCCAAAGGAAAAGAAACCCGCTTCTGAAAAGAAAAAAGTTTCTGCTGCTTTAGACAAAAAGAAAAAGTCAGCCACCGCTGCCAAAAAGAAGGCTGCAGTTTCAGCTAAAAAACCAACTGCCGCTAAAAAGACTGCTGAAAAGAAAAAGACCGAAAAGGTCAATGCTAAAACTGCCAAAAAGACTGGCACAGTTAAAGCAAAACCCGCTAAAAAGGCACCAGCAACTAAACCAAAAGCACCCAAAGCAAAAACCGCTGCTGCAGCCAAGCCCAAAAAGGCATCTCCACCCAAGAAACCAGCTGCCAAAAAAGCCATCGCCAAAAAGTAAATTTATTAATTTTCAATATGTATTTGGAAAAACAAATATTTATTACTTAAACAGCCCTTTTCAGGGCTACAAAATAATTAACACAAAAGAGATTTAATTACAAATTCGAAACTTTATTTATTTTTAAATAGTAGTAGTATTTTACACAGCCATATTTATTTTATTGTAGACATTTGTGTTAAAGTATGTATTCCAAAGGAAAATTTAGCTCATGACGTTTCTAAAACACAATGTTATAAAAATTCATTAAATCAAATGTTAGGTAGCAAAAATAATTTCTATCTTGTAAAAAAAAACACGACATTAATTAAAATAATGCAAATATAAATTTTAAAATTATGTTGTTTTAGAACCACAATAATTTATAAATATGTTCAACTAATATTTTAATGCTTGATATTTTTATATCAAATGTCGATTTAAAAAATGACTGTTTTGACATTTATAATACATTTGTATTGTTTAAAAATTAAATTTTGACAGGAAAAATAAATTCTACATACATCCATACATATATATTTTCTGAGCAAATTTCACACTTGCCGTCGGAAAAACACAATCTTTCATGTTTAAATTCATTCAACTCATATTGAAAATGTAAAAAAAAAAAACAAAATTATTTATCAATATCGTAAACTAAAATTTAAATTGTATAAAAATATATTTATATCAAATGTCGAATTTTATGAATGATATTTGTAAAAAAAAACATGATTGAAAAATTAAACTTGCCAGGGATTAAATTCAACGTATGTGTTGATATGAAAAAAGCATTTTCTAAAAACAAAAATTCACACATGCCTTAGGCAAAACAGAATGTTATAAAATTTCATTAAATTGAAAGTATTTTTTGTGGAAATAATAACGAAAAACAATCTAGTTTGAAATATTAATCAATAATCGACTTTAGTTTCTGTATTTTTCCCATTTTAAATATTTAGAAACTATTTTATTACTAATTTTCCAAGCTTAAGGTCTTTCTTTTAAATATAAAAACTTTTTAACTTTATTTAAAACCAATATTTCGGCACTTCCTTGAGTGCCTTCGTCAGGGTTTTTTTTCTTCCTAATTTTACAAATTTTTAACAAAATATATATATATAAAAAAACCCTGACGAAGGCACTCAAGGAAGTGCCGAAATATTGGTTTTAAATAAAGTTAAAAAGTTTTTATATTTAAAAGAAAGACCTTAAGCTTGGAAAATTAGTAATAAAATAAATAATAAAGGTCGAATAAAAATACATATTTATTTAGAAACTATTTATTTAAAACTAATACATATATTTGTATAGATAATTTTGTGAAACATTAAAATTTTTATATTTTCCATTTAATTAAAAAATAGTTTTCCTGCTTGATAACAAATTAAAACTCTTTTAAAATTTATGTTGTGGCCCTGAGAAGGGCCGTTTGTAATTGAAAATCGTGATGTATAAATAATAAAATTTACTTGGAGCTGGTGTATTTGGTGACAGCCTTGGTGCCTTCACTGACAGCGTGCTTGGCCAATTCACCGGGCAACAATAGACGGACAGCAGTTTGGATTTCTCGACTGGTGATGGTCGAACGTTTGTTGTATTGAGCCAAGCGAGATGCTTCAGCGGCAATACGTTCGAAAATATCATTAACAAAACTGTTCATGATACTCATGGCCTTTGAAGAAATACCAGTATCGGGATGTACTTGTTTCAACACTTTGTAAATGTAGATAGCATAACTCTCCTTACGCTTGCGTTTTCTGCTCTTGTCACTCTTGGTGATATTCTTTTGGGCTTTGCCAGCCTTCTTAGTTGCTTTTCCACTAGCTTTAGGAGGCATTTTCAAACAATTTTATTTACTTCTCTTAGTTCTTTACACGTCAGAAACACTTTTAACACTGTTTACAGTTTATAAATTTGAACGAAAAGTGTGCGCATTATATACCTTTTCTCTTGTAGTTGAGATACATTTGTATCTGCATAGTTAGTGTGCTCACAATCAACCACCATGTGCGCCGACATCATTCAAAGAAAGTATAAATAGTCGGTTACTTCGGTAGAAACGACAACAGTTTTGTGTATACAGTGCTTTAGTGAAGTGTTTTAATAACTGAAAAAATAAAAAGAGTGAAAAATGTCTGGTCGTGGTAAAGGTGGCAAAGTTAAGGGAAAGGCAAAGTCTCGTTCAAACCGTGCTGGTTTGCAATTCCCCGTCGGTCGTATCCATCGTTTGTTGCGTAAAGGCAATTATGCTGAACGTGTTGGTGCCGGTGCTCCAGTATACTTAGCTGCCGTTATGGAATATTTGGCCGCTGAAGTTCTTGAATTGGCTGGTAATGCTGCTCGTGACAACAAAAAGACCAGAATTATCCCTCGTCATTTGCAATTGGCCATCCGTAATGACGAAGAATTAAACAAATTGCTGTCTGGCGTAACTATTGCTCAAGGTGGTGTTTTGCCAAACATTCAAGCTGTACTTTTGCCCAAAAAAACAGAAAAGAAGGCTTAAATTATTTAAAAACAACAAAATTACTACATACATTTTATACAAAACATCGTATATCGACAGAAAAAACAATCCGTCCTTTTCAGGACGACAAATTCATTTTTAAAAAGAGAGTATTGGTTTTTTTTTTCAAAAATTAAATATTTATTAGGTATTAATAAAAGTTAAATAAATTGAGCTTAATTTTATATTTATTTGTATAAAATTAATAATATTTTCAAAACAAAGATTTCTCATAATCGTCCACATTTTGGTTACAAAATACATACATTATTGAACATATCTACGCACTAGGCTTGGGCTTAATTGTTCAGTTGAAAAAAAAAATTGTTCAGCGTTTTCAGTTTAGGGGATTTATCCCCAAATTGAGGATTTTTTTTCGTGATTTGGGATAAAAATTTCATCTTGGGGATTACAGCACACTTCGTCAGGTATTTTGTAGTTTGAACAACATTTACTATTTTTTAGTCTACATTTAATGTGTATTAAACTGTTATATATATTTAATCACATTTTGTTTCTAATTTTATTTTTGAATTTTTAAAAATCTGCATTGATTAAAAAAAAACTGTTTTTTGGAGTAAAAATCTGCAGCCTGTTTTGCACTTCAAAAAGCTGCAAAAAACAGATAAATCTGCACATTTGGCAACGCTGTTTCTAAGCGAAAATATAGGTACATACATACATACATACATATGTAATATGAATTATTTTTGAATTTTAAAATGTAAATTGTTAAATAATTCGGTATGTCAAAAATCATTTCGAAAAATATACCTACATACATACATATTTCTTGTTTGCACTTTTTTATTAGACAAAATGTTTATTTTTCAGAAATTTTCCTCTATTATTTAAAATTTATATTGTTTAATATCGATATTTTTCAGTCAATTTTATTATTTAATAGTAATTTTTATTTTTCTATTTGAATAAAACAAAATTTGTATCAAATATTTTTTGCATTTAAAAATACAAACCAAGAACAGAAAAATAAAATTAATTGCATTAAAAAACATGGTTTGTCATTTTACTTTCATGAATAAAATATAAGAGAATTCTTTGTAAACAAATTTTTTTTCTTCTAGTTTGGAAAAAGTATATACATAATTTATTTGAAAATTCACCACAAAATACACAATTCATTTTACTAAAATTTTAAATAATAAAAACAATTCGCAATAATTATATTTTGAAGAAATTAAAAGCTCTTTTTAAAGATGTTTTGTGGTCCTGAAAAGGACCGATGGGTTGTTTTAATTGAAAATATATATTAATAGTCAGCAAAATAAATTATGCTTAACCGCCGAAACCGTACAAAGTACGACCTTGTCTCTTCAAAGCATAGACAACATCCATGGCGGTGACGGTCTTTCTCTTAGCGTGTTCAGTGTAGGTGACGGCATCACGAATAACGTTTTCCAAAAATACCTTCAAAACACCACGAGTTTCTTCGTAAATCAAACCAGAAATACGTTTTACACCACCACGACGAGCCAAACGTCTAATAGCTGGCTTGGTAATACCTTGGATGTTATCACGCAACACCTTACGATGACGTTTAGCGCCACCTTTTCCCAAGCCTTTGCCACCTTTACCACGACCAGTCATTTTTAGTTTTCTTTATTTTACTTTTTAAACACACTTCACAAATGTAACACAAGCACTAATAATTTTGTTTCCTCTACTACTCGTATTTATACCAGATTGAGATAAAATTAGAGGGAGCAAGAAATATACTATTGTACTATCGTGTGCGTTGTTTCAGCTAAAAAATCACCCCTTAAATTTTATTAAGAATTTTCTATATAAACCGGCCATTATGGTACAACAATTTTATTCTTGTGTTAACAGTGATCGTGTGAAAAAGTGTTTAAACAAAGTCAATTGAAAAGAGATGGCTCGTACTAAGCAAACTGCCCGTAAATCGACTGGTGGCAAAGCACCACGTAAACAATTGGCTACTAAGGCTGCTCGTAAAAGTGCACCAGCTACCGGTGGTGTTAAGAAACCTCATCGTTATCGCCCTGGTACTGTAGCTTTACGTGAAATTCGTCGTTATCAGAAGAGTACTGAATTGTTGATCCGCAAATTGCCATTCCAACGTTTGGTTCGTGAAATTGCTCAAGATTTCAAGACAGATTTGCGTTTCCAGAGCTCTGCTGTTATGGCTCTTCAAGAGGCTAGTGAAGCTTATTTGGTTGGTCTTTTTGAAGATACAAACTTGTGTGCCATACACGCTAAACGTGTCACCATTATGCCTAAAGATATCCAATTGGCCAGACGTATTCGTGGTGAACGTGCTTAAGCACCAAAATATGACAATAATGATATTAGCAACAGACAAAATCGGTCCTTTTCAGGACCACAAAACATTTTTTAAAAAGAGATTTTACATTTTTTGGTTGTAATTTTTTCTGCTCCACGTGGATATTGTGTTGAAACTAATAAACATTTTATAATTTGTTTGAAAACAATCTTTAATATGGAACTTTAGTTTGTTTCAAAATTTGTTAGTATTTTTTTTTTTGTTTACATATTTACTTTTAGTTAATTTCAAATTGAAAATTTATAAACTAAAAATTTTTTATAATTTTGGTTTTAAGTGGTGGCTTTTTAAATAAAATTAAATGGATTTTTTTTAAACAAACTTTATTTTGAATTTGATAGATTCTTTTAAGGACCAATAAACATATTTAAAGAGAGATTTTGATTTATTGTTTTCGTGTGTCTAAAATAAATTTTGTCTGTATTTATTATAATAAAATAAATTATAAAAAAATTATTTGTTTTCTCTGAAACTACATTTTATTTTTTGTAGCATGGACCAGAAATGTGAATAAATAATAGTATTCATATTTTATTATTGTTTTTTATTTTTAATATATTAAAATATTTTTATCGTACTATACTCAGAAATTTTGTATAAATAAAATATTTCCTGGTTTTTTTTTTTTTTAATTTTTTACTTGTATATTTTTAGAAGTATAAGTCCATAAAAAAAAAATCTAACGAATATAAAATAAAATTTATTCGCTATTAACGAATTTAATTGCTATAATTTTTATATTTTTTATTTTTTTCGTATAACATAACAAATATGTACATATGTATGTATGTATGTATGTATATTACTTATTCGTGAAGAAATTTTTACACTTACATACATACAATGTATGTATATGTTTCAAATAAGGCATGTTCATATTTTATGGTAGGAGCATTTTTTATTTAATTTCCATTATATATTCATGATAAATATTTAAATTAAATATTGAATAAATTAATTGAATATTGCTTTTTAAAATGTTTATTCACAAATATAGAAAAATCAATACTTCTCTTTTTGTTCTGAATGTATATTTTCATTAAGAAATTTGTAAAATAAATTTTAAATTTCGATATAAATATGGTGTTATTTTGCAGTAATATTATTAAAGCAAAATATCTATACGCGGCAAAATTATTTGCTCATTTTAATATTAGACAAATTTATTATAAATACATTTCATTCTAAATAAATGTTTCACTGCAAAGGAAAAAAAATATATACATACATATGTAAGTAAATAATTTCAAAAATATACATTTATTGTTCACGGATGAAATGAATGATAGTAAGAATTTAGCAAATAATTCAAAAAGATATTAATGAATAATAAAGTAATTTATAATATTTATAATATATATAACTATATAAATGATAATATGTAGAATTATTAGTAAAAATTGGCATTATTTTTGTTATGTGTTAAAATTTGTGAAATAAATCGTTCAAAGATTATCATGACAATATGAGCCAACTGACGCTGTGATAGAGTAAATTTTAAAATAATTTTCAAAAATCTAAAAATTAAAAACATTAAATTTTTTTTAATTCACTTTAAAGAAAACGCATGCGATATTATTTTGACATTAATTTTGTAAAAGTTTTTTGTAAATATATAACAATTATTTGTAATTATATTAATATTTTATGATAAACATATTAAAAACTTGTCAGAAAAATTGCTATATAATATATTTGGTACAATGAAATTTAATAATTTTTATTAAAATACAATTTACAACACCTAGACTATGAATTATGAAAATAATTTTTCATTTTTTTTATTTAGTATAATTAAAATGGTTGAAAATAAGAAAAAACTCTTATTAAATTCTACTCGCGCTCTCACTAAAAATATAGCAAATTGTTATTGGCGACTACTATGAACTTCTCATGATAACGATGTATCTGGTGGTTTTGTTGTACAATATACAAATTTTTTACTTATAATAATAATAAAAGAAAAAGAGTGAAGAAACAGATGTCTGACTCCGCTGTTGTTGAAAATACTGCCTCACCCGTTGCTGCACCAGCAGCCGAAAAGAAGGCAAAAAAAGTTACTGCAGCCAAGGCAAAGAAACCATCAGCTGTGCCATCTCATCCCCCAACTCAACAAATGGTTGATGCTGCTATTAAAACATTGAAGGAACGTGGTGGTTCATCTCTTGCAGCTATTAAGAAATACATGGCCGGTACTTACAAGGTAGATGCACAAAAATTGGCCCCTTTCATTAAGAAATATTTGAAGAGTGCCGTAACTAGTGGAAAACTAATTCAAACAAAAGGTAAGGGTGCTTCTGGTTCATTCAAATTGTCAGCTGCCGCCTCAAAAGATCCAAAGGAAAAGAAACCCGCTTCTGAAAAGAAAAAAGTTTCTGCTGCTTTAGACAAAAAGAAAAAGTCAGCCACCGCTGCCAAAAAGAAGGCTGCAGTTTCAGCTAAAAAACCAACTGCCGCTAAAAAGACTGCTGAAAAGAAAAAGACCGAAAAGGTCAATGCTAAAACTGCCAAAAAGACTGGCACAGTTAAAGCAAAACCCGCTAAAAAGGCACCCGCAACTAAACCAAAAGCACCCAAAGCAAAAACCGCTGCTGCAGCCAAGCCCAAAAAGGCATCTCCACCCAAGAAACCAGCTGCCAAAAAAGCCATCGCCAAAAAGTAAATTTATTAATTTTCAATATGTATTTGGAAAAACAAATATTTATTACTTAAACAGCCCTTTTCAGGGCTACAAAATAATTAACACAAAAGAGATTTAATTACAAATTCGAAACTTTATTTATTTTTAAATAGTAGTAGTATTTTACACAGCCATATTTATTTTATTGTAGACATTTGTGTTAAAGTATGTATTCCAAAGGAAAATTTAGCTCATGACGTTTCTAAAACACAATGTTATAAAAATTCATTAAATCAAATGTTAGGTAGCAAAAATAATTTCTATCTTGTAAAAAAAAACACGACATTAATTAAAATAATGCAAATATAAATTTTAAAATTATGTTGTTTTAGAACCACAATAATTTATAAATATGTTCAACTAATATTTTAATGCTTGATATTTTTATATCAAATGTCGATTTAAAAAATGACTGTTTTGACATTTATAATAAATTTGTATTGTTTAAAAATTAAATTTTGACAGGAAAAATAAATTCTACATACATCCATACATATATATTTTCTGAGCAAATTTCACACTTGCCGTCGGAAAAACACAATCTTTCATGTTTAAATTCATTCAACTCATATTGAAAATGTAAAAAAAAAACAAAATTATTTATCAATATCGTAAACTAAAATTTAAATTGTATAAAAATATATTTATATCAAATGTCGAATTTTATGAATGATATTTGTAAAAAAAACATGATTGAAAAATTAAACTTGCCAGGGATTAAATTCAACGTATGTGTTGATATGAAAAAAGCATTTTCTAAAAACAAAAATTCACACATGCCTTAGGCAAAACAGAATGTTATAAAATTTCATTAAATTGAAAGTATTTTTTGTGGAAATAATAACGAAAAACAATCTAGTTTGAAATATTAATCAATAATCGACTTTAGTTTCTGTATTTTTCCCATTTTAAATATTTAGAAACTATTTTATTACTAATTTTCCAAGCTTAAGGTCTTTCTTTTAAATATAAAAACTTTTTAACTTTATTTAAAACCAATATTTCGGCACTTCCTTGAGTGCCTTCGTCAGGGTTTTTTTTTCTTCCTAATTTTACAAATTTTTAACAAAATATATATATATAAAAAAACCCTGACGAAGGCACTCAAGGAAGTGCCGAAATATTGGTTTTAAATAAAGTTAAAAAGTTTTTATATTTAAAAGAAAGACCTTAAGCTTGGAAAATTAGTAATAAAATAAATAATAAAGGTCGAATAAAAATACATATTTATTTAGAAACTATTTATTTAAAACTAATACATATATTTGTATAGATAATTTTGTGAAACATTAAAATTTTTATATTTTCCATTTAATTAAAAAATAGTTTTCCTGCTTGATAACAAATTAAAACTCTTTTAAAATTTATGTTGTGGCCCTGAGAAGGGCCGTTTGTAATTGAAAATCGTGATGTATAAATAATAAAATTTACTTGGAGCTGGTGTATTTGGTGACAGCCTTGGTGCCTTCACTGACAGCGTGCTTGGCCAATTCACCGGGCAACAATAGACGGACAGCAGTTTGGATTTCTCGACTGGTGATGGTCGAACGTTTGTTGTATTGAGCCAAGCGAGATGCTTCAGCGGCAATACGTTCGAAAATATCATTAACAAAACTGTTCATGATACTCATGGCCTTTGAAGAAATACCAGTATCGGGATGTACTTGTTTCAACACTTTGTAAATGTAGATAGCATAACTCTCCTTACGCTTGCGTTTTCTGCTCTTGTCACTCTTGGTGATATTCTTTTGGGCTTTGCCAGCCTTCTTAGTTGCTTTTCCACTAGCTTTAGGAGGCATTTTCAAACAATTTTATTTACTTCTCTTAGTTCTTTACACGTCAGAAACACTTTTAACACTGTTTACAGTTTATAAATTTGAACGAAAAGTGTGCGCATTATATACCTTTTCTCTTGTAGTTGAGATACATTTGTATCTGCATAGTTAGTGTGCTCACAATCAACCACCATGTGCGCCGACATCATTCAAAGAAAGTATAAATAGTCGGTTACTTCGGTAGAAACGACAACAGTTTTGTGTATACAGTGCTTTAGTGAAGTGTTTTAATAACTGAAAAAATAAAAAGAGTGAAAAATGTCTGGTCGTGGTAAAGGTGGCAAAGTTAAGGGAAAGGCAAAGTCTCGTTCAAACCGTGCTGGTTTGCAATTCCCCGTCGGTCGTATCCATCGTTTGTTGCGTAAAGGCAATTATGCTGAACGTGTTGGTGCCGGTGCTCCAGTATACTTAGCTGCCGTTATGGAATATTTGGCCGCTGAAGTTCTTGAATTGGCTGGTAATGCTGCTCGTGACAACAAAAAGACCAGAATTATCCCTCGTCATTTGCAATTGGCCATCCGTAATGACGAAGAATTAAACAAATTGCTGTCTGGCGTAACTATTGCTCAAGGTGGTGTTTTGCCAAACATTCAAGCTGTACTTTTGCCCAAAAAAACAGAAAAGAAGGCTTAAATTATTTAAAAACAACAAAATTACTACATACATTTTATACAAAACATCGTATATCGACAGAAAAAACAATCCGTCCTTTTCAGGACGACAAATTCATTTTTAAAAAGAGAGTATTGGTTTTTTTTTCAAAAATTAAATATTTATTAGGTATTAATAAAAGTTAAATAAATTGAGCTTAATTTTATATTTATTTGTATAAAATTAATAATATTTTCAAAACAAAGATTTCTCATAATCGTCCACATTTTGGTTACAAAATACATACATTATTGAACATATCTACGCACTAGGCTTGGGCTTAATTGTTCAGTTGAAAAAAAAAATTGTTCAGCGTTTTCAGTTTAGGGGATTTATCCCCAAATTGAGGATTTTTTTTTCGTGATTTGGGATAAAAATTTCATCTTGGGGATTACAGCACACTTCGTCAGGTATTTTGTAGTTTGAACAACATTTACTATTTTTTAGTCTACATTTAATGTGTATTAAACTGTTATATATATTTAATCACATTTTGTTTCTAATTTTATTTTTGAATTTTTAAAAAGCTGCATTGATTTAAAAAAAAACTGTTTTTTGGAGTAAAAATCTGCAGCCTGTTTTGCACTTCAAAAAGCTGCAAAAAACAGATAAATCTGCACATTTGGCAACGTTGTTTCTAAGCGAAAATATAGGTACATACATACATACATACATATGTAATATGAATTATTTTTGAATTTTAAAATGTAAATTGTTAAATAATTCGGTATGTCAAAAATCATTTCGAAAAATATACCTACATACATACATATTTCTTGTTTGCACTTTTTTATTAGACAAAATGTTTATTTTTCAGTAATTTTCCTCTATTATTTAAAATTTATATTGTTTAATATCGATATTTTTCAGTCAATTTTATTATTTAATAGTAATTTTTATTTTTCTATTTGAATAAAACAAAATTTGTATCAAATATTTTTTGCATTTAAAAATACAAACCAAGAACAGAAAAATAAAATTAATTGCATTAAAAAACATGGTTTGTCATTTTACTTTCATGAATAAAATATAAGAGAATTCTTTGTAAACAAATTTTTTTTTCTTCTAGTTTGGAAAAAGTATATACATAATTTATTTGAAAATTCACCACAAAATACACAATTCATTTTACTAAAATTTTAAATAATAAAAACAGTTCGCAATAATTATATTTTGAAGAAATTAAAAGCTCTTTTTAAAGATGTTTTGTGGTCCTGAAAAGGACCGATGGGTTGTTTTAATTGAAAATATATATTAATAGTCAGCAAAATAAATTATGCTTAACCGCCGAAACCGTACAAAGTACGACCTTGTCTCTTCAAAGCATAGACAACATCCATGGCGGTGACGGTCTTTCTCTTAGCGTGTTCAGTGTAGGTGACGGCATCACGAATAACGTTTTCCAAAAATACCTTCAAAACACCACGAGTTTCTTCGTAAATCAAACCAGAAATACGTTTTACACCACCACGACGAGCCAAACGTCTAATAGCTGGCTTGGTAATACCTTGGATGTTATCACGCAACACCTTACGATGACGTTTAGCGCCACCTTTTCCCAAGCCTTTGCCACCTTTACCACGACCAGTCATTTTTAGTTTTCTTTATTTTACTTTTTAAACACACTTCACAAATGTAACACAAGCACTAATAATTTTGTTTCCTCTACTACTCGTATTTATACCAGATTGAGATAAAATTAGAGGGAGCAAGAAATATACTATTGTACTTTTCATATCGTGTGCGTTGTTTCAGCTAAAAAATCACCCCTTAAATTTTATTAAGAATTTTCTATATAAACCGGCCATTATGGTACAACAATTTTATTCTTGTGTTAACAGTGATCGTGTGAAAAAGTGTTTAAACAAAGTCAATTGAAAAGAGATGGCTCGTACTAAGCAAACTGCCCGTAAATCGACTGGTGGCAAAGCACCACGTAAACAATTGGCTACTAAGGCTGCTCGTAAAAGTGCACCAGCTACCGGTGGTGTTAAGAAACCTCATCGTTATCGCCCTGGTACTGTAGCTTTACGTGAAATTCGTCGTTATCAGAAGAGTACTGAATTGTTGATCCGCAAATTGCCATTCCAACGTTTGGTTCGTGAAATTGCTCAAGATTTCAAGACAGATTTGCGTTTCCAGAGCTCTGCTGTTATGGCTCTTCAAGAGGCTAGTGAAGCTTATTTGGTTGGTCTTTTTGAAGATACAAACTTGTGTGCCATACACGCTAAACGTGTCACCATTATGCCTAAAGATATCCAATTGGCCAGACGTATTCGTGGTGAACGTGCTTAAGCACCAAAATATGACAATAATGATATTAGCAACAGACAAAATCGGTCCTTTTCAGGACCACAAAACATTTTTTAAAAAGAGATTTTACATTTTTTGGTTGTAATTTTTTCTGCTCCACGTGGATATTGTGTTGAAACTAATAAACATTTTATAATTTGTTTGAAAACAATCTTTAATATGGAACTTTAGTTTGTTTCAAAATTTGTTAGTATTTTTTTTTTTTGTTTACATATTTACTTTTAGTTAATTTCAAATTGAAAATTTATAAACTAAAAATTTTTTATAATTTTGGTTTTAAGTGGTGGCTTTTTAAATAAAATTAAATGGATTTTTTTTTTAAACAAACTTTATTTTGAATTTGATAGATTCTTTTAAGGACCAATAAACATATTTAAAGAGAGATTTTGATTTATTGTTTTCGTGTGTCTAAAATAAATTTTGTCTGTATTTATTATAATAAAATAAATTATAAAAAAATTATTTGTTTTCTCTGAAACTACATTTTATTTTTTGTAGCATGGACCAGAAATGTGAATAAATAATAGTATTCATATTTTATTATTGTTTTTTATTTTTAATATATTAAAATATTTTTATCGTACTATACTCAGAAATTTTGTATAAATAAAATATTTCCTGGTTTTTTTTTTTTTTAATTTTTTACTTGTATATTTTTAGAAGTATAAGTCCATAAAAAAAAATCTAACGAATATAAAATAAAATTTATTCGCTATTAACGAATTTAATTGCTATAATTTTTATATTTTTTATTTTTTTCGTATAACATAACAAATATGTACATATGTATGTATGTATGTATGTATATTACTTATTCGTGAAGAAATTTTTACACTTACATACATACAATGTATGTATATGTTTCAAATAAGGCATGTTCATATTTTATGGTAGGAGCATTTTTTATTTAATTTCCATTATATATTCATGATAAATATTTAAATTAAATATTGAATAAATTAATTGAATATTGCTTTTTAAAATGTTTATTCACAAATATAGAAAAATCAATACTTCTCTTTTTGTTCTGAATGTATATTTTCATTAAGAAATTTGTAAAATAAATTTTAAATTTCGAAATAAATATGGTGTTATTTTGCAGTAATATTATTAAAGCAAAATATCTATACGCGGCAAAATTATTTGCTCATTTTAATATTAGACAAATTTATTATAAATACATTTCATTCTAAATAAATGTTTCACTGCAAAAGAAAAAAATATATACATACATATGTAAGTAAATAATTTCAAAAATATACATTTATTGTTCACGGATGAAATGAATGATAGTAAGAATTTAGCAAATAATTCAAAAAGATATTAATAAATAATAAAGTAATTTATAATATTTATAATATATATAACTATATAAATGATAATATGTAGAATTATTAGTAAAAATTGGCATTATTTTTGTTATGTGTTAAAATTTGTGAAATAAATCGTTCAAAGATTATCATGACAATATGAGCCAACTGACGCTGTGATAGAGTAAATTTTAAAATAATTTTCAAAAATCTAAAAATTAAAAACATTAAATTTTTTTTAATTCACTTTAAAGAAAACACATGCGATATTATTTTGACATTAATTTTGTAAAAGTTTTTTGTAAATATATAACAATTATTTGTAATTATATTAATATTTTATGATAAACATATTAAAAACTTGTCAGAAAAATTGCTATATAATATATTTGGTACAATGAAATTTAATAATTTTTATTAAAATACAATTTACAACACCTAGACTATGAATTATGAAAATAATTTTTCATTTTTTTTATTTAGTATAATTAAAATGGTTGAAAATAAGAAAAAACTCTTATTAAATTCTACTCGCGCTCTCACTAAAAATATAGCAAATTGTTATTGGCGACTACTATGAACTTCTCATGATAACGATGTATCTGGTGGTTTTGTTGTACAATATACAAATTTTTTACTTATAATAATAATAAAAGAAAAAGAGTGAAGAAACAGATGTCTGACTCCGCTGTTGTTGAAAATACTGCCTCACCCGTTGCTGCACCAGCAGCCGAAAAGAAGGCAAAAAAAGTTACTGCAGCCAAGGCAAAGAAACCATCAGCTGTGCCATCTCATCCCCCAACTCAACAAATGGTTGATGCTGCTATTAAAACATTGAAGGAACGTGGTGGTTCATCTCTTGCAGCTATTAAGAAATACATGGCCGGTACTTACAAGGTAGATGCACAAAAATTGGCCCCTTTCATTAAGAAATATTTGAAGAGTGCCGTAACTAGTGGAAAACTAATTCAAACAAAAGGTAAGGGTGCTTCTGGTTCATTCAAATTGTCAGCTGCCGCCTCAAAAGATCCAAAGGAAAAGAAACCCGCTTCTGAAAAGAAAAAAGTTTCTGCTGCTTTAGACAAAAAGAAAAAGTCAGCCACCGCTGCCAAAAAGAAGGCTGCAGTTTCAGCTAAAAAACCAACTGCCGCTAAAAAGACTGCTGAAAAGAAAAAGACCGAAAAGGTCAATGCTAAAACTGCCAAAAAGACTGGCACAGTTAAAGCAAAACCCGCTAAAAAGGCACCAGCAACTAAACCAAAAGCACCCAAAGCAAAAACCGCTGCTGCAGCCAAGCCCAAAAAGGCATCTCCACCCAAGAAACCAGCTGCCAAAAAAGCCATCGCCAAAAAGTAAATTTATTAATTTTCAATATGTATTTGGAAAAACAAATATTTATTACTTAAACAGCCCTTTTCAGGGCTACAAAATAATTAACACAAAAGAGATTTAATTACAAATTCGAAACTTTATTTATTTTTAAATAGTAGTAGTATTTTACACAGCCATATTTATTTTATTGTAGACATTTGTGTTAAAGTATGTATTCCAAAGGAAAATTTAGCTCATGACGTTTCTAAAACACAATGTTATAAAAATTCATTAAATCAAATGTTAGGTAGCAAAAATAATTTCTATCTTGTAAAAAAAAAACACGACATTAATTAAAATAATGCAAATATAAATTTTAAAATTATGTTGTTTTAGAACCACAATAATTTATAAATATGTTCAACTAATATTTTAATGCTTGATATTTTTATATCAAATGTCGATTTAAAAAATGACTGTTTTGACATTTATAATAAATTTGTATTGTTTAAAAATTAAATTTTGACAGGAAAAATAAATTCTACATACATCCATACATATATATTTTCTGAGCAAATTTCACACTTGCCGTCGGAAAAACACAATCTTTCATGTTTAAATTCATTCAACTCATATTGAAAATGTAAAAAAAAAAAAAACAAAATTATTTATCAATATCGTAAACTAAAATTTAAATTGTATAAAAATATATTTATATCAAATGTCGAATTTTATGAATGATATTTGTAAAAAAAACATGATTGAAAAATTAAACTTGCCAGGGATTAAATTCAACGTATGTGTTGATATGAAAAAAGCATTTTCTAAAAACAAAAATTCACACATGCCTTCGGCAAAACAGAATGTTATAAAATTTCATTAAATTGAAAGTATTTTTTGTGGAAATAATAACGAAAAACAATCTAGTTTGAAATATTAATCAATAATCGACTTTAGTTTCTGTATTTTTCCCATTTTAAATATTTAGAAACTATTTATTTAAAACTAATACATATATTTGTATAGATAATTTTGTGAAACATTAAAATTTTTATATTTTCCATTTAATTAAAAAATAGTTTTCCTGCTTGATAACAAATTAAAACTCTTTTAAAATTTATGTTGTGGCCCTGAGAAGGGCCGTTTGTAATTGAAAATCGTGATGTATAAATAATAAAATTTACTTGGAGCTGGTGTATTTGGTGACAGCCTTGGTGCCTTCACTGACAGCGTGCTTGGCCAATTCACCGGGCAACAATAGACGGACAGCAGTTTGGATTTCTCGACTGGTGATGGTCGAACGTTTGTTGTATTGAGCCAAGCGAGATGCTTCAGCGGCAATACGTTCGAAAATATCATTAACAAAACTGTTCATGATACTCATGGCCTTTGAAGAAATACCAGTATCGGGATGTACTTGTTTCAACACTTTGTAAATGTAGATAGCATAACTCTCCTTACGCTTGCGTTTTCTGCTCTTGTCACTCTTGGTGATATTCTTTTGGGCTTTGCCAGCCTTCTTAGTTGCTTTTCCACTAGCTTTAGGAGGCATTTTCAAACAATTTTATTTACTTCTCTTAGTTCTTTACACGTCAGAAACACTTTTAACACTGTTTACAGTTTATAAATTTCAAGTTTCAAGTTTCAAGTTTATTTTTTCCATTATATTAATATATTACATGTTTTAAAACTAATTTTAACTCTAATTATTTCCAAACATACAAAGTATTTTTTATGGACAATCATATTGTAATCTAAAATATTTACATTATAACTATGTTATATATAAAGATCAATTAGTTTATTATTTGTTTTACAATAAATTATTCTATATATTCCCCAAAAATGGAAAAAACGGGAAGCATTCAAGGTTTTTAATACTAAATACTAAATCTAACTTATAAATAACTTAAGTCTATGGAAGAACATATTTACAAAAGTGATAGATGAAGAGGGAAATATATTTACAATAGAGATAGGATAGAAAAGAAAATATTTACAAAAGTATTAGAAGGGGAGAAAGATGTACAAAAAAGTCTATTGAGCTATGTTGTACACTGTATTAGTGATATTGAGTGTATTTAGTCGACGATGAAAAAACATCAGGTCTGCACCCTGATATAGAAGTCCAGCCTCTTTAAGTGTAACAAGGTCAACAGGAGACATATACCTCGATAAATGTATGGATTCCACACCGACAGCTCGTGTAAAGCATTCCCTTACAAGACTGTTCTCAAGAGAACGAGCCTTGTCTAGGAATGCAATACCCGACCTGACCATGTATCCATCAATACGATTAAATTCAATTCCTGCATAAATTGATCTACATGATGGCCTCCGATATATTCCGTCAGGTCCTTGCCTACGTCTAAGACCCAGACAAGCAACCAGAATTTTCCTCTCCCAAACCCTAAGCCTTTCCATCTGGGCAGAAGATATTCTGAACCAAATTGGGAAGGCATAGGACATGAGAGGACGTATAACCTGCCTGTAGAGTAACAAACCAACCTTTTT